>OY283153.1:82408591-87378091 GCA_958299815.1 Sarcophaga carnaria | reverse complement strand
CTGCAGAAATTATTTGCACGTTACCCAAGACAAATACGCCTCGCATGTGTTCATGCAATGCCCCTTAATAACCCCGATAACAGTGCTGAGCCTACTTTTTTGGAGTTTAAGCAGAGCCGCCGCGCTTCTTATCCAGCCTTGGCCAGATCTTCTGCACCGTTCTGTCCGTGTTTGTAGCTTCCCATCTACTGTTGACAAGGTCCACGATTGCGTTGTCATTTATAAACTTGCAGGTACCCAAAGGGAACCCTATTGTAGAGAATTCATCAAAGAGTTAAGATAAACATTGCATTGTTTTGAACTGGCCAGAAGGCGATGGTCGTGCCCCTTCTCGTTTGAATACATCCCATCTCATTCCTTCGCTGATTTAACCATAATTGTTTTGAACTGCCCCTTCTGGCCAGTTCAAAACAATGCAATGTTTATCTTTTCTATAGCGGTTTGCTCTCCAGCAGCATGGAGGAGTAGATCAAATATGCTTGAGGGCTTCTTTCGGAACTTCCTCATGTATTACATTTTCCCTCTGAATTTTGCACTCTCGAAATCAAATTTTATGGTTAAATCAGCGAAGGAATGGGATGGGATGTATTCAAACGAGGTAAAGTTTCTGACTGTGGTCAACATGGTGATCTCCAGAACGACTATTGCCATGCTGTATTATATTTGGAGGCTGGATGGTATACAAACACCCGCTAGATGTTAACTAATGCCGCGTAGTCCAATCTCCTGGACTTTAAATTTGGCTTGTGCGTAGAACTTGGAACCCACCACAAAAAAAATGTCCAATGAAGATCAAACAAGCCTCTATAAAGATCTCCTCAAAAGTTGACGACTATGGCAAACGGTTAAAGGACTACAATTTAAGGTTAGGCGTATGGTACGTCCGCATCCTTCACGGAATAGGCCCTTCCAGAACTGACATCACTGCCATACAGCAAATGCAATGGATAGGCCAAGGATTTAAAAGGATTGCATCGTAAGATATATACTACAGCAGCTATGTGGATAGGCACGAACTCGAATGCCGATGAAATCATCGTAGTCCAGTAGGTAGTGCTTTGGCTTATTAGACGCGAGGCTTGAACCACGGCCCCAGGTCGAAAATCTCGGACTAAACGAAGTATGTATAAAAAACATATTTTCTCTCAGAAGCCTTCTGAGAATAAATAAATTGCTATGAAAAGTTTCTCAAAAACCTGTCACTCGGAGTCGATTTTAAACCATAGGTCTTGCCACTAATATTTAAAATTAACACACACAACATGGGTGGTGTGTAAAGCTAGGTCGTAATCCTTAATAAAGGTTTGTTATGATCAATTAAGTAAATAAGAAGGTATTGACAGACATTGGCCAGTCGGTAAACCATGCCTGCCGTATAGAAGCATAATACTGTTACGAAAATGGAAATGGTGTTTTGCTTTTACATTGTTTAACATTAAAATGAAGTGGCCGTAGTCTAGTAATTAGTGTGTTGGCTTATTAGACGTAAGTTGAGACTGCAGGTCAGACATGAAAACGAAAGCATGAAAAAATATTTCTTCGGCGACTTTCTCTCAGCAGATTTCTGGCAAAAATTCTGAGAGTAAATAAAATTGCCATGAAAACTTTCTCAAAAATCTCTCGTTCGGAGTCGGCTTTAAATTGTAGGTCCCGCCAGTCATGTATAAAGTTAACGCACACAACATGAGTGGTGTGAGAAGCTAGGCCGTAATCCTGACTGAAGGGTTGTAATGACCAATTATGTGATGTAACATTAAAATTATAAACAAAAGCTACGAAAAAAGAAACAATAAACTTCTTTACATGATAAACCAGTAAAAGAAAAATACAACAACAAACACCAGTATAAAAAATAAAGGATAAACAAATAAACAAAAATGCAACAACAAATACTGCAGGAGCACAAACAACAATAACGTAAACAACATGTTAACGTTTATCGAGATTTCGAGAAGGCGAAGTCATTCGCCTTCAAATTGATTCATCAGATTGTTTACCCTGCCATATAAAGCAGACGAGTGAGTCAGTAAAAGTTCAGTCAGTTTTGTGTGAAGACGCGGTGTGTTTGAAAAGAATAATCGCGGTTGGAAGATCTCCGTTACAAAGATCTGTAGAACAATTATCTAGTGATTTGTTATTGTTTACGTAAAAGAGTGCAATTTTTGTTGTTTACCTCAAGTTGTGAACAGTGTCACACAGAATTGTACGAACAATAAAGAATTTTAATTAAAACTAAACACAAATTTGTTTTTATTTTAATTCCCAATCTACGAGCTTATATTTTAAACTTTTTTAAAAGGTAAACACGTAACAATATAATTATCATTATCGCAATTATTAGGATGGGGAAGAATTTTGAATGTCTCCTGTGCACTTATCCTGTAGCTACTACTGGCATTGTGCCTTCGAAAGCTGGTTCATCAAGACGTTGTGAGAATTTGTGCATCGGTCCAGACGTAACCTGCAGATCTATATTAAGCTATTTGATCAATAATTTACTCGAACGGAATTTTTACGGAAAACCTGGAGGTTTTAACCTTTATGTCAACAGTTAAAAAATTATACAGACGTCAACAGAAGCATACCCAGGTAAGTTCATACATTTTATATGGAATTTCTTTTTTTGTTTAGCTTATTTCTGTGTTGATTTGGTTTTGCTTACTTGTTGGGTGGTGTTACGCACTCTGGTTAGGTACATACTAAAGACTTATGGAAAATGACCTCACATCCCTTACATCGAGCTTCGGGATATAAGCCGCTTTATACGATTCGACAAAGGAAACACACGTCAACAGCGTAAAAAAACCGACAAAGCTGCAGCCATAACGGACTTATTTTTAATGCTGAATGATAGTCTACACATCAATTACGTAGCAGATCCAAACGTGACAGATGATGAGCGGTTGTATACCTTCCATGGTGGTACTGGGTTTACCCAATACATTCCATCGAAACCCGCCAAGTACGGAATTAAAGTATGGTGGGTATGTGACTCCGTCTCATACTATCCAAAGAAGAGACAAATTTATACTGGATTGCTGGCATCCAGGAAAAAACGTAGGAAGAGAGTAGTGGAGGACTTGTTCGTCAATCATTTCCGTGGAAGTGGCCGGAATTTTGTTTGTAATAATTTCTTCACAACATATAACGTAGCGAAAAGTTTAATGATGGGCAGCAGTTTATCAATGTTAGGTACAGTGAATGGAAACAAACACTCGTCGTACCACTATATTTCACTTTATCTAAAGGACGGGAAGTAGAGTTATCTACATTTTCAGTAACATTATTACCTTGTGCTCCCACATCAAAAAAAAAAAAAAAAATAAGTCGGTTATACTTCTTGTATTATTCATACGAAATGCAAGGTTCAAAGAAAAATCCACTCATGATCTTGGATTACAACAAATATAAAGGTGGCGTCGATAATATAGACAAGCTTTTAGCAGAATATTCAACAAAGCGACGAACAAATAGATGGCCCTTGGCTTTCACATACAATATTCCAGATGTCGCTGCCCACACAGCATGCATAATTTACGTTGAGAATAACCCAATGTTAAAAGCTTCTACAAACCGCCGCAGAATGTTCCTACACAGCCTCAGCGAACAACTGGTGAAGCCGAAAATAGAAAAGAGGGCCAAAAATAAACACGTTACAAAAATATTTTCCACACGCAATGTTGTTGAAGCCTTGTATTTGGAATCCTTGAGCGTAAGAGGTGCTGCAGATGAAAGTGTGGAAGAACGCGACAGCAGTGGTAGAATAAAAGCTAAAGGTAATTGCTACATATTTACAAAACGTCGAACAACCAGAAAATCCTGCAGGTTATGCAAAAAGCCCGTATGTGCCGCTCATTAAAGTAATATGCCGCATTGTAATGCATTAAGAAAAATTAGTATTTAATATTTTTTTTATGTTTTCTTATATTTTTGATTGAATTTGAATTTTATTTTATTATTAAGAACTTGTAAATTTTACTCAATAAAATTCCAATATCAACATATTTTCATATATTTCATTATGCATACCCAGGCATGCAACTGTTGACGTAAGGGATAGAATGAAAAAATTTCCACATCAATTTCCATCATCAATTTTACTCAAGTCTAGGAATAAGGTAGAAAATACTACTAGTGAAGATATCATGAAATCATATCAAGGATAATACAGTTATTACTTCCTGAGATACGGCGATTTAAAAACACAAAACATTCCCCGGGTATGTATCTGTTGACAGAAAGGTTAAGCATTTTGAACATGAAGTAGTCTTGCACTTCAATTTTGTTTACGTTTTAAATAGAAAACATATTTTAACCACACAATATTAATTACGAAAATATACACTTTCTTTCCCCTTCATGGCTTGTTTTTCTTTTTGTTTTTAATCAAAAAAAAATTATTTTTTTTGTGTGTTCTGTTTTGAATATATTTTCCATTAACATTTGCTGGCCTCCCGTAATCCTTTTTTAATTACTCACAACAGTTGTTGTTAAGTTTTAATTTTTTTTTTCTCTCTCTTGTTTTTCTTTATTTTTTTTTTAATATTTAAATAGAAAGAAACGAAAGAATAATACAAATTAAAGAGACGAAATTAAAAGAGAGAAAAATCACCAACACAATCCGAAATTACAATATTTTTGTATCACCTTTTAGCTGAGGACCAAGAAAAAAAAAAACAAACAGAAGAGTAAAAATCATCTGCTTAACTGAATAGAAAATTTTTAAAATAAAAGTCCGTAGAAACTGCTTAAAAACTATACACACATATACACAATAAAGAACAGAATTATAGGAGCGAAATAATATTCAGAACAAGTATGTGAAACACCAACTAAAAAACAATTAAAGGCAGACATAGTTGGCTAAAACCGATCCCGTAAGGCGGTAAAGACAAAGGCCGTCCAGATAAACCCAAAAAGAGGAGACGGATTTGAAGCTACGGAACCACCAACGACAATCACAAAGGGTCTACAGGTCTAGTAGGTAGTGTGTTGGTTTATTAGACGTGAGACCTTGGTTCAAATCCGAGGTCAGGCATCTCCAACTAAACGAAATATGACAAAATACTTCTTCGGCTACTTCCTCTCAGCAGATTTCTGGCAAAAACTCTGAGAGTAAATAAAATTGCCATGAAAAGCTTCTCAAAAATTTGTCGTTCGGAGTCTACTTTAAACTGTAGGTTCCACTACTCATGTATAAAATTAAAAAACCTAACATAAGAGGTCTGAGAGGCTAGGTCGTAACCCAATGACTGAAGGGTTGTAATGACCAATTATGTATGTATGTATGTTTGTATGTACAGAATTTATTTACAAGGATTTATTCAAAATCGAGGAAAGCCAAGAGATGTTCCTAAAGTGGCTTTGCATCATTAAAATGTAGCGACTCATTATGAGTGAATACCACAATTCCAATGTCAAAAACATAGCACGTATAGACCGACTAGAAGCAGTAGTCCAGTACGTAGTGTGTAGGCTTGTTAGTCGAGAGGCCATGATTCAAAACCCAGCCCAGATATCCCCGGCTAAACGAAATTTGAAAAATTATTTCTTCGTCGACTACCTCTCTGGCAATAAATCTGAGAGAAAATAAAATTGCCATGAAAAATTTCTCAAAAATCTGTGGTTCGGCGACGACTTTATAGTAGGTCCCGCCACTTCTGAATAAACTTAAGACACATAACGTAAGAGGTCTGAGAAGCTAGGTCGCAATCTCCTGACTGAAATGTGGTCATTACAACCACAATCCCAATACCAAAAAAAAAAAAAAAAAATCATATGTGTAGATCGACTAGGCCGCCAGTTTAATAAAACAGAATGTTTTTGGTTGTACCAGGAATGTCGCTCCAAGTATATATTGAGCTTCTTAATGAAAATCTATCCTGAAGTGAAAAGAATCGTATGGGCAAGCATTGCGGCCCTTTGTTTTACTAGAAATTAAAGAACTTACAATACATACAGTTAAACCTCTGTATGTAGACTTTTTTCTTTGATCGTATATAAAACGCTCATATCTGGTATGAGGTATTAATACGTATGGTTTTTGTCTTCAATAAGCTAATTTTCATCGGAGTAGCTATGCGTCAGTATATAAATATAGCTTGTGCTACTACACGCTACCGCTATCGAGTGCCCTTTTAAAAATCGTGTCAAGAACAATATTGAATAGAATTGATGACAAATTAAGATTTAGTTCGTGGGAGATTTTCTCAAAGTCTATAAAGCATACACTTACAGTGGTGAGCTCCATTCTTCATATTGATTCAGACTTATAGACTCTGAATTCCAAATATTTCCGCCTTTCAATTGTCATGTTGCATGTCATACCCCATCTTGGCACTCTTCCCTGGTCACAAGATCACCATTTACACATTCTTAATGGCCTTGGCATGTTGTATAACAATTCGCGTGAATGTTCTCAAGGACCAGTAAATACTCCTAAGTGATTTGCTGCTATTTGTGCATTCTGGCTGATGTCAATTTACCATTTCCTTTTGATCCGGCAAACACTACATATCATTTCTTTACGTAGCTCATTGCAACATGTTTGCTCACGTTTTGTAGATATTTGTGTAGGAATTTAGCCTCCAGTCAGGTCATTTGTGTGCTTTTCTGTAATTAGCTTGGTAGCCAGTTTTAATCAGAGATTCACGTTCTTTATGATCAGGAATTCGGTTGGTGGGTACTAAAGACAGGGAATTCATTGTTTGCAACTTCCAAAGGCATTTTCAAGTATTCGGAATAGACAGCCGCTACATATATTGTCGTCGTAGTCTAGTAGGCAGTGGTTTGGCTTATTAGACGTGAGGCCACGGCCCAAATCCAAAGTCAGACATCTCCAACAAAATGAAATCTTTTCTTCAGCGACTTCCTCTCAGCAGATTTCTGGCAAAAACTCTGAGAGTAAATTAAAATTGCCATGAAAGGAGTTGACTTTAAGCTGTAGTGTCCCGCCACTCATGTTTAAAATTAACACACACAACATGCGTGGTGGGAGAAGCTACGTTGTAATCCTGACTTAAGGTTCGTAATGGCCAATTATGTTTGCACATATGTTTCTATTGTTTTATTCTTTATGTATGTTTATGGGCAATGATGTCTCCGTCGCCAATATTTCTGATATTTTAAGAATTTAGTTAGATACGCATCTCCTCAACCACAAGATGACAATCACTTTTCATATCGACATCTGTACGACTACTTACAGTCAATATATAGTCTTGCCATTTACCACTTTGCACGTGATTTCTTTAATTTTCCTTTCTTAGGTCCCCGCAATGAAAACCACATTGCAGTGAAACTCAGATAGTGGACTACAGGTTGTATATGTAATCATACATAATCAGCTGAAGTGGCCTTAGTCAAGTAGATAGTGTGTTGGCTTATTAGACGAAAGCTCATGGTTCATAACCCTGCTTATACATATCAAACAAAAACGGAATTTGAAAAAGAAATTCTATCGGCCACTTTCTCTCTGCAGTCTTCTGGCAAAAACTATAAAATTGCCATGAAAAATTTCTCAAATCTGTCAGACGATGTCCAGATCCCGTTACTCATGGATAAAATTAACACATGCAACATGGTTGGTGTGAAAAGCTGGGTTGTAATCCTGACTGAAGGTTTGTAGCAAACATTTAAGTAAGTGAGTAAAATTCTTCGCTTAGGAAAGCAGTAGAAATGATAATAATACAGCAAACCGAAGGCCTTATTAACAAAGAGATTGATTGGGCTCTCGCGAGAATGAATAGTGCGTTCCTCAGAAGCCGAATACGATCTTACAAACGAATTCTCTTTCCCTTACATGCCAGTGTAGGGTAAAGAAAACCTTAATTTCTTAACTTAACTGTATAGTATACATTTAAATTTTATATAAAACTACGTATGCATGTCGCAATGTATCCGCGCCCAAAAAAAAAAATGTGAAAAAAGTACCGAAAATAAGTACAACACAATACAAATGTTACCTACCTTTTCTTTTTCGGTACCATTGGCAACATCTGAACTGAGAACTGAGACAAATTCCCAAAAAAACAAAACAAAGCATAAAAGGAAGTCGAAAAAAGGAAGTATTAAAGGATACTTGCGTGAGTAAATTTGAAAAAGAAAAAATAAAGGATACACCGTTAAGATATTCGTTCTGTTAGGGAATAACGTGAACGAGAAAAACAAAAAAAAAACATCAGCAAACCTACTGCATTTTCATTTAATTTTTGCTGTTAATTTCGTAATTTTCTCTCTTTTTCTGTTTGATCCTTTTTGTGCGTGTGTGTGGGCTTGGCTTAATTAGACGGATGTATCCTACGAATGAAATTTTTAGAAAATTACGGGAAAAGCAATTTTATTTCTTGTTGTAATTATTTTGGTTGAATGCTTAAAGTGACAGTCTGGGATTAAAAATGATTAAAGAAAAAACACGCAGACTTTGTTTTTCTAGTGCAATTATTCCGTGTCAATGAATTGTTAATTCAAGTAAGGACTGTAAGGAATACAAGCCAATTTAATACTGTTACGAAAATGAAAATGGTGTTTTGCTTTAACATCGTTTAACATTAAAATTATAAACAAAAGCTACAAAAACAAAAAAAATGAATCTGTTTACATGATAAACAAGTAAACAAAAATATACCAACAAAACACCATTATATAAAAAACGTGATAAACAAGTCAACACAAATGCAACAACAAAAACTGCAAAAATAAATGTAAACAGAAACACAACAACAAACAAGAATAAATGTAAACAACATGTTTACATTTTATAGAGATTACGAGAAGGCGAATTCATTTGCATTCAAGAGTATTCATCAGACAGTTTCCCCTGCGATATAATAGGCAAGATGAAGCAGTCAACGAGTTAGTAAAAGTTAAGTCAGTCTTGTGTAAAGACGCGCGGTGTTTGAAGAGAATAATCGTGGTTTGAAAATCTCCGTTATAAAGATCTGTCGAACAATTGTTATTGTTTACGCAAAAGTGTGTAAAGAAGAATAACAAACAAAGCAATTGTTGTTGCTTACATCAAGTTGTGAACAGTGGCACACAGAATTGTGCGAACAATAAGGAATTTATTTGAAATAAACACAAATTTATTTTTAATTTATTTTTAATCTACGAACTCATATTTTAAACGTTTTTAAAACCTATAAAAGTAACAATATTTTATTTGAGAAGTGAGTGCTGTCAACCTCTACGCACTTACATAGATAATTGGTCATTACAACCCTTCATTCTGGATTATGACCTAGTTTCTCACACCATCCATGTTTCCCCTGAATTTTATACATGAGTGGCAATGGTTAAAATAAAAATGGTTAAAAGGTTAAAGCGGACGTCGAACAAGAGATTATTGAGAAACTTTTCATGGCAATTTTTATTTATTCTCACAGTTTTTTTTGCCAGAAATCTACTGAAAGGCATTCGCCGAAGAAATAATTTTTCATATTTCGTTTTGCTGGAGATGTAATGTCTAATAAGTCAACACATTACCTACTAGACTACTTTACGTACTTAGGTCTCCTTATTTGAATGCGTTGGAATAACCGAGATTGGATTTAAGTTCCTTACATCTGTGAAGAGCTGAGCCATGGTAACTATAGTTAGGATAATAACAGACGAGTCGCACATGAGATGTATTACGGATGTACCATGTAACGAGGCTGACTAATAAATTTAATGCTGCAATGTGAAAGCTACATTCTGTTTTACTTACATCATGTGCAATAAGGATGAATCACAGACTACCGGTGGTACAGTATCGATATTCGGTATTTGGTATTTGAGGGGCATAATTTGAAACTTTGAGAAAATTCGCTGGCATTTTATAAGCCTTAGTTTATGCCTTCGAAAGATGTTATCAATTCAATGTGAATAGATGGCACACTCGACAGGACACAGCAACAATATCTAGTTGTCGGGTTACCATCCGTTCAATTAACTTCTATGAGACTCACTTGAACTTATTATGCGACATTCCGGAATCAGCATTACAGAAGCAACAACAATAACAAAACAATTAACTTGTATGAGATTAACACGAAGGTATTGTGAGACATTCTAGCATCAGCATTACAAGGCAAATAGGGTCACCCTTTGCTGAATTCCAATACATATGGGCAAGGTCACGGCAATCAGCAGACAGAAGAGCTTCTTAGGAAGGCCAGATAGGGCCAGAACTTTTTTATGGAATGAAAGGATATGAAAGGGTGTGCTATTGAAGGTTTTACTTGGTGAAAGAGATGAAACAAATATTAAAGACTCTTTTTAATCCAGATGGAGTTAAAATAATCTAAGCTTTTTAGAGCTAAACATAATGAAATTATATTTGACTCTTGCATTCGATTATTCAGAAAAAGTTGCTGGTAGTCTGTTGGCTCATTAGACGTGAGGCCACGGTTCAACCCACAGGGCAGACATCTCCAGCAAAACGAAATCCAAGATAATTTTTCTTTGGCGATTTCCTCTCAGCAAATACTGTGAGATTAAATCAAATTGCCATGAAAAAGTATCTCAAAAAACTGTCATTCGTAGTCGACTTTAAACTGTAAGTCCCGCTACTCATGTATAAAATTAACATACACAACATAAGTGATGAGAGGAACTAGGTTGTAATCCTGGATGAGGGCTTGTAATAACAAATTATGTATGTATTATGGAACATTTTGGAATTAGAATTGCAGTGTAAATAGGGTAGTCCTTTACTGGATTCTAAATCATGGCTGTCAGGTCACGGCAATAAACGGAAGAATATTTAACTATTATTAAGGAATAACTTGAGGATATTAATAGGGTATTGTAGTTTTAAAGTCCTTTTGATAAAAGAAGGAAGCGCATCCAGTCCGTTATGCAACTTCTGGGATACGGAGAATAAATTATCAGAATACATCCTTTGAACCTGTTCGGCGTTATTGCATATAGGAAGGAAACAGTTGGGATGCAAGGTGAGCATTACTGCTACCGAGTAGAGAGCTGGGTAGACAGCTGGGGAGAGATATTATACGAAAGCAGTCTTCAGCTTGAGTGCAGTGAAACAGATTGTATGATACTGCACAAATTTAGTATCTTTAGACAGCTATAGTAATAACGTTTGCTATACTTGTATATACATTTACATATACAAACATAATTGGCCATAACAGCCCTTCAATCAGGATTATAACCACACACTAATGTTGGGTGCGTTATACTTGACTAACGGGATCTACAGTTTACAGTCGACTCCGAACGACAGATTTTTGTGAAACTTTTTAATGGCAGTTCCATTTACGCTTACAGTTTTGTGCCAGAAATCTAGTGAGTGGCAGTTGCCGAAGAAATATATTCTTTTTTCAAATTTTTTTTGGTTAGAGATATCTGACCTAAGGTTTGAACCTGAGCCTCACATCTAATAAGCCAACGCACTACCTACTAGACTATAGCTAATACGACTACTTACTTGTAGTTCGTGGAATTGAAAAATGACTTTCTAAAACCTGTTATGGTTACTAATATAGTGTAACTTAAGGTATATTATGGCCTCAAGATATCTCCAAGCGTATCTAAATTCTAAGGAACCCAACAAGACTATATTAGGATAACACCATGCCATGAGAGATATTTTTTATGGAATGTAATTTACAATGGCGATGGCAATATCAAGTCGATGTAGTCTAGGTAGTGTGTCGGCTTATTAGACGTAAGGCCATGGTTCAAACCCCAGATCAGACATCAAAACGAAAATATGAAAAAAAAAATATTTCTTCGGCGACTTCATCTCAGCAGATTTCTGGCAAAAAAAACTCTGAGAGTAAATAAAATTGCCATGAAAAGTTTTTCAGTTTGTAATCCTGACTGAAAGGTTGTAATGACCAATTATGTATGTATGATGGCAATATCATGTGCCCACGCAACTAAGAGGCATAGCATCCAGTACTGTAACCTAGTACCAAAATTTCATTAGTTTTGAGTACTCGGCATTGTAGTAAAGCCTTTGGCTTAAGTTATCAGTCTTTAACCTATAAATGCGAAAACAATATTAAAAAAAGATCTCTAATCTTCAAAAATCTTTACTCAGCTTCCAAATCCTATACTCCGCTTACCTTCCCTTTCATCTGTTTACGTTTTTTCTCATTTTAGTTCACTTGACTGCTGTTGTCGTTTACCTCGCATATGGGCTGGTTGGTTTCTTAATATTTTCAAATATTTTTCTCATCTTTAAATGAAATACGCATTTAATTACTTACTCCTCGAAGGCAGTTTGCAGTCCTCTTTAATTTCAAAACCTTGAAAAAAGGAAATTTAAAGACAAAATGTATACAAAAACAAAAAAGAAAAGAAGTTCCATTCGTACACGTTATTGCAATCTGTGCATTAGACTTACAAAATGAAGAAAAATTAAGAAATAAAAAAAGGAAACGAAGGGATTTTTTCTACAAAACTTTTGCTCAAAAACATCTGTTGCATTAAAAACTTTATTAGAAGTATGAAAAATACAAAAAGGATTAAATAAATATCATACCCTCATTCACTTAAGTCGCATGCGAAGGAAGAACTTAAGCGGCAAGGCATGAATCTAAAAAGATCAACTCAAGTTTAACAAAACATTTACTAAAGAAAAGTAATTAAAAAGATTACGTTCAACGTAAATAAGATCAGCTGAAAGGCAATGAAAATAGCTAAGAATCTTGTAAATTTTTGTTTAATAAGATTTTAAATTAGAAGGTTTAAGTCTTAGGCAAGTTTTAGACAAATTTTAAACCAAAACAACTCGACTAAAAGTCTAATTATGTCTGCATGAGCTTTAACCCAAGGTGGGATCATATAAATACCTCTCGGCTTTACAATGCTGTGTTAATAAAACCAGAGTTAGTAGTAGAGGTAGACTAAAGCCCCGGTTAGCCAAACGTTCACGGAACGTACCTTCGTTTCTGACGTATGAAGAGCAATGCTTACCTAAATTACACTACGGTTCGTTAATCGCTCTCATTGCTTTCCGTATTCTAAAAACGAACATACTTTCCGTTACGTTACGTGGGCGTTTGGCTAACCGGGACTTAAAGGTAAACAAAAAGCTAAAGTTACTTAATCTGGTTCAGTAAGAACCATATAAGTTAGCTTTCAGGCCTGTAGTTAATTTTAGTCCACGAAAAATATAACAATCATGTATTATACTTCATACACCGGATTTAAACTCGCTCTTTTTGTATTTCTTTTAAAGCTATAGCGATGTGTGACAGAAATTGGTGATCATTCCAAAACCTAACAAACCTCCAGGTGAAACATTACCATACCGTCCTGTCTACCCACTTGGTAATATATTAGAGAGCATAATGCGCAAACGACCGAGCGATCTCGGATCTACAATAGAAATTTCGAAAAGAACGCCCAGTGGCAACGAATTATCGCAAGAGAAGCAGCAGCAGGCAAATCATTGGGTATTGCCTCCTACGGCACAGTCTTTATATCAGCGAACTGGTGGGCAGATTGCGAAAGTTATTTTCATTATCAAACTTTATGGATATTATACACGATTATTTACAAAACTGGATATGTAGTTCAGTTGGGCTATGGAGTATTACCAGCAATGGAATAATTCTATTACAATTGCCGGTCGGGAATACAATTGTACGTTTTATGTACAACATTACCATAGTCTAAGTGGCTAAGATAAGTGGTCGAAAGTATGGAAATAACTGTGGAAGATACTTACAAAGACTCGAAGGGGACATCATCGGCAGGTTGCCCGTCAAAAATTACTGCAAAGTTAATAGTGACGTAGGGAGTACTTGAGTGGATAATGCCAATATTGAAGAGCGATCAAAGCCATTGAAAAGCAGAACTATATCGAGGGTCATAATATCGATAGTGTTATATGCTTGCCCAATATGATCAGAAGCACTCTCTGAGGAAGCAAACAGGAATCACCGCTTTTAGTATATCGCCTCAGCGCAATTAGACTGATGATAGGTGTGGGAATAATAACTGCTAAAGTGGCACTGATACTGGGCGAAAACAATGCCTTTAGACATATCGGCGAAAACGCTTCCGCCTTCTAGAAGTCCCCGGGGCAAACTGGAGAATGCCGGATATCCATATGCAAATGGTTATGACAATGTTAGGGAGGTCGGTGTGAAAGGAAGTGCACTTTATCCCTAAAATAACTCCTCAAATGGACAGAAGATATTTCAAACTTCTTATAATCCAGGTCTTCACTGGTAAATTTTGCTTTAAGAAATATTTGTTTAGATTTGTACGTGCATAAATCTGTGTAAATGAGGATGAAGACACAGAAGTTAAATTTCAGCCGCCAGAAATTTTGATGGTCTTAGGAAATGGATTCCAGATCATGCCAGTTTGAAATTCCCAAACGAATGTAGAAATCGTCGAGCTATTAGACCAGAGCCTGTGTTTCCACCTCTGGATCAGGCCTGTCGAATAAAACGAAATATCAACACATATTTCTTTCAGCGACTTACTCTCATTAGAGTTTCTAATCATCGTTCAGAGTTGACATTATAAAGTCGGTCACGGTACTAACTTACTTATTTGGTAATTAGCACCCTTTAGCCACGATTACAACCTAGTTTCTCACACCACCCATGTTGTGTGTGTTAATTTTATGCATAAGTGGCGGGACCTACAGTTCAAAGTCGATTTCAAATGACTGAGTTTTTGAGAAACATTTCATGGCAATTTTATTTATTCTTCGAGTTTTTGCCAGAAGACAACTGAAATGAATTCATCGAAGAAATATTTTTTTATATTTCTTTCTGTTCGGAGTGTCTGAATCAGGTCCCGTTGCTAATAATAAAATTAAACCCACACAATATGAGTGGTGTGAGAAGCTTGATTATAAACCTGACTAAAAGATTGTACTGACCCGTTAAATAAGTAGGTAGTGATCATATGTCTGATATCATACTAGAACTGCGATGTTTGAAGAGGTTCAGTCTTCAATTGTTTTTGCAAAAGCAAAATTGTTTTTGCAAAAGCAAAATTGTTTTTGCAAAAGCAAATTGTGTCCGCAAAAGCAAAATTGTGTGTTTTTTTTCTGTCTTGAGCCGGAGGTGGGAATCTTCGAAAGACACTTTTGTTCCAAGAAAAGAGTGAACGATTCACCATCACTGGTGCCTACGTACTAAACCCACCCCCTACACACTTCAACCACTCTCCCCCCGTGGGACTGCCGTAAGGTATTACTTCGCGGAGGGCTGGTTAGCTTGAAAGCCTTATCACATTAATTTAAATTTCGCCTCCGTTCCTCCAATCTTCGGAGTACTATCATAACCTCAGCCATTCTCTGACTATATTGACTCTAAAGAATTCTACAGTTCAACAGCTCTTCCATTAGCCGGTTTGGTCCTAAATTCGTTTCTCCCGGTCATCTAAATCTGGGACAGCATGTCAGAATATGCTCCGCATCTTCCTCCTCATCTACACAGTTTGGGCATATAGGGGAGGCAGGTACTTCCTGAAGCACCCATGACCAGTTAGAAACTGGGTCACGTAGTAGTTCAACTCGCAATGTCGGTTCTTCATCCAAAGGGTTACATCAGGGACAAGACGAAATGTCCATCTTCCCTTTAAACTTCTCTCCCATCGTGACTGCCATTTGTGCATGGAAGTCCTTCGTTCCTCCGCTTTTATAGCCGCTATTCTCGAGACGGCGAAGGTATATCCTTCTCATCTCATCCGCCAGTATATCTATTGGTATTGTCTTTGCCAATACCAAAACTGCTTCATCAGACACTGTCCTGAAGCCACTTATCCGTCTAATCGTGCTTAGACGATACACCGAGGACAGTATCCTCCTCGTCGTCTCCACTGAGAGTGCCTCCGACCATATTGGGCAAGCATACAGCATTATCGACGTTACTACCGCCGAAATTATTCTCCTTTTAAATGGACCTGGTCCTCCAAAATTTGGCATCATCCTCGCCAGTGCTCCCTGTGTTACAGATGCTTTTTCATTGATGTATTTTACGTGCTCCTTGAAGTTCAACCTGTCTTCGATAATCACTCCCAGGTATTTTATCGCCCTCTTCGATTCGATCCTTGTGCCTCCAACGGTCACTTCCATTTTCTCCACTATCTTCCGGCCGCTTATCAAGGCGGCCTCCGTTTTATGTGCAGCAAGTGTCAAACCTGCCTCATCCAGCCATGCTCCAACATTTGGAATCGCTGTGTTCGTTTTCTCCTCTATTTCTCCTACCGTTTTAGCTACCGAGACTATGGCAATGTCATCTGCAAAGCCCACAATTGTAGTTCCGCTTGGCAATCGCAGTCGAAGTACTCCATCGTACATAGTAGTGGCGCCCTGCAGGACTCCCTACATCACTACGTATTCCTGCTCTCCTTCATCCGCTAGGTATATTAGCTTCCTGTCCTGAAAGGAATTATTCAGAATCTCCATTAAGTATGGCGGCGTAGCCATGTTAAAGAGGGCACTCATAATACGCCCCCAATTCGCCGTGTCAAACGCGATTTTAACGTCAAGTGTGACAACCGCGCAGTACTCCTTGGTGCCAAATCTCCATCATTCGCCCTCTATTGCATCTCTTGCAATGTCGACCGCCCTCCTTATCGCGTCAACAGTGGACCGTCCTTTCCTAAATCCGTATTGCAGGTCCGAGAGAGCTCCTCCTGCCTCGGCACATGTTAGTAGTCGATTGTATATTATCCTCTCCAGTATTTTTCCCATCGTGTCAAGTAGGCAGATGGGCCGATACGACGATGGTTCCCCTGGCGGTTTACCAGGTTTTGGAATGAGAACCAATTTCTGCTTCCTCCACCTACGTCGAAAAACACCCTCGACGAAGCACTTGTGGAACACCTTGGCGAACGTATCCGGTCTGAGCCGGATAGCCGCCTTAAGTGCCCTATTCGGGATTCCATCCGGCCGCGGTGTTTTCCTATCTCCTATTCCAGTGCATGCTGCGAGTACCTCCTCTCCTGTTACCTGTTATGTTATGTTATGTTATGAATGGCCTCCGGCTCCCTACTTATAAAAGTGTAGGGCCGGCCACGTGGGATTAATATACCAATGATCTCCCGTAGCAAAACTGGACAGCCTAGTTTAGGCTGTTCTCGAGCACCGATTCTCTTGCAGACGACTCTGTACGCCGTCCCAAAAGGATTGATGTCAGCTTCCTGGCATATCCGCTGAAAGGATAGTTTGTTGCTCCTTTCAATGGCTCTTCTAAGTTGACGCCTTAGATCCTCATATGAAGCCCGTTCGACTTCCCATGTCGGTCTTCCTCTCGTGCGCTGGGCCCGTCTTCTCGCCCCAAAGCACGCCGACCGCAGTATTCGAATCTTGTTTTTCAAAAGCAAAATTGTGTTTGCAAAAGCAAAATTGTGTTTCTAAAAGCAAAATTGTTTTTGCAAAAGCAAAATTGTGTTTGCAAAAACAAAATTGCGTTTGCAAAAGCAAAATTGTGTTTGTAAAAGCAAAATTGTGTTTGCAAAAGCAAAATTGTTTTTGCAAAAGCAAAATTGTTTTTGCAAAAGCAACATTGTTTTTGCAAAAGCAAAATTGTGTTTGCAAAAGCAAAATTGTGTTTGTAAAAGCAAAATTGTGTTTGTAAAAGCAAAATTGTTTTTGTAAAAGCAAAATTGTTTTTGCAAAAGCAAAATTGTGTTTGCAAAAGCAAAATTGCGTTTGCAAAAGCAAAATTGTGTTTGTAAAAGAAAATTGTGTTTGCAAAAGCAAAATTGTTTTTGCAAAAGCAAAATTGTTTTTGCAAAAGCAAAATTGTGTTTGCAAAAGCAAAATTGTGTTTGCAAAAGCAAAAGTAAAATGGTTTTTGCAAAAGCAAAAGCAAAATTGTTTTTCAAAAGCAAGATTGTGTTTGCAAAAGCAAAATTGTGTTTGCAAAAGCAAAATTGTATTTGCAAAAGCAAAATTGTGTTTGCAAAAGCAAAATTGTGTTTGCAAAAGCAATTGTTTTTGCAAAGCAAAACTAACGTGCTTCAGTTAACATCCATGATAAATGCGGCCTTTTCTCAACGGAAGCAAACTGATGTAATTTTTACGGATTTTAGTAAGGCGTTCGATAAAGTGAATCACAAAATCCTGTTAACTAAATTGGATTTAATGGGTGTAAATCATAGGAGTTTAAGATGGCTAGAGTCGTATTTGACTGGTAGAAAGCAGACTGTATGTGTGAACAATAGCTTATCTAAGTATATTTATGTGCTATCTGGCGTTCCTCAAGGCAGCCATCTATGTCCACTTTTTTTCGCTGTTTATAAACGATCTTCCCAACATAATTAATTTTGCCAATATCTTAATGTATGCTGACGATGTAAAAGTTTTTCTCTCCTTTAATAATTTCATCTAGCATATTTATCTTCAAAGTGATCTCAATAATAGTGTGTGCTACATGATGGAGGTGAATTTTAAAAAATGCAAATATATGCGGTTCTCAAGAAATAATTTTATTGCAGTTAATTACTTGCTTGGAGGTCATCAACTGGAAATAGTGGACTCTTTTATTGATCTTGGGATCCTATTAGATACAAAATTAAACTTTAATGATCATATCACTTTGACTGTAAATAAGGCAAGAAGCACTCTTGGCTTCATAAAACGTTGGGCAAAGTAATTTTCTGATCCATTTATTACGAAACAGATATATATATGTATGTATCGCTTGTCAGACCAATTTTGGAGTATGGATCCATCGTATGGGATCCTCACTATAATGTTTACAGCGAACACATCGAATCTGTTCAGAAACAATTTCTACTCTTCCGCATGCGTGGCCTTGGATGGAATTACTTGGATATGCCTTCATATACTAGAAGACTGGCTTTAATAAAACTGCATACCCTTAAGAGTCGCCGAACAATGTTAAACATATTCTTCATGGTTAACCTGATCAATGGTAAGATTTGCTGTGAATTTCTGTTAAGATCTGTTAAATTCAATGTTCCTTGTCGTAACTTCCGCAGAAATAATTATGCTGTTGCTGATCCGTTAACTAGAATTTGCCATCAATTTAATTATTTGTCACACTTTGTTGATTTTTCTTTAAATTCTTGCATTATAAAACGGAACATTATTGTTTTTCTCAATTCTTAACTTTTCATATTTTTATTGTAACAATTACTTGTACTTTTGAAGAAACTGTTTGTAATTCTATTTAATTTTATTCGTACCTATTTTTGTTATTAGTCAGTAAGGAATTTGTCCATTGACTTAAATAAATAAATAAATAAATAAATAAATAAGTAAATAAATAAATAAAAAAGCAAAATTGTGTTTCCAAAGCAAAATTGTGTTTGCAAAAGCAAAATTGTTTTTGCAAAAGCAAAATTGTGTTTGGAAAAGCAAAAGCAAAATTTGTTTTTGCAAAAGCAAAATTGTGTTTGCAAAAGCAAAATTGTTTTTGAGAAAGCAAAACACTTAATCCTGACTAAAGGGTTGTAGTGGCCAATTATGTATGTATGTATGCAGCCAAATTTTATTGCATCAAAATTCAACCCAACGAACCCATACCTTAACCTCCATATTTAAAATTTTTTTCTAAACACTTGTTTTTGTAATAAATCTCTCTTATTACCTACCACCCCCCTTGGTATTGTTACAAACAAATTTCCATGTTTGAAAATTTATGGATTTTTATTTAACCTTTGATTTTCAAATCCATTTATAATCTTTAAATATTAAATGTGGATACAAAAACAATAACAAAAACAAAGCGAAAAAAACATGAAAAGAAAATAAATTTTCCAAAATAAGAAAAAAAAACCTGGGCCTGGAAAATTAATTTTTAGTTCGTTTTTTTTTGCCTCTCTTCTGGCAATTTAAGCTAAACATGTGTTTAACGTTTACTCCTGTTGTACTTTATTAAATAAACAATAAAAACAATAAATACAAATACAACAACAACATAAAAGGAAAACATACAAAAAGTTGTTAAAAACTTTACTTTTCCAATATATTGTTGAGTTGTGTTGTGTTATGTTGTGCCTGTTTTATGATTTTCTTTTCTTTTTTCTTTGATGAAAAAGTTTCGCCTAACAACACCAACGTGCAACTGAAAAAAAGAAAAGAAAAATTGCAATAAATATTGGCCCAAAACACACACACAAAATAAAATACAAGTTTAGTTAGTAGCACAGGACTACAGTCATAAATAACTATTAAATATAGATTTGCACGTATGTGGCTAATGTTTTATTGTCGAAATAAGTGCCGTAGAATTTATGCTCTTATCCGGAATACTGGGTAATGAGACGGCGGAAGCTATCGCTAGATTAGGTTCACTTTCTGAGGGCGATGTGACAATTGGTCCTGATCCCCCAATTTGCCACCTCTACGGCCTCATCAATGGATGGACCAGAGGGGAAGAGCAGATGCATTGCAGGAATGGATCGAATTGTTATGTTTCTATGTGTCTATGGCCTGATATAGATAGTGTAAGAACAGGTTGGCAGCTGGGCTTGGATAAGACCAGTCTCAGATTAGTTATTGGTTTTATGACAGGGCACTGCGAGATTAGACCGCTGACAAGGATCTGTAACATATCCCAGCCGGACTATTGCAGAGTATGTTGCGATGAGGAGGAGTTGGAGGCTCCTCCTCTGTAACTGTCCAGCCTTTAGTAGGTTGAGTTTAAAGACCCTTGGCAGGGGTTTCTTTAAGTGTCTGAATTCTATAACGAGAGCTGACATAAAGGCTCTCCATAAATTCATTATTAGTTTGAGCTGGTTGAGAAGTGTTAGGGCTTCAATAGTGTAGTTGCGCTCTCTTACGTGTTTTGTTAGTCTGTGTAATTTCTCTGCTTCCTTATTCTCCCTTCCCTACTTTCTCTCCTTTTTCCCATATGCCCTATTATTCTCTTCCCTTCATGACGTTGTACCAAAGGGTAAACTGGACCTCCGGGTACTGTACTTGTCTCAATTGGCAAGTACACGTCCTCTAACTTTACCTAACCTAACTACAACGTATAAAATAGACTGCCTGACAACCATTATTACTTACTAACCTTACAACTCTGTATTTAGGATTACAACTTATCTTCTCACACCAAACCATGATGCGTGTGTTAATTTTATACATGAGCGTTGGAACCTACAGTTTTAAGTCGACTCCGAACGCTAGATTTTTGAGAAACTTTTCATGGCAATTTTTTATTTACTCGCAGATTTTTCCAGAAGTCTGTTGAGAGGAAGTCACCGAAGGAAATAGTTTTTTGTATTTCGTTTTTGTCAAGATGTCTGAGATGGGAGTGAAAACAGGAGCTCTCGTCTAATAGTCCAACACACTATCCACAAGACAACAGAGCCTATTACGCTAGTTCCCTATAATTTCAGAATTCAACATTTCATGGAAAAACTGGCATTATGGTTTGGAATCCATTTCCAAGGCCATCAATATCTCTGGCAGCTGAAATTTATGTTCTGTATCTCCATCGTCATTTACACAGTTTTGTGCATTTAGGTGGTCCATCACGTACAAATCTACTTTCAACAAAAACTTTCTGATACAGAATTTACCAGAAAAAGCCTAAGTCATGAGATTTCTAAACTGGGGTTGAACCTCGGACTCCAGTCTAATAAGTCAGCACACTAGCTAATAGAAAACGGCTTCGATAAAAAGCCAACTACCATAACCCATCCGTGTATCATAGAGAGATTCATCTTTTAAGGAGATATGTAATGTCCAAGTAACAGCACTTACTCTTGTTACTATCACTCGTTGAGAAGCATTTCCCTAAATTACGCAGTTCCGTCCAGAAAAAAGTAAAAAAGAGAGCTACTAGCCACCCGATTTATCAGCTCGCGATATCCCCTGATGAATTTTGTATTACACTTGGTTTCCATTATCTTAACTATAGTTACGAAAGCTCCACCATGTACAAATGGCTAGATACTCCATCGCCCAATAAACGTACATAGTATATAGAGTCCCTGACTTATTCACTTTAGATAGATAGCTCTGATGCAAGCATTTAGTACAATTTGAAACTCATTACTGTACAATGCTTTTCAGATCGTTTGGTGATGATTGGTCCCAGATGCCTTCCTAAAATCATTGAAGATCAGATGTATAAGATATCACCATTCTATAGGCTGCTCAGCTGTAAAAAGTAAGCTGTTGTTGTGCTCCATATAAGATCGGTGTGGACTGAAGCCAGTTTTAAAGTTTCGCAAAACTAATTTTTGCAAGAGAGTACGCTGGATCTCAGATTTCAGCTTTAAGTTGATACTATAAGATACAATATAAGACAAACTCAAGCAGTAGACCTTTTAAATTGGCGGCTTTTGCTGTTGCTAAATAAATCGGGGGCGTCAGTTCTCGTGAGGTTGACAATGAAGATCAATCGCTTTGATAATATTTGCCTACAGCTGCTATCTGTCTTTCTTTGTACTCAGTTCCGAAGCCTAAATTTTATCATCTTTAAGCCGATACATAAGCATTCAATAAAACTAAAGCCGAAGACCTTATAAGTCGGTGCTTTTTCCTGTTGATAAATGCATATTTATACGCTACAAGTAGTTTATCCTCCTGCATAAATGCAGCAACCTTGAGTCGCTTATCCTCCCCATGCTTTTTTATGAAGCAAAAGCATCGACACTATGAGGCATCAATGCAGCAACCTTGAGTCGCTTATCATCCTCATGTTTTTTTTAGGAAGCAAAAGCATCGACACTATGAAGTATCAAATCATCAGCCTTGAAAGTATTCGAGAAAAGAACATCTTCGATCCAGTGCGTGTTGGCGATGCTGTGTGATAATGATCAGTATGAGCTCCACAACAACATGGACGTTGTGCAGCGCATTAATATCCAACGATTGCACAGGCTCAGCCAGGATGGAAGCGAATGTTTCGACAAGTCCGGTTTTTGATGCCGGGATTAGCGGCAGTAGGAGTAGAGGACAACTTTGTATGTAAGGACCAAATCAAGGAAGACTTGTCATAGATTGGTTTGAAAAACTGACGTATTCCTGCCAGAAACAGAGGCACCTGCTAAGATGTGTTAAGATAGGCTTGAAATCCGATTAACAGGTTATTAATGGACAATTAAGTATTATTATTAAGAATTATTAATACATCATAGGCGTCAGTCCTCATAAGATTGTCAATGAAGCTATGAATGCGTTCAAACAAGCATCTACTTCAACTCCATAGTTTTACGTTTATCTGGAGCCTTAATATTACGATTTTAGGAGAGAAATGCTAGAGAAATTTAAAATAGAATACCTTGGTTGTATTTTTTAAGCTAAGGAGTCAATGTCAAGATAAGGACCACCATCCTCATGAATAAAAATTTCTACATTAACGTAGGTGGTAAGAGAAACTAAACCGTAGTCCGGGCTTGAATGATTGTAATGGACAAGAATGTTTATGTATGACTCGCAATTGGATGGAAGAGTGGGTTGTGGCATGTATGTAGAGACTGGGATATCAGACTTTGGTACAAACTCTCGGCTCACTATAGAAGGATAGTTATCTTCTTGGCGGTTAGAGGAATACTAAAGAAATTTAAAATAGAATACCATGCTGGAACTAGTTGAAGATCTCTGAAAAATACTCGAATGTTTCAGTCTTAATCCAAACGAGAAAGGGCCCTACAGGCTTTACCAGTTGTACGCAATTCGTTTAATTTTTATCCATGAAAACTGACCAGAAAAATTATTCCCTTAAGTCACACAAACACATCGACGTTTCATTCATTTTTGTTTTTCATTTCCGCTATAACTTGTAAACAAAATCATCATCATCATCATCATCATCGTCTACAAACACAAATTAACAAGGAAATGCATTGCAAATATGTGTGTGAATGAAATAATATTTGCTTGGGGGATAAACATATAAACGTGTGCGTTGGTTGTCACTATAAAACACAACTTAATTACTGTTCCTGTTCATTATATTGAAAAAAAGGAGGAAAAAATATTTACAATATACGTAGGTAAACCTATACACGCATACTGATAGCATACATATATGAAAGAGAGAGAGAAGACAGCGGAAGAGCAAGAAAAAGGTTGGCAAAATATTTGACAACCCGATAATAAACATGTATTAGTGATTAAAAGTAAACATTAGCAAGTGTATGCGTGCGTTTGTACATGTAAAAGTCAGTAAATATTAGATAAGGATAATAACATGTGTATCTGTATGTGTGTAAGGTAAATTTGTATGTGTAGGTGTATTTGCAGTTGTTTTAACATACATTATTATGTTTATTTGTCAACTAATTTTGCCAACAATATTTTAATGTGTTGTTTTGCTGTTGTTGCTGTTGTTATTGTTAAATATTATTTGACATTGACATGTCATAAGGTCAATACACCAAATGTGCAGTGTATGTTAATAGAAAGTTTATATAGGGTGGGCTATCTATTGGCCATCGGTTTTTTCGAATTTGGCCATACTTATGTCATTCTATTCTATCACAAAATTCAGGATATTATCTCCACTGAACGTAGTTGATTGATTTAAGCTTGAGCAACGTTGGGATTTATTGGACCAACGAGAAACAGCACGATGATACGATGATGTCGATTTTACAAAAAAAAAAAATGAGCAACATTGGGATTTATTGGAAATTTATTTCCAAAACAAAGATAATTGATCGGACATTGTACGAAAATGTCGTACAAAATTTGGTCACAGAGACGGACTAACAGTGCCCGGTGTGCTCAAGTTTATTCCTAAAGTTCATTAAAATTGTTGATGCGCCAAGACGTCAGCGTGTTCATACAGTGCGTACACCAGGAAACATCGAATCTGTGGCTGAGTGTGTGCATAATTGGTTATTACAACCCTTCAGCCAGGATTACGACCTAGCTTCTCACACCACTTATATTGTGTGTATTAATTTTATACATCAGCGGAGGGATCTACAGTTTAAAGTCGATTCCGAAAGACAGATTTTTTAAAAACTTTTCATGGCAATTCTAATTACTCTCAGAATTTTTGTCACAAATCTGCTGAAAGGAAGTCGCCGAAGAAATATTTTTTCAAATTTCGTTTTGATGTCTAACCTGGGGTTTACGCCTAATAAAGCAACACTACTCGACGACCATTGTGAGCATCCATCAACGTTAATTCGTCATTGTTCTTAAGAATTGAACATTTTACGCACCAGTTTAACTCGAATTTTGTGAAAAAATCTTGGTATCATCAAGAGATGAAGCCCTATGACCATCCGCTCCGCCTTTGCTTCGATAGATGGGCCAACGAGAAACTGCACGATGATGTTGATTTTACCAAAAAAAAAAATTCATCTTTTCGGAAGAAGCTCATTTACATCTTTGTAGGTATGTTAATCAGCAAAATTACCGTATTTGTTGCACTGAAAACCCACACGTGGTCTTGCAAAAGCCAATGCATCCATTACCAGTAACTTTTTGCTGCTGCATCATTGGGACATATTTCTATGAAAATGACGACAGCGCAACCATTACAGTCAATGGAGACACCTATCGCACCATGATAAGCGATTTTATTTGTACCCGCTCTGCATGTTATTGATATGAACGATGTTTGGTTTTAATAGGATAGTGCAACTTGCCACACATCTTATGTCACAATCGATTTATTGCGTCAAACGTTTAATGGTCGTTTAATTAGGCGAAATGGTGATGTCAATTGGCCGCCAAGAAGCTGAGATTTTACACCGCCGTCGGACTATTTTCTGTGGGGCGCCTTTAAAGTAGACTGTTATTCCGACAAACCAGAGACAATTGAGCATTTGAAGGCCAACATTTGTGATGTCATTGCCGAGATACGGCCTTATACACTCGAAAAAGTGAATGAAAATTTGTTCGATCGAATGAGGTACTGCGAGCGAGCCGCGGCAGCCATACGAATGAAATTATATTCCATTTCTAACCGGAACAATTGTACAACTTGGCAAACATCTCATGCCACAATCGATTTATTGCTTCAAACGTTTGATGGCCGTTTAATTAGACGAAATGATGATGTCAACTGGCCGCCAAGAAGCTGCGTTTTTGACACCGTTTGACTATTTTCTGTGTAGCGCTGTTAAAGAAAGTGTGTTATTCCGACAAATCAGAGACAATTGAGCATTCGAAGGCCAATATTCGTGATGTCATTGCCGAGATACGGCCTTATACACTCGAAAAAGTGAATGAAAATTTGGTCGATCGAATGAGGTACTGTGAGGCCAGCCGCGGCAGCCATATGAATGAAATAATATTCCATTTCTAACCGGAATACATGCCACATATCTCATGCCACAATTGATCTATTACGTCAAACGTTTGATGGCCGTTTAATTAGCCGAAATTTTGATGTCTATTGGCTGCCAAGAAGCTGCGATTGCACTATTCTCTGTGGAGCGACGTTAAAAGAAAGGTGTTATGCCGACAAACTAGAGACAATTGAGCATTTGAAGGCCAACATTTGTGATGCCATTGTAGAGATACCCATACACTCGAAAAAGTGAATGAAAATTGGTCCGATCGAATGAGGCCAGCCGCGGCAGCCATACGAATGAAATGATATTCCATTTCTAACCGGAACAATTGTACGACTTTCCACACATCTCATGCCACAATCGATTTATTGCGTCAAACTCTTGATGGCCTTTAATTAGCCGAAATTTTGATGTCTATTGGACTCCAAGAAGCTGCGATTTGACACTGATGGACTATTTTCTGTGGAGCGCCGTTAAAGGAAAGATGTTCTGCCAACAAACCAGAGACTACTGAGTATTTGAGTACAAGCATTCGTAATGTCATTGCCGAGATACGACTTTATACACCCGAAAAATGAATGAAAAATTGGTCGATAGAATGAGGTAATGTGAGGCCAGCTGCGGCAGCCATTGAATGAAATGGTATTCCATTTCTAACCGGAATACATGCCACATATCTCATGCCACAATCGACCTATTACGTCAAACGTTTGATTTAATTAGCCGAAATTTTGATGTCTATTGGTTGCCACGAAGCTCCGATTGGACTATTCTCTGTGGAGCACCGTTAAAGAAAAGCTGTTATGCCGACAAACCGGACACAATTGAGCATTTGAAGGCAAACATGCCATTGTCTGGATACAACCCTGTACACTCGAAAAAGTAAATGAAAATTTGGCCGATCGAATGAGGTACTATGAAGCCAGCGGCTACCGCGGCAGAATGAAATTATACTCCACTTCTAACCGAACCGAACCGTTGAGGAGCTCAAACAGCTCACTGTTGGATCGGATGTGGAAATCATCGCCAACTCATCGCACTGGATCGAAGATCTTTCCCCTCGAATATTCTCAAGGCTGCTGCATCGGTGTTTAATAGGGTCCATTCTTCTGCGCCATAAAGGAGCACGGCTAGGATGAGCATCTTGTAGAGTGTTAGTTTTGTTGTACGAGAGAGGCCTCTGCTACTAAATTGCCTATTGAGACCATAGTAGCACCTGTTGGCAAGAGTGATCCTGCGCTTGATCTCCAGACTGAAATCATTTTTGGTGGTAACGGCGGAGCCAAGATAAATAAATTCCTTGACTGTATCAAAAGTATATTTATCGGTCGTAATCTAAGAATCAATACGCCGCATGTATCTACTTGTCGATATCATATACTTCGTTTTGCCCTCATTTACTGCCAAACCCATCTTAGTAGACTCCCGTTCGATAGCACTAAAGGCAGCCCTATGATCTCAATGTCGTCAGCGTACGCAAGCAACTGGACACTCTTTTGAAAAATAGTGCCATTGCGATGCACTCCCGCCTTTCGCAGACCACTCTCCATGACGATGTTGAAGAGGTCGCATGATAAGGGGTCGCCTTGTCTGAAACCTCGGTATCAAAAGGTGCGGAGAGGTCCATTCCTACCTCGACGGAGCTGCAGGAGTTGCTCAACGTCATTCTGCATAGCCTATCAGCTTCGTAGGTATACCGAGCTCAGACATTGCGGCAAAAACACGATCACTTATGGGGCTATCGAAGGCAGCCTTATAGTCGACAAAAAGATGGTGGGTCAACTTGTTTTTCGTGGGTCTTTTCCAGGATTTGGCGTGGTGTGAAGATATGGTCGATGGTGGACTTGCCTGGTCTGAAGCCGCACTGATAAGGTCCAATCAGTGTTTTGACGAGTGGCTTCAGTCGTTCACACAATACGTCAGTAAGAACCTTATATGCGATATGGGAGCGATGCATGCAAACAAGGTAAAGTTTCTGATTGTGGTCAACGTGGCGACCACCAGGACGATCCTTGTCTTGCTGTATTCAAGTTGACACGCAGCCTCCTCATGGCCCCTCCTGGGTGGCATTCTAGCACCCGCTAGATGTTAACTAATGCGTGCAGCGAATGTGTAATCCCCTGGACGTTAAATATGTGTTGTGCGTAGGGCTTGGAACCCACCACGTAAAAACAAATATCCCAAGAAAACCAAAACAGAATCCTATGAAACTTTAGAATGGCCCACGCTATAATTCTTTAATTTATTGCGGAAGTTTATGGTTTCGAGAGGCATGGCGTTAATGTTGGAAACTAGTTTTATAAAAACGGCAATTCGAAGACTTTAATGCGTACGAACCTGGCTGGATGGCTGCACGGCTATACACTTAGTAAACGAATTGCAGTGGTTCTCAACGCAGTTTAGATATAAATTCCATGAAATTTTTCATTCGCACTTGTCTTCAAAATACGCCCAATTAACATCCTCTCCGTCATAAAGCCCTCATTCGGTAAAAAAAAAATCGAAAAACTCCGGTCCCCTAAATATGAACTCTCTTTTACAAACACACTTTATAACAACAACAATATACCTAAATGTTTGTAAATACACATGCACATTTACCCGGTTATAATTATTATGAAAATGGTTATGTTCTAGCCGTTATTGCCATTGGCTGTATTGTACATGGTTTTGTTTTAGCCGTAGTTTTTGACAGTTTTTGCTCATTAATAGACTTCATATGGTTCAGTAAGAATTCTATGTTTCGGTTTGATGGGGCTTGTTTTTTTGGATGGTGAGGGGTGGGGGGTTTTCTAGTTCATTATTTTATTTATAATTACCGTCATTGCTGTTGTTGTTGTTGCTTTTGTGGTTTTTTTTCAGTAGCTTAATTGAGTTTTACGATACTTTCATTTGCCAACAAGTTACAGACAATATTAGTGACATTGTAGTGATGGTTGTATTAGTGTTAGTGTTAGCGTTATTTGGCATTTGTTGTCATTAAATTCGTTACATTTTAGGTCACATAAATGAGAGCCTGTAATGTAAATTGAGTTGTAAATATTTCAGTTGTTATCTCTTCAATGGAAGGCCAAAATGTGTTAATGGGTTGAAGAGCAACATGGCATGCAATAATCTGATGGTCAATCGATGAATTTTTAAAAATATTATTTTGTCATATGTAAGGAGTTTGGAAGCAAAATAGAGTAGAGATCCCCATCCTCATGGATAAAAATGTTCATATAACTTGGTGGCTTTGCCTAAATGACTATGTACCAGTGACTCGCAGTAGACCTTTTATGTTGGCGGCTTTAGCTGTATCGAAATTCAGTCCTATTTCGTTCTCGTAAGGTTGACAATTGAGATCGATCGCTTTGATTATATTAGCCTACAGCTGTCACTTACATATCTCCCATAACACTCAGCTCCTAAACCTAAACTCTATCATCTTCAAGTCGACACGTAAGCATTCAAACAAACTAAACCTTTAGACCTTATAAGTCCGCTTATACTCTAACAGTCGGTCATCCCTCCCATGCATCTTTATGGAGTGGAATTATGGACGCTATTAAGCACCAATGCAGCAGCCTATGTAGCAGAGTATTCGAGAAAATAGTCCCATAGGCGATGATTTCCGCATTCGGTGCCTGTATAATAATGATCAGTATGAGCTCCACAACAGTATGGATGTTGTGCAGCACATTAACAACCAACGCTTGCACTAACCAGGATGGAAAGGAATATTCCAGCGAGTCAGGTATTTGATGCGGGGATTAGCGGCAGTAGGCATAAAGGACAACTTTGTATGCGGTGGAAGACTTGTCATCGATTGGTGTGAAAAACTGAAGCAGGCCTGCCAGAAGCAGAGGCACCTGGTAGGATGTGTTAAGACAGGCTTGAAAACCGATAAACAGGTTATTAATGGCCAATTAAGTATTATTATTAAGAATTATTATTACAGCGAGGGCTAGAGTCCTCGTAAGGTTGGCAATGAAGCTATGAATGCGTTAATATAAGCCTCTACTGCAACTCCATAGTTTTACTTTTATCTGGCACCTCAATATTACAATTAATTTATGGATAAAAACTATTCAATCTGATTTTAGGTAAAGAATACCAAAGGAATTTAAAATAGAATAACGTCGTTGTAATTTGGAAGCTAAGGAGTCAACGTCAAGATAAGGACCGCCATCTTCGTGAATAAAAATTCTACACTAACGCAGGTGGTAAGAGAAACTAGGCCGTAGTACAGAGTTGAATGATTGTAATGGACAAGAATGTTTATGTGCACATAGCTTGGTTACTTTGCTTGGACCAATGACTTACAATTGAATGGAAGAGTGGATTGCGGTATGTATGTAGAGACTGGGATATTAGACTTGCATACAAACAATCGGCTCACTACAGCAATATAGTTGTCCACTAGGCAATTAAGTGACTGCTCAGTGGTATTCCCTAAGCACATGTTGACGTATTAGAACAACATCCAAGCAGATATAATAGCAGCGATTTATTTGTAGGTCTTCATTACTTCCGTGGCTGCGCATATGTACATACATGCAAATAAATTGATCAGAATTTATAGGGGACTGAATAACCCTAGAAGTTGCCGCAATCTAGTAGGTAGTGTGTTCACTTATTAGACTTGAGGCCACAGTTCAAAATCCAGTTCAGGCATCTCCAACAAAACGAAATAAAGAAAAAATATTTCTGAGGCGACTTCCTCTCAGCAGATTTGTGGCAAAAACTCTCAGGAATAAGTAAAATTGCAATGAAAAGTTTCTCAAAAATCTGTCGTTAACACACCCAACATAAGTGGTGTGAGAAACTAGGTCGTAATCATGACTGAAATGTTGTAACGACCAATTATGCGTGTATGTTCATTCCAATCCATGGCCACCGTTTCTGGTTAGAATAGAGCACCTGTATGTTTAGATGACCGAATCTTAACCCAGGAAGGCGAAACACATCACTTCTCTTCTGACTTAGGGTTACTACTACTTCTTCTGGAGTGGTATTCAAGCTGACTAGCTTTCTCGTCCGAGTTCTGTATTGTATTGTGTACTTGCATCAAAAATATGAAGTTAACATACCTATTTGACAGGTTTTTTAGTTTTAGGTATTTCGAGGCACATAAGAATGTTTAAGTAGCCGAGACGACTGTTGAAAATTTTGTACATTTCCCCCTCTCTTAAGTCGACCGTGGACTATAGAATGGCAACAGAATTCTCAAATATATCGTCACCAAAGAAGCAAAATTCAAAGTAAGCGACAGCTACAGAGCACCTATTTTCATTTAGGAAGCAGTGAGAGTTGGGATCGTACCAGCTAGTTGTACAGACATTCCACGGGTAACCAGTACGCATTCACGTGCTAAGGAATAACAGTTTGTTGTCTTTTCCGTCTTTTTATGCGTTTAGGATTTGAGTTCATTAAAAAAATAGTCCCCACTAAAACCCTAATGATCCCATGAATATCCATGTAACAAAGAGGTCATGCTAGGTTTAACAACTAATTTTGTAGGAATACATGCTCAGAGCCAAACCAGTGCTAATCTAGCAGAACTTACACCATCTGCCAGGATTTTATTGATATGGAGACAGTCTAACTTAAAGCCATTTATTCAACTGGTTTTGATGGCAGCATTACTTGGTTTATTTAGAACCATCAACCCAAGTCGACGGTCCTATGGATATCTATCTAACATACAGGCCATGTTTGACACCAGGTTTTATGACAATAGGTTCTCATAGACAGATCAGTGCTAATCTTGATGTGGAGTAAGCCTATAATCTGCTAGGATTTTATTGATATGAAGACACTCTAACTTAAAGCATACTGTTACGTTTTTACCTTTTAAAAACGTTTAAAATATGAGCTCGTAGATTACAAATAAAATAAAAATAAATTTATGTTTAGTGTTAATTAAATTATTTAGTGTTCGTACAATTCTGTGTGCCACTATTCACAACTTGATGTAAACAACAACAATTGCTTTGTACCCCTTTGAACTCTTTCGCGTAAACAATAACAATTGTTCGACAGATCTTTGTAACGGAGGTCTTCAAACCACGATTAATCTCTGCAAACACACCGCGTCTTCACACAAGACTGACTGAACTTTTACTAACTCGTAGCTTGCTTTGCCGGGCCTTTTATATGGCAACCTAAACAATCCGATGAATGTTTTTGAAGGCAAATGTCGGTGGCTTCGCCTTCTCCAGATCCCTATAAATGTAAACATCGTTGTTTCATTATTGTTGTTTGTGTATTTTGTTTACATTTATTCTTGTCGTATTTGTTGTTACATTTTAGTTTACTTGTTTGGCATTTTTTCATACTAATGTCTGTTGGTATATTTTTTATTTATAATTTTAATGTTAAACGATATAAAAACAAAACACCAGTACCGAAATTTTTCCATTTTCGTAACAATATTATAGTGGACGAAACGTAGCAAAGATGATGGTCAGTAGACTGAGAGCATAATCCAGAGTGCAGTATAAGTAGGCTCTACTCTGCATCATCTTTAAATATAATTTTTTTTAAAACACATTTTCGTCTCTCTACTCACTTTTGGGCCAACAAATATCAAATTGTTCCTTCTAATTTTCTATTTTTCTTTTTAATTTGAAATTAAAAAGATATTCTTGGTAAAGTTTACTTTTTCTATTCACAGTCACAGTCGCATGAAAACCGAAATGAATAAATAATGATAAGAGGAGAGAGAACATAAAAAGGATTCATAAACATAATTTGTGGTTTCCTTTTATAATCAAATTTTGTGATGGAAAATTGAGGTGCTTGTGGTTACAGAAAAATGAATAAAAAAAAAATAAAAAATAAAAAAAGAAAAAGTATTTTTTCCAAATGCAAATTGTAACATGATTTATGAATTTTTAATGTTTGGTTTCGACTAGAAAAATTATTTAAGTTTTTAACAACTAAACTACACACAGAAATAAACAAATAATGTTTTAGATATCCCTGCTAAAATTATTGCAAGTTATTGTTAATGGCATGTAGAAAATATTGTGATTCCAAGTGATTTAAGTTAGTTACCTTAGACAGTTACGTTTTTACCTTTTAAAAACGTTCAAAATATGAGCTTATGTATTGCAAATAAAAATAAATTTGTATTTAGTTTTAATTAAAATCTTTATTGTTCGTCCAATTCTGTGTGCCACTGTTCACAACTTGATGTAACAACAACAATTGCTATTCCTTTGTTTACACCCTTTGCATAAACAACAACAATTACTAGATAATTGCTCGACAGATCTTTTTAACGGAGATCTTCAAACCACGATTATTCAATTCAAATACACCGCCTCTTCACACAAGACTGACTGAACTTTTACTGACTGTTGCCTCTTTTGTCTTGCCTTTTATATGGCAACGTAACCAGTCTGATGAATGTTCTTGTTCTTCGCCTTCTCGAGATCTCTATAAATGTAAAAATCGTTGCTTCAATACTGTTGTTTGTGTATTTGTTTTTCGTTTATGCTTGTAGGTTGTTGCTGTATTTTTGTTAGACGATGTAAAAGCAAAACTCCAGTATCTTGCCTAATAACTATTAAGAGTTATACACTAGAACTCAGGTCGAAGAAATCTAAATACAGCGAATCTAAAGAGGTTGAAGCTTAAACAATTGAAAGGTCTTACTTGACAAAATATTTTTAGTGGAGAGTGGTTTAAAAAAAAAAATTAAAATATGACAAAGGAAATCTGTTACCGCAGTATAGCAGTTAGTGGTAAGGCCACAGCTCAAACTCCAGGGCAGACATCATGATCAAAACGAAATTATAAAAAAAATATTTCTCTGGCGCCTTCTCAGCAGATTTCTGGCAGAAACTCTGAAAGTAAAATAAAATTTGCATGAAAAAGTTTCTCAAAAACCTGTCGTTCGGAATCAACTTTAAACAGGAGTTCGAACACTCTCTGAAAAATATAAATGGGCACTACTAAGTTAACTTAATGTGACATCGGAGAACAACATAACACCATAACCGGACGATCCTCGCTTTCTTACTGTGGGAATTAGAATACCAGACCAGATGAATGTCATGTCAAAAGCCGGTTACATGGAGTATCAGGAGTAATCCACTGAATAGTCGGATGCACGATTTGAAACTATTTTGCAATTGCAATTACCCAGAGCAAGTTTAAATTGGCTCAAACCTGTTGCGTTTGACAATGAAGTCGGCCTGGTCTAATTGGTAATGTTTTGGCTTATTAGACGTTAGGCCACGGTTCAAACCCCAGGTTAGACATCTCCAACAAAACGAAATGTGAAAAAAATACTACCTTCGGCGACTTCTTCTCAGCAGATTTCCGTCATTCATGGACAACTTTAAACGGTAGGTTTAGCCACTCATGTATAAAATTAATACACACAACATAAGTGGCGTGAAAAGAAGTTTTTCCTGTCAACCAGTCAATCAAACATGTGTAAAGAGCATGATATTTAGTCGATCGATAAGCTCAAGAATCGGAAACGGTATTTCTACCGGTTGTGGAAATTACGCAGTAAAAGTTTAACCCAGAAATTTATCACAAGAAATTAAAGGTCTTCAATTAAGCGTGTCCTTTATTTACATTTCAGTAAAACAAACTGAAGTCGCCGTAATCTAATAAGTAGTGTGTTGGCTTATTAGACGCAAGGCCAAGGTTCAAATCCCATGTCAGACATCAAAACGAAATATGAAAAATTAGTTCTTCAGCGACGTCCTCTCAGCAGGATACTGGCAAAAACTATCTGAAAGTAAATAAAATTTGCCATGAAAAGTTCTTCAAAAATTTGTCGTTCGGAGTCGACCTTAAAGTGTAGGTCCCGCTACTCATGTATAAAATTAACGTACACAACATAAGTGGCGTGTGAAGCTACGTTTTAATCCTGACTGTATGTATCCATATACAGACAGTTCTTCCAGCAGAAGTTTTTCCTGCCAACTAGCCAATCAACCATGTGTAAAGAGAAAGAGTATTTCTTCCGGTTGTCAAAATTAGGCAGTAAAAGTTTAATCCAGAAACTTATCACAAACTTCTCTATCAAGTAGCCACGATCAACTATAACCAAAATATTTTCAGAATTATAGCTTCTATACTTCCATGTTCTTGAGTCGCTACACTAACATATCGAGTGATATCCAGTTTTGATTGTAAGACGACTTATCATAATTTTCTACGACCCTGGAGCATAAATCAGGCTGAATATTACCAAAGGCTTGGCTTAGGTTGGCTATGAGGACCACTGTTATTGGCAGCTTATTGGAGCTCAGCTCTGATTTAAGAACGCCTCCCAAGAAAAATTCTGACGGGGGTCAACTTGCACAATTTCGGCAGTGAGTTCATATCACCTTCACGTGAGATGATCATGCCCTTAAATCGCTTGTATAGAATATTAAAAATGACAGGCTATGGGGCACGTACCATAGCCTGTTAAAAACCACATGCCGTTGTTGCCCATATGATCGAATTAAGGCCAAAATAAGTTGGTAATCATCAACCCCTCGTGCCCGACGTTGACAGTGATGGCATGGTAACGTCGGCCTAAAAGAAATAAGTATGTACCGATGACTTTACGAGTCCAAAATCTTTAGCAAACAATGTCGTTTTTAGAATGCACTGAATGCTCTTGGATCTCATATGGACTGGTATTATTACAAATTCGTTTGTTTTATTTATTAATGTACCCCTTCATCCAGGGAAGTGCCTCATCTTAACAGTCCTTTGACTATAAATTCTGAGATTGAATAAAATTGCATGAACAGTTTTTCAAAAATCTTCCATTCGAAATCTGCTTTAGACTGAAGGTCCTGATACTCGTGGATACAATTAAAATACTCGGCATGGTTGCTGTGGGCCGTAAAGGGCCCCAGGGTTGTAATGACCAACGTAGGTTTCCATTGAACTATTTTTATAGGCCAACAAGACCCACGTTAGTGAAGTCTTGATTATGAGATGAACCATCACCAAAAATGATGTCAGTCTGGTGATCAAGTGCATGATCACTCTTGCGAACAGGAGCTAATATAGTCTCAATAGGCAATTGAGTAGCAGAGACCTTTCTCGTAAGACAAAACTAATACTCTACAAGGCGCTCATCCTACCCGTGCTTCTTTATGCTTAATGCAGCAGCCTTGATAGTATTCGAGAGAGAAGTCCTACGTAAGATCTTCGGACCATTGCGAGTTGACGATGATTTCCGCATCCGATCCAATAGTGAGCTGTATGAGCTCCTTAACGACAGACGTTGTGCAGCGGTTTAATATCCAGCAGCTGCGCTGGCTGGGCCATGTCGTTAGAATGGAGGAGAATGCTCCGGCAAGATGGGTATTTGATGCGGGAATCTGCCGAAGCCGGCGAAGAGGATGACCTCGTATATGTTGCGATTGGTGTGACCAGCGTTACCGTTGGAAATTTTGAAGAAGTCGCACATAAAGGGGATTTTTGAAAAAAAAGTCGCACATAAAGGGTATTTTGGCAATAAAAAGGGGCAACATTTTTAAAAGAAAAGAAAATGAACTAATATAGATAAAAAAATAAATTTTTATTGGATTTTGTAATGTAAATACATTAGCAAACATATAATAAGTTTATTTTTTAATAATTTTTCCAATTTTTATAATAGAAACAAATTTTTAGCCAAAAATTAATAAGCCTAAACAAAAATTCTAATTTTTTTAAAATTATTTGTTCTGTTTTATTTCTTGATTGAATTTCATTCAAATTTATGAACGTTAGGACATATAAACTTCAAAAATAAAAAATGCATTTTTAAATTTATAAAAATTCCATTAAATAAAACTTTTTTTGCTAACCCACTATATAATAATACAAAACACAAAACAAAACTATTATTATAACTAAAACACAGTTCATTAAAGATAAATAAAAAATTATACAAAATTGCGTATTTTGTAACAAATTAAAAAATATAACAAAAAATATAATATATATTTTAAAATAAAAAAAAATTCAAAATTATACAAAATTACTAATTACATTTCAAATAATTAATATGATAAGACTTAGAGTACATAGTATTTGGAACATTTTTGTATTAAACAAACTGAGATCATAAAGTTAAACTTAAATACTAATTTTGTTACAACGGTTCATTTTAGAAGTAAATAGAAACACTTTGTAATAAGTTAAATATGATATATAGTTGTACATTTTATATTATGTTATTTATTTATATGTCATAATATATCACAATTTTATGAAAAAATATATCATAATGGCAGGCACATTTTTTATAACTTTATTGTGCAGGCATGGAAAATAAAAATTCTGAAATTTAAATTTTTTTAAAACAAAACAACAAAAATAATCAAATTACACAAACTAGATTATAGATTATTCAATAGACTAATCAATAGAATAGTTTATAAGTTATTTAATACACCAGTCCATAAACTAGTAGTAGTCTATAAAATAGTCGATCGAATAAACCATTGACTAATACAGTTGATTAATTCATGGTCTATTTAAAAAACTAGTTCAAATGCTATTTAAAAGACCACAGAAGTCAATAGACTGGTCAATATATTATATCATATACTAGTATATTTACTACTCTATAGACTACTATACATATATGTGGACTGGTCTATTAAATAGCCTTTGAACTAGTTTTTTAAATAGTCTATGAACTAGTCCACTAGTCTTTGAACTGGTTCAACAACAATTGAACAAGTCTATAAACTAGTCTGTGTAATTTATTCGTAGTTCTATGAAATACTTAGAAATTAGGATGCAGCGATATTTCTCAATGTCAAAAAGGACTATATTACTTAATTTTCCATGATTGTTTTGGTTTATATATTTTACAAAATGATTAAATTATTTTTTTGATAAATTACTTCTGTACTTTTTTATAAGTTCATCGTCAGGCACCCAATTTTCCAGGTCCATGTGTCCTTTCTTAACCTATTCGATAACTTATTTTTCATTAATGTTAGTTACGAAAAGATTTTTTCTGCCGACGCACTACTATGTGGCAGAGTAAATACGTAAGTAACAAATTCATATAAATTAGGATACAAATAATTATTAAGCCTATTTTTTAAATTACCCATTTTATGCCAAAATTCTTCTGGATTTGTAATTTTAAAGATATTTTCATATGATTTATCATTAATTTTGGCTTCTAATATTTTTAATTCTTGTATAAATATATCAGGTTTACTTTTTCTAAAAAAGGGGAAAAAAGGGTCAAAAATCTTGAAAAGTGTCAGATTTAGTTCATTTTAGTAAGGGGGCACAAAAAGTGGCGGGGTCGCTGAAAAAGTGTCAAATTGCGACTTTAGTCGCTCAACGGTAACGCTGGGTGTGACTAACTGGCGAAGGTCAAGAATAAGAGACGCCTGGAAGGAGACATTGCGGCAGGCCTAAATCCGTTAATTGGGTTGTTAATGGCCAATTAAGTAAGTAGGTAAGTAGATTACTTATACAGTAAAGTAGATTACAATACTTGCCCTACACTACACATCACAACGAACATTTTAAATGTTCACAGCAATTCATAATTTTTACTTTCTTAGACACACAGTTTATATTAAAAATTCCTTAAGCGATTACTTAAAAAGATAATAAAGATGACGAAAATATTATTTAGAATTTGACAAATCTAATGTCTTCTAGAAAAAAATATTTATTCTTGGTTTAAAAATGTTTTTTTTTCAACATTTGTGTAACCCAAGTAATTGCACTTTAAACTCGTCTGAGTATTTTGCTTTTTAACAGCAAAATAGTAACAAAAAATAAAATAAAATAAAGTGTCTTTAAATGTTTTCATTTAAATTCTAAATAAGTACGTACTCGTTTTGAGTGAAAGATGGAGAAGGCGAAAAACAAAAATACGAAGAAAAAAAATGCGAACTAGAAAAGCCCTAAAGCACCTTTACAGCAGCGCTTTTGTTTTCTTATTTTGATATCTTCACCTACAAAGAATGCTAAGGTATGTTGGCCTTTTGTTAGGTTTTGCAACACAGTGTTATTGGTCATTCTAACACTTCAGACAAGATGAGGTCCCAGCATTTTACACCGCCTATGTTGTGTGTGTTAATTTTATACATGAGAGGCGGAGACCTACAGTTTAAAGTCCACTGGGAACGACCGATTTTTAAGAAACTTTTCATTGCATTTTTATTTATTCATAGAGTTTTTGCAAGAACCATGGGTTCTAATCTAATAAGCCAACACACTACCTCATGCGCTACAGCGACTTCAATCATATTGTTGCGAAAATGGAAATGGTGTTGCATCGTTTAACATTAAAATGATTAACAAAAGCTACAAAAACAGAAACAACGGACTTGTTTACATGTTCAACAAATGAACAAAAATATAGCAACAACGTCAGTATAAAAAAGGGAATAAACAAGTATACAAAAAGCAACAACAAACATTACCAGACTAAATGTAAACAGAATACCCAAACAATAATGAATCAACGATGTTTACATTTATGGAGGTCTCGAGAAGGCGAAACCACGAACATTCGCCTTCAAGAACATTCATCAGGCTGTTTACGTTGCTATAATAAAGGCAGAGCAAAGCAGGCAACGGAGTCAGTAAAAATTCAGTCAGACTTGTACGAGGACGCGGCGTGTTTGAAGAGAGTAGTCGTGGTTTGAAGATATCCGTTACAAAGATCTGTCGAACAATTGTTATTGTTTAAGCAAAGGGTGTAAACAAAGGAAATTGTGCGAACAATAAAGAAATTACTTTGAACACAATCTAAGAGCTCATATTTCAAACGTTTTTAAAAGGTAAGAACTTAATAATATTTACCGCTAGATTTTTGAAAATTTTTGAAATTAATTCTAATGGGACATGGCGCTATATGCAGTTTCGCTGTTAAGCTTGCCCACCAGGATTACTGCCATTGACATGGAGAAAACGGAATCGGTATAACACCTTTTATGCGAATGTTCTTCTCTTCAGAACAGACATCATCGGTTTTTGAGTGACAGAACGTTTGAAGACGTGGGCATGGTGGCGAGACATGACTCTAAGGGAACTGACTGGTTTCATCCGGAGCTCACGGTTGTTTAAATCCACCACAAACGGATCATGACAACGGGGCTTACATCCCACTGAATAACACAATGGGGCATCAAGTGAACTTGCCTGTGAACGCCAAGCTACCCCCTAACTTATTTGGAAACAAATTTCTTCGAAAGAATAATTTCTGCCTAGATTTGCCCCTTAACGACCATTGGGACATATACAGTCTAAGAAAAAAGTCTACCCTGTATGCACAGCGGTGTATGTAGACTTTTTCTATGACTGTATGTCTAAAGAAAAATCGAAAATAAGTTCTTAGACTCCTCGTTAATTATTCTAAGTAAACAAAGTGATTACCTTGAACCTAAAGCGGTTCTTATGGTCCTGAAAGAGTTGAAAATTCATTTTTATTGTCTAGGAATGTAGGGCATTCAATAATCCCTTAAGACCGGCTACGAGTTTACTTATTCGCTTCTATTTTTAAAATTTGTTTGTTGCCCATGCAGGTGGCATTATTTTACAAACATTTTTCTGTAGAAAACAAAATTTTTTCTCCTCCAAAAAAATTGTAAAATTTTGTCATGATGACCTCGTTTGGTGTTGAACACCGTATAATGGCCCATAGAAAAATGGTGATAAAATAACAAAATAAAGGCAATGACGCGCACATTCTCATCTATTTTACTCATTTTCTATGCCATACTAATGAATGTAGATTTTTTTCTCTTCTTTCTGGCTTAATAACGTGACAAATTTGTCATTTAAATAGCTTTGAGGTACATTTTATGAGTCCTTTTCGAAATTAAATAAAACGAAAATGATAAACTACAACACTTTGACATTTGTCTACAATAAAGTAATACCCAGTAAAAGGGAGAGAAAATATTTTAAAATTCAAAATAGAAATTTTGGACTAAGTTGCATAGAAAAGACATTTAACATTTGCTACGCCTGTTAACTTTATCAGGTAAAGCATTCTCATAAATATTTATAAACTAAAGTATGTCGACATGCCTAAAAAATTTAAAATTTAAAGCAATCAACATCTGTTTTCAAATGAGAAAAAAGTAGTATCAAAAACACTCCTGAAGCCAGGCCTTCACTTACACACCCATACATACATAATTGGTCATTACAACCCTTCAGTCAGGATTACGACCTAGCTTCTCAGGCCTTCACTTGAAAAGAATTATTTGGACATTGAACTGTTGAGATGTGGCTTGTCGAAGTAAATGCTATGCGAGCAAGAAATCGACCAAACGTACTTACTTACTTAATTGGCCATTAACAACCCGGTTAGCGGATTTCGGCCAGCCTTACCACACTCTTCCAGGCACCTCTTCTTCTTAGGCGCCTACGCCAGTTGATCCCACTAATCGATGACAGGGCTTCCTCGATTTGGTTCTCTTCGCCGACTTGCGTAAATCACCGCATCAAATATCCGTCTCGTCGAAGCAATTTCAAAGCACACAGATATGCAAGACTCTGCTGACAGATTTAATCTCGTTTTTTAGATGTACTATCCTGTAGAAATTTTTCCTTTCAACCAGTCAGCTTGGTAATCAGCCGATCAATAAGGTCAAGGATCGGAAAGAATATATTGTTATGAAAATGGAAAATTCTAGATACTGTTGTCTTGCTCTACAAAAACAACAAATGAACTTGTTTACAAATTATCGCACTGCGTAATATAACAACAAATACCATCATAAAAAAATTGTAAACAAGTAAACAAAAATACAACAAACGCTGCAAGAATAAATGTAAACAACATGTTTACAACATGAGAATGAGATTTTGAGCATTCATCAGACTGCTTACCCTGCCGTATAAAATACAAGGCAAAGCAGGCGACGGAGACAGTAAAAGTTGAGTCAGTCTTGTGTGAAGACGAATCCAATTCACATGAGATTCAATAGCGTCCAATGCATCAGATTTGCAATTTTCAAGGCATGGATTTTCTTTAAGAACGAAGCTGGCCAGGATACTATTGTCAGTGACGAGCACTATGTGTCAGCTTCATTTGGGTTGAATTGAATGATCAAGACACTAACGAAGTGCGGTTTCAACAGAACGAAGCTACATACCAAACAGCTCATGTCACATTGGATATTCTACACGAGGGATTTGAGGGCTGCTTCATCTCACATGGGGATGATGTGAACTGCCAGCCTAGCTCATGCGATTTGACCCGGTTGGATTTTTTTCTTGTAAGGTTTCTTAAGTCGCAGTCGTAGGCGAATAAACCAGAAGCCATAGCGGTCATCGAAGCCAACGTAACCCACGTCGTCATTAGCATTTTTATGACAGGTAAGAGAGTTTGGTATTTTCTATGGTGTAATTAGGTTCGGCTGGATTTCACAGTATTGAGCGTCTTACGGTCAAAACTCAATCGTACTGATACAAAAGTAATCTAAAGTAGGAGGCAGTTAAGGCCTATTATGTATAAAGGGGTTTATGGAGCATGATCTCTTTAGATGCACCGTAACCATAAGGAACAGGGTTTATATGAGGAGTAAAAGGAACAGTGAATACAGATTGTTGTCACTCTTCGTGCCTTCAATTTGCTGAAGAAATTGTAAATCTAGGAAACGATACACTATACGATCTAATAGCGTTTGTGAATGAATTTGACTGAATAAGGAGAAATCTATAGTATATGTCAGCTTGTGCGTAATAGGTTCTTACAAAAACTCTGAAAATAAATAAAATTGCCATGAAGGAGTTGCTCAAAAAAATCTGTCGTTCGGGGTCGACTTTAAGCTGTTGGTCCGCCAAAGCAGCCAACGGATTTAGAAAAATTTAGTCAGTATGGTGTGAAGATGCGGTGCATTTGAAAAGGGTAATCGTGGTTTGAAGATCTCCGTTATAAAGATCTGTCGAACAATTGACTAGTAATTGTTATTGTTTATGAAAGAGGAAAGAGTGCAAAGAGGAATAACAAACAAAGAAATTGTTGTTGTTTACATCAAGTTGTGAAAGGTGGCACACAAAATTGTGCGAAAAATAAAGAATTCTTATTAAAACTAAATACAGATTTACTTTTATTTTTATTTGCAATCTACGAGCTCATATTTTAAACGTTTTTAAAAAGTAAAAACATAGCAATATTAATCCAAAACCAGACACATAGCAAATGCTTGCACAATTTTCAAAAACTTTTCAATTTTCACAGACAAAATTCATTTTAAATTCTTTCGCAAATACTAAACATGCCTGCATTCGTATATCCAAATATTATTTTTCATTTTTTCTACGTAAGTATCTAAATGACTGTTTTTTTGTTTAATTTTCCTTTTATTTTTTAATCATATAAAGTACGTGAGTGTACCAGTAGTACGTATAGCAGGTGTTAGAAAACAGATTTACAAATGTGTGTCATGCTATTTTTAATTCCAAAAAAAAGTAAATAATTTCACTTTACATATCATAATTGTTTGTTGTTGTTGTTGTTGCAAAGGTTATTTAACTTAAATTCAAGTTTAGCTGCCTCACCCCATAGCGTATGAGTGTTATTAATTAAATGGTTGACGCCATGCGTTACCCATACGTCTAGGCTGACACAAACGAAAATTCTTTTATTCTACGTTTGTTTGCATTTCCCTTTTTGAACAAAATATTTAAAAGAATTCCTAGAAATGAAATAACGGCATTGTTTTATCATAAGAAGTGTGAGCTTTTAAATTAATTTGATTGTCTTATTACGGAATGTATAAGTAAGTAGAAAAGTGTTGTTGAGAGGCAACTAAAATAGGAAGAGAAATAAGTACGACGTATTTAATCTTTTTGTAGTCTTTACGGACTACAACCTTCACACACCATCCATGTTGTGCAACTTTAGGTTTAGGCTTTAGGTTAGAGGACGTGTATTTGTCAATTGGGACAAGAATGTGTGCAAATGTCCTAAAGTGTTTGAGGATAATAGAAGGGGTAGGGAAAAAGGAGAGAAAGTAGGAAAGGGACAATAGCGAAGCAGAAGAATTCCACAGACTAACAAAACACACAAGAGAGCGCGACTACACTATTGAAGCCCTAGCACTTCTCAATCAGCTCAAACTAATACTGAATCTATGGGGAACCTTTATGTCGGCTTTCGACACAGAATTCAAACCCTCAAAGAAGATCTTGCCAAGGGTCTTCATCCTCAACATACTAAGGGCTGGACAGTTACAGAGGAGGTGTTCGACCGTCGCCACCTCTTCCTAATCGCAATATACCCTGCAATAGTCCGGCTGGGATCTGTTCCAGATCCTTGTCAGCGATCTAATCCCGAAGTGCCCCATAAAAAACCCAATAACTAATCTTAAGCTGGCCTTATCCAAGCCCAGCAGCCAACCTGTTCTTACACTGTCTATAACAGGCCATAGACACCTAGAAACATAACAATTCAACGCTCGGCTTTTCCCCTCTGACCCATCCATTGATAGCAGGGGGTAGAGGTGGCGGATTGGGGGATCAGGACCAATTATCACACAGCCCTCAGAATGTTAATGTGTGGTATGTGTTAATTCTGTCCATTAGTAATGGCACCTACAGTTTCATGTGGAACAAAAGCTTTTTGGAAGCATTTCCATAACATTTTTATTTTAATTTTTACTGGAAGTAAAGCTAGCAAGAAGTAGGCAAAGTAAATATTTTTTTCATTTTTTATTTCGTTAGAGATGCTAAACCAGGAGTTGAACCACGGGCTCTAGTCTAATAAGCCAACAGAATACATAGTAAACTACGGCGACTTCACAACATGTACATAATTGGTCATTGCAACGCTTCAGTCAGGATTACAAACTAGCTTCTCACACCACTTATAATGTGTGCGTTAATTTGATACATGAGTGGCGGGCCCTACAGTTTAAAGTCGACTCCGAACAACAGATTTTTGAGAAACTTTTCATCGCAATTTTATTTGCTCTCAGAGTTTTTGTCAGAAATCTGCTGAGATGAAGCCACCGAAGAAATATTTTTTTCGTGTTTTCGTTTTGATGTCTGACCTGGGGTTTGAATCGTGGCCTTAAGTCTAACAAGCCAACACACTACCTACTAGACTACGCCGACTTCATTTTATTTTATTTCCTAAACTGTAGAATTTTTTACTAAGCATCATGGGTGGAGTTTCCGAGAGGCAATCTGATGAACTCTAACAGTCCTTATTCCAGAGACTGTGTGTACAACATGATTAGAGTTTTAGCCAAACAAAGAACATTGTTCATATAAATGCACAGAGTCTGAACAATAAAATTGATGAATTTAGGCGTTTATTTGTGGCAGCAGGAATCGATATTATTTGCGTTTCCGAAACTTGGTTTCCTCTGGAAGTTCAGGATTCGGTGTACAATCTACAGGGCTTTAGGCTTTTCCGGTCAGACAGGAAGATCTTAGTTAACAATATGGCAACCAGGGCAAAAGGTGGCGGAGTTGCAATTTATGTTCGAAACGGTATTCCGTGCAAGGTAAAATTATTAACAGAAATTGGTAGTCAAATAGAATATTTATTTCTTGATATTTCATCCACCAATAAGAAGAAGGTTTTATTAGGTAGGGTCTATATACCGAATTCTAATATAAACTTTGATCCCTTTATTTCTATTCTTAAGGAAATTTCTATTCAATATGATGACATTAATATTATTGGTGACTTTAATAATAATCTCTTACTTGATAATGCGCTATCTGATTCAATGTTGTCTCTCCATCTTAATCCTGTGAATGTGTCCTTGCCAACTCACTGCCATTCTTCTTCCAGTAGTCTAATCGATCTAGTATTTGTTAATGATATGACTAAGGTACTGTTATATGATCAAATTTCAGCCTCTTGCTTTTCCAATCATGATCTTCTCTTCTTAACTTATAATCTGTCTACGAGTCATGAGGACAGGTATATTACATACCGTGATTTTAAAAGTATCGATTTTACAGTTTTGAACAGAAGTGTTGATGATATCTGTTGGGATCAAATCTACTCACTGGGTAATGTAAACGACCAGGTGGCACTAATTCAGGAAAATGTGCGTCTGCTATATGACAGTTGTGTTCCTATCAAAACAAAACTTGTTAAAGCCAAACACCAACCGTGGTTTAATGCTGAAATTAAAGCATTAATTGATAAGCGCGACATTGCCTATCGGCGATGGAAGAGGTTCAGAACGGATGATCTGAAAGCCGTTCATAAAGCCGCTCGTAGTGAGGTTACCAAACACATTAAAATTGCAAAAACATTGTTTTACGGCAGGAAGTTCGCTTCCGCATTAGATAATAAAGCTAAATGGAAGGTAATCCGCAATATTGGTATTGGACATAAATGCCATAATACTTCTCCTGATGTCGATGTAAACGGTCTGAATGACAAATTTGTTAATATCAATGTTCCTACACCTGACTGTAACCTATATGATGACCTTTGTTTTGTTCCGCTAGAAAACCCCTTTAGTTTTCGTTGTGTTAGTCAGCTCGAGGTTTTGGAATGCTTATCTTCTGTGAAATCGAATGCGATTGGTTCTGATGACTTAGATCCTCTGTTTTTAAAAGCTTTGTCACCTAGACTTTTACCGTATTTTACTCGTGTATTTAATTCAGTCTTAACTATGTCCTCTTTCCCTGATGAATGGAAACGGTCAAAAATCATCCCAATTCCTAAATCTAACAATGAATTCAGGCCAATTGCCATTCTTCCGTTCCTGTCCAAAGTTATGGAAAACCTCATAGCTAGACAAATGAACGATTATCTCACGAGTAATAATTTTTTATCTGATAAACAGTCGGGATTTATGAAAGCTAGGAGCTGCACTACTGCTTTAGTCAAAGTAGTTGATGACCTTAGGTTGAAGCTGGATGAAAATTACATAGCGTTTTTGGTTCTTTTGGATCACACTAAGGCTTTTGATACAGTTGATCACAGAATATTATTGAGAAAGCTACAGACCCTCTTTCATTTTTCTAATTCAGCTTGCAGCCTTATACGTTCTTATCTCATTAACAGATCTCAACGAGTTTACCTAAACGGCAACATCTCGAATTCGGTACACGTTGGAAGAGGTATTCCTCAGGGATCAATTCTAGGGCCCCTTTTGTTCTGTATATACATTAACGACCTACCTGATGTTTTGGATAATTGTAGCGTACATATGTACGCTGATGACGTTCAGCTCTATAGGAGCGCTTGTATTGATAATATCCGACTATGTGTAGATACGATTAACGATGATTTACGGAAAATTGACAACTGGGCTAGTGCTAATGGACTTTGTATTAATCCCTCTAAATCGAAATGTTTATTGCTCTCCAGGTCTAAGAGAGCGTTTGACGTGCCGGAAATTATTATCAGGGGGAATAAAATTGATTTTGTTGAATCGGCATCTAATCTGGGTGTTATCTTTAATGGTCGGCTAACGTGGTCTAGCCACATTAATGTCATCGTTGGTAAAGTTTATGGTATGCTTAGGAACTTATGGGCTGTTATAGATTCGACTCCTTTTGCTATACGCCTGCAACTGGCAAAAACGTTTTTGATTCCTGTTCTTTTATATGGATCGGAAATTTTCGCAAACTGTGATGCGGATGATAGGCGGAAACTCAACTTGGCTTATAATAACATAGCCAGATATGTATTTATTAAGGGACGTCGGGACCATATATCACAATTTTCTTACCAGATATGTGGCATTCATTTTGATAATATATTGAATATTAAGTGCCTAATTCTCCTCCATAAGATTATTACTTTGGAACAGCCAGTATACTTATTTAGCAGGATTAGATTTGCTAGATCCAACCGCGGTAGGAAAATTATCCAATTAAGGCATAGGACTCTTTTGTCGAAACGACAGTTCTTTATACACACCATCAGTCTTTGGAATGCACTACCTAATTATATTCAGAACATAAGCAATGCAACTAAGTTCAAAAAGTAGTTATACAATCTGTTTAAGTAGTTTGTAACATATTTTGATTGTTTTATACATTTTTACTCTTCATTTTTATTAGTGATTAATTATTTTCATTTTTCTAATTTATTATTTAAGTTTCATTGTATCTCATTATATGTATATATATTTCTTTGTTTGTATTTTTCTTTATATTTGTATCTTTCCTAATTTAGTTTTTTACATATACTCATTTTCTTATCCTAATTTTGTTGTATCGATTGCTATTTCCTGAGGTTAAAACATGTTCTTATTCTTATTCATTTTTATTCATAATGTACTTCAAACATTTCATTACTCATATAATCAATGATTTGTTATTACTTTTTCCTCTTTGATGTACTCCCATAGCACTTTCATTTATAAGATTATTATCTTGTTGTGCTATGATTAATAATAAATAAATAAATAAATAAATAAATGTTCCTGAGGCTTAATTTTCATTGACTGAGACTGAGTTTAACTGACGGCGTGGGTTATGTTTTCTTTGAGACTCCGGGTGGTGAATGACTTAATCGCATACAGACTGACACTTAAGAAAACTCCACAAAAAAAGTTTAAAAGGGACAAATTGCCCAATCTCAGTGGCCAATTTACATTAACTCCACATGAGATAACCATGCCCTGAATTCTCTCGTACAAATTATTTTATGTGCCATGAGAAGCTTGACTTTTATCATTGTCCTATTGAAACCATATGTCATTAGTGTTCAGTCAAATGAAGTTGACTTTTCTTAAAGTTTCTTTTTCTTAAAGAAATATGGACTAACGGCAACGCCAGCCAGCCCAAAATCCACACCAAACAGTAAGATTTTCGGAATGCATTGAGTGCTCTTGGATATTATGTGGATTGTTATCGGCAATTTTCTTTCTCATTACTATTATCGTAGTTAGTCTGCTAGGGGACATAGGACAGTTGCAAGTTATTCTATCAGTACTTACTCAGCAACTTGAGTTCGACAAGAGAACGGTTCACATTATAAGAAGTATTCTAACGAATACCGGATCTATTGGCAGCTTCTCTAACAGGGTCGTACTACCTCACCAGGATTACTGCAGAAGCTGCCATAATGTTTAGGCACCTTTCATTTGAGTTCCCTGCACTTCTGGACTTATGTCAACGGTTTTTGGATGAGAGAACGTTTAAAGATCTGTGCATGGTGGCGAAACATACCACTAAGGGCACTGGCCAGTTTCATCCGGACGTCGGTGTGGTACAAACCACCATTAACGCAGAATGACAAGGAGGCTTACCTCACACTGACTAACACATTGGGCCACATGGGCCACCGAGAGAACTTGCCTGTGAACGGCAAGCAACCCTCTAAACCAACCTAACGTATTTAGTGTCGGGTGGTCCTCTGATCGTATAGGGCGGTGCATAAATGAAATTATGTGCCAGCGTCGCATGATGTTAAGTTGTATTGTGGCAAATAACTCATGCTCTCTGACATGTTATCTCTAGATGGAATCCAGTGAAGTATTACTAAGCAGGCCTATGTATCATCACTCATAATTGATATTTGCAATAAATTTTCTTACTTGTCAGATAGATTGAAGTCACCATTGTTTAGTGGGCAGCGCGTTGGCTTATAAGACGAGAGCCCATGGTTTAAACCCCAGCTCAGACATCTCGCATATCTTCTCAATAGTTTTCTACTAGAAACTACACAAAGTACTCAGAGTTTCTGTGTATAAATTTTATAAAAATTGTTTACAATTGGTTGTTCGAAAGCGACTCATAAAAAAATTAACAAACCAACATCATCGGTGACTTAAATTTCTTTACATAACATGTAAGTTATTCCCTTACATTTCTTTATGGGGTAGAAGCAGATGTAAATATTGTTACGAAAATAGAAAAATCTTGATACTGGTGTTTTGTTTTACATCGTTTAATATTAAAATTATAAACAAAAGCTACAAAAACAATGAACTTGTTTACAAATTATCGCACCGCGTAATATAGCAACAAGCATCAGTATAAAGGAATTATAAACATGTAAACAAAAATACAACAACAAACACAGCACAAAAAAATGATAAACAAGTAAACAAAAATTCACAAACAACACTACAAGAATATGTTTACATTTAGTCTGACGAAGACGTGATGCGTTTGAAGACAATATTCCTGGTTTGAAAATATCCGTTACATCTCGTATAATTGCTTAGTGATTGTTGATGTTTATGCAAAGGGTGTATACAGAGGAATAACAAAGAAGGGCAATTGTTGTTGTTTACATCAAGTTGTGAATAGTGGCACACAGAATTGTGCGAATAATAAAGAAGTTTAATTAAAACTAAGCACAAATTTATTTTTTTTTTTTCATTTGCAATCTACGAGCTCATATTATAAACGTTTTTGAAAGTTAAAAACGTAACAATATTTAAAAAAAAGTATTTTTTCGGCGACTTCCTCTCAGTAGATTTCTGGCAAAAACTCTGAGAGTAAATAAAAATTGCCATGAATAGTTTCTCAATAAATAAAAATCTGTCGTTCGGAGTCGACTCATGTATAAAATTAACACACACAACATAAGTGGTGTGCGGGTACTGTACTTGTCTTAATTGACAAGTACACGTCCTCTAACCTAACCTAACCTAACAATATTTAACTCTAATGCTCCAGACTAAATCGGACCCCGTTTATTGTCGGAAAGCTAGCATCAAACTTCCCTTTTTCATTAATTTTTTTTTCTCATAAAAGATGACGAATTTCTGACGAACAACTGCTGATCTCCTTATTCTCCCATTGCTTTGGTGCCTGGGTGAATTAATTAATTACTTTTGGATACTTTTACGGTTTCTATATTTAAATGTTTCATATTCCAACAGAACAGAATACTGTGGGATGCTGATGTAACACAAGTTTTGCAACAAAAAAAAACAGAAGAAAACTTTTATAGTTTCAAGTTGCTGACTTTTTTTGTTTCTTTTTGGTATTCACTTTAGCTTGATGCTAAATTATTACTACAGTATCAGGCTGTGTGAATACGATTAATTTTGGGTTTTTTCTCCTTCTTTTTTTTTAATAAAAAAGTCATTAAAAAAAGAAGAAAAATTTTTGTATGAGCGTCGTTAAGTTGACGTTAACGAAATGCTGTCAAAAAGTTTTTACTCAAGAATATTTAGTTTTTTTTCTGTTCTCTTCTTTACATGTGTGGCTCTTTATTAAGATTGTTCGGTTTACTTAGCTGCTAAAGGCTAAAGTGAGCAAATGGTTGCTTAATAAAATCTTAAGAAAAATAAGAAAAAAGAAAATAAAGTTATGCCTGGTACTTGTTCACTTTCTATACTTACTTGTGTTGAGCAAGAAAAAAAGCAATTCTTTCAAAAATCTTGTGGTTATTACTACATGAGTGCATATGGAACAGTTAACAATTTTAATTATGAAAAGTACATAAAATTAATACATTTTCATAATAATTAAGAAATGTTTTGTGTTCAAAAAAAAGAAGACCACAAAAAACCAAAAAAAAAAAACAATTATGGAAGTATATTTGGCTTGAATTTTTTTTCCAGAACGTTTAATGAGGGAATAGTATTTCGCAGAAACCGTCTCGGAGAAACCATTTTGGAAAAACAGTTTCGGAGAAACAGTATTGTTAAGTTTTTACCTTTTAAAAACGTTTAAAATATGAGTTCGTAGATTGCAAATAAAATACAAATAAATTTGTGTTCAGTTTTAATTAAATTCTTTATTCTTCGCCGTAGTCTAGTAGGTAGTGTGTTGGCTTAAAGCCAGGGTTCGAGCTCCAGGCCAGACATCAAAATAAAATAAAAAAGTATTTCTTCGGCAACTTCCTTTCTGCAGATTTCTGGCAAAAACTCGGAGAGTAAATAAAATTGCCATGAAAAGTTTCTCAAAAATCTGTCGTTCGGAGTCGTCTTTAAACTGTAGGTCCCATCACTCATGTATAAAATTAATACACACAACATGAGTGTTGTGAGAAGCTAGGCCGTAATCCGCGTCTTCACATAAGACTTGCTGAGTTTTTACTGACTCCGTTATATGCCAACGTAAAAAGTCTGACGAATGATCTTGAAGTCGAATGTTCATGGCTGCGCCTTCTCGACATCTTCATAAATGTAAACTTCGTTATTTCATTGTTGTTTGTGTATTTTGTTTACGTTGCTGGTTGTTGAATTTTTGTTTACTTGTTTATTTTTTATACTAATGTCTGTTGGTATATTTTTGTTTACTTGTTTATCACATAAACAAGTTCACTGTTTTTGTTACTTTTTTTTATCATTTTAATGTTAAACGATGTAACACCATTTCCATTTTCGTAACAGTATAATGTGTTCTAACACCTCCCATATTGTGTGTGTTAATTTCATTAATAAGTGGCCGGGCCAACAGCTTAAATTCGACTCCGTACGACAGATATTTTGAGAAACTTTTTCATGGCAATTTTATTTAGTCTCCGAGCCTTATATAGAAGTCTGTAGAGAGTAAGTCACCAAAGAAATAGTTTTTCATTATAAGTTTTCTTCGCGATATCTGAGCCAGCTTTTTAACCACTGGCTCTCGTCTAATAAGCAAACAGACTTTCTACTGGACTAAGGTAACTTCAACAGCGTCACCCATACAAATGTCAGGATACTGGCTGGTACTGGGACATGATAAATCTTTGGACCAGAGTTCAAGTAGGTTTTTGTGAGATTGGGTTGCCTCATTACAGTATCTCTATATTGGGTTATAAGTGGTTCTTATTCTTTGCAAATGCCCAGTAACAAGCCGGTTATTAATGTAATACAATTCCTAGATTGTTTGATGCAAAACGCTATTGTCGCTATAATAGTCAAGCAAATGTTTAGATTGTCTTAACCACGTCCTCTTTATATGTATTTCCTTTCATTCTTTTAAACGCTTTCGTCCATTCCACAGAAAGGTTCTGGTTTAGTCTGATGTAAAACTCGATTGTTGCTATAAAAGCCAAACAAGTAGTTAGATTTTCTTAACCATCTGAAGAGAAAAAAGCCTTCAATCCTCTTTATCTTTCTTTTTATTTTTTAAACGCTTTCGTCCATTCAACCGAAAGGTTCTGGCTCTTACACCTCGTTTCTGGGCATATGACACGGGATCAACAAAGAGTAACGCTATTTACCAGGCGTAGTAAATTTGGTTTGCCTCATTACTTATTTTCAGTCAAGTTCATAAAAGCTTATTTATTGCTTCTTACATACATACATAATTGGTCATTACAACCCTTTAGCTAGGATTAAGATCTAGCTTCTCATAACACTTATGTCTTGTGTGTTAATTTTATACAAGAGCGGTGGGACCTACAGTTCAAATTCGACTGCGAATGACTGATTTTTGAGTAAATTTTCATTACAATTTTTACTTGACTGTCAGAGTTTTTGCCAGAAATCTGCTGAGAAGATGTCGCCCAAGGAAGATTTCATTTTGTTGGAGAGGTCTGGCTCTGGCCTCACGTTTAATAAGTCAACATACTTTCTACTAGACTACGGCATCTTCCATTACGTATTGCTTCTGTCAAGTTAAATTGATCATGGGGAGAACCAGCTGTATTTAAAACTAGATTAGGGCAACCTAATAACTTAGGGAATAATTCGTATTACATGTATACCTAAACCGTACTGGCGTGATGGAAAATGATAAATGCTAGGCATGAGGTGCAGAGTTTGAAACGATGTCCTTTTGTGTCATTAAACAACAAACATCAGCATAAAAAAATAGTAAGCAAGTAAACCAAAATACAACAACAAGCATTAAAATAATAAATGTGACCAAATTAAATTCGCAGTTTTTTATTTTTTTTTTTTTTTAATTTAAATTATAATTGAGAAAAAAAGAAGCAAAAAATAACAAAATAAAATTATAGTTATTATTTAAGTTATTAATTAATTTTAACAAACAAAACAAAAATTGTTTTTATAAGAAAAATCATAACCAAATAGGGAAAAATCTACACATTGAACAAGAAACGGCAACACTGATGATGAGGCTGTATACCAATTTCTTTGCATTGTGTAGTGTTCGTTTGTGTGTTGCTTTGTGTTCTGTTTCGTTTTTATTTACATTCTTCGTTGACATATGTCTCGTTTTGAACGTTTCTATAATTACACAAACGTTTTTAAGGCTACGTACGTTACAATTTTACGTTTCTTACGCTTGGGTAACCAAAGCATCAGTTAGTGAAGTTCAGTCAGTCTTGTGCTAAGACGCGGTGCATTTGAAGAGAGTAATCGTGGTTTTAAGATCTCTGTTACAATGATCTGTAGGACAATTGTCTAGTAATTGTTATTGTTTATGCAAAGGGTATAAACAGAGGAATACCAATAGACAAAAACGCAATTGTTGTTGTTTACATCAAGTTGTGAAGAGTGGCACACAGAATTGTGCGACTAATAAAAAATTTTAATTAAAACTAAACACAAATTTATTTTTATTTTTTTTTTTTGAGATGACACTATATATATACATACATACATACATAATTGGGCATTACAACACTTCAGTCAGGGTTACGGCCTAGCTTCTGGCACTACTAATGTTGTGTGTGTTAATTTTATACATGAGGGGCGCGACCTACAGTTTAAAGTCGACTCCGAACGACAGATTTTAGAGACTTTTCATGCCAATTTTATTTACTTTTAGAGTTTTTGGTAGAAATCTGCTGAGAGGAAGTCGTCGAAGAAATATTTTTCGTATTTCGTTTTGATGTCTGACCAGGGGTTTGAGCCTTACGTCTAATAAGCCAACACACTACCTACTAGACTACTGACACTATACCGGTCATAACTCTTTTCAAAGGAGTAGACTGGAAGAAGTTAAAGAAGTTTGTGCAAGATACAGTCCCCCTATAGAAAGTTAGGTGATATTGCTTAATAGTAAGTGCTTAACTAGCATACATGATGGTTTAGGTGTACATTGATAGGCATGAGATACCATTTGCCATAAACACTTAACAAAGTATGAAACAAGCTTTAAATTCCTAAATATTTGTTTGTTTTAAATTTTAACAAAACTTTAAGAGAAAAAAACCTGTGTATTTTAAATTCTTTTTGTATTTCAATTGTTGAAATAACTTCTTCTTCTTCTCACATTTTTCTTATGGACCTTTATGTTACTGACCAACTTAACCTCATTTGGTTGCTGCTTTGTAACCAAACAACAGAAGAAGAAAAGAAAGAAAGCAAACCAAGATAAAAAGGTTCAATGGTCGTTGTAAAATTCAAACAAAAAAAGAACAAAAAAATTTGGAAAAAAAATCTCTGGCACAACAAAGAAAGTGAAAAGGGTAGACGGGGAATGAAAGTGGTGGGAAAAAAATGGATTTTAATTTTTAATAACATTACCTTACTTTGCCGTTGAAAAAGGAAACCAACTACATGAGAATAATGTAACTCAGGTAATAATAATAATGAATGATAATAATACAAGAAATACAGACAATCCACCACCACTATTCCTTGGCTTTTACTTCGACCGAAATGGGTCTCTTACTACGGTAAGGTATGGGTAGCAAACAGGCATCCAAGGCCATTAGGAAAATAAGTTTAGTTTTGTGTACAACAGGAAAAAAGAAGGAAAAATACTGGCAGAATAATATATGCTTTCATACATTTCATGGTACTTTTTTTCTATATATAGAAAGGGAAAAAATAAAATCAAATTAAAAAATTCCCTACGAAATGTTAGCGTCTAAGAGTTCACTGTAATGCAAGTAGCAGTCGCTTTACAGTCTTACCATTTTAACCAACTGTTTTAAGAATAAGTTTCGTTAAAAGTGTAATTATTTCAATAATTATTTCCATCATTATTAAAAACGTAGCTGGAGAGGGGAATACCAAAAGGCATTGTCACGTTTTTTTTGCAGTCGCCGTGGTCTAGTAGGTAGTGTGTTGGCTTGTTAGACGAAAAGCCAGGGTTCGAGCCCCAGGCCAGACATCAAAATAAAATACGAAAAGTATTTCTTCGGCGACTTCCTCTCATCAGATTTCTGGCAAAAACTCTGAGAGTAAATAAAATTGCCATGAAAAGTTTCTCAAAAATCTGTCGTTCGGAGTCGACTTTAAACTGTAGGTCCCCGCCATTCATGTATAAAATTAACACACACAACATAAGTGGTGTGAGAAACTAGGTCGTAATCCTGACTGAAGCGTTGTAATGACCAATTATGTATGTATGTATGTATTGTTACGTTTTTAACTTTTAAAAACGTTAAACATTTGAGCTCGTAGTTTGCAAATAAAATAAAAATAAATTCGTGTTTAGTTTTAATTAAAATTCTTTCTTGTTCGCACAATTATATGTGCCACTGTTGCCAACTTGATGTAAACAACAACAATTGCTTTGTTTGTTATTCTTCTTTACACATTTTTGCGTAAACACTAATCAATTATGCGACAGATCTTTGTAATGGAGATCTTTAAACAACGATTAATCTCTTCAAACACACCGCTTCTTCACACAAGACTGACTGAACTTCACTAACTCAATCGCTTGCTCTGCCTTGCCTTTTATATGGTGATGAATGTTCTTGAAGGCGAATGTCCATGGATTCGCCCTCTCGAGATCTCTATAAATGTAAACATCGTTGTTTTATTACTGTTGCTTGTGTACTTTGTTTACATTTATTCTTGTAGTGTTTGTTGTTGTATTTTTGTTTACTTGTTTACCATTTTTTATGCTGGTATTTGTTGTTGTATTTCTGTTTACTTGTTTAAAATTTTTTATGCTGGTATGTGTTGTTGTATTTTTAATTACTTGTTTACCCTTTTTATGTTAAGTGATGTAAAAGCAAAAGACCAGTATCTAGATTCTTCATTTTCGTAACAGTATATATTCTTTACCCTTCATTTGAATGACAACTACACATAGTTTTCCGAAGATATTAGTGAAGAAGGACTAACACCAGCTCTCTACCCGAACAAAGTGTTAATGCTTCTGAATCGTTAGAACACTCTCTGAACAATATAAATGGGCACTACTAATCTTAATGTGACACCGGAGCAGACTGAAACACCATGGGGGGATCAAAGAATACGAAGATCACTCATTATGACGATCCTCGTTTTCTTACTGTGGGAATTAGAATATCAAACTAGATGAATGTCACATCACAAGACAGTTATATGTCTTGGATTACTATTGAATACTCTGTTCAATTTCCCAAAGCAAGTTTAAATTACCTCAAACCTATTTAGTTTGACAATGAAGTTGGCGTTGTGTAAGCGGTAGTGTGTTGGCTTATTAGATGTCAGGCCAAGGTTCAAAACCGACGCTAGACATCTCGAACAAAACGAAATATGAAAAAAATACTGCCTACGCGACTTCCTCTCATCAGATTTCTGTCATGCGGAGACAACTTTAAACGGAAGGTTCCGGCACTCCTGTATAAAATTAACACACACAATATAAGTGGTGTGAAAAGCTAGATCGTAATCGTGACTGAAGGATTGTAATGACCAATTATGCTTGAATGTAAGTCTTCAAATGCCCACAGAAAGTTAGCCTATATGTAGGAGAGCCATAGAATTTTCTAAATGGGTCGTCACTTTCAGCAAAACATACACGCTTTACAGGAATGTAATTAAACCTATGCCAACTTAGGCTTAGAGTATGGAGGACACCAAAGAACAGAACTGAATGCTTCAGTAGAATAGTCCAGAACATTGAAAGAATGCATTGTTTAGGAACCCTAAAATGTCGTTGGAAACAACGATATTTATCCAGGATATGAGACAGAACTTATGGTACATTTATCGTCTCGCGGTTCTAGGGGTATCGCTAATCGGAGCCACAAATTGTATCAATTGTATCGGAATTATTCCACGATATACCGAACATATCAAACTCAATCAATTGCATCAATCAAACAGTGGCAATTTGTCGCCAGGCGAATGTTTTAGATATGGAGAAGATACAGGATTGGACTTCTATATAGAAGAACCAGAAGCTAAACTATAGCTCCGGCAATCGGATATAATGATTTTGTAAGACATAATATTGTAAACTTGCATAACAGCAATTGGAGTAACGTACGTACGTAATTAGTCATTACTACAGTCCAGTCAGGATTACGACCTAGCTTCGCACACCACTTATGTTGTGTGCGATAATTTTTAAACATATGTGCCTAGACCTACAGTTTAAAGTCGATTCATAAGAACAGATTTTTTGAGAAACTTTTCATGGTATTTTTTTTACTTTCAGTGTTTTTGCCTGAAATCTGCTGAGGGGAAGTCGCCGAAAAAATATTTGTTTATTATCCGTTGATTGATGGAGATGTCTAGACTGGGGTTTGAACCGAGGCCTCATGCCTAATAAGCCAACATACTACCTACTAGTGGAAATAAGGAACAAGGTGCTGTAGTATGACAGAACATAAACCGGAAAAACTTAATGTATTTTAGTGGTAGGAAACGTATCATCGAGTATTTTGAAACAATGATACAACGGGAAAAATTTCGAATACGTGCTGTAGCGACCCTGATAACAGAAAAGCCATGTTTATGCTAAGACTGAACAAAATGTGACTTGAGTATTGAAAAAAAAGCGTTCATGCAGAACATTTCACCTTACTCATCCACCTGAGCCTAATATAGGTTAGGCGTGTAGGATAATACAAAAAAATCTGGGCATGTGGTGAAGACTTGCCTTTTGCAAGCTCGAGCTAACAATATCTTACGGAAGAAACTTTACCAGACATAACGCATCACAGAGAAGTAGTGTGGAAGAACCAGAGTTTATACAAGATATAGACTTCCTTCACAAAGTATGATTGATAACCCCCTTAATGGTGAGCGCATAACAAGCCGGCTTGAGACCTTGATTGGTCTCCTTTCCTTATGCACAAAGTTTCTTATAAAAATGAGGAATGTCTTTACACTAGAGTTCTTAGTTTAATTTTTAATTCTTTTAAAAATTTATTTATTTATTTAGTTTACAGTACTACGTCTCTGTTTTTTAATGTTGGCAAGAAAATGAAATAAAAATTGCAGAACATTTAGTCGATTATTTTTGAACATAAAAAACGGAAACAGGCTTATTACACTCTACGATAATGTGGCGTAGCCTGCAAAATTATACTATTTGTTGAACTATTTTGAAGGGAAGCATGCCTATGGAAATAAATAATGAATATATTGTCGCTAATTCAGAAAAAGAAGAAAGTTTCTTGTGTTTTTCTTTTGAACGTAAATATAGAAAATCTTTTCGTTCCAAAATACAACTTGCTTTTGCGGTAAACTTTATGTTTTAAAGAACAGCCAAAGAAGACATAAAAGTAGAGGCAAAGAACTTTACCCTCTTACCTATACTTGAGTCGTCAGTATATACTGTTACGTTTTAACCTTTTGAAAACGTTTAAAATATGAGCTCATAGATTGAAAATAAAATAAATTATAATCGAAAATTAATTAATTACAATTCTTTATTAATCGCTTAATTCTGTATGCCACTGTTCACAACTTTATGTAAAAGACAACAATTGCTTTGTTTGCTATTCCTCTATGTACACCCTTTGCACAATAACAATTACTAGACCACGCTTACTCTCTTCAAACACACGGCGTCTTTTCACAAGGCTGACTGAACTTTTACTAACACAGTTGCCTGCTTTGCCTTGCCTTTTGTATGGCAACGTAAACAGTCTTACGAATGTTTTTGAAGGCGAATATCCGTGGCTTCGCCTTCTCGATATCTCTATAAATGAAAACATTTTTGTTTTATTATTGTTGTTTGTGTATTTTGTTTACATTTATTCTTGTAGTGTTTGTTGGTATGTTTTTGTTTACTTGTTTATCTTCTTTTATGCTGGTGTAGTTATATTACGCAGTACGATAATTTGTAAACAAGTTCATTGTTTTTGTATTTGCAGCTTTTGTTCATAATTTTAATGTTAAACGATGATTTTTTCATTTTCGTAACAATACTTTAACGGACATCTCTGGCTCGTCAGACTAGGTTTTCTTTGTTAGAAACTTAAGATCCTATCAAGCATGTCTATAATCCACATTGGATTAGGAGATTTGCCATCCGCCTTGGAAGGTGGAACGATGTTCGAAGGGGCATATACAGCAAAAGGAAAAATAGTTGAAGGTAGGGACACTTATAAAACTATATAGGTCTAAGGCAATTTGAACTTGTGTCGGTTAATTACAATTGGAGAAGGATTTTCAATCGTGCATCGAACTATTCAGGAATAGTCTGAGATATCTAACCTTCTTTTAACGTGACCTAGATTCTCACACCACCTATGTTGTGTGCGTTAATGAGTGGCGGGACCAAGAGTTTAAAGTCGACTCCAAACGACAGAATTTTTGAGAAACTTTTCATGGCAATTTTATTTACTCTCAGATTTTTTGCCACAAATCTGCTGAGAGGAAATTGCCGAAGAAATATTTTTTTATATTTTTGTTTTGATGTCTGACCTGGGGTTTGAACCGTGGCCTTACGTCTAATAATACCCATCTACGTACGATTATGTCTAATAATCTACCTAAAAGACTACGGCGACTTCGATCGAGCCCAATGTGTAATTTCTGTGCGTAAAGAAAGCTTGGAGCCTGTGTGGCCTTCACGCATCCTGGTGCCAGGGCAATCGGTTTGTAGCAGACATTTGAGGAATATCCTACATGGATTGATGACAGTACAATCGGTCGTATGTTTGCAATACGATGGCACTATAATGTTTTTGAAATCTAAAAAATTTTAAAATTCTACTTAGGTTACTGTCCTTAGTAGTCCTATTTAAATAAAACCATTCTCACCCCTTCTTTGCCTAATCGTCAATGGCAGTCGTTAAGGCAGTATCAGTATACCGATAACAATATTTAATGTTTTCCACAATAATAAGACTGGGAAGAAAACACTTATAGTTACACTCACACTCCTTTATATATAAAGACACATGTACACATACACGTACACATATATTTCATACACTAACAAACATTTAAAAAACCCAGCGTTAAAAAGAGATCAATCCCATGATGCCACAAACTACTACGAGATTCTCATACATTTTTAGTGTTCTGTTAACCTGTGCTAATTTTATGGTTAAATGGGTCTAACAACACTCTCCATGGGTCCTTGGAAAGAAAAGAAAGGACGAAAAGAAAATCATTTTTTGTTCCTTTTTTCTTTAATTTTTTGCCTTGAATTGTATTGTGTTATAATTTTAAGCAGCCTTTATTAACCATGCCACACGTGCATACTTACACATTTACATACATACCTTTCTTACACATACACACGCATATATGCTGTATTGTTGATGAAGGTCGTCTGTGTGGTGTTGTTTTCCTTTTTCATGAAATTTTTTTAGGGAAAAAGAAGACAAAATAAAATAGAATATAAGGGAGCCAGAGCAAGAGAAAAAGTGAAACAGTTAACCACTACGGTGGTGGTTATCCTTGCATATACATATACATACACACTGAATATTTAAAAGAATTTTAAGCTTAAATTTTTTCAGGTGTTTCCTTCTTTATTTTTTATAAATTTATACGTAAGATTGTGAAGGTGTGCCTATCAGTGACTTCTTTTTTTGTTTTTTTGGTGTGTGTCTCAGCTGTTATCCTTTTTTCTATGAAATTTCCATTATTTTCACTCGTTCATATTTTCATTTTCGTATTTTTAATGTTGTTGTGCATTAGCTAGACGTTAATAATTTAAAAACTAAACAAAATTCATTTACGGCAACAGGATGAAAGAGCCGTGATACGGTATTAAAGGACGGATGTTTCTCATTTACATTAAGGCCTAGAAAATATGTGTTAATATTTCCTTTTTTAGTTTTTCTTTTGTTTGTTTGTACAAATATTTAATAATTTAAGGTTTGTTGTTGTTGTCGTCATACAATAGCTCCAAATTTTTTGGAAGGATTAAAGCAAACATGGATTAAAGTAAACAAAATGACACAAAAAATTTTTTAGGAAGAAAAAAAGAATATTCGGTAATGAAATATTTATTCGGCACTACGAAGGGATGGATTACAGTTCCCCTTCATCAGGTTGATTTAAAAATAGAATTTAAGAGAAGCACTCATGAAAACTTTGTATAAAGAAGCGATGGAAATCCCATCAAACTATTTTAACATTGATGTGTAGACTAGCTGTGGAAGAGCTTTTGATTTCAAAGGAATATATGTACACCATACTCCTAATAGCCGAAGACAAGCGTGTAACGATTAACAAATATTTTGAAGAAGTAAGAAGCTAGGTTCTAATCCTTGCTAAGGATTGTAATAACCAATTAAGTAAGTAAGTAATGAAACCATAATAACCCGAATGTATTTGAAATGAACTTGATTATAAATTAGGCGTAGATGGATAAGCTACAGGATACCTATACCGGATAGACAATGGAATGGTATACCCCACCATGGGCAGATATACCCACAGAAGGGTCGAAGTTAGATGGAGATACAGGTGCTGGATTTTCTGTAGGAAACTCGGTCTTGAACTTTACTTTCGGTTAAAGGATGACTGTAGCGTGTTTCAAACAGAGATTTTTCGTAATTTTGAATGCTATTGAGGCCATAACTGGTGGGCCTACTTCGGATTTGGAATCTTATGTGATCTTCGTTGACAGTCAATGGCCCTAGGCCATTGCGTCATACATAACATAATTGGTCATTACAACCCTTCAGTCAGGATTACGACCAAGTTTTTCACAACACTTATGTTTTGTGTGTTAATTTTATACATGAGCGGTGGGACCTACAGTTTAAAGTCGACTCCGAACGAGAGTTTTTGAGAAACTTTTCATGGCAATTTTATTTACGCTCAGAGTTTTGCCAGAAATCTGCTGAGAGGAAGTCGCCGAAGAAATACTTTTTGTATTTTATTTTGATGTAATAAGTCAACACACTACCTACTAGAATACGGCAACTTCCAATGCGTCGGTCTGGTGCAAATCACGGTTCGTTCGCGAGTGCAAGAAGTCGTTAAGGACTTTTAGACCACACCGAATCCGTCCATGCTAGGTTCCGGGTCATAGCGGAATACGCTGTAATGAGACGGTGGATGCTCTTGCTAGGTTAGGTTCACTTTCTTAGGGCGATCCTGGTCCTGATCCCCCAATCTGCCACCTCTACGGATACATCAATGGATGAGTCAGGGGGGAACAGAAGAGGCGCTGGGGGAATGGATCGGGTTGTTATGTTCCTAGGTGTCTATAAGTCAGTATAAGAACAGGTTGGCTGCTGGGCTTCTAGATAAGGTCAGTTTAAGGTTAGTTATTGGATTCATTACGGGGTACTGCGAGATTAGATCGCTAACAAGGATCTGGAACAGATCCCAGCCGGACTGTTGCAAGGTATGTTGCGATGAGGAGGAGTTGGAGAATATCGAACACTTCCTCTGTAACTGTCCAGCTCTTAGTAGGTTCAGGTTGAAGACCCTTGGCAGGGCATTCTTTGAGAGTTGGAATTCTGTGTCGAGAACCGACATCAAGGCTCTCCATAGATTCATTATTAGTTTGAGCTGGTTGAGAAGTGCCAGGGTTTCAATAGTGTAGTCGCGCTCTCTTGTGTGTTTTGTTAGTCTGTGTAATTCTTCTGCTTCCTTACTCTCCCTTTCCTACTTCCCCTCCTTTTTCCCTATCTCCCCTATTATCTTCAACCCCTTTAGCACATTTACTTTAGTACTGTACTTGTCTCAATTGACAAATACACGTCCTCTAACCTAAACCTGAACCTGGATAAGATACACAAGCTCCAGAGGCTTTATTGACATTTGCGCGTAGCATACATAATTGGTCATTACAACTCTTTAGTCAGGATTGCAACCTATCTGCTCACACCTCCCATATTGTGTGTGTAATTTTATACATGAGTGGCAGGACCTACAGTTTAAAGTCGATGCCGAACGACAGACTTTTGAGAAACTCTTCATGGCAATTTTTATTTACTCATAGAATTTTTTACGGAACATCTGCTGAGAGGAAGTTACCACAGAAATATTTTTTAAATTCGGTTTTGTTTAAGATGTCTGATCTCGGGTTTGAATTATGGCCTCACTATACCACGACTTACATATGATTTATTCTTCTCCCCTTAAACTTTAAAGGGTGCACAAAGCCTTTTGCTTTGAAGAATTTCAAGACAGTTCTTGCTGATAACAATGACAATTCCCTGCCTAGTACTTGATATAAACCCAAGTGATTCTTCCCCACATGTTACAAGAGTTCTCATTTTTCTCAAAATAAATGTTTAGCACAAGACTATCATCATTCTGAATAAGTGTTCTTTGAATTTGTTATGTCAAAAGACCGATCAGCAGCCGGTTACTATCCAGGCTATTTCTGGATAGTCTGAAAACTTCCCAACAAATGTTTTGATTGCCACGAACCTACTTGGTTTGAGTAGAGCTTTTGTCACTCTGTATCTTCCCTTTCCAAACCTGGTTGCCAAGGTCTAAATAAAAATAAATCTCTCCTGAAAATAATTCAATATGAATTATCGAAGACACAAACCATATGTAAAATGGGTAACTTAAATATACAAGCTGTGGTTATCAAGACTTGCTTGACTTTGTATTTCCATGAAATACTTGGCTTGAGAACATTCCTTGCCACTCTTAATCTTCACTTTTTAAACGTGGTTGCCAAGGTCTCAATGACTCCCAAAAAATTCCTTATGAGTTATTAAAACACAAACCATATACAAAATGGATGACTTAAATAGACAAGCTATGGTTTCCAAAGCTTGCGTGAATTGGATTTCCATACAATACTTGGTTTGAGAAGAGCCTTTGCCACTCTTTATATCACCTTTCCAAAACTTCCCCATGCATTATTAAAGACGCAAACCATATGTAAAATGGGTGACTTAAATTGACAAGCTGAAGTTGCCAGGGGTTGCGTGATTTTGTATTCTCATGAAATATTTAGTTTGAGAGGATGAAATAACTTACCAAGGACTAAATAACTCCTAAAAAATTCCATATGAATTATTAAAGACACAAACCATACGTAAAATTAGTGACTTAAATAGCAATAGGCTTGCGTGATTTTTTAGTCCAATAAAATACTTCATTTCAACCTTTTTTTCTAAATAAAACAACAAACAAATCCTAAACTTAAATAATGGCTGCTTCAAAGCAATTAAAATAAAATAGTCTCGTAGGCAGTGTGATGGCTTACTAAACCTGAGGCCACGGTTCAAACCCCGGGGCAGACGAACTTCATCATGGGGAACTATGAAACAATATTTCTTCGGCGACTGCCTCTCAGCAGCTTTGTGGCAACAACTCTGCGAGTAAATAAAAAAATTTTTCTTAAAAATCTATCGTTCGGAGTCGAGTTTAAACTGTGGGTCTTGCGACTCATGTATAAAATTAACACATCCAACTTGGGAGGTGTGAGCAGCTATGTTGCAGTTCTAACTAAAGGGTTCTAATGACCAATTATGTGTGTATGTAGGGGTCTATCAAGTACCAACTGTAACCCTCTGAACTATTAAATTTTCTAGGAGGAGCTCACTGTTATCGAAAGTCCCACATCCACTAAGGCATGCAACCTTAAAAAAAGATTTCATTAAGTAAGCGGAGAGACTTTAGTTGCCTGCCAAAAGCAGCTTTATTGCAGTCCTCTAACCTTAAGCAAGCTTGTCTCATTTTGCTTCCATTTCTTGACTGATTTTATTATATTGACTGATTTTATTTCAATCTGATGGAATTATTTGTTTAGAGCGATGCTCAAGTGCTGATAGTCGTGCTGATTTAATATCGATTTGTCAATCATCATAACTGCTACTCTGTGCTACTCTACACACCTTAAATTTTCAAAAAAAAAAAAATTTGGTTTTTTAATACAAAAATTTATTTTCAAAACCATTGATAAACAAGAAACAAAAAAAGAAAATCAAACTCTAAACGATCACATAGTAATAACGTTTAAGTGCAGATGCATGTTGCATTTCCGTTTTAAGTAACAAACATCAGATAGAATTTATTTGCATTGCAAGCCAGCCAGTCAGTCTGTGTGTATCTGTCTCTACTACCAAATGTAGTTAAAGGTGGTTACGTAAATAGTTTTTAACAGTTTATTAAGGCCATACTTAGGATTTTTCGGGATTCTTAGAGTTCGACTCACTTAATGACTCAGCATATATTGTAGTTTAAAGAGATTTTCCTACCATCACGCCTATTCTGTAATTCACATGGCTTTCAGTCAAGAAAACTTGTATGAATCCTAACATTAACTATTGGAAGTACCTTAATATGCCTGTCATTAAAGATTTTTCTTCGACCACATGTTCCATACTGACCATTTTTCTTGTGCTTCTTCTTCTGTTTCTTTATATGTCTATTTATAACTGTAAGTCAGTTGAGTGTATTAAATTCAATCAATGGTTTGTAACGTATAAGACGGACTTTAATGAAATTAATATACAGCATACATATTAAACGTTCTTCTGGTGAGAATAAAATAAAATTTCCATGAAAATTTTCTTAAAAAATGTATCGTTTGAAAACGACTTTAAACTGTATAGCTGGGGTATACTAGGTTTGTAGTCTATCTATTTGTGGAATCGCAGCAGTTTCTCAACAATTCAGGCTTGATAGTCGTGCTCGCCAAAGTTCTGTTTACACTTCGGCTTTGAGAGAAAGATGATATACTTTGAAGTCGCCGTAGTCTAGTAGGTAGTGTATTGGCTTCTTAGACGTTAGGCCTCGGTCCAAGCCCTAAGAACAAACGAAAAAATAAAAAAAATATTTGTTCGGCGACTTCCTCTCACACACACAACATGTTGGGTATGCTAAACTAAGTTGTAATCAGAGATCAGCAATGAATCGTTTTTTTTCGCTACTCATAAGCACTCATAAAATTTTGAATATAAATGAGTCAATAATATTGAAATTTAACTACTATGTATGATTCATTCGTACTCACTACAACGTTGATTTATAAGTACAGGTTGCAATGAGTATGAAGGTTGCAATGAGTATACAACGTTGACATCAAACTCATACCATTCAAAACATATTTGATTCATTAACCAACTCATTTAGATTTATAACTTTAGAAAAATACTTATAAATCCTATAAATGATTCAAGTGAGAAAAAAGACTCATAAACAAAAAAGACAGAGTAGCACGCAGAGGAAACACACAACCTTCTAGTGAGTATTTTAGTGTTCGTACGCGATTCATACTTATTTTGTGATTCTTGTAAATGTTGAGTCATGGAGAGTCGAAATCAACAAAATCATACGTGTTGTTAAGTATGAGTATGGTGAGTACTGCAAACATTGAATATGAGTAGAGGTTCCATTATATTAACCCTTTGCACTCGGCACAGTTTCGGATGTTACCTACCAGCAACTCGACGCCACTTTTTAACGAAAACGTAGATCCTTGAAACGTGGTATTATACAGTATAATTTTAGAACCAAGTAAGGAATTGTAATGAAATTTGTTTCATATGAATTTGTGGACATTGAAGAACACGTATTTACTAAAAAATATAAAAAATCTTTTCTATTCTACGCTTCAGTATGAATATTTCTTCTCTCGGTTATCGGATTTCTTTATTATCGTATCAAGTTTCTCACTTCATTGAGCCACACGCCTAATCCACTATATCTACAAATTGGTCAACGGATCAGAGAAGTGTGCAGTCCGTCCTGAACGCACTTCGCACGTTCCTTTTCATCGTGTAGCACGGACGTTTTATTTATCAAGCATCTTGTTAATTTTTTCCCATTTCGATCAATTTTTTGTGCCATTTTAACAGAAAATTACAGGAGAACAGAAATACGTATTTTCTTAAAAAATTGCGGTGGAATAATTTCGTTGTCCGTAATCGCTAACAAACTATCATGTAACCTCAGAGGGGACAACCGAGTGATATGCTAGACTTACGTTGTTCCCTCAGAGGGGACAGCCGGGTGCAAAGAGTTAAAATAAGTATGAATGTATATAAGTATCAGAAATTATGAGTATGATTCGATTCTACGATTCTGGTTGTAATCCTGACTAAAAGAGTTGTGATGAGCAATTGAGTAAGTATGTATCCAAGTGAGCTTTAAAATATGGCCACAAAGTTGGTAAGACTCAATGAAAGGAGTAGAGTGTGTAGCACACATGCTTATTAGCCACAAACTTATCAATTGCGGGACACTTGTGCCTATTAGTCGCAAACTAATCAGTTGAGAGACTTGATGAATACTACAGCGGACTGAAGTATGTGATCCTAGCTGTCATAAGAAAATACAATTTATATCAAAACCTAGTGTCGGGGATATGATATAGTCTCGTTTGCCTAGCTTTTAATTTTTTTTTTTTTTTGTTTTCCTTTTAAGTCTGTGGCAAATGACCAAAGTTTTTAATTTTTTTTGTTTTTCTTTCATGTTTTTCTTTCCTTTTAAGCAGTTTATCTAGAAAAGCTGTGGCATATGCAAAGTTTTGTCTGCCACAAGCATACGTGAGGCCTTCTGAACTCTTGTATATGTACATACGCAGACGTAAGTTTTCATATGCTTGCTTGCAACTGACAATCAAATGTTGCAACAGGACAAAAAAAAAGAATACAAAAACCAACAATCAACATTTCTTAGATACGGCAAGAAGTCAAGAATACACACAAAAAAAAAAACAAAACAAAAATACAGGAGGAGGCAAAAAATTAAAAAATCAAAAGTGATAAGTGTGTTCATTCATGTGCATGCTAAACTTCATTTAATTGGAATTTATATTGAATAAAATTAAAAGAGAGAAAAATAAAAGACAAAAACAACAACAATAACAACCAAGAGGAAGATAAAGTTTTATCTGAGACAGGTTTAAGAATTATAAACTGTGTGGCATATACACACAGTAACACACAGACATCAAATAATAATTTAAAGAAGAAACATTTTTTGAAAAGCAAAAGTTGGAAAAATGTGGCATTAAGACAGACATACATACATATGACAGTGATGTTAAGTAATTAAAATAATAGGAAATATTTATTGAAAAATTTTTTACAAAATATTACAGCTTAACCTCGAAAAATAAAATAAAAAAATATCCGACAGCCGGAACTTATTATAGAACTGAATAAACCTGCTGAAAAGAAACAGTGACATTACCACCCATGAATGCTATTTGTTGGTTTTGGTTATAAACTTGGGTATACGAATACACCAGAGATCAGCAATGAGTACTCAAAAAGATGAGTAGAATCAAATCATACTCATAATTTCTGATACTTATACGCATTTATAGTTATTTTAATATCATGGAACCTCTACTCATATTCAAAGTTTGAAGTACTCATTATATTCATACTTAACAACACGTATGATTCTGTTGATTACGACTCTCCATGACTCAACATTTAGGAGAATCACAAAATAAGTATGAATCGCGTACGAACACTGCAATATTCACTAGAAGGTTGTGTATTTGCTTTGCTTTCCGTCTTTGTCTTTTTCTATCTTCTTTTTTTGTAAATGTAACAACAACTAAGAAGAAGTCGCCGTAGTCTAGTAGGTAACGTGTTGACTTATTGGTAAAGCCAGGGTTCGAGCCCCAGGCCAGACAGCAAGACAAAATACAAAAAGTATTTCTTCGGCGACTTCCTCTCAGCAGATTTCTGGCAAAAACTCTGAGAGTAAATAAAATTGCCATGAAAAAGTTTCTCAAAAATCTGTCGCTCGGAGTCGACTTTGAACTGTAGGTCCCACCACTCATGTATACAATTAACACACACAACATGATTACTTATGAGCAGCAAAAAAACAGTTCATTGCTGATCTCTGGAATACACCCACAATATGGTTTTGTACTCGGGTGTGCTTATGATCAGCGGGAGGAAGCTTAATCAACTCGATTTCGTTCAAATAAGAAAAAATATTTCTTTCGATGGCTTCCTCTCAGCAAAATCTCTAAAAAAAAACTCTGAGAATAAAATGAAACTGCCGTGTAATGTTTCTTCAAAGTCTGTAGGTTGTAATCTTGACTAAAGTATCCATCCGAGCTAAGTAACTTCGACCATAAGCTCGGTGTACTGTAACAGACCAGAGTCTCTGATAGAAATCGAAGTAACGACCTTCATACCAAAGAGTCCACTAAATAACTTTTTTCTTTTGAAAATGCTTTAAAAAAAACTACTGAATATTTTCTCAAAAATCTTTTTTTATTTGAAAGTACAATCCTTCCGGTTAATAATAGAAAATAATTTCATTGAAATGGCTCCCTCCGCTGGCCATGCAGTAGCCTACACCAGAAGATGCCGATTTTTGCAAAAAAATCATCTTTTCAGATGAAGCTCATTTTGATCTTGGCGGGTATGTAAACAAGCAAAATTGTTGCATTTGGGGCACAGAAAACCCGCACGCATTCATTGAAAAGCCGACGCACCCAAAACGGGTCACTGTTGGGATTTTGGTGCGGATTTTGGTCCAGAGGCATAATTGGGCCACTAGATTTAAAATTCCTTAGCAAAGTGGATTTCAGTTTTGTTTTCTAAAATCGTGTTTTTATGTAGTACGTGGGTGTCATGTAGATTTTGCCACATCATCCGAATGTGGGACTCTGTGGTTGAAGGATTTACATCCTCTCACTTAGAATATAAACAGAATCAAATCTAATATCTGTAAACACTACCTATGCAACCTCTCATAATGTACTGTTCTAGCTCCAACACAATGCACTGCGTGAGTAGTGACTGTTCCCGTACGTAGGTAGGTATAGGTGGCTATCCATTCATCCCCAGTTTCGTAGCTTCTGATAAAGCATATCAAACTGGCAATGTCACAGTTCTTCCAAATCATTTATAGAGTAGGCACCAACATTCCATTTTCTCCTACGATAAAGTGCCGGGCAAGTTACCCGGTAGGTGTTCCTGTTCTTTTTCCTCTCTGTAGCTTATTCTCGTATCGCAAGTAAAAAAATTATTGGACGTAAACTTAAAAGGAATTCGAATTCGGAATTGGTCATTACAACCCTTCAGTCAGGATTACGACCTAGTTTCTCACACCAATTATGTTGTGTGTGTTAATTTTATACATGAGTGCCTGGACCTACAGTTTAAAGTCGACTCCGAAGCACAGATTTTTGAGAAACTTTTCATGGCAATTTAATTTACTCTCAGAGTTTTTGCCAGCAATCTACTGAGAGAAAGTCGCCGAAGAAATACTTTTTGTATTTTGTTTGAGGTCTGACCTGGTGTTTGAACCCTGGCTTTACGTCTAATAAGTGAACACACTACCTATTAGACTACAGCGACTTCATGAACTGTTTTAGCTCCAATAAAATGCACTGGAGTATTCACTATTTCCGTACGTTACTAGGTATAGGTTGATATCCGTTCATCCCTAGTTCCTGAACAATGAAGCACCTCAGACTGCCAATATCAATGCGAGACAGTTTTTCCAGATCGTCTATATAGTAGGGCATGCCGGGCATGTTACCCAGAATGTGTTCCTGTTCTTCTTCATCTCGGCAGCTTATTCTCGTATGGTAATTAAAAAATTGACTGGACGTAAACTTGAAAGGAAGTCGTCGTAGTCTAGTACGTACTCTGTTGGTTTACTAGACGTAAGGCCACGGTTTAAACCCCAGATCAAACACCAAAACGTAAAAATTGCAAAAAGCTCTGAGAGTGAATTAAATTTCCATGAAAAGTTTCCTAAAAATGTGTCAATCAGAGTCGATTTTAAACTATAGGACCCACCACTTATGTATAAAAATTAACACAGATAACATAAGTGGTGTGAGAAGCTAGGTTGTAATCCTGACTGAAGGGTTGTAATGACCAATTTTACACTTGAAAAACATAAGGCACAGAAAACATAGTGGAAAGTATATAATGAGAGTACTTACGGAGCAGTCCACATACGAAAAACATCTGAAACGCATAGCTGCGAGGAATAGCAACGACTACAGGGCATATATAACAGCTATTGAAAAACTTTTTATATTACTGCCCAACTTTAGAAGAACGCGAAATGCTTTTATTTTACAGATGATTACCAGACATTACTGATCTAGGGAAAGTGAATTGAAAGAAATTAAGCATTATTATTAAAACATATAATGGAGCACCACGTATAGCAATTCCGATAAAATACATATACAGTCAGGTTAGGCAATTAATCGATAACCAGCAAAACGGCTGACAATGTCAAAAAGTAATATCGTTATGTCTTCATTTCAATTACATTAAAACTATATTCCTACAGCTTTTAAACGTGTATACCAAATCTCTCTTCTCTCTTTTATAAAACGCTTTATTCCCTACGAAATCAAAACGATAACATGTAATCGCATATGATGACGTGATGTGGAGTGTCAGTGTGGCTCAAGTATTAAATAACTTCTCCCTTTTTGTGTATGTAAATTGACATTTCCACACAATGTAATTTGTTGCAATAACAACAATTCGATATCTGTATGCTGGTTTGGCGGCTTACTTGTAAAAAACGGGCCCACGTTATGCAAATGTACGACAGTATTTGTAAGGCTCAGTCAACAACTCGGTTACAAGTAATATTGATATACAAACAAAAATATCACAGGACAGTGTGAACATTTATGTAAATACACTTACAAAAAAGCATACAAACATACACAAACATACATACCATATATAAATAAAAGTGTAGTATTTTAAATAAAAGTATTAACAATCATCACTGCACAATGGATACTTTCAAGTGAGGCTTTATGTAAGTCGTGATAGTTTATAAAATACCCTGCAACCTGCAATTTAGTTTTCTGGTATAATAGCTGTTATAGTAAATAAATGGGGTAGGGAAAATGAAAATAAAGTTCCTCAGGCCGAGTAATTCCCCAGTTAAACTAAAACTAAATGTTGCAAAGAAACAACTTCCATTGCTATTCAAATTTTTTCTACAGACAGGCAGGCAACCACAACCAAGATGCTCAATCGTTTCAGCTATTTCTTCGCATCAATTGCAGATTCCTCTCTACATGCTATGCTATACGAGCATCGCCTCTACTCCTTCCGAGAAACTTATTTCCTGATGAATCCATAGAAATAGCAGATTAGAATATTATGATCTACTCACCACATAAACCTTCTTTGTTTCAAAGGATTTACTACGTACCAAAATTCAACAGAAACTGACCCGAACTAGTCCAACGATCCTTTTGTATTTCATGGCAGACCCTATCCTACCTAAAGGTTGCTTTGCTATCAACAAAATTTACGTATAAACCCGCATTAAAATAAATTAGGATATCCACCGCCTAAGATCCGTTTGTACAGCAAATTCTCTGATAAATCCATAGAGGTTGCAGATTAGAATACTAAGCGTAATCTTAATAATTACCTTAAGTCATCTTCTTAACCATCTTGTCTCAAGAGAATTACTCTGTGCCGAAAGGCAACACAAACTGAACTGAAGCTAGCTAAATGACATTTACCTCTCTTACCAATTGCAGGGTCTTCCTATCGGGCTTAATGGCTGCCTTACTATCAACAACATTCACGTAAAAAGCCTACTGACCCGAACTAGTTCATCGACCTTTGAGCAAATCCAATCCTATACTAAAGGCCGCTTTACTATCAACCAAAGTTAAGTATAAACCTGTCTGTACCAAAGCTCCCATCCACATACATAATTGGTCTTTACAACCCCTCGGTCAGAATTACGACCTATCTTCTCACACCACTTATGTTGTGTGCGTTAATTTTATACATGAGCGGCGGAACCTACAATTTAAAGTAGAATCCAAACGACAGATTTTTGAGAAACTTTTCATGGCAATTTTATTTACTCTCAGAGTTTTTGCCAGAAATCTGCTGAGAGGAAGTCGCCGAAGAAATACTTTTTGTATTTTATTTTGATATCTGGCCTGGGGCTCGAACCCTGGCTTTTCGTCTAATAAGCCAACACACTACCTACTAGACCTCGGCGACTTCAGTGCCAGACAATGATACAGATATATTATGTGAGCTCATCCCCTTCCTTGTTGTTACAGCTTCTAAACAAGTTATTGGTAGAAGCATATCGCAAGCATGTGTAACCAAAGGTCAGTAAGCCATTATAACTGCATAAGATTCCTGAGATCTGATCTGTTCAGATAAAACACAAATTTTATTCTGCATATATTCCATCCTTCTTTCGCAAATGTCTGATCGTTCAGTAAATATGCGTAGACTTCTATTTGATAATCTTTGATAATGAATTTACACTGCGGCGATATTTACAGCCGTTATTTCAGCCTAAGTAATCGGGCAGTGCATAGTACAATCTAAGATTAAAGATGCTGAAAATATATCTGACATGCAATAGCATGATCTGGATACGTTACGATGACCAACAAGAGATGTAAACCATTATATTGAAAGGACCTACGCAGGGTTCAAATTTCATTAATCAATAAGTGTATCTAGGTTTTGGCATAATCATAGCTGTAATGGTTTTGTAAAATCTCGTAAGATCTTTGGTCCATTGCAAGTTGGAGATGTTTTCCGTTGTGAGATGTATGAGCTCCTCAATGCCATAGACGTTGTGCAGCGTATTAACATCCAGCGACTGCGCTGGCTCGCCCATGTCGTTCGAATGGAGGAGGATGCTCTGGCGAAACAGGTATCTGATTCGGAGATCTGCGGAAGTCGTGAAGAGAACGACCTTGTTTGCGTTGGAAGTACCAAATCGAGGAAGCCCTGTCATCGATTGGCGTGGCCAACTGGTGTAGGCGCGCAATTAGCAGAGACGAAGGTTGTGTTACGGCAGACCGAAATCCGTTAATCGGGTTGTTAACGGCCAATTAAGTAAGTAAGTATCTGGTGGAAGTAAGGATGTAGTTCCCAGAACTACTTGAATTCGACAAGAGAACAGTTCGCGCTCTAACAGGAATTCTAACGGGATACTGTGCGATTTGCAATATCCCCGACAAGCTTGGTGTGAACCAACAGCTGCCAGCTGCCATGAGGAAGCGGAATTGCTGCAACACCTTTTATTTCAGTGCCCTGCGCTTCAGAGTAGACGTCATCGGCTTTTGGGTAACAGAACATTTGAAGGTCTGGTCATGGTGTCAAACGTGCCACTAAGGGAACTGACCAGTTTTGAGTTCAAACTCATCACTAACCGATCATTACAAGGGGCTTACCTCACACTGGGTAACACAATGGGTCATATTGCCCCGAGAGGAAGCACAATTGGGGCAACACCTTATATGTTAGTGCCCTGCACTTCAGAACAGCCGTCCTCGGTTTTTGGGTGACAGAACGTTTGAAGGGAGCTGGTCGGTTGCAGTAAATATCCGTAGACTTCTATTTGATATCTGAAGCTTGGAGCGATTCAAACCCACCATTAACGGGTCATGACAAGGGGGCCTAGCTCACAGTTGTTAAAACAATGGGTCATATGGCCACCTAATGAACTTGTTTGTTAACGGCATACTATCCGCTAATCTAACTCAACCTAAAGATGTAGTTCTAACAACATCCGTTATCGTGATCGTCAGCATTCTTATAAAATGCTCAAACCGGTTTTAATCACTTATTAAAACCAACCACTAAGCCATAGTACCAGTACAATAGAGTTGCTTTCATTCCAATGTCGTAAAGACAGTCTAAATTGAAATCTCAGTTTAGCTGTGTTGCTCTGTAGCATTATGAAACAACAGTTGACCCCCCCAAAGTGGTTCTCAATTGTGAATACACGTTTCAGAATAGTTTGCAGTTCAGTTTCATGCCCATATATTTGACGTCATTCGACCTGTTTGATGCTAGTATTTCCGCTATTTTGATAGTAATCTCAGTATATATTCCAGAGCTTCTGAAAGTAGCTGTTTCTCCTAACTCCGGTTCAACTCAGTAATACAATTTGGCCTTATAGGCATACGTATCGAATCTGAATCTGAACTGTAATAAATGGCTTTAAACGTGGAGTTATAATCATGTTCTCAGTTGCAATCATGATCTCAGTTGCAACCATGTTCTCAGTTAGAACCATGATATCAGTTGCAACCATGTCCAGGCACCTATTGATTGTTTTCTTTTGGGTAGTGAAGGCCTATGAAGATTTGTTAGCTTTAGGTGTAGGGTTCTCATATACCTATACAAAGCAATATTTGTTTACATTTACATACACATGTTTGAATATTACAAGTAGGATATAAAAAAATCAGTACAATACCGTAAAAAATTACATTCTTATTGGAAATGTAACAAAAAAGAGGAATAAAATTTGTTGAGGCTTAAAAAAATATTCCATTTGCCCCAGCAAATACTTTGCCACACACACACAATGGCAACTACAATAGAGAGGAGAGTACCTATAAAATAACCATGAAACTTACGTATACAACCGATGACAAAAAAAGAAGGTCGAATAAAAGCAAGAATGTTGGAATTAAAGGAAAAGGATTTGTTACTTAAACTAAGCTGGGTTTGGAAATTTTCTACTATTATGCGGTTGTCAAGGGTTCCGATTTTTAATATGAAGCTTAAGTCAGCGGCCTATTTTCACAAGTTGAGTGATATTTAAGGCTCTACGTAATATATATTGAAAGTGTTATTGTGTTATGCTACAAACGCATTCTTTTAAGAGAGCACACACACTGCACATACACTTACATTTACATATACAGGCATTATACTAGCATAAGTGGCATGTATTTTAAAATTGTATTTTACTTTTAGTAACAGCCAACTTCCTACACACATACACAGACGTGTATGTATATGCATGTGTGTGTTTGTGTAATTGTTGTCGTTTGTTATTTGTGTTCATGTTCCATTGTGTTTTGTAACACACTTTATATTTACCGGTTTACTTAAGGTAGCCTTTTAACAATGTACTTCTACACATACATACATACATAGAATATGTATGTGACATGTTCAAAATATGCGTGCCAATATTGTTAAATTTTATTTTTTTGTTCCACCGGCTTTTTGTTGTGGTTATTTGTAGTCCTTGTCACTCTCTGCCTTTATATGCTTCTAACAGAACAAAAAAATAAAAAAAAAACAGAGAAAAAGGGTTTCAAATTCCTTTTCAGGGGTGTTGACAATAAAAAGGATTTTTCCATGTCTTACCCTATAAAATATATGGCCTTGCTGCTATACCTTGTCTTCGTTTACATTCCTTTCCTTTCTAGTTTTTTAATCAAATGCCTTGGCTTGGTAGTGGCAGTGGTAGTGGTTATGGCATGAAGTGTTAAGTATTTGTGAAAAACACAATAACAATTTGTTAACTGGACTTTGTATTAAAAAAATGGAAAATGGAAAATAAAGAGAATCGATAAACCCTTTTATGTTGCCAGTAATTTGTCATAATATTTTTCCTTTTCTTTTTATCAACAAATAAGAAAATAAACACGTGTTGTGGCATTATTTTAATTGCTTTGAAGCAGCCATCATTCAAGTTTAGGATTTGATTGTTGTATTATTTAGCAAAAAAAAAGGTTGAAATGAAGTATTTTTTGGGCTACAAAATCACGCAAGCCTTGATAACCCCATTTTGGCTATTTGAGTTACATATTTTACATATGGTTTGTGTCTTTAATAAGTCATGTGGAATTTTTTGGGAGCTATTTAGTCCTAGGTAACTTATTTCATCCTATCAAACCAATTATTTCATGAGAATACAAAATCACACAAGCCCTGGAAACCTCAGCTTGTCAATTTAAGTCACCCATTTTACATATGGTTTGTGTCTTTAATAATGCGTAGGGAAGTTTTGGAAAGGTGAGATAAAGAGTGGCAAAGGCTCTTCTCAAACCAAGTATTTCATGGGATTACAAAATCACGCAAGCCCTGAAAAACTCAGCTTGTTAATTTAAGTCACCCATTTCACATATGGTTTGTGTGTTTAATAATTCATAGGAAAATTTTGAAAAGGTGAGGTAAGGAGTGAGAAAGAGTCTTCCCCAACCAAGTATTTCATGGGAATACAAAGTAACAAAAGCTCTGAAAACCATAGCTTGTAAATTTAAGTCACCCAGTTTACATATGGTTTGTGTCTTTAATAACGCAATTTGGGAGTAGAAGGTAAAAAATGGCAAAGACTCCTCTCAAATCAAATATTTCATTGGAATACAAGCAGCCTTGATAAACACAGCTTCTCTATTTAAGTCGGCCATATTACAAATGGTTTGCGTCTTTGATAATTCATATGGAATTATTTTCAGGCATAATTTTTTTATTTAGTCCTTAGCAACCAAGTTTGGAAAGGGAAGATAAAGAGTGACATTGACTGATTGCCTCACTTGGTTTGAGAAATTATCAGACAATCCAGGAATAATTTGGATAGTAACCAAACACAACTACACCTAATTAGAATGACGATAGTCTCGTGTCCAACATGTAGACTTGTGAAAATGAGGATTTTTGGAAAATGTGCGGGATTAGTAGTCGCCGTAGTTTAGTAGGTAGTGTGTTGGCGTTTTAGACGTGAGGCCACGGTTCAAACCCCAGGAAAAACTCTAAGAGTACATAAAATTAACTTGCAATAGTTTTTCAAAAATCTATCGACTTTAAACTGTAGCTTCTACCACTCATTTATAAAATTAATACACACAACATAAGTAGCGTGAGAATATTTATTGAACATTACTTCACCAAGTTGTATACCAAGAGTACATACCGATGGAAATATTGCTGCATTATTGACTGCATAAATGCAACAAATTGAAGTCGCCGCAGTTTAGTAGGTAGTGTGTTGGCTTTTTAGACGAGAGCCCGTGGTTAAAGGAGAAGATAATCTTTCTTTCGGCGACTTCCTCTCAGCAGATTTCCTGAAGAGAATCTGAGAGTAGATATAAAATTGCCCTGAAAAGTTTCTCAAAAATTTGTCATTTGGAATCGGCTTTAAGATGTAGGCGCCGCCACTTATGGATAAAATTAACACACACAATGCGGATGGTGTCAGAAGCTAGTTTATAATCCTGACTAAAGATTTGTGAGAAGAAAGAAGAAGAAGAATTTTACAGTTGTAGCTTTAACAAAATGGTCGTTATTAATTATAAAATGATGAAAGTTCCTGTGGAAACTTTTGGACTGAGAATCTTACTTTAGAGTATTTCGTAATGAATTAAAAAAATTTTATATTCCTTATAATTTCTTTTAATACAATAATTTACCTGTATTCTAAAACTAACTTTATAAACAATGAAAACTACTTTAATTTTAATTTATTTTATTTTTTCATTAATTTTTTTTCCATAATAGAGTTTAGTTTTTATTTTTCATTTTTATTTAATTTTGTTTTGTTTTATTTTTATTTATTTTATATGTTTATATAGATCTTATATTAACTATTTTATTTTTTTTTTAATTTTTATAACTAATTCTCTCTCTTATAATAGGTTTTTTTCACAATTTATTTTTATTATTATTTTTTTATTTTTTTTTATTTATTTTTTTTACTAAACTTGCTTTTTTTTTGTTTATTTGTTTTATACATATAAAGTAAAAAAATAGATTTAAATTTAAATACAATTAAATACAATATATAGTTAATTGTTGTTTTTGTTTTTTTTTTCTCTTGATAAAAAATAAATGCATTTACATTAAATTTGTTGTTGTTATTTTATTTTTTATAGTACAAAAGTAAATTAATTTTTTATAGTACAAAAGTAAATTAATTTTGTAGAAAAAATAAAGAAGGAAAATCCTAAAACAATACACAGGGGATAATAGTATTTATTAAAATAAAATGAAAAAATAAATAAAAAGTTCTGTGAAATTAATACGATTTATGGACTTAAATTCTAAAGTATTTACACAAAATCAGTTTAAATATTTAAGTATTGAATTGTTTTTCATAATAATGAATTAAGGATGTAATTAATTTTTGTGCAGATGTTTTTATTCGTTTTTTTAAATTCGTTTTAAGTTTTAAATGAAATTAAAAAAAATATTTTTTTTTCTGGCAACACATTATTCTGAAATATTCTGATTTTTTGTCTATGGAATCCAGATATCGGGAAGACACCAGCAGCGATTAGATATTTCTACATGACAAATATGAAAATTAATTTCATTCGTATACTGCAGCTTCATGAAAATAGATATAGGAATAGACGTCGCACAAGTGTCGACTCAAAATATTGTCGAATTTAATTGAAAAGTAAACCCAGGGGAAAATTGCAGTATTATAGAAGCGAGATACATAACGTGTTTCCATTTTTAATAAGCATGAGAGTCCATTACATACATAATTGGCCATTACAACACTTCAGTCAGGATTACGGCCTAGCTTCTCACTCCACTCATGTTGTGTGCGTTAATTTTTATACATGAGTGGCGGGGCCTACAGTTTAAAGTCGACTCCGAACGACTGATTTTTGAGAAATTTTATTTATTTGGCAATTTTATTTACTCTCAGAGTTTTTGCCAGAAATCTGCTGAGAGGTATTCGCCGAAGAAATATTTATTCATATTTCGTTTTGATGTTTGAACCGTAGCCTTACGTCTAATAAGCCAACACACTACCTACTAGACTACGGCGACTTCACAACTCATTACAATAATCATTACAACGAATTTACTTAGAATTACAACGTAGCTTCACATTACTCGGTTGCCCAATTAAATGGGCGTTTATTGTGATATAAACACAATGGACGCAGCACAGGAAGTGCAGTAGTCTCTCAAAAATATAATACGTGGGTGTATATGGAAATGATTATTAAAAGTAACACGTAACACAAATTGATTGTTTTATTTTTTTTTGAGGCTAATTCTCAGAACATGACCCCCATTCATGCTGTGCATTGTTTTAAAATAGGAAAAATAGTTTATGGGAGACAGGAAAGAGGGGGTAGTGAGCGACAATTTTTTTTATGAACAGTGTATAACCTTCGTCACTTTTATTTCGAGAATTGCGTTTTAATAATAATTCTTACTTTCTTTTTTCTACTGTGTGTGATCACATATCGACGCCTCCGTTCTATAACATCTAAGTCGAAAGAGTGTGTTTTGAGGTATGAACTCTCAAAGTTTTCACGCGACATACGACCATATGTGTATTCTAAGAAAATTTTTCCCTATAACTTCGGAACGGATCGGCGCATATTAACCAAATTTTGACAGTATTTAAGTTAGAGAACGTAGAATTTAAAAATGCTAGAACATTAAAAACGTTCTAAGTACACTTAGAACGTTATAGAAAGGAGGCGTCGACATGGTATCTGTATGTGGTCGTTAACAAGGTTTGTCATACATTTGTCCCATACGCCTCTAGTAATAATGCCTGCCTTGAAATCTCCCGAGAAGTCAAAGTGTGTTAGAGTGGTATCCTATAATCAATGCTAGAGTAAATTCCAGCTTCGTCAAAATGTCTAGTTGACCAGAGGCACTGATTAGTATTAGCCGCTGAGCTCCTACTATAAAGGTTCTAGGGAAACAGATGTAGAATAGTCTCCAACACATCGTTAACAATAATCCAGGCGGATCTTTGTATCTGACGCATTTATTCCTGCTACGAAAGCATTTTCGCGAAGATTTGACACTTTTAGCGATATAGCATCATAATATATTGTAGAATTTTTGAAAAATAACGGTTTTTTAAATTAGATTTTAAAAGATATTTTTACGAAAAATATTTTGGATTTTTAGTTGATAAAATCGATCGATTATTTTGTGCTAATTTTCATGCTCATTGCCTTAATAAATGAGAATTCAAAAATATTGTTAGGAAATTAAAAAATCTAGATACTGGTGTTTTGCTTTTAAATCGCTTAACATAAAAATTATAACAACAAACAAACCTGTTTACAAGTTATAGTGCTGCTTAATATAACAACAAACACCAGCATTATAAAAAATGCTAAATAAGTAAACAAAAATACAGCAACAACACTACAATAATAAACGTAAACAACGATGTTTACATTTATAGAGATTTCATAAAGGCGAGGTTAAAAACGTTCGCCTTCAAGATTATTCATCAGACCGTTTACTTTGCCATATAAAAAGCAAGACAAAGCAGGCGACGAAGTTAGTGAAGTTCAGTCAGTCTTGTATGAAGACGCGGTGCGTTTGAAGAGAGTAATCGTGGTTTGAAGATCTCTGTCACAAAGATCTGTCGAATAATTGTTTAGTGATTGTTATTGTTTAGGCAAAGGTTATAAACAGAGGAATAACTACAGAGAAAAAGGCAATTGTTGTTGTTTACATCAAGTTGTGAACAGTGGCACACAGAATTGGGCGAATAATAAAGAATTATAATTAAAATTAAACACAAATTTATTTTTATTTTATTTGCTATTTACGGGCTCATATTTTAAACGTTTTTTTAAAGGTAAAAATGTAACAATATGATAAAAAAAATATATATCTTTCAGTGTCCTGCTCTTAGTAGTAGTAGAAGTCGCTGCAGTCTAGTAGGTAGTGTGTCGGCTTATTAGACGTTGGGCCACTGTTCAAACACCAGGTTAGACATCAAAACGAAAATGTGAAAAAAAAATATTTCTTCGGCGACTTCCTCTTAGCAGATTTTTGGCAAAAACTCTGGGAGTAAATATAATTGTCCTGGGAAGCTTCTCAAAAATCTGTCGTTCGAAGTCGACTTTAAACCGTAGGTCCCGGCACTCATGTATAAAATTAACACACACAACATGAGTGGTTTGAGAACCTAGGTCGTAATCCTAACTGAAGTTTTGTAAAGACCAATTATGTATGTATGTCCTGCTCTTAGCAATCTTCCAGTAATGAAAGCACACAACATAAGTGGTGTGAGAAGCTAGGTCGTAATCTTGACTGAAGGGTTGTAATGACGATTTATGTATGTATGTCCTGCTCTTAGCAATCTTCTAGTAATTAGGTGGCCATGAGAAAACTTTTTAAATCTTTTGTTAGAAGACGTTACCCGCTATTCATTGCTAGAATTAACTCGTATAAAAAGGGTGGGGTGAGATTGTAATTTTGGCAAAAGCATTGTAATGATCTGTTATTATTGTAACTATCTGGGCCACAATGCAATTTATTTTTCAAGAATTGCCATGATATAAGCCATCAGCTAAGGACTGACTGGTATTGCTTTGTTTATTTTTTCATTTGTTGTGTTCGTTACCAGAATACTTTAACACAATTAAAATTTCTAATAAATAATATTAAATTATGAAATAATTTTAAATTAAAAAGTGATATACGATAATGAATTTCTATTTCTTTTATATACATTGGGGGTCTCATATTATCAGAGTTATATGGTACACAGTTTAGATTATTACTTGTTTTTTTATTATTATTATTTCCATTTGTTTATAATAATTTATGGTATTTTTCTGTTAATGTTTATTGTAATTATTGTTATGAATATTATTTAATTTTTTTTATATTTTTTCATATTTTTTTTTTTTAAATAAAAAGTGCTTTAATAGTCAAATGGAGTTTTCAGTATTAATTTAATTCTATTCATTTAATTTAATTTATAATTTAGAAGTTTTCTGTTCTCTGTTTTCTTTTTTGTTTTACTAAATATAATGAATTTAAATTTAATTTAATTTAATTTTTTTATTTATAATAGTCTTTTCGTGGTTTATTATTTTTTTTTTTAATTTTAATTATTGTGTCTAACTAAAGTTTCGTTTTACCTTTTTTTTTTTTTGTTTTCATTTTTGTTCTTTTAATTTGTAAGTTTTCTTTCTGTTTTATCGTATAGTTCTTCTATAGTTCTTTGATTTACGTTTAAAATATTTACAAAAGATTTAATTTTCTTTTTAATTATTTACACAGAATTTCTACAAAACATATGTTAAGAAATTGTTATTGTTTTTGTTTGTTTTTTGCTTTGTAAATAGCAAAAGCTCTCTGATAACATTTATTTGATTTTTCGAAAATTTGTTTCTCTAATTAAGAAAATTACAGGCAATCACAGTTATACAATAAAAATACTTTTCATTTACATTTTCTGAAGAAAAACTTGAGTCCGTACGATAGCATTATGCATTAACTTTCCTATGTTTTGAAGTGCAGAGCAGAGATAAGCAATGAGTATTCAAAAGAATGAGTAGAATCAAATCATACTTATAATTTCTGATTCTCATTTCAAAGCTTGGAACATGAAGAGTTTACAACAAAAACAAAGAAAATTTAGGAGCCAACGTGGTGTCGTTTGTAAGGCCATGCAGATACATCCTGATATACTATATCGATTTCTTAATTGATCATTGCAACCATTTAGTGAAGATTACAACCTAGTTTCCCATACCATCCAAGTTGTGTGTGTACATTTTATGCAGTTTAAAGTCGGCTCCCAATGATAGATTTTAGAGAAATATTTCGCGGCAATACTGATTCATGTTTCGTTCTGTTTGAGATGTCTAAACTGGGATTTGAAGCACAATCTCGGTTCTGATAAGCCAACACAATACCTACTTAAAAACGGCGAAGAGGTGTGGGAAAATGGTGCAGCGTCGTAAAGGACTTTGTTTAAATTACCATACTTTCCATAGCATCTATCAAGGCCCTTACTACCAAAGTGATAATTTTCAATATGAAGTCAATATCATATGGCTGCAAAGACACAATGACATTACAGATAACTGCAGAGTGAATGAGCTGTCCAGGTGTGGCAGAATTGCTGAACTCTCCGATGAATTCTCGACTTTGAGAATTTCTCTGAAAACCTGCAAGCCTCGTTGACTCCATCAACAGTAGATGGCCGGCTTCAAGCGTTTAAGGAAAGGCGCAGAAAATCCAACCAAATCTAAATAGAGGACGCATGACAAGATGGTGTCCTTCTGGGGAAGGGATCAGCAATGAGTATCCATAAAGATGAGTAGATTCGAATCATACTCATAAATTTCTGATACTTATACGCATTCATACTTATTTTAATATCACACTCATACTACTCATATTCAATGTTTGAAGTACTCATTGTACTCATACTTAACAATACGCATGATGTTGTTGATTTCGACTCTCTTTGCTCAACATTTACAAGAATCACAAAATAAGTATGATTCGCATACCAGTACTTCAATATTCACTAGAAGGTTGTGTGTTTGCTTTGCTTGCTGCTGTGTCTTTTTCTTCTTCTCTTTTTTGTAAATGCAACAACAACTAAGACTGTAAATTTTGATGAATGATTCGAATCACGCGAATCAGTTATGAGTATTATAAGTATTTTTCTAAGTTATGACTCTAAGTGAGTAGGCTTATGAATCAAACTTATTTCGTATGTTATGTGTTTGATGTCAACCTATATTGATGTGTTTAATTGCAACCTATACTTATAAATCAATGTAGTAGTAAGTACGAATGAATCAGGGTCGTTGAATTTCAATACTCTTGACTCAGTCATACTCAAAATTTCATGAGTACTTATGAGTAGCGAAAAAACCATTCATTGCTGATCTCTATTATGGGGTATTAGGGGCATGCATGCAAGGACACATTTGTCCTTTTTACTTTGGCAATGATTTCTGCAGGGACTGCAGACGTTCTCAACTCTGAGAGGAGGCTATGCAGTAGAAGAAAAAGGCACCTTGGTGATCTCCTTGATCTGGAAGAACTCTAAAGCATTGATATTGCCAGTATGAGTTGCTTCTTCAGAATTTTCATGTGCTTCCGAGTCTAGGGGATAAATAAATTTTGTTATGATATTGGGCCCTATGTGGCCTATGTGAGTCCGTTGAGTTTACTGAATATTTGTCGAAAAAACAAAATTAAAGAAAAATTGAGTGTGTAACAAAGTTGGAAGACTTATTTCAAATTTGCCTTTGTGAAGTCGCCGTAGTCTAGTAGGCAGTGTGTTGACTTATTAGACGTACGTAAGGCCACGGTTCAAATCCCAGGTCAGACATCAAAACGAAAATGTGAGAAAAAAAATTTCTCCGGCGACTTCCTCTCATCAGATTTCTGGCAAAAACTTTGAGAGAAAATTAAATTGTCATGAAAAGGTTATCAAAAATTTGTTGTTCGGAATCGACTTTAAACTGTAGGTCCCGCCAGTCATGTATGAAATTAACACACAACATATGTGGTGTGAGAAGCTAGGTTGTAATCCTGACTGAAGGGTTGTAATGACCAATTATGAATGTATGTACTAAGCTATTGGCAATTTCGCTAAAAAACAAGCCCCATTAGGATTGCTGCAGAAGCTGCCAGGAAGGAAGCTCCACAAGGCTATTACCTAAGCTTGTAACAAAAGGGTCAAATATTGGCTGTTCTGATTACAATTTATTCCATGTCTTCGAACTTATTTCAGTTCAAGTTATTAAAACTATGCTCCATTAGTCGTTCAATATGCAGTCTTGTGTTAAGTTTGTTTTGCTTTTTAACAAAAATTGTAAAAGAATTGTTTTTTCTCTCTTACAGAAACTGTGATTACCCCTAATTTATATGGTTTGGTTTGGTTTGGTTTAATAATTTATTTATTTATGTATTTATTTTCGTATATATTTTGTCTATTTGTTTAATTAGCTCTGTTTTAAATTTTAAATGCTATTGTTTGTGTTTCTTTTAATTCTATTCTATTAAATTATTTCTAAAGTTTAGTTCTTTTTTAAACAATATTTTCATTTCATTTTCTTTTTTTGGTTTCTATTGGAAGTCTTCTTTCTTATTTTTTTTTTTTTGTAAAAATTTGTTCGTTTGGGTTTTAAAAAGTTGTTAAAAATAAAACAAAAAAAAAAAATATTTTTTTAAATAATTTTTAACAAAAGAGCAGTTTTCGAACAATGCCATCTAAAATCTCGTTTTTGATTTTTTATATTCTTTTTAAAGAGAATTTAATTTTTATAAGGCAGAAGGCGACAATAGCATACCAGCAGATATTATATGGATTTCTATGTCAATCAGAGCTAAACTTCTAATGAAACCACATTACAACTTACTTAACAGACCATTAACAACCCGATTAACGGATTTTGGCCTGCCTTAACACATCCACAGGCGCGTCTGATTCTTGCGCGCCTATGCCAGTTGCTCGCACCAATCGATGATGGGGCTTCCTTGATTTGGTAATTCCAACGCATACAAGGTCGTCCTCTTAGCCGACTTCCGCAAATCTCCGCATCAAATACCCATCTCGCCGGAGCATCCTCCTCCATTAGAATGACATGGCTCAGCCAGTGCACCCGCTGGATGTTAATACGCTGCACAACGTCCATGTCACTGATGAGCTCATACAGCTCACTGTTCGATCGGTTGCGGAAATTACTGCCAACTCGCACTGGACCGAAGTTGAAGATGACTTCTCTCTCGAATACTCTCAAGGCTGCTGCATCAGTGCTTAATAGTGTCCATGCCTGTGCGCTATAAAGCAGCACTGGGGGAGGATAAGCTTGTTGTAGATTATTAGTTTTGTCGTGCGAGAGAGGTTTCTGTTATTCAATTGCTTCAATTGAGACCATAGTAGCGCCTGTTAGTAAGAGTGATCCTGCGCTTGATCTCCAGACTGACATCATTTTGGGTGGTAACGGCGGTATATGTAAATTCCTTGACTATATTGAAGGTATAGTTATCGGCCGTAATCTGAGATCCAATACGCCACACGTCTCTACTTGTCGATAACATATACTTTGCTTTGCCTTTATTTACTGCCAGACCCATCTTCATAGATTCCCGTTCAATAGCACTAAAAGCAGCAGTAACATCTCGCTTGGTACGCCCTATGATGATGGCAACTGGACGCTTTTTTGAAAAATAGTGCCTTTGCGATGCACTCCCGCCTTTCGTATGATAAGGAATCGCCTTGTCTGAAACCTCACCCGGTATCAAAAGGTTCGGGAAGGTCTCATTACAACAGTCTGCCAAATGGCAAGAAATGTAGGTTACCATAAAGCGGTGACTTGAAAGATTTTAACAGCTGGAGATCGTATACAACTGTTTGTGAAGGCTGTCAGTGAAGGCCTTAAAGAAAAATGGAGAAAAATACACGAAACAATTGGCCTGATTCCGTACCAAACAAAAATTCTGTAGAAAAGTCTAACAATCCCGCTTTGAGATTTCAAGAAGCCTTCGATTCTATTGAACGAACTAGTACATGGAAAGCGTTGGAAGAAAGGCAGTAGCTCAGAATATGAGCAATGTGTGAGATTGTAGAAGTCTCATGTTCTTCACAATGGGCATATTAAATTCCAGGATGTTCTTAGCAATTAGGCTCTCCTTACTGATCAGTATGACGCATTTTCAAAATTTATTTGCTACTCCATCTATATAATATGTTCTACTGATGGAATAATTCAAGCCAACTGACCATTCATACTACCTTAAATATTCTGATTGGCTGCAAGGGCAAGGGTAGACGACCTACCTCAGCAAGCAAGGAGAAAGAAAGTGATTTCTGATAAGCTATTGCTTTACGAAAAAGTTCCTTATTAGCTTACTGTATAGTCCGGAGATGTCAATGGGCCTATTTTTTATTATATTATTTATTGATTTTTAGAAGAATCATTAATGTCAACTCAGATGGCTATGGCTGCAGGATAACTCCATATTTCTGGCTTGCAATTAAAAATTATGGACTGGAAGGCATGTGATTTCAACAAGAAGGCACGACAAGCCATACAAAACGACAGATATTGGCGACAACGTCAATTGTTCACCAGGATCATGCAGTTTGAAGTCCTTAAACTTGTAGTTGTGAGGCATTCAGAACCATTTGAGAAGGATTGATTGCTGCAAGCAACCAAAAGCGGTCATCTTAATGTCATCATATTTCATTCATATTGGTAGCGTGCAAGCATTATTATGAAATAAAGGTTTATTTGCAATCCAGGCTTTATGTGCATTTAATTTAACTTTGTTTTTTTGGGACCCGAAAATATGAGAAATCGTTACCTCAAATAAACTCCGAATAAAAATTTAATCAATTTGCAAGAAGAAAAAAAGACAAACAATTTTGTATTACTTTCATATAACATTTGACCTTTCAGCACTATAAGCGGCACTAAAATTTAATTCAGAATTTTATCAAAGGAAACAAATTATATGATCTCTGACCTTTCATAATTTTTTTGAATAAATGAACATGTTTTAATATTACAGACAAGGAGCAGAGACTATAAGCGGCACTAAAATGAAGATCAGAATTTTATGATGGTTAAATGAACAGGTTTTAATACAACAGATATTGAATGGGGACTATAATTTATCAAACAGAGACGAATAAGGTAGAGAAGAATTAAAGTCTTGGAATTTAAATTCAAGCAACATGAACCATATGACCTTTAACCTTTAAAAGTGTTTCAAATAAGTTTATTTTTTAAAATAAAGACTGAAGAGCGATTTAAGCAGTTATTCTTAAATAGAAAGAACGAATTTTAAAATTCAATTTATCTTTGACTCGTTTTTCTTAGCAATTAAAGGTCAGAGGTTAAGTTAAAGGTCGGTTGTACAAATTTTAAATTCTGGAAATTAATTTAAATTTTGAAGAGCAATTTCTTCAATAACATTTTATTATTTTTAATTCGTTTTTTTGTTAAACTTTACTGGAATTGTATTTGTATTGTTATATGTAAGTATTATGGGATGTTTAGGGGCCTTCTATTGTTCACGCACTGCTCAGTTGTTTATTTTTTGTTGTTTTTCAACTAAGTGTTGTCGAAACTATAATTACTTTTTATTGTGAATTATGAGATTATTATAAAAAATTTAAATTTATGACATAATAATAAACATTTTTACAGAAAAAAAATTTTTAACAAAAAAAATTTAAAAAATTTGATTAAAAATTAAAATTTGTTTCGTGTTTTTTTTTTCATTCGATATAAAATATAAATTACACATATACACATACTATACTTATATATGTATGTATGTATACATATAGCTTTGTTGTTGTTGTTGTCGTAGTGTGTTCAATTGTTTTCTTTAGTATTAGTATTCTAAACAATTGTTGTACGCTCCGCGGAGGACTTTGTTGTCGTACACGTACTACTCCCACCAATACACACAATCTGACATTTAATGTCATCTTTGGGTAACTCTCAGGATGGTATTGTTTCATAATTGCCATTGCCCAACAAAGTGCTGGTGGCTAACAGAGGCGATTGTATTGTTGTTGTCATTGCATTACTATAAGCGGAATGCGTACGCGGTGACGTGAGCAAGGATTGGGCAGCACCAATTGTTATATTCCCCGATGTTAGCGATGAGGTCAACGCTGTTGATATTGGATTTTGATGTTGATGTTGTGTATTGAGATGGGGCAGTGTATTGCAATGGCCCATTTAATTGCCGCTGGCCAGACTAAGACTACCGCTAACGCCGCCAATGCCACTCATGCCACCACCACCAACACCACTCATGCCACCCACATTACTGCTGCCCATCAAACCTGTGGTGCCTGTGCTACTGTTCGTTTGCAGTGAACCATTCGATTGTCCACCCAAGAGCGGCATGGTACACGTTGTCGTCGAAACATATGGGGAAGTAGGTGATGTGCGTGTCTCATAAGCTGGCAGATAGGTGCGTCCCGGTATGCGTGTATAAATATTTGGTGGTGTTCGTGTCGATAGCAATGGTGGTGGGGCTGTATAAACAGGTCTCTGGGTGGCAGGTGCTCTTTGCGGTGTATTGTACAGACTAAAGGCGGGATTTGTTGTCAACGATAGTTCACCATACTGGAAAGAGAACAAAGCCAAACAGAAAAACATAAAAAACATTAAAAATGAAATTTTAAATTAATTTAAATATTTATGGTTGTAGTTGTATTTGTATTCGTATTCCTATTTGTATATAAATTGTAATCATAAACAACAACAAAAAAATGTTTTAATATTCAAATCCTTATGGAGTTAGTTAAGAACAAAATAAATTAGTTATTGAGGTCATACAAGAGAATGGAAATTTTCGAAATAAAAACAAAGCAGAAGACAATAAAGACAACAAAGTTTTAAAAGCACTTCAGTTTTCTATTTTTGAGAAGTCTATGTACTATTGTGGTCTGCTGGGAGTCTGCTTGAGTAGCTCAAGTAAAGGGTGTTTTTTATAGAGGTATAGAACTTTAAGTTGGCATTACTTTTCAAGATGGCGACCGATTTAACAGCTGTTAAGTGATTTATTCTCAGTTTGGTTTGGCAATTCATCATGAATAGACTCACGCCTGAACAACGCTTGCAAATAGTGCAATTTTATTTCGAAAATAATGGTTCTGTGCGGAAAACGTATCGCGCACTACGTCCATTTTATCGTCGACAAAATCGTCCATCAGAGCAGTTAATTGGATTAACCATGGAACGTTTTCGCACCACGTTTACTCTTATTGATAACTCGCATCCCCAGAGACGCTGTACGGTGCATACAGAAGAAGCTATTGCTGCTGTAGAGCGTAGCATTGAGGAAGACCCGAATGAGTCCATCCGCCATCGAGCACAGGAATTGGATCTGTGTCCATCCACTTTATGGAAGATTTTGCGGAAGGATCTTGGTTTGCGTGCTTACAACTTCCAACCCGTGCAAGATTTGAAGCCAAACGATCATCAAGTAAGGCGTAGATTCGTCGAATGGGCCCAAAACGAGATTACCGTTGTTCCCTATTTTCATAAGCGAATTTTGTTTAGCGATGAAGCGCACTTCTGGTTGAATGGCTTCGTCAACAAACAAAACTGCCGCATTTGGAGTGAAGGTAATCCTCAAGTGTATGTGGAAACACCGTTACATCCAGAAAAACTGACTGTTTGGTGCGCTTTGTGGGCTGGTGGAATCATTGGTCCGTACTTTTTCAAAAACGATAGTGGCCAGAACGTTACAGTCAATGGTGATCGGTATAGAGCCATGATTACTAACTTTTTCATTCCTGAATTGAATAACCATGATGTCCAGGAGATGTGGTTTCAACAAGACGGCGCAATATGTCACACAGCTCGTGCCACAATAGATTTATTGAAAGACACGTTTGGTGACCGCCTAATTTCACGTTTTGGACCTGTGAATTGGTCTCCAAGATCTTGTGATTTAACACCGCTAGACTACTTTTTGTGGGGCTATGTAAAGTCATTGGTCTATGCGGTAAAGCCACAAACGCTTGACCATTTGGAAGACAACATTCGCCGTATTATTGCCGATATACGGCCACAAATGTTGGAAAAAGTCATCGAAAATTGGACGTCCAGATTGGACTACATCCGCGCCAGCCCTGGCGGTCATATGCCAGAAATCATATTTAAAATGTAATGCCACAAGATTATCTTTCGGATAAATAAAATTCATGTCAATCGAATAATCGTTGTTTTATTGCAACTTAAAGTTCTATACCTCTATAAAAAACACCCTTTACATACATACATAATTGGTAATTACAACCCTTCAGTCAGGCTTACGACCTAATTTCTCACACCACTCACGTTGTGTGTGTTAATTTTATACATAAGTGGTGGGGCCTACAATTTAAAGTCGACTCCGAACGATAGGTTTTTGAGAAACTTTTCATGGCAATTTTATTTTACTATCAGAGTTTATGCCAGAAATCTGCTGATGGGAAGTCGTCTAAGAAATAGTTTTGTTTTTCATATTTTCGTTTTGATATCTGACCTGGTGGTTTGAACCGTGGCCTTACGTCTTTTAAGGCAACACACTACCTACTAGACTACGGCGACTGCATGATGCCTCTACATTCCCAAACAGATCCCACATTCAACTTTGATGCCTGATCTGGCAAAAGCAATATTAAGAACGAAAAGTGTACCTTAATATCATCAAATCGAAATAAGAGGACGCGGAGCACCAATTACTTCACAACGGCATCTTCAGTAAATACATGGGGCCTCTACTTTCCCAAATAGACTTCAGATCCAACTTTGATGCTCTGATCTGCCAGATATATTATCCATTATCTTAATACAATCTATACGGTATTTTTTTTTTTGTAAAACCAAGATCAGAAGTGGGTTCAACTATAACAAAAATTTTGCCAGAGTCATAGCCTCTATAATCCCAGGTTTTTGTGGCTCTACGCTAACATATCAAGTGGTATCCAGTTATAGTTCTAAGAGCACTTGTTATCATCATTTTCCCTGAGTCTGACATATAAATCAAGCTGAATTTGATCGATGGCTTGGCTTACAATCAAACAACATACACCAGTGCATGTAGACTTTTTTTAACTCAACTAGATAGTTTTAATTAAAATACTTAACAAGGATAATCTAACGTAGCATTGAAACGGGCGGAGTATTACAACCAAATTGCCACACAAGTTAAGTGCAGAATACGACAGTATGGGATATCGATCGAGGATGGCTTGCTTATAGTAGACCTCGATAAAGTCGATTTGAATGATCAAGATGCCGTCTGTTATGTATGTGGTCGTAGGCCCAGCCATCACTGTCAATGGCGAGCATTATATATCTTTGATCACCAACTTCTTTTGGTCTGAATTGTGCTAAGCGCTACACATACCACATGCCACACTGAATGTTCTACTCGAACAGTTTAAAGGTATAGTCATCTTCCATGGAGGTGAAGTCCACTGGCAACCGAGATCATGCGATTTGACCCCGTTACATTTTTTCTTGGGGACTTTTCTGAAGCCACAGGTGTATGCGAATAAGCCACAAACGTTTCCCAAAGCCAACTCCTGTTAACGAGCAAATTCAGCCTGGTCACCAGATTGGCTGCCTTCCAAAATGTATGAATACAAAGTTTGTATGCAGTTTTACTACTGTATATAAACTATGTAGATATGCAAAGTAACCAAACAATGCATCAACTATAAATCCGATGTCGATTTGCTTTTTGACTGCGTTAAAAATACACATTGACAAAGTTTTGAAATAGAATACATTGTATATATTTAGGTTAGGTTAGAGGACGTGTACTTGTCAATTAAGACAAGTACAGTATCCGGAGGTCGAATTGACCCATTGTACAACGTCCTAGTTTCTCACACCACTTATGTTGTGTGTGTTAATTTTATACATGCGTGGTGGGACCTACAGTTTAAAGTCGACTCCGAACGACAGATTTTTATTTATTGAGAAACTTTTCATGGCAATTTTTATTTACTCTCAGAGTTTTTGCCAGAAATCTACTGAGAGGAAGTCGCCGAAAAAATACTTTTTGTATTTTGTCTTTGATGCTGGCCAGGCGCTCGAACCCAGGCTTTTGCGTCTAATAAGCCAACACACTACCTACTAGACTACGGCGACTTCTTGTATATATTTTGTACAGCGGCATTATGAAACACGGTACCTTCTTCAAACACAAAGCAACTAACATTTTGGAAGGCAGCCATTCATGAAAAATGAGAGATTTCGTCACCGAGAGAAGCCGTGCCGAAGATATGAACGATGCTATGTTTCAAAAAAATGGCATCGATTAGTCTTTCAAAATAATAAAAATTTTAGATGACATTTTTCATTTAAATTTAAAGGCAGGAAGGCTTAAACATTGAAGTTGCCTTGGTTTAGTAGGTTGGCTTATTAGACAATAGCCTGTGGTTCAAACCTCAGCTATGGAAATGAAAACATATATCTTCGGAGACTACCTCTCAGCAGTCTTCTGGCAAAAACTCTGAGAGCAAATAAAATTGCCATTAATCTGTTCGATATCCTTTAACATAATTCTGCATTAAGCTAGGATTCATCTGTTGACCCAATTACACTCTCGAAATAAAATTTGTGCCCCCACATTAATAAATCCTCCCATAAACTGGAGACAATACGAAGTAAATTGTTTCCTATTATTGGATCTGTATCTCAGTCTTGATTGTAGTATTTACTTTCTTTAGTGGTCATTAAGACCTTTTAGTCGGTATTACAATCTAGCTTCTCCATATGATGTGTGTATTAATTGTATACATGTCTGGCTGGACTTCGAATGGCAAAATTTCCGAGAAACTTTTCATAGCAATTTTTTTTTACTCTCAGAGTTTATGCCAAAGGACCCAAAATCGCATAGTTCCCTCATTTGGCTTTATCCATATGTCGGACTAGTTTTAAGCTTAATTGTTAGAAAATCATGCTTTAACGGATTCACTGCTAACTACGAGTTATCTCGTAGTAGCAAACCTTATTCAACGGGCCAACTACGAGATAACTCGTGCATGAATTTTGCGATTATATTGAGCATAATTTCGATATGGCTTATTGAATTAACTTTATTATTTCATTTTAAGGTATTATTATATAATAAGGTACGAGTCATCTCGTAGTTGGCATATGCAAATGAAATTTTTTATAAGTGAGCCAAACTACGAGATATCTCGTATCACCTAGAAATGCCTAAATTTGTGTTGGCACCTGACATTAGCTTTAAGAAAACGGCCTTGACAGTGAATGAGTTAATGTGAAATCCAGATACCGACTTTCGTGAATAATTAATCAGAATTTATTACGGAGTTACTACTCTTCTTTAAGCCACCCTCCTTAACCAACCTTTATCCATTAAGGCCTTTAGCTATTAAAATAATTGGAGATCCATATGCCAGCCTTTTAATAAATTACTTTGTATTTAAACACAATAATTTTTCAATACATTATTGCCTGACCTTTGACCTACCAGCTATGGATAACATAAAAACTGGAATTGCTGGTAAGTTTATTACAATTTTTTTTAACAAGTATTGTTCACTTTTTATTGACCATTGTTACAGAAATTTAAACATCAAATACAGCAAATGGTAAAAGTTTACAGTCACTACCCCATGATAAAATATATGTAAACTTTTTTACACCACTGTAAGGTTATTTACTGAACCAACCAACCATGCTTTTAACTTTTATTAAATACAATATATTTTTTATTTAGGCCATATACATTGTAACCAACACAAGTCAGCCGCATGCCATGTTTATGGCTCTACATACAGTTCATCTATGGTGAAATAAATAAACAAAAAAGTTCGTATAATTTGGTTGTAGACTGTTGTGTCGTCTGTTTTTTTATTGTTACATTGCCAGGTTAAAAATTCAGAATTTTACAATTTGACTTTTAGTAACCGGCGTAAGTATAAAAAAACAACAACAGCAACAAAAATCCATTTTATTATAACAAAGGCATAACAGCAAAAACAACAACAACTTCAATAGCAATTTCTCATAAAATATTTTTCGCTTTCGTTTTTTTTAACGAAAGAAAGTCACTCATCTACCACAAAAAGGACATAAAAATTCGTAGCAACGATGGCACACGTATCGATAACATTGACGTGTCAATTTATTATAAAAGGTGGAAAGTGAACTAGAAAACCAACAACAACAACAAAATATTGACAAAAAAAAATTAAAAAACGTAGAACCCCGATATAAAACTGAATGCACACAAAAAACAATCGATTTTTCTTTCTGAACAAAAATGGAACGTCAAAAGGACGTGCTTGGTGCATAGGCAAAATGGAAATTGTTGTTATGCCACGGGAGAAATTGAACTAAAAGTGGATCTATTTGAATAAATTGTTCTGTTTTTTTTGCTTCTCACAATTTCGCCATCATATTTTAAATAAAAGTTAAATTTATAGGCGTTCAGTGCTTTAAGAGTATGAAATCATGAATAAATTTTTATAGCTTAAATGGCATCTTTTATTTGCTTAAATAAGGAACGATTCAGTTTTCAGTCCCAGTCTGTGGTTATTTAAGCAGAATATAATCATATTTAGAAGTGCTCTCCATTACAGACCGTCCACATCAAGGGAATATTGCGTCATTGTAACCCTACGGGAAATTTGGAACACATTGTTAATGCCTTAAGTCGACTCGATATTTCAAGATCTTTCTGAAACTGAAACTGATTTACGAGACCGGCCTTACTGGTCTAAAGTGCAAAAAATTATGGCTGAAGTACCCAGAGATTAGCAATTAATCATTTTTTCGATACTCATGAGTACTCAAGAAATTTTGAGTATGAGCAACAGTATTGAAATACAACTACTCTGATTCATTTGTACTCACTACAACATTGACTTATAAGTACTGCTTGCAATGAGTATGAGTTAAACGTTGACATCAAACTCATAACATTCGAAAGATGTTTGACTCATACGCCTACATAGCCAGCAAGCAAAGCAAACACACAACCTTCTTGTGAATATTGTAGTGTTCGTACGCGAATCATACGTATTTTGTGATTCTTGCTGTCAACAACATCATGCGTATTGTTAAATATGAGTACGATGAGTACTTCAAACTTTGAATAAGAGTAGTATGAGTATAATATTAAAATAAGTATGAATGCGTATATGTATCAGAAACTATGATAATGATTCGAATCTACTCATCTTTTTGAATACTCATTGCTGATCTATGGAAGTACCTCAAGTATCAGTGCTTTGTCCACTATTGTAAAACGTCATGTAAGATGCAGTACACTAAAGTGGTTAACGTAGTTAATGGTGGTGGTTGCAAAGCAATTGCCAATGGCTACAATCATTGTGAACTACTCATAAACGGGGCCACTCTTAATACATACGCAATTGGTCATTACAACCCTTCAGTCAGGATTACAACCTAGCTCCTCACAGTACTTATGATGTGTTTTTTAATTTTATACATGAGTTGCGCAGCCTACAGTTTAAAATCGATTCCGATCAACAGATTTGTTAGAAACTTTTTCATGGAAACTTAATTTTGCCAGAAATTTGCTGAGAGGAAGTCGCCGATGAAATGTTTTTTATGTTTCGTGTTTTTGGAGATGTCTGACCTGCAGTTTGAACCGTGGCCTGACGTCTAATGAGCCAACACACTACCTACTAGACTATGGCATCAACCAGTTACTCTTAATAAGTAGCCATCAAAAGAGGAAGACAATAATGCTGACAATCAACATGTTTTGTATTGAAACTAAGGTGTATCTAAAATTTATCTTCAAATGAATTTGTGGTATATGTGTACCAGAGCATTAAAGAGCTAATCGGCGGTGTACCAAACCATGGTATTTTTATAAGAAAATATAAATACATCCCTAGAATGTTGCTTACTGAAGTGGTGAAAGCATTATCTATGCTTTAAAGCACTATGAAACTGTCTTTATATGTGAGCCTAAGATATTCTCAGCATAAAGAATGGTTGTCTTGGGTGTGTAGAACATATTCCATATCGTTTCGGATGAGGCAGCCGAACATGGCAAATGTCGTGGGGTGTAATATGAACTTGCGAGTAACTAAGTGGCAGGTCTACTAAAGAGTTACAGAAAACGGAAGGTGAACGTATTCACTTATACTTGACATTCGTAACCTGGTCTCTGGTAGTAGTTTTCCCATTTTGCACAAATTGTGTTGGAAGACTTTGTAGAGTATACCACATTCCAACATCGTTTGTCTGCCCAAAATTCTATGAAGAGAGGACAACTTTGCACTTTTATTTCACGATGAATTTTGTATTCGTACATACATACATACATACATACATACGTACATACATAAATGTTCATTTCAACCCTTTAGTTAGGATTACGACATAGTTTTTCACACCACTTCTGAGCTTTAAGATCTTTTCCTTCTGTAACTTACATACATACATAATTGGTCATTACAACCCTTTAGTTAGGATTACGACCTAGTTTCCCACACCACTTATGTTGGTGCGTTAATTTTTATACATGAGTGGCGGGACTTACAGTTTAAAGTCGACTCCGAATGACAGATTTTTGAGTAACTTTTCATGTCAATTTTATTTTGCCAGAAATCTGCTGGGAGGAGTCGCCGAAGAAATATTTTTTAATATTTCGTTTTGATGTCTGACCTGGGGTCTAAAAAGCAACGCACTATCTACTGGACTTTAAATATGAGCCTGATATTTCCAGAAGATAGAATGGCTGCCCTGAGTGCGTAAAACGTATTCCTCTTCATTTTGGACGAGGCAGCCTATAAATCAACTGTCCATAGCTAATGCCTTGAGCATCCGTGGAGCACACATACACTTTCTGTCTGCGAGCACATCTTTATAGTCGCCGTAGTTCTGCAAGTAGTGTATTGACTTATTAAACGAGAGCCCTTAGTTAAAATTCCAGCTTAGAAACGAAATATGGAAAAGTATTGTGGCAAAATCGGAGAGTAAAACTAAAATGGCAAAAAGTTTTTCAAATCTGTCGTTCGTAGTCGGTGTTGAACTGTAGATGCCGCTGCTTATAGAGTGGTATGAGAAGCTATTACTAAAGGTTTGTAATGACGAATTAAGTAAGCTAAGTATGTAATAGTAATGAAGAGATTGATTATTCTGGAATACATTAAGTCGCCGAGGGTTCCAAATGTGGGTTTTAATGATTCGTTCTATTTGTCTCAAAATCTATATAATGAACTTGAGAAAATAGTCACTCTGAACGAGTCTTCTTTGGACCTACAGTGCCCTCTCAAAAGACTGGTTGCTAACTTCAGGTTATATCTGGGTAGTCTGATGACTGACTCGAATGTCCTTATATCGTAATTAACCTACAGGAGTTTAGATGGTGTCCCACCCATTTGGTTTCAAGAGGGTCTTCTTTACTTCTTCTTTTTCGCTGAATATACTCTACCAAGTATCTCTTCCCATTTCCTAGGTGGGTTATGGCACTAATACCAGAATGGTATGCTGACTGTACGATTTTGAAATCAAATCGATTCTCAAATGCAGTAGTTTGGTGGTTGGCTTTGCTGAAGAGAATGGATCAAAACCAGTTTGAATGTGATCTTATCTGGTTACCATCTAATACTTTTTAACAAAGCAGTAGCTAGGAGCTTAGAAATGATAGCATCATGGAGTGTTACAATGTAGACAATGACTAGACAGATTTCGATCATAATATTAACAATACAATGTAATCATGGCTTTATATTATAAAACTGTACACAACTTTGGCCTATTAGTAGGAAATGAACTTTCAATTCTTTTAAATGACTGACTCTTTGGCACAGGTGTAAAAAATCTTTGCCCAAAAAAAAAAAATTAAAATGTTTTCCAGCAAAAACGCGGGTGTAGTATAGGAGATGTATGGTGTATGACAAATATTTTAAACAAATAAAAAAAACCTTGTGTTTGTTTTTATTTGTGGAATATTCATGGTTTTTTTTTTGTCGCTTTGTTTGCCCCGTGTAAATAATATGAAAAACAAACAAAACTTTATGCCATAACAGATTGAATGAGTGTTGGCGGTAGTTGGTAGCGTTTTAACGCGATCTAATTTAAGTATTTAAGTCACGTTTTATATTAGACGTATAACCTGATACCTGTGAACATAAAAACACAAAAAAAAATTCTATAATACTAACAGTAAACCAAACCAAATGTTTGAAACGATAGTGTAGTGATAACAATTTAGTTTTATAGGGGAAAAACGTTTGGCTTACAAAAATTGACACCATTTTACCAAAAAAGTAAATATTTACTTTTATCGAAAGAGCTCAGAAACTGTGAAACCTAAAATATGCAAAGAATTTTTATTTTTAATACCACAATTATATGCTTTAATTTTTTTTTATCTCATAAGGAAGATTTTCGTTTTTGAAATTTATTGGGGCCAAGACTTTTATTAACAAAAACCATAAGTGTATAAGAAAATTTAGAATATATAAGTGAAGTATCTTGAAACCAAATCAACTGCATTCTATGGAACTGAAATTTGGTGGTAGACTTTGCAGAAGAGCAATCAGCAAACCCGTTTTAAGCGTATTACGAAGAGAATGGCAATGATGATAGCAAAGTGCTCTTAGAACTTCATCATTTAAAAACTTATTTACAGAACTGGTAACCATCAGGCATGTCGGCGACAAAACTCGCTGCAATCGCCGCAATGACACTAAGTGCCACATGAGCCCAACTATTGTCATACCACCATCTTGAATAAAATTGATTACAAAATACCCACTGGATACACTATATCTGATCCTGCTTTTGATGCTGTTTCCCACAGAACATCAACCAAGTACTCACTTAGGGTTTCAGATCAAGCGACAAAGTCGGTATGGAACTTTTTTAGAAACACTTGAAACCGAATGTAGTTCGCTTAATCACTGCCAGTAAAACGATCATTAGATCCCTAGAGAGTGTGTATGTCACATAACATCTTTAATTGTCCAAGAATTTTAGGTGTCTCTAGAATAATAGAACACGTATAAGCTCCTGCCTACAGGAATATAGAAAATTAGGTTAGGTTAGGTAGTTTGCAGTTCACAGGCAAGATCACTCGGTGACCTATATGGTTCATAGAGAGTGGGTATTTTACACCACACTTTAGATTATCGAAGAATTTTAGGTGTCTCTAGAACACATTGGTGTTTGGGTATCATAGAACACGTACGAGTTCCTGGTTACAGCAACATGGAAAGTTAGGTTATGTTGTAGATTACAGTTCACAGGCAAGATCACTCATTTGCTCATATGGTTCATGGAAAGTGTGTATGTTACACCAAACCTTAGATTGTATAACAATTTTAGGTGTCTCTAGAACACATAGTTGTTTGTGTGTCTTAGAACACGTACGAGTTCCAGGTTACAGGAACATAAAAAGTTAGGTTAGGTAGTAGCTTGCAGTTCACAGGCAAGAGCACTCGGTTGCTCATATGGTTCGTACAGAGTGTGTATGTTACGAGAAGTTTAGGTATCTTCAGAACACATAGGTGTTTGGGAGTCTTAAAATAAGTACGAGTTCCCGGTTACGTTAGCGGCAAGTTCACCCGGTGGTTCATATGGGCCATTGTGTTACCCAGTGTGAGGTAAGCCTCTTTGTCATGCTCCGTTAATGGTGGGTTTGAACCAGCCAGAGCTTTGGATGAAACCAGCCATTTCTCTTAGAGGAAAATTCGCCACCATGCTAAGAACTTCAAACATTCTGTCACCAAAAAACCGATGATGTCTGTTCTGAAGTGCAGGGTCCTCCCATAAAAAGTGTTGTACTGATTTCCTTTCCTTACAGGAGCATTGGAAGTATCTACAGATCTGAAATGAATTTGTGACTGAGAATAATGGGAAACATGTTTAATACGAGAGTTATAGGGTGATTTCGTGAGTGGCTACTTTTTTAATTGATCTCTTAAAGAGTCAATAAATATTTATGCTTTACAACGAGGCTTAATAAAAGAAGTGAACAAATGAAGCATAGAGGCTACATATTCTTATGAATGAGGAATCATTCTGTTGTAAAGTGATAGGTCGCGAATAGATATTGGTACGGAGGTTGACGTTTTTAGCCAATCATTCTGTTATATAGTGATGGGTCGAGAACAGATATTGGTACAGAAGATGATATTTTTAGTATGGAAATGAAATATACTGAGTACATGGGGAAATGTGCGAGTAATCTTCAAGTGGAAGTCTATACCATTGAAATATGTGCTCAATTCAGTTCGAGCAGAAGACACAAAAGACAGGAAATAGCATTACTATGTGACGATCAGGCTGTCATTCGAGCAATAAGTTCTTATAAAATTCACTAAAAATAGTACGGGTTTGGAAAAGCTGACTGAGCTAGTAGAGAAAATTATGTTGCCTTTTGAAAGGTTCCGGATCATTTCAGAATTTTCGATAAAGAAAAGGCAGATAAGAAGAACTACGCATAGCCAACGATTCCTTGGAAGAGATAGGGTGAGTATGGAAAGATATACTCGATAAAGGGAATAGTATAGAGAGGTGGAGGCTTTTAAAATCAAATGGGTTTGAGGCAATCTAAACTTTTGTAGGGTAATTACAATAAAAAGATACTTGAGTAATGCATCAGGCTATCCAGAATTAACTCGGGATTAGTAACCGTTCTTTAGTTAGGGAAAATTAGAATTAAAAAATATTTGTACAGAATAATCTCGTATCCAATATCAAGATTGGAACGAGGGATGTAATAATGCATTCCATTTTTGAAGGCAAATAACTTTGCACAAATAATCCCTTCTAACCAGGCGAGTCATACTGTTGTCTCATGTTACTTTTTATACGATTCATACTTTTTCAAGCATCCTTACAAAATACTGCCAAACATCTAAGCAAATCGCATTAAAACTTTTTTGTTCTTTTCCTATCCTTATCGAGTATCATTTTCAATTTCTTTGGCATTCAATATTGATTCTCTTAAATATAGAAACGAAGTATGACAAACCCAACTCCCTTATTAATTACACAAAAATCTAAATGGCGATTATATCCGTTTCTACGTATATCCGGTTATTGTATAAACGAAAATCAATTTATAAAGCCTATATGACAACGATAGATAGCAGTAAGTGGAAGAGAAAATAAGGCGTAGTAAAATTAAGTCACATTTACTGTCAGGTATTTCTAATGAAAGCAAAATTGTTATTGCCATCAATAGATTTTCATGAAAAACTAGAAAATATTGGTTTTCTATTCGATCATATACACACTGGCATTATCTACAAATTGATTAATGCCAAAAGATTTACAGCAGAGAAGAAAATAATAGCAGTCGAGAGTAAAAGATTTTGATTTTCGAATTACTACGTTTTATTTAATTTACAATACAAAGGGGAATTAGCCAAAAATGTCGACAAAGGTTATCAAATTTTAAAATTAATTGATCCAAAAAGTTAGGTTAGGTTAAGTGACTGACCCCCTTGAAGGAAAGGGGGCCGCTTAGGCCAGCATTTAAATCTATTGTGATACCACAATCTATTCCACCCGGGACTCAAACATTGCTTAAAGAAAACCTTTGTAGAAACGCCCACAATCCTACAAGAATTTAAGATTAAATTATTAGTCCCTAAGGTATGCTTTAATTTTATTTTAAATCCTTAAAATAAATATTGTTCTTGCAGTGAATTTTATATTAGAGAGCTCGTTCAAGGATCAGAGAAAATTAGAGGTCAGAAACCTTCGTCTCTTTAAGACAAGGGAGGGCACTGATGTGAAACGCAGTCTCTCTCCTCCTTACATCCACAACTCATGTAAAACTAATAAATTGGATTCCCGAGGCTTTCGGTATGCTGACCCAAAGTGCCTATTGTGCGATGGATAGACATGCATTTTAAGGACAGAAGTGAGTCAGTCCTCTTCTTGTCCAGCAGAGTATAGCAATATTACATGTACCTTCCCGCTGCCAAAGAGATTGAAGATACCCAGTAAAACGGATGGAAAATATCCAAATAAGCCGAGGTAATAGGGACACCGAAGTCGCCGCGGTCTAATAGATAGTGTGTTAGCTTATTAGACCGTAAGGCCACTGTTCAAACCCCAGGTCAAATGTCCTGAACAAAATGAATTATGAAAAAATATTACTTCGGCGACTTCTTCTCAGCAGATTTCTGGCAAAAGCTCAGAGAGTAAATAAAATTGTCATGAAAAGTTTTTCAAAAATTTGTCGTTCGGAATCGACTTTAAACTGTAGATCCCGCCACTCATGTATATAATTTACGCACACAACATGGGTGGTGTGAGAAACTAGGTCATAATCCTGACTGAAGCGTTGCAATGGCCAATTATGTATGTATGCATGTATGTGATACGGGCACCTATACCCTGTAATGAGTCAGAGATTGCTAGCCGCGTAGCAGCATTGCTCTTCAGCAATGGAATTTCTAACGATATCCCTGTTTCTCAAAACCCTTATAAGAGATGAGATGATCTGAAACTTTCCTGATAAATCCTCAGTATTCAGGGACAAGGACGGCCGTTGAAAATACGTTCATTCGGGACTTAATTGCAGCCTGGCTATCCGAATAAATCAAAAGATTTTGAGGGAAAATCTTGCCACTCAACAAGCATTGCGACGCTTTCAAAATTTGCCATGACCTGTACTTGGAAAACATTGCCGTAATCAGGAAGCCGATAAGAAAGTTTAATAACAGGACCACTAAATAAAGTTACCACAGCCCCCCCCCCCTGTCACTCACACATGGGCTATCAGTGTAAAACTTCAACAGTCCTGCAAAAGCTACCATGATGTGAAGCAAACAGAATCAGTGAGTGCTCTGCACAGACGTAAGCGGTTTTGGGGTGTCAGAACGTTTGAAGATCTGGGCATGGTGGCGAACGTGCCACTTAGGGAACTGGCCGGTTTCATCCGCAACTCAGGGTGGTTCAAAACCACTCATGACAGGGAGGCTTAACTTACACTGAGTAACATAATAGGCTACATGGGCCGCCGAGTGAAATTGTCTGTGAACGGCAAGCTACCTACCTTGCCTAACTTAAGCTACCCTAGACTACAGAACACAATATAAGCTAGAGAGCTAGAAAGAAGGCTTCTAGTTTACATTTTTGATGAGCAAATAATCCACAACTTTAATAAGTGACATTGAAATGGTAACCAACAGTTTAGAAAATTTCTACCAACAGTTAGGGCCATTATTACATACATACATACATACATAATTGGTCATTACAACCCTTCAGTCAGGATTACGACCTAGCGTTTAAAGTCGACTCCGAACGACAGATTTTTGAAAAACTTTTCATGGCAACTTTATTTCTACTCTCAGAGCCAGAAATCTGCTGAGAGAAAGTCACCGAAGATTTTTTTTATATTTCGTTTTGATATCTGACCTGGAGTTTGAACAGTGGCCTTACGTCTAATAAGCCGACACACTACCTACTAGACTACGGCGACTTCGGCTATGGCGACGAATGATAACCAACAGTTTTGAAAATTTCTACCAACAGTTATAACCGTTATAATATATCTTACTAATCATTTGATTACTGGAATACTACAACATGACTCGTTCTACCAAATATTGCATCTGCCACCTTAAAGAGAGTCTTTGTTAAATGAACTTGTGCTACAATTTAAATAAATTGAAGCTGCTATATCTATACCTTCCACTGTATATTTTCTAAACACAAAGTCCTATAAAGTCTTGGTATTCATTCACTTGCTTTTTGCTTTCATTTTATCCTTTCAAGTAATTTTGCTTAAGAAAAATTGTTTGCGATTATATTTCTTATGCCAGGTAAATAAGAAACCATTTTGTTCACGTCTTTTGCTACGTTTTTCGTTTTTTTTTTTGTTTTTCTTTGGCATAACACCACTACAACTGCTGCTGCTGCTGTTGTTGCTGCTGCCGTCGTCCTTTAGAAAGAAAATTAAGTATAATTTTTCTTTTGCCTCATATTACTATTCATAACAACATCCTGTTTATTATAGTTTCTGAACTCGTTAGACACCTTTTTTACTCTCCTAGGTCTTGGTTCTCCTATTTTACGTTTAAGGAACAGTTTTTGTCTGTTATGAGTTACGTTTTTTTCTTTCTTTCTCTCTTTCTTTTTTTGTTTTCTTTGGAAAATTATGAAAGTCTGAAATGACAATGAGGATGTAAGGTAAGAAAGGATGAAAGGAGTGTACAAAGTGTTAGCGGAGCTGTTGGTGGTAGGGGTGTTGTCGCTGTTAGTACAGTATTCTCTTGTTTATTTTAAAATTTTGGGCACGCACTTCCGTTTCTCTTGTTGTTTTTTTTTTAATCTTTTGTGGAAAAGAAACTTATTCTGTGTGTTTAATGCTGTATACACAATAAATTTCTGTTACTGGTGGTGTAAACATTAAATTCAATGACCTCGCCAAATAAAACATACTTTAAAGAGGGAGGAGGCTGAACGATTTAAAAAGCAAAAATTCAATTTTTCAGAAATATACTGCACAACGAAAAATAATTAAACATTGCAAGAATTTCTATTTATTTATCTCTTAGAATGCTTAAAAATATTTCTCGTTTTTCCATAAGCTTATCTTTAATGCCACTTTGAGTGGCCTCATTAATATTATGGCTTTGTTCTAGTGACCTTCAAAATTTTATTAAATTTCTTATAAAAGCATGACAACTTAGTTTTCTGTATTAATTTATTTACTTTTTTGTAGAAAACGCCCATAATCCTACAAGAATTTAAGATTAAATTATTACTCCCTAAGGTATGCTTTAATTTTATTTTAAATCCTTAGTAAAACATACTAAAAAACAAAGTTTTATGTTACAAATAAAAAACGGACATCAAATAACACAACTGAAAAATAAAAATAACAAGAGGCGTCACAAAGTTGACCCTCTTATTGTTGGTTTTCAAGAATGAAACCGAGAAAAGATAAAATAGTATATTCTCTTTCAAATGGATGGAATTTTGAAGTAATATTGGACTCATGGGAAAGGTAATCCCATGGAGAACATAGGTAAAGCATATGTGAGTTGTACTGAACCGGAAGTAGTTGGGGAAGGGCTCATAGAAAGAGCGCTTCAAGGAACATTAAGCACATGCTAATGAAAATCTTGTGAGTATAACCAGGAGATACCTTGTTAGATGTATACCATGATAGTCCAGCCATTAAGGCATATGAGGCCATTACATAAATAGGTTAAGCGGCTATTACACCACCTAATGAGAGAGAGTATTTGCAGAAGAAGCTCTCTAACGTAAAAGACGCTTAAGACAAACTCTGTAACAACTTAACCGGCGTGGAATAGGACACAGAGGCTGGCATGCGTTGACATAACTGAGGCAATGAGAACCATTTCAAAGGCAGTTTCAAGAAGTCGGTTGCATTAAAGTCATTGCATCTGGTAGTAATATCCAGAGCAGTGCATACTATAGTCAGAAGATTCCTTGTGACCTAACCTTATAGTTTACTGGTTGCTGCCTTACTGTCACTTGGCCAGAAGCCATAGAGAGACTATGTTATGTGAATATAGGAACTGCTTAGCAAATGAACGCAGTAATCTAGAAACTCTATACTCTCTCAAGAGCACTACTGTACTGTGTTATAAGGATGTCTCTATTTGTAGGAACCCGCCTTCCTATTGGTGTAAAATAATGGATTTTCGATACCATTGTCGTAGTATTAAAAAGTGTTAATATAAGCACAAACTGTTCAGTTCTCAGGCAGGCCTAGCATCGAGTGAAAGCGATTTTAACACGCTGAGATGGCAACATTGTGTGAGAGCTAGATTAGAATCATGACTTAAGGGTTGTAGTGATCAATTAGGTAAGCAAGATGGCAGCGCTCTGCGATCCAGATCTCATACTCAAAAATTTTATTGCGATTCATGATTCCCAGTACTGACCGAATTCCATTAAACTCATCCAAGAAGGAGGTCAGCACAGGGACTACATACGCAAGAGTGTATAGGCTTTGAAATATTTTCAAGAGTGAAGTGTTTATGAGCGCAACAACGGCAAACTGGATAAGATAAGCTGTCGTCAAATTTCTATCGAAAAGGTTTCCATAATATTTGAATGTTTGAGAGAGTCTGTAGGCTCACTAGGATAATTTATTTCTCACAACCTCAGTTAATTTTAAAACTTTTGGCACTCTGCTATTGAAGACTCATAATCATCATTTTTTAGAGCGAGAACTGTCCACAACTGTCACTCATTCGTTGATGACATGGCTGACCACTTTAATATTTAATAATGGGATCATGTGGATTTCGGGTTAGGCGGAATGGAAGAGCTGATGAGGTCATAAGAGCTGGCATCACCATAAAATTTTTTGTGGCCATACTCTCCTACGAACTCTACCTTTAAAACGATACTATAGGAATTCAAGGATAGTAGATGGGCGGCTAAGAACGTTTGCCGGATGACCAGGACAATATGGCTCCATATTAAAAGCCACAATACAGATTATTAATTAATAAGAATGAATGGTCTCGCCATTCATGTGTAAAATGTACTCATACAACATAGGTAGTGTGAGAAGCTAAGTCGTAATCCTGACTAAGGGGTTATAATGACCAATGATGTTCGGATGGATGTTTGCATAAAGCAATATTGTCTGTAATTACTAGACATTGTCCATAGGAAGATAAGCAAAGCATATAGGCGCCAGTATATTGTGCTTAATGTCGGTTGCATTTTGTTAAAATTCTAGCCATCAACTGCCAACGCATAGTCTGGAACTTTGTTTTAAAAACAAACAAAAATAAACCAGAGAGTAGAGAGCAAAAAACAAAAAACAAATAATGAAAGAAAATCCAACCATTATTGTTGGAGAAAACTTGAGTGTACAACGTCCTTTATAGTTAACAACAACAACAACAATTACTGTTATTTACACTTAACACTAACAACATACTTAGACAGTGTCGTATATAAATGTAAAGAGAAACGATGGGAGAGAGGGAGCGACAACAATAATAACAGTAAAATAATAACGTAGTAAGATCATTATAATCACACGCAGCCACAGACACACATACGCACAATACACACCAATACAGTGAGCAGCACATTGTAGTCATCATCATTATTATTTTCATGAACATTAACATCAACATTGTGACAAAACGTTAATAAAATGAAAAAAAAAAGAAAAACACCAAGAAGCAAAGAAAATCAAATAAACTGCTCAAATAACAGCAACAATAGCAACAACAATAACATGTTAAACACTAGGATTCATTTACACACAAATAATGAAAGATAATAACACACACACCCCAAAATACTAACACAAGCTTGAAGAGAAAATAAAGTAGGAGAGAGCAATAATGAAATGAAATGTGAAAATCAAACAAGCCAACTAAATCATTAACTTACACACATACATTCTAACAAATGATATAAACAGCTTGGAAGAGAAGAGAGCAAAGAGGAGAGAGAGAGAGAGACTCGAACCATAATTCTATTGTTGTCTTATCACTTTGATAGCCTGTCAATAATTTGCAGCAATTTAATATTTTCCTTTCATTTCTCTTTTTTTTCTCCCTGGCTGTTGCTATTATTGTCCATGATGGACGCACAACTACTTTAATATGTATGTGTGTATGTGTGTGTATATTTGTGGTATAGTGAGTGTGTGTCAGTGTGTTTTACTGTAAATAAAAGCAAACTGAAGAAGCTATCCATCGACTAAATGACAGACTAAATGCTAAAAGAGAACCAGAAACACACTTAAATGACAAACTACCCAGCCAGCTCAAGAAAAGCAAAAAAAATAAAAGAAAAAGAAAAAAGAAGGAATTTCAAATAGGGACTTTAGCGTAAATGTGACAAAACGTTAATAAAATGAAAAAAAAAGAAAAACACCAAGAAGCAAAGAAAATCAAATAAACTGCTCAAATAACAGCAACAATAGCAACAACAATAACATGTTAAACACTAGGATTCATTTACACACAAATAATGAAAGATAATAACACACACACCCCAAAATACTAACACAAGCTTGAAGAGAAAATAAAGTAGGAGAGAGCAATAATGAAATGAAATGTGAAAATCAAACAAGCCAACTAAATCATTAACTTACACACATACATTCTAACAAATGATATAAACAGCTTGGTAGAGAAGAGAGCAAAGAGGAGAGAGAGAGAGAGACTCGAACCATAATTCTATTGTTGTCTTATCACTTTGATAGCCTGTCAATAATTTGCAGCAATTTAATATTTTCCTTTCATTTCTCTTTTTTTTCTCCCTGGCTGTTGCTATTATTGTCCATGATGGACGCACAACTACTTTAATATGTATGTGTGTATGTGTGTGTATATTTGTGGTATAGTGAGTGTGTGTCAGTGTGTTTTACTGTAAATAAAAGCAAACTGAAGAAGCTATCCATCGACTAAATGACAGACTAAATGCTAAAAGAGAACCAGAAACACACTTAAATGACAAACTACCCAGCCAGCTCAAGAAAAGCAAAAAAAATAAAAGAAAAAGAAGGAATTTCAAATAGGGACTTTAGCGTAAATGATAAAAATAAAAAAGAAATAAAAATAAAAGAAAGCAAAAAAACTGTAATTTCTATAAATATTATGGCATATTTATAAGGTGATGATTTTTCTTTTATTTTAATAGCATACTTTAGGGGGCATTTTTGTGAAAACATTTTCTGTACATACATTTTTTATGTGCTTTAGAATTATTTTCTTATTATTTTTATAGTAGTTTTTTTTTTTTCTTTTAAATAAAGTACCATTTTTGTTTTTTAGTGGGGTTATCATAATAAAGTGTGAGTGTTTAAAGCAGCCTAAGGAGTCGTAAAAAAGTATACTTCAAGCAGACATTGTGTTGTAATGTGATGCTTAAAGAAGTTGTGTTTAATTGCTTATTTGTTATGTGTCAAGGGAATATTAAAGTCTTGGAGTTTTTCTTAAAGCCATAAAAGGGGGAAATTTTAAAAGAAAATAAGTGCCTTGAAAAGATTTGTAATTTTTTGAAAAACGTAATATTTTTCTTTCACAAAGAGAGTCTTTTAGGATTATGATTAGGGGAAGAAAAAATTTCAACTGCAAAGAAATTCTACGGTGGCAAAGACTTTCAACCTAATCAGTTCTATAAGAAGTCGTGAGGAGTTGTAGTTTTCTGCCGAATTTATTCACTTCCCATATACAAGAAATTGTGCAGATTACACCAACTGGCAGGACTTAAATGAACGCTGTATTGCAAACTATTGGCACAAAGAAAAACGGCCTAAAGAAGAAAAACCGTAGTCTAACAGGTAGCGTGTTGGATTATTACAACTGGTCAGATATCTTCAGCAAAACGAAATCAGAAAAAATATTTGTTCGGCGTCTTCCTCTCAGCAGATTTCTGACAAACCACTACTCATATATAAAAATAACATAAACGACATCAATGCTGTGAGAAACTAGGTTGTAATCCTGACTGAAGGGAAATGCTTTTCTCTCGAATATTTATGTTTCAGCATTCAAAACACTGCTTATAATGATCGGACTCAGAAATGATGCTGAAATTTTCGACAATTGGTCTACCACAACGTAGTTTGAAGTCAATAGATCTCGGTATCTGGGATGCTCGTAGTGATGCCACAGCTAACGTGCAGTCCAAGGACTGACGGAATTTCATTAAACTCATCCAAAAAGTTGGTCAGCGCAGGGACTACACATGAAAGAGTGTATAGGCTTTGAAATATGTTCAAGAAATCTTGAAGCGTTTACCGGGCAGAAGTTCTTATGAGCAAGACAACGGTAAATTGGCTAAGGCAATATGTCGTCAAGTTTCTATCGAAAAGGTTTCCATAATATTTGAGTGAAAGAGTCTGTAGGTGCACTAGGATAATTTATTTGCCACAACCTCAATTAATTTCAAAACGTATAGCCACTCTGCTGTTAAAGCCTCGGAACCATCATTTTTTAGAGCGTGAACTGTCCCGAACTTTTACTTATTTGCAGAGGAGATGGCTGGCCACTTTAATATTTAATAATCGGATTAAGTGGCTTTCGGAGCAGATGGAATGCAAGAGCTGATGAGGTCATCAGAGCTGGCTGAAGGGTTGCAATGACCAATTGTGCGTGTGTATACATATTTATGTAAGTAGAAAAGCCAAAACTGTTGCGAAAACGCTATTTCTCGTTGTTTCATCAACGCTGCACGAGCTTGTAACTTTGTTTTTCATAGGAAATCTTTCAGTATAAGATTCGTGACATGTGACAATTTAAAAAAAAGTTCAGTAAGGTTCACCCTCTTTCGACAGGTCAACATCGCCATCTGCTGAAACAGATGAAGTATAAAAAAAGCCTTCTCTAGACAGGTAAAAATTTCAATCTAGTGGAACAGATAAAGCAGTTCTTGGGGGCGCCTTATCGATAAATGCTTATATGAGCTATACGGAGAAAGGAATTCAGTTAGGAAAAGTTAAACGAAATCTATGCACAGGCTAAACCATAGATTGCGTATGGAAAAATTATGCTGTAGGAAAAGTAATAACAATTCCGTTGGAGGGCGTCGAAGGGTAAAACCAAGACTGCTGTTGAAAGACCATGCTGAAGAAGATATGTTAAGACTTGATGCTAGAAACTGGACGAGACCGACTTACAAGACCCTGAAGTATTTTGTATCAGGCTATTGACGTAAATGCCATCGAAGTAAGTGTCACATAAGGTAATATGGGAGAAATCGATACGCATGCACTCATAACTAAGATATTTTTTATAAAATATGGGATTTATGAACTGCTTAATGTGCGCTACGGAAAGTCTACTCAAATTCCATGGTAGTACACTTAATGTAGTAATTACCGACAGATTATATGATTCTGCCTTCTGGGCAACATATAACCGTTGATTGACTTCTGCATCAGCTGCAGAGAAGAAGAAGATGAATGAAATGTTTTTTCCTGTGGAATACGCTCTCAGCTTTATGTTGTACGAGAAGAAAGCAGTTGGCTTCTAAAAAAAAATATGAAAATTGGAAGACTAAATGACTTCAACAGAAGATTTAAAAGGCTCCAGTGTTAAGGGTTTAAGCAGCTCTATGTGGAAGAAAAACGAATTTTAGTTGTGAAAAATAAAATTATTTTCACCACAGCAAATTTTGTTCTCAGGCCGAGTGAAATCTCCTAGCGATTCCTTAATAAGTATTGTAAAGCCAGAATTTCTTAAGCAACATTGTTTGCCAAACTTAGCTTGCTTTGTATGCTGTGGCGATGGTGACGAACATGCAACTTAGAGAAGGGGCGATTTCAACTCGAGCTCGGCTTGATTCAATCCCACCATTAACGGATCATGTCAAGGGGGCTTACTCACAGTGTGTAACACATTGGGCCATATGAGCCACCTAATGAGCTCGTCTTTGGACGACAAGCTAACCGCTATTCTAACCTAATCTAGCTTGCTAAGCAAAATATTATAATTTCCATTTTATATTTCCAAAAATTGCATATTTTGCATTATTTAAAAGTAATTCAAAACTTTTAATTGATTTGAAAGAAAGACCAAACTCTACAGCAAGTTTATGTACAAAGACTTTGCGATAAATTAACCTGATTAACATGTAGATATAAACAAAAACTAGAATTTATTAAAGCATACCTAAAGGAGTAATTAAATGTTTGTGGGAAAATTTTAATTTCATTGCATGTTTTTCTGGTAAAAGTTTAAATTGTTTCTTAAGTTTTGTTGTATTTTAAGTTGATGCTTTGGTTTGGTGAATCTTAAATATTTACAAACCTTTTCATCTTCTTAATTACAGTTTAAAGTACAATAACTAAATTAAAGCATACTTTCAGGCTGAATAACGGAAAAAAAAATTATTTTCGCAATTTGATTAAAACTGTCTAGGCCTGTTGTAGTGAACAGTAAACAAATCAAAAATTCGTTTTTGGCCAAAGACTTTATTAAATGCAAATTGTTAGCCGAGGCGAAGTATACAAACAACGCCCGCCCCCTAGCCTAGGCAATAGCTATTCAGTTCAGTTCAGTTAAAGTAAATATCATAAAGTCTAGCCTAACAGCAAGGCTAACGTTTTTTTTTTTTTTTTTTGGTTCATCAAATGCTACACCTCGTCTTCATCAACTTCTTCTTCGCTGTCGTTTATTACAATTTGTAATGGTGGTCATGACAATAGAAGGCAATAGTTGAAGCAGTTTGAAAGTGTTGTAACCAGAGCCAGACTAACGGTAAACAAAGTAACAAAATTCTAAAGCATACATACCTGTTTGCCAAAAGTAGGCGATAGTGATGGCGGCGGTGGTGATTGTGTATTTATTCTCGAGGTGGGCGTATAGAGTATACGCTGTGCGTCCATATTTAAACGATCGAATGCCTTCTCCTCTAAATGAAATTCATCCTCACTGTTCGTTTCCTGCGGTATAACATCAGGATTTTTATCCTCTAAACTTGAATGGCTGCCCATGTTGCGTGAGAGTGGCTCAGCACTGCCTTTGTCTGCTTCAGTAGTTGTGGTATCACCGTTCGGTCCGCGACGTGTATGTTTCGTACGAAATTTCATGAAAATCACAATGCATATGGCCACCAATACAAGTGTTGCTATGACACCGACCAATGCTCCCAGCAATGGTGTTAGCTGAACTAAAACCGCCGTAGAGGATGCTATTTGTTGAGTAAAATTCAATTGTTTTTCCCGTTTATGTATGTACCATACATGCATACATACAGGGAGTGTTGTTGTTATTGTTTTTTTCGGTTGTTGTTATTGTTGTAGTGTTTGTAATGCCCAATTCCATTTGAAAGCATTTGTTCACATAGAAGCAAGAAGCAAAAAAACAAATGAAAAACGATTCCAGGTCAAATAAAATGCAGCCAGCAATCATATGAAATGAGAGAAAGAGAAAGAGAAACACAAAATCACAGAATTGTTAGTCAAAAAATGTAAAAATTAATTAAGCCATGGCATGGCTTTTTTTAAAATTATTTTATTTTTTATTTAGAAAAAAAGGTGGTGGTGTTGGTTAAAAAATTTTTGTTTTATAAACGGAAATCCTTTAAAAAAAATTCGTTTAAAAAATATTTTTTAATTAAAACTAAATTTATTAAAAATAAATTATTTTTACAGAAAATATGAGCATTTTTCTTTATTTAACCGATTAAGGGTATTCAAAATTTAGAATGGATGAGAAAACATATGTCCTTCTCTAAATTTGGTCACTTTAATGTGATTCATAAAAGGGTTGTTGACAAGAGTTTGTGTTTTAAACCTCAGGGTTACAACATAGTTAGTCATACAACCCATGTTGAGTGTGTTACTTTTACCTACAGTTTAACGTCAACTTCAATTAAACGGATTTTTGACAAACTTTTTCATGCCAATTTTATTTACTCCCAGAGTTTTTGCCACAAAAGTTTTGCCTCTTCAGGAATTTTTGACTCACACACTCCGTCATACATAACATTTCATAATAACAGTAAGTAGTAGAAGCCGCCGTAGTCTAGTAGGTAGTGTGTTTGCTTATTAGACGTAAAGCCAGGGTTCAAACTCCAGGTCAGACATCTCTAACAAAACGAAATATGAAAAAGTATTTCTTCGGCGACTTCCTCTCAGCAGATTTCTGGCAAAAACTCTGAGAGTAAATAAAATTGCCATGAAAAGTTTCGCAAAAATCTGTCGTTCGGAGTCGACTTTAAACTGTAGGTCCCGCCACTCATGTATAAAATTAACACACACAATATAAGTCTTGCAAGAAGCTAGGTCGTAATCCTGACTGAAGGGTTGTAATGGCCAATTATGTATGTATGTATGTAATAGAAGTTGTAAAACAGAACTTTTTAGGACTTGTAACAGAGAAAAGTGGTTACTCATCGTTTGGATTTATTACTTGTCACTACGCCTCTGTAGTAACGGTCTGATGTGTATACATCTGAGCTAAAACCATTTAAAATACACAGAGTTTTAATCGGAAAATATTTCCCGGTCTTAGCTTTAACCTCAAGGTATATACAGGCCTATTGCGTCAATTGTCACTCTTGCTTTTCGGAAGTCTGTACTATAGCCTCTACAAAGTCGCCGTAGTCTAGTTGGTAGTGTGTTGCTTTATTAGACATGAGGCATCGGTTCAAACCCCAGTCCCCAGTATCTCTGGCGACTTTCTCTCAGCAGATATCTGGCAAACACTATGAGAGTGAAATGAAATTGCCATGAAAAACTTTCCAAAGATTCTGTCATTTGGATACGACTTTGAACTGTAGCTCGCGCCACTCACATAACACACCCAACATAACTGATGTGAGAAGCTAGGTTCTAAACCTGTCTAAACGGTTGTAATATCTAGTTATGTATGTATGTCTACTATCGCCTGCAGCTGTCAAGTTTGTATTTCCCTCAAATAGCTTCAGTAAAGTATCCACTTAGGTTGATAGGGGCTGCCGCTCCTGCACTATTCTATCCAGTTATGGAACCAATTTGAGTACTTTTTTATTTCTCACCAAATACTCCTCCTTTTACACAATACATGGTTAGGTTAGGTTAGGTTAGGTAGCTTTGATACCAAAAGCTCACTTGAGCACCTATAGCAGCCCGTTGTGATGCTAAGGGGTGAGACAGTAGTTGGCATTCCTATAATTTTTGGTAACGCTCCAGAACTTTAGTTGGGCATTCCATTTAGGGTTTGGGCTTTGTTGGCTCCAGTGCAAAATCGGAAAATAAAAATTTCCGCTTCAGTCACCTAAACCTTCGGCAGGAACGAGTGTCCTTCTCTTATTCCTAATAAGAAGTCTGCATGAAATTTGTATGATTTTTCTCCTCTTTATGTGGTACGCATCCCAGAATGCACAACCCAATAGATTCCTGCCAGCTTTAGTATGCAGTTGACATTCTTTCCGATTGCAGCGTAATAAACGGTGTTTTTGGGCAAATCCTATACACAATATTAAACAGCTTTGTACTACAACATTCTGAGAAGAAAGTTTACTTATATAAGAGATATGTTCAGATCCGTCCATGAGATTGGAAAAGCAGGACAGCAGTGTAATCCCCAAAACATTCACTGTCCTAAACGTCCGCAATCATTCTAATGCACTACAGTAATGCTTGATCTGGCTATTATAGAGTTTGCATCCGATGATCTAATAAGAACAAGACGTCGCCAAAGACCAGTAAGTAGTAGGTTGGCTTATTAGACGAGAGTCTGTGTTATAAAAATCAGCTCAGGCATTGCGTAACAAACGAAATATGAAAAAATATTGCTTTAGGCGACTTCCGCTCCGCAGTCATTTAGCAAATATTGCAATAGTAAATAAAATTGCCATGCAAAGGGTTTCAAATCTGTCGTTCGAAGTCGACAATAAACTCTGGGTTTCGTTACTCATGTATAAACTTAGCTTACATAGTACATGACATAATTGGTATGAGAAGCTAGGTTGTAATAAAGGGTTGCAATAAACAATTAAGGGCCATTATTACAACTTGTCGTTAAAGTTGGGTTTTGTTAAAAGTAGCTTTAGCTAAAGCGAACTTTAAAGTCACCTTTAAATTCTTTTCGTTATTAAAACCTAATGATAAAATAAAGTTAACTTAATACCCCCTTTAGCTTAAAGCTCACTTTTGCCTTATTGTCCACTTATAATAATGAAAAAGAATTTATCTGCCCGTTATAATCCTCCCTTTAGTTAACGGCAAGTTGCAATAATGGCCCTAAGTGAGTGAAGCTAAAATCTAACAAGAATAGCTCGCAACCTGTGTCGTTGGAAGTCAAGTATAGAAAACGATTGTTGGCGAGTTGGAGAATAATGGTACATTAACATGGGGTATGCCTTTGGTCTCAAAGCCATTTTAACAAGACATATTTTGTAAGTTTTATATGTATTCTTGAAAAGTAGGAGCCTTTCCTAATCATATTTTTTATAACAGAATTCTTTTTACCATGAACAGTAAATTATAGGCGTCTCTAGATTAATATATATACTAAACCTTGTATTTATTTATTGATTATGTATTGTTTAGTGTTATAATTTCCATTTTGCAAATTTATTTCCTTTAATTACGTTTTAAACACACCACCCATCTAATAAACATTAAATTTGCGAGCCAACAACACTTACCTGTTCTTAGCAATGGCGCTGACAGCGTACGACCACGTACTCGATAAGAAATTTTACTTGCGCCCTGGGCATTGACCGCAGTTATGCGTATCACAAAAACCAAATCGCTTGGCAAACGCTTAACCGTAAACTCTGGATAACGAAATGAGATGTTGTACAGTATTTGACGATTCAATTCATCGTAGACTTGTATGTGAAAATGTTGCGGTATGCCACCATCGTAACCGGGTATGCATTGGATTTGCATTGAATTTGCGGTGGCATTAAAGGCTGTACAATTTTTAACCGGATCAGGAAGATCTAAAATTAAATGAAATGAGAAATAAATTAAATTGTTATACACGGCTAAAGGTGTTATAAAAACCAAAAACAAAAACGAAAACAAAATGAAAAGAAAAGTTTTAATTGTGGCTTTGCCTAATTGCTTTTAATAGCAATTAAACCAATTTATTTTTGAAAATAAAAAAAATATAAAAACTTTTGCAAAAGAGGAGGCCTTAAATCAAATTAAAGGTGTGCAACACTTGCAATTATTATTATAAACTTATGGCCTATGAAAGTTGAAAGTTTTTCCTGGCTTGTTTTTCTATTTTTTGTTTCCATATACGCTTCTGGCCTAAATGGGCTGTAGTATGTTTTTATAAAATGTTTGTGGTTTGTTGTTTAAGCCAACACTCTTTGCCATTGTACGCCATAGAATATTAAGTACACACTTATAAAAAAGTATGTTTATTATAAGCAACACACAACAAGCATGGCTAAAAACTTAGGCCCATATTGGCAAAAGCTTCTGGTCCCTCTACCTCTACATAAAGAAGAAAATCCTTGCTACCTGCCACCGTTAGTGGTAGTGGAGTAAATGCCATTTCAGTTTTCTATTTTTTTTTTTTTGTTTTGTATGGCAAAGAATTCACTTGTACTTGTTACCATAAACATGAATCGTTTCTCTCTCTCTCACTATCCATTTTGTTTTTGTTTTAATTTCTGTTTATAAGGTTTGTTCGTACTTGAGAGTTACGTACATACATACGTGTATGGTAGTTTTGGTTAAAAAAACAAAACAGAGGAAAAGAATTGGTAACATAAACCAGCAAATATATAAACAACTACGGTTTATAGAGTTATTTATTCAAAAGTACCCGTTAGGAAATAAACTGATGGTCTTGTTGAAAAACGTAATAGAACATGAATAATCAACATGATGAAAATGCTGATTAACATGACCCTGAACAGGGAAAATCAGACATTCCATGTTCATGATTTGTGGAAATTCTGGAACCAACCAGACATAGATCCCCAAACGTAATGGTATTCCCATTATTTCTATCTCTATGGCCTCAGATCTTCACTGTGAAATAGTCTACTTCTACACCTTCTTAAATCAACACCTGCAAATGTCTAAGGTATTGGGACACACTTACTTACTGAATTAAAGTTGTAGCCTTTTGTCAGGATTACAACCAAAGCTTCTGACACCGTTAGCCAGCCTGAATGTTTATAAAGAAATGGTATGCAACCGTAAATTTGCTTTGCAAACCCATGTGACGATGTGAGATCAGAACAAGGACGTCGGTGTAATGAAGATTTCCAAAAAAACTGTTTTAGATGCTTCTCCCCTTCGTTCGTCATAATGGTGTGACAAGTCATATTATTATGATAGACGTGAAACGTCCTACCGAGAGGACTATTCGCAATGTGGTGCATAAATTCAAGTGGTTCACTGGTTCAGTAAGTTATCGACCAATATCCCTACATCGAAGAAAGGCAAGATCTGTCAGAACCATGCCCTCTGCCCGTGAGCGAGTCACTCACTAGAACTCGATCTGACCACAACTTGGTGAATTTTCTGTTGTGAATTGAGAATGCCAACAGGTGCTACAATGGTCTCAATGGGCAATTGAGTAGCAGAGGCCTCTCTCGTACGACAAAACTAATACTCAACAAGACGCTCATTCTCCACGTACTTCTTTATGGCGCAGAGCCATGGACCCTACTAAGGACTGATGCAGCAGCCTTGTCAGTATTCGAGAGAAAAGTCCTACATAAGATCTTCGGTCCAGTGCGAGTTGGCGACAGTGAGCTGTATGAGCTCCTCAACGACGTAGACGTTGTGTATCGTATTAACATCCAGCGGTTGGATGGAATGGAGGATGATGGTCCGGCGAGACGGGTATTTGATGCGAAAATCTGCGGAAGTCGACGAAAAGGATGACCTTGTTTGCGTTGGAAGGACTAACATTAAGAAGACCTGTCATTGATTGGTGTGACCAACTGTCGTAGGCACGCAAGAAGCAGAGGCGCCTGTAAGGATGTGTTATGGCAGGCCGAAATCCGTTACCGGGTTGTTAGTGGCCAATTAAGTAAAGTAAAGTAAGTAAGACTTGAGCCTGCACTATAGGCGTTTTCTGTTCGCTGAATGGGCGCTAAGGCAGTTAGCAACTGAGCTTAATTTTCATTTAAAAATCGTCTTCAACGTGAGTACCATTTCTAGATGAATGGGTACGTAAACATACAAAATTTTAGAATTTGAGACAATACCACATGCGTATTATATCCAAGAGCGTTCCATGCATTTCAAAAAAATTGCGGTTTGTGTGTCCTTATTTCTTTGCAAACGATATTGGCCAGGTTATCACTGTCAAAAACGAGCAATTTTTTCTGATGGCTACCATTTTCTTGTAACCTGAATTGGTTGATCTGGACACCAACTACATGTGGTTTCCACTCTTGATATTCTACACGAGCGATATATAAGCATGGTCATCTCATGTAAGGGTGGAGTTAACTGCTAACCGTGATCGTAAACTTTGGCCTCGTTAAACATTTTCTTGTGGAGTTTTCTTAAGTCGCATGTGCATGCGATCAAGCCACAAACCACTGTGGTCTTCAAAGCCGTCAAAGCTCATAAGAACTCGGTCAAATTCAGCGTGATTTATGCGTCAGAGTCATTGGAAATTGAAAATTTGAAATGCGCTCCAACCCAAAGAAGCCATGAAGCTAGAGAATCTAATATTTGGTCAATGCGTCGTTCAAACGAACAAAAAATTTCAATGATATCTCATCAAACCTTCAGTCTGAATTACGAACTAGCATCTCACACCACTTGTGTTGTGTGTGTTAATTTCTTATACATTAGTGGCGGGACTTACAGTTTAAAGTGGAGTCCGAACGTCAGATTTTTGAGAAACTGTTGCATGGCAATTTTATTATTCTCTCAGATTATTTGCCAAAAAATTTACTGAGAGAAAGTCGCCGAAGAACTATTCTTTTCTTCAAATTCAGACATCTGGAATGGGGTTTAAACCATGGCCTCACACCTAATAAGCCAACACACTGCCTACTAGACTAAAGCGACTTCACACTTTGTTAAATTTAAATTTAAAAATGGGAAGCGCTTAAGATACATAGGCTCTCATAACACTTTATTTAAGGTACATTACGTCTTCTCATTCACTTAATTGATTACAACTCTGTTGTCAGGATTACAACCTAGTTTGTCACGCCACCCATGCCCGGTGATGTAAACGAAACGTCAAATTGGAAAAGCTTTTCCAAGCTAATTAGTTTACTCTCTGAATATTTGCCAGAACACTGCTGTTAAGGGGGTTCCTGAAAGAAATATTTTCAAAGCTATTCGAGCTGACGTTTGAACTCTAGTGCTTCCGTTAAGTATGACAACACAATACTTAGTAGACTAAAGCTACTATCACATGTGTCACATTGTCAGCTTAATATCCTTTAATACTGGACTTGCACAGCAGCTTATAAGGATTATTTCCATTTGAATGATACTGTAATCCGGAAAAACTAGAAAAAGTAACCTTTTTTTGCTGTGTCTTAATATTTTTCAGTGAAAGGATAACAAAACCTAATAGAAATTTGAAGGATTTAACAAAGCACCGAATGAAAAACAGATTTTTTTGTAGAAGAAATTAATGAACGCTGATTTTATTCATTTTAGTTTCATTACAAACACTTTTTGAAAAAAACTTTCTCTCTAAATCAGCACCCACAATATAATCCATCACCTCGTTAATATCATTTTTAGTTTAAAAATTTTTTTTGTTAATTTAACGTAAAACTTTCTTATGAGAATCACTTCTACACCATTTGCTTTCGCATCAATATAATTAAAAAAATTCTTCATACATTGTCGTGTAATAATGATAACCTTTTCTGTTAATTTTTAAAAAATTGCTGACACTACTCTCATAAATCTTTTCCCAAAGAACATTTGCTTTATGACCCCCCACACCCTTCACATTCTACTTTATCCTGTTATGAGACAACATAACTGAAGTTATGACACTAATAAATATGCAGTGTGTATGCATACACATAAGTACAGTGAGGCAAAATATTGAAAAGAAGTTGTTCAGGCAGTTGTTATTTTACTCTCAGAATTTTTGTCAGAAGGCTGTTGAGAGGAAGCCAACGATGTAATATTTTTCTATACTTTGTTTTGGTTAAGAAGTCAAAGCAATACCTGCTATACTACGGCGACTACCTAAACAAAACACTGGAAGTAATCTTCTACGGGCTACCATCTAGCGTAATTGTCACAGACTCAGCGCCACAAGGGTGTGGCTTAGAAAATATGTGATCTCCACCTCAAGCCATAACCCAGCAATATCGACTACTGCCGTCCATTCCACATCTTCGATAATGACTGCTATTTGAGAATTTTTCTGTGATTTCCTGACGATTAATGGAAATAAAGTCTTTACACAGGGGTGCAAATCGAGAATCCTTAGAGGTTTTTGTACCAGGGAAATGTAATAACAACCTATGCCGGCCGAAGTTCTTACAAAATTTGGGAGTTCCAACTGAGTAAGATATGAAAGTCATCGTATGGCTAGTAGCTAGTGCGTTGGCTTATTAGACGTGAGGCCTCCGTTAAAACCCCAGGTCAGGCATCTCCAATTAAACGAAATATAAAAAATATTTCTTCTTCGACTTCCTCTGAGCGGATTTCTGGAAAAATTTCTGAAAGGTAGTAGGTAGTGTGCTGGCTTATTAGACGTGAGGCCACTGTTCAAGCCTCAGGTCAGACATCAAAAATAAAATATGAAAATATTTCTTCCGCGGTTTCCTCTCAGTAGATTTCTGGCAAAAACTCTGAGAGGAAATAAAAACGCCATGAAAAGTTTCTCAAAAATCTGTCGTTCGGATTCGACTTTAAACTGTAGGTCACACTGTCACTCATGTATAAAATTAACACACACAACATAAGTGGTGTGAGAAACTAGGACGAAATCCTGACTAGAGCGTTGTAATGATCAATTATAGATGTATATATGTACTTGAGAATTTCTCTGTGATTTCCTGACGATTAATAGAAATAAGGCCTTTACAGACGGGTGTAAATCGAAATCGGGAATCCGTAGAGGTTTCTATATCAGGGAAATGTGAAAAAAAAACATCTCCCGGCCGAAGTTTTTGCAAATTTCGGGACTTCCAACAGAGTAAAAAATTAAAGTCGCCCCACGCACCTCCAACTAAATATTTCTTTGGCGACTTCTTCTCAGCAGATTTCTGACAAAAATTCTGAGGATCGAAATAGTCGTCATGAAAAGTTTTTCAAATTTGTCGTTCGCAATCGACTTTAAACTGTAGGTCTCGCTACTCGTGCAAAATTAATACACACAACATAAGTGGTGTGAGAATGGTTGTAATGACCAATTATGCATCCAATCTAACAGTGAGCTATATGTGCGTTGTGCAGCGCATGAACTTTCAGCAACTGCGCTGGCTCAGCCTTGTCATTCGGTTGGAAGAGGATGTGCCGGCGAGACATTGATTTAATGCGGGGATTAGCGACCTTGCCTACGTTGGAAGGATCATTCATTGTTGCGACCATCTGGTAAAAACACGCAAGAAGCAGAGGGCTGAAACCCGATAAACGGTTTGTAAATGGCCAATTAAGTAAGTAAATAAGATTTGACTAAGATCCAGAGGTACACTTTTCCTTCTAAATGTTGTCCATGTAGCAGTCCGTGTGAAGACTTCAAGTATAAATTGAAATCGCTTAAGAGTAGATGCTAAAGGTTACGCCATTCTACATACATAATCGTATATGTAATATGTAATGACCAATTATGTATGTATATATGTATGTACCCTTCAGTTAGGATTACGACCTAGCTTCTCACACCACCTGATATTGTGTGTGTTAATTTTATACATGACTGTGGCGGGACCTACAGCTTAAAGTCGATTCCAAACGGCAAATTTTTTGAGAAACTTTCCAAAGCAATTTTTTTCTTTACTTTCAGAGTTTTTGGCAGAAAAATGCTGAGAGGAAGTCGCCGAAGATATATATTTTTATATTTTCGTTTTTATGTCTGACCTGGGGTTTAAAGCGAGTCCTCACGCCTAATAAGCCAACAGACTACCCACTAGACTACGGCGACTATGGTGTAAGTTAAGTAACTAAGTTACTTTTATGAAGTCGCAAATGAATTTACATTTTATTTTGAAAACATTCTTGCCTTACATACATGCATAATTGACTATTACAACCCTTCAGTCAGGATTACATATACTTCGTTTCACCCTCAGCTTAACTTATTTACTTAACTTAATTGATCTTTACGACAACCATTTTGCCAGGATTACGACATAGCTCTTCAGACCACTCATGTTGCGTGTAATAATTTTATACATGAGTGGCGAACGACAGATGTTTGAGAACCTTTTCATGGCAAATTTATTTACTCTCAGAGTTTTTGCCAGAAATCTGCTGAGAGGAAGTCGCCGAAAAAATACTTTTGGTATTTTGTCTTTGATGTCTGGCCTGGGGCTCTAACCCTGGCTTTGCGTCTAATAAGCCAACACACTACCTACTAGACTACTGCTCCCCAGCTACTCCGGTAACTTTAGAATCCTGTAGTGTTTCTTCTTGTCAGTTTTAAGTCATGTCAAGCTAAAGAAGTTCAACTGGAGTTTCTTTCGATTATACGAACAATTTTCTCACGCACTGTATCTATAGCCTGCCTGTTTGAAGGAATAATAATGACATGCAAAAAACCAAAAAAAAAACGAATTTAATTACTTTTCTTTTCAAACTGTCCATGAACCACTTATCCTTTTCTATTGTTGTTATTGTTGTTGTTTTTGTTGTTGCTGTTATTCCTCTTGATTATTTAATGTTATAATTTTGTTGTAAAATGGTCTACTTTTTAATTCATTAATCTCTCTCTCAAGTATGAATTTTTAATATATTTTCAGTTTTTTTTTTCTGTCGAAAATTCCCTACTGGGTATTCTATGCTCGTATATTCTTGTACTGCCAGCAAAAGCTAACCTACCTACAACAGCTTAAAGGACTATAGGTTTTATAAACAAAATACTAAAGTATATATGTATATGTGTGTATGTGTGTGTTAATCTGAATTACTTCTCAATGTGTATGTGGTTTTGTTGGAGTATAAATGTAGCATTAACATGCAATACACTAACCAACCAACATTTTTAGGGTCAACAATATGCTTTAAGCCATAAGTGTAATACAAGTAGTTGTAATAAAATATATAAAAAGAGAGAGAGAGAGAGTGAAGAAAAACTAAAAAGTATGACAAACAGAGAGAGAGTGAGTAAAATGAAGAAGAGGGGAAACAATTACTCTTTCACTACTTGCCAAAGAGAAGGAGAGAGAAAAGGATTCAAATCATTATACAGGAATGCAAGTGTTCTAGAAAAGGAAGAGCTGTAGAGTAAGGTTATAAACTTTTAACATTTATTATGATGATGGGCCAGCAATTTATGCAGTAAAAAAATTGTATTCTTTGCCTTTGGCTATGTAGCAGGCTAGCATAGCAGGCAACAAACTTCAACTGCAAATGTTGCAGTTTTTTCCATTTTTTCTACGTTTTTTCAATTTTTTATCACTATTTTCCTTGCTTTGCTGATGTCTTTTAGGTGTGTGTATGGGTGTGTGTGTCTCTGTATATGAGTATTTCAAAAACTATTGACAATTAAAAATAAAAGTTTAAATGTCATTAAAATAACTGGAATGTCTGAACTGGTTATTGAATGGGGTCTTATACAAGATATGTTAGCTGCTCAGCTATAAATTTAAAAATGAAAACTACGAACATTATTTAAAAAGCGTAATGAATTGATAATTAGTTTTTTCTCTCTCTTCACTCTCTCTTTGCTTTTGTAACAGGAGTTTGAAAAATTGTATGTTCAAAAATTAAATGGGTTGCACTAACAACTTGTGCAACTTTAGGCACTTGTGGTAAAATGAGTACGTTGATAACTTACAGCACATACATATGCTCTCAAACACATTATAATGCATGAAATGCAACAAAAAAGATTAATGAGCGAGCGGCTTAAACATTTAATTTGAGAAAAGCAGGGCTATTTTACATAAATAATTACATAGTTTAGCGAATAATTATTGGATAAAATTATGTAGAAAGGATCAGAATCCTTATGCAGCTTTGAAAACCTTGGCATACTTACTTAATTGGTCATTATAATCCCTTTAGTCGGGATTACAACCTAGCTTCTCACACCACTTATGTTGTACGTATTAATTTTATACATGAGTCGAAGGACCTACAGTTTAAAGTCGAATTCAAAGGACATATTTTTGAGAAACTTTTCATGGCAATTTTTTATTTAATTCCACAGTTTTGCCAGAAGACTGCTGAGAGGAGGTCACCGAAAGAAGCATATGAAAAAATGTTGGTCCTGATCCCCAAATCTGCCACCTCTCCGTCCTCATCAGAGGGAAGAGAAGAGGCTTTGGGGGAATGGATCGAGTTGTTATGTTTCTAGGTGTCTACGGCCTGCTGTAGACAGTGTAAGAACAGGTTGGCTGCTGGGCTTGGATAAAACCAGTTTAAGGTTAGAGAGAGAGATTAGATTGCTAACAAGAATCTGGATAAGATCCCAGGCGGCCTATTGCAGGGTATGTTGCGATGAAGAGGAGTTAGAGACTATCGAACAACTCCTCTTTAACTGTCCAGCCCATAGTAGATTGAGGTTTAAGACCCTGGTCAGAGGCTTCTTTGAGGGTTTGAACTCTGTGACGAGAGCTGGCATCAAGGCTCTTCATAGGTTCATTATTAGTTGAGGAGTGCTAAGGCGTCAATAGTGAAGTTGCGCTCTCTTGTGTATTTTGTTAGTCTTTGTAATTCCTCTGCTTCCCTTTCTCCTTTCCTACTCACTCTTCTTTTCCCTATCTCCCCTATAGGACGTTGCCCTTTAGGACGTTGTACAATGGATCAACTGGACCTCCGGGTACTGTAATTGTCTCAATTGGCCAGTACACGTCCTCTAACTTAAACCTAAATGCCAGCTTAATTGTAGCCAATAGACCTCGTTGGGGTTGGTTAGTAAAAATTATGGGTTACGTTTGATTCCTACAATTCTAATATGTATGTAAAGCATGGCAATCAGTTCGTATTTTTTTGTTTTGTGGTATTAGAATAGGGACTTCTGAAAGGAAACTCCCCACGCTTGGATAACTTTTTTGCTACAAAACATCATTAATTTGAACATGAATATGTGAAAACACTTTCTTTCAAAAAACTAAACTGCTTTGATCAAATTTTCCTCAGCATTGTCTTGTATGTAAGCCGTTCAATGGTCGTTTCTATGAAGAAAACATTAAAAAAATTTAAAATTTTGTTTCAAATTATTTTAAACCAATTCTAGTCCCTATGTTTACATATTTAATTATTGTTGTCGTTGTAATTGTCCTTAAGCTAAAATCCTATGACAAAATCAATACTTTCCCTTTAAATGAAAAATTTAAAAAATTTGTTGTCTTTTGTAAGGCATACACAAACATTCCTTTTTCTGAAATGAAACCATAAATAACCGAATAACCTGCATGCCACTGGAAAATTCTTTCCTTTTTGTATACTCTTCTCATTGAGAGACAAAATTTAAAAAAAAATCTTTTTTTTTGTGTTGTAGATGAACTCTTACAAGCTTTCCTTAGGTCTCCAGAACAACTTTCATTTCAAAAGAATGGTAAAAAAGGAAAGAAAGAGAGAGAGAGAGAGAGGAAGAGAGAAAGTTTGTATGGAAAACTAATACTTGTCTGGGTCTCGTATGAAAAAAGAAATATGTTTTCTGATTATAAATTCCAGGCGAAGGTATTTTTTCAAAGACTAAAGAGGACCAAGGAGAAAGTATTGCGGACCCTTTACCAGGGAAACAAAGGAGGAGTTACTTGTAAAATTGGAAATTAGAAGTTTAAATTGTTTAAATCACTTAAAACCATAAGAGAGGAGTAGCATTTAATATTTAAAATATTTACACAACAACAAAGACATGAAATATTTATTGATTTTCGACAAGAAAAAGGCCTGAAAGCCAGAAAGTTCTTTTGGTTAGGTTGTATAAAGGTTTTATTACCCAATAAACATATTAAGTCTGGCATTATGCTACACAGCTATTGTAACAATTATAACAACAACAACAACAAACTACAGGATATTATCTTTTATTGTTGTAAAGCAATATGCAAAATTATTTTAATTTTTAAACAACCGATGACCCCTTAACCAGTAAAACTATTGTTTTAAGTTTTCATTGTTTGTTGTTGTTCTATTGTTTTTATTATAAAATAAATACACAGGTATTAGGGTGTACCCCTTAAGGAAAATTTAAAAGAAAATTCCTAAAGTGTTCTAAACCAACATTAACAAAACAAGGCTGCCTTAGCATAGTATTTAAGAGGACTTAGATTCAAAGAATTTATTTTTTTTTTTGATAAACTGGTATCCCCTTTAAGAATTGTATTCTGTTTGGTAATACAATCTACACAAAAAAAATATCATGAGACATTTTATATGCCAGCCACTGTTGCCGTTTTACCTTTCCTACATAAACATCGACACCATATGCCTGCACAAGTCTGGGTATACGTGCATCTATGGCTGTTTATATGTATGTGTGCTTTTATAAGCTCTAACGAACATACAATGACTCAGCCCTTATGTATATACAGGATATGGTACAGAAAATTTTAATTGAAATTCATATTTATTTAAGGCTATGCTCAGCCAGAGATGCCAATCTCAATTAATATTTAACAATTTTGGGCTTAACTGAAAAATAATATACTTAGAACTTAATAAAGTGTTTTGAATTTTAACTAAAGTCGGGCTTAAATATCATTTATTAACAACCACTAGAGCTCTCTTGCAATAAGACTCCAATCTAGGTTAAGTTAGGTTAGGTTAGATTGTGCAAACCTTACTTGTTTCCTATAAGTTTTCGTTTTTCCTATTACATTCATATCCACAAACATAATTGTTCATTACAACATTTTAGTCAGGATTACAACCTAGCTTCTCCCACCACTTATATTGTATATGTTCATTTTATGTATGAGTGGCGTTACCTACAGTTTGAAGTCAGCTGCGAATGACAGATTTTTGAGAAACTTTTCATGGCAATTTTATTTTACTTTCAGAGCTTTTTCCAGATATCTGCTGAAGGAAGGTCATATTTGCCTTTGTGCGAGATGTCTGAGCCAGGGGTTGAACCACGGCCTGACGTTTAGTAAGCCAACACACTGCCTACCAAACCAAGGCGACTTCGAATAATCTAGGTTAGGCTAGCTTAAATTGGCAACCGTCTCACTAAGCATAACTCGCTCGGAATCTATAAGTTTTTTTCCTATTACATACATACACATACATTATTGGTCATTACAATCCTTTAGTCAGGTTAACAACCTAGCTTCTTACACCATTCATTTTGTGTGGGACAATTTTATACTTGAAGGGCGGGACCTACAGTTTAAAGTTGACTTTTTCATGGCAATTGTTTGTTTACTTTCAGTGGTTTTTACAGAAATGTGCTGAGAGGAAGTCACCGAAAGAAATATTTTCTTCACATTTCGTTATGTTTGATGTGTCTGAGCCAGGGGTTGAACCACGGCCTCTTCCCTAAGAAGCTAATACGCTACTTTCTAGACAACGGTGACTCCACTAAGACACAGGTTTGATTAAATTTCAGCAAGTTTTGCTGTCATTATATTATGTTATTAAGTTATGCTCTCCTAAAAAACAAATTTACAAACCCCAAAAGTATGCAGTAAATATTGTATGCTGATGCAACACAAAATATGCATTACTTTTCAATCGCATATTTTTAAACTGCCTATTTTTTATTCCATTTTAAAATATAATGTGTCATAAGATGTATTTCTAATCAGAATAGATCCACGATAAATGACTACTGATCTGCACCAGGTAGCCTTTGGCGGCCTACATTACACTTCTCTTGAGGTTTCAACTGCAGGCTGGTTTTGCAATACTATCAATCATTTTGCGAAATATATGTCCAATCCATGTCCAATTGCTATGACCAATTTCTTTTTAGTTTCGGTTTTGATTGCAAATTGTTAGCAGGTCGCTATTATATATATATGCGATTGGGCGCAAATCTGTTTACAATCAATTTTTATTGTGCTGCAGTTGGTTCCATGTCTCGCAATAGAGCTCTCTTGATGAAAAAGAAAGAAAGATAATTTAACATTTTATATGACTTTAAAGTAAAGCAGACTTGGACGCTTGGTATAGGTTGTCTTTTGATATCTCTTTGCTATTATAGAGGTAGTCATAGGTAAACTCAAGAGTCTAATCAGAAGTATAAGTTTTTGGGTAAAGATGTCCTATAAAGTCTGAAGATAGTATTACAGATCGTGCGATTGCTGAGACTTTTTAACGACCACAATAGTGTGAAATAAACTTTGAAATTAACTTCTCACAACACTTCCCAATAGAGAAGGAGTACTTTCGTTCATTGCATTACTTTATAGCAACAATAATTCCCAGATGGAATGTGGATTATATCCTCATGGACTCAATCAGTTTGGGCGTCATGAGTGTGTCTATCCTGTGCTGTAAATGGTAGGAGTTGATATGGTAGGAGTTGATATGGTAGGAGTTGATCATAGTCGAGCCCCATAGTTCGATATTATTTTTTACATATACTGGGTAATATTCATAATCAATATAAAATGAAATGAAAAAAACGTTAACAATAAAAAAATTAAATTGAAATTGTTGGTAAAATAAACACACAATATTTTTTCCAACAACATTTTATTGTAAATTAAAAATTAAATAAAAAATATGGTCGAATGGAAATGAGGACGGGGGAAAACAATAATGTAATGAACTTCAATACAAAAACATATTCATCATATTTGTATGTATGTAGTCTGTATGAATATGTGTACAGATATGCCATTGTAAACTTGTTTGCATTACATTATTATAATTTACTTGCATACATTCAAACGTTTTTTGTTCATTTGTTTTAATTGGAATTTAATTTAAATTATAATGGCGTACCATGAAATAAAACAACGCAAACAAATCGAAATCGAAATTGTTTAATTGTTTCTGTAAAATTAAACAATTTTTATAAAGTTTTTGTTAATTTCTAAAGTTTAGTTTCATACACCATAAACATTATTAATCAGTTGTGCTGTTTTTATGCCAAATTGTCAACTGTTCATAAATGTCACGGCAATTAAGAGAGAAGAAAAGCTTTAATTACGCAAACGATTTACTATTGTTGGCTCGTTTCTGTTTTTTTGTTTTAAAATCATAGTTTTAGTTCATTAGGTTCTAGTTTTTTAACACAGAAAGTTTGTCAATTATTCAAATAATTAAAAAAAAAAAAATAAATTAATTTAGGTTAGGTTGGCGGGCAGCTTGCCGTTCACAGGCAAGTTCACTTGTTAGCCCATTGTGTTAGCCAGTGCAAGGTAAACCCCCTTGCCATGATCAATTAGTGGTGGGCTCCGGATTAAAGCGTCCAGTTCCCTTAGTGGTACTTTCGCCACTATACCTAGACGTTTTGTCACCCAAAAACCGATGATGTCTGTTTCGAACCGATTCCGTTTCCTCTCACATCTTGGCAGCTTATGCAGTAATCCTGCAGGGACAGACCAAGCTCATAAGCGAAACGGCCAATAGTTTAGCTTAATACTTTCATAAAAACTGGCAGATATTAACCAACTAGTTGAAGTCGCCGTAGTCTAGTTGGTAGTGTGTTGGCTTATTAGACGTAAGGTCAAGGTTCGAGACCCAGGGCAGACATCAAGACAAATACAAAAAGAATTTCTTCGGCGACTTCCTCTCAGCAGATTTCTGGCAAAAACTCTGACCTCCGGGTACTGTACTTGTCTTAATTGATAAGTAGACGTCCTCTAACCAACTAGTTATACTTCTGATGGGACTGTTGAGGTTACCTAAGACTACGTCCATGACACCAAAGAGAAATTAAAAGAAAACCTATACTAAGTGTCCAAGTCTGCTTTACTTTAAAGTCACATAAAACGTTAAATTATCTTCCTTTCTTTCTCAACCAGTAAGCTATATTGCGAGACATGGAACTTAGCCAATTCCAGCACAACAAAAATTATTTGTAAACAGATTTGCGCCCAATCGCACATATAGTAGCGACATGCTAAAAATTTGCAATTAAATTCGAAATAAAAAAGGAATTCGGCACAGAAATTGAACATAGATTGGGCATATATTTCGCAAAATGATTGCAAAACCAGCCTGCAGTAGAAACCTCAAGAGAATGTAGTCCGCCAAAGACTAACTGGTGCCGAGCAGTAGACATTTATCGTGACTCTATTCTGATCAGAAATACATCTTATGTTCATCCTATTTTAAATGGAGTAAAAAGTAGACAGTTTAAGAATATGTTGTTCAAAAGTGGTGCATATTTTGTGTTGCATCAGCACACAATATTTACTGCATACTTTTGGGGTTTGTAAAAATTTTTTTCTTGCATTACGATGAGTAATCTTGCTTTACTTTTATTGTAAATTGCTTTCTGCATCAATATTGGATTGAATACATAATTACATGCATACATACGTACACAATTGGTTAACCCTCTCGTCAGGATTACGACCTAGCTTCTCCCACCACTAATGTTGTGTGTGTTAGTTTTATTCATGAGTGGCGGGACCTACAGTTTAAAGTCGACTCCGAAAGATAGTTGTTTAAGAAACTTTTCATGGTAATTTTATTTTACTCCCAGAGTTTTTGCCTGAAATCTGCTGAGAGGAAGTCGCCGAAGAAATATTTCTTCATATTTCGTTTTGCTGGAAATGGCCGACCTGGGATTTGTAGCGTGGTCTCACACTAGTAAGACAACACACTATGAACATACCAGACTACGGCGACTTGATGGATGCGTAATTAAGTCTTCTCTATTTAATAAAAATTCGAATGACAATACTTGTTTGCTATTGAACGTGCTATATGCTTTGAATTTGACTTTTTTCTAATTAAATTATCCGGAAAGTACTCACATTCTTAATGAAAAATAATATACTTTTAGGCCATAATTTATTTCAATAAATTACGTCAAAAATATGATATTTTTTGTGAGACATTTTGAAGTATAATTTTTTGCTTCAATTAAAACAATTTTAATTCCTTAGATTTATTGCTTCGTTTGTTTTATTTTTCTCTATATCACAGTATAACCTAAGGCTGGCATTAGTTATTCGAATTCTTATTGCCATGTTACTGTGTGGGTTGCTAAAAAATTGTTTAGAAATATTTTTAATAAAATATTCTACAAATTATTATTTATGGTATGTATTGGAATTTTTGTTTATATTTTTAACCTATAATATGTTAAGCACAGTTTAAAGTTTTTCTAAGGAAGGAAACTTTTTAAGCAAATCGATAACATTGTTAAGAAACTTATATTGCTAAATGAATTTTCGGTGAGCAAAAATGTAATTGATATGAATATTTTTAAATGCTAGGAGCAAAGGAAGATTTTTTGTAAAGACAAAAATAAAGCATATCCTAAGGCTGTTGTTAAAATAAGTATTAAATTACATCTTGGGTTTTAAACATATTGTTTGGCATTTGTAATTGGTGATATAGAATTACAGTATAGTAGGCAGTATGATAAGCTTTTCGAAATGGAAATGGATATAAAGAAAATATGTTTTTGTGACAATTATTTTCTTTTTAAAATTATAGTATAATTTTAGGCAGGGTTTCTCAGATGTTGTGTGTGTTAATTTTATCCATGAGTGGCTGGACCCACTGCTTAATGTCGACTTCGAACAGCAGATTTTTTAGAAGCTTATTACTTGCCAATTTCCTTTACTCTTAGAGTTTTTGCCAGACATCTGCCGACAGGAAGTCGTCTTAGAAATATTTTTTCGTATTTCGTTTTGTTCGAGTTGTCTGAGCTCTGGTTTGAATCCTGGCCTCATATCAAATAAGGCAATACACTACTTAATAGACTACAACGACTTCTTGACATAATATGATCTTTAAGATTAACTTTGCAGCGTAGCTCCGAGATAAGACTTCTTTAGAACCGTGGATTGTATTCTTCCGGTAACAGAGTGTTGTGGTGAAAATGGGGCCTAGGACCTAGGATGACTCACTGGATCCACACAGCTGTGGTCAGACCTATCTTGACCTATGGATGCCTAGTTTGGTGGGAATCCCTTGAAAAGAAGACTAATTCGAAACTAATACAGCGACTGCAGAGATCTGCCTGTATTATCATTAGTGGTGATTTGCGCACTACACCTACGTCGGCACTGGATATAATTTTGGGCCTCTTTCCACTTGAGCTTTTCTGTAGGGGAGTGGCTTCTAAAATAAGTAAACGTCTCTGGGCGACTGGAGAGTGGCATGACTTGGATATCGGCCACGCAAGGATCCTGAGGGAAGTTGGAGCTGTCGGGAGCAGTGACTACATGACACCGCGGCACGACTTCACGAGGAGATTCAGGACATCGGTTCCGAACAACGGGGCCTGGAAGGGTGGTGTGACGCACCTGTTAAGAGAATCCGTACAAATCTACACCGACGGTTCTAAGCTGAACGGAGCTGTTGGCAGTGGAATTTGTTCGGAATCGGTTGAAATAGCTCAGTCTATAAGACTGCCAGACCACTGCAGTGTCTTTCAGGCAGAGGTGGTGGCCATACAGGCTGCGGCGTATGGTGGGCTTACAGGCTTGGGGACGAAAGGGTCTCTAAGCGGAGGTCTCTAGCCAAGGCTCTGAGTTCTAATGTGATGAACTCCAAAACGGTGTACGGCTGTCGCAGATATCTCGACGAGATAGCGGAACGATATGATATCCATACCGTATGGGTACCGGGGCACAGTGGTATTCCGGGTAACTGCAGAGCTGATGAACTTGCCAAGCGGGCCACGACCATCGAGCTTTCCGATGAGTTCTCGAATCTGGACATACCTATGAGGACCTGCAAGCTCATAATTGATAATGCGATCGTCGATTTCGTCAACTACAGGTGGGCGGCCTCGGACACGGGTAGAACGGCTCGTAAAATCTGGCCAAGACTGGATGAGGGGCGCACAGTGAGTCTAATTAAACTCCAAAGAGGCGCACTTAGTGTAGTTGTCGGTATCATTACGGGGCATTGTATTATGGGTACGCATGCGAGGCGCACTGGTCCTGGACACCTTGCTAACGACTTCTGCAGAAGCTGCATAGATGAGAATGAAGAGGAGACTGTCCCTCATCTGCTGGGTACATGCCCGGCTCTTTGCCAAAGGAGAAGGAAGTACTTGGGTACTTACTACATGGATGATCTGGAGGAAATGTCAAGGATTGACATTGGCAGCCTGAATCGCTTCATCAGGAGCTCCGAGTGGTTTCGAGACTAGGGGATAACGGATGACTGTGGTAGCGCAATGGGCCCAATGCGGCCTAAGTGAGTCCATCCATCCTACCTATTCCTCTGGTAGAAATTTCGAAACTCATTGCAAAAGATGTCAATACCGCTAGTCTAGTAGGTAGTGTGTTGGCTTATTAGACGCGAGGCCTCGGTTTAATCCCCAGTTCAGACATCAAAACGAAAATTATGAAAAAAATATTTCTTCGGTGACTTCCTCTCAGCAGATTTCTGGCAAAAACTCTGAGAGTAAATAAAATTGCCATGAAAAGTTTCTCAAAAAAAATCTATCGTTCCGAATCGACTTTAAACTGTAGGTCCCGTCACTCATGTATGAAATTAACACACAACATAAGTGGTGTGCGAAGCTAGCTCATATTCCTAACAACAGGGTTGTAATGAGCAATTATATATGCGTTGCAAACGAAGAATGAAAGGAGTGCACGGTAGAGGGAGATAATAGACAATCACAAACTGTAGGATCTGCATGTCTTATTGGCTTGGACAGTATCTCAAGTGAATAATGAAAAAAGCATATTTTTAAATCCACCCACATTTAACAATATTTTAAAGCATAACATCAGGAAGTTATTAACATTAAAAAATTAAAGCTTTAAACCAAATGAATACAAACATACAAACAAACAAAAGCAGAAAAATTTAATTAAACTTACCTGCTGGTTGTATGTGATACCAACATGACTGTGATTGACCCATTGGACTGATGGCCACACATGAAATGGCACCAAAACTTTCATACGAGTCTATGGGATAGGTATAGACATTGTTGAGAGGTGCCTGTGGTGCGGGTGGCGGCGGTGTGGCTGTTGTCACCACAACGCGATGATGTTGTTGCTTATGCAATGCAGTCAAACGTTTGCGTTCAGCCATTTGGTATGGATTGTTGTATGTGCTGTCATGCAAAGGTGATGTATGTAATTGCTGTTGTGGTTGTTGTTGCTGTTGTTGTTGCTGTTGATAAGTTATAATTTGCTGTTTGTTGCCACATTGTTTGGTGTCCAAATGATTTTTATAGATGAGACTCGAATAGACCATTTGGGTGTGTGGCAATTCCTCTTTATTGTACACCGCATTAAAGGCCTCATCTTCGGTAGGTGGCATGGGTCCATCATAAGTGTCATCGTAAAGTTGATGTTGCTGTTGCTGTTGCTGATGATGATGTTGTTGTTGGTCTGTGTCGAAATCATCTTCGAATTGCATATTTGACCAGCCATCAATATGTGGTTCGGTCTGTTGCTGTAAAGGACTTATGGCACGCAAGGCAATACGACCGTGGCGACCATGCACTACTTTTGCTTGTATGGGTGGCTGTTGTTGTTGCAATTGTTGCTGTAGCTGTTGTTGGGCATGTTTCCGTTTTCTACGTTGATAATATCCGGCGGAAGCGTGACTTGTATCCGCATGTAATAAAATTTGTTCATGTTGCTGTTGCTGCTGTTGTTGTAAATGATGAATGCCTCTCATTGAGGACCCACCATTTAATGGTGTATGCAATGAGGCCGCTATAAGACCACCGTCACCCAATTTCAGTGGCAATTCAACGAGACTCTCCAGTGAGTTGTTGAAGTGCCATTTGTAATTTAGATTATCAAGAGGATTTGCATCCACTTGACATGTTATATTAATGGTTTGCTTTAAAGCGGCCCGTATTATTGTTGAATCCGATTTACAAACAGGTGGATCTGTAAAGAGATACCAGGGCGTATAATTATTTTTCATAAAAAGGAAATATTTTCTTAACATAAAGCCTTTAAGTAGGCTTTAATATTTTTTTTATATTTTTTACTCATATATATATTCGCTCTCTCTCTCTCTCTCTTTCCTATTTGACTTCATATTCTACTTTTCTTAAAGCCAAAGTATTATGTTGTGAAACAAAAGCACATGAAATTATTTTCTGTCATCATTGTAGTCGCACTTGTAGTAGAAAACCCCTACAATACAACACAGCCTTTTCTTGGTCGCCTTTTTTTTTTCTAAGAATGTAAAGAATATGAACAAGTGAATGAAATTCAATACATTGTTCAAATAAACCTTATACAGGTACATAAAAACATGCGTAAAAAAGAGTTTAAGTCGTGATAGATTTGCCAACCACCACCACCCCTCGTATTTCTATAACCATAAACCCCTTTAGAAAACTTATTAATATTTTTCTGTCTCACTACACTGGTACTTAACAAGGCCTTATTCTTTACATTCTTATTATCGAGACTCTATAGAATCTTATGATTTGGCTTAGCTTACAATAGAATTTTTCATGTACAATGTATACATACATACATATATAATGTGGCCATATGCCTGTCACTATATCCTATTCACACATATTACAGTATAAATAAGCCTGTATTTAGTTTTGATAGAAAAATAGGTTTCCAGCAGAATAAAGTGGAAAATAAAATTGCTTTTGAGTAGAATTGTAACAACGTTGTAGAAAATTGAAAAAGAAATAAGACACGCACACACACACACTAACAAATTTGAGCTGTATAATAGTTTTTATTTAACTTGCTTAGCAAAGGAGGCCTTAAAGTATGCTATAAAATGGATATCGTCAGAGCAACAAAAAGTATGCTTTAGAAACGAAATTTTTTCAGGACTTGTAATGTCAATACGACAAGACAAAATTTTATTCGCTTGTTGTAGTTAATCAAGGCAAGTTAGTATTAATATTAGCCAAGACACGCTAACGCTATACTAAGGTATGATATGCTCTCGATTAGAAAGGATTTTTAGTAAGGCTGATAGTTATTACTACTGCCTTTGAGTATAGGACGACTAGGTTATGCACTAGGCTGCAGGAAATTTGAAAAAACGCCACCGCTTGTAAACTATGTAAACAGCCGCTGACCTCAGCGCTAATGTGTCTGGAATCTACGAACGAAATTAAATTTTTAACACGAACTTATTACCGAAGATGGACTTTTAACTCTTAATAGTTCATCTTGTTAACTTCGAGTCTGACAATATTAAGATTCTCACTTGTACTCACATACATACATATATACATAATTAGTCATTACAACACTTCTGTCAGGATTACGACGTAGTTTCTCACACCATTTATGTTATATGTGTTAATTTTATACATGAGTGGCAAGACCTACAATTTAAGGTCGACTTCGAACGACAGATTTTTTTTGAGAAACGTTTCATGGCATTTTTTTTCCTCTCCGAGTTTTTGCCGAAAATTTGCTGCTGGAGAGAAAGTCCCATCTTTCTTGTTAAATTAGTGAAGCTTATGCAGCAGTGACAATATCACATGAATTCAAGTGAATTTTCTGTTGTACCAACCTTTACAAGTCATCTTCAATATACTTGTGACCATCGCATTCCTCGCTGTATTCCTAGACAATCTTAGATGTAGTTTACTCAATCTCTAGGAATGTAAAGATCTCTTTATTATGGGTGAACATGTGTATGTCTCTATTCGATGTACTCGATTATGAATAACGACATTCTCTAAAGTCTTTATTACAGTCTGAATAGCATTACAGTAGGGTACTGCAAGAGTTGGCTTTAGAAAAAGGAATCATCACAAGCGATGTTAGCATATTGTGAGAATGATAACAGGTGCTCTTAGAACCATAACCGGTTACCACTCGATGTGTTAGCGTAACGACACAAGAGTATGAAAGTATTGAAACTATGATACTGTCAAAATCTTGGTTACACTCACGACTACATGATACCTGAACGCTTCTGATCGTGGTTTTAAAATAAAAAAAAAATATCGGATAGATTCTGTTATGATAGTGGATATCTTCTCTCAGAGAAGGACACCCAAGTATTCACTTAAGGATCTTGATCAAGCAACAAAGTTAGATGTGAAATCTATTCGGGAAAGTAGAGGACCCATGTAGTCGCCGTAGTCCTGCTAGGTATGTAGTGTGTTGGTTTATTAGACGTGAGGCCGTCACGGTATAAGCCTCCAGACATCTCCAACAAAAACAAAATTAAAAAAAAAATATTTCTTCTGCAACTATCTTTCAACAGATTTCTGATAGAAACACTGAGAGTAAATAAAAAAATTGCAATGAAAAAATTTCTCAAAAATCTGTAGTTCGGGATCGACTTGAAACTGTAGGTGCCGCCGTTTATGTCTGAAATTAACACGCACAACATAAGAGATGTCAGAGGCAAGGTTGTAATCCTGACTAAAGGATTGTAATGATAAATTAAGTAAGTCTTCTGGCAAAAGCCAAATAAAATAAATAAGAAAACGTTTCTCAAATCTGTCGTAAGGAGTCAACATGAAACTTTAGGTTCTAACACTCATAATAATATAAAGTTAATACACACAACATAGGTGGCGTGGAAAGGTAGGTTGTAAGCCTGACTGAAGAGTTGTAGTGATCAATTATGTATGTTATGTAGAGGCCCCATAAAATAGAGTACTGCCGGTATATATTTTTAGGGTTGATACACTTGTTGAGGTCTTATTGATCTCTCAAATAATAATAAAGGGTAGGTGGTTTTGTCTTAGTAGTTCTGAAATGAGTATTTGTGGTCCTGTTTATTGTGTGGATTCATGTGATTTCAAATTATTTGGCGATATTAAGGTTAAGCCTTAAAGCTACTCACTTAATACTAGGAGTTGTTCAATTGAAGAAAAAATATTTCTAATGTGACTTCCTCTCAGCAGATATGTGGCAAAAACTCTGACAGAAAATAAAATTCCTATGAAAAGTTGCTCAAGAATCTCACGTTCGGAGTCGACTTTAAACTGTACGTCTCGCCGCTCATGTATGTAATTAACGCACACAACATAAGTGGTGTGAGAAGCTAAGTTTTAATCCTGACAGAAGGACCAACTATGTATGTATGTGTGTATGTATGTATGTATGTAAGTATGTATGTATGTATGCTTTTTGTCTTAGGCGGGAGGTGGGAATCTTCGAAAGACACTTTTGTTCCAACAAAAGAGTGAACGATTCACAATCACTAGTGCCTACGTACTAAACCCACCCCCTACACACTTCAACCCCTCTCCCTCAGCGGGACTGCTGGTTAGCTTCAAAGCCTTGTCACACTAAGTTAAATTTATCCTCCGTTCCTCCAGCCTTCGGAATTCTTGCATAACTTCAGCCATTCTCGACTGTATTGGCTCCATAGAATCCTAGAATTCAACACCTCTTCCATAAGCCAAGTTGGTCCGAAATTCGTTTCCCCGGGCCATCTAAATCTGGGGCAGCATGTTAGAATATGTTCGCATCTTCCTCCTCATCTACACAGTTTGGGCATAAAGGGGAAGTATCATGTCCAAATCTGTGCAGGTACTTCCTGAAGTACCCATGACCAATTAGGAACTTGGTCACGTAGTAGTTCAGCTGGCAAAGTTCGTTCTCCATACAAAGGGTGACATCAGGAACAAGGTAAAATGTCCATCTTCCCTTTAAACTGTTCTCCCATCGTGACTGCCATTTGTGCATGGAAGTCCTTCGTTCCTCCGCTTTGATAGCTGCCGTTTGTACTGGATTGTATATATGTATGTATGTATCTATGTATGTATGTGTGTATATTCATATGTATGTATGTATTCAATTAAGATCGTGTTTATATTCCATAATTTCTAAACTTTACTTACATTTGACATCCAAATACACTTCATTACTGGAAACACTGCCTTGTATGTTGGTGGCTCGGCAAAAATACTGGCCATGCGATTGTATTGAAATGCCTTGCAAAGCCAATGTCTGATTCGATATTATAATGCCACGTGATGAATGCAATTGTTTATCCTAAAAGCAGAGAAGAAGAAAAAGAAGAAGAAAAATTAAAATTATTTGCTTCAGTTATTTGCTAATTTCATTCATGTTGTTATTATTGTTGTTGTTGCTGCTGTTGTTTATCGAAATCTAGAAGCTTAATTGTGTTTAAAATTCGTTAATTTGACTTTTTTAAACATCAATATGAAATTAAAATCTATTTTCGAGAAATAAGCTCTCTTTGGAAATGCTTTTTGAAAAAAGAGAAAGAAAGGAAAACTTTTCAAATTGAAGTTTCAACTCAAAATGGCTTTTAGAACTATACGAGCTGCTGTTATTATTCGGTTTAAACAAAAACAAAACAAAAATAATAAAAAGCAGAGAGAGAAACTTGTAGTAACAGTTGGTAAGGCAAAAAAAAAGGAAAAAGTATTCGCAATAGAATGACTGGGTATATCGGAAAAGCAACTACTTTATCGAAATGTTGTCTGCATTAACAAAATTGTTAACAGCATAACAACAACAGCAACACAACAAAGAAAAAAACTGAACTGCAACTCTTTAAACTTGAGTGCTATTACTGTTGCTATTGCTTGCTATTCGTAGAAATACTCATACAGAACAGGAAAAACTTATTAAAAATTCCAATTTGTTAGCGTTGCCTTCTCACTCACTCTATAGCTAGAAAGTTTAAAAATTGCCTGGTAATCGAAAAAAATAGAGAAAAAAAATGGAAAAAAATATTACAGGAAACTTTAAATCTAAACTCGGAATTGCAAAGTGTTTGCAACAGCAGCAGCAAAATAATCCACAAAATCAATACAACATACAAACAAGCTACACTGTTTCCATTTGGAATTCAAAAAATGTTGAAAAACCAAGTAATCTGCACCAGGAGTACGGCAAAAGCTTTCATGAAATGGAAGATATGAGAGTGCCCTGCATTTCAAAACAGATGTCATACGTTTTTGGATGACAGAACGTTTGAAGATCTGGCCATGGTGGTGAACGTGCCACTAAGGGAACTGGCCGCTTTCATCCCACCACTAACGGATCATGATAAGTGCGCTTGCATCAGGCTAGGTAACACAATTATGGACCATATAGACCACCGAGTGTACTTGCCTGTGAGCAGCAAGCTGCTTGCTAACCTAACCTAACTTTAATCGCAAACTAAATTGGTAATCAACTTACAATGCAGACAGATTTTGGAGACAGGAATTGCAGTTAAGTCTCAACCAATGTGCTCGCATAGCTTAGTGCCCAATGTAGTGACAAATTTAAGTGAAATTGCCATACCAAGGTGCGTAAACTTTCTCTTCAGATTCATTGCAATGTTTTAACAGTTTGTGCATTATTAGAAGGAGTCGTTCTGTTAGGAAATTGCCGACCCTCTAGAATGCTATGCAATGTCCTTAAACTTCTCTTCCGTCAGTTTCATTAAATAAGGTTAGGTTAAGTTTGGTTAGGTAGCGGACCCCCTCGAAGAAAGAGGTCGCACTCAGGCCCATTGTGATATCGCAATTAATTCTATCCGGTTGTCAAACATTCCCTAGAGAAAATCATCCCAAAACAGTTAGGTTAGGTTAGGTTAGAGGATTAAGACAAGTACAGCAATTGTACAACGTCCTAGTTTCTCACACCACTTATGTTGCGTGTGTTAATTTTATACATGAATTGTGGGACCTACAGTTTAAAGTCGACTACGAACGACAGATTTTTGAGAAACTTTTTCATAACAATTTTATTTACTTTCAGAGTTTTTGCCAGAAATCTGCTGAGAGGAAGTCGCCTAAGAAATATTTTTTGTATTTTGTCTTGATGTCTGGCCTTGGGCTCGAAACCTGGCTTTACGTCTAATACGCCAACACACTACCTACTAGACTATGGCGACTTCATCCCAAAACAGTTCCAAAACGAACTTTCTTCCGATCCATAACGCTTTGTAAGAAGACTTTCCTTATTAGAAAACGAAATTCTTTCTGAACAAAATGCCATTTCCTTTGCCTTCTTCGTCCGATTTAAGTTGTAATGAAATAGTTCAAATCTTTCTAGACTTGTAAACCTTTTCAACTTATAAAACTATAGCATACAGTAAGGCTATTCTACTAAGACATCTCTTTGACCTACTTTTAGGATTTAAAAAAAAGTTTTTAATTTCATTATTTTGTTTTTCTTTAAGTCCTAAACCGAACAGATACAAGAATTATTAAAGAATTTAAAATTTATTGTGCAGAAACAAACCATATTAACTTTTATTTCATTCAGTTTATGCCACTAATGCGGCATTATATTACAGACAGCGGCGCTCTATAAACTAACACACATACTAGTTGCCATGGCAACCTATTATTTGGTTGACTTTCCACTTTTACAACACATCTATTCTAATCATAATACCGTACAATATGTTAAAAAGAAAACAAAGGACATGGCATGAGAGGGTAGAGGAAATCTACATACGCAGATACACCCACTGATTAGCGTAGTTTTTTCTTTCTTTTTTTATAATATTTTTTTAAATTGCCTTTTATGCAACGATTACTTCTAGACAATTTACTTTTTTGCTCTTAAAGAAAAAAAAGAAATCATTTGCTGGCATGTGTATTTGTTTAGGGTTACGCTAGTGAGTTTTTGTGGATGCGATATTTGGCTGAAGCGAAAGATAGAAAAACACAAACGAAGCAAATAAAATGATTTTCCATTTGAACTACTCGCACAATAAACGCTAAAAACAATGAAGCTGAAAAGCTACTTTATATGTGTGTACCAGAAAGCTACTACCGTCGCCAAGATATACTCGTGTTTACATACAGGATATCACAAATAAGGGTTTCTTCTTCAACAGCAGTCAAGCATAAGTTTATTAACTACGAATCCAACTGGTGACCTTATTGCAGAACCAAGAATTTGAACTTAACTAACATTCCTTTAGTCAGGATTTGAACCTAGTTTCTCACACCACTTATGTTGTGTGTGTTAATTTTATAAATGATTGGTGGGACCTACACTTTAAAATGGACTCTGAACGACAAATTTCAAAAACTTTTCATGAAAGTTTTATTTTCTCTTGAATATTATCCTGAATAGTGGGTAATATTACTTTAGTCAGGATTAGAACCATGCTTGGCGGGACCTACAGTTTAAAGTCCGCACCTAATAATAGATTTTTGTGAAAAATTTTTAAGGCAATTTTATTTGCTCTCAGAGTTTTTGCCAGAAATCTGCTGAGAGGAAGTCGCCTACAGAAATGTTCCTTTTTTTCCATATTTCGTTATGTTTGAGCAGACTGAAACAGGAATTGAATCACGGGCTCTCGTCTAATAAGCCAAGACATTATCTTCGACGTCTAAACTTAATCTACAGTTTTGAATAGATGGGCTGGGCATATAACTCAAATCGGAACGCTGTGAGGCAAAGCTTTGAAAAAGAAGAAAATTTTTCTCTTATTAGTCATAGGATTTGAAACTTCGACACCATTTATTAATTGCTTTCGCCATTCTTAGGTGATGCACAGTGGCATACAAAATTCCGTACAGAATACAGCAAATTCAGGAAACCGCCACATGCTTAATTTCATATAAAGACTTCGACCTGAAAAGGGGATAAGCCTAGTGGCCCTGATTGCCAGCCCGCTACATTATTTAATGCAAGCAGCAGCTACAGAACATGGCCTGAAAAAAGCAAGCAAAACGATTGGAATCTTTGTGTCCTCTATCTTGTCCGGAGAAAGCGAGACCCCATGATACTAGGAAATCAGCTTTCTTCTTCTTTGTATGCATGATGGATACTACTCAAGAAAGCACTTATTAGGTCTTAACAATGAGTCTTAAAGTCCACCATCGATGCACTCTAAATCTTAGAAAAGACTCATGAAAAAGAAATCAGCACTCACCGTCTTTTTTCCGTCGGCTATAGGACAATATTTGATAGTGCCCAGTTGCCTGCTTACGGAAGCTTGTCAAGATGGATACATACATACATAATTGGTCATGACAACCCTTCAGTCAGGATTACGACCTAGTTTCTCAAGATGGATTCACAGTAAAAAAGGCCAAAACGAATTAGATATTGTCGACAAGTAGGGACGTAGAACGTAGGGAGTCCCAATGCATATGGAGTCTCAAGGAATGACCGATAAATATACTTCCGACGTTGTCGAGAAATTAATTTGCCTTGACTCCGCCGTTACCAGCGATAAAGATGTCATTTTCGAACTCAAGCATGGAATTACTCCAGCCAATAAACTTTATTATGGTCTGTCAATACGTATAACAGCCCAAGGCATATGGAGGAATTTATCTACCTTGACTCATCCGGTATCAGCGATAATGATGTCTGTTTGGAACTCAAGCGTAGAATTACTCTTCTAAATTCTATATTTTATTCTGAATAGACTACTTCGGTCTCCCCTGCGACCGAACTAATACTCTACACTGTTCTCATCCTCCATTTATTTCTCTATGGCAGGGAATCATGGCAATCAGCAATAAGCAAGTTCTTCGGTCCAGTGGGATTTAATAATGATTTTCGACATACTCGTACATAATTGGTCATTACAACCCCTCAGTCAGGATTACGACCTAGCTTCCCACACCACTTATATTGTGTTTGTTAATTTTATACATGAATGGCGGGACCTACAGTTTAAAATCGATTCCGAACGATAGATTTTTGAGAAACTTTTTCATGGAAATCTTTTTTTACTTTCAGCGATTTTGCCGGATATCTACTGGGAGGAAGTCGCTGAAGAAGTATTTTTTTATATTTCATTCTGCTGAAGCCAACACACTACCTGCTAGACTACGGCGCCTACAATTGTCACTATCGTTGGTGTAAATATTGGTGAGTCAAAAGCATTTAATATTTTGGGCAAAAGCACTCTGCCAGATGGCTAAAGAAATTTTACAATTCAACAGATCTCCCCCTATAATTGTGTAAATGCGATTGGAAATAAAACTTGGTACTCATGTAACTCTGTTTTACTGCTTTCTCAAGACTGCAATCAATCTCTCCCACTTGGCATACAATTTTTATATATCTCGCTGCATTTATTTAGTTCCCATACCTTGGCCAGTGGACTAAGCATTCCATTACAAGAGGAACTTTTACGCTTTTCTACAATACCTTTATCCAACTCGTGAAGCACATCTGTTCTCTAAGGTTTGATCAAGCGGGTCGATCAACTCGCTAAAATTTAAATATCTTCTGAGTATGACACATAGAGAAAGACTTTTTCTGTAGAACTTTGCCTAACTCTAACAGCGTAAGCAGGTTGAAACTGTTTGTCTCCGTTTAAATCAAACGATAGCACTCCTCTGCCTATATTGCAGAGATTATCGCTTTAAAATTCACTGAAAACATTTAATAACGCATTGAAAAAATAAATTCACTTGTGAAGGACCCTGTAAGTACTTGTACCGTAAAAAAACAACGCTACTATAGAGGCCGTATTTATTTCCGCCATAAAAAATTGGTTGGCATTTCTCTTCATCGTTTAATATTCCAATGGAATAAGATGAGAACCAAGGTAGTAGATGGTATGCTTACATGTATGTATTTACCACAAGCCTTCGATGGTTCATACAAAAATGTACATACTTTTACTGTATGTACGTAAGTCAATACAACATACATTTGTATGTATGAGCGTCCTTGCTTATTGTTTCATTTAGTCAGCCATTTAAGTGTATGGTTTGCTGATACAACTGAATTTTCCTTCTCTGTTCGCTCTCTTAATCTCCCTTCAATTATTTTCTGCTATTTCTAGTAGCACGTATTTCTTTTTTTTGGTTTTTTTATTTGGTTTCTCTTCCATTTCTTTTTTTATTGCATTTTGCAACAAAAACACAACAATAGTACAACAATGTTAGGAAATAGAAAAAAAAACAGAGAGAGAGAGAGAGAGAGAGAGAGAGAGAGAGAGAAAAGAAAAGTAGTAAATATGCAATGACATTTGAAGCTTAAAAACAAAACCAACAACTGTAGTAGCATGTTACAATAACAACACTATGATTGTTTAGACAGCAACAATAGAAAACGACAACAACAACGGCAAACGGCAACATTATCATCAACAACATGAGCATTTTGCAAAAGAAAAAAATAAGGAATCTCGTTTACAACTGCTACTAATACAACTACAGTAAGCCTTTAGACACACTATACACGCAGAGAGAAGGAGAGAGAGTGAGAGAGATACAGTATAACATTATTATTCTCTTATTTGGTCACATAAATTGTTTGTTTGCTCGTTTGTGATCAGAGGGTTCCAAATAGAAGTAGAAAAGGAACTATTTTCACAGGCAATTAAAGTAAATTCACTGGAAAACAGTCATTGAAATACCGATTAAAAAGGCAAAAAATATCTGACTGATCAATGTCTTCAGAGAGGACAGCCGCAGAATCATACATAACATACATGATTGGTCATTATAACTCTGTAGTCTGGATTATGACGTAGCTTCTCACACCACTTATGTTGTGTGTGTTAATTTTTATACATTAGTGGTGGGACCTACAGTTTAAAGTCGACTCCGAACGATAAATTTTTGAGAAACTTTTCATGGCAATTTTATTTACTCTCAGAGTTTTTGCTAGAAATATGCTGAAAGGAAGCCACCGAAGAAATATTTTTTAATATTTCGTTGTGTTGGAGTTGTTTGACCTGGGACAGCCGCAGCATCAGCTCTTACAAAAAAGTAGGGCTACTTTATCGAAGTTTTTCGCTACAACTGTTCACAAATATTGATGTTTCTAGGCAATGGCCGATCAAAAACCTATAAGTCTAGGGCTTGCTGTAGTACACCATTCCCTTACTTCGTCTTAAAACCTACAAGAAGCTGAGGTAGATGATTTCTGACGGCATTAGTAATCACGTTAATTGCAACAGACATGTGTGCATTGTTTTTCAGTTGCCGTTTTTCTTCAATCATGCTGCTATTTTTAAGGACATCTTTGAAAAAATTTTTCTTGCTGAAGAATTTTCTAGATGAACTTACTTAATTGGCCATGAACAACCCGATTAAAGGATTTCGGTGTGCCTTAACACATTCTTCCAGGCGCCTCTGCTTCTTGCGTGCCTACTCAAGTTTCTCACACCAATCGATTTTTCAGGGCTTTCTCGATTTGGTCCTTCCAACGCAAACAAAGTCATCCTCTTCGCCGACTTCAGCGAATGCCCTCATCAAATACCCATCTCGCAGGGTATTTCTCTCGAATACTCTCAAGGCTTTTGCATCAGTGCTTAATAGTGTCGCTTTCTAGATGAACTACAAGCATATATTATTCCAAATCGCTTCCTATGCATAAAAATATTGGTTTAGGTCTGTTATGTATAAGGCCTTCCACCAGTAACTTCCGAAGCCATTTTACTGAACCTGCGTATGTCAAGTTAGTTGTCATTGATTCAAACAAAATCTCCATGTGCGACCACATGCAATGACGCGGGTAGGCTAAATGAGTTCTGAAGCAGTCGGCATCTGCACCTAATTTTCATAGGAAAATAATATTAAGCGATGTGGCCCATATCTTTATGAAAGGGTGCTTGAACATAAGAAATATTAAAATTGGGTCAATAATAACTCAAATGAGTATCCAACGATTCAAGCAAAATTACTGTAAGTACTGTAAGGATTTTAAGCGGCCTGTGCCATATTTCTTTGATAATGACGTTGGCCAAGCCATCACTGTCAACTGCTAGCACTATAGGGCTATGATTAAATTCATTCATCTGACTTGATTTAGATGATCTAGACACCAAAGATATGTGGTTTCAACATTGGATATTATGTATGAGTTATTTGAAGGCATTGAAGGTCATTCTGATCGTGCTTTTTCTTCTGGGGTTTCCTTAAGTCGCAAGCGCATGGGATAAGCCACAAATCACAGCGATCCTCAAAGCCGACATAACCCATGCCATCCGTTAAATTCACACTAGTTTATGGGCCAGGGTAATGGAATATTTAAAATTTCGAACATACTTCACCCATGGAAGCCGTGACGGGTATTTGAATGATGTTATATCACAAATGAAGTCGCCGTTGTCTAGTAGGTAGTGTGCTGGCTTATTAGACGTGAGGTCACGGTTCAAACCCCAGATCAGACATCAAAACTAAAATATGATAATATTTCTTCCGCGGTTTCCTCTTAGTAGATTTCTGGCAAAAACTCTGAGAGGAAATAAAAATGCAATGAAAAGTATCTCAAAAATCTGTCGTTCGGAGTCGACTTTAAACTGTAGGTCCCGCCACTCGTGTATAAAATTAACACACACAACATAAGTGATGTGAGATGCTAGTCCGTAATCCTGACTGAAGGGTTGTAATGGTCAATTATGTATGTATTTGAAGCCATGGGTATTATGAATGCGCTACTTGACTCCGCGAGACTTTTTCTCGTGGGGTTTTCTAAAGTCGCAAGTGTATGCGAATAAGCCACAAATCACAGCGATCCTCAAAGCCAACATAACCCAGGCCATCGGTCTAATTCAAACTGGTTTATGCGATTAATGGAAAATTTAATATTTTAAACATATTTCACTCATAAAAGCCGTGGCAGGTATTTGAATGATGTTATACCACACATACATGTATTGAAGCCGACATAGTATAGTAGCTAATGTTTTTTATTTGACGACAGCTTGTGGTTCAGCTTATGGTTAAAGTCCATACATTTCGAACATGAAAGAAATATATCTTTTGGTGACTTCCTCGCATCAGTTTTCAGACAAAAACTCTGGCCAGTTTTCTTCCTACTATGTAGTGCGTTGGTTCAAACCCCTGCTTAGAAATCTGGAATTCAGAAGAAATATGAAAAACTTTTGGCGATTTCCTCACAGCAGTCTTCTGAGAGTAAAATAAAATTGCCGTGAAAATTTTCTCAAAAATTTGTCGTTCGGAGTCGACATTAAACAATAGAGCACACCACTCTTAGATAACACACAACAAAAGATACAACATGAATGGTGTGAAAAGCTAGGTTGTAATCCTGACTAAACGGTTGTAAGTAAGTTAAACCCGATAGCAATTTGTTCTGCACTTTCCAAGGTTGTATAGAGAGAATAATTATCCCTCAGACTGTACAATTCTAGAGTCAAACAGTGTGTGATCAGCAACAGGAAATACGGTTTCCATTATACCCGTTTTAGCACTGATATATTTACATCAGCATTCGAAGACGGATTTACCATAATAAAATGGGTTTACCATTGAAAGATGATTTTACCATTCGCTACATTAGGCTACAAGTTTTTTAGACGAACCTAAACTTGAGAAACATATATTAAGGCTCCGTGAGGGCAAGTAGAAGAGAGAAGTTATTCAACTCTATTGATTACTTGGAGTAACATTGCATTGTGAAATAAAGGAAAAATCATACGCATTTATTTATGCTGGACTTACTCATTAAGCTCTCGGGTTCATGGCCAATTGACCAGTAGACTGTAGAATACATGATACATAGAATTCATTTTTTAGCTGGACAGGCCTCCTTTTCTGTCACTTACAATTGAAACGAATACAAAATTTAAGACTCACTGCCTTGAAGTATGTTAATGCTTAAGTGTATAATAAATATAAATAAGCAACAAAAACAACAAAGAGATGAAAATGGAAAAACAACAATAACAACAACAAAAACTTAAATAAACTGAACTTCAAATTACCCCAAAAAGACAGAAAGAAACGGGGTTTAGTTCAATGTTTTTGTTAAATGTTGCAAGCAGATACCACCACACAGCATGTCCTTTTTAACTCTTTTTTTTTTATTTTTATAACTAAACAGTATACGTACATATGTATGTATTTAGAAAACCTACATACAATTGTGTGTAAATATTTATATGTACATAACATGTACGTACCGTGTATCCCTTTTTTTTGGTAGAGTCTAGTAACGCTTTAATAGTTAAAGTGGTCTTGAAACAAAAACAAAATAAATAAATAAAATTCCAAATTTCCACCAGTGCTTACTGCAGCCGAAAAAAGAAACTAAATGAAATAAAAATAAATGAAATAAAAATAAAAAGAGATTTACTTTCAAAAATCTCGTATTTATTTTAGTTGTTCCAGTGACACAGGCAATTGAAAATAAAAATTTCAAAAATAAACAAATTGAAAAAGTTTCACTGCATAATTTTAGGGAGCATTAAAAGGATTTATTTTGAAATTAAAAAAAAGAAATGGAAAACATGTACAGTTCTCGTTAAAGTTTTTAAAAAGATCAATAAAAAACAATACGATACTCGTTGAATTGCTGGGATAAATTCTATCAAATTGGAATTAAAAGGTAGTAAACCAAACTCTAAAATTTGTGTTCGCCTAAAAGCAGGCAAAATTTTGAAAACAATTGGAAATGAAAAATACTATCGAAACATGAATACTTAAACAATATTTTACTCAATCGCACAAAGATTTAATAGGAAAATGATGTTTTTGCCTAAAACTAGGCAGTGGAAATAGACCGATAGTATGTATGTATTCTCAAGAGAAGAGAATGATTCATTTTTTGATTTCGAAATGAAATAAAATTAAAAGCATGCAGAGCTCTACATCATAAAATATCAATAAGAACCTCATTTGAAATAAAATTTAAGTTCAAAATATTGTAATGCCATGCCTAAAACTATGCAGAAAAGGCACATAAGGACTTTCATGGTATATAATATTTAAACATTTTTCGGTATAGGAAGGAAAACACACATAAAGCTATGAGTTCAGTGGAACTTTTATTTCTTTATAACGCTTAGAGACTGTCGTTACGAAATTCAATGTCACTTAAATGATAGCCCCTAGATTGGTTACAGTAGGCGATCATTTTGATATAATTTTTGACTACTTTTTGGCATATTTCGAGTGGTATTACGGCTATAACTTAACAAATGTGGGTTTTCAAATACTCCAATATAAGATCACATTATTTTGGTAGCCACGTGAAATCACAGTTTTTGGCAACTTGTCATTCAGTAAAGCTGCAGTACTCCAATCTAAGAATATTATCTACATAGACACAGTCTTGAACGACCACAAAAATAGTCATCGACATTAAATCAATTGATTTTGGTAGCCAGTTGACGTTGCCAAAGCGACAAAACACAAATTTTTGTAACTTCCCATCTAGTAAAGCCATCGCCTTGTTGAAACCACATATCAACCATAATCTTCAACTGCAGGCTGAAAAAAGTCAGTAAACACACGGCCACAGCGTTTTGACTTCAGGGTAGCAGTCCTTTCAGATTCGTTTTATAAAAGCATTACTCCAGAGCTTAATGCGCTAATAACAGTCTCTGGATCAAATGTTTTTCCACAATAATTTATTGATTCCACCACCTTCATATGCGACAATTTTGCTTGTTGTCGTGAGTGAGAAATAGGATTCATCGTTAAAAAAGTTTAGCTCGGGAAATCAAGATTGAAAGCAGGTTGCTCTAGCACCCAATCAGCGTATCTATGGCTTTGTGAATGATCAGTCAGGTTTAAATTGAAACGTAATTATAATACTCTACAATGAAGAGTAATAATTAAGGCTCAATTGCTAAGAACATTTAGGAATCAACTAAAGCCTACATACTTTCTCCAACATTTGCGATATTTTTAGCAATGCATACAATGTGATGATGCACATGTTCCTTTGACGATTGCAATCTATTTGAGTTTCATTACAATCTCGCCTGTATCTTTGTACAGCAGATAAATTCTGACGACCACAATCTCTCCGCAAACTAAATTTTAAATGCATCTACATGCCCTTACGATTCATATTCATAAGGAACGTACCTTTCATAGGCTGAGTAACATCTTATTTCACAGCTGCCAGCTTTGCAGACTGACGTTCCCACATTCGACAAAATCAATTTTCGCCCTGTACTGATCATTCTGGATGTCCAGTTGAAGTCCCTACTCTCGAAAGATGAATATAATATTCATGATATGATGTTGACTGAAGAGATATTGACAGTGCAAGGAATTTTGAAAGCCAAAGGCATTAACTTGCTGCACTGATTTCAATTTTAATTGATCACTTTGATATGAGAAAGCTTGAAACAAAATAAATGCCGCCTTTACTTATAAGCGACCACAAATATAATCGTGTGCCAACTCTGTAGAACATATGTCTACAGAACAGATGTGAAAATAGCAGGATTTTCTGGGCAAATCGTTGCCATAGATGGTCGGCGTAAGCTTGACAGCTAATATAGCCATATTGTCCACTTTCAATGTGGCTACACTCAAAAGTATTTGAACAGTTACATTACAGCTCTTCAGTCAGGATTACAAGCCTAGCTTCTCACTCCATCTATGTTGTGTGTGTTAACTTTATTCATAAGTGACGGAAGCTACAGTTTAAAGTTTTGAAAAACTTTTCATGGCAATTTTTACTTACTCTCAGGCTTATCGCCAGAAATCTGCTGAGATTAAGCCGACGAAAAAATATTTTTAAATATTTGGTTTTCATCGAGATGTCTGTACTGGGGTTTGAACCGTGGCCTAACATTTAATAAGCCAACCTATTAAACTACGGCGCGATATACAAAATATTTAGAATGTCTTAATTATACGCCAGGGTCAAGCTATTTATTGTGACGTGCCTGTTAAATTTAAGTCTCCTTTAAGTAACTCCATCAGTGGAGCTAGTGGCAACTAATAGTGACGAGAATACTTAAAATCAGCCTGTGCCATCACAACGGGGTTCTATACGTGCTCAAGTAAGCTTTGGCATCAAAATTATCACTCCAACCTTACCTAACATAACTTAAAATTGGACTGATTTGTCTGATCTGGGGCTCGTGATCCCTAAGATGCCTTTTTCAAGAAATTCAAAGAGCTCTTACTCAACTGAATCCTAGGGAAGCAGTTGCCATTGATCAATTCAGCAACGACATTCCTCTTTCATTCCTCTCTGGTGTCCCGGACACAAGTTTCCCCAAATACGGCTATAAGTAGTTGCTTCGCACGTAGCATGTACTTGAATCTAAAACTGCGAATTCAATTCCGGTGGACCACGAAATTTATAACGACCATAAAATTCAATTAGTTACTAATCTATAGCGACAAAATTATTGGGATTATTAAAAGCTGAAAGTCTTTCAGTTAATTTTTCGAAAAGGCGTAATATGTGTAAATTTATCATCATTTCTGAGTAGCACATTATCAAAGCGAATGATTCTGTTATCTCATACGTACATATTTGACCGAAATACTATCATCTGTAATATCTTTGACATAAAACATAAGACGAAACACTTTTTTCTAATGTTTGTCTGTCACGGAAGATAAATCTGAGAAGAGCAGTAAGAAACACTCTACAACGTTTCATGTGACAGCTGCTAGCAATCTGCGTGAAAATTGGTAATATTTTTTCTTCCCAAACAGCTAATACGGTTCTCTATTCCAAGTAGTACCATCTTTTTCGATTAACGTCCTCTTTTCATATTTGCAGCTGCCAATACTTGCGTCAGTTCATGAGAAGAGATTCTGTTTTCTTCTTCTTCAGAATCTTCAGTAGCAGGAATATTACATATATGTATATGTACATATTTAATCGGTCATTACAACCTTTCTTTGTAAACTGGAAATATCTGACCTGAGGTTTGAAACTTGGTCTGACGTCTAATAAGCTAACATAGTACATACTAGAGTACGACTACTTCAATCAATATCAAGAACAGAAAATTCAACTTTTTCTCTTTCATTCAACACTTAACTTTCAAATATCATAAATAATGTATTATTCCCGATAAAACTTCACAAAATCTTTTGAAAACTTAAAAAAATTACATACACTACACCAAAGAATCCCTAGGAAAATCTATGTATCAAAAATTATACATAAGATAGAATTATGAAGTTTTTGAATTTTTTAAACCCTGTTTGAAATTTTCTTTTTTTATTTGGTTTAAAATAATGACGATAACAATGCTCACGAATTAAGAAAATATGAGGCATCTAACTTTTTCTGAATTGAAATGTATCATTTTTGATACAAAGCTCGATCTACGGTTATAGAGATGCCCCGTAGAGCCGGAGAGGTACTTCTTTTTATTTACAAGGCAATATTACGACTAGGACTAGGACCCCTAAGGGTGTAAGGTTGATTTAGTTTAAATGATATCTAAGCCTGGTAAAAATTATACGAAAGTCGAATCCTTCAAGCCTATAAGTTTACAGCGACTTTTAAAAATCGTATAAAAAAGCGTGCAATTGCTGTCCCGACTTCGAAGCATATCCATCAGGACTAGGTATTAGTTTTCTTATTATTATTATTTTTTTTTTTTTGTATGGAATTTAATTCTCATCTTTAAACTCAAAACTAAACTAAATATTTTTAATGATTTTGGCTTTCATTTGTTTTAATTTCTCATTAATTTTTTTTAATAAAAAAATAAACAAACAAACAAATAATGTATGATATAATATTCTCAGTTATTATGTTATAAAGAAAAAAAGCCAATGTGAGCATGAAAAAAAAATAATAAAAATAGTAACGAAAAAGTGAGTGTTTATATAAAATAATAAAGAAAAGAAAACAGAACAAAAAAGTACAAAAAATATATGAAATAATGGTACTAAAACAGAGGAAGTCTACTTCATAACAACTTTTATGCTTTAACACTTTTTCCCCTTTTTACCATTATTATATGGTACTCTTACTCTCACTCTCGCTCTCACACTCTCACCCAATCTCTATGGCTTTCCTTTATTTTTTTAAAGTTTTTGTTTTGATACGTACGTAAGTTGATGTTCAAGGATTGGTTTTAATATTTTTTAGCACTCACACACACACACACACATGTATCGTATAACGGTTTGTGTTTGTGCTTTTGTTAGTGCTATTGTTGCTTTTGTTACAGCTTTGTTTTCTGTTACATACGAAATTAAGGCTTGAACCTTTACCGCACTAAGGATGTGTGTCGGGGAGAGAGTATGTGTGCGAGAGAGCTTAAAAATTGTGAGTGTTATTAAACAATAAAAAAAAACTACAGCAAATTCTTTAACATGCCACAAACACACATACACATACACACATAATAACTGTACTTAATATAAAGAGAAATATTAAATAAATATGGCCTTATATTTACGTACACATAGACACAGGTTTTAGTAACAAAACATTTCTCTCTCTGTCACTCTCTTCCTTACCACCATTTTACATCGCCATTTTCCAATATATACTCCATTTACACACACATACACACATAGTCATTTGTTGTTAACTGTTGAAATTTTATTCCGTTTAAGAGCAAATTAAACACACCAAAGAACATAGAAAACTCGGGGATTTTTATGTCTCAAGTGATACTTTAATGAGTAGAAAATGAACAAAAAAAAAAACAACAAAATAAGCAGAAACAAAAGAAAATAAAACACAAAACGCAACAGAAAGTAATAAAAATGTATTTAAAGTAAAATAGGGTGAATTGCTTACGACATAAGTTGATACCCTATTTTTTTGTTCAAAAGAAATGCAGAGGCAATGCGTTCTTTGATAAATGTTTTGTGTTGCAAAGCGAGTGTTTTTGAAAGTGTTAAACATTAAGTGCTTGTGGTTTCAGCGAAGCAAAAACAATTTTATGCGAGGGTTGTTAGATATGTAATAAGAGCGATATTTTAAATATAAAGTCTTCCAACAGGATGTTCTGTAGTTTGACAATTTAAATGAGAAATTTTGTTGAATCAAAATCTGATTGCCAAATCACCATGAACGATTAGAGAAGACAACAACGTATGTTCGCTAATGTTCTATGTTCGCTATGTTATAGAGCACATTGAAACTGAACCAAATTTTTATTGGAAAATAATCTTCAACGAGGTGGGCCAGTTTTGGATGAAAGGATACATGAATAAAACAAATTCTTGAATATATGATAATACCAACCCATACAAAACCCAAGAGCATCCAATGCATCTTAAAAAAGTTACTGTGGAAAAATCTAGATACTGGTGTTTTGCTTTTACATCGCTTAACATTAAAACTCTTAACAAAAGCTACAAAAACAAAAAACAATGAACTTGTTTACAAATTATCACACTGCGTAATACAACAACATACACCAGAACAAAAATTAATAAACAAGTAAACAAAAATGCAACAACAAAAACGACAAGAATAAATGTAAACAAAATACACAAACAACAATAATGAACCTACGATGTTTACATTTATAGAGATCTCGAGAAGGCGAAACCACGAACATTCAAGAACATTCATCAGAATGTTTACGTTGCCATATAAAAGGCAAGGGAAAGCGGGCAACTGAGTCAGTAAAAAGTTCAGTCAGTCTTGTGTGAAGAGTAATCGTGGTTTCAAAATCTAGGTTACAAGGTTCTGTTGAACAATTATCTAGTGATTGTTATTGTTTATGCAAAGGGTATAAACAGAGGAAAAGCAATTGTTGTTGTTTACATCAAGTTGTGAACAGTGGCACACAGAATTGTGCGAACAATTAAAAATTTTAATTACAACTAAACTAAATTTCTTTTTATTTTATTCGCAATTTACGTGCTCATATTTTAAACGTTTTTAAAATGTAAAAACGTAACAATATTTATAGGCCAGGCCATCATTACTAATTTCGTTTGGCATGAAATTAATGATCTGAACACTGAAGACATGTGGTTCAATAAGACGGCGTTATGAGGCACACAGATCATGACACATTCAATATTCTAATTAAACTATTTGAGGACATTGTCTTTTCACAAGACGGTAATTTTAACTGAATGCGATTTAACCATTTTATACTTTTTTTGTGAAGTTTTCGTAAGTCAAAGTTGTTTGCGAATAAGCCACAAACCATAGAAGTCGTCAAAGCTAACATAGTTCAGAGTATTATTCACATCCTGCCTGATCTTTACGATAGAGTCATGGGGGGTGATTTGAACTAGTCACTGAGATTGTGCGATTTAACCATTTTCTACTTTTCGTTGTGGGGCATTTTTAAGTCAAAGTGTATGAAGTCGCCGTAGTCTAGTAGGTAGTGTGTTGGCTTATTAGACGAAAAGCCAGAGTTCGAGCCCCAGACATAAAAACAAAATACAAAAAGTATTTCTTCGGCGACTTTCTCTCAGCAGATTTCTGGCAAAAACTCTCAGAGTAAATAAAATTGCCATGAAAAGTTTCTCAAAAATTTGTCATTCGGAGTCGACTTTAAACTGTAGGTCTCACCACTCATGATAAAATTAACACACACAACATACGTGGTGTGAGAAACTAGGTATTAATCCTGACTGAAGCGTTGTAATGAACAAGCCCCACTACATAGAAGACCCCAAAGCGATCATAATCCATGCTATCGGTCAAATTCTGCCTGATTTATTCGCCAGAGATATGGGAAATTGGGCATTTTAGTGGCATAAAGAGGTCTTTGGTCCGGCATCAGTCAAAGTACTTCTGAAATAACAGAAAAACACAAGATTTCAGTGGAAACACTTTGGAGATTGGAAAGAAAAAAGTCTCAATGTTTCTATTCCTGCAGTTTTAAAATACTCTTCGTAGACGCAGCCCTGAGTATAAAAGTTTCAATGGCCATGGTCCTTATGTTTATTCCGTGTGTCAAATTTTGCAAGTCAATAGCAAGCATAAGCTTAAAATATTAACTGAATAGATTCACGTAATGTAGCGTATAATGATATACAATTACAGAGAAAATAATAAAAGGAAAAACGTCATTAGACAGGATACGAATAAGAAAAGTCAGAAACAATATGAAGGCCTCTTGGCATGACGAAAGAGGCACAAACAAGAACATCAACGGAATACAGAAGAACAAATAGAAGGAAATAAAATGAAATCGGTATTAACAATGAATAGCATAAGTAAGCATTTATTATTATTATTTAAGTACAAAGTATTTATATCTATCTCTCCCACTCTCTCTGTTTCCTCTCTATCTCTTGCTTTCAAAGTATAAATATTTTCAAGATGCTGGTAAATAAACATAAACTTGAAAAAATAAAAACAAAAATGAAATAAAAATTTATTCAATCAAATACAAAACAAAGAAAAGCAGCGGAAAAGGCTTTAATAATGCCATAAAACACTAAAAACAACAAAAGAATGTTGAAAATTGAGAAAAAACAAATCAAAATACTTGGAAAAAGCTTAAAAGTATGCTACAGTATTAAACATTTAAGTATGTTTGCCTGATGGATAGACTATAACAAATGAATAACAATTTTAAGTACCATTTAATGTTATGTTTATCTGCAAAAGCCTAAAGGTATGCAACTTTTAAGTACTAATACAAATTGTTAAGTAATACGTACTTTAATAACAAAATTTCTTGGAAAGTTTTTGTTGATGTTTTATTTCATGAAATTAATTTTAAGAAATTTATTAATTTGAATTATTCTGGCATTTATTGATTTCTTAGCAATTCTATGGTATGCTCACAAGGCAACTGAAAGAAATTTATCTCATGGAAATTAAAGTGTATTTTTAGGCAACAAATAAATTTACAAAAACTTTTTAGGAAATGAAGTCCTTGGGGAACATCATATCGGGTATAAACTTGCCATGAATGTCATTTATTTCGTTGGAAAAGTTCTTCCGTAATCGTAGGGAAAAGTAGCATACTGAAGTTTACCTTATCAAATCCTTATGATCTCTTTGGCCACAACAAGGCTGAAAATTAATTACAAATCCCACTACACACTTCGTAAGCTGATGTTAATCCAGTGGGTACAACACAACTAATTCGTTTGTCTTGCCTCGAGATTCACCTTCGCATGCAGCCTATTATTGAAGTCGCAGTAGTCTAGTAGGTTCAAACACCAGTCCAGACAACACGAACAAAACGAAATGTGAAAAATATTTCTTCGACGACTGCCTCACAGCTTTCTTCTGGCAAAAACTCTGAGAGTAAATAAAATTGCCTGGAAAATTTTCTCAAAGCTAACATTCGAAGCCGACTTTAATTATAGGTTGAACCACTCATGTATAAATTTAACCCACACAACATGAATGGTGTGAGAAGCTAGGTTGTAATCCTAACTAAAGGGTTGTAATGACTGATTAAGTGAGTAAGTCTGCTGCATATTGAAGACATAAGTTTGTCATCTGAACGCCCTTTCTCAAGTGGGAGGAGCAAAAAGCGACTGTAATTCACTTAATGTGGCACTCTCCTAGTGCCTGCCTAGTGTATACTGTAACCAGTGCATATGCTGAAATCACTCGAATCAAACCACGTTTCCTAAAAGCGTGCATCTGCTTTTTTTCGTATGCAGTATGGGTGCACAATGGGCTTAATACACCGATTAAGATGTGTATGTTGCTTGATTACATGCTGCGTCACCACCCAATTTAATCCATCCTTAGGGAAGTTTAGTTTGCCCTCCAAAAAAGTGTTAGTCCTTTGAAGCACGCGTTTGTTTGCCACCGATTGCATAGTATGTCTAAAGTTTTCCTCTCTGCTAATTTAGCCTATGATTGAAAGCATGAAACATGATTGTAACGACTTTTACGGAATGTTTAGGGTAGATATTGAACGCCGTTCTGAAAACAGGAAGATGCTTATGGCTTCCTTATAAACGAATCTAACTTCATTTAAACTTCTAGAATTTTCAACATAAGGGCTCTTAAGCATGCGTTTATAATGAATTACTAAAGCATAGCTTAAGGTCTAGTAGGTAGTGTGTTGGCTTATTAGACGAAAAGCCAGGGTTCGAGCCCCAGGCCAGACATCAAAATAAAATACAAAAGTATTTTTTCGGCGTCTCCCTCTCAGCAGATTTCTGGCAAAAACTCCGAGAGTAAATAAAATTGCCATGAAAAAGTTTCTCAAAAATCTGTCGTTCGGAGTCGACTTTAAACTGTAGGTCCCGCCACTCATGTATAAAATTAACACACACAACATAAGTGGTGTAAGAAACTAGGTCGTAATCCTGACTGAAGGGTTGTAATGACCAATTATGTATGTATGTATGTGTAGCTTAAGGAGTCACAAATTCACTATTTTTGTAGTATACTTTTAGGGACTAAATTTTTTATCAAAGGATAATTTATTTTTATTTAATTCTGATGCCATTTTACTTACATTATGATACCATTCGACTTTGGTTATACCCGGATTGGCCTTAACCTCACAATCCAAATAAACATCGGCACCCTTAAGCAAATTATTGGGATCCAAATGAGCACCTAGACTTAAGGAAACGATGGGAGCATCTGTTTTATTGGAAATAAAAGAAAAAATGAAAAATTTTGTTAAAAAAAGCCTAAAAGTTTTCTATATTAGAGGTAAAAAAGAAAGAAAAAAACTTACGTGTGACATTTAATACCCGGGAATCTTTGAAATATAAGGCCGTATTACCATTACCCAAGGCTGTTGTGATGGTGGTATAACCTTCGGGTAAATGTTGTGATGTCATGCTGGGATTAAGCGATATGGAGCATTGCACCTGACGTTCATTATCTTCGGGCACCGGTACTAAAATCAGTTCAGATACGGTGGTATTGCCATCGTTGGAGGTCTGTGGTATGAAATAAAAAATTTCATATATTTTAATTGGTTTTAATTTGTTTTTTTTTAACTTTTCTTTTGACTTACCGAATGTGTGGCGCCTTTAATTATTTGTCCTCCTTTAGACCAAATAATCTGTGGTGCTGGCCTAGCACCCACTGCCGTACAGGTTACATGAGTCCTAGTACCCGCTACTAATGCATGATTTAAGCCTTGTAAAAGCAAACTTAAAGGGGGCACTGAAAATGAAAGGAAAATAAATAAAAATAAGGGTTTTTTTCTATTAAAGTCAACGTTTCTGCTTTGTGCATATCTTTTTTCATTTCTCAAAAGAGGAGTAAAAATTAATGAATGAAAGAAACGCATCCTTTTGATTTTATTGTTTCGCCGTTTATTTTTATACGTTCTTTTTCTCTGTATTTCTTATCTTTTAATCTTGTGTTAATCTTTGTGAATCTATCGTTTCGTTTCGTTTTCATTTCAACAAGAACAAATAAAATGAATTTATTCTTTGAATCTCTTTCTTTTTTCTCTCCCCTACTCCTTGGATTTGAAAGTGGTCGTGGTCTTTTAATGTGAACTACCTACATACATAAGTAAGGCAAATCATCTCCCCCTACTTTTGCATATTTAATAGGATTGTCAAGCGAATGAGATTTAGTGGCTTAGTAGAATTAAAGAGACATCAAGTAATCGATTAATTGAAACAACTAATCGATTAAAGTCAGTTACTTCTTCATAGAATCACAGATCACCAAGCAACAGTTGGTCAGGGATTACAATGTGATGTTTTACACAAAGTTGTTCTTCTACATACACATACATAGATATTTGGTCATTACAACCCTTCAGTCAAGATTACAATCTAGTTTCTCACACCACTTATGTTGTGTGTGTTAATTTTATACATGAATGGTAGGACCTACAGTTTAAAGCCGACCCAGAACGACAGAATTTTGAGAAATTTTTTTATGACAATTTTTTATTTACTCTGAGAGTTTTTGCCAGAAATCTGCTGAGAGGAATCCGCCGAAGAAATATTTTTTCACATTTGTTTTGTTGGTGATGTCTGACCTTGTTTTATTCTACATTTGTGAATACTTGAAACCGACAATGTATCGAATAAAATTTCTTCTACATCATCTGCTATGCCGTAAAGCAATATAATTCGTCAACTTGAGATGGTAATAAAAATGTTTATGGCTTGTGAAACAAGATTGGTATGTAAGTAGGTGGAGATGGCTGTCCATCTAAGAGAATCGGATGGACCTACTGAGGCCACATAGAGCCCATTGTGTTACCACAGTTGTCTGCTATTCCCTAGTTTAGGAGCCACTCGGAGCTCCTGATTAAGAGACTTAAACTGGCAATGCCAATCCGTAACAGTTCCTCCAGATCATCCATATAGTGAGCACCCAAGTACTTTTTTCTCCTTTGACAAAGTGCCGGGCATGTGCCCAGCAAGTGAAGGACAAGATATAGACATTATATCATTCCGCTACCTCAATAAGATATCTTCGACAGCCGTACACCGTTTTGGAGTTCATTACATTGGAATTAAAGCCCTGACAGGCGCCTGGCTTTCAGAAAGTACGTTAATATTCCAGTAATTCTCACCGCAGCCTGTTTTGCCAAAACCTCCACCTGAAAGACGCTACAGGGGTCCGGCAACCAACGTGAAAAATCGGTAGGCGGTTTTCACCGTCCGTAAAACAAGTTCACGTTGGACTGAAAAGTGGCAGACCCCTCTTAAAGGAAGATGTCAGCATTTACGGCCCATTGTGATACAACAATCAATTCTACACGGGGATCTAACATTCCCTAAAGGAATGGGAAACCATCCCGACCCCAAAATAAATATTGGTTTTGCAGCAATCTTTATATTAGGGAGCTTGGACAAGGATGCTACAAAATGAGAGGACAAAAACCTCCATCTCTTCAAGGCAAGAACAAAGCACTGACGCATCAGGGGAAATACAGTCTCTTCATTCTCCTCAGAGCCACACTTCCTGAAGAAGTCATTTGCAGGATTTCTGAGTTTTTTGGCATGTTTATCAAACGGACTGTGGCCTGTAAGAATCACTATTGTCAGATGGATGCAGGGCCATATAATTTAAAGACAAAAGTGAGTTGGTCCTCTCGTTGTCTAAATGTATACAGCAGAGTCTAGCAATATTCCACGGACTCTCCTGCAGTTAACCAGATTGAGCTTCCCTGTATTAAGTGTCGTTAATATCCAATAGCCGCTGTAGTCTAGTAAGTAGTGCGTTGGCTTATTAGACCTACGGCCACGGTTCAATCCATACCTATAAAAAATAAAATATTTCTCTGGCTACTTGCCTTAGCAGTCTTCTGGCAACAAGTCTGAAAGTAAATAAAATTGCAATGACTAATTTCCTAAAAATCTTTCGTTCGGAGTTGACATTAAACTGTATGTACCGCCATTCAGTAGGTCGTAGTCGTAACTAAAGGGTTGTAGGATTTCCCACCATTAGTATGCTAGTGAGTAAACGTGTCAATTGGCTAAAATTTAAAAAATAACTGGGCGCTTATTGCTAGGAAAGTATACAGCTGAGAAGTCCAGCAGTTTTTAAATAGGCTGTTCAACATTCCACTTCCGCCTAGCCGCAGATTAGAAACTATAAACTTTTTTCTGTGAACATCGACAGACTGGTTGCTGCAAAAAGGAAAGAGAATTGTAGTAGAGCGGATCTTCAGAAAATAAAAGCGGGCTCAAGGAATACATAAAACCGCAGAAAAAGTGGAATCTCAAATACAAAATATTTACTTGGCCAAGGTCAAGCTATTCATTGTGACATACATACATACATAATTGGTCATTACAACCCTTCAGACAAGATCACGACCTAGCCGCCCACACCACTTATGCTAAGTGTGTTAATTTTATACATGAATGACGGAACCTAGAGTTTAAAATCGATGTCGAACGACAGCTTTTTGAGAAAAATTTTCATGGCAATCTTTTACTCTCAAAAGTTATGCCAGAAATCTGCTGAGTCGCCGTAGAAATATTTTTCAAATTTTCGTTTTGATGTCTGACCTGGGATTTCAACCCTGGAACCTACTAGACTTCATTGCGATATTCATTGTGACTTGCCTGTTAAATTTAAGATTCCTTTAAGGGAATCCATCAGTGGTTGTGCAACTAATAGGGACGAGAATACTTAAAATCAGCCTGGGCCAACACAAAGGGCCTCTATACGTACTCGTGTAGTTGCCAATTTAGACAAGTACAGTAGGTCCAGTTGACCCTTTGTACATCGTCCTAAAGGGGGAGAGGATAATAGGGGAGATAAGGAGAAAGGAGAGGAATTATGAAAGAAACAAAGAACTTTTACTCAACTGAATCCTAGTGAAGTAGTTGCCATTGATCAAATCAACAACGACATGTTTAAAGAGGTGACTCACTTAGCAGAAGTGGTACCTCTTTTTATCTACAAGCCAGGCTATTACCTCTAAGAGTGTAGATTTGCTTGGTAAGAATCATACGAAAGTCAAGTTCTTTAGGTTTATAAGTTTACTATCTACGGAATGAATATTAAAAGGTTTACCTTCAATAAGTAAGAAACAATAGAATTTTTCTCTCGATTAATCGTATTTTTCTTATTCGCATGACACAACCGTAAATTATTACCAATTAAGCAGGCTGAGTGATGTGGTTTTTATGGTAAAAAATAATTTTTTATTCAAGAAACTTTAAACAACCGAACAGATATGGAAGCCCCCCCATTTAAACTGCTGCTTAACAGTTAAATCTTTTATTTTCTTCCTCATTTCTAAAAGTAAATGATTTTCTTTTACAGATTTTTATTTTTTTCTGTGCTATCTCTTCTTCCTTATTACTCCTTCTATTCAATTTCTCTTAGTTTTTATGGCTGTATGTCAGTTTTAACCTTTTGGTTTAACATTCTCAAACCGAAAAGAGAGAAGAGAGAAAAAACAAACCTAGAAAGACTGCATGAGCAATAAAAGAGGAAAGTAAAGTTTATCATTAATGGAAAATCTTGAAAAATGTTTTTAAAGTTTGTTTATTTGCTTAGACACAGAGAGACAGAAGAGAGAGAAGAGAACTGAAAAACCAGAGTTGTATGTTACAAATTAAAATGTTTAGTTTTAAAGCAGAGTTAAAACAACACTACTCCAGTCCATTAAGACAGGCAAACAGACAGGCAAAGAGGCAGACAGACAGATACTTAATATTGTTTGTGGTTGCAATGAACGTATAAAATAAACCATTTTGTTTTAGTGGCCTACAAAGTGATTTACAAAGTTAAACCTAAAAGTAGGCAAACAATTATTTTTTTTCTTTTTTAATTTCCCATTTATTTTTTGTTAACAAAAATAGGTTAAATTTATATGTGGCAGAGTATATTTGTGTAGAAAAAAGGTATTAATTTTGTTTACTTTATGGCCACTATTTAGAAGAGAAGACGGAAGCAGAAAAGAAATAATTTAAGTTAACCTAGAAGTATGCAACAAAAAATACCTCTCGAACCATTCCATCGCCTGGCTTTAACAGGAGTCTCTTGAAATATGATATGGAATATGATAAAATAAAAGATAACATTGTCATCGACTATTCCAAAAAGGTTTTCAGTTTAGGCCCTAGGAAAACGGAAATCAATTTCGTGCAACTTAAGGTTACCAGATAAGCATTTGCTGATTTAGGATAGAAAGAAGAGAAGTGAATGAAGCATTTGATCATCAATCATGTATCACTAGTTATGATGCAGGGTATTGTACGCATATAAGCTGAGTAAACAGGACGTGCGAAGACCTGAAGTCACCGTAGTCTAGCAGGTAGTGTATTGGCTTATTAGACCAGCGGTCACTATTCAAACTCCAAGGTAGACATCTTTTTTCGATGACTTTCGCTCAGCATTCGGCGGGCAAGTCGCCGTGGTCTAGTAGGTAGTGTGTTGGCTTATTAGACGTGAGGCCTCGGTTCAAACCCCAGGTCAGGCATCTCCAACTAAACGAAATGACAAAATATTTCTTCGGCGACTACCTCTCAGCAGATTTCTGGCAAAAAAAACTCTGAGAGTAATAAAATTGCCATGAAAAGTTTCTCAAAAATTTGTCGTTCGGAGTCGACTTTAAACTGTAGGTCCCACCACTCATGTGTAAAGAAACTAATGCACACAACATAAGTGGTGTGAGAAACTAGGTCGTAATCCTGACTAAAGGATTGTAAGGACCAATTATGTATTCGTTGGGCAAACACTCTGGGTGTAAAACCAATACGCTCAACATAAAGTGTTGTAAGGGGCTAGGTTGTAATCCTGAGTGAAGGTTTGTAATGATTAATTATATTAAGTCCGATAACTTAAGTGGAAGAGGCTAACAACTACAAATCAGCTTTAATGTCTTCTGAAACCAAGACTGGATAGTTCCAGTCAAATCCATCAGATCAGGGGGACAACAAAGAATAAATCTGCTGTAAAACAAAATCAAAATTTCAATGGTGCGCGAAACAGTAGAAGTTTAATGGTTTTTCTAAAAAATTTCTGGTCTTTAGCCAGAATAAAAATATCTCATCTACTACATCCATAATAAAATAACTCAGTAAGTTCAGTGCTTCTAAGTGGCTGTAACTAAATTTATTGCTCGATTTTATTTATCAGATTGTGGAATGAAAGGGTTGCCATCTATCCAGAAATAAACTCGTATGTAGAAATGTCTGTAAAGTAAAGTAGAGCAACTTCTCCTATTTTTTACGAAAAAATTGAATTTGAACGATGGTGTAGGGTATGTTAGCCTTGAGGCCCTCTGTGCTTTGTGGGTTAATCACATGCACCTGCGACTTTAGTAAACTCCACAAGTAAAGTCTTAAGTCCTCAAATGGTTGACCATAGAACATCCAATATGGGATGATTTGTGTGGCATGTAAAGCTTTCTTGTTGAAACCACATGTCGTTCAAGTCCCGTTTTAAGCACATGTTGTTGAATCCAATACTCGTTTACGATGATTTGGCAAAATAATCTAAATTAATGACAAATAATTTAACAGATGAAGCTTCAACATGACTAGAGTTATCAGTTGACAAAACTCGGAAGTCTCTGTTTAAAGTTGTCATAGTAGTGTGTTGATTTATTTAACAGACATCTCCCACAAAAACAAAATATGAAAAAATATTTCTTCGGGGACTTCCTCTCAGCAGATTTCTGGCAAAAGCTCTGAGAGTAAATAAAATTGACTTGAAAAATTATTTCCAAAAATAATTTTTAGTTCGAAGTGGACTTTAAACCGTAGGTGTCGCCACTCATGTATGAAATTAAAACACAGAACATTAGTGGTGTGAGAAACCTGGATCGTAATCCTGACTGAAAGGTTGAAGAGATCAGGTAAGTATGTATGTATGTATATATATAAGCTTCTATGCATGTTGTTCTAGTGGTTAGCCTGTCATTCGGACACATACATACATATATAACATACATACATAATTGGCCATTACAACCCTTCAGCCTGGATTAAAGCCTAACTTCTCACACCACTCATGTTGTGTGTGTTTATTTTATACATGAGTGATGGGACCAAGAGTTTAAAGTCGACTCAGAATTACAGATTTTTGAGAAACTTTTCATGGCAATTTTATTTACTCTCAGAGTTTTAGCCTGAAATCTGCTAAGAGGAATTCGCCGAAGAAATACTTTTTGTATTTTATTTTGATGTCTGACCTGGGGCTTGAACCCTGCCTTTACGTCTAATAAGCCAAAACACTACCTACTAGACTATGGCGACTTTATACATATGTATGTATGTTTAATCAACAGAAATTTTTAAGCCTTAGTAATGATAATGGGCGGAGATGCTTTTCTTTTTTGGATGAAAAATACTGCAATTTTTACGAGAGGGACTAACCCCTTATTTATGTAAGACGAACAATTTCAGACGAACATCTGAATGTATAAAAAACCCTCTACCATTCAATTAATTTTGATTTATTTTGGTAGAAATAAACATTCTTCTGAAATCCTTTTTCTTGCGGAAAAAGAAAGTAAGTAAGGCTTGATGAGATGGCGATGTGAGAGGCGATTCCCAATGGAAATTTGGCATCCTTGAGAAACTTCCTTCTTCGTTGAACACAACCTCAAATAAAATTGCTTTTGAGGATATTAAGAATCAAATTTAAATGAAATCGCTACAGAGATTCAATATTTAAACAAGTTTAAGTCGTTTATTTTAGAAAAAATGTTGATCAAGGATAATTAACTTAAATACGATAATTTTTCCAAAGAAAGAAAAACAAACCAAAAAATTTTCTTTTCAAGCCAAATTATGTCAAAGGAATTTAAACCATTAAGAATAACAACAACAGCAATAACAAAAACAAGAATAGAAGATTAAATTGTAAGGAAAAAAAGGGTTTATTTTTATTGAACAAAGCCAAGCCAAAATAAAAAACGATAGAAAAATTAAAAATTTAAAAGTAAATTATCAACAGAATTACAAGGAATTGAACAAATTGTACGAAAAGTTGACAACAGTGAGTGAGAAACACACCCTTATCAGAATTTAACGAAAAAAAAAACAACAGAAGAATGCGAATGGGAGAACCAAAATTAATTTGCTGTAAGAAAATAAATCCGTAAAACAATGGTTTGTAATTAATTTTTATTTAAATAAATTATTTAAAAGCATGGAAAGAAATAAATCAAGTGGAGAGAACAACAACAGAAACAAAATGTTATGCTCACTTAACACCCCTTTTGCTTATGCTGAACCATTTTCCTTTTGCAGTTAAGCCTAGGAAGAGTGGGTAAAATAAAAAGTTTCAGCGGTTTTGTTTACAATACGATGTTTATACGAATATTTAAAGAGAATGCTTTTCTGATAGGTGACATTTAAGGTTCCTTTTTTAATAAATGCATCTCTAGTGTAGAATGTCATTTGCGTTGGACATATGGTTTGACATGTGATGAGTTTTATTGCAACTTAAAAAAGGCAACAAAAACTACACAAATTATGTTATGAGAATGCTGCATAGGCCCTCTAATGCCAGTAAGGGTTTTCCCACAACCTCTCTTGGAAGCATAAGCACTTTCATCTTATACGGTTGACTGCAGTTATTTTTGCGTTTTCTTATGTAAAGTTGCACTGTCCTAGATCTTCGAGTATCAAACGTATCCAGGTTTTCTTCGGCTTCTGGCTTCTCCATTTCTACGGTTTATTTACGTTATTATGGGTTAGGTGAGGCTGGCTAGGTTAAAGTGGTAGTTTGGATACCATAGCTCAGTAGAGCACGTATAGCGGTCCATTGTGATGTTATGGGTAAGTGCAGCCTTTGTACTGACCGAATTCCACCGAACACATCGAATTAGTTGGACAGCGCAGGAGCTGCACATTATTATGAGTTCCTCATGGTTCAGATTCAAGAGATCCATGTTGCTGATTTTATTAGACCAAATTTTTTGCATATGATTCTAAGGCACGTGTTGATGAATACATTTTGCTTCTGTGTGATGGTGTTCGATACTAACCAGGTTTCCGTTCCGTACAACAAAGTCGATTTTACGCATGCGTTGAATAGCCAGTGCTTGGTTCGTTTGCATATTTGTCAGGTTCTCCATACCGTTCTTGCTTTATTGAACCAGAAAGTGTTTACTCTCTTCCAATTGGGTCATTTTTTTTCTGTAATGCCTTATGCAATTTATTAGCAAACGATCACAAGCGGATATTACTTACTTGCTTAACTAGTCATTACAACACTAGTCAGGATTACAACTTGACTTCTCACACCAACCATGTTGTGTGGGTTAATTTTATCCCTGACTGGCAGGACCTACAGTTTACAACCGACTCCTGACAAAAAATTTTTGAGAAATTTGTATGACAATTGTTTTTGCTCTCTCTCTCTACTTGTCTCTGAGATTCTGATACACGTATCATATAGGTTGACCCCATCAACATCTGCTGCAAAATATTTTTTAAGGTAAAAATTTTCTTAATCGAAAAGTCTTTAAAAATCTGTTGTTAAAGTATTCAGACATACAGTTCTATAGTGATTGTACACACATACATACATAATTGGTCATTACAACCATTCAGTCAGCAGTACGAACTAGCTTCCAACACTACATAGGTTGTGTTAATTTTATGAGTGGCGGGACCTGTCAAAGTGGACTCCGAACAACAGATTTTTGAGCACTTTCTCATAACAATTTCTTATTTTGTTTTCTATTATTTTTCTATTAAAAAGATGTATCTTTAAGGCATGTATTTTAAATTTGATTTAGATTTCCAATGATTAATTGGTTTAAGCGTTCAACGATAAAACAAATATCTCTATTCAAATTCTTTAATTATGTTGTAAAGATTTTTAATTTGGCTAATTAAAGCGATTTACAAGTCTCTTTGTAGTCAACCTTAAACAATCCCTTACTGCAATAAACATTATTTGAATCAATTTTCTAAAGTTTTCAAGCATGGTTTGGTAGAGAGTCCTTAAATTAATTCCGCCAATAAGTCTCATTCAATATCTCATTCAATAAAACACAGGTTTCCTACTGCCGCCTCAAAGATCATAACTTACTTGAGTGTCATCTTATTTACTTAATAGGTCATTACATTCCTTTTCGCCAAGATTATAACCTAACTTCGTACATCACTCATGTTGTGTGTATTAATTTTATTCAAAAGCGGCGAGACCTACTGTTTAATGCCGATTCCGAACTACAGGTTTAAGAAACTTTTTTATGGCAATTTTATTTACTCTCACAGTTTTTGCCAGAAATCCGCTGGTAGGAAGTTGCTGAAGAAATATTTTTTTCATATTTCGTTGTGTTGGACATGTCTGACCAGAAGTTCGAACCGTGGCCTCAAATCTAATTAGCCAACGCAATACCTACTAGATTACAGCGACTACAATAGTGGTTGCAGTAGGAAATGAAACGTAAAAGGGTAGAAAACATATATTAGCATGAGTAAAATAAAACCACATATACTTTTCATATGACCCAATATGTTGTATCTACACGTTCAGCAATTACAATAGTGACAAGTCTTTAGCATTGTTATAAAAATAAAAATATAAACCAAAACACAGAAAGAAAGGTTTTTTATTTTGTGGACCAGGTTGTTAAAATTACACACGTGCCAGCATAATTACAGTGTTATGCCGTAAAAGTTTGTTTTCCATACAACAAGAGAGAAAAGAAAAAAAACCTCTGGCGTTTAACAAGACAAGCAAAAATAATAAAAAAAAATGTTTTGTGTTGTATTATTACTGGCTCTAAAGGAACAATTTCCGAATAACAATAGCTATTGTCGTGGTGAACTACATCCCTTTGTTATACTTTACTTTGGCATGCAGACATATTGTAGTGTTACGACTCCCACTTCAAAAATATTCATCCCTGAGTCTTGGTTTTCTTTTGTTAATTCTTTGGTAGCGTTGTTCCATCATAAAGTTCAAAACTTTATTTATAAATTTTTTTTATAAATTTAGATTTCTTTACGTTTTGTTGTTGTTGTTGCTGTATTTCAATTACTATTATTGTCATTGTCATGTTCTAATTGTAAGCTGCTGTTGTAAGTTTTTTCTCGTTTCCTTTTTTTGTTCATAATGGCTAAATCGCCCTCAAAAACCTTTAAAAGACAATGCAGAGTCTAAAAAACAATCCAAAAATAAAACTCAACAAAAGCAAGTAATAATGGCTCGGAAATGAGTTAATGAACTCCTTGTTTAACATCATGTAAGTTTGCCCTGCACAAACACTTAATGAATGTATGTACATATGTATGTATGCATTGCATCATAACGCTTCTTTTTGGGCTGTAAAACCCATTATGATTATGGTTTTTAAAACACTTGACCAAATAATAGGATAAATTAAGTTCTACGTTTTGGTGGCGGTGTTATGTGGTCTATAAAAACCCACAAAAATTTTTTTCTTTTCTTCCTACTCTAGCATTAAAGGCATCAAATAAAGAGGACTTTTGTTTTTGTTAGAGTGTTATAAATATTTAAAACAGCCGCCAAGTATAATGGTTATGAGTATTACAAGCATCCTTTTGAAAGCAAAGTTTTTAGCAGCAGCAAGAGAATAGTAGAGAGAAAAAATTATCAAAAAAAAAACGATTCATCAAAAATTTTATGCAGAAGATAAAGTTCTATTGAATGCATAAGTCAGGAAACAATTCTTAACTCTTTTCATCTTCTTAGTCTTAATTTACAATGGCACTCGACACTACGTTCCCACCCACTTATTCCCAAAAATCAATTTCGGTAGCTTAATATTGAAAGGCAATTCGATATTCCAACAAATATTATGAGTCACATGCCATTACAATAGTTATTCCTCAGGGTATTGATTTAAGATCTCTTTTAAGGAACTCTATTATATGACAGTGTGTTAATTTTGAAAACTACGGAAGAGACTTCCACTGTAGGATTCACTAACTCTACCGTATAGTAGAGCAGTCTCCATAAAACGAACACATTGAAGACTCAAGTTAGCTAGAGCGGTATTTGTATGTAACAGTAGTCTAGTAGTCGTCGTAATCTAGTAGTCGCCGTAGTCTAGTAGTCGCCGTAGTCTAGTAGTCGACGTAGTCTACTAGTCACCGTAGTTCAGCAGTCGCCGTAATTTAGTAGTCGCTGTAGTCTAGTAGTCGCCGTAGTCCAGTAGTCGCCGTAATTTAGTAATCGCCGCAGCCTAGTAGTCGCCGTGGTCTAGCAGTCGTCGTAATTTAGTAGTCACCGTAGTCTAGTAGTCACCGTAGTCCAGTAATCGCCGTAGTCTAATAGTCACCGTAGTCCAGTAATCGCCGTAGTCTAATAGTCGCCGTTGACGTTAAACTGTAGGTCCCCCACTCAAGTATAAAATTAAGGCACACAACATGAGTGGTGTGAGAAGCTAGGCCGTAATCCCGACTGAAGGTTGTAATGGCCAATTATGTATGTATGTATGTACGTAGTCCAGTAGTCCCCATAATTTAATAGTCGAAGTAGTCTAGTAGTCGCCGTAGTCCAATTTTAAAACAAGAACGCCGGATAGATTCTATCATGATAATGGTTTACATATCTCAGAGAAGGATACCCAACGGATATACATAGATCAGGCAATGATTTTAAATGTTAAATCTATTCAGGACAGTAGAAGCCCCATGTAGTTGTCGTAGTCTAGTTGTTGGCGTGAAGCCACGGTTCAAACCCCTGGTTAGACATTTCCAACAAAACGGATTCTGAATTCTGATTCTCTACGGCTACTTCCTCTCAGCAGGTTTTTGGCAAAAGCTCTGACATTAGATAAAATTGCCATGAAAAAGTTTCTCAACAAAATGTATCGTTCGGAGTCGACTTTAAACTGTGGGTTCTCCCACTCATGCATAAAATTAAAACACACGACTTAAGTGGTGTGAGAAGCTAGGTCGTAATCCTGGCTGAAGGGTTATAATGACCAATTATGTAAGTACGTATGTTAATTGTGTGTTACGGGACAATGAGAATCTGTCATACGCCAGCGCTGAAGGCTCTGAGCGATTTGTATTCACATAGAAGTGAGAATAAGAGTGCTGGGAATTATAGAAGAGAAATCTAATACAAGAATCATCAGGTGACTATGTTATCTTATATAATCGAGAAGTTGACGGATTTCCCCTTGACTGTCCCCTGGACAGCAACAGCAAATTCTATGGTTTTGATAAATGCTTCGCAACCATATTTGGTAACAAAAATTAATGCATTAACGTGGAGACTACATACTCCTTTAAAAGAGGAACGATTCTGTTATGTACGGATGAATTGAAGACGTATACGGGGACAGGAACAATAGCTTTTGGACACGGAGTGATATGTTCCGAGTCCTTGGGTAATTCAAGTGAATCTTCAAAGTGAAAGCCTTTATAATCAAAAACTCTACTCAATACAACTTGGATGGAGAGTTCAAAGGACGCGGGATTTTATTTAACTTATCATATCGGATCTAGTGAAGTTATCCCAAAAATAATATGGCACTGTCTGGGAAGCTGAATCAGTTAGGTACGGGTATAGGGAAATTCCCTAGTTCTAGGCAGGCAGATAAGCTTGCCAGGAGGGGAATAATGAGACCAACCTTTCCGTGTTGTGGGAAGAAATATTTTAAATGTCTACTCAAAAAAAAAAAAATATAGAGAGAATCGGAGTATCTTTTCTAAACAAATGGGTTTGAGCTTAAGAGGAAGCATCTTCGCTTCAAAATATCTAGTTTCTCTTGTCCGGGCTGACTACACTAATTGATGTAAGTATCAGGCTATTCATTCAGTGGTTTCAAAACTACCGATTTGGCTAAGCTAGCTGCTATTAATAATCTTCTACCCGAAGTGCAATTTAATTAGTGAAAGTTTTTTCATTTGCGTATAAGGATTTTGAGATATTCACAAAAAAAAAAATTTTCAAAATAGTTGCCAATAAACCGAAATTGTAATTTCCAGGGCGTTCTCAGAATTTGGTCACATCTTACGACTAGCTATGGGGTGTCTGAAAAGAGTTTAGGAAGTCAGAATTGCTCGAAACACACAACCTCTTCCATTAAAGTACATTAGCGCTATCTGCCGCGGCATGTGGTAGCATAATCCGCATCTAAATTGGAACAGCATATGATTTTTGTGACTCCATACAACTCTACATTATATATGTTGACTAACAATTATTGAAGTATACATTAAGGCATTTTAATATGAAAAAATGCTGCATATTTTTAGGATTTTATACATTCATTTTTACGAAAGACAAAGATAATTTATATTCAATTTTGTTCACATTTATTTTCATTTCTAAGCTTAGAAAAAACATGTTTGCATAAACAAAATACCTTAAATCATACGTGCACACATACATACATTAACTGATTGTCAAAGGCAATTATATGCCTGGTAAATCCCATAAACATTTATATTTTTTTACTCTCTCTGTCTCTCTCTCTCTCTCTCTTTCAGGTTTTGTTGCAGGAAAAGATGTCGGCCTTTGTGCAGTGGCTTGTAAATAATTTAAATTAATGGGTATTTAAAGCAATTGGTGCACAAACATTCATTATCAAAGAGTATGACAGGCAAAAAGGGAATAAATAAACACAGGAAAAAATATTTATAAAATTAAATTCTTATTAACAGCTATGCTGGGAAAACGACAACAACAACAACAACAAAAAAGGAAGAACGATCTAATCAGCATAAAAGTTGAAAAAGCAGAAAATTAAATTCCAGAAAAAATCATGGGGAAAAAAGGATGAAAAATGTAACAAAAAAGCTAATTTTTTTCCAAAGTTACCTTAAATTTGTATCATTAATGGGAAATTATGTTTCCATTTGTTAAGTAAAAATATGCAAAAGAATTACTATTAACTTTTCACCTAAAATTATGCTTTAATTTTGAGTTTTTTATTTTTATTTTTTTTTTTAATTTTTTATTTCTTTCATTATTGTTGCCCGAACTTTAATTTTCATATGCCAGTTTTCTTTACATATAGTATACTTCATATTAAATTCAGTGGCCTACTTTTAGGCCCTCAAAACAATTTGTTATTTAAACTAGTTTCTGTCGCTTTGGCAGCAGAGTGGCTTGGGGATTTCTGAATAAAGCATTTTTAATTTTTAACTGCTTTTCGTTTTTGGCAATTTTGTATTAACAGTTCATGTTTAAACAGGAAATTACCAGAGTTGTTTACAAATTAAACACAAAATGTAAAGCCTACTTTTCAGCTGCTGACAAAAAGCCTAAATATACGATTTTAAGGTTGTGTGCCAAAATATTTATTGTATACATTTGTATATATGTATACTGTGTATAAAAAAGAAGGCAATTTGTTTTCGTATTGCTTTTAATTAGAATAAATATTTGCAAGGGATTTTCTATTCCGAAAAGGAAACAAAAAAATGGTTGAAAAATATGTTAAAAATACCCTAAAGTATGCAAAAGTTTTTTTATATATTTCAGTTTGAGGAATATTAATGGAAATTAGGAAAAGCTTTCCATATACCTACACGTCGTATTGAAGCTGAGCTCAAATAGGTTCGATAATCTCAAGGATATTTGCTATCAATGAAGACATATTAGTAGAGCAGATGATAATGACCGACTGGACCAGCGAAAACAGACACTAATAGTCAGGGAAAACTTTTTAAATTGTATTTATCATAGGAGGCTCCTCTAACATGGATGATCCTGCTTTTGGTGGTAACTACCATCCACTCGGCTCTAAGTAATCTTGCCCTAGGTGAAGTAGTTTTTATTTTATTTTCCGTGGCAGATGAGGAAACCTTAGCCACACACGACAGGTTACTGTCAACAATCTTAATTTTTCTGCTTGTGGATCTAGATCGCATGGACATAGCTGGATTAGTAGCTAATTGTAACCGTCGTGGTCTGGTAAGCAGTGTGTTGGCCTATTAGACGCAAGGCGACGGTTCAGACCCCACATCTGACATCTCCAACAAGACTTAGCAGAATAAGACAACAGGACTCTGAGACTAAAATACAATTTTCATGAAAAGTTTCTCAAAAATCTATCGTACGGAACCGATTTTAAACTGTAGGTCCCGCCACTCTTGTATGAAATCAACACACACAGCATAGATGGGGTAAAAAGCGATGTCGAAATCCTTACTGAAAGATTGTAATGACCGATTATGTATGTAATCAAGTCATCTTTGGATAGAAGTGTTTTGCCAATAAATTCTGGATGCTAGAAAATTATTTTTCTTTGGTTCCCAAATGCCAAACGCTGACCAGGAAGTCGTTTTATAGGATCTTCCTGTGTCTTATCGTTAGAGCTATGTGTGCACGAAAAAGCCATTGCTGCGTTATAACTGACATGCATTTCTTCAGATGATATCTGGTCAGTTTTAACGTAAATTTTGTTCTGCACATATCATTAACAGATCAAACCTGTCTAGTCTACATGGCATGGGATATTTAAAACTTTTTACACGTTTTGGGGCTTTCCATTGGTCATCATGATCATACGATTTGAACTCACTCGCACTTAATTTTGCTGTAGATTCCTAAAGTGCCTCATGTACAAAGGCCTTCCAGTTACATTTACCAGGCATTGACTATATCAATGGAAAAAGTTTGGAGCTCGCGGGAAACATTTTTGAGGAAGTAAACTTAAAAGTATAAATGCCTGGCATTCATATACTCACATGGCCAAGTTTTATTAAAAAAGCAGACGTTACCGCCTGTGCTATTCCCATCACTTACTTAGAATAATAGCCAGTCTTCTAACACCACACAACTCCGAAAGACAAATTTGAAAAACGTTTCTTGCAATTAGTTACTCTCGCGATATTTACCAAAAGAATGTTAAGAACGACAATGTTTTTTCAAATTTCTCTTCTCAAGACCTGAGCTCGTACGTTCCGTCGTGTAAGCAAAGTCAACAAAGTCAAATATGCTACATTTTCCATTGTTTAGAATGCCTAAAAATATGCCTAAATTATGTTTTCTCTTTTGGTTTTGTTATCGGCTTTTAATTTGTTTGAAAGTACAATTACGAATGCTTAATAAAATTTATTTCTTGAACGTACGCTGTTAACTTAAATCGTAGTTTTTTTGTGGCATAATTTGTGGCTTCATTTTTTTTATTTTTATTTTTTTATATAACATTGAGAACTGTAACTGTGAGTATAACTGTATTTTAACACGCCATGATAATAAAACTGATGTTTTGTTAAACTCGCTTAAAAGTCATTACATTGTAAAAAGTCTAACATTTAGATGCTTTGGCCATAAAGTATGCAACATTTTAAGAGGTTGTAGGTTTTTTCAATTTTTGGATTTGTATGCTTTTCTTTTGGCCTTCTTTACTTTTCTTTTCCTTTCTTTTTTTTTCTTGGCTTGTTGTTATAGCCAACATTTATGAGGAACATGAGAAAAAAAATTAAAACATTTACTTTTCTGTTTTAATTACCCTGTACTACAAAGGTAAAATGAAGTAAGAAACAAAACAAAAAAAAAATTAGAAAAGGAAGCCAAGAAAAGAGAACAAGCCAAAAAAGAAAGAAAAAACCGTTAAAAACGGAAAAAGTTTTTATAGCCAAAAGGAAGAGTATAATTAATTTTGTTAAGGAAAAAAATGTAATAAACTGGACAGGCGAAATGAATTTAAAATGTTAAAGTGAAACAGAAAAGTAAGTAAACATTTAATATAATAAAGTTAAATGCCTAAAAGCATGCTTTTGATTTTTATTATATTTTTTTGAGCAAGCATAGTTGTATATTGTTGCTTAAAACTTCCTTATTTAAATCACTTTGTCTTATGTTTACATAGATTTAAAATTTCTATATCAAACAGCCTGAAGGTATACTATATTATAATATAAAATAAATTGCCCCTTAAACTATACAACATTTCAATAACAGCCCAGCTGGTTAGCAACATAATTACCTGTTCATCATTATCATTAGCATGCTCATTAATGAAATTTCTATTAACGGCAGCTCATCATCTTCAATATCATCATCGTCATTATAAGTTTTATGATTTCTTTTGCTTTTTTTTAATATGAAAAGTTAAAAATCTTATATAATGAGCAGCTTTTAAACTCTTGTTAACTGTCCAAAAACTTCTAAAACGTTTTTTTGCTTTTCACTTTTTTTTAATAATTTCCCCCTTTTTTCCTTTAAAGTGCTGTTTATTATGTTTGAGAACATTTTCCAGAAACTACCATCATTAATTGTTGATCTTGACCTCTTAAAACTCGACTTAATGACTTGATTTTTTTCTTTTTTTATTTCTTTTTATAATTGAAGGCGTTAAGAAGTGCTTCAGCTGACTGACATTGATGCCGCTGTTGCTGTTGCTGTTGAAAACCCCCATTGTTGGAAATGATTTTCTGGTGTATTACAGGGCAGCCAATTATTTGTTTTCTTATTATGAATACACTGTACTACAGCTAATTAAAAATAAAAATGAAAAGTCGTTGGAAAACTTTTGTTATTGACACTTTAATTATATTGCTGCAGCTGTTTTCAATGGAATTAAGACACTGTGTTGTTATAAAAAATAGATTTTTAAGAATTTGTCTTGCATTAATGAAGTTGATCATTAATTTCTAGGATTATTTTACATTCGCAGGAAGAATTCCTATGATGACCTCAATCTTTTATAAAAAAAATAAGGTCAAAACAAAACCCCTGTTTAGCAAAAAACATGTTCCAATTGCATTTCGTGTTTCCGGCAAGACAGCAAAAGTCTTAGTACTCCAATATATTTTGACAAAAAAAAACAGTCCCCACAGCCTTAATACTCTTGTACAAAGTCCCGATATGGCTTCAAAAGACAATTTTGAACATAACTTGAAACAACGGCTACGTAATAGCTAAACCTCAAACAAAAGGCAACCGAAAATCTTGCTCATAGTGCCACCAGAAAACATTAAACAAAACTTGTATATTCAATTCCAAATGGGTTAAATGGAGTGCTTGACCTTAAGGGATATTCAAAGAATAACATTTTCAAATATTAGGCCTTTGAGTTTTAAATTTACTCAGGGTTCTCCTTGGGGGTACCTATGGAGTCATCTGAAACTTTTCCTTATTTTTCTTTTGTTTTATGAAAAACATTAAAAAATTATTTGTTTTATAATAAAAGAGAAATATATAAACTAAAAATTTTTATACTAACTTTTGGCTAAAATTCATGAAGTTGCTAAAATTTATTGCCGTACTAAAACTTTTACTGTCCACTGTATATCACGGATTGATTCATCAAAATTGTTCAGTCAGGCTCTCTCAGTTTCTAGTGACTCAAGGAAAATGTGTGAAGTTGTCATGAGCTGTTCTGGTTATCAATTCTGGCCATTTTGAATGAATTGACGGTATTCCGTTCCAAATCCTACATGAAACGTAGCATTGCCATTTTGGGAGACATACACAGTTTTCTTAGGTTTGCATGGCTTCAGCTTGATTCATTACCTAAATTGGATATTACCCACTCGTTTAACAAAGAGGCTCAATCTAGTCAGCAGGAAGATGCATACATAATGCAGTCATTACAATCCTTCAGTTAGGGTTACGACCTAGCTTCTCACACCACTCATGTTGCGTGCGTTAATTTTATACATAAGTGGTGGCGAGACAGATTTTTGAGCAACTTTACATGGCAATTGTACTTCCCAGAGTTTTTGCCAGAAATCCGTTGAGAGGAATTCACTGGAGACATATTTTTTCGTATTTCATTTTGTTGGAAAGATCTTATATGGGATTTGAACCATAGGCTCCCGTTTAATAGGCCAACACTCTACCTACCAGACTACGATGACTTTAGATGGTAAGGCAGGATTATGGTAAGTGCAATATTACTAGATTCTATTAGATATGTATGGATCAGAGGAAGAGCATGATATTTTATCGTACAATAACATTACTCTCGTACCACTGTTTTTATAGAAGGGATGTCAAAAGTTTTGGTATTCCGGCAAATGACTTCTGCAGAAGCTGTGGGCCTAAGGTGGAGGAGAATACTGTCTTCCAACTCATGTGTCAATGCCTAGCTACTGGGTCTTTAATAAAAATATTGCTGCAATAAAAAGATATATTTAGAAGTCAGGTTGGTGTCTTCTAGCGAATGTTTGATCCCTGGGTGGAATACTAATTGGATTGAGCCTAAATGCTGGACTAAGCGTGACTACTTCCTTCAAGGAGAGTCAATCGCTTTACATGACCTAACCTAATTTCAAATAAACCAATTTTTTTTACAATCTTCAAATAACATATCAGCTATCAAAAGCCCATTAAGTTCCCTGATAGGAGGTTAAAGCCTCTTACGAATGTAGCTGATGTCAGTGGCCCCTATTAGTGAATAGAAACAATTTTATCTGACGCTGGCCGGGAGCATTAAAAACAAATGCCATCTACATCTTTGTTCGGGTGGCTTTTTTTCAGGATCAAGGAGGCATAAATTCGATCCTTTTGTTAATACACATTCATAGGCTTAGTTTATAAGAGTATATCTAATGAAATAGTGTTAAAGTTTCTTAATGTCACGAGAAGGTCTAAGCATTCACATATACTTCTTGGAACGCTCACTTTACTATTCGTAAGTATGAAGACATGGGTACGTCTTACTAAAGTTTTACGCAATCGCTTAGCAATGGGGCAAATTTATGGTACGCAATTTCTGCGCTAAATACGCCATATATTCTGTCAAGAAACTTTGGATATCCATGCATACTTTCTCTCTGCTACAAAAAATGGCCAAGTATCCCCTCCTTTTTTTCTCATCATTGCAGTTTCTACAGAAGTCGTTAAGAGATATTCCCAACCTCTAAAGTGTCCCATAATAACAGTTTTGAGATTTCATAGGAGGACTCTAGTCAAGTTTAAAGAGTGCCGTTTTCATATAAGAATTCACTTTAATTCTCCGTTATATCAGCCTTTGCAAGTGTATCGACTTTAATGTCCTTAAGACCGTCAAATTTCTTGTTATTTTCTCCCGTTTTTTTTTTGACATTTTTCGATGTGGTGTACACACTCTATATGAATCTAATGGCTACTTTACTGTCGGAAAAAATATACGTTTATCACCACACGATACATGATCTCTGATACAGGATTCATACAACTGCAATCCTTTTAACCATTATATCAGCGTGAATAATGCTACAGAAATCAAGCAGTGGAAGTGAAAATGCAAGAATCTATTTTTCCGAATGGACTCCACATCAGACATTATGTAGACATTACTTGGATGATGATTCTCTGGCTAATGCAAACCGTTGTCATAATGGAATGTATCTGGTATTTTTGTTGATCAATTGACTGTCGATCAGATCCAAATTTTTAATTAAAAATTTTTATACAAACTTTAGTTTTTGCATTAAACCAGCCAAATAAATTGAAATGTTTTTGACATACGATATTGCTACGAAAATGGAAATAGTGTTACATATTTTAACATTAAAATGATAAACAAGAGCTATAAAAAATATGGAGTTGTTTACATGATCAACAAATGATCAAAAATATAGCAACAACATCAGTGTAAAAAAGGGATAAACAAGTAAACGCACAGGCAACAACAACACTGCAAGGACAAACGTAAACAAAATACACAAACAACAATAAAGTAAACAACATGTTTACATTTATAGAGATTTCACGGAGGCAAAGACATTCTCCTTCAAGAGCATTCATCAGAATGTTTACCCTGCGATATAAAAGGCATGCCAAAGCAGGCAAAGGGATAAGTAAAAATTCAGCCAGTAATGTGTGAAGACGTGTTGCGTGTGAAGAGAATAATCGTGGTTTGAACACCTCGGTTGTAAAGATCTAACGAACAATTGTATGTGTTTACGCAGAAGAGTGTAAAGAAGAATAACAAACAAAGCCGGTTGTTGTTGTTTACATCAAGTTGTGAACAGCACACAGAATTGTGCTAATAATAAAGAAATTAATTAAAATTGAACACAAATTTATTTTTATTTTACTTGCAATTTACGAGCTCATATTTTAAACGTTTTTAAAAGGTTAAAACCCTAACAATATCAAAATTATAGTGTAGCCAGATGTATAAAAAATCACTTTGCCTTTGATATTAAATTTCTCTGTGTATTCTTGTAATTGTCACCAAATGAATTCAAAATGTTTTTTTTTTTGATTTCTAAATTTCTTGGAAAATATAAAAAAATTCCTACCACAGGGAAAGAAAATTATTTTTTTTGTTGTTTTTTGTTTATTTTTATTATTCAATCAAACAAAAGTACGCCTGATTGATGAACGTTTTTTCTTTCTTTTTTTCACAGAAACGCAATTAATAATCTTCCATAATCAGAATGAAAAGAAAAATGAAAAAGTGATTACCCTGTCATTTATGACCTTCACTTGTATTTTTTTTTTATTAATTTTTATAATTTTTTCATGTTTTCTTTATGTTTTTTTGTTTTATGAAAAATTACTTTCTCTATAAACGTCAACATTTATTAGCAAAAAAAAAAGAAAAAAAATTTCAAACAAGAAGAAGAAAAATTATATGCATTTGGTACAAGGACATCAACGGTTAGGTTAGGTATGTACGTATTTGCATAATGAATTTTAAATATTTATATTCCGTTTCAAATTTTACAACAGCCAAGTAGACCAACAACAACAGCAATAAATAATAAGAACAAAAACAACAAACAACAAGAGCAACTACAACATCAGCTAAACGAAATGACATTAAAAAAACAAATGAATAATGAAAGGCGGGCAATTTTATTAAAGACTTGAACAAAGCTGCCGTAGTCTAGTAGATAGTGTGTTGGCTTATTAGGCGTAAGGCCACGGTTCAAACACCAGGTCAAACGGCGACTATCTCGCAGCAGATTTCTAGCAAAAACTCGAAAAACGAAAAAATTGCCATGAAAAGTTTCTCAAAAATCTGTCGTTCGGAGTCAACTTTAAACTGTAGGATCCGCCACTCATGTATAAAATTAACACACATAACACGAGTGGTGTTAGAAGCTAGTCCGTAATCCTGACTGAAGGGTTGTTATGCATGAACAAACGTTTTAAATTGCGGAAGAATTAGGAGTTTCAAAAGCTATTGCCAGTGCAGGTCTTGTTTTAGGACACTCACTATATATTGAAAATATGCAGCATAATTTAGGTCCAGTAGTGTCTTCCAACTTGCATTTCCAACCTTTGACAGCCCAGTTAGTGGCAGTTTTGACAGTGGCAGTTGATAACAGCCTACACACATAATTGTTCGTTACAACACTTTAGTCAGGATTAGAACCTGGCTTCTCACACATTTTATGACAATTTTATTTTCTCTTCGAGTTTTTGCCTGGAAATCTACTGAGAGAGTTAGCGCAGAAAATTTTTTTTTCATATTTCGGTTCGTTGGATACATGGGGCATGAACCGTGGCCTCAGCTCTAATAAGCCTACTTACTAGATTACGACGACGTTTTCTAATGACAGTTTACATCTGTCAAATTAATTGTCATTTATTCAGTCTATTCATGCCTATTCACTAGTATGGTGTAAATAATAAAATTGTTCTATCAAGATGAGTGTTCTGTACCTTGCGGCCTTTCACAGATCATAACGAATTGTGCTTCTTGACTGGGGCATAAACAAAGTTTAAATTTGCATTGTGACCTAAGCCTACACCCGCACAAGCTTCAATTGTTCCAGAAACTGAAATTAAATTTCCATAGACAACTATCTGTGTTTGCCTCAAAGCGCCTCTGTCGCAGTTGGCAACTGAACTTCATTTTTATTGAAAAATCATCTTCAGCGTAGAGGCCTATTTCTGGATGAATGGATACAAGAACAAACAAAATTGTCGAATTTATGATGATACCCATGCGCATGAGATCCAAAAAAATCGAATGCATCCCGAAAAAGTGACTGTTTTGGTGTGAGTTTTGGCTTGAAGCCGTCAGCGGTTCATATTCCTTTGAGAACGGCATTCACCTGGACTGAACAACAATGACATATGGTGTGGGAGCCACATTGCATGCCCTATGCCACATTAATATGAAGGCAAATCCTGTATCTGAGTTAACTCGTAAAGAGCTGCCAGCTGTGTTAAGCTTGTACGCTTTTACATTCACCCGTTTGTGCGTGTACCCAAAAATCCACATGTTAAATTGTTGCGGCATCTTGTTAGGGAGACAAGTGATGATCAGACAGGAGAGTTCTTATCTCAGAAATAGTAATTTCAAGACCAAACAACACCCAACCGGTTGTAAAAACAAATGACTACCAAATTTATAAAAACTACAGAATTTTGCAGGTCTAAAGCGTCCTTGATAGAAAAGATTTCTTCCTGGTGCATGCAGCTTCTATTTACAAAGATAACACCCTCTTGAATTTTTATTTATTTACAGGAGACGGCCCATATTCAAGATAGTTTACAGGAGAAAGGCAAGAGTGGTTAGTGTTCGTCAAAATAATTTTTTTTTCCATAAACTTCGAAAACGAGAACTTGTTGGAATATTGGATTAGAATGATATATAATAATAACAGAAAAGACCTCAGCCATTTGTTAGTCATTAATTAAGACTGAGACTGCATACTCCTTGATGGCAGAATCCCAATCCAGATGCCTCTGTGAGACAGAAATGCAACGGAGTAACAATCAACATCCATTATCAATGTGTTCTTCAAATCTCGAGATCAATTTCGTACTGTCCTTCCAGTATGATTTCATTCTGTTAACAATTACACTTTGCCTGCTAGGCTTTACGAGGTGAGTGACGAAAGAATTCAAATGTGAATAATCAGGGGTACGAAAGCAGCATTGTACCCAAGTAGCCTATGTAATAACATAAATTTGTGTGATACATACAATTTACTTATGTCCTCATAAGTATGTCTTCATATATGAGGCAGAAATATGATTCCAAAAGCCCTTAATTTTCTTTACATTTAAAAAAGTTGTTGTTTTTCTACTTACAATTCATGTCCAATACCACTTTTTTGGTTAAAGCTGCCACAACATGACCATTGCTGGCTTGGCATGTGTAAACCTGAAAAGAAAAATAAAAAGAAAATTCGATTGAAATTTGAGTTGTTTAAGAAATTATCAGTTTTATGGCCTAAAAAATTTTATGATTTAAATACAAATTGTTGGAATACGAAAGAGGACATATCTCTCTGACTCTTGGTCATCACTAGTGCTGACCACGCCTTAGGCTAGCCATCTTGTCTCTACAACCATTAGAGATCTTCCAAAATATGGCTGCTTGAACTGCTTTGAGGTTTAAGTAAAGCATGAAGTAAAACCGATTCCCCCGGGTTTTAAATGCAACAACATGGTACCACAGACTGTTTTCTGACGAACATACAAGACTCATACTTCCACACGAGAAGAATGGGTTGTTGAAACTGTCATCGGTGACGGTAATATAACGATCTTCACCGATGCCCCAAAAATGGAATGTGGAATTGGATCTGGGGTTAATTCCAATAAGTTGGGACTGATCGCATCATATAGATTACCTAATCAGACCAGTGTATTTCAGGCGTAGATTTTTCTATTGAACAACCTACACGTATGATTAAAACCAGATAATAAACCTTCTTCGAACGCGATCATATGTGTGGACAGCCATGAAAGCAGTGGGATCTCAACTCATCTAATATAAGGGCGTCAGGAGTTACATGGACACTCTACTCTATGTCGACACAACACATATCTATACTGGGTTCCGTACAACTGTACCATAGAAGGAAACGAAAAGGCAAGGAACCGGCATAGAAGAGATCGAAGAGGTCTGAGAAAAGCACGATATATGAGGATATATGCCCTTATCTCAAATATCTCAAATTTGAAAAAGCAGCATGGAATTCAGCAAACCGTAGGTGGTGCAACATACCTGGTTTCCGCATTTCAAAACTGATATGTCCAGCAGTGGACAGCAGGAAAACCAAGCAACTACTTGAGTTCGACAAGAGAACGGTTTGCACTCTAATAGGAATTCTAATGGGACACTGTGCTACAGGATTGCTGCAGAAGCTGCCAGTATGTACACCTTTTATGTGGGTACCCTGCACTTCAAGAACGTTTGAAGATCTGGGTATGGGAGGTGAACTTGTTACTAAGGAAACTATTCGGTTTTATACGGAGCTTCAAAACAGGGGTTATTGACTTAAACTGGGTAACACAATCTGTCATATGGGCCACCGAGTGATGTAGCCTGTGAACGACAAGCTACTTGCTAACCTAACCTAATTTAAATACAAAGTTGTGAACTTCTTACTACTTCAAGGTCTCAACAAGTTCAAGAATTAAAACCAAATGAAATCAGTTTTTTGTTGTGTTTTATGTCATGTTACATTTATTTTAAGAGAATTAATAAATAATATTCTCCTGTTGATGATGTCTTTCTGGTGGTAATACATAATCTCCGCATGACGCCGTTGTCACAAAAAAAATTCTTATGAAAACCCAGTTGGAAAACTGTCCACACGCATTGAGTTCCAACTTTAAATATAAAGACAAGATGTAGGCGCTGGCATGTGATTAAAGTGTGTATCAAAAAAGCAAAAGAAAGAAAACAAACTTAAAGAACTCAACACCAGTTTCTTGAAATTCAAAATTATTTTGCCATTATCATAAATTTTCTTGTACCTCGAAAAAAATTTATGTTTTGCAAAATTCACACAATTTCCAGCTGGGCATTGTAATCCATTTTATTTTTTGTTTTCTTTGTTGTTTTTTTTATCACACTGACTTATATTATTAACATGTTGATTAATTAATTGGAGCATGTTGTGTTTCATATTTATGAAAATATATACAAGAAATGTTTTTTTCCAATAAAAAATAAATAAATAAACGTAAAAAATCAATAACTATTATTAAATGAATAAAATAAAGTGCAATAAAAACAAAAAAATAGAGAAACAAAACTCAGTGATGATTATTGTTGCAAACTGTAGCAAGTCATTGAAAAAAAAGGAAACAAAAACTACAGGAAGCATTAATGTTTTGCTGTTAACATTTTATCAAGGCCTTCTGACTTTTTTTAGTGTAATGAAATACAATTTTTTGTTTCTCACTTTTAATGAAAATTTAAAGCACACCACTTTATTAAAAAACAAAGTACACTTGTCAACAAAAGTGTGATGATTACAAAGCATTTTTATTTTGAACATAGAAACACAATATTGTTACGAAAATGGAAATGCTGTTACATCGTTTAACATTAAAATGATAAACAAAAGTTACGAATACAAAAACAGTGAACTTGTTTACATGATAAACAAGTAAACAAAAAATATACCAACAACATCAGTATAAAAAAGGGATCAACAAGTAAACAGAAATGTAACAACAAACAATGTAAACAAAATACACAAACATGAAACAACAATGTTTACATTTATGGAGAGCTCGAGAAGGCAAAGCCACGAACATTCGACTTCAAGACATCAGATTATCATATAAACAGCAAGACAAAGCAGGCAGCGGAGTCAGTAAAAATTCAGTCAGTCTTGTGTGAAGACTCATTGCGTGTGAAGCGAATAATCGTGGTCTGAAGATCTCCGTTATAAAGATCTGCCGAACAATTGTTAGTGTTTACGCAAAAGAAAGAAGAAATACAAACAAAGCAATTGTTGTTGTTTACATCAAGTTGTAAACAGTGGCACACAGAATTGTGCGAACAATAAAGAATTTATCTAAAACTAAACACAATTTTATTTTTATTTTACTTCCAATCTACGAACTCTTATTTTAAACGTTTTTAAAAGGTAAAAAACGTAACAATATCCAATAGAAGTACTAAAAATGTAGCAAAGTATACTGTGCAGAAGTGGAGTGAAGCTCATAAAAGAGAAGTACAAAAACTGTCATTAAAGTAAACTTTCTGAGGGCAGATGTCAAACTTTATTGTCCATTGTTAATGATATAAATTTTAAATTCCACGTGTCTTTGGAGTATATAGTCGCCTCAATATATTAACATAGACAAAGAAAGTTGTTCTCTAATCGAGGAATTAAATTCAGTAACTGTAATGCATATCGATTTTCTCGGTGTAGAAATTTTGTACCTTTGGCATACCAACGAATGCAGACCAGAGATCAGCAATAAATCGCTTTTTCGCTACTCATAAGCACTTATGAAATTTTGAATATAAGTGCGTCAGCAATATTGAAATTTACCTACCCTGTCTGATTCATTCGTATTCTCTACAACGTTGACTTATAAGTACAGGTTACAATGAGTATGAATACAACGTTGACATTAGACTCATACCATTCGAAATAGGTTTGATTCATAACCCTACACATTTAGATTCATAACTTTAGAAAAATACTTATAATACAGCCAAGGAAGAAATTATATGGTACATTTGTTTTTTCTAAAAATCTCTTTGGTTTTAAAGCTAATTTAAAAGTTTATATATTTTTTATATTTAATAAAGAGAAACAAAAAATTAAAGTAAAAAATTTTCAGAGTTTGTTTATTTTATTAAATATTTCTTATAGCTAATTCAAATTCTTAGAGGAAATATTTATATGGTACAACATAAGAAAAAATTCAAAACTTAAAGATAATTAAATATATACAAATAAGATATTAATTTTAATAATGCGTGTGTCCTCCTCGATTTTTAATTACATCATTTAATCGAATTGGCATAGAGTTTATTAATTTTTGTAACTCATCTTGGGGAATTTCGTCCTATTTTTTTATTAAAGCTTCTTTCAGCTCTTTTAAGGAGTTATAAGTCATCCCACTCTTGTATATTTCGGCACTTAAAATTCCCCACAAATAAGATATTAATTTTAATAATGCGTGTGTCCTCCTCGATTTTTAATTACATCATTTAATCGAATTGGCATAGAGTTTATTAATTTTTGTAACTCATCTTGGGGAATTTCGTCCTATTTTTTTATTAAAGCTTCTTTCAGCTCTTTTAAGGAGTTATAAGTCATCCCACTCTTGTATATTTCGGCACTTAAAATTCCCCAGAGGTTTTCAACAAGATTTAGATCGCAACTAAGTGGTGGCCAGTCCAAAACAGTTATATCCTTTTCTTCAAAAAATGCTTTGGTCCTTTTGGCTACATGTATAGGGACGTTATCTTGCTGAAAAGTAAAATTATTTCCATAATTTTCTTCAGCAAATTCAACGATAACATTGTCCACAAAAAATAATACCCAAAAATGAAAAAATTATACAAAAAATGATACCCAAACCACGATTGACCCCTAGACATAAGGCAGCCAGATTGGCTTTCGCTGAAAAATACAAATTTTGGGAATAGGAGTGGCGTAGTATTAAATTCAGTGATGAAAAAAAATTCAACCTTGATGAACATGATGGATTCAAATATTATTGGAGGGAAAAAGAGGTAATACGCGGACCAGAATCGCACGTAATTTTCAAGGAGGATCTTTAATGACTTGAGTAGCTTTTGGATATAGAGCACGTTCTCCATTCTGTTTTATTTCTCATAAAATTAATGCAGAGAACTATGTGGAATTACTGGACAATGTTTTCGTTGAATTTGCTGAAGAAAATTAGGGAAATAATTTTACTTTTCAGCATGATAACGTCCCTATACATGTAGCCAAAAGGACCAAAGCATTTTTTGAAGAAAAGGATATAACTGTTTTGGACTGGTCAACACTTAGTCGCGATCTAAATCTTGTTGAAAACCTCTGGGGAATTTTAAGTGCCGAAATATACAAGAGTGGGATGACTTATAACTCCTTAAAAGAGCTGAAAGAAGCTTTAATAAAAAAATAGGACGAAATTCCCCAAGATGAGTTACAAAAATTTATAAACTCTATGCCAATTCGATTAAATGATGTAATTAAAAATCGAGGAGGACACACGCATTATTAAAATTAATATCTTATTTGTATATATTTAATTATCTTTAAGTTTTTAATTTTTTCTTATTTTGTACCATATAAATATTTCCTTTAAGAATTTGAATTAGCTATAAGAAATATTTAATAAAATAAACAAACTCTGAAAATATTTTACTTTAATTTTTTGTTTCTCTTTATTAAATATAAAAAAATATATAAACTTTTAAATTAGCTTTAAAACCAAAGAGATTTTTAGAAAAAACATATGTACCATATAATTTCTTCCTTGGCTGTACTTATAAATGATTACAGTGACTCGAATCATTCATCGAAATTTACAGTCTTAGTTGTTGTTGCATTTACAAAAAAAAAAAAGACAAAGGCAAAGACAGCAAGCAAAGCAAACACACAACCTTCTAATGAGTATTTCAGTGTTCGTACGAGAATCATACTTATTTTGTGATTCTTGTTTATGTTGAGTTATGGAAGTCGAAATCAACAACATCATACGTTTTGTTAAGTGTGAGCATGATGAGCACTTCAAACTTTGCATCTGAGTATCGTAGTATGAGTATAATATTAAAGTAAGCCAACTATCAGAAATTATGAGTATAATTCGATTCAATTCATCTTTTTGAATACTCATTGCTGATCTCAGATGCAGACAGGGTTTCATGAAAGGTTGGAGTTATCTACCGCTCTATTGAATGTAGTTGAGGATCTTAGGTTGGAGCTAGATGTAAATAGTGTAGCGTTTTTAGTTCTTCTCGACCACACCAAGGCATTCGATACAGTCAATCATAAAATTTTATTGAATAAACTCCGGAAACTGTTTAATTTTTCTAATTCTGCCGATAGTCTAATATTTTCTTATTTGTTGAACAGATGTCAGAGGGTTCATTTAAATGGGAATATTTCAGATTCGCTAAATATTTGTAGAGGTGTTCCCCAGGGATCAATACTGGGGCCACTGTTGTTCTGTATGTATATTAATGATCTACCGGATGTTTTGGTTGACTGCCGTGTTCATATGTATGCGGATGATGTGCAGATTTATGCCAGTACTCGTAATGAGAATATTGATTCTTGTTTGCACTCTGTTAACAGTGATTTGGATAGGATTGACAGTTGGGCTTCGGCGAATGGACTATGCATTAATCCCTCAAAGTCCAAATGTTTAATACTTTCGAAGACCAATGTTTCGTTTGCCTTACCTGGATTGAGTATTAGGGGAAATAAAATTGACTTTGTCAAGTCTGCTACCAATCTGGGTATTGTATTTAATGACAGATTATCGTGGTCTGGCCATATAAGTGTCGTTGTTGGCAAAATATATGGCATGCTTAGGAATCTATGGGCGGTCATTTATTCAACTCCTTTTGAAATTCGTATGCAACTTGCTAAAACTTATTTAATTCTTGTGCTATTGTATGGGTGCGAAATGTTTGCAAACTGCGATAGTAATGACAATCGGAAACTAAACTTGGCATACAACAATATAGCAAGATACGTCTTTCTTAATGGTCGCCGGGATCATATTTCTCATTCAGCGTACCAGATATTTAGTGTGAAATTTGATAATCTTCTAAAAATTAAATGCCTCATTCTATTCAATAAAATTATTAATACGGGACAGCCGTAATATTTATTAGGTCGAATTAAGTTTGCTAGGTCATGCCGGGGCATGAAGATTATTGAACAAAGTTACAGGACTCTTTTGTCACAACGACAGTTCTTTATACACACCACTAGTCTCTGGAATGCCCTACCAAATTACATCCAAAAGATAGGCAATGCAAATGCGTTCAAAAAGGAGTTATTTAAATTTTTCTCTTAATGAAATGTTTGGTTATTATATCAATTACATATTTATCCTTACTTTCTATATCGATTTTTGTAAATATTTCCTTTTTATATTATTGGAATTCTTTATTTTTTTTAACTTTTTATTTTCTTTTTATTTCTGTAGTATTGTTAGTTTTTCTATATTATTTTAAATAATATTTCTACTTAAATTTTACATTTTAATCAATTTGTTTTTTATATTAATTTGTTATTTTTGCTTAACTTCTTATATTTCTTATATATCACAATTTTTATTATTCTTTTATGTTTTATATCTTATTGATCCTAAACATAGCACTATAACTTATAAGATTAAAATTTTGTTGTGTTATGTTAATTATAATAAATAAATAAATAAATAAATAAATAAATAAAAAAAAGCTGCGGGGAGTTATTATTTCTCTTTTTTGAAGTCACCGTATTTTAGCGGGTAATGTGTAGTTCATCCCCCGGCTCAGACATCTCCAACAAAACGAAGCATGAAAAGAGCTTTTTTTCGATAACTTCCCCTCAACAGACTTCTGACAAAAGCGCTAAGTGTAAAATAAAATTGTAAAGAAAACTTTCTCAAAAAATCGGTCGATTGGAGTCGACTGTAAGTCTGACTGAAAGTTTGTAATGATCAATCAATGGTTCAATCTCATACGCGCTACGAATCATATTAGCATTTTTGGGATTTGTGTAACTAACGTAATTTGTACATACACTACAGTCGCCGTAGTCTAGTAGGTAGCTTAAGAGCTTACTAGATGAGAGCCCGTGTTTTAAACCCTGGCTCAAACAGTTCGCATAAAACGAAATATGAAAAATAAATATTTCTCCGGCAAAAGTACACTAGACAGTGTATTGGCTTATTGGACGAGAGGCCACGGTTTAAACCTCATGTCACATTTCTGGCAAACACTGTGAGAGTAAATAAAATTGTTATGAAAAGTTTCTCAAAAAATCTATCATTCTATATCGGATTTAAATTGTAGGTCCTGCCCTCATGTATAATTTACATGCAGCGTAAGTGGTCTGAGAAGCTAGATTGTAGTCCTGGCTAAAGGTTTACAAAGACCAATTAAGTAAATAGTTTTTTTGTATAACTTAACAATGCTGATATAGTTGAATAGGTTTTATATGTACATTTTTGGTGTCAAGTGTATATCAAGAATCTTTTTTTTTCTCAGCGAAATGACTGCCTGCAAAACTTACTGATGTGGAATTAATTTATAAAAACAGAAAAATATTTATTATTTTTAATAAATGTTTAATAATTTTACGCTGATTTTACTTTCATCAAACAATGTTTTGAATGGATGGCATGAATAAAAAATTTTCAGATAACAATTTTAAGACAATTTTAGTTAAGCCTAGTTAAACTTTTAAAGCGAATACAACGACTTTAAAAGTGTATATACCTGGATATGTTTAAGTGTTTAAAGGGGAAGAATACCATGTCCTAAACCTATAAATCATGCTTATTAGGCACGTAAAATTTTAAAATTTTTGTTTTCAATACCGCTCTTGGAGCTTATGGCCTCCATAAACCATCTATATCTTACATAATGTGCTGCTCCAAAAGGTCTTGACCCTTAAGTATTTATTTACATAATGTCACCCTTATAGCACTGTCGGTCTGCTTGTTGACGGTGTATATTGAATATATACTTATCACTTTTGCGTAATTGTAAGCCATATTCGGAAAATATATGAATCCTAGTCCACTATCAGTAAAGATACTCTTTAAAGGTACCCTTAAGAAGTACTTCTTTGTCAAAAGCACGCTTTTCTATCCTTTGTGGGCCCAAATACCGACATAATACTCCACAAGACAATAACGAAGTATATGTTATCGACAAGTAGAGACGTGCGGCATATTGGATCTCATTTTACGGCCGATAACTATACTTCCGATATAGTCAAGGAATTTATTTATCTTGGCTCCGGCGTTACCACCAAAAATGATGTCAGTCTGGAGATCAAACGCAGGATCACTCTTGCCAATACGCAATTGAGTAGCACAGACCTCTCTCGTACGACAAAACTAATGCTCTACAAGGCGCTCATATTTCCCATGATTCTTTGTGGCACAGAAGCATGGACACTATTTAGCATCGATGCAGCAACCGTGAGAGTATTCGTGAGAAAAGTCACATGTAAGATTTTCGGTCCAGTGCGAGTTGACGATGATTTCCGCCTTCGATCCAACAATGAGTTATATGAGTTATTCAACGATGTGGATGCTGTGCGGCTGCGTTGGCTCGGCCATGTCGTTCGAATAGATGAGGATGTTCCGGCGAAATGGGAATTTGATTGGGAATTGGCGGAGAGGACGACCTTGTTTGCTTTGGAAGGTCAAAATTGAGGAAGACCTGTCATCGATTGTTGTGACCAACTAGCTCAGGCGCACAAGAAGCAGAGGCGCCTGGAAGGATGTGTTAAGGCAGGCTGAAATCCGATAATCAGGTTATGACCCAGCTTCTCACACCACTTATGTTGTGTGTGTTAATTTTATACATGAGTGATGGGACCTACAATTTAAAGTCGACACCGATCAACAGACAGATTTTATAGAAACTTTTTCATGCCAATTTTATTTGACTCTCAAAGTTTTTGCCATAAATTTGCTGAGGGGAAGTCGCCGTAGAAATATTTTTTCGTATTTCGGTTTTATTGAAGATATCTAACCTGGGGTTGGAACCGTGGTTTCACGTCTATTAAGGCTAGTTTCTCAAACCACTCATATTATATGTGTTAATTTTATACATGAGTGACGGGACCTATAGTTTAATGTCGATACCGAACGACAGGTTTTGGAGAAACTTTTCATGGTAATACTCCCGGAGTGTTTACCTTAAATTTTTCGTATTCGGTTTTATTGGAGATATGTATCTAACCTGGGGTTGGAACCATGGTCTCACGTCTAATAAGTCAACACACTACCTGCTAGACTACGACGAAATTGTTGAAATTTGGTGCACACGTTGGGCGATGAGTTGATTCATTCCTGACCCTGACTATAATGTTTTTTTTTTACATTTCGGTATGAGTCTGAATTTTATGTTTTTAAGCCTCTTGCTCAGAACGTATTTATATAACAAACAACACCTGCAGGTCGATGAGTTGATTCATTCCTGATCCTGACTAAGATGTTTTTTTAACATTTCGATATGAGGCTGAATTTTATGTATTTAAGCCTCTTACTCAAAACGAATTTTTATAACAAACAACACATGCAGGACAATGAGTTGATTCATTCCAGACCCTGAATATAATGTTTTTTTATTTACATTTCGATATGAGGATGAATTTTATCTTTTTAAACCTCTTGTTTAAAAACTTTTTAAGGCCCTGACTAGGCAATGTAATACATTCGCACAGCAATGTTTCCAAATGAGTATGAGTATTAATGGAGAGTGCATTTCACTGTGCTGATATTAATTTCCATTTCTATTGAACAATATTATCATTTATTTTCCAGCTTTATTCATTTTTTATATCTCTCGCACTCTCTTTTCCTTAGCTATCGTTACTGTGTGAGAGTATGAGTATAAATAAGTGTGTCTGGAACTGCTTATCTTTGTAACACTGTAATGGTAGTATGTCTGTGCATATCCCTCAGGGCTTAATACTAATTTTTGTTTATTATACTCATCGTAGTAGCAACAATGTTTGTTTCTTCTTTTAATACAGAGCCAGTGTCTCTGCCTGTCTGTGTATGTGTGTGATTTTGTTTGCCAGAGAGAGTCCTTTGCATGGTTGGTTGAATGGTTAATATAGATGAGTTCATAGACTATTTCGTTTTCATTTTTACTTTTCCTGTCTTTTTTGTTTGTTATTTTTTTGTTTTTCTTTTCTGTTGTTTACAGTTATTGACACAAATATTGTTTATACTATATTGACAGTAGTAAACATACAGCGGGCGCAGGAGGGTTAGGGTAGGGGGAGGGAGGTTATAAATAATACAATACATGGGGTACCCATTATAATGTGTATGTCTTTAGGCAGTTGCTGTTGTAAATTAAGTATGAGGTTTTCATAAGACTCTTAGGAAATGGAAAATTCTCTCAATGCATACATACACATATACACTATGTGTGTGTGTTTGTGTATAAATAAGACAAGGAAGGTAAACAAAATTATGTATTAATTTTGTGGCGTGTTAATATTGTCATTTCAGAAGAAATATTCTCCTCCAAAGATAAATGCTTACATTTAAGATTATAAACGAATATTTATTGGAATATTGTTTACTTTTTTCCGTTTTAATTTGCATATCTATTCATATTCCAAATCCAATTACATAAATATGGCATTTCGGAAAACACATTTCCTTGTTGCTAGACATCAAACTTATTTAAGGCAACGTATTGCTTAAAATATTCACAAAATTTATTTGCCCGTAACAGAGAGAGGAAAAAAAGTGGCATAATAATAGAAAAAAATGGGAGAAATCAATTGCCAGACAATGAATAACAGAAATAATCAATTAAGGATAATTGATTCAAACAAAAAAAAATAAAAAAAAATAATTTCTGGTAAAACATTATAAAATTAAAACTCAATTCAATTTAAAAATTAATCAAAATAATGCAGGTTATTATGAGAGAATAGGGATTAACTTTATTTAATATTCGTATTAAATTTACAACGTTTTCAAATCCATTGATTAGGATTCATACTGTTAATGAAATTTTTTTAAAAGGCAAAATCTATTGATTTGGCAAAACGAACATACATACATAATTGGTCCTTAAAACCCTTCATTCAGGATTACGGCCATAGCTGCCAGATAAATGAGGCTCCAAATCGTCAAATTTTTGGAAAAAAATCGTCAAAGACGTTTATTAAAATCGTCAAAAATCGTCACAAAAATAAATTAAAAGTTTTCAAAAATAAAACATTTAAAAATTTTTTTTTACAAATTAAACGTTGGCGTCCCTCATCTTCATTTATTTTTTTTTTCCAAAAACGGAGAAATTTTATATCATTTTCAGAAAAAAATTTTTTAAGGATTGAACAATCTATCCCAGTGATAATGTTGTTTATTGACACCTAAGCGCAGCAATAATATTGCATCATCTTAATCTATGGGTGGTTTAATTATTAAGGTCATTCTGAGCATGAAAATTCAGTGTAATGTTGGCTTCAACCGACACATTTTTCAGTACCTTCAGTTCCTTCTTAAGATCTTATCATCTGATCTCACTATTTTTACCATTTGTAACCGACCGAGACTGGAATACAACTCTCATGTATGGGTCGGAGCCTCAACGTCTATTTTGATGTTTCTCGATCATGTACAGGAGAGGCCATAGTGGCTCGTTAAGGACGGTAGCGTATCCAACTCCATTGAATCATTGGGGCATCGTTGTATGTGGTTTGTGTTTCACTGTTCTAATGTTTCGACAATGGGATTTTGCTCAAACGAAATAAGGGGACTTTTCCCGAAAATCATATATTCTTACGTAACGCTCGTCTTTATCGGCCACCACTTCCGTATGTGGTTGATTGGACGTAAAAATACGTTTTTTAGTCGGACTAATCGTATATGGAACTCATTTCCTGCAGAGGCCTTTCCTGTTACTTATGGTATAAATATATACAAGCCTAGTGTCCATAAACAATGTTCTCTCTTTCCTTCTTCACATCACATATTTTCATAGTTCTAAACACAATGCCATCGATCCCCTGAGTGTTGGTCGTACGAAGCAAAATAACGGCGCTTGCCTTTGTTCTTCCGATGGTAATATCAGAAGCTATACCCGAATTTTTAATTTAATTGTCTGCAACAACAAGAGATAAATTATTCTCAACTACGAAGTTATGTATGAGTTGTAATTTGTTGGCTTTTAAGGGGTTAAAAAGGAATAAACTACGGAAAAATCATCACATGTAATCGAAAGTAACTTAAAAATAAAATACTTTACTCCTTGTAATTACTAACATAAATTTGCAATAGTAACAATTGCAAAGTAAATACAAAGCTTTAAGTAGCTTTAATGTATTAAAGTCAAGAATAAGATGTAAATTTTTAATTCCTAAAAATCGTCAAAATAAGGACAGAAATCGTCAAATTGTCAATATGATATTTTTGGAGCTTCAAATCGTCGAAATGACGATAAATCGTCAAATCTGGCAGCTATGATAACAGCCCAGATTCTCACACCACTTAAGTCGTGTGTGTTAATGAGTGGCGGTACCTATAGATTAAATTCTAATCCGAAAGACAGATTTCTTTGAGTACCTTTTCATGGCAATTTTATTTACTCTCACAGTTTTTGCCAGAAATCTGCTGGTAGACAGTTGCCGAAGAAAAATTTTTTAAATGCCACCATTAGAAAAGTGACTATCTTAGCATCACTACTTTTCTGATAAGTTTTGACTATTTTTATGCGTTCTGCAGTTCGTCGTAAATGAAAAACCTTTCACTTAAAAAATTATACTTCAGATGGAAAATATTGAAAGTCTTAGAACTTTAAGAATTTAACAATTTTAAGAGGTCCATGATATTATTGGAAATACAAGCTATTTCAAGCAGTTATTGGCTTAAACTCTTAAATATTTGAATTAAAAAAACTTTATGCTTTGAGAACATCACAGTAACAATTCAAATATTTTATGAACATCATATGCCCCAACACTATTCTAAAGGGGGCGAAAGATAGAAACGATTTTAATCTGATAAAATGTTCTCTTTATGGCGTAGTAGTGTTGGTATGCGAACACAATTATCAAACACTAATCGGATTAAAATTGTTCTCCAGTGTACAATATGGAAATGCTCAAATAACTTAAATTTCAACAACAACAAAAAACGAGAAAAAAGGGAGAAAGCAAGTTAAAAGGAAATTAGAAAAAAAGAAGTAAGAAGAAGAAGACCATTACACAAATGGCTTAAAGCATGAATGGTCAAAAAAATAGTTTCAAAATTTAAATACGTTTTGGGGGTAAAAGTTTATGAGATTGTATGTCAAAGGCAGAGCAATATGTTTTTATGTTGCTTGACATGAATGTGGCATGTCAAGGGTTTGGTTTGATATGGTTTTGGCTTGTTGGACTATTAAAGAGCATTTATTTGTTGTTTAGGGTATTAGAAATATGTTTTTAATTAATTTAAACACCTGATTTAAGAGCCCCCCTCTTTTTTTATTTCTTATTTTTCCTGTACGTTGTACATTTTCTGTAGTTAAGGCCTGGTCACTTGCATGACCCCAACAACACATGTTAATGTGGCTTTTTATGTTTTATTTTCGTTAATACCTCCTCAGTTAGTTTTATTACGTTCTTCCTTTTTCTTTTGTTTTTTTTTTTTTGTTATTTGACCGGCTTGCCTATATTGAATTACAGGCACATGTAGTCTCGAAATTGTTAGTTTTTCTTTCAAGGGATTTTGATTATAATTTATAAAATTTTGTATGAGTGTACGTACGTATGTCTGTATATAATATTTTTGTGAATTAATTTTCTTCTTTGTTATGTAATATTACACTCTTTTTGTTTTGTGTATAAATTTATTAGATTTTCTTTCATTATTATTACAGCCTGTACTTGTGTTTAAGCCTTAATGATCTTGGCTTTAAATGCCTGCCAATGTAACTCGTCACTTGATTTAATTTCTAAAGGGGAGCAACCTCCCTCATGTTTTATTTTTATATGTTTTTTCTATTTTTTATTTTTATGAAATATGTATTTGACATGTGCATTTAATCGTTGTACATGTTTGTTAATCATTTGTTTTTGATTTTATTTTTAATTCTCATATTTAGTTGGGGGGATACCACCTTTATCATGGCATTGTAATGTTTGTTAAACCTTAATTGACATACAGGTGACAGTATAAACGTATAAACGTAATTTTAGTAAATTTTCTTTTCTATTTATTCTCCTGTTTTCCAAACATATAATTAATACCCTGGGGGTAAAACGAAATTATAGTGGAGACTTGAGTTCATACTCAGTAAATTGAAAAGGAATTAAAGGAATTATAAATATAGAACAGAAAATCTCTTACAAAAATCCATAAATCAATCACTCACATATATACTTACTTAATTGATAATTACAACACTTTAGTCAGGACTGCAACCTAGTTTCTCACACCAATCAATTATAATATAATTTGTATACAAGAGGGGCGGTACCTACAGTTTAAAGTCATCTCAGAAAGCTTGATTTTGAGAGAAACTTTTTATGATAATTTTATTCGCTCTCAAAATTTTTGCCAGAACACAGCGAGATGTCTGAGCCAAGAATTGAACCGTGATCTCTCGTCTAATAAGCCAACATACTAACTACTAGATTACAGCGACTATACAACTACACCGCTTACAAAAAACTAACTAAATACCTATCTCAACCTATCCATAGATCATAGAATGCATGCTCCGAACATTTCACCAAAGGAGGAAGCTGCCAGACATTCGATTTATCAGGTCACGATATCTTCCGAAGAATTTCGTAATACACTTACTTTCTATTATCCTGACCATAATCTCGAAAGTACTACTAAACTTTGATGTGAGCATTTAATAGAATTATAAATCCGTTATCAAATGCCCATCTGAAATCTGTGAAGATCAGATACATGGGACGTAACCATTCTGCGATAAAAATTTAGCTGTTGATGTCATCAACATCGCTCATCACGCGATCTGTATGAGCTGTTGCAGGAGAAGACGATAGATCGCTTTGATTATATTTCCCAATCCCTGCAATCCCTATGTCCCATAATACTCAGTTCCTAAGCCTAAATTTGTTCACCTTTAAACCGATATGTAAGCATTTAAAGGAAGGAAAATTGTAGACGTTATAAGTCGACGCATTTTCCTGTTGAAAAATACATGCTTATGCTCTACAAGACGCTTTTCCTTCCCATATTTTCTTATGTAGCAGAAGCATGGACGCTATTTAGCACCAATGCAGCAGCCTTGAGAGTATTCCAGAGAAAAGACATACATTAGATCTTCGGTCCAATGCCAGATGACGATGATTTCTGTATTCGATTCAGTGCATGAGCTAATAATTCAAAACTTATCACAAAAGTAGTGATTCTAAGGTAGTCTCTTTTCTAATATTACGGGGTGGTTATGATAGCCATAAGCGGCTTATGGGGCAAGCGTAAGCGTAACAAATATGGACAGGCCTGCGTATCACTGTAAAGTAGACACTGCCGAAAATATCGCTTGATTAAGAGTAAGTGTAGTATAAACTCAAAATTTGTTGATTCCACGGTGTTCCCAACACTTGGGCCTACTCTACGTCCTAATACAACATGCTTAGCATTTGAACCACCATCCCTATAAAGCTTAACTTACTTACACTTATTTAGTTGTCCATTAACAACCCAAACTACGGATTTCGGCCAGCTGTAACACATCTTTCGTCTACATCTTACGCGCCTACGCTAGGTGATCACACCAATCGCTGACATTTCTTCCTCGATTTGGTCCTTCCAACGCAAACAAGATCATCCTCTTCGTCGATTTCCGCAGATACCCGCATCAATACCCGTCTCGCCGGAGCATTATCCTCCATTCGAACGAAACTGATGAGCCAGCGCAGCAGCTAGATGTTCATACGCTGCACAACGTCTATGTCGTTAAGGAGCTTATATAGCTCATTGTTGGCGAGGATACGGAAATCATCATCTTACGTAGGACTTTTCTCTCAAATACTCTCAAGGCTGCTGCATAAGTGCTTAATAGTATCCATGCCTGTGCGCAGTAAAGCAGCACGGGTAGGATAACCATCTTGTAAGTTATTAGTTTTGTCGTACGAGAGAGGTCTCTGTTACTCAATTCCCTATTGCGACCATGGTAGCATATGTTGGCAGGAGTGATCCTGCGCTTGATCTCCAGACCGACATCATTTTTGGTGGTAACGGCGGAGCCAAGACAAATAAATCCCTTGACTATACCGAAAGTATAGTTATGGGCCGTAATCTAAGATCCAATGCGCTCATACTCACATGCATACATACATAATTGTTCACTACAACCCTTTAGTCAAGATGACAACCTAGCTTCTGACACCACTATTGTTGTGTGTGTTAATTTTATACAAGATTGGCGGGACCTACAGTTTAAAGTCGATTCCGAACTTTTCATGGAAATTTTATTTTATTCTTAGATTTCTTGCAAAAAATCTGCTGAGAGCAAGACGCCGAAGAAATATTTTTATTCCGTTGGAGATGTTCGACGTGGGGTTTGAACCGTGGCCTTACGTCTGATAATCGGACACACTACATACTGGACTCCAGCGACTTCATTGCATGCCTACACATACTATATAATTGCCCTTATTGCCTGAGATTAACACCATACATGTTGTGTGCATTAATTTTATAAAGGGTGTTTTTTATAGAGGTGTAGAACTTTAAGTTGCAATAAAATAACGATGGATTATTCGATTGACATGAATTTTATTTATCCGAAAGATAATCTTGTGGCATTACATTTTAAATATGATTTCTGGCATATGAACGCCACGGCTGGCGCGGATGTAGTCCAATCTGGACGTCCAATTTTCGATGATTTTTTCCAACATTTGTGGCCGTATATCGGCAATAATACGGCGAATGTTGTCTTCCAAATGGTCAAGCGTTTGTGGCTTGACCGCATAGACCAATGCCTTACATAGCCCCACAGAAAGTAGTCTAGCGGTGTTAAATCACAAGATCTTGGAGGCCAATTCACAGGTCCAAAACGTGAAATTAGGCGGTCACCAAACTTGTCTTTCAATAAATCTATTGTGGCACGAGCTGTGTGACATGTTGCGCCGTCTTGTTGAAACCACATCTCCTGGACATCATGGTTATTCAATTCAGGAATGAAAAAGTTAGTAATCATGGCTCTATACCGATCACCATTGACTGTAATGTTCTGGCCACCATCGTTTTTGAAAAAGTACGGACCAATGATTCCACCAGCCCATAAAGCGCACCAAACAGTCAGTTTTTCTGGATGTAACGGTGTTTCCACATACACTTGAGGATTACCTTCACTCCAAATGTGGCAGTTTTGTTTGTTGACGTAGACATTCAACCAAAAGTGCGCTTCATCGCTAAACAAAATTCGCTTATTAAAATCGGGAACAGCGGTAATCTCGTTTTGTACCCATTCGACGAATCTACGCCTTACTTGATGATCGTTTGGCTTCAATTCTTGCACGAGTTGGATTTTGTAAGCAGGCAAACCAAGATCCTTCCACAAAATCTTCCATAAGGTGGATGGACACAGATCCAATTCTTGTGCTCGATGGCGGATGGACTCATTCGGGTCTTCCTCAATGCTACGCTCTACAGCAGCAATAGCTTCTTCTGTACGCACCGTACAGCGTCTCTGGGGATGCGAGTTATCAATAAGAGTAAACGTGGTGCGAAAACGTTCCATGGTTAATCGAATTAACTGTTCTGATGGACGATTTTGTCGACGATAAAATGGACGTAGTGCGCGATACGTTTTCCGCACAGAACCATTATTTTCGAAATAAAATTGCACTATTTGCAAGCGTTGTTCAGGCGTGAGTCTATTCATGATGAATTGCCAAACCAAACTGAGAATAAATCACTTAACAGCTGTTAAATCGGTCCCCATCTTGAAAAGTAATGCCAACCTAAAGTTCTATACCTCTATAAAAAACACCCTTTACATGTGTGGTGGGACTTACACTCAAACATCGAATTCGAATGATAAATTTCCGAAGCTTTTGCAGGGCAATTATTTGCTCTTTGAGCTCGAGCAAGAGGAATGCTGAAATATACTGTTTTTCAAATAGTTCAATCGAGTTTTAGTATGCCAAGTTCTCATTTAGTCTGTTAATACACTGCCCACTTAGACTACGGTAACTACGTGTTTAGAAAGTATTTACTTGATACAGACCACAGATCAGCAATGTGTATTCAAAAAGATGAGTAGAATCGAATCGTACTCATAATTTCTGATACTTATACGCATTCATACTTATTTTAATATCATGGAACCTCTACTCATATTCGGGGTTTGAAGTACTCATCATATTCATACTTAACAACACGTATAATGTTGTTGATTTCGACTCTCCATGACTCAACATATACACGAATCACAAAATAAGTATGATTCGCGTTCGAACACTAACATACTCACTAGAAGGTTGTGCCTTTGCTCTACTTGCTGCTCTGTCTTTTTTGCTTATGTGTCTGTTTTCTTTTTTTGTAAATACAACAATAACTGAATGAGTAGGTTTATGAATTAAACATATTTCGAATGTTATGAGTTTGATGTCAACGTTGTTCTCATACTCATTGCAACCTGTACTTATAACTCAACGTTGTAGTGAGTACGAATGAATCAGAGTATTTAAGTTTCCATATTGTTGGCTCACTTATATTCAAAATTACATGAGTGCTTATGATTAGCGAAAAAACGATTCATTGCTGATCTCTGGTATGTACGGTCAACCTTAGCATGTCTTGCCATTTCATTAACTGCGTGACCGTCGTTTTCTAATCGAATTTGAGTGAAAACGATTTGTAATTCCATAAATTGGCTGCTCACTAGACTAATAATCTTGGTTTTCATAATAAATTTCTAATATACGGAAGAATTGTTTCAGCGTTCAACAACTCATAATAACTTACCAAATGAACAGAAATGTTAATTCCATTTTTACATTCTCCAGCTGTTAAGCCATAGTTATCGATGTCTATAATTTTCATACGATAATAAACATGCAATAGAATGTGTTTTAAAATGTTTTCAACATTCATTTCTATTTGTATTCCACAACAACTTGAATTTAAAATGCCTGCCATTTTACATTTATGACCACAAATTTAATTCCGATTACAAGAAAAATTACTTTGTAATTGCGATCTCTAAAATTCAGGCTCTATTTGACCAAAGCAAAAAGCATAAGACGATAACAATTCAATACAAGTTTTATGAGGTTCATTAAATTTTATTTCGATTACAACGATTACCCAAAAAGAAGAACACATATCGGAAGGGTCTTTTCCATAAAAATAAAAAAAAAATGGTGAGAAAAAAGAACGAAAAGAGTCGATTACGAATATAAATGTTGGCAATTACAAGTTAATAATGAGTTCCTACTGTTTTCCCAGGACACCTTTAAAAGTTTATACCACCAGAGACATTTAAAACTAAACTCGGAAAAGTAATGAGACTGAACTGACGGAAAAAATTAAATGAAATGAAAAGAAATAAAAGAAGGAGATGGAGACGGAGACGGAGAAGAAGGAGAAGAAGAAGAGAATTTAAACACCTTATTTAAAATAATAGAAAAGTTAATGATTCTAAATAAATACGTATTAATTCTGGTTGAAAAAGAAGCAGACTGCTTGCTTCTCCTCCACTTAAACAGGACACTTATTAATGTGCCTGTGATGGGAAAATCAACAAAACAGAGTCCATAAGAAGGTATTGGAAAAACGAAAGAAAGAGAAATTTATCACAGGGAATTTTCTTCCCCAACATTTTCATGCAGCCTCGGATTTAGAGGTTCTCTACTGAAAAAATCCTTGTTTACCTGTTTTATTTTAAAATAAATGGCCAACACTTAAATAAACGTTCGTTCGTTCGTCCTTTCGTTCGTTTTTTTTTGTGTTTCATTTTCCTCTGCTGCCATATTTTTCTTGTTGGCTTCCAGGCGGAAACGTGAAATTCACAGCCAATAGCATAGCAAGGCTAAATGTGATTTAAAAGGTACAAAACCGTAAAATGTAATACGTTAATATATCAAAAATACAACAACAACAACAACAGAACAGTGGCATTTTTAGCCTGCCTCGTTTATCTGAAAACGCTTTCTTTTGAAATACATTGACATCCAGCGTAAGTAATGGCATTGGGTTTGGGGTAGCGAGTACCTAAGCCTTATTTTTCCTTAAATTCTTGTGTTTTTTCTCTATTTTTTGCCATTCTTTTGCATCCCATCAGATTGATAAATGAAAAATATATTTTCAGCAATAAAATCAACGTAAAATTAATAGTGCCTTCGTTTTTTGTTTTTTTTTGTTCTGTAATCCTTACAAATAGCTCAACTAAATACTAAAACCAGATGGCTTCCAGTATCATTCTCTTTAGCCTTTAGGAAGAATTTATTTTGCTATTCTATGTAGGATTTGAAAAGAATATTAAAAAATAATCCGCTAAACAGTATTCCGCAATAGAAAACTAAATTTAGAAACAAACAATGGCCGCCTTTGGTAGAAATATGCCAGTAAAACAGCAGAATTTTTTACTTTGTGATACACATTTATCAATATTAAGGAAATAATTCTTGATATTGGCAGAGCTTTAGATACCTTAAAACTTAGACGAAGGCCCCTAGTTAAAACCCCAGCTCAGACATGTCGTGCAAAATTAAATATAAAAAATATTTCTTTCGTGTACTTCCTGGCAAGAATCTTATGACAAAAACTGTGACAATAAATGAAATCCTCATTAAAAGTCTCTCAAATCTATCGATCGGAGTTACACCACTCACAGATAAAATTATCACACACAATGTGGGTGGTGTGTAACACTAGGTCATAATATTGACTACATACGTACATACATACATAATTGCTCATTATAACATTTCAGTCTGGATTACAACCAAGTTTGTCGAAACACTCATGTTGCGCGAGTGGTAGGAACTACAGTTTAAATTCGAGTCCGAACGATAGATTTTTGACAGACTTTACGTAGCAATATGATTTAATTTCAGAGTTTTTGTTTTTTTAAAGTCGACGTAGTCTAGTAGGTAGTGTGTTGGCTTATTAGACGTAAGGCCACGAGAGAAAGCTTTCCATGGCATTTGCATTTACTTTCAGAGTTTTTGCAATAAATCTGCTCAGGGGAAGTTGTCGAAGAAATATTTTTTTATATTTCGGTTTGTTTGTTTTGACTACGGCGCCTATCAGCCTCAACGCTTATCCTAAATTCTGGAATAGGCTTCCTAGTAGCATGCTTTTGATCAAAATCTGGGCTGTAACTTATAAAGTGGCATACGGTTTCTACCTGTAGAGATTTTATGAGAGACTACACCTAGTTGGCCTTGGTCTAGTAGGTAGTGTGTAGGCTTATTAGACATAAAGCCAGGGTTCGAGCTCCAGGCCAGACATCAAAATAAAATACAAAAATAAAAGATATTTCTTCGGCGACTTCCTCTCAGCATATTTCTGGCAAAAACTCTAAGAGTGAATAAAATTGACATGAAAAGTTTCTCAAAAATCTGTCGTTCGGAGTCGACTTTAAACTGTAGATGCACTCATGTATAAAATTAACACACACAACATAAGGGGTGTGAGAAGCTAGGTCATAATCTTGACTGAAGGGTTGTAATGACCAATTATGTATGTGTGTCTAGTCAGCGGATATGCTTTCGAATTTGTAGGTGTCCTGTGTGGACAAAGACCACATAATAAATGCCAAATTCGAAAAGTAATATGTCCTCTCTGTGTTCAATGATGGCTGTATGGATCGAACCTGTTCTCTCTTTTACCTAAGAAGCATTAGCTAATTTTTTTGGATCAATCTGTTACTTCCGGGAGACTGATACATTCACGGATAAGTTTGGACGTCAGTATGACGTTCGAGAGATACTTTATGGCATTCTGAATACCCCTGTGAATTAAGATAATTTCAAGATAATTTACTATGAAGACAGCCAAGACTTCCGCTTGAAAGATAGTGCAGTGATCTGGAACTCTATGCGAGTTCCTAATACCCAACTCGTCGATTCCCGGCACTCACATTATCTCACTAACTATCGAGGATCTTAATTCATTTCTCTCAAATTCCAGTAACTTTTTCATGGAATGACGGCGTCTAAACAGCTATGCGGAAAGTTGTATTGGATTAGATAATAAATTGGTAACGAGGAACTGCTTAGCCTAGATAAATATGTATGGGAATATCATGTCTTTGAAAAAGCAGAAAACAAGCCTTGTGAAAAATCCTTAAAATTCATAAACTATGAGTTGAGGACGTGCCCTCTGAAATCGCCATAGTATAGCAAGTGGCTTATTAGACAAGAGCTTATGGTTCAAACCTCAGATAATAAATGTAATATGAAAAGGATTATTTCTTCAGGCAACTTCCTCCTCAGCAGTCTGTTAATAAAAATGGCGAAGGCGCCATCTTCTTATATATAAAAATGAATGTGTGTTTATTTGTTTGTGAGTTTGTTTGTTTGTTTGAAGTCTATAGACGGCTAAACGGCTGCACCGATTTGCCTGAAATTTTAACAGTACCTTCCTGTATTTCTGAAAGGAACTATAGGCAACTTTTTATTTTAAAATTTGAAGTAGGCGAGGTGCCACGCCCACATACTCAATAAGTATTTAATGTCGCATATCTCATAAACTGCAACAGCTAGAGTCCTCAAATTTTTTATGGACGACTTTGACATTTATATGAACAAAATGGGCGGATTGGCTATAGTGGGCGTGTCACCTCCCATAGTCTATATATATATATATAAATAAATGTTTGTTTGTACCTTATAGAATCGTAAACTATGCATTTGATCATGTTATGATCTTTAGCAAAGTTGTTGCGCATGAGCCGGCGAAGATTTTTAAGTTGAAATGACTAATTTCCGGCAGGTGGCGCCACTGGAAATTACTTAAAATTAATTAAATTGTAAACTATGCATTTGATCATGTTATGATCTTTAGCAAAGTTGTTGCGCATGAGCCGGGGAAGGTTTCTAAGCTGGTATGACTAATTTCCGGCAGGTGGTGCCACTGAAAATTACTCAAAATGAATTAAATCGTAAACTGTGCATTCCTTAACAAAGTTGTTGCGCATGAGTCGACGGAGGTTGGTGCGATCAATTTCCGATGGATGGCGTCACTGAAAATTATTCAAAATGAATGACAAGAAATTGGTCGACCTACACCTCAAGCTCGGAAGAAAAGAGCATTACGAGCCTCAGAATGAGACGAGCATTGATACTGGAAAATCTTCGAGTATATTCCGCTGAGACCCGTTCGCTTGAACCACTTGAACAACGAGAAGTGGGTTAGAAACTGATAGAATGCGTACTACTCAAGCCCGTTTATCTGAATCATCAGGACAACGGGAAACAAAATCAATAAAATTATTCAAAATTAATTGGAGATTTATGTAATGTCTTTCCTTCAAATTTATTTTAGTTGGTGGTGCAGCCACACGCGCAGGGTATAGCAAGTTGATGTATAAAACTGACACACACAACATGTGAGAAACTAGGTTGTAATCCTGACTGAGATATTGTGATAACCAATTATGTGTATGAAGCGAGATTGTAATAACTTGTTTTGTTATTCAGATGGCTATGACTCGCTATAAATTGCTTGGTTTTTATTTCTAAGGATTACATTTCATACATTCTACTTCTTCTTCTCTTTTTTTTCAATTTAATCTCAAAGTAATTCTTTTCTTGACTTTAATTGTCCTTCAAATTAAATTCCTTAAATACCAAAGTATGAGTAATAAATGACAAAAACAAGATTTACAGTCAAGTCATAAATATATTCCCCATCATTTTCTTATTTCATCTGGCAAGGCAAGGACATTTTTAAAATTCATAACTTCCTGTTGAAGGCAAAGCAGCATAGTAAAGGAACTGTAGTAGCAAGGATGGAGGCAGCTGATTAACGAGTAGTAATCGTACTGCAGCGCACTTAACTGTATTCAAAGCTAGAGAAGGAGCCGTTCAAGTAACAGTGTGGCAGTAATTTTGAATTTAAAATCACAAAACAGTTTTGCTCATCAAGTGTAATTCATTACACGTCTATTTTTGTATAATTTATTCGAATATAATTTGAAAGCGAAACGTTTTTTCATAGAGCACAGGCAAAATAATCATGAAAATAAAATAATCAAATAATAACGATAATAACGATAACGATAATGATAATACGAACAACAATAAAATGAAAATCTGCTTGTGAAACGAGGCAGTAGAGGTGGCAAGGCGGAGCAGGCAGTTTTTCGTATATTTTTTTGGTGATAAAATGGTTGGCTTGTAGAGGTAGATGTTGAGCTGTTGGCCTTTGCAAAATGCCTGGCAGTGATGCTGGCTTGCTATTCTTTTGTTATTATGGTTCGTTAAGTTTAAGGATAACAGGCAACACATACGCATATAATCTTCTCAAAAAAAAAAAACGTGGCTGTATGTGGTTGTGTGCCTACGAAAGCAATCATTTACACGTATTTTTTGTGAAGAAGAAAATAAATTGAAAATGAAAATGAAAAGAAAAAGAAAAACTTACGTTTAACAAATCCTTGCGTGAAAGATTTTTCAAATGCAACACATTGCGCACCGTACCATCTGGTAGCACTTCAAATGAATCATCGACCAGACCATGTTCACGCCACCATGAAACACGAGGCGGTGGTATGCCACCGCTCGATTAACATGTTAATTTAATACTGTCACCTTCCAAATAAGGACCGTCTGTTTGGTCTCGTACAGCAGCACCATTGTGATCCAGTATTGTCAGTTGTGTGGGTGGCACTACAAAAAGAGATGAAAAAACAAGAAAAATAAATAAAAACAAGTCAACACAGACAGTAAAATGAAATTTATTTGCAAAACGTAAATAATTCTATAAATCCCTACAACAGTTACAACAACAACAAAAAAAAAACAGAGAAACCTAAACCCAGTTAAGATAAATTATTAAAAATAAGGGTTACAGGCCAGTAATAGAAAGAAAAAAGAGACCCCAGCAAAATATGGCATTGAATTCTATTGCAGTAGCCAGCAGTTACAGCACAATACTGTCTGTTTGTCTGCCACAAAAACACAAAAAAGAAGTGAAAACACCCATTAAATTGACACAGGGATTTAGTTTGGTTCAACCGAAAATAAATTCGAGGAAAGGATACAAAATAAATGAATTTAATCTGTGTAGCTAAATATTTAAATAGACATCGACAGTAGACAGTAGTCAGTAGTAAGCAGTCAGCAAAGTAAAGAAAAATTTTTCTTTGGTTTTGAATTTTAAAAATCTCTCATAGAAAAGGGACGCATGCTACCATAAAAACAAGTGGCTGTGTAAGTAGAAATATTCAATCTTTACGAAAAAAAATATTGTTAAGTTTTTACCTTTTTTAAAAACGTTTAAAATATGAGCTCGCAGATAGCAAATAAAATAAAAATAAATTTGTGTTTAGTTTTAATTAAAATTCTTTATTGTTCGCACAATTTTGTGTGCCACTGTTCACAACTTGATGTAAACAACAACAATTGCTTTGATTGTTCACACTTTTTGCTTAAACAATAACAATTACTAGTTAATTGTTCGACAGATCTTTCTAACGGAGATCTTCAAACCACGATTACTCTCTTCAAACACACCGCGTCTGCACACAAGACTGACTGAACTTTTACTAACTCACTCGCATGCTTTGCCTTCCCTTTATATGGTAGGGTAAATAGACTGATGAATGTTCTTGGAGGCGAATGTTCGTGGCTTCATCTTCTCGAGATCTCGTTATTGTTGTTTGTGTATTTTGTTTACATTTATTCTTGTGGTGTTTGTTGGTATATTTTTGTTTACCTGTTTACCATTTTTTTAATGCTGGTGTTTGTTGTTATATTAAGCAGTACAATAATTTGTAAACAGGTTTGTTTACTGCATTGTTTTGTTTTTGTAACTTTTGTTTATAATTCTAATGTGAAACGATGTAAAAGCAAAACATCAGTATCTAAATTTTTGCATTTTCGTAACAATATCAAATAATTGTAGCGACCATGAATGCGCTATTCCCAGTTCCAAGTGATAATCAACTAGAGCTCAAGTAGAACTGATGATGATTTGCATTATCCGGTACAAAATAATATCAAGTTTTGCAAGTTAAGGAATATAAGGTTTATAGACAATGTGCCTTTCAATCCCACAGAGTGTATTTAGTGTTTGAATTGAAATTCATTATTTCTCTTCATTTTCCAAGGAAACATTATATGGCCGCAAAAAATTTCTCTCATAATTACACAAAACAATCACGACCCTGAGAAGTAACGATCGTAATAACGTACAATTATTACTGCTTTGGATCTCTGCAAGTTGTTTGACACAGTTGAGCAGGTTCCAGATCTACTGTATTGCTATTCACTTCATGAACCCTTCATGTCCCAAAGAATTAATGAAAGAACAGGACATATCCCTCAAGGGAAGGTAGATTTGATGGTTGAAGGACAAGAGTTAGACCAAGGGTCTTATGCTTATTGACGTACATCTAAGTCATAGACTACGGGTCTCCTGCCTACGGGTCTCCTGCCTATTATGAAACATTGAAGCCATCATGTAGGCTAATTCAGCGCTCACCCATAATTTGATAGAGGGGAGGTCAATTGAGCGTCTAATGCCTTTTAACATACACCTAAGCTATCATTTAGGCTTGTTAAGCGCTCACCATTACAGTGTATAATCTTACTTTCTAAAGATCTTCTGTATGTTATACAAACTTCCTTGACTTCTTCCAATCCACCCCTCTGAGACGAGTTATGTTTGGTAGAGTGTCAACGCCAACGTATTGGAATCTCAGGCCTACGAAGGTCGTGCCACGATTCAAATAGTGCTTCATCGTTTCGACGTCTTCACCACATGTGCAGCTTTCATCATTTCCCAACACGCCAATACCGTACATGTAAGGGAGAGAATCTCGTGAGCACGCTTATTAGAGTCCTGCACGCTTATTAGGTCCCAACTGACATGGACCACTTGCTTGTATTAACAGTGAAAATAAGCGGCGTTCTTAGAACGTATAAGTGAAGATCAAAGCAACAGAATCAATGTAAAGGAACACCCTCCTGAGGTTCTAGACCGATATGGTAATTACCCATGAAACACAATCAATACTAGCGCAACCGAAGTCTGGCTGGTCCAGCATCCTCAACTGCTATCGAGAGAAGGTTATTGCCAAGACCTTAAACTTAAACTTAATCAAAATCTGCTTAAGTTTTTTCATTTGTTTCTCATTGATTACATGAGACTTTTCTTACTCCCAACAATTATAATGTATAGATAACAAGCCATCGAGATGAAAATATGCTTCATAGGAGAAAATTACTTTCCACGCGGCGCTTTGGTTTAAACACAACTTACCTCAGTAAGTTGAATTTAGCTCGCATGTCGTAATACGCTGCGTTGTGCTTTGTAAAGTTTGAAGGTCTTACGAACGATGCCGAACATATCTCGTTAACAGCACAATTTTTAGAAAGACTGTCCTATAGCTTGGCACTCAGGTCCCTTACTGTCCATAATTGCTTCAGTTCCTGCAAATTTTTTTGACCAATTTTCGCCAAATTAAGTGCTCTTTGTTGACTGAAAATTAGTGGGCGTTCTTAGCACAACTTTCAACATAGTTTTGTAACTACAGCATGTTGTTGTTTTGTAGAGCGCTCAATTATGTGACAGCTGACAAGTTGCAGAGTTGCCATTTGCACAAAAAATTGCAACTAAGACTGCAACACTGTTTTCCATCTCCCCATCTGATTGCAGGGGTATTTGTAGTGAATAAACAGTCATACAAATGCCAATGGAACCCTTATCAACAAATCTTAAGAAGCCTCTTATTGTGTGGTCAAACTGTTTGATCGACATAACTTTAATGAGTTTAATAATGACATCAATAGTCCTGTAAATCAAAATTCTACAAAGAAATGCCGCTTCAGTCTGGATGAATTTCTTCGAGTGTAACAAATCAAAGCGACAAGGAAACAAGCGAGAATACAAATTCTTTATAAAGAATAAGAATCACAACAAAAATCTCCGACAGTGAAAGACCACAGATTTCTTTTCAAAGCATAAAAAGGCTAAAACAAATAAAAACAAAAAAAGAAGAAAACAGAAAAAAGAAACCAAATAAACCAGTCTACTTACCCAATACGGTTACATTTATCCGGCAATTACGTGTCGGTGATTTATGAAAATCAACCCGACATTTATACAGACCCGCATCACTGATTTGTATATTTTTAATCCTTAAAGCTGGCGGATTTGAGTCATAATAAAAATGTGCCTTATTTTTAAATACATTCTCATCAGCCCATGGTATACCTTGATGCAGTGAACGGCCTCTGGCATCAAAACTGTAAAGAGAGGGAAAAAACAGAAAAATTAAATACAGATCTTGTTTCTTTTTTTTTTTTGTACAACAACAATAGAACAAAATAAAATTAAAATGAGAACATTGCTCGAGACGAGAATTTTTAATAAAAAATTAACGAGTTCTTCTAGGGAAATATTTATTGGTTCATATAAAAAGTATTAAAGACTTTCTGCCAGTGGTGGACAACATTAACCTGATTGCGATACACGATTACGTGATAATTCAGTTCAAATTTTTGGCAAAGACTGTTAAAAACAATTCTTATTCACGTACAAAACATTTTGCATTGGCATTATTTGATTCATTAGCACGGTCTTCTAGATATTCTCCCCCCTTAAATTAATTCACTTATGCAGCATCAATAAATGTTTGAGAATGAAAGGAAGTCCAACACACCGATAACTCTGAAACGAAGCTTGAATGTTAGAAAAAAATTGTCAAAAAAAATTGTCAGAAAAAATTTTAAGAAAAATATTGTCAGAAAAAATTGCCAGAAAAAATTTTTCAGAAAATTTGTTAGAAAAGTTGTCAGAAAAATTATTAGAAAAGTTGTCAGAAAAATCCTTAGAAAAAAATTTTGAAGACAAAAATTTTCAGAAAAAAATTTTCTGTAAAACTTTGTCAAGAAAGTTGTCAGAAAAATTTTCAACAAAAATTTTTCAAAAAAAATTGTCAGAAAAATATTGCCAGAAACATTGTTAGAAAAGCTGAATTGGCTGAATTTGACGGATGGCAAGGATTATGTAGGCTATGAGATTTGCTAGGGCTTGTGCGACCTAAGAAAACCGCACAAGAAAAAGTCTAATACGGTCAAATCGCATCATCCCCACGTGAGATAAATATGCCCTCAAATCGCGTGTGCATAATATCCAGTGAGCTGTGTATTACGTAGGCTCAATCTGTTGATGATATCCAGATCGTGCAGTTCTCTTGAACTTGGTAATCATCGATGTATAATGCTCGCCGTTGCCAGTGACGCCATAGCCAAAGTAGCTCTCAAAGAAATATGAACCGAAGACGCCGGCAGCCCAAAATCCGCACCAGACAGTGACTTTTACGCAATGTATTCGATACTCTCAGGTCTTATCTTTGGTATCGTCTTCAATTTGATAATTTTGCTTGTTCGCATACCTTTTCACTTAGAAATGAGCCGTATTGCTGATGAAGATTTTTCCATGCAAATTAGGACGAGTTGACAACTACTTCACCGTCCATTCAGCAAACGCACGTCTTATCTATGGTCTTCCACCATGATTGATGTAGCGTCAACAAAAAGCTGACAAAATTTGGAAGTCCCTGTTGGATAGCAATATACACGTTACACGTACACCTGATACCATACTTTGTATAGTATTGTATAGTGGGACTTACTTGTTTTTGTTGTAGTTACTGGTTGTTTGTTTTAGTTTTTTTTGGTAAAAACAACAATTGCATATAAAGTTATTAACGGCAATAATTACAAACCACAAGTAATTACCCAACCCAGTTTTATTACTTTGTGTTGATGTTGATGTTGCTTTTTGATTGATGTGCCATTGGCAAATGGTAGGTGGCTGTCATCATAAATACTTTTAACGAACAAACATTAAGGAGTACATATATACATACATATCCACAAACATAAGAACACAGTTGAGGCCGAAAAAAAGCGACGACTGTTTAAAATTCTGTGATTGTAAAGGGGGCTAAAAGCTCTACAAGTGGTTTTCTAGTCGCACATAAATGATTTATCACAGCGATACGTTATGCTATGCCCTGGCAAAGTACGGAATAAAAAATGACTTCTAGGCTCCCTTTCTTCAAGGAAGATGTAAAAGAAATCAATAACTGCGTAAGTCGGCAATTATAAGTCGTTGGTGCAGTTGAGTGGGCCTGAGGATAAACTTTCTATATGAAAGATAATTCGACTCCAAAGTGAGATAAGATTGCAGAAATGGTGGTAAAATATTTAGAAATATCACTGGATATCAAATTCACATGGAGCTCTGATATAAAGATTATCTCTGGACAGCTCATACATGCCGTAATAACATGCAGAAGGGTTGCAAGGAAGTCCTGTGGATACAACCCAAGAAAAATACACTAAATATGAGGGTCATATCTCTAGTAACTTTCGGGCAATTGTCTGGACATACATACGTAACATAATTGGTCACTACAACCCTTCAGTCAGGATTACGACCTAGCTTCTCACACCACTTATGTTGTGTGCGTTAATTTTATACATTAAAGTCGTCTCCCAACGACAAATTTTTGAGAAAGTTTTCATGGCATTTTTATTTATTCTCAGAGTTTATTGCCAGAAATCTTTTGAGAGAGTCGCAGAAGAAATATTTTTTCATTTTGATGTCTGCCCTGGAGTTTGAACAGTGGCCTTACGTCCAATAAGCCAACACACTACCTAGATTACGGCAACTTCAATTGCCTGGACAGGCAGATCAAATCGGAAAACAGCTCACATGGAGTTGGAGAAGATACATAGAATAGCGTATGCTGGTTTAACAGGGTCAGTGAGGAGCTGTGCTTCAGTTTGCTGAAAGCTCTGTTATATTTAAAACCGTTGTACCTGGTAGTGAAGGCCTGAGCTTTGGAGATTATAATTGGGTTAATGGGAGACAAGTGAAATTCATTTGAGCGTTTCTAGAACTATGCAATCGTGTGGCTGGCAGCCCCCTCCCCTGACATCATGATTTTGGAAAGTGCTTTGCAACGAGACTTAGTAATAGAAATGAATGGAGAAGTCTAAGATCAAAATACTTTTCCAAAAGGAGGTACTGTTTTGTGGTATACTGATGGCTTAGGACAAGCTAGATCGTAATCCTGACTAAAGGGTTATAATAACTAATTATGTATGTATGTATGCGCCATCGCTCATGAACAGGTCTGGGGACAGAAGCAGAAGTTTTTGGCTTTTCAAGGAAATATTCCAAGCTCATGAAAATATTTGAAAGTCTATGTCATCCTGAAGATGTGCGCAATTCAACATGGATAGGAAATACAAAACATTGCACATAGCAACACTATCAGAGAGCTAGAGCGCCTCTTTTGAGACTAAATCGAAACAAGTATGAGATTGCCTTGAGAAGCTGAATAAGCTAGGTAGGTAGGTAGCTTTGTTTGGCCTCAGCTCATGTGAGAATTCTCGGCATTGACTAAGCTTGCAAGGAGGACAGCTTTCACAGCGATAATAAGGCCAAACCTCTTATATGGAGTGGATGTGAATGTTTGGAAGGGTATGATCAAAGAAACGTAAAATAAAAAGGGATAAAATTCCTACTCAAACCAAATGGGTTTAAGGCAATCAAAACTTTGATAGAAAACTTGCAATTACAGGACATATGAGTCATCCATCAGACTATACAGCAGTAACCTGACGTTGATAACAGGTCTTTTGACAGCGCACTGTCGTCTAAATGTTTAATTACACAGTATATCGTGCCCAACTTATAGATTTTGCGTCGATATGAATAATTACTTAGTGGAACCTACCCAGACTACATAGGAGTAACCCTAGGTTGACGGGCACTGTCAATGCAGTGCACATTTATTCAGAATGTGGGTTATCTCGAGCTCAGTATGAAGATTCTGTGCCGATGAGAATAATGCATCGATCATTTTCTTGCAACTTGTGTGAAGCATTAGTAGATTCCAGGGTATATGTCTAGTGACTGTTTAAGGCTTTTACTCGCGACAATAATTAGTGTGCTGCCCTATGAAGCAAATTTGAATCTGCTTGAGCTGCTAAAGGATTTTGTCCGAAAAAGAGTCAAAGGTACTGCATTCTTATTGTACTTCTCTGTGTATGCGTAACCCAAAATAAATTTTAGGCAAAAAATATAAATCCATTAGCACTTACACGTGTAAAATCTATATGACTTATGTACCATTCAAGTATCATGAATGTTCTCCAAATATTCCAAGAATTAAAATCTTCATATTTATTCGCTTATACTTCAACTCTTAGATATTTTGTACACATTTTAATGATGTTCTTTAAAGAACACACAGTACATATGAGAAAAGGAACAAAAACTACATGTGAAAAACATGCCATGCAAGAAAAAAAAAAGAAACCCAAAAATAAAATGCTGCAAAGAAAAAAAATTGAGAAAAATTGTAATCAACACGTTGATGTCTTATGTGACATCAAAAAAAAAAAAAAGAAAACGACATGAAGACAGAAATTCGATTAAAAATTCTATTGTTGTCGCATGTTTATGTTAAATAAACACACAGTAAAATAACGACACCAATATAGCATCGGTATTCAGCATTCAACTGCGTTAATATCATCACAACACAACAGGAGAGAAGCATCATCAACCGTTGAGACATCAATTTTAGTGCAAGAGAGACTATAACAACAATATTTCCCCTCCGATTTTAAATATCTGCTCCTCAGAAGGTGGTATGCGTGTTTGTGATAAACTGCCATGATGATGTTTTTCTCTTTAAAGCCATAGGAAAGAAACACATTTTCATCACTTTAACGACGGCAATAGCTAGAAAGAAAAACGACAACATCACATATAAACAGGGAGATATGAGACCCCTGTGTGTGTTTATGGCACTTTTTCTTTTTCTTGATAGAATTTATAGGGGGAATTCCCTACACGTAATATAAGCGGGGCAATTTGCAAAGGGGATACAAATTCTTATTTAAAGCTTAAAAAATTAAAGCAAACTCATGGAAGCTACTTTACAAGCCTTTTGGAATATTTAAAATCTGTTTTGCTTGAGTTGCTTTACAGACCACACTCCAGCGACTTATAGACCTTATAGCACTATAGACCCTTAAACATCTTATTTAAGCAACTGATCCCATGTTAGTTATATTTTATATTAGTTAATAGAGCAAGATTTTCTTTAAGGAATAGTCTTCTAAAAGTAAATAGAACCTGCCATGAAAAGTTTCTCAAAATTCTGCCATTCGGAATCGAATCATGGATAAAACTAACATACACAACATGGGTGCTGGGATTGGTTGTAATTCTGACTAAAGAATTTTAATGGCCACTAACTTTAATTTCATTCCAGCATGTAGCTTTAAAAGCTAAGAGGATAGTCGTTAACTACGACAAGATTTTTGATAAACCTGGAGTAGTTTACACTTCCATCAGAACCGAATAATGCAATACTTGCCTCTTCTGGATACTACCATACACAGTTCTAGACAATAGTCACCCTGAAACAGAACCTTCAGGTGGATCGCCGCTGTTATCGAATTTTTATTACGAAATGTGGTGCGAGAAATAAATTCTTACTACTCCGATTAAGTACTTTACTTACATACACATGCATACATAATTGGTTATTACAACCTTACAGTCAGGATTACAACCTAGCTTCTCATACCAATAATGTAGTGTGTTAATTTCATACATGAGTGGCGAGTCTTAAGTGTAACGTCGACTCCGAACGATAGATTTTTGAGAAACTTTTCATGGGAGGTTATATTTACGCTCAGAGTTTTTGTTAGAAATATGCTGAGAGGGAGTCGCCGAAGAATGCTTGCTTACTTGCTTAGTTGGCCACAACAACCCAATTAACGGATACAAGGTCGTCCTCTTCGCCGACTTCCGCAGATCCCCGCATCAAATACCCGTCTCACCGGAGCATCCTCCTTCATTCGAACGACATGGCCGAGCCAGCGCAGCCGCTGGATATTAATACCCTGCACGACGTCTATGTCGTCGAGCTCATACAGCTCACTGTTGGATCGAATGCGGAAATCATCGCCAACTCGTACTGGACCGAAGATCTTACGCAGTACTTTTCTCTCGAATGCATCGATGCTTAATACGGTCCATGCCTCTGCGCCATAAAGAAGCACGGGTAGGATGAGCTTCTTGTAGAGTATTAGTTTTGTCGTACGAGAGAGGTCTCTGCTACTCAATTGCCTATTGAGACTATAGTAGTACCTGTTGGCAAGAGCGACCCTGCGCTTGATCTCCAGACTGACATCATTTTTGGTGGTAACGGCGGAGCCAAGATAAATAAATTCTTTGACTATATCGAAAGTATAGTTATCGGTCGTAAGCTGAGATCCAATACGCCGCACGTCTCTACTTGTCGATAACATATACTACGTTTTGCCTTCATTTACTGCCAGACCCCTCTTAGCAGACTCCCGTTCAATAGCACTAAATGCAGTAGCAACATCTTGCCCATGATGTCAATGTCGTCAGCGTACGCAAGCAACTGGACACTTTTTGGAAAAATAGTCCCGCCTTTTGCAGAACACTCTCCATGACGACGCATGATAAGGGATCGCCTTGTCTGAAACCTCGCACGGTATTAAAAGGTTCAGAGAGGTCCATTCCTACATTGACGGAGCTGCAGGAATTGCCAACGTCTTTCTGCATAGCCTTGTCAGCTTCACAGTTATACCGAGCTCAGACATTGCGGCAAAACACGATCGCTTATGGGACTACTGAAGGCTGCCTTATAGTCGACAAAAAAAAATACATTTTTTGTTTTGTTGGAGATGTTTGACAGGGGGTTTGAACCTCATGGCTTTAGGTCTAATAAGCCAACACATACCTACACACTACGGCGACTTCTGAAGTAATTTAGTACAATTAACCTTCTCAGCAATGCCAGGATGCTTTTCTATTCCGGCGAGTTAAATACATTTTTAAAATCAAAAATAATAATGACGTAGTATTTCCCGGTCTTACTACTACTCTCCATCGTCTTTCCGGCAATATACGCCTCGTAGCGAGTTTGGTAAATATAGTCAATCTATATTCTATTTCGGTTCGATGCGTGCTATTTAAAGCAATTGTCGCTAAGTAATGAGGTAATCATTTTGAACTAAAGCGCTGTTAACGAGTAAATCAAATTCTTTTTACTGGAGGCATATGATCAGTAGTCAGTAGGTAATGTGTTGATTTATTAGACATGAGGCCTCGGTTCAGATTCCAGGTTAGACATCTCCAACTAAACAAAATCTGACAAAAATATATCTTCGCTGACTTCCTCTCAGTAGACGTTTGTCAAAAACTCTGAGAGTAAATAAAATTGCCGTGAAAAGTTTCTCAAAAATCTGTCTTTCGGAATCGGCTTGAAACTTAAGGTCCCAGCACTCATGTATAAAGCTAACACGCACAACATTGGTGGTTTGAGAAGCTAGGTTGTAATCCTGACTGAATTGTTTTAATAACCGATTATGTGTGTATGTATGTGTTTATGATCACCATCTTTAATAGGCCATGATTAAAACTCATTAGCTTCGATACACAATGAAGTTCTTAAACACAAGGTTTTTAACAAAACGAAACTCCCCCTAAAAATTTTTTGTTTTTTTTTTGTTTGATATGTTAACGCGAGAGTATCAATGTTGAATACATCAAATAATACCAAACGAATTCAGAAGCTTACACTCATAGTTATGTACATAAGAATACATATTAAAAAATCATACATATTACACATGCATATGTATGTATTTACACATACAGCGTCGGTTGAAACTAAAGAAACAATTCTGACTATAGTATCAGCGACAATAGTTTTGAACCAAATCTCGCGCATTTATGCTGATTTTAAAAATTTTCAGAGACGAGTTCAAAGTTGAAGAATACAAAACGCAGTTTAGAAGAAAATTCTCAGGCTGCAGGTCTGATTACAAACAAATAGAAAAATTGTAAGAGATATGGGGGCCTTCATTAAAAGTCTCCAACTTTTAAATTTAAATTAAATAATTTAATTAAATTAAATAATCGAAATTGTTTATTCGTTTGAAAAACTTCTTGTGGTGCCATTATTTATGTACGACATCGGTGGATAGTGCATATCCGAAGTGACCAATTATTTCTGCCCCTGGCTTATAAATCACGCTGAATTTGATCGATGGCAAGAGTTATGTTGGCCTATGTTAGTTATCCTCGTCCATAATAGAGCAAGATTTCTTTAAGGAATAGTCTTCTAAGGGCAAATAAAATTGCCATGAAAAGTTTCTCAAAATTCTGTCGTTCGGAATCGATGTTGAACTGTAGGTCTAGCCGGTCCTGTATAAAACTAACATACACAACATGGGTGGATGAGAAGATTAAATAATGCGTGTATGTGACATATCATCGAAATTGGTTATTCGTTTGAAAACCTTCTTGTGCAGCCATTATTGATGCTGCGGCATCGGTGGATAGAGCACATCCAAAATGTCCAATTATCCATGCCTCTGGCTTAGAAATCACGCAGAATTTTATCGATAGCAAGAGTTATGTTGGCTTGGAAGAACGCAGTGGTTTGTGGCTTATTCGTATACAACTGCGACTAAAGAAAACTCCACAAGCAAAAGTCTAACCTCGTCAAACCGCAAGTTCACACATGCAAGTTCGGTTGTGCAGAATATGTGTATGTCATGAGCTGTGTGGCACATAGAGCCGTCCTGCTGAAACCCCGTGTCGAATGGTGGACAGATCATACAATTTATGCGAAAAGAAATTGGTAGTAATCTACCAATAGTGTTCGTCGTTTCAGTGATGGCCAAGTCAGCGTCGTTCTCAAAGAAACCCAAAATCCACACCAAAAAGAGACTTGTGCGGAATGCTTTGGATGCTCTTGGATTTCATGTGTATGGATATCGTCTCAAATTCAAAAATATTGTTTGTTCTTGTACTTATCCATCCAGAAATAGGCCTCATTGCTGAATATGGTTTTTCGATGAAATTTAGGATAAGTTGGTAAATGCTGCAGAGCCTATGAAGCGAATACACGCTTTTCTCGGTGTATGTCCATGGTTAGTTGGCAACATACATAATTGGTCTTTACAACCCTTTTGTCAGGATTACGACCTAGTTTCTCACACGTGTGAAAATTGTATACATGAATGAAGGGAGTTACAGTTTCGAGTCGATTCCGAACAAAAAATTTTTGAGAAACTTTTCATGGTACTTTTATTTACTTTCAGAGTTTTTGCCAGAAATCTGCCGAGAGGAAGACGCCTATGAAATATTTTTTTCAAATTTCGTTTCGTTGGATATGTCTGACCTGGAGTTTGAACTGTGGCTTTACGTCTAATAAGTCGACACACTACCTACTAGAATTAGTCGGAAAACAGACTGAATAAATGACAACCAATTTCACAGATGTAGCTTCAATAAGATGGTTTGTATGCGAAGGCTATCTACCGAATTCTTTGCGGTTTTAAAATATAATTCTACAGCCAAATTTTTTCATTGGCAGCCCTTATAATTTGTAGAAGTTTCAGCTTTTCTGGACATGTTTGCTGTTAGTAAGCGAATGAATTTTGATGACAAAATTCAATATTTTATGATAGTAGCTCGGGTGTGTTCAGTTAGTTTTGATCGACACTGTTGTGTATGAACATACACACGCACATAATGAACTGGTATTTGTTGTGTTTATTTGATGTTTTCCTTTTAACACAATCGGTTAACGAAACGGAGCAGAAAAGTTTACCTCTGGGCATGATAAAGTTTTCCTTTCTCCATTTTTGTTTTCGCATAAATATAGGGGAGGGTAAGAAAGAAAAAAACCTTCTCCAACTCCCTTTTCTAATGTTGTTGTTTAAATATAAAAGAAAATTATTTCATACTTAAACTGTAAATGATTTTGTATAACAAACGAAACCAAAGAACCAAAAAAAAAGTACAAAAATTTCTGTGATGTTGTTTGTTTTATGAGGTGACAAAATATTTTCTTTTTTTCGTTCTTTTTGTGGTGTGTTGAGTTGTAAAAATTTACAAAATAAACACAAAAACAAACAAACAAACAGTAAATGAAAGGAAAAGTTTCTGTTCTAATATCTTTATTTTCTTCTTCTTCTTAAGGGTACAAAAAAAGGGGAGGGGGGCCAAAAACTTTTAACTTCAAATCACAGCCTTTGACAGTTCTGGTTGAAGACGGTAGAATATGTGAAGAGTTAATTTGTGTTTTGTAGGAATAATTTATATTGTTATGTATAATTTTTATGAAATTGTCAAAGAAACCAAACAAAAATTAAGCATTTGATTAACAAAAAAACAAAAAAAAATTAAAAACTTAAAAAAAAATTATAAAATAAGTGAAGATAACGACGTCTGCTAAGGTATAATAGATATGAGATACAAAAGATTAATACAGCATGATATCTTGTAGTTTGCTATCCAAATGAACCTGATTTAAAATTGAATTTGTTGGTCATTGAAATTTTTTCAAAATTTTCGGTTGTTTTGCCATACTGTGCAACCCCTAATATAAACCTCGCATAATAGCATCTTTGGTTACGATGAGACCAGAAATTTTGAACAAATTACCCACCATGGCTATCGCCTACATGGTTAAACTGGCCGATTCATTACCCAGGGAGTACAAAAGAGTTGACATTATTGTTGCGTAGTCTAGCCCGTCGGTTAGAAGTTGCCTTCTTCCGAAGTTCCGAATCGAATGACCATTGCGTCTTTGGCAGCAGCAAATTTTACTTTAAAAAATATTTTAATAGCCATGGAAAGCAACATTTTCCCCATATCTAAGTCCTTTAGCGTCTACATAACACATAATTGGTCGTTACAACCCTTCAGTCAGGATTACGACCTAGCTTCTCACAACAATTGTGTTGTGTGTGTTAATTTTGTCATGAGCGGCGGGACCTACAGTTTAAAGTTGACTCCGAACGACAGATTTTTCAGAAGCTTATCATGCGACTTCCTCTCAGCAGATTTTTGACTCAGATTAAATAAAATTGCCATGAAAAGTTTCTCAAAAATCTGTTGATCGGAGTCGACTTTGAACTGTAGGTACCGTCACTCATGTGTAAAATTAACACACACAACATAAGTAGTGTCAGAAGCTAGGACGTCTCGTTTTGACTGAAGGGTTGTAGTGACCAATTATGTCTGTATGTATGTGACTGTGAGATATCATTGAAAATTTTATTTCTTTGAAAGACCCATTATTGATGCCATTGTGTGTGGAACAGAGATCAACACTCGTACTCATTCAGATTCATAACTTTAGAAAAATACTTATAATACTCATCAATGGTTCGAGTGATCATTCATCAAAATTTACGGTCTTAGTTGTTGTTGCATTTACAAAAAAAGAAGAAAGAATAAGAGAAAGACAGTAGGCAAAGCAAACACACAACCTTCTAGTGAGTATTTTAGTGTTCGTATACGAATCGGACTTACTTTGTGATTCTTGTAAATGTTGAGTCCTAGAGAGTTGAAATCAACAACATCATACGTGTTGTTAAGTATAAGTATGATGAATACTTCAAATATTTATACTTGAATATGAGTAGTATGAGTATAATATTAAAATAAGTAACAATGCGTATAAGTATCAGAAATTATGAGTATGATTCGATTCTACTCAGCTTTGGTGTGGAACATAATATCGTTTAAATATTCGCCTTTTTTTCTTTAAATGGAGTACATCCGAATTGTGTAATTCTCTTATAGTATAATTATATACAGTGAACAGTAAAAGTCTTAGTACGGCAATATATTTCAGCAATTTTATGAATTTTAGCCAAAAGAAGTCGCCATGGTCTAGTAGGTAGTGTGTTGGATTATTAGACGAAAAACCAGGATTCGAGCCCCAGACCAGACATTAAAATAAATTACAAAAAGTATTTCTTCGGCGACTTCCTTTCAGCAGATCTCTGGCAAAAACTCTGAGAATAAATGAAACTGCTATGAAAAAGGTTTCCAAAAAACTGTCTTTCGGAGTCAACTTTAAAGTGTAGATCCCGCCACTCAAGTATAAAATTAACACACACAACATGAGTTGTGTGAGAAACTAGGTCGTAATCCTGTCTGAAGGGTTGTAAGGACCAATTATGTATGTATGTGCATGTATATTTATTGCATTAATTTATTTCTGTTTTGTTATAAAACAAACAATTTTTTAATATATTTTATAAAACAAGAGAAAAATAAGGAAAAGTTCCAGATGACTTCATAGTTACCCCCCAAGGAGAAACCTGAGTAAATTTAAAATTCAAAGGCCTAATATATGAAAATGTTATTCCTTGTATTTAGTAGAATATCCCTTAAGGTCAAGCACTCCATTTAAGCCATTTGGAATTGAATGTACAAATTTGTTTAGTGTTTTTTGGTGGCACCATGCCGAAGTTTTTCGGTTGACTTTTGTTTGAGGTTTAGCTATTACGTAACCGTTCTTTCAAATGATCTCCTAAATACTCTCTTGAAGTCAAATCGGAACTTTGTTCAAGAGTATTAAGTCTGTGGGGACTTCTTTTTGTCAAAATATATTGCCGTACTAAGACTTTTGCTGTACACTGTATATATAATGCCTATAAATGAGGGTAAATTTGACCGATGGCTAGGATAGTCAGAATCAAATATCACGACCTCGTGGCCAGTTCACAACACTTTTACGTGAGATGATCATTCCCTCAAATCGTTTGTGCTGTATACACAATATGACATGAGCTGTGTAGCTCGTAGCACTATTCTGTTGTTGTTGTCCAGGTCAAGCAATTCTGATAAAAATAAGTTCGTCCCCAGGTAAAAATTTTACGATGACGGCGCTAGACCAAAATCCACACCAAACATTACTTTACTGGGAATGCATTGGGCGCGTTCCTGGATCTGATGTGCATTGCCAACAACATCAGCAACTACAATTATATTTAGCCTATAAACTTTTCATCTTTTCTGTCACACTTTATAATTAACACAAAAAACGAAGTTGAATGGTAACACCGTCGGAATTAGTATCAATTTCTGGGGCTTCTGTGTAAGCTGGCTGTTTTATACGGTGTACAGATATGTACCTTTATTGCGTAAATCGCCATTATTGAACTCAATATTTCATATAAGGTTTCAATTAATAATTGCGCAATAAATACGCATATTGTTATAATATTGAGTAAAACATAAAATACAGCACTGTCATAAGTGTGTTTCGTGAGCATATTACAACTTACTGAACACTTTCTGTTGACATTTGACAACTCAATTCTGACAATTCAAACAACGACAAAAAAACATAATAAAAACAATGTTGTTGAAACAACCAGCTGTTTTGTTTACCAGCTGTAAACTGAATATTGAATAAACAGCTGAACTTCGTATATTATTATGCCTGAGCACTTAAAACATTGTGCTCAATTAACCGAATATTGACTCAATAGAAGTGCATGTCTGAACATAATATTAGAATTACTTTACTCTGATTATGATTGAATTTTAGTAATTCTTAAGCAGAGGCATTGTTTGTTTAAAAACAAACACAAATTTTTTAAGAAATAAGCCAACCTTAGGTGCTATTTAAACCATTTAAGGTTTATTAATAAGGGAAGGGTAGCCAAACAAAAAATTCTTAATTCTGTTTGTTTATTCAAAATTTCTTAAATCCAGCAAATCATCATGTAATGAGCTTACAATAAAGCTGACTGTAAAAGACAATAAAAACATTAAAAATTTGAAAATTATGGAACCTTAAATCGTGTAAAAAAAAATTTGTAAACAGAATTCTATGGACACGAATGGACAAATAAATAAAAAATCAATAATTGAAAGAAAACATTTTTCAAATTCAAATTAGTTTGAGACAATGTAATGACTCTTGAAAACATAGGCACTTAAATCTGAAAAACATAACACGTACCAAAGGTAAACGATTTCTGGCTAATCTTTGTCACAAATGAAAAATATTTTCCTTGTTTTCTAATTTAAATTTTAAATCAACAAAAATGAATTGAAATGAATTTCATTTGATTATCTTCTTTTTTTTGTAATTTTCCACTATGACAACAACAATGTTAACAACATTGTTTTCTGTGAGTAGCGTAGAGTCCAATAAAAAAGCAAAATTTATCCCCAAAACATCATTTACAGATCATAAAAATTCATGTAAAAATTTTCATTATTTTTCCTTTTTTTCGTTTTTATGTACACGTGTATGTACAGAATGTATATCCTATGTATGTATGTATATCGCTTACAAAAATGTTTAACAAATAAATTAAATTGACGAACATAAAAAAACATTATTTCGTTGACATTTCAAGTTTGAAATTAAAAAATAAAAATAAATTGAAGACACCAAAAAAATATCCACTTCCATCCAAATGACTTTTTAAGAGGGCCCATCAATATAAATTGGCTGAAATATTTTATGGTTATTAGTAAAAAATTAAAAAACGCTGGCAGCATTCGCTCATTCCCTGAAAAAAAAAACAAGCAATTAAGCTGTTTCAGTTGATAAAGTTGTCGTGGCAGATAAAGAAAAATGTTGTTTTAAAAAATAATTAAATTTTTTATTACATTTTAGCTGCCATTAAAATGACTTTTTTACGAAATTTACACGAAAAGAAAATTTATTTTTAAGAAAATTTAATCCCATGAATCTATAGGGCCTGGTAACAGAGATTTCATAACTTTGGCAGTTGATAACGGCCATTTTGTTGTAGCCACATCTTGTCAAATTAGTTGTCATTTATTCAATCTGTCTTGCCAAATCATCATGAATGTATATAGCATTCAAAATTACGCTCAAATTCTGGAAATGTTTTATCGAAATGTGTGTTCAATCACCATAATCGTCGTACCGAGAAGACTATAGGCAATGCAGTGAATAAATTTCAGTCCACTGGTTCAGTAAACGATCGACCAACACCCATACGTTGATGAAGCACAAGATCTGCAGAAACTGTCATTGTCCTTGAGAGTGTGCAGTAGAATGATCCTTTGTTCAGTAAAGAATCGACCAACATCCATATGTGAACACCCATAGGTTTACATATGGTACACAAGATCTGCCGACACTGTCATGGTCCTTGAGACTGTGCAGTAGAATGTTTACTTGTTCAGTAAACGATCGGCCAACACCCATATGTTGATAAAACACAAGATCTGCCGAGACCGTCACTGACACTATCCTCGAGAGTTTGCAGTAGAATGTAAACGGAAGTAAGTTCGTGACGCTCTTAAAAATTCATGCTTTCGCCTACCACAACTTGGAAAACATTGCTTCGGGGCTTATGCCTGCTGTCTTACAAAATTCGATTGACCCAGTAACTGAAGGTAAATGACATAGATAAACGACATGCGTTCGCTAAATGGACTCAGGAGCAATTGGCAACACATCTTACCTTTCATCAAAAAATTATGCTCGGAGATGAAATCTATTTCTGGAAGAATGAGCACGTGAACATACAATATTTTCGAATTTTTTACGATAACGAGGATTTCGATCCCTAAAAGGAAGTCGCCCATTCTGCGTTCTAACAAAAACTCTGAGAGTGACTAGAATTCCAATGAACTTTTTTTCAAATCAGTCGTTAAACCATGAACTACAGCGCCATTTTTAGTTAGTTTGAAGAAAATTCATCGTAGAGAAGTGCATTACATAACAGCCTTTCAGTCTAGATTACGACCTAATTTTTCACACCACTTATGATGCGCGTGTGTTAATTATACACGTGAGTGGTAGTACCTTCAGTTTAAAGCCGACTCCGAAAAATTTTTGTTCACAATTTTTTTTGGAGTTGTCTGAGCTGAAGCTTAAACCATGGCCTCACGTCCATTCTTTATATTTCTTACATTCTTTACATTTCTTACATTCTTTTCTGTTCTTACATTCTTTACATTTCTTAAATTTTTTACATTTCTTACATTGTTTACATTTCCTACATTGTTTACATTTCTTACATTCTTTTCATTTCTTACATTCTTTACATTTCTTACATTTTGCACATTTCTGACATTCTTTACATTTATTACATTCTTTATATTTCTGAAATTCCTCAGATTTTTTACATTCTATACATTTCTGACATTCTTCGCATTTCTAATATTTTTAACATTTCTCACATTGTTTACATTTCCAACATTTGTTACATTTCTTACATTCTTTACATTTCTTACATTCTTTAAATTTCTTTACATTTCTTACATTGTTTACATTTCTTACATTCTTTGCATTTCTGACATTCTTTACATTTCTTGCATTTTTTACAATTTTTGCATTTGTGGGGGTGAGCAGGGAGAGAATAAAATAAAATATTTTGCGAGAATGCGAGTAAAATAAAACAAAGATAATTAGTTTAAATAATCAAATATTATTTATTTGTTGTACATAAACGTACCTTTCGGGTTGGGGGTTGATCGGGTAATGATCAATTCTTTTCTAATTTTATCAATTCACAATAATTCATAGTAAAGCAGGGGTGGTTAATTACACTTTAACAAAACTTAAAACTAAACTTAAAAGTAGGGTGGCCAGCGTGAACAGCATTCTTTACATTTCTTGCATTCTTTACATTTCTTACATTCTTTAAAATTTTTTACATTATTTTCATTTCTTACATTTTTTACATTTCTTACATTCTTTGCATTTCTTACATTCTTTACATTTCTTAATTTAGAACACAATGTAATGGTTTTTTCTATTTCCTACTGAGGAAACCATAAAAAGTATGCTACAGCGTAGTTTCCTTGTGGAGATGAAAATATAATTTCTTGTTGATTTCTTTTTTTGATACTCGCCTATCACTTGTGAATGGCTTATTCTACTATCGATTGGATTCAATCAACTAAACTAAAAACATTTTCCACCACATTATGTTCTCCAAATACATTCTTAATGACCTCGCTGGCTGGCTGACTGGCTGTCTGGCCAATACAACCAGGCTAAAGAGCTTTACGGCATTTAATTAATCAAATAACGTTTTATTGTTATACCCAGAGACTTAGTCTCAAATACAACCATTGTCTTGAGGCAAAAAATAAACGGAAAATAATGTTCCTTGTTGTTGTTTGTTTTCTAATGGTTTTTCTTTAAGTAAAATGTTCGTTCTTTTTCTACATTTTACACTCTTAAAGTACATTTAAATGCAGGTCATTAAAATAAAAAAACAACAGAAAATAATAGAAGGCATTTCAGCAAAAAAAATAAATAAATAAATAAAAAAACAGAAGAAAAATTCAAATAAAAAAGTTACTTTAGCTCCATGTACATCACCATCCGCATTACAGCGTGTAATGAAAAACGTATAAAAAGTTTTTCTTCTTTTCATCATTTTTTTTCTTCTTCTTCTTATTTTGTTGCTTAAAGCAAATGATTATAAAACAGACTTTGAAATAAAAAGAAGCGAAAATAAAATAAATTTCAAAAGTTTTGTGGCATATTTTTCTTTGCAATTTTTATGCTTCAGATTTTTATATCCTTTGCTGCCATTGGTTGTGGCAATCATTTGATATCTCTTGCACCTTAGAAGTTATTTTTCATGGCTCATGATATTATAAAATTGGAATTAAACTGCCGCTGTAGTTTATTGTTCAATACTCGTCTAAATTTGTTGGAAATATGAGTCCACAATAGGGCCGGCATTCAAACTTCCCAAGATCATCAGCTTTATGCAGAATGCAAAAAACGAAAAACTTTCCTTGTGCGCATGCAAATGTGGCTACTAGACTGATGGACAAAGCCTATTAATTTAAAGGGTGAGTCATTTAAGGAATACATGAAAAACCGTTGTTAGCAAAAGAAGGGAAAAAGAGAAACAATTAAAAATTGTGGATAAAAAATCATTGATTGAACAAAAGAAAAAAGAAAGAAGGAGAAGGAATTAAATTAAAAAAAAGTTCAAACGCTTACCATAAAGAATGGAATGGAAGTTTGAAATTGTATTGGTACATAAAGGAGAGAATGTGGTATTTGCCTCTGTTGTGCACTCCATTTATAAGTTTAAATTTAAAAATTTTACCAAATTTATTTCTTTGTTGTGAAGCACAATTGTTCCAGTTAGAAATGGTATATCATTTCATTCATAAGGCTGTCATGGCTGGCCGCACTGTTCACCATGCAATCGATCCAATTTTTGCGCACTTCTTCAAGCATAAGAAGACGTATCTCGGTAATCGCATCACTCATGTTGGCCTTCAAATACTCAATTGTCTGTGCTTTGTCGGCATAACACTTTTCTTTAACGGCGCTCCACAGAAAATAGTCCAACGATGTCAAATCACAGCTTCTTGGCGGCCAATTGACTTCACCACATCGGCTAATTAAACCCTCATCAAACGTTTGATGCCATAAATCGATTGTGGTATGAGATGTGTGGCAAGTTGCACTATCCTGTTGAAAGCAAACATCGTTCACATTAATATCATGAACAGCGAGTACAGAAAAATTGGTTATCATGTTAGGAAAGATGTCGCCATTTACCGAAATGGTGGCGCCATCTTCATTTTCAAAGAAGTATTGGCCAATGATGCCTTCACTCGTAATGGCTTGTCATTGGCTTCTGTAAGACCACGTGTGGATTTTCTGAGCCCCAAATACGACAAATTTGCTTATTAACATACCCACCAAGATGAAAGTGAGTTTCATCCGAAAATGGACTTCATCGTGCAGTTTCTGGTTGCCCCATCTAGCGAAGCTAAAACGAAGCGGATGGTCATATGCCTTCATTTTCTTCTTGAACCAATTGAACTTTGTAAGGCGTCACAGATCTTTCCACTAAGTTCGATGTAATCTGATGCGTGAAATGTTCGATTCTTGAGAACGATGACGAGTTGATGTTGATAGATTCAGGCACACTCTCAGCCACATCTTCGATATTTTCGGGTGAAAGCACAGTACGAGCACGCTCACGTCTTGGGCCATTAAAAATGAAACATGTTTTACGAACTTTAGCAATAAACTTGCCTAAACCGGTTACGGTTTGTTCTTCTCTCCTGCCAAATTTTGTACGACATTTTCATGCAATTTCCCGATCAATTGTCATTGTTTTGAAAATAAATTTCCAATAAATCCAAACGTTGCTCAAGCGTAAATCGATTCATTACGTTCAGTGCAGAGAATATACTGAATTTTGTGACAGAATAGAATGGATGGTTCAAATTTAAACCGATAGATGACCCACCCGATATATGAGTCATCTATGTGCGTAATATTCCGAAATATTTTCCTCCAGTTTCCTTAATATTACCTCACTTAGGTGATGAATATTTTTTCATTCACAAAGTTTTCTTTTGCTCGCAGACGGTACGGTAAAGAAGCATCCTCTCAGTCGCATCATTTATTCAAAACAATATCTTCTAAGAAATTTCTAAATGATATCATCACAAGGGAATTAAATTCCTTCCTTCCTATCAAAACTTATTGAAAAAATTCTACCAATTAAACTTTATAGGCTCCCTGAAGATTCCTTATTCCACTCTTCTGTTGTAAATTAACAATAAAAAACATTAAAGCTTTGAAAGTCCCTTTTGGAACACTGTAACACAACTGAAATGCAACACATCTAATAAAGCTATAAGACCCATAAAGGAGAGCATTTTTGTCTATTCCGGTTGCCTAAACTTGTACACGCTCTCTCTATCCTGTCTATAAAGGAGGGCCCATACAAAATATAGACACCAAGTGGAATACAAATATAAATTAACAACAAAAATTTTAACACATAATAAAAGTGAACGAAAAAAAGAAGGAAAGAAAAGAGATGAGAGAAATAAAATAAAAATTATACCTTAAAAATGTAATCGTAAAACGTGACAGGTTTAATTTACTGTCATCATTAACTGTTGTCATCCCCAAAAGAAACAAAGAAAAATATACGACAAATGCCAGCTGTAAAGCAGGAGACGATATGAAAAAATATACGATACTGTGTTGTGGCACCTTAGAAAAAAAAGTAAGAAATAAAACAAGAATTTTTATTTCGAATTTTATTTTCATTGTATTTCACACAGAACAAAAGAAAATCTCCGATGTAAACATAATATGCAGAGACAGAGGACATACTATGGGTGGCAAAAGTATATCGTCAGTAAATAGTTTTTTTTAAAACTGTTTTGAAGTCCTCAGAATTGCCATCTGAATGCAGTGAGAGAACGCTGTAAACTTTACAGTGTAAAGCCTTTAAATAGCATAATCGATTTAAGAAAAGTTTCTCAAATCAGTTGTTCACAGTTGACATTAAATTGTGGATCTCGCCGCTTATGGATAAAATTAACACACACAACATGGGTGTTGTGAGAAGCTAGGTTGTAATCCTGACTATAAGGTTGTGATGACCAATCATGTATATGAGTTTATTGGAATTGCCCGATGACAAAATCTGATTGAACCTTTTCATCCAAATATTTAACGAGCCTGCATTCTGTAAGAATACATACGTAATTGGCCATTACAATCCTTCAGTCAGGTTTACGGCATAGCTTCTCACAGCACTCATGTTGTGTGCGTTTACAGTTTAAAGTCGTTTCCGACCAACAGATTTTTGAGAAACGTTTCATGGCAATTTTATTTACTCTCAGAGTCTTTGCCAGGTCTCTTGGCCGTAATTTTTTCAGGGTTTTGTTATCTGTAAGGATATCGGACATGACACTTATCTCCGCATAACTTTTTAATCGTTTTTCTTAATTTCCTTTTTTTTTATCTGTGGGAAGTATTTCCAGTGGAACTTTTCTTGGCTCTCGATGGAATTATACTTTTGATACCACTCTGATGAGTTCAGGTTATATTCAGAAACAAGATTCAACTGCACCTTCAATGTTTACCTTCTGTTATTCTTACTGAAGAAGTCGCCGTAGTCTAGTAGATAGTGTGTTGCCTTACTAGACGTAAGGCAAACCCCAGGCCAGACATCAAAGACAAAATACAAAAATTATTTCTTCGGCGACTTCCTCTCAGCAGATTTCTGGCAAAACCTCTGAGAGTAAATAAAATTGCAATGAAAAGTTTCTCAAAAATCTATCGTTCGGAGTCGACTTTAAACTGTAGGTCCCACCACTCATGTATAAAATTAACACACACAAACAAAAGTGGTGTGAGAAACTAGGACGATGTAAAACCCAGGTACTTTACTTTTCTTAATTGACAAGTACCCGTCCTATAACCTAACCTAACCTATTATGTGTGGAATATAATGTCGTTCACATGTAGTGTGTTTGACTAGTCGAAGTTGCCATACCCTTTGTATGTAACTTAATATCAACACATTCTTACCTAACCTAGGTCGTGATCCTGACTGAATTATAAACATAAAGAATGACTTGCGTTTAAACCGCCTAGTGCCATATATCATGTAATTGTCTTGTGCTACAGGTTTACTGTCCCCAAATGGTTTAACTGACTGATTAAGTTTAGCGCGTACAATACTAACATATCCTTAGAGGAGCAAGTTTAAAAAAAAAAACTTTTTACAAATATTTCGTTAGTGGCTTGACTATTTCTCAAGGTCAACTTAAAAACAAACTTCATGACGCTGAATAAATTAGCTCTGAAGACTATAACTGGATAATGGCTTTTTGTGTACGACTTGTGTAATGAAAATTTAAGTGTAGCAGACTTACTATCACCCACTGTTATGTCACTGTATGTAGATCTCTTATTAACAATAAATTCGCTCAAATTGACATCCGCAATAACAACAAGAGACAGTTCTAACAGAAAATATTTACAAAATTTGTGCATCAATTTGTATCAACGTATTGGATAGTTGACATATCATAGAGACAGCCAGAGGAGCTCATGAAATGTTTCGTTTGGTGTAAAAAGAAATTTACGAGCCACCAATAAGATTTTAATTTGGGCAACACTATTTAAAATTTCTTACCTTCAGAATGAATTGAAATTCTTTTGTAGGAAATTTGTTTTTTCTTTTGTTTTTTGTTCTTTCCTGTATAAGACACATAATGGTAGTGACATGTGACAATTACAATAAGAAACCCAAGACAAGAGCACGAAACAGGGAGAAATATAGTTGGGATATCATGTAAAATGATCTGGAAAATTTTCGTGTCAATAAAATGTCAACACTTATTAACTGACACTTATTAAGGTTAATAAGAAATACATGAAAAACTAAAGACAGCGATGGCTGCAATAGAAGGGGAAAAGAAGAGAAACAATTAAAAATTGTGAATAAAAAATCAAGGTTTGGAGAAAGAAAAAAGAAGGAAGGAGGAGAAATTAAATTAAAAAAAGTTCAAACGCTTACCATAAAGAATGGAATGAAAGTTTGATATTGTATTGGTACATAAAGGAGAGAATGTGATATTTGCCTCGGTTGTAAAGGGTGGGCCATTTAAAAGTTTAAATTTAAAAAAGCAATGAAATAAAAACGATTTGAAATTTTGGCAAATTTACTTTTATGTTGCGAAGTACTATTGTTCCGGTTAGAAATGGAATATCATGTCATTCATAAGGTTGCCGCGGCTGGCCTCACGGTACCTCATTCGATTGGACCAAATGTCACGCAGTTTTCCGATTGTATGTGGTTGTATTTCGACAATGGCATCACGAATGTTGGCCTTCAAATGCTCTTTTGTCTCTGCTTTGTCGGCATAACACTTTTCTTTAACGGCACCCCACAGAAAATAGTCCAACATTGTCAAATCGCAGACTCTTGGCGGCCAATTGACATCACCATTTTGGCTAATTAAACGGCCATCAAAAGTTTGTCGCAATAAATCGATTGTGGCATGAAATGCGTGGCAAGTTGCACCATCATGTTGAAACCAAACATCGTTCACATCAATACCATGGACAGCGAGTACAAAAAAATTGGTTATCATGGTGCGATACGTGTCTCCATTGACCGTAATGGTTGTGATGTCCTCATTTTCAAAGACAAATGTGCCAATGATGCCTTCGCTCCACAAGCCGCACCAAACAGCTACTGGTAATGGATGCATTGGCTTCTATAAGACCACATGTGGACTTTGTGAACCCCAAGTACGGCAATTTTGCTTATTAACGTACCCACCAAAATGAAAATGAGCTTCTTCCGAAAAGGTAATTTTTTTTCAAAATCGACATCATCGTGCAGTTTCTTGTTGGCCCATCTAGCGAAGTGAAAACGTAGCTAATGGTCATAGCGCTTCATCTCTTGAAGCAATTGAACTTTGTAAGTCGTCATACCAAGATCTTTTCGCAAAATTCGACGTAAACTGGTGCGTGAAATGTTCAATTCTTGAGAACGATGACGAATTAATGTTGATGGGTACGCCCGCATAGCCACAGCTTCGATATTTTCGGGTGTACTCACTGTAGGAGCACGCTTACGTCTTGGCTCATCAACAATGAAACAAGTTTTAGGAAGTTTAGCAATAAACTTGCGTACACCGGGCACTATTAGTTCTCTGCGAACAGATTTTGTACGACATTTTCAAGCAATTTCCCGATCGATTGTCATTGTTTTGGAAATAAGTTCAAAACAAATCCCAATGTTGCTCAGGCGTTAATCGATTCATTACGTTCAGTGGAGGTAATATACTTAATTTGGTGTAAGAATAGAATGGATGGTTCGAATTTAACCCAATAGATGTGGCCCGCCCTTTATATAAAGGAAACGGAAAAACTGTATTCGAAATTAAGATTTGTAATGGCGCTGTTTTATGTTTTTTTTATTTCTCATTTCTTTACATTATTCCCCTTGGTTTTTATGTTTTCTTTTAATGTTCCTCGACATGCCACAAGACTATTGAATGTTTTTCTTGTACGTCCTTTAAAATTCTTTCATTCCATTCCTCCTTGAGTATTTTCCTTTTTTTCTGCCATAATTTCAAATTCCCATTTTTATTGTTTTGATTTCTTGTGAAACAAAAAGCGAAGGGTTTTTTAAATGCCTACTATAATAAATCGCTTGAATGAAGGCAAAACACAGTATTACAGCTAAAACGTCCCCCGCCCCCTCATTTTAAGTAAATGAAATTCAAAATGAAATGATTTTATGGTTTTACAACAAAAATTTAATTTGAATCAAATTTCAATTACTTCAAGAGTGTTGGCTTAGTCAAGCATAGCAGTAGAGTCAAAAGAAACCACCACCACCGCCAGTACCACCACCACCGCCAATACCACCACCACCACCAGTACCGCCTTCATCATCATCATCATCATCAACATCCACTTACAAAATACAAACAGATGTCTGTTTACATGTTGCCGGCAATTGACACAATCATTCAGTCAAATTGTTTTGTATTGTATGTAGAAAACTTTTTTTTATTGAAATTCCAGAAAAGCGTCAATTTGATGTGACGTTTCATTTGACACATTTTGTTACAAAATGCTGACATATTGCTTAGCATTTGATAAATCAAGCAATGCAAAATTTGTTTGCGGTTTACGTTGGTTTGTCCAATTCGTATGTAAAAGATTTTAAGTAACTGCTTCAATAGTGGCCATATTGAGAAAAATATTACATTTCCTCAATAAATAGGAAAATGTTCGGCTCTTTTTGGTGCAACCTCTTCTCTATTTTCTATATTAATACGACATACCTTTGAATATTTCTATACGAGACAAAACTTTTAACAGTAAACAACATGAAGGCAAGTAATTCAATTGAAATGGCTGGTACTGATTAAAAGCAAAGGTGTAATGTTCCATCATGAATACATCGTAGCAAACACTCATTTGACGACCCAGCAAAAACTGGGAAAGTTTAGGAAGTGTTGATACATCTACCATGTAGCCAGGACCTTGAACCTTCTAATTTCGCTCTCTGCAGACCGCTCTTTATGGTTTAAATTTAAATTTTATAGAGGGCTGCCTAACACAATTGAATCAGTTTTTACCACAATTCAAATTGGATAGAAAACACAAAGAAGAGAACATATAGTAGAATTTCTATCTGACAGCCAGCCGGACATCCAAGCACTCGGCTATAATAAAGTCAACTCGATTGGCTCCCAGAACATAAAGGGTCCGCCAAATAATTTTTTTTTGAAAATGCTTAAAAAAACTACTGAATATTTTCTCAAATTTCTTTTTTTATTTGAAAGTACAATCCTTCCGGTTAATAATGGAAAATAATTTTAATCGAATGGCTGCCTCGAATGGCCATGCAGTGGCCTACACGATCGGTCAAATTTTTGGGCACATTATCGACTGTGTGCAGCTGTATTTCACCAGCAGCTGTATTTTCACGTCAATTGTCTCTGGTTTGTCGTCGTAACACTTATCTTTGACGGCACCCCACAAATAATAGTCCAACGATGTCAAATTGCAGCTCCGAGGTGGCCAAACGACATCAGCTCTGCGGCTGATAATGCGATCTTCAAAAACATTGCGCAAAACATCAAGTGTAGCTTCGGCTGTGTGGCACGTAGCGCCGCCCTGTTGAAACCAAATGTTGCCAATATCCTCCTCTTCAATTTTTATGAACAAAAATTCGTTCAACATGGCCCGATAACGATCGCCATTGACTGTAACGGCCACTCCGTGCTCATTTTCGAAGAAAAATGGCCCAATTATGCCTCTGGACCAAAATCCGCACCAAACAGTGACTCGTTTTGGGTGCGTCGGCTTTTCAATGTATGCGTGCGAGTTTTCTGTGCCCCAAATGCGACAATTTTGCTTGTTTTCATACCCGCCAAGATCAAAATGAGCTTCATCTGAAAGATGATTTTTTTTTACCAAAATCGGCATCTTCTGTAAGTCGATCGCAGGCGCACTTAGCGAAGCGAAAATACGTTGGGTGGTCCATATTAGTTCAGCGGAAGGATAAAACTAATTATCTGTCAAATCAGACATGAGCTAAGTGTTACCATTCACGAAATAAGCACTAGTTGAAAGAAAAAAAACGTTAGATGACAGACCCGATATAAGAATTAACGGCAATGTACAGGTAGATGGAAATTCTTTCCAATGCCAAAATATCCTGGGTCAATAAAGAGTCCTCCTCCACCGCTAGGCTCGCTTGGTCCTCAATGGATAGAAGGCGCACCAACCAGTTACTTGGCCTTAGTAGTAACATTATCTCGATCACAGTGGCCATGCTTACAGTTCATTGTGTTATGGGTGGACATGCGGAAAGGATGCGGCTCCCATTTAACGACTTCTGCCGTGGGTGCAGATCTGCTCAGAAAGGGGAGACTGTTATCCACTTTCTTTGTCAGTACCCATACAGATATAGGTTATTTGGCTCTCCATTTCTTGTCAGTTTGAAGGAGCTATCATCTATTGATGTCAAGAATATAGCTTCGTTTATCAAACTTTCTGGCTGGTTTTCCAACGTGGGTAGTCGAGCTTTAAATGTGCAGCCCTTGCGCTGATCAACTTCTTCCTCTCTGGTTTGGAGGTACTGCGTGTACCTGTGACGTCCCAACGGGCCGCTATGCATGCTCAAGTGAGCTTTTGGTATCAAAGCTACCATTCTAACCTAACGTAACCTAACTTAGCAGGTAAATGGAAAACTTTAGTTCTTTGAGAACAAAAATGATTCGAGCCAATTTTTGATACCCGGTTTTGCATCTTATAATGGATCACATATTTCTTAACTTAATTGGTCATTACAACTATTCAGACAGGACCATGACCTAGGTTCTCATATCACGTCTGTTGTGTGTGTTGATTTTATACATGAGTTTAAAGTCGACTACGAACTACAGATTTTTGACAAACTTTTTATGGCAATTTTATTTACTGAGAGGAAGTCGCCGATGAAATATTTTTTCATATTTCGTTTTCGTTCGGGATGTGTGACCTAGGAATTGTACCGTATTCTCACGTCTAATAAGCCAACTCACTACCTACAAGACTGCGGCGACGTCACATGCTTCTAGTCCCATAAATTACAGAGCATTACCATGCCACAATCAATATTCTGCTTGGCCTTAAATTTTGCTCGCTTCACATATAATTTCTTGCGCTTGGAACTGTAGTAATGAATCCAGTTTTCATCGTCAATGATAATACGACGCAAAAATTATTTCTTTTCGAACCGGGGAATAAAAATACATGCGTTCGAAATTTCATTGCAAATATCTGTGATGAAAAATGTCGTCATACTCATTGCAGAAGTACTTCGTGTATGACGAAATATTTCGTCATGCTTAGTTAACAGGTTAAAGCGATAAAACAGTATTTCTATCGGCGTCAGTTAATTTGGCATCAATTTTCCTTGCTCTTGAATTAATCTTGCTGCTTTTAAATGGCTGCTTGAGGCTCAGCTAATGAATTTGGAGCTCAAAACACGACATCATGGTCTTCAAAATTTTTTTTCTACCCCGGAGGCTCTTTCTCTTTGATGTCCAAACCATCATTTCTGAAAAACTCAAACGAATCGATACACTTAGTTTTTGATTGAGCGTGCTCAACGTATAATTTCACAAGTAAGCGATGACCCGCACGTATAATTATATTCGCAAATAGTAGCTGAACTTAACCTTCAGAAAATACAGTTTTTTCAGCAGTTTGAAAGATCCATCCATCCCTCGAGAAGAAAAATTATGACGTACACTACCTAACCACAGAATGTTAACTGATTGTGACAGCTCGAGAAAGGCTTTTTCACCATCATCTACCATCCTACACCAACGACATAAAACAAAGCATAAGCAATTGGTGCCATTAAACATAAATGATGAGTTTTTAAGTTGTAATAGGTGATTTTTTAAGAGCTATAGGAAAAATTTTCAAAAAAAACATAAAATTCAGAAAAATGCATGAAATCTTTATTTGAATCGATAGTACGGTCCATATAATTTAATGTTTGAAGATTATTTAATGCAAATGCTGACCGCGAATGCGCCTCAAATGGTCCATCCGCTTAGTCCAATTTTGGGCATACTTTTTCCAACATTTCGGCCGATATCTCACGAATAAATTCTTCAATGTTGTCTTCCAATGCGTCAATTGAAGCGGGCTTGTCTGTAAAGACATGAGCTTTAACATGGCCCCACAAAAAATAGTCTAAAGGCGTTAAATCGCACGATCTAGGCGGCCAATTGACCGGTCCCGAACGTGAAATAAAATGTTAACCCAACTCGCCTCTTAATAAGTCCATGTTACGCGTGCTGTGTGGCATGTGGCACCGTCTTGTTGAAACCACATGTCATGCAAGTCAAGCTCTTCCATTTTGGGCAAAAAAAGTTGGATATCATCTCACGGTAGCGCTCACCATTCACAGTTACGTTACGATTCGCAGCATCTTTGAAGAAGTACGGTCCAATGATGCCACCAGCCCATAAACCGCACCAAACTGTGACTTTTTCTGAATGCATTGCTTTGCAATGCTTCTGGCTGATCTTCACTCCAAAATCGACAATTCTGCTTATTTACGTATCCATTGAGCCAAAAATGAGCTTCGTCGCTGAACACAATTTTTCGGTAAAGAAGTGGATCTTCGGCCAACTTTCCAAGAGCCCATTCACCAATAATTCTGCGTTGTGGTAGGTCGTTCGGCTTCAATTCTTGCACCTGAAAGGCTTCACACCTAAATCCTTCCGCAAAATTTTCCACGTTGTTGAGTAACAGAGGCTCAATTGCTGCGAACGGTGACGAATCGATAATTGATGGTCATCATTAACACTGGCCGATACAGCTGCGATATTTCCTTCAGTTCGCACTCTACGTAAGCGTGTTGGTGGTTTAATGTCCAACAATGTAAATTTGGTGCGAAATTTAGTCACAATAGCCCGAATAGCCACTTCAGTGGGTCGATTAAACTGACCATAAAGTGGAAGCAGCGCGCGACGAACTTTCTTAACAGAGCACGCATTTTGATAATAAAATTCAATGATTTGCAAGCGTTGTTCGTTTGTAAGACGATTCATGGTTAAATTATAGATCAAACTGAAGATGTTTGACAGTGAAACAAAACACGAAACGTGCGTGAGCAGTTTAAACCAGTGTTGCCAAAAAGATAATAGCCAAAAAAATCACCCATTACTATCAATAGTAGCCGGCCTTTCGATAGCGCACTATACTCAGGGAACACTTGATTAGATTGATGATGGACTCGAAAGCAATATTTAGATTCTGTGATGAAGAGAATGAATCATCAGAACACGGAGCTAGAATCTGTGTCGCCGTAATTTTTCCCAGAAGAAAATACTGCGGAGTCCATCAAGTGCTGGGAGGAGGAGTATCCATGTTAACATCCAGCTGCACTCTGAGTTTCTTAGGCCAATTGTATTAGAGGGTACTGCAATACTTTGGTATCTCTGCCTTATAGTTGGTCATTACAACCATTTAGTCAGGATTACAATCTAGCTTCTCACAACAACAATGTTGTGGGTGTTAATTTCATGCACGAGTATCGAACAACAAATTTGAGAAAATTTTCATAGGAGTTTTATTTACTCTTAGAGGACTACTGAGAGGAACTTACCGAAAAACTATTTTCTTTTTCATGTTACGCTTAGATTGAGATGTCTGAGCTGGAGTTTGAACCACTATTTTACGTCTAATAAGCCAACACACTACCTACTATGCTGACTACCTACTAGACTACAGCATTTCAGACATGAAAAATCCGCTACAGATCGCTTGGCTCCAAATTTCTGTGCTTTTGGGAAAATTCTGCTATTTTTAAACGCTTAGAAACGGCTGCTTGAGGTAAGCCGAATGAATTTCGAAGCTCTTCTGATTATATTCGCAAATGGTGGCCGAACTTAACTTCCCACAAATATTGTTCTTTCGGCAGTTTAAAAGATTTTCCATCGTGAAGAAAATTTAGCCTGCATGGCTTCAGCACCTCTTACTTATTTGCTCAATACAACACTTTAGTCAGGATTACAACCTATATTCTCACACCAACCATGTTGATTGTTTAATTTTATTCATGGGTGGCTGGACTTGAGTTTAACCTCGATTCCGAACATTAAATTTGAGAAATATTTCATAACAATTTTATTTACTCTCCGACTGCTGAGAGGAAGAAGAAATATTTTTTGTTTTTTCATTCGAGGTGTCTGAGCTGGAGTTTGAACGACGGCTTCACGTCTAATAAACGAGCACACCACCTATTAGACTACGGCGACTTGCTATATTACCTCTTACGACTGAAAAAATATTCTTTCAAGGTGCTCGCTACCAAAATAATCAAAATGCCTGATAATTTAATTCAAAATTAATCAGTTATTGTGAGTTTCAATTTCATTGAAAGCTGTTCCCATCTAAGTACATACCTACCCTTAAGCTGGGTTCACCCATAGTTTCGGAACAAAAATTTTGTTGAATCCAGCTTTAGAATCTCTTCAGATGTATTACCGGAATCTTTAAATTTGCCTTCAAAACATCGCTAACAGCAGAGAGAATAAACAAAAGAAAGTGAAAATGATAAAGGAGTTTATTAATCCAACCCGTCATCTTCCTTGTGCTAACAAATCTGAGTTTTCAACGAGTCCCTGAAATTTTAATGACTATACGCCACAATAGGACCATATGCCAGAACTGTTTCGTGTAATAAAAATGGGGAAAAAAGGAAAATATGCCGACGTAATTCTTAGAAAATTTCAACTCTTTTAACACACATAAACAACTCTTTTAACTCTTGGCTTATAAGGCAAACAAAGTCATTACATATGTACATATGTACGTTCAAATGAAATCTTTTTTAACTGATTGCTTTTGACTGATTGTTTTAAGTCTGCTTATTACATACAAATTACCGAGAAAACCCGAAAAGAAAAACAACAAACTTACACACAAACTCACATAACATAAAAATAATGCCTAGAAAACATGCATAATTCTTACATTAAAGTCAACAAACAAATAACAAATTATTTAGAATTATATTGTTGTTGTTGTTGTTGCTGCTGTTGTTTTTAAGTAAAAAGAAAAATATTTGAATAAGAATAATAAAAGAAGAAGAAGAAGAAAAATTTACATAAAAAATTATTATGATTTACACCCGCATATAATTGCTTTCAAACATATGACATACGTGCGAGTTTATGTTTCTGTTTGAAACTCTTTATTAGGGTTGGCATACGAACAAAATGATCATCATTAACGAATAAATTTTTTATTCGATTAAAAAGCTTTCCCTAAAAATCTCTTATCTTGTGGCCGAAAAGACTCACTGTGTTACCCAGTGTAAGATAAGCCCCCTTGTCATGATCTGTTAGTGGCGTATATGAAGCACCCTGTGCTTCGAATGAAACTGAATAGTTCCCTTAGTGGCACGTTCGCCATCATACCTAGATCTTAAAACCTCAAAATTTGATAACGTCTGTTTGGACGTGGAGGGCAGTAACATAATAGATGTTGTAACGCTTCCGTTTCTTCCACATTCTTACAGCTTCCTGGCAGTAATCCTGATGAGGCCGAGCTTGTCAACGAAACTGCCAATTGCGCAGTGTCCAGTAAGAATTCCTGTTAGACTGCGACCGTTCTCTTATAGAACTCAAGTAGCTCCTTGGTTTTCCTGCTGTCCACTGCTGGACATTTTCTTCCACATTCTGACAGATTTTTGACAGTAATCCTGGTGAGGCAGACTGAGCATGTCAACGAAACTACAACATCGCAGTGTCTTTTAAGAATTCCTGTTAGACTGCCAACCGTTCTCTTATAGAGCTCCTTGGTTTTCCTGCTGTCCACTGCTGGAGGAAGTAGTTTTGAAATTCGTCAAACAGATATGTTGGACCACATAGGGTTTGTTGAACTCCATGCTGCTTTTTACAATTTGAAAACGTATTCTTGTAGGGGCAGAGATATTCCCTCTATTGTGTCTTCCTCAGACATCTTCGATCATTTCCGTACCAGTTCGTTCGCCTTTTCGTTACCTTCTAAGCCACAGTGGGTCGGAATCTAGTAGAAACGGGTGTTGTGTCGACGTATACGTTGTAGAGAGTTTATGCAACTCCTATCACCCTTTGATTTGACAATGTAGGATCCCAGGTCTTTAATTGATGCTTGACTGTCTACTCCTTGCGGTACCATGTAGTCTTATCTAAAACCCGGATGACTCGGTTCTACTTCATGCAGCATTGAAGCGTTCCCTACTGAACGTGGGAATTCGTTCAACTTTTCGTTTCCTTGTATGCAAAAGTAGCATGGAAGCCTAGAGCAATGTACAGAGTCTGTGAAACTCCTACACATACATAATTGGTCATTACAACCCTTCAGTCAGGATTAGGACCTAGTTTCTCACACCACTTATGTTGTGTGTGTTAATTTTATACATCAGTGGCGGGACCTACAGTTTAAAGTCGACTCCGAACGACAGATTTTTGAGAAACTTTTCACGGCAATTTTATGTACTCTCAGAGTTTTTGCCAGAAATCTGCTGAGAGGAAGTCGCCGAAGAAATACTTTTTGTATTTTATTTTGATGTCTGGCCTGGGGCTCGAACCCTGGCTTTTGTCTAGTAAGCCAACACACTAACTACTAGACCACGGCGACTGTGCAACTCCTACCGCCCTTTAATTTAACGAGGTGCTATCCCAGCGCTTTGATTGCTGCTTGACTGACACATATGATCACGTTTGAAGGGTTAGGTTCCTGCTTTCAATCATACGTGCAGCTTGCTCGAAATACTCTGGTCTGTTTAGATAATCTGAATAATCCGTTCTGTGTCAATTTATCGGAATTGACCCCAGATTTAGCTCCACATTTCATTTTTGAGCCATCGGTGAAGATCTTTACGTCACCGATGACAGCTTCAGTAACCCGTTCCTTTCGTTTGGGAGTGTGAGTTTTGTATGTTCGTTCGAAAACAGTCTCTGGCACCTTGTAGTCGCATCTACAACCATGGTAACTCGGCTCTATAGTACTTCATGCAGTACTGAAGCGTGCTCTACCGTACATATATATGTTCCTCTTACTCCTCTAGGGAGCATTGTAACGTATTTATTTATTTATTTTTAATAAAGTGCACTCGAGGAGCACTATCAAATAAAAAGATCAATAGTTTTAACTAAGTGCAGCTGAACCGCACTATTTGGTTAAATTTTATTGATTGACTTCTTGGGGGAAAATGTCCCTTCTTTTGTACTAAATTTTGGCTGATTTGACAATTCCAAATCAAACCCTTAATTCTAATACAATTTTGTATTGACTTAATACTATAACATATGTTTGTGTGTATATTATATGTTTAACTATATTATATTGGTTTGTGTGTGTAATAATTATGGGACAAGTGGATGTTATATGACACGCGCCTATTATCCACAATAATTCCCACGGTGAAGTGTAAAGAGAGACACACACGATCACCAGCAATGCCATACAACAACAACACACATACTACATATTATATGCAAACCAATGCAGTCGGCGGCCTGACAACAAAGTGTCAAATGATCGTCGCATGTGCGCGACGGTCAATAACATTGAGTCAAGTGGTCGCCGCTCATATGCAATTGGATATTCTTTTGTTTATGCATATGAAATGTTGTGCCAGTATTGACAACTGTAAAATCATGCTACACCTCCACCCTTTACAAGAATGTTCATATAACTTTTGTTCTATGGACATTCTTTTACACAACACAGTACAATGATTTTACGTCTATTTCAAATTATATTTTATTAGTGAACTTAAAATGTAAAGTATTTATTTAAATGACTAATAATGTTTTACATATTAATCTTAATTTAACATAATCCAATCTTAATATTATTTCTTATTTAATTTTAATATTTATTTTGTTTTTAATAAATGTTTAGAGATAAGTTTACTTATGTAGTTAAAAAAAATCTTGTCTTAAAGATTATTATTTCACTTTTCTGATCAGTTTAGTGTTATAATTAAAACTTATTTATTATATAGCTTAAGTCTATTTTTATGAACTACTTGCTCTTTATTATTTTTCTTATCAACTATAGTTACATTATTTCTTAAATTTATATTTTTAATTTTGTATGGACCTTTATATGATTCCTCTAGTTTATGTCCTGTATTATTCCTAAGTAAAACTAAATCTCCTATGTTAAAATTATAATCTAATATATCCTTATCATAGTTATTCTTCTGTTTGATTTTATTTATTTCTAATAAATGTTTTGCTCTCTTAAGTGCAAGTTCTAATCTAAATTTTGCCTCTTTGGCATAATCGTCTACATTGTATAGTGGAGTAACTGTGTCTACCTCATTGAAATTTTTGAAACTGTTTGGTACCTTGCTAAAAACCAATTCAAAAGGACAATAATTATGTACAGTTGATGGTGTTGTATTAAAACAATATGTGAAATACCTAATCCATTCATCCCAGTCATCTTTTTCTACAGATATGTAAGAACGTACGTATTCATTAAAAGTTCTGTGACTTCTTTCTATTGTACCTAAGGTCTGGTGATGATGTGCTGTTGATGTTAGTTTCTCGATTTTCAACAGAGTGCACAATTCGTTTAATATAGAATTCTTATATTCTGTACCCATGTCCGAAATGAACGTCTTCATTGGGCCATAGGTAAGTACAAAATTTTCGAATATCGCTTTTGCGATCGTCTTAGCCGATTTATTTGGTATAGGTATTGTTACCAGGTATTTAGTTAAGTCGCATATTAATGTGATTGCGTACTCATTTCCATGTATTGATCTTGGAAATGGTCCAATTGTGTCTACATACACTGTATCAAACGGTTTGTTAGGTGTTTCTGTTATTATCATCGGGCTTTTAACGTGCTTGGTAGTTTTCGTTATTTGACATTTGTGACATGCTTTTACATATTTAGCTATGTCCTTTGTCATATTTTTCCAGTAGTAGTATCTTTTTATTTTCTCTGCGGTTCTATATATGCCGCAATGACCTCCTTCGATAGGGTCATCATGATATTTCAGCATGACTTCTAGAATTTCCTTAGAATTCTTTATATCAAGTATCTTTATTTCATTTAAAAGCGCTATTTTAATTCTATTTAGTACCTTATTGCCCATATTTCTAAATTCATACTTTGAGACAAATTCGAAAATTTTCTCACTAGGTGCTACTTGTAGTTTATTGATATTTAATTTACTGGCCGCTTTCTCGAGCCTAGAGAAAAATTGTCCTAAGTCAAGTTCCTCTTTAGTAAATATATCATTTATATTTATGCTAGCTAATATTGATTTTCCCTTCTTTATATAGCATTTATTGGGATAAATCTTTAATTTTTAATACTTTCTGACGTCACTATTCTTAATTGGTACATATATTTTGGGCTCATTTAATACATCTGTTTTATTTGCTCTATGCTGATTATTTATCCTACTACTGTCTTTTTGCTTAGTCACTGACCTTGTCGTGACTCTCAACACGCGTGATAGCTTTCTATTCATTTCCTTAAAATCTTCTATAGTAACTCGCGATAACGCATCCGCGATATAATTGTCCTTCCTAAAGTATAATATAGCGTTTTGTTGCCCTGTTGCTTTAGTGCAACTATTTACGAATTTATTGGCTGGTTTTTTTTTAAAACATGGTTCATATTTCCATTGCATATTAAAGTAATGAAAACAATTTTTACTTTAAAGCATAGAGGCTAGATTAAAAAAAAGTTTGGCTTGGTGACGTTCATGTTTAATGTATGTAATTTTAGATTAATAGAACATACATACAAAAAATTAAGCCAACCTTTTAGTCAATTTTGGCATTGGCTCCATCAAATTCTTCAATCCTATGTTTGTTCTTTATGAATATGAAAGTGGACATGCTGGAGATGTTGTATTCTATGGCAACATCCTCGCAGTCATCAATATCGACCCTGATAAAGACAATTGTGTCAGCATAGTCCCTGGAGAGTTCCTCCAACCTGGGGGCCATTACTTTGCAGGGACCACACCAAGTGGTACAGAATTTGACCACCACCAACCTATCACCAGCATTTTCCAATTGCTGATTGAAATCGGATATGTTCCTGACAGTATAAACCATTTTGTTGCGAGTAGACACAATTTTTTTTACTGTGATCATACGCTCTAACCTTAACCTCATTAATGCCCTAAATCAATTTACTAATAATTAATGCTTGATTATCTTAATATTTATCTAAAATTCTTGTCTATTAAAGTCCAGTATATCCCTAATGTTTTCTTTCTATGTATTATTGCAAATTTTTCCTTATTAATAATTTAATGTAAACTAACTTATGGATAAAAATCTAAATATATGTAAGTATTATTGACAAATCTTATATTAAAAGTCCATGTATATGATTTCTAATTATATTGTAATATTATATTGTTTCACTTGGAAATCATAAATATTGTAGTTAAAAAAATTTCCGTAGCAAGTTTCGACTTAAAATTTTTTTTTGTGATATTATTTTTGCCTCGAGCGGTTAACGCTTATAGGCCCTGCCAGTGCAACCTTTGAGGAGCACGTTGGTTTAAATAAAAAAATTTTTTTTTGTTTGTTTTTATTCTGCAGCGGCGGTAGAGATTCTGTTCGACCAGAATGCGGGTTGTCTTCTTCATGTTTTTGTTCTTTGGTCCTTGATTCTTGAGGTCCTTGGTGCCTCTTTGCCAGGCGGTACTTCCTTCAACGGATCCTTGGCTGTCCGTCAGGATAAGCAAAATTTATTTTGGGTGCTTTTGAGCACACCAGTTATTGTTATATATTTTTTTCGGGTCCTTGGGTGCTTTAAATTTTAGCACACCAAGGCCCAGGCAGGATTGACCTGCTTTTTGGTGCTTGATATATTAGCACTCCAGGATTGGCAGGATCACTGTTATATTCTAGGTGCAAATAACTGGAGCACTTCTAGAATAGTGGCAGGATCGCCATGTAACGTATTTATTTATTTATTTTTAATAAAGTGCACTCGAGGAGCACTATCAAATAAAAAGATCAATAGTTTTAACTAAGTGCAGCTGAACCGCACTATTTGGTTAAATTTTATTGATTGACTTCTTGGGGGAAAATGTCCCTTCTTTTATACTAAATTTTGGCTGATTTGACAATTCCAAATCAAACCCTTAATTCTAATACAATTTTGTATTGACTTAATACTATAACATATTGTTACGTTTTTACCTTTTTAAAAACGTTTAAATATGAGTTCTTTAATTGCAACAAAGTAAAAACAAATATGTCTTTAGTTTTTCTTAACTCTCTTTATTATTTACACTACTTTTGTATGCCACCGTATAGAACTTAACGATACAACAATAATAATCAGCTTATTCACTTTATTAGTTCACACAATTATTCACTTTGCAACCACGACTTGTTTTGTTCACACGCAACTTCACACAAGGCTGACTGTATTAACTCTGACTCTTGCTTGCTTTGTGCAGCCCTTTTATAGTCCGCACACACGCGTATCAATCAGTACGATGAACGTTCTCGATGTGGAAGGTTCTCGCACGCGCCTTCGCGAAAACTCTATTGCTAGTACATTGTTGTTTGTGTACTCGCTTATGTTATGTACCAGTCGCTACCAGGTTCGATACATATTTGTCGTAGCTGGTTTACTTTATGTTGTTGTTGCTACCTGGTTCGTTGTACACATGTGTGTGTGTGCAGCTTTAGATAATCACCACGTTCGTTGTATTCTTAGTGTTAGTGCGTATTTGTGTCGTGTGTATTGTGTTGGTGTAGCTGGTAGCTTTTGTTTATCGTTTTTATTGTTAAACGATATTAGGTCGTTTCGCTTCGCGTAACACTGCCGCCCACTTAAGCCTGTTCGTCCCGAATAGGCTCATTATCTCCTTTCCCATATTTTGCCAGCCGCTCTATGTGTACGACCTTCATTTTTGCTCGGGGGCTGTTAGCTTTCTGTATCCTGTACACGACATCGTTTAATCGTTTAATTATTTTATACGGTCCATCCCAGCTGGTCTGTAGCTTGGGAGATAATCCCTTCTTCCGCTTTGGGTTGTATAGCAGAACCATTTGTCCCTCATGGAAGCCCTCTGTGTTTGCAGCATGATCATACCTGGCCTTCATTCTATCACTGACCATTTTTATACGGGTGCGCACAAACTCATGAAGTTCATTTAGGCTTTCATCTTTTCCAGTGGATGTGGCATCCCTCTCTGTGCCGGGCTTAACGCCAAACTCTAAGTCACCGGGCAGCTTTATCTCAGTCCCAAAAATAACCTTGGCGGGTGATCTAGATGTTGAATCATGGACAGCGGATCGGTACGCCAGTAGAAACCTCGGAATGTGTTCGTCCCAGTCTTTCTGTTGCTCGCTCACTACTTTTCGCAAGTATTCCTCCAGGGTTCGGTTAAATCGCTCTACCATTCCGTCTGACTGTGGGTGAAGAGGCGTCGTTCGAGTCTTCTTAATGCCATATACTTCGCACATTTCCTTGAATACAGCTGACTCAAAATTTCTGCCTTGATCGGAATGTAGTTCTATTGGAACCCCGTAGCGGCATACCCAGTTGTTCACAAAATTGTTAACTATGGTGTTCGCCTCTTGATTGGGTATGGCATATACTTCCGGCCATTTGCTGAAGTAGTCCATCACAACGAGAACATATCGGTTTCCGGCATTGCTGACTGGAAAAGGGCCTGCAACGTCCATCGCTATCCGCTCGAATGGTGCGCCTGAGTTATACTGTTGCAGCTGACCTCGAGTTCTTCTTACTGGACCTTTAGCTGCAATACACTGGGTACAATTTGCTATCCAGTCCGATACTGCTTGCTGACATCCAACCCAATAAAAACGTTGTTTTAGCCTTTCCAGCGTCTTGGTCACTCCAAGATGTCCTCCGCTGGCTCCATTATGGAACTCCTTTAACACTTCTTTCATTTTGGAGGAAGGCACTACCAATAGGTTGGATGAGGTCTTGCCATCAGCGCTTTCCCAAAGTCGATATAGGCACCCATTTATGATCTTTAAGCTGTCCCATAGTGCCCAATAAGCTTTTGTAAAAGGACCTTCTGCGGATATCTCATTTCTGGTCGGTCGTTTGTCCTCTTCCTTAGCTGCTATTATTTTCGCCAATATTGGGTCACTTCTTTGTGCTTGGGACCAGTCTTCGTTGGCTGCAATCCGCGTTAGCCGGATATCGACGATGGATTCCTTTTTCTCAGCTTTCATGCAATGTTTACACTCCAAATTGCAAGGTCGGCGTGAAAGAGCGTCAGCATTTCCATGTTTTATGCCCCTTCGGTGTTCGATGCTGAAGTCGTAGGTCTGGAGGCGTTCAATCCAACGTGCTAACTGTCCTTCAGGGTTGTTGAATTGTAGCAGCCATCTCAGTGCAGAGTGATCAGTCCTTAGCAGAAAATTTTGGCCATACAGATACTTGTGGTAATGTTTGATGCACTCCAGCACTGCCAGTAGCTCTCGTCGGGTCACACAATAATTCCGTTCAGGCTTTGACAAGGTGCGACTATAGTAGCCTACGACTTTTTCTGTTCCATTGATCACTTGGGAAAGTACACCACCAATACCATGTCCGCTAGCATCACTGTCCAAGATGAACTTTTCTCCTGGGACTGGATACGCCAAAACTGGTGCAGCACACAAGAGGTCTTTTAGTGTCTGGAACGCCTTCTCCTGTGGCTCACCCCATTGATAGATTTTTGACTTCTTGGTGAGCTCATGCAAACTTGTAGCCACGCTGGCAAAGTTAGGCACAAAGCGTCTATAGTATGTGCATAGTCCCAAAAAGCTGCGTAGTTCATGAAGATTCTGGGGACGAGGCCAGTCCTTTACTGCTCGTATTTTATCTTCATCGGTGGATATGCCATCTGCTGTGACAAGATGCCCCAAATATTTCACCTGCTTTTGGAAAAATGCACATTTCTTTACGCTTAGTTTTAGTCCAGCCGTTGATATCCGTTGCAGAACTTCTCCCAGGTTCTTGAGGTGTTCGTCGAAAGTTCTGCCCATCACTATTATGTCGTTGAGATACACCAGGCAAGTCTTCCAATGCAGTCCCTTTAGCACACGTTCCATAAGCCGCTCGAATGTGGCCGGAGCATTACAGAGTCCAAATGGCATAACCTTAAACTGCCATAAGCCGCCGTTCGCACTGAATGCGGTTTTCTCTTTGTCCTTGTCTGCAATCTCCACCTGCCAATACTCGCTTTGTAGATCCAATGTGGAAAACCATTTTGTTCCGGCTAGCGTGTCGAGTGTGTCGTCAATTCTCGGTAGCGGGTAACTATCCTTTTTGGTGACATCATTCAGCTTCCTGTAGTCTACGCAGAATCTTGTACTGCCATCTTTCTTCTTTACTAAGACCACAGGTGAGCTCCACGGACCCGATGATGGTTCGATTACACCGCTCTTCCTCATTTCATCGACTAACTCCTTAACCTCATTACGCTTCGCCAGCGGTATGCTTCTGGGTGCCTGCTTTATCGGTCTCGCTTCGCCAGTATCAATTTCGTGTTTGACCATAGCTGTTCTTCCTTGCCTTTTGTTGTTCGTGGCGAAAGCGAAAGCATACCTCTTTAGCAGCTTTTTGGCTTTGCAGCTGCTAAACCTGCTATCCATTTCTCCACATTTTCACCAAATTCCTTTTGATCCTTGGCTGACATATCGGCAGGTTGCGGCGTTTGTTCGCTGTTTATTACCGCCTCTACTGGAACACATTGGCCCACCTCTGAGTTTTTACAGACGACTCTTTCATGGCCTGATAGATTTAGCACTCTCACCGGGACTATTCTTTGTTCTGTGGATTTGACGAGGGCCTTTGCTGATATTAAATCCGTCTGTATTTCTGCTGGTTCCACAACCCACAAGCGGTTTTCCACACAATCTCCAACCAAACGCGCCCATATCAGTGATTCACTCTGAGGTGGCAATTTGAGTTGTTCGACCGCAACTATCCTTCTTGCGTGCACTTGATGCTTGTACCCCACGTCTAGAGGTATCTCTACATTTCGCCAACTCATAATCTGTTGCCCCATATTCAAATTGATGCCATGAGCTATCATGAAATCGGCACCAATTATAACCTCGTCCACAATATCGGCAACAATAAAGATGTGACTTACACTAATGTTGGCTATAGTCACCTTCGCCTCTGTTTTTCCGTGGACGGTGGCAGACTCTCCCGTTGCTGTCCGTAGTCTTACATTGCTAAGTGCCTCACACTTTCCCTTCACTACATCTGGCCTGATGATAGACTGCGTCGCCCCGGTGTCTATTGTGAAGGTATGTGGTCTGCCATTTATGTATCCGCACGCCGTAAGATTGTTGTTGTTCTGTTGCATCACTGATATTGAGACTGTGGGGCCCCCGCTTGTGGGAGCCAGCACTTGCCCCTCAGTGCTAGCTCGATTTAGTTTAACGGGGACTCTTGTGAAGATGGCTCGTAGTTCTCCCGTTTCTTATTCCTTGATGGTGAGGCGGACCTTGATCTCTTACGTGGCGCTTTGCAGTTTCTTTGGAAATGGCCACCCTTTCCACAGTTGAAGCATTTAATTTTAGCCTTTTGTCCATTTTCTCCCAAAACTTGCTTCAACATCTCTTTAAATTTGTCCAAAAGGCATTCTCCCTCCTCCACGACTTCCATTTTTCGCACTTTACTGACTTGTGGTCTAGAAATCGTGCGAGCGGTCTCCTGGGCTAGTGCGAATGCCACGGTCTCTGCAAAAGTTGTCTTCTGTGTAGAACATACCGCCAGTTTAATGTCAGGGTCGCGTATGCCATTAACAAACGCCTCGGTCTTAAAGTTGTCTATCAATGGATGGTTTTCTCCTGGGTATGTGAGCTGCACTAATCTCTCAACCTCCATTGCAAAGGCTTGTAATGACTCATTTGCCTTTTGCGCTCGGCATCTCAACTCCATGCGGTATAGTTCCCGTTTGTGCTCATCGCCAAATTTACGCTGCAATGCCACCATTAATTCGTTGTAGTTGTTTCTGCTGCTGGCTGGCATGGTCTCTAGAATCTCAGCTGCGACACCTTTTAACGCCAGAATTAGTTCTAGAGCCTTCTCTCCATCGTCCCATCCGTTTCTGCTGGCTACTGTCTCAAATTGGAATTTGAATACGGATAGGGGTGAGCTACCATCAAAGCAAGGTGTTCTTATCCTGCTAGTACTTTCCGAAACGACTCGCACTGGTTCTGGTCGCTGGCTTTGGAGGTTGTTGATCTTTTCCTCCATCATCACGATTTTTCCGCTGACGGTCCTTTCCAAATTGTCCACTTTAGTGTCAACGGTCTTTTCCAAATTGTCCACTTTCGTGTCAACGGCCTTTTCTAAATGTGACACCCTTTCTTCGACACCAGTGATCCTTTTGCTGACCGACTCATGGATTTCCTGCAGCTTTCCAGATGTTGTTTCCAGCTCCATTTCAATTTTTGACAAAATTGCTGCTTGCAGTCGTTGGTTTTCGGCTCTAGAAGCTTCTTGAACATCAGCAAATAGCTTTTGGTTGGCTTCTTGCATTTTTCGATTTTCGGTTCTAGAAGCTTCTTGTACATCAGCTAATAGCTTTTTGTTCTCTTCTTGTATTTTGCGATTCTCAGCTCGAGAAGCTTCTTGCGCATCAGTTAATACTTGCATTTTTTCCATCATAGCGGCAATGAATTTATGTCGATACCGCTCGGGGTTGCAGGGGCCTTTACCTCTCGTTCCTCTTCATCCTCGAACTCGTAGGAATCGATGTCGATGTCCTGAAGCTGCAGATGTTCCCTTAATCGCCTTTGCAGTTCATTTTTCGTGCCCATTGTTGGCAGCTCGAGTTTACCCAACTCCCGTTTAAGCCGTTCCACTTTTACATCGCAGAGTTTCATTTTGATTTTGCTTTTCTCCTTTTTTTTTTATTTATTTATTTTTACTTTTGGATTTTGCAATCCCACTTCTGACACCAATTGTTACGTTTTTACCTTTTTAAAAACGTTTAAATATGAGTTCTTTAATTGCAACAAAGTAAAAACAAATATGTCTTTAGTTTTTCTTAACTCTCTTTATTATTTACACTACTTTTGTATGCCACCGTATAGAACTTAACGATACAACAATAATAATCAGCTTATTCACTTTATTAGTTCACACAATTATTCACTTTGCAACCACGACTTGTTTTGTTCACACGCAACTTCACACAAGGCTGACTGTATTAACTCTGACTCTTGCTTGCTTTGTGCAGCCCTTTTATAGTCCGCACACACGCGTATCAATCAGTACGATGAACGTTCTCGATGTGGAAGGTTCTCGCACGCGCCTTCGCGAAAACTCTATTGCTAGTACATTGTTGTTTGTGTACTCGCTTATGTTATGTACCAGTCGCTACCAGGTTCGATACATATTTGTCGTAGCTGGTTTACTTTATGTTGTTGTTGCTACCTGGTTCGTTGTACACATGTGTGTGTGTGCAGCTTTAGATAATCACCACGTTCGTTGTATTCTTAGTGTTAGTGCGTATTTGTGTCGTGTGTATTGTGTTGGTGTAGCTGGTAGCTTTTGTTTATCGTTTTTATTGTTAAACGATATTAGGTCGTTTCGCTTCGCGTAACAATATGTTTGTGTGTATATTATATGTTTAACTATATTATATTGGTTTGTGTGTGTAATAATTATGGGACAAGTGGATGTTATATGACACGCGCCTATTATCCACAATAATTCCCACGGTGAAGTGTAAAGAGAGACACACACGATCACCAGCAATGCCATACAACAACAACACACATACTACATATTATATGCAAACCAATGCAGTCGGCGGCCTGACAACAAAGTGTCAAATGATCGTCGCATGTGCACGACGGTCAATAACATTGAGTCAAGTGGTCGCCGCTCATATGCAATTGGATATTCTTTTGTTTATGCATATGAAATGTTGTGCCAGTATTGACAACTGTAAAATCATGCTACAGCACAGGGCCGCGCCCTACCGCACATGGCCTAAACATATTCGAGAACTTAAGCCTCAGTGCATTTCTAGCAGCCATGTTTTGGAGGCAGAGGCAAGATGAGATGAGATGAGATCAGACTGTGGTGTAGACTTCAGAGGACCCCTGATGCCTAAGCATGCCAACCTCTGTACTTTATTCATCATAAATAAGTTCACTTCGACATTCGTCGTGAATTAAAATAATTGGTGTCGCTGACACCAGTGTTATGGAGTGAACTTTTAAAATTCAATTATTCGATTATATTATTCGAGTATATTAAGGAACCCTATTATTGAAATATTTCTTAAAAATTAATATTTCATGCTCTTTTCATAATGCCAACTGGGAGGGGGGAAGCATCCAGTTGAGGCAATAGAGTGTGTCAGTATTTAATGACGATGATAATAAGGCTTATAACGATGGCGGTGGTGGTGTTGGTGTTGTTGTTGGTGGTAGTGTTAGCAATGGTGGCATTAGATGGTTCTTAAGCAGGCGCCTCTAATGCCATTTGTTATGCTTCATAAATTTTTTTGTTTTTTGTTTTTTTCGCCTGACTCCCTTCGCCTTCGTCATAAGAAATGCGTATAAAATTGTGTGGCATGCTTAAGAGTGTTTTGCTGTTGCATGTTCATGTTGGAAGAAGTAAAACAAATTAAGCCTGTTTTTTTTTCTTTATGTTTTCTTTAAAATTTGTTTAATTAATTGTGATTATTAATGAACGAGTTTGTTTGTTTGTTTGTTTGTATTCAAATATGTTTTTATTTTCCTAATATGATTTACAAAACAAATGTATTCTTTTTCTCTTCATTTTAATTGTAATTCAATTTAAATTGGAGCATAGACTCCACACCGCAGGGAAGCTGATATTTTAATAGGAGACTTAATTTCCTACTGCTCTGCCTACATATTATATGGTCTGTCTATGTGTTATTGTTTAAAACAAAGTTTATTTCTTTCTGATTTAATATGCTTGTTAGAGAAGTAATTAAAGATGAAGAAAAATGGTTTTTACAGTGGCACACAAAATACTGTAGTCGTAGAGAGCGAAAAATATTTCTAGTTTTTTGAGAGTAGGTCAGTTGTAAGTCAGGTGATGTTAATATCCTCCCTCATGTTTCTTTCTGATGGTAATGGATGCGGCATCTAAGTGCTATACTGTGAATAAGCCTAGTGGCATTACATGGTATGCGTTGGACAAAGGGATATGCAAATAGAGTTCGTTAATTTTTATCTAGAGTCCGCACTCACTCGCCACAAAGAGAACCCTTTGGTCCTACGGCAAAATCAGTGTTTCAGTCTCATGGTATCATAATAGCAGCAAGCGGCGATTTAGGAGTGATAAGCTGCATAAAAGCTTGTGCCCTCTCCGTAATACTTAATAATTGCGAAACATAGTAAATCCCCATTTTTGAAAACCAGTGCATGAGTAGATTTTGGATAGCAAACTAAACTGAAATATGAATTCACAATCAAGAGCATCTAAGGAGGCAACTGCTCTTTACTGTTGCAAGGGGAAAATACGCCACAACTAGGTCATCAAACGTAAAAATTTATACTGACTCAACTCTTTCTAAACAAGTACGCGGCTTAGGAAAAAACATATCATTAAACCCGGCCTGTGTATATTACTAGGACGGCGGCAATCATGGTAACAGATGGTCTTATAACTATATTGTATTATAGTAACGTATTATTTACCACCAGATAGTCTGTACACAGAAAAAGCTTGAAAATATATTATTATTCTACCCGGAGGTCAACCATTCTTTAAGGAAAACCATCCCCAGTCCAAAATAAATCTTACAATTGCAGCAATCTTTATATTAAGGAGCTCGATCCAGGATGTACGAAAATGAGAAATCAGAAACCTCAGTCTCTTCACATGAGGCGAAAGACTGTCTCTTCCTCAGGTTCACACATCCACTGTCTTTCAGAATGTTTACCAAGAGGACAGTAGCCCGTAAGAATCACCATTGTGTGATGAATAGTCGTGCGATTTAAGGACAGAAGTGAGTCAATTCTCTTCTTGTCCATAAGTGCTCAGTAGAGTCTGGAAATATTGGCACGTACCTTCCTGCTGTCAACGAGATTGAGCTTCCCCGTAAAACGAGTGGTTCGGTTTAATCCACAGGTCAGGCATCTCCAACTAAACGAAATATGACAATATATTTCTTCGGCGACTTCCTGAGAGTAATTAGAATTGCCATGAAAAGTTTTTCAAAAATCTGTAGTTCGGAATCGACTTTAAACTGTAAGTCTCGCCGCTCATGTAAATAATTAACACATTCAAAATGAATAGTGTGCGAAAGTTGGTCGTAATTCTGACCAATTATGTATGTACATATGTATGTAATGGAAATACTTATGCCCTGTAACATGTCGGAGATTGCCACCTACGTACCGGCCCTGGCTAGCTCTTCAGCAATAGAATATCTAACTATATCCCTGTGTTCCGGAACCCATATAAGAGCTATCTTAGAATGGTTGGAAATTTGTTTGAGATCTCCTCTGCATTCGTGGACAAGAATGGATTTCGAAACTGCATTCGTTAGCGACTTAATGGAAGCCTGGCTATCTGAGGCAATTAAGAGATTTTCAGGAAACAATCCCCAACTTTACAAGCATTGCTGCACCAAAATTGCCATGACCTTTCCTTGAATAACGCTGCAGTGAACTGGCAGCCTATAAATAACTTTAATTTCAAGACCCTTTTTAAAGCTACTAGAGAAAACCCTGTCATTGATCTGTGAGGCATCAGTGTAAACTTCAAGGGTCCTACGGAGAACCATCTTAGGCCAAAACTCCCCATGTGGAATCCTAAAATCGAATGTTCTATTTAGAAAATTCTTCGAGAATCACATAATTGACCTTAGTGTGTCTACCTTCGAACGTGATCATATGTGTGCACAGTCAAGCAGCAATCAAAGCGCTAGGATACCACCTCGTCAAATCAAAGGTCGTCAGGAGTTGCGTGGATTCTCTGAATCGTATACATCGACACAACATTCGTCGCTGGATTCCGGGCTACTGTTGCATAGAGGGAAACGCAAAGGCGAACAAACCGGCACGAAAGAGATCGGAGATGTCTGAGGAATAGACAAAGAGGGGATATATGCGCTCATATAAAAGTAATTTTTCAAATGAAACGAAAAGGCAAATGAACTGGTACGAAAGGGATCGGAGATGTCTCAGGAAGAGACGATAGACTGGATATCCAAATTGCAAAAAGCAGCATGAAATTCAACAGGCCGTAGGTTCTCATACATACAGACCTGGTTGCCGAATTTCAAAACTGCTGTGTCCACCAGTGGATAGCAGAAAAACCAAGTACCTGAATTGAATGCGACAAGAGAACGATTCGCACTCTAACAGGAATTCTAAAGGGACAATGTGGGAATGCGCTATTGACAAGCTCGGTCTGCTTCTCCTAGATTACTGCAAAAGCTGCCAGGATGTGCAAGAAACGGAATCGGTAGAACATCTTTGATGTGGGTGCACTGTCCTCAAAACAGAAATTATTGGTCATTGGGTGACAGAACGTTTAAAGATCTGGGCGTGTTGGCGAACTTGCCGTTAAGAGAACAGTCTGGTTTCATCCGAAGCTCGTGGGGTTTAAAGGCACCACTAATAGAATATGAGAAGGGGCCTTACCTTACACTGGGTAACACAATGGGCCATTTGGGTACACCGAGAGCAGTTGCCTGTAAACGGAAATCTATCCCCTAATCCTACCCAACCAATTCTGAAGATAAGAGTGTTTTTGTGTGGGAATTTGAGATATAGAAGTCGCCATAGCCTAGTGTAATATGATGGCTTATTAGCCGTGAGGCCACGGTTCAAATCCCCAGGTCAGACATGTGTAACAAAACGAAGGATAAATAAATATTTCTGCGGCGACTTCCTCTCAATAGATTTCTGGCATAAAAAATCTAAGAATAAATAAAATTTCCATGAAAAGTTATACAAAAATCAGTCATTCGGATTTGGCTTTAAACTGCAGGTTGTGCCACTCATGTATAAAATGAACAGACACAATATAAGTGCTGTGAGAATCTAGATCGTAATCCTGAAGGGTTGCGATGACCAGTTAAGTATGCATGTGTAGAAGAAAATTAATGTGAATTGCCTTACCTATCGGAAACCTTCTTATATACAACGTACAAGATAGTATGGACAGGAGTGCCTATTTAAATATCAAATTTGACTATGCACAGCAGTTCTAAAATACTAAAGAACAGCGGAAAGCTAAAACAGAGTACAAGAGTGTCTTTTGTTCATTACTTCTGCTTTAAATCTATGTTTTCTTAAGCATTTAAGTTTCATAAGCTTATCTAATTGCCCTCGTTTTGGGTACATACATACATACATAATTGGCCATTACAACCCTTCAGTCAGGATTACGGCCTAGCTTCTCACACCACTCATGTTGTGTGCGTTAATTTTATACGTGAGTTGCGGGACCTACAGTTTAACGTCGACTCCGAACGACAGAATTTTGAGAAACTTTTTCATGGCAGTTTATTTTACTCTCAGAGTTTTTGCCAGAAATCTGCTGAGAGGAAGTCGACGAAGAAATATTTTTTTTTTCATATTTCATTTTTGATGTCTGACCTGGGATACGAACCCGGGCTTTACGAATAGTAAGCCAACACACTACCTACTACACCACGGCGACTTCATTTGGGTACACCTAAATGTATTTCATTAAATCATAACTTATGAACAATTTTATGGACATTCTTATGGTAATAATATGTATACGGAAGAAGGCAATTAAGGCAATTTGTCATCAATCACTGTTAATGTACGAATTACTTTAAAATTAATATCGAAACGATAAAAAAATCCACTAAATTTTGTAATTATTTCGTTATAAATCATTAAACACTTGTAAAAAGCATTTGAACAATAAAAGAACGATACAAATAATAACTTTTTTTAGGGGGGGGCAATACTTACGTATAAATGGGCTTAACATTGCCCTGGCGATACCATATCACCAATTGTACTTTGTCGGCTATCATAGTGCCTGGCATAAGATCACAGGGCAAAGCCACCTCCAAGCCCACTGCCGTTTGTACTTCAGATAAAGGACCTAAAATAGAAAACGTATAAATTAAACAATTAAATTCAATAATTATGCAACAACGCAGACTACAAAATATTTTTTGATTTATTAATGAGCCTATGCCTCCACCCATATGCCATGCCATACCATGCCATGCATAAGTTCCTACTTATGTTTACCATATTGGCAGGGGGTATCTTAATTAACCTTTAAATGTTTTCTTAATGACTTTACAAATACAAATTGCCTAATTAATTAAATTATTAATAAATAAATAAATGCATAATAATGAATACGTATGTATGTATACCTACCTATAAACAAACAGTCATACATTATGAATTCAACATATGGTGGTGGTGGTCTGAAGTCATAAAAGATTTCTGTAAATATGCCTGCTACTGAGGAAATAAAATAAAAATCGAATTTTTGCTCAGTCAATTACGCATACAACAAATACAACAAATACACATAAAATTCGATTTAAAATTTTTTTTAAATTTTATTGTCATAACGTGACTGGCAAGTCAGCTATTAAACTTAAAGTCCATTTGTTGAACCGCAATATTGTCTGTTTCATCTTCTTTAGTATTCATTTTGTAATGTCAAGTGTTTACAGGAGGAGCCAAATTAAATGAATTTTCAACGAAAATAAAAATGAAGAAATTTTAATTGAAAATGCCACATACCCCTCGTATACGTAGTTTTCTAAATTAAAAAAAAAAACATGGAATACCGTTCAATACAATCTTATTCCCTGAAAGACCCATTAACACGTCCGCCACAGCTTCTCTATGTGGAACGCATCCGAAATATCAAATTTTCCATGACTCTGTGGCATAAATCACTGTCAATTTGAGCGATGACATGGGTTCGGTTAGCTGTAAGTTAAGGTGCGAGGTTTCAGACAAGGCGTTTCCTTTTCATCCAATCTCTTCAACTTCGTCATGGAGAGTGTTTTGCGAAAGGGAGGAGTGCATCGCAATGGCACTATTTTTCAAAAAAGCTTCCAATTGCTTGCGAACGCTGACGACATTGACATCATAGGGCCTATCAACTGCCTTTAGTGCTATTGAACTATACTTTCGATACAGTCAAAGAATGTATTTATCTTGGCTCCGCCGCTAGCACCCAAAATGATGTCAATTTGGACATTAAGCGCAGGATCACTCTTGCCAACAGGTGCTACTATGGTCTCAATAGGCAATTGAGTAGCAAAGACTTCCCTCGTACGACAAAGTTAATACTCTACAAGACCCTCATCCTGCCCATGCTTCTTTATGGAGCAGAGACATGGACACTATTAAGCGCTGGTACAGCAGCCTTGAGAGTATTCGATAGAAAAGTCCTACGTAAGGTCTTCGGTCCAGTGCGAGTTAGCGATGATTTCTGCATCCGATCCAACAGCGAGCTGTATGAGCGTATTAACAACCAGCGGCTGCGCCATGTTGTTCGAATATAGAAGGATGCTCCGGCGAGACGGGTATTTGATGCGGGGATCTGCGGAAGTCGGCGAAGACCTTGTCTGCGTTGCAAGGGCCAAACCGAGGAAGCCCTGTCATCGATTGGTGTGACCAACTGGCGAAGGCGCGCAAGAAGCAGATTCGCCTGGAAGGATGTGTTGCGGCAGGCCGAAATCCGCTAATCGGGTTGTTAATGGCTAATTAAGTAAGACTTAAGAAACTCCCATAAGAAAAAGTCTAACGGTTTCAAAATTCGGAGATGACTATGCAGTCAAATCGCTGTTCAGAACATGCAATTCAGTATGAGCTCTGGCCTGTTGAATCAAATGTTGTTGGTGTCCAAATCCAGAGGTCAGCAATGAGTATTCAAAACGATGAGTAGATCCGAATCATACTTATAATTTCTGATACTTATACGCATTCATACTTATTTTAATATCATTTCGACACTCCATAACTCAACATATACACCAATCACAAAATAAGTATGATTCGCGTACGAACACTACATACTCACAAGAAGGTTGTGTGTTTGTTCTGTATAAGTATTATAAGTATTTTTCTAAAGTTATAAAACTGAATGAGTAGGCTTATGAATCAAACATATTTCGAATGTTATGACTTTGATGTCAACGTTGTACTCATACTCATTGCAACTTGTACTTATAAATCAATGTTGTACTAAGTACGAATGAATCAGAGTAGTTGGATTTCAATACTTTTGACTCACTCCTACTCAAAATTTCATGAGTACTTACGAGTAGCGAAAAAACAATTCATTGATGATCTCTGTCCAAATCATTCAATCCAGGTCCTAGGAAGTTAGTATTCATCAACCTATAGTGCTCACTTTTGACAATGATGGCCTGTCCAACATCGTTCTCACAAGAAATTTGGACTGATGAGCCGTCAAAATCCACTACAACCAGTGACTTTTTGGATTGCATTAAACGCCAATTTTGTTTGTTCACGTACCCATTCATCCAGAAATGGATCTCAAAGCTGAAGATGATTTTTCGATCAAAATTGGGGGCAGTTGCCATTTGCTCCAGGGCCCATTTAGCTAACATTCGGCCTACGGTGGTTAATCTTCAGTTGCTGCTTTAATTGAATATTACACGAGTGCAAGGCCAAGTTACAATGCCAATTTCCACAAGTTGTGGTCTATTAAAGGCCGAATTATTATGAAAGCATATGTGCCGGATTCTCCTGCAAACTCGCACGGCCAGTGGAGAGGTTCGCATTAGATCTTGTTTCGTTTACTTGCGGGTGTTGTTGCGGGTGTTTTCTTATTAGACATGAGGTCATGGTTTGAATCTTACGTCAGACAGCTTCAACAAAATGAAATATGAAAAAATATTTCATTGGCGTGTTCCTCTCAGCAGATTTCTGGCATAAGCTCTGAGAGTAAATAAAAAATTGCCATGAAAAGTTTCACAAAATCTGTAGTTCGGAGTCGATGTTAAACTGTAAGTCCCTTTGCACATGGATGAAATAACAAACATTATATTGTGTGGTATAGGAAGCTAGGCTGTAATCCTGACTCTTTAGCCCTTTGGCTGTAGTGAGACAATAATGAGCTGCAAAGTATTTCCCAGGTCAGACATCAAAAACGAAATATCAAAAAAATATTTCTTCGGCGACATCCTCTCAGAAGATTTCTTGCAAAAACTTTGAGAGTAAATATGCCATGAAAAGTTTCTCAAAAAGGCGCTTTAAACTGTAGGTCCCGCCACTCAAGTATAAAGATTAACACACAAAACATGAGTGATTTGAGAAGCTAGGTCGTAATCCTGACTGAAGGGTTGTATTGGCCACGTACAGTGGGGACCTTAAAATTAGAAACGATGTTTCTGGAACAGAGTTCTCTGGAGTGACGAATCTAAGTTTAATTTGTCCCAATCTGATGGAAAAACGTATGTGAGACGTCCTCCAAACAAAACCTTTGATCCCAGGTACACATTGAAAACTGTAAAACAAATTAACAAACATACATGGTGCTAAGTCGTTTCTAACTATAAGGCCACTTCTGTATGTATGCATGTATGTAAAGTATTTCTCATACAGCATAATTTTTGTTAAAAAAATTCCATGATTTGCAAACATTCTACGTTTGTAAGTCTGTTCACTTGAATTTGCAAATTTTACTAAACATTTTTGGTTTTGACACATATCACGAATCCCTGCTTTTTTATACTGCAAGAATTTAGCCTGACTACTTGGAATGGAATACGAGTATTTGAACATAATATGCTGAAGTAGGTTTTATATTTAGAAAAACTAATTATGGGTGTATATGCCAGTGTTTTTCTTCTTTTCTTTTTCCCAGTATAAGTTATCATTTATCGATAATTATCATGTGTGTGTCTAAAATGAAAATTATGACTTTGACATGAATATCACAGAAATAAGTGATTATAATTGAGAAAAATTCCAATGAAGGTGGGTTTCTGGGAAATATGACAACAATTTTGAATAAAAACGCCTACAATTTATTAATTTTTTTTTTGGGGGGTTTTTTCGGTTCAAATTGTGTTTGTATTTTCGATATTTTATAAATAATTACAGTTTTATGGACATGCAACAATAATAACTGTTATAAGAATCACTACCTTAATGGCTTAAGTGACACAAACTGCTGGCATCACAACATCCATATTAAATAGATGCCCCTTCAGTTTGTGTTCAATTGAAATGATTTCTAACAAAACTAGACAAAATTGTCTGAAAGTATGAAACACTGTTTCCTTGGACGCTAGCCCCTTGTATTTTTTACTTTGTATTGAATAAAAAACTTCATAGAAAAAATGAAGAAAAAACAAAAAAAAAAAAAAGTCGTTCATACGCATAATTTGATATTCCAACTGAAGCGTTTACTGTCAGAGCACTTTAAATAAACGATATTGGTGCGTGCATTCAATTGTGAATGAGTTAAAGGTCGATCGGTTGCTTGGTCGCTTGGTCGGTCTTCTTTTATTCAAGTGTACTTTTCTATTGGGGTTACATACATACATACCTACGTGCTGCAAACAGTTGATTCACTTTACAAAACAAACGTACCAAATGGGCGTTATATTGACGTCAATATTCAAGCCACATACATTTCCTTTAAACAAATTTGTTCCCCTTTTTTGTTGTTTCTTTTTCATATCACAAGTAAAGTCATAGAAAATTTGTACAAATCTATGGTATTTATCGTATTCCATGGAAGCATTCCATTAGAAATGTAATAAAAATATGAATTGTGAATATTAAACATAAAAGAAATTAAACACAAACAAACAAACAAATGCAAATGTATTGTATTGCATTTAAAACACTCGTATGATAGAATTCAAATTTGTAATTCAGTTTGAGCTTAGGAATAAATTGAACGAGTTTTTATTCAAAAAAAAAAAAAACCAACCAAACGAACGTTATTGAAAATCAGTAATTTGATCATAAAAATATTAAAAAGTTTTTGGGGTATTAAAGCAAACTTTTACAATTTGATCAATATTTCAATATCACCCAAGAATTCAAATATAAAAGAACATACATAAGTTTGATCAAATAATATTATATTAAGTGGCTCAATTATCACAACTATTATTTAAATACAACGCATCTTACAACAGTAATTTCCAAATTTTGACACTTCATAACGGCCAGTCTATTTGGTCAAATCACCATGGAGGGATATATTGTTCAACTTACTTACCTAATATGTTACTACAACCCTTTAGCCAAGTTTACAATCTAGCCTCTGACGCCACCCATATTCATACATACATAAGTGGTCATTACATCCTCTCAGTCAGGATTACAATCCAGCCTCTCACATTACTTATGTTGTGTGTCTTAATTTTTATACATTAGTGGCAGGATCTACAGTTTAAACTCAACTCAGAACCACAGAATTTTTGAGACACTTTTTAATGGTAATTTTATTTTACTCATCGAGTTTTTGCCGGAAATCTATTGAGAGGAAGTCGCCGTAGAAATATTTATTCATACTTCGTTTTATTAGAGATGGCTGGGATTTGAACTGTAGTCTCACAGCTATTAATTCATCATACTACACTAGGCTACGGCGACGTCTATACCTCAAATACCCACACAAAAACACTCTTATCTTCATAATTGGTTGGGTAAGATTAGGGCATAGATTGCCGTTTACAGGCAGCTGCAATCGGTGTCCTATATGGCCCGTTGGGTTACCCGGTGTGAGGGAAGCCCCTTTGTCCTGTTCCATTGGTGGTGCATTTAAACCACCCGAGTTTCGAATGAAACCAAGCTGTTCTCTTAATGGCACGTTCGCCACCACGCCCGGATCTACAAACGTTCTGTCACCCAATGACCAAAAATCTCTCTTAAAGATGTTCTACCGATTCCATTTCTTTCAGATCCTGGCAGCAACTGCAGTAATACCGGTGGGGCAAACCGATCTTGTCAGGGAAATTGTCAATAGCGCAGTGTTTCTTTAGAATTCCTGTTAGAATGGAAATCGTTCTCTTATCGAATTCAACTCAGGTCCTTGGGTTTTCTGCTATCTACTGGTGAGCACAGCAGTTTTGAAATTCGGCAACCAGGTGTGTATGTAGGATCACCTACGGCTTGTTGAGTTTTATGCTGCTTTTTTCAATTTCGATAGCCAGAACAACGTCTCTTTTTCAGACATCTTCTATCCCTTTTGTACCAGTTGATCCACCTTTTCGTTTGATTTGAAAAAGTACTTTTATAGAGGCGCATACATCCCTTCTATTGTCTCTTCCTCATACATCTCCGCTCTCTTTCGTGCCTGCTTGTCCACCTTTGCGTTTCCCTCTACGTCTGGGATTTGAACTACGAGTTTTCGTCTAATAAGCCAATACACTACCTAGTAGACCACGACTTTTCGTTAATTCGGCAAAAATTCAAAAGTCTCTGAATATCATATTCAGCTGTCTAAAATTTTGTATAAATTTCAGTAATAGCAAACTAAATTTCTCAATATATATATTGTAATTGATATTCAGCTAGCTGAATTACTGAACATTTTAATTGTTTTTAAATTCAGCTAGGTGAATTACTAGAAATTTAAATGGTTTCTAAATTCAGCTAACTGAATTAGAGGAATTTTAAAATTTTCCAAATTCAGCTAGCTGATTTAGTAGAAATTGTAATGATTTATAAATTCAGCTACCCGAATTAGTGGAAATTTCAAAAATTTCCTTATTCAGCTAGCTGAATTATTGGAAAATTTATGATTTCTAAATTCAGCTAGCTGAACAACAATTTCTAAGTTCGGCTAACTGAATTATTGGAAAATTTAATGATTTCTAAATTCAGCTAGCTGAATTAGTAAAAATTTTATTGATGATCTGGCTGAATTAGTAGAAATATTAATAATTTCTATATACAGCTGGCTGAATTAGTAGAAATATTAATGATTTCTATATACATAATATAAAATATTCACAATATAAAAAATCCTGTTATATTACAATTCAGCTAGCTGAAATACGTCTATAATTTATAATTCATGAACACTTTTGTTCACGCTGGCCACCCTAATTTTAAGTTTAGCCTTAAGTTATTTTACAACTGTGTATATTTACAAATTAATTGTGAATTGTTAATTATAAAACCCGAAAAGAGATTATTATCAAATCCACCCCCGAATTGTAAGGTACGTTTTGAGTGTCCTTGAGAATATAAATTTTTATATAAATCACTAATCGATTTGTTTTTTATTCTCCTCGATAAAATATTTTATTTTATTCGCTTCCCCGTTCACCCCAACAACTTTAATAATTAAAGAATTCCTTTTTTTCTTGCGATAAATCTTTAATAGCCTACCATAAAAATATTTCATTCATTGTGGCTTTACGCATCTCTCATAAATCATTTAGCACAATCATAAATTTAAAAGCAAGACAATATTGAATAGCAAGCAAAAGACTACAAATTGTAATTGCAATTGTAATAAAGACAGCAAAAGTATTAAATAATAAAAAGAAAGAAATAAATGAAGAAAATGAAAAAGAATAAGTAATGAAATGAATTGCAAAATAAAGAAGAAATGGCACGCACTTAAAGCAACAAATGTGGCAAAATGCCTGACGCCATATTCAACGGCAAATGTTGCCACATTACAATTACTAAACTAAACAACTATACAACTTTGTTGTTATTTTTTATACTTTTTTTTATTTGTTTGTCTTCTTTTTTTCCGTAAAAGTATTCTTTTATCATAACTTTGCAAGTGTAGAGGATTTCAGAGCACTTATAAGAGTTAAACTTCAACAGAGTGTGTGTGTGTGTCTGTATATGGAAGTTCTTTCTTTCTATACCAAGTATTGTTTAATACTGACTCTCCACTCTAGTGTGAGAAACAAGTGAAGTGACAATATTAATAAGTTTTTTGCAAAATAAGCAACAACAACAAATACAAAAACTATAAAGAAAGCAAAAAGGCAAAAAAATAAGAGTGTCATGAGTACAAGTAGCTACGCTGCTAATATTACACACACAGAGAGCATTTCATTTAAGATTTTTGTTGGCTTTTTCTATTTCTCTCTCTCTTAATTCTATTCAATATTCTGCTTCAGAGAGTTATTGGTTCCTTTACAAAGAACGTGACCAAATGTATACTTTAATACGTATTGTATTGTGCTGCAGCAAAAAGTACTTGTACTTTAACCCGCTCTTAATAACAGAGAGTCAATAAAGGAAATTAAAAACAATAACATTTCGTACTGCAATGTAAGCCAAGTAAAAATATCGGGTCATATATTTAGTGGTTTTTAAATTGCATACACAGTGCCGCCAATGCTAGAACAGCAGCAGACTTCTTATATTGATTTTTCTCATTCGTTGGAAACGTCAACAATCTGGGAGTTTGGGTAAAATAATACCCAGGCCATGGGGATATTTTTTTCACTTGAAATTGAAGATTACGGACCGGATGATATAGGGCTTCAACAAGGCTGTGTTACGAGTCAAGCACAATGCTTGTTGCAATCTTTACAGCATGAGAAGTTTCCGCAAATAGTAATTCGACGTTTAGGCAGCATCAGTTGGCCACCATGATCATGCGATTTGACGTTGTTAGTTTTTGTGGGGTCCTGTCAAAGAACGTGTCTCTGTGAATTTGACAATATTTGTCAAGTTATCGCCGAGATACCGCTCGAAATGTGCATAAATATGGAACAAAAAGTGACTTGCAAGGCGGTCATCTAAGTGAGAATGTAAAGGGAAGAATTGTAAAGATACTCTGCAGTAACCCTGATGAAAAGAAAACCTTAAGTTTATTAAGAATGTGTGGGATAATCAGGGTTTTTACTTGGTACTACGCCTTAAACCTAAGCCTGAGCTATATAGGCATGACATGAATACGAAAGCGTCGTAGTCTAGTAGATAGAGCGTTGGCTTATTAGAAGTAAGGTCACGGTTCAAACTCCAGGTTTCTTCGGCAACTTGCTCTCACCAGACATCTCAAGAATAACGAAATATGAAAAAGTATTTCGTCCTCTCAGCTGACTTATGGCAAAAGCTCTGAGAGTAAATAAAAATTGCCATAAAGTTTCTCAAAACCTGTCGTGTGGAGCCCGCCACTCATGTATAAAATTAACACAAACAACATAAGTGGTATGAAAAACTAGGTCTTAAACCGGATTGAAGGGTTGTGATGCCAAACAGAAGCTCGTGTTTTGTATACAACATAAGTGATGTGAGAAGCTAGGTCGTAATCCTGGCTGAAGGGCTGTAATGGCCAGTTATTACTGTATGTACAAAGAACGTGTCTATGTGAGCATGACAATATCTGTCAAGTTATCGCCGAAATACCACTCAAATTGGATGAAAACTATCTTGAAAGGTGGTCATCTAAAGGACATTGTATTTCGAACGTGGCGGGAAGAATTTTTAAGATACTCTGGATCTGATGAAAAGAAAACCATGAGTTTATTAAGGCTGTGTGCGATAATGAGGGTAATGATACGCTTTAAAACTACATCTAAACTGTATAGACGTGGCGTATACAGAAAGTTTCTTTATATTCTAGTAGATATCGTGTTGATTTATTAGACGTGAGGCCACATTTCAAACCCTATGTCAGAAAGCTCGAACATAGCGAAATATGAAAAACTATTTCTTCAACGACCACCTCTCACAATATTTCTGACAAAAACTCAGAGTAAAATTAAATTGCCATAAAATTTCCCAAAAATCTGTTGTCGGACTCGACTTTGATACCGTAGGGCCCGCCACACATAAATTAAGATTAATGCAAGTGGTGGGAGAAGCTAGATCGTATCCGGACTGTGGGGTTGTAATGACCAATTATGCTATGTATGTGTATAGGCGTGTAAGAAAATCAAAAACTCATAGCATTGGATTGAACACTTTATGCGTTATGGTCCAATTTTCGTAAGCTCTAGATCCTATTTTTTATTTTTGGGAAGATACTACACCAGGCATAACTCATCTCAGAACATTAAACTTGAATGCTACGCCGTAGCCTAGTAATAAATAAGTTTAGACGGTCTCCTGTGGTTCAAACTCATATTCAGGCATGTCTAACAAAACGAAAAGATATCTTTGGACGAACTTCTTTCAGCAATCATGAACTAACTCTTCGAGCACATATAATTGCCATGAAAGACTCTCAAAAATATATTGTTCGCAGTCGATGTTAAATTGTATGTCTCCTTTAGGTTAGAATGAACATAGTATTTGGATGTTGTGAGAAGTTAGGTTGTGATCTCCTGACTACAGAGATCAGCATTGAGAATTCAAAAATATGAGTTGAATCGAATCATACTCATAATTTCTGATACTTCTGATACTACTCATATTCAAAGTTTGAAGTACTCATCATACTCATACTTAACAACACGTATGATATTGCTGATTTCGACTCTCCATGACTCAACATTTACAAGAATCATAAAATAAGTATGGTTCGCGTACGAACACTAAAATACTCATTAGAAGATTGTGTGTTTGGTTTGCTTGCTGTCTTTGTCTTTTTTTTGTAAATGCAGCAACAACTAAGACTGTAACTTTCGATGAATGATTTGAGTCACTCGAATCAGTTATAAGTATTACAAGAGTATTTTTCTAAAGTTATGAATCAGAATGAGCAGTTCGATGTCAACGTTGTACTCATACTTATAAATCAACGTTGTAGTGAGTACGAATGAATCAGAGAAGTTAAATTTCAATATTGTTGACGCACTTATATTCAAAATGTCATGAGTAGCGATAAAAGATTCATTAATGATCTCTCTTATACTAGTCAAACGATTTTATCAACTCCGGTATCTCTTTCTTTACGTTGATTTCAAAATATTTTCCGAATCTAAAGCAACTGCAGGTGACAAATTAGCCGCCAAGCAATCTATCTTTAACAGAATAAGTTCAAGTCTAGTTCATGTAATTATGGTTGCTACTGTCAATGGTGAGTTCAGGCTAAAGCAACTGCATGGAATTAATTGGTCGCTAAGCAATCTCTCTTTTCCGGAGCCAAGTGCAGTTTAAGAATTATGGTTGGTACTGCCAATTGTGAGTTCAGGCTCCATTTCGATAACACAATAACGAGGCCCAAATAAAAGCATCATCGACTGGTAGCTTTATATGTGTTTTACATGACTTTACTTTTGATATCGTTAAATGGATAACCCTTTATAAGAAAATTGTTGCTGTGTGTGTGTATTATGCTTCAATGCTATTTTTATTGTTGTTTAAGTTTTAAACCAAGCAAAAGAGCAAATGCTCTTTGCTTGTATATGAATGGTTGGATGTATGTACATGCAGTTTAATGGCAACAAAATTCAATTGATTGTATTGATTTTAATTAAAAATTGTGTTTATTTTTTGTTCTTTCTTTGTTTCTATCTTTTAAAAAGATTTTTTTGTCAATTGTTTATATACATACATTCAATATATGTTAACATTATTGTGGTCATGCACGTGCTTGCGGTTTTCGATTTTTTAATTTCTTTCAATTGTAAACAGACAATAAAAGAACATGCCAATGTCTAATAATAATACTTATTTTTATAAGTGTATTGGTAAATCTATTTTAATTTAATTACTCCAGAAGAGAGTAAAAGAGAAAACAAACTCTAGCAAAAGAGTTTCTTCGGGAGGTTCATAGTTTTCAGTTAATTTTTAACAAATTTTAGTACGTGTGCTACTAAAGTGTAGGTTGATGGCACACAAAGAAAATGTTTGTTTTGCTGGCTTTGACAATGTATTTATAAGCGGAAGGAAGTTGTGAAATTTTTTACGATTATAGGCAAATTTTTTTTTGTTTTATTTTAACCACTAAAACCGACACATTGTTTATCACACATACAGTATGTCCCACAAACGGTTTTTTTGTATGGCAACTGAAAAGTTATGACAAATGAAATGACAAATGAAATGAACATTTAAGTTGGTCTAATAAAAAAACCGTTGTGGTATTGGTTTAATAAGTTTCGTGTCTTTTTTGTAAATGAACCTCAAATCAATGTAAGAATAGAAGAAATCAATTTTACTGCCTAACATGTGTAATAATGTTGAATAGGCGCCACTCAAATGGTTGGAATTTGTTGACACTTTTTAGAATTTTATTATTTAAGGTAAATGTTGGAAAGCTTTTAATTTTTTTATTATATTGTTATACAGTGGTGATCTTCTAATTAGCACACCCATCTATACAACCCTTTTCCAGTAACAAAGGGCATTTAAGTATTTTGTCGCCGTAGTTTAGTAGGTAGTGTGTTATTAGACGTGAGACCACGGTTCAAACTCATCTCAGACATTTCCAATAAAACGAAATATGAAGAAATGTTCCTTCGGTGACTTCCTCTCAGCAGATTCTCTAAGAACAAATAAAATTGCCATGAAAAGTTTCTCAAAAAATCATGTATAAAATGAACTACTAAACTAAATATTACCTGAAGGGTTGTAATGTCCAATCTTCTTCTTATATATAAAAATGAATGTGTATTTATTCGTTTGTGGGTTTGTTTGTTTGTTAGTTTGTTTGTTTGAAGTCTATAGACGGTTAAACGGCTGGACCGATTGTCTTGAAATTTTCACAGTATCTTCCTGTATGTCTGTAAGGAGTTATAGGCTACTTTTTATTTTAAAATTTCAAGTAGGCGAGGTGCCACGCACACATACCCAATAACTATTTAATGTCGCATATCACATAAACTGCAACAGCTAGAGTCCTCAAATTTTGTATGGACGACTTTGACGTACATATGAACAAAATGGGCGAATTGGCTATAGTGGGCGTGTCACCTACCATAGTCTATATATATAAAAATGAATGTTGGTTTGTATGTACTTTATAGAATCGTAAACTGTGCATTTGATCATGATATGATCTTTAGCAAAGTTGTTGCGCATGAGCCGACGAAGGTTTCTAAGTTGGTATGACCAATATCCGATAGGTGGCGCTACTGAAAATTACTTAAAAAGAATTAAATGGTAAACTGTGCATTTGATCATGTTATGATCTTCAGCAAGGTTATTGTCGGCTCATGCGACAAAGGTTTCTAAGTTAGTATGCCCAATTTCCAACAGGTGGCGCCACTGAAATTTACTCAAACTGAATTAAATCGTAAGCTGTGCATTCTTTAACAAAGTTGTTGCGCATGGGTTGACGGATGTTGGTGAGATTAATTTCCGATGAATGGCGTCACTGAAATTTATTCAAACTTAATGACAAGCAATTGGTCGACCTACACCTCAAGCACGGAAGAAAAGAGCATCAGAATGAGACGAGCATTGATACCGGAAAATCTTCGAGGATATGCCGCTGCGATCCGTTCGCTTGAAACACTTGAACAACGAGAAGTGAGATTAGAAACTGATCGAATTCGTATTACTCAGGCCAGTTCATCTGAATCATCAGGGCAACGGGAAACAAAATCAATAAAATGATTCAAAATTAATTGGACATTTGTGTAATGTCGCAGCGCAGTGTACAGCTAGTTATGTATATATGTAAATATTCTGTGGAGTATACTTAAGCGATATTTAAAGTAAAGGGTACTCCAGTAAAGGAATTTAACAATAAATGACACTTTTCAATACAAAAAACCTTGGCCACGTAATTAGCACACCCTTTATAAAGGTTTAATTCTTTTTAATATTTTAATAATTAATTATTAACATCCATGAAGACTTTCAAGAAGTCTATGACATCTGGCATATTGTAGGTCATTCCATACCACTCGAATCGCTCTTCCAAAGGTCTTGAAGATTTTTAAATTTTTTGGTTCAATTTGTGCCACAAGATTGTTGGCCATTATATAAAATCCACTTCTTGGTTCTCTAATTACTTTACCCAATCGTGCGTTGTGTTATCATTATCGCTGTGATCATTATCTGGCATAAAAATCCATTTTATATACAAGTTTTCATATGTGAATGAATCTACCCAATATGTTTGGTTAAATGTTAATGCATCAAGGAGTCATTCGTAATGATCCATCCTACACTATGATATATGAAAGCTGGCCTAGATTAATTGCCTTCAAAGTGTAGCTTAAATTTAAATCTTGCTTTGATGGAAGCCACACATTGTTCTTTCAATTGTAGTCCAACCATTTTTTAGACGAAGACTTAAGCTCCGTGCATACAGTAACATAATAGGTCAGCACCTGTCAGACTTAAAAAATCAGTCCACAGAGATCAATGCAACCATTTCGACAATATTCCCTTCAAGACCAGCAGGCATGTTGTCGAAGATTTCAGTAACATTTCTTTCTGGGACTTTTTCTCAGCAGTTCTCTAGCGAAAAATTTGAGGGGAAATAAAATTATCGTGAAAAGTTTCTCAAATATATCGTTCGAAAACAATGTTGAACTGTAGGCCCCTACACTCATGGACAAAATTAACTCACAAATTGGGTGGCGTGAGAAGCTAGGTTGTATTTCTGATTAAGGGACTTAAATGATCCTTTACAACCTCTTTATCTGGATTTTGAGCGAGACTTTTTTGGCTTGATTAAGTAAATCCTTTGGAAGGTGAAATTTGAAAAAGAGAAAGAGAGAGTGAATGGTTCATATTCTCTGAAGACCCAGAAACGCTTGAATAGAACATAGAGGGAGATCAGCTTGACAGAAAACTACGAAACACCTGCGTTCATATGATGAATAGTGAATGTTCTGATAAAGGAATGTCTTTAAATCAGATGAAACTAGTTGCTGGAGACAGAAAAGCTAAAGGAGGAATTTTTGAAGTCTTATGTTCTACTTGAGCTTTTCTTTAACTTGGATACATTTGTATGCAAGTTCAGGTAGCTGACTTAGGCAAATTGTGTGTCCCGGTGGTCTAGTTGGTAGTGCGCAGGACTCGGGTCTGAAGGTTCGATTTAAACCAAAGACTCTCGGTGTTTGTGATTGTCTGAGGTTTTCTCCTACAATACTGTCTTTTTGATATTACAACACAAAGCCCTCCTCGAATTCTTTTTATTAATAATCTACCGTTTGCTTTTGAAAAAAATATTATTTAATTTATTTCATCTCAATTTTTTAGGTTTTTATCAAATTCAGCTAGCTGAATAAAGTTTTTTGTGCTTCAAATTCACATTTTAAGACATATAAAACTTATCCATGGCAATTTTGTGTAATTCAGCTATAGTCTTTATATTAAACTGAAAGCATTTCTAAGGCTTATTTTTAACCAAGTCTATATTAATTTTTAAAACATGTATGAAAATTAACATATTCAGCTAGCTAAATTAAAATTATTTTCAACAAAACTTAAAATAACTCATATAATAATTTATATAAATATATATATATAAATTTATATATATATATAAATTTATCTTAAAGTTATTCAGCTGGCTGAATTCAAATTCTTCTTAACAAAACTTAATATAACTTATATAATAAGTGATTAACCTTTATCTTGAACTTATTCAGCTAGCTGAATAATTTTTTTTCTAACTTAACTTAATATAACTTCTATAATAAGTGATTAATCTGCATCTTGAAGGTATTCAGCATGCTGAATTAAATTTTTTCTTATCGAAACTTAATTATAACTCCTATAATAAGTGATTAACCTTAATCTTAAAGTTATTCAGCTAGCTGAATGCAAATTATTTTTAACAAAATTTAATATAACTCCTATAAGAAGTGTTCTATAATTTGTATTTACCTTCATCTTGAATTTATTCAGCTAGCTGAATTAAAATTTTTCTTAGGGAGTTTTAAAATAACTCTTGTAATAAGTGATTTACTTTCGTTTTGAACTTATTGAGCTCGCTGAATTAAAATTTTTCTTAACGAATTTTAATATAACTCCTCTATGAAGAGATTAACCTTCATCTTGAACTTATTCAGCTAGCTGAATTAACATTTTTCTTAACAAATCATAATACAACTCCTATAATAAGTGATTACCCTTTATCTTTAACTTATTCAGCTAGCTGAATTAAATTATTTTTTAACAAATCTTAATATAACTGCTATCGTGATTAACCCTTATCGTGAACTTATTCAGCTAGCTGAATTGAAGTTTTCTTAACCAAACTTAATATAATTCCTATAATAAATGATTGACCTGCGTCGTGAAGATATTCAGCTAGCTGAATTAAAATTTTTCTTAGTGAATTTTAATATAACTTCTATAATAAGTGGTTAACCTTTATCTTGAACATATTCAGCTAGCTGAATTAGAAATGTCTTCAACAAAACTTAGTGTAACTTCTATAATTCGTATTTAACTTCGACTTGAATTTATTCAGCTATCTGAATTAAACTTTTTCTTAACAAAACTTAATATAACTCCTATAATAAGTAATTAACCTGCGTTTTGAACTTATTCAGCTAGCTGAATTTATGAATATGTGACTTTTATTTGTCTTTCTAACATGCTGCAAAAGTTCTAAGTGCATTTCCTTGTTATTGCAATGGCTTATGAATGATTTTTATCACGCTATTCGAAACTTAATTGTTTTTCTTTACAAAAACTAACGATTAAAAACTGATTCTATCGTTTTTAAATTAAAAGTTTTTCTCATTAAAGCCATAAGGTATTAACTAATCTATGATTTCCTTGCTAATTGAAAATAACAATTCATTTTATAGATTTTTCAATTTCTTTTAAAGGGTTTTGATGGCTGGCTGCAGCAAACAGGATTTGCCATTGAGTTGCGAGTGTTTTGAAAAAACTACGTTTTTTTTAAATAAAAATTCTGTTTATTAAGCGCCAATGAAGATAAAAAATATTCTGCCATAAAAAGGAACTCAAGTGAGACTTAAACCGGCTGTATATTAAAGTGTGTAGATCGGCAAGATCATCAATGCCTGGTGATGCTGATGCATAAGCTGTGGTTAAAGGAAAATAAAGCTGAGTGGAAAATAAGAAATCAGACAAACAAAATGTTTATAAGCAATTAATAGCTGGAGATAGTGGGGCGGAACGGAGACAGAAACACCATGAAGTGCTACCAATTAAAGTGGCTACAAAATGCACAATGACTTGCGTGCCATTCACATTTACCCCCAGAGATCTTGAGGACATGATGTTCAATATTTTATGAAAAAATCTTAAACAAGAGCAAATCCAAAAGCGATTCGAAAATAATGCAGAATATTATTAAGCAGATGTGCTGTAATTATAATCATTTCGATGAGCTTCATTTAGCTTGCAGAGCTGGCAACACATAAAATATTTTCAATAAATTTTTTATTTATAAAAGTCCTTAAAATATTTTCAGGTTGGCCGCCTCTGTGAATACAACATCTGATAAAAACAACACAACTCGGTGAGGCATAATTTAACGTAAAGCTTGTTAACATACATGCATGAGGCACATGCATGAAACTGGAGCCATTCACCATACTCCACGCAAAACAAAAACTGCCACACTCTTTGAAATTTTAAGACAAAAACATCATTCCGGAACAAAGAAAAAAAAAAACAAAACAAAATACAAGAACATCGCCTGACAAGTGTTACGCTGTATCTTTTCTGTTGCCTCTCTCTGCCATACATTTTGCACGCATTTAAAGCCTCATGTAGAAGACGACACACTTCATTGACACAAAATGAAGCATCTAAAAAGGGGGAACAGATAAATTATAATAACAAGTATACTCTGTAACACGGTCCCATATAAAAACAGATTGAAGGAATGGCATCGTAAACTCCATGTATTTAATTTTCAAAAAGAAAATTATCAATCGTACACCGTACACGTGATGGACTGCAGGGCATGCTACTCATATGCTTACTGCTTAATGACGTTGTGTAAAATATAAAAAAATATGTGTGTATTAGGAAGGTTGTACAAAAAAATCCCGATCTTGTGTTTTTCCTTAATGCATTAAATTTTCAATTTGACATCAAGCGATTCCAATGCCAAACCTAACTTCTGATACCACGATTCATTGAAACCAGATGTCGAGTTTTGTTTGACATACGTGCATACATAATTGGGCATTACAACATTTCAGTCAAGCTAACGACCTAGTTTCACTAACCACCTATATTGTGTGTGTTAATTTTATACATGAGTGTCAGGAGTCACAGTTTCATCTGAACGACAGATTTTTTTTTTAACTTTTTCATGGCAATTTTTATTTATCTTCAGAACTTTTGCCAGAGATCTGTTGAGGGGAAGTTGCTGAGGTTTGACCCAAGGCCTCATGTCTAATAAGTCAATACACTATCTACTAGACTACGACGACTGACACAATTTGGTTGCCTTTCCATAGCCACAAAATTTCAGTTGATATTAAATTTAACATGATGAAAACTATATCTATAGAAAGGTTTTAAATTGAGACTTCACTCACCTTATTCTCGAACTATTCGCCTACTATTGTTACGATTTGAAAACCTCAAGATTTTGCTACACTCTCTCATCATATATAAGAATGAGTATAAATTGGCTTTAATTACAAAGAAAAGATTTGCTTAAGGACACCAGACTACTTAATTGGTCATTAGAACACTTTAGTCAAGATTACAACCTAGCTTGTCACAGCACACATGTTGTGTGCGTTAATTCTATACATGATTGGCGGGTCCTACAGTTTTATGTCGACTCCATGCAACAGATTTTTGAGAAACTTTTTCATGGCGATTTTTATTTATTCCCAGGGTTTTTGTCAGTAATCTGCTGAGATGAAGTCGTCGAAGAAATATTTGTTTTATTCTAGATTACAACCTAGCTTCTCACACCACCTATGTTGTGTGTGTTAATTTTATCCATAAGTGGCGGGACCTTCAGAGTAATGTACACGGTGTCACCAAAGGCTATAAATTCATGAAGATCTCAAACAGTTTCTTCACAGAATGTATTTTAATTGAATCCATTAGGGCGTATCTCTACAGTTTAAAGTCGCCTAAAAACGATAGATTTTTGAGAAACTTTTTCATGGCAATGCAAAAAAGTATATCCATTCCTGAGGCGTTAAATTTCTTAACTGATGTCAGATACTCAGGTCAATGTCAAGCCCATGACTTCGTTTGAAATTAGATGGTATGGAGTGTCAAATGTCACTGAGAAAAAATTGATGCGCAGCACAAATACAATGGGTTAACTTTGGGATTACGAAAGCCATGTTGGTAGCCAATGTTTTAACTGAACCTGGAGTATGTATGATGACGTTGCCGTAATGAGTGTGACTTTTGGATGTTTAGATCTTATTAAGTTTAAATGCCTCGAAAGTATTTTATGCAAAAAAAAAATCTCAAAACTTTTCTTACAACCCTCGTTACTTCAACTTATAATATAAAGAAGGCATATCATCAATGTGACAACTGCTATTATTCTGTTATTCTTTTATTCTCTACATTTCAAGTCATACTCAACATATTCTGTATACGTTTTCCTTTTATTTTTCTTTCTCGCTTGTTTTTTTTTCTTTTTTCTTCCTTAAGGATAAACAAAAACAAGTTCTTTCAGAATTCTTATTGTTCCGTTGTTAGTTAGTGCCTCAGTTCCTTAACACTTGTTATAGTGTTAATAAAAGAAATCATATAGGACAACTACAACAACTACAACAGCAACAACAGCAACAATAACAAAGGAAACAAAAATCAAATTAAAACAACGACTTGACTTGAGTTGAGTTTCAAATAAAACAAAACAACAAAAAAAAAACAGAAAAAAAAATACGGGCTCGAAGACAACATGTGGCTGCATGAATGACTACTGCAACTATGAATGGCTGAGTGAATGATTAAATGAATGAATGACTGACTGACTGAATGAAATACATATGAATTTAACAGAATTTTTTGAATACAAGTTAAAATGCATGACTGCCAATAGCATACATATGCATACCGTCAGTCAGTCAGTCGTTCGTATATGAATACTGATGAATACTGGTGTATAGAAATTAAATAATTTTATAGGAAACAGGGTTACGTACATATATAGACGTATGTACATATGAAGGACTTGCACAAGTAGCTAGTCAAGGACTATTATATGCGAAACCAGTAAATCATTTTATTTAAGAATTTATTTAATGAGAAGACAAATTAGCAGTGTCATAAAAATATTAAGGTTTTCGCTCGAAAAAGCAGGATACGTGAAAATAGGAGTATACAATGGCTACTGGTGGCTGAAATGTTTTCATTTGTTTTGTATGTTGAAGAAGCCACAAGAAAACTGATGTTATTCTTCAATTGCACTGAAAATCCTTTGAAATTTTGATTAATTTTATACAAAAGTATGGCTTCGTCAACCGTAGTCTATTGGCTTATTAGATGTGAGGTCATGGTTCAAACCCCAGGTTCTAAATTTCCAACAAAACGAAATGGAAAAAATATTTCTTCGAAGACTGACTCTCAGCAGATTTCTGGCAAAAACTCTGAAAGTATAGTCATGAAAAGTTTCTCAAAAATCTGTAGTTCGAAGTCGGTCATGTATAAAATTAAGGCACACAACAAAAATGGTGTGAGAAGCTAGGTCGTAATCCTGACTAAAGGATTGTAACGAACAAATATGTATGTATGTATTGTTACGTTTTTACCTTTTAAAAACGTTTAAAATATGAGTTCATAGATTTCAAATAAAATAAAAATAAATTTGTGTTTTGTTTTAATTAAAATTCTTTATTATTCGCACAATTCTGTGTACCACTGTTTACAACTTGATGTAAACAACAACAATTACTCTTCTTTGTTACACCCTTTGCATAGACAACAACAATCACTTAGCAATTATACGACAGATCTTTGTAACGGAGATCTTCAAACCACGATTACTCTCTTCAAATGTACAGCGTCTTCACACAAGACTAACTGAACTTCACTAACTCACTCGTCTGCTTTGTCTTGCTTTAATATGGCAGGGTAAACAATCTGATGAATGTCCTTGAGGGCGAACCTTCATGACATCGCCTTCTCGAAATCTCTATTATCGTTGTTTACCTTTATTATTGCAGTGTTGTTGTTATATTTTTGTTTAATTGTTTACCATTATTTTATGCTGGTCTTTGTTGCTATATTAAGCAGTACGATAATTTGTAAACAAGTTTGTTTATAATTTCAATGTTAAGCGAAGTAAAAGCAAAACACCAGTATCTAAATTTTTTATTTTCGTATATAAGCCAGAACCAATGCAATGTCTCTACTGCCGTTATACTCAATCTCAAATGAAAATACAATCAGTGGAACGGTAGGACATGAAGAATGAAAGCTAGCAAAGGGGAAATGACGTATGAATTCGATTCCCTAAATGATTCAATGTAACAAAATAGCAGTCTATTTCCCTTAGTCCTTGAACTATTCGCAGCCTCTGATGGAGCCACTTAGTCAGTATCTTTGAGATCTTCTGAAGAGTAAAACCGAAGTGAATTTTTCTACTCCAACAAGGCTAGACATATATGTATGCAATAGGCGATGAACAGTTTTCTTCTTTTCACCATCCCTGCGGTGTATATTTCTAAGACCAAAGCATTTCGAATAAGTCCGGATAATGCAATGACTAGTAATGACTCCAAGCAACGTGTTGAACGTACTCCTTTGGAATTTGAGAAGACTTACCATCTGCATTCCATCTTTTCTAGGCTAAAATTGTTACGTTCTCATGACCGTATGATCTAAAGTTGTTTATATTTGCCGACAGAGCATAATTCTCTACATACAATGTCTCTCCTAAGAAGGGCCCGTATTCAGACAATTTTGAGTGTAACTTGAGACCAGAAAACAGGGAGTTTATATGCTGTATAAAATGTTTTATCAGAACGTTGTTATCTTGACAAGCCATGTGTATAACGAATCAAAAACTTACTGCGATTAAGGTTCATAACTTATGAATTTTCTTGTGTTTTATTCGAACAAATGCCTCCGAGACAAGGAAATCATAATGCACTCTAAGTTATAACTTATATTTGAATAATAAGAGGTTAGTGTCCCCCTAACCATCTCAAAGTCACACTCATTCCAAACATACAATTAGGCAACGTAATCACACATTTCAGGTTCATATTCAAAACATTTAAGACGTTAGCTACAAACACGACTTTTGTATTCAGGAAATCAAGAGTAATCAGCTTTTTTCAGAGATATTTTACACTCCATAGCACCTAATTTCAAACGAAGTCATGGGCTTGACGGTGACTTGGGTATCTGATAAAATTGTACGGCATGGAGAATTTTCATACATTTTTGCACTGTGATAGCCTCCTTTTCCGTAATTTAATAGATATTTAGTGTGTTGGCTTATTAGACTAGAGCTCGTGGTTTAAAACTTGACTCAGACACTTTCGAGTATAACAAATTATCAAAAAAAAATAAATATTTCATTCGGCAACTTTCTCTCTGCACACGCCTGCAAAAACTCTGAGAGTTAATAAATTAAATGAGTCCCGCCATTCGAACATCTCGAACGCTGTTGTTAAGAACGTATTTGTCTTACTGGATTGTGCAATGGAGTCTGTTGCTAGTTACGCATTAAGAGGTGATGGCCAAGAAGTTTTCAGGACTGACAGTTAAATATCATTCTCTTGTGATTTTATACGTTTAACCAGCAAAATTGTTCTGGGGGAGAATAAAATAATTGGCAAGTAATTTTTGCTGGAGCTGTATAGATAAGAAAGAGAAGATAACTGGGGCACATGACCAGCTCTATGTTATGGGAGAATATGGCAATGTGGCATCTACTACATGTATAATGTAAGCGACATGTCACTGATAGACGTTAGTAGTACAGGTCGCTTTATCAATTCGGATTGTTAAGTGATTAGGGAAATTCCGGTGTCACAATCGGCCTTAGATAAAATTCACACATTATTGGTCATTACAACCTTTTAGTCAGGATTACAACCTAGCCCCACACATTACTTATGTTGTGTGTATGTTAATTTTATACATAAAACGATACATTATACGAACGACAGACTTTTGAAAAACTTTTCATGGCAATTTTATTTTGCACTCAGAGTTTTTCCCAGAAATCTGCTGTAAGGAAGTCGCCGAATATATTTTTTAGCATTTCGTTTTGTTGGATAAGTCTGACCTGGGGTTTGAACTGTGATAAGCAAGCACACTGCCTATTATGCTATGACGACTTTAATATATGGGCCTTATGTGGCCTTAGTCTAGTAGGTAGTGTGTCGTTTTATTAGACGTGAGTCCACGGTTCAAACAAGAAGTCAGACTTCTCGAACAAAAACGAAATATAAAAAAAATATTCTTGGGCGACTTCCCCTCAGCAGATTTCCGGCAAAAACTCTGAGAGTAAATAAAATTACCATGTAAAGTTTTGCAAGTACTCTAGACTGAAGGGTTGCAATGACCGATGGTGTGTGTTGAATGTGGCCTATCGAGCTGTACATCACTTTTGTAAGGCCTGCCAATCACAAAAAAATTAAGGTAAAATTAAAAGCTACCATAATAACTGGCACTGCTTGGATATTTGTCTTGATATGAAGCGGTTACTCAAGAAACTGTTGGTCATAGCGAATCCGGAGCAGTATAAATGCGGATCTGAAGTTCTCTTCATTACCAATTTTATGGAAGTTGAGTTGCACAGAGATGAGTCGCCGTAGTCTAGCCGGTAGTGAGTTGGCTTATGGGACGTAAGGTCACGGTTCAAACCGCAAACGAAAATATTTCTTCGGCGACTTTCTTTCAGCAGATTTCTGGCAAAAACTCTGAGAGTAGAAATAAAATTGCCATGAAAAGTTTCTCAAAAATCTGTCGTTCGTAGTCGACTTTAAGCTGTAGGTTCCGCCACCCATGCATAAAATTAAAACACGCAACATAAGTCGTGTGAAAAGCTAGGTCATAATCCTGACTGAAGGGTTGTAATGACCAATTATGTATGTATGTATGAGTTCTTTACAGTCTAGCAATTATAGGACTTCACATAACAGTTTTCTGCCTTCGTTTACATGACTCTCAAAGTAATTTTCTTAATGGATAAAGCTTGAGAAGGGGCTTTCTTTAGTTACTGCCATGCTATGTTTTGCTGGGTTATATTAAATTCAATACAAAAAATCTCATACATCTCCTTGAATATTACATGTGTATGATCAAGAGGAAGTAGTTATTCATTCGTATTTATTTGTTTTAATTTTCTTAAAGGAACAGACACTGCTAAGGAGAGAAAAAGCGTTGAAAACAATTAAGAAAACTTTATTTGCACTTCTTTAAAACAAAAATGTTTGCCCTGAGAATATTTCAATGGGATATTCAGAAGAACGACGACGATCAAGTATGTAAATAGACAATCTATTAAGAAAAAAAACACTGAAATATGGTAAATGGAGGTACATGCATGCATGCAACGAGAGTGTTGTTACTTGAAACATATTGAATAAGAGTTCAACAGATACTTCATAAAGGCATAAGGCAGTTAGCGAGTCTGTCTGTGAATCCTGGCAAGACAAGCTGAATACAACAGCAAAGACATTATAGAGGTTGACGATAGTGATGACGATAATGGTGATGATGATGATGCCGATGCCGATGCAGATGATGACGTTGATGCACTTTAATTAATTGGAATGCATGCAATACAGAACAACAATTTGCAAACACTCAACAAGTGGCAAATGACAGCATACAGATGTGCTGGCTGCACGGCATATGCACAGAGCCAGAGCCTGAGTTGAAAATAAATTGAACTGAACTGAACTGGAAAATACATAAACACAGATGCATGCATACATACATGCCGAAGCATACAAATAAAATTCTTAATAGGCAAATGACAAGTGAATGAAGACACTCGGTATCATAACAAAAAAAAAAAAAAAACAAGAAAGAAGAGAAGGAAAAAAATTCAATTTTTATTACTCAACCCTCCAATTTGTCACGAAAAGAAATATTTGTTCAACATGCTTACAAATTACACTCACACACACACACACACATAATTTTGTTATTCATAGACTGTGTCTCAGGCGGCCGTAATCTTACTGTCACATCTCTTTCTCTCTGTTTTTATCAAATTTTTTTAAGTTATGCCGCCTGAACGCCCACTCATTGGCCATTCGAATGCCTATTTATTTAATTTTTATTTTGTTGGTTTTCTATTGTTTGTTGTTTGTATTTTAAACATTTTAAATAAAATTGAAACATTAATTTTAATTTTATTTCTTCTATAAAAAAACCAAAAAAAAAATTCGTTGATAAAAAATATATTTTTTTCGATCAAAGGCGTTGATATGATAATTGAAACTTTACTCTGCTTTTTGTTTATAACACCCACATATGTTGGATAAAAACTTTAACACAGGAAATTTTAATAAAAAAAAAAAAAATAAATCTTCGGATATGTTGAAAAGAAATGTCAATAATTGGTTGTAATTTTATAGTTTCCTTAGCAAATAAATCAAATTCATCTGTGGCATATCCGAAAACGTTTAGGGAAATTGTGTAATAACTGCCAAATACATGGCTTGTATTATAAAACAAAAAAGCCTGAAGAATTTCAACTACTTTGGCCCTGACACTGTCTACCATATGCTGCTCTTCTACAGCTGTATGAAGTACAAAGTTTCTCCAATTGCTAAAGCAATCACTCCACCAAGTGGCTGGTCAAGGACTTTTATATGCGAAACCAGTAAATCATTTTATTTAAGAATTTATTTAATGAGAAGACACATTAGCAGTGTCATAAAAACGTTAAGGTTTTCGCTTGAAAGAACAGAATACTTGTAAATAGAACAATACAATGGCTACTGGCGGCGGAAATGTTTGCATTTGTTTTGTGTGTTGAAGAAGCCACAAGAAAACTGATGTTATTCTTCAATTGCACTGAAAATCCTTTGAAAGTTTAGTTAATTTTGTACAAAAGTATGGCTTCGTCACCGTAGTCTAGTAGTTAGTGTGTTGGCTTATTAGATGTGAGGCCTTGTTTCAAACCATAGGCCAGACATCTCCACCAAAACGAAATGTGAAAAAAATATTTCTTCGGCAACTTGCTCTCAGCAGATTTCTGTGAAAAACCCTTCACTGTTAAATAAAATTGCCATGAAATGTTTTTCAAAAATCTGTCGTTCGGAGTCGACTTTAAACTGTAGGACCCGCCACATACATACATATGTACATACATACATACATAGTTGGTCATTAAAACCCTTCAGTCAGGATTACGACCTACTTTCTCACAGTTTTAAGTCGACTTCGAACGACAGATTTTTGAGAAACTTTTCATGGCAATTTTATTTACTCTCAGAGTTTTTGCCAGAAATCTGCTGAGAGGAAATCGCCTAAGAAATACTTTTTGGATTTTGTTTTGATGTCTGGCCTGTGGCTCGAACGTCTAATAAGCCAACACACTACCTACTAGACTACGGAGACTAAACTAGCACCCGCCACTCATTGATAAAATTAACAACCATAACATAAATAATGTGAGAAGCTAGGTCGTAATACCTACTGAAGGGCTCTAATAACCAATTATGTGTGTATGTATGTAAGAACTTCGTTCCGGCACACCATTAATAAAATATTTTTTTTGATCCACTGACTGCTCGGTAGTAAAATATTCCCTGAAAGTAGAGTGATCTACTCAGTTAGCCATGCTGCCCTTTCTAACATGCTAATGATGTTCAAAATAGGTCCTGAATATCATCTATTTTTTCAGGATACGTTGGATTATTCGAAGGCATTCGTTATTTTGATCCTCGGGCCTAAAGACATAACCGAAAATTGTGTAGCAGGCGAGTAGCAAACTTGATTACCCCCTTATGATCTGAAGTTGGAGACCTACTTCCTTAAATTAGGTTGAAAATTGGGAATAAATTTCATTAAATCGCTGATGCTTCCTGTTTAAAAGCGAGAACATATTCGACAACTAGATTAAGCCAACTGAAGCCTAATATATATAATATGCGCCGTGGTCTAGTAGGTAGTGTGTTGACTTTTTATCAAACCCCAAGTCAGACGTCTCACTCAGAGCGAAATACGAAAAAATATTTCTTTTGACGACTGCTTCTCAACAGATTTCTGGGAAAAACTTCGATAAAATTCCCATGAAAAGTTGCTCAAAAATTCTCGACTTTAAAATTGTAGGGCCCACCACTCATGTATAAAATTAATACACACAACATAAGTTGTGTGAGCAACTAGATCGTAATCCGAACTGAAGGGTTGTAATGACCAATTGTATATGTATGTATGGGTACCAAACTCGGAAACTCATTTTTTGATGCGAGCATAGCCAAAAGACATCCTTAAACTAGGTTGCAAGGTTCCTGCTGAAAGGAATAAACTACTCTACCACTTATTAAGGTTGTCTGAAGCTGAACTTATGGAACACAAAACAGCTTATTTTTCTCTCTACTAGACATTTGCTCCTTTTTCTTTGGCCCTACTAAACACGGTGCACTGTGGATGTATGTTCACTCTTTAGGCGTTCTTTTTGCATTGCAGGCAAAGTTGTGGCTCAAGGGAGAATGAGGCCATCCAGAATTTACGCAAAAACCGTGAAGTTAGCTTAAAGAACACTGTTCGGTATATAACAGAGTCTAAATGGTTTGAGCCAAACTACCCTACCTAAGGGTGTCCATCACCATCTTTCTCTGTTAATTAATCATGGTAGCACTATGAAGTCGCCATAGTCTGGTAGGTAGTGTTTTGGCTTATTAGACGTGAGGCCTCGGTTCAAACCCTAGGTGAGACATCTCTAACGAAAACCAAATACGATAATTATTTCTTTCGGCAACTTTTTCTCCACAGTCTTCTGGCAAAAATTCTGATAGAATTGACATGAAAAGTTTCTCAAAAATCTGTCTTTCGAAGTCGACTTTAAAACCGTAGCCTCCGCTGCTCCTGAATAAAATTAACACATATTTATTTATTTATTTATTTATTTATTTGTTATTAGTCATAGCACAACAAGATAATAATCGTATAAATGAAAGTGCTATGGGAGTACATCAAAGAAAGAAAATAATAACAAATCATTGATTATATATGTAATGAAATGTTTGAAATAATGTAGAAATAAAAATGAATAAGAAATTATTAAAATCACGGGAAATAGCAATCGATACAAAAAAGGATAAAAAAATGAAAATGTGTAAAAAATAAATTAGGAAAACTACAAAGAACAATTATACAAATATAAAGAAATATACAAACAAAGTAAAAATATATTCATATACTAAGATACAATGAAATTTAAAGATATATTAATTAAAAAAATGAAAAATTAAAAACAATCATTAATAGAAATAGAGAGAAAAAATTCACAAAAAAATCAAAATATGCTAAAAACTACTTGAACAGATTGTATAACTCCTTTTTGAACTTAACTGCATTGCCTATATTCTGAATATAATTAGGTAAAGTATTCCAAAGACTGATGGTGCATATAAAAAACTGGCGTTGTGACAAAAGAGTCCTATGTCTGTGTTGGATAATCTTCATACCGCGGTTGGATCTAGCAAATGTAATCCTACTAAATAAGTATATTGGCTGTTTTAGAGTAATAATCTTATGGAGGAGAATAAGGCATTTTATATTTAATAGATTATCAAAATTAACTCCGAATATCTGGTATGAAAATTGTGATATATGGTCTCGACGTCCCCTAATAAAAACATATCTGGCTATATTATTATAAGCCAGGTTGAGTTTCCGGTTATCATCAGTATCACAGTTCGCGAAAATTTCAGATCCGTATAAAAGGACAGGAATCAAATACGTTTTAGCCAGTTGCATACGTATGGCAAAGGGAGTCGAATCTATAACAGCCCACAAGTTCCTAAGCATACCATAAACTTTGCCAACGATGACGTTAATGTGGTTAGACCACGTTAGCCGACCATTAAAGATAACACCCAGATTGGATGCTGATTCAACAAAGTCAATTTTATTCCCCCTGATAATAATATCCGGCACAACTAATGCTCTCTTAGTCCTGGAGAGCAATAAACATTTAGATTTAGAGGGATTTATACAAAGTCCATTGGCCCTAGCCCAGCTATCAATTTTTCGTAAATCACAGTTGATGGTGTCTATACATAGTTGGATATCCTCTATACGCGTGCTTCTATAGAGCTGAACGTCATCAGCGTACATATGTACGCTACAATTATCCAAAACATCAGGCAGGTCGTTAATGTATATACAGAACAAGAGAGAATATTGATCCCTGAGGAATATCTCTTCCAACGCTTAGCGAATTCGAGATCTTGCCGTTTTGATAAACTCGTTGTGATCTGTTCACAAGATAAGAACGTATGAGATTACAAGCTGAGTTAGAAAAATGAAAGAGGGTCTGTAGCTTCTTCAATAATATTTTGTGGTCAACCGTATCAAAAGCCTTGGTGTGATCCAAAAGAACTAAAAAGGCTATGTAATTTTCATCTAGTTCCAACCTAAGATCATCAACTACATTGACTAAAGCAGTAGTGCAGCTCCTAGCTTTCATAAATCCCGACTGCTTATCAGATATGAAGTTATTACTCATGAGATAACTACTTATTTGTTTAGCCATGAGATTTTCCATTACTTTAGACAGGAATGGAAGAATGGCAATTGGCCTGAATTCGTTGTTGGATTTAGGAATGGGAATGGTTTTCGACTGTTTCCATTCATCAGGAAAGGACGACATAGTTAAAACTGTATTGAATAAATGAGTCAAATACGGCAAAAGTCTAGCTGACAAAGCTTTCAAAAACAGAGGATCTAAATCATCAGAACCAACCGCATTCGATTTTACCGAAGATAAGTATTCCAAAACCTCGAACTGATTAGCACAACGAAAACTAAAGGGATTTTCAAGCGGAACAAAACAAAGGTCATTATATATGTCACTATCAGGGGTCGGAACACTGACATTAACAAATTTATCGTTGAGAGCGTTTACATCGACATCAACAGATCAACATAGGTGATGTGAGAAGCATCCACTTCAAAATCCACAGCTCTTGTGGAGTCCTTGCACTTAAAGTCGGTGACAATCTGATCCCTTTTTGGTATTTTACAAACGATCTGCGCAACATATGCAGAGAATGAAAGAAGGCACAAATGAAAGAAAGCCACAGCACTAGCTCCCTCCACCACCAACATGTTGCTTGGTTGTGAATGAAAGTCTGACGAAACCACCTAATGCGGGCATTGACTGCCAAGTGTTAGAATAGAGGGAAACAAGTCTCATAAGAAATTCATGAGGAGACTTCGTGGCCTAATGAAAAGGGATAGTTGACAGTTCCCTCCTTAGGTGCGTCCTTCAGACAATGATTTTGGAAAACACTTCGCAACTAAAGTGAACAGAGTGGAAGCTTTTTTTTTAACCCGAATGCTTAAACATCGTATCATGGGACATGAACGGCAGTTTGTGATCTTAGATGCAAAAACTCGCTGCCTATGCCTTCGAAAGATGTGCTCAATTCAACTTGGATAGAAGATACAATGGACAGGACATATTTGTACTATCCGACAGTCATGATGGGACTCTCAGAGAAAACTGTCGTGTGGGAAACTCTCAAAGGCAGCAGAGTTCTCTTGATAGGATCAGTATCTTTCCGTGATGTTGAAAAAATCTTTGAAGGTGTATTATCAACGGAAGAAACGTGAAAAGAGGAAAAACTCTTCTCAAATCAACTTGATTTAAGGCAATTTAAAGTTTTTTTTGGAGTATTTACAATAGGAGGAGATTTGAGGCAAGCATTAGACTATTCAAGAATAACATGGACTTAGTAACACGCCTTTTGGCAGGGCGCTGTAGACTCATACTATATTTGTTCAAAATGTGGATCGTCTCTAACGTAAAAAGTAAATTCTGTGATGATAAGAATGAATCATCAAAACATATTCAGTGAGCATGTAAGACATTAATGCATGAGATAAGGAATCACCTGGGTGTATATCATATCTTGTAGACATCGAGCAGTGTTCTGAGGTTTGGCAGGGCAAGGATTAGGATATAGGATTTGAGGAGACATTATGGGGAATTCGTTGCGTAGACTGAGGGTAGTAAAATCGATCATATGGCAGCAATAATGTTAAACCTATGGCCGATAACGGTAATAATAAAGCATAATATACTCAATACATATAAAAGACTTTGTTTCTAGGCAACGACAAATGGCAACTCTGTCATTCTAGGACTTGCTACAGTTGACCAAATAACGGTTTATACAAAAAAAAAGGCAAAAAAGAATAATAATGGGCAAGATGTGCTTTATGGAGAGGGATGAGATGCATGCAAACAAGATAAAGTTTCTAACTGCGGTCAACGTGGCGACCTCCAGCACGATTTTTGTCTTGCTTTATTCAAGTTGACACATTGCCTCCTCGTAGTTCCCCCTGGATCACAGACTAGCACCCGCTAGATGTTAACTAATGCCCACAGCTGAGCCCAATCCCCTGGACGTTAAATTTAGGTTGAGCTTGAAGGAACCCACTACATAAAAATAAAATTCAATGAAAACCAATACACAAGACTCTAGAAAGATTCCCTCAAAAGTTGACGACCACGGCAAACGTTTAAAGGACAATGATTGGCGTATAGACACATGGAACGTCCCCACCCTTCACAGGGTAGGCGCTTCCGCCCAGCTGGCGGATGCCTCATGAAATGTAGTACTGACATCACTGCCATACAGGAAATGCGATGGATAGGACTAGGATGCAAAAGGCTTGCATCTTGTGATGTATATTACAGCTGCTCCTTCGAATGCGAATTTGTGGTTAATAAGTCACATCGCCATCTTGTCTCCGGATTCACTAATTTGAATGAAAGAATAACCACAATCCGTATCAGGGCAAAATTCTATAACATCAGCTTTATTTGCCCTGACGGAAGACAAGGACGATGTGTTTAAACTGCCTTCTAAGTTAAGCTCGAGGACGTAAGTATATGATAAGTGACCGGCCCATGCCGTCAAATTCGTCCTCGAAGATTGTAATGCGAAGGTCGAGCGGGAAGGTTTCTTCGGCTCCACTGTAGGACAAGTTCAGCCTCCAAGCGACCACTATCTTGAATGATATGAGGCTGATCGATTTCGCCGCAGCGTGTCACATGGTAGTAAGTTTCTGCATCTCGACATTCATAATCCATAATGGCCAATTAAATAAGCAAGCAAGATGTGCTTCATGACAGTCCTGTACTCCTTAAAAGACCTAAAAGAAAAAAATTCTAAAACCTTTGGACCTTCTCTTACAGCATTAAATAAAAAAATGTAAAACCTTTCTTTGCCACGATCTGTATTTAAAAATAAATTTTATTTTCTATAATAATTCCATGCCAATGATTTTTTAAGTAAAGTTGACAGCATTTTTCCGGCACCAAAGTTGAAACTTGAAAAAAAGCCGCTTTTGGATTTAAATATGGCTCTACCTTCCTGCCTACTTATGTCCCTTTTTTAGTTTTTAAGCAAAACAAAAGCTGGCTAAAAGAAATAATTGGAGCGTTATTCAATTAAGGCACCTCTTTCTGCAGTTAAAGGCTGTAGTTTTTTTTTTGTTTTTGATTCTCACATTCATTTAATTTTTTTAATTTTTTTCTTTTAGGTTTTATTTGCTGTGTTTGAGTTTAAAGGCTTCGAATAAATAAAGAAAAAAAGGGAAAAAGAGAAACAAAAGCAACAGAAAAAAACCTTTTTCACAGGTTTCCTTTACACAAAAAAAGAGCCTGTTTTGTGTCATTAAATTGTTGCAAGTCGCAATGAAAAGGGAAAATATAGAGAAAGAAGACGTAATTGAACTCGAAATGAGTCCATTTCTCATATAAAATGTTTGTGTAAATACGTTGGAATTTAATGGTAATTGAATTTGTATGTTGAATCCAACACCAAAAGAAAAAAGGAATTAAAAGGATTTAAAATACACCTACAAAGGCGTAAAATCTAGCAATTAATTTGAAATAAAAACAAATAAAAATTCCTCATTTCATATAAAAAATTTTACTTTTGTTGTGGTTTAATCAACAGCTGCATTTAGACTTCAAATGTTCCTCTGAACCAACACTACTCATCCTTAATTTTTCTTAGATTGCTGAACTGAATATGGCTACTTTTGCGGAAGTTCGTTTATATCCCATCTTTCCCTATGCGCTACGTAGCTTATTTCTATAAAACAAAGTGTGTGTGAATTTCCATCGAAATTTTTTAATTGCTTGAAAGTAGGATGCCATTATGGGTCCTGCCATGGTTTCCCTGTATAGAGCAAAATTTAAACAGCCTGCCTCTCAGAGTTTTTACCAGAAATCTGCTGAGAAGCAGTTGCCGCAGAAATATTTTTTCAAATTTATGGGAAATGTATGACCTAGCATCAGCCATATAGTGTGAATTCATTTAATCGATGACTGACTGGACATACAGTTTAACATGGACTCCGAACGACAGATTAGAAAAACTTTATTATTTATTTCCAAAAGTTTTTGTCAGAAAATTTTTTAGTTTTCGGCTTGTTTTCATATTCCCTGTTTTGTTCGAGATGTCACGTCTAATAAGCCAATGCACTATCATGACGGACGTGGCCTATAGTTTAACGTGGATTCCGAACGACAGATTTGAAAAACTTTTTCGTTTTGTTCACAAGAATTTTCATTTATTTTAATCAAACTTTTGGTTTTGTTCGAGATGTCCGTAGCTTAGACATCTAAACTATGGACTCTCGTGTAATAAAGCCAAGACACTACCTACTATAGAGAAACTACGATGACTTCAACAATGCTTTCAAATTCAAAACCGATTTTTATCTTCAGCGATGAGGCCCATTTCAACGTGAATGGGTACATGAGCAAAACAAATTTGTAGAATTTGGTGCGATACCAATCCACATAAGTTCCAAGAGCTTCTAATACATTCGAAAAAAGTCACTGTTTGACATGAATTTTAGGCTGGCGACATCCTCAGTTTATTTTCCTTTCAGGACGACGTTGCTCAGGCCATTACTGTCAACGGCGTGCGCTATAGGTTGCTGGTTATTTACTCCAGATTTGGATTATTTGGACACTAAAAAATGTGGTTTCAGTTAGACGGCATTACGTGCTATACAGCTCATGAACGCGGACGATTTGACGACATGGTCATCTCATGTAAAGGTATTGTTAATTTAGATACCGAGATCGTTCAATTTGATCTGGTTAGACTTTTTCTTGTGGGTATTCTCTGAATTCGATGTGAATTAGCCACTGAATTCCTTCTTCTAATGGGGTTCTCTTAAGCTGCAGGTGTCTTCGAATAAGCCACAAACACAGTGGTCTACAAACGCAACAGAAGCCATGCCATCGATATAATTCAACCTGATTTATGCGCTAAAGTACGCCAAATTTGGAAATTTCGTAAGTTTTTCTTGCAGAGGTTTTCTACTGAATAAAAATTTTCTCACATAAACATACATGCGTCCATAATTGGTCATTGCAACTCTTCAGTCAGGATTACGACCTAGCTTTTCACACCACTTATGTTGAGTGTGTTAATTTTATACATGAGTGGCGGGGCATAGAATTGAAAATCGATTTAGGGTTTTTGCCAGAAATATGCTGAGAGGAAGTCGCCGAAGAAATATTTTGAAACGTGGTCTCACGTCTAATAAGCCACCTTGTTTTATTTGTTTTATTTAAATTTAAAGATAGGAGGCCTGGAAAAATACCCTATATTTCAAAAAAGTACATAATGAGACACAATTTAAAAAAAAAAAAAAATAAATAAAAAATTATCATAATGAAGTAAAATGTTTTGGGAAATTTGTTACCCCCACTTTAATGAGCATAATCATGCGATCAGCAGCATAATTTTTTTTGTTTTTTTTTTTTTTGTTTTGCTCCTATTACATGACATTCACGCCATATGCAAAATTGTGTATGGAATTCACTTTAAATTACAATAAATCACTGGATGACCCCAATTACAATTTTTTTTCGTTCGTTTAAAGGCTTCAAACAAAAGTTTTCATTAAAAATAACAAGAACAACAACAAAAAAGGTACAAAAATTCAACAGAAAATGAACAGAAAACCCATTGCAGCTGGAAGAGAAGATTTTACGCAATATTCTGTTTCATTAGAAATTCATAACGTAATCAAAACTTAATTTTTTTTATTGAATTATAATTTGATTTGAAGATCTTTTCCCATCAGTTTTTAGTTGAAAAAATTTTTTTTTTTAATTTTTTTCCCGATTTTGTCAATTACGAACAAAGATCAATTGGTTGCCAATGCAAGCAGAGAAACACATTTTTTTTTTGATTTAATTGTCAAAAAAAGGAAATCATTTCAAACCAATTTGAGTAAAAGAAAAAATAAATAATTTTTCAATTAAATATTCATAGTTTTCGAGACTTCTTTTTGTTATCACTTTGATCTCTTTAGCCCAGATAGAGAGGGAATTGGTTTTTTCTTCACATTCATTTGATGATTGATGCATAATGACTGTAAATATTAGAAATTTATTTTGGTGTGTCAGCCATCTGTGGCATGGTTGGACTGCAGTGCAGTGATGCTTGAAGCAAATGTTGTATTGAGTGTGCTATACAAGCACTCAAACTGTGCAACATTCGTTTATTCTAAGAATTCTTACAAAGAGGAATTGATTTTAAAAGACTTGAAAAGCACTTCTTTATGGCTTGTTTTCAACACAAAAATATTGTGCTCGTATGTCAGTTAAAATGTTTTTAAATCGCATCGTATAATAAAAAACGATTTTAAGTAGAAATAAATTTTGACTGAAAGTTACGAAGAGTCAAACCTAATGAATATACGCCGTAGTGATCAAGTATGAAGTCATTATAGTCTAGTAGATAGTGTGTTGTCTTATTAGGCATGAGTTTACCGTTCAAACCCCAAGTCAAACAGCTCCAATAGAATGAAATATTGAAAAATAATTCGTCGATGCAGGAATGATATAGTTTTCATTACGATAAGTCTTGTTGACCTTTCGATATTTTAGAAATTGTGTCAGTCGTCGTAGTCTAGTAGATAGTATGTAGGCTTATTGGACGTGTGGCAATGGTTCAAACCTCGGCAACGGTCTCTCAGCAGATTTCTGGCAAAAACTCGGAAAGTAAATAAAATTGCCACAGAAAACGTTTCTCAAAAATATGTCGTTGTGAATAGGTCCCTCCACTCATATATAAAGTTAACACACACAACACAAGTGGTGTGAGAAACTAGGTCGTAATCCTGTATAAAGGGTTGTAATGATCAATTATGTATGTATGAATGTGTTTGTGAGAAAATTTTTATTCGTTAGAAAACCTCTTGATGCCGTTATGTGTGGCATTTTATGCAAATGCTTACAACGGCTTATCTGCAAGGAATGCTTCTAAAATATCCAAATTTGTCTTACGCCAGCACATAAATCCGATTGCATTATATCGAAGGCATGGTTTTTGAGGGCTTTGAGAATCGCTGGGGTGTGTTTCTTATTCGCATACACCTGCAGCTTAAGAAAATCTCATTAGAAAGGGCGTTCAGTGGCTAGTTCACATTGACTTAAAAAAACCCCACAAGAATAACTCTCACCTGCGCAAATTGAATGATTTCGCGTAAAAAAACTCATATTACCTCCACGTGAGATGACAATGCCTTCAAATTGCTCGTGCAGAATATACAATGTGGCATAGGCTGTGTGGCACGTAATGCCATTCTATTTTGGTACCCAAATAAATAAGTTCGGGTTAAAAAAAGTTTATAACCAGCGACCTATAGTACACGCCATTGTCGCTCTCAAAATAAAGATATTTTTCGAATGCATTAGACGCTCCTGGATCTCATGTGGATTGGTATCGTGCCAAATACTACAATTTTATTTGTTTACTTACCCATACATGTCGAAATGGGCCTCGTCGCTGAAGATGAAATTTTGATTATAATTGAGTTCAGTTACCAACTACCCCAAATCCTATTTAGCGAACTCATATCGTTGTCTATAGTTGTTTACATTCAGCTCCTATTTGAGTTGAATTTTGTATAGGTGCAGACCTAATCCACGTCGCAAACTTCGCAAATTGTGGTCTGCGGAAGATTGAACTGAAGTCGCCGTGTTGTAGTAGGTTGTGTGTTGGCCTATTAGACTTAATGCCACGTTTCAAACCTCAGATTAGACATCTTTAACAAAAGCTTGAAGATAAGTTTTCAATGAAACTGATTTTTGAATTTGAAAGCATTGTTGAAGTCATCGTAGTATCTTTCTAGTAGGTAGTGTCTTGGCTTATTGCACGAGAGTCCGTGGTTCAGTTTTCTGAGCCAGGGACATCTCGAACAAAACCGAAATATGAAAATAAGCCGAAAACCGAAAAATCTTGTGACAGAAACAATTCTGTCGTTCGAAGTCTACATTAAACTGTAGTATCCTTCAGTCATGGATAAAATTAACACATACTACATGGATGTTAATCTAGTAGGTCGTGTGTTGGCTTATTAGGCGTGAGGCCACATTTCAAACCTCAGATTAAACATCTCCAACAAAATGAAATACGAAAAAATATTTCAACGGCAACTGCCTCTCAGCAAAAACCCTGAGAGTCATTTAAAATTGCCATGAAAATGTTTCTTAAAAATCTTTTCTTCGGAGTCGAAGGTGGTGAGTGAAGCTATGCCGTAATCCTGGCTGAAGGGTTATGATGACCAATTATATATGTACATATGTATATGAGTGCTGTTAGAAGCTGGGTTGTAATCTTGACTAAATGGTTTTAATCATCAATAAAGTAAGTAAGAAAGCGCTGTTCTCATAATTGGCCATTACAACCCTTCAGTCAGGATTACGGCCTAGCTTCTCACAGCACTCATGTTGTGTGTGTTAATTTTATACATTAGTGGCGGGACCTCAGCTTAAAGTTGATTCCGAACGACAGATTTTTGAGAAACTTTTCATGGCAATTTTATTTACTCTCAGAGTTTTTGCCAGAAATCTGCTGAGAGAAAGTCGCCGAAGAAATATTTTTGTATTTTGTTTTGATATCTCTCCTGGGGCTCGAACCCTGGCTTTACGTCTAATAAGCCAACACACTACCTACTAGACTACGGCGACTTCAAACCTTACTTAACAGAAATATTAACACAGTTTGACATTCTCAACTGTCAAACTATAGCTAACGCTAGTTCTTATGTAGCTTCAAAAATATACGGGATACCATGGCTGCCTACTTAAGGAGAACTGGCATACCTTTATAGCAAAAAGATGTCGTATTTAAACCGAACTGCGGCACCAAATTCTGTTGGAGTTGCTTCCACCTTAATAATCATGTTGTCGCATTAAGCGTGTCATTAACATACGGATACGAAAGGAAATGTCCTTTTTAAACATACCTAACATGTACACATGATATATGTATGTGTGTACACTTTAATAGAAACTGTCAGTCGTAACAGTATCACTAGAATAGGAATCCAAGCGTATTTCATTTTTTGAGTTGCTTTAAGGAAAGTCAATAGAATGAATTTGTTTTTGTTTTGCTTCTCCTTTTTTCATTTTGCTACTAAAACAACAAAACAATAATTAATGTTTGTGTTTAGAAATGATATTTATTTACCAAATCATGTTAGAAGACGGTTTTTGTGTGTACATACTTACTTATATAAGCACACAGTATTTATTATTGTATCTGCTAAATATGCCACACATCATCAACTAGTAAAAGATTTTTTAGGTTTTTTCTTGTTGTTTGTTTTTGTTGTTCTTGTTCCAAATTTTCAAACATACAATTTAATGTGTGTCTAACTGTCTGTCTGTCTGTTTGTTTATTTATTTTCTTGCCTTCAACAGTTTTGATTTATTGTAATGATACCAAAAATTTGGCGCCACCATCAATATCATCATCAACATCAACATCATCATCATCATCGTCCTCATAGTCATGATTACACCCATTAAACCAAGGCAGAAATGAAAAACAAATTCACGTAATAGATCTTCTGCCATGTGCAATGTAATTTTTGACGAATTAATATCCGTCAGCGGAAGAAGAAGAACAAACCCCAAATATTGTTTGTATATATTTTGGAAGAAATTAATACACTTGTGAACCCATATCATCAAACATTATACACGTAATGAAAGGCAAATAAATTATAAAGAAAACAAAGAAGAAAAAAAATTAATTAATTAATGGCTTGGCATCATAAAACCCTTCCTGAAACTATGAAACTTTTAATTAGAAATAGCGAAAGCAAATGCGTATGTAAACCATAGTGATAGACGCTAAGCATATGAAGTATAAAAAACTTTAACTACCTACAATAGAAAAAAAAATAACCGATTGAGGAAAGTTTGGTAACTGGTTTAAAAAATTGTTATTTTTATATTAAGAAACCAGTTTTTGAAGTTTTAAAAACCGAATTTAAAGTTTAAAAACCCGGGTTTTTGAAGTTTTAAAAACCGGTTTTAAAGTTTAAAAATCCGGATTTCTTAATTTAAGTTCTAAAACCCGGTTTTTAAAGATCTATAACACGGTTTTTAAATTTTAAGAAATCCGATTAAGATAGTTTGAAGTAGAGGCCACCAACCCAGGGTTTAATGCCTATTGGCTTACACCACACAGTTTTCAAAGTTCTTGAGCCCGGATTTCAAACTTCTTAAACCCAGTTTTTAAAGTTTTATAATCCGGTTTTTTAAATTTTAAACCCAGATTTTAAAGTCCTAAAACCCGGTTTTTAAAGATCCTCAAGTAGAGGACACCAACTAAGGCTCTAATATCCAGCTGCTGACACCATCTGGGTTTTAAAGTTTTAAAACCCGGTTTTATAAGTTTTAAAACCATGTTTTTTTAGTTTTAAAACCAGGTTTTTTAAGTTTTAAAACCCGGTTTTTTAAGTTTTAAAACCCGGTTTTTAAAGTTTTAAAACACGGTTTTTCAGTTTTCAGAAATCCGGTTAAGGTAGATTGAAGTAGAGGACACTAACCCAGGACTTGATGCATGTATATCGGCTTGCAACAAAGCCACTCCTTAGACTTGCTGTTAGCTCACCATTAAATGAAGCCAACCACACTTTCTATAGGAAGTCTGTATTTTTACAAATTTGCTTACCTTATGCCCATCCACTGCTCTGTGATAAGTTACGTCTGATGTAGTATCCTTCCCTTTATCCAGTCTCAATATACTCAAAGTCTTCCTCCTATTAGGACCACCCCAGAGTACCTTTGCAATTCTTCTTACTGTGACCAGGCAATTGATTGCATGTGATACGATAGGCGTCCTATTGGATAATTTAACGTTAAACAAGTATCCATGCAGTGGATATCACTGTGATGATACGATTTTTGATTTTGATTCACTCCGTCATAGCCCGGGGACTAAACGTTGCAAGGGTCGCCAGATATCTCAGATAGTTTCAGGAGGAGTATTGTTTCTAATGCCCTTATAACTGACACCACCATTGCACCACTTATCCCTAAATATGTTGACTATTAAGGCATGAGGCCACGGTTCAAACCCTGGTTCAGACATTTTCAACAAAACGAAATACGAAAGAATATTTCTTCGGCGACTTCCTCGCAGCAGATTTCTACCAAAAACTCTGAGAGTAAATTAGATTGCTATGAAAAGTTTCTCTATCGTTTTGAGTCGGCTTTAAACTGTAGGTCCCGTCACTCATGTATAAAATTAACACACACAACATAAGTGGTGTGAGAAGTTAAGTCGTAATACTGATTGAAGGGACGTACAAGCATAGCTGCCAGATTTGACGATTTATCGACATTTTGACGATTTTGAGCTCCAAAAATATCATATTGACGATTTGATGATTTATATCTTTATTTTGACGATTTTTGTAAATTAAAAATTTACATCATATTCTTTACTTTAGTACATTAAAAGCCACTTTAAGCTTCGTCTCTGCTTCGCAATTGTTACTATTTATTTAAGTAATAACAAGGAGTGAAATATTATATTTCTAAGTTACGTTCGAATGCCTGTAACTTTTAATCCCTTAAAAGCGACAAAATTACAACTCCTGAATAACCTCGTAGTGGGGAATAATTTATCACTTGTCGTTGCAGACAATATTAAAAATTCGAGTATAGCTTCTAATATTACCATCGGAAGACCAAAGGCAAGCGCTGTTATTTTTTTAGTACTCAGGAGATGGATGGCATTGTGTTCGGAACTATGAAAATATGTTATGGGAAGAAAGAAAGAGCGTTTTTATGGACACTAGGCTTGTACTATATATTGTTATGCTATAAGTAACAGGAAAGACCCTTGCAGGAATTGAGTTCCACATACGAAGAGTCCGACCAAAAAACGAATTTTGTCTATAACGCAGCGTGTGATCCACTGGCCAATCGACCACACATTGATGTGCTAGCCGAGAAAGATGAGCGTTACGGAGGAATATATGATTTTCGGAAAAAAGTCTCCTTATTTCTTTCGAGCAAAATCCTTTTTAACAGTGAAACACAAACCATATTCCAACGATGCTCCAATGATTCAAGAGTTACATACACTACCGTCATTATCGAGCTACTACGGCCTCTTCTGTACACGGTCGAGAAACCTCAATAGAGACGTTGAGGCACCGACTCATACATGAGAGTTGTATTCCATTCTCGGTCGGTTATAAATGGTGTAAATAGTAAGATCAGATGATAAGATCTTAAGAAGGAACTAAAGGAACTGAAAAATGTGTCGTATGAAGCCAATATTACACTGAATTTTCATGCTCAGAATGTCAAGAGCTTCTGACTCCTTAATATTGCGCTTATGTGTCAATAAACAACACTGGGACAGATTGTTTAATTCTTAAACAATTTTTTCTTGAAAATGACATAAAACTTCTCCGTTTTTGAAAAAAAAAGTAATTTACTTTAAATGTTTTACTACAATAGAAATAATTTTGGTTTTTAAAAACTAATTTATTTATTTATTTTTTTCTGACGATTTTTTTGACGATTTCAATAAACGTATTTGACGATTTGGTGCCTCATTTATCTGGCAGCTATGCGTACAGGTCCGAGACGTGAAAAGTTTTCACCTTTTTCTGCATTAAATGCCCTTATGGCAACTTATTTTCCAGTTAAGCAAGAGATTGGTCTACCGTAACATGTTCTAGGATGATAGGGTTGCCAACTTTCTTTGCATAGAAGCAACGTCCTATATGAGATATACTACGCTGTTGTACGGGGTTAAGTAGGAAAGGAAATTTGCTTAATGGATACTCAAGAGGTAATGCTTTCTGATCTTTCTATTGATCACCAATACAATATAGGACTGATAGTCTTTTAAGTTTGGAAATCTTTTCCAAACGGCGACCGTAGGTCTTTATTCTAGAGTTCTAGAAAATTATTTCTTTGTGTGAAAATAAACTGGGGTTCTACTGATCCGATAGTGAAAAATTTTGTTCAGGCTGCAGATTTTAAGCTATGCACTACAGGGATGTGAACAAATAAAATATATGACGGCATCTTGATCCTTTACATCATGGATAGAACAGAGGTATTATCTGATAGATCTCGATAGAGAAATGATATAATTGTTTATGGAAACGATAACTTTGTTCCCTAGTACATTCAAATTTTCTTAAACGATTAATCGTTTAAATATCATCATCGAATACATTTAAAACTTAACATCATCATGCTGCTCATCATTTATCTCATGCTCATATCTCTGCCTATATTTCACAAATTTTTTCCACGCAATTTGTGTTCAAATGTCATTAATATTAAACTGTGAACTGGCTAATCTGTCAAAATATTATGGCCCCCAAATGAAAAGTCATTGTAAACACTTTCCAAAAAATTAGTCAAAACGAAACATTACAAGCAAACAGTTGTACTGTTGCACAGTTGAAGGACCAAAAAGAAAAAAATGCCTCATGTTTTCATTCAACACAAGCTGTGTGATTTCATATGATTTTGTCAGTTTATTTAATCGTTTATTTATATATTTGTATACTTTGTGTAGCTCTGGTATTAACAATATTAATTGTTTACTTAAATAATGGCTATTAAAAGCAAAAACAAAAATATCGATATTATGCCCGAAAGTAAAAGTGATAAATCGATTACATGCACATGAATTTTCATCAGAAGAATGATGATTTTTATAAGAATTTTTCTTTACATGTTTTTCAACTTCTTCCAAATCCTTTCACATGTCAAAACACTAAGAAGAGGCTGAAAGATATGTAAAGATGTTCGAAAATGATGATGAAATATGAGCGTTTATTTGTTTTGTTAATTAATTTCAATTTTTTTTGTATATTTTTGGTAGGAGAACAAAATGTTAATCCAACCTAAAGTCAGCAAATTTTTATAAAATTCGTAGAAGGATATGAATTTTGAGAGAAAGTTAATGATTTTTAGAATATTTTCAATCATAATGAGACTTTTAAGGCATTAGAAAAAGTGGCAAACAAAAAATAAGATACACTAGTCCCTCCATTTTCTTCGCAATTAGTTCGAAGAAATGGTAACACCCTATACGTTGACATAATACCCGCATCCACTGTGGCATAGAAGGGAATAAAAAGGCGAACGAATTGGCACGGAAGTTATCGTAGATATCTGAGGAACAGACAATAGAGGGAATATATACGCCCCCACAAGAATACTTTTTCAAATTGGAAAAGAAAGAAAATGCAGATGAACTGACACGGAAAGTATCGCAGATGTCTGAGAAAGAGACAATAGAGATGATATATGCGTCCCTACAAAAATACACATCCATACATACATACATAATTGGCCATTACAACACTTCAGTCTGGATTACGTCCTAGCTTCTCACACCATTCCTGTTGTGTATGTTAATTTTATACATAAGTGGCGGGACCTGCAGTTTAAAGTCGACTCCGAACGACAGACTTTTGGGAAATTTTTCATGGCAATTTCATTTACTCTCAGAGTTTTTGCCAGAAATATGCTGAGAGGAAGTCGCCGAAGAAATATTTTTCCATATTTCGTTTTGATGTCCGCCCTGTGGTTTGAACCGTGGTCACCGTATTAACTTACCGCAGGCTACCCGCTAACCTAACCTAACATTATGTTATGAAGTAAAGCGTTTCTTTTTTAAGGCCGAATCACCATCATTCGTTTAACTTAAATTTTTTCAGCTGACAACACTGTTGAAATACATGTTTTATTATGTACTTAGTGCCATTTGGTACTTCTGACAGTTATCAGCAGCACATGTCAGACAGCCGGAACAAAACGAAGTATAAAAAAATATTTCTTAGGTGACTTCCTCTCAACAGATTTCTGGCAAAAACTCTGAGAATAAATAAAAATTGCCATGAAAAGTTTCTCAAAAATCTGTCGTTCGGAGTTGACATTAAACTGTATGCCCCGCCGCTCATGTATAAAATTAACGCACACAATATAAGTGATGTGAGAAGCTAGGTCGTAATCCTGACTGAAGGGTTGTAATGATCAATTATGTATGTAAATCGAGGGATTACTGTAAGCATCAATTAACAAAAACAACACAGTCTAACAGTGGATTATGTCTAATGAAAGAACATTTCTTGAGTGTGAGTTCCAGTGAAATTCGAATTTGAAACACTGCAGTTGGTAAACTTAAGTCAATTGAGAATAAAAAAACTATTGAAATTAGCTGATCTTCACCAACTGTTTCTATCTGGTTTTTGTTATATTTTAAAACATTTTATTATGTTAACCATCATCATAATATTAATTTTAATTAAATTTTGAATATTTTTCTTATCAACGATAAGTTTTCTTCTTATAAAAATTAAAAACAATTAGTAGCCATAACATTTGATTTTAAATTTACTCTGACCATAATGGCTTCATTTCATAGGCAAGAATGTGAAGCAATTAAAAATTGATTTTCTGATTTCCTTTTCTGATTTTAATGAAGAAGAAGAGATACTTCATTTATATGCAAACCACAGAAATAAATTTTCAAATGAAAACGATTAAATATTTATAAATTTCATAACTGGTCAGTTCAAGTTAAAAAAAAATAGAGAAAATGGAAAATTTTTCCATAAAATTTTTAAAATAAAATTTTTTGTTATCTGTATGTGAATAAGAAAATAAAATCATGATTATTCGTTAAAAAAAATGTATAAAAAATAAAAACAAAATAAAATAAATTGTTTCAACGTCTGCTTTCTAAGCCAGTCGTCAGTCCTATCCATCTGTCTTTATTTTTATTTTCATTTTCATTTTTCTAATGACATTATGATGAATGACTGTTTTGTTTGAAAAACTAGAAAATTGTTTGGAAAATTGTTGAGAAAAATAATAAAAAAAAAAACGATATGAATTGTTTAAACGTTTGTTTATGACATGATGTCACTATTAAATCCGTTTCATTTTTTTGTGAATTTTGTATGATTTTTCTTCATTTGTTATAGAAAATAACATGAATTTTCTTTCAAAATTACAATAACAACAATAAAAATATATCGAAAACCAGTTCAAGAGATAACAATTGTGCCAACTTATCTTGAAATGAAAGTCCGGCATCGAAATGCAGGTAAAAAAGATTACAAGCCGACAGATAACCACAAAAAGAAGATACCCTACATTACCAGGCACTTTACTGCTAGACTTTATCATACCTTATGGGCTTTTAACACTTTTCTTTTAAATTAAGACTAAAAAATAAGCAACAGTATTTAGAAACATTATAATTTCATGTCCCTATTGTAGAGTGTAAGCTAAGCTCCTATCATTTTTCATGCAAATTTAGTTCATGAAAAATTCCAAAGAAGCTGAATACTTGGCATGATTTTGAACTTTAAGATTTCGTTGAAACGGAATGCTAAAAGCCGGATGAGATGTCCGCATTTGACTTACTCTGCATTATAAAGACACCACAGCCATTAGGCGGGTCCTTATCTATGGAGTTCCCATCTAATACTTCATCTTTCAGTGCTTTTCCTCAGGCAGTCTGGATACCATATCATCCCTGAATGTCTCTTTCAAACGTGAATTCTGCTCGTAAACTAAAGGAGATAGTCGTACTGAGGCTTTCATCACTTTAACATGGAGTTCTCATCTGGAGTTTACATCTAGAATTCTCATTTATGGGGTTCTCATTAGGTTCTCATTAGTTCTCCTCTTCCGATAGTATGGATACCACACCACCCCTGAATGTCTTTCTTCAATGGCGTTTCGGCAAAGTCAGCTGTGAAACTAAGGGAGATATTCGAACTGAGGCATTCATCACATTTATATGGAGTTCTTACCTGGTGTTCTAATCTATGGAGTTCTCGGCTGGTTCTTGAGTTCTTCTCCTCAAACAGTCTGTATACAATACAAACCCCTGAATGTCTTTTTTCCAAAGTAGTTCTGTAAAGTTGGCTCTGAGACTAAAGAAGACAATCGAACTGAGGAATTTGTCACCTCAATATCCTGTAAAAGGTGACCTTGACGATCTTGTCTCTAGACTTGAACTATTTATGTGATGCTTATTTCGAACTTCGCTGAGTGCAGTATGTCTTCTAGGAACGATTAGACCGCAGTAGCTATTTTTCAGAACGACATTCATTCGTGAGACATATATAATCGCACTATAGTGTAGGTTATTAGTAAAGCCAACGGGTGTATTTAATAATGAAATTTCGACTCTTTGGTTATCCATATTATTCACGATTCTGGTTATCGACTATGATTTTTTATGAACTCCTCGAAATTAATGGCTGGTGGTGGGTCTACTTTATGTATAATAGGAAGACTTCCTAATAGCTTTTTGATACAAGTAGTATCTTACCGGTTGAGATATACGCAATCGCCAGTTGGGTACCAAATGGCACCGTTCTCACGACGCAGATTTCGTCTTATATAAAGCTAAAGACGATTTCAGGTAGTATGGTCCTGACAATGCAACATTAAGATTGCAGATTATTTGACGATTATTTTACCTGGTGGTGCGGTCTGTTTAGCCATTCTTCTTTAGATACTGTTTGGTAGATTGAAGTAGTATGAAGTTTTCCAGGTTATTATGACTAAATAGGAAACCTATTTTGATCTTGATGTGTTTTTTCAGGCAAGGGCAAGTTTGTGCGATGTGGAAATATAAGACAGCCTGCGACTTTTATTGGTTCTGTACCCAGGCTTTCAGAGGGGAAGATTCAGTGTCTGTAAATGGCCCGGGGTTGTTAACTACATACATACATACATACTTAGTCATTACAACCCTTCAGTCAGGATTACAACCTAGCCTCTCACATCACATATGTTGTGAGTGATAATTTTATACATGAGTGTGGTGAGACCGACTTTTTGCCAGAAATCTGCAAAGAGGAAATTGACGAAGAAATTTTTTTTCGTTACTGTTGGAGATGTCTGACCTGGGATTACTCCTGCAGTAATGTATTAATTTCATCCATGACTGACGAGACTTACAGTGTAAAGTGGACTCCGAACGATGGATTTGAAATTTTTTTTTTCAGAAATCTGCTGAGAAGCAGTCGCCGAAGAAATATTTTTTCGTATTTGTTGGAGATGTCTGAACTGCGATCACCCATGTAGTGTGTATTAATTTGATTCAGAGTTTTTACCATAAATCTGCTGAGAGGAAGAGGATATATTTTTTCTGTTTTCAGTTTGTTGGAAATGTCTAGCCTAAGGTTTGAACTGTGGTCACACACTAACTACTAGACTAGGGCGTCTGCGATTATTATCTTTTGTTTTATAGCGAAGCCGAAAGGGTTTCAAGAAATTATCAAAAAAAAATGTTGGAATGCCTGGATACTTATTTTTTTGAATTCATTATCGGCTGTTAATATCTTCAAATATTTGAAATTAATAATAAAAATCTTTAATAAAGGCGTTAAAACATACTCAACAATTCTTATCTTATTTTCATTTTTAATGTTTACTTTTTCAAAAAAAATTTTAAATTCTAAAAATAATTGGTTTTGCTTACATATCCATAAACCCAATAAGCATACATACATACATATTTATCTTTCGGTCAAACAAACCAATATTGTTTGATTTTTTAAAAGAGCACCGATTACGATGTCTAATCGGAAAATATTGGAAGAAAAAAAAAACGAAAAACAAAAAATGAAAAAAAACAAACGTGACTTTTCCATAATTACTCAAATTTTCGATTTCTTACATTAAAAAAAAAAAAAAAAAACATTTCAAAGTTTATGGAAAAAATTGAAGAAAATTTTTTTTTCTTAAATGCCAGAAAATATTTTTCCATCCATTATGTAAAAGAACACGTACAATCAACATTAAATTTTTGTTACTTTTCGCTAATGCTTTACAGTTTTCAAACATTTAATTCGTTTAGCAAAGGCAAATTATGTTAACATTTTACTTATTGTAGGTGGTTTCATACAGCCAGACCTGATGCCTTCATATACGGCAATTTTCCAAGTCAAACGTCAATAATGACGTAATTTGCCACAGTCATACAATGCCAAATTATATGTTTTCATTTCAAATGAGGAATAATTTTTGTAGCTGCTTTTTTTTAAGTAAACCAAAGAAAACATAGAGGCAGAGGTTCTTAAATAATTTTCAAAGAAAAAAATTTTTTTTTAAATTCGAATTTGCAAAAGAAAAAAATTAAATTTCGTTAAATAAGGTAAAAGGTCATTATGTCACTTAAAATATTTATTTACTGTTAGACAATTTCTAAAATAAGTCGCATTTTTCTTACCTTTGACCTTGACAAAAACGTCTGCTTTTTTTTCATTTGCCCACCCAAATATATTTGAAAACTCCCTCCATGAAGTAACAGACAAAAAGAAAATTTTCTACGAAAATGTTTTTTTTAATAGACAGCCAACCAGTCTTGAATTTAATTTAAAAAAAAAAATTTTCTTTCTTTTTTGTTTTTCCTTTTGCCTTCACAGTCATTAGAGCGTATTCTTCAATTACCATTTTTAGAATGTGCTTTTCCAGCGTAATGTGTAGCCAAACGAAAAGGGAAAGTTAAATAGATTATGAAAACGTTCAAAAGGAAAAGCAAATAAATGTAAAGCCCTGTATTTTTTCTTTTTTTTTTTTTTTGGGGTGAGGGGCTTATTAATGTGGGAAGTACCTTCAGAACGAAAAAAAAAGTTTCCTTCATATTTAACGCACATAATTGACACATAAATTGTAAGTGATATTGAAAGCCTTGTTTTTATATTCAAATTTGTTTAACTAAATTTAAGGCAAAGCAAAGATACAAAAAAAATTCCATGGAAAACAACAACAAAGTATTTGAATGCCTCCCACAAGTCAACATTTTTTTTACATCAAATTTGATTACAAAAATTTAAGAAATCTTATAAGAATTTTAACTTTTATAGGGGTTTACTTAGCTGAACTAGAAAAACAGTAATTTCCGACCTACGACAGTGCATAAAGGTCATCTTCTTGAAGCTATATACGTCAAATTATTTATCAAATCCTTATGTACGGATATAGCACTCAACAACCTTTGCAAATAATGAAAATGTTTCATCAAAATGAGCTGCGTGCTTGATTCATTTTACACTCGCCTTAAGCATCCTACCGAGAGGACCATTCGAAATGTGTTAGATTCGCGTGCATTCAGTGATTCAGTAAATTATCAATGAAATGCAAGATTTGCGGAAAACATTGCCGCTGCCCGTGATAGTGTGCAGGCGTATCCGATTTCAGTCGATTTCGTGACACTTACAAGAACTTAGCCTTTCGCCTTACACAATTTGTGAATTTTGACTCATGAATTCTTAGGCGACTTCCTCTCAGTAGTAAATAAAATTGCCGTGACAAATTTTCTTACGATACTATCGTTCGGAGTCGTCTTGAAACTGTATTTCCAGCCACTCATGTGTGTGTTACAACGTAAGTGGTGTCAGAAGCTAGGTTGTAATCCTGACTGAAGAATTGTAATGACTAGTTATGTGTGTATGTAGTTACACCTGCACCCACACAAAATTCAACTGTCATAGGAGCTGAATGTAAACAATTGTAGACAACGACGTGAGTTCACTGAATGCGTTCTGGAACAGTTGGTAACAGACTTTAATTTCAATCAAAATTTCATTCTCAGATGTGAGACATCATCTCCAACAAGATTTTTGGCAAAAATTCTGAGAGTCAAATGAAATTTCTATGAAAATTTTTTTGAAAAATCTATCGTTCAGATTCGACTTTAAACTGTAGGTCCCGCACCACTCATGTATAAAATTAACACACACAACATAACTGGTGTGAGAAGCTGAGTCGTAATCCGGACTGATGGGTTGTAGTGACCAATTATTAAGGTACGTATGTCTGGACTCATGTTCACATGAGATCCAGGAGCGTTCAATACAGTCCGAAAAGTCTCTTGTTGGTGTGGCTTTTGTGCTGATGGCGTCATAAGCGCATATTTTTTTGAGAACAAGGTTGGACAGACCATCACGTTCAACGGCGAGGATTAAAGACTAAACAATATCTGTCATCAACTAGATGACGCTACACACCGCACTAACCCATGTCACATTAGAAACTTTGCAATAGCGATTTGACGACTTTGTTATCTCATGTGGAGGTGATGTAAAGTGTCTAACGAGATGATGCGAAATGAATCAAGAATCTCTAGTACGACATCACACACAATTTTGAACAAGAACGTTGAAAGAATTTATCCTTACCTTACCAGAGGCAGAGTCGCTTACAGTGGACCTGGTTATCTCATGTGGAGATTATGTGAAGTGCCTACCGAGATCGTAAGAAATGAATCAAGAATCTCCAGCATGAGATCACGTACTATTTAGAACAGCAACATTGAATGAAGCCGTTCTTGCCTTAGTAGAGGTAGATTCGCTTACAGCTGTTGAAGTTTACATATGAGAGGACATTTATAGCACTCCCATGTTTTCCAAAAGTTCCTTCTTCTCATTGCTGTTTTAATAGATGCAGGATTGATCGATTTCGATTCATATTGCTTCGAAATTTGTCAATTCAGTCGGCTGAATTAGAATTTTGATACATTTTAAAGCATATGCAATATTTTTTCCAATTTATATTAATGTAGCTTGAGTTCAGCCAGCTGAATAAGAATTAAAAAATGGTTTTTAATATTTTTTCTATTTTGATGGCACAAGTATCCCAAATTTGTTAATTCAGCTAGCATAACCAGAATTTTGATTTATTTTAAAACATATGCATTAATTTTTTTTTAATTCAGCTTACTGTAGTTTTAATTCAGCCAGCTGAATAAGAATTTAAAGATAGTTTAATAATATTTTTTCTATATTGATGGCACAAGTGTTCCGAATTTTTCAATTCAGCTAACTGAATTACAATTTGAAAGCCTTTTTGGATTATTTGCATCATATTTATGCATTTTTATTAATTATTTTTCAGAATAGTTTATTAGTTATTAAATTCAGCGTGCTGAATACGAATTTAAAGGCGATTTACTTATTTTTTGTTCAAAATTTGTCAATTCAGCTGGCTGAATAGCAATTTTAAAGCTTTTGCGGATTGTTTGCCTTATGTTTTGACAGTTTTGCGAATTATTTTGCAACATGGCTTAATATATATTAAATTCAGCCAGCTGAATATGAATTTAAATGCGATTTACTTATTTTTTGTTTAAAGTTTGTCAATTCAGCTAGCTGAATACTAATTTTAGAGCCTTTAAGTATTACTTGCTTTATATTTTAGCAGTTTTATTAATTATTTTCCAACACGGTTTATTAATTCATTCAGCTAGCTGAATTTGAATTTAAAGACGGTTTACTTATTTTTTGTTTAGAACTTGTCAATTCATCAATTTTAGTGCCTTACCATATTATTTCCTTTACATTTATGCATTTCTCTTCATTATTTTTCAATATAGTTTATTATATATTAAATTCAGCAAGATGAATAAGCATTTAAAGATAGTTTACTAATTTTTTGTTCATAATTTATCAATTCAGCTAGCTTAATTTGAATTGTAAAGCCTTCTAATAATATTTCTAGTACTTTTAAGCCACAAATCCTCATTATTTGTTTATTCAGCTAGCTAAATAGCGTTTATAATTAGCATAAATACATATTATGCCAACAAGTTTTTTCTGTTTATTATTAATTCAGTATAATAAGTGTATTTATACTACCAAATCTATCGTTTTATTGTTAATGTGTATAATGTTTATAACATTAAATCAATAAATTTTTATGTTCCATGCATTTATTATTTAGGGAACGAACAGGCAGACTGAACGTCTTAGCCAAATACTAAAGTGTGTATAACCAATAATAAAATAAAGTGTAAAGTGGATATGATGGATGAAACAGTGTGAGATTATAGGGCATGAAAGTATAGACACACTTACACGCTTCATTCCCTTCTGCCTGGTATAAGTAAACAATTTGGAACGAAAAAGCCAAAGAAGGGGAACAAAATCATTCAATAAATTCAATAGAATAACACAGACAAGAGAGACCGAACAGACAAACAGACAGACATTATCTATATAAACAACAGACAATCGACAATAATATTAAAACGGTATAACGGTATAACATATAAAAATAACACGCACTGCCGTTGTTTCGAGATATGTTTGTTTGAGTAAGTGTGTGTTTATAAACAGAATGAGATGTTGTTGTTATTGTTGTTGTTGCTGTTGTTTTTATACAATTGACATATGCGTTTATCATGTCAAAGTTTATAAGTAATTCAAAACATGAAAATGACTTCATTTTCATACAAAATCCAAAACGTATTGAAGCCTCTTGAACAACAACACGAACACCAACAACACAGAAAAACTTTTTGGTATACTGTGTTCTGTACAAGCCATAAATAAACAAAAAATTATTTTTTTGTTGAGAGGATATCAACAAAAAGAAATAAACAGACAACCGAAAAACAACAAAAAAAATTTTGGAAGGCTCTAACAGTAAAATAAGAGAGCATAAGTAAAAGAAAAATAAAATGATAAACGGATTTCTTTTGGTTTTCCTCTTTATTTTTCTCGTATGTTTTGCAAAATTTTATAAATTTATTTTAGTTCTTAAAGAGGGTATGACATAAGATTGATGTTAAACGATCGGTTTAACTGCACTAAAAACTATATTCAGCTAGCTGGATTTCATTTAAATGAAGGATAACAGATATTTACATAAGTTTTATATATTTTTTTGGCAATTCAGCTGGCTGAATTGACTTTCAGCTAGCTGAATTTCATTCAAATGAAGGATAACAGATATTTACACAAGTTTTATATATTTTTTGGCAATTCAGCTGGCTGAATTGACTTTCAGCCAATTGAATTTCATTCAAATGAAGGATAACATATATTTACATAAGCAATATATATTTTTAGGTCAATTCAGCTGGCTGAATTGACTTTCAGCAAGGTGAATTTCATTCAAATCAACAAATATAGGTATTTATAGGTGTTATATTTATAGGATAACAGATATTTACATGAGTTTTACGTATATTTAGAGTAATTAAGCTAGCTGAATTAACTTTCAGCCAGCTGAATGTCATTCCAAAGAAAGAAAATATATATTTGCATAAATTTTATATATTTTTATAGAAATTCAGTTTGCTGAATTGACTTTAAATTGATAAAAAAATTCAATTCAGCAGGCTTGTCCATAAAAAATCTTAGTAAAATATAAATTGAAAACGTAAACAACACTTCTATTCTAATTTCGATTGCTGAATTTAAACGCACTTTACAAATTCAGATATTTTTTTTCGTTTAACTATTCCTAACACAAAAACTTAATTCAGCTAGCTGATTTTATCACAAGGCCTACAGGTTTACATAGCTTGTCTAGATGAATTTATATTTAGGGGACTATATATACAATAAAATTAAAATATTGCAGTATTCGAATCATGCTTTTTATACTTAAGGAGTATTCAGCAAGCTTAATAGTGTATACTGCATGCTGAATAGGGTATTCAATAAGCTAAATAGGGTATTCAGCAAGCTAAATAGGGTTACACCAAGCTAAATAGGGTTACAGCAAGCTAAATAGTTTTACAGCGAACTGAATAGCGTATTCAATAAGCTAAATAGGGTATTCAGCAAGCCGAATAGGGTATTCAGTAAGCTGAATAGGGGTTTAAGAGAGCTGAATAGGTTTGCAGCAAACTGAATATGGTATTCAATAAGCTAAACAGGGTATTCAGTACGCTGAATTGAATTACAGCAAGCTGAATAGAGTATTCAGTAAGCTAAATAGCAAGCTGAATAGGGTATATAAAAGAACCAATGCCTCATACTCTGTTAAGAGAAAGATCGTTCTATAGTATATAGATAAGTCAAACACATATAGTGATATAAAAGCGTAAATATTCAACACCAGATTGAAATATTCAGAGCCCATTAGCTGTAGAAAGTTCGAGTTGCTTAAAAGTGTAAATTTTCGGCATCGAAAAATATGCTCAACAAACTTAAACAGGATGTACAGAGGACAGCACATGGCAATAATAATTGACAGTCAAGCCGCCATTTAAGTACTCATTTTCTAGCAGCAATCGAGATTAAAATGGAAAGCTAAACTAGTAAGATAGGGCCGGATTCCAGGTCATGTAGGAATTCAAGTAAATGAACACACAGATAAGACTGCGGGAAGCCTTGTTTGCACGTCGCTAATGAAGCCGGAACCTTTCGGTGGAACATCAAGAGGGATTTGAATTTATACATGCGGCGAAAGGAAAGATGAAGAGAAAAGTTAACTTTTGACAAGTCAAACGGTTTTGGGACAATTACAATTAGTAATGGGGTTTAAATACAATGAGAAGTAATTTCAATACATAAAGCATCAGACTGTCGAAAAGCAGCCTGGTATTCTACCGATTGTCGTAGACTTAAAGGACGTTTGCCTTAAAATACGTATGAATTGAAGTCCAATCTATAGACTACGTAATGAGGTAAAGAATCACCAGTACAGTACAGTACAGTATTTGGTGAATCTGGGCAACGTTAACGCATCTCAGAAGGAAACATATGAAAGTTTCTCAAGTAAAAACCAAGGAGTCGTGCATACATCATCCTGAAGTTTGTTAGGATAACGAGATTGCGCAAGGCGGCCTATGTCGGATAAAGGGATACCCAGTCTAAATTAAGGAGAGCACCGTAAAAAGTCGAATTACAGTCCTACTCTACATCTACGAACCGATAAGTACATTGCGCAAGACGCCCTATGTCGGATGAGAGGATACCCAGTCTAAATTAAGGAGAGTACCGTAAAAAATCAAATTGCAGTCCTACTCTACATCTACGAAACGATAAGTACATTCTGTCCATTACTATCCCTCCATGAGAGTTTGACATCAAAAATAACCCCCAAACAGTTTATCCTCGTAAATACAAATGTTTGGAACCCGTTGAGAATTGCCAAATTAAAGGCAGATATTCGGTATCGTTCGGCAAAAGCATCAAACGGCATAAGACGCATAAGCCACACGATAAGCAACTTTTTGTTATAAGCTCTCAGGTCTGATTGCATCTCAAAGAAAAAGAGTGCCGGTCAAAGGCTAATAATATAATGGTCAGTATAAGCAGGTCTTAAAACCAAAGGGTTGCGGTTTCAGCAATAGCTCCTCCAAAACGAAATTCCATAACAAGAGTTACTGACGTCCATCTTACGCTTCTTCTTCTTTGTTCACTTCTGTCAGTAAGACTTACATCACTTAAGTAAGACTTTAGACCCACATACTTGCATAGACAATTGGGCATTACAACAATTCAGTCAGAATTACGGCCTAGCTTCACACACCACTCATGTTGTGTATGCTCATTTTATACAAGAATGGCAGGACCTACAGTTTCAAGTCGACACCGAACGACAGATTTTTGAAAAACTTTTCATGGCACATTTACTCTCAAAGTTTTTGCTAGATATCTGCTGAAAGGAAGTCGCCGAAGAAGTATTTTTTCATATTTTTGTTTTTGATGTCTGACTTGGGGTTTGAACCGAGGCCTCATGTCGAATAAGCCAACACACTACCTACTAGATTACGGAGACTTTACACATAAGTTTGATAATTGAAACAATTAAGATGAGTCCTCCAAATGGGGAAGAGAAGCCTATCTTGCACTCAGCCTTATTACGACTTAATCGCCACTTATGTTTCGATGAGGCTTCCAAATGAGGGAAGGTAAACCTATGTTGCACATTTGTTTGGTAATTGGAACAATTAAAATGAAGCTTCAACTAAGAAAAACCGTAATTTACGTTGATATTTGCTGTCTAGGCAGACATGTATGTGTAGTTCCCTCGATTGCTGTGAAACTCTACCTTGACAAGGAAAATTAAATTCCTTTTCAACTGCAAGCAATTCCAGAAACTTCACATGCATATGTGTTTGTGTGAACAACATTCATACATATGTACGTACAGACACTTGTAAATGCTAAAAACTTGACACTTTACTGCTTTTGTGTGTTTATATTATAACACCACACCGTCTTTATAATCTTTTTTTCTTTCCATTGTAAACCATTCCACTGATTGTCGGAAGAGATATATGAGTCCTGCATTATTTATGACAAAAGGCGGTTTATTTATTGTAATACACAGTAAATGCGTGTGAATGTGTTAAAAGGAATAACAAATGTAGTGTGAAGATATTCACACAAAGAATTTTTGAAATCTTTTCTTAAATGTGGCTGTGATTTCTTTTTCAACCAACAAACCAATGCATGGCGTTAGAATCTGTATTTGCTTAAATGTGGGTTTTGGTTTTGTAGGGTTTTTTATTTTTTTATTATAAAAAAAACTCGAATAAAACAATTGTTTTGATTTCATTTTCAAATGTTTTTCCTTATTTGGTTTGTTTTTATTTTTTATTCCGACAAAAAAGGCAACGAAATAAAATTCAAAAATATTTTCCGTATAAAAAAAGAAGAAAAAAACAAAGAACGAATGACGGCAATATGATTTCGTTGGAAGCCAGAGTAGATGAATGTTTTTCGAAATAAAATATAAAGTTTGTAATACCTTTAGAGCTTGTCAATCAATATATTAAATTTCAGTAGCATGCCCATGAGTGATTGATTTTTGATTACGTATTTGGTAGGTAATAAACAAAAATTCTAATATTTTCTACGTATAAAAGAAAAAAATATATTTTTATGGTATCAAATTACTTTAAATAAAACCAAGAAAAAATAAACAAAATTATATTAAGGCGTAGTTTAAGAATTTCCTTTTAAATTATAATCATATGCTGTAGAAAAGTTATTTAAAAATAAAGCAAACAGTGTAAGAAATACTATTTCAGTTTACAAAATTAAATTCAATTCAATTCATTGGCACTTTTGCGCCAGTCTAACATAAGTTCTTGGTCTGGTACGGATATTTCGTTTATTTGTTTAGCCAATGAACGTGCTAGCGCAGGCAGAATTTTATTCCACAATAATCCACACACAAATACAAGTATTTCTCTCAAGGTAGAATTAACCGAATGTTTACGTAACGTAACGTACAAATCTCTAAATAATCCACACAAGAATTAGCCGAACGTTGACGTAACTTAACGTAACGTACAAATCTTTAATGCAAAAGAAACTGAGAACTTACTGTAATTTCGGAAAGTGCTTACATTGTTTTCGTATACTAAAAACGAATGTACGGTAAGTTACGTTGAATGAACGCTCATCTATTTCGACCTTTAACTCTGTTCGACTTTCTATCAAGCAAAATTCATGCCTCAATTGAAAAAGAAGCATCTCGTACATATATATTTCTTCGGCGACCGCCTCTCAGCAGTTTTCTGGCAAAAACTCGTCATAACACTTTTCTTTAACGGCGCCCTACAGAAAATAGTCCAATAGTGTTAAATCGCAGCTTCTTGGCGGCCAGCTGACATCACAAATTTTGCTTTTTAAAAGGCCGTCAAACATTTGAAGCAATAAATCGATTGTGGCATGAGATGTATGGCAAGTTGCATCATCCTGTTGAAACCAAACACCGTTCACATCAATACCATGAACAGCGAGTACAAAAAAATTGGTTATCATGGTGCGATATATGTATTCATTTACCGTAATGGTGGCGCCGTCTTTATTTTCAAAGAAATATGGGTCAATTATGCCTCCTCTCCACAAGCCGCACCAAACAATAATGGGTGCATTGGCTTCTGTAAGACCACGTGAGGGTTTTCTAAGCCCCAAATACGGCAATTTTGCTTACGTTACCACCATGATGAAAATGAACTTCATCCGAAAAGATGATTTTTTTTCGTAAAATCAATATCATCGTGCAGTTTCTCGTTGGCCCATCTAGCGAAGCTAAAACGAATGCTGCTTCAACTTTTGAACCAATTGAACTTTGTAAGACGTCACACCGAGATCTTTTCGCAAAATTCAATTTAAACTGGTGCATGAAATGTTCAATTCTGGAGAACGATGACGAGTTGTTGAAAGATTCTCAGGAACACTCACAGCATCGATATTTTCAGGTGTACGCACTTTACGAGCACGCTGACATCTTGGCGCATCAACAATGAAACGAGTTTCAGGAACTTAAATAATAAACTTGCGTATACCGGGCACTGTTGTTCCTTCGCTGCAACCAAATTTTGTACGATATTTTCGTGCAATTTTCAATTTGTTCTGGAAATGAAATTCCAATAAATTCCAACGTTGCTCAGGCGTAAATCGATTCATTACGTTCCGTGGAGATGATATGCTGAATTGTGTGACGGAATAGAATGACATAGGTAGGTAGTAGTGGTTGCCCCTCGATGGAGGCCGCACATGACATAATATTGCCAGATTCGAAATAACCGAGTTTTCAAATTTAAACCGATAGATGGCCCAGCTGATACTTTTTTTTTACTAAAACGTAATATGGAAATTGCTTCCATATTATGCCGGCCTCTTTTATCGCCGTAGTCTAGTAGGTAGTGTGTTGGCTTATTAGACGTGAGGCCATGGATCAAACCGCAGGTTGGACTTTAAAACGAAATATAAAAATATATTTCTTCGGCTTCTTCCTCTCAGAAAATTTCTGATTTTTGAGCGTCATATAAACTTGCTATGAAAAGTTTCTCAAAAATCTGTTGTTCGGAGTCGACTTTAAACTGTAGGTCCCGCAACTCATGGATGAAAGTAACACACACAACGTATGTGGTGTGAGAAGCTAAGGTCGTAATCCTGACTGAAGGATTGTAAGGACCACTTATGTATGTAGGTTTGTATGTAGATTGCTGCAGGTCTTTGTTAAGAAACATATGCGGTATTATTTTGGCTTGCAAACCATTAGCCAAGCCAACTAGGGGAAACTAGTTAAAGGAGACACAGTTTTATGGCATATATAGGGAAGAAAGTGAATATGGGTTAGACGTGAATTGGGAAAATCGCGCCTTTTGTTAACTAGAATCAAGGTTTAGTGAGTCAGTGTCAAAAAGAATTCATCCAAAGACTTCATGACATGGTAAGAGCTTTTAAGAGCACTACGTCGTTTGTAGAAATCAAAGTCTATAGTCCAGATAGACGAATATGGAGAATTCTTTTTGAAGAGACATGTAAAATACGTGACAGTGCTTAGTATAACTCACAATATTATCTTTCACTCATGTATGAAATTAACACACACAACATAAGTGGTGTGAGATACTAGGACGTTGTACAATGGGTCAATTCGACCTCCGGGTACTGTACTTGTTTTAATTGACAAGTACACGTCCCCTAACCTAACCTAACCTATCTTTCACCTTTTATATATATTCGGAGGCAGTTTGTCAAGTTCTAGAATATTACTGTTGGTTTGTTGTTGTTATATTATTTTCTACGTAGTTTTGTTACTGTAATGGAGTCTTCATTTAGGCTTATTGTTTATTTTATGTGATATTTTGTTACTGTTTGTTTCTCTGGTTATTTTTTATTTTTAAACTAAATATTCAATGGTTTCTCTGGTTTCGCAACTTTATAATTCCATTTAACGATTATAAAGAGAATATGTTGTACTGGTTTTTTATTTTTTATTAAAATAAAATATTTTCTAAAATGGCATGAGAGACACTTTTCGAAAACTTTTTATTTTATTAAATCCACGATTTACCTCAAAAACCCTTGGTATTATTTATTATTTTCACTCAACTACACATCAGCACGTATAAATCTTTTTGTTCATCATCACACATTCACATGTTTTATTTGTAAAAAAAGATAATTTTTTTCCAACATTTTCTCAGATTTTTCATAAAACTTTTGCTTTTACGTTGAAATATAATTTCCTTTCGCTCTTGCTCCCTCTCTCTCCTTCTTTCAACATAACAACATAACTTTTTATACATATTAATTGCTATTTTTACATACCGTAATAAGCACATTTTAAACAAAGTTATCAACTCTCTCTATCACTCTCTCCATCTTTCCTGTTTTATTTTAAAATTAAATTATTTCAACTTTACCCTTATAAAACGCTTTACCATCACCACCACCACCGCACAGGTTCAAAAGTAAGTTAACATATGAGTACAACACACATACACGGCAAAGAGAGCCATCAACATACCTGCAAAGAAGAAAATGTAGATAAAAATGTAATGGGGGTTCAAAGTTTTAATAAAAATCAAGGAAATATTGTTAATAAATAATCCACATTTAAAACAATTTCAAATTCTTTAATTACTCCTGAAATAAAATGTTAAAATAAAAATAAAAAATATAAAAATAAATTCAAAATGAAATTATCAAAGTAAAGTCTAAAAATGTTGCAAAAACCGTGTAACTTTTAAAAGTTTCCAATTGTTCTGCATTAATTTGCGGTACATGTTTGCCAGATACGTGCAAGAGCAAAAGGGTTTAAGAGGGAGAGAGAAAGAGAGAGAGAGAGTACTGTTGTAGTAAAGGAGTATAAAAGAGTTTTAAGAACACATATATAGGTTAACGGTAAACGTGCTTGAAATAAAATAAAACTGCATAAGTAAAGGCGCACATGTATTTATCTATACTTTCTAGGTGTAGTCGTCTGAGGTAGTACAGTAGTAAACGTACGTTTTTAAGGGTGTCCCTTAAAGCTTTATTTAAAAAAAAAATTATTTTGGTCGATATTATGTTGGCTTAGGTTGATTTTAGAGGACTTGTCCTTGAGGTCCAGTTGACCCATTGTACAACGTCCAAAGGGGAGTGGATAACAGAGGAGATAGGAAAAAGGGAGAGGAAGTAGAAAACAAAACACAGAAGAGAGCGCGTTTAAACTATTAAAGCCCTTGCACTTCTCAACCAGCTCAAACTAATAGTGAGTCTATGGAGAGCCTGTATATCGTCTCTCAACACAGAATTCAAACCCTCAAGGAAGCCCCTGGCCAGGGTCTTCAACCTCAACCTCAACTCATCCTCATGACAACATAACCTGCCATAGTCCGGTTGGGATCTGTTCCAGATCCTTGTCATCAATCTAATCTCGCAGTGCCCCGTAATAAACCCAATAACTAACTTTAAGCTGGCCTTATCCAACCCCAAGTGACAACCTGTTCTTACACTGCCTATAGCAGGCCATAGACACCTAGAAACATAACAACCCAATCCATTCCCCCAACGCCTTTGCTCCTCCCCCCTGACCCATCCACTGATGAGGCCGTAGAGGTGGCAACTATCACATCGCCCTCAGAAAGTGAACCTAATCTAGCGAAAGCATGTGCCGTCTCATTACCGAGTATTCCGCTATGACCCGGAACCCAGCATAGACGTATTCGATCAGGTGCAAAAGTCCTTAACGACTCCTTGAACTAGCGAACGAGCCACGATTTCCACCAGAACGGCGTAATAGCACTTAGAGCAGCCTGATCAACAAAGATCACATAAGATTCCGAATCGATAGCCTTCAACATTAAGAAGATCTCTGACTGAAACACGCTACAGTGATCCTTTAACCTGAAGTGAAGTTCAAAACCGAGTTCCAGAATAACCACATCATCGGCGTATACCACAACATTAAAGCCTCATGGCTTATGGCATGATAATTTCGTGTTCAAATTTAGGCTTTTTAACGGGAAAAAGCAATCATGACTCCACTCAGCAAAATACTGCTTAGATTTCAAATTGTATTGTACGACTTTCCAGTGATCTATTGTTATAATATCAACCTATGTAGGGGTACCCTATGATTTCGTGGACATCTATATTACCAGAGGATGCCAAGTATTGAAGCTGTTCGGTGTCCCTAAGGACAACTAGCATTTGATAAGCACTCAGATATTTTCTACTGGTAATTCATCTGGCTATTCATCTTCCTCAACACAGAATTTAAATTTGGTGTGAAGCGATCCTCATCATCCAGAGGAAGATCCGGATCGATGTTATTCGGTGTCACTAAGTAAGTGCTCGATAAGCCATCAGGTATCTTCTACGGAAATGTATGAAAGTCATACACAAGTTCAAATTTGTTTACCCTGTTAGATTTATGTATGAGTGACCGACGACAGGTTTTTGAGAAATCTTTCTTGGCAATTTTATTGTACTCTGAGATTTTTTGCCAGAAATCTGGTGAGAGGATGTCCCGAAGGAATATTTGTTCAATATTTCGTTTTGTTGGAGATGTCTGACCTGGACTTTGAACCATGACCTCACATCGCGACCTACAGTTTAAGGTCAACTCCAAACGGCAAATGTTTTGGAAAACTTTTCATGACAATTTTATTTACTCTCAGATTTTTTGCCAGAAGACTATTTAAGAGATCTGATATGAGGTTTGAACCAGTGGCTCGTGTCTAATAAGCCTTTCATCCATCAGGAATAGCATTTAATGACTAACGTAACGACTCTGACTGAAGGAGGATAAAACCAGCGCACTTAATTTGCGTAATTTGTGTCTGACTAGGGCCAGATTACAGTTAAGCAATAATGCCGTTTCAAACCACAGCTTTTTCTATGTGACTTACAGGACTTCGAAAAGCGGAGAACGTTACCGTTTGTTTCTGCCATTCAGACTGGCGCTTTTTATTGAACAATTAACTACCGGTGGACTATTATTATGACAAACTGGACTAAAGCGAAGATTTTTTTTCTTGACTTTCTTTACTTTTTTAAAGGGAAACCCTAGCAAATATGTGAATATTTATTAAAGTAAGTATGAGGAGTATATTATCATAACAATATATCCAGACCCCCTAAATGTTTTTATACCACAATAACACGTATAAATTATGATAAAATTTGCGCAGAAAAGTATAAAAAAATGAAAAGAAAAAATTGCCAGAAAGGATACACCACCCATACAGTGAAAGAAATTGTGCTGAAAAATTATCTGTTTGAGCTGGAAATTATTGCTAAATAAAGAGAGAGGAAGCTTTAAACTTTAATAGGCAAAAGAGAATGACAACATATGGGAGCACAGACATAAATAATTCATATGTTTTTTGCAAGTATTTTGTGGAAAAAAAGCAGAACGAAAACAACAACCACAACGAGAAACAAAAGTTCTTCGGCCTTTGTTTTACTGAAAAAGTGAAATAAAATAATTAAAATATGCACAGAAAAAACAAAAAACAAAAACAAGTAAATAAATTATAAACAAATTTTGTTTCGCATGAAAACCAAACAAGGATGATAACGACCAAAACAAAAAGGATTTTAAAAAAATCCTGATCGTAGTATATAATACAGGAGGCGGCGTTAATTAAAAGTAACAAAAGAATATCTTCTCATCATTATTGTTATACAATTTTTTTTTTTTTAGATAATCAGTGTACATATAGGTATGTACATATGCGTATGGACCCCATCCTTGTATATACAAAATTCCTCCTAATCAGTGATAATTTTTTTGTTTGTTTTTCTTTTTTACTCCTGTTGCTGAAGCAATTAACGCTTTGTGCTGGGGGGCTCAATTTGTTATGACATACTCATGCTCCTCTGGCTTTTTATTTGCAATTTTATCTCAGAGTGATGCTTAGTATTAATTAGCAAAATGGAATGAAACAAAAATTAATTTATTCTATAATAAAATAATTAATACAAGACCATCATGTATATTCATAAGGATTTCCAACAGCAGTATAGGAAATTTGGATGTCTTTCCACACACTCGCACACAAGTTAAGTAAATAGTTGGCTAGTTAATCGAACACAAGAACAACTACAATTGTTTTTAGAAGCCATATCAAGACTTCAAGCAATAAATTACTCAAACCAGCAACATTAAGAAGCATTCGATATTAAGGAAATCTCGACTTGTTTACTACTCTACGCCATTGAAGAAATTTACTTAAGGAATTTTAATCTTCTGGTCGTTATAATATTTGCATCTACCGTGCAGTGTGCTTTCCGGAAGTCATCTTGTCTTGATCTGCAGAATGGCCTCTTTTAAACAAGCTCTGAAAATGTTGTTGCTTTCGTGTAATTCAGTGAAGTAATCGCGACCATCTGACTTAATAATGGCTAATAAAATATATTATCATACTCAATTTTACTAACTATAAAGCATACTTAGAGGCTTTTTAAAAACATATATTTAATGGCTGTACAACAGGTACTGGTAATTATCTGTGAGAGGTAAGAATACTTTGATAAAAAGTTGTTTCCTTTTCTATTCTTCCTGATACAATTATTTCTCATTTTATGACCTCAATAATTAACAATCATTATTGTGTGAATAGACATACTTACATACTTACATACATACATTATAGTAGGCTGGCGATCATAACGGTTTATCTTGATTAAATATATTATAATGATGCTCTTCATCACTTATTTATTCAAATTTCAAAAGAAACGTAACAAAAAACTAATTGTAAGCAAATAGGCTGAGTTTCATGATAAAATTTGCTGCATACTTATAGGCAGTAATGATTAAACTATTTTGTTGTCATTGTTTGTGTAATAATGAAATAATATTTTACACCAGCAGAGATGATAAATGTATATTGGCACGTTAATGGGTTTGTTACAGACAGATGTAGACTAGGAAGCTAGTGGTCATAAGTAATGAATGAATAGAATGGATCCGAATGAATGGACAATCGCATGTATATCCAAAGTTTTGTACACATGAGTTGAGAAAACAAACGCAAGACCGAAACGATAAGAGGGTTTTGAGATTGAATTCGATGGTGGTATTGAAAATTACAATTTGTAAGGATGTGAACACCCATCAAATTTGGATCTTATCGAAAATGGAGGCAAAATAGCTGAGCATATTTCTGAACATTAATCAGATGAGGAGAGCTCATGCTCATGTATGAGTCATAATGATATGAAAAAGACTTGAGAAAGAAATCTTGGAAATGCAATTCAAGAATTAAACATGTGATGTATACTAAGATGCTTGGGCTACTTCTTACATATGGTACTGGCACCAATATATGGACAGACAAAACGAATTTGAAAATAATGTAGGTGGAGTTGGGTAATGAAAGAGACTATTGCGACGTTAGAGCCCGTTACATATAGCAGTGAAAAGCAAAACTGTGCTCACTTATAATTACATCGCAGTAACATAAGATTGACGCAGTAACATAAGATTAACGCAGTAACATAAGATTGACAGATTGACGCAGTAATATAAGATTGACAGGTAGAGTGACTGACAGTCTTCTCCTAAACTTTGTCTAGGACGGAGCCAGCAAACTCTATAATTTTGAAAATGCTTTAAAGCGAGATTAGGTAATGAAAGTAATTTCAGCAAAGGCATTGCAACATTTAAGTGAAGAAATATCTTGTGGTATACAAATAGATCAGTGACCACATCTCCCTTTTTGGATACCTTCCATTTTGAAAAAGTGCGTATAAAGGACATAGCGATACTCATATGAGACTGACTGACTGGTTCAAAGGACACTATTCTGGCAAGCTGAGTAGCTAGGCTAGGCTTGGAATATAAAGCCAACCTTCGCGGATAGTGGTCGAATTTAGAAGAATGAGCATGCAGGTCAGCAGGATTAGAAGGAGAAGTTTGGAAAAAGGACAAACGGAGAAAAACGGCTGCTCCTCTGAAGCCACTTGATTTAGAGGTAATATTAAGCTATGTAAAGTTGCAGTGAGTCTTGCATCAGACTATTAAGAAGAAGTCTAAGGGCCATTATTCCAACTTGCTGTTAAATAAAGGAAGGATTTTAACGGACAGATAAATTGTTTTTCATTATTATAAGTGATAAGGTAGAAGTAACCGTTAAGCTAAATGGAGGATCATCCTATCGGTAACTTTTAAAGTTAAGTTTATGTTTAAACTTGCCATATTATATATTTTTTACAATATGGCAACTTCAAATATAAATAAAATGAGCATATACAACAACAAAAAAGAAGCACGTCGTTGCCACTGCGTTTAAAAGAAACTTGTTTAATTGAGCAATGTTATCGACATTGTTCCGGCACTGCCATATTTTTGAAAAAGTTAACTTTATTTTATCATTAGGTTGTAATAATGAATAGAAGTTAAAGGTGACTTTAAAGTTCACTTTTGTTAAAGTTACATTTAACTAAACCCAACTTTAACGGCAAGTTGTAATAATGGCCCGAAGTATGGTAAATAGTTTTCTAATCAAGCATGATAGGCTCAGAAAATATTTTCTGTGAAAGGAAATCGATTCAAATCGAAAACGTAGATTCTTTAATGCCTGGCGAGAATATTTTTTGAAGGAAACGCCTGGGTGTTTAACAGATACCAGGCAGCATATTTCTGGCGAAAACTCAAAAATCTATTGCCCGCTGTTGATTTTAAACTGTTGGTTGCTTCACTCATGGATAAAATTAATACACACAACATGGGTGATGTGAGAAACTAGGTTGTGATCCTGACTAAAGGGTTACAATGACCAATGAATTACGTAACTATTTTATTCCAATTGTGAGATTTTCGACGTCTATGGTTGGCTTCTTAACTACAAGTTGAAGCCTTTGGTTGTAATTTTATGGTTTAGAAATGCAAATGTACGTTGCTTGTTGGTGTACTTAAATTAAAAAGTGTAAACGAGATGATAAAGAGTTTTGAATGGATTTTTGTAAACATTACAACCCTGCAGTTAGGACTACAATCTAGTTTCTCACAACACTTATCTTGTGTGTTTTAATTTTATACATGAGTGGTAAAATTTAATTTAAAAACTCATGAAATTGGTATCAAAAACACTAAATTTCTAACAGATTGTGTTAAAGGCAAGAAATATCTCATTTCAGTTGACTGAAGCCTTAACAACCCTCGTTCTTTTGTTTTGTATATTTTTAAAATAGGAATTTTTGTTTTTCGTAATAAATTACTGAAATGCATGCAAACTTTTATGAGCTTTTTATTGATTCATATTTAGCGAGAGTAGCCAAAAACCTTAAACACCATCAAAGGACTTGTAGTATTACAAAATATTTAAAAAAATGGCTGGCTAACTGGATATTTACTAACAGGGACTTGTTAACGTTTACTTTCTCCTTGGAGTATATGGAAATATTGTATGCGTGTTACAAACACATCATTAGGTAAGCGTTTAAGCAATTTTTATTAATTATTATGATTGACAAAAATACAACAAACGATAGTTAAACTTGTATTGTATTTAAGACGTAGAGCAAAAGGACATCGAAAATTTATGTAAAATTCGAAATAAAATTAAATATTTTTGTTTTTATTAATGGCCCAGCAATTTTATTTAAAACATTTACAAATTGATTGGCCTCTCGAAATCAATTAATCGTAATTTAGTATTCGTACGAGTTTCAAGGTTGTTAAGCCATTAAGAGAATTAGTTTTTCACACCCACAAATTTTCGAATGCAAAAAAAAAAAGAAAATTTTTCTACATTTTCAATAATTTGAAAGAATTTTATTGGATTTGAAAAAAGTTTTGAATTACATCCCCTATTTTCTATGCTGACAACAAAACAAACATTTTTTCTCTTCAAATAAGGAAATGCCTTCCTTTTAATTTTGAAAATGTCAACTGAAATTTGGTTCTTTTACACTTTATATATATTATATAAAAAAAGAAATACAAATACAAAATGATAGAAGACTTATTCATTCATTCCCATTTGGGTGACGAAAAACAAATTAAAGTTCATCTAGACTTAGGTAAAATACTTATGAACACAAAAAATTTACGTAATTTAGAATTTAAAATTGATTTCACCCAAAAATTATGGTTCGAAGGACCAATCCTCAAGAATTTATTTATCAAACCGTTTACACTAATCTATTTTTCTCAATAAGCACACAAGCTTCATTCTTATTTGGGTGAGTAAAAAACAAATAAAAGTCAACCTATGTGACGTTATTTGGATCATCTAGTTATGAATACAAAAAATTTACATAATTTAGAATTTAAAATTCATTTCACCCCAAAAATTATGGTTCGAAGGACCAATCCTCAAGAATTTATTCATCAAACCGTTTACGCTAACCTCGTTTTCTCACAAGCTTCATTCTTACGAATAAGATTTAGCAAAAGTCTTGTATACAAAATGATAGAAGACTTATTTATTCATTCTCATTTGGGTGAGTAAAAAACAAATAAAAGCCAAGCTATATGAAAAAATTTACATAATTTAGGATTTCAAATTCATTTCAACCCAAAAATTATGGTTCGAAGGACCAATCCTCAAGAACTTATTTATCAAACCGGTTCTTACTGGTTCGTATCTTCGTCGCTGTAGTCTAGTAGGTGGAGTGTTGGCTTATTAGACGTAAGGCCAACGTTCAAACTACAGGTCAGACATCAAAACGAAATATGAAAAAAATATTTCTTCTTCTCCATTTTCTCTCAGCAGATTTCTGTCAAAACCTCTGAGAGTAAATAAAATTACCATGAAAAGTTTTCCAAAAATATGTCGTTCGGAATCAACTTTAAACTGTATGTACCGCCACTCATATATAAAATTAACGCACACAATATGAGTGGTGTGAGAAGCTAGTCCAATTATGTATGTACAGTGTGGCTGATATATAATGCAACAAAGTAAAGCACTATATTTTTTTAATTTTCTTTTTAATTTTATTGTTCAAAATCAAAAAATTTTGGAAATAACATCAAATTTTAGAATCAGTTTAGATTTGTTCGAATTGGCCACCTTTGGTACGAATTATGGCCTTCAAACGGCCGACAAAGACATCACAAGCTGCACGAAAGTGGCTCTGCGGTATTTTAGCCCATTCCCAGCGAAGCGCCGTCTTGATATGATCGACACTTCGGTATTTTTTAGTGAGAACCTTACTCTCCAAAATGCCCCAGGCGCAAAAGTCCAACGGATTGAGATCCGGAGATTTTGGTGGCCAGTGTGCGGTAGAAATGAAGCGAAGAACCTCCTTTTTAAGCCATTCTCGGTTGACGCGTGCTGAGTGCGGTGGTGCTGAGTCCTGTTGGAATGTCCATGGTCTGCGGCCGAAATGTTTGTCTGCCCAGGGCTTCAATACTGTCTTTAAGAGATTTTCCCGATAATATTCGGCATTTATTTTGACCCCACGGTCGATGAATACAAGCGGGGAGCGACCATCGGCCGTTACGGCGGCCCACACCATTACCATCGGCGGCGTTTGAGTTTTGGTGGCAAATCGCAGGTGTAAATTTTCAGCTGACCTCTTTTGCAAGTAAACCCGATCATTTTGATTGTTCACAAACTGCTCAATTTGGACTGGCTTCTCATCGGAGAAAACCAAATTCGGTAACTGGCCACTTTCGTGCAAGCGAAGTAACACCTTGGCTCTTTCCAGTCTAACTTTTTTTGTCCATTGGTGAACTTTTGCACTTTTTGGAACTTCAATGGCTTTAGTCCAAGCTCATTTTTCCATATGTGTTGCATCCGTTCTCGCGATATGTTCAGCTCACGAGCAATTTTTCTGTCACTGCGGCGTGGATTTCGATCAAATCTGGCCTTCACTTTTCGGATCATTTCTGGTGTTGTTACCGTTTTTTTGGTCCACTTTTTGGACGCGATGCAACACTGCCAGTATCACGGTAACGAGCAATGGTACGAGAAACAAAAGATTTATTCACATTTAAATGCTGGAGGGCTCTAACGATAGCCACCTGTGGTTTTCCAGCCAAATATAAAGCAATCACACTATTACGCTTGAATTTCATCACGAATAACTTTTTTTCTGAATGCAATAGATCAAAATGCTTTTGTAAGCTTGTAAATAATAAAATGAACTGTCACTGGAATAAATCTGTCAGCTGTCATACGAACGGTTTACAAATGATAACAACCTGTATGTTATGTATGTAAAAGTCTTGTACCTTTTATTGTAGTCACCATACTCTAGTAGTTTGTAGTGCGTTGGCTTATTAGACGTGAGGCCTCGATTCGAACCCCAAGTTAGACATCTCCAACAAAACTGAAATCTTAAAAAAAGTATCTTTTTCGGCGACCTGCTCTCAACAGATTTCTAGCAAAAACTTTGAAACGTTACCCAAAAATTTGTTAATCGGAGTCGACTGAAAAATTTAGGTCACGCTACTTATGTGTCTTTAGTCCTTAGTATTCTGTAACTTAAAATTCATAAGCAGAGGCGCACCTTCCAGAGACAATGACATGTGTTCACTATATAGGCTCTGGAGTAAGTAGTTGGCAGCGATGAAATCCATTTCCGGATGGCTACACAGACAAAATTATCGGATTTGGAACAGTAACAGAACCCATGAGATTCAAAAAAGTACAATTCATCTCTCTCTCTCTCTTGTCGCCTTAGTCTAGCAGTAGTATCATTAGTATCATTGGGTTATTAGACGTGAAGCCAAGATTCCAACCCCAGTTCAGACACTGTAACAGAAAGGAAATCTAAAAAAAAATATTTCTTTGGCGTGTTCATCTCATTTGCCAGAGATAAGGTCCTTTCAGGATAAATGAGTACGTGGCCAAGCATAATTGTTCAATTTGGAACAACACCAGTCCACGTCAGTTTCAAAAACGTACAATGCATCTCTGTTTAGTGTCGATTTTATCAGTCCATAGTTTTTTAAGAACGTCGTTAAAGGCGAGCTCTTTAAGTCAATGATTATCAATTTCTTTTTGCCTGAATTAGATGCTAGTGACACCAACGACATGTGGTTTCGGCATAGGCGACGGCGTTACTTGCCACACAGTTAATACTACACATTCTGCACTAGAGATTCAAGAGCAAAGTCACCGGTATTCTGCCATTTGGCCTCATTACACTTTTGTTTGAGAGATTTTTTAAGTTGCCAATAAAACATAAATCACTGTGGTATTCAAAGCCAACACAAACCCTGTCGTCGTTCAGCGTGATTTATGCCTCCGATTTATGAAAAATTGGATATTTGGTATACGCTTTAACCCGAGAAGCTGTGGCGGATATTGGTACGCTGGTATATTCAACATATTTTTACCTTTTTACCCATTTCAAAACGTTTAAAATATGAGTTCGTAGATTTCAAATAACATAAAATAAATTTGTGTTTAGTTTTAATTAAAATTCATTATTGTTCGCACAATTCCGTGTGCTACTGTTTACAACTTGATGTAAACAACAACAATTTGCTTTGTTTGTTATTCTTCTTTACACTCTTCTGTGTAAACACTAACAATGGTTCGATAGATCTTTATAACGGAGATCTTTAAGCCACGATTATTCTCTTCACACGCAACACGTCTTCACACAAGACTGACTGAATTTTTACTGACTCCGTTGCATGCTTTGTCTTGCCTTTTATATCGCAGGGTAAACAGTCAGATGGATGCTCTTGAAATGTAAACTTCGTTGTTTCATTGTGTTTTGTATATTTTGTTTACATTTATTCTGGTAATGTTTCTTGTTGCTTTTTGTGTACTTGCTTATCTTCTTTTTCTATACTGATGTTGTTGCTATATTTTTGTTTATTTGTTGATCATGTAACAAGTTCATTGTTTTTGTTTTTGTAGCTTTTGTTTATCTTTTTACTGTTAAACAATGTAACATCAGTTCCATTTTCGTAACAATATAATGACATCCAGAGGTCTTTTAAGTGGATAGATATTTCGATCTCACACACACTTTGTTGTTGTAGAATGTAAAGAAAAAATTTAACTTTTCTTAAATGTGAAAAAAACGTTTTTCTACTTGGCAAACCTAACACAAATTATGGAATCATCTATTTTAAGAATTTGATTAAATATAATTTTTTTGTTGTTATTGTTACTGTCATTTAGTAGAAAAAATATGTCAAATGTACAAATCATTTATCATTTCATTTATCTTCCATCAAACTTAAACAAGAATATGATTAATGTGAGACAGAGAGAGAGTATAAGGTTTGGGTAAAAAAAAAATTTAAAATTCGAATAGCAAAACAAAGATACATACATACATTTACAGGACAGCACTTTCTAAGCCACACAACTGCTCTAAATTTCCTTCTCTCTGTTTTATTTTTTTTTATTGAAATTATGCCTTAAATAAATACAACAAAAAGTAGTTGAAAAATGCTAGGCCTCTTAAGGATCCTAGAGATAATAAGAAGATTCTCTCGCTTATTGTAAAGTATGGCAATTTTTTTAGGTGACAGCCAAAAATTAAATAAATTTTCAAGATGATGTATTAGTTTTCGATTGACAAGAGGAAAAAATAAGAAAAAAAATTAGAAAAAAGGAAAATTAAAAATCATTTTCTAGGGAACAACAGCATGACCAGGACATTTTTCTTTTATTGGGGATCTGTTGGTTTTTATCCATTTGTGAAGGAAATTGATAGTGGTGGTCATTGCGATACAGAAAACAAAAATCTTAAGTGGTTTTATGCGTCCAGAAGTAGGAAGACTGTAATGTATTGCAGGAGCTTCAAACAATGAAAAAAGAAGTCATGATAAATTTCAATTTTAAGACATAAAAACATGATATATTGACGCTAAATAAAGGCAAGATAAAAAGCAAATAAATTGGGGGCTACTTTCTAACATAAAGAAAAAACCATTGCTGTCATATGCTATAACCAGGCCTTGTGTGAAGGTCCTAATCAGAGCCTTACAAAACATTTTTAAAATGTACACTGACTTATTACAGGGCTCATGAAAGCCTTGTAATAACATAGCGTAAATATTGGTAAACCAATATTGAGAGAGGAAGTAGCCGAAGAAATATTTTGTCATATTTCGTTTAGTTGGAAATGTCTGACCTGTGGTTTGAAACGAGGCTTCACGTCTAATAAGCCAACACACTACCTATTAGACCACGGCGATTATTTTTCGGAAGGGAATCCACAAATTGCCTGAGAGATGCCGAAAATGTATGGTCAGCAATACTTTAAATGAAATGTTTTAAATTTTTCATTATTTTGGCACAAAAAACGTTCTTTTCATACTGGTACACCTGATGCAAACATGGAAATACTTGCTGTTGAAGTTAATTTCATATTCAGCATTAGTTTTATAAAAAAAAATACAAATAAGCAGCTTCATATCATAAAGATTCATAAACCTTACGTACATACGTACATATGTATGTCATTTCAATTTAAATATGATCCTATATTTTACACGGCACTCAGGCCATACATATTTCTTATTTTGATTTTATATCACCATTCCTAATGGGACTGTTATATTCAATTGACACGCATTATATTTTTTTATTATTATTTTTGTTTTTTTCATTTCCTGCCCCTGCAGTAAAAAAGGCGCATAAAAAATTATGATTTTTATTATGAAATCTCCGCAATCAAGGCACATATGTGCTGTTTGTCTATTTATACACTTGTTATCCTGTTGCTTCCCATATGAAAAATAATTTTGCTGGCAGCGAAAATATTACAAAAAAAAGGAAAACAAAATTGGCACAAAAAAGGTTGAAATTCACATAAAAACTAATGAAGGCAATTTCAGTTTTTATACGCTTTTATGCTTGATAACACTACTGCAGGCAGTAAGTGTATACTATTACTATACTATTGTGCTAATGTTTCTTACACTTTTCAATATAACCATTCATCTGAGATATCTTTCTGAATTCCTTTAATTTGAATTTTAAATAATAATTTGCAGCAAAAGTAAGTTCATTTTCCTCAACTTAATTACCTTGTCTGCTCTTAACATCAATTTTAATTAAAAGTCATTAAAATAATTACGGAAAACAAAAGCTTTCGCTAATAATATGAGAAATGAATTGAAAAGGATTGCCGAAAACACCCTTAAGGTGACTCACAAAAGAACACGTTTCAAACACGCTCTCTTGAAAATGTTGGTGACTTTAATATGCAGAACAACAAAATTAATCTACGCTTTTAAAGGATGATTGATAAAGGTATCAGGAACGTTGAAATGATAAAAACCGATTCTAAAATAAATTTATAAAAATACTTTGTAGAGGAATAAACAACAAAGTGATGTCCAATCTAAAATACTGGTGTTTTACTTTTACATCGCTTACATTAAAATTATAAACAAAAATACAACAACAAACACCAGCATTAAAAATGGTAAACAACTAAAAAAAATACAACAACGAACACTTCAAAAATAAATGTAAACAAAAATACACAAACAACAATAATGAAACAACGATGTTTACATTTATAGAGATATCGAGAAGGCGAAGCCACGAACATTTGCCTTCAAGAACATTCATCAGACTGTTTACTCTGCCATAAGTATAAAAGGGAAGGCAAAACAGGCAACTGGGTTAGTAAAAGTTCAGTCAGTCTTGTGTGAAGACTGACGTTACGTTACAAAGATCTGTTGAATAATTGTCTAGTAATTGTTATTGTTTATGCACAGGGTGTGAACAGAGGAATAACAAACAAAGCAATTGTTGTTGTTTATTTAAAGTTTTGAACAGTGGCACACAGAATTGTGTGAATAATAAATAATTTAATTGAAACTGAACACAAATTTATTTTTATTTTATTTATTTTATTATTGTCATATTTTAAAGGTTTTTCAAAGGTAAAAACGTAACAATATTGTAACCAATATACTCTTGATCTTATAAGATGGATAAGCATATCTCGTAATCCTTAAGCCAACGTTTTTTCTGCCCCTTAATATTTATACTTCACAGCATTCTATCAGCAATACTAAAGAACCCTATTCGTCTGCATAAACCCTGATCAAATACACAAATCAATCCTAATGATTAAAAATGTTGTAAAGCTAACAAAAAAAAATTTTAATTCAGAAATTTCCAAGACCATTACTTCGGCGTTGTTTTGAAATTCCGTTACGCCATTGCCCCGAGTAGGTACGCAGTTTCCAGTAAAATGTTTGTCTACATTAACGATTCTGCTTTTTCCTTATGGAAGTGTCGCCTTTACGTCGCTCCTTTAAGTTCTTCAATGTTAGCCAGGGCTCGGATATTTATCGGATATCTCGCATCCTTGTGCAGTCTGAGCTCGTCTTACCTTCAACCCGACTAATAAATTTAGGGATGGTATGTATTCCTGACATAGAGTATCCTGAAAGCTGAAAAGTTGTCAGCACAAAAATTATTCTACAAACGCAAGGCGTAAACCCCAGGCTGAGTATCGGAGATATAGTTTGGAGGGCTGAAAGCTTTCCACACTTTAGCTTTCAAAGACGGATTACGATAAAGATTTACTGTACGTTTTATCCAATCTATGGGCTCGCTGTTGTATGCCTTGAGTTGATATGCAGTATATTTCACTCGTAGATATTAGAGATTGCCACTGCCAGCTTTGTCTGATTGGCTTATCAGAAACCGCACTAATATTTGCCTATCGTACATATAAAGTGTACGCAATTCGTTCTCGTAGCATAAGCCCAAACAAATGCCAGTTGCGCCTTCTAGTTTTTCAAAAGATTGGCTTTTTTTGCCTTTTGAGGAGTGTTCGTAAGAATGCTTCCGATAAAACTAGCGTAAATGCTGCGTATCTCACTCTTCACACTCGTTACTTTCATTTTCTCAACATTTATTTTAAATTTCGTTTCGACTAGTTATAGTTGTTGAAGTCGCAGTAGTCTAGTAGGTAGTGTGTTGGCTCATTAGATGCAAAGCCGCGGTTCAAACTCCAGGTCAGACATCTCTAACAAAACGAAATATGAAAAAGTATTTCTTCGGCGACTTCCTCTCCGCAGATTTCTGGCAAAAACTCTGAGAGTAAATAAAAAATTGCCATGAAATGTTTCTCAAAAATCTGTCGTTCGGATTCGGATTCCCGCCAGTCATGTATAAAGTTAACACACTGAACTTAGGTGGTGTAAAAATCTAGGTCGTAATCCTGAATAAAGGGTTATAAAGGCCTATTATGTATATACATATGTACGAAAACAGAATAATATCGTCTGTATTTCAAAAAAGTGTCCTGTTGCTTGCCAACGCTGACGACATTGACATCATAGGGCGTACCAAGCGAGATGTTACTGCTGCCTTTAGTGCTATTGAACAGGAGTCTACTAAGATGAGTTTGGCAGTAAATGAGGGCAAAACAAACTATTTGTTATCGTCAAGAAGAGACGGATCTCAGATTGCGGCCGATAACTATACTTTTGATACAGTCAAGGAATTTATTTACCTTGGCTCCGTCGTTACCACCAAAATGATGTTAGTCTGGAGATCAAGCGCAGGATCACTCTTGCCAACAGGTGCTACTATCGTCTCAATAGGCAATTGAGTAGCAGGGACCTCTCTCGTACGACAAAACTAATACTCTACAAGACGCTCATCCTCCCCGTGCTGCTTTAAGGCGCAGAGGCATGGACAGCCTTGAGAGTATTCGAGAGAAAAGTCCTACCTAAGATCTTCGGTCCAGTGCGAGTTGGCAACGATTATCGCATTTTATCCAACAGTGAGCTGTATGATCTCTTCAACAACATAAACGTTGTGCAGCGGCTGCACTCGGTCGGCCATGTCGTTCGAATGGAGGAGGAAGGACCAAATCGAGGAAGCCCTATCATCGATTGGTGTGACCAACTGCCATAGGCGCGCAAGAAGCAGAGGCGACTGGAAGGATATGTTACCGCAATTAAGTGAGTAAGTATTTCGTACAAAGTTGAAGAGCAAAACAAAAACAAAACAACCCTCAGAACTAGGGTGCTACGACTATTTTTATTTTCATATAGGGTGCATATAAATGTCGCCATAGTCTAGCAGTTATTGTGTTTGCTTAGTAGACGCTAGCTCTTGGATTTAAACCTCAATTCACACATCTCGAACAGAAACAAAATATAAAAAAAAATCGGCGACTTCCCCTCAGCAATCTTTTGGCATAGACTCTGAGAGTAGGTTCCTCCACTTATGGATAAAATTAACACACATAACATGGGTGGTGTAAGAGGCTAGTTTATGATCCTGGCTAAAGGGTTGCAATGGCCGCTTGAGTAAGTAAGTGTAGAATGCGATAATTTGTTGCTCTATATAAGGCTTGAATGAGGTTTTTTAACCCTTTACAATCCAGCCTTGACCATTTTGCTACTTATTTTAGCTGAAGCCAATCCACAGGAGCTAGCCTTTTATACATACATACATAATTGGTCATTACAACCCTTCAGTCTCTTACTCTTAAAATTAATTGTATTGGAATACAGAAGTGTAGGGTATAAAAGAATGGAAATGTGGAGTCTAACAGACCAGTATCGAACCCATAACCTCCACAATCATAGATTATCACTCTATTTAAGAAACTACCAGGGCACATGGTACATTAGGGAAGAAAAAGTGAAACAAATGAAGTGATAAGTGATAACAGTGAGTGCACAAACCGAACACAAAGTATTCTTAGAAAAATTCAATTTAAATGGGAACAAAATTTCAAATTAATTTTAAAAATGAATAAAAAAAACCACAAAAGCTGTTTAGCCTTTGGCAGAAACTCACGTAGTAGTATGGAATGCTTGTGTTTCTGTATTTCTTCTGGTTCCTTTACTTAATTTGCCAATATCCCTGCCTGATTTCCAAGGCAAATAAGGCGAATACGGCAAAACCAGAAATATTTGTAAATATTTGCCTTATGCTACCCAAGATGTACATACTTATGTGTGCTTTGTATGTATTGTTGTTATTGATATTTTGTTTTCGCTCTTTACTATACTTTTGACTGCTGCTGCTGCTGCTGCTCCTCTACTATTCATTCATTGCCTGTGTTTATTTTTTCACGTTTCGTTCCTTTGTTGGATAATTTTTTTTTCTATTTTTTTAGATGATTTAGCCTGGTTTGCCTTTCTATTGTATTGTATTGACTTTTTTTCTTGTTGTCGTTGTTCGTTGTTCAAAAATTGAACACGAGTTGTATTTGTTTTACATATTTAAGGATTAAGTTTTAGTTGACACAGCTGTTCTTCGTTCTAATTTTATTTAATTTTTTTTCTTTTTCGTTGTATTTTTATACAAGTTTTGTTTTTATTTCCCAATTCGTTCAGTATTTCGTGGTATTTGTTGAACTGTTTTTCAACGTTTTTTTTATTTCTTTCTTTTCTTCTCTATTTTTGGTGTGTTTGAGCCCAAAAGAAAACAACCATTGGCTTAAATATCAAACTCATACGAAAAATTCTTTTTGTTTTTGCCTTGTTATTTGCTAGTTGGCTAAATTAATAACGAAATTAGTCCAAAAGTATAATAAAAACAAATGTTTACTCATGGAAAAAAAATAATTTTTATAAATTTTTTATTTTTCCCCAGCATACGTGTAGTATTGTTGCACTGTGTTAAATGGCTGTGTGGATTATATTTGTGGTCATAAAAGTTACTAATAACAGCTGCTAAATAAACATATAAAGTTTTGTTCTATTAAATCGTAGCGTTTATTTCCTTTAAACAATAGCATTAAAGATTTTTTAATAAAAAATAAAGAAAAAGAATAAATTAATAAACGGAAATAAATTGTTTAAAAAATAGAACAAGAGGTGTCTTATTAGCATCCAGCTAAACAAAAACAAGTATCACGCATCACTACCAGATTCCTTGAGACCAGTCACCTTAAAAGGCTTACAAAAAATAGATAAAATGAAATCCCCCATCGAATCCCATATTTCGGGTGCTAGCAGGATGGTAGTTACTACATCCATCGCCGAGTTAGTTTTCCAAATGCAGGGGGATAGGTCGGCGAATGATTCTAAGATCTCCGCAGCTCTGCCTTCGACCTTTATGGCCCTAAACATTGTTTTCCCAAGGCCCAGAAAACCATTAAGAAGGCGCTTCAACACCAAACATTTTGTCTTCAAAATCATAAATTGTTTAATTCGATAGGCCTACCAGGCTTTAGGCTTTTGAAGCAAAAGAAAAATTCTCTCTAGTGGTTCAAAAGGATTCTTGGGCTTCTCTTTTGGCATCATAAGCAGTTCAACGTCAGCGTCTGTAGGATATTCTCGCAGGAACAGAACTTACTTGCTTAATTGGGCACTATAATCCTTTAGTCAGGATTACAACCTAGCATCGCACACCACCCATGTTAACTTAATTGGTCATTACGAGCCATTAGTCAAAGGTTTAGGACCTAGTTTCTCACGTGTGTGTTAATTTTATTCATGAATGGCCAGGCTACAGTTTAAAGTCGACTCCGAGCAACAGATTTTTGAAAAACTTTTCATGGCAATTTTATTTACTCTCAGAGTTTTTACCAGAAATCTGCTGACAGGAAGTCGCCGAAGTAATACTTTTTGTATTTTGTTTTGATGTCGGGCCAGAGGCTCGAACCCTGGCTTTACGTTTAATAAGTCAGCACACTACCTTCTAGACTACGGCGACTTGTACGTACATACATGTTCACAAACATTAAAATAGAAACGAAGAGTACTGCCAGAAATCTATTGAGAGGCAGCCGCCGAAAGAAATATTTTTCATATTTCATATCGTCGACTGGTGATTGGAACTATGGCCGTACGTCTAATAGGCCAACACACCACCTACTAGGCTATAGCAAACAAAATGCTCCAGAAATCTGCAAAAATGGACCCAAACAAGACCGCATAAAGGAGTAGCATAAAAATTATGATATTTCGGCGATCGTTGAGCGCAACGCGAGCCATGGCATAATATCGCTCCCTCTTTATAAGCCGGCTGCACTGGCTCGGCCATGTCGTTCGAATGTAGGAGGATGCTCCAGCGAGACGGGTATTTGATGCAGGGATCTGCGGAAGTCGGCGAAGAGGACGACCTTGTGTCCGACGTTGAAATCCGTTAATCGGGTTGTTAATGGCCAATTAAGTAAGTCATATGTACATATATACAGTGGTGGCCTTATAATTAGAAACGACTTAGCAAAATGTATGTTCGTTAATTTGTTTTACAGCTTTCACTGGGTACCTGGGATCAAAGGCTTTGTTTGGAGGACATCTAACATACGTTTTTCCATCAGATTGGGACAAATTAAACTTAGACTCGTCACTCCAGAGAACTCTGTTCCAGAAACATCGTTTCTAATTATAAGGCCACCACTGTATGTAAGTATTAATTGTTATCTACAATCCTTGATTTGACAGTCTACAAAACGAGCTATTATGCTACAACTGAGATATGAGTCATGCATCAGACTACCTACGAACAGCTGAAGATTGTTATCGGTTTCCGGAACGAGAACATTTGTTCCGAATAAGAATTGCTTCAACCTCAATAGGTAGATTCTGTAATGTGGAGAACGATTCATCAGAACACATATTTTTACCCTATGTGGTGTTGCTATCAGAGATCAGCAATGAGAATGATGAGTAGAAACGAATCATACTCATAATTTCTGAAATATATACGCATTCATACTTATTTTAATATTATGGAACCTTTACTCATAATCAAAGTTTGAAGTACTCATCATATTCATACTTAACAACACGTATGATGTTATTGATTTCGACTCTCCTTTACTCAACATTTACAAGAATCACACAATAAGTATGATTCGCGTACGAACACTAAAATACTTACTAGAAGGTTAGGTGTTTGCTCTGATTGATTTCAGCCACTCGAATCATTTATGAGTAATATAAGTATTTTTCTAAAGTTATGAATCTGAATGAGTAGGCGTATAAAGCAAACATATTTCGAATGTGCTATCACACACGAGACTATTTTTTAAGCCCCACAATTTTTGTTCTTTCAGTCACATCTGGCATAAAATTATATACATTTACTCTGCTTTGTGTATATTAGTTTTTTTCGCTTCTCAACGTACAACGAAAGACTAAATATGCTCTATACCAAAATTTTTTCTGAACCTGCTGTTTTATAAATGTATGTGTATCGGTTTTGCGTTGTTTATGTATTGGTTTGTGCGGCGTAGAAAAATTATGCCAGCAAAAACCCACTCTTGCCTACGAGCTACCATTTTGTGCCAGCATAATTGTTCTCGTTTGTGGTTGCCTAATGGTATGAGTTTGATGTCAACTTTATAAGCATACTCATTGCAACCTGTATTTATAAATCAACATTGTAGTGAGTACGAATGAATCAGAGTACATAGTTAAATTTCAATATTGTTGACTCATTTATAAGTTAAAAATTTCATTAGTGCTTATGAGTAATGAAAAAATGATTAATTGCTGATCTTTGGTGTTCATGTATTTTTGAAATAAAATCTACCTGGCTTATCAGTTATTGTTCGATTTGTGTTGGTGTCGGACAGTTCCCAGCGGTTCTGTACAAGAAAACTCTTTATATGCGGGTTAATGACACAATAGATAGATTGGTCGCGGTATATAATTTCTACAAATTTAAATTTTTTATTTGCATAGAAGGTATTTCATAAAATAGGCATAATTACCGTAACTGTATCCGAAAACAATACGATCACTTACCTGGAAAGAAAAGAAATGAATGAGTTTCTTAGTATTTCATAAAATTTTGATTTTTTTTAATATTTAAAAAAAAATTTAAAAATGTTTGTTGTAGTAGCCAATCATATATAAACGTATTTCGTTAAACCTAATGTTAGTTTGCAATTTCATACATACATAAATTAGAATTTTTTTGCCAAACCAATGTTATACGCAATCACCCATGGTTGACGAAACCCATAAATTAGATCCGAAATCGAACTACGGATTTCTGGCAATTAATCTCATAACTTTTCCCAGAAAACGTTTTCATATTTCTTTTCTACAAGATATCAGACTTAAGATTGGAACCTTCGAGCACTTGTCTTGTAACAGTCGGCATAGTACCTACTAAATTATGGGCCATTATTACAACTTGCCGTTAACTAAAGGAAGGATTTTAACGGGCAGATTTATTGTTTTTCATTATTATAAGTGGACAATATAGTAGAAGTGAACATTAAGCTAAAGGGTAAAGTTTATGTCTGAACTTGCCATATTATTATTATTTTCAATATGGCAACTACAAATATAAACAAAATTAGTAAATATCGGGTCCGCCATCTAACGTTTTTTTTTTCAACTAGTGCTTATTTCGTGAATGGTAACACTTAGCTCATGTCTGATTTGACAGATAATTAGTTTTATCTTTCCGCTGAACGAATATGGTTGTGTATACGCTTGAACAACGCTGGGAAATATTCCGACATTACTTTGAAAATCATGGTAATATTGTAGAATGTATGCGAAAATTGCGTACGGATTTTGGAAGAAGAGAAGCACCGTCAGCTCCGTATGTTCGTTATCTTGTGAAAAAAGTGAAAGAAACTGGCATCCTCATCGATCAACAAAAGCGTAAAAAGCCAAAAACAGTGTGTACACCCGAGAATATTGCTGCTGTGGCAACATCAATTCACTGTCGTTCTCAACAATTGAACATTTCGGAGACATCATTGAGACGAATTTTGCATAAAGACCTTGGTATGACGCCAGACAAAGTCCAATTGGTTCAGGAGTTGAAGCCAAGGAGTTTTCGCTTCGCTAAGTGGGCCTGCGATCGACTTACAGAAGATGCCGATTTTGGCAAAAAATCATCTTTCAGATGAAGCTCATTTTGATCTTGGCGGGTATGAAAACAAGCAAAATTGTTGCATTTGGGGCACAGAAAACCCGCACGCATACATTGAAAAGCCGACGTACCCAAAACGAGTCACTGTTTGGTGCTGATTTTGGTCAAGAGGCATAATTGGGCAATTTTTCTTCAAAAATGAGCAAGGAGTGGCCGTTACAGTCAACGGCGAATTTTTGTTCACAAAAATTGAAGAGGAGGATATTGGCAACATTTGGTTTCAACAGGACGGCGCTACGTGCCACACAGCCGAAGCTACACTCTAAGTTTTGCGCCCTGTTTTTGAAGATCGCATTATCAGCCACAGAGCTGATGTCGTTTGGCCACCTCGGAGCTGCGATTTGACACCGTTGGACTATTATTTGTGGGGTGCCGCCAAAGATAATTGTTACGCCGAGAAGCCAGAGATAATTGACGCTTTAAAGGACAATATTCGTATTCGCCATTGGTGAAATACAGCTACACACAATCGATAATGTGCTTAAAAATTGGACCGATCGTGAAGGCTATTGCATGGCCAGCCGAGGCAGCCATTTGTATGAAATTATTTTCCATTATTAACCGGAAGGATTGTACTTTCAAATAAAAAAAGAAATTTGAGAAAATATTCAGTAGTATTTTGTTAAAGCATTTTCAAAAAAAAAGTTATTTGGCAGACCCTTAACAATAAATAAAAATAATACACTGCGTTAAAAATAAAACTGGTTTAGTTGAGCAATGTTATCGGCGTTGCTCCGGCACTGCCATATTTTTGAAAAAGTTAACTTTATTTTATCTATAGATTGTAATAACGAAAAGAAATTAAAATTGTCTTTAAAGTTCACATTAGCTAAAGTTCACTTTGGTTAAAGTTGTAATAATGGCCCAATATCATGTTTTCATGCCTTTCAGTTAATGAAACTATACAGCAATCGATATCATAATTTATTCTACATATTGTTTTTCTTATAACACCAAGCATTATCTGTAAGGTTTTAAGCGTAATTAAAATACATAAAATACCTTAAAAACCCGCCTATAATTTACTTAAACAGTAAAAAAAAAACCTGAACTTAATTGTTCTTATACAGGGTTTCCTTCAGTAAACACAAGCAAAAAACAGCATTAACACTGATACCGTAATAGAAACAACTGTAAAGGCAACAAATCTAAATAAAGTAGTAAAGTAAGAAAGAAAAAGAGCAAAAACATAAAGAAAATAAAGAAAAATAAAACATGAGTTTTAAGCAACAAAGAAGATTTGTGAAGAATATTAATTTTCGTCTACCGAAAACAGTGAGTGAGTGTTTGGCCAAAATCGAAATACCTAAACTACTTAAGAAATCACTCAACCAACAACAACAACAACAATAATAATAAAACAAAAACTCTTAACATTTATTTTTCATTCATTCTTTAATACCGTAGTTTACTTTTCATTTATTTAATTTGGGTTTTCTTTCCATGCTCCCATGCTTAAAGATTTTTTTAAACAAATTTGCTGAAAATTTGTTTCGTACACAACAAAACAAATAAAAAATTCATGAGAAAAATCATGAGAAAAATAAACCCAAAAATAAATGCAAAATAAGAACAAAGAACACAGAAAACAAAAACCTAAACAAACGAAGGAAATCGAAATGAACGCAAAAATAAAACCAAAACAAATAGAAAAGGCAAGGAAAGTAAAACAAGGTTAATAGGAAGGATTTCAGAAAATATTTTCCTGAAATACAACAGAAAAATACAAGCAAACAAGAGAAATACAAGATTTTGATAACAAAAAAACACACAAAAAAAGAACGCTGAACTCAAATCAATTTGTATGTTCAACTCATGTGTAAAAGGACTAACACTCCAAAAATTCTCTGTTTTCTATATCCACTCTTTTCGTTTTACAAACTACATCCACAATAACAATTATTTACATATAGTTTACTTATGTAAATGTGTGCGTTAGTGTTAGTTAGTGTTAGTTGTAGGTGTGTTTTTTTTTTTGGTATATGTTTTCGTGTATTTGCCACTTTATTTTTGATGAAAACAAAGCTCCTTAACAATCTTTTTATAAAATGTGAAGAGAAAACCCAGTCATTGAAATATTTTCTCAAAGTGAAACACCATATGAAGTGTGTGTATATATGTGTGTGTGTGGTATATTGTAGTTTATTTACTCACAACACTAATACTTTTACTTTTAAACAACACTTCTAATTGTAGCTTTGACGTTAACTGCTCTTTTCGCATGAGTAATTGTTAGTATATGTTGTGGTCAGTTTTCATACACGCATTCAAGTAGCAGGAAGTAAACCCAGCAAACGTTTTGGTTATTAAAACGAACCATGGACTTTTAGATGATATTGTTACGTTTCTAACTTTTAAAAACGTTTAAAATATGAGTTCGTAGATTGCCAAGAAAATAAAAATAAATTTGTGTTTAGTTTTAATTAAAATTCTTTATTATTCGCACAATTCTGTATGCCACTGTTTACAACTTGATGTAAGCAACAACAATTACTTTGTTATTCTTCTTTACACTCTTTTGCATAAACATTAACAATTGTTCGACAAATCTTTTATACTATTATTCTCTTCAAACACTACTGACTGAATTTTTACTAACTCCGTTGCCTGCTTTGTCTTGCCTTTTATATGGCGATGTAAACAGTCTGATGAATGAAGTAAACCCAGCAAACGTTTTGGTTATTAAAACGAACCATGGACTTTTAGATGATATTGTTACGTTTCTAACTTTTAAAAACGTTTAAAATATGAGTTCGTAGATTGCCAAGAAAATAAAAATAAATTTGTGTTTAGTTTTAATTAAAATTCTTTATTATTCGCACAATTCTGTATGCCACTGTTTACAACTTGATGTAAGCAACAACAATTACTTTGTTATTCTTCTTTACACTCTTTTGCATAAACATTAACAATTGTTCGACAAATCTTTTATACTATTATTCTCTTCAAACACTACTGACTGAATTTTTACTAACTCCGTTGCCTGCTTTGTCTTGCCTTTTATATGGCGATGTAAACAGTCTGATGAATGATCTTGAAGGCGAATGTTCGCGACTTCGCCTTCAAGAGATCTCTACAAATGTAGACATCGTTGTTTCATTATTGTTGTTTGTGTATTTTTGTTTTCATTTATTTTTGCAGTGTTTGTTGTTGTATTTTTGTTTACATTATGCTTACCTTTTTATACTGGCTTTTGTTGGTATATTTTTGTTTACTTGTTTATCATGTAAACAAGTTCATTGTTTTTGTTTTTGTAGCTTTTGTGTATAATTTTAATGTTGAACGATGTAAAAGCAAAACACCATTTTATTTTCGCAACAATATTGTAAATAAACTTCAGGATCCAATTCAAAACCTTAAACTTGCAGAAGAGTTATGGATTTTTGAATGAGTAAAGGAAACTAAACTTGCAAATTGAACGGCAATTCGCGCAACCATCATATGACGCATTTGAAGTAATAATTAGAATACTAAGCATTACAAGACTCATGCGGAACACGAATTTATGATGCTATATGAAGTGCATTACATACATACATACATAATTGGTTAATCCTTTAGTCAGGATTACAACTTAGCTTCTCACACCATTGATGTTGTATGTGTTCATTTTATAATTGAGTGTTGTGACCTATAGTTTAAATTCGATTCCGAAAGATAGATTTTTGAGAAACTTCTCAAGGCAATTTAATGTATTGCCAGAGTTTTTGCCAGAAATTCGCTGAAGAAATATTTTTTCATATTTTCGTTTTGGTGTCTGACCTGGGATTTGTACCGATGCCTCACGTCTAATCAACAACACTATTAGACTGCGGTGACTTCAGATAAAGTGAAAGTTTTCTATACAATTCATAGAGCAATTTATGAAAGAACCTAACGAACCCTATGAGGTTGACCAATAGACTTTAAGAAAATCTACAAAAACAGCAGACCTAAGGCCATATTTCAAGCGCTGTGAAGAAAAGTAACGCCGCAATCAATTCATCGTCGATATGTATGGGAATGAAGGCTCACTGTACTCATCAACCATTTCAAACCCTCAAACGCTGGAATAAAATAAGGTTGCCACTGTTACATCAACTTTTCAGGATCGTTTACTTACTTGATTGGTCATTACAATTCTTTAGTCAGGATTACAACCTAGCTTCGTACACCAACGTGCGCATTAATTTTATCCATAAGTGGCAGGACCTACTGTTTAACCCTGACTCCGCACATTAGGTTTGAGAAATTTTTCATGCCGGTAGTTACCGAAAGAAATATTGTTTTTACATGTCGTTTAGTGCGGGACTTGAACCACGAGTAGTCGCCAAATATTCTAACACACTACTTACTAGACATGCTGTAGGATATTTTAAGCGAACTGTGATTAAAAGCAAGAGGGTTTATGAGCATTCCTTTATGCCAACTGACGGCAGACTTGATTTATGGGTTAATGCTGTAATAACCAATGCAAGCACAAGATCTCGAATACTCAAGTTAAACTAGATACCCGGAAAGATTAGAGCGCATTGTTTCACTTGGGAGGAAATATTACGAACACAAAAGTATTGCATATAAACAACAATAAAGTTTAGAAAAATCCAGGCATGTGAAAGGAGTGTGAAACCTTTATAGTAATCACGCAAGAAGTATACGAAGCTCTACACCCTGATCAAACTAAAGCCCCGTTTAGCCAAACGTCCACAGATACTAACGGAACGTTCGTTCATTTTTAGCATCTGCAGATCAACGTAAATTCTTTCCGAAAGTGTATTACTGTTCGGTAATGGCTCTCATTGCTTTTCTTATTCTACGTACGTTCCGTTGCATTCCACGGGCCTTAGGCTAACAGGGGCTTATAGCAAATTAAACGTAGATAATAGACGTGTGACGAGATATACTGCTCTAGAGGAAATCCAATAAAATGATAAGGATGGCGTCCGTGTGCAGTCCTCAAAGCCTGAAGATGCAAAGACGATAATTTAAATGATATTGTACGTCGTATACAAGGACAATTCCCAGACATTAGTAATGAAATAAAACTTTCATTGAAATCATACAGTTACGTGTGTTTTATTTCCCTTAATTTTGAAATTACAAAGTGGATAACCCTGTATTACCGCACAATACACATAACATTTACATACATACATAATTGGCCATTACAACCCTTCAGTCAGGATTACGGCCTAGCTTCTCACACCACTCATGTTGTGTGCGTTAATTTTATACGTGAGTGGCGGGACCTACAGTTTAACGTCGACTCCGAACGACAGAATTTTGAGAAACTTTTTCATGGCAGTTTATTTTACTCTCAGAGTTTTTGCCAGAAATTGCTGAGAGGAAGTCGCCGAAGAAATATTTTTTTTTTCATATCTCATTTTTGATGTGTGACCTGGGATACGAACCCGGGCTTTACGAATAGTAAGCCAACACACTACCTACTACACCACGGCACATAACATTTGGTGGGTGTAAAAAGCAATACTCATAACACTCTGCTGACCTCAGGTCAAAAACAGGAATTTTTCAAAAACTTTGATTTACAAAAACGGCAAACCGAAAAGCGATTGCGAAAGTTCTCATTACCTTCAGAGACTGTATTGCTAAGGAAGAATATTAAAATTTTAAATTAATATCGCAGTATACTATTGCCTACCTACCTACCTTTAGGATAAGTTACTTAATACGGCATACGTATCTACATTTTAACGTCAAATACGCTATGAAAAATCTATTATCCTTAGGAGACAATTTTTGATTAAATGCTGACAATCACATCCACTTGTATGGAAATGTAGTAGCTTTTATGAAAAAAGGAGCGAGTATTTCATTTCGTTTTCGTTTTGAAAAACCCTTGAATTGTGTTCGAAGTTTGTTGTGGTTAATATTTTGTGTCATATGTTGCGTTGGAAAACAAATGAAGAAGCTCACGAATAAAAAATACTACTACTATTCCATGAAAAATACTACCCTTGGGACGGAATCATGAAATGAGCCTGCGAGAGTTTTACAAAAATGATAATTAGGCGACTGTGTAATTAAAATCTTAAATTTTGCGCCAATAACATCGCTACTTAGAAAAAATATCAACAATTTTGAAGAGACCAATACAACATTAAAGAAAAATGGATCAAACAAAGTTGTATTCTTTTGTATTCAATTGGTAACAGGATTAACGCTCCAGGCTACCAGTCAGAGGCTTAACAGCATAAAGGAGGCGCTTTTACTCTTCTTTACATTTAGAAACTTCAAACTTTCGTATGAAACTCATTTCTAACGTAATGGAAACCTAATGAATAAGACTCGACGGCCTAGTTGGCAGTGTGCCAAACTTCAAGTGCCGAGACCGTAAGTTCGACTTCCACCAGAAACTCTGGGTGTTTGTCTGACATTATAAATGATTACTCATTCCTTTCTCCTATAAACTATCTTTTCTGTACTCCAGCACAATCTATTACAAGAATATGGGTAATCTAGTGAGTGTTGGACTCAAAAAAAAAAAAATTGGTTGCCATTGGAACTCCGTTTCTTGGTCTGAAATTGACACACATGTGTGTAATTTTCTCTGGAAAATTTAATTAAACTAGTGCCCCATCTACCTGCCAAGCTATCGTACGATACTCTGCAATACGATTGTATAATAAGGCAATGACTATGGATGTTTTTATCCTATTTTTTATACTGTCTTCAACCTAAAATGTCGATTGTCGATGTCTGTCACCAACACCTTAGTGGTGAGCCCACATTCCTATTTCTTATAGCAACTCGGTGTCTTACACAAGCTTCTTCAATGTCTTCTAGTCCACCTCTCTGAGATGACTATAGTATAGTATAGCTCTAGTATAACTCGAGCTTGTGAAGGCTGGGCAAAGACATAAAAGTATTTCATATTCGCGATGTCTTCTTCATCTACTCTGCCTTCATCATTGCCTATCCCGCCTATGCGATTCAGTGGTACGAGTAAGACGCCTTTACATATATAATTGTGATTACAAACCTTCAGTCAGATTACGACGAAGTTTCTCACACCACTTATGTTGTGTGTGTTAATTTTATACATGAGTGGTGGGACGTACAATCGGGGTTTGAACCCTAGCTTTACGTCTAATAAGACAACACACTACCTACTAGACTAAGACGCCTTTACTTAATCTTAATATGCTCAGAGGTTTCCTTTCATCTGGAGCGCCTTAGGCTTACTTTGCACTTTTCCTACTGGTGCCATTATTTCGCAATAGTCTATGTGACATTTTCACCTGGTTTATGTTCTGTAATTCCCCAGCTCTGTCGACCAGATTATTCGCTTCCAAATTGTTGAACACTACTTAATGACTAGGTACCCATGTAATGCCTGAAGAAAATATGTATCGCCTTCTTGTAGTCCAGAATGCTATCGCTCTATTTAACATTGGTTATCAGTGAATATTGTTGCGTTTTTACCTTTTAAAGACGTTTAAAATATGAGTTCATAGATTGCAAATAAAATAAAAATAAATTTATGTTTTAGTTTTAGTTAAATTCTTTATTATTTGTACAATTCTGTGTGCCACAGTTCAGCACTGGATGTAAACAACAATTGCTTGTTTATTATTCCTCTTTACACTCTTTTGCGTAAACAATAACAATTATTCGATAGATCTTTGTAACGGTCATCTTCAATCTACGATTATTCTTTTCAAACATCGCGTCTCACGGAAGACTGACTGAATTTTTTCTCACTCGTTGCCTGCTTTGCTTTGCCTTTTATATGCTAATGTAAACAGTATTTAGAATGTTCTTGAAGCCAAATGTTCGTGGTTTCTCCTTCGCGAGATCTCGGTAAATGTAAACATTGGTTGTTGTTGCAATTTTGTTTACTTGTTTATCCATCTTTTTTATACTGATGTTGTTGGTATATTTTTGTTTATCATGTGAACAATTTCATTGTTTTAGCTTTTTTAACTTTTGTTTATCATTTTAATTTTAAGCGATGTAACACTATTTTCCTTTGCCAAACAAACTCTAATCCAGGCAATACACCCGCGAGATGGCACGTACTTTTCCTTATTTACTTAATTGGTCAATATTACAACTTAGCTTCTGACACCTTCCATGTTGTGTGTAGTGCGTTTATGCCAGAATGGCAGGAGCTACAGTTTAGCTTTGAGTCTGAACGACAGATTTGAAGAATGTTGAGAGAAAATCGCTGAAGAAAATATTTTTTAATATTTCGTTTCTGTTCGAGATGTCTGAGCTAGGGTTTGAACCATGGGCTCTTGTCTAATAAATCAACACACTATCTACTATACTATGGCGGCTTTTGGGGTTGCACAACTATATTATGACTTGGTATTTAGGTAGGTAGGTTAAAGGAGAAGAAACCAACCCAGGGTAGGCTTGTTATGATTTTGTAGTCAAAAGGAATTGCTTGGTTAGAAGTTCATATCTCCAGAAAGTATACGTGCCTTGGCAAACGAAACTCTATTACCACTGTTTTGGTAATAGTGTAATGCAATTGCAGTATAGTCATCGTAGTCTATCAGGTAGTGTGTTGACCCCTGGCTAAGACATCTCCAACTTAACTAAATATAAAGAAAATATTTCTTCGGCGACTACCTCTGACCAGTCTTCTGACAAAAACTCTGAGAGTTAACACACATAAAATTGCAAAAAAAAAAGTTTCTCAAGAATCTGTTTTTCGAAGTCGACTTCAAACTGTAGGTCCTGCCACTCATGTATGAAATTAACGCACACAACATGGTTAGTGTGTCCTGTTGAAAGTGACAGCTTAAGAAGAAGAAGAAAGAGAAGAGGAATTGGCTTGTGATTGTTGAGGATTTCGTTGAATAAGTCCCCATTTAGCAAGTATCCGTTTAGCGTCTCAATTAGTTGGTTAATGGATATTTGGATTGCCCCTCTTATATCTTAACAACACACTTTTAGAATCTTCTGAGTCGTCTTAGGGTAGCAATTCATATGCACTGTTGCCTACCATACACTATTGAAGCATATTTTAGTTTAGGTGTGTAATTACGCTGGTAGTCACCGCAGTCTATTGGGTAGTGTGTTGACTTATTAGACGTGTGGCCTCGGTTCAAACTCCAGGTCAGACATCTCCAAATAAACGAAATATGAAAAAATATATCATCGGCGACTTCCTCTCAGCAAATTTCTGGCCAAAACTCTGAGAATAAATAAAGTTGTCGCCATGATAAATTTCTCAAAAAAATCCATGGTTTGGAAACGATTTTAAACTGTAGGGCCTAACGCTCATGTATAAATTGACACACAAAAAATAAGTGGTGTGTGAAGCTGTGTTGCAATCCTAAGTAAAGGGTTGTAATGAAGAATTATGTACTATGTTATGTATGTATAATTACTTTGCTGCATTCTCTAAGAAAGCCTCTACTTTGGAATTTATTTTTTTTATTTATGTTTTTTAGAAATTAAATGTCCCCAGTTAATGGCATCATAAACTAAAAAATTTTACCATAAAATATTATTTATTTCTACACCTACAAATAATGAATGTCACAAAATATTTCCATGGAATTATTTATGAAATTCGGAAAATTTATTGAAAGTGAAAATGCAACATGGAAATGAAAATAAAACATAAAACATGAAACATAATTCATATTTTATAAAAATTTTTTTTTGTTTTAAATTTAATGTTTTGTAAGGGATTAAAAAGCAATATTTAAATCATAAATAAAAACAAAAAGAAACACAACGAAATAATCATGCGGAAAGAGGAAAAGCTTTGCCACCCTCGTAGCATTGTGTGATGAAATTAATTATGCGGTAGAAAGGAAAATTTTTAAACGAATAGAAAATCCACATAAATTTAGAAACTTTTATGACTTGTTGTCGTGTGTCAATCTTCCAAGAACAATATTTTATTTGACAATAAACAAAATAGGGAAACATGCATCTCCCATGCTTCTCTCATGCTTGCTTTGAATGTCATTAATAAATGGATAAACAAGCAAGATGGCAGGCTATGGATATACGGATAGTCAAAGTCCATAAAGAAATTAAAATGGAAATCTATCTCTCTCTCTTTCTCTCACTCTATGTCTCTATTTTAATGCCGCTGATCATCAGCTGTCGCAATTAATTGTTAATCTTTAGCAGCAAAGTACAGCATGCATGACACGTAAACAAACTTTGTTTTTTTTTTTGGCCAAATATGCTCGTAATTAATTACCAGCATTAAGAGACAAAACTCTCTCGCCGAAAATCAATCTTGTGTGTGTGTGTGTGTGTGTGTGACATTTAAATGGTAACGAACACCAATAAGAATTCACTAGAAAGTTATCTCATGATTTATACTCATTTACACAGACACGATACTATTCCTTTAAAAATTAATTGCGCACGAAAGCAAAACAACAATTAAAGGAATTAAAAGCGTACCGCCAGCCAACGAAAATAGTTTCCGAACTGTAAGATGCTGTAAAATACCTGTTAAATGAGATAATCCAGGCGTAAAGTGGCAGATGATGTCAATTTATTTCCCAAACTAAGAGGTTTTTTAAGGGATTTTGTTTGTTAAGTAAAGACAAACTAGATAGGAAGGCATTTGAATAACATTCAAGTCATACATTTCCTCCTATTTTTTTTTATATTTTCATCTAGTGTAGGATAGACAAGTAAGTGTCTTGAGAGAGACAAAAACTATTTATCTTTAAAGGTAAATCGATATATCCTGTTTGGTCTTCATATAGGAAAAAAGGGTGTTGAAAGAAAGATGAGAAAGAAAATATGTGTTTACGGCAAGTGTTGCATATTATTTACCAGTTCATTCTGCGTTTAACTGAAGCGTTAATGAAGTTAAGCAAATTACGCGGAAAGAATACGGCTACCATTTAACGACTTCTGCCGTGGGTGCAGGTCCGCTGAGGAAGAGGAGACTGTTATCCACTTTCTTTGGCAATGCCCATCTCTTGCGGGGTGAATAGATATAGGTTATTTGGCTCTCCATTTCTTGTCAGATTGACGGAGCTATCGTCCATTAATGTCAAGGATATAGCCTCGTTTATTAAGCTTAAGGGCTGGTTTTCCAGTTTTAAATGTGTAGCCCTTGCGCTGACCAACTTCTCAATCACTGGTTCGGAGGAACTTGGTCGGTACGGAGACTGCGTTCACCTGTGGCGTCACAACGGACCGCTATGCGTGTTTAAGTGAGCTTTTGGTATCAAAGCTACCACACTAACCTAACCTAACCTAAGCAAATTAATTAGAAGATGTTTAGTAGGTGGTCTAGTAAGCCGTGGTTCAGTAGGCCGTGTGTTGGCTTATTAGACGTGAGGTCTCAGTTTAAATCCCACGTCAGATATCAAAACGAAATATGAAAAATTATTTCTTCGGCGACTTTCTCTCAGTAAATTTTCAGGAAAAAGCTCCGGGAGTAAATAAAATTGCCATGTAAAGTTTCTCAAAAAACCTGTCGTTTGGAGTCGACTTTAAACTGTAGGTCCCTCCACTCATATATAAAAATGAACGCACACAACATAAGTAGTGCGAGAAACTAGGTCGTAATCCTGACTAAAGGGTTGTAATAGCCAATTATGTGTGTATGTATGTATGTGTATCAAACATAAACGAGAGGTCTTTACCTTTTTTTTAATTAACATAACAAGGATCTGCCTCTGTCATTTGGTTGATTGATTGACGTTCTGTATTGTAAACATTTTCGCACGAACTGCTAAAACTCCATCGGGGTCAAACCACACACTTTTTGTAACCAGTTCACATCACCTCTGTGAGATGGTTATGCTCTCAAATCGCTTGTTCAGAATATCAAATGTGGTATACGCTGTATAGCACATGGTTGTCCTGCCGAAATCTCAAGTCATTAGTGGCCAAATCGTCCAATTTAGGTGAAAAGTATCAAAAGAAATATGGGCGATAACGCCGCCAGTTCAAGACAAACACCAAACATTGATTTTTCCGGGTCAAATCACACAATTTGGGTGGCCAGTTTACATCACATCCACGTAAAATGATAATGCTCTCAAATCGCTTATGCAGAACATCAAATGTGGTATATGCTGTATAGCACGTAGTTGTCCTGGTGATGTTACAAGCCTTTGTGGCCAAATCATCCAATTTAGGTGAAAAGAAGTTGGTAAACATCACCAACATCACCTAGCCAACGTCGTACTCAAAGAAATATGGGGCGATAACGCCGCCAGTTCAAAATCAACACCAAACATTAATTTTTCCGGCAAGCATTGGGCGTTTTTTAATCTCATGCGGATTGGTATCGTTTCAAATATGACAATTTGTTTAGTTCACGTATCCTTTCATCCCTTCACCCATTGGTCATTACATTACATAAAATGAAATTTAAAAAGGCTTTAAAAAGCCTTTTGTGGTTTACGGCTTTGGCTTTGCAATACTAAAAAAGATGTGTTTTCTTAGTATTAGTTTGTGATAGGTTGAGCTGTGGTATCTTTATTAAGAATCCTGATATTAAACTTTCTAACAGGCTGCCTGATCCTGCAGTATTTTTCAAGCAAAGGTCATGGAAATTTTGGTGCGTCAATGATTGTTGAGTGGCGAGATTTTTTGTATACAATTATAAGGCCAACCTCTTCTAATTTTGAATGGATGAGATGTAGACTGCGTAGTAACATAAAAAATTCTGAATATTAAAAAAAATGAATTGTTTCTTTTTTATTTAAAAAAAATACATTTTAAATTAAAATTATTATTCAAATGAAATCATGCATTAAAATAATAAATTTTTTTTGTTAGACAGGAATCATTTGATTGGAAATTTTCCTTCAATTTTTAAATCATTTTAGGAAAAATTTATAGAATTTTAAATGATAAAAATGGAAAGTCAATATGAATTAAAAAAGAACTCATCAACTATTTTCCGAAACCCCTTTTAAATATTTTGAAAATTTATTTAAAAAAGAGAAGAAATAAAATAAAAATCCCCATTGACTTAACGTCAGCAAGTGGAATTAATTAAAAATGCATAAAGTGTACCTTAATGGCGCCATTAATTAATAATTTAAACAATTTTTTCCTCGTGTATTTTTTATTTTTTCTAGTGTTTTATTACAAATTTTCATGTCATTTAAAAAACACAAAACGAAACCCTATTTCAAATAATGAAAATTTAAATGAAAAATATACTCAAACAAAGAAGTGGGTGGTAAAATAGGACACCAGCTATAAAACGCCTTGAAGGAAAAAAAACACGGGCATAAAATTTTATTATTTTTCCCATATGTACACATGCATATACACAGTAAAATAAATGTATTTTAACGGTTTTTATATTTTAAAATAGAAATAAAAAATTTTTGTATACAAAAAAATGTTGGTAATTGGATGTAAAAGTGCTTGTTTTTTATTTTTCCCCACTTTAATAGCTCCAAAACTCATTTTAATAACATTTTATGAGTTTTAAACATTAGCAATGAAACCTGGGAAACTTAAACAGTTTTTGTTATTTTTTCTAAGAATAAAAAACAGTTAAAAACATTTAATGGTGAGTGGTGTTAAACGTAAATAATTTTTTTAAATGTTAAATATTCTTAACAGGGGTTCTACTTAAATAGGTTTCGCATGTATTTGATTGGTTAAAATGAGAACGAGGTATTTTTACAATCATTCAAAATAAATTCTCTCATTTTCATTTATATACAGATCTAAAGAAAGTAAAAATAAATAACGGCAGATTCTTTAAGAGCTTAAGAACTTTGAATGACAAAAGAAACAGAAATTTTGTAGCAACGAACTTTTACATGATCCATTCGATCACTTTAATTTTTCCAACAAAACTGGCATTAATGGAGGCAAAACTGGCATTTAATGGCTTAAATATTGTCTTCCAATGCTTCTAGGGTTACTACTTTGTCGGCATAAACTAATTACTTTACACCGTCCCATGAAAAGTAATCCACAGGCGTAGATCATCTCACCCACACAAGTTGAATAGGATTGCTTCTGGAGAAAAAAGGTTGCTACCAAATTTACTTTGCAATAAATCGATCGTTAAGCCCACTGTATGACAATTTTTATTGTCTTGTTGGAAAGGTTTCTAAAAAAAATTTCAGAAAAATATTCTCATAAATTTTTGAATTGTTTACCTCTTAGTTTAATTTTTAATGAAATATTTGAACTTTGTGGGGATTTTATTTAAAGTTTTAAATATTTTTACATTTTTTACATTGTTTACATTTTCTACATTGCTAAATACCATTATTTACATTATTAACTTAGTTGTTTAGGTGTGTATATATGTGAGTGGAGAAAGCTGTTAACCCTGAAAGAAAGGTTATCGATGTTGAATTTGAGGAAATTCAGTTGCAGATCATCATTGGCAACAGTCAAAGTAAAACTGATGTAAAATTTGCAATTTCGGATGCGCTTCACCCAGAAAAACCGTGGCAGACATTTAAACGAAGTTATATTTCACACATAATGCCATCAATAGGCCTTTCGATGACGTCTCAAATAGACACTTTGTTTTATTTAAATTTTCAAATAGGAAGCGCTTATAGAGAATGGCAGCAGACAGTAAATTAATTAATTATAATTGGTCAGGATTGCGACCTGTATTCTCACACCACCTATGTTGTGTGTGTTAATTTTATACATTAGTAGCTGGACCTACAGTTTAAAGTCAACTCCGAATGACAAATTTTGAGGAACTTGGAGAAACTTTTCATGGTAATATTTATTTACTTTCTGAGTAAAATCATATCAAATGAAATCACATACACTGACCATATGCTCAGTAACATCGAACTGAAATATTAGTTGTACATTAATTTCTTTTGCAAATATTGTGTGTAAATATTTACATAATTTATTTTCGAATTTTCAATTTTAAAATATAAAAAAAAATATTACATTACTTTACCTTACATTACATTATTGTTAGTATGTAACTATTTATCAATGCTACAATGTGTTGTTAAATTTTTTATTTAAACATTAGAAGTATACTTATCCCAGCCCTGCATTAATTTTTATTTATTTTTACAATTGCCTCATTTACGTTAATTACGATACACAGACATATAATACCAATATTTCTTAATTTGTTTACCGATGATTTACATTCAAATGAAAATGAAATCGATTTTAAATAAATAAAGAAACAAAAAATCGATTTCAATTTAAACTTTTACGCAATATTTCTGAACGATGTAATAATACAACTTGAAAAAAAAATTAACAGAAAACCTTCAGTAAAGAAAAATAAATACAAACATGTTAACGTTTTATTTTAACACTGAATAATATTAGTATTAAAGAATTGAATAATTGTTATTTTTCCAAAGACTAAAATTCTCTGGTAACAAACGTACTTCTTAAAATTATCCAAATTTCAGCTTAAAATTAGTTCTACACATATAAAGAATGAGCGAGTGAATTTAGCTATGGAAGTTATATCCTTTTTTTACAGTGTGTGTTATGTTAACAGAGACTGTTAATTATAACATAAATAATTCCAAAACTTACAGTTTTCAGACCCAGCCTGTGTAGCTATTGGATCAAGGATTCCAAAACAATGTTCGTTACGATCGGGTAAAAATTCGGACCGGTAATCTAGCCGAAGAAGCTAATTGGTTTCTTCAAATGAGCAAAAATAAAAGTAATTTATTTAAATCTGGCTAAATTGAATAAAAATGGACTTATGGTTAGATAGCCATTGTATCAAGCATACCAAAACCCATTTCCTTACGATCGGCCGTTACTTTCGACCGGAGATATAGACGACGTAGTTAAATTTGTGGAAAATCACCAGAAAAAGATTCCTCTATACCAATCGGTCAAAATCGGATAAAAGATGGACTTGTGGGAGAAATAAATATAATAAGTTGTTTAGCCATGGTACCTAGGAATCCAAAGCGAGTTTCCTTAAGATCGAGCGCAATTGTTTTCTTCAAATGAGCAAAAAAAGTTCCCTATTGGGTCGAAATTTTTGACGTCGGTGACTGCTCTATATAAATGGGCCAAATTGTCGGTGTCTTGCATTTTTTGTCGATGACTTGCATTTTTGGAGTCGATGATTTGAATTTTTAGCGGTTGATGACTTACATTCTTTGGGTCGATGAGATACATTTTTTTGGTTCATGACTTACATTTTTTTTTGATGAATTTCATTCTTTGGATCGATAACTTGCATTTTTCTGGTCGATTACTAGCATTTTTTAGGTCGCCGACTAGCATTTTTCTGGTCGATGATTTACATTTTTTTGGTCGATGACCAAAAGCAGGTTTTCTCCACACTGGTCTTAATTACAACTGTTATTGCCATCTGTGAACATGTTTTGGGTGCAGTGATAAGGAGGGCAACCGTTTGTTGATTAAGTCCTTATTCTTTCCGGCATTTGTAGCGTTATCTGGCTGCTTATTATGGTATTGATTTTTCATGTTATATTCTAAGGTCTTGAGAAGAATTCCTATTAGAAAATTTCTTTAATTTTGATGATAAAGATTTGGACTCTGAAGCTGGAGTGGTCGGGTTTCCAGTCGATGCTTTTGACTACTATACCATGTCACAAGTCTCTAGAGTATAATTGTGTGAGTGATAAGTTAACATTAATGGAAGTCGATTGTGCAAGCATTACTTGGTCTATAGAAGATTGTATGCTATCAAGCGAGGAATCTTTATGCAATAACGAGGTCTAAAGTCCCCGAAGCCACCATTTAGAATCTCAAGCAGAACTAATCGCGGTAGTCTAGTAGTTAGTGCGTTGGCTTATTAGACGCGAGCCTGTGGTTTAAATCTTAGTTTAGATATCTCGAACAAAAACGTAGTATAAAAAACATCTTTCTTAGGCGTCTGCCTCTCAGAAAACTTCTGCCAAAAATCTTTGAGAGTAAAAAAAATTGCCAACGAAAAGTTTATCGCAAATCTGTCGCTCGAAGTCAACTTTAAATTGTAGGTTCCGCCACTCATGGATAAAATTAACACACACAACAAGGGTGGTGTGAATAGCTATTTCGTAATCCTACTTCAGATTTGTAATGACAAATTACGACAAGTAAGTGCTAATCGGTCTTTTAAAAGGGCACTGTAGACTGAATGTACACTTATTCAAAATGGGGTGTCCTGAGTTCAATGTGAAACATATTCTTGTATTCTGTGTGGCATTCATGCTTCTCAGGAGGAAACACGTGGGTGAATCATATCAAGTGATGAGCAGAGAATTATTATTTTTGACACCGAGCAACACCCCAAGGTTAGACGGCTAAATAAGATTGAAGGAGACATTAAAGGGATACCCTTTTAAAGGGTATTTTTAAGTAAGAGGGGAGTACAATAGACCGTATGAGGACAGCATTAAAGTAACTCTTCAGCACAATAATAATAACGATTGGTCGATTGTTCGAAATTCATTTATAGGTCTTACAACAGACGGTCAGTCAAATGATTCCCGGGTAAAATGAGAAACAATCAATTTCTATTATTTTTCACTATTGAAACAAATTCCCTTGTACAAGTACGTATATATGTATTGGTAAAAAACAGTATTTGAGGGAATCTGTACGTTCAGCATAAGTTCATCATACAAAACAAATGAATGGAACAGGAATCTTTTGTTACGATAACCTGGCCTCTAATAAAAGCCTTTCAAAATTCTTTGTAGAACAATAAAAAACGCCCGCAAATCCACAGGGAGACATTTAAACAAATTTTTAAAGGCTTTTTCAAATTTAAATATCTGCCCGGAAAAAGAGATGGAGTAAAAGAAAAAAATGTGCGTTCAATAAATCTGTCACTGTGTGCGTAATTCGATTTCAATAAAATGGAAATTTGTTTCCATACGTATGTAATTTTTTATGAGGCGTGATTTTCATTTTTTTATTTTCTTTCTTTTCAGCTTCCGCACACATGTTTGTACCTTTTTGTGTTAAAAAAATCAAACTTCAATGGTAAAGTATTAAAAATTATTTTTAATGACATTTATTGGAAAAATTGTACATTTTCTCTCTCCCTCTCTCGCTTTCCATGCATGTTTCTTTATTGATGTTATTGAAGTTTATTTAGTGGTGGATTGTTAATCATAATGTCATTACGTCGCTTTTATTTAACACACACACATGACTGCAAGTGTCAGATTCGCTTCTTTTTTTTTTGTTCCACAACAAAGTCATTGGTAATGTATGCAGAGTAAAAAGACCCACCCAATAGGAAATTTATAAGCAAAAATAACGAGAGAGAGTTTTGAAGGTCTGTTTTTGAGAAAAAAGTTTATTGAAAATTTTAATGAAATGAATAATGTAGTGATGCAGAATAAGAATGAATCGCCGTTATAAATATATAAATAAGTTGATTTCGTGATTCAAGCCACTATAATTTTTTCAGACGTATGAGGCAAGAAACAAGTCTCTGTGTAGTTAATTTTAAAACTGATCAGAAAAACCGTCCGAAGATTACTACCAACGAACCAGAATCATATTTGTTTGGCTTAAAAATCCAATGCACGCCATGCGTGTTTGAAATGTAGATGTACAGAAATCTATTAAAAATCGCATGGTCCCGAATTTCCTTCAGAGATTAAATCAGTATCGCCAACTGATTGCTATGCTAAAATGCGGAAGAAGAACATCATCTCTTGTTACACATCATGCGCCACGAATAGTACGAACTACTCTCAAATCATGAGAAAAATTTCTAATAAATGAAGAATGGGAAACGACATATATTTTGGCCTTGAAATATCCACCAATGCATTGGTATTGCTGCACTAGAAACACTCAGAAATACTGCTGAAGTGCGAGAAAAATGTACCAACATAATCAAGTGCCATTACAACTCTCAATATGATGTGTGTTAATTGTTAATAATTAATCTAGAAGGTAGTGTGTTGGCCACGGATCAAACGCCGAGTCAGATATGTTCAACAAAACAAAACATGAAAAATATTTCGCCGGCGACTTCCCCTCAGTAGATTCCTGCCAAAAACTCTAGAAGTAAATAAACGTCATGCCATGAAAAGTGTCTTAAAAATCTGTCGTTCCAAGTCAAATATAAACTCTAGGCCTCGGCACTCAGGGACAAAATAACCACACACAACAAAAGTGGTGTGGGAAGCTAGGTCGTAATCCTGACTGAAGGTGCGTTAAGTACGGTGCGGTCTTCAGTTAAAACTCCGTTATTGGCGACACTATTGCAGAAACCCATGGTAATTAATTATTCACAGAGTTAATGCTAGAAAACTCGAAGGCCTGTCCAGTAAGCCTAGATTATCGTGATCATAATTTTCATTAATAATACTGTTACGAAAATGGAAATGTTGTTATATCGTTTAACATTAAAATGATAAACAAAAGCTACAAAAAAAACAAATGGACTTGTTTGCATGATCAACGAATAAACAAAAATATAGCAACAATATCAGCAAAAAAAGGGGGATAAACATGTAAACAAAAAGCAACAACAAACATTACCAGAATAAATGTAAACAAAATACACAAACAACAATGAAACAACTATGGCTGCCTTCCAAAATGTGAGTTGCTTTGTGTTTGAACAAGGTATCGTGTTTCATAATGCCGCTGTACAAAATATATACAATGTATTCTATTTCAAAACGTCGTCAATATGTATTTTTAACGCAGTCAAAAAGCAATCAGGCATCGGATTTATATTTGATGCATTGTTTGGTTACTTTGCTTATCTACATAGTTTATATACAGTAGTAGAACTTGTGACGACATCCTGTGCGTAGGCCGTTTGATTGTTGCTCTGACATCCTCCTTTGGTTGACTTGACTGTGACTGGATGGACCCCGGAGACCTCAGAACCACAATCATTCTGTGCGTAGGGCATTTGATTGTCGTTCTGACATCCTCCTCCGGGTAATTTGACTGACTGGACGAACAAAGAGAAATCTTGGAGCCACAATCATCCTGTGCGTAGGCCGTTTGATTGTTGCTCTGACATCCTCCTTTGGTTGACTTGACTGACCGTGCCGGGGTAATAGCAAGGACCAGTAGAAACCATAGTCATCCAGGGCGCATGCCCTTTGACTGTTATTTTGACTCAACCCCCTTTGATGCCTTCGGTACTGTGACTTGACGAACCGTTGTTTGGCCGGCCTAGGGCTTATTAAATAATATTTAACTTAATTTTTCCCTTTATGTAGTTTAGTACGTAAGTTATTTTACTTATTGATAATAAATAGCATAGAATTTCCAAAGAAGTGTTTTTTATGTAACCACTGGACGCCGCTGAATTACCCCAGCACCCAAGCGGAAACGTGTCGTTACAAACTGCATACAAACTTTGAATTTATACATTTTGGAAGGCAGCCTATGTTTACATTTACTGAGATTTCGAGAACGCGAAGTCATTCTCCTTCAAGAGCATCCATCAGACTGTTTACCCTACGATATAAAAGGCAAGACAAAGCAGGCAACTTAGTCAGTAAAAATTCAGTCAGTCTTGTATGAAGACGCGTTGCGTGTGAAGAGAATAATCGTGGTTTGAAGAACTCCGTTATAAAGATCTGTCGAACAATTGTTAGTGTTTACGCAAAAGAGTGTAAAGAATAACAAACAAAGCAATTATTGTTGTTTACATCAAGTTGTGAACAATAGCACACAGAATTGTGCGAACAATGAAGAAATTATTTAAAACTGAACACAAATTTATTTTTATTTTTATTTGCAATCTACGAGCTCATATTTCAAACGTTTTTAAGAGGTAAAAACGTGACAATACGTTTGCGTAGTATAGTAGGTAGTGTCTTGGCTTAGTAGCTACAAGACTGTTATTCAAACCCCGGTTAACACATTTAGAGCAAAACGTAGTATTTCTTCGGCGACTTTCACTCAGCAGTCTTCTGCGTAAAACTCTGATAAAATTTCTATGAAAAGTTTGACAAAAATCTTTGCTTCGGAATCGTCTTTAAGCTGTAGGTCCCCCCTCTAAAGGATAAAACGAACACACACAACATAAGTGGTGTAGTAAGCTAGGTTGTAGTCGTGACGTAAGAGATGAAATCGTTTGATATCTATGATGGAGAGTATTTATGAAGCGCTACACTTGCAGATGTCTTTTGAAGTTCGACGTTAGCATCACTGGTTTGACTTGGTGATGAAATAAAACTGATGGCTTAAGCTAGTTTGAGATGAAGGAATTTTGTCAAGATTTTTCATTACAACCTAGATTCATAGGAGAACATTTAATTTTCTTAAGCACCCTGAGACATTTTTCTATTAAATTCTTAAAATTCTTCTTTAAATTCCCTATTGACTTGAAAATCTCTTCCAATTCTTTACAGCTTCAAGGCATTATTCGTTCATTGAACGAACTCTTATTGTATTGAAGGGTGAAATTTCCTTCAAGAAATTTCTCCTGTGTGTATGCGTGCGAGTGTGTGTATTTCTAAAGAATAAAATTATTGACAGTTGTCGTTTATATTTTTATGGGTGCTCTTTTCTTTTTCTTTCTGTTCCTTATTGTATCATTTTTCTTTAGAAGAACAATAGTAGTGTAGTGAACCATTAAAAATCATTTTCAATATCATTTGTTGTTAGACTTCACTATGCTTTAAACATGAAATTGAAATAAAATACGAAAAGTAAACATGACTACGGCATTAAATTAAATTAAATCAGATTAAAAATCGTTTATTATCAATTATTTTTTATTACCACTGCAACACAAACAATAGTTTGTGGGGATGTATGGCAAGGGACAGAGAGAAAACCCAGCACTTGTAATAATCACATATGAATGTATTAAACAAAAGAGAGAGAGCATAAAATAATTTATGCTCTTAAGTAATAATTACACATCACTCTCTATCTCTCTCTGTTTGTAATTTATTAATGTATGTGTAATGTGGTGATCAATTATTTTAACAGCATGAGTTTCATTTTAATCGCTCACTCACTCAGTCAGTCAGGCAGTGCCTTTTTCATTGTATTTAATGTGTTGAGATCTTCTGTATGTATGTATGTATATGTGTGTTCGTATTACACTTGAATGGTTGGTTATTGGTTATTTATTGAATTGTGTTCCTTTTTGTCGGCTACGCCATTATTTTCTTCTTTGTGTCTGACTGTGATTTTGTTTGCGATTGTAAATATATTTCAGGCTGCTGCTGCTGGTGTAATTTTATGGAGTGGTTTGGTTGGATATTTTTATAAGGAATTCATATCTTTTTTATTTTCAACATGAAATATTCTTGTAATTTATTAAATTGTTATTATGCATGCTTGTATGTAATGGTATTAAAAGGGAAAGTATTTCTCTCATATGTATCAGATAAAATACCACAATTTGTTTAAGTACCCTTGAATTTATAACAAAATTTCAAATACAAACGTCATAATATTTTGGAAAATTTAAGAAATTTTGTTCTACAAAAAGTACAATAACAACCCTACAAAGAAATAAATATAATAAGGAATTACAACAACAAATATTTTACAACAATCGTACCAAACAAATATCAACTTACAATAACAAATAGAATACATAGAAACGACATACATCAAGAAAGATGGAAACTCAACATTAAGATTCTAGAAGTTGCCACACTAAAAGTAAAAAAGTACGGCCTTTTTCTAACTGCATAAGAACTAACAACAGCTGAAAATGTGTTGACATATCTGTTGAATAAGATTTTCCAAGTCATCGTCTAGTCTAGTAGGTAGTGTGTTGTCTTCTTAGACCTGAAGCCACGGTCAACAATAAGTTTCTAGACGTTGCCATACTGAAAGTAAATAAAGTAGGGCTGAAGACAGCCCTGTAAGAGAACAATCAACAGCTAAGAACGTGTTAGCAATTCTGTTCAATAAAGTTCTGCAAGTCTTAGTACTCTACTAGGTTGTGTGTTAACTTATTAGACGTGAGGCCACGTGGGTTCAAAGCTCAGGTGAGACATATCCGTCTCTCAGCGGATTTCTAGCAAAAACTATGAGAGAAAATAAAAAATGCCATGAAAAGTTTCTCAAAAATCTATAGTTCGAAATTGACTTTAATATTTAACACACACAACATAAGTGGTGTGAGAAGCTCGGTTGTAATCCTGACTAAAAGGCTTGTAATGAGCAATTATGTATGTAAGGTTTTGCAAGACAGCATGAATCGTTTAACGTCAGTACAACGCTTTCATAGGGCGCTCTTTTAACTGCAAGGTCTCAGTTCTGCGGCATTATTAAACCATCACTTCTGGTTCGATTATCGAAGGAGTTTCACCTAGTAAGCCTTTTAGGTTTGCTGGTTGTACACCCAAATAATATCATTGACTCTGGTGTAGCATCAAAACCCTGCAAATAATTTTCAAAGATATATGGTTTACCTAGATTTTAGGAATTAATTGAGCTGATTTGTGAATTCTTCCAACCTAATTTATAAGGTATGTGCTGTTGCCTTTCTTTTCGAGCTCTTCTAGATGAAAATGTAGTCTTCCTCACCAAAGAATTGGCGGATGTGGCATAATGAGCGCCATATTTATTGTCGTCATTAAAATGCTCGGGAGGCATACTTTCAGTCTAGTCCTGAGATACCAAAGGCTTAAAACCAGTATTACAGCAGGCATTTCAAAGTCTTACGTCCAAGCTTACATGCAATATAATCCCAAACGGTATTTCAAAATATTGTTACGTTGTAACCTTTTAAATACGTTTCAAATATGAGTTCGTAGATTGTAAATAAAAATAAAAATAAATTTGTGTTTAGTTTTAATGAAAATTCTTTATTGTTCGCACAATTCAGTGTGCCACTTTACACTCTTCCGCGTATACAATAACAATTGTTCGTTAGATCTTTACAACGGAGATCTTCAAACTACGATTATTCTCTTTACACGCAACGCGTTTTCACAGAAGACTGACTGAATTTTTACTGACTCCGTTGCCTGCTTTGTCTTGCCTTTTATATGCCAATGTAAACAGTCTGATGAATGATCTTGAAGTTGAATGTTGGTGGCTTCGCCTTCTCGAAATCTCCATAAATGTAAACATCATTGCTTCATTGTTGTTTGTGTATTTTGTTTATATTTTTTGTTGCATTTTTGTTTACTTGTTTATGCCCTTTTTTACGGATGTTGCTGGTATATTTTTGTTTATTCGTTGATCATGTAAACAAGTCCATTGTTTGTGTTTTTGTAGCTTTTGTTTATTATTTTAATGTTTAACGAGGTTACAGCATTTCCATTTTCATATCAATATGGTTCACTCTGGTGAGGTAGTGTATAATGTTTGGGCTGAAATGTTCGTAGGATAAGGTTAAGGGTAGTGTTGTTAGTATTAAATCCAAATGATGGTAACCAACCATCGTAGTCTTTAGAAGGCAGCTTTAAAGTCTTCGGACTATTAGTCTGTAGTATATGGCATTTCGACAGAAGTAACTTTGGGTAATTTAAAGAAAATGAATAAAAATTCAATTCGTATGCCAAAGAGCTAAGGCTCGATAAACAGTGTTCGGACTGGGTGACGCCGAATGCTAGGTTGTAATCCTGACTAAAAGAGTTGTAATGAACATTTCGGTGTACCTTTAAAAATTTAATTTGAGTAAAAATTCGTACTTTTATTTGAAATTCTTTAGGCACAGTTTTAATTATTGTGTCTACAACAATATTTACAAAAGGATTATTCATTATTAAAGACTACAACCACTTGCAAATAAAAGCAGCAGGGCTTTATTTAATTATTTTATTCAATAAAACCATGAGTATGTACTTGTAATTTATTGCTAACGATTATTACAACAACAATTAAATGATTAAAACAAACAAAAGAATTTAATTAATTATGATTCCAGGACTTACCTTCATCTGCTGTCGCTGGATGCTGTTCAGCACGATAGCCTTTAAACGCATAACCATTGATAAGCAGTCCAATTGTCACATAATACCACGTATGGTAATGCATTATTAAACAATTTCTTATGCTATTGACGACTGTATGTTGTTAAATTTTTTACACACAACTTTGTGTGTAAAACATATAGTTTTTCTTTGTTTGAACAAAAAAAATTTAAAAAAATCGAGAGAAAATTAAAAGATTTGAAATTGACTTAAGAATTTCAAGATACGTTTGTTGGTAAAATGTTGTTTAAGAAACAAGTATTATTGCAGCCTGTAAAGAAATAAAAAAATGGAGAAAAATGAGTTTTTTTTTAATTAAAAATTTAAAAATTATTTGATTTGTGTATTTTATGCAATAAATTTTAGTAGAAATCAGTGTTGAAAAATTCAGTACTTTTGTACTTTTTTCGATACTTTTTCATTTCAAAAATACCGCAGTACCCCTGCGGCACTTTCAGTACTTTTTATTATTTTTTAGCTTTAGCCCCGGTTAGCCAAATGTCTACGAGACGTACGTTCGATTTTAGAAAAGTACTTTTGTATTTTTTTCGGTACATTGGCATTTCAAAAATACCGCAGTACTTCCGCGACACTTTCAGTACTTTTTATTATTTTTAATAATTATTAATGCATTGATAATATGTTGAACGTAATGCTAAAGTTAGAATTAGTCTTTAGCCCCGGTTAGCCAAACGTCTACGAAACGTACGTTCGATTTTAGAATACGAAACGAAATGAAAACGCTTGCAGAACCGTAATGTAATGTCGATAAGCAATTGCATTGCCGTTCATGTGCTAAAAACGAACATATGTTTATTACATTATACTTCATCGCCGTTTGACTAAACGTTTTGTTACGTTCCGAATCAGCTGTTTTTGTCTTGTATGTGAGGAATATGAATAAGTCGTTAGTTTTTTCTGTTCCGTGCCGTATGTGTATTAAATATAAATAAAAAAATAATTTAGTAGGTAGTGTGTTGGCTTACTAAACGTGAGCCCACAGTTCAAAAACCATGTCAGACATCTCCATCAAAACGAAATATGAAAAATATTTCTTCGACGACTTCCTTCTATCAAATACTCTGATGTAAACAACATTGCCCTGATAAAGTTTCTCAACAAGCTGTCGTTCGGAGTGGACTTCAGACAGCTGGTCCCGTCTGTATAAAATTAACATACACAAAATAAGTAGTGTGAGAAGTTAGATCATAATCCAGATTGAAGAGTTGTAATGACCAATTATGTATGTACATATGCATTTTTTACAAAAGTACCATTTGATGCAAAAAAGTACTCTTTCAGTTATAGGTCAATACCATTTCAAAATATCAGTTTTGCAACACTGGTACAAATACACGTTTCTATACGGCCTAAAGAAATGATTTCCATCAAATACTGGAGTCTGTTTAACATGAAAACATCATACACATATGTTAAGTTATTAAGTGCCTCTGTAAGTGTCATCTGCGTAACGAATTTTGATGTGACTGCGAAATCTATTTTACGTTTGAGGGTATTTAAGAAGCTATTGGAAGTGTAGTTGGTCTATAATCAGGGCTGGCATTGTGTTTCTTGCTCAGAAACATTTTTGGTCATTACAACCCTTCAGTCAGGCATACGACCTAGTTTCTCACACCACTTATGTTGTGTGTAATTTTTATACATGATTGGCGGGACCTACAATTTGAAGTCGACTCCGAATGACAGATTTTTTAGAAACTTTTCAAAGCAATTTTATTTACTCTCAGAGTTTTTGCCATTTTGTATTTTGTTTTAATGTCCTGTGGTTTGAACCCTGGATTTTATGTCTAATAAACTGACACACTACCTACTAGACTACGGCGACCTCAAGATCGAATAGAATACAAATCAATTGGTGGCATTGCGTAGCAGTTAGGTTAAGTTAGGTTGGCGGATGTGAGTCCCCTTGTTTGAATCCGTTAGTAGTGGTCTAATCACAATGGGCTGTAGGTCTCCAAGTGAGGTTAGGATAGGTATACCGGCGGGTATAGGCTATACAAATTATGATTATTGTAGCAGCTGTTTTGAATAAGAAGCTAGGCGAAGGAAAAAGAGTACTTTCAATGTGTATCGGCTGCCCACAGGAAATTGGACTTAAGTTGTCAGTACAATAATAGGCTTTCTTAGATATTAGTCGTAGAATTCGATAGAATTTTCCAGAAGTACTGGGAAGGGAAATACAATTTCAAAGACATAACAATAGACTGTAGGCTTCCGAGAGAGGTTAAGGTATAAACACATAGACGACAGACGACAGATAACAGAAAGCTGCCAAGTTTAGAATACACACGTTTATATGAAAACGTTTATATTGAAGGCAGAACAGAAATAGCTAAGACACCAACCTTAGCAGTTTCTGCCCAAATTAAACTATTTTAAATTTTTGTGAGCAGCTAAAAGCAAATTAGTGATGCCAATGCAACATAAAATCATAATAAAAATACAACTGTTTTCAAAATATTTAAGCAGTCGGCATACGGCAGAAAAACAGTTGGCAGATTTTTCTGTCGAACTGCCGAACAATTGTCTGTCGTCTATGTGTTTATACCTTTAGATTAGGTTAGCAGATAGGTTGCCGTTCACAAGCAAGTTCACTCGGTGGCCCCTAATGCAAAATTGTGTTACCCAGTGTAAGTTAAGCCTCCTTGTCATGAACCCTATGGTGGGTTCGAACTACTCCGTGCTCCGGATGAAACCAACCAGTTTCCTTAGCGACACGTTCGTCACCATGTCCATGTCCATGCGAAACTGCCAATAGAGCTCAGTTCCCTTAGAATTCCTATTAGAATGCGAACTCTTCTCTAGTCGAACTTAAGTAGTTTCTTGTTTCTCCCGCTGTCCTCTGCTGATCACAGTAATTTTCAAATTACGTAATCAGTTAGATTGGACCACCTACGGTTTGTTAAATTTCATGCTGCTTTTTCCAATTTGGAACAGTATTCTTGTAGTGACGCCTATATATACCAGCTATTGTCTCTCAGACATTTCCGATTCCTTCCGTGCCATGTTTCAGTATTCTTGTAGTGACGCTTAAATATCCCCACTTATGTCTTTCTCAGACATTTCCGATAACTTCCGTGCCAGTTCGTCTACGTCTTCGTTTCCTTTTATGGTACAGTTTCGCGGAACCCAATAGAAGCGGGTGTTGTCTTGGCGTATACGGGACGTAGAGTGTCCATGCAACTGCTGACGCGATTTGACGAGGTAGGATCGCAGCACTTTAATTACTGCTTTACTAAGCCAGTTTGAGCCTCCTTCTCGTTTCCCTGTATGCCACAATGGTCCCGAACGCAGGTGACGCAGGTGTTGTTTCGACGTATACGTTGCGGAAAGTCCATGACGGCATTTAATTTGACGAGATGGAATCCAAAGCGCTGGGATTGCTGCTTCACACATATGATCAAATTCGAAGGGGGTAGTTTCCCGGTTTCAAGCATACGTTTAGCTTGTTCAACAGCAAATATCACGGCCTGAAATGCGCTGACCTGAAATCTTGAGCTTATAAATTCTGAAGTCTATATGCCCCTTGAGAAAATAATTTAGGACAATACTGATGGCAACCCTGTCACCCTAGAACCCATTACAGTATTCCATTTACTTGTTTGGATATAAAAACGGATTTAAAGAAAGTCAAACAAAACAAAGGAAAAACATGGGGAAATGCTTTGTGGCAATCCTATGGTAGTTGAAGCAAAAAATCCTTGCATGCGGTTGATTAAATTATTTTAATTGTCTTTGGTTATCTGGTAGTGTATCAGTATCATACATGGGCATACTGCATTATAATTTTAATGCATTAAGCTTTTCAGTATTCAGTAAATGTTTACTGGTAATGAAATTTAGATTTCATTACCAGTAAATTTTTACTGATTACTGAAAAAATATCAGTATTCAGTAAATTTTTACTGGTAATGAAATCTAGATTGCATTACCAGTAAAATTTTACTGATTACTGAAAAAAATATCAGTATTCAGTAAATTTTACTGGTTACTGAAAAAAAATTCAGTAAGTCAGTAAATTTTTACTGATTACTGAAAAAATTAGTATCAGTAAAATTTATTAATTACTTCCTAGTGGAATTATTTTCTGGAAAAATTGCCTACAGTTCAAGGATTCGAGTAAAATTTGCTCTGTTCGATAAGTTGAATTATTAACAATTGTTACTGGAAAAGCATTCATTAATTCAAAAAACTTGCAAGAAGAACAAAAAACTAAAACTGTCAACATTTTTTATCGTCGCAAACTATTACAAGTTCTATTTTGAATTATCTTTTGTTTACATTATCGTCAGAACAATTTAAAATCCAAATATCTTACAATATCGACTAATCAAAAATTATACATTTACCTTTTTTTACAAGTTTTTATTAATAAAGTTTTCATAGTTTTTGATGATATAAAATAGAAAATTTCCATATTTTTTATTTGCACTCTCTTAATAGGAATTTAATGAACATACTTAAAAGATTTTTTTTTTCAAATACACTAAATTTTTATTAGTGTCCACCTTTAGTCTATCTTATAAGATTATTAAATTAGGCTCTGTGACAAGAAATCGGAAGATAATATTTTTTCTTTATATCAATTTGTAATCCTGTCCGATTATTCAATATAGCAAAGCACCTAATTCACCAAATTTGGAAAAAATATAATTTTAAACTTTGATGTTTAAGCAATCAGAGAATTCAACATTTTTTTCTCTGAAATAAATTTTAAATATAAGACTGCTGTCTGAATGAGTTTTTATTGTTTTTCATTTATTTATTTTCTAAATAGAACAGTGAGAATTTTTGTGTCTTTAAAGATACTCTGAGCATTTATGGGTTAATAAATAACAACTTACAGCCTGAAACTAAAAATAAATATTATTATTATTATTATTTATTTATTTTCTATCATAGTAACATTAGATAAGTGATTTTATTTACAGTGTTTTGAGTTTCTATCTTAAGGATATTTCAACAAATTATCACATTTTGATTATTACTAAATACTTATTAAAATTATCTATTTAATAGGAAAAAGATAGTAAAAAACCTAAAATTTAATATCACATATGAAAATTGAGAAGCTCTAAGACAACATCTAATGAATGCTATACATAATAGTATAGCTGAAATTAGAAGTTATCCAATTAAACCTCTCAGATGGGCGTAGTTTGACCTTCTGCATTTTTCTCCAAATGACAGCGCCAAGTCAGTTATAAAGTTTTCAATCATCTGGATGTTAGCCAGTAGGAAATCTTGAAGGCAGATTGTAAATTATTTTCAAATTCTTATTCTGTATCACTTGTAACTTTTTCAGGTGTGACCTGGCACAATCATACCAGATTTGGCAGCCATACGTAAGAATTGGCCTTATACACATTTTGAATAAAAGTAATTTATTTTTAAAATTCAATTTTGACTTCCTATTCAGAAGAGGATATAAAGATCGCCCGCACCTGATTGCTTTAAGACATGTATTCTCTAGGTGCTCTTTAAAATTTAGTTTTTGGTCTAATGTAATTCCTAGATATTTCACGGATTTCGCGAACTCTATTTCATTGCCTTGAATCCTAAGTTTCCTACAAGGAATTCTCTTAGGTGACTTGTTGTAAGGAAACAAAATGGCCTGAGATTTTTCTTCATTGATTTTAATTTTCCATTTAGAAAAATATTTTGCGGCTGATAACAGAGCGTTCTGAATTTTCTTCACAATAGAGTTAGAAACCTTACCGTGACAGATTATAGCACTGTCATCCGCATAAAATGCCACATCATTGCCTCTGACAATTTTGAAGTCGGAAATGTAGAGAGAATACAGCAATGGTGATAAAATCGAACCCTGGGGAACACCAGCTAGAATGTCACGCATTGTGGATTGACTTCCGTCAACATCAACCACAAACTTTCTGTCCTCAAGGAAACTTTTCATTAATTTAATTAGGTATAGTGGAATATTCATTTTGTGAAGCTTGAATATAAGGCCTTTATGCCAGATAGAGTCAAAAGCTTTCTCCACGTCAAGGAAAAGAATACCAGTAGTGTACCTTCGGTTTTTATTCGATCTAATCATGTTGACCACTCTCTTAATCTGGTGAATAGTGGAATGTTCTGCCCTGAAGCCAAACTGATAGGGATGAATTAGGTTGTTGTCTTCTACAAACGATTTGAGTCGATGATGAACAATTTTCTCAAATAATTTGCCTAAGGAGCTTAATAGACTAATAGGGCGATAATTGGATGGAAGTCTTTCATCTTTTCCTTTCTTTGGGAGTGGGATAACTTTTGCTAGTTTAAAAGCGCTTGGGAAGTATGATTTAGTGATACAGAAGTTGTAAATTCTAAGTAAGTAATTTAAAGCAGTATGAGGAAGATTCTTTAACAAGATATTGTTGATTTGGTCTATACCAGGCGCTTTGGAGCACCTAAGGCAAGAAATGAAAAATTTTATTTCGCCCAAAGACGTCAGAGAATGGACGTCGGTGAACGACGAATTGTCTCTTTCCAACAGATTAAATATAAAGTTAGCTTTATTTTCCATTGAGCTATAGGAACCCGCAGTAGTTAAATGGGCTTTTTCAAATTGATCGGCAATGCTGTCAGCCTTTTCTTTATTAGAACAAATCTCTTTATCATTAACTACTAAATTTTTTATAGGCTTATTCCTTCCTTTAATTTTCTTTGTAATTTTCCAGAATTTCCTGCTACCGCTAGGAATTTTGGACAAAAATTTTGACCACTGGGCGTTTCTTTCTTTGTTAATATTGAAGGAAATTAGTTTATTCAGCTCCCTTAGAATTGCACCTAAGGTTATTCTAGAATTTGGATCAGTACAACGTTGAAATTTTCGCTTGTACGTGTTTCTTGTTGATATTAAATATTTACAGATTTCATTTAATTTATAGTTATGAACTTTTCTAGGTTTGATGGGAATTGAATCGAAACATGAAGCTCTAACGAGATCAGTAAATTCTTTTATAGAATCCTCAATATTAAAGGAAGATATGTTTTCATTGAGGATTACGGAGGAGATAATTTTTGAGTTTAATGAGAATTTGAATCTGTTCCAATTAGCATTATGGAAGTCTAGAAAAGATTTTTCTATATGATGAATGTCTTCATTAATAAAAAATAATATTGGAACATGATCCGAATATAAACTATGGGGACAGGTCCCTAAATCGCTGAATTGTAGTGTGGAATTAGATAGCAGAAGGTCAATCGTCGATGCCTGTCTGAAGGTGAGATTTTGAGGAATTCTAGTGGGGTTAGGTGGATAATATATATAATAATTATTACTATTTTGGTGATTAAATAGAAGATTTCCAGCAGTATCGGATTTAGCGCAATTCCAACTGAGGTGATGTGCGTTTAGATCCCCTAGGATGAAGAAGTCGCCATTTGTAGATGTCATCAAGTCGAGATCGTGGATGAAGTCAGGAGTGTAACGAGGACAATAAGCTGATATGAATTTGACTTTAGTGTTAAGAAACTCCACAGACACGCATACGTTTTCTATCAGTTTCGTTGGAAATGACGAATCGACGTTGTGTTTCAATGTTGATTTAATAACTATTGCAACTCCTCCTCCATGAGAAATTCTATCTTTTCTATACACTTTGTACCCTGACATCTTAAAGCTGTGATTTGATTTTAGAAATTTTTCGTTCAATAGAAGAACATCGATAGAGTTTTCTTTTATAAAATTATGAAGTTCCACAGATTTAGAGTATGTAGTAATGCCTTGACAATTCCAGTGCATTACTTTAAGACTGTTTTGAATTTGATTAAATTGCATATTTTAGCATAGACATGATAACATTGAGTTGCTCCATTTTCGTTCTACAATTGCGTAGATCAGTGATGGCTCTTGTAAAAATTTTGAATAATTCATCGATACTATAAAGTTCAGCTGTTGAAGAACATTTTTGAGCAGGAGTTTAAAGTATACTGGCATAGGAGTTATTCAGGACGGTGGAATTATTCACGTTTGGAACAAATGAAGTTCTGTTTAGATGGGGAAAATCAGCAGCGGATGGATCGAAGACAGCGGGCAGAGGACGGTTTTTAGTATGGGATTTGTTCATTAGATGTTCGCGAATTGATAAATATTCTTTGCGGCTGGGGCAGCGTGGATCGTCGGCTCTATGATTATTGTTCTTTAAATTTTTTTTACTGCAATTGAAGCATTTGTAGACGACGGGGCTGCCTTCAGGTACTTTGTTAACCTGGCAGTTGGCTACGTCATGATCACCCCCGCAAGCAATGCATACACTTTTGCGGAAACAATTTTTAGCTCCATGACCGTACATGGCACACTTTGTACATTGCGTCGGCCCTCTGTTTCTTTTTTGAGGATTTTTCCAATAGACTATAATTTGGCACAAACGTCTAATTTTCAACACTTGAGATTTTGAAATTATCGTGCGATCAAACTCAACCATATAAATAGCATCATCTACAGATGAGCGAGCTGTAATTATTTCCTTAATATTGACAACATTGATGTTGTAGGAGTTTTTTAGTTCTTCTTTAATGTCATTAGGATTAAGTTGTGGTAGACCGTAGAGATCCAACTTAAATATTTTGGTATCTTTGCACTCATGAGAGTAGAAAGTATAGCCTAAAGCAATAAGTTTTTTCTTTGCTTGTTCGAAGAGCGTAATTGATGGTGAGATAATTTTAGTACCGATGGACATTCTCTTAAATTCATATGATGGTCCAATCAGCTTGTAAACACATTGGAACTTATGAACAGCATCCACAATAATTGGGGGAACAACAATTTTATACTCACGTACTTCGCCCTCTTCTTCACTATACGTATCATCGTCATTAACAAGTGTTTGTAGAATGTTAAACCGGTTTTCATTGTTTTTATATTTTTCTTTTGGTGCTCTGCCTGACATCTTCTTTCGTTTCAATGAATGCATTGATCACTAGTAGTTGTTATTGTTTATTGTTATTATTTATTGTTATTGTTTATTGTTTCAATGTGAAACAGAATTTTACAGGAATGGAATTTGAATTTTGTTTATAGTAATTACACTGATTTTTGTTGGTATGGTAGTTATTACTACGCAACGGAGGAGAAAAAAGAAAAAACGTCTGCTTACAATCAATGATAGCATAAGACTCAAAAATAAATATAATTTCAATAGGTTTGCACAAAAAAAAACTTAAAATAAAAAATCAAAATATGTATGTAAACAAAAAAATTTAACAGTTACTTATTGTCAATTTGCCTATTTATTTATATATTTATTTTTAGAACTGTTTTTCACACGAATAAAAAATAAATTAGTATTAGAAACAAGACACTTGAATAAATATTTCGGTGGTGTTGTGAGTACAACGGCGATCAGAAATCGGGTGGTCGTCGGTTCAAACCATGCGGGCTACATCTTTTTTTAATTCATATTTGACATTTTATTTTTTTTTTTACAAATAAAGTCAGCCAAATAACTTTTTTTTGAAAATGCTTTAAAAAAAACTACTGAATATTTTCTCAAATTTCTTTTTTATTTGAAAGTACAATCCTTCCTGTTAATAATGGAAAATAATTTCATCCAAATGGCTGCCTCAGCTGGCCATGCAGTAGGCAGTATGCACCAGAAGATGCCGATTTTGGCAAACAAATCATCTTTTCAGATGAAGCTCATTTTGATCTTGGCGGGTACGTAAACAAGCAAAATTTTCGCATTTGGGGCACAGAAAACAAAAAAGGGAGTGGCCGTTACAGTCAATGGCGATCGTTATCGGGCCATGTTGAACGAATTTTTGTTCACAAAAATTGAAGAGAAGGATATTGGCAACATTTGGTTTTAACAGAACGGCGCTAGGCGCCACACAGCCGAAGCTACACTCGATGTTTTGCGCCCTATTTTTGAAGATCGCATTATCAGCCGTAGAGCTGATGTCGTTTGGCCACCTCGGAGCTGCGATTTGACACCGTTGGGGTGCTGTCAAAGATAATTGTTACGCCGACAAGCCAGAGACAATTGACGCTTTAAAGGACAATATTCGTAAAGCCATTGGTGAAATACCGCTGCACACAATCGATAATGTGCTTAAAAATTGGACCGACCATGTAGGCTACTGCATGGCCAGCCGAGGCAGCCATTTGAATGAAATTATTTTCCATTATTAACCGGAATGTGTTGTACTTTCAAATAAAAAAAGAAATTTGAGAAAATATTCAGCAGTTTTTTTTAAGTATTTCCAAAAATTAAGTTATATATCCAAAAAATAAGTTATAAAAATTTACTGATTACTGATTTTTTCCCAGTAATCAGTAAAATTTTACTGGTAATGCAATCTAAATTTCATTACCAGTAAAAATTTACTGAATACTGTAATTTTTTTCAGTAATCAGTAAAAATCAATTTTTACTGAAATTTTACTGGTACTGCAAAGTGCCCATCTATGATCAGTATATCAAGACCACTGTGCGATAGACGAGAATTAAATTGTTTTCTGAAGAATTATTTTTTTTTTTTTTGTTTCTATGGACTCCTACAATGACATGAATTCTCAATTTGTTAAAATCAATACATATAAGAAATAAAACAGGAAAATGCAATCACTTTCGTTTTCTTAAGAACATAAAGGAAGGAGTAAGAGAAACACAATTTCAAAATGTTTATTAAAAAGAAACATTTTTTTTAGATGTCTCAAGGACTAAAATGTCATTCAGCCTGTTATTTAATAGATTAAAAAACAAAACATACAACATACAACACATATCACTTTAAATTTGTAATTCTATGCCATGTTTTTCAAGTGGAAAACAGAATTTGAAATTTTTTTCACAGGCGCCTTTAACAAGCCATCTAGACAGGAGTACTGAACATTGATTTCTTTTATTATTTTTTTTTTCTTTCTTCATGGTACCTAGTTTTGTAAAGTAACTTAAAAGGAGATTAAATTTTCCTGAAATCTTTATTAACTAGAGGACTTAAATTTAATTTAAAATTACTTAGTTGGCCGAAATAATGTTGCCTTAAATAAAGTGCCTTTAACTCAAGTCCACTGCCACAAGACCATTTTCTTTTGTGTTAATTATCGTTGAAGCGTATAAAAAAACACACACATGTACACACATATATACTTACTTATATATTATATTATGGCTTATGTGCAGTTAAAAGGTAAAAAAAATGAACTTTTTCCTTAAAACAGAGATCCTTACAGTTGTCAGCAGAAAAACTGGCTTTTCACTCAATTTTATAATGAAGACAAGGCCAATAATGCCAACAACTAAAACTTAAGTACACACAAGCTCAGGTATTAAAGGACACGCCTATAGACCCAGCAAACATTTTAGCTACACATGTTTTCTATTCTTTTGGTTTCTCACAAGATTTTTTATTATTTATTATCAAATCAAAACTTTCAAAACTCATGAAACCAGATATCTACTGCTATACGATAGGGAATTAATTGAGTTCTTTCTAAAGATCGACACAAGAGTTTAGTACTTTAAGTTCCTCATTATTTTGGACTTCGATTGTATTTCGTTTCATTTGCAACAAAACCAAATATGAAAAAATAGTCCACCAGCGACTTCCTCTCTGCAGATTTCTGAAAAAATCTCACAGCGTAAAGAAAACTGATATGAAAATTTTCTCAAAAATCTGTTGTTCGGAGTCGACATTAAACTGTAGTTCCCACCACTATTGACGTTCAAGACTCTGCATGCTTTTGCTTTTACGAGTATTCAAATGCCAGACTTGTTTGCCCTCATGCAGAGAGAACCCAAATTTTGTACTGGTGGGTTTCACTACAACGCCCGTTGCGAATGAACAAAAGCTCTTAATTGTGTTAGCATTACCCTGATTGGACTTACAGGCATGAGTGCTAATCTGTAAACAAAAGATGTCCTTGCTTTACTTAGTTAATTGGCCATTAACAACTTGATTAACGATTTTGGTCTGTCTCAACACATCCTTCCATCTCTGCTTCCTGCGAGCCAGCTGGTCACATCAATCGATGACAGGGCTTCTTCGATTTGGTCCTTCCAACGCATAGCAGGTCGTCCGCTTTGCCGACTTCCGCAGATCCCCGCATCAAATACCCGTATTACCGGAGCATCCTCCTCTGTTCGAACGACATGGCCGAACCATTGCAGCCGCTGGATATTAATACGCTGCACAACGTTTATGTCATCACTGTCCGATCACTGTTGGATCGGATGCGGTAATCATCGCCAACTCGCACTGGACCAAAAATCTTACGTAGGACTTTTATCTCGAATACTCTCAAGGCTGCTGCATCAGTGCTTAATATGGTCCATGCCTCTGCTCCATAAAGAAGCACGGGTAGGATGAGCGTCTTGTAGATTATTAGTTTTGTTTTACGAGAGAGGTCTCTGCTACTCAATTGCCTATTGAGACCATAGCGGCACCTGTCGGCAAGAGTGATCTCTAGACTAACATCATTTTTGGTGGTAACGGCAGTGCAAAGATAAATAAATTCCTTGACCATATCGAAAGTATAGTTATCGGCCATTATCTGAGAATCAATACACCGCACGTCTCTACTTGTCGATAAAATATACTTCGTCTTGCTCTCATTTACTGCCAGACCCATCTAAGAGACTCCCGTTCAATAGCAGCAGTAACATTTGGCTTGATACGCCCTATGATGTCAATCTCGTCAGCATATGCAAGCAATTGAACGCTTTTTTGAAAATGTAAATATAATCGGTAATCTGTTAAAATCTCTCGTAGAATTCGGAAACTTCACGGTTTGCCGTGCAAATCAAGCTATTTTAAATGAATATCCAGAGAAACTGTATCCATTATGAAAAGAAACAACAACAGCAATAGCAATCTGCCATATCGTTTGCCTGATGATTTTTTCAGGCACTAGGGTCTTTCATATTATCTCATTACCTATGAATAGAATTGAAAGTTTGCCTACAGCCTACAAGAAGAATGTAAAAATCAGATGCAATGTTAAGTGACTGTTCAAGTAAACAAGAACACCTGAAACCTAACTCTTTATTCTACCCGTAGTCTTTGAAAGAAAAGCTTTATCAGGCGCTTTTGATTAATCTTCATAGCCTTTTTAAAGAGAAGTTATTCCTATAAACGAATGGGTCAGAAACCAATATTGAAACTGGGAGTTTTCGGTTCCAGAGTGAAATATTTCGATCCAATAGGGAAGCTCGCAAGTATCTTCTAAGCAGAAGCATATGGCATAAAAAGATCTGCTCACTTCAACTAGCAGAGAAAGTACAATATTATCTGACAGCCAGTCCGCTATTCTTGCGTTCGTCTCTCATGACGTCAATCCGAATGTAGAATTGAACTGTTGAAAAAGCAGAATCGTTTGTATTGGGGCATAATAGATAGCCTGTATTGAGTCTCTGATCAGAAGGGAATGTGCGACAATAAGTAAGCAAACTACGTTGCGAAAAGGGGAGCTCCTGAGCTATTGTTTCGATCGATATTCGATCTTTTCTGTGGGCTAAGAGAAAGAGCTGCTAGTAAACAGCGAAAGGAAAGTAGAGGCAAAGATTTCTCTCAGCCTAAATTGGTCGAAAGCCGTGTAAATTTTTGGTTGGGTAATTAAAATTCAGAAGATTTGAGTCAAGCATTTGGATATCCAAGAAAAATCTGATATATTCGCAGGATACTAGAAACTTAACAAATACTTGTGCAGAATAAGGGCCATCTCAAGCACAATAGATAGATTTTGTGAGTATGAAAATGAATAATAAGCACACTTACTTAGAACCTGTAAGTCCTTAATGCATTCGAGAAAGAAATACGAGAGATAGAGAATTGCCTTTGTTGGCACCGAATATGATCCCGAAGCTTGTCAGCTATCACGGTAGAAACTTCAACCTCCTTGCAAATGTCTTTATTGGGCACTTTACATGCATAATTGGTCATTACAACCCTTTAGTCAGGATTACAACTTAGTTTCTCACACCACTTATGTTGTGTGTGTTAATTTTTATACATGAGTGGCAGGACCTACAGTTTAAAGTCGACTCCTAATGACAGATTTTTAAGAAAGTTTTCATGGCAATTTTATTAAGGCCAATTGTGTTACCCAGTGTAAGGTAAACCCCTTTTATATTTCTCCGTAAGTAATATTTGTTTGTGTATGCAGAAATGCTATCTAAAGGCCCCTACGGCATACTTATGTCCCAAAAGAGTTTTGGTTGGGTTTGTTGACTTTAGGCCCATCTGCACAGAAATCTATCCAGCATGTCTTGTTGTAAGCTGTACAAGACATCAAATGTTCAGTTTCTATCTGGACTACAGGTTAGATAAGGTTGGGGGCTAGCTTGCCGTTCACAGTGAAGTTTACGCGGTGGCCCATATAACCCATTGTGTTACCCCGTGTAAGTTAAGTCCCCTTAAGTCTCCGACAGCAATATTTGTCATCTAAAGCCCTCCATGGCAATAATACTAATAGAAATTATTTTCTTTGAAAACATTTTTATTTCGTTGCTGTTATCATCTTTCTTACCATTGAAAATCGTAAAATTTTAAGCGGTCAATCAAAACGTTTCTAATTCAGTTCGAAAGTAGCTCATTTCACTAAAAATGTTTACGAGTATGCCAACACACGTATATCAATACACACGTATATCAATACACACGTACGCATTTAACATTTTAGCTTAGAAAACAACTAAAGAAAGTAATTAAAAGTTTTTTATTCTTTCTTTTTTGCTCTCTTCTGTCAGTTTTTCCTTGGATTTTCCTAGTTCTCTATTTCTTTTTTTCTTTTGGTATTCTTCTTTCTTTCCTTTTTCTTATGCTGTTTGCTTTTTCGCATTCAAAGTTTGCAATGAAAAAAAAAGAAAAAAGAAGGAAAAATACGAAAAACCATTAGAAAATAATGTCCTTCTCTTAATGTACGCCAAATACCTTTGTGGGTTTGTTGTTATAAAGGCCAGAATAAAAACAAAAAGCGAAAATATTTCAAAAATATAGTTGACATTACTGACAAACTTAATGTTGTTGTTGGTTTTTTTTAAGTATTCTCTTGTTTTTATTGTGTTCTGTTCTTTGTTCTTCTTAGTGTTGAGGTATTATTTTTTATTGCCTTAACCATGCATACATACATATAGTATTTCCCCATACACCCATACATTCACTCTTTCTTCCTAACCTTTATGTATGTTAGTCTAGGTCAATTCAAAACAAAAAAAACAGTTTTTCTATCGTATTTCTTTGTTTTTAATTTAAAATTTTTTTTTGGGATCCTTGAATAACTTTTTCAAAGTTTAAAGGTTACCCACCACACACACACTCATACACTGGCAACATTAAAATTAGAAAAGAAAGAAGAGAGAAATATTTATACATTATACTCCTACATGCCTTCAAACAAATATACAAAAGGTTGTATTTTCGCACGTATATGATTTTTTTTTATGAAAAAAATTATTCGCCTGCATAATTTTAAAAAAAGGAAATGGAAAGCTGTAGCATAAATGCTATGGTATTAGGTGTGTTCCTCGCATAATTACAATAATGTTGCGGGCTTTATCGTTAAACAATATTTAAATCGTTTGCCTATAAAGAAAGTAACATAAGTAACATACATACATCAATACAACCCTTCTTTAGTCAGGATTACAACCTACCTTCTCACACCACTTATGTTAATTTATTCCATAAGTGGTAGGATCTACAAATTAACGTCTAAAGTCGACAAATTTTCTGACAAACTTTTCATGGCAATTATTTACTCCCAAAGTTCTCGCCAGACCCTACTTACTGAGTTAATTTGATAATTACAACTCGGCAGTCGGGATTACAATCTAGCTTCTCACACCACTTGTGTTGTGTGTGTTAATTTGTTCAATAAGTGGTGGAACCTACATTTTAAAGTCCACTCCGAACGACCGATTTTTGAGAAACTTTTCCATGGCAATTTTATTTGACTCTCAGAGGTGTTATCACAATCTGCTGCTGCATTTTCTTGGCAATATGGCACATAAGTCAGGCTAAAATCGATCGATGGCATGTTGTGGTTTGTGACTTAACGCTGATTCTGTATTACGCGGTAGTATTCGGATTCCCCCAAATCACAAACTGTATTGATACTTCTTGTATATGTGTGCAAATGAAACGGCCATGCGCCAACCAAGACCGGTGCAATATATAGCGACGGTGTATACTCTGTATCTTTTTTAACGCTCATTTTTAGTCTGTCCAGAATAGGTCGAAGTCGTAATCACAGTACGAAAGCGTCTTTCCTGTCTCACAGTTTATTTAGTAGTTATGTACGTGTTAAGTTGCCTCGTTTAATGCTGTTTCGTTTAGCGCTGGATCTTATTGGAACGTATCCTCGGCATTAAGGGTGGTCTTACTGTATTCGTATACACATTGCGATCTAAGAAAACTCTACAAGAAAAAGTCTGACGGATAAATATCGCATGGCCTCGCTGGCCAGTTCGCATCACCTCAACTTCCAAATTCCGCATCCAGAGTATCCAATGTGTGCTTGAGATGTGTGGAACGTTAAGCCGTCATATTGAAACCACATATCGTTGGTGATCAAATCATTTAACTCAGGATAAATGATGTTGTCAATCATTATCTTGTAGTGCTGACTGTGCACATATTATTGAATATGGCATCCATCCATGATGATTTGAGAAAACAGTTTGAATAAATACCAACTAATTACACTGATGTAGCTTGAACGGGACTCAGCTTATCGACTGTTAATGTTAGGAAAACTCTTCTCCGCCACCTCTACAATGTAGGCCGAAGGAAGTGAAGCAAATTGTATCATTCTCCTATATATCTTTCTAATTCGATGCAGATGCTTTTAATTTTGTTTAGGAAAGCAGATCTTTTACTAGCATAAATGGGCCAAATTTATGTATTTTATAGAACATGTAGGCATGTTCATAGACAGTCTAACCCGAGCTATGATTTTAAGGTCATAGGAAAACTCCATTTTATGCTTAAGTGTCTTCACTAGGGAATCATATACATATTCAATTATTTCAATATAGAGTCTCGAACTTCGAGGTATTGGTGGATACATCTATCCTAAACACTCTTTTATGAGGTCAGCTTCATAGCTCGGAATTATTCGGAACCTAGGCAGTAGTCTGTATTCCGAAATCTCTGTCTGCCAGTAAAAAAAAGATCTTTTGGCAATGCTTTTCACTATGGAGAGGCCAACTTTACTTTATATAGGGTGGGCCATCTAAAAGTTTAAATTTAAAGATGCAATAAAACAGAAACGGTTTGAAATTTATTTTTGTATTGTGAAGTACAATTATTCCGGTTAGAAATGGAACATAATTTCATTCATATGGCTGTTACTGCTGGCCTCACAGTATCTCATTCGATCCGAACAATTTTCGTGCTTTTTTCCGAGTGTGCGAAAGTCGTATCTCGCCAATGGCACCACGAATGTAATCCTTCAAATGCTCAATTGTCTCTGGTTGGTCGGCATAACACTTTACTCTTACGAGGCCCCATAGAAAATAGTCCAAAGGTGTCAAATCGCAACTTCTTGGTGGCCAATTGACATCACCATTTCGGCTAATTAAACGGCCATCAAACGTTTGACGCAACAAATCCGATGTGACATGAGATGTGTGGCAAGTTGCACCATCGTGTTGAAAGCAAACATCTTTCACGTCAGTACCATGAAAAGCGGTAACAAAAAATCGTTTAGCCTCCATTCACCGTAATGGTTGCGCCGTCCTTATTTTCAAGGAAATATGGGTCAATGATCCCTGCGCTCTACAAGCTGCACCAAACCGTCATTCGTAATAGATGCTTTGGTTTTGTAAGACCATTTTTTTTTTGAGACCCAAATGCGGCAATTTTGCTTATTAACTTACCCATCAAGTTAAAAATAAGCTTCATCCGAAAATATTGTTACGAAAATAGAAACGGTGTAATATCGTTTAACATTAAAATAAGCAAAAGCTACACAAACCAATACAACGAACTTGTAACAAGTAAACCAACAACATCGGTATGAAAGAAAAGGAGATAGACAAGAAAGCAAGAACGCAACAATAAGCAATGTGAACAAAATACACAAACAACAACGAAGTCGCGATAGAGCTCTCGAGAAGGCGAACACTCTAACAATCGACTTCAAGAACATTCATCAGACTGATTACGTGGGCATATAAAAAGGCAAGACAAAGCAGGCAACTAGTTAGAATTCAGTCTTGTATGAAGACACGTTGCGTGTGAAGAAAACAGTCGTGGTTTGAAGATCGCAGTTAAAAATATCTGCGTTGCCAAGAACAAGCAATTAAATAGCCAATAAATCCCAGCGTTGCTCAAGCGTAAACCGATTCATTATGTTCGGTAGAGATAACATACTGAATTTTGTGACAGAATAGAATGTCATAAGTATTGCCAGATTCGAAATAACCGATGGTTTAAATTTAAACTGATAAGCCATATATATCCTCTACAGTTACGTTGTATTGGGACGTCAAAAAATACCTCCTAAAAAATTTTTGGTTACTTTTTTTTGCAAAACAAACTTAAAAAAATCTTCCCTTTTCTATTGCTTTTTTATTCATTTTTCTATATGCTTCATATAAATTTACATAATAATGTATAATGGAAGACAAAAATTGTGCCACTATTGTAAGGCCACCCCATTTAGCTTCTGTCTACAGGTGTTTTAATTAGAAATTAAAATTCCTTTGTAGGGTATCAACTCATGCAAGTATCAAAAGCCTTCATGGGTGGTAATTTTGTTTACACGTACAGCCCGCCAAACCCAATCCCACTGTATAAGTATGGCGCGCACACACACACACATTGTTTACGCTCTAGTGGTGGTATTAATGGCGGTATGGTTTTTTTGATTGTTGTTGCTGTTGTTGTCGTAGTGGTTTTTTCCCTCATTTCAGCTGCTTTATTTCGTTAGATTTTTGTCATGTTTTGAGGTTATGCGGTTTAATTTTTAATTAACAACTCATAATAGTGTCGTGTCGGTAATAAGAAAATATGGAAAGAATTATTTTTTCCCCTCATTTTTCTAGTTTTTGTTTTTTGTTGGGGGAGAAAAACAAGTACAAACACTTGCGTTAAAGTATAGAGAACACACGCATATTTCTTTTGTTTAGAATTTTAAATGCAAAATTTGAAAAAAAACAGACACACTGAGGACTCAAAGCACGCCTTAGAATTTTTTTAGAAAATTTTCTACAAATTTTAGTCTTTTAGATTCAGAGTGTTGAAATAAAAAACAAAACCAATAAAAAACATTGGTCACACTTGTTGTAGATTTTTAGGAACCAATTTTTCAAACCGTTTTTTAATAAAATTTCAAATGATACTGGAACAATTCGTGTGTACTGGAGATCAGCAATGAGTATTCAAAAAGCTGAAGAGAATCGAATCATACTAATAATTTCTGATACTTTTACGCATTCATACATACTTATTTTAATATCAGGGAACCTTTACTCAAATTCAAAGTTCGAAGTACTCATCATACTTATTCTTGATTTCGATTCTCCATGACTCAACATTTACAAGAATCACAAAATAAGTATGATTCCCGTACGAACACTACAATACTCACTAGAAGGTTGTGTATTTGTTCTGCTTGCTGTCTTTGTCTTTTCCTTTTTTTGTAAATGCAACACCACCAAAGACTGTAAATTTTGATGAATGCTGCGAGTCACTCGAATCAGTTAAAAGTATTATAAGAGTATTTTTCTAAAGTTATTAATCTGAATGAGTAGGCTTATGAATCAAACATATTTCGAATGGTATGAGTTCGAATTCAACGTTGTACGCATACTCGTTGCAATCTGTACTTATAAATCAAGGTGAGTAAGAATGAATCAGAGTAGTTAAATTTCAAAATTGTTGACTCCCTTATATTCAAAATTCCATGAGTGCTTATGAGTAGCGAAAAACGATTCATTGCTCACCTCTGGTGTGTGCTTTAGATGCTGAAAATAGATGTCATTCGAATTTATGAACGATATCTCTACGAGTCTAGTAGATTGTGTGTCGGCTTAGTAGCCATGAGGCTGGGGTTCATAACCTAGATCAAACATCTCGAACATATAAAAAATATTTCTTTCGGCGACTTCGGCAGTCTTTTGACAAAAACCCTGAGAGTTAAGAAAAACGACATGAGAAGTTTCTCAAAAATATGTCGTTCGAAATTGGCTTTCAATTGTACGTTACGCCACCCAAGAATTAAATTAACACACATAGCTTGGGTGATGTGAGCATCTAGATTGTAATCCTGATTTAAAGGTTGTAATTACCAAGTAACTCAGTAAGCTCCTATGACAAAAATATAATTATAAAAATTTCTTCTACGATTATGATTGGAATTAACACTTCGGCAAATAGCTTCGATGTTCAAATAACTGGCGATTTCGTTTAATCGTTGCTTGACCCAAAACAAAGACAAAGCAGCAGAGTAATTTACATTATCCTCCTATACCCCTTAAATAGCCGTTAAGATGGTAATAAACTTGAGCACTAAACATAATAAAATTCAAGTCAACTGGCTTTATGTTGGTCTGCTAGTTTGAGTACATTCTGGGTATTTTTTTTAACTTCTTTAATTAGAATCTGCACCAGGTGAAAATAAGAAGTGTTGAACAAATCTCAACAATTAATTAACATTGCAGCAATCACTGCTCTTTATTCCAACGTAGTGAAATCAGCTGGATTAACTTACTGAACCAGCTTGGCCGGTGTCTATTTAAATGACAAGCCATTACAGCCAACATCATTATATTGTCACGAAACTGAAGAATCTAGATAATGGTGTTTTGCTTTTATATCGCTTAACATTCAAATTGTAAACCAAAGGATACAACAACAAACACCAGCAATAAAAATGGTAAACAAGTAACAAAATACACAAACAACAATAATGAAACAAGGATGTTTACATTTATTACATTACGAAACCATGAATATTCGCCTTCAAAAACATTCATCAGACTGTTTACCCTGACATATAAAAGGAAAGGCAAAGCAGGCGAGCGAGTGAGTCATTCAGTCAGTCTTGTGTGAAGACGCGGTGTGATTGGAGAGAGTAATCTTGGTTTTAAAATTTCTGTTACAAATATCTGTCCAACAATTGCCTAGTAATTTATGCAAAGGCTGTAAACACAGGAGTAACAAACAAAGCAATTGTTGTTGTTTATATAAAGTTGTGAACAGTGGCACACAGAATAATAAAGAATTTTAATTAAAACTGACCACAAATTTATTTCCATTTTATTTGCAATCTACGGGCTTATATTTTAAACGTTTTTAAAATATAAAAACGTAACAATATTGTTGATAAGTGTGCTACTAGGGGATCATCTATTGGTGTGGTTTTTGTGCAGGAAGACAAAGAAGATTATGTTTATTATACGAGCCGTTTTGAATGACAAGCTAGGAGAAATAAGATTAATTTCTATATGTATAAACTCCCCATGGCAAACTGGAGATAAGTCTTCAGTACAAGTACAGGCTGGCTTAAAAATTTATTCTGGAATTCGATAGAATTTTTCAGGAGTACTGGTTAGGGAAGTAAAATTTTAAAGACATCACAATGGTGTCTAGGACTCCGAATGAGGTTAGTATGGTTAGCAGTCAGGGCCGTATGGTCTATTGTGTTACCCAGTGTAAGGTAAGCCCACTTGTCGTGATCCATTAGTGGTGGGTTTGAAATACCCTGAGCTCTGCATGAACATGGCCAGTTCCCTTTGTGGCCCATTTGCCACCATGCCCAGATCATCAAACGTTCTATCACTAAAAAATCGGTGGCATCTGTTCTGCAGTGCATTATGTAGCCGCAATAGCACCCCGTTTATTTTATGATTATCCTGATGGTTTTTAGATCATTTCTCAACACTTCAACACGTTCTCTTTTTATGAAATTTTATTTCATTTATTCTATTGTAAGGCTTTAAACGTGCCCTCGATGTACATGTATTTCCTATGTACACCACGAAAAATATGCGTGTAATAGTTGTTTTTATTATTCCATTGCCGCCATATTTTTGTTGCTTTAAATAAAATTTCTCACAAATTTTTACTCTTTCCTTTCTTATTGTATTTTGCTTTGTATTTGTATTCTTCATTATTAATTCGTTTATAAAATCCTGCGTGTTTCTATGGATGTATGTGTGTGTAAAAGCAGAGTGCGTGCGTAAGGCTTAATAAAAAACGGCAAAAGAGAGAGAGAGATTGTAAAAAACAGTTATTTTTGTAGTAGTAGTAGTGGTAGTCAAGGTGAAATTGTTTTCTTGGTTTAAGAAAAAAACTTTTGTTTTTGTTTTTGTACTTCTTTTTATAATTAAAAGCAATTTATGTTACGTTTTTAACCCTTAAAAGGCATGCTCTCCATAAATACAAATTTTTGCAAACACAAGTTTGGTATTTCTAAAGAAAATCTGTGAAGAATTTTATGATTTTCCTACCCAAAAGGGTTAATTTATTTACTTCTCCGTGATGCTGTTTTGTTTTTCTTCTCTCTTACTTTTTACCCTCTCAGAGAGAAGTATTTTATAGGCTTAACAATGTTTACTAAATAAGATTTTTGTTAAATTCTCTTTTGTAGTGGTGGGCACCCTTTATTTTTACTTGAAAATTTATTGCAAATTAGATTGTGGCTTTCACTATGTCTAGAACAAAGTTATGCCGGTGAAAGTAATTCAATTAAATTTTTGATTGTTTTCATTAGTAATTTTCGATGAACTTTTTGTGAATAGAAAAACATTTTAGGGGTGTTAAGATTAATTATGCCAGCGTTGAAAATGGGATTTGAAAAGAAAAAAAATGAAATTCCACTAAAAAACAAAGAAATTCAAAGAAACTCAGCCGCGTATGCGCGAGAAAGTTTTAAGGTAGAATTAGCCGAACCTTCACGGAACGTAAAGGAACTGAATGTGCATACGTTCCTAGCATGTGAAACGCAATGAGAGCGATGGAGATACTGTAAGCATTTTTATTATTTTCTGAAGTCGCCGCAGGCTAGTAGGTAGTGTGTTGGCTTATTAGACGTAACGCCACGGTTCAAACCCCAAAAGTAAAAAATATTTCTTCGGCGACTTCGTCTCATCAGATTTCTGCCAAAAACTCCGAGAGTATATAAAATTGCTATGCAAAGTTTCCCAAAAATCTGTTGTTCGGGGTCGTCTTTAAACTGTAGCACACAACATAAGTGGTGTGAGAAACTTGGACGTAATCCTGACTAAAGTGTTGTAATGAACAATTATGTATGTATGTATATATGTATGTATGTATGTATGTATGTATGTATGTATTTTCATTATTTTCGTATGTGATAAATGAACGTATGTTACGTAAACGTACGCCAAATTCTACCACAAGTAGAAGTACAAGAATCTCCATAATACTGCAACAAACTGTTAATTGCTTTGACTGCACGACGTTCATAATTATGCGGCAAACAATATTCTTCTTGAACTCTATGGTCGGTTCAACAAAAAAGCATTTGGCATTTTGTTATCTGCAATATAATTCTTGCTATTGCTGGACAGAAATGAGATGTCAAGTATGTACCAGGGTCCAGTCAAACATGACCGAAAATGAGATGTCAAGTATGTCCTCCTCTTCATGAGAAGAGCAGGGCTTTAGCACATAAAGTGAAAAACAGTTTATTTTTGTTACTCGACATATACTTCCGGCAGAAGTTTTCGAATCGAAGTTATCGAATTTGACATGAAAATTACCAACAACAAACATACACTGTTGTATAGTCGTCCAGCAATACAATGAATACAACGATACAACGGCTTGTGTGCATTGACCAAATATTGTGCGTAATTTTCTGTTCGAAATGGATTTGAGCTGCCCTGTAAAACGGGCAGTGATACTTGGTCTAACTGTGGTAAACGGAAAACCAATGCGCTGTAACATGTGGGCAATTGTGAGTTCAGCATCGGTTTTGATTAGTTCATCAACAATGCAATTTCCCATGATATCCCTATGTCCTGCATCCCATATAGGAGTTACTCTTGAGTAATGCAAATTTCCCTGAGAAATTCTTTGATTCCAAGGACGAGAACGAACATTGACGTGACTTTCTATATGGACTTTATCGATATATGGCTGTCTAAGTAAATTTAATAATTTTCATAGAGAATCTTATCTTCAAAACTGCCTTTAAAATGGTCATGAACTTCGCTAACCACTGCAGTAGTATTCACGCAGTCTGGCTGTCCAAGTAAGTTAAAAAATTTTATGGAGAATTTTATCTTCAACAAGACATTGAGCCTCATTTAAAATGGGCATGACCTCTTCGAAACACTGCAGTGGTGAGCATGCTGTATAGCAAACACAGCGTACTCGATACTTTGTGCGTCTTGTATGTTTTAAAGACAAAGAGCGTCCGGAACTGTGAAACCATAAATTGGAAGCACAGCTCGATCACAATGTGCATCAGACGCAAGAAGAACTTGTAAATTCATAAAGCGCTCCTTCGCCTGCTAATTACACAAATTGATGACAGGATTTCCTCGATTTGGTTTGATTTCAACGCAAACAAGTTTGTCCTCTTTGCCGACTTCTACAAATCCCCACACCAAATATCCATTTTGCCGGAACATCCGCTTCCATTTGAACGACATGGCCGAGCCAGCGCAGCCGCTGGATTTTAATACGGTGTACAACGTCCTTGTCCTTTAGAAGCTCATACAGCTAGCTCATTGTTGGATCGAATGCGGAACTGGCACTGGCCGAAGATCTTACGCAGGACTTATCTCTCGAATACTCTCAAGGCTGCTGCAACGGTGCTTAATAGTGTCCATGATTCTGCGCCATAAAGAAGCACATTGAGGATGGCGCCCATTCTCCTGTAGAGTATTAGTCGTTAACAATCACAGTAGGATTGTAGAGATAACAATTAATTTAGTTTGAAGAAAGCCCTGAATATGTTACCAGACATGAAGCCGATTAGATACGGTGTCTGTCAAAAACTATTTGGAAAACAGTGGACACCCACAGTGTTCGTCTAGACAATGTCTCTATTGACTACCATTTGTTGAGATCCATGCAAAACGCTCTCGATGAAATGCACTTCACTGTAGAGAACATTTTTTTTTTGCTGGATGGTATCCATATTTCTAAATACGGTCCTATTAATCAGATGCCCTGATATATTTATTGTTGAATTCACTACGTCTGTGTTTTCTGTATTAAAATTTTTTATTTTTTTATTACACAAGAAAAAATTATATTCTGCTGGTTCTGGTTACACAAATAAAGGATTGTATATTGAGTCACACAACAGTTCTTTGTTTATGTAAACCGATCCGTACATACATATAAAAAATCTACAAGGGAAAGTGATTAACCATCGAGAGAAGAAAATTGTGATTCTTTTTTGAAAAATAAAAAAGAAAAAAAATTAACAGATAAACAACAACAACAATTGTATTGTGTAACACTGAAAAGCACTTGAACATACATCACTCCATACCGGCTCTAGGGATTCAAAACAATATATTAAATGGGGGGCCATATTTACGAGTTCCTCCATCAAAAATACTGTTTTGTTGGCTTGACTTCATATTTGTTGCTGCTGTTACATACTGAACACACAGCAAACATGCGTTAGAAGGCTTTTAATCTAACAACAACAATCATGACAGAACATCTATGGCATATTGACAGAATGGCTGCAGGGCTTCGAAACATTTCACATTCATTCGTTTATACATGCGTATGTTGTTGTTTGGTTGCGGTTAATACCGAAAGACTTGGTAAATATTCAAAATTATTGTTGTTGTTTTTTTATATTATTTTACAACAACAACAACAAAAGTTTTTTTATTATTTGCTGCCTGCTGCCTTTTGGGTAGGAGTAACGATATGGTTTGTTCCCAAAAAAGAAAAAAAAACAAATTTTTGCTGCTGTTTGTTTGAAACAAAAATGAAATTTTGAAATTTCTGCTTCACATTGTTTGTTAAATCCTTAGCGATTTGTAAAATGTTACATACACGTATTAGAAATAGAATGGAAACAATGAAACAGAATTCATGTAAATAAAAAAGCAAAATGCTGATAAAAGCAACAAAAGAGAAAATACACTCAGAAGAATTGTTGTTTTCGAAAAGAATTTCTAAAAGGCGTAAAGCATGAGTACAATGGGTTAAATCGATCTCCGGGTACTGTACTTGTCTAAATTGACAAGTACACGTCCTCTAACCGAAAGCATGAGTAAATACTGGTTGCTTTGGAACTCAAAGTATTGATCGGCATGGAGGCTATTTAAGGTTACGTCTGGTTACGTCAGAAAAAAATAAAATTCAGATAAATGCATGAAATCTTCATTTGAATCGATAGTACGGTCCATATAATTTAATGTTTGAAGATTATTTCATGCAAATGTTGACCGCGACTGCGCCTGAAATGGTCCATCCGCTTAGTCCAATTTTGGCATACTCTTTCCAACATTTCGCCCGGTATCTCACGAATAAATGCTTCAATGTTGTCTTCCAATGCGTCAATTGAAGCGGGATTGTCTGTATAGACACAAGCTTTAACATAGCCCTACAAAAAATAGTCTAAAGGCGTTAAATCGCACGATCTAGGCGGCCAATTGACCGGTCCCGAACGTGAAATAAAATGTTCACCGAACTCGCCTCTCAATAAGTCCATTGTTACGCGTGCTGTGTGACATGTGGCACCGTCTTGTTGAAACCACATGTCATGCAAGTCAAGCTCTTGCATTTTGGGCAAAAAAAGTTGGATATCATCTCACGGTAGCGCTCACCATTCACAGTTACGTTACGATTCGCAGCATCTTTGACGAAGTACGGTCCAATGATGCCACCAGCCCATAAACTGCACCAAACTGTGACTTTTTCTGGATGCATTGGTAGCTTTTGCAATGCTTCTGGCTGATCTTCACTCCAAAATCGACAATTCTGCTTATTTACGTATCCATTGAGCCATAAATGAGCTTCGTCGCTGAACACAATTTTTCGATAAAGAAGTGGATCTTCGGCCAACTTTCCAAGAGCCTATTCACAAAAAATTCTGCGTTGCGGTAAGTCGTTCGGCTTTAATTCTTGCACCAGCTGTATTTTTAAAGGCTTCACACCTAAATCCTTCTGCAAAATCTTCCACGTTGTTGAGTAACAGAGGCCCAATTGCTGCGAAAGGGGACGAATCGATAATTGATGGTCATCATTAACACTGGCCGATACAGCTGCGATATTTTCTTCAGTTCGCACTCTACGTAAGCGTTTTGGTGGTTTAATGTCCAACAATTCAAATTTGGTGCCAAAATTAGGCACAATAGCCCGAATAGCCGCTTCAGTGGGTCGATTAAACTGACCATAAAATGGAAGAAGCCCGCGATGATCTTTCTTAACAGAGCACGCATTTTGATAATAAAATTAAATGATTTACAAGCGTTGTTCGTTTGTAAGACGATTCATGGTTAAATTATAGACCAAACTGAAGACGTTTGACAGTGAAACAAAACACGAAACGTGCGTGAGCTGTTTCAACCAGTGTTGCCAAAAAGATAACAGCTAAAAGATCACCCTTTAGAATCACTCTCTTCGAATCAGAAGGACTGGACATTTTTTAAGAAAATCTCTTGGAAAGAATATGTTTTCTCTGGAGAACGAATCTGGCTTTCTAAGAACAATTAAACAGCCCTCAAACCTCTTTTGGCTGGTAAGGAAGTGCAAGAGTAAATTGACCACCTTATGTCTCTTGTCTAATACAACCCTTGCTTGTATTCCGGAAAATGGTAACATGCGCAACCAGCCCTAAATAAGCCTCATTGGACCTCAAAAGACATCCTAGATTAGCATTCTCGACTTCCACTCTGGAAAAGCAAATTTTTGGTGAATGTCAAATTATTACTGTCGTTTCTTAACGCAGGCATAGCCCGAATATAATAACAGACATAAAGAGTAACTGATAAGTACAGTGTACGCCTCTATATTATAAGATATTTTGACTAGTCACTCACCAATCGGTGACCATACTTGCTGCATTATAATAAGGCATAATAATTGTTATTGTAGCTGTGTGGTGATACGGAAGAGGAGCATAGCCGCCGCTTTGTAGTCTGCGATAGCTGGTTGAGCCGTGGACATTACTACTCACTCACTTAGCTTCTTCCGCCACCCCTGTTGTGTGTTTTAATTTGTATCCATGAGTGGCGTGACCAACAGTTTTACAGTCTACTCCGAACGTCATATTTTGAGAAACTTTTCATGACAATTTTATTTACTCTCAGAGTTTTTGCCTGAAGACTGTTGAGAGGAAGTTGTTCGAAATGTTGGAGCTGGGTTATGAACCATGTCTTCATGTCTACTCAGCTACTATATTACCAGACTCCCGGAGAATTGGTTGTCAATTCGAATTATATTCATGTTCAGAATACTTACAAGGGCCACGCATTGATAAGAGGTTTGAAGAAATGTGGTTTTCATCAAAATAGTGTCTTTCGATACTATTTGACACTCTTATCGAGCGGTTGAGCACCAAGCATTGCAACAATCACTTCCCTTTATTCCAAAGTCTTGGGGTCTCCAGCAAGTGAATGCTTAATGAACATGGCCGACATCATATTTAACTGATAAGGCAATCCAACATATTAGATTGCTGACGATTATCTACTAGAGTATCATCCCTTGGTGCGGTTTTTTATTGTGCAGGAAGACATGTACACTTAAACTCCTACATACATACATAATTGACTATTACAACCCTTCAGTCAGGATTACGACCTAGTTTCTCACACCACTTATGTTGTGTGTGTTAAATTTTATACATGAGTGGCGGGGCCTACAGTTTAAAGTTGACTCCGAACGACAGATTTTTTGAGAAACTTTTCATGGCAATTTTATTTACTCTCAGAGTTTTTGCCAGAAATCTACTGAGAGGAAGTCGCCGAAGAAATACTTTTTGTATTTTGTCTTGATGTCTGGCCTGGGGCTCGAACCCTGGCTTTTCGTTTAATAAGCCAACATACTACCGACCATGGCGACTTCAACTTAAACTCCTTATGGATGTAATTATTGGACACTGTATGATTAGGCGTATGTCTGAGAGTAAGGGCTATAAAAATTATGATTATTGTAGAATCCGTTTTGAATTAGAAGCTAGGAGAAGGAAGAGTACTTTCTATGTGTATCAACTGGCCCATCGGAAACTGAATATATGTCGTCAGTATAAGAACAGACTGTCTTAGAAACTCATTGTCGAATTCGATAGAATTTTCCAGGAATACTGGTTAGGGAAGTAAAATTTTAAAGACACAATGGGTTGTAGTACTTCCAATAAGGTTAGCGCCTACCTTGTCGTTCACAGTTAATTTTACTCGGTGGGCCATGTGGCCAATTGCATTTCCTAGTGTGAGGTAAGCCCCCTTGTCGTGGTCCATTAGTGGTAGTAAGATTTTAATTACATCACAAAGGGCTGTAGGGCTACAGGCCTCCGAGTGACGTTAGTTTCGGTTAGTGAGTAGCTTGCCGTTCACATGTAGTTTACTCCATTGCCCATAAGGCCCATTGTGTTAGCCAGTGTAAGGTAAGCAGCCTTATGATGATACATTAGTAATGCGTATGAAGCATCCCGAGCTTCGAATCTAACAGTCCAATTAATGTCCTTAATGGCACGTTCGTACCATGCCCTGATCTTCAAACATTCTGTCACCCAAAAACAGATGAAATCTGTTTTGAAGTGCAGGGCATCCAGGCTCCGAATTCGCTTGGTTTCTCATATGGCCCACTGTGTTACCCAGTGTTAGTTAAACCCCCATTAGTGGTGGAGAATCGAATCATACTCATAATTTCTGATACTTATACGCATTCATACTTATTTTAATATCATGAAATCTCTACTCATATTCAAAGTTTGAAGTACTCATCATATTCATACTTAACAACACGTATGATGTTGTTGATTTCGACTCTCCATGACTTAAAATTTAAAAGACTCACAAAATAAGTATGAATCGCGTACGAATACTACGATACTAGAAGGTTGTGTGTTTGCTTTGCTTGCTGTTCTTGATTTTTTCTTTTTTTGTAAATGCAACAACAACTAAGACTGTAAATTTTGATGAATGATTCGAATCACTCGAATCATTTATGAGTATTATAAGTATTTTTCTAAAGTTATGAATCTGAATGAGTAGGCGTATGAATCAAACATATTTCGAATGGTATGAGTTTGATGTCAACGTTGTACTCATACTCGTTGCAACCTGTACTTATAAATCAACGTTGTAGTGAGTATGAATGGATCAGAATAGTTAAATTTCAATGTTGTTGACTTACTTATATTCAAAATTTCATGAGTGCTTATGAGTAGCGAAAAAACGATTCATTGCTGATCTTTGGTTCGAACCACCCCGAAATTCGAATGAAATGGACAGTCCCCAAGTGACATGTTCGCGACCATGCCCAGATCTTCAAAGGTTTTGCCACCTATGTAAATCCAATGACGGGTGTTTTGAAGAGCAACGCACTACACGTAAGACGACTCTGGGTCAACCCACGAGCTAAATTTCGCAGCGATCTAAGCAAACCGATAACCCATGAGTAGAAGTCAGGGCCATTGGTCACTTCATTCATTAATTGTTAGCAAGTTAAGAAATTCAGAGAAAAGTTTGTTTCCTGGTCGCCTTAGAAGAAACTGCACATGATGTACTCGAGTATTTGGAAAATTTTCAATATCTAACCTTGTAAAGAACAAACGAATACTGGAAGCCAGAGTTGAATTTCTTTTAACACACCGCATCTACTTCCTCCAAATAGCTAAAGTTCAGGAAGCAAAATCATTAATAATCCCTTATCGTATAAGGAATCATAATAGCAGTGCATCTGATAAATTAACTTGAAGTATAAGCCTCATAAAGTACATCGGTCGTTGGTTTAAAAAGAATACGCCATAGGAAATGCTTCGAGCTATCGAAACTAAAGTAGGGCGTGTTTAATACCTGTCAATAGCTTCTAGTATTATATGGTAAGGCATTGAATCTTCAATACATTCTGTTATAAAATCGTAATCCTTTCCACTTCCATTTTTCTGTTTATCGTATTCCACATATCTTTTCATACCAAAACCCCAGTGTTTTTTGCACAGTGTAAGCCATAAGCATATCATTAATGTTGGTAATATTTCATTGTAAATACCAAAAGGCAACAGAAAAAAGGATTCGTATTTTTCATTTTGTTTCACAACAACAATTACAATATACTTATACAACAACAAATATACTGAGTAAATATATCACTTGGGAGCTGAAAAAAAAATTGTTTCCCTCAAATTATGTTGCGCTGCTGGTTTTACCAGAAAATTATACATTTTATTTGATGTCTTTGTTGTTGATTAAAATATAAAAGCAACAACAGCAACAACAGCAACAACAAAAATTATAATTATGTTTGTTTAATTTAAGAATAATAATTACGAACATAAAACAAAAAAAGTTAATTGCCATCCATGCTAGTCATACGATAAAACGAAAAGTAATGACAAAAAGTTATAAAATTCTGTCGTTAATTGGTACTCTTTTTAGGAGAGTATTTTATGCAGTTAGTACGCAATTCTCTAACTAACTTCAGTTAATTAATTAAACAATTATTCGCGTCACACAAGAAAACAAATGCAGGTGCAATTGAAACTAAAACAACGGATTAGCAATTTAGCGGTTTTTAAAACGCCGCTTTGGCAAGGCTATCAACTTATAAATGTATATCTACATAATTGGTTGTTACAATTCTTCAGTCAGGATGCGACCTAGCTTCTCCCACCACTCATTTTGTGCGTGTTAATTTTATACATGAGTGGCGGGGCATAGAATTTAAAGTTGACTCCGAACGTCAGATTTTTTGAGAAACTTTTCATGGCAACTTTTCATTTATTCTGAGAGTTTTTGCCAGAAATATACGGAGAAAAAGAAATATTACGGAGAAAAAGAAATATACGGACGAAGAAATATTGCTTCATATATCGTTTTGTTGAAGATCTCTGAACTGGGGTTTGAACTATGGCCTCACGTGTAATAAGCCAACACTCTACTCGACTACGACGACTCTTGAAGACTTTGCTCTTTTAAATGAGAGTTTCGTCGACAGCCCGAAAACATCGGCATTCGGCATCGATCTCAACAACAACATGGAATTTCAGAAACCACTAAGCAGCGAATTTTGACTCAGAATGGATCAAACGGAGTTACAGCAAATTTCTCGAAATAAAATTTCATTTCCTTTCTATCGTTTGGCAGAAACTCTCAAAGTAAGTACCATAAAAAGGTTCTCAAAAATTTGTCGTTCGGAATCCAACATTAAAATGTAGGTCCTGCCACTCATGCCTAAAATTAACACACACAACGTAAGTGGTGTGAGAAGCCAGGTTGTAATCCTATCTAAAGGGTTGTAATAACCAATTAAGTACGTAAGCACTTTATTCGAATATAAATAAATCAACGCAATCAAAAAATACGTGTTTTTATTTCAAAATGAAAATATGCATTCTTACTGAGACACCCACCCATTATACAAATTTAAAAAGTTTTAGTAAGTGGAAAAAGGGCCTGTTTTTCTAAGACGAATGATTTTACAGGTTTGTCTGTTATTTGTTTTTGTTTATGTTTTCCATGCGAATAGATAGATGACGTATGAAATCATGCCTTTTGGATGGCATAAACCTGTTTCCTTCCTTAATTGGCCATTAAAAACCCGATTAATAGATTTCGGCCTGCAGTAACACATCCTTCCAGACGCCACTGCTTCTTGCGCGCCTACGCCAGTTTGTCATACCAATCGATTACAGGTCTTCCTCGATTTGGTCCTTCCAATGCAAACAAGGTCGTCCTCTTCGCGGACTTCCGCAGAGCATTTTCCTCCATTCAAACGGCATGGCCGAGCCAGTGCAGCCTCTGGATTTTAATATGCTGCACAATGTCTATCGCCAAGTTGCATTGGATCGAAGGTCTTAAGTAAGACTTTTCTCTCGAATGCTCTCAAGGCTTCTGCATCAGTGCTTAATAGGGTCCATGCCTCTGCGCCATAAAGAAGCACGGGGAGGATGAGCGTCTTGAAGAGTATTAGTTTTGTCGTACTAGAGAGGTCTCTGCTACTCAATTGCCTATTGAGACCATAGTAGAACCTGTTGGCAAGTATGATCCTGCTCTTGATCTTCAAACTGACATCATTTTTGGTGGTAACGGCGGAGCCAAGATAAATAAATTCTTTTAGTATATCGTAAATATAGTTATCGGCCGTAATCTGAGATCCAATACACTTGTCGGTAACATATACTTCGTTTTGCCCTCAGATCCGTCTTAGTAGATCTACTAAGTAAACCTCCTTACGATACTCAAATAAGGATTCCCAAATTTGCGTTGAGCCGTGTTGTATGCGCTGTAATCTTGGAGGAAATGTGTTGACCGGTGTTTCAACACCTGGCTTAGATATCTTGAACAAACACGACTAAACGGAAACCTGCTTTTTGAACTTTTTTGAATCGTAAATTCTAAGAATTAAATTTAAAAGGTTTTACTACCAAATTAATATGAAACAACAATTATTTGCCATCAATTTCTATACCAAACAACAGCAAATTTCTCTTGAATATCAAAAAAAAAAAAAAAAAATTATGGAAATGGAAAATATTCGATAAAAAAGAAAAAAAACCGTACATATGACAGCACATGATGACTAATGGTTTTTAAAATAATTTTTTCTTCTAATCCATTGAAAATATAATGATTACAACACAGTAGAAAAAAATTATTTCTAAGTACACTAAGAGAAATTATTTGAAAATAATCTCTACGTGATAAAATAATACTCGAGAAATTTTTTATAATTGCCATGAATTCTTTTCTTTCAGTGTATTCCCTTAAAGCTTTATAGTCTCCGGGCACACACCTATCTGTATTACCATAAAGCATTAGGAATTTATTTTTTCTCTTGTTCTACTTTTTTTTCGAGTCCAAACAAATATGCTAAAAATATAAATTGATTTACACTCACTCTCTTCCTTTCTGCCATAATAAATAATAAAAATAACAATTCGTTTTTGTATTTCGTTTTTAAAAAATACTTTTTTAAGGAACCGAAAAAAATTGCTCGAATAAAGCGTCCAGGGAATCGTTACAATGTTGAGGTAACATGACTAACATGTAGCTAGCAAAAGTGAATTGTACACCTCGTGAGTGTGTGTATGTAAATAAACTGGGAAATGAAATAAAAATTCGTATATGAAAGTGAAAATAAATTTTTTGTTATGAAATACATATCTATTCTGTGCGCAATTGTCATAAATTTCACAGCACCATGAGAGAGGTAAAAGGGTGATTGCATGTCTATTAATATAAATTAAGTCGTAAAGTATTTCCAACTTACTGCTTGCTACAGCAGACCTATCACTGACCTTATGGCAACAACAACCAACCGGAAATTATGGCAACAACAGAAGCCCTCTGAGTAAGATGGAAAATGTTTTGTGGAAGCCATAAGCTCTCAAGAGGGGTAATGGAAAAATAAAATCCAGGCTTAAGGTAATTCGATGACAAATCTGATTCCATTTAGAATCGGTTGCAAATTTCCCATATAATTCCTATTCATTCCTACGCTAACTCAGGGCTCAGTAGCTTACTGGCGTCAGAACCTTGAAAGTAAAATAAAACTTCCATGAAGTTTCTCAAAAAATCTGTCTTGCAAAATCGACATTAAACTGAAGGTTGCGTCCCTCATGCATAAAATTATCACACACAATATAAATGCTATGAGAACCAATACAGTAGTCCTGACTGAATGGTTCTAATAACCAATGCTGTGTTGTGTGACTGTGTATCAAGCTGCGTAATGCTTGCAGAAACATGTCTTATACGCAGTGTAGTTAGATGTCATCGTTGATGGACTGCTGACGTTCAAGATACTGAATGCTTTCACTTTTAAGAGCACTCAAATGCCAGACTTTTTTGGCCTCATGAAGAGAGAAACCTGTTTTTATACTGGTAGGTTTCACAACAACGACCGTTGCGGATCAACATAAACTCTTAATTGTGTGAGAATTACCCTGATTAGACTCAGAGATATGAATGCTAAACTGTAACCAAAGAATGTCTGCGGTAGTCTGTTAAAATCTCCCGTAGAATTTTGCAAACTTCCCGTATGGTGTGAGAAGCTAGGTTTTAATCGTGACATGATCTTGTTCAGCAACTTACTTCACACGTAGACAAAGCCAAAATCGGTGGTGATGTGTTGCTTATAGCATTGTCGTGTTGAACCAACATACCGTCCAGTTCAAATGGAAAACTTCAATTACTAGGCAAAAAATCTAATCTTATACGTCCGTAGAGCTCTGAATTGACGATAACAGTTATCCCGCGTTTTTTTTCTGTTTTTCGAAAATACCACCAAATGACATCTGTACACCATAAAGAGGACCCAACATTAACTTTTTTGTAAATGCAATGGCTGAAGTTGCCGTAGTCGAGTAGGCAGTGTGATGTCTTCTTAGAAAAGAGCTCGTGGTTCAGCCACTGGCTCAAAGATCGCGAACAAAGCAAAATACAAAAAAAAAATTTTCTTTAGGCAACTTCCTATCAGCAGACTTCGAGCAAAAACTGTGAGAATAACTAGTTGGGACCGGCCACTTACGGATAAAATTATTACACACAACATAAGTGGTGTGAGAAGCTAGGTTGTAATCCTGACTGAAGGATTGTAATGATCAATTACGTATGTCTTCAAGAGACCGACTGGTGCATGGACTATAAGGAATCCTAGTGCCCATAATAGTCTTTTAGTTGTACTGCTTTTCTTCCAATCTTGTGTAATGAAATACAGCTGTGGGTAATGAAATACAGCATAGAGATTTTGACCCTCGCTGTCCGGTCTTAGGTCATGTATGTATGTTTGTCATGTCACGTCATTGCCTGATTTGTTCGTTGACGTATTAGGAGTCTTACTGTCCGTAGTAGTATTTAATTTGTACGACATACTTCATCTATTCAATGGGATATTTCAACCAATCTGGTGTAATAAAAAAAAACAGCTGTGGGCACTGTCATAGCATTAGATTTTGAACGAATTCAAAGCATTTAAAATAATATATTAACACTAATGTTGCTGACCATATTCTATTCGATAGACTTAAAACTGCACCAAGTATCGTTTAAATGATGTTTTGATATTCGCTTTCTGGTCTTAGTTTACGTATTGTGACGAAAATGAAAAAACTAGATACTGATGTTTTGCTTTTACATCGCTTAACATTAAAATTATAAACAAAAGGTCCAAAAACAAAACAATGCAGCGAACAAACCTGTTTACAAATTATATTACTGCTTAATATAACAACAAACACCAGCGTAAAAAAAATGGTAAACAAGTAAACGAAAAAACAATAACAAACACCAGCATAAAAAATGGTTAACAAGTAAACAAAAATATACCAACAAGACTACAATAATAAACGTAAACAACGATGTTTACATTTATAGGGATTTGGATTTGAACTTTCTTGACTTCGCCTTTAAGAACATTCATCAGACTGTTTACTTTGCCATATAAAAGGCAAGACAAAGCAGGCGACAGTCAAGTCAAGAATGTTCGCCTTCAAGAACATTCATCAGCCTGTTTACTTTGCTATATAAAAGGCAAGACAAAGCAGGCAACGGAGTTAGTGAAGTTCAATCAGTCTTGTGTGAAGACCTGGTGCGTTTGAAGAGAGTAATAGTGGTTTGAAGATCTCCGTTACAAAGATCTGTCGAATAATTGTCCAGTAATTGTTATTGCTTACTCAAAGGGTATAAGCAGAGGAAAAACGAAGAAAAACAATTGTTGGTGTTTACAACAAGTTATGAACAGTGGCACACAGAATTGTGCGAATAATAAAGAATTTTATTTAAAACTAAACAACAAATTAATTTTTATTTTATTTACAATCTACGAGGTCATATTTTAAACGTTTTTAAAAGGTAAAAAGGTCTAGGTTTATGCACAATAAAGTTGATTTGAATTTGATTTACAAATTTAATTTATAAACATACCTTCTTACTACCCCTGCTCTAAATTCAATTTCAAGAATCTTAAGTGATATCAATTAAACAGCCAGCGAGCGGCCAATTAAAACCATTTTAGTTATTTAGAATGCATAAGAGTCCTCCGACCATAAATAATCATCAACGGTTTTCTTTTTTCTACAACAAATTATAAACAAATATAAACATAGACAAAGAAATGCGAAGCAAATACGAAATACCATTTAAATTGTCAAAATACTTTGATTTATAGGTGACATTCAGGCCATCAGACCATCAGGCCAATGTTTCCGTACACTTTTCTGCTCGTGCATATAATTTTCCTAAAGCCATATTTATTTAAGTTGCAGGAATATGTGGTATAAAGCAACAACAATAAATTGACCTTAATACTGTGTAAATATTAATTTCGTTAATAGTGAAATTTATATTAAGGAGCATTTCAACCCTCTACATACCATACAAACATTTTGTATTTGAACAACCCTGTTCGAAACCAATCATATTAAACCATCTTCCATTTGAATTGAAAAAGAAATTCCCTTCGGAGACTGATTAAAAGGGACAAAATTATGGTATAAAAATATGAAATAAATTTACTACCATAATTGACCAACAAAACCACTACTACACACCGACCTAAAAACCACAAGCCATAAAATATTTTAAAGCAAATAAAATTTATTTTGTGAGGTTTTTATTTGAAAAAGTTTGTTTTTTGAAGGCTTAATTACTCACATTACTAATAATCTCAAGTTAATCAGCATAAATCATTTGAATTTTGAAGTTAGAGATGGAAAATAAAATTACTTTGTTGTCATGTAGGGTGTTTTTTAAGAGCTTGAAAACTTAAAATGATAATATATTATTACGAAAATGGAAAAATCTAGATACTGGTGTTTTGATTTTACATCGTTTAACATTAAAATTATAAACAAAAGCTACAAAAACATAAACAAGTAAACAAAAATATACCAACAAAAAACACCAGCATAAAAAAATATAAGCAAGTAAACAAAAATGCAACAAGAAACACTACAATAATAAATGTAAACAAAATTCACAAACAACAATAACGAAACAATAATGTTTACATCTATAGAGATCTTGAGAAGGCGAAGCCACAAACATTCGTCTTCAAGAACATTCATCAGGCTGTTTACGTTGCCATATAAAAGGCAAGGCAAAGCAGGCGACGGAGTTAGTAAAAATTCAATCAGTCTTGTGTGGAAACGCGTTGCCTTTGGAGAGAGTAATCGTGGTTTGAAGATCTATAGTTCAAGTTTATTTATTTAGTAATATATAAAATACTTCCTTAAAAACAAAATTTTACAAATATTAAATGTTATATATATTATAACTATGAGTTTAACTACTAGTGTTTTTAACAAAGTTTACAACATTTTTCCTAAAAATATTGATATTCTTCTCATTATTTAAATAGTTTGGCATTTTATTGTACATATTCAGTCCCTTATAGTACAATGATTTCTGCATTGCACTTGTATCCGCTCACTGTAGCCTAAAATCGTTCAAGTTTATTTATAGTTCAAGTTTATTTATTTAGTAATATATAAAATACTTCCTTAAAAACAAAATTTTACAAATATTAAATGTTATATATATTATAACTATGAGTTTAACTACTAGTGTTTTTAACAAAGTTTACAACATTTTTCCTAAAAATATTGATATTCTTCTCATTATTTAAATAGTTTGGCATTTTATTGTACATATTCAGTCCCTTATAGTACAATGATTTCTGCATTGCACTTGTATCCGCTCACTGTAGCCTAAAATCGTTCGCATTTCTCAGTCTGCTCTTCTCCAACATATTTTAATTGTTCAGTTAGGTATTCTGGTGCTTCTCCAATTTTCATTTCTTAAATAAAATTCAGCGTGTTCTATTCTAATCTTTTACGCACATTAAGCCATCTCAGTGCATCTAACATGATTAAATTGTTGTTAAGTAGTTGGTGTAAATCTATTCAGTTGTAAATAGAACGCCTTATTCTGTAATTTCTGCAGTCTTGTTAATTGTTGCTCAGTACGGCATGTATATAATATTGTTGATCCATATCAAAATACGGCTTCAGCATTGTATTATATATGTTAATCGATGTTAACATGGAGACCTTATTTCTCAGCCGTTTAAAGAAACCTATCTTTTTCCCTATTTTTCTACATATATACTCTAAATGTTCCTTTAGTTTCAATTCCCTATCAATTATGAAACCTAGATACTTAATACTGTCGACCTTTTCAATTTCCACATTATTTATTCCAAATGTCCTATTAGTGTGCATATTAATTTCCATCAACTTTGTTTTATTCTCATTCAATTTCCATTTGTTTATCTTCAACCATTTATTCACATTATCCATATCCTTTCCAATCCTTTCGTAAACATTCCTGACACGTTGTACACTCAGTAAAAATGAGAGTATCATCCGCATTTAAAACTATCTCGCATTTCCCCATTACATTCTCAATATCGTTTATGTACATATATTATGCACAATAATATACAAAGATCTGTCGTACAATTGCTTAATGATTGTTATTGTTTATGGAAAGAGTGTAAACAGAAGAATAAGGAACAAGGCAATTGTTATTGTTTACATCAAGTTGTGAAAGATGGCACACAAAATTGTGAGAAAAGTAACGAATTTTAATTAAAACTAAACACCAATTTATTTTTATTTTATTTGCAATCTATGAGCTCATACTTTAAACGTTTTTAAAAGGTTAAAAGCGCAAAAATATATTGAATTAAACTTCCTCTCACCTGGCAAAAAAATGTGCTATACTCTGCAGATTGTAGGTTCGATTGCCACCAGAGGCTCTGGGTGTTTGCCTGAAGTCTAAATTATTGTTATTTACAAAATAAAAATTTATGAAAGTTGCTGTTGTCTAGTAAGGTCACGGTTCAAATCCCAGGTCAGAAGTATCCTACAAACTTAGCCACACGTTGTCGTCTAATAAGCTAACACCTTTTCTACTAGACAGCAGCATACATACCTATATAATGCGTCATTGCGACCCTTTAGCTAGGATTACAACCTCGCTTCTCACACCACTTTTAATTTTATCCATGTGTGGTGGCAAGACCTGCATTTTAAAGCTGACTTAGTACGACAAATTTTTTGAGTAAATTTTCATTGCAATTTTTATATGATTCTCAGAGTCAGAAAGTTGCAGAAGAAATATTTTTTTCATATTTCGTTCTCTTCGAGATGTCTGTCCTGGGTTTTGAAACGTGGCATCATGTCCAATAAGTCAATACACTACCTACTAGTCTACGGCAACTTTTTTATATTTACTCCAATCACCTACAAGACAAAAAAATTTAATAATATGATCACGCATGTCTTATGTTATAAACACCATAGACGCAACGCAGCAAACACTGGAATTGTAAAAAAAACAGTTTGTTTACTACTTAGCGGCTGCACTTTAATGCACGACTCTGCTATGCCGGAAACCAGCCTGAAAGTTTAATAAACGAAGCTATATTCTTAATACATACTCGTACATACAAAATTGGCCATTACAACCCTTCAGTCAGGATTACGGTCTAGACCTACAGTTTACATCGACTTCGAAAGACAGATTTTTGAAAAACTTTTCGTGCCAATTTTATTTACTCTCAGAGTTTTTTACCAGAAATCTGCTGAGAGGAAGTCGCTGAAGAAATATTTTTTCATATGTCTGACCTGGGATTTGAACTGTGGCCTTACGTCTTATAAGCCAACACACTACCCACTAGCCTGCGGCGACTTCTAATTCTTGATATCGAAACTATATGAAGTCGCCGTAGTCTAGTAGGTAGTGTGTTGGCTTATTAGACGCAAAAGCCTGGGTTCGAGCCCTAGGCCAGGCATCAAAGACAAAATACAAAAAGTATTTTTTCGGCGACTTCCTCTCAGTAGATTTCTGGCAAAAACTCTGAGAGTAAATAAAAATTGCCATGAAAAGTTTCTGAATAAAATAAAAATCTGTCGGTCGGAGTCGATTTTAAACTGTAGGTCCCACCACTCATGTATAAAATTAACACACACAACCTAAGTGGTGTGAGAAACTAGGACGTTGTACAATGGGTCAAATCGACCTCCGGGTACTACACTTGTCTTAATTGACAAGTACACGTCTCTAACCTAACCTATCGAAGCTATATTCTTCATATAACCGAAATATGCATCTCGCAAGAGATTGGCATTTCGGAAGATAGTGAATGAGATTTTCCTTTCAAATAATCATTGGGTGCGTATGGATCTTAATGTATTCTATGTTTCAGAGATTGTTGTGCTTGCTGCAATGCTTTTAATATATTTAAAGCATAAGAAATTCGTGATTATTTTGTTGTTGTTTGTTTTATAGGTGGTTGCAGTATACAAACGCATATGGAGTATCCATTAAATTGAAGATTAATGTGCTTGCTATGAGGCATTTATTGTGTTTATAACATTACACTGATTGTAAAAAAATGTGATTACTTTCTCCAGTAACTATCTTTTCGGTATGCCAACATAATGCACTGCATGAATAAGGGACATCTCCTTAGATTTGTTGGAAAACAATTTATAAAAAAACTACTGCGTTCAAACGATTGCCTGTGACTTTATATTTTCATTAATTTGAATTAAATTTTGAAACGACTTTAATGGTGTAGCAGTGTAGTTCAGCTTTTATAAAAGAAACTGTATACACAAATTTATTCGTGCGCACGCCTTACATTGATTGTTTTTTTTTTAATTTTTTTTTTCTATTGTTTATATAGTTTTTTTGTTAATGTAAATTTTTTTTATTTGTTTATAGTTTTTGTAATTTATATGTCCATTATTTGTTTACTTCTAAACAAACAAAAAAAATATTTGTTTTTATTTGAAAATTTTTCCAGTTTTTTTTTCACAAAATTTATGCGTGATAATTTGAATTTGTGTTTGAAATAAATATGAGAAAAAGAAAATTTATGTTGTTGTGTAATTTGATATAGAATTTGTTTTTTTTTTTTTTAAAGATGTTTTTTATTTTTGTTTAACATAAACTGTCAACAGATTTTTATAGGTTTTATATTCTAAATTTTTATTGCTTTTTGCCCGTAACAACAACAAACTTTTCTGCTGAAGCTGAAACTCAAACGTTTCTTCTTCTGCTTTTAAGGGGAGACGTTAATAAAAGTGTGAAACCATTGGAAATTCTTTGTTATAAATTATGGAAGTTTTTTTTAATTAAAAAACGAAATAAAAAATTAAAAAAATGAATTTTCTTCATGAAGCGAAGAAATTTATTAAAGAAAATAAAATTAAAAAAAAGAAACTCTTAAGCTTTTTAAGTATAACTAAGCATAGCGTTTTTAATAGCCTCTAATGCTTGAAAGAGAGATGCCAAAGAGGCTCGTAAAATTTGTAAAGACACAACTTTTTTTGTTGTTGTTGTTGGATTAATTACCGTAATTTTAGGATTTAAGTTCCTAATAAACTCTTAAATCTTCTAAAGACACACACACAACACAACAAAACAGACAGGCAGACGGACGGTTGTAAGCAAAAAAAAACCATAAGAACACTTAAAACAGAATTTGTTTAGCCACCAGAGATTTTCAAAGATTTTACTGCCCATGAAAAAAATTTAAAAAAAATGAAATGAAATTATTATGGCCAACGAGCCTTTATATTGTAAGGAATACGATGTCTCTTGGTTGCTATTTTATTTAAATATTTTAAATTATGGCTGATATTTTAAAACCATTTAATCTTTTTGATGTTGGTTGGCATTTAGTAGCCAAAATACTGGATTTAGCTTGTGTGCCCAAAAACTCAAATACAAACTTTTTTCTTCTTCTAATTTTTAATGGTTTTTCTTTTAATGTTCCTTTTACGTCTTCGTCTTCTTCTTCTTTTTGTAATTTTTTAATGTCTACTAAATTTTCTTTTAAAAGTTGGAAATTTAATGGAATTTTAATAAAACAAAATAATTTTTTTGTTTAAAAAAGTAATTTTTCCACTATTTGGTCAAATAATTTAATTTCGTTTAAATACTGTGTTAATTTAATGGAACATATATTAATGGGGGTGGGGGAGGGGCTAAATTAAGTCATAAATATATTCGGGAATATGAGATTTTTATTTGCTATTCTACAAACTAAACAGAGAAAATTGCTAGAGATTTCAATACACTTTGTAGGGAATCTTATAAAACAAAAACACTTAGTGGGCGCCTTAAAGCAGTTTTAAGGTAGGTAGATAGATAGGACAGTAGACAGGAGGTTGCAATGTTGTTGGATATACACACTTAGACTACGTAGGGCCCATTGTAATACCACTGTATTATCCTCTAGTTCCGCAACCACATGGAGCTTCTGATAAAGCTACTCAATACCAATGTGAGACAGTTCTTCCAGATCCTCTATATAATAGGAAACAAGTTGCATTTTCTTCAACTACATAGTGCCAGGCAAGCTAATCAGACTATCAATGCCAATATGTAACAGCTCTTCCAGATCGTCTGTATAATAGGAACCAATATGAGTATTTCTTCTACAACATAGTGAAGTCGCCGTAGTCTAGTAGGTAGTGTGTTGGCTTATTAGACGTAAAGCCAGGGTTCGAGCCCCAGGCCAGACATCAAAATAAAATACAAAAAAATATATTTCTTCGCCGACTTCCTCCCAGCTAATTCCTGGTAAAAACTCTGAGAGTAAATAAAATTGCCATGAAAAGTTTCTCAAAAATCTGTCGTTTGGAGTCGACTTTAAACTGTGGGTCCCACCACTCATGTATAAAATTAACACACACAACATAAGTGGCGTGAGAAACTAGGTCGTAATCCTGACTGAAGGGTTGTAATGACAAATTATGTATGTATGTACATATTGCCGTGCATGTACTCTGTAGATGCAGGACAGTCTCTTCTTTTCCTCCTCTTCTTGAAGCTTTTGCAGTAATCATTGGCAAGTTTTCCAACTCCAACACATCTCGCATTCGTAGCCATAATGCAATGCCTCCTAATGACGACAACCGCATTAGTTGGGCTTCTTTGGAGTTTAAGCAGATTTGTCGTAAGCCCTCTATCTAGTTCTGGATAGATTTTCTGTGCCATTTGGTTTGAGTTCGAAGCCGCCTATCTATTGTTGATGGAATCGACGATCGCAATTGTCAATTACAAGTAGGTTTTCAAAGGCATACCCAAAGTTAGCCCTTGTATAATCGTTTCAGCTGGTCGGACGTGTTTTGATTGCGCTCCGCTGTAAATTTTTTTAAAGTCTGAATTTATCTCGATACTAATTTATATTTTTTAAATACAAAACATAATCAAAACAAAACAATCCAAAAAACAAAACTAAATAATAAAATAAACAACGATAATAACAAAAAATAATAACAAATTAAACCTAATGTATAGATATAAATTGAGAAACCAAAACAAAAATATCAACAAAAATATCAACAAAAATAAAGAAAACAGCAAGCAACAACAAACACAAGAACCGGTTTTCAGTGCAATGGATAAATCAAATTCTCCTATGCAAAAACGATTAAGAGAAATCAATCAAATTTCTCTTTCTGACAATACACCAAAATTATGTCGTGGTCCTGAGCGTGAGTCGCTTTATTTAAATAATACAAATTCTCCCTTAAGGTTTATACAGATAATGGATAAACGATTTGAGAAATTATCTGAACAACTACAAACAAATATGAAAACAATGTTCAGTGAATACGAAGAACGTCTCTTAAGTGAGATCGATAAGAGACTGAATAGAACAAAGATTGAAATAGATAAATTATCTGAGAGAGTATGTGCTCTTGAGTCAGAGGTTCATGATCTAAGGAACACAGCGTCGATGAAAATTATAGCACAAGAAAATGAAAACATCAAAATAAAACAGGAGATTGAAGCCTTAAAAAAATATGTTAAAATTAAGGAAAATTCTCAGGTTTCACATGATTTGCGAGTGAATGGTATTCCCCAAAAAGAAGGCGAAAATCTTGAGGGAATGTACAAAAGTATTTGCGAAGCAATTAATATTGATCCTCCAACTGTTAAAGAAGCCTACCGTGTGAAAATTATCAAAAACAATAGGAACGGTAATAGGAGGCAAGATGGTCCAATAATAATAAAATTTTCCAGTCCCTACGATAGGAATTATGTGTTAACAACAATTAAGAGGCATATAAGAGAAAAAAAAGGTCCTCTACGATTAAACTTCGTTGGATTTGATAGTGATACTCCTTTTTACATCAATGGAAATCTTACGCCGGACAATCATAGGATTTTTGTTCGAGGTTATCGATTGAAAAAGGACAGGATGCTGTCAGCAGTGTACACTAACCGTGGCATCGTTTACGTAAAGGCCCTCGGAAACGAAGAACCATTACGGATCGATGATTATGATGCCTTAGATCAATTTTTTCGGCAAAACGCTGGAGCACATAGTATTCATTAACAACCTAATTATTTTCGTAAGGAAATTTATATTAATTTTCGAACAACTAATTTATCATAAAATCTATTTTCTATCTAAATTAATATTAGCATATCTATCTATATTCATAATTAGTGACTATTTATTAGTATTTATTTTTATTATTATCCTATCATTATTTTCTGTAACTTTTATTATATATAACTATCGTGACTTGTGATAATATGAGGGCTGCTTCTAGAGAAAATCTTGATATCATGTTGAAAATTCTTTCGAAAAATGACACCGGACTTAAGATTTGCCATATTAACGCTCAAAGTTTGAATAATAAAATGGATGAATTTCGTCTTCTTTTGAAAATTCTGGAATTGACATTATCTGCGTATCGGAGACATGGTTTTTCACGAATGTGGATAGTAATGTGTATAATTTGAAGGGATATCGTCTCTTTCGATCCGATAGGACAACTAATGGTGGTGGAGTTGCGGTGTACACCAGAACAGACATTACGTGTAGAGAGAAGAGTAGGAATGATGGCGGCAATATTGAGTACAATATATAGGCCTAACAGACATATAAATATGGAGCTAATGTTGGAAATGCTTAGTTCGCATACTCTTGGGTATGACCATATTATCTTGACAGGTGATTTTAATGCTAACATTTTAGAGGATAATAGTTTGTTAGAAGATATAAGCACTATTGGTTTTAGCTTAGTCAATGGTAGAAATCCGACTCATTTTACGTCCACTTCGAGTACTCTTCTAGATCTTTGTTTTGTTAATAAAATCTCTCATTTGCAAAATTTTGATCAACTATCTGCATCTATGTTTTCGCGCCATGATATGTTATTCATATCATACGATTATCGGATCAAGAAATCCCGAAAAACTCAAACGTTTGAGTACAGAGACTTCAAAAATATAGATTATAATTCCCTTGCTGTTGACCTATATTCCTTGAATTGGAGTCAAGTGTTTTTTAATTGTTCTGTTGATGAACAATTAAACTATTTTGACAATGGCTTGAAATATCTCTATGAAAAGCATATTCGTGTAAGAACGAAATTTCTTAGAACTGATAGACCATGGTTCACTTCTGATATTAAGGATCTGATTGACATTCGGAATCGTGAATATGCCAGGTGGAAACGCTTTAGGACTTCTGAACTTTACGAAACTTTTAAAGCTGCAAGGGCTGCTGTTAATGCGAAGATTAGGAGATCCAAATCAATGTTTTATGGCAATCATTTTCGAACTTGTATTGACTCACGGAAAAAGTGGAGGGAAATTCATAATTTGGGTTTGGTGAATCGTGTCAGTGATGATCCCCAGGAAATTGACGTAGACCAGGTAAACCGCCAATTTGCAAATATACCATTGCCACCTGTAGTTATGTATAAACATACATATCTACGCCACTCTAACATTATAATGCTATATCAATTGTAATTCATTAACATAATTTATTCTTCTTTTAACATTTTTCTTTAATTTTCATTTTTATCAAATATTTTCTTAAATATCATTTATTATGTAATACTCTTTATTTTTAATATTATCAACTATTTTCCTAATTACTAATTATCTCTTTTTACTCTTTACTTATAAATTATCAAATATTCCCTTATTGTTAATCCTGTTAATCCCGTTAAATCATACGATTTTTGTAAAGTATAAATAAGCTTTCGTTTTTAAAGATTGTTTAATTAAGAAAAATTCGTTGAAGTGACAACATTAAATAAATATTGATTCTAAATAAAGATCATTCTTTTACTCTGTGGACATGAATTTTTATTATGGCATTAGACTAAATCAACGGCAAACGCATGAATTCGATTTCATGCACTTTAGGTAGGAGGAGGTACTGAGGTCATTTATTGACGTTAGATCTAATGCTATTGGCTATGATGGTATGCATCCAAAATTTATTAGACTAACGCTCCCATATACACTTGTTTATTTCACTCATTTCTTCAATACAATTATCACCACCTCTACGTACCCTTCTGTATGGAAACATGCTAAGATCATACCAATTTTGAAACAAGATAACAATTTTCGGCCTATTGCTATATTGCCTTATTTATCGAAGGTCTTTGAAAAATTAGTTTATTTGCAAATTAGTAGTTATCTGTATACTAACTCGTTATTGACGAAAAGGCAATCCGGATTTCGACCACGGCACAGCTGTCTTAGTGCGTTGGTTGATGTAACCGAGGAAATTAGGTGCCAGATTGATAAATGGCACACTATGTCATTTCTTGTACTACTGGATCATTCTAAGGCATTTGACACTGTCCATCATTCCATATTGAAACTTAAACTGAAATACATGTGCAATTTTTCCTCAACAGCACTGAAACTGGGCGACAGAAGTCAAAGCGTTAGCCATAACTCAGTTATATCCAGGAGCTATTCAATGCCAAGAGGTGTGCCACAGGGCTCTATACTTGGCCCATTGTTGTACTCGATCTATGCTAATGACCTACCGTTGCAGATAAAACATTGCCAAATACACATGTATGCTGATGACGTGCAGCTATACATGGGTTGTAGTGCTAGTGATGCTACCAACTGTATTCGTTTGATAAATCAGTATTTGAATCAAATTTATTTATGGGCATCTGCAAATGGTCTAAGCATAAATCCCAACAAATCAATGGCGTTACTGATTGGAGCACCTGAAAATTTTATCTCGAATCTACCACCAATTCAAATTAATGGATCGAATATAGGATTTGTGAGAACGGCTAAAAGTCTCGGCGTAACTCTGAATGGAGAACTAAATTGGTCGGATCACGTAAAAATTAACTGTGGAAAAACTTTTGCGATGCTTCGAAATCTCTGGATGTCACAATATTTTACACCAACTAATATTCGAATGCTATTAGCGAAGACATATTTACTACCGACTCTCATGTACGGATGTGAGCTGATTGCTAACTGCGATGCAGTTAGCAGACGGAGACTTAACGTAGCTTACAATGCTGTAGCACGATACATTTTTGGCATCAGGAGAAATAGTAGCATATCACATTTCGCCCGACTAATTTATAATGTCACATTTGACAATTTGTTGAATTGCCGGACTCTGCTATTTCTACACAAACTTATATACAGTCGACAACCACCTTATTTGTATGAGAGATTAATATTTTCTAGGTCGAATAGAGGGAACAGGATAAACTCTATGAAATATAATAAGGCCATCTCTTAACAACATTTTTTTATTCACTCCATTCGTCTCTGGAACCAACTTCCCCCTCAAATACAAATGATCAGCAATGCAAAGCATTTCAAAACTGCCATTTTCGAGCACTTTACTTAGTTAATGTTCTCTAATTTTTGTAAATTTGTTTCTCCTTAGTTTTATTATAATTTTGATATTCATTTTATTTTTTTTTTTAATACTAATATACTAATGTTTTAATGCTGTGCTGTAATGTTTTTTTCCCACTTTCTTTACTTAAATTTCCTTTTTTCTTAAATTTTAAGTATTTCTTATTTTTTTTAATTGATTTTTTTTGTTAAATTATGTTAATTAAGTTAAAATAAATGTTTCTGAATAAATGTTAGTAACAATTGCTAAGCAATACTGTAATATAAGATTTATTCTTGTTGTATTGTTTTGAATAAATAAATAAATAAATAAATAAATAAAAAAAAAAAGGCTACAATTCAAGGGAGAGTTCAATGGTTGTTTCACTATTTGCCAGTTCATCCATTCGAGGCAAGACTTTAAGAGTTGACGCTCTAAGAGTTGAGGCTCTAAGAGTTGAGGCTTGAAAGATATCAAAAGAAAGTGTAGTACATATATGCGCGAGTTCTGTTCAATTGCTTGTTCACAATCGCCCAAAGACAACAACGTATTGATGATTCGGAAAAATCTATTGCGCCCGTTTCACTGAAAAAACTCGAACTAAATTTTTAATATGTGAGACAGTATGAATCATGGCTACATAATTTTATACCAGAATCAATGTATGGAAGCGAGCAGAGACTCAGCGGACAGATGATAAGGATTTACATACATACATAATTGGTCATCGCAACCCTTTAGTTAGGATTACAACTTATCTCCCCATACCACTTATATTGTGTGTAAGTTTCATACATGAGTGACGAGACCTATTTTTTAAAGCCCACTCCGAACGACAAATTTTTTTGAGAATCTTTTCAAAGCAATTTTATTTAACTCTCAGAGGTTTTGCCAGAAATCTGCTGAGAGGTAGTTGCCCCACAAAAATATTTCTTCACATTTCGTGGTCATATCTTAGTGCACTAAATGTCCCACATAAGTCGTCGTAGTCTATCAGGTAGTGTCGTGTCTTATTAAACGTGTGACTGCAAAATTTTCATCAACTACTCCCCAAAACTGTGTGTAAATTTTCTAAATAATAATAGAAGTTATCGATAAATCGCCTTTTAACTGTTTCTCATACTTTTACAGACGTATTACAAGCTACATTTCGTATGGTTCTACATGCAACATAATCTCCACTGAATAAAGGATTCAAACGAATTACGCTCTGCGCAATAAATTTCTTTTACATTTAAAAAAGCCAGTGACTTGCTTTCTAACATTATATTTTTCCAAATCAATGGCTAAATAATGAACAACATATGGTGGTTAATAATTTCTTTTTTGTTTTTGTTTTTGCTGTTGTAAAATATTTGGTAATAAATTTTAAAATTCTCTGCATGACAGCATTTTGAAAATTATTTCGTACTTTTATGGGCGGACAATAAAACAATAATTTTTGTATAAAAATGTTACGATTTATCGATTTTCAAATGAGAAAGAGCGAAAAGCATACACACATACCACAATGTACATAAATACATACGTGTGTCGTCATTAAAAATTTAATATTTGTGTATAAAAAAACAACAAAAAAAAATTTTTTTTTAAACAATAAATAAAATATTGGTTTTGTCCTTTGTTTAAATTTCACACACACACATATGTATATACATACATATGACGACGAACTCAGAAAATTCGTGTACATTATTAACACTTATAATGTCGAGGAGTACAAAAAGGGTACATACCATAATAATAGAATATGAAGGTTACGGAAGAGATTTGTCTGTATGAGAATCATACGTAACTCAATTGTTTTAAATCAATTAAAAAACTTATCAAACCTAAGATAATTTATGTTCATAAACAAATCCATGTGCTTCTGATAATATTAAAAACAAATTAGCCTGCCTAGGTTCTTTAAGGAACACAGGGCACACAAATCCCTTAACCGTTTGACTGCTAAGCGGCGTAAAAGCGCTGCGTTCATTTGTTACGAAAATCGCATTTGCACTGCGAATTTCAGTGTAAAAATTTAGTCAAAAAGCAAAAATAAAATTAAAAGACGAGATATAGGGTCTTCTCTTTATACAGAGGTTATTAGAATTTTGTAGATTTTTTATTATAATAATTAATTGTACCGTTCTCACCAGGATCACTTAGCAGTCAAACGGTTAAGCATCTTATTACATCTTTGTATTGTTTTATTTTCCAATTATTCAAGCTTAATTGATCTTCTGTAGCAAATTCTAGACTGTTAGGGTTGCCATCTAATATTGCTTAAAAAATTTTTGTATTGTATTGTATTGTATTGTATTGTATATGAGATGTATTGAAGACGCTCTAGTTTAGTTAGTAGCCGTCAGGTCAGGGTCAATGGCAGAAACCTATATATATTTATGGGCATCTGCAAGTATGGTCTAAGTATAAAACCCAGCAACTCAATAGCGTTACTGATAGGAGCACCTAAAAATTTAATCGCGTATAAATATAGACTTTGTTAGAACTGCAAAAAATCTTAGCGTAACTCTGAATAGGGAACTAAATTGTTCGGATCACGTTAAAATAAGCTGTGGAAAAACTTTTGCGATGCTTCGAAATCTCTGGATGTCACAGTATTTTATACCAACTAATATTCGAATGCTATTAGCGAAGACATATTTACTACCGACACTTATGTACGGATGTGAGCTGTTTGCTAGCTGCGATGCAGTTAGTAGACGAAGGCTGAACATAACTTACAATGCTATAGCACGAAATATTTTTGGCACTAGGAGGAGAAATAGGAGCATATCGCATTTCGCTCGACTAATTTACTATATAATGACACATTTGACAGTTTAATAAATTGCCGGACTCTGCTGTTTCTGCACAAATTAATATATAATAGACAGCCACCTTATTTATATAAGAGATTAATTTTTCCTAGATCAAATAGAGGAAAGAACATAAATCCTATAAAATATAACAAGGCCATCTCTCAACAACACTTCTTCATTCACGCCATTCGTCTCTGGAGCCAACTTCCCCCTCAAATACAAATGAACAACAATACAAACCATTTCAAAACTGCCATTTTCAAGCACTTTGCATAGTCTTCTCTAATTTTGTAAATGGTTTTTTCCCCTTAGTTTTATTATAATTGTGATAGTCTTTTTTTAATATTATTGTGATAATTTTTTTTTTTTTTTTTTTTTTTTCTCATTTATTTTTTTTTATTGAATCTTCATTAATAATGAACTAACAATAATTATTCAAATCTTAAAACTACAAAGAAAATCTTAAAACTAAATGAAAATCTTAAAACCAAAACAAAAATTATATATTTATTTAGCCATTGCCAAATAAAATAAAGTATTCAAAAATAATAATTCAATAATAATAATAATAATAAATAAAATATTCAAAAATAAAATTCAATAATAATAATAATAAATAAAAAATTCAAAAAGAAAGTATCATGTCCCTCATCTTCGGCCGAGCGCGGGAGTATCCTTTCTCTTCAAACGAATATGGCCAGCGTGACGTAAGATACCACGGACTAACGGGTTTATGTGGCCATCTAGGTTATCTAAATACTTTTCAGCACATCTTGTAATTTCCATTTTAACCAGCGGAACGTCCAGATCTTTGTGAATATTTGAGTTTTTGATATACCAAGGGGCGGCAGTGATCATTCGTAAAATTTTATTTTGGCGCCTCTGAATTTTCTCCACGTTTGAAGCTGAGGCAGTACCCCATAGCTGTACTCCATAACACCAAATGGGTTTTAATATTGATTTGTATATAAGGAGTTTACAATCTAATTTAAGTGATGAATTTCGACCAATTAACCAATTTATTTGAGCAATTTTCATATTTATTTGTGCCAGTTTTGACTCAATATGCAATTTCCACGTTAAACGACGATCAAGGTGCATACCCAAGTACTTTACATGAGTGCTTTGTGGTATTGTCTGATTATTAATGCATATAGCGGGGCAGGTCTCTCTTCGCAATGTAAAGGTTACGTGGGAGCATTTTTGTTCGTTAACCTTTATCCTCCATTTCTTCAACCATTCTTCCAGTAGGGATACTTGTTCCTGTAAGAACTGCGATGCAATCTGTGGGTTCATATGAACGCTTAAAAATGCAGTGTCGTCAGCAAATGTGGAAGTATGTATGTTTTCACTTATCGGCATGTCAGCTGTAAATATCAGGTATAAAACAGGACCTAGTATGCTACCCTGAGGAACACCGGAGTTAATTTTTTGAGGGGAACTTAAAAAATTACCTTGTTTAATTACAAATTTTCTATCACTTAAATAGCTCTTCAATATTTCATATATATTTTCAGGGAATATTTGCTTCAATTTGAGTACAAGACCTTCATGCCACACCTTATCGAAAGCTTGAGAGACATCAATGAAGAGTGCAGAACAATACTTTTTTTCCTCGAATGCATTTCTTATTACATTAACGAGTCTATGGGTTTGCTGAATGGTACTATGTTTTCTCCTAAACCCAAATTGGTGATTAGGGATACAACCGCATTCATTCAACAAAGGTGCTAGCTTACATATCAGTACCTTCTCAAATAATTTAGATAGGTTAGGCAAGAGACTTATCGGTCTATATGCATCAACCTTGGTATGATCCTTACCTGGCTTCGGTATCATGGTAAGGAGTGAAATGTTCCATTGTGTAGGGTAATATCTTAGTCGAATAACAGCATTCATAATGAATAAAATAACTTTTACTGCTATGCTAGGTAAATTCAATAGCATTTTGTTGGTTATTTTGTCAATCCCTGGGGCTTTCCTCGGGTTAAGATTTTTAATGGCATTCACAATATCATGAAGCTTAAACCTAATGGGTCTGGGAGCCTTCGCAACAACAATTGGTAAATTAATTATTTCGGTAGACTTGTTAGGGGTGAAAACAGTTTTCAGGTGATTCACAAATAGCCTACCTTTTTCTGCATCACTTCTTGCCCAGTTACCATTTGAGTCCCGTAAAGGTGGTTTATTAATAATTGGCCTTTTCAGATTCCTGGTTGCACGCCATAATGAATAATTTGTTTGTGGAGTCGCGTCCAGATTTTCCAAATAATTTTTAAAGGATAGAAGCCTTTGTGATTCAAGTACCTTTTGAAGTCGTTTTGTGCACTCATTTAGTTTTCTTTTAAGTTGAGGTGATCTCTGTAGTTGCCACTCTCTACGGAGTCTTCGTTTTTCTAGCACAAGATTTTCGATATCAGCGGAATAAATTCTGTTGTACCTAATTCGTTTTGGGACCTTAACAGCGCTTTGGGTGGCTAACGTAAGGGTTTTTTCAAAATCATATACTGCCTGGTTCAAATCGTCGATAGTCCTTAGAGGAATATTTTCTGAACAGTGAGAGCTTATGTATTTCTTATATTTTAGCCAATTCACTGTAGTCTCTTTTTCCATTAAGTAGCCAGACGGGGACACGTGATTATTCCATAGTGTTATGATTGTAGGCGTATGATCCGAAGACAGATCCAGTGAGGCTTCTACCTCATATACTTCCCTAGAGATGTTCTTAACTACTGCGAAGTCGATTAAATCTGGAATTTTTTGTCTATCCGTTGGCCAATAGGTAGGCTGCCCTGAAGAAATAACATCCAGTTTCAATTTAGAAATTGAACAGTTTTCGGCCTTTTGGAGAAGTAAGTCGAGAGCCCCAATAGGAGTGCTTTGCATTATAATCACCGGCTGCAATAAAACGAGGGCCTAGTGATCGAAAGAAATGTTCATATTGACTCTCAGTGATCGAGTATCTAGGTGGACAATATAATGACGTGATAACAAGGTTTTGCTGGAAATCTTCAAGACAAATACTAGCAGCCTGAAGGTATTCTTCACAAAAATCACTCATTTGGTAATGTTTTATTCGAGCCCTTATTAAGACTGCGGAGCCTCCACATGACCTATCACGGGGATCCTTTGTGTCGTAAAATAAATAACCGTTCATTTTAAATAAGCTTCTTGATGTCAGATGAGTTTCCGAAATAAGCATGATGTCAATTTTGTTGCTAATAAGGAAGTGTTCAATTTCATTTTTATGCTGGCGAATACCGTTTGCGTTCCAGAAACAAAGCCTTAGGTAATTCACGGCTTATTAAGTACCGCTTGTAACAGCATTGACTGCATTTTTAACATCTCCTGCATCATGTTGCTTAAAGTATTTGTAAAGTTATTTACCGATTGAGCTAGTGCCTCGATAGTAGTTTCAAGCCGACTCAGGTTGGGAGCATTAGGAGTCTGGTTGTTTGTTGGCTGTGAATTTGGTGCTGAGTTAGATTTCAAAACACTGGCGTACGAGATGTTATTTGACACTTTGTTGACTATTGGTGTATAATTATGTGTTTCTAATCTTTGTGTCTGCGTAGGTGGAATTATACTCCTTTGGGCCATCGAGTTCTTTACCATATAATAAACGGGGCAACCCCTGTAATTGGCAGTGTGATTCCCACCACAGTTACTACATTTTCTTAAACTAGTATCGCTTTTAGGCCTGGAACATTTAGCGGTGTTATGTTATTCCCCACAAATTGTGATAATAATGTTTCTTTTTTTCCTTTCCTTTTAAGTTTCTTTTCTTTTTAAATTAAACAACATGAATATGTTGAGTTTTGAATATAAACGCTAGACCGTTCAAAAGTTCTTCAATGGGAATCTGTACTCTATGCAACTTAGATTCTTCGGAAAATACGCTTCACTTCATTGGTATCTGCTCTGTTTTTAATGAATTTAGAATAAAATTTTTTAACAAACCTCAATTAAACCAAACTGAGGTCAAAAATATTCTCAACGCTGAAACTCATAGTTTTAGTTCACTTATTAATTAAATAAAATACAGAAAACTGATCTTAAATGAATTTGCTTAGATTTGTATTTAAATTGATATACAAAATGAAAATGAAATGGAAAATATTAATATTTACGTATATTCTCGTGTCAATAATAACTATGTAGTTATTAAGGTCAAAGTATATGATTTTTTTTTTGGTGCCTTAATATTGCTTTTCTGGCTCACAACTATAAGTTAAGCCAATTATAGACCAATGTTTTTTTTTTATACCAAATTTTCTTTATTTTATTTGTTATTGCATTTATTAAATAAATAAATAAAAATACTTAATTGATCATTACAACCCTTTAGTCAGGACTGCAACCTAACTTCTTACACCAATTATGCAGTGTGGGTTAATTTTATAAAATTTAAATTCTCCGAACGACAGATTTTTGAGAAACTTTTCACGTCACTTTTTTTTACAACCCAGAGTTTTTGCCAGCAAGAAGACATATTTTTTATCGTTTTTATTGGAGATGTCTGACCTGGGGTTTGAACACACTACCTACTACAGCAACTACATTTGATCACTTCATATCCATAATCATTGTAGCGTGTCCCTAACGCTTATTTAGCTGCCAAACGGTCACACGTTAAAATTACCTTGAATTAGTTTGCCAATAAGGGCACATAAAATTTAATTACAGCTGTTGCGCCATAACAATTAATAAATATATAAATAATAATAATATATATAATAATCTAAATTAATTAACATTAATGCTAATATTATACTTAATAATAATAAATAACTAAATTAAATACATAATGAATTTAAAAATATAAATAAGTATCACCCTAATATAGCGTAATGTTAAGGTTCATGACCATATGAATTACAAGGTCGTTAAATTATAAGTATAGTAAATAAGTAGGCAACGGAGTTGCTGAATAGAATAGTACAGTTAGGATTAAGTAAATAGAATAAGTTAGAGTTAAGGAAAGATTGAAATAAATTAGTTGAATTATAACATCTATCTCGATCGGTTTACTTTTAAATCGAAAGGTTTGGTCTTAGTGTTTTTTTTTACAAGTGCCCTAATAAATTTAAAATTATAAATTATTTAATTTTTTATTAACATCCTTAAAAAACATTAAGGATTAACATTTTGGCGCCCGAGCAGGGACTTGTGAAAATAAGTGACAAAAATTATAAATTAGATAAATTATTTCAATTTATTCTAAAAGTAAAAAAAGACCAAATCCGCGCGAACCTTTTATAAATTAATTAAAAAGTTACGCGAGTGTTATAAATTTTATACATACAAAAAAGTGTACTAAAGTTTATAAAAAACCTTATAATTTAATTAAGGTTTACAATTAACATATAAAACCACAAATAAAAATTGAGTACATAAAACCAAAAAATTTTCTTAGTAAAACAAAAACAGAAAATACAAAATAAAAAACCAAAGTAAACGATACAGACAAATGGAACATAAAACATAAAAAAAATTGAACAAACATACATAATATATTGCAGAAAAATAATATAAAATTTAAAAAAAACAAAGTGTGTGGTGAAACGAAACAAAGCAGAAAAATATTAAAAACAGAAATAACAAGAATCAAAACAAATAATACGAAACATAAAAAGAAAAATATATATATTAAAAACAAACATAACAAAAATAACAAGATATACAGTGGTATATTAGTGCTGTGAGAACATATTAACATACAAAAAAAAAAGAGATAGAACAAGCAAAACAAAATAAAATTGAAAAAAAATAAATAAATACAGTGTACAAAGAAATACAAACACAAAAGTGCCATAAATATCACAACATTAAGAATACACCGAACAAATCATCATACTACACAAGCAAAACCATCACATCGTTGGACGACTCCAAATCCTACAATCCAGGACAGGAATTCTGCACAGATGCCCCGTTGTCACTGCATTCTGTGCCGGTCGGAGAAAACTAAGGGGAGTACTTCAGACTCTCAAGAGGTTCGCTGCAAGAAGAGGTCTTCCGAGGGAAGTGCTATGCGACAACGCGACGAACTTCGTGGGAGCCAGCAACGTCCTCAAACATCTACAGCAAGCATTCGACAGGAGTCGACCCGCCCTCGAATCTTACGCAGCGTCGTCTGGGGTGAAGTTCACCTTCATACCACCTCGGGCGCCGCACTTCGGAGGGCTGTGGGAAGCAGCCGTCAAGCAGGCGAAGTTCCTGTTTCTGCGCTCAGTGGGCAACGCATCGCTGACGCAAGAAGAAATGGAGACGATGCTCGCAGAAACAGAGGCGGTGCTCAACAGTCGGCCCATTGCACCGCTGTCTCCAGACCCCAACGACGGAGAGGCACTAACTCCAGCACATCTGCTAATAGGAGAGGGTCTGCGTTCGCTGCCGCTCGAATCCGTAGGCGACGAGAAACTCAAAGAACCCAAATTATGGAAGCGTTGGCGATTACTTTGTGGACTCAAGCAGACGTTCTGGCAGGCTTGGTCTCGCGACTACGTTCTGGGTCTACAAGGCAAACCCAAGTGGTCCAACGAATCGCCCAACCTGAAGCTAGGTCAGGTCGTGATCATCCACGAGGACAATTGCCCGCCTCAACAGTGGCTGACCGGGAGAGTCGTCAAGGTCATAGAAGGAGAAGACGGCAAGGTCAGAGTGGCGGAGGTTGCAACGCGCAACGGCGTTTATAAGCGGCCAATCCACAAACTGGCTCCACTTCCAAATGATTGAAGAAGCTCAGTCCTTCAATGCTGCTGGAATGTTGCGCCATAACAATTAATAAATATATAAATAATAATAATATATATAATAATCTAAATTAATTAACATTAATCCTAATATTATACTTAATAATAATAAATAACTAAATTAAATACATAATGAATTTAAAAATATAAATAAGTATCACCCTAATATAGCGTAATGTTAAGGTTCATGACCATATGAATTACAAGGTCGTTAAATTATAGGTATAGTAAATAAGTAGGCAACGGAGTTGCTGAATAGAATAGTACAGTTAGGATTAAGTAAATAGAATAAGTTAGAGTTAAGGAAAGATTGAAATAAATTAGTTGAATTATAACATCTATCTCGATCGGTTTACTTTTAACTCGAAAGGTTTGGTCTTAGTGTTTTTTTTACAAGTGCCCTAATAAATTTAAAATTATAAATTATTTAATTTTTTATTAACATCCTTAAAAAACATTAAGGATTAACAACAGCCATACAACATTAAATATGTATACAATACACATGTGTGTAGTATTAAAAATAAACCAAAATTGGTTTTTTTTGTTTCTTTTTTTTTAAATAAATTTGAATAATTTATGAGAAAATTTTCTAATTTTGTTAACAATTTTGTTTCATGGTAATTATTTATAATACGTTAGAGACACTTCTAGCCAAATAATTTTTATTCTTGTGGAAAATTTTTCGAAAAGTAATTATTTTGGATATTTTTTTTTATTGTATTGGACAAGAGCGGAGTTTTATTTAAAATGCTTAACTTTAGTGTTTCACTGTTCTAGCGCTACTACAACGGATTTTGCTTTAGCGAGAGAAGGGCACTTGTTCCTGTAAATTATGTAATTTTACATGGCACCCGTCTTTCTGGCAGAGCATATTCATTGGTGGTCGTTTAGTTAGTAGATCGCACACTGCATTACTGACAGAATTCGTTCTTTAGCCGGTGTATTCCTATATGTGAAACTCCCTTCCTGCAGAGATTTTTCCTGTCACCGTAGTCTAGTAGGTAGTGTCTTGGCTTATTAGACGTAAGGCCGAGGTTGAAACCCCAGGTCAGACATCAAAACGAAATATGAAAAAATATATTTTCAGCGACTTCCTCTCAGCAGATTTTTAGCAAAAAATTTAAGAGCAAATAAAATTGCCATGAAAAGTTTCTCAAAAATCTGTCGTTCGGAATCGACTTTAAACGGTAGGTCCTGCCACTCATGTATAAAATTAATACAGACAACATGAGTGGTGTAAGGAGCTAGGCCGTAATCTTGGCTGAAGTGTTGGCAATTATGTATGTATGTATGTATAATATAAAAAGATTTAAATCTAATGACCACAAACACAACTTCTTCTGTTCTCCTTCCCATAACCTATTTTCCTAATTAAAACACAATATACTGCATGAGTAGGGCTCATCATCTAAGTGTTGGTCTTATAAAAAAATATGTTTTTAAAGCCATACCACGCCTATTAAAATTTGTGCAAAATATAAAAAAAATTTCCCTCGAATTTTACTTCAGCATTTCAATGCGAAACTCCCCCTATATATGTATTGAATTTATTTATTAAATAATTAGGTTTCATATGGTTTACACGCATAAAAAAGTTATTAAAAATTAAATTCAAAATATTTCATTTTGCCTATCTAATAAGTGGTTTTAGTCTTGAAATAATTATTCACCATAAACACCCCCCAAAATGATGAAAAGTTTCCCGGCTTCAATTGATCAATTAATTCATTAATACACGTTAATTATTTAAAAAATTTATACTTTTTTTTTGTTATTTCTACTGAAACATATTTTCAAACATAAAATTTATTTAAAGAAAAACTTTACGATGACCCACATGCGTGCTTAATAATAAATAGTGGGAGTAGACCCAACATTATTGCATGCAATCAAGTGTTGACACTGTTTATCACCAAAGAACTTTAAAGCATATGTATGAGTACACTACTCCACAATTTTTAAAGTGTTTGTGTTGTATTTAACTTAACTGCAGTTCACAATAAAGTGGACTTTTTTCACACTCCTCATAGTAGTAGTAGAATTACAAAGGCCTACGATCTGCCTAAAGGTATTGGGTACAATCGATTCATTAACACAATTTACGTTTAACATTAAAATGATAAACAAAAGCTACAAAAACAAAAACAATGCACTTATTTACATGATAGACAAGTAAATAAAAATATACCAACAACATCAATAAAAAAGGAGCATAAACAAGTAAACAAAAATGCAACAACAAACAATGTAAACAAAATACACAAACAACAATAATGAAACAACGATGTTTACATTTGTGGAGATCTCGAGATGGCGAAGATCATTCATCAGACTGTTTACTTTGGCATATAAAAGGCAAGACAAAGCAGGCAAAGGAGTCAGTAAAAATTCCGTTAGTCTTGTGTGTAGACGCGTTGCTTGTGAAGAGAATAATTGTGGTTTGAAAATATCCGTTGCAAAGATCTGTCGAACAATTGTTAGTGTTTACGCAAAATAGTGTAAAGAAGAATAACAAACAAAGCAATTGCTGTTGTTTACATCAAGTTGTGAACACATAATTGTGCGAACAATAAAGAATTTTAATTAAAACTAAACACAAATTTATTTTTCTTTTATTTGCAATATATGAGCTCATATTTTAAACGTTTTTAAAAGATAAAAAGCCAGCTTTACGACCTAGTTTCTCACACCATTTATTTTGTGTGTGTTAATTTTATACATGAGTGGCGGGACCTACAGTTTAAAGTCGACTCCGAACGACAGATTTTTGAGAAACTTTTCATGGCAATTTTATTTACTCTCAGAGTTTTTGCCAGAAATCTGCTGAGAGGATGTCGCCGAAGAAATACTTTTTGTATTTTATTTTGATGTCTGGCCTGGGGCTCGAACCCTGGATTTTCTTCTAATAAGCCAACACACTACCTACTAGACCACGGCGACTTCATGTATGTCGAATGCTATTTCCAAATCAAAGGTTTTCTTAATACAAATGATATGTTTCTGTATCTGGACAACACATGTTATTAAGCACTTTAACATTTTGCTATCGCCGTAAATAGTATGTATTGCGGTATTAGGCGTAATGCGACTAAAGTCAGTACAGAGAAGCTGGATTTTTTTTTAATATAAAATAGTTTTATTGTACTTGTACTCTTCTTCAGATTTCTAGTTTTACTTTCCAGGTTCATTGATAAGCACATTTATTTTTCGATACCCCACTTGGAAGCAGATGGCTTTCACCAAGAATTTTTTCCATTTTATCCGATTGGCTGCTATTGTTGGACTATGTTCCGGTTGTTTATTATTCTGCCTTAACAAACACATTATTAACAAGAAAATCTAGGCGTTACTATACGAACGCCTGCTATCTTCGGTTGTCTTTAAGAGTAGTCAGTTAATCACTGTATCTTGAAAACAGAGTCAAGGCATTATTTCCTTCTTTTCAAAGGTAGGATTATTTTGGCTTTTACAAATTAGGCGTGGATTTTAAGCTGGCAGCGTCATCGGTCCACTTTCCTTTGTGGAAGACTTTAGCCAGGCGAAAACTATAGATTGATTAATCAGCTAATGTAAGCTGAGGTGGTGAGATTTGATTCTGTTCGACTTTGTCTTGTGGAGTTTTTAAGTTTTTAAGTCGAAGCTGTTCAGTTTCATTTATACACCATTTTAATAACCTCACAGCAGTCATTACGGTTAGCAGGCACGGTGATCCAGTGTGCTGGCTTATTAGACGAAAGCCCGTTGAGAAACCCCTAACTCAGACATCTCGAAGAAAACGCAAACGAAATGTAAATTTAAATCTAAACAGTCTTCGATTGAAAAATCTGAAAGCAAATTAAGTCGCCGTAGTCTAGTAGGTAGTGTTTTGGCCTATTAGACCTAAGGCCACGCGTCAAACCCCAGGTCAGACATCAAAGCGAAATATGAAAAAATATTTCTTCGGCGATTTCTGGCAAAATCTCTGAGAGTAAATAAAAAATTGCCATGAAAAGTTTCTCAAAAAAAATCTGTCGTTCGGAGACGACTTTAAACTGTAGGTCCCGCCACTCATGTATACAATAAACGCACATAACATGAGTGATATTAGCAGCTAGGCCGTAATCCTGACTGAAGGGTTGTAATGGCCAATCAAGTTTCTCAAAAATCTATCGTTTGGAGTCGACTTTAAAATGTAGTTCCCACCACTCATGTATAAATTTAACACACACACATAACACAACATAAGTGGTGTGAGAAACTAGGTTGTAATGCTGTCTGAAGGGTTGTAAAGCTTCGGTTTATTTCGGATATTTAAGTTGGGCTGGGAATCACGGGCTCGCAGCTAGTAACTACTCGACTAGGGAGACTTATTTTTAACGAAAATTATGGTTACGATAGTTGTGTGTTGGTTTACTGCACAGATCTTCGAATTTTCTGGTATTAACTCCGGGAGTCACTTGAGCTTTGCAAATTGTGTTGTCCATGGTCGAGTTTTAACTAAAAATCGCATCACACATACATGGCCTTATAATTAGAAACGACTTAGCAACATGTATGTTTGTTAATTTATTCTACAGTTTTCACTGTGTACCTGAGGTCAAAGGTTTTGTTTAGAGGACGTCTTACATACTTTTTTCCATCAGATTGTGACAAATTAAACTTAGATTCGTCACTCCAGAGAACTCTGTTCTAGAAACATCGTTTCTAACAGAACTTCTACTCACAGAACATGTGTATTCAAATGTGATGTATATAAAATCCATGACTGCTTAAGAATATAAGAACGATTAATACATCCTAACCAGAGGTGATAGACAAATGGCGAAGTGGTTGTAATCGGTTTTACAACGGGACCTTATAAGATTTCTTTAAAGCAGCTGGCCTATTCAAACCGATTAATTAAATTTAAATTTTTTTTAATTTTAAGGAAAGAAATTAAAAAAAAATTTAAAACATAATTTCATGGAAATCCCTGTAATCCTGTAATATTTTTTTTTTTTTGTTGTTGTTTGCCTTAGTTATTGTATGGCATTACAGTTACATTTATTCCTCATGTTAATATGTGCTGTGCTATGTACCATATCACTAAGTGTTGAGCCGCATTTGAAACTCTTGTCTGACGTAATGCCAGTGTTTAGGCTTAAAAAACATGATGTTTTCCTGTGTTATGGATCTTCTAATCCTAAGAGATTTTTTGTTTGTTTTTTTTTTTTTTTGAAACGTGAGTTCACATAAAGGAAAATGCGTTAACATTTTGAAGCATTTCAGCTGTGTATTAAACAAAGGATAACATGTTATGTTACGGTAACCAAACCATTCAAGCATTATATTGTACATCCATACATTTATTCATATTCATACTCATACTCATCATATATTTTGTAATTTCTTTCATTTATTTTTTAATACCACAAAAAAAGAGAAAAAATAATATTTTTTTTAAGTAAATGATGTTTTAAACATTTTCATTTTACAGTAAGTGTCTCTCTAAGCTAAATGCGGCTGTTGTAAAATGTTTAAAAGTTACAACCGAAGTGTCAAAATGAATAAAAGTCAATTGTCAGGTGGGATTTGCACAAAAAAAATATGAATTATTATGAAAAGTAAGAGAAATTAATGGAAAAAGAAATTTCTTAAGAATAGAATTTCATTTCCATCAAACCAAAAAAAATCTTTGAAAAAAAACCTATGAAAAGTAAAAAAAATTTTTTTTGTTTTTCTTCAAACCATTTAAAATAAATTATTTCCTCTCTTTAAATATCTAGCACAGTTTCCTAAAATTTTTATTATTTAAAGTGTTTTTTAAGAAAAATATAAAATTTTCGCACCCATACTTGGCACTTGGAACCACAGAAAAGGTACCATAATTTTTTTCTTTTTGTCTCTTGGTTTTTTTTATTTTTTTTATTTTTTTTTTATTTGTTTTTTGTTTTGTCGTGTAGATATTTAAAAACTATTTTTACAATTTGTTTGTGGTTAAACACATAATATGTATGCATGTCTGTCTCTGCAGAAGACCTAACTAAGGAAATCGACATGCTTTTGAGTTATTGAACAAAATTATTAAATCACTATGAAGCACGAAAAATAGAAATAAAGTCTGTGAAAAAAACCACACAAAAATATTTACACTGTCTTACAAAATATTTAATATTCGGCAAGAAAAATGGTCTTATGGCATATATAATGTCATTACAATCCAACAGTCAGGATTACAGCCTAGCCTTTCACATTTAACCGTAAATCGAGCCTTAACATGCTTCATAATTCTAGCTTATGTATCACTTTTTTTACATACTTGTAGCAGCATTCATACATAAATAATTGGTCAGTACAAGCCTTCAGTCCGGATTACGACCTATTTTCTCACACCACTTATGTTGTGTGTGTTAATTTTATACATTTTATACAGTTTAAAGTCGACTCCGAACGACAGATTTTTGGAGTAATTTTTCATGACAATTTCTGATTTACTCTCAGTATTTTTGCCAGAAATCTGCTAAGAGGTAGATACATATATTTTTTGTATTTCGACCTGGGGCCAGTGAATTCATAAATACTTTAAATTCAAGCTCTTGTAAGTTTCTGTGGGTTATCAAACATATGCATGGGTCAGGTATTGTCACAATGGAGTACAGCAATTTTCCAGTTGATCACTCAAAAGCGCTTTAATAGAATTCCGTGATTTAATTAACTGTTGATAGTAGCGTTCAGTATCGTTTATTTGATCGAATTGTAAAAGCTCATGGTCTTTCTTTAAAACTTCACTTTGCTTTGCTTATGATCGTTTAAATACCATTGTTCAACACTTTTAATCATTTTCATTAGAAATGGTTGCAATTCTTTACGTTTTAGCACTGATTTGCAGTTGAAACTTGTTCATAAAATGTTTCTCTGGTGATTCATGTGACACGCTCTTATTCATACGGCTGACAACTATTTGGTGCTGAAGAACATCAATAATGATATCGTAATAATCGTCATTACCAAACTCAAAGAAAAAAAATTTGTGTTTTAAATTTTAAATGTTGACATAATATTTGTTTTCCACCCAATATTTAGACAATCTTATGGACCCTTTATAATTATACTTTAGAATACAATTGAAGCATTAAGTTTTGCTTCAAAAAAAAATATTTTCTCAACTTTCTGAAAAAAAAAACTATGACCAATCAAAGGAACTGTCAAAAACAGTCCAACAGCCGTGATTAAAAAGTGTATTAGAGTGGTATTTGTAAGGGGACAGAAGAAGAAGTTGAAGCTGAAGTAAAAAAACAAACGGAAGGAATTGAACTGAAGTGAACGTGTTGGCTAAGAATACATAGATATTCTTTCAGGAATTTTATTGAAGCTGTATGCTGCTTATATGCCGAAAAACTATACGGAGAGACGTTTGCAAAAATTCATGAAAAATAAAAAAGAAAATAATTTTTTTTTTTTGTAAAAAAAACCTTGAGTAAATCAATAAATTTAAAAATAAACTCTTATAACAGAAAGGAGCAACCATAAAGATTTTTTTGTTTAAAAAAAAACTTAAAAAAAATTAAGTAGAATAAAATTCTTTGAAATTTAAATTTTTAATTTTTTTTAATTTCAATAAAAAATATTATTTTATTTTAATATTAGCTCACAAATTAAAGGTACAACAGAAACAAATTTTGGGTAATATGACTGAAAATTTGCAAACTTTCTTAGGATTACAATAAGACATAAATGTGGATGGAAGAAATTGAAACAAAGGCACAGTTTTTTGGAAAAAAATGATTTTCAGTAATTTTTCTTATTAACAAAGCAAATACAAATCCAGTAGATTTTCCATATGAAATAAGGGATTTGTTTGAAAAATCTGGTGTTAAGAAAAATTGATAATTTGTCAATAAATATCATACTCTACAAGGAAAGAAATGGCATTTGAATTAAACATTAAAACAAAAGAAGTAATTTTTTCTCAGACATAAAAATTTATTCGAAAAGATAATTTTTCCTTTAGTTTTCCACATGTTTTTATTTTAAAGTTGGCTGTTTTATTATTATAAACGCCAAATAAATGATTTAAAATCCTTTAACACAACTGATGGCAATGTTATCACAAGCAACATATAAAATATATGTAAAAATTTCCCATTAATAATACCAAATATTTTTCAAAAATATTTTTAAGTTTTACAAAAAAATTCTAATGCCAACAGATTTATAAAAAAAATAACTTTAGAAGTTTGGGTTGTAAAATTGTTTAAATTTTCAAACTTTGTACTTCTTAATAAAAATTGTTTTGGATGTGTTACGGTTTGATACTTCAGATGTTAACAAAATAAAAAATAAAAACAAAATGAAATAAAAAATTAAAAAAAAAGATTTAAAAAAAAATAAAATAAAAATAATAAAAAGTCAAAATAAAATAGAAATTAAAAAAAAAATAAAAAAATTTAATTCAAAATACAAAAAATATTTCCTCGGCGACTTCCTCTCAGCAGATTTATGGCAAAAAACTCTGAGAGTAAATATAATTGCCATGAAAAGTTTTTAAAAAATCTGTCGTTCGGAATCGACTATAAACTGTAGGTCCCACCACTCATGTATAAAATTAACACACATAACATAAGTGGGGTGAGAAACTAGGACGTTGTACAATGGGTCAATTCGACCTCCACGTTAATTCGACCTCCAACTACACGTCCTCTAACCTAACCTAACCTAACCTAAAAAATAAGGTGAAAAGAAACTCATAAAGCATTCTTAAATCCAATTAATATCAGATATAATATCAATAATATTATATATGGATGGCAACTGAACCTGAATTTATATGTCAGCTGGCAACTAAAAATTTGTATTTGCCGAAAAACATTATTTTTTTGTACTTGAAATGTTTAAATTTTGATTATCAATTGCTGTCTGGAATACCTTTTTTGGAAAGTAGAAATGCAACTGAGATTAAGTTGCCATCCAGAATCGAGCCAAAAATTTGCTATTCCCTGATAATATTTGGAAAATTATAAAAATTAAAAAAAAAATTGGTAAACGAAACTTTTTCGGATTTCAAGCACAAATAGTTTATTAAATAGTGTGCTAATCCAGAAATTCAAATGATTTCCAGTAATTCTGGTCTATTAAGCGTTGATTATTTCAAACGAATAACGAGCGCATTGATCATAGGGAAAAAAATAAATTCATGAAATTCAACTGATTTCCAGAAGCTGTTATACTGTTAAACATGATTAAATACGTTGATTATTTCAAACTAATTTCGAAGGCATAACATTGCTCATATGAAAGGAAAATTATTAAATTCTAGTTTCTTTTCACAAAACTTCTATTTTACTTTTTGAATTCCAATGTTGTATGAAAAAAAAAATATATTTTTTTAAGCTGATCCATAATTACGGAAATTAAATTAAAATAAAAAATTTATTTAGAAGTTCTTTAGAATTTTTTTAACTGTTTTAAAAACAATATTTAAAAATAAAAAAAATTTTGAACCAAAAATTTTAAATAAGTTTTGAGTTCCCAAATGTTTAAAAAAAAATTTCAAACGAAAATTTTAAATAAGTTTTAATTAAGTACCCAAATGTTAAAAAAAATTGAAACGAAAAATTTTAAATAAATTTTGAATTTCTAAATGTTAAAAAAAAATAAAAAAATTTGAAGAAAATTTTTAAAAAAATTTTGAATAAATTAAAAAGAATAAAAAAATTAAAAAACAATAAAAACAATAATAAAAAACAATTAAAATAAATTTTGTATCAATTTTGTATAAACTTTGAAATTTTTTAAAAAAATTTTCTTTTAATATAAATCGAATAAGATTTTAAAACATCTTAGAATCGTCATGATTTCTGACAAATAAACGTTAAAACATTTTCTAATTATGCATCCACATTTGCAAAATTTTTGAAATAAAGCTATTTGGAGCTGTCTAAACTTTAGTAATTTCATAAACAATTTCTTTAATATCCTTCATAATATTATGAAATCCTTCTACAGTCTTCCTCCATTCATTACTTATATATGTGTGTTATTATGATAAAATGTGTGTTATATTTTTTGTTGTGCATTACTTTTTCTGTTGCGGTAATATAATGGCAGGTAATCCTTGTATAATCCTTTTAAAATGCTGCTTTTTCTTTTTGGTTATAATTTGTTTTTTTTTTCAAGAAATAAATTGTAGTTATTAAGGTGGCACTAACTTTGGGATAATATTATTCAATTTCTTTTTTTTCACAAATTATTTTTTAATTTTTTAATAGAATTGTCACACAAGAAAAAAATTTTTTCAATGAACTGCTCTTTTACGCTTGGTTTTGTATTTTTTTTTTGGTTTTTAATTTATTTTCTCTTTTATTTTTAAGAAAAATAATAATTTTTGCTTTTATTTATATTTTTCAGAACTTCATTTCGTTTTTTAATTCACGAACATTTTTAAAATTTTTAAATAAAATTATTTTTAAATTAAAATTTTTATTTCGTTTAATTTTTTAAATATATTTTTTTATTTTTTAAGAATTAATTTTTTTTATAAATTCTTTTTCACTTTTTCTTTTTATATCACTTTCCGTTTTGTTTTAAAAATTCTTTACGACCGTTTTCCAATTTTTTTTTCGTATAATTTTTCGCCCGTTACAACACGACGTATTCACGAAAATGTGCGTAATTTTTTCGTTTATTTTTTTTGTTGGCCTTAAAGGAAAAACTGTTTTTGGATTTTCAACTTCGGTTTGGTTTACAAAAATGTTTCTTCTTGTGATTTTTAAACTACGTTTTCGTAAAACCGTACAGTGTGGTGTAAATGGCTAAGATTAAATACGTTTTTTACGTTACGAGTACCAAATTGTTTGAATATCCCGGCAACACTAAATTCACTCTGCTTACGAAATTTATGAATTGCGTGCATTTCACTACATATCGCCCATACAATGTGTATAAATTGTAGAGCATAAAAATATACTTTTGTGTGCAAGCTGAAGTACCATATAAAAGAAATCCAATTCCCCATACATACACTTGCAAAGCATTTACTCTCTTCAACACACAACTCTCTGTGAGATTCTCTCTTATTTGGATGATATTTCAAATTGTGTCTCTCATTCTATCTGTACTGGGTACAAACATTACATGTGTGTGGATTTAGTTCAGTTAAACTATGGGTTTTTTTCGTACCATAAAAAAGAGTTTGAATGTTAAAAAATGAAATAAATACGAGATTTTCATTACTCGCACTTGCAAACGCTATAAGAAAGTGTTTTTTCCCGAATATTTGTGCATAATATTGCATGTGGATTTGGTTCGGTTAACCTTATTCTGGTCGTCGTTGTTTTACCGACCGACCAGGAGAGCATTGGATTTTTCATCACTGAGAGTAAGTGTCTCATGACGCATGCCCGGTTCTATTGTGTATTGTGTGTGGTGTGTTCTTTAATTTTCATATTAAATGTTGCAAAATATTTAAAAGCCTTTTTAATATGCAGGCTATCGATGGCAATTTATTGCCTTAAAATGTTGCAGTTTTTGTCATGCAAACAATAGGACCTATAGAACGTACAATATTAAACATCCAAACCTTTATGTTATTTTCGGTTACTTTCGCTACTGGATAATAAAGTTATTATAGGTTTGAAGGAAATACACAACAATTTAGGAACAAATTACCACAAAATATATGAGGCTATTAGAGGTCAAGCAACAAAACATACAGCCGTAAGGTAAAGGCACATGAAATCACCTTGTTACCGGGTTTCAGTGTAAATATAACGGCTGGAAACGAGATTTTAGGGAAATTTAAATTACAAAGGCATATACTTACATACATACATACATACATATATACATAATTGCTATTTACAACCCCTCCGTCATACATACATAACATACATAATTGGTCATTACAACCCTTCAGTCAGGATTACGATCTAGTTTCTCACACCACTTATGTTGTGTGTGTTAATTTTATGTATGAGTGGTGGGACCTACAGTATAAAGTCGACTCCGAACGACAAATTTTTTAGAAAAATTTTTCATGGCAAATTTATTTACTCTCAGAGTTTTTGCCAGAAATATGCTGGGAGGAAGTCACCGAAGAAATATTTTTTTCAAATTTTGTTTTGATGTCTGGTCTGGGGTCGCCCCTGGCTTTACGTCTAATAAGTCAACAATCTACCTACTAGACTACGGCGAATTCAACCCTTCCGTCACGATTAGTTTTATACATGAGTGCGGGGACCTACAATTTAAAGTAGATTCCGAACGAAGACAGATTTTTGAGAAATTTTTCATGGCAATTTTTATTTACTTTCAGAGCTTTTGAAAGAAATCAGCTGAAATTCAGCCTGATGACATGGGGATTGAATCTTCGTCTTACGTCTAATACGCCAACGCACTATCTACTAGAGTAAGGCGGCGGCATAAGCTGTGTTTATTATTTAATTTACGATTCCTGGTTGAGATAGCACTAGGGAACCTAGTAATATCACTGTATAGTAATATTGATATTGAAGGCTCCTAGAGGTAGTATTCCAACAAAGGCCAGACTTGCCCTACGATATACAAAAGTTTTGTCTAAAAATTCTGCATGGAATGTACACCATGATGGGCCGAACAATGGTTCCATAGGTCATGAACTATGTTTTGGGTAGAAAATCAACTCAAATGGAGTTAGGCAAAATACATAGACTATTGTGTGTTGGTTTAACGGGTTCTATTGGACTTAATTCCATTGCACAGGGTGGTAGCGAAAATTGGAGGCTATAGCTACAGAGCCTATCGTAGCGTGTGTTGTGGTATAACAAGGACAATGAAAGAGAACCTGTTCTACAGCGTTACTAAAGGCTCTGTTGGATTTAAGCCCGTTTCCACATGGTAGCAAAGAAAAAACTTTACAGGCAATGGTTAGGATAATGCCAGACGGATCTAATTCGAGGTTCATTAGTGGAATTCATGACGTATTTCATTGAGAGGCTGATAGCCTCCTTCTTAACTGTTCTCTAAACTGAAGCAGTAGCCTCTAAGATTATGGAGAATGATTAGAAACGTTTTCATTTGCATATCCATAAAACGAAATTGAATCCAATAATTCAATCAAATATGTTAATAAGTGCACTTAATCTCCCATAGAAATGAATGCATGTATGCTTACAAAAAATTAAAACTCTTTCCCAATTTATTTATTTATTTTTGCTATCAAAATGTAATGTAATGTCCTTAAACCATATTTGACCCACATTTGCAACAATGTCGCTTATGAATTTTGTTCTGAAGTTTTCTGAATTTAATTTAAAATTTTACTCATAACTTAAGTTTTCTTTGCAATGTTTACTAAAATCAAATGATTTGTTTTTAATTTTAGTTTTCAACAAAAAACTTTAAATATTCAAACACCCAGAGTATCAATACAAAAGTTTTCATATGTATCTACAAAGCTGTTGCCTGGGAATGTATGTTTAACTACAAGAAACTTTATAAACATTTTTTACATTTTACTTGAAATGTAAATAAGCAGCAAAGAAACTTACAAAACCATGTTTAAAATTTTGATGTCTAAAGGGAACATGTTGGCTTTCCATAAACATAAAACCTACATGTTGTTACAAAGTGAAACAGTTGTTGCAGCAGCATGTTGAGATTCAACTTGCTTACAGTAAAGACTACTCTGTTAAATGTTAAGTAGGGGAAATTGTTTACAAATTAAACATATTGCAAGCATATGTTACCCCTCTAAATGTTAATTGAACAGCAACATGTTGCTGGTATTAGATATTTTTAGGTATTTTAGGCATTATTTAGATTTCGATTGAACATGTTAATGTTCCCCTTACTTACATTTGACTGCCCAGTGTTATACTGAATATGTGGTATAATCTTAAGTAGTGGGTATTTTTTATCAACATGTTGTATTGGAAAATTTAATTAACATTTTGCATTGAATGTTTATTTTAAAACCTTTCAACAAAACCTTGTATATTTTGAAAGACCCATGTTTATACACTCCAAAAATGTACAACATGCTTACATATTTGACTATGTGTCAAAAATAATAAATTAAACAGCAACAAATGAAGGTAATGAAAAACTATTAAACAATGAATCTGAACCCAAAAGTGTATTCGAATATTAATCAGTTAAGCACAGATGATCGATAAATAAGTAAATATTGTTAAGGACTGTTACTTCTTGGAGAAGTAATATGATAACATATGTATATAATAACTGCTATTTACGTATCGCCAAATGGGTAGCAGTTTTAATTTAGTATTCAATAAAAAGCAACAATTACTTGCATTTTAATATTTCCACACTTTTAGTTAAACTTGTTGCCTAAATTGTGTGGAATTTTTTGTATTTCAACTTATGCATAAAACTTCTTTTAATTCCATAAACAAAATCAAAAAATGTTAAGTTGTATTGTTGTGGCGTATGCAACTTAACCCATATAAACCATATAAACTTATTTACTCTATTAGTGAATTGTTGGATTCTATGTTTTTATGGTAAAATAATCGAATCAACTCTTTAAATTCCTGAATAATAAGAAAAAATAAAATTATTCTGTTGGATTATGTTGATGGGTTTTCAGTTTTATTCAAATTTTTATCAAATTGTTTATAAACAAATACACCATTTTGTACCATGGATTCTATATTTTTATGGCAACAACTCGAATCAACATGTGAAATTGCAAAGCAATGAAAGCCATAAAACTCTTCTGTTACTGCAACTTCTTCTTCTATTCACCACATTTTATGTGTAAGGTGGACAATGTTGTACCCTTTCTTGTTCATCAACAGCAACATGTTGCCATTGAACTTAATGAACAAACAACTTGTTTAATTATTATACGGATATAAGGGCATGGATTCTATGTTTGTGGACATCAACTTGTTCAACATTTTTAAAGCAGCATAGGAGATTTTAAAGTTGTTGATGCCACCATATTGACAGCAAATGCTATTTATGCTAATGGCAATAAACTCCTAAATTTTAAACCAAATTCATTACAACTTCTTATGTTTGTAGAGAAATAGCTATGAAGTTTAACTTTTGAATACTAAAAAATACTGATGATGCCGTATAACCTTAAATTACTACAATTTTAGGTTGAAACTTATACAACTATATCACTTTTGCCAACAGGTGCTACTATGGTCTCAATAGGCAATTGAGTAGCAAAGACCTCTCTCGTACGACAAAACGAATACTCTACAAGATGCTCATCCGACCCGTGCTTATTTATGGTGCAGAGGCATAGTCACTATTAAGTACTGGGAGTATTCGAGAAAAAGTCCTACGTAAGATCTTCGGTCTAGTGATGATTCAGATGATTTCCGCATCAGATCGAACAGTGACGTGTATGAGCTCCTCAAGGACAGAGATGTTGTGCAGCATATTAACATCCAGCGGCTGCGCTGGCTTGGGCATGTCTTTCGAATGGAGGAGGATGTTCCGGCAAGACGGTTATTTGCTGAGGGGATCTGCGAAAATCGGCGAAGAGGACGACCTTGTTTGCGTTGGAAGTACCAAATCGAGAAAGCCCTGTCATCGATTGGTGTGTCCAACTGGCGTAGATGCGCAAGAACCAGAGGCCCTTGGAAGGATGTGTTAAGGCAGGCCGAAATCCGTTAATCGGGTTGTTAATGGCCAATTATGTAAGTAAGTAAGTAAGTGATCGAGCGAACCCTTTGGTATACTAATACTGTGGGTATTTGGCATACAGAGGGGTCTGTACGATGACTGTGTTTTGCATTGTTTATGACTATTTAGCGCTTCTTCTATCATGTTTCTAAAAATATACCCTACCTCAAGCAAGTGGTATAAACATTACTTAAGACGAGAAGTTAAGTTTTTTTGTTGTAGAAGAGAACTTCATATTCAATACGCAAAGGGAGCGTACAACATTGAGAGCAAGTATGGATGGAAATTTGTGCAGTCGGATGGGACTTTCTTTGTTTTTCCTTTGAATTTTTCAAAAACTTTCACACTTCATTAGATCAGGGATGTATTCATTTTACGTTGTTTCGCTATTTTACCAATCGATTGAACGCAAAAACTCTGGCATAAGATTTTTACTCTCATTTTCGAAATGCGGATTCAATTTCAATCGTGTTAGTTTGCCTTTCTACGTTTTCTTGGTCGTTTAGCTACTAATTTTTGCAGCGTAGAAAAGGGGTACAGTCCATAAGCTTGCTTGCAGTGATGAATCGAACTCGGTTATTCACTTTTTCAAATTTTAAAACAATTGGAATTTGATAGCGAAGCGATTGGTTGTTTTAGTCTTGGACTACTACTTTTATTTGGCCAAGGATTTACTGAATATGGCACATAGAAAAAGATGTAGAATATGACGCATATATTACTCAAAACTACTGATCTAGGTATTCCTAATAATCTGCCCGAATCTTTTTTTGGAAAAAATATACGTCATATGGTCTTAGTCACTTACTTATTTACTTATTCCGTTAGCCATTAACAACCCGATTAACGGATTTCGGCCTGCCGTAACACATCCTTCCAGGCGTCTCTGCTTCTTGCGCGCCTACGCCAATTGGTCACACCAATCGATGACAGGGCTTCCTTGATTTGATCCTTCCAACGTAAGCAAGGTCGTCTTAGTCACTGACCTCCGCAGATCTTCGCATCAAACACTCGTCCCTTCAGAGCATCTTCCTCCATTCGACGACATGGCGGACCCACCTCAGCCTCTGGATTTTAATACGCTGCACAAAGTCTATGACGTTGAGGAGCTCATACAGCTCACTGTTGGATCGAATGCGGAAATCATCGCCAACTCGCAGTGGACAAAAGATCTTATGTACGACTTTTCTCTCGCATATTCTCAAGGCTGCTGCATCAGTACTTAATAGGATCCATGACGCTACGCCATAATGAAGCATGAGCAGAATGAGCGTCTTGTAGAGTATTCGTTTTGTCGCACGAGAGAGGTCTCTTCTACTCAATTGCCTATTGAGATCATAGTAGCACCTGTTGGCAATAGTGATCCTGCGCTTGATCTCCAGACTAACATCGTTTTTGGTGGTAACGGCGGAGCCAAGATAAATAAATTCCTTGACTGTTTCAAAAGTATAGTTATCGGCCGTAATATGAGAATCAATACTCCGCACGTCTCTACTTGTCGATAACATATATTTTGTTTTGCCCTCATTTACTGCCAGACCCATCTTAATTGAATCCCGTTCAATAGCACTAAAGGCAGCAGTAACATCTCTCTTGATACGCCATATGATATCAATGTCGTCGGCGTATTCAAGCAATCGGACGCTTTTGTGAAAAGTAGCGATTCACTCCCGCCTTCCCCAGAACACTCTCCATAGCGAAGTTGAAGAGGTCGTATGATCGCCTTGTCTGAAAACTCACACGGTATTAAAAGGTTCGGAGAGGTCCATTCCTACCTTGACGGAGCTGCTGGAATTGCTCAACGTCATTCTGCATGGCCTTATCAACTTCGTAGGTACACCGTGCTCAGACATTACGGCAAAAACACGATCCCTTATGGGGCAATCGAAGGCTTCCTTATAGTCGACAAAAAGATGGTGTGTGTTGACTTATTTTTTGTGGGTCTATTCCAGGATTTGGCGTAGTGTGAAGATCTGGTCGATAATGGACTTGCCAGGTCTGAAGCCGCACTAGTAAGGTCCAATCAGTGTTTTGACGAGTGGCTTCAGTCGTTCACACAATACGCATGTAAGGACCTTATATGCGATAGGGAGAAGGCTTATACCCCTGTAGTTGGTACACATAGTAGGGTCTCCCTTTTTCAGAACAGGACAGAGGACACTGAGTTTCCAATCGTTGGGCATACTTTCCTCCAGCCATATTTTGTAAATAAGTTGGTGCATGCGCCCTACCAATTCATTACTTTCGGTCTTAAACAATTCAGCGGGGAGGCCATCAGCTTAATTGTTTTTAAGACGCGTAATTGCGACTTTGAACTCTTCATCGTTAGGTGGCGGAATATGAACTCTGTCATCATCGATCGGGTTCGGTATATCATATCTAAAGGCGGTATTGTTATCGTCATCGCCTTGTAGCAGAGTAAAGAAGTGTTTCTTCCTCAATCTCAGCACCGCTTTGGAATCTCTTACCAAGTCACTTAGATCACCATAATTAGAAATAATTTGTCATTGTGTTGTAATCAATAAAGGAATACTTTAAACGCCACCTAGCGAGATTCCCTGGCACGTGTTCACTACTATATGCTACAAAACGCATTTGACTGCTACATACATATACAATATGCGAAACGTTTTCTTGCATCTAATTTTCATTAATTTTTCTTTCCTGTATCAGTAACATGTTGAGGCGGTATAAAATCAAATAAAAAAGGAAGGAGAGAAAAATTCATATGATGAGTTTGATTTTTTACAAGCATATGTACACGGTAATTTAAATTAAGTTACACGGGATTGTTTTTCATTTTAATGGAGCCAACAATACAACGTACAAAAAAAAAAAGAAAAAATAGGGTAGAAACAAGGAAAAAAATTTAAATCAAATGATTAGTTTCTAACAAGTGTGAGTACCCACTATACGTAGATAGATATGCGTGTGTATGTGTGTCTTTAATTTATGATGGGTTTTGCCTTTTTTCTGTTCTAATACGCGTACGCTGCTAGTCTTGTTGAAAATAAAACAAGAAAAAAATACGAGGAAAAAATTTTACAACATGATTATAATGTTTTTGTTGTTGTTGTTGTTGTTTTTTATACTTATAAATTGATACCATTTTTTTCGTTCTTGTGTATGTATGTATGTATAAATATTTTTAGTTAGTGTTTGTTCTGAAATTTTTCTGTTCTGTTTATACCCTACTGTAACTCAATATGTACGTGTGAGATTTTATTTCCCTCCATACATCCACGCTTTACAGTACATACTCTCCCTTGCGCTCTTTTCTAGACACCACCAATACACAGGCAATAAATGTTTTCTTTTTCCGTTTTATACAGTCGGTGTAATTAAATTGTTTATGGTTCAAAAGGTATGATGCGGTATTTGATTTGTAGTCTCTTCGGTTTCCTTGTTTTCATTCTCACATTCACTGTTGCTTACCACGTTTTACTTGCACACCATGAGGTTGATAATGACGTTGTTAATAATCGCTAAGTTGACTGGGCTGTTGTCGTTGTCGTTGTTGCCGTTGCCGTTCATGTTGTTTTATGTTGAGTTATTGCCACAAACGATTTCTATTTATACAACGCACCTGTGACCTTTGATTGTGTTTTCCTGTAACAGTGTCTGTGAGTGCTTTAGTTTCCACGGGTTTTAATAGCGTGTTGCGGCATTTCAGCGTAAATTTGTGGTAATTCTGTTATTTTCAACGTCTATGCTTTCAAAATTCCAACAGAGAAGGAAAATGGTTATGAATCAAGGCCCGATAGTAGTTTTGTGTTTGTTTGTCTTATTCGTAGATTCGATGATTAAAAACTTTTTACACATATTTTTTAAATTAATTGTACGTAATTTTTGTCTTAAAAGTGAGTCTCACATTAGTTTGTGCCAAGCAACACTAGCGTTCAGCGTATTATGGGCCACAATAGTCCGGTGGTGTTTATTAAAGTACAGTTGAGTCATATTATTTTTCCATTTAAAAGGCCTTGAACTACCTAGGAAGTCATTGTGGGGAATCATGTAACCAACATTTCTCAAGGATACCATTTTCATTAGGTTCACCGTATGACCAACATTTCACTCGTGTCATTGAACAGTTACCGAGAGGTAAAAGCGAAAATAAATGTAAAATTGTCTCCAGCGTAATGCACCGCCGTGGTCTAGTAGGTAATGTGTTGGCTTATTAGACGTGAGGCGTCAAACCCCAGGTCAGGCATCTCTAACTGAATGAAATATGAAAAAATATTTCTTGGGCGACTTCCTCAAAACTCTGAAAGCAAATAAAATTGCCATGAAAAGTTTCTCAAAAATCTGTCGTTCGGAGTCGACTTTAAACTGGAGGTTTCGCCACTCATGCATAAAAAGTAACGCACACAACTTAAGTGGTTTGAGAAACTAGGTCGTATTCGCGACTAATGGGTTGTAATGACCAATTTTGTATGTTATGTAATGCACCAGCATAATGATACTCACGAATCTTTGTATCTGCCATAGTATGTAGAGATTAGTCGTTTGGGTAAATAATTCCCTTCATATTAAGCATCCACAATGGGATGCTGTGGAATACATGTGTTCATTTATACCTGCTTTAGTGAACAGTCACTTCTAAGCATCCATTGATCATTATACTGTAGAAGTTTTGTTGCAGGCCTCTGCTCTTTGTAAGAATTTAAAACAGAGAAAAATAAATGTGTATGCCCCACCAGGATTACCTCAGAATCCGGCATGATGTGTGGGAAATAGAATCGGTGGAGCACCTTTTATGCGAGTGCCCTGCATGTCAGAACAGACGTCATCGGTTTTTGGGTGACAGAAGGTTTGAAGATGTGGGCATGGTGGCGACTGTGCCACTAAGGGAACTGCGCGGTTTTATCCGAAGCTCGGAGTGGTACAAACTCACCACGGCAAGGATCATGATCATGACAAGGAAGCTTATCTCACACTGGGCTACACAATGAGCCACCGAAGGAACTTGCCTGTGAAAGGCAAGCTACGCTCTAACCTAACCTAACCTAACATAATGTGTATGCTACTGCTTCTCTGGTGGAATGCATTCCAAATTTCCATGACTCTAGCACATAAGTCAGGCTCAATTTGAATGATAGCATGAGTTGTGTTGCTCTTGAGGTGCTTTAAGATTTGTGGCTTATTCGCCCGCACTAGCAATTTAATAAAACCCCACAAGAAAAATCTTACGGGGTCAAATCGCACATTCTTGATGGCCAGTTCACATCACCTCCATGGATCTGACTATGCTTTCAAACCGTTTGTGCAGAATATCCATTGTCAAATCATACAATTCAGAGCAAAACAAGCTGGTAATCATCGGCCTATAGTGCTTGCCGTAGACTGGTCAACATCTGTTGTCGTCGTTGACTGTTGCCTAGTTGTAGGAATTGATGTCGCCGCTAGCAACAAACCTTAACCAAACACTGACTTTAACCCATTAGTGCCCAGTGGCAACTTAAGTTGCCAGGCTAAAACACCCCCTTACCCCCACTTGCTCGCAAAGTCACTGAACAAAGAGTGTTCCTTAGACCGCAAGTAATACGTGATTAAAATCTGGTGCTAAAACTCCAAGAAAAAATAATTCGGGCATTAATGGGTTAACGGTATGCATTGGACACTCTTGAAATTCATGTGGATAAGTATCGTTCCAAATTATTTGTTCACGTGTCCATTCAGCAAGAAATGGGCCCCAAGATTTTTTAAATCAAATTTAGAGTCACTTGTCTACTGCTTCCGCTACTGAAGTCGCCGCAGTCCAGTAGGTAGTGTGCCACGGTGGAAAGTCCAGGTCAGATATCTTCAACAAAACGAAATTTGAAAAAATATTTCTACGGCGGCTTTCTCTCATCAGATTTTTGACAGTCTCTGAGAGTAAAATAAAATTGCCACGAAAAAGTTTCGTAAAAATCTGTCATTCAGAGTCGTTTTTAATCTGTAGATCCCGCCACTCATGCATAAAAATTAACCTACAGAACATAAGTGGTGTGAGAAGCTAAATTGTAATCTTGACTGAAGGGTTGTAATGACAAATTATGTATGTATGTATGTATGAAGTCTTCGTAATGAAAATATTTTTTCATTGGAGCCACGGTGCATGAAATAATTTTTTTTTTATTTTGCGTGTAAAGGAAGGCAGAAAAACAATTTTACTATGCGAAGCAGATCAATCATTTTATATGTATGTATGTGTGAAGATGGTGGTAAAACATCTCTAATATAAATTCAATTTAAATAAAAATATTCAGTGAAGCTTTCGATAAAAATTACATTCTGTTTTTCAATTAAATTTTTTCATTTAAAAAATATTTCTCAGAAATTTTTATGCGCCTCCTGCCATACCCTAAATTTCAGATGCTCATGCTGCTGGTGTTGAAAGATTTGTTAGTCTTTATTTTATATGCTGCTGCTGCTGCTACTTTCAAGATGAATATCTTCATCGTTCAAGACTAAGTTCAACAATATGCTTTAAATGTTTTTTTAATTAATTTTAAATCTCTTTTTTCTTTTTCTTTTGGTTTGCATTGTCAAGAGATTAATTTCATGTTTCCAAGTGTAAAAGGTAAACTGATATGGTCGTGTGTTAAATTGAAATTGTTGTTCAAGATTAACTTTAAGAGACATTGTCTCTGTTACGTTTTTTTGGGGTATGCATTTAAAAACCTTTTAAAAAAGAAAAAAAGTTTTTTTTTGAATTTAAAGACCTTTAACGAGGTCTTTAAGCTGTTGAAAAAGGTGTTACGTTTCAAAAAGGCGGTTTTTGGTTTGTAAAGACTGCATTTGCAAACACTTGCCAATGTGAATGAAAACAGAGTTAATGCTCTGTAAACATTGCAGGCCGAAGTCAAGATTAAAAATTAAAAATAAAAAATTTTACAGAGCATTTTCTTAGAGCTTGCATTACTTGTTAATAAATATAACTTTTTTTTTTAACATGCTTAAAAAAAACCACTGAGTTTTTTCTCAAATTTCTTTTTTTATTTGAAAGTACAATCCTTCCGGTTAATAATGGAAAATAATTTCATTCAAATGGCTGCCTCTACTGGCCATGCAGTAGCCTACACCAGAAGATGCCGATTTTGGCAAAAAAAAATCATTTTTTCAGATGAAGCTCATTTTGATCTTGGCGGACATATAAACAAGCAAAATTGTCGCATTTGGGGCACAGAAAACCCGCACGCGTACATTGAAAAGCCGACGCACCCAAAATGAGTCACTGTTTGGTGCAGATTTTGGTCCAGAGGCATAATTGGGCCATTTTTTTTCGAAAATGAAAGGCCGTTACAGTCAATGGCGATCGTTATCGGGCCATGTTGAAAGAATTTTTGTTCACAAAAATTGAAGAGGAGGATATTGGCAACATTTGGTTTCAACACGACGGCGCTACGTGCTACGCAGCCGAAGCTACACTCGATGTTTTGCGCACTGTTTTTGAAGATCGCATTATCAGCCGCAGAGCTGATGTCGTTTGGCCACCTCGGAGCTGAGAGTTGACACCGTTGGACTATTATTTGTGGGGTGCCGTCAAAGATAAGTGTTACGCCGACAAGCCAGAGACAATTGACGCTTTAAAGGACAATATTCGTGAAGCCAATGGTAAAATACAGCTGCACACAATCGATAATGTGTTTAAAAATTGGACCGATCGTGTATGCTACTGCGTGGCCAGCCGAGGCAGCCATTACAATGAAATTATTTTCCATTATTAACCGGATTGTTCTTTCAAATAAAAAAAGAAATTTGAGAAAATATTCAGTAGTTTTTTTTAAAGCATTTTTAAAAAAAAGAATTATTTGGCGAACCCTTTATAATGTTATGAAAATGAAACATCAAGATATTGGTGTCTCGCTTTTGTATCGCTTAACATTAAAATTTTAACCAAAAGCCACAAAAACAAAACGATGTAGTAAATAAACCTGTTTACAAATTATCGCACTGCTTAATATAATAACAAACGCCAGCATAAAAAGTGGTAAACAAGTAAACAAACATACAATAATAAACACCAGCATAAAAAAACTGTATTAGAGAAAAACTGTATTAGTGTTTTGAAGATCTCCGTTACAAAGATCTGTCGAGTAATTTCCTAGTAATTTCTATTGTTTATGCAAAGGGTATTCACAAAGGAATAACAAACAAAGCAATTGTTAAACTAATATAAAATAGCACTTTAAAATTATTTTAAATTAACTTTTTATTTATTCTTTTTTTTTTTTAGCCGTAAGGTCTATCCTTTTTCGAAGCTTCCTTTCTAGTCTTTTCTTTTTTCGCAAAAATTTCATAACAACTTTAAAACTAATTTTAAAAGCTCGAATCCGATTGGCCAATCATAACTTGACGAACTTCGTTAAGTAGGAGTTTAGAATCTCCACGCTTATTGGTCAATCAATACTTTATTAACGTTGCCACTGTTAATAAAAGAGTTTACAAAGTGATTACTCGTTACAGCGTCGGCCGACCTGACAATCCAATCGACCTCGATTGTACTGTTAGTGCTTAACTTAAATAGTTTACAATATTATACTTAAGACTATGTACTAGTATTAAATGTATTGCCAATTGCTTAAAGAAATATAAACGAATAACTATTCAGCTGTACTCTCATTTGTTAGCCATGACTTTATTCTCGAAGCTTCTATAACACCATCATATGGTAGTTGAGTTAATTGACAATTTTCGATATCTCTAATCACATAACGGTCATGTGGTAAAACCCTATGAATTACGTACGGACCGCGGTATTTTGGGATTAACTTTTTATTCGTTCCGCTAGAAGTATCTACGTTACGAATTACAACATAATCACCCTTACAATATTTCTTTGCCGGTTTGCTATGCTGCTGAAAATGTTGCTGAGAGTATCTCTGGGATTTCTTTATAGCATCCAAAGCGGAGGACCGAATCTCATCCAAATTGCATTCTGTTTTTGCGTCAACCTTTTCCTCAAGAAATTCTGTGAGTTCATCAACAACTTCTCCCCTTTGTAGAACACCAAACAACAACTTACTGGGAGCTTCTTTGACAGTAGAATGAATCGTATTATTAATGCTGTATTCTACTTTGCCCAACATAGTCGACCAATTAGCATGACAAATAGGTTCGGATATTTTACTCAACATGGCTCTTATTACTCTATTTACGCGCTCGACTTGCCCATTTGCCTGTGGAGAAGCGGTTGCAACTTTCACATGTGTTATGTTATTCTTCAATAAATATGCACTAAATTCAAGAGAAGTGAAACAAGTTCCACGGTCAGATACAATACGCCTAGGCCTACTATAATAACTAAAATACTTTTCCAAACATGAAATAACTTCTCTTGTGCTGGTGGAAATTACTGGATACAGACGAACGTATTTCGTAAAGCCATCAATTACAACCAGAATATGCTTTCGCTTTGAATTAACAGAAGGTAGAGGTCCAAAATGATCCACATGTATAGTATCGAAAGGGAGAGGTCTCTTGGGTATACTATATAGATTATGTTCATTAATACGGGCAGGGGCCGAACGCATAATACAACGAATACAGTTTCTTATAAATCGCTCCACTTTCTGTTCCATATTCGAAAACCAGTAGTTTCTTCTCAGTTGGTTACACGTTTTCTCTACACCCAAGTGACATATCTTCTCATGAACCAATCTAATGACATTCATTTCCATCTCAGATGGCACAAATAGTTGAAAAGCTCCATCCTTGCCTATCCTAAAAACCAACCCATCTCTTAATTCGAAACCTTTTACCGACTCTTTTTCCAATTTCCTCTTCAATTCAATAATCTTTTCATCACGATTCTGAGCTACTTGTACATAGAAATCTATTTCCTCGCAATCAAGTGCCGCGACCAATTCATTTCCTATGTTCTGACCTATTTTCCACAGCAGCGCAAGCATCAACCACACTTCCAGTTCCAGCGGTCTGACAGCGGCTAAGGGCATCAACATGCCCCATATTAACACCACCCCGATGCTGTATTGTATAATTATAGTCCTCCAACTCAAGAGCCCAACGCGCGATCTTCGCATTCAATTGCCTCCTGCCTAAAGTGAGTGTCAAGGAGTTACAATCCGTAACAATCTTAAATGGGATACCATGCAGATAAACTCTGAAACGGCGTAAGGCATATATAATGGCCAACGTTTCCAACTCAAAACTAAGATACCGCGCCTCAGCAGCGGTGGTTGCCCTAGAGAAAAACATAACAGGATGAAACTTTCCATCCAGTTGACGTTGCAAAAGTACAGCACCGAATCCAGATGAACTTGCGTCACAATGTAGTTCAGTTTGTCTATTTGGGTCATAAATCGCAAGAACAGGGCCAGACGATAAAATGTTCTTCAATGAGTCGAAAGCCCTATAACATTCATCAGTTGGCACATATTCACCATCCAATGTCAGCTGTCTTCAGACTTTCGTAATTTTCGCATGATTCGGCACAAATTTCCTAAAATAAGAAAAATAAATAAGCATGTCCTCATTTCTGCCTGATTACGCGGAAAAGTGTAAGCCCTAATAGCGTTAAGATGAGACTCGCCAGGCCGTATTCCCTCAGGACTCACACAATAATCAATTCTATTGTAACCAAATTTACATTTGGTCGCACGAAGACCTAGACCTCTCTTCTTCATTCTCCGCAACACTTTAGAAACTAATTCCAGATGTGTACTAAAATCCGCAGTGGCAATTATAACATCATCCATGTAAACGATTATCAAACCTTCATCAACCAAATCCCTAAATATATTATAAATGTACCGCTGAAATACGGAAGCTGCATTCTTCAAGCCGAAAGGCATACGTAAATATTCAAACTGACCATATGGCGTCACAAAAGACGTATATTTAATAGAATCTGGAGCCATTTTGACATGAAAGAACCCGTTTCTTAGATCAAGAGTGGTGAAATATTTTTTTCCACCAAGGTATTCTATACAGTCCTCGATAAGAGGCAGGGGAAAATTGTCTCTGACTGTTAATCTATTCAAGGGACGGTAGTCGACACATTTACGCAAGTCTCCATTTTTCTTCCTCACTAAAACTACAGCAGAAGCATAAGGAGACTCACTGGGCCGAACAATATTATTCGCTAACAATTCATCCGTAATTTTCCGCAATTCATTCCTCTCATAATAAGATAAACGGCGAGGTAAAGAGTGAAAGGGAACGTCACTTGTCAATCTGATATTCATTTCGTAATTGTAAGGCTCCACCTCAATATCATTTGCCCCAAAATAATTTCTCTGTATAGCATCACGCAACTCTTCGAAATACATTTGACTGAGATTCGGGTTAACGTCAACATTTGATGAAATCGTATTAATACAACAAATACTATCCAACAAATTCTCTAAGCCACACAGGTCAGCAGCATCACAATCAGTTTCGCATAAAAATTCATTTTCTAATTCGCAATCTTTGTTCAAACAACCGGAATCAATTTCAAATTTATTCACGTTACATACTGTTAATTCACTTGCATTACCAATGACAACTGATTGATTCTTCGTTTTGATTTCCCTATTCAGATCAAGTGCACAATAAAACGACTGGGTTTCCTCAAGAAGTTCATTACTTTTATTCTGAAATTCGTTTTTAAAATTTTTTTGGTACAAATGAATATTAAATTTTCTAAGAAAATCACGCCCCAAAATAAGCGGGATAGACATAGTTGTGTCCGGCACAATATTTAAAACTATTCTCTCACATTGGTTATTAAATTTGATATTTGCTTCTGTTGTTCCATAAGTCATCAGATCAGTTTCGCCAAGACCGCGGTACATAGATTTCATAGCGACATTGTCAACATTAAATGGAACAAAAGACTTCCTCACAAAATTAGTCGGACTACCGGTATCAAAAAGAGAAATATGATTTATAAACTGTGTGCACTTGACCCTACTGTCACAAAAGGCAATACTTACATTATTAACGGTTTTTATAAAATTTCCATAAGCATCATCAGTGGCATCGGTTTCATCAGCATTTACAGCAGCAACTTCTTTCTTACGTGGTAGCAATAACTTCTTAGGGTTGGTGCAACTACGATGGTCATGTCCCATTTGCCAACAGCGGAAACAGCTACCATTGGGTCGTCGATCATATGGGCATTGGCTTTGATAGTGCCCCATCTGTGTACAGTTGTAGAATCGTATTTCAGTTGTATCCGAAGCAGCAGAAGTAGATTCAATTAGTTTTGTTGGTAACACTTTGGACTTTGATTGAGTGGCATCACGGTTTATGGAGGATCGGTTTGCACGACGTTGCTCATATAAGTCCAAAGACTCTTTAAACTGTTCCATCGTACGAGCATTCATTAACAAATATGATTCTGGGCTGTTGTCTTGCATGCCATCAATAATAAAGCCAATTAATTCAAATTCATCAATGTCGCTGCAACGAGAAGCAATGTTTTCCATCTCGAGAACATAACGACGGATGTTATCTTTCTTGTTCCATTTATAATTGGCCAGAATTTTATAGATTTCGCCGCGATTTATTGCACGACCAAATTCTTTAATTAGAACCTCTTTTAGTTGGGCATAACTTATGACATCTGTTTTATTCAGAAGGAGTCTTGCAGTACCTGTCAACGAATTATACAATGACGTGTATTTAAATAATTCTTCCGCTGCCACCATATTCATTACACGTTCAAAGTTACGTATAAAGTCGTATACACTGTATGCCCGATTTTCCCCATCAAATTTTACTATGGCGTGCTCAATGTCATGAAAACTTATTCGGCCCATGGTGGCAAATGGCGATGACACTTGTTCGGGCTCACGTTGCGGCAGGTTACTAGCTTCTAGTTCGGTAATGGCTTGTTGTAGCTTCAGTAGTTCGTGTCTCTTCCGTAGAATTTCTAACTGATGATCCAAATCAGCTTCCTCATTGCTGACATTTTGAGTGGAGACAGCGATATTTTTAGCTGCACACTGAACTTCTGCGGTAGTAGCTTCACGTTTTCCAAAGGCATCAGATTTGGTTCCATCGGCATCAGTTTTGGCATAAACTTTTTGGGAAGAACCACTGGCTTCAGTTTTAGTATTTTCAGCAGCATATTCGAGACTAAACGCAGCAGAGGCTTCCTTACCATCTTTACAAATATTTGCAGTGACTGTGGTTTCATACAACTCACGAAGTCGGGCAGACGAAGCATTTGTCGGAATTTCCACACCAGCATTTTTTAATTCATCTAATAGCTGTTGTTTAGATATACGGGTCGTCATTTTTTTTTAATTAATTTAGACTTTACCCCACACCTGAGCTGTTAAACTAATATAAAATAGCACTTTAAAATTATTTTAAATTAACTTTTTATTTATTCTTTTTTTTAGCCGTAAGGTCTATCCTTTTTCGAAGCTTCCTTTCTAGTCTTTCCTTTTTTCGCAAAAATTTCATTACAACTTTAAAACTAATTTTAAAAGCTCGAATCCGATTGGCCAATCATAACTTGACGAACTTCGTTAAGTAGGAGTTTAGAATCTCCACGCTTATTGGTCAATCAATACGTTGCCACTGTTATTAGAAAGGTTTACGGAGTAATTACTTTATTAACGTTGCCACTGTTAATAAAAGAGTTTACAAAGTGATTACTCGTTACACAATTGTTGTTGTTTATATCAAGTGTACGTTTAAAAGGTAAAAACGTAGCAATATTAAAAGCAGTCCTGGTAGTCGAGTAGGTAGTGTATTGGCTTATTAGACGTGAGGCCACAGTTCAAACCTAAGGTCAGACAGCTCCAACAAACTGAAAAATTAAAAAATATTTCTTTGGCGACACCCTTTCAGTAGATTTCTGGAAAAAATTTGCTCACAAATCTGTCGGAGTCTACTTTAAACTGTAGGTCACCGCCGCCACTCATGTATAAAATTAAAACACACAACATAAGTGTTGTGAGAAGTTAGGTCGTAGTCCTGGCTTGTAATGACCCCGATGGGCTTCTACTGTACGAATAACTTAAGTGAGCAATCGATGATAGACATGATTTTGGCAACTTAAATGGTTTCATCAGAAGATCCAAATGGTTTAAGGCAAGGCGAAATGAATGACTGCTGTATTGCAGAAGAGAGAACAGATGTACAGGAGGTAGTAATTTCATAAAGAGACCCTCAGTTTATTAGTTGGGAAATGGTCGTAATGTATGTCATCCAGCTATTAGGAACATGCATCGCTATGAACAAAACATTAGTCTTCTTTTAAGCCTTTAAAACCACAAATGAGTCCTTACTTAGCCTGGCATTTAGCGATAGTCTGGTAAGAGTTATAAAGACCTCACCTCAAGGAAAATAGCCTTTTTACTGTTTCACCTGTAAACTGAAGATCAACACGCATGTATTCTAGTGGGTGGTGTACAAGAAAAGTTCAGATATTTCCAAATTAAAAACCAGGCTCAAGAGAAGGATATGCTGATAGTTGGTATCCTCAAGAGTACCTTCTACATTCAACGTAACGAATTATGGACGAAGCTAATGTGATGGTGGATCAAAATAAAGAATTACAATACGCTGTCAAAAAATTGGGAAAAGTTGTTGAACAATTACAATAATACAGGTTCCAAAATAAATGTTGTTAGGAAATGTTGTTTTCCTTTTACATCATAAACAAAAGCTACAAAAACAAAAATAATGCACTTGTTTACATGATAAACAAGTAAACCAAAATATATCAACCACATATATACCAGTATAAAAAAGTGATAAAAAAAGTAAACAAAAATGCAACAACGAACACTGTAAGAATAAATGTAAACAACATGTTTACATGTATAGAGATTTCGAGAAAGCGAAGTTATTCGCCTTCAAGAGAATTTATCAGATTGTTTACCCTGTCATATAAAAGGCAAGGCATAGCAGGCGAGTGAGTCAGTAAAAGTTCAGTCAGTCTTGTGTGAAGACGCGGTGTGTTTGAAGAGAATAATCGGAGTTTGAAGAGCTCCGTTACAAAGATATGTCGTATGTTTACGTAAAGGGTATAAACAGAGGAATAACAAACAAAGCAATTGTTGTTGTTTACATCAAGTTGTGAACCCTGGCACATAGAATTGTGCGAATAATAAAGAAATGAAAACTAAACACAAATTTTTTTTTTTTTTGCAATCTACGAGCTCATGTTTTAAACGTTTTTAAAAAGTAAAAACCTAACAATATTAAAAGCAGTCTTGCTAGTCGAGTAGGTAGTGTATTCGCTTATTAGGCGTGAGGCCTCGGTTCAAACACCAGGTCAGACATCTCCAACAAACTGAAAAATGAAAAAATATTTCTTTCGAATCTGCTGAGATTTCTGGCAAAAATTTGCTCAAAAATCTGTCGTTAGGAGTCTACTTTAAACTGTAGGTCGCGCCCCACTCATATATAAAATTAATACACACAATATAAGTGTTGTGAAAAGTTAGGTCGTAGTCCTGGGTTGCAATGACGCCGTTGGGCTTATACTGTGCAGATAACCTAACTGAGTAGTCGCTGATAGCCATGATTTTGGCAATCTAAGTGATTTCATTAGAAAATCCAAATGGTTCTAGGACAAGGCGGAATAACTGTTCACAACTTTATGTATACACCACCGATTTCTTTGTTTTTTATTCTCTCCGTTTTTCAAACCAAGATAAGGTTAGGTTAGGTTAGGTTAGAGGACGTGTACTTGTCAATTAAGACAAGTACAGTACCCGGAGGTCGAATTGACCCATTGTACAACGTCCTAGTTTCTCACACCACTTATGTTGTGTGTGTCAATTTTATACATGAGTGGAGGGACCTACAGTTTAAAGTCGACTCCGAACGACAGATTTTTATTTATTGAGAAACTTTTCATGGCAATTTTTATTTACTCTCAGAGTTTTTGCCAGAAATCTACTGCGAGGAAGTCGCCGAAAAAATACTTTTTGTATTTTGTCTTTGATGCCTGGCCTGGGGCTCGAACCCAGGTTTTTGCGTCTAATAAGCCAACTTCAAAAAAGTCCAAGATTACTCTCTTCAAACACACCGCCTCTTCACATAAGACTGACTGAACTGTTACTAACTCACTCGCCTGCTTTGCCTTGCCTTTTATGTGGCAGGGGAAGCAGTCTGATGGATGTTCTTGAAGTCAAATGTTTGCGGTTTCGCCTTCTCTAGATCTATATAAATGTAAACGTCGTTGTTTCATTATTGTTTTTTGTGTATTTTTTTACATTTATTCTTGTAGTGCTTGTTGTTGCATTTTTGTTTAGTTGTTTACTTGTTTACCATTTTTTTATGCTGGTGTTGTTGTTATATTACGCAGTGCGATAATTTGTAAAAATTTGTTTTTGTAGCTTTTTTTATAATTTTATTGTTAAACGATGTAAAAGCAAAACACCAGTATCTAGATTTTTCCATTTTCGTAACAGTTTCCTTATGATTTACTTCCACGAATTATGGGCGAAGATAATGAGGTGCTGGATCAAAATTATGAATTTCAATTCGCTGTCAAAAAGAAAAAGAAAAGGTGGTGAACATGATCGTTGCAATGGTGCAAGATCCCAAAGGATATTGAAAGAATAAGGAAAGCTAGGTAGGTTGGAGTGGTAGCTGTGATACCAGAAGCTGACGCCACTAATAAAGGCAGTCTCTGTACTGACCGAGATCCACCAAACTAAAAAATAGTTGGTTAGCTCAAGGGCTACACATTAAAAAGCTGGAAAACCAGAACGAATGTTTAATAAACAAAGCTATATGCTTGACATCAATGGATGTTAGCTCCGTCAAGCTGACAAGGTTTGGAGAGCCAAATAACCTATATCTGTGCCTCGCAAGAGATGGATTGACAAAGAAATTGGATAACAATCTCCTCTTTCTCAGCAGATCTGCATCCACGGCAGAAGTCGTTAGATGATAGTTGCATTCTTTCAGCTTGCCTTCCCATAACACAGAGAGATGACGTTGCGATCATGTCCGAGAAACAAGAATAAGAAATGGTTTCGTTTAATTCTATCTTTGCTGTCGTTGACATATGGACCTGTGGATTTTTCTCTAACAAAACACTTTTTTTAACTCATCACTGTTGTTAACTTTTAAGTATTTATTCTACCAACATTTTTTGTACTGTAGGATGCCTTTCAACCAGACTTAAACGACTTTTTATTTTTTTGTTTGAATTAAAACGCGATAATAAACTCACAAAATTTAAATATAAATGCAGTCTGTCTGCCACCAATACTCAATTCCATTGATTTCAATAGAAAGAGAAACTCTTTTCATTTTTATTACACTGCCGACCCGTAAGCTTCCGTTCGTTAATGATAAAATAGGAGAAAAAAAAAGAAGAAAAAATAGGAAAATAAATAGTCTTTGTTGGGATTAAGATAAATTAACTGAATTAAAACCATTTCAAGGTGAAATAATCAAAGCCAACGCCAATATATGCAGGTACTGCTGCCTCTGTTGTTGCTGCTGCGGGTAGTGTGATGAGAGAAAAAGTATTATAGGTTCAGGCAATGACTGGGCTCTATAAAATAAATGATTATCGTTAAATTAAATATTTAATGCGTTGATAAAACAACAGAAGCCAACAAGAAAAAGGAAAAAAGAAATTAAAGGTGCTTTAAGACAGGCTTTAAAGATAACAGAATAAATAACCATTAAAACGGCAAACAGTCAGAGAATGAAAGACTTTTTTGAAAAGGAATCAGTTAATCAATGTAGTGATTTACAAAGAAGTTTGGCGGTATATTAGCCACAAGCATAACCCCTACTTTAAATCTTCGTAATGATTCCATGGTAATGTTATCGACCAACAACTAATCAGCTTCGAAATGTAGTTCGAAAAAGGAGTAAAACCCTCCATTCAACTTTTTACACTTTATATTGAATTCATCCTTCACACCAAAGTAATTGAGTAATTCGCATACAGTCCCTAAGAGGTAATAGAAAGACAGACCAGTAAGTGAAAATCTGTATGTTGTTCCATCAGTTTGGAATTGTTACGAAAATAAAAATATCTAGATACTGGTGTTTTGCTTTTACATCGTTTAACATTAAAATTATAAAACAAAAACCACAAAAACAAAACAATGAACTTGTTCACAAATTATCGAACTGCTTAACGTAACAACAAAAACCAGCATAAAAAATGGTAAACAAGAAAACAAAAATACAACAACAAACACTACAACAATAAATATAAACAAAATACATAAACAACAATAATGAAACAACGATGTTTACATTTAATGAGATCTCAAGACGGCGAAGCCACGAATATTCGCCTTCAAGAACATTCATCAGACTGTTCTCTGTATATAAAAGTACTCTGCCATATAAAAGGCAAGGCAAAGCAGGCGACGGAGTTTGTAAAAGTTCAGTCAATCTTATGTTTAATCAAGCTCGTAGATTGCAAATCAACTAAAAATAAATTTGTGTTTGGTTTTAGTTAAATTCTTTATTGTTCGCACAATTTTGTGTACCACTGTTCACAACTTGATGCAAACAACAACAATTGTTTTGTTTGTTATTCCTCTCTACAATCTTTTGCGTAAACAATAACAATTGTTCGACAGATCTTTATAATGGAGATCTTCAAACCACGATAATTCTCTTCAAACACGGCGTCTTCACACAAGACTGACTGAATTTTTACTGACTCCGTTACTTGCCTTGTCTTGCGTTTTATATCGTATGGTAAACAGTCTGATGAATGCTCTTGAAGGCGAATGACTTCGCTTTCTCGAAATCTCTACATATGTGAACATGTTGTTTACATTAGCGTTGTTTGTGTATTTTGTTTACGTTTGTCCTTGCAGTGTTGTTGTTGCATTTTTGTTTACTTGTTTATCACTTTTTTATGCTGATATTTGTTGTTGTATTTTTGTTTACTTGTTTATCATGTAAACCATTTCATTATTTTTGTTTTGGTAGCTTTTGTTTACAATTTAAACGATGTAAAAGCAAAGAAGTCGCCGTAGTCTAGTAGGTAGTGTGTTGGCTTATTAGACGTAAAGCCAAGGTTCGAGCCCCAGGCCAGACATCAAAACAAAAATACAAAAAGTATTTCTGCGGCGGCTTCCTCTCAGCAGATTTCTGGCAAAAATAATAAATAAAAATTGCCATGAAAAGTTTCTGAAAAATCTGTCGTTCGGAGTCGACTTTAAACTGTAGGTCCTGCCACTCATGTATAAAATTAACACACACAACATAAGTGGTGTGAGAAGCTAGGCCGTAATTCTGACTGAAGGGTTGTTATGGCCAATTATGTATGTAAAAGCAAAACACCATTGCCATTTTCTTAACAACATTAATAAAAATTCTTCAACTAGAAGCTTTTTTTCTAAGCACTTTACTTCGCATAGCTCTTTCCTATTAATTGTTTGCCCTCTATCGCGGTAGTTATGGCCTGAAGCTACCATATTTAAAGCCATCAACATCCTTTGCTTGTTTGAATATAAATTTTGAAATCACTCAACTCCATCACTGTTTCTTTTTTGTTATCAATTTACAGCCTCTCGTCGATTAATAACGTGCACATGAATAGACGTAAAATTTCTTTTCATTTTGTTTCGCTTTTTCTCTCCCTTTTTATTGCTTCTATTTCTCTTTTTTCAGAAATTGATTAGATTTCATGCCGCTCTGTTACGTTGTATTTCTTCAAACTCAAGCCTGCCTGATGTCTGTTGTCTGTTTGTTAGACGTCATGAGTCAAGAGTTTCAAAAAACTGTGTTGTTGTTGAGCATTTTCTATGATTTTCATTGCAGCTTCTATTTTATTTTTTCTTTATTTTTTCGCTTTAGCGTTTGTGTTTGTCGGTTCTTTACTCAAACACAACAAACTCTTTCAATCGCAGTGATTAACTTCATTTAGCCGTGGGTAAGATAATAAAAACGATGACATTTGTCACAGGTTTTTGTTTTTTAGCTCAACTGTAACATTTTTTTTGTTTTTATTTTTATGTTGGAGAAACTAAAAAGGGAAGAAATTGTAAATAACAGGGTGTACAGAAATTTAAATTCACTGTTTGATGATGATGAGAAACTAGGTCGTAATCCCGACTGAAGGGTTGTAATGACCAATTATGTATGTATGTATGTTTGATGGAGTTTACACGCTGACTTAAGGCAGCCAGCGGTAGTTATTTCTTTTGCAATGACCAAGCATCTGCGGTTTCGTTAAATGTTGGGACCTAATAGGCTACGTTGACTGAATTTTTGTTTTAAAAATTAATCAGCGAAACATCAACAACATTTCGATACCAAATAATTGTGAAATTATTGTCTTTGGTTTAATTTTTGTGGGGCTATGATGAGCCATGGGTGAAAGACAATATTCAACTGTTGACGACATATACAATGCATACATACATACATACATACATAATTGGTCATTACAGCGCTTCAGTCAGGATTACAACCTAACTTCTATATTTTGTGTGTTAATTTTATTTATAAATGGCGGGACCTACTCCAAACGACAGATAATTCTCTTCAAACACGGCGTCTTCACACAAGACTGACTGAATTTTTACTGACTCCGTTACTTGCCTTGTCTTGCGTTTTATATCGTATGGTAAACAGTCTGATGAATGCTCTTGAAGGCGAATGACTTCGCTTTCTCGAAATCTCTACATATGTGAACATGTTGTTTACATTAGCGTTGTTTGTGTATTTTGTTTACGTTTGTCCTTGCAGTGTTGTTGTTGCATTTTTGTTTACTTGTTTATCACTTTTTTATGCTGATATTTGTTGTTGTATTTTTGTTTACTTGTTTATCATGTAAACCATTTCATTATTTTTGTTTTGGTAGCTTTTGTTTACAATTTAAACGATGTAAAAGCAAAGAAGTCGCCGTAGTCTAGTAGGTAGTGTGTTGGCTTATTAGACCTAAAGCCAAGGTTCGAGCCCCAGGCCAGACATCAAAACAAAAATACAAAAAGTATTTCTGCGGCGGCTTCCTCTCAGCAGATTTCTGGCAAAAATAATAAATAAAAATTGCCATGAAAAGTTTCTGAAAAATCTGTCGTTCGGAGTCGACTTTAAACTGTAGGTCCTGCCACTCATGTATAAAATTAACACACACAACATAAGTGGTGTGAGAAGCTAGGCCGTAATTCTGACTGAAGGGTTGTTATGGCCAATTATGTATGTAAAAGCAAAACACCATTGCCATTTTCTTAACAACATTAATAAAAATTCTTCAACTAGAAGCTTTTTTTCTAAGCACTTTACTTCGCATAGCTCTTTCCTATTAATTGTTTGCCCTCTATCGCGGTAGTTATGGCCTGAAGCTACCATATTTAAAGCCATCAACATCCTTTGCTTGTTTGAATATAAATTTTGAAATCACTCAACTCCATCACTGTTTCTTTTTTGTTATCAATTTACAGCCTCTCGTCGATTAATAACGTGCACATAAATAGACGTAAAATTTCTTTTCATTTTGTTTCGCTTTTTCTCTCCCTTTTTATTGCTTCTATTTCTCTTTTTTCAGAAATTGATTAGATTTCATGCCGCTCTGTTACGTTGTATTTCTTCAAACTCAAGCCTGCCTGATGTCTGTTGTCTGTTTGTTAGACGTCATGAGTCAAGAGTTTCAAAAAACTGTGTTGTTGTTGAGCATTTTCTATGATTTTCATTGCAGCTTCTATTTTATTTTTTCTTTATTTTTTCGCTTTAGCGTTTGTGTTTGTCGGTTCTTTACTCAAACACAACAAACTCTTTCAATCGCAGTGATTAACTTCATTTAGCCGTGGGTAAGATAATAAAAACGATGACATTTGTCACAGGTTTTTGTTTTTTAGCTCAACTGTAACATTTTTTTTGTTTTTATTTTTATGTTGGAGAAACTAAAAAGGGAAGAAATTGTAAATAACAGGGTGTACAGAAATTTAAATTCACTGTTTGATGATGATGAGAAACTAGGTCGTAATCCCGACTGAAGGGTTGTAATGACCAATTATGTATGTATGTATGTTTGATGGAGTTTACACGCTGACTTAAGGCAGCCAGCGGTAGTTATTTCTTTTGCAATGACCAAGCATCTGCGGTTTCGTTAAATGTTGGGACCTAATAGGCTACGTTGACTGAATTTTTGTTTTAAAAATTAATCAGCGAAACATCAACAACATTTCGATACCAAATAATTGTGAAATTATTGTCTTTGGTTTAATTTTTGTGGGGCTATGATGAGCCATGGGTGAAAGACAATATTCAACTGTTGACGACATATACAATGCATACATACATACATACATACATACATAATTGGTCATTACAGCGCTTCAGTCAGGATTACAACCTAACTTCTATATTTTGTGTGTTAATTTTATTTATAAATGGCGGGACCTACTCCAAACGACAGATTTGTGAGAAACTCTTTCATGGCAATTTTATTTTGAACCGTGACCTCACGTCTAATAAGCCATCACACTACCTGCTAGACAACGACGGTAGATTTACTGGAAGAAGCAGTCATGCTTGAATGGACTATTTAGTTCGTAACTCTGACCTCCTGTTTAATAAACGACCTGAAGATTAGCATGTTTCTCGCTTTCGAAATCCAGATGCTGTTCGTTTCCTAGGGCCAAGGATACAGTATTTGTGTAAGAATATTTTTGCGTACGGTATTCCTAACTCTAAATTTCTCAGGGTGAAGCACAATGAAACGTAAAATTTTCCATGATTCTGGCACATAAATCGGATGGAATTTGAAAGATGGCAGTGGGTATGTTGGGTTGAAGGACCTCTGTGGTTTTGGGCTTATTCGCGAAATTTCACGACTTAAGAAAACCCCACAAAAAAGTGCAAAAAAGTCAAATCGTACGATATCGGTGGCCATTTAAATGACAATGTCCTCACATCACTCGTGCAAAGTATCCAATGTGCCATGAGCTTTGTGGCAAATAGTGATGTCCTGTTGAAACTACATTTCATTGGTGTCCAGATCCTGTAACTGTGGCCAAAACAAGTTGATAATCATCATCTGATTGTGCTCAACGTTGCCAGTGATGCCCTAATCACTACATACATACAAAATATAATTGGTCATTACAATCCTTCAGTCAGGATTACAATCTAGCTTTTCTCGCCACTTATGTTCTGTACGTTAATTTGTATACATAAGTGGCGGGGCCTATAGCTTAAAGTCGTCTCTGAACAATAGATTTTTGAGAAACTTTTCATGGTAATTTTATCAGAGTTTTCGTATTTCATTGTGTTGGAGATGTCTGACCTCAAGTTTGAACCAAGCGCTCACGCCTAATAAGTCAACACTAGACTACGGTGACTTCGATCAATTTCGTTAAAAAATGTCGTTGTTAAAGAAATATAAACCGATTACGCCGTCAGTTCAAAATCCACATCTAACAGTGAATTTTTGGGAAGACATTGGATGCTCTTGGATCTCATGTTGATTGGCAACGTCTCAAACTCTACAATTTTGTTTGTTTACATATCCATTTGTAGACTGCTTTTATATGACACGAACGAAGGCAGAAAGTCATATGCTGTAACAGCAGCAGTACCACAGGGTTTGGTGCTGGGCCCAATACTATGGAACGCCATGTATGACGGTGTACTGAGGCTTAGGCTTCCTACGGCAGCACAAATATTTGGATTTGCGGACGATATTGCCCTCGTGTTAAGCGGTAAACATCTTGATGAAGTGCAAAGAACGTGCAATGCAGCAGTTGCCAGAGTTAGAAGCTGGATTGCAAGTGTAGGTCTGAAATTTGCTGATCAGAAAACGGACGTCGTATTGGTAAGCAGTAGGAAGAAAATGGCATTAATCACCATAACTGTCGGCGAAGAAAGGATAACATCGAAGCAGTTAATCAAGTACTTGGGAGTTATGATTGACAACAGACTCACATTCAAGGAACACCAGGCGTATGTTAGTACGAAGTGTTCAGCGATAACGGGTGCCCACGCGCGGATTATGCCTAGCCTGGGAGGTCCGAGGCAGGAGAAGAGGCAATTGCTGATGAGAGTGGATAGATCGATTGCTCTATAAACAGTCCCTATATGGGCTCCATGGATAAGAAAGCATATAGGATAGGAGTGGATGCGGCTTACAAGAGATCTGCCCTTCGAGTAATTTCTGCCTTCCGCACAATATATGTATACGGAAGTAGCCTTGGTGATTGCGGGGATGATGCCGCTTCGAATATTAGCTGACGTAGAGAGGAGAAAACATTTAACAAGTAGGAGAACTGGGCTAGTGCACTCTGATCAGGTGAATGATAACGCAATGAATAGGTGGCAGCACGATTGGAGTTACCGATTAATACCAATAAATCTAAACGGGCGATGAATGCTATGGGGTATACCTCTACAAGTATGAGCATGACCTGGATGAAGCGTGTCCATCATGTCGAAATACAAACGAAACAGTGGAGCGTTTATTCTTTACTTGCCCGCGCTACGAATACCGACGAAATTTCCTGAAGAGAACGATCGGAACCCAGATGTCTCCCGATTACGTTGCTAACCTGATGCTAATTTCATGCGAAAACTGGAACGCGGTATGTTTCTTTGCGAAGGAAGTTCTAATACAACAGAGGATAGTAGAGAGAGCAAGAACAGCAGAAATTGATAGCACCACTCGCTGAATCTTTACCTAGGGTTTAGTACGTATGCGCTTAGCAAGCCCAGAGTAAGTCTTGCGGCGAATCGTGCGCATTGCGTAGCCCGGTCTACCAATGTCTTTTGAAGATTCCCAGTTCCTCTAGCAATGGGCCTTCTAGCTGAAATTAATTTTTCGATTGCCAACTACTCCAAGCCCATGGGTAATAAGTGAGAATTGACACGACAGTTGTTGCTTCAACAAGATGACAAGACCCCTGGTAGAAGAAACCAGATATGATTGGTTGTCCTAGAGATCTTTTACTTGGAATGCGAACTAGAATGCCAACTGTTCAACTACCTACCATGATGCCTACTCTACTAGTACATGAAATCTTATGTATTAAAGGAAAAACTTTTTTCGTTGAACCCTATACCATCCTTTCTGTTTTTCTTTCTTCTCGTGTTTGAAGATAAGCGAACCTGCACTACGTTGCTAGCATTTTTAAAAGGATTACGGTTTTAAACTCTTTCTTCTATTCTTTCATTATTCTTCTTTGTCATTCGTTTACATTTTGTTTTTTCTTTTATTGTAATTTTAATTTTTATAGTTTCTTCTCCTTCTCCTGAGCCTTCTTAGGCTCAACCAACTGTGTGTGAATTTGATTTGAACCCCTTGAGTTTTCACTTTGATGTCTTGATTAGGCAGGTGGCTTGATTTAAATATTTTTTGTTTTGTTTTTAAGATTTTTTTTCTTTGTTTTTAAATTAATTTCAACATTTATAACTTCATTATAAATTGATAAGAAGAAGTGGAGTGTATGTGTGTGAGAATTCTTCTGAACAGAACTTTTCCAAAAACTCTACTGGAGCTATAAAATATTTCAAAATTTATCAACACGATCTTAATGTCAGCGTTTTGTGGGTTTATGAGATGAAGATGCCTTAAGTAAATTAATTATGCTAAATTGGTAGCCGGGCATGTAGATAAGATAATAATGACAAAAACAATAACAAGAAAAAAACATAAAATAGAAGAGAACATTTTTTTAATCAAAAGCATTTAAGTTGTTTAATAAATAATAATAAAACAAAAAAAAAAAACATTTTTAAACAAAAGAGGCCACAATAAAATCAGTATGCTACCATAGGGATTACAAGTTAATTAGCCTTAATGTGATAGGTCAGGTAGCAGCAAAAAAAAATTTGAGCAGAGGATTTCATTGCCTGGAAACAACAGCAACGAAATTTATGACACATTTTTAGGATTGTTTGTTCACTTGTTAGCCGAGAATACGTTGTTCAAACCTCATCTCAGATAACTTCCCCTCAGCAGTCCTCTGGCAAAAAGTCCGAGAGTAAAATAAAATTGCCATGAAAAATTTCTTAAAATTCTGTCGTTCGGTTCCGCCACTCATTTATGAAATTAACATGATATGAGAAGCTACGTTGTATTCCTGATTGAAGGGTTGTAATGATCAGTTATGTTTCAAGACACGATATCTACATACATACATACATAATTGGTCATTACAACCCTTCAGTCAGGAATACGACATAGTTTCTCGCACCACTTATGTTGTATGTGTTAATTTTATACATGAGTGGCGGGAGCTACAGTTTAAAGTCGATTCCGAACGACAGATTTTTGGGAAACTTTTGATGGCAATTTTATTTACTCTCAGAGTTTTTGCCAGAAAGAGAGAGAAAGTCGCCGAAGAAATAATTTTGTATTTTGTTTTGATGTCTGACCTGGGCTTCGAACCCTGGCTTTACGTCTAATAAGCCAACACACTACCTACTAGACTACGGCGACTTAACGGCGAAACGATATCTAATCACCTTAAATTTTCAAATGCCAGTTGCTTTCAGTCTAACTACTATTTGTAGGTAAATAGGTATAGGAGGTCGTTCCCCCAAGTAATTCGGATAGACGCATAGTTCATGTCAATTATCCCCTAGATCACTTAGAGCTTCCAATGAAGCGACTCAAACTTCCAATGTCAATGTTCGACAAATCGCCTACATTTTCGACGTAGTATGCACCAAGACATTGCTGGGCATGTTTCCAGTAGATGAAGAACAGTCTCCTCTTCCTCCTCATCCCTGCAGCTTCTTCAGAATTCATTAGCTAGTTTTTGTTTTGTCTTGGGCCGAAGGTGGGAATCTCCGAAAGTTACTTTTGTTCCAACAAAAGGGTTCACGATTCACCGCCACTGGTGCCTACGTACTAAACCCACACCCTTTAATCTTCAACCACTCTCCCTCCGTGGTACTACCGTAAGGTAGCGGAGGCCTGGTTAGCTTTAAAGCTTTATAGCACTAAATCGAATTTCCCCTCCGCTCCTCCAGCCTTCGGAGTTCTAGCATAACTGCAGCCATTCTCTGGCTGTATTGGCTCCATAGAACCTTCGCATTCAACATCTCTTTCATAAGCCGATTTGGTCCAATATTCGTTTCCCCGGGTCATCTAAATCTTGGGCAGCATGTTAGAATACGCTCCGCATCTTCCTCTTCGTCTACACAGTTTGGGCATATAGGGGAAGTATCATGTCCAAATCTGTGCTTCCTGAAGCACCCATGACCAGTCAGAAACTAGGTCACGTAGTAGTTCAGCTCGCAATGTTTGTTCTTCATCCAAGGGGTTATATCAGGGACAAGGTGCTGTGTCCATCTTCCCTTTAAACTGTTCTCCCTTCGTGACTGGCATTTGTGCATGGAAGTCCGTCGTTCCTCCGCTTTTATAGATGCTGTTTGTCCTGGATACTCGAGACGGCGAAAGAATATCCACCTCATCTCATCCGCCAATATTCCTATCGGTATTGTCTTTGCCATCGGTATTGTCTTCGCTTCATCAGACACTGTCCTGAAGCCACTTATCTGTTTAATCGCGCTTAGACGATACACCGAGGACATATTAGGTAAGCATAAAACATTATCGAAGTTACAAGCCTCCTATTAAATGGACTTGGTCCTCCAATATTTCTGGCCTGTTCATCCGCTCTGTAGTTGCCCGGGATATCATTGTGTCCCGGAACCCAAACGTTGTATACATAATATCTTTCCGCCACACTGTTTGGGTGTTTTTGACAGCCATATACCGTCCTGGAGTTCATTACATTGGAGTCCAGAGCCGTAATAGCCGCCTGGCTATCGGAGAGTATGGTGATGTTTCTATTTGGGACATTTCCGCCTGGAAAGCGCTGCTGTAATCGGGTAGCCTTATAGATTCGGCTATAAATAAATAAAATAAATTCCTTCACCAACGGTTCCTCTCATGTTGGTTAAGATTTGAGTTTACGAGATGCACAACAGCATTTCTTCAGACCTCTTTATACGAAATGGTCGTTCTGAATTTCATTGAGAATGTTCTCCATGATACTCGAGTGACCACTATCTGCTGCAGGCTATTTTCCAGTCGTCCAAAGACGCCTGCTGTTTGTAAGAATGCCGCAACCTTTTTCATCAAGGTTATGTTGAACACACCAAATATTTACAATTCATTACGTTGACATGTCACTTACTTAGTTACTTAATTGGCCATTAAAAACCCGATTAAAGGATTTCGGCCTGCTATAACACATCCTTCCAGGCGCCTTTGCTTCTTGCGCTCCTACGCCACTTGGATGTTAATACGTTGCACAACGTCTATGTCGTTGAGGTGCTTATATAGCTCACTCTTGGATCGTATGCGAACATAATCGCAAACTCGCACTGGACCGAAGATCTTACGTAGGCCTTATCTCTCGAATACTGTCAGGGCTTCTGCATCAGTGCTTAATAGAGTCCATGTCTCTGCCCAATAAAGAAGCACGGAGAAGATAAGCGTCTTGTAAAGTATTAGTTTTGTCGTACGAGGGAGGCCTCTGCTACTCAATTGCCTATTGAGGCCATAGTAGCACCTGTTGGCAAGAGTGATTTTGCGCTTGATCTCCAGACTGACATCATTTTTGGTGGTAATGGCTTTGCCAAGAGAAATAAATTCCTTAACTATATCAAAAGTATAGTTATAGGGCGTTATCTGAGATCCAATACGCCGCATGTTTCTACTTGTCAGTAACATACATATACTTCGTTTTGCCTTCTTAGTAGACTCCCGTTCAATAGCACTTATGGCAGCAGTAACATCTCGCTTGGTATGCCCTATGATGTCAATGTCGTCAGAGTATGCAAGCAACCTGACACTTTTTTGAAAAATAGTGCCATTGCGATACACATCCGACCTCCGCAGAACACTCTCCATGACGAAGTTGAAGAGGTCACATGATAAGGGATCGCCTTGTCTGAAACCTCGCACGGTACCAAAAGGTTTGGAGAGGTCCGTTCCTACCTTGACGGAGCTGCAGGAATTGCTCAACGTCATTCTGCATAGCCTTACCAGCTTCGTAAGAATACCGAGCTCAGACTTTGCCGCAAAAGCACGATCCCTTATGGGGCTATTGAAGGCTGCCTTATAGTCGGCAAAAAGATGATGGGTGTCGACTTGTTTTTCGTGGATCTTTTCCAGGATTTGGCTTAGTGTGAAGATCTGGTCGATGGCGGACTGATAAGGTCGCCGCACTGATACGGTCCATTCAGTGTTTTGACGAATGTCTTCAGTCATTCACGCAATATGCCAGTAAGAACCTGTAGTTGGCGCATATCGTAAGGTCTCCCTTTTTCAGAACAGGACAGATGACGTAGACATGTTGCAACATTTAAACTGACCACTTCATTATTATTGTTGAACCCAATTTAAATATGAAATTAACGAAATTAATTGTAACGTATTTAAAAAAAGTCTAATTGTGACTCCTGTTACCTGTTGCATGTCGTCTACCCACGAAAATCGTCATCGTTTTAATCTGCACAACAGGGCAGGACATTTACCTTCCACCATAATGACAATGATTTTTAAAAGATTTCCAATGACAGCCTTTGCCTAATCTTTATTGACTTGTGGCATCAATTTCGAAAATTTAAAAAAAAAATGTTTTTATTGAACAAGTGGTATGCAAAGGAAGTGAAGGTAAGGAGAGGAAATTTAAATGTTACTTTAAAAAATTCAAATCTGATGACAAAATGTTTATAGCATACCAAGCAAACATACACAATCAGTTTTACAAATAAACATCGAATCAAAAGAGGGAATTATTATCACATTTTTTAAATCATGAGACAGATATACAAAATCAAATAACACAGGTTAGCAGTTTAAAAAAAAACCTTCTCAAGAACAATTGTTGAACGCAGGTAAAGAAAAGAAAAAATAAAAAATAAAAAAACAGAAAGCAAAAAATAAAATAAAAAATGAATCTTAAGAGACAGAATAAAATTACAATAACATCCACTTAAAAAATAATGGCATATCATGGCATTTTTTTTTCTTTCGTTGACTTCTGTTTCACAAAAGTCCAATGAACTGACGGCTCCAAAAAAAAACGAACTAAAAATATTTCTAAGAATTTAAAGAAAAATATCTCGGCACAAACATTTGTACAAACCATTTAAACAAATTGTTATTTTTTTATCAGCGTTTTTCATTCAGTTTTTAGTTTTTGATTTTAATCTCTCAGCATTTAAAGAGGATTTGGATCGTTTTAACTGAGGCATATGCCACGTTTGAATATCAATAAAAACAAAACGAATTAAACAACAATAACAGGAAATGCAAAAAAAAAAAAAACAAAACAAACAAATTCACAATCAAAATATTTTTAAAAATATATAAAGGAATCAAAAACTAAAAAATAAAATATAAATGCAATCAAACACAGAGCAGATCAACGATTGTATCGTGTTCTATAAAATCATACATACATACATACATACATAATTGGTCATTACGAAAAATTCTTCAGACAGAATTATGGACCTAGTTTCTCACACCACTCATGTTGTGTGTGTTAATTTTATACATGAGTGGTGGGACCTACATCTTAAAGTCGACACCGAACAATAGATTTTTGAGAAACTTTTCATGACAATTTTATTTACTGTCAGAGTTTTTGTCAGAAATCTGCTGAGAGGAAGTCACCGAAGAAATATTTTTTTTTGTATTTTATTTTGATGTCTGGCTTGGGGCTCAAACCCTGGCTTTACGTCTAATAAGCCAACACACTACCTACTAGACTACGGCGACTTCACTATGTTGTAGAAGAAATACTGGTATTGTTTCCTATTTTCGTTTTGATGTCTGACCTGGAGTTTGAACCGTGGCCTTAAGTCTAATAAGCCAACACACTACCTACTAGACTACGGCGACTTCAAGTTCTCCAATATTCTTACGCTAATTTGAAAAGTCAAAATTTGAAGCGATTACAAGAGCATAGAGGCGGTTTTATTGCAGAAAAATGTTGCCTTCATATTCTACCAACTGCTTAAACTTGATCGCAGTGGCCATGCTTACAAGTCATTGCGTTATGGGAAAATATGAGGAAAAACTGTAGCTACCATCAAACGACTTCTTTGGAGTATGAGGGTCTGCTGAAGTGGTGTAAACTATTGCCTCCTTTTTTTGTCAATGGCCATCTCTTGCTAGGTTCAGATTTAGGTTTTTTGGGCGCTCCATTTGCTGTCAGCTTAATGGAGTTATCATTGATATCACGGATTTAGATTCGTTTATTAAACTTTCAGACTGCTTTTCAGCATAAGGCAGTCATGGTTTAGTGTGCAGCCCCTGTGCTGACCAACTATTTGCTAAGTGGTATTTGTTTAGTACAGGAACTGCGCTTAAAACTCGTCTGCATATGGGCTTAATAACTACACCGAAAATATGAATAAATTAAGTAGCAAGGAGTAACATTTAGTTTAGATTGCCATATAGAGTTCCAAATAATAAATAAATAAATCTATAAAATCGCTGAGCCAAATTTTTTTGAGCAATATTGTTCAATAGCAATATTGAGTTCAAAATTTTTTTCCGAAATTTTGGAATATAGACTGGAAATCAAAACCGAGTTTGGTTGCACAAGGAGATAGGATAGGTTAAGTTAAACTGTCCGCATCACTGGACACAGCTTACAAGTGTCCGTTGAAACACTGATATTCCCTATTACGTTATATAATTATAGCTCCTTGTTTTTATGTCGGAACCATACCAGAGATCAGCAATGAGTATTCAAAACGATGAGTACAATCGAATTATACTCATAATTTTTGATACTTATACGCATTCATACTTATTTTACTCATACTACTCATATTCAAAGTTTGAAATACTCATACTTAACAACACGTATGTTGTTGTTGATTTCGACTCTCCATGACTCAACATTTACAAGAATCACATAAATAAGTATTATACTACAATACTCACTAGAAGATTGTGTGTTTGCTTTGCTTGCTGTATTTTCCTTTTTTTGTAAATGCAACAACAACTAAGACTCGTATCATTTTACGAACAATACTTACTTTCGCATTTAATTGGTCAATAAAACCCTTTAGTCAGAATTACGGCGACATAGCTTCCCACATCACTTATGTTGTGTGTGTTAAATTTCATACATGAGTGACGGGATCTACAGTTTAAAGTCGACTCCAAACGACAGAATTTTGAGAAATTTTTTAGGGAAATTTTATTTGACTGTCTGTTCTGAGAGGAAGTCGCCGAAGAAATTTTTTTTTTTTATATTTCGGTTTTAAGTTTCAGTAAGCCAACGCGCTACCTACTGAACTACGGCGACTACTAGACTACTTCGACTGCTAGACTACGGCGACTGCTAGAATACGGCGACTACTAGACTACGGCGACTGCTAGGCTACGGCGACTACTAGACTACGGCGACAACTAAAATGCAGCGACTACTATACTACCGCGACTACTAGACTACTGCGACTACTAGACTACGGCGACTACTAGACTATGGCGACTACTATACTACGGCGACTATAGACTACGGCGACTACTAGACTACGGCGACTACTAGACCACGGCGACTACTAGACTTCGCCGACTACTAGACTACGGCGACTACTAGACTACGGCGATTACTAAAATGCGGTAAATACTAGTCTGTGGCGACTTCTTGACTACGGCAACAACTAATCTGTGGCGACTACCTGCGAAAATGGTGTATAAATTGCTGCTCTTTTAGTTATAATTGTCGAGTGAAGGTGCCTTATTACTGCAATCATGTTATGCCTTTTATTTATATAAAGCTTCCCTAGAATATTTCTTTCAATCGTATTGGCTTCACAAACTTCGCCAAGATGCTGCTCGGTGTGAACAAGGAAAATTTCCTGCCTAGTACAAGCAGGTGCTTCCTTCTTGAAGGCATTAAAATCACACAGGGTCCATGATTCATTCTCATCATCAAAGTATCTACAGATTCAGTGTGCTCTTCCTCTTCACTGCCTTGTCCAAAAACCGGTATCTAACCTCAACTAACTGCCGGATAGCCTAATGTATAGCTCAAACCACCTCCTATTGTAATTACTCCACTCAAATGTTCAGATTGTCTCAAATCCATTTGGGTGCAGAAAAGCCTTCGCCTCTCTCTATCTTTCGTTTTGCTGAGTATAACTTAAAATTAATCTCTGAATCCTGCATCTCACCTAAAAAACAAATTTTGTTACTATACGGTGTTGCGTGTGGTATTCTTTTCAGTTTTAGTGCGCAAAAATACATTTTTGTGGTTTCTTAAATTAATTTTCAAAATGTTTATCGTCTTTCATTTTCCCAAAAAGGCATTAAATTTTTAACATTTCATTGGGAGTGTCAACTAAATCATTCAATTCTTGTTAATTCTCTGTTTGATTGTTTTGTGCAGCATCCCAGGTTAATTTGTTCACTTAAAAATAAAGTTATTGTCTGTGGTTTTCAAAAGAAAATAAAAATTGAAAAACAAACAATAATCAGTCGGTTAATGTTGCTTATGTGATGCCCTGCTTGATATTAAAGTTTTCAAAAAATTCTTCCAATTGGGACTTCCGATCTTTGACTGTTGATAACGGCCATCTTGTTGAAGTTACGGTTGTCGAATTACTCTTCATATACTCAGGGCCATTGTTAAAACTTGCCGTTAACTAAAGGGAGGATTTTAACGGGCAGATAAATAGTTTTTCATTATTATAAGTGGACAATATAGTAGAAGTGGGCGTTAAGCTAAATGAAGAATGATCCTACCGGTACCTTTTAAAGTTAAGTTTATGTTTGAACTTGCCATCAATATGGCAACTTTTTAACCAAATATTTAAAAAGTTAACTTTATTTTATGATTATGTTGTAATAACGGAAAGAAGTTAAAGATGACTTTAAAGTTCACTTTAGCTTAAGTTACCTTTAACTAAACCCAACTTTAACGGGAAATTGTAATAATGGCCTTCAGTCTGTTTTGCAAAAACACCATAAAGGGATTTGGCATTCAAAAATACGTGTAAATAATAAAATTGTTTTATCAAAATGCGGATCACCAAAATCGTCCTACCGAGAGGACTTGTGGTGAATAAGTCGTACGTCGACAAAATGCAAGATCGGCGTAAAAGATCCCCGCTGTCCGAACGAGTGGCAGCAGAATCAAGTGCAGTCGCCTAGAAAGTCTCCTAACTTAGGTCTGTAAGCGTACAGTCTTCATCTGATCTGGGAACAGAAGGTAAACGACACTAGATTATGGCAAGAGTTCACAGATTAGATTTTGGAAGAATATTGTGTTGCCTTATCTTATGAGAGATTGCGATTCAAAACTCAGATCAGAAAGAAACAGAACGAAATATAAAAAAAATATTTCTTTCAACGACTACCTCTCCCAGTAAAAACCCTGGGCACCAAATAATTGCCATGAAACGTTTATCATGTCGACATTACAATATAGGTCCCGTTACGTATAACCACAATTAACACACACTACATGGCTTCCGTGAGAAACTAGGCTATAGTCCTAACTAAACTCTATAATGTGCTGTCTACCGCTTAGCTTGTTAAGCAAAATTGTGGCGAGGCATTTAACATTTTCAGTAAGTCATGCTGGATGGCATGCCAAAGACAAGTATCTTAAACCAACGTGTAAAGAAAATTAATTCCATTTGGTGGGAATAAAAGCAAGTCCTCGTTATGCTTCCCTGTTCCATTTAGCTAAGTTCTCCAGGCCAAAACTTAAACTTAAAACTTGCTTTAGTAGATATGTATGTTAGCTGCTAAGTAAATTAATGAACTTTCAGTGTTTTCAATAAAAATCCTTTTATTATTTTATTTTACAACTTAACTTAAAATTTCTTTGTCGAGGGATTTGCACTAATTGAATTGTAAGTAAAAGTACATGGTACGCTGAAAACTTATGACGCCGTCAAAATATACGTTTAATTCAAACATGTGTCAGTGGATTAGTGAGATGTCAAATGTTGGAGCTGCCATGTCGTATACAAGTGGGTGTGCACACTACACCACCCCCTTCCAGTTTCGTGGTGCGACATATATGAAAGTTGGTCCAAAAATCTGACCTTACGTGGTTTGTACTCCAACTCGGATAATTCCATAGGGATGTAAGCTGGTTTCAATCTGTCCACAGAAACGGTCCTGGACCTGGTTCCGACGAGTATTGTATAGGTTTTTGGATGTCTCTCCAGTACAGCGTAGGGGCCGTCATATGGTGCCTTCAACGGAGCACGTACGGTATCGTCCCTCAGAAAAACATGGGTGCAAAATCTCAAGTCCCTTGGAACATATACTGATTTTTTTCCGTGTTGTGTTGTCGACGTGGTTCGTAGATTTTCAAAATGTTGCTGGAGCTTTGTAAGAAATTCGCTCTCGTTGATATGTGCGCTAAATTCCTCTGATAGGAAGTCGCCGGGTAATCTGATTGCCTGTCCATACACCATTTCGGCTACCGATACCCCTAAGTCATCTTTTACAGCTGTTCTTAGACCCAGCAAAACAATAGGAAGCACCTCAGTCGAATTGGTATTGGCATTGTGACATTTCAACGCTGCTTTAAGAACTCGATGCCAACGCTCTATCAGGCCATTAGCTTGGGGATGGTATGGAGTTGTTCTAATATGTTTTATGCCCAACATTTTCGAAAGGTGGTTAAAAAGGTTGTTTTCGAATTGGCGACCCTGGTCTGTCGTTATGAATTTTGGTACTCCGAAACGATTAATCCACCCATTGAGTAGTGCCTTTGCCACAGTTTCCGCCGTGATGTCCGTAACTGGAATAGCCTCGATCCATCGGGAATACCTGTCAACACATGTTAAACAGTAGCTACAGTTGTTCGACATAGGTAGCGGGCCGACCAAATCGATGTTAATATGTTCAAACCTTTTGTCTGGTACAGCGAATGTTTCCAAATCGCTTTTCGCGTTTCGTGTTACCTTGCATCGCTGACATTGTTGACAATTTTTTACTAATGTTCTTACCTCGGCGTTCATTTTGTTCCAAACGAAATTTCTAGCGATTAATTTTGTTGATGCCCTTATCCCTGGATGTGATAGTCCGTGTAATGATTCAAAGACGAGCGGTCGTAATGAACTCGGAATATATGGACGTGTTTGGCCTGTGGATGTGTCGCATATTATCTCGCCGTCGCAACCTGGTACCTTTATTTTCTGCAGGGTAAGTGAAGTAGAATTCGATTGTATGAGGTTTCGTAGCTCGGGGCATTTCGCCTGTTCCTCAGACAGTAATTTGTAATCGATAGTCGCTGGTATTCGTAATGTCTCTAAACGCGAGAGAGCGTCTGCCACAATGTTCTGTGAGCCGCTTATGTGCCGTATATTCACGCAAAATTGGCTTATGAAACTCAATTGCCTCGTTTGGCGTGGGGATAAGCGTTCCCATCTCTGTTCGAAACAATGCAGCAATGGTTTATGGTCTGTGAACACCGTACATTGTGCGCCCTCCAAATAAAATCGAAAGTATTTAATGGCTGAGTATATAGCCATAAGCTCGCGGTCGTACGTGCTATAGCGTTGTTCCGTCGTAGTAAATTTTTTGGAGAAGAATCCTAAGGGCTGCCAATCACCATTTACTCGTTGCTGCAGAGCTGCACCCATGGCCTTGTCGGAAGCGTCTGTCATTAATGCAATGTCGGCCCCCCTACGGGGAAATGTTAATAAGGTTGTGTTTGCCAGTTCGGCCTTAATTTTCTCGAAAGCCTCTTCGGTTTCGGCGGACCACTTGAGTTTTGTCCGGTCGCGCTTTTTGCATGGACCCATCATCTTTTGTAGGGGTAGTTCTATTTCGGCCGCATGTGGTAGGAATCTTCTGTAGAAATTTATGGCACCCAGTAGGCTTCGTAAATCCTGCACCTCCACTGGCCTTTTTCGATTAATGATGGCTTCGACTTTGCGAGATATTGGTTTAATGCCATTTGCGGTTATCGTATGTCCTAAAACTTCGACTTCGGATTGGCCCAACTGACATTTCTCTATATTAATAACCAGGCCTTTTTCCCTATAAATTTCGAAAAGTTGCCGTAAGTGGGATAAATGTTCTCCCGCCGATGATGATGCCACGAGCACGTCATCTAAATATGGGAAAACGAAGTCGAGGCCCTTAACCGTATCGTCCATGAAGCGTTGAAATGTTTGCGCGGCGTTCCGTAATCCAAATACCATATATTTAAATTCGAATAAGCCGAATGGCGTTATAACTGCCGTCTTCGCTACGTCACCAGGGTTAACAGGTATGTGATGGTATGCTTTTTTGCAATCTATTACCGAAAATATTGTCTTACCATCGAGTTCACTCGTAAAATCTTGTATATGGCGTACCGGGTAATTGTCGTGTATTGTTCTGGCATTCAAAAGTCTGAAGTCGCCACAGGGCCGCCATGACCCATTAGGTTTTTTGACCAAATGTAAGGGACTAGCCCTTTGGCTCTTCGATCGTACACAGATGCCGCGGTCCAACATGTAGTCGAACTCTTTTCTCGCAATCTCCAATTTCTCGGGTGATAATCGTCTGACCTTCTGCGCCACCGGGGGCCCCTTTGTCTCAATATAATGCTTGACCTCCGAAGGTTTCTTGGACAAAGCATGGGAATCATCTGTGAGGTCGATGTATTGTGCCAGTAGTTCATGGAAGATGCTATTTGTCTTATGTATCGTAATGACTGATGAATCGCTGTTGGTTATCCGGCACACTTGACGTAGTTGTGTCGTTGCGTCTACTAAGGACTTACCTTTCATGTCCACCAAAATGTTAAAATTCTGCAAAAAATCCGCGCCGATTATAGGGTGCGACACGTCGGCCACCGTAAAAACCCATTTAAACTGACGTCGCAATCCGATGTCCAATGATAGGAGTCTTTTACCATAGGTGTTGATTTCCGTATTGTTCGCCGCAAGTAATTTCATTAAAGATGGTTGTAGATGAACGTTCTTTGGTTTGGGAATTACAGATAATTCCGCCCCTGTATCGTTTAAAAATTGCAATTTCGAGTTTTTATCCTTAATATAAAGACGGCGTGTATTATTGTTGTTGTGGCCCTCTTCGTTTGCCGTCGAAAACGGAGGGCTTACAAGTTTTCCGAATGTCGTGGTCGAAAGCTGCAAGGTGATCGGCACTTTGTTGCCCTTTCCCCAAATATTCGGTGATACCAACACATTTCATTTGATGGTGAACGGGACGTGCGTGAGCGTGAAAGGTTACTGCGTCGTGGTGATCGTTGTCGTTGAGGGGTCGTATGGTAGTTGCGGCTGTTCTTCTCTAGGCGATCAAATTTCTCCGTCAATTCGGCTATGGCCTTGTGCAAATTTCCGCTTTCATCGATGTTGTTGACTTTCGGTTGCTCTTGCACTTCCATCATACAATCGGCCTTTTTCGCCAGTACACTGACGTCACCCTCAACTGTTGCTAAAATTTGTTGAATTTGTATTGCCAATTGACGTAGCCACAACGATTTCAAAATTTCTGAGTCCAACTTATTGCCAGCCAGTTCTCTAATCTCACGTAGTAATATTGAAGGTTTTTTCCTTCCATAGCCAAATTGTCGAATAGACGTTTAAATCGGCTGTCGTCGGACTCACAAAACTCGTTGATAAGTCTCCTTTTGAGTGTTTCGTATTTCCCAATGGCCGGAGGCATTGTTATTATATCCGATGCGCATTTTAATATCGATGAATCAATCTCTGACACCAGCGTATAATATTTCGTGTCGTCTGTAGTAATACCAGCTCGCATGAACTGTGCTTCCACCTGTAGAAACCATAGTTTGGGGTCGGGTTTCCAAAAAGGTGGTGGTTTTACAGCTACTCGGGATACTTGTGAGGACGCTGCGTTATCCTCAGCATTTACTGTGGCGTTTGCGTTAGTGTTCTGCATCGTAGCAGTCGGTGGTCACCACTTTAGTGTTTTCAATAAAAATCCTTTTATTATTTTATTTTACTACTTAACTTAAAGTTTCTTTGTCGAGGGATTTACACTAATTGAATTGTAAGTAAAAGTACATGGTACGCTGAAAACTTATGACGCCGTCAAAATATACGTTTAATTCAAACATGTGTCAGTGGATTACTGAGATGTCAAATGTTGGAGTTGCCATGTCGTATACAAGTGGGTGTGCACACTACAAACTTAAGAAAGAGCAATTAAGGCAAACAGGCTTTTTTTCACATAAAATATGACAAAATATGCTGCTTCCATTGTGGTGCCTTACTTAAGTGAACATAGTCTAGCATGTAATATATTGACTTATCAGTAGTTGAAATCCTAGCTAAGATATCGCAACAAATATATTTCTTTCTGCAACATTCTACCAGCAGCCTTCTGCTAAAACTTTGTGAGTAAAAAAATTGCCATCAAGAGTTTAAGAAGTCAGTCAGTCGCAGTAGACCTGTAGGTCACGGATAAAATTAATACAAAGAACAGTGGTGGTTGTTATTTTTGCTAAAGGGATGTAATGACCAATTAAGTAAGTAAGTAAGTACATAGGGAATTATGAGGCTTTCCACACAGATTTTAAAAAGGGAATTCTGTAAGTATTCGCTCGATTAAACAACACCAGAAACTTTCTGCCTAATTTGGGAACATCATAGAGATTCTTATAAAATTAAATACACCCATGCATACATTATTACAACCCTTCAGTAAGATTAAATTTTAGAACAAATATTGAGAGGGCTTGTGAGAAAGCTGCTCGAGTGAATGCAGAATTATCCCGCATTATGGCTAATCAGAGCAGAAGACTATTATTGGCAAAGGTTACTCAGTCGATAATGATGTATGCATCACCTGTGTGGGGATCAGCGTTGGGTATTAGAACCTGCGCTAGGGCTGCAAGATTTTTATTTCGTCTAAGCGCCCTTAGGGTTGCTGGTGGTGTCCGCACAGTTTCATGTGAGGCTATTGGTATCATATCTGGTATAACTCCAGCAAATGTTATAGCTATGGAACTGAAAAGGATATACGATAGAGTTAGTATTGTTGATAGAAAATTATCGACTTAGGAACGAAGGGAGGAAAGACAAAAGAGTTTAGACGTATGGCAGATTCAATGGGATACTGCGACGAAAGGGCGATATACACATATACATACATACATAATTGGCCATTACAACCCTTCAGTCAGGATTACGGCCTAGCTTCTCACACCACTCATGTTGTGTGCGTTAATTTTATACGTGAGTGGCGGGACCTACAGTTTAACGTCGACTCCGAACGACAGAATTTTGAGAAACTTTTTCATGGCAGGGAATATCCCTGTAAATATGGCCACGGCAATAAGGTCTCCTGCTCCTTCTGCAATAATGGAAGTGAAAATGCTGAGCATATTTTCTTTTATTGCGATAGATTTAGATTGGAACGCGAGTTGTTAGAGACGATGATAAATGAAAAAGTGACACCAAACAATATAGTTACGCATATGCTGAGGTCTGTTGAAGTTTGGCAATGTGTCAAAATGCTGTCTGCAAATGTGATGCAGGAATTGAGAAGGATAGAGTGAATTCGTAGGATTGAAAGGGATGGAAATCAACAGTAGTAGGCAATAGGCTAGAACTCGTCCTGTGATGAAATACTTAACGGTAGTATCATAGGACAAATAGGATCGAATCGTAGAGGTGGTTTTTTAGTGGGTTAAAGTAGCACACTACTGTTGCAGTGGCAACAGTGTCTTTCGACGATTTTTTCACCTCGAAAAAATACCTTCAGGGTTACGATCAAGCTTCTCACACCGCTTACATATGTTGTGCGTGTTATTTTTATGCATAAGTGGTGGCCGGACCTACAGTTTAAAGTCGACTTCGAAGAACAGATTTTTATGACAATCTTTTCATGGCAATTTTATTTTACTCTCAGAGTTTTTCCCAGAAATTTTTTGTATTTCGTTTTGTTTGAGATGTCTGATCTGGGGTTTTAAACTGTGGCCTCACGTCTAATAAGCCAATGCACTATATACTAGACTAAGATGTCCTTTCTTTAGTCTTTTTTTTGTAAGAGAAGCTTCGAATTTACGGAAAAATTGTGACCTACAACTAGCTTTAGTTGTTCCGATAACTTTAGCCGGTTTTTTCAACTGGGAAATTTATGTCACATATCTGATGATATGTAGCAATTAATAATGTAGGGTTCCAAGTATATTTTGAACAAAAATTTACGAAATTTTTATGACTTTATTGGTTTCAAACGAAACGATGTGAAACAATAAAAGGCGCTTAAAATATAGCCTCGTTTCCTATAATTAATTTGAAATGTTTCTTTAAATTTAAATTTAAAAAAATACTAAAAATGAAAAAAAAACAGTGTAGAGGAGTAGAAATAACGAAATAAATGAAGTCATTTTATATTACTTGTCGCATTTTGTTATTTATTTGCTCCATTTGATTGCCATTGTTCTTGCGGTCGATGTCTGTCCTTCTAACCTTTTTATACTGTCTCTTGCTGTTTATTTTTTTTTCTTTCTTTTAAATGTCATTTCTTTTTTGGGACCTTACTTTACGATATAAATGATTGCACTTCAGTATGGGTGGGTACGATGATAATAATTATTTAGGAACCTTTTTTCTGTCTGCTTCGGCCTTAAAATGTGTGCAGCAAATGGTAGAGGGTATGCGACAGATATTTTATTTTATTTTTTTATAGACTAGCGACCACACATTTAGATAGTGTATCTAGATATCTTTAAGATTTTTATGTCTTTTAATCAGGGTATTTGAAAAAATCAAGAAAAGAAAGGAAAGATTGTTGTTCGTTTGTTCAATTTGATTGTATTTTTTTAACAACGCTTTTACGAGCATGTTTTCCTCTTCTTTTTTTTTTGAATGAATTTGTATGAGTTTTTAATTTGTTTTCTATTATTTTTCTATTAAAAAGATGTATCTTTAAGGCATTTATTTTAAATTATTGTTATTGTTGTTGTCTAATTGATGTAATTCTAGGCTAGAAAAAGATTTCGTTTGCATTGTTATTTTTAAATAATTTGACTGAGTGTTGTTACTGGAGGAAAAGTTTTATGCCTCTATTGTTTTAGACTTCCATTGATTAATTGGTTTAAGCGTTAAACGACAGAAACACAGATTTCTATTCAAATTTTGTAATTATGTTGTAAAGATTTTTAATTTGGCTAATTAAAGCGATTTACAAGTCTCTTTGTAGTATAGTTAGTTCCCTACTTCTTCATCTAAATGGTTTGGTAAAGTAGAGTGTCTTTGAAATAAGCCCGCCCATAAGTTCGTGTCTCTTTCAATAAAGCACAGGTTTAATACAGATTATGTTAAATTCGCTGCCGCCTCAAGCTTGGGTCCAATCTTACTTACATAATAGGTTATTACGTCCCTTTTAGCCAAGATTACAACCTAATTTCGTACATTACTAATGTTGTTTGTATTAATTTTATCCGTAAGCGGCGGGATCTATTACACGATTCGACAGTCAAAATACACCCAGCTAATGACATAGTGTAGGTTGTGAGTTTTATTGAGAAGATTTTAAAATATATTTTTTTTTATTTCTCGAACCCTCCAAACGTCTTTAATTTGATAAAAACGGTATTTTTTCTTTTCACACAAAATTATTAATTACCCAAACTTTTTTTAATCTATCTTCAAAATCCAAAGTTTTTTGAAAAGAGGACAGATGAGCCTTCAAAACTGTATACATAAACATATGATTCAAATTTATATGTTATGAGTTTTGATCGGTTAAAATTAGAAAATATAATTTTTTTCTTATTTTTTCAAGTTTGGCCACTCTTAATTGCAACTTAATTAAAAAATATAAAATAAGTGATGACATTCTGAAAGTGCATTATCTTGTGAAGAGATTGACACTTCGTTTGATGAAATTGGTAAAAAGTACCGTAGTTATTATTTAAATAGTATGACAGTCGTGTTATATTTTTAATATATGTCATCTTATCAAATGAACTTTAAGTTCAAAAATTTTCAAAAGTTTTGATGGATCTTGGTTGCTTATCGCTAAATATGTCAATTCCACGTTTGCATGACTACTATAAGTCGGCTAATAGTCCTCTTTGCGCAAACATTGGCCAACATCTGATGGTCGCTCAAACGTGAAATTAGCATATTTTCCGATAAACAATCAAGGTCCATCAAAAATTCTGAAAATTTTTGAGAAAAAATATATGAAAATATATATGAAAAATATAACTCGACTGTTAGACTCTTTACATAACAACTACTGTAATTTTTGACCGATTTGATCAAACGAAGTGGCAAGCTCTTCACAAAATAACGCACTTTCAGAATGTCATCACTTATTTCATACTTTTTAATTAAAGTTTGCTACTATGAACGGACAAACTTGAAAGAATATTAAAAAAATTCGAATTTGTAATGTTTACCTCACAAACCTGATAGCAGATTAAGTCAAGTAATATATATGTATATGGTATTAAAGGCTCATCTCCTTTCTAATAAGATTAAAATTTTGGACATCGGTTCAAATAAACAGTTTTTGTCAAATAAAACAAGTTTGGAGGGCTCAAGAAATATAAAAAAATTATTTTTGAGTTCTACTCAACAAAACTTACAATCCTACAGCGTTATGACGTTAGCTGGGTGTATTTCATTTTTTTATTTTGTCGCATAGTGTTATTTAATGGCGATTCTGAACTACAGGTTTGAGAAACTTTTTCATGACAATTTTGTTTTACAATCAGAGTTTTTGCCAGAAGACCGCTGAGAGGAAGTCGACGAAAGAAATATTTTTTTTGTTATTTCGTTTAGTTGGAGATGTCTGACCTCGGATTTGAACCTATCCTATCTTATACACCAACACACTACCTTCTAAACTAAGACGACTTCACGACGACTCTTAGGGCACAAAACTCTGATTGTAACTGTACAACTTAAACTCTTGGCTATGATCTCTCAGTCATGCCAATATGGATGTGGGAATTCTATTGAAATCACTTTTGCTTAGAAACTTTTGCTAGAAATGTTAATAAATTCTCTCAAGAAACCTTCATTTCGGAATTCTAAGTGCTGGCCAATGATAGAGAAAATATTTTTAGATCTCTTTTTGTTCCTCGTTCTCGTTCATTACAGCTTCTGTGGAAGTTGTAGTGAGAAAGGCTGCACCCAGAACCCAGTGTCTCGTTACAGTTGCTACGAGGATCCTGAGTGCCACTTTGGTTGAATTAATGGTCCCACCATCAGTGATGTGAGAAACTAGGTCGTTATCCTGACTGAAGGGTTGTAACGACCAATTATGTAAGTATGTATGTATGTATGTATGTGAATGCACGTTTTGTTCGGAAAATTTTATTCTGTAAAACAACTACTGATATTGGCTATCATCTTCCTGTCGACTCAATATGGATGTACGAATTCTATTGAATTTACTTTTGCACAGAAGCGATCGTCATTGCAGCTTGTGTGGAATTTGTGGTGAGATGTTCCACAAGCAGAGGCTAGTGTTTCATTACAACTGCTACGAGGTTCCTGAGATGGACTCTGGATAGATTTAATGCAAAATTTTATCGGTAATTATCGAGTCTCTTTGAATATACCCCACTTTTTTCGCAAACGAGTATAGTTTGTTTAAGACATCACGTGTGCATTCAAAAGCATTTTCCAGAGGCCTTTGTCTCGTTACAATTGCTACGAGGTTCCCGAGAAAAACTCTGGACATGTTTAATGCAAATTTTGTACTGTAAATATGTGATTTCTCGTCAAATTTGTTCCACGTTTTCTTTACACACGACAATAATTTGCGTAAAACACCACGTATTTAATTCAATGAGATTTTCCGCTGTATCAGCCTTTAAAAGTTCGACTCCTTTCTTGTTATGTTTGCGTAGGTATGAACACACAGAGGACAGACGACAGATAACAGAAAGCTGCCAAGTTTGGAATACACCCGTTTATATGAAAACGATTATATTGAAAGAAGAACAGAAAAAACCCAAGACAATAGACCTAAGCAGTTTCTGCCCAAATTAAACTATTTTCGATTTTTGTGAGCAGCTAAAAGCAAATTAGTGATGCCAATACAACATAAAATCATAATAAAAAACAGCTCAAAATACGTATATTATTGAAGAGAAAGAACAATTCTAAAATTAAGAAATAAAAAGCAATCCATGTATTCATAATAAATAAAATAGAAATATAGATTCAATTTTGTATCTGAATTTATTTGATAAATGTTTTGTGTGTGCGGTTTTTTCATAAGTGAGTTTATTTTTGCGTACAAAAAACGTGATAGTGACAACACTGAAAAATATACTTAAATTCAATTGTTTTGATTTTGTGTCAGTCGTTTTTTTTTCTGCTCTGCTTTCAAAAAATTTAAGCAGTCGGTATACGGCAGAAATAACAGTTGGCATAATTTTCTGTCGAACTGCCGAACTGTTGTCTGTCGTCTATGTATTTATAAATTAAATAAATAAAATCTTAGATCTGGCGTACACGCTCTCTATAGGTTTCTCTGCAATAGGTGTAAACCATTATCATAAAAAGATCCAGAATCCGGCATCTACCTGCGTGTTCAAGTATCGTGTATTTAATGGACGCATTCACATTCACTCTACTTAAGAGTGGTGGTGGTGGTTGCAAGCTAAAGTTTGTAAAAAACGCCTAGTGATGAATGCAATCATTCATGCGAAAAAATTGTATTAAAAAACAAACTACAGAACTTATATAAAGGGTCCGCCAAATAACTTTTTTTTTTTGAAAATGCTTTAAAAAAAAACTACTGAATATTTTCTCAAATTTCTTTTTTTATTTGAAAGTACAATCCTTCCGGTTAATAATGGAAAATAATTTAATTCAAATGGCTGCCTCGGCTGGCCATGTAGTAGCCTACACGATCGATCCAATTTTTAAACACATTATCGATTGTGTGCAGCTGTATTTCATCAGTGGCGTCACGAATATTGTCCTTTAAAGCGTCAATTGTCTCTGGCTTGTCGGTGCAACACTTATCTTTGACGGCACCCCACAAATAATAGTCCAACGGTGTCAGATCGCAGCTCAGAGGTGGTTATTTGGCGGACCTTTTATATTGTTACGAAAATGAAGAATCTAGGACTGGTGTTTTGCTTTTACATTGATTAACACTATAATTATAAACAAAAGCTTAAAAAACAAAACAATGCCGTAAACAAACCTGTTTACAAATTATCGTACTATAATTATAACAACAAACACCAGCATAAAAAACAAGTAAACAAAAATATAACAACACTATAATAATAAACGTAAACAACGATGTTCACATTTATAGAGACTTCGAGAAGGCGAAGTCACGAACATTCGCCTTCAAGAACATTCATCAGACAGTTTACGTTGCCATATAAAAGGTAAGGCAAAGCAGGCAACGGTGTCAGTAAAAGTTCAGTCAGTCTTGGGTGAAGACGAGGTGTGTTTGAAGAGAGTAATCGTGGTTTGAAGATTTCCGTTACAAAGTTCTGTCTAGTAACTGTAATTGTTTATGCAAAGGTTTTAAACAGACGAATAACAAAGAAAACAATTTTTGTTGTTTACATCAAGTTGTGAACAGTGGCACACAGAATTGTCGGAATAATAAAGAATTCTAATTAAAGCTAAAGACAAATTTATTTTTATTTTCTTGGCAATCTACATGCTCATATTTTAAACGTTTTTAAAAGGTAAAAACGTAACAATATATTCGCTCCCACTCATACATACATACATAATTGGTTGTTACACCCTTCAGTCAGGATTACGACCTAGTTTCTCACACCACTTATACTGTTTATGATAAATGTATTCATGAATTTAAAGTCGACACCGAATGCCAGATTTTTTAGACAAATCTCATGGCAATTTTGTATTTACTGTCAGAGTTTCGCCAGAAATCTAATGATATTTCGTTTTGGTGGGTAAGTCTTCCCCTCTCTTATTTAATTTCATTTTATTTAAATAAAAATACGAAAACAAATGAAATGAAATGTTTTGGTAAAAATAACTAGCTTTTCACACATGACCTTTGAATTGTTTTTTTTTTTCAATTTATTGTGGCACTCAAATGAATCTCTTCTGACCACTTCATGTTGTGTCTGAGTGAACTTTGCAGTTTGCCTAGTTTAAAAAGCTGTGTTGCTTTATTTATTATTTTTTATTTTTGTTTTTAAAATTTTTTTTTTTTGGTTTCAATTGTTTTCCCATTTTAATTCATTCAATGGCCATTGTCGCGTGATTTTAAAATCATTGAAATGAAAATTTTGTTCTGTTTTGTCTGTTTTTTATTTTAATTTTTTTTTTTATTTTTTCCCTTTGAAATTCTTGTATGATGACCTTTGAAGTGTAATTAAAAAATAAAAATTACAAAAATTTCTGCATGAGTGCCATGTGTAACACACAGCTGATTGAAATTATTATCAAATCAATTACTAGAAGGGTGGGAAGTGTATAAAAAATATATTGAAAGTCTGTTTAAATTTTTAAGTACCAGCATTCAAAATCAAAATAAAAAATTTATCGACGGAAAAGAATATTAAAAGCTATTTTGAGTCTCAGATTTCGATTTTTAGCTCGCATTAAATCCAAGCCACTGTGTTCCCATCCTTAACTGGCTACCACCAGACAAGTTAGCGAAACAAGTGGCTGCAAATCGCGGCAATGATACTGAGCATCACAAGAGCATGGAATTACAAAAGCTATTGTCACACAAAATTGTTTACACTGTACTTGACCATGCTTTTAATTTCGGATTTGCGACGCAGATAATGAGTTTCTGGTCTCAGGAAACGCCATTCAGGTTTTCATTGATAAATCGAGAACGCGCAGCAAATTTCGGATGTGAAATCTTTTCAGAATAACTGCACATTAGATTGTCCCCGCTACTACCAGATTATTGTAGTATTTTTTTAGTCTGAAATGCTGTCTATTAAAATAGCCTTGATGCGAATTCGGTATCATCGGTTAATTTTTGTGTTGTTTGCAAATATTATTATATCGCTTTGCGCAAACATTGTTCAACTTCTGGTGGTCGTTTAAACGTGAAATTGTTACATTTTGCAATTATTTTAGGTTAAGATTTGAATACTTATTGTAAATTCTGAAAGGAAAGATTCAATAAATAATATACGAAGAAAAAAAAAAAAAAAAAAAAAAAAAAAAAAAATTTGCAATAAACAATCAAGATCTATCAAAAATTCTGAAAATGTTTGAACTAAAAGTTCATTTGATAAGATGACATATATAAAAAATATAACTAGACTGTTAGACTCTTTAAATGATAACTAAGGTAATTTTTGTCAAGTGAAGTGTCAATCTTTTCACAAGATAATGCGCTTTCAGAATGTTATTACTTATTTCATATTTTTCAATTACGGTTTGCTACTATGAACTCACAAACATGAAAATATGAAAAAATTCGCATTTGCCAAGTTTTAATCATCAAAACCCATACCATTTTAAGTCAAATAATATATATATATACAGCGTTTTAAAGGAACATTTCTCTCTCCTTTCTAATAAGGCTTAAATTTTGGACATCGGTTTAGAAATGTTTGTGTAATCAACAAAATTGTGCGTAAAGTCCAAAAAAACAGTTTTTGTCAAATAAAACAAGATTGGCGGGTTCGAGAAAAATAAAAAAGTATTTTTGAGTTCTACTCAACTAACTGAACATCTAGGTAGTTACTCGAGTACATTTAATTTTTTGTATTTTGTCGCATAGTGTAATTAGTTATTCAGTTATTCCACCAGTCACGATTACGACGTAGTTTCTCACACTACTTATGTTGTGTATATTAATTTTATACATGCAGGTCCCTGCCTGCAATTTAAAGTCGACTCCGGACGACAGAGTTTTGAGACACTTTTCGTGGCAATTTTGTTAACTCTTTTGTTTTTGTCTGAAATCTGCAGAGAGGAAGTCGCGGAAAAAATATTTTTTCATATTTCGTTTTGTTCTAGATGTCTGACCTGGTGTTTGGACGGTGGCCACACGTCTGATAAGCCAACACACTACCTACTGGACTACGTCAATTTCGCTACAAGCCCGATGCACTTGTTAAAGCTGTTATCTTAGCAAACTGAAATGAATTCCTACATGAGGTTGGAGTTCCTCTACAAAGTGGCAAACACTAAATTAATTGGCCATTAACAACCTGATTAACGGATTTCGGCTTGCCGTAACACATCCTTCCAGGCGCCTCTGCTTCTTGCACGCCTACGCTAGTTGGTCACAGCAATCGATGACAGGGCTTCCTCGATTTGGTTCTTCCAATGCAAACAAGGTAGTTCTCTTCGCCGACTTCCGCAGATCCCCGCATCAAATATCCGTCTCACCGGAGCATTCTCCTCCATTCAAAGGACATGGCTGAGCCAGCACAGCCACTGATTGTTAATACGCTGCACAACATCTATGTCGTTGAGGAGCTCATACAGCTCACTATTGGATCGGTCGCGGAAATAATCGCGATCTCGCACTGGACCGAAGATCTTCTGTAGGAAGTGCTTAATAAGGTCGATGCCTCTGCGCCACAAGGAAGCACGGGGAGGATGACTATTAGTTTTGTCGTACGAGAGAGGCAAACAAATCATCTCAAAAAACTCCTATCATTGGCAACTATAAGATGGAGTTATGAGACACCACTTGTAGAGATACCAGACAGATTAAGGCTAAATACCTGCGAAAGCTGGCATCACAAAGTTTAAATGAATTCCTGCATGAGATTGAAGTTCCTCTGCAGAGGGCCAAACACATGGGCTCACAAAAATCCCATCTATTGGCAAAATTAAGATGAGATATTGGACTTACATATAGAGACCCTAGACAATACTAGCACATCATGGATATATGAAGAACGGAATTTGGAACGAACCTATCAAGCTTCCATTAAATGAATCTTATAGCACTAATAACGTGATATTGGCCTCTGAATTGTCACGCCAGAAGACGGTGAATAGCTCATAACAACTACAGCAGGAGCTCCAACGGCTAGGAAGAAGTGAATATCACAGAAGTTCTTTTTTGTCTTAGTTTGGCGCTTGTGAATCTGAGAAGAAGATTTCTTGAGTATCCAGAATTTAGTGACAAACCATGTCTAGCCGAGGGCGTTTTAGGAATAATATACAGCTTTTGTAAGACCCTTAGGATAATTAGGAGATACAAACCAAGAGATATTCTTTGTTTCATTGAAAAATCATTTTGTACTAAGAGGTCCATTTCTAGATTAATGGGTTCTTGAACAGAAAAAAAATTGTTTAATTTGGGACGATAACAATCCTTAAGAGTTACAATTTGGCATCATCTGTGCGTATTCTTTTGAGAATTCTCAAGCTCATCACAATCAACGTCGAGCACTATGGGTCGACGATTTCCAACTTCTTTTGTCCTGAACCTGATCAACTGGACACCAACGATATGCGATTAACAAACCGGCCCTACTTTTCATACAACTCATGCCACATTGGAAGTTCTGTAGAAGCCATTTGGGGGCATGGTTATCTCACGAGGAAGTGATGTGAACTGCAGATCGAGAGCGTGAATTTTAACCAGTTTGCCCTTTTCTTGTGGAGTTTTCATAAGTCGCAGATGTATGTGAATAAGCCGCAAAACATAGAGGTTTCCAAAACCAACATAACCATCCTATCGTTTAATTTTAGTCTGCTTTATTTGTCGAAATCGTGGAAAATTTTGACAAATTATTGTTTTAAGCAAATAAAAATTTTCGATCATATCTCACACACACACTTTATTGCATTGAAATTTAAAGAGAAGAAGTGCTCAATCTATTTTTACTTGGTCTGGGGTAGTCTAAGCGATTTATTTTTTCTATGCACTTAGGAACATTTTTATTCGGGGGTTTTTATTTTATTTTTAAAATTAAATTAAAATGAATTAATTAAAATTGTTATTTTCTTTGAGTCTCATTAAAAATTTTTGATGAAATATGCCAGTCTTACGTTTTTGCTCTCAAAAAATTTCAGGATATTTTATATTTCTTTCCACTTTATTTTTATTCTTTTTTTTTTTTTTTTTGTTGCAGCCCCCAATTTTTTTTATCCAAAGCTGTTAAATGCCATTAAAAAATGCCAAACAGCTACCATGACCTTCTGCTACTCTTTATTTATAAAATCAACTCAACCTTCTACGAACCCGTCAGCCAACCTACAGCCTATAAGCCAGCCTAAATGGAATTCGGCTAACAATTTTCAAATATTCACTCACAGATGTTAACAAATGTAGTAAAAATCGCTTAGTCCTGGCACAAGTCCCTTGCCTCTAATACACTAAATTGTTCATATCTGTGTCCATCAACGGACCAACGGCCAACGTACGGTTTTTATCTACCTTTTCAGCATTTCCCATCGAATCATGGAACGTGATCCCGTATATTTAAAGCCACAAGATATTTATTGCTGGTGATGAAGGAAGAGACAAAAAAAAAAGTTTTTTTTTTGGGTTGCAAAAATAAAAAAGAAAAAGTAATCCTAATAGCATGCCGGTTTGATGACAGCATAAAATAAAAATCTGGTTAACAGCTAACGAGTACGTGTTGCTGTTGTCGTCTCCCTACCTGATGCCAGACACACAATATTCTTATAAGCGGGATTAACAAAAATAAGGGCTCCTGCTACAATGGCAGCATCATATGTGCATCAATGTTTGAGTATATAAGTTTACTGGTTTTTGATGTGAGGCAGCAACTGCTTTGCGAACTATTCTCACAGTAGGTATGCGAATTGTATCAAATATGTGGCAAATAGACAGACATACATACTTCAAGCTGCGTTCATTACAAGTTTGTTGAAATTTTATGAAATTTGATGTTATTTTTGATATAAACTCTAATAACGCGTGATAGATTTTTTTTAACAAAAATTGGATGGTTTGTGTCTTTAATACCCTAACTAGTCCCTCATTTTTTATGTCGATGGGTTCAGTGTCAGCTTGGTTGCAGACACTGTAACTTCATACTAAGATAAGTATGAAGTACTGACAACCTCAAAGCACTTGAGTTGTTAATCACAACTATGTTGACTATGAAAGCTTAAGATGAAGCGTAACTTTCCTTTAAGTCAGACCGCTTTAAACTTTAATACGTTTTAATTTAAATTAATTTTGATCAAACCAAAACTAAGCACTGTAAAGCTTCATTTACAACAATCATCTGGTTCCACTTATCTGTACCTCTTACGATTTCTGTGTGTGTTAATTTTATACATGAGTGGCAGGGACTCGCAGTTTAAAGTCGACTCCGGATGACAGATTTTTTAGACACCTTTCATAGCAATTTTGTTAACTCTCAGAGCTTTTGCAAGAGAGAAAGTCGTCGAAGATACATTACCTTACATTTCGTTTTGTTGCAGATGTCTGAACGGTGGCCACACGTCTGATAAGCCAACACACTACCTACTGGACTGCGGCAACTTCACTACAAGACCGATGCACTTTCTAAAGCTGTCATCTCAGAAAATTCAAATAAATTCCTGTATGAAATTGAAGTACCTCTACAGAGTGGTATTGGCAACGATAACATGGAGTTAGAAATACCAGGCAGATCGAGGCTAAACACTTGCTTAAGCTGGCATCACACAGTTTAAATGAAATCCTACATGAGAGTCAAACAAATGAACTCACAAAAATTCCATTCATTGGCAAAGCCAAGATGAGCTAATGGATCTACTTATAGATACCCTAGACATGGATATATGGAAATCGGAATTTGCATCCAACCTATCAAGCTTTCATTAGAGGAATCTTATAGCACTGAAAACATGATATTGGCCTCTGGGTTTTTACGCCAGGAGTCGCTGAATACCTCATAACAACCTCATGAATGCCACAGAAGATCTTTTCTGTTTACGTCTGGCGCTTGGAAATTTGAGAATAAGAATTCTTAAGTACCCAGAATTTAGTGACAAACCACGTCTAGCCGAGGGCTATTTGCGAACAATTCACAGCTTTTATAAGACCCTCAGGATAATTAGGAGATACAAATCAGGAGATATTATTTCATCTCTAAAACAAATTTTTTTTTATTTGGCCTATTAATGCATGCATGTGTGGAATAAAACATCGTCTAAATATCCGCAACGACTTCTCAGAGTGTATCGCATCCAAAAAATTCAATTTTCTATGATTCTGACATATAAATAACACTGCATAGAACTGTTGACATGGGTTATGTTGGCTTTGAGGACAGCTATGGCATGTGGTCTATTAGCATACACCTGAAACTTTAGGAAACCCTACAAGAAGAAGTCTAATGTGGTTAAATGACTTGATCTCAAAGGAAAATTCGTATCACCTCTACGTGAGATGATTGTGCCTTCAAATCGCTCCTGCAGAATATCCAATCCGTCATAAGCTGTGTGGCAAGTTGAGTCATCCTGTTACTACTTCATGTCCTTGCTGTATAGATCATTCAATTCATTCCAAAAGAAGTTGGTATTCATCCACGTTTGGTGTGTGTAGCTACAGTTGGGACAACATCGTCCTCAAACAAATATCGGTCGATAATAGGCTTCGGTGAAGAATGAACATTACACAGTGATTTTTGCAATGTATTGGACACTCTTGGATAAAGTTTGTTCCATTCATCCGGAAATGGGCCTCATCAGGTTCAGTTGCCAACTGCTACAGAGTCCATTCAGCGAACCCACGTCATTGTCGGTGGTTATCCAATGAGATTTGGCAAAACATATTGATTAAACAACAACTAATTTGACAGACCTAGCATCAACACGTTATCAACTGAAGAAGGTTAAGTTTTCTAAATTTAATCTTGATTTACAAATAACACCTCCTAACGCTGAAGACTGTTCACGAATTGTGTACATTTTTATAACAGTATGTATCCCAGTAACCAACAAGTTCACGTGCCATAAATAATCCAACAAAATTGCAAAAAAAAATACAAAACAAACGTTGTGAACATAAAACATAAACATTCGCGACGGCATTGCCCAAATGCTTGACTTGGACAATCTTGTAGATGGGTCCTGACAAAGTAAATGTACGAGATTCTGTGCACCAAATATCACTAACTGCTGTATGATTGTACAGTTAAAGCATAGGGAATGAAATCGAATGGTCAATAGAAAATTGGGGAAATGTAGAAAAATTTAAAAAATGAAAAAACTGTACAATTCCGTTACTCTGAGGGAACGTATGAATGTATGTGTCGTTTTGAACACAGCGTTAGTATTCCCCTTATTCAATAGTGTTTTTAATTTTCGAAATGTTTTGACCAGGTTTTAAATGTGTTTTGGTACATGAAATTCAAACACATTAAAACACAAGTGAATATTTGATAAAATATTAGTTGCAGCAGGGCAGTGAATGCAGAATAAAGTGAAATGATGTTCATAGTAAATTACAGTGAATAACTAGAGATTTGATATAAGTTGGGTTGAAGCCAAGTGAAAGCAATTTAGTGCAACGTTAGCTTTAACAATAATTTTTTTTATAAATTAGAAGTTTTCTACATAAACATTTCAACAGTTATGCTCGTCAAGTCTGCAAAATCTCATTCATATAAGATGTGCAATATGTAGGTGACCAAAAGACGAAAAAGTGGATTTGAGCGATATCCGCGCTGTTCAAGCCACACAACTCCAGAATGGCAATATATTGAGTGTTTCAACGGAATCAACCACTTTGAGCGGTTACTGAAGGAACGAACTCACATATCGAGTGCTTGAGGGCACCACAATAAAACTTACGACTATTTTCATACTTCACACTCTGAAAGGTATAAAGCGATCGTATTCTTTCGAGCTTATGCATTTAAAAGGATTACCTGTTAGTTAACATAATTGACAGTATTGCTAATGATAGCGATAAATTGGAAATAAAATTACAGAAAGACAAAGCTAAACCTTTGTTTTCAGAGTTTTCCTAATCCTAGCTTTTCGTTTAATGATTTCAAAACAAGTTTCCTTACGGTCGGCCGTTATTTAAAATAGGAGATATAGGGAACGAAACTTACTTCTTTTCAAATTACCAAAAAAGTGCTCTTTATAAATCGGACAAATTGGAAAAAAAGTAGGCCTATTGGAGGGAAATGGACTTAATGCTAGCCATAATCTCAAGGATTCCAAAACAGGGTCGATGACTTGCATATTTTTGATCGATGACTTGCATTGTATGGTCGATGACTTGCATTTTTTTTGGTCGATGACTTGAATTTTTTGGTCGATAATAAATATATTAGCTTCAGCTCCTATATTAACTTCGTCACCGATATCTCCGGTCCGAGGTAATGCCCGACCAATACAAAAACTGTATTGAAATCCTTGGTACCTGCACTATCCAGTCCACTAGGTCCATTTCCCCCACAAGTCCATTTTTATTCAATTTTGACCGATTTATATGGAGAACATTTTTTTGCTCATTTGAAGAAAACAGTTAGCTTCGTCGACTAGATAGCCTGTTCCAAGTAACGTCTGACCATAACAAAACTTGTTCTGGAATCCTTGATACCATGGTTATCCCGCCCAATAAGTCCATTTCTCCCACCATTTTTTATTTATCCCGATTTATGCAGAGTATGTTTGTTGATTTTTAATCGATTTCTTTCTATATTTTTCCAAACATTTCAATTGTGTTAACTTAACAGTCTCTGTAAAGTAATATTTTAAAATTGTTTGGCGTTTAAAAATTTTTTGATTTTTATTCTTCGTCTTGATTGTTGATATTGTCTTTGAAATATAATAGAAACCACAAAAATTGTGGAAAAAATATTGCCAAACAACAACAAAAGAGAACGTTGAAATGGAAAATAATTAAAGTTTAAGTGGATAAATGTAGCTGTATGAGGAGTATTTATTTGTAAGGAAGGCCGTGTGGGCTTACTTGTAAAGGTTTATAAATGTGTGTTTATGTACTTATGTACGTATATAACAATTACTTCCTTACGACAATACATACAGACAGACAGTCCGACAGACATTCTTAAATTTAACCATGAAATGGTATTTCACACTTGAAATGCCTTCACTAGCATTTACTCTCTCATTCCCATTCTCACTTCCCTTACATTTCGCAATGCCAAACGCTCTGCAATGAACGTAAAGTAAGAAAAGTGTGTCAGAAAAGAAGAACAATTGAATGTACCTCCTCACACTCTTAGAAAAGGATTTTTTTGTATTTCCTTTAAGCTCATTAAAATGTAAGTAAAGGAATGAAAATTAAAACGAAAATAAGCAGACACACAAAATTACTTAGAAATACACCGGGAACAGGAGACGGAAAGAATGCAACTGAAATCGAAAAATTCGTATAGCTGGAGATGGAAATGAATTAATAGACTCACAGTTCGCTTTTTTATTTTGGGCCGGAGGAAATGAAAAAATTTAAAAAAGAAAATATTTAACACAGAATAACGAAAATATTTCACATACGAGGGTTGAAGGGAAATTTTCTTAGTCAATTTGGCGTAAGGAGATACCCCTCAAACTACATAAGGTGTCGCTATAGTGTCTTCTCCAATCCTATTGCATTGATAATCTTCAGGATGCTGGATAATCCCCTGTTCAGCACCTGATATGCAATCAGGTGTTATCTTCTCGTATGCATTATTGATTAATAGGAACAAGTAATGTGTTCTGATGATTTCTTCTCAATATCACAGAATATAACTGTTAGGTTCGAGATGATCCTAATTTAGAACAAACGTGTATTGTGTCTACAGTGCCATGTAAAATGTCCGGTTGCTACACACATACATACATAACAGGTCCTTACAACCCTTCAGTCGGGATTACGACCAATTACGTTGTATTTGGTAATTCTGTACGTGAGCGGAGGGACCTACACTTTAAAGTCGACTCCTATCAACAGATTTTTGAGTAACTTTTAATGGCAATTTTATTTGACACCCAGAGTATTTGCCAAAAATCTGACCTAAAGTTTGAACCGTGGCCTCACGTCTAATAAGCCAATTCACTACCTATTAGACTATGGTGACTTCATGCGGTTACTAACTTCAGATTATTCCTGGATAGTCTTATTATTTCCTTTATTCTTCATTACAACCATTTAGGATCAGGATTCCAACCTAGCCTTTCACACCACACATGATGTGGGAGATTAATTCCACACACTATTAGCGGCAGCTATATTTTAAAATCGTCTTCGAATCGCCTGACAAATTTATTTACGTCCAGGAAGACACCAAAAGAAATGTTTTTCGATTTGTTAGAGATATCTGAGCTGGAATTTGAACTACAGGCTGTTGTTTAACTGTCTACTAGACTGCAGCGACTTCTGGATAGTCTTGTTCATGACTCTAATCTTCACATATCTTTGCTTACAAAAGTTCTGATTGCCTCAAATCCATTTGGTTTGAGAATAATCTTTGCCTCTTCTTATCTTCCATTTCAAACTTTACAAACATTTGTGTCCACTCCACAGAAAGTTCTGGCGTGCTCAATTGTTTATTCGTTACTACGAATTACTACATGCCTTGCGATCATATTGATTGTCGTTTTTAACACAGTCGTACCTTTTTCTTGTTACAGATTCGAATTTCTCAAACGATACTCATACTGCAAGAAACTGCTAGCCAAACTGCTACAACACCGTAACGAAAAGAAGAACAAAAAACTCAACTTCTTGTGGGTCAAAAAATAAAGGAAAAAACTAAAGAAAGAAATTTGTCGCATCGTTTATTAAATTTTACTTTTTAAGACTGCAGATGTTGTGTTTATTTATTTATTTAAGCATTACTTTCCTAATTATGTGGCAAAGCAAAGAAGCAGAAAATTAAAAAAAAAAATGGAATGAAATTAACAAAAACGCTAACCCTGTATCGACAACTAAATGAGGTAAATAAAGTGATGTGGACTTTACTATCGACATCGGCATCGGCAACTAGTTCAATACAAACGCAGTTTCATTAAGTGGGTCAAGAAGATGTCTTTAATATTGATTTGGCCGAACTTCAATTTCTACGTACACAAGGAGTTTGTATTTGATATACTCATACGAATAATTGTAAGTAAAATAGTGAAAGGTTTGAGGCACCGAAGGTTCCCAAAGGAACTCTTGAAGTTTACACTGATGGCACAAAGATGAGTGACAGGTTAAGCTGTGATATATTTATTAATATTAAACTTTCCTATAGGCGCCTGATCACTGCAGTGTTTTCCAAGCAGAGGTCATGGCAAATTTGAAGGTGGTCCAATGGTTGTTGATTGCCGGGGCTTGTTGAGTGAAAATCTTTTGATTTACACGGACAGCCAGTCTGCGATTAAGCCCATAATGAACGTAATTTCAATGCCCGTCCATGTCCATGAATGCCTAGGATTTCCTTGAGATATTTCGCATCATTTATAGGTAAATCTTATGGGCTCCGGGACACAGGAATATTGTTGGAAATTGCATTGCTGATTGAACGAAGCTAGCAATCTCCGATATGTTACAGGGCATAAGTATTCCGGTTGTCTCAATTAATTTCGATATTTTCCAATCGTTTTACAAAGAGGCTTTATCTCGTTGGCAGCAGGATATTACTAAACTCTGGTGGACACGTATGGACATAGAGAGAACTGACTCACTCACTCTCTCTTTAAATCCATTCCTCTTACAATAGCGCTCCTTACGGGTCATTGTCCTTTTGGTACGCATGTCAAAAGACTCGGCATTCCTACTAATGACCTCTGCAGGAACTGTGAGTCTGAGGAGGAGAAAGACACTGTCTTTCACTTCATGTGTTTAAAGCCCTGCCCTGCCCATAGGGAGGCGGAGTTTTCTGAGATCTCATTTTCTGATATCGTTGACCATGCTCTCTTATATAAATATTGCTGAAATAACAAGATTTATTTTGAACACGTGATGGTTTTCTCTAAGGAATGGTTAACCACCGTGTGGAATTAATTGGGGTAGCACAATGGGCCTAAATGCGACCTCTTTTTTCTAGGGGATCCGCTACCTAACCTCACCTAACCTAAATATCTACAACCTATTCGAAAGAGAACTGTTTGTGTCTCTACTCTGTGAGACCTAAACAAAACTTTCGGAAGAGTTAAACAAGAGAATTGCTACATATGCTTTAGACTTGAATATGGTAAGATATGATAACCACTTTGCTGTTAAAGACGGGAGTAGTTAGAGATCCTTTACACAGGATCAGTTCCACAGCGTGGGTTATGATTACTTATGGAAACGAAGAGTTATCCTGTGGTTTGCTCTAGGTGAGTAGGTCCGGAATCAGTGGATAATGAATTGAAAGGATGTCGCACTAAATTTTTACTTGCATACATACATACATACATACATACATAATTGGTCATTACAACTCTTTAGTCAGAATCACGACCCAGTTTCTCACACCATTGATGCTGTGTGTGTTAATTTTACACATGAGACGCGGGACTTGCAGTTTAAAGTCGATTTCGAGTGACAGATTTTTGAGAAACTTTTCGTGGCAATTTTATTAACTCTCTGAGTTTTTGCCAGAAATCTGCTCAGAGAAAGTCGCCGAAGAAATACTTTTTGTATTTTGTTTTGATGTCTGGCCTGGGGCTCGAACCCTGGCTCTACGTTTAATAAGCCAACACACTACCTACTAGACTACGGCGACTTCAACCTGTACATTGCCGATAATTCTTTTATTTACAATTGCTTTCATTTTTTGCTAGAAAGTCGCCGAAGAAATATTTTTTCATATTTTCGTTTTGATATCTGACGTGGGGTTTAAACCATTGCCTCAAGTCTAATAAGCCAACATACTACCTACTAGACAACGGCAACTTCACTTTACTTGCATAACCAGTGCAAAATAAATTAAAGAGCGTATCCAGTGGTCGACCGTGACCCTGTTCTTATTTTCAATTGCTTGTTTTGTCCAAAAAAAAAAAACTAAATACACGCACTCGAAAGGTTTATATTGTTGTTTTTAATACGAAATAAAAAAATTTTGTGCCTTGCCAAATAGTAGGACAAGTACTTCAACTCTTTTCTTCTTAAAAAAATTCAAAAATTTTACGTTGTTTTCTTAAATTTCATGCTGGTACTTGTAAAAGCCAACAGGCATATACGAAAAGGTTTACGTTGAATAGGGGGAGCATCGTTTTTTGTATATTTTTTAGGTTCAAAAAATAAAAACAAAAATAAAAATTATATTTTTTGTATATGACGAGCATAATAATAACGCAGCCAATAAAAGAAATTAGGGACGACAAAAATGTTTAAAGAAAAACAAAGTATTCTCGTAAAGGACCAAAAGAAAATAAACAAGATTTTATGAAACTGTTGCTATTGTAAGAAAATAAGTAGGAAGAAACGAAGTAAATAAAGGGGGAAAAATAATAAATAATCAGCATGGACATCAAGTGGCAGTACATTTTTTTTGTCATAAGGAATGTTTTAAAAACCCAAAAATATCCAAACAATACAGGAATTTAGAGTCGGTTATAGAGGCTTTCAGATATGCTACTTTAATTCCTTTAAGTTGAATATAATTAGTTCTCCATACAACATTATTGATTCCTCTAAATAAATTCAAGTACAGCCTGCAATCACATCTTGTAAATAATTTCTTTGTATACATCTCCCACCTCATCACATTCCTATAACAATACAGAGCAACAAAGCTATCTTATGTGGATTAACTCAGAAAATGAAAAATCTGGATACTGGTGTTTTGCTTTTACATCGCTTAACATTAAAATTATAAACAAAAGCTACAAAAACAAAATAATGCAGTAAAAAACGTGTTTGCAAGTTATTGTACTGCTTAATATAGCAACAAACACCAGCATAAAAGAAATGGCAAACAAGTAAACAAAAATACACAAACAACACTACAAGAATAAATGTAAACAAAATACGCAAACAATACACCCAAACCTTTTTTACGCGGTAGATACGTTCCAGTGGATACCGTGTAAAAAAAACGCGTAAAAAAAGACAAATATTATGTATGTATGTAAGTGTATAAACAAACTGAAAATGTATACATAGATGATATATGATGCAGCAGCCTACACATGCCTATAAAATTGAATAACTTTATAAAAATGCACAGATTTAGTTCAATAGTATACACAGAGTTCTTATTTTATTTCATTTTATGATTATAAAAAAATAAAGAAAAAAAACTTAAAAATTCTCTTCCATTTATAAAAATAAAATTAGTTATCAAACTCTTAAGACAATTAGGAACGGAATTATTTTCAATAAAAAATTTATTTTATTTTATTCGGAGTCAGTTTCTGATAGCAAGCGCATTCTCTTTTGCTGGGGTGGCTCAATATCAGTCTCGCCAATAGAAATACTTATTACTTCTACATCTTCACAAGCTGCTTCTGGCACTGGTTTATTTCTTTTAACAGCAAATTCTGTTATAGTGCGTTGCGATCCAACTTTGGAAAGCTCTTTATAGAGCTCTCTGTATCTAGCCATACATGTTTGTAGGTCTGATTGAAAACCGTGTTATTTCAAATTCGAGTAAAAAAAACCGTGTAAAAACAGGTTTGGGCGTACTACAATAATTAATGTAAACAACGCTGTTTACATTTATAGAGATTTCAAGAAGGCGAAGTCATGAACATTCGTCTTCAAGAACATTCGTCAGAGTGTTTACTTTGCCATAAAAAAGGCAAGACAAAGCAGCGACTCAGTTAGTGAAGTTCAGTCAGTCTTGTCTGAAGGGAGTAATCCATCTGTCGAATAATTGTCTAGTAATTGTTATTATTTATGCAAAGGGTATAAAGAGATGAATAACAAAGAAAAGCAATTGTTGTTGTTTACATTAAGTTGTGAACAGTGGCACACAGAATTGTACGAATAATAAATAATTTTAATTAAAACTAAACACAGATTTATTTTTATTTTATTTGCAATCTACGTGCTCATATTTTAACGTTCTTAAAAGTTAAAAATGTAACAGTAGTGTTCGTCAAAATCCAATCCGTGTATCGAATCATCAAAACATTGTCGTGGGAAAAAGTAGAAATTACTTGGACAATTGAATGATCGATTCGCCAGTATCCAGACAACAAGATTGAAATTTCTTTCAAACATACATAGGCTGCTATTATCCATTTGTCAGTATCCAGACTCCAAGACATATATTTCTTTCAAGCGTACTTAGACTATGAAGGGCAAAATCTTGCAAAATTTGGAAAGTTTGAAATAAAAGGTTCATATGATCACTGTAACTATAGTGCTCGTTGTAGATAATGATGATATTAGTCAACGCCGATGACGTCTCCATGCCTTTTTTGGAAGGCAGTAGACACCTTTGGATCTCATATAGATTGGTATCATCTCAAATTCTATAATTTTGTTTGTACACATACCCATTTATACCGAAATGATCTCATGACTGAAATTAGTTTTTCAATACGACTCAAGAGTCCATTCAGCGAACACACTTCGTGGTCAATCCCACGACATAAAAATTCCGCAAATTTTTGTCTACAATAGGTCGAATTCATATGGGCGATGCAATATTGACTGCATCGTATTTTTCTGCACAGTTACGGTTAAGGGCAATGCTTTCGGCAGATCTTGTGCTTCGTCGGCTTACAAACTAATGGACACGTTTATTCACAACATTCGAGATAGTTTTCTCTGCAGAATGGTTATCGTGTGCTTTATTGGGATAAGGGTGTTGGTTGACCGTTTGCTGGGCCAGAGGACTTGAACTTATCTACTACACTAGGGATAGTCCTCTCTGTATGGATATAGCGATCGTGAAATAATCGCAGCGCGCTATAGGTTGCCCGAATAGAGCACGCATTGTTATAAAAACAATTCCATTATTTGCGCGTGTAGTTGAGTATTATACCCGTCCATGGTGATTTGACAAAACAGACTGAATAAATGACAACTTATATAACAGTCGCGCTAATCTAGTTGGTGGTGTGTTGACTTATTAGACGTTAGGCCCCTGCTCAGACTTCGCCAATAAAACGAAATAAAAAAAATATTTCTTCAGCGAGCTCCATTCAGCAGATTTCTGGCAAAAATTCTGAGTGTAAAATAAAATTGCCATGAAAGTTTCTTAAAAAAATCTGTCGTTTGGAGTCAAAATTCAACAGTAGGTCCCGGCACTCATATGTAAAATTAACACAAATAACATAAGTGTGTGAGAAGTAAAGGTTGTAATCCTGACTGAATAAGACAGATATGGCTTCAATGAAATGGCTGTTATTAGTTGTTAGGAAGCCCCTGTTGGAACATCCAATGCAAAGTTTTCTCTGTACTAGATCTTGGATTCTTAAGATAATTTCTGTGAACTAAAAGGAAACAATTCCTTCTAAATATATAAGCCTTAATACCCTTTAGGCAAAGGCATCATTTTATAAGTGCGTCTTTTGAAATTATTTGTTACGAAAATGGAAATGGTGGTTTGCTTTCACATCCTTTAAATTATAAATGAAAGCTACAAAAACAAAAACAATGAAATTGTTCACATGATAAACAAGTAAACAAAAATATACCAACAAAAAAGGAAAAGAAGTAAAGGGTGTTTTTTATAGAGGTATAGAACTTTAAGTTGGCATTACTTTTCAAGATGGCGACCGATTTAACAGCTGTCAAGTGATTTATTCTCAGTTTGGTTTGGCAATTCATCATGAATAGACTCATGCCTGAACAACGCTTGCAAATAGTGCAATTTTATTTCGAAAATAATGGTTCTGTGCGGAAAACGTATCGCGCACTACGTCCATTTTATCGTCGACAAAATCGTCCATCAGAGCAGTTAATTCGATTAACCATGGAACGTTTTCACACCACGTTTACTCTTATTGATAACTCGCATCCCCAGAGACACTGTACGGTGCGTACAGAAGAAGGTATTGCTGCCGTAGAGCGTAGCATTGAGGAAGACCCGAATGAGTCCATCCGCCATCGAGCACAGGAATTGGATCTGTGTCCATCCACTTTATGGAAGATTTTGCGGAAGGATCTTGGTTTGCGTGCTTACAAAATCCAACTCGTGCAAGATTTGAAGCCAAACGATCATCAAGTAAGGCGTAGATTCGTCGAATGGGCCCAAAACGAGATTACCGTTGTTCCCGATTTTCATAAGCGAATTTTGTTTAGCGATGAAGCGCACTTCTGGTTGAATGGCTACGTCAACAAACAAAACTGCCGCATTTGGAGTGAAGGTAATCCTCAAGTGTATATGGAAACACCGCTACATCCAGAAAAACTGACTGTTTGGTGCGCTTTATGGGCTGGTGGAATCATTGGTCCGTACTTTTTCAAAAACGATGGTGGCCAGAACGTTACAGTCAATGGTGATCGGTATAGAGTCATGATTACTAACTTTTTCATTCCTGAATTGAATAACCATGATGTCCAGGAGATGTGGTTTCAACAAGACGGCGCAACATGTCACACAGCTCGTGCCACAATAGATTTATTGAAAGACACGTTTGGTGACCGCCTAATTTCACGTTTTGGACCTGTGAATTGGCCTCCAAGATCTTGTGATTTAACACCGCTAGACTACTTTCTGTGGGGCTATGTAAAGTCATTGGTCTATGCGGTAAAGCCACAAACGCTTGATCATTTGGAAGACAACATTCGCCGTATTATTGCCGATATACGGCCACAAATGTTGGAAAAAGTCATCGAAAATTGGATGTCCAGATTGGACTACATCCGCGCCAGCCGTGGCGGTCATATGCCAGAAATCATATTTAATTATCTTTCGGATAAATAAAATTCATGTCAATCGAATAATCCACCGTTGTTTTATAGCAACTTAAAGTTCTATACCTCTATAAAAAACACCCTTTATAAAAAGGGGATAAACAAGTAAACAAAAAGGCAACAACACTACAAGGACAAACGTAAACACGATACATAAACAACAATAACGTGAACAACATGTTTACGTTTATAGAGATTTCGAGAAGGCGAAGTCATTCTCCCGCAAGAACATTCATCAGACTGTTTACCCTGCAATATAAAAGGCAAGACAAAGCAGGCAACGGAGTCAGTAAAAATTCAGTCAGTCTTGTTGGAAGACGCGGTGTTTGAAGAAAGTAATCGTGGTTTGAAGATCTCCGCCTTGTTGTTGTTTACATCAAGTTGTGAACAGTGGCACGCAGAATTGTGCGAACAATAAAGAATTTTAATTAAAACTGAACCCAAATTTATTTTAATTTTTATTTCCAATCTACGAGCTCATTTTTCAAACGTTTTTAAGATGTAAAAACGTAACATAATTTTTCCTTTAATTTTATTTCCCAATAGAATATAGTGTCGAAACAACTAGTTTTTTGGAAATATATGCACGCCTCCATAACGTTACGAGGGCAAATAATAAATGAAATCAAAATATTATTGTTGTCTCCTACATATTTCGTCCCAAAAAATTTAATAAAAAAAGAAAAAACATCTTAGAAAGGGAAATAATTTATTATGCAACAACGACAACAACAGAAATTCATCACCATACTTTAGTTGTCACAAAAACAGAAATAGCCAGCAGCAAGGACATCTTGCATAAATTTACTGACAGGGAAATGGCATTACAAGCAACGAAAATTGGGCGAATGTTTTAGGTGTGAGAGAGTATTTCCGCATTTACGTCAGAAGAAATTTTACTTTCTACGTTTGAAAAAAAAAATTCGTTTGATGTTAGTATTTCCATGGAGTAGAGTAGAATCAAGAAGGAGGCAACTCTAGCCTTAAAAGAAAAACTTGTGTCGAGTTAGCTATTTTCACTGTCAAAATTATTCAAAAACAATTTAATGTTTATTAGGGTGATTGGTTGTAAACAAGTTTACCTGGAATTTAAGTACAAAGTTAATATCGCAGCATTTTCCATTGATTACATTGGGCATTAGCATGACAGATCATGGCAAGGCGGCATCTTATACTGCTTCAGCAGAAAACAAAATTCCCAACGAGTATGCATACCCATAGAGCTTATAGGTTGATAACTGCATCAATTCATGGTCAGATCTTGCTTGATGTGTCTGACACATATAACTTACAGTTGCATTTTGCCAAACCCGTTTTCCTGAGGATTCACAGTGGTTGAATAGGATTAGAATTTATTATCTTCCGAGTTCATATATCGGATCATCAAATTTGTCATCCAAGGATTACATATCTTACCAGCCATTGCCATGAGCTAGTTTTCAACCCATCGCTCAATCCAATAAGCTCCGGAGTGTTGTCCGTAGTCTAGTAGGTAGTGTGTTTTTTATTAGAATTGAGGCCTCGGTTCAGCAGATTTCTGTCAAAAACTTTGAGAGTCAAATAAAATTGCCATGAAAAGTTTCTCAAAAATCTGTCGCTCTCAAAAATACCGGCACTCATGTATAAAATTACCGCACACAGCATCAGTGGTGTGAGAAGCTAGGACGTAATCCTAACTAAACGGTTGTCATGATCAAATATGTATGTATGTATTATGTATGTCGTCTACATGTTTCATCGTTGAAAACTTGTGATAAGATGAGGGATTGAGAAATCAGCACCAGACGAGCCAAAGTTCATCCAGGCAATCGATTGAGCCAACGAAGAACTTTCATACTCTTGTCAGTCTTGAACATCTGATAGAGGAGATGCAGTGAATACAGTCGGCACAATTTTTTTCATCATAACTTTAGTGAGTCTTATTTCAACCAACTCCGATCTGTCCAAATTCGGCCATTAAATTAAAGAATATTAACGAAAATGATGAGGTCTTTCAGATATTAGAATCCAAGGGAGGCAACTCGTTCGATCTATGCCTTCTCATGAGACTCTCCTTACGGGAAGCGTTTGCTGAGTATTAAGAAGGTGGTACGACTCATTCGATAGAGATAGACCTAGTTAGCTCCTTCTTCACTTCAACAACAACAACAATACTCTTTACTTAAGAGTGGAGTGTTGAGAAACTCCCATTTCATCATTTATTAAACCCGCAGTGGATTTGACAGCCTCACATATCTATCCTTAGACAAGAGAATAACTGTAGAGGCGGAATAACAACTGAGGATAGGTCTTCAGCTAGGTATGTGGTCTTATATGCTGAACTAGCATTTTCTGTTCATTAGAGGGGAGTAAATTTACATTGCAGCCAGCAAATTTACAATAAATCGATAATCAGTATAAGTTCTTCCCCTTATATTTGGCGAGGCATTTAGTTTTAAGGCCATTTACAGCAAATTTCTGAGGGTGATGTTTCCCTTATTGTTTCCAAAAAAATATGTAGATACGACTGAAGGGGAGTTTTTCAATGATAATACTTTCACCTCCATCGTCGTCGATAAAGAAACCTTCGAAGCAGTTATCACACCAAAGTACTCCACTAAAAAATCTTCTTTAATTTTCTATACATTCCTTCCAAATGAATATTGTTACGAAAATGGAAAAGCTACACAAATAAATACAACGCACTTGTTACAAGTAGACCAACAACATCAGTATGAAAAAAAGGGAATAGACAAGTAAGCGGGAATACAACAATAAGCCATCTGCACAAAATACACAAATAACAATGAAGTCGCGATAGAGTTCTTTAGGAGACGAAACCCCGAACGTACGACTTCAAAACCTTGATCAGACTGTTTACGTGGGATATAAAAAGGCAAGACAAAGCAGGCAACTAGCATTAAGAATTCAGTCAGTCTTGTGTGAAGACGCGTTGCTTGTGAAGAGAAGAGAACGTGGTTTGAAGATCGCCGTTAAAAAGATCTGCGTTGTAAGCAAAGAAGAAAAGCGAACAAGCAATTATTGTTGTATTCGTCAAGTTATAAACGGTGGCACACAAAAGTAGCGCGAACAATTAAGAGTTTAATTAAAACTAAACACAAATATATTTTTATTTTGTTTGCAATCAACGAACTCATATTTTAAACGTTTTTAAAAAGGTAAAAACCTAACAATATGTTAATATGCCTTATAGATATTACACAGTGATAAGTAAGTAACTCAATTGGTCATTACAACCATTATTCAGGATTACGACCTAGTATCTTACACTACCCATGTCGTGTGTTAATTTTATACATGAGTGGCGGGACCTAAAGATTTTTGACAGAGTTTTTGCTAGCAGGTTGCTGTGTGGAAGTCATCGAAAAGATATGCTCGGAACCAAAATAAGTCTCCAAAGGTTGTATGTGTTTATAGTTCTTCGTAGTAAATGTTGTGTTTAGAGAATATACATTTTGAAAAAAAAAAATCGATCCAATGAAGTCTGGCTCATGCTGCTCCCAGATCCGGGCTTAGATTAGTCTCAACTTAAGTAAAATTTAGAATTAAAATAGAAAATTGAAGTAAAATGCTAAGCCGCCGTAAAATTAAAACATATTGTTTTTTTGGTTACCCTAACTATTTGACTCAAATATTTATTCCTTTCATATTGTTGTTGTTGGCTGCCTTTTGTTGATGTTTTTGTTTAATTTGCTTTGTGACTTCTTCCTTAACTTTCATACAAATTTGCTTAACTTGATTTTTAGAGGCACTGTTGATTTTATTGCCATCTTTTTGAGTATTTATTAGAACACATACATACGTGACTACATTCAGATAAACAATCAAACACACAGACATACCTTTGTATATGTAAAGAAAGCTTATTTGCCCTGAAGGTACTTAAGAAAATATGAATTTTAAGATGCAAAATATCAAGTGTGTGGATAAAATTGAATGAAATAATACGAACCGTACAAGTACGATTATAATGACGATGATGATAATGATGACGATGGCATTATTGTGTTTCACTTTTAGTATTTATTTCTTATAAATACACAAACACCGAGACATGTTTAATTCTTTCGCGAGGGTATAAGTGTATAAAAAGCTGTTTTTGTTTTTCTTTATAAATTACACTCACACGTAAGTTATTCAGGAACAGAGTTTACGGAACAAACACATGTAAAACAGCTTTAGAAGGCTGTGTCATTATTTGTCCTGCTTATCGTAGTGGGTAATCATTTTTGCGTACTTGGTTGTTAGTTAAAGTCAAACCAAACGCCAAGCCAAAGGATAAGATATAGATCAATAAGTTTACGAATGCAGAGAGAAAATCGAAAAGAACGGCTGGTTAAATTTTATCGAACAATGTGGAAGACCTTCAGAACTTTTAGGAAACTTGGATTACATACATGCATACATACATAATTGATCATTACTACCCTTCAATCAGAATTACGATCTAGCTTCTCACACCACTTATTTTGTTTGTGTTAATTTTATACACGATTGGCGGCACTACAGTTTAAAGTCGTCTCGGAACAACCGATTTTTTGAGAAACTTTTCATGGCAATTTTTTATTTATTCTCAGAGATTTTACCAGAAATCTGCTTAGAGGCAGTAGTCGAAGAAATATTTTTTTTCTTTCGTTTTATTCGAGTTGTGTGGTATCACGGTATCAGGTCTAAATAATCACACACTACCTAGTTGACTACGGCGCAGAGACATTAAGCACTATTAAGCACTGATGCAGCTCCTTGAGAATATTCGAGAGAAAAATCCTAAAAAACAGCTTTAGAAAGCTGTGTCATTATTTGTCCTGCTTATCGTAGTGGGTAATCATTTTTGCGTACTTGGTTGTTAGTTAAAGTCAAACCAAACGCCAAGCCAAAGGATAGGGTATAGATCAATAAGTTTACGAATGCAGAGAGAAAATCGAAAAGAACGGCTGGTTAAATTTTATCGAACAATGTGGAAGACCTTCAGAACTTTTAGGAAACTTGGATTACATACATGCATACATACATAATTGATCATTACTACCCTTCAATCAGAATTACGATCTAGCTTCTCACACCACTTATTTTGTTTGTGTTAATTTTATACACGATTGGCGGCACTACAGTTTAAAGTCGTCTCGGAACAACCGATTTTTTGAGAAACTTTTCATGGCAATTTTTTATTTATTCTCAGAGATTTTACCAGAAATCTGCTTAGAGGCAGTAGTCGTAGAAATATTTTTTTTCTTTCGTTTTATTCGAGTTGTGTGGTATCACGGTATCAGGTCTAAATAATCACACACTACCTAGTTGACTACGGCGCAGAGACATTAAGCACTATTAAGCACTGATGCAGCTCCTTGAGAATATTCGAGAGAAAAATCCTACGTAAGATCTTCGGTCCTGCGGTAGTTGGCGATGATTTTCGCATCAGATCCAACAATTTCGTTCTACTGGAGGAAGATGCTCCGGAGACGGGTATTAAATGCAGGGACATGCGGAAGTCGGCGAAGAGGATGACCTTGTTTGCGTTGGAGGCACCAAATGGAAGCCCTGTCATCGATTGGTGTGATCAACTGGCGAAGGCGCGTAAGAAGCAGAAAGGATTGGAAGGACGTGTTAAGGCAGGCCGAAATCCGTTAATCGGGTAACTAATACCCAATTAAGTACTTACTTAAGTAAGTAAGTCTTAGAAGTCGCCGTAGTCTAGTAGGTAGTGTGTTGGCTTATTAGACGTAAAGTCAGGGTTTGAGCCCCAGGCCAGACATCAAAACAAAATATGTACAAAAAGTATTTCTTCGGCGATTTCCTCTCAGCAGATTTCTGGCAAAAACTCTGAGAGTAAATAAAATTGCCATAAAAAGTTTCACAAAAATCTGTCGTTCGGAGTTGACTTTAGGTCCCACCACTCATGTATAAAAATTAACACACACAATATAAGTGGTGTGAGAAACTAGGACGTTGTACAATGGGTCAATTCGACCTCCGGGTACTGCACTGGTCTTAATTGACAAGTACACGTCCTCTAACCTAACCTAAGTAAGTCTTAAAGTCACGACACACAATCGTGAAATTAAGATCTGTGGAAGTCCGAGTTCTTGTAAGAGACTAGAAATCGACAGTCTTGGAATCTAATGCACACTCTCACAGACTGCGGTGATGTTTTAAACAGATTTTTCGATTCCCACGGGTTCTGGACGATTGTTTACACAATAAATGGACCACCACACCGTGAATAATCTTTTCTGTAAGACAATTATGGTGATCATAAACTGGTTGATACACGTTTTATGTTGGCTGAACAGAGCTCCAAAATTAAAAAAAAAAAATTATTTGTACGGGTTGTTGTATACTATTTCAGTCCACAGTGATTTGGCAAAAGAGTAACAAGTATAACAAGTAATTTAATGACTGCTATCATCAGTCACAGTTCGGCAGTCGCTACCATAACAACCGCACTTCACCAGAAATACGTTTTCAAGAAGAAACTGATGCCAAATCTTCGCTTATTCCTGGTCACCTTAAATTACGTTAACTTTCCTTTGATTTTTGGCTTCCGCTTGATTGTTTTCAGAAGAAAACAATGTGTGCTCATAGAACCAGTGTGTGCTCGTTTCAGGAAAATTTACATGCACTTGAGTGAATGCCCACCAGTGTGTTCACGCTTAACTTCGCCTGTACATTATAAGGCGAATATTAAATACGTAGTATTTCACCTTATTTAAACTCTTTTTCATCTTCTTAATACAATATGTTGTTATTGTTGTTGCTATTGTTTTTTTAATCTGTTTTTGTAGGTGTTAACAGTTATTTAAGCGTAAATTTTATAAGAATTTTAAATCATTTTCATTTGCCTTTGATAGAGCAAGAATCATTATGTGGAGTGGATGAGGAAATTAGCAAAGGTATACTCAATGTATGGGAAGTTATGTTTGGAAATTACAATAAACAGAGAGCTGAGTCATGCACCAGGATAACAAAGAATAACCTAAGGTTGGTAAGTGGTTTTTTAACAGGGCACTGTAGACTCAAAGTGCACTTATTTAGAATGGGAGCGGGGTATCCCCTCCACAAAATATGGATTGTGTGACAGTGGGAAGGAATCATGGGAACATATTCTTGATAACTGTCAGGTATTAAAGCATACCAGAAAGGAACATCTTTTTGCATACCACGTGCTAAGCATTATTGACCTCAAGCAGAAAGTTTGTCAGGGCAATAGGCTTGGAAGACACATTATAAGTCAGGCTCCTTTTCGTGACTATAATAATATATAAATATACGTATATACAGGCCATCAGTCAGGATTACAACCTAGTCTCTCACCATTCATGTTGTCTGTTTTAATTTTTTTTTTATAAATATGTGACGGGACCTACAGTTTTTATGTTTACTGAGAGCGCGAGATTTTTGAGAATATTTTTCAATGCAGTTTCATTCGACTCAGAGTTTTTTGACAGAAGACCGCTGTGAGGAAGTCGCCGTAAGAAATTTTTTTCATATTTCGTCGTAGCCACGGTTTGAACGGTTTGAAGACGTGAGGTCACTGTCTGATAAGCCAACACACACCCTACTAGACTACGGTCACTATCTGCCCTGATGATTGGTGTCTAAAAATTAAAGAACAGAACTGCTATGAACTTGTTAGTTACTTACCTGATTGGTCATTACAAACATTTAGTCAGGATTACAACCTAGTCTCTCACATCATTCATGTTGTGTGTGTTAATTTGATTCATAAGTGGCGGTGCCTACAGTTTAATGTCGACCCAGAACGACAGATTTCATTGGGAAACTTTTCATACCAAGTTGACGTAAGAAATTTCATTTTGTCTTAAATTGCGAAGCCACGGGTTGAACCACCTGCTCTCGCCTAAGAAATCAATTCACTAGCTACTAGCCTACGGCTACTTCCTTGATTCTTTATATAATCAATTCACGCTTTTTAGTTGCCTGCTGACATGTGTAGTGAATTGATAATTCAAACGTACCAAAGTAATGAAAAGTCATTTGTTTTTCTAAAATCTTGTATTGCACACGTGCCTACGATTTGCCATGGCAGCTTAAAAATTTCAACAAAAAGGTTCAACACTTACAATTAGAAATGGTCTCAACTCCTTCCCTGACTATTGCACACCATTCATTCATTCAGTTAGTTATTCGCATGAAAAACGAGACGTAATTGTGCGTAAAATGCAAGGGTCACGTTCTCTTAAGCTAGCGGGTAGTGTCGCTGGCCATTTAGTTTTAAAACTCCACACTATTTTGTTACTCTAGTTGAGGATAGAAAAACTCTTTAACGTAAAACGTTTGACATTTAAAAACTCAAAGAGAAGAAAAAGAAACAATATTAATGGTCGCTTGTTTGCTTTTAACGGCCAATAAATATTTATTGCTTAACGGGTACTTCATCATGCTCAAGATAGAAAAAAAAGTCACATGCAATCCGCTTAGAAGGCAAGCAAACAATTTTTGTTTTTTGTCCCAGGAAATGATGCACAATTAAAATTGTGAAAATGAGTTTTTCTAATCATTCTAGTAAAGAGCCTAATAAGCAAGCCCTTAAGCACTTATGGTCTTAATTGGGAGTCTGTGTGATAAGCTTAAGAACTTCAAATCGAAAAAAAGAAAAAAAAAATAATAAAACACTTGAAACTGTGATCGTAGAAAAATCTTTGTAACGCTCAAAACACTTGCTCGCCATCATAATGATTTAGAAAGACAAAGATTTCATAAATCTGTGGGAAACCAAAAGAAAACAAAAATGATAACACAGTGGCACCCACTTAGAAATAATTTGAGTTTCGATCAATAAAGGAGAAAAAAAATTTAATTTTTACGGGGGACTGCACAAAATAATGAAAAAAGTCTTCTTTAATAATTTCCTTCGATGGTAAAGTGAAAATTTTTATAAAAAACTCATCAAAACGTTACCAATTTCTTGCAACAACCACCACTTCAGCCATTTATACCAGCTAATATCGTAGATTCCTCTTTTAAATCCATTAAATTTACAAAAACATGCACATGCACGTGTATATTGCATGGGAAATTTACCACTAAAACAAATAGAATCCCGATAAATTGGGAACAACTGCTGTTAGCACAATTAGCTCAACACCAGTGTTACGCCTACAGTTACTATATATCAGACAAGTGCGACAACTTGTTGTTTAGAAGGAGGTCCTTCTTCATTAGTGTCCGCTATAAGCATGAAAGCTTCGTCAGCCTTGTCATTAACTTCTGCACTCTCACAACATTTTTTTATACCGACCTGGTGAATTGCAACCAGGAGCCTATGCTGACATTTGGCCGCTGTCGACCAGTTTCATTACATTGATTAATTCATTTTTGTCTACATATATTCGATTGTAACTGATTTCCACGAAAGTTTTGGGCCGATAAATATTATTACTGAAGTCGCCGTAGTCTAGTAAGTAGTGGGTCAGGCATCAAAACGTAAGTTGCAAAAAATATTTCTTCGGCGACTTTCTCTCAGTAAATTTCTGACAAAAACTCTGAAAGTAAATAAAAAATTGCCATGAAAAGTTTCTAAAAAATCTGTCGTTCGGAGTCAACTTTAAATTGTTGGTCCCGCCGCTCGTGTATAAAATTAACACGCACGACATGAGTGGTGTAAGAAGCTAGGCCGACATCCTGACTGAAAGGTTGTAATGGCCAATTATGTACATATGTATGTAGTCTAGAAGGTAGTGTGGTGGCTTGTTTAAATCCTAGGTCAAACATCTTCAACTACACAGAATATAAAAAAATATTTCTTTGGCGGTTTCCTCTCTGCTCAGCGGAATCGTGGTAGTCTAGTAGTATGTAGTTTGAATCCCAGCTCAGACATCTCCAACAAAACGAAAAAAAAAGAATATTTCTTCGGAAACTTCCTCACAGCAAATTTCAAGCAAAAACTCTGACAGTATAATAAATTTGTCTCAATAAGTCTCTCAAAAAAAATCTGTATTTCGGAGTTGATTTTAAACTGTAGTCCCCTCCACTCATGTATGAAATGAATGCTTACCACATGGGTGATGTGAGAAACTAGATTGTAATACTGACTAAAGGTTTGTAATGACCAATCAGGTAAGTAATTAACAGGTTCGTAGAAGTTGTGTTCTTTAATTTTTAGACACCAGTCATCAGCGCAAAAGTGGCCGTAGTCTAGTAGTTAGTGTGTTGGCTTATTAGGCGTGAGGTCACCCCAGTTCAGACATCTCGAACAATAACGGATTATGAAAGAATACTTCTCCGGCGACTTCAACACAGCAATCTTCTGGCAAAAGCTCCGAGAGTAAAATAAAATTACTATGAAAAGTTTCGCAACAAAATCTGTCGTTAGGAGTCGACATTAAAATGTAGGCCCCGCCACTTACGAATAAAATTAACACACACAACCGGGGTGGTGTGAAAAGCTAAGTTGTAATTCTGGCTAGAGGCTTGTAATACCCAATCAGGTAACTAAGAAACAGCGTTGGCTTATTAGATGTGAGGATATGTTTAAACACAAGGTCAGACATCTCCAGCAAAACGAAAGATGGAGGAAAAATATTTCTTCGGCGATTTCCACACGGCAGCCTTCTGAAAGCCAAAACTATGATAAGTATCTCCAAAATCTGTCATTAGGAGTCGACTTCAAACTGTATGTCCCGCCACTCATGTATAAAATCAATACACACAACATAAGTGGCGTGAGAAGCTATGTCGTAATCCTGACGGAAAGTTTGTAATGGCTAATCAGGTAAGTAATGTAAAAAACAAGAAAAATAAACTTTATAAAAAATATAAGTTATCTGGCTCTTCTCTCGATTATATACATTATTCAATAGCAAGAACTAATTACATCACTGCTAAATTTGCATATAACAACTATTTACACCGAATGAAGTCAAAAATAAAACGCAATCCAAAGTCTTTCTACAAATTTATTCATACCAAACGCGGTACAAATACCCGAACTACTTAAAATTTGGTTCTCGTAGTGCTTACGACGAAATGTCGTATGATTTTTTTGCAACAACTTAGTCTTATAAATCATTCAAAAATCAAGCTTCCTAGCCTTATGATATACCCCAGTCATCAAGTATTCATATTTCGTATATTGCCGCTGAAACTGTTCGAAAAAATCTGTTGTCAATACAAAGCTCACCTACCCCAGGTCCAGATGGTATACCTACTTGTATTCTTAGATATTGTTTTGAAAACCTTTCTGGTCCCCTATCGGCAATTTTCAATAAATCTATTGAACTGGATTATTTTCCAACTGCTTGGAAAAATCATTCATAATTCCATTGATTAAAGCTGGCAATAAATTGGAAGTTTCTAACTATAGAGGTATAGCAAAATTGAATGCAATTCCAAAACTCTTTTAAAAAATTGTGACTGTGATCATCAAATATTTTCAATTTTAACGGCTTTCGAAAATTATGTTCAACTTCTACTAATATCTTGGAATTAACAACTAAAGTATATGAAGGGTTCATCAACAGGCAACGAACTGATGTTTTCCATGCAGACTTCAGTAAAGCATTTGATAGAGTCAACCATGATCTTTTGCTTTATAAACTATCTTGCATGGGTTTTAGTAACAATGCAGTACGTTGGCTGAACTTTCTAGTAGAACCATCGGTTATTATTCATTCTAATATACTCATATATGCTGATGATGTTAAAATTTTTAATTCGCTTGATAGCATATCTGGTCAATCAACTGTTCAAAAGGATATTGATTATTTTTGTCAATGGTGTGAAGTCAACTTGTTGGAGTTAAACTTTAATAAATGCAAACATACATATGTCATTTCATCGTTCATTTAAACTTGATACCTCATATAATTTTAATCACAAAATTTTGGAAAAGGTTTTAAATATAACTGATTTTGGAATCTTGTTAGATCATTAGCTTACGTTTTCTGAACAAAACATATGGTGTTTTAGTATTTATAAAGCGCTGGTCAAAGAAATTTACTGATCCCTACGTAACAAAACAATTATATATGTATATCTTTGTTGCGCACTATTCTTGAGTATGGAGCTATTATATGGGATCCACATTTTCTCATTTACGTTAACTTAATTGAATCTGTACAGAAGCGCTTTCTATTATTTTGCTTGAGAGGACTTGGATGGAACTCGTTTGTTCTCCCTTCGTATGAAAGTAGACTCGCTCTTATAAAGCTACCTATACTGAAAAGTCGAAGAATAATGCTAAGTGTCTCTTTTCTTCTGGGTTCAATACGTGGAGATGTCTATTCTGATTATTTGTTACGTAAAATTAATTTTAATGTTTCAATTAGACCTTCTCGTAATTTTAATTTATTAAATTTACAATTTCACCGCTCAGTCTATGCCAACAATGAATCCTTTCGTAAAATATGTTTAAAGTTTAATAATTTTTATCATTTAATTGATCTTTCTGAAAGCAATTATTCTTTAAAGAGAAATATTACATTGTACTTAAATCATTAAATATTAATTATATATATTGTTTGTAAATTTAAATTTAGTCTGTAAGGAACTACTATCCATAGACATAAATAAATAAATAAATAACAGTTTTGTGTTACCACTTATTTTGTAGACATGATGAACTATTTTGTTTGACCATACATACAGAATACCTATTGCATTGGGGGTTTTGTGCAACATATTTGCGTTGCAATAAATGCATATGCCCCCCATAAATTTTTAACAGCATATGTAGTTGTTTTGCTTTGCCTGCATTCTGTAAGTGGCGACAGATTCTAAACGAATTTAGTTTCAGGTCAATATATGCACAATATATACAAATGTCAACACTTTCTCCTTACTTTTTTACAAATTTCGTTAAAAGGGTTTCAATTTGTTTGTTTCTAAAATCTAAATTTGTGGACTTCAGTGTATTTAGCAGATGTTGGGGTATACAAATACGCTGTCTTAACAGAGTTTCAAGGAAGTTGCATGTTGACATATGCATGTGATTAAACAAGTGAATGAAATTGATTTCCAAATGCTTAGAAGTTGCTTAACGTAAAGAATTTTAGAAAATTTATCGATAAGTTTAAAAGGGGATTCGAAATGATAGATTCAAACGTATTGTTTAAATGTTTAAAGGGCTACAAATCAATGAATACGTTTTTGAACCTACATATATATGAACGTACAAGTAATGATGACACATTGGCGCCATATTAACAATTGACATGACAATGTCATAAATTTTGAAAAACCCATGCAATTAAAGCTCTCTAAGGCATTCAATACAGCCACATAAATAAATATTAGGGTGGTAATAATTTCTATGTTTGCAGTTTGGTAGTTAATAGTGTTGAAGTGCTTATCGCTTAACTTGCTTCTTTAGTTTTGACTTAACCTAGCCATTTATCCTAGCAAACCTATTCTAAAAATTCTATTCAAGAATTTCATGCCACCTTATTAATCCATCAGCGTTATTACACGACACTATTTATTACATACGAGTATAATTTTTAAAACAGAAGTTTAACTGACTATCTATGGTGTATGCGACGCATGCATTATGCGTTGTATTAAATAAATTTAATATTCAACATAAATTATCAAACAATGGCGATAAATTAAACAAAAATTTACTACAAAAACACAGTAGAATACCACACACAAATAGTCATAGACAGCCAGCTAGGCTGCTCATTACAAAACTACTTGAACAGTGTAAATCATTAGAGGCCAAATGAAAAATCAAAGACTCCCCCTTGCATGGCTGTATTCTAAACGAATTGATGTTTAAAAATTTTATGTTTTATGAAGGGTCACAGTACCAATTATTTTAGAAAAATTTTTATGTTTTAAATACATATTGTTTTGTCTCTTAATACTCTATACCAACACCCCACTCCATCCCCCTAAAATTCTTTTAAAGTATTAATTTTATTAGCTCTTGGCTAAGCACAGAAATACCACTGGGGTAAATGTACCAGGGGTACTAGTATGAAATGAACTATTTTAAATGAAAACTAGAAAAAACATTACCTTTACAATATTTTTCATTGCCGTAGTCTAATAGTGTGTTGGGTTATTGGACGTGAGACCACGGTTCAAATTCCAAACGATATCTGAACGAACATTTCTTCTACGACTTTCTGGCAAAAACTCTGAAAGTAAAATAAAATTGCTTCTCAAATATCTGCATTTCGGAGCTGACTTTAAATTGTAGGCTCAGCCACTCATGTATAGAATTAACACACAACATAAGTGGTGTGAGAAGCTAGGTCGACATCCTGACTGAAAGGTTGTAATGACCAATTATATATGTATGTATACCACAAAATGGTCTCTATTTTAAGAGAGTATATGACTTCTAGATTACTACAGTAATTTTTATTACTAAGTCTCGTTGAAAGGCACTTCCCAAAATCATAGTGTCTACTTGTTCTGTTGTGGGGACAATTAAGGAGCGAAATGACAGTCTTTCGATCCATTATGTCAGGAAATCCTTTAATGAATTGCAAGTTAGATTTGTCTCCCAATTATGCTAACCATAGGATCCAAAGTTTTGGCATTCAATACCATGTGCGGCGGAATTAAATCTAACAGAGCTTCCTGGAGCTCTCTATGACAGGTTTTCATTGCTCCTGTTATACTACCCCACTTGTTTTTATACCTTGTATGACTGCACACTCTGCGGGCATCTTTTGATTGCGTTAACCCTTGTTATAGCGTTACTCGTGTATGTCTTGGAACATTGCTTGTATAAGATCTCTGCCATTCATTACAATATCATAGAAAGAAGGGATGGTATTTAACGCCCTACTTATGGCCTCGTAAGACGTCTTGTCGCAGTAGTCTAGTAGATAGGGTGTTGTTGTCTCCAACAAAACGAAACATGAAAGAAATATTTGTTCGACGACTGCGCCTCAGCAATCTTTCGGGCAAAAACTTTAAGAGTAAATAAAATTAACACGAAAAGTTTCTTAAAAAATCTGTCGTTCGGAGTTCGATTTTAAACATGTATAAAACTACCACACACAACATAAGTGGTGTAAGAAGCTAGGTTGTAATTCTGGGTGAAGGATTGTAATAGGCGTCATTGGCTCCCATTAAATTCATAAGGACTGCCTCAGCAGGTCTGCGAGCCTTATAAGCATTTTTCTACGATACTGTGGTACCCTTTCTAATACTCTTCATCTTATGTAGTTTTGCCCAGAACTTCATCAAATTAAATTAAATTTTAACTGTTTTAACTACCAGTACAACCAGTTTAAAGGCCACTATATTACCAGTTTAAAGGCCAATTAATACATGAAAAAAAAGTTCATCATTTTGCAAATCAACCATACAACGTATAATTTTCGTTGCTTCCTAAAGCTTACAGTGTCTGTGGCTCATTATACATTCGTTTTATTAATTCATAATACCGTCGTGTCGTTAAATGTTACCACTAATTCGCCAACATTACAAGCATTTAGCTTACCTTGGCTAATGACACTGGCAAACAAGTTGTTGGCCATTTATTTTGCATGCCACAGGCAAACAGAAATAACAATTGAGACGATATCAGGCGGTAGGTATAGAACATGCCATGTACGACCATATATGAGAGAAGTATGAGAAGCTTTAGCGAAATGCAAATGTTGGATTAACAATCCTCAAACGATTGTAATCCGTTCTAGTACGCCATGACGGAAAATGTTAAATGATGACGATTGTTTGTATTGTGACCAGAAATAAAAAACTAAACTTTTACTGGTTGAAGGCAAAAAACTAGCCACACATTCTTTTGTGTTCTCATGCAAGTATTCGTGATAGAAATTTGCATATCAGTTACTGGGTATTACTATTATCCCCATCATCATCATTATCATTATATTGTTAGGCTCTTTCGTTTGATTAGAAGATTTATGTTCCATGGGAATGTACATTTGTTTACTGCTGGAGGAGGAAGCCATCCGTAGTATTTATTTGTTAAGTAGCAAGTAAAACCATTTTTTTAAACGAAATATGAGAACTTTATTTCGGATATTACAAAAGAGACAAACGTTAACAGCTGATAAGGACCTTATTGTTGAAATAATCTCTTTTGTCAGACTACTACGGCCGTATATAGCATTCAAAAAACATGTGAAAATAATCTTCAACTATGAGGCCTATTTCCTAATAAAGAGAGCCGTAAACAAACAAAATTTTCGAATTTGAAACGAAACCAATCCACACGAGGATCAAGAGCGTCAACACATACATAATTGGCCATTTTACAACCCTTCAGTCAGGATTACGACCTTAGTTAGTAAATTTTATACATGAGTGGTGGAACGTACGGTTTAAAGATGACTCAGAACGACAAATTTTTGAGTAACTTTCTCATGGAAACTTTTTTAATTTCATAGATTTTGCAAGATATCTGCTGAGAATCAGTCGCTGAAGAAATGTTTTTACATACTTTGTTTTGTTCTTTGATCTAATAAATCAACAAACTATCTACTGGACTACATTGACTTCAAAAGAGTCTAATGCATCCCAAAAACATCCCTGTTTAATGTGAATCTTGGGCTGACGACAACAGACGATGTTGTCGAAGACATCACTTTAAATGACGACCACTTTAGGTCGATGATTTCTAACTTCCTTTGGTGCCCTGCACCTGCACCTTCACAATATTCAACTGAACGTAGGCGACCATTGACAACGGCATGTGTTCGCTGGATAAGCACTGAAGCAATTTTTCATTTTCAACGAAAATTCCTACTCAGCGATGACATCCATTTTTGAATGAATGTATACGTGAACAAACAAAATTTCCAAATTTGGGACAATATTGCTTCAGCTGATACCCAGGAGCAACTAATACATACATACATACATAATTGGTCATTACAATCATTCAGTCTGGATTACAACCTATTTTCTCACACCACTTATGTTGTGTTTTATACATGAGTGAGGGGGCCTACAGTTTAAAGTAGACTCTGAACAACCGATTTTTTGAGAAACTTTTCAATGGCAATTTGTTTTTTCTTACTCTCAGAGTTGAAGTCGCCGTAGTCTAGTAGGTAGTGTGTTGGCTTATTAGATGTAAAAGCCAGGGTTCAAGCCCCAGGCTAAACATCAAGACGAAATACAAAAAGTATTTCTTCGGCGTCTTCTTCTCAGCAGATTTCTGGCAAAAACTCTGAGAGTAAATAAAATTGCCATGAAAAAGTTTCTCAAAAATCTGTCGTCCGGATTCGACTTTAAACTGTAGGTTCCACCACTCATGTGGTGTGAGAAACTAGGATGTTGTAAAATGGGCCAATTCGCCCTCCGGGTACTGTACTTGTCTTAATTGACAGGTACACGTCCTCCAACCTAACCTACTCTCAGAGTTTTTGCCACAAAACTGCTGAGAAAACTGAGACGAATTATTTTTTCGTATTCCGTTTTGTTTTGGAGATGTCTGCCATGGAGTCTATGTATCACAAAAAAGTCACTATTTGGTGTGAATTTTTGTCCATATTTCGACCACTATAGGTTGGTTATTTCAAACCTCATTTTATGTCCTTCTGCTGCACGTTCACAATATTCAACAGGCCCAGAAACTGAACGTAAACGACCATAAGCAACGGCGTGTGTTCGCTGCATGTGCACTGAATAAATTTTTCATTCCCAACTAAAAATCATCTTCTACGATGAGATTAATTTCTTTATGATGTGGGACAGTATATCCAGGAGCATCCCATATCCTGAAAAAGTCACAGTTTGGTGTGGATTTTGATCATGCATCACTGTCAACGGCGGACATTATTGGTCGACGATTACTAAATTCTTTTGACCTAAATTGAAGGATCTGCACATCAATGACAAGTGGTTTCAATAGGTCGGCACTACATACCACTTTGCTTATTCCACATTGGATATTCTGTCAAATTGAATATTCGTGGTCATCTTAGGTAGAAGTGTTGTGGACTATACATTGATATCGAACCATTTGTCCCCGATTGATATTTTCATGTGCAGTTTTCTTAAGCCGCACAAGTATGTGAACAAATTACAAATTATAGCGGTCTTCATAGCTCATGCTTTCGGCCAATTTCAATCTGATTTAAAATTGAACATTGACATTTAGACACTACCACGGCTTCTTTATATTTAAACGATATCAAATACAATTAAATTATTTGAATTATAGACTTACAGAATTATGTACTTACAGAAGTACAGATGCTAAAATAAGTTTTTCAGAGATGGGATTGTATCGAAGATTTTCGAAATTATAGTGGCATAAATTTTTTTATTAAAATTGTTTTTAAGGTTAAGAGTTACTCCTACAAAATAGACAAGTTAAGGAAAAAGAAAATGTTCCTTCTGCCTCATCACGAATAATAACTATGTTGTGTATATAGTATGTACGTTACTCCAGTTACTATTTGTAGAGTAAATTAAAAATTCTATACGTGATGAAAAAGTACCTCAAATCTTACATTACACAGATCACATTCATTTTGTTGGCGACTCCCACTTTTAGGGTTTTTTTTTGTGCTGGAAAACCATGTCAAACGCATGGCTATGTCACTGACATTGTGGAACAACAGATGTTGAAAAAAGAGTAGAATGGTTTGACTTTAGCGAAGTATTTGTGTTGATAGGAGTCACCAACAATGATGAAAATGTCATGCTGTCTCCCCATGTTCATTGCTATTTTCAAGCATTTCAACATAGGGTTTTGGAATGAAACATATTTTTCTTTTTTTCGATATGTGATCATATGAAGGACTAGAAGTAGTTTTTCTGTGTTGCTTTTCTTTTATGTTACTCTCCCCCATTATTATTAATTTCTTGGAAAGCCAATTCTATTGTAATCCTTAGATTAGATAGATATCAATGAATGATAACAAAAAATAAAAATGACATGGGTACCCTGGTAGTCTAGTGGGTAGTGTGCTGGACTATTAGCGTGAGGGTCGTGAGTTAGATTTCCACCAGAGACTCTGGTCTGTGACACTACACCGAGATATGGTCCAGTTACTCCGCTCGTATGTAATTAAATTATAATTTGTAATTGTATTGTAATTAATAAATAAATAAAAATGACAATTGAATTCGAATCATAACAAATTTGCTCACACACCCATTCATCCCGGCCTCAGGACTGAAGATGATTTTTCAATGAAAAGCAAAGTCCGTTTTGGTGAACACAACTTTTTTCTAAGTCAGTTGCTTCAGTAGAAATTTTTACAGTTGATAGTGTAAGTTACGACACAAAATTCGCCAGTTTCTGGTCTAAGAAAAGTCGAGTCCTAATGAGCCACACGCAATCAATTGTTGCAAATTCTCCTCCAAACACTTTCTTGCATTTCGTCAACTTACGCGTTGGTAGATTGCATACAAAACCACTGTATTCGAATATTGGGAATAGTCCTCCCGCTAGTACGATTAAGACGATCGTAAAATGGGCGCACTATGCAGTATTTTTTGGTATACTTTGTTTTGAAGTTGCCGTAGCGTAGTAAGTAGGGTGTTGGCTTAGTAGATGTGTGGCTACGGTTCAAACTACAGCTCGAACGTCCCGAACGAAATACGAAAAAAAATTTCGTCGAGGACATTGCCATGAAAAGTTTCTAAAAAAATGTGTCGTTCGAAGTCGACTTTAAACTGTAGGTAGGTAAATAATATTGGACAACTGGCTCTCTACGTCATATGGCGTGATTGATGCATGATTTCCTGTGCTAGTTTAGCCTAAAAAGTCAACAAAGACATGTAGAGACAAGTAGACAAGTATTCAACACAAATGCTTTACAAAAGAAAAAGTTGAAATAAAAATAACATTTCATAATAACAACATTGAATAGTAGAGCACAAAAAAAATAATACTCGTACAAATAATCAAATAAAATCACGTGATGAATAAAACTAAAGTGAAGAAAGAATTTTAAAAATAAAAAAACAACAACCTACACAATGCTGATGTATGTTTACATAGCCAAGCTGCATGCTGCCATACAAATTATATGCAACTCTACTTAGACAAAAAGACGACAGCTACCTCAACTCTATCTCTGTTATCTTAAAATAAAAATCAAACATAAATAAGTAAGCATTGCACAGTAGTACTATGCTCTTAACAACACTACCACCAACTCACTCACTCGTACGGTGAGTTGTTAAATCTAAGAAACTTTACTTCATGTTTTTCTGTTTGTATTTCAAACTGTTTTGTTGTTTATGTTCCTTTGTTGTTTGATGGTTTACTTGGTAGACATTTCTCTAATAGTTTAGCTGTCATATTCATAATAATAAGCACAAAACAACTCTTTTTTGCTTTTTTTTTTTGGACAAGATAAAGTCTTAAAATATCCAGAAGAAGGGTATACACGTGTGCTGGCGTGTGTGTAGAGTGAAAGGTAACCACTATGTAGGAAATGCTGTTGTCTGACAGTAGCTTAGCTTTCAAAAAATCTACTCAACAAATAAACATCAAAACGTCAGACATTCAAGTCTGTCCGTTTGTTTGTTTATAACTCAACTACACAAGTTTTCTATTCGAACTTGTTTTTTTATGGCTAAGATTTACGAGTGATGGTTTAAAGCAATTGTTAACATCAATTTGAACAGTTTTTAGCGGTTTATGTTAGCGGTACACTACAGCAGCAGTATTTACAGCGATCGGAGGCATTTTTTGACACTTGGTGCTAATGGATGTGGCCATTTCGGAATTAAATTACTATCAGACAGCAGTCGCGTATAAAATTAACACGCACTATATTTATGTTGTCAGTCGCCGTAGTCTAGTAGGTAGTGTATCGGCTTTATTAGACGTAAGGCCAAGGTTCAAATCCCAGGTCAGATATCAGAGAAATAGTTCTTCGGTGACTTCCTCACAGTAGATTTCTGGCAAAAAACTCTGAGAGCAAATAAAATTACCATGAAAAGTTTCTCAAAAATCTGTCGTTCGGAGTCGATTTTAAACTGTATACTGTAAACTCATGTATAAAATTAACACACACAACATAAGTGGTGTGAGAAACTAGGTCGTAATCCTGACTGAAGGGTTATAATGACCAATTGTGTACGTACATGGGTGGCGTAAGAAGCTAGGCTATAATGCTGACTAAACTGTTGCAATGACCAATTAAGTTAGTAAATCAAATGAGCGAGTCCAAAATATCACATTTTCCATAGCTCTGGCGGATAAATCTGGCAGGTTATATTGGGTTTGAAAGCCACTGTGATTTATGGTTTTTCGCATAGACCTGCGATTTAGGACACGAAAAAGTCTAATGAGGTAAAATCTATTCGCGAGATAAGCATGCTCTCAAATCGCTTGTTCAAAATATTCAACATGGTATAAGTAGTCTGGCGCGTAGCTAAGTCCAATTGAAACCACATTCAAATCAAGCTAACAGAAGTTGTTTATGCATGCTCGCCTTTGACAGTGATTGTCTGTGCCAACATCATTCCCTTATAAATATGGACCGATGACGCCGCCGTCTAAAAGTCCACAAGAAGCATTGGGTTTTTCGGGATGCATTCAACATCTATGGAACTTATGTGGATTGGTTTTGTCCCAAATTGAATGATTTTGTTTTTGTTCGGTCCAAAACAGAGATCAGCAATGAGTACTCAAAAAAAACGAGTAGAATCGAGTCATACTCATAATTTCTCATACTTATACGCATTCATACTTATTTTAATATGTGTCATGGAACCGCTACTCATATTCAAAATTTAAAGTACTCATCGTATTCATACTTAACAATATGTATGGTGTTGTTGATTTCGACTCTCCCTGGCTCAACATTTACAAGAATCACATAATAAATATTATTCGCGTACGAACACTCGAATCATTTTGAGTATTATAAGTATTTTTCTAAACGTATGAATCTGAATGAGCAGGCTTATGAGTCAAACATTTTTCGAATGGTATGAGTTTGATGTCAACGTTGTACGCATGCTCATTGCAACCTGTACTTATAAATCAACGTTGTAGTGAGTATGAATGAATCAGAGGTTTTAAATTTCAAAATTGTTGACTGACTTATATTCAAAATATAATGACTGCTTATGAGTAGGGAAAAAACGATTCATTGCTGATCTCTGGTTCAGATATTTTTCGATGAAATCCAGAGTCTATCCAGCAAACACACGTCATTGAATATGGTCGTTGACCTTCAGTTCCTGCAGGAGTTTCATTTTGTGCGATTGCAGGCCCAAGTCATGATGTACAAATAACCCAATTGTGGTCGGCTAAAGGCCAAGTTCTTGCAAAGGACGCGAAATTTTTTGCCTCAAATTCTCCTGCACATTCTCATGGACAGTGGTGATGTTTTCCACAGATCTTGAGTTTCATCGACGTGTTGGTTGATCATTTACTGAATCATAGGTATTAAACTTATTCCCCATATTGTGAATAGTCTTCTTGGTAGGATGTTTATGAAGATAATAGGAAGTTAGGATAGCGGGTAGCTTGCCATTCACATGCGAGTTCACTCGGTGGCCTCTATGGCACATTGTGTTACCAGTGTAAGCCAAGCACCCGTTTGTTTGAAATAAACTGTGAGTATTTCCTATCATCTGCAATATAAGTTACCTGTAATCCATACAATGTTCGGTGATAAAAAAGATATTCTCATGTGTTATGATACACAATACACTGCATAGAGTGAATCGAACATAACCTCACTGTTTATAATCTCTAAAAAGTTGACTTGCAAAAGAAGTTTATCTCATTAAAATCAGTTTTTTTTATTCCTGTAAAATTTTTTATTGTCTTTGTAGACTCAAGTGGGTTGTTTACTTCTAAGCATTTTAACGTTTGCCCATAATGGCTTTTTCTCAAGCGTGTATTGTTGCCGTGGACAACAACTTATTTAAAATCAAATTCAACTGCTGGTGACGTATTTTTTTATTTTATATTTATTTTATTTGTTTGTATTTAAATATTTGAACTCTTTTAGATAACACCGATAACAATGGTTTTTTAAATGAACAACTTAACTGGAGCAAAGTGGAGTTAAATTGGTAATCAAATGATTTTTATGGGAATTTAATTTGTATCGTGTTCAAACGATGGGAAATAAAACATTTGATACGAGGGAAAGATTGTAAAATCTAAAGTATGTTTACTCCAGTATAGAAGCTCATTTAGTTAAAGTTATTCTGTGGTTGGTCAAACAAGGTATACATACATGCATAAATGATTATTACAACCCTTCAATCAGATATGCGACCTATCTTCTCACACCACTAATGTTGTGCGGTACATATTTTTTTTGAAACGTTTTCGGCTAGGCCAGCACTTTCAACGTCCAGCACTGTAGGGCTGTGGTTACCAGGTTGGTTTGACCTGAGGTGAATGATCTGGACAACAACGACATGTGATTTAAACAGGACTGCGCTAATGTGTAACACAGCGCATGTTACATTAGATATTCTGTACTTTCAATTTTAGGCCAGGGTACTACTATTTGCCCTCGTTAGACATTTTCTTGTGGGGATTTTATTAAGGCCCCTGTGGGCCTCCAAACCATCATATCGCATGCCGTCGGTCATATTCAGCATGATTTTTGTGCCAGAATCATGGAATATTGAATATTTAGGATTCGTTTCACCCAGAAAAGCCATTGCGGACATTTGGCCGATTTTATATTTCACATATAAGAGCATCAATAAGTCTTTCAAATGAATACAAAAATTCCTTTCATTTAAATTTAAAGATTGTAAGCGCTTAATGAAAGATCCGTTATGAACAACATCAACCAGATTAAGCTAGGTTCACTTGAAAGTTGAGTCAATATCAGAAACACCATAATGCTGGAGGCTAGGTGGACATATGTATATGGGGTTAAAAAATTCACTTGGCCCTGTGAAAAAATACTGAATGCCCTTCATATTGCCGGTAAGGCTTTTAATTTTCGTCTATAGATGAGAAGAAAGAAGAAGATATTTAGGAACAAGAAGCTATAATATTCTTCCTTTCTTTCCCCCTTTTTTTACAAATTTTAATTAAATTTATTGTGCTTCAATTGTATGCAATATTCTAGGATGTATCCCCCGATATACAAAGTGTTACAATGTATTCCAGTTCTTTTCTTTGCATAAATATAAGGAATAAAAAATAATTTTGTAACTTATTTACTGATGCTCAAGTCTATTTTCAATCATCATCATCCTCGACAACTGCATTTTAAATTCGATTTCCTTAATGAAAACTAATTTGTTTTAATTTAACCTTTCGTTACGGGTCATAGTGTAGAGTGTTTAAATCAAACGGCAACACAGCTAAAGGAGTACTCCTACAAACTCCAGGCATTGAAGCATTCAAGCATTTATACAACGACAACAACTGTCTCCGTTTCATTGGAAAACTAAATTAGTTTTCTTATGATCACATGAAAATAAAGGAAACAAAAAATAAAAAAGAAACGGCATAGAATACGTCACTACAAAAGGGAAAACAATACAAAGGCAGTGCAAAAATTCTGTCTAAAATATATACACTCTAAATGCCAGGGATGCCAGATGTTTAAAAACACTGCTGGGCCAAAAATGATTATAAACACGAAATTCTTTGGACCTAAATTAAGTGATCTGGACACCAAGCACATGTAGTTTCAACACGATAGCGCTGTGGTGCAATATCGAATATTCTGCACAAGCTATTGGAGGGCATGTTCATGTATAACTTCTTTGACATGAGTCATGTTTGGTAAAACACATTCCCTAGAAAATTAAAATCTGGAGCTAACAAATGCTGAACTGATGGCTACAAAATGAAACAGATCTGGAGTCTATTCCGATAAACTGGCACTGAACGGCCAACGTATTTCGGGCAAAGATTTATAGTTGAAAACGGGGACCTACCTCCTACGAACTTGATCATATTGTGGAAAGTCAAGCAGCAATCAACGCGCTGGGATTCCATCTGGTCAAATCAAAGGACGTAAGGAGTTGCATGGGATCTCTACACCGTATACGTTAACACAGCACCCTCACTAATGGGTTTCAAGCAACTGTAGCATAGAGGGAAATGAAAAGGCCGACGAAGTGGCACAGAACAGATTGGAGATGTCTGAGGAAGAGACAATAGAGGGGATATATAAGCTTCCATAGGAATACTTTTTCAAATTGGAAAAAACAGCATGGAATTCAACATACCCTGGGTGGTTCGACATACCTGATTGCCGAAATTCAAAACTGCTGTGTCCAACACTGGGCAGCAGGAAAACCTGGGAACTACTTAACTTCGACAAGAGAATGGTTCGCATTCTAACAGGAATTCTAAAGAGACACAGCGCTGTTGGCAGTTTTGCTGACAGGCTCGGTCTCTATCACCAGGGTTATTGCAGAAGCTGCCAGGGTATAGAAGAAACGGAATCGGTACAACACCTTTTATGTGAGTGTCATGCACTTTAAGACAGTTGTCACCGGTTTTTGGGCGACAGAAAGTTTGAAGATCTGGTCATTGTAGCAAACATGCCATTAGGGGAACTGGGCGGTGTCATCCGAAACTCGGAGTGGTTCATACCCACCACTAACGGATCATGACAAGGGTTGTACAATGGGCTATATGGCCACCGAGTGAACTAGCCGCTTAACGGCCTAACGTAGGCTGAACAGTGACATAAAATGTCCTCCATTGTTTCAATGGCTTCACTGAAGAGCGCTGATCCTTGTGTAACCACGATGAGATGAATATCTGTTGCTTGTAAAAATTGCCATTCTTAAATGAGCAGCAATGTTGCATTCTAGGGTTCTTAGAAAAATTACAAACATATTGAACTCAAGTCATTTAACCAATTATGGCAGGATTTCCTTTCCTCCACATAACCACGACCACCATCATGAAGCACCTTGACCAGATTTATCCATTATTTCGTCATTTTGTGGTCCAAAAATTTTTTGGAGTTTTGCCTATTTTTCTTGAAGAATGGCATCTCTAGTGTTGAGAGTCTGCGATATCTTGCAGTAACTGTTTCCCTACAAAATATCACAGATTTCTTCCACTCTATACAAGCTACTCTACTAAAGTGGCCATTAATATGCATGGAAATGGGTAGAGTATGAAAAAGGAAAACCAAGAAAGGCGACAAGTATAACAAGAAAAAAAATTTAAAAAAACAAGAAGAAGAAGAAACTAAAACAAAAGCAAAATGTATTGAAGAAATAAATAAAGCCAATGACTGTTAAGAAACGGTTGAGTAAATAAATTGAAATATTGTTCAAATTGCCTTAAGCTTTAAAACAACTACGACAACAACAATAACAACTGCCAGAGATGTTGCAGCACTACACTACAATAATTCTAAGAATTGTTTTCAATATTTTTTTTTATTTTTTTTTTCTTATTTTTTTGAAGTGTGAATGGAAGAAAAGGAAAAAAGGCAGTGACTTACAGGCAGCAAGCTATGGAAACAATTGCACCCCCATGTTGCACAAAATGTGTATGTGATAATTTATGTGCCACAACAATACTGTTGTTGTTGCACATATTTCGTTTTGCGTCTGTATATAATGTATGCTGCATGTATCAATATTGTATGCAGCAATAATAAACGAGAGAATGTTGAAAATATTGACTGTCTCCAGCATCTTGTTAAAATGATTTCTTATGTTGCACGTATAATTTTGAATTTTTTAAATTAAAATGTAGAAAAAACAATAACTAGTAACGAGGGGTGTCCACTAATCTCTACCCTCTAGTTTTTACTTCACTTAACTAGAAAAAGTCATGATCAAATTCACGACCAGGATTTGTTCTATGCAACATGCTCTTGGTGGTGCAGGGAATATCATTACACCTACAGCATGAAATTCTTGCGCTTCTGCGAAATAGTTTGTTCCTGACTGCTCATCATAGCTTATCGAACGCGTTATTGACAACATATTTCTCTTCATAATTCAAAGAACTTTTTCCTTTTTCCTCTCCCTACAAGATCAATACTGCAACACGCCCAAAACAAAATGTAAAGCCAACCACTGTGTGTCTACCAATGTTGAAATATTCAGTACTTTGGTACTTTATTCCGTACTTTTCCATTTCAAAAATACCACAGTACCCCCACGACGCTTTTAGTACTTTTTTATTGTTACATATTTTATGTTTCGCACTTTTCTACTCTTAATACGTTCGCAACATGTTCAACGTAACGCTAAAGGTGGAGTTTAATCTTTAGTCCCGGTGAGCCAAACGTCCATGGAACGTTAGTTTTTCTATTCCATTTCATATGTGTATTAAGTGTAAATAAATATTTTTTCTACAAAAGTACCATTTGGTGCACAAAAGTACTATTTCAGTTAGGTTCAGTACCATTTCAAAATTTTAATTTTGCTACACTGGTGTCTATATACTCAATCATTGCAAGACATGTCAGTTTCTCGATCATAAATAATAATTTTTATGAACCACTCGATATGAATATTCGCGGAATATGTTCAAAAGAAACAAAATCGTACCAACGAAAAAAAGCAAAAAAAATTCAATTTTAAATGCAGCAAAAAAATGGCCTTCATAGGGTACTTAAAGGAATCTTGCTAAAAACATTATGAAATCGTATGTGAAGAAGAAAACGAGCATGTTTAACGCTCACTACGCATTAAAAATTTTTGGTACGGAGAGAAATTCAAAGAAGAAGCGTTTAAATTAGTGTTGCCTCTGTTATAGCAAAAAAAAAACAAGTGTCATCATTTATGTTGTGGCGTTTAGTTCAAATATTAATGCTATGGATACGCATGCATGGCTACAAGTTGGTGTCACATAAATTATTTCTGTCCTATACTCCAGAGAGAATACATTATTATATATCGCCTTGACTTTACCAGCGCTTTTAGGGAATTTCTTGTTTTATTTTCAATTAAGACGAGTTTACTTGTTTTATTTTAATGATTGACCACAAGTACGTATATTTAGTTGGTGTTGTGCTAATTAATAATGGAGTTTAGGTTTAAAAGAGAAAAATAACGATAAACTATGCTTAGAGTATGTTTTATAGTCGATTTAAGGTATACAACATGACATCAGTCAGGATAACGACCTAGCTTCTCACACCACTTTTATTCTGTGTGTGTTAATTTTATCCATAAGTGGCTGGACCTACAGTTAAAAGTCGATTACGAACGGCAGAACTTTTGAGAAACTTTTCATGTCAAAGTTTTTTTCAGAAATCTGCTGAGAGGCAGTCACCGAAGAAATACTATTTATAACTATACTTTATTTCTTTGAATACTTACAAAATAAATCTGCAACAATAGAAAGGGAGAGTCTACATAGGATTTGTCAATCATTTGCATCTACAAAATAAGCAATGATCACCATCGCAGTCACGAAGCTTACAATGCACTTGCAATTAATCGTACAACCTCCCCCACTAGCCTGCAGTAATACAAAGGACTGATTCTGTTGAGTGCACTGCTTTTATACTCTTTCCAATATGGGCTTTTCTTCATATTGATCAAAGCAAGCGCTGCTAATTCAAATTAACTTTCAATCTCAACGAAAAAGTACCCTCTATTGCAGTGTTGTATTAAACTAGTAACAGTGTTGTATCTTGAGAAAGTCACACATGCTAGTAATGTAATGGTAATCGGTAGTATAATGGCAATTGTATAAAACAAAATTTAGGCACAAATATAAATATACTACTCTACATATTTTTTATTTCGTTTTGTTGGATATGTTTGACCTTGACCTGGGGTTTAAACCGCGCCCTCACGTCTAATAAGCCAATACACTACTTTTCTAGACTACGGCGACTTCAAAGTATGCAACACTTTATTTAAAAATCTTTCTGGATCTAATCTCCTTTTATGTAAGAGTAAAGTTTTCGCCTGTCTTTCCAAACATCGCGTTGCACTCAACAGGTCTCGTCAGCACTGTGTAAGCTCTTGTGTCAGCAAGCTCAAGTGCCATGAATTTCCACATAACCTAAGCAGAGAGAAACTCTATCTATACTCCTTGGCTTAATCCTCAGGAAGTCAGTGACATGCCTAACTATCAAGTACTGCCATGTCTTGTCCTTTGTACCTTCTATCCAACTTAAACACATCTTTCGATGTCATTGACTTCTACTGGAAATATACTCCCGAGATTCCTTATGAACTTTGAATATTTCATTCTAGGATTAAAATCACTCACTCATGTCCCAAGATCCGGTCTTAAACCAGATCCACATACATACATAATTGGCCATTACAACCCTTCACTCAGGATTACGGCCTATCTTCTCACACCACTCATGTTGTGTGTTAATTTTATACATGAGTGGTGGGACCTGCAGTTTAAACGTCGACTCCGAACGACAGATTTTTGAGAAACTTTTTATGGCAATTTTTATTTACTCTCAGAGTTTTTGCCAGAAATCTGCTGAGAGGAAGTCGATGAAAAAATATTTTTTCACATTTCGTTTTGATGTCTGACCTGGGATTTGAACCGTAGCCTTACGTCCAATAAGCCAACACACTACCTACTAGCCTACGGCGACTTCAAACAAGATCCGGTATAACAAAAATTTGTCCTTCTTTTGCAAGAGTATATATGTAGCTTCCGTAGCTAATAGGTGTGTAGTGTGTTAGCTTCTTAGACGTAAGGCATGTAGTATGTGTATGTGGTTCAAATCCCAGCTCATACATCTCAAAAAAAAAAATGAAATAAAAAAATATTTCTTCAGCTACTTCTTTTCAGCAGTTTTCTGACAAAAACTCTTAGAGTAAGAAAAAATTGCCATGAAAAGTTTCTCAAAAGATCTTCCGCTCGGAATCGACTTAAAAACTGTAGGTCATGCCACTCATGCATAAAATTAGCACACACAACATAAGTGGTGTAAGAAACTAGGTTGTAATCCAGACTGAATTTATGACCCCACGAGGCTGCCGCTATGTCAAACGAGTATTCGAATGAGTTTCTGTAAAGGCAATCTCCTAAGGTTGCATTATTTTGTTGCATGTAAAACGGTTACGGTTCATTAAAACTATATTTTCCGTTCATGTTGATCATAAATTGCCTTCAGTGTAAAATTCAACATTAAATGCCAATCGTAGCAAAGATTTTAAACCATAAAAATTTTTAATTTTGACTGTTTATGTTGTTGTTGCCGTTGTTGTATTTTCATGTTCAATACATCATTGTTAAGCGTAAATCAAATAATTTTTTTATGTTTGAAGCTCAAGTACTTTATAAAACTCAAAAGTACGTACATGAGTATATTGATTGATGTTGAATTCTTATTTGAAATGCAGAAAAAAATGTTTAATTAAATGAGACCAAATAAATAACAATCGAGAGAGGGGAGGTATAGGTTATTAAAATAACATTTATTTTAATTTTGTATGTTAGAAAGCTTTCCATAGAAAAGAGAAAAAAACCTAAATTAATTTTTAATTAAATGAAACAAATTCAGCTGAAAAATTAATTCAAAACACAGTTTCTCGGAACATATGAATCATTTCTAGGAACATGCCATATTCTGAACTTTTTTTAAACAAATTTCTTTGCCAATGTCGTTATTAAATGTCAAAAGAGCAAACGATTTATCATTTAAAAATTTTTTTTGTTTTTTTTGCTCTTTTTGAAAATTCACTTTTTAATGCCGCCTCTAATTTATGTACAGCACGTGTTGGGGTCAAATTGGATAAATTGACGTATTGTTTGAAAATTGTATTTTGCTGAAGAAGTTATGCTGCCACACAGCTCTTATGAGGTTAAATGGAAGAGAGGTAGGACCTCTGCTGGGTTCCAAGTCATGTGGGCATTCTCGCCTTTAAGCAAGCAGACCGTCTTATAAAAGGAGGCCTCCATGACGTTGATATATGTAAAGGTATACTCAATAAAAGGGAAAATAAAGAGTGACAAGGTTGCTTTTTAAATCAATCAAAACTTTAGTTGGGACATTAAAATAAGAGGAGACTTGAGTCATATTTCAGACCGCACAGATATACATACATAAGTGGTCATAAAAACCCATCGTCAGAATAACCACCTAGCTTCTCACACTACTTATATTGTGCGGATAAAGTTAATTTAGCGGGTAGCTTGCCATTCACAGACAAGTTCACTCGGTGGCCATATGGTCAATAGTGTCAACCAGTGTGAGGTATGTCCCTTTGTCATGATCCATTAGTGGTGGGTTTGAACTTTAGTGGCACGTTCGCTACAATGCCCAGGTCTTTAAACGTTCTGTCATCCAAAAACCGATGAAGTCTGTTCTGAAGTCCAGACACTAGCATATAAGGTGTTTTATCGCTTACGTTTCCTATACATCATGGCAGCTACTGCAATAATCTTGGAGGGACAGACCGAGCCTTTCAGTGAAACTGCTAATTGTGTGTGTACCTTTATACATGAGTACGACATGAGAACGACAGATTTTTTTAAAAGCTTTTCATAGCTATTTTTTTCTTCTCATACTTTTTGTCAGAAATCTACTGAGAGAAAGATGCCAAAGAAATACTTTTTTCATATTTCGTTTTGTTGGAAATATCAGATCTGAGGTTTGAACAGTGGCCTCACGTCTAATAAGCCAACATACTACCTACTAGACTAAGGCGACTTCCGAGTTTATGAGGACAAATTAATTACTGACAGTCTTTAAAATACTTCGGTGTAATGACTCACGATTTCGTCGTAGTCTAGAAAGTAGTATGTGGTTCAAATCCCAGCTTAGACATCTTAAACAATACGAAATAGGCTACTTCTGCTCAGCAGATTTCTGGCAAAATCTCTGAGAGTAGAATAAAAAAATTGCCATGAAAAAAAAAATCTATCGTTCGGAGCTGACATTAAACTGTAGGTCGCGCCGCTTATGAATAAAATTAAGACACTCAACATGGGTGGTGTGAGAAGCTAGGTTGTAATTCTGACTAAAGACCCGTAAGTATTACATTGAATAGATTTTAATTTAAGTATGGAAACGCTTATCGAATTGCGATACAAATATAATCAAAGTTTAGGAGTTATCCTTAGCTGACCACCGCCTTTATTTAAAGCAAAATGTTCTTCCACCGAATTCCCCCGAAAACTATAAACCAATACAGTAAAGTATGCAAACTTAAATTGATGTTGCCCGTCTGCAGGCAATTAAATTTCTTTTTCTACCGTATATGGTACATAAAGCTTGTGTGATACATGGTTTATAATACCAACCGTAGCATCACCATCAAAATATATTTTTTATTTGTTATCACACCAAACCAGTGATAAAACAAACGTTTACCTGTATGTATAGGAACAAATATGTACTTTCAGATAATATATGTGACCTGGTAACTTGTGCCAAATGAACGCATCACTCATGACAAAAAAGAAAACCAATTTGAACTGAATTTGCAAATCGAAATAAAAATAAAATGGAGACGTGGTCCTTTTTACTGCAGTGCTAGTTTTAAATAATTAAATGCAATTAGCGAAATAACATTATGACAAGAGAGAAAAAATAAAATGTCATATAAGAGTAAGAGTAAGACGAAGTGACAGAAATACGTCATTTTCTGGGTTTCACATCAAATGGATGGATGTAAACGCTTATCAAATGGAAATACAGATGGAGGGTATCAGATTTATATGAACACGTCTCCTATGTGCATATATACATGGCATGTATATATGTATATGTCAGTTTACACATGTATGTAGTTGTTCATATTTGTATGTTTTTGAACATATTGTTACGAAAACGAAAAATCTAGATACTGGTGTTTTGCTTTTACATCGTTTAACATTAAAATTATAAACAAAAGCTACAAAAACAAAAACAATGAACTTGTTTACAAATTATCGCCCTGCGTAATATAACAACAAACACCAGCATAAAAAATGATAAACAAGTGAACAAAAATCGGTGCCCTGGTAGTCTAGTCGCTAGTGTGCTACACTATTAGCCTGAGGGTCGTGGGTTTGATTCCCACCAGAGACTCTTGTCTGTGACACTACACCGAGCATATGGTCAAAGTTACTCAGATCGCATATAATTAAATATAATTTGTAATTGTATTGTAATTAATAAATAAATAAGTGAACAAAATCACAACAACCAACACTACAAGAATAAATGTAAAAAAAATACACAAACAACAATAATGAAACAACGATATTTACATTTATAGAGACCTCGGGAAGACGAAACCACGAACATTCGCCTTCAAGAACATTCATCAGACTGTTTACGTTGCCATATAAAAGGCAAGGCATGTCAGGCAACTGAGTTAGAAAAAGTTCAGTCAGTCTTGTATGAAGACGCGGTGTGTTTGAAGAGAGTAAACGTGGTTTAAAGATCTTCGTTACTAAGATCTGTCGAACAATTGTCTAGTAATTGTTATTGTTTATGCAAAGTGTGTAAACAGAGGAATAAAAGAAAAAGCAATTGTTTCTGTTACATCAAGTTGTGGCCAGTGGTACACAGAATTGTGCGAATAATAAAGAATTTTCATTAAAACTAAACGCAGATTTAATTTTATTTTATTTGCAATCTACGCTCTCATATTTTAAACGTTTTAAAAGGTAAAAACGTAGCAATATAAAAACATACATCGAAATATTCCGAGAATAAATAAGGGCAAAGCCGTTTCCAAAAGACAAATCAAGCTTACATATTAATTGGGACTTAATTCAAAAGTTCAAAAGGTCTTTTATAAAGTGCTCTTTAAATTTAAATGAAACGAAGTATGTGCCAGATATTATCGATATTTTGTAATCGTTTGAATCATTGTTCTCTTGCCCACACGAGTACGTAATACAAAATTTTCGGAATCAAACTGAATTTGATCGATCACATGTGTTATATTGACTTGGAGGGCTTCTGTGATTTGTGGCACAAAAGAAAGACTTGCGAGTTTAAATAGAAAAATCTAGGTGGCCAGTTCACAGCCTTTAAAACTACATTTCTTTAGTCTCTAGATCATCTAATTAAAAGAGAAATTAGTAATCAGCGTCCTATAGCTATCACCGTTAACAGTGATGACCTGGCCAACGTAGTTCTCGAGGGAATATGGAGCCATGACGCAGTCACCACAAAACCCATATCAAAAAGTAAATTTTTTGGAATATATTGGATACTTATTCGCTCGTACCAGCGATTTAATAAAACCCCACAAGACAAAATCTGATCGAGCCTTTCCACCTGGAATGATTTCAATATCCAATGTGGTATGCATTGTGCGCCAACTAGCGCTGTTCCGTTGAAATCTCATGCTGTGATAGTCCAGATCATCCACTTCAGACCTTTAGCGCTCCCTGTTGACTGTACTTAAACGTTCCCAAAATCCATACCAAACAGAGCGGTATGCACTGAACGCCTTTGGATCTCATGTTGATCGATTTTTTTCTTGCCATTGGAAGCATGTGCCTTCAACGACGCATTTTTGCCTTGTTTCCATTTCTTTAATTTAATTTTGTTATTTCAGCTAAGCTGGTGATCGCTCTGTAGTAGCAAAAGCTAGCATAATTGGGCTGCAATCTATCATTGCTTAAAAATAACGTCCTCCGAGTATTTGGTGTAGTGGTGGGGAGTCTTGTTATGAATTGATGTCATCATCAATTCGACAATTTTATTTGTTCACGTTCCCACAGACATACATACATAATTGGTCATTACAACCCTTCAGTTAGGATTACGACCTAGTTTCTCACACCACTTATGTTGTGTGTATTAATTTAATACATGAGTGGCGGGATCTACAGTTTAAAGTCTACTCTGAACGACAAAATTTTGAGAAACTTTTTATGGTCATGTTATTTGCTCGCAGAGTTCTTGCCAAAAATTTGCTGAGAGAAAGTCGCCTAAGAAATGTTTTTCATATTCCAGGTACTTATTTATACGTTTAGGAGATAAAAACATACTTCCATTTCAACGTGGCAATCACACTCATCTCCCTGGTAATATCTATTTGGTTCCAAACGTTCCAGGTACATACATACGTATGTGTGCTGTTGTTCTATTTTCTGTAATCATATATGTACGTTTGCTTGTTTATTTATTATTCCTTGAAGCTGCTGTGAATGATTTACTTCAAATACTTATAGAGTTACTTGTTATTTACATACACATTGCAAGTAAATATATCTGGAGTTACTGGTAAATAATATTACAGAAATGAACTCAGCTAGTCAATTTCATTGTCATCAAATATGCATCACATATGTATATTCAAATATTGTCTTCTTTTGCTGTTTATGATGCTCATATACCTTCATGTAAGACTGTTTGCGTATATTATGTTCAAAAGCATTCAAATCAGTATTGCCAATTGAAGCATTTGAGGTAATAAAATAAATTGTTTATGTAGAGTATTTATTCTAATAGATTTTGAATTTGAAGAGAAAGAAAGAGAGGGAGTGATAGGAAAATATATAGAGTGGGCCCTCTTTCGTTTTAAATTTGTATCACCGGTTATTTCGAATCTGGCAATACTTATGTCATTCTATTCTGTCACAAGATTCGATATATTATCACCACTGAACGTAATGAATCGATTTAGGCTTGAACAACGTTGGGATTTATTTGAAGAGAAGGGCTAACGAGATGTCAATTTTGCAAAAAAAAAAAGAAATCATAATTTCGGATGAAGCTTGTTTTCATCTTGGTGGGTACGTTAATAAGCAAAATTGCCGTATTTAGGGCTCAGACCCACACTTGGTCTTACAGAAGGCAATGCACCCATTACGAGTGACTGTTTGGCGCCGCTTGTGAAGCATTGGCCAAATTTCTTTGAAAATAAGGACGACGCAATCATAACCGTCAATAGAGTCACATATTGCAACATGATATCCGAATTTTATATACCAGTTCTTCATGGCATTGATGTGAACGTTGTTTGGTTTCACAGTATGGAAATACAGCCAGGATTACGACCTAGCTTCTCACACCACTTATGTTTTGTGCGTTAATTTTATATATGACTTACAGTTTAAAGCCGACTCCGAACGACAGGTTTTTAAGAAACTTTCCATGGCAATTTTATTTACTCTCAGAGTTTTTGTCAGAAATCTGCTGAGAGGAAGAAATATTTTTTTCTTTCGTTTTGATTTCTGACCTGGGGCTTGAACCGTGGCATTACATCTAATAAGCCAACACACTTACTATTAGACTACGGCGACTTCATGCCACTGCGGCGATATCATGCTACAATCGATTTATTGCGTCAAACGTTTGGTGGTTGTTTAATCAGCCGAAATGTTGAAGTCAATTGGCAGCCAAGAAACTGCGATTTGATACCGTTGGACTATTTTCTGTGCGGCGCCGTTAAAAAAAGTGTTATGCCGACAAACCAGCGACAATTGAACATTTGAAGGCCAACATTCGTGATGCCGTTGCCGATATACGACGACATACACGCGAAAGAGTGCACATATAGATTGGTCCGATAGAATGAGATACTGTGAGGCCAGCCACAGCAGCCATATGAATGAAATAATATTTCGTTTCTAAACGGAATAATTGTACTTCACAACAAAAAAAAAAAAAAAAATAAATTTGGTAAAATTTCAAACCGTTTTTGTTTCATTATATTTTGAAATTTAAACTTTTAATTGGTCCACCCTTTATATTTCAAAAAAATATTCTATAAAAAGATTTGCTTAAAAACCATACAAATATATTCACATAAAGTCAGCTTTTTAGTTTAAAAGAGGACACATAATTTTCTTCTCTTTTTTTTAAATTTTAAAATATTTTTTAACCTAAATTTCTTTCAATATTTACCTGAATCTAAATTTACTTTTTGGCTACTTATCTCTTACCACACAACTGCTCGTACATGAGGCATGTATTTTTATTTTTGTTGTTCTTTTTTTCTTAATGACATGAAAGGCAGGAAAAAACAAATTTAAGAGACACCTTGCAGGTCTCTACGGCAAACAAAAACAAACATCCATCCATCCATCCATCCAACCATTCATCTCATTTCATCTCATTTTTCTTACTTCGCTTCAGTCATTCATTATTCTACTTGTGTTACTGTGTACATACAAATATATTTGCTACTGTTGCTGTTGCATATGCACCCGAGTGCATTTGTGTTTATTCTTCTTCTTCTTTACGACAAACAACAAAATCTGAAACCTTAAGCTTATTACAGAGTAAAAATGTAACAAAACTAACAAAAAAACGAACGAACTGTCAACATGACAGTCAACTAAATGTTTATGAAACTACATATGTATGCATGCACAATACATACATTATTATGAGATTGTTTGGAAAAAGATGTCACTAAGAAAAATGAAAACAGCACCTACGAGTCCATGAAATAACAGGTCTTTCATTTAGCGCTTTCATTCTTTAACTTGCAATAAAACAAAGCATGTGATATATCTGTTGAAGTCGCCGAAGTCTAGTAGGTAGTGTGCTGGCTTAATAGATATGAGGCCTCGGTTCAAACCTCAGGTCAAACATATTTCTTCGGCAACTTTTTCTCAGCGGATTTGTGGCAAAAACTCTGAGAGTAAATAAAAAATAAGTTTCTCAGACAATCTGTCGTTCGGAGTCGAATTTAAATTGCACGTCCCCAGAACTTGTGTTAAAAATGAACACTAACAACATAAGTGTCATGAGACGCTAAGGTTGTAATCCTGACTGCAGGTTTGTAATGAGCAATTATGTATGTACATATTGTTACATTTTTACCTTTTAAAAACGTTTAAAATATGAGCTCGTGGATTTCAAATAAAATAAAAATAAATTTGTGTTCAGTTTTAATTAAAATTCTGTGTGCCGCTGTTCACAACTTGATGTAAACAACAACAATTGCTTTTCTTTGTTAGTGCTCTGTTTATACCCTTTCCATATACAATAACAATTACTAGACAATTATTCGACAGATCTTTGTAACAGATATCTTGAAACCACGATTATTTTCTTCCAACGCACCGCATCTTCACACAAAACTGACTAAATTTCACTCACTCAGTTGCCTGCTTTACTTTGCCTTTTGTATGGCAAAGTACACAGTCTGATGAATGTTCTTGAAGGCGAACCTTCATGACTTCGCCTTCTCGAAATCTTTGTAAATTTAAACATCGTTGTTAACATTTATTATTGTAGTGTTGTTTGTTGTATTTTTGCTTACTTGTTTACCATTTTTTATGCTGGTGTTTGTTGTTATATTAAGCAGTACGATAATTTGTAAACAGGTTTGTTTACTGCATTATTTTCTTTTTGTAGCTTGTGTTTATAATTTTAATGTTAAACGATGTAAAAGAAAAACACCAGTATCTAGATTTTTTCTTTATCGTAACAATATGTGTATATGTGAGATATCTTCGAAATTTTTCAATCGTTTGAAAAGCCTTTTTACGTCTTATGTCTGAAATATAAGTCCTACAGAAAAAGTCTAACAGGGTTAAATCGCACGATTTTGGTGGCCACTTCACATCACTTTCCATTTCCACTCACCATTCTTGCAGAATATCCAATGCGGCTTGAGCTGTGTAGCATATAAGTGTAACGGAGTTAAATTGCATGATTCCGGTGGATACTACACATTACATTCACTCATTCAATCGCTCATGTGGCATAAGCTGTGTAGCATATAACAAGTCAAATCGCAGGATCTGAGTAATCACTTCACATCGCCTTGAATCATCATAGCGCTCTTGCAGGATATCGAATGTGGCATCAGCTGTGTAGCATGTAACGCCGTCTTATTAAAACCACTTGTAGTTGGTATTCAGATCGTATAATTCAGGCCAAACGAAGTTAGGAAACTGCGTTCTATAGTGCTCACTGTTGACAGTGATAGTAGCCTGGTTCACGTTGTTTCAAAGAAATATGTACTTATGACGCCGCTCATAAAATCCATACTAAACAATCACTTTTCGATCTCATGTGGCTTGAGATTGACGCAAATTTGACAAAAGTTTCTCAAAAATCTGTAGTTTGGAGTCAACTTGAAACTGTAGGTTCGGCCACTCATATATAAATTTAACACACACAACAAGGGTGGTGAGAGAAACTATGTTGTAATCCTGACTGAAGGGTTGTAATGGCCAATTAAGTAAGTAAGTAAGTAAGTGGATGACACGTTGTTTTATTTAAAAAAAATATTTTCTTTGGTATGTATTTGAAATTGAAAGAGTTCCAACAAAGCATATTCATATTCAATCATTACCAAAATAATTAAGCTACAGTCAGCGTTTAAAATGTACGTTACTCACGTAATGATAATTCTCGCATGTATGCAGCCCACCTTGTGTAAAGTCTAACAGTCAGCCTCTGTACTAGACTACAGTAGAATTCATTTTTGACTGACAACTGAATGATTTAATGAGTACCGAAATAAATGATCATCATGCGATAACAATTATTCCTTCTTCCTACATTGTTAGAGAATGCAAGTATATGTACAGCAAATAGCAATCACATCATGCAGGCATACATGACCGTCATTCATGAATTTTTTATGCAGCATAAGAGTTCAAATTAATAACTGGAAATACAATGGAAGATGAATATCTCATAATATAAAGAAACGAAAACAAAAAGAAGAATAAAAACTACATAGAAAAGCGAAGATTTATTGTCTCAATTCTCACTCTACAAAATGCTTGCTCGCTGTACAAAGGCATGAATAGAAACGAATATGTGACCACGCATTTTCTAATTTTATTTCTTTCTTTCAAGGAAATTTATTCTGAATATTGTAACAACAAATATGAAAGTTTTCTGTGATTGTTAACAGAAAAAAAAAAGAAAAAATGACACTGCATGACATGACTTTCTTTTAATTCAACTGCCTTGAGTTCGTCTGCTTCTTTTGCTGAATTTTTTTTTTTTTTTCAAAAAAAGAACAAAAACCCCGAATATTACACGAAATAAAATCAAAATACCCTTGAGCAGCCGATATGGGTAAAGATTGACGGTATGCAGGACCGCTATATGAAATTTATTTGATTCCTGATCTATGCTTGAAAGGTGTTCCTTAAAAAAGAATTAATTGTTGCCAACAGGACCAAGAAATCCATTTGTTAAAGTGTTCATTATTGTTTCAAGGTCTAATTGTTAGAACTGCAAGCTAAGCTTGGGAACTTTATTAGGGAAAGTTTGTATGGAAGGCTTTTCTAGGATTTCTCTTTTACATATGGAAACTTTAAAGAAACTGTTGGGTAGGTAGCCGTCGTGTTCCAGTAGGTAGTGTGTTGGCTTATTAAATGCCTCGGTTCAAAAAATATTTCGTCGGCAACTTTCTCTCAGCAGATTTCTGGCAGAAACTCTGAGAGTAAATAAAATTGCTATGAAAAGTTTGTTAAAAATTTGTCGTTCGGAGTCGACTTTGAACTGTAAGTCCCGCCACTCATATATAAAATTAACGCACACAACATAAGTGGTCTGTGAAACTAGGTCGTTTTCCTAACTAAAGGGTTGTAATGACCAATTATGTATATATGTTGGGTAGGTAAGTTGGATGGAGTGGTAGCTTTGATACCAAAGTTTACTTGAGCACGCATAGTGGCCCATTGTGATGACACAGATAAGCGTAGTACTTGCACAAACGGAATTCCACCAAACTAATCGAAAAAGTTGGTCAGCGCAGTGGCTGCATACTAAAGGAAGACTCTCCTATGCAGACCACCTTGAAAGTTTCATAAACGAAGCTAAATCCTTGATATGAATGATAACTCCGTTTAGCTGCTCTTCGCAAGAGATTGACATTGACAAAGGAAGTGGGCAACGGTTTCCTCCTCTTCACTAAACCCACAACCTCGTCAAAAGTCGTTTGATAGGAACTGCAATCTTTCCGCGTGTCTTCCCATAACGCAATGGCTTGTAAGCAAGGCCAGTTTGATCGTGATGACACTGCGATCAAGTTTAAGTAGTTGATTGGTACGCCTCCTGTCCATTCTTGGCCAATTAAGTCTGGCAGTGGAGCAAGATTACTCACTGAACCAGGATAGGTTGGCTTCCCGAAGAATTATTGCCATTCTTTGGTCAATTTAATCGAGGTAAGGGGCATACCCAATTCGATTGGCGAGGGCGCCGGAAGAAATGTACCTGCTTTGCTGAGCTCATCGGCCTTACAGTTGCCACGCCATGTAAAACACTTAAGCGCTTAGAGGGAACGTCGAGGCAGCACGAGACTGCTCTTGAGGGAAACCTTAAAGTTAATTTGTAGATTGGTTCTCTGTAGTACTATGGAACGCTGCTGTACACCTTGTTATACGGGGCATGGTAAATCGATTAGACATTCTCTCTGTCCTTTAAAATTAAAACTATTTGTGACTAGTCATTAGGCATACCCTGTAATATAGTTAGATGGCAAGGTAGAGTGTGACCCTCTAGTAACACCAACATATTGGTAGCGTGTATAAAGAAAATAGTACGAAACTCGGATAACATGGTGCCATTAAAAGGCTGTAAGTTCTATCGCTCCAAGTGGTTCAGAAGTAATTCTAGAAGGATGCTCTGCAAATTACTACTGAAATCAAATGAATTAATGCCTACCACGTAAATATGTGAGATAAAGGACTTTAGAACGATTAAATCTAGTTGGTGGTACTCCATAATATTACTAATTCAGTGGTTTTTAATCGGGAAGCCAGATTGAAAAGACAAGTTAAGGTTTTTCAAGGACTAAAATAATTTTTGAGAAAAGAGACACTCTTGAAGTCGTCGTCGGCACTGTATTGGCTTGAATGAAACAAAATCTGAAAAAATATCTCTTTAGGATACTTCCCCTCAAAAACTTGAGAGCAAAAACTCTGAGAGTGAACAAAATTGCCATAAAAAGTTTCTCAAAAGTCTGCCGTAGTTGTCGTCACTCATGGATAAAAGTAACACACACATCAACACTAAGACGACTTCCCCTCAGCAGATTTCTGAAGGGAAAAAGACAACCACTCTGAGAGTAAATTAAATTTTCTTAAAAATTTTTCAATTTCATTAAACAAGAAGATCAGACCACTCATGAACAAAATTAATATACACATCGTGGTTGTAATCCAGACTAAATGGCAGTACACAGAAAAAACTGAAATTCAAAATCAAACAAAAAATTCACAAACTCAAGTATTTTTTTAACTAAAATAGGACCTATTACGAAATTCGTAAAATCAAGTACTCAAATTCGTAAATTGTTTATTGAAAAAATTTTAAAATTTTTCTTATTAAAATAATATACTATTTACTAAAAATTGTGTTAAAAATTTACAAAAAATGTTAACAACATATTTGTTAAAAATTAAGAACAAAAGTAATTGATTTTATTTTCATATTCAAACATATTGTTTTTTGAGTCAAACAAATCGTTGTTTGTAAATTAATCGTAATTTTAATCAAATTGTTTTATAAAATCAAATAATAAAATTACAGAGCTTGGTAGATATAACTTATAAAAATAGTGTTTGGAAATCTACACAAATTTCTATTAAAATATTTGTTAAAATCTAACATCAAAATAAATGGTTTTATATTCATATTCAAACAACTTGTTTTTTGATTCAGACAAATACTTTTTTTTAATTAGCCATAATTCAAACAATTTGTTTTATAAAATCAAATAATAAAATTATTAAAAATATCCTTTAAAACAATAAAAATGTATAATAAAACAAGTAAAAAGTTGCTTTGTTATTTTCAATAAATTTTTTTATTGATGAAAATAAATATAAAATTTACAAAATTATTTCTATTTATAAATAAAATCTAATATTTCATTAAAAAATTGGCATTTATAAATACATATTTTTACATTACATTTTACAATATTAAAATATTAAAAGAAACTTTTATATATTTTAAAATTAATATTAAAAAATGTTTATTTTGAATAGAAGTATTTTTAAGTTACAAATTTTTACAATTTTTTAATACCATTTTTGGAATTTTAAAATAAATATTTATATATTTAAATACAATATAAACTAATTGAAAAGTTGCGTTCAGTTATTTAAAATATCGTGTTTCACTGTTAATACTTTTGAATATTTTTTTGATGTGTTTAAATCATAAAAAAAATTTTCTATAAAAATGTAAAAAATCTCTGATTCTTCAGGATATTTCAAATTGAATACAAAAAATATTTTAAATAATATATCTATAGCATTTAAAATTCTTAATATTGGATACTTTATATCATCAATATATATATGTATTTGTTGTATTTTATACATTTCTCCAATAATCATTAATTTTGGCTGAATGTTTCTTCCTTGCAATTTTAGTAGGCTAATTTTAGCCTCCAGTTCTTCTTTAGATCCAGCCATCATTACAAAGCCATCTTGGGAGTCAGCGATTGAATGCTTTTTTCTTATTTTGGCACCACTTCCATCTGTCTGCACTTTTTGTGGTGGAGGGAAAAGGTGATGCATATTTAAAAAAGTTAAAAAAATTTTTGATTCTGAAAAAAATGTTTATACAAAAACACATTTATTTTTAAATTATTACCAACTACAAATTAATTAAATAATAAATTATGTACAAAACTTAAATATGAATACAATCATACATACCATTATCTATTGTTTCTGTCATTTGTAGTTGTTTGGAAACAGACGCATTTGTTATTTTTGTTTTTAATAAACAAATAATTTTGTCACCAAATTGGGACCATCTTTCCTGAAGCGATTTGGCATTTGGGAATTTTAATGAAAAATCAATATCGATCTGAAAATATATGAATATTTACGTGTTTAAAAAGTAATATATAATTTAAAATTGAATTTACACTTACCAGCAGAAATCCGGAAGGTTTAATATATTCCGGCCAAATTATTATTATATTATTATAAATTAAATATTTCTGATGTGCTCTTAGATTCGATTATTTGTTTAAATCGGAATGATGCACATTTTCTCCAATACAAATCGAATTCATCCGCAGTAATGGAGCCACTTTTAATTTGCTGAATATAAAAAGTACAATCGTCTTCTAAATCTATAAATAAAAGAATGTTATTTATTTATTAATTTTGTTGGAAAAATTTCAAACGAACCTGGCGCTATATTGTCAGGAGATGTAGATTCTTCCTTCTTAAAAATGTGCTTTGTAAGCCTTTTTAAATAGGCAAGCTTGTTGTATATTTTTCCCCGTTTTCCATTCCCATAAAATTCCTATTGAAGTATATATAAATAAATGTAAACATGTTTTATATACAATTTCATACATTAAAACATACCAAATGTTCTGTAGGAAAAATAGAGCAGATTTGCTTTTCAATTTCAGAGCACTCTGAAATGCTGAAATCGCGGCCTCTTGCCTCCAGAAATTTGGTAACTGTACAAATTAAAAGGTTTCTTTGTTCTTCATGCAGAATCTTATTCTTTGCATAAAAATTAAGTATTTCTTTTCCATTATATGTATTGGAAAGAATTTCCATTACAGAAATTATATTATTGTTAGTTTCAATTGATTCAGTGGTTGAAAAGGAAATATTTGGAGATTCTGAATCAACTAATGGTTGATTTTTCAATTTTTTTAAATTATTTTCAAATGTTGCTTGATCTCCTATTGTGAAATCCTCCAAAAGTTTTTCAATGTGGGTAGGTGTTAAAATATATAACGTATACATTGTGATATTTTGTTCTATAAGAAATATTATAAAAATTAAATTAAATTAAAAAAATTCGTAAAATTTTAAAAAAGTTGAAACCTTCAGTATACTTTATATACTTACCTTTAAATTTACTATAAAAATGTTCCAATTTCCATTTAATTAAAAGGTTTTTGAGTTCTAAATCATAGTCATCCATTTTAATTCCTATAAATATTTTTATAATATTCTTTAATTTTGAAAAAATATATATTTTTTGGGCTTTGTATTTGTTCAATTGGTGGTCCGACTAGGTCTTTTATGTTAATGATGCTGTATGTGTCACAATATTTTACAAATTCAAAGGCATTGAAATGAATGTTATAGATAGTTGAAAGTTTATTGCAGCAAAGAAGTGTTTCATTTGCCACTTTGATAATTATAGAAACTTTGTATAATGCATAATCGTTTTCAAACTTAGATACAATTTTGTTTTCATTGTATTTGTAACCCCACATTTCAGCCCCTTTATGGAGTGAAAACGATTCCAAATTTATTTTTAATTGATTTGCGATTTTTTTCTTTACATTGATATCATGAAATGGCTTTGTTACACAAATATCTGTTGTTTGGTCGAAAAAGTTTTGGTTATATTTTTCCTTGATGTAATAACATGTGAGTATATTTTAAACTCTTTATGTTTAGCTTCATATTTGAAGCTCCATAACTGCCTTAATGGGCCAGATTGTCTCATAACGTTTGCGTAATGAATAAGAAAGTGGAATTTTGGGGTGAGGGTTTTCTTAAATAAAACCTGGTAATTTTCAGTCACGTATTTAATATTAGAATCGATTTTGCATATTTTTGATTCACAGAGCTCGTAGCATAAAATATCATCGATCAATTCCAAAAAACGTAAAATAAATATCCAGACCTGATCCCCATTTGGAATCAAATCTCCTATTAAAATGGTAAAATAATAACAAAATGCCATCATTTGCCTTGCTGAAATTTTAAATTTATGATTCTCAATTTCATATAAAGTAATTGCTGGTTTTTCATTTCCTCTTTCATGTTCATCATACTTAAAACCTTTAAGTCTATTATTTAATATTTCCAGAGAGAAATACTTCATCTTTTTTATAAAATACTGAAGAGATTCGCTGAAAACGTGATGGCATACACCTTCAAATATATCGTGCATAACATCTACCGAAAAGTTTTCCGTACAATGGAAAGAGGGTATTTCATTAAAAATACATGACGTATGTATTCCAGTTTCGGAACCTCGATCAATTGCCTCTCTGTAGTTTATGCGATTTCTTAACAAGTTTCTATGTTCTGATGATTCATGTTGAGCTTCTGATTTTTTCATTAAGCAAAACCTACAATAATAGTTTGCGGAAAATGATTTTGAAAAGCCGAGAGTGATATTTAGTCCGAGGTTATCTCCAAGCAGTAATCCCATTATGAAATGTACATTTTTAGGACCATCTTCTGTGTTAATTTCAATTCCATTTATTTCAATATTTTTTAAGGTATTTACTAGCTCTATAAAGCAATCTTTTCCATATTGTTTTATATCAGAAGATTTAATTGAATAAGCCAAAAAAACTTCATCCAACTTTGAGGAATTTTTAGAATTACAAGGAAAACTGTAGTAGAAATTGCACACGGAATGTTTATTTGATTTAGATCCTAAAGGATTATTGATTCCGAAGTCATCAGTGTAAATAAAGTAGGGTATTAAAGTTTTGTTTGGATACAAACTTTTTTTCTGTTTCCACAGTTTTCCTTGTACAAAATTAGTCAGACTTTGTACCTTTGACATGTTTTCAATATTTGACAACGTTTCTTTAAGATAACCCTTTTGTTCAAAGTGTTTTTTTAGCTGAAATTCGAGCGGCATAATTATTCCGTTAGATTTAGGATTGTTATTTATTTCAAATGATTTAACATTTCCTATAAGTCCTTCATCTATTAATTTTTTATTAAATTTGAAATCAGATTTAAAATCATTAAATAGTAGTTTAATTTCATTTAATAAATTGGAAATTGATTTTCCATTATTAACTGTGGTTTGTTCAATAATGTCAAATACCGGATTTAATAAATCGCCTATTAAAGATAGTATAGTATATACATCTGATCGAGACAAATTATTAAACGAATGTAATTTGAGAACAAATTTCAATATATTGTCGTTAATATCAGAAAGTTTCCTTTTTGGAAATGAAACTGATTCTACATCACATTCTTCATTCATGTGTACCATATTTTCGAAATATGTTTGATTCTGCTCAGAATCATATTCCATATTTTGAGATTCATTTTTTTCGGGTAAGTTGATTTCTTTTTGACAAATTGCGATGTTGTCATTAAAATGTTTAATAACATGACGTTGGTAAGAACGTTTATGTTGAAATTTTTGGAAACAATCCTTAACCGTACACTCAAAGAATATTTTTGAAGGTTGACCACATTTGCATAAATGAGTAAATAATTTCTGTGGAGAATTAAATGTACTTCCACATAAAAAGCATTTAATTTCCATCTTAATAAGATGAACGCGAGTCAATTACAAGCTAGAAATTTTAAACATTAAAACATCACTAATTTTATGTAATCTATAGACTAGTCTTACGATTCCACATTAAGAAAGTTGAAATTATATAGAGGCTTGCAATGGTTAACATTTCCAATTTTACCTTATTATGCTATAGGCCTGTATATACAGTGCTAGACAATTCAATGGAAACTTTTCTTAAAATGTACTTATTCATTGTAAGAATTCGAAAAACAAAAACAATTTCTGAAGAATTTAACAGTTATTTAGGAGCTTTATTTTAAACATTCTGTTTGATGTATTAACAAAAAAAAAGGATTGCATAAAAATAACATTGTTTTAAAATTATAAAGTAAGTTTCCATTGTTTTGTCAATACCTCAAAATTGAATACTTTTACTTTTCTTTATAATTTTAGAAGAAAGTTATTTTTTAAATAATTTTTTGTTTCTTAATACATCAAACAGAATGTGTAAAATAAAATTCCTAAATAATTTTTCAGTTTCTTCAGAAATTGTTTTTGGTTTTCGACTTCTAACAATTGAAAACTAAATCTCAAAAAAGTTTCCATTGAATTGTCCAGCACTATATTTCATCAAATGTTTTATTCCTCTTTTACTTAACTTTTTTCTTTATTTATTTCACCAATTTCACACACACAATTTAACACTTTAATTTACACACACAATTTAACACTTTAATTTATTTAAATAATATTTACCAGTTTATTGCTTCCGCTGGTCAAAATACAAGTAAACAAAAATTTTCAAATTTATTTCTTCAAACTGAAGTTGATATACATACATTTTTTAACCGTTAGTTTTCTTCAAGTTATAAAAAAAAAATGTAATAAAATAGAACGGAGGATGCAGGCGACTAAAATAAATTTCGAGCATATTCCTTGCAACATTATATGTCGTTCCGCGTTTACAGCCACAATTCTGATCGCTTTCAAACATTAACTAGGAACAATGTTCCCATTTATTGGAAATTAAAAAATTACACATGGCTCAACAAAAATCTACACATTCTTATACTTACCTATATTAAACAGAGTATTCATTAAAATGTATCTTTCACACAAAGCAAGTTATTATATAGAGTTTGGTAACTCTGAGCAATTCTCTTACTTCTCTCACGGCTCTTTTTCTTTTTCAATAAAAAACAACAACAATTACTTGAAGGAAGAAGTCAAGGCACTCTTTGTTATTTTATATATTTTTTTCTTTATTCTGCTTTCAGAACAAATTTACAAAAACAAATACATATGTGTTTGTTAATACAGATAGAGTAAAGTACAAAAGAGAAGAGAGGATTTTTAAATAATTTTCTTTTATAAATATCTTATATTAGGGGATTTCAAATATAAATTTGAAAATACTAAAAACATTTTTGGAAATTCGAAAACAAAAATTTATCGTATTTTGATTGTTTTTCGGCATGTATGATCATAACTTATGAAATAAATTTATTTATATTTATTTTTATTGTTCGCAGAAACAATTGAAAATAAAATTAAAAAATTGCATATAATTAGTGTGCGGATATTTGTTACACCCTAAAGCCCTAGTTATGCTACCGTAACGGAATGTAACCGCAACAGTAAGAAACAGCTGATCGTTTTTGTTATGTATAAAGCAATACGAATGGTTATAGAAATGTAATGTAACGTAACCGGAACGTAAGAATCTGTAAAAAATAGAATTTTCTTACATTTTTACGTGACATCTGTTTAGCAGTGTTAACAACATGTCAATATTAAAAACCACCAAAACTGAAAATTGAAATTATAAAAAGAATTTACATTTTATACGTATGTCATGTTTGTCTGTATATGGAATTCTCTTTAAATAAAACTTCACATATTTTAAAAAACCAAATTATAATTTATTTCATTATAAACTTTTATAATTTGAAATAAAAATAAACACTATTTTATTATTACATTATGTAGATAGTGTTTATTTTTATTTTAAATTAGAAAAATATAGTTATAGATTTTTAATTAATTAAAGCGTTCGAAAAGCATTTCACTTTACTTTTATTAGAGAAGATAACTACGTTTTAACGTTCGTACAAATTTGGTTTCCGAAATACCTGGCCTGGGGGGTTACTCTGTAACTCGATTCAAAAATTAAAATGTACGTATTCGAACAAATTGTACTCTGTAGTACGAAAGTACGGAAATTTTTCGAAAGTGATACCAATGTTTTCTTTTTTTTCGTACGAACAAAAAATTCTGTTACTCTGTATTACGAAAACGAGCATAAAAAGCTTAGTAAACATTCGAAAATTCTTCGTTAGCAATTGTGTTGGTAACAACTAATAATAAATTTTAAATTTAAGCAAATTAATACAAATACATTGCAAAATAAACATAAAATAATATATTTTAAACAATCTCAATGGAGTGAGTCAAAAAGAATTGTATATACCGACCAAAGACAATACAAAAATGTTGTGGACTTTATGATGACGCATCTGGATTTGGCCAAGGGCCATCTAAAAGTGCCGGATGCAAGAAACAAACCTAATAATCTGTGGCTGAAACTAAGAACAGATTTGGTTTCACTTGGTCCACCGCAGCGAGATGTTAAACTTTGGAAAAAAGTAAGCTTAGATAGATCTAAATATTTTATTAGGTTTGGGCAGACTATAAGAATGGTAGTCAAATTAAACACATTGATTCAAATCCACAATCAAGTTCACCAGTAATTACTCAGTATTTGGACACAAAAATAATTAGCTTACAGATATACATACATACATACATAGATATGCATACATATATGTATATATTTAATGAATTCGGTTTACTTTTGTTTTTCGATATTTTTTTATAAAGTTCTTTATTTTTTAAGGTGCTGCTAAGTTTATTTTTGGTTTTCTATGAAAATTTTCGAATCGAGTTACGGAGTAACCGCCCTGTTTCTGTAAAATAAACGATTTCACTTGCTCTATTTATATGGAAAATACAATCAAAAGCACTCAATTTTGTGCTTGTTTTCCTCAACACAAACTAAATTGAGTGTTTTTGTTTGAGTGAAAGTGAAATTGTTTGGTTTACAGAAACAGTACATAAAACTTTTAATAAGTACCTTTAAATAAATATAAAATCGTTGAAATGAACCTAAAAACTCTGTAGTGATAACACTGGTTAACAGCTGAATTAAAGTAAAACAAAAGTCGCCATATTAAAAGTGATAAAAAGAGTGAAAACGAAGTTTTTAAAATCGGAAATTAAAATTAAATATGTTTAAAAACAATAAATAACAAAATAAAAACTCAGACCCAAAAACATGTCTTCTGTATCCATATCTTAATTTTTGTCTTTTAGTTTTTGCAATTTTTAGTTATTTAATTGTTATTGTTTATTTTTTTATTGTTTTGTTTACCTAAAAACATATGATTACGTTTTTACGTTCTATAAATGCTCTTACATTTTTACGTTCCGTGCACATTACTGTTACATTGCGTTACATTACGTTCCGGTAGCATAACTAGGGCTTAAGTTTTAGAAATGATGAAGTGTTGCTAATTATTTATTATTTATACACTAAATAAAAACGCTGTTGATATTTTATGTAAATATTTGTAAAAATTTTAAACTTATAATTCAATTTATACTTATTAACAGTAGTCAACACTAGCAATAGCTAAAAAAATTTAGAAATGTCAAAATCAAACAAATACATTTATAAAACCAAATAAAATTGTTTTTAAAAGTAGATTTTAATTTTAAACAAACGATTGTTAGGAAAAAAATTGTTCATATTTTTTTCTGTGTAGTGACCAATTAAGTAAGTAAAGTTTAGTTTTATATGGATTTCAATTATCTTTGCAGAGCTTCTATATCAATTGGCCTGGTCATTATAATTCCAAGCAACAACCCTTCTGGAAAATCCTAGAGCGTTACTGTTAAATAGCCAAGTGTATCCTGTTTACGGAATACCCAATTAATAATTCCTATGGAAAAGATTCTAACGGGCGTATTGTTTGAACGACTGAAGCCATTCGTCAAAACACTGATTGGGCCTTATCAGTGTGGCTTCAGACCTGCCAAGTCCACCATCGACCAGATATTCACACTACACCAAATCCTGGAAAAGACACATGAAAAACATGCCGACACACACCATCCTTTTGCAGGCTATAAGGCAGCCATCGATAGCCCCATAAGGGATCATGTTTTTGTCGCTATGTCTGAGCTCGGTATTGTTACGAAGCTGGTAAGGCTATGCAGAATGACGTTCAGCAATTCATGCAGCTCCGTCAATGTAGAAACGGACCTCTCCAAACCTACTAATAGTCGAAATTTCAGACAAGGCGATGCCTCTTCAACTTCGTCATGGAGAGTGCTCTGCGAAAGGCGGGAGTGCATCGCAATGGCAATATTTTTCAAAAAAGCGGCCAGGACGCTGACGAGATTGACATCATAGGGCGTACCAAGCGAGAGGTTACTTCTGCCTTAAGTGTTATTGAACGGGATTCTACTAAGATGAGTCCGGCAGTAAATGAGGGCAAAACGAAGTATATGTTATCGACAAGCAGAGACGTGTGGCGTATTGATTCTCAGATTACGGCCGATAACTATACTTTTGATATAGTCAATGAATTTATTTATCTTGGCTCCGCCGCTACCATCAAAAAATCACACTTGCCAAAAAGTGCTACTCAATAGGCAATTGAGTAGCTGAGACACCTCTCTTGTATTACTAAACTAATACTCTACAAGACGCTCATCCCACCCGTGCTTCTTTAAGGCGCAGAGGCATGGTCTCTACTAAGCACTGATGCAGCAGCCTTGAGAGTATTCGAGAGAAAAGTCCTACGTAAAATCTTCAGTCCAGTGGGAGTTGGCGATGATGTCCGCTTCCGATTCAACAGTAAGCTATATCAGCACCTAAACGACATAGGCGTTGTGCAGCGTATTAACATCCAGTGGCTGCACTGGCTCAGCCATGTCGTTCGAATGGAGGAGGATGCTCCGGCGAGACGGGTATTTGATGCGGGGATCTGCGGAAGTCTGCGAAGAGGACGAGGAAATTGAGGAAGCCCTGTCATCGATTGGTTTGACCAACTGTTGTAGTCGTGCAAGAAGCACAGGCGCCTGGAAGGATGTGTTACGGCAGGCCGAAATCCGTTAATCAGGTTGTTAATGGCCAATTAACTAAGTAAGTATGAAAAATGTACTTCTTTTTCCCTGAAATTATGTTTTAAAGCTATTCTTGCATACCAAATGCATCAATATTTCCGAAAATAAAACTCAAAAATAAAAAAGAGACGAGATTTTTATTAAACTTTGTTGCGTGTTTTTTCTCTCTCTTTTTCCGATCAAAACCGTCATTTATGATAAATAAAGTGTTGATGAATTGAGAAAAATAAAATAAAATATCATAAAAACACATTTGTATAGAAATTCATAAAGAAATCAGACACAGTATTTAAATTCGGTTACGGCTGTTTAACAGACCATTTATAATGCAAATGTCACACGGCATTTATCAGAAATGAAAAGATGAAAGAGACTAACGAGACAAGAATTGAAAAGAAAAAAGAAAAACAGAAAAAAGATCATGGAAAACTGTTGCGCATGCTTAGAGAGAACAACAGCAACAACAAAAAACTGAATACAAATAAGTGGATGAACTGACTGATAAAAAAACATGCATGGGTGTAATAAAGCAACAGACCTACACACATTGCATGATTGAACAGAAATTCAAATTCAAATTTTTTTAATATTTTTAAGCAAGACATGAAGTACTCAAGGGGAATGAAGAACGAAGAAAATGTTAAAAATCGAGAAAAGCATCTCTAATAGACACATTAAAGTTCATACATTGAATAGACATTGCCTTCAATCTAAAGCACCAGGTAGGCCATCTATCCGTTTAAATTTGAAGCATCTGTTATTTCGAATCTGGCACTACTTATGTCATTCTATTCTGCCACAAAATTCAGTATATTATCTCCACTGAACGTAATAAATCGATTTGTGATTGAGCAACGTGGGGATTTATTGGAATAGATGTGCCCATAATGATGTCGATTTTGCCAAAAAAAATCATATTCTCGGATGAAGCTCATTTTTATCTTGGTGAGTACGGTAATAAGAAAAATTGCCGTATTTGAGGCTCAGAAAACTCATACGTGGTGTTGCAGAAGCCAATGGCAAGCCATTAAGAGTGGCTGTTTGGTGCGGCTAGTGGAGCAATCATCTTTGGCCCATATTTCTTTGAAAGTGAGGACCCGGTCAATGGAGACACTTATCGCACCATGATAGCCGATTTTTTTGTACCCGCTACTCATGGTATTGATGAGAACGATGTTTGGTTTCAACAGGACAGTGCAACTTACCATACTTCTCATGGCACAGTGGATTTATTGCGACAAACGTTTGGTAGCTGTTTAGTTAGTCGAAATTGGCCGCTAAGAAGCTGCGATTTGACACCGTAGGTCTTTTTCCGGGGACAATTGAGCATTTAAAGCCCAACGTTGCTAATGCCATTGTCGAGATACGACCCCATGCACTCGAAAAAGTGCACGAAAATTGTTCCAATCGAATGAGATACTGTGAGGTGCAGCCGCAGCAGCCATGTGAATGAAATAATATTTCATTTCTAGCCAGAACAGCTGTACTTCAAAACAAAAAAGTAAATTTGGCATAATTTCGAACCGTGTTTGTTTAATTGCATTTTGAAATTTAAACTTTTAAATGGATCACCCTTTACAATGCTGATTCAATTAGACATACTGAAATTAAATAGTAGTCAGAAATAGAAGGGTTTGAACCAGAAGTCAGTTGTGGTAAAACTTCCCATCCACTGTTTTCCAAATAGTTTTTGGCTAGGGCTGTCTATACATAGGAGAGCTTAATAGATAATTGTAGTCACGTTTTTTAATACATTTCAGCATGTTTACCGGCCAATATTCGCGCCAAAGGAATTAATTGTTGTCTGTACGGATTTACTGTCGTAGTGTAATCCGTAATTAGTAACTCATTATGGATCACATGCTTTAAATCCCACATAATTGGTCATTTCAACCCTTTAGTCGGGATTACGAACTAGCTTCTCAAACCATTGATGTTGTGTGTGTTAATTTCACCATATGCGGCAGGATCTACCTACAGTTTAAAGTCGGTTCCGAACGCCATATATTTTTTGAAAAACTTTTCATAGCAATTTTATTTACTCTCAGAGTTTTTGCCAGAAATCTGCTGAGATGAAGCCGCCGAAGCAATATTTTTTTCATATTTTCGTTTTGATGTTTGACCTGGGGTTTGAACTGAGGCCTCACCTCTAATAAGCAAACACACTACCTAATAGACTACAGCGAACCCACGAAATACAGAGCATTACCTTGGCGCAATGGATATATTATTTGGTCGTAGACGTTGCTGATTGTGTACTCTTCACATATGATTTCTAGCGCTTGGTGTTGTCGTAATGAATCCATGTTTCATCACCGGTGATAATTCGAGGCAAACCTGATTGTTTTTAAAGCGTTCAAATAGCATTTGAGACATGCAAAATCATCTTTCAACACCTCACGGCTTTAGTTCATGTGACATCCAGTTTTCTTGCTTTTTAGCAAATCCTGGTGCTTTTAAACGCTTTGAAATGTCAGCTTTAGTCACTTCGAAAGATTGTGCAAGCTTTTGTTGTGTTTGATACGAAATTTGATCACGTTATGTTTCCAATTTATGGTGTTCAAACATCTTCTAGCTATCTTGTACGTTCTTTGATGTTAAGGTCACCAATTTATGAAAAAATTTCCAAACATGGAAAAATATTTCAATAACAATGTGGTTATGATAGTGACAATAACCTCACTTTAGTTCTGTGAAAAAATTTCTAGTTTCCTTACAAAATTCAATTTAAAAAGGCTCCATAATATCTGAAATGATTAACACGAACGCCATGCTAACAGGTTTGTATAGAATAAAGCCATTAGCATTGGAAGAAAAAAGTAAAACCAGGCATCGCTAAAACCTTAAGAACGAAAAAAAGGGAGCGTTGTTTCACTACAATGCGATGTGATACGGCGTGTGTTTGGCATCGCTTGGTCTAGTCTTGTCTGTTTGACAAATAATGACCAACTGACTGGTAAAACAAAGAATCGTTGAACACTGCATACGTCTTCGCTCCCTGCTATGTTTAGTTGGACATGAAATAGCATACGCCGACAAAGAAAAACTATTTTTTTGTTTTTGTTTTCTTTTTAATTTGCATTTACAGCCTTTGTAATCATATGTGACCACAAAGTGTGCAACAAATGAAAGGGAATTTTTTCTTCTTCTTCTTATTTTGTAATGAAAACAGACGGTCATTAACGACTTAAGGGTGTAGCATTTTTGCAAAAATTACTAGACGGTATAGGAGGATTTTCTTCGTTTATTTATGCAATATCAGGGCGTATAAAAGTTTTTTGAACTGGTTTTCACTTCTGTTTTCCTGATTTCACTTGGAATTCATTAGTTTTAGTTTAAAAAGAGAGAATTATTTACAACGTGTTCTAAGGACTTAAGACCATTTATTTGAGATTAATTATGTCGCCTTCTCAATATAATTACAGGAAAAGCAAATCAATTGAAATAATTTTACTCACATTACTTGGAAGCACCGGATATTTAATGAAAGGCTTCCTATCTTCAAATTTTAATAAAAGTGTGGGGTAGGTAGGTAGTTTGGAGTGGAAGCTTTGATACCAAAAGCTCACTTGAGCACGCATAACGGCCCGTTGTGATACCACGGTTGAGCTCAGTCCCAGTACTGAAAAAATTTCACAGATTATATAGGAAATTGGTCAGCGTGGGAGCTGCTGTGTCATTTTTATGTCATTTTGTGTGGAATATAAACCGTAAGTAAAAAAAAAATTATTCCAAACGAAATGTCCATGCCATCAAATGTTCGTGCAGATTATACAATGTGCCATGATCTGAGTTCCACGTAGTGCTACTTGTTGTTGGTATCCAAATTAATCAATTCAGTCCAAAAGAATTTAATAATCATTGACACTAATCCCTTGATCAACGTCGTCCCCAAAGTAATGTATCAAACAGTAACTTTTTTGAAATGCAGTGGATCTCATCTTATATCGTTTCAAATTCGAAAATTTTGTTTGCTCACGTACCCATACATCCAGGAAGGGACCTCATCGCTGACCCATTTTAAATTGACCGATAAAAATGTTGCTCGATGGATCATAATAGTTGTTGTAATCGCCATAGTCTAGTTAGTGTGTTGGCTTGTTAGAAATAAGGCCACGCTTCAAACTACAGATCAAACATTTCCATCAAAAACGAAATTTGAAAAAATATTTCTTCGGCAACATTGCCAGTTTCGCATAAGAAATCGGTCGTTCGGAGTCGATTTTAAACTGTGGGTACCGCTACTCATGTATGAAAGTAGCACACGCAACATAAGGTGCTGTGAGAAACTAGTTCGTAATCCTCACTGAAAGGTTGTAATGATCAACTATGTATGTAAGGGCAGTTGTACGTGTTTACTTTTTTGTAAAAAACATGCTGTCAGCGGCTATTTTCAATATCACAACAGTGTGGGAATGGCAATCTGTAATGGATTGAAGCAGTATTTATGCATTGCAAGATAGGTTAGGTTAGGTCGAAGTGATAGCAATGTTTACCAAAGCTCAATTGAGCACGCATAGTGGCCCGTTGTGACACCACAGGAAAGCTTAGCCCCTGTACTGAATGAATTCCACCAGACTAGAGACGAACTTGTTCAGCGCAAGGGCTGCACATTAAAAGCACGACTGCCCTACGCTGGAAAACCAGCCTGAAGGTTTAATAGACGAAGCTATATCCTTGACATCAGTGGATGATAACTCCGTGAAGCTGACAAGGAATGGAGAACCAAATAACCTATATCTGCACCTCTCAGGAGATCTACACCCACGGCAGAAATCGTTAGATGGGAGCTATCTGCGGGTCTTAACATAACGCAATCACCATGGCCACTGTGATCGAGATAATATTATGATATATGGTTGGTGCGCCTTCTATCCATCGAGGGCTAAGTGAATCTGGCAGTGGACCACGATTTCTCATTGGCCCAGGATAGGTTGGCGTCCCAAAAGAATTTTCGCCCAATGGCAGATTTAACAGAGGTAAGTGGCATACCGCGAAGTCGCCGTAGTCTAGTAGGTAGTGTGTTGGCTTATTAGACGCAAAAGCCTGGGTTCGAGCCCCAGGCCAGGCAACAAAGACAAAATACAAAAAGTATTTTTTTAGCGATTTCCTCTCAGTAGATTTCTGGCAAAAAATCTGAGAGTAAATAAAAATTGCCATGAAAAGTTTCTCAATAAATAAAAATCTGTCGTTCGGAGTCGACTTTAAACTGTAGGTCCCACCACTCATGTATAAAATTAACACACACAACATAAGTGGTGTGGGAAACTAGGACGTTGTACAATTTGTCAATTCGACCTCCGGGTACTGTACTTGTCTTAATTGACAAGTACACGTCCTCTAACCTAACCTAACCTAAGTGACATACCTAAATCAATAGAAGCAACGGAAGTTGGGTTGTGAAAAGAGTGCATCAGTTCTAGCGAGCTCGTCGTTGCCTGGAATGTGACTGTGCCCAGGTATCCAGACAAATGAGACATTGAAGCGCCCAGAGAGAACGGATAGACAACGACGACATTTCACGATAAGACTTCAAAAAAAGTGCTAAGGAACTGCTTGTAGTTTTAGTCTACAAATTTCATGATCAACGCCTTTATTTGTGGTCTGGATTACTGCCAAAACCGGTTTTAAAGCATGTGCTAAAGGATTTTCTGACAGTCTGGGTTACAGAATTTCTGGCATGTACTTTGGTCAGAATTTATATATGAAGCCCTGGAATACATACATACATAGTTGCCTGACTACACATTTGTTTCAAGAAGATATTCTGAGTCGATTGGTATGGCACACAAACATTTTCATGGTGGCATAGTGTTGCTAATCCGTAAAACGTAGCATTATTATCGCATTTTATTGAACATTTTATAGATTTCTCCCACAGTAATCTGTTGACATAATGAAACTTATTTGAATTAATTAAGGAGCTTAACTTTAACTCCTATTTCCACTTCTAATAAAATTTATGTTGCTTATCTCGGACACATTAACAGCCAAATTGTTTATAAATCTTAATGAAGTTAGGTTGTGATCTTGCACAGAAGATTATCGGCACTCTGAATGAATTTAAAGGTTTTAAAATAAACAGGTTGTAGGGTGTTGTTTTCTGTTTCTATTCATACACTGAGCGTTAAAAGAAACTGTACACTGTGGATAAAATACTAACAATCACCAAACTCAAATTTTATCAGCTAAGGAGAGTGAACGAAACAATTTTGGCAATATTTAAAATCGCCAGAGCTGGTGCACTCTTTTCGTAACCCAACTTTCGCTACGTCTATGCATTTGGGTATGCCACTTACCTCGGTGAAATTAGCCATTGGGAGAAAATTCTTTCGGGATGCCAATACATGCTGGGTCAATGAGGAATCTTGCCTGACTCACTTGGCCCTCCAACCAACTACTCGGACTTCATCATAATGTCATCTCGATCACTGTGGCTATGGTCATTGCGTTATGTGAAAACCCACAGAAAGACTATAGCTCCCATCTAACGACTTCTGCCGAGGGTATAGACCGCCACTTTCTTTGTCAATGCCCAGCTGTTGCAAAGTGCATATATAGGTTATTTAGCTTTCCATTCCTTGTCCGGTTCATGGAGTTATCATCCATTGATGTCAAGGATAAAGCTTCGCTTATTAAACCCTCAGACTGCTTTTCCAGCGTAGGGTAGTCGTGCTTTTAATGTGCAGCCCTTGCGCTGACCAACTTCTTCATTGGTTTAGTGGAATTCATTCAGTAAAGGGACTAAGCTTTCCTGTGGTGTCACAATGGGCTACTATGCGTGCTCAAGTGAGCTTTGATAAACAAAGCTACCACTTCGACCTAACTTAACATATCGTGCAATGCACAAATAAAGCTTTAACCCATGACAGACTGCCATTCTTACACTGTTGTGATATTGAAGATAGCTGTTGACTGCATGCTTTTTATTAAAAAAAATTATATGTGCAACTGCCTTTACATATAAAATTGATCATTACAAACCTTCAGTCAGGATTACGATCTAGTTTTTCACACTACGGTACACACAGTTTCTTCTACGAAACTTTTCTTGGCAATTTTATTTCACTCTCAGAGTTTTCGCCAGAAATGTGCCGACTGCAGATCGCCGAAGAAATATTTTTTTAAATTTCGTTTTTTGTTTCAGTTTTAAAAACTAGCAATGAAACAATTTTAAAATAAAGATAAAGGTAGTTTACTAATGTATATATTTTTTTATTGTACAGTTTCTTTTGACGCTCACTGTACAACAGATCTACAAAGTTAAACACATCTTTAACAGAGACTATCAATTGATATTGACACATGAGCATGTGTCTTGTTGTGTTATTTTGTAACTATTGTTGGCTGTCAGCGGTTGAATTTGTTTAATGTAGTCAGTTGGAACGCACACACAGTGGAGTTTGAATGCCATTCAAGACCATCAATTCATTCAAGAGTTTAAATACAAGTTTTTGTAGTAACAAACAATATTGTTGTTGTTGTTATTATTCAAATAAAAATGGGAATTATTATGGTTGCTCTATGGAGTCTATTGAGAAACACATTCATTAACTTCATATTATTTTTGTTTTATTTTTTATATCATGCGAGTATTACAACGACCACCCATATTTTTTTCTAAGTGTCTATTTGTATTTGAACGAGTGTTTATTATTAATAAATGGCATTAGAAGAAGGGGGGGAGAATAAAAAATAAAAGGAGATAGCAATAGGCCTTCTTGATCATTTTGAATTAAAAAGTTACATATACAAGTGCTGCCTAGAATACATAGTTATTTCGTGTTGAGAATTCTTTTCTTCAGTGAACATAAATTGTTAAACATTTTTCCTCTTGTATTTATTCAACTGTATAACGTATAATTAAACAATATTTATTGAAATAAATTAATTAAATTTTTAATACGTATGTATATTGATTAGTATTACACTTTTTGGGATAACCATGCCAGCATATCAAATGCAGCCAGCCAGCCCATCAATTAATGTCAACCAAAAATTTTATTAAATTTTAATTTTTGTTTTAAAACTTGAATAATGTATAGTCTTCAGTTTTTAGTTAAGATAAAAGACAATCGCTGGCATTCAATTTTCATAATTAAAATTAATGATATTTTATCACACTTCCTTCATACATAAGTGGCTTGGGATCAATTAAAATATTTTGCTTAACAAATTATTCATAATTTAAGACAGCAAAATTTAAAGGAAATCAAATGGAAATATTTTTATTTTTTCCGGTCAGCAATAGTACATAAGAAAACATATTGAATACCCAATACAAATGAAGGGGAAGAAAACACAAAAAATGTCTGCAGCCAGTCATACCGCACCACAACATAGCATACCATACCACACAATACCATACCATAGCCCGTATAAGTTACTAATCATCAACCTACACAGCTTGCTGCAGATAGCGATGGTCTGGCCAACGACGTTTTCACAGAAACATTCAGCGATGACATCGCCAGACCAAAAATTCACACCAAACAGTGACTTTTTCGGGACACATTGGACTCTTCTGAATCTCATTTGGATTAGTATCGTCCCAAATCTCAAAGGAACATGCAGCGATGACACCGCCACACCAAAAATTCACACCAAACAGTGACTTTTCCATGATGCATTGGATGCTTCTGAATCTCATTTGGATTAGTATTGTCCTAAATTCGACCGTTTTTTATAAGGCCAACACTTAGGCGATACAGGGCAATGTTTTGAAATTAGGAAAATATGTTTTGGAAGAGGCAGTAGTGTTTGTGGACATCAGATTTTAATCTTTTTTTCGTTATTACGAAAAAGGAAACGGTGTAACATCAAAATGAGCAAAAGCTACACATACGAATACAACGAACTTGTTACAAGTAAACCAACAACACCAGTATGAAAGAAAAGGGGATAGGCAAGTAGGCGAGAATGCAACAACAAGCAATGTGAACAAAATATACAAGCAACAATGAAGTCGCTTTAGAGTTCTCTAGAAAGCGAAACCTCGAACGTTCGACTTCAAGAACCTTCATCGGACTGTTTACGTGGGCAGATAAAAAGGGAAAACAAAGCAGGCAACCAGTAGTAGTAAGAATCCAGTTGGTCTTGTGAGAAGACGCATTGCGTGTGAAAACAACAGTCGTGGTTTGAAGATCGCCGTTGTAAAGTTCTACCGAACAGTTATTGGTGCTTACGCAAGCAGAAGTTTAAAGAAGAACAACGAATTAAGCAAATTATTGTTATATACATCAAGTTGTTAACAGTAGCACATAAAATTGTGCGAACAATAAAGAATTTAATTGAAACTAAACATAAATTTATTTTTATTTTGTTTACAAGCAACGAACTGATAATTTAAACGTTTTTAAAAAGGTAAAATCGTAACAATATTATAACTAGCAGGAAGAACCCCTGCAGATATTGAGTTCTACATGCGGATAGTCCGATAGTAATGCAGTGTGCAATTCACTGGCCAATCAACTACAAACAATTGTGCTCTGCGGGAAAGACGGTTGCTACGTACGAATGCATGATTCTCGGAAACAAGTTCTCTTATCTCGCTCAAGCAAAATCCATTGTAGTTGCAATGGAACAATAAAACAAAAGCCACATTGCAACCATGCTGCAATGAATCAATATGGTTGGATACCTTACCATATTAAATAAATACCTTGGCCCTCTCCTGTAGGTGGTACAAAATAGATTTTGAGATACCAGTCCATACATGAGAATTGTATTACATTCTCATACGGATACAAATGGTGTAAATATGTATGGAAATTGGATGAAGTGAAGTATTTCTTACAGCGTCTTAAGAAACCGATACATTTGATTGATACGACCTAGCGTCTTATGCCACTTTAGTTAATTTTTTTTTGAATGTATATGAGTGGCGGGGCCTACCGTATAAAGTCGGCACCGAACGATAGACTTTTGAGAAACCTTTCATGACAATTTTATTTGACTCTCAGAGTTTTTGACAGAAATCTGTGGAGAGAAAATTGCCGAAGAATTATTTTTTCATATTGAACCATGGCTTTATGTCTAATAAGCCAACACATTACCTGGCGACTTCTTGAAACCCAAATCACTTACGCAAAATTCCCTGTATACTCACATTGCCTGTGGCAATGTTTTTCACAGATCTTGCGCTTCATTGACGTACTTGTATTGGGCGATCTTTGACTCGACTTTATCCACCTCAATGTCAATAGCGCTCCCTGCAGAAAGATGTATAATTTTGTTTTGTAATATTGTAGTCGCCGTAGTCTAGTAGTTAGTGTGTTGGCTTATTAGACGTGGGGCCTCGGTTCAAATTGATTCCTCTTAGCGGATTTCTGGCAAAACTATGAGAGTACATGAAATTGCCATGAAAAAATTTCTCAAAAATCTGTCGGAAGGAAGACCGAGGGAGTAAAGTTTGTGGACATTAGATTTGAATCTCTTTATATTATAAGTGACATGAAAGACCTCTGCGGGAATGAAGTTCCACATGTAGGGATTGTCCGGCAGATTGTCTGTTATGCAGAGTGCGGGTCGCTACAGTCGACTACACAAATGCGGTTTCCGGCAAAAACGGCTGCTACATAAGTATACACGATTTTCGAAAAAAACCCACTTATTTCGCTCAAGCAAAATCCGTTGTAGTATGTAACACAATGCGGCGGTGTTCCAATGTATTAATAACGTACCGTATGTATACTACGATCCCTGAGAAAGCACGATATAAATCGAGAGAAATGCCTGCCAAAACCAAAAGCAATAAGTTTCGGTAGAAATGCCGTGTGCCATACCCTGTTAAATGCTTAGACAATATAACCACAACTTTGCTCGCACAAAATTGGTGGATACACCACGTAAGTAGTATGTTTATGGGGTTTCTAGCTCAATTATTTCATACAAATTTAGGAGCATGCATATCTGTAAAAGAGTAAGAACATTGTAGAATTGTGAAATGAATTGTGTGCGATCGGTCTTTAGGTTTGTAACATGTATTATGAAAAGGTATTGCTTTTTAATGTGTATGTGTGTGTGTGTGTGTGTGTTAAAATTTGGGAGAATGCATATCTGGAAAAGAATTAAATCATTTTTATTTTCAATTTTTCCCTACAAATTTGGGATCATACCTGCTTTTTTGTTGGTCCTTTCATTTGTATTGCTTTTCAAACGAATGGTTGGACGGACAGAATGAGTGTGTGCACGTTTCGTCATCTACATCCCAGAGTACAAGTAGACTGTAATGTTAAAATGTATATACGTATGTACGAATGTTTGGACGGACAGAATGAGTGTGTGCGTAACATGTAATGTGTATGTATATTTTTTAATAGTAAATTCTTGGCACGTATTGTTCATGATCACAGGTAGAAGAAATAGAAATATAAACTAATAAGAAAGGGTAGGTTGGTTGTGCGGTTGTTTTTAATTTGATGAGAAAGAAATGTATAGTTGTGCCTGTGCGTTTATTTTTCACGCATAAGTATAAGTAATATCTGTTTTCACATAATTGAATTTACTGATTGATCTACAACACCCCAGAGTATAAATAGACTTGTTTTTAAGGATTTAGAATTTTTTAGTTTTACTGTTTTAAATAAATGAAATTATAGAATAAAGGGATTAATTAAAACAAATTAGTTTTTTATTTTTTGAAAATTTTATTACATATTTCTTTTTTTCAGATTTTTACAGATTCGAATTTAAAAATACGTTTATACAGATTAAATAACTTAAGTGTTAACAAATATTGTGTATAGAATGTTTGACATCGACAAATGTTGAAGGATTGTGAATAAGTATTTTCACAATAATACAAACGTATGACATATTAATAAATAAAAATGGATTACTTATTTTACTAATGTTACATATTCTTAGTTCATTTATAAGTTTCATAAATAAATCTATATGCTCTTTATCAATCTGATTACTATGTTTTGTTAATAAATAATTCTTCCAATTCAGCTGATGTTACCATTTTTGTTCCCCTTCTTTAAAAATTTAATAGTAGGTTGTGTTAGTGCGGGACGATGTACTCTGAATTATTTCATTTTAATTTATATTTATTGAATAAAAATTTTAAACACAAGTGCCCACAATTAAATGTATTAAATTTTTGTTTTCGTTCATAATTATATTCAATAGGAAATTTTAAGTAGTTGACAATCTCAAGTGGTGGTTGTAACTTTCCAAAGCTATCAAAGTATTCCTTATAGTTGTGGTTTTTATAATATGCTACCCAATGTGTTCCCATACCATTTGAATCATCTAAATTAACAATGCCGCATTCTTGTTTGAATGGTTTTTCAGGTAAAGAATCACGCATGAAAACACCCCTAAAGTGTTTGAGATGTCTTCCAAATTTATTCAAATCCAAATCTGTTAATGGACGATTGGGTAGATTATCTAATAGTTTTTTGGAGCTGGACTATAGTAGAGACCATATCCAGTTTTATATGGTTTGAGGTACAACCCTTTACCCATTGCAATTGATTCCATATATCTATTATGACGGTTAGCTTCAGCCAATTGTTCTTTTCCATTTTTGATAGCATTTACTGCTTTGACAATAGCGGATCCTCCACTTGCCAAACCGCCAAGCGCTGACAATGCTGTTAGTACGGGAATAAGTGGAAGAAATCCTCCAATTTTCGGTACAGGTATAACTCTCGGTATTATAATGTCTGCTCGCTTTTTCCCTTTAAAATTTGAATGAATAGCCTTTTTTGCTATTTTAACAGCATCATTTATATCAAGGGGTTTCTGTTCTTTCAATTGTTTTAAAGTTTTTCTTACAGTAGCTGTGAATAATTTCTTATTACAGTTATTCATTTTTCCTTTTCTCATTCTTTTTGAATTTTTTCTTTTCTTATGTGTCTGCTCCTTCAAACCTAATCCAAATTTCACTTTAGCTTTCATAGCGTTTGTCACAAACCACGCGTTAGCACGTTCTTTAATATCACTATCTTTAGATTTAACTCGTTGCCAGGCTTTTTCAGCTAATATTTGATCTGCTTGATGTCTTGTGTCTATATCTTTTGATTGTGAATATGCAATATCGTGCTCTCTACAAGCTGCGTCTAATAAATTTATACCCTTATCTCCTCTTGCTAAACGTTTTTCAAGTTTTGTACCAGGTCCACAAAACTGATAACCAGGTAGATGTAATTCAACAGGTACTTTAATTATTAAGTTGTTTACAAATCCTCTTCTCATCTTACACTGGCTGAGGTTTTGTTTTGACCCTAGATTATAAAAAAATTTTTTTTTTCCTTACTTTTTTACCTCTTCGCAAAAATAGCTGAAATCAAGACGATCTCCTATATATACAGCAATTTATATGATTTCAGTATGTTAATTTTTTTTGATATTGATTTTGATCTGCTTTGTATCTGATCACGATCTACTTTACATCTGATCACGATCTGCTTTGTATCTGCTCACGATCTACTTTATATCTGATAACGATCTACTTTTTTGGTTTTTGGTTTTGTCTATTTTAATTTAATTTTTTTATAATTTTTTTTGTCATTACCAGGTTTTAGGTATACATGTTCTACCTCAATGTTTAAATTGTTTATTTGATCAGCTAGATCATCATGTATTTGTGTTATATGTTTTTCGATTACGATATTTTTGTTTTTATGGTTATATTTATTAAAACCTTCTCCAAATTTATTAATATAAGACATTTCTTTCACTCTTCTAATAAATTATGTTAGCTTCTTTAAGTTCTTCGATAATAGAGATTATTTCGTTTTGATGATTGTTGTGACCAGAACCTTCCGATGAAAGAAGTAAACGTAGTCTGTCAACTAGTTCATTAGGATCATCCCAATGTATGTAATTTGATCTCAGATTATTTTGTAATTTTAGCATTAAACCACTGCCTTTTGTTAAAATGTTTGTTGTTGTTTCGAATAAACGTTTAATTATTCGTATATATTTGAAGGCTCGTGTTCCTTTCACTTTTTCATTAGGTTCATAGCGACGTTTATGTGCATTGGTATTAATTAAAATCTCTTTATATTTTTTCAAATCATTTTTAGAATAATGGAGAGGTTTTTTATGAAATACTAGTTCAAATAATCCAGGCGTCATTTTCAATTTCATATTCCCTATCTGCATAGTATTATCTCTATTAAATATTAATTTTTCCTTGCCATATCTCCAACTACCGTCTACATCTTGATTAAAAACATAAATTTTATCCAATTGCTTATTATTAATAAGGGTTTGTATATTTTCAAATAATGGAGAGCTTTTCGTCAGCTTTAAACATTGTTTTCTTTCCAAGTTCTTGATACATGTACTTGATACAGGTCTATTATGGTCATAGTTTTTTTCACCATCATTATCATCAGTTGAAATATTTTCATACTGAAAATCGTTATTATCACCGTTTACATCATCGTAATCATCGTCATCATCAATAGTGTTGTCTATATCTTTATGCTTATCTTCAAGTTTTCCGATGATTTCATTACCACCATTTACGTCATAATAATCATCATCATCATCAATAGTGTTGTCTGTATCCTTATGCTTATCTTCGAGTTTTCCAATGATTTCATTATCACCATTTACGTCATAATAATCTTCGTCATCATCTATAGTGTTGTCTACATCCTTATGCTTATATTCAAGTTTTGGGATGTTTTCATTATCATCATTTACATCATCATGATCATCGTCATCATTAATAGTGTTGTCTATATCCTTATATTTATCTTTAAGTTTTCCAATGATTTTTTTAAGTGGTTTTGTTATTGGTTGAAAGGTATCTTCTAATAAATTAACTCTATCTATTTGATTCAGTTTAATATTTTTTGACTTTTTCTTTAGAACAGCCCTTGTCTTTACAAGATCTTCCAACACTTTATTATGGTAATTTTTAGACATTATAATAATTTTTTTATTGAATTTGATCTGGTTATGATCTGCTCGCTATCTGATTATGATCTGCTTTGTATCTGATTACAATCTGCTTTATATCTGATCACGAACTGCTTGCTATCTGGTCACGATCTGATTTATACCTGATCACGATCTGCTTGATGGCTTGTGTCTATATCCATTGATTTTGAGTACGCTATATCGTGCTTTCTACAATCTACATCCAATAAATTATTCCTTTATTTCCTTTATTCTTGCTATTCGTTTTGAAGTTTTGTATCAGGTCCACAAAACTGATAAACAGGTGGATGTAATTCAACATATAATTTGTTTATTAAGTTGTCTACAAATCTTCTTCCAATCTTACACTGATTAGGTGTTTTTCTTTTGACTGTAGTTTATAACCATTTTTTTCATTACTTTCATACCTCTTCGTATGAAACACTACACCAGCTATACCTGCTATACCAGCTATACCAGCTATATCAGCTATACTAGCAAGCTGTACAATCTATACTAGCTATACTAGCAAGCTGTACAATCTGTACTAGCTATACTAGCAAGCTGTACAATCTGTACTAGCTATACTAGCAAGCTGTACTAGCTATACTAGCAAGCTATACAATCTGTACTAGCTATACTAGCAAGCTGTACAATCTGTACTAGCTATACTAGCAAGCTGTACTAGCTATACTAGCAAGCTATACAATCTGTACTAGCTATACTAGCAAGCTGTACTAGCTATACTAGCAAGCTATACAATCTGTACTAGCTATACTAGCAAGCTGTACTAGCTATACTAGCAAGCTTTACAGTCTGTACTAGCTATACTAGCAAGCTATACAATCTGTACTAGCTATACTAGCAAGCTGTACTAGCTATACTAGCAAGCTATACAATCTGTACTAGCTATACTAGCAAGCTGTACTAGCTATACTAGCAAGCTATACAATCTGTACTAGCTATACTAGCAAGCTGTAGTAGCTATATCAGCTATACCTGCTATACCTGCTATACCAGCTGGTATAGCTGGTATAGCTGATATAGCTGATATAGCTGATATAGCTGGTATAGCAGGTATAGCAGGTATAGCAGGTATAGCTGGTATAGCTGGTATAGCAGGTATAGCTGGTATAGCAGGTATAGCTGGTATAGCAGGTATAGCTGGTATAGCTGGTATAGCAGGTATAGCTGGTATAGCTGGTATAGCAGGTATAGCTGGTATAGCTGGTATAGCAGGTATAGCTGGTATAGCTGGTATAGCTGGTATAGCTGATATAGCTGATATAGCTGATATAGCTGATATAGCTGGTATAGCAGGTATAGCAGGTATAGCTGATATAGCTACTACAGCTTGCTAGTATAGCTAGTACAGATTGTATAGCTTGCTAGTATAGCTAGTACAGCTTGCTAGTATAGCTAGTACAGATTGTATAGCTTGCTAGTATAGCTAGTACAGCTTGCTAGTATAGCTAGTACAGATTGTATAGCTTGCTAGTATAGCTAGTACAGACTGTAAAGCTTGCTAGTATAGCTAGTACAGCTTGCTAGTATAGCTAGTACAGATTGTATAGCTTGCTAGTATAGCTAGTACAGCTTGCTAGTATAGCTAGTACAGATTGTATAGCTTGCTAGTATAGCTAGTACAGCTTGCTAGTATAGCTAGTACATATTGTACAGCTTGCTAGTATAGCTAGTACAGATTGTATAGCTTGCTAGTATAGCTAGTACAGCTTGCTAGTATAGCTAGTACAGATTGTACAGCTTGCTAGTATAGCTAGTATAGATTGTACAGCTTGCTAGTATAGCTGATATAGCTGGTATAGCTGGTATAGCAGGTATAGCTGGTGTAGTGTTTCATGCGAAGAGGTATGAAAGTAATGAAAAAAATGGTTATAAACTACAGTCAAAAGAAAAACACCTAATCAGTGTAAGATTGGAAGAAGATTTGTAGACAACTTAATAAACAAATTATATGTTGAATTACATCCACCTGTTTATCAGTTTTGTGGACCTGATACAAAACTTCAAAACGAATAGCAAGAATAAAGGAAATAAAGGAATAATTTATTGGATGTAGATTGTAGAAAGCACGATATAGCGTACTCAAAATCAATGGATATAGACACAAGCCATCAAGCAGATCGTGATCAGGTATAAATCAGATCGTGACCAGATAGCAAGCAGTTCGTGATCAGATATAAAGCAGATTGTAATCAGATACAAAGCAGATCATAATCAGATAGCGAGCAGATCATAACCAGATCAAATTCAATAAAAAAATTATTATAATGTCTAAAAATTACCATAATAAAGTGTTGGAAGATCTTGTAAAGACAAGGGCTGTTCTAAAGAAAAAGTTAAAAAATATTAAACTGAATCAAATAGATAGAGTTAATTTATTAGAAGATACCTTTCAACCAATAACAAAACCACTTAAAAAAATCATTGGAAAACTTAAAGATAAATATAAGGATATAGACAACACTATTAATGATGACGATGATCATGATGATGTAAATGATGATAATGAAAACATCCCAAAACTTGAATATAAGCATAAGGATGTAGACAACACTATAGATGATGACGAAGATTATTATGACGTAAATGGTGATAATGAAATCATTGGAAAACTCGAAGATAAGCATAAGGATACAGACAACACTATTGATGATGATGATGATTATTATGACGTAAATGGTGGTAATGAAATCATCGGAAAACTTGAAGATAAGCATAAAGATATAGACAACACTATTGATGATGACGATGATTACGATGATGTAAACGGTGATAATAACGATTTTCAGTATGAAAATATTTCAACTGATGATAATGATGGTGAAAAAAACTATGACCATAATAGACCTGTATCAAGTACATGTATCAAGAACTTGGAAAGAAAACAATATTTAAAGCTGACGAAAAGCTCTCCATTATTTGAAAATATACAAACCCTTATTAATAATAAGCAATTGGATAAAATTTATGGTTTTAATCAAGATGTAGACGGTAGTTGGAGATATGGCAAGGAAAAATTAATATTTAATAGAGATAATACTATGCAGATAGGGAATATGAAATTGAAAATGACGCCTGGATTATTTGAACTAGTATTTCATAAAAAACCTCTCCATTATTCTAAAAATGATTTGAAAAAATATAAAGAGATTTTAATTAATACCAATGCACATAAACGTCGCTATGAACCTAATGAACAAGTGAAAGGAACACGAGCCTTCAAATATATACGAATAATTAAACGTTTATTCGAAACAACAACAAACATTTTAACAAAAGGCAGTGGTTTAATGCTAAAATTACAAAATAATCTGAGATCAAATTACATACATTGGGATGATCCTAATGAACTAGTTGACAGACTACGTTTACTTCTTTCATCGGAAGGTTCTGGTCACAACAATCATCAAAACGAAATAATCTCTATTATCGAAGAACTTAAAGAAGCTAACATAATTTATTACAGAAGTGAAAGAAATGTCTTATATTAATAAATTTGGAGAAGGTTTTAATAAATATAACCATAAAAACAAAAATATCGTAATCGAAAAACATATAACACAAATACATGATGATCTAGCTGATCAAATAAACAATTTAAACATTGAGGTAGAACATGTATACCTAAAACCTGGTAATGACAAAAAAAATTATAAAAAAATTAAATTAAAATAGACAAAACCAAAAACCAAAAAAGTAGATCGTTATCAGATATAAAGTAGATCGTGAGCAGATACAAAGCAGATCGTGATCAGATGTAAAGTAGATCGTGATCAGATACAAAGCAGATCAAAATCAATATCAAAAAAAATTAACATACTGAAATCATATAAATTGCTGTATATATAGGAGATCGTCTTGATTTCAGCTATTTTTGCGAAGAGGTAAAAAAGTAAGGAAAAAAAAAATTTTTTTATAATCTAGGGTCAAAACAAAACCTCAGCCAGTGTAAGATGAGAAGAGGATTTGTAAACAACTTAATAATTAAAGTACCTGTTGAATTACATCTACCTGGTTATCAGTTTTGTGGACCTGGTACAAAACTTGAAAAACGTTTAGCAAGAGGAGATAAGGGTATAAATTTATTAGACGCAGCTTGTAGAGAGCACGATATTGCATATTCACAATCAAAAGATATAGACACAAGACATCAAGCAGATCAAATATTAGCTGAAAAAGCCTGGCAACGAGTTAAATCTAAAGATAGTGATATTAAAGAACGTGCTAACGCGTGGTTTGTGACAAACGCTATGAAAGCTAAAGTGAAATTTGGATTAGGTTTGAAGGAGCAGACACATAAGAAAAGAAAAAATTCAAAAAGAATGAGAAAAGGAAAAATGAATAACTGTAATAAGAAATTATTCACAGCTACTGTGAGAAAAACTTTAAAACAATTGAAAGAACAGAAACCCCTTGATATAAATGATGCTGTTAAAATAGCAAAAAAGGCTATTCATTCAAATTTTAAAGGGAAAAAGCGAGCAGACATTATAATACCGAGAGTTATACCTGTACCGAAAATTGGAGGATTTCTTCCACTTATTCCCGTACTAACAGCATTGTCAGCGCTTGGCGGTTTGGCAAGTGGAGGATCCGCTATTGTCAAAGCAGTAAATGCTATCAAAAATGGAAAAGAACAATTGGCTGAAGCTAACCGTCATAATAGATATATGGAATCAATTGCAATGGGTAAAGGGTTGTACCTCAAACCATATAAAACTGGATATGGTCTCTACTATAGTCCAGCTCCAAAAAACTATTAGATAATCTACCCAATCGTCCATTAACAGATTTGGATTTGAATAAATTTGGAAGACATCTCAAACACTTTAGGGGTGTTTTCATGCGTGATTCTTTACCTGAAAAACCATTCAAACAAGAATGCGGCATTGTTAATTTAGATGATTCAAATGGTATGGGAACACATTGGGTAGCATATTATAAAAACCACAACTATAAGGAATACTTTGATAGCTTTGGAAAGTTACAACCACCACTTGAGATTGTCAACTACTTAAAATTTCCTATTGAATATAATTATGAACGAAAACAAAAATTTAATACATTTAATTGTGGGCACTTGTGTTTAAAATTTTTATTCAATAAATATAAATTAAAATGAAATAATTCAGAGTACATCGTCCCGCACTAACACAACCTACTATTAAATTTTTAAAGAAGGGGAACAAAAATGGTAACATCAGCTGAATTGGAAGAACTATTTATTAACAAAACATAGTAATCAGATTGATAAAGAGCATATAGATTTATTTATGAAACTTATAAATGAACTAAGAATATGTAACATTAGTAAAATAAGTAATCCATTTTTATTTATTAATATGTCATACGTTTGTATTATTGTGAAAATACTTATTCACAATCCTTCAACATTTGTCGATGTCAAACATTCTATACACACTTAAGTTATTTAATCTGTATAAACGTATTTTTAAATTCGAATCTCTAAAAAATCTGAAAAAAAGAAATATGTAATAAAATTTTCAAAAAATAAAAAACTAATTTGTTTTAATTAATCCCTTTATTCTATAATTTCATTTATTTAAAACAGTAAAACTAAAAAATTCTAAATCCTTAAAAACAAGTCTATTTATACTCTGGGGTGTTGTAGATCAATCAGTAAATTCAATTATGTGAAAACAGATATTACTTATACTTATGCGTGAAAAAAAAAACGCACAGGCACAACTATACATTTCTTTCTCATCAAATTAAAAACAACCGCACAACCAACCTACCCTTTCTTATTAGTTTATATTTCTATTTCTTCTACCTGTGATCATGAACAATATGTGCCAAGAATTTACTATTAAAAAATATACATGCACATTACATGTTACGCACACACTCATTCTGTCCGTCCAAACATTCGTACATACGTATATACATTTTAACATTACAGTCTACTTGTACTCTGGGATGTAGATGACGAAACGTGCACACACTCATTCTGTCCGTCCAACCATTCATTTGAAAAGCAATACAAATGAAAGGACCAACAAAAAAGCAGGTATGATCCCAAATGTGTAGGGAAAAATTGAAAATAAAAATGATTTAATTCTTTTCCAGATATGCATTCTCCCAAATTTTAACACACACACACACACACACACACACATACACATTAAAAAGCAATACCTTTTCATAATACATGTTACAAACCTAAAGACCGATCGCACACAATTCATTTCACAATTCTACAATGTTCTTACTCTTTTACAGATATGCATGCTCCTAAATTTGTATGAAATAATTGAGCTAGAAACCCCATAAACATACTACTCACGTACCCATACATCCAGAAATAAGCCTCATTGCTTGAGATTATTTTTCGATAAAAGTAAAGATCCCTTGCCAACTGCACATGTTGTTTGTACGGTCCTTAAATATTTTACGGTTGGAAGCGAAAATCACGTACTTAAAATTCGATTTGGAATTGGATTTCCCTGCAGTGGCAATGTTTTTGGCAGATCTTGCACTTCATTTACATACTTGTATTGAACGATTGTTTACTGAATCAATGGACTCGACTTTATCCACCACGATGTCAATAGCGCCCTCTCTGTAGGAAGATGTATAATTTTGTTTTGTAAATATGTATGTTTATAATTGTATCTGCTTGTCATCCTATTCACTCACGTTTTTGTTGCAATTTTAATAAATTTTCTATTAGCTTTCAAAGGTAACTATCCTTTAAAATTTTGCTAATCATTTTCTTAATTTTAAATTCTACTAATCATTTTGCTAGACGTGACTTCAGGTGACATTTACAAATAGTTGTACATTTATTTGCATTAATATTATGAATTTAATTAGTCCCGTTATGAAGTCTCCACCACTCTCCATCGTACTTAAACAAAAAAACGTTTGCAGTCATCACTGACTGCATACCATAAGTAAATGCAGAAAGAATCCTTTTTTGTATCACTCTGTGTATATGTATGTTTGTATATAACCGCCACTAATTAAGTAAATTAAACTGTTTTGGTTATAAACAAATTTTATAAACCAACACTATTTCATTTTCTCTCTTCGCTATTGCCAGTACTCCAGGCTCCATTTCTCCTATGGCCGGGTGTTTTATGAAATTGTCACATTTAATGCAGGAGTGTATAAATGCTACCTGTGTTATGAGATCTTTGTGTGTGTATAACAAAGTAAAATAAATATTTATGTATTTTTGAGTAATGAATGTAAATTATAATAAAAATAGAAAAAAATACATCATCAGCCTAATAGTTTTTCTCTTTTTCTCATATTACATAGAAAATTATGACACAAGAAACAAATTACTGCCACCATTAGTATACCACAGACCCATTATATGCATAGAGACACTCCTTTACAGAGCAAACGTAAGCACACACAACCATTTTTATGAAAGAAAAAAATATCAGGTGAAAGCAGTGGATGCATTTATGACTTGAATCAGCACGGAACTCAGTGTGATACTTATTTAACGTTTTTTTAAAACATAATTTTGGAAATACTATACCAGAAGCTTGATCTTTTCTGATAGTCAGGCAGATCTCTGTGGAATGTTGTGAATAACTCCAGGATCGTCAGAAAATGTCGCCGCTGCCTCGACCTTCTTTCTGGGCGCTTCAGTGGCACTTATCTGGGTCCCCGGGCGCAGTAATATTCCGGGAAACTGCAGAGCTCGTGTCCTACTTCCGGAATCCTCTTCAATCGAATTGGGGATGCCACTTTCCTCGATTAAGCTGGCTATCGTGCGGAAATTCTTTCGAGACTCCAACCTATCCTGTGTCAATGAGGAGTCCTGCTCTACCATTAGGCTCACATGGCCCTCGATGGATAGAAGGCGCACCAACCAGTTACTTGATCACAGTGGCCTTGCTTACAGGTCATTGTGTAATGGGAAGACAACCGGAAGGAATGCAGCTCCCATCCAACGACTTCTGCCGTGGGTGCAGATCCGCTGAGGAAGAGGAGACTGTTATCTACTTTCTTTGTCAATGCCCATCTCTTGCGAGGTGCAGATATAGGTTATTGGGCTCTCCAACCCTTGTCAGCTTGACGAAGCCATCGTTCATGCATTTGTTTATCAAACTTTGGGTCTAGTTTTCAAATGTGCAGCACTTACGCTAACCAACTTCTTTTTCTTCCCTTGGTTGTACAAACCTGATTATTACAGAGACTGCGTTCACGTGTGGTGTCGCAATGGGCCGATATGCGTGCTCAAGTTGGTATCAAAGCTACCACTACAACCTAACCTATACCGGAATCTGTAATGAAGTTACAAATGACAAGAATCTTAAAGCCACGTTATATCTTTTACTATAACTCGCATGCCTGATATGCATTTAAGTCCGGTATTTGATACCTAAGAAATGTTAAACTTGCAAGTGTCCTGAAAGTCAATATGTGCGCTGTACCGTAACACACCACAATCATTCGTTGTCAATTCTATGAATCATATGAAAGTCGGTGACCTACGAACGGAAATAAAGTGTGAGGGTGCGATATTATTGACATTTTTTATTCGCTTGAAAGACCTATTATTGCCATTATATTATGAAATACAACATAGCTCCAGTGCCAATCACAACTTGTTTGGAAACCATCCGAAATATTGAATTTTCCATATGGCTCATAGATTCGGCTGAATTCGACCGATGGCATGTGGTTATGTAAGTTTTAAGGTTTGCCGTTTTTAATTTTACATCGTAAGATTTTACACGCTCGTGCAGAATCTCAAATTTGTCATGAGCTGAATGACGTCGTAGTATTAAAAACACTTGTTGCTGTTGAAATAATCCATTTCAGGGCAAAAAGAAGTTGTTAACCATCAATCTACAGTATTCGCCGTTGACAATGACGTCCAAACCGACATCGTTATCAAAGAAATATGGAAGCCGACAATTCAAAATCCACTCGAAATAGTGACTTTTATGAGATGCATTAAATGCTCTTCGAGCACATGTATGTTGCTATTGTTCCAAATTTTTTAGTGTTGTTCACGTACCCAGTCATTCAGAAGTGGACCTAATCGCTGAAAACAATTTTGCAACAATTGCTCCAGAGTACATTCAACGAATAAACGTTGTTATCTTTGGTGGTCTATTGTGATTTGATAAAACAGATTAAATAAATGACAACTAATTTGACAGATGTAGCTTCAACAAGATTGTAGCCTCAACAGCCAAACTTCCAAAATCTTAGAAGACCCGAGGGTTTAATTTGAAGATCATTGGCACGCAAAAGTCCTGTTCTAATACTATAGTATCCATACAAAACTTCTAAGAATTACTCGTCAAAGTGGTATGAAAATTATTATTGAATTAAAACGTGGATGGTGTGTGATAACAGGTTGTAATCCTGACTAAAGAGTTGCAATGCCCAATTAAGTCAGTATGTACTTGAAAGCGGCGTAATGCTGGTTTTCCCTGAAAATCTCTTGATTTACTTGGACAGCCAGGCTGTGATTAAAGTCCTCAACGAACACAGTTTCAAGGCCCGTCCATTCCCGTGAATGCAGCGGATTTCTCACAGAAATTTCGAATCAATCAATCGCAATTTTCGACATTGTTACAGGGCATAGGTATCCGATCGATTCAATTAATTTAATTTGTCCACTCGTGTTACGAGTGCTAGACTCTGCTGCTCATTTATCGTACAATAGCGGGCCACTGTTCTTTTGGTAGGTTTGGTCATTCCGATGAATGACTTCTGGAGGTGCCGTGGTTTTGGAGAAAAGGAAGAGACTGTCTTTCACCTCAGATGTCAGTGACCTACTCTTGCCATTAAGAGACGAAAATTTCTGATTTCTCATTTTCTGACATCCTTGATCAAGCTCTGTAATATAAATCAACATTTATTTTGAACTCTGTATGGTTGCCTTTAGGGAATGTTTGATACCCGGGTAGAATAGATTGTGGTGGAAGTGGAACCTTTTCCTTTAAGGGGAGTCCGCCATAAAAATTTCTCAAATGTCTTTGTTGTTAGCTTTTACTGTTTGTTGGTTAGTCATTATATTTTCCATGATACATACTTTTAAAATAATTTTTTACAATTTTATGGATGATTGTAAAAAACGAAATTCAACTCCTTTTGGAAATATTTCAACGAATTTTCTTTCACTTCCTTTTAAACCATTACTTCCAATTATGTGGTTGGCTTTTCAACGCAACGGAATGAAACTGTATAGAATTGCAATAAAGTTAACAATTAAATGAAAAAAGGGAATAAACACACCTTTTTAATTGGCTTTATTGTCGCATAATATTTCGTGTATTTTAAAGGCATACGAGGAATTTAAAATTTAATTTTTTATTATTAAACCAAAACTTAGATTGAATGAAATACTTACATACTTACGTACATAATTGGACATTACAACACTTCAGTCAGGATTACAATATAGCTTCTCATACCACTTATGTTGTGTGTGTTAATTTTATACACGAGTGGCGGGACCTACAGTTTAAAGTCGACTCCGAACGACAGATTTTTGAGAAATTTTTCATAACAATTTTTTATTTACGTTTAGAGTTTTCGCCAGAAATCTATTGAGAGGCTGTTGCCGAGGAAATATTTGTTCATATATCGTTTAGTTTGAGATGTCTGACCTCGGGTTTGAACCAGCGATCAGCAATGAGTATTCAAGAAAATGAATAGATTCGAATCATACTCTAATTTCGCATTCATACTTATTTTAATTATATACTCATACTACTTGTATTCAAAGTTTAAAGTACTCATTGTACTCATACTTAACAATACGCATGATGTTGTTGATTTCGACTCTCCTTTATTCAACATTTAGACGAATCACAAAATAAGTATGATACGCGTACGAACACAATACTAAGTAGATGGTTGTGTGTTTGCTTTGTTTGCTGTCTTTGTCTTTTTCTTACTTCCCTGTCGTACACTCAGTTGACTTTAAATTAACTTAAAACCAACTATTTCTCAAGCAGTGGTGGTTGACACTTGGATTACTTTTATATGTAAATGACTAACTATTTTACCATTGCGATGTCCTAGGAAGTAGTCAATTGTCCGACTCTGCATTACTTAGCAGTTAACTTAAAGTAAACCTATTTGTAGCTAGCTATAAACTTACTACTTTTAATTAGCTTTAAGCTAGTTTTTTTTAAAGCTGACTATAAGTTAGCTAAATTTTAGTGAATAAAAAGTCAGTTCTTTACACGTTGGCTTTAAACTCACAATAATAAGCTATCATATTAATTATTCGAAGTCAAACAGTTTTTTTAAATTTATATTTTAATAGAAAACAAAATTTTATTCATATAAAAACAAAATAAATAAATTAATAAAATAAATAAATAAAAAAAAAATAAATTAATAAATAAAATAAATTCAGTTTAATACATCACAAGCAATATTTTATACATTTGTTGATTGGTTAAATAAAGATTTTTTTCTAAACTAATTTATACATATGAAAAAAAAATTATAAATTCACGATTTACAAAAATATTTTGCACATTTGTTGATAAAAAAAAGATAAAAAGAGTTTCTAAATATAACATTTGCAAATATTTTAATTTTTTGGATTTGTGTTTTTATTTTTAATGCACTTAGCATGAATACAACGTTTTTTTTATTATTTTTAATCCGTAACGCCAGTTTCTACATCATGAGAGCCGAGTGATCGACAGGCATCTGTTTAAAAAATATGTATATAAATTTTTACATGTTTTAAGACTTGGTTAAAACTTATATTTTCAAATTAGCACTTACCTGTTAAGGCGTCATAAAAAGCAGCAGTCTTTTAAACGCTTTTTACCATGAACATCATCCAAGTTTATGTCCATGCACAAATTTGGTGACATAATTTCCGTAAGCTTTTTTGGCAAGCGACCCTTTAATATTGTTTCACTTCACTTCAAATAAAAACACTTCAAATGTTTCGAATTTATTTATTAATTTAGTGTATTTTTTTAATTATTTTCCGCAAACAATAAATTTTTAACCAAAAATATAAAGCGAAAAGATGACACGCGGTTTTGTTTATTAATCAAACGTCTAAGACGTTAGTTATCTATATCCAACGGCGTCAAGAATTGGAGTGTTTGTATACACTTTGGTTAATGTAAATTTTGCATTGCGTAGTAGTTGGCTTTAAGTTAGTCTATACAAGCAAAATTAAAGTTAGTTTTTTTTGTAGTTAGCTACTCATTTGACGTCGGGGTAGCTACTCATTTGACGGCAGGGTTCTTTTTTTGTAAATGCAACAACAACTAAGATTAAATTTTGATGAATGATTCGAATCACTCGAATCATTTATAAGTATTTTTATAAATTTATGAATCTAAATGAATAGGCGTATGAATCAAACATATTTCAAATGTTGTGAGTTTGATGTCAACGTAGTACTCATACTCATTGCAACCTGTACTTATAAATCAATGTTGTGGGAGTACGAATGAATCAAAGTAGTTGAATTTGAATACTGTTGACTTACTCATACTCAAAATTTCATGAGTACTTATGAGTAGCGAAAAAACGATTCGTTGCTGATCTCTGGTTTGAACCGAAGCCACATGTCTAATAAGCCAACACACCACACACTAGACTACGGCGACTAAAATGGAAACAATTATGCGCAGAAAAAGAAATAAATTATTGACAACAGTTTAATAAAATTTCTTTTTAAACTTAAATCATTTAAACAAATTAGTTTTACATTCACTAGAGGGCAACTTTAAAAGTTTGAATGAAAAACTCAATACAAGCAAAATGTGAAATTTTATGCAGCATAAAATATCACAGCCATACGGAACTGCTGCTCGTTTGCTTGTGCCATTAGCAATTTGTTAGTGTGATATAATTAGTGCCTTCCGTTAGGGAAAATATCGTTAACAGACGTCGGAGGTAGTGGGTCGAGAGTAGCAGTGTATCGTTATCGTTTCAAACATCAGCAACATAATTGCAAGCAATAAGGCGGAGTTGAAATTCAATGGTTTTTCCACATTCTGTTGACTTTATAGTTATGCTACGAGGTTGTATTATTTTCCCATATTTTGAATTTTTAAGAGTTCTTCTCTGTCACTTTTTACTCAGTCCTCCAATATTTCTGTAGCATTTATAATAAGAGTATTATTGCATGTTTACTGTATGCATTTATAATGATAATTACGTGCTAAATATTTATCATAAACGAACAAATATTTGTAAAATGTTTGTAAATGTCAAAGCACTCTGAATGCAGGATGGGCTGCCTTCCAAAATGTTAGTTGATTTGTGTTTGAACAAAATATCGTGTTTCATAATGCCGCTGTACAAAATATATACAATGTGTTTCGAAACGTCGTCAATGTGTATTTTTAACTCAGTCAGGCATCGGCTTTATAGTTGATGCATTGTTTGGTTAGTAGTAGAACTGCATACAAACTTTGACTTTAAACTGTAGGTCCCACCACTCATGTATGAAATTAACGCACGCAACATAAGTGGTGTGAGAAGCTAAGTCGGAATCCTAACTAAAGGGTTGCAATGGCCAATTATGTACGTGATGCAACAGCACTTTTGTAAATTGTTCGAAAAATTTTATTTGCATTAAAACCCTTTTTGATAAGACCAACACTAAGGGGACGGCCAGTACTCATGCAACGCATTGTGTTGAAATGAGGAAAATAGCTTATGGGCAACAGGACAGAGGTAGTAGTGTTTGTGGATACTCCAGCTAAAGAAGGAATTGCGTCTGTAATACAGTGTGCAATCCACTGGCCAACCAACCACAAACGAGTGTGCATTGCGGAAAACGTAAGAATACAAGATTTTCGGGAACAAGTCTCTTTATTTCGCTCGAGCAAAATTAGTTCTAGCAGCGATAGAATAGTGAAACGTAAACCAGCTTGCAACGATAAATCATAAATAAGCACCATTGCCCTAAATAAGCACCTTTGCCCTCTCCTGTATGCGGTCGAGAAACTTCAAAATAGACATTGAGGCACCGACCCATACATCAGAGTTGTATTCCATTCTCGCAAGGATATATATGGTGTTAATATTGTTACAAATATGGAAACGGTGTACATCGTTTAAAATTAAAATAAGCAAAAGCTACACAAGCAAATACAACGAACTTGTTAGAAGTAAACAAACATCAGTATGAAAGAAAAGGGGATAGACAAGTAAACGAGAACGCAACAACAAGCAATGTGAACAAAAAACACAAACAACAATGAAGTCGCGATAGAGTTCTCTAGAAGGCGAATCTCCGAAAGTTCGACTTCAAGAACCTTCATCAGACTGATTACGTGGGCATATAGAAAGGCAAGACAAAGCAGGCAACGAAAAGGATTAAGAATTCAGTCAGTCTTGTGTGAAGACGATTTGCGTGTGAAGAGAACAGTCGTGGTTTAATGATCGCCGTTGAAAGGTTCTGCGTTGTTATTGTGATTGGAATTTACTTACTTAATTGGCCATTACAAACCTTTAGTCAGGTTTACAACCTAGCTACTCAAACCTCACATGTTGTACATGTCAATTTTTAGCCATGAATGGAGGGGACCTACTATTTATTGTCGACTTCGAACGATTTTGAAAAACTTTTCAAGGTTATTTTAATGGACATATGAGAACTAAAATGGAATCACTTTCCATTCTGTAATCGATTTAAAACGTCTATGGAATAGGATAGTGTTTTGTTTGTTGCTTCAAATAGTATTTAAGGGTGTTGTGGATGTTGCTTTAGAAGGTATATTAAATAAAATTCAAAGCAAAATCCAAACAAAAGAGTAATTTTTCGCAATACCTTGGATTCTCTCGCATCTTATGTGGATTGAATGGTGGCCTGACAATCAGATAACATTGCTGAGTCCGGTATTTTGTACCTCTTAGTCATGTTGAATTGTATTATTTCGATGGCACAGACTTTTGCTTGGAAGATACCCGCAAGTTTCCCTATGGGCTTGAAATATTTTAACTCTGTGACCAAAAACTCTTGCTGTTGTAGCAGCAGATTCGTTCTTGATCCACAAAGAGGCACTCTTTTAAAAGAATATGCAGATTTCAAACCATATTCGACAAATTCAGAAATGGTCTTCATGGCTGAGGATGATTATCGAGGAAAATCAGAATCAGTTGTATATGGTCGTACAAGGGGATTTGTCAAAACAGACAGAATTAATGTTAACTAATCTAACAGATGTTATGAAAAGTTGCTCAAAAATCGGTCGTACGGAGTCAACTTTAAACTGTTGGACCGCCACTAATGTATAATATTAACACACACAACATGTTGTCGTCGTAGTTTAGTAGGTAATGTGTTGGCTTATTAGAGGTAAGGCTAAGGTTGAAACCCCAGATCAGACATTAAAACGAAATATGACAAATACAAAATATTTCTTCGGCGACTTCCTCTCAGCAGATTTTTGGCAAATACTTGGGAGAGTATATAAAAGTTGCCATAAAAAGTTTCTCAAAAATCTGTCGTATGGAGTCAACTTTAAACTATAGGTCCCGCCACTCATGCTTAAAATTAACACACACAACATAAGTGGTGTAAGAAACTAGGTCGTAATCCTGACTGAAGGATTGTAATCCTGACTGAAGGATTGTAATGAGCAAATTTATAGCAAACAGATGTAGGTTCAACAAGATGGTCGTTATCAACTGTTGACGTTCGGAAGACCCTCTTTGATTGAATTTGGCCGATGGCATGGGTTATGTTGGATTTGACTTTAGAATACCCCTCAAGGAAAAGCCTTGTAGGGGTCACATCACAAATGCTGGTAGCGAGTTCAAATCAACTGCTCGTGAGCTGATCAAAATCTTCACGCGTGCAGAATATAAAAATTGAGATGAGTACGTGGCACCGGCCTATTGAAATCGAACGTCGTTAGCGTCCACATCATTCAATTCATTGTACCATTGACCAATAGCGCTCGCCATTGACAGGATGACAGGAAATACGAACAGATAGCGTCATTTCAAAATCCACATCAAACTGAATACTTCTATTCGCAGCAAGGCAGTAAAAGTAAGTGACTTTAAAATATTATTCTAAATAAGAGCAAACATTAAAAGAATCAAAAAATGTGTAACAGTAATTAATTTTCTTTTTGTTCAATCTTATAACAAGTGCATATTACAGACATACTAACAAATGTATTAACATACGTACATACATTTGTATTAACGCAATGCAGAAAAACCAGTATTTTCATAATTTGCAATTATATCAATTATGATAAGAATAATACAAAATAAATAACAACAACAACATGTTAATATGCGTGAAGTATTATGTACTGTTCACACTAGCATTGAAATTGAAGATAAGCAAAATTAAATAAATGAAAGAAAAATTACGTAAATTATAAAAAAATAAAATACAAATATTATTTTATTAGAATTGATTACCAACATTCTCCCCCACTAAGGACGACAGTACTTAAACCAGGGAAGAATCAGCGTTATCATGAAGTTGAGATCTGGAACCGTTCTCATGGGCATCAAAAGAATCATTTACAGGTAGTAGTGTAGTTTTTGAAATTGGACGTTTAAAGGTTTTACCGTGTGACAATAGAGTGACTACCCTTACACAATCATCTTTGCCAGGATGAACATCTTGGATGCGAGCAAGTGGCCATTCACCTGGGGAGCTACGTTCATCGAGTACCACCACTAAATCTCCAACTTTAGGGTTTTCTTTTATTTTGAGCCATTTGGGTCTAGATTGAACTCTACATAACCATTCGTTAGACCACCGTCGCCAGAAGTGCTGTTTTAGCTTTTCTACAGTCTTCCATCTATTTAGTCGATCAATGTTGACATCGAGTAAATCTTCTTCTGGTATACACAGACTAGGTTCTCCAATCAAGAAATGAGCTGGAGTAAGCGCATTGCAGTCTGTTGGCTCTGAGTTTAGAGGACATAACGGCCTTGAATTTAAACAGCTCTCGATTTGAGCTAAAAGCGTGGAAAGCTCCTCAAATGTTAAAATACGACCATGCATCAGTCTCTTTAAATGATATTTAGTAGATTTAACGCCGGCCTCCCAAAGACCACCAAAATTTGGAGAGGCTGGAGGTATAAAGTGCCATTTTGTACCATTTTTTGCCAGGCGATCAGTTATTTCATCTAGGATCGATGATTTGCTTTGATTATAAAGAATTTGTAACTCTTTATTGGCTCCAACAAAGTTTGTGCCACAATCGGAGTATAAGTCCGTGCAACAACCACGACGGGACACGAAACGTCTAAATGCTGCCAGGAAAGCATCGGTTGATAAGTTTGTTACCGCCTCTAAGTGTAGTGCTTTCGTAACCATGCAGATAAACAGACATATGTAACCTTTAGTTGCTACAGAATTCCTTGCAGTTGACTGCTTTATGATAATTGGACCGGCATAATCAACACCGCTGTGTTTAAATGGACGTGCCGGTTTAAGGCGAACACTTGGAAGGTTTCCCATCATCTGTTGGGCTGCCTTTGCGTTATATTTGAAACACGTTACACATTTTCGCAAGATTAGCTTAGCAATGCTTCTACTTGAAATTATCCAATACCCACGTGAGACATAAGCTTGTATTTGGATTAAACCGCCATGTAAAGTTTTTATATGTGCATCTAGAAATATTAAATAAGTTAAAGGATATTGTTTCTTTAATAAAATTGGGTGTTTGGAACTATAATTAAGGTCAGAATTTTGAATTCTACCACAACCTCTGAGTAATTGAGAGGAATCAAAAAATGGGGACAGTTGTGCCACAGCGTTGTTTTTCATTATTCGACCCTTCTTTTGTATCTCGAAAATTTCCTGTGAAAAATCTACCTCTTGAGAAATTTTAATAATTCTTATACGAGCACGTTTAAGTTCTTCAGTTGAAAGGAACCCTGTCATCTTACCATTACCTTCAATTTGTGATTTTTTGTTGTTCTGGGTGTTGTGTTTGAAGCGAAAAATATATGCAGTGACACGTATTAGCTTACAAAACGAAGAAAATCTTGTTAATAAATCTGGATATTGTTTTATTTCTGTCACTACAGAGTGAGCATTTAAATTTGATTTGTTTTCACTTGTTGATATGTATCGCCACTGAGAAGTACGAGATCTGCGTTAAATTTCCGCAACTCTATTGCCAACATATACGGGCCACTTAGACGACTGACCACGTATCCATGAGAGCACAGTTGTGCTATCAGTCCAATAGTAAACATTTGAAATTTCTTGATCAAGTGAAGATATAATTAGATCTACGAGTTTTGTCAATAAAGTTGCACCACATAATTCCATCCGTGGTATAGTTAACCGTTTAATAGGACCCACCTTAGTTTTTGCTTGAATTAAGTATATTTTTGTTTCTGAACCAGAAAGAGTTTTAGCATAGACTGCAGCAGCGTAGGCTAGTTTAGACGAGTCCGAAAAACCATGAATTTCAATTTTAGTACATTTAAATGTTCCAAGCCAACGAGGTATTTTAATATTCTCAAGATATTTTAAATTTGTACGATATTCTAACCACCCTTTTTCAATATCATCAGGGAGGCGATCATTCCATTCAACGCCAAGTAACCACAAATTTTGGAACTCAAGTTTTGCAAGAATTGTAGTAGGGGATAGCCAGCCAAGTGGATCGTATAATCTAGCTGAATCTGAGAGCAAACTTCTTTTTGTAACTATTGAAGTATTTTCAAAATTAATTTTAAAAGAGAAACAATCATCTATCGTGTTCCATTGTAGACCAAGAGCCTTCACAGTATTGGGTTGATTTAATTCAAACGTTTCAGAATTTTCTCTAAACTCTAAAGGGATCAAATCTAATAATTCCTTTGAATTTGTTGTCCATTTACGCAGATTAAACTTTCCTTCATTGAGCAAACTGCATAACTGAGTGTGTAATTGATAGGCATCTGATAAGCTGTCAGCGCCAGAAATGACGTCATCGACGTAAGTATCAGAATTAAGAACACTGCAGGCCAATGGATATTTTTCTTTTTCATCTACTGCTAACTGTTGTAGAACTCTAATCGAAAGAAAAGGCGCGGGCGTAGTACCATAAAATCTGTTGATATTTTCGTTGCTCTTGAACGACAAGTATTTGTCGAAACATTTTCTCTAAATCTGCCCGAAAACCAATTTTGAAACGTCTCCATCGATTTATAATTGTCGGTAAATCATTTTGCAATGCAGGGCCAGGTGCTAGTTCCTCATTTAACGAAGATTGAGCAGAACGCTTACAGCTACCGTCAAAAACAACCCTTAGTTTAGTAGTAGAGCTACTTTCTCTCAATACACCATGATGAGGCAAAAAGAAACCATTTTTATCTAAATCACGAGGATAAGTGCCAATCTTTTCCATATGCCCAAGACGTTCGTACTCTTCCATAAAATCCGTATAAAGTTTTCCATAATTTTTATTAAGTTTACATTTTGATTCGACGTTTTTCAAGCGAGAAAGTGCAGCGTAGTCTGTATGTTCGAAAACTGGAAGCGGGAGACCCCTAAGCAGTGATTTGAATGGTAATGAAACAGTATAACGGCCAGATGAATCACGTGTAGTAGTGTTTTTAAAATGTTGCTCACATAATATTTCCTCCTCTGTTAAAGTCCTTTTTTCTAAAATTTCCTCCTGCTCCCAAAATAATTGTAATTGCTTATCTAAGGAGCAAACATTAGCAGTAATAGCATGTTGATATGAGGAGTTGGGCCAGAAACTATCCATCCGAAATGTGTAAGTTGCAAGAATAAGCCGCCGTCAAATTTATGGTGCTGAGGTAATACAATATCTCCGTAAACATCTCCTCCTAACAACAGGTCAACCTCACCAGGTTTTAAAAAATGGGGATCAGCCAAAGAAAATCTATTCAAATTGGGTAACAAGTTTTCATTTATTGCCATAGGTTGATAACCCGATATCTTTGGTAACACTACAGCTTCACAAAAGATTTTAAAATTAGTTTCAGTTCTCGAATAGATTGAAAAATTAACAAATTTTCTTGAAATAGTAGGTTGCTCTCCACCTACTCCACTTATTTCAACAAAGCCCTTTTTGAAAGGTAAGTTTAATGCATCCGCACATTGATCCAGAAGAGGACGTAAAATAATTTCACCCCGCGGGGTTTTAAGAACAACACGCAGTGTAGCGAGGAGAACTTGGGGCCTTTTTATACTACTAAATGTTCTACCATGATCGGCGACATGGGCAGTGATGTTATTAAACAGTTGAGAAGACGAAGATGTTTGAGCATTCGTCACAGTTTCAGAGGGTTTAGATATAGTTGAACGGTCTATAAAATATTCATTGTGAACAGTGGTATGATGGTTTTGTTGACAGACTTGACAACGTGAAGTTACACGACAATTGTTACTAAAGTGGCCTGGGGTTAGACAATTTCTACATATTCCCTTAGTATTTATAAAATCTCGTTTCTCGGAAGATGGCATAGCAGAAAACTTAAAACATTTAAAAAGAAGATGGCGTTTATTGCAGCAAGGGCAGTTAGAATCAGAATTTGTAGAAATAGCATTTACGTAACGTCGAGAATTACTTTTGACTTTATTTGCCTGTTGTGGAGTTTTTTGTTTTAAACGAGAAGCATTAGGGATTGAATCAGTCTGGTCAGAAATAGTTTCTAATGTTCGAAAAGTAGATTCCAAAAACTTAAATAAATCTTCAATTGGAGGGATTTGAGTCGATGCCTTGAGTAACTGCTCCCACTCCTTACGCGTTTGTACTTCTAACTTACAACATCTTACTTACATCTAACTTATTTACCGTCATATAAATAAGCATAGCATGTTCTCCTTCGGTATTTACTTTTAATGTACGCAGTAGAGCGATACTAGTTCTGGTTGTATCCAAAATTGTTTGAATACTCTTTGAAGTGCCATCAGAAATAGGTATAGGAAATAACTTCTTAAAAATAGTGTCGACTATTTTCCTTTTATTATGATACCTATTTTCAAGAGCGGTCCATGCTAAAGCATAGCTTGAATCCGTTGCTTGATACTCATTCACGATATCCAACGGAGTTCCTTTACAAGAACTTTTCAAAAAACAAAATTTTTGTACACCAGTTATGTTAGAGTTATTATGTACTAGAGACACAAACAAATCCTGAAAGGACATCCAAGTTAAATAATCACCATTAAAAGTTGGTAAATCAATTTTCGGTACACGAGCCTGAACCGAAAATGAATCATTTCTAGAATTAGAGGGACCAACAAAAGTGCTTGATTGAATTCCAGGAGAACTAGAGCCAGGAGTTTCCAAAATATCAAGTATTTGGCTTTTCAGAGCAAAAAATTCATCTTGAAATTGATAATATACATCGTCTTTGAAATATGGAATGTCTTCAGTATTAACGGTATTATCACGAACTACAGAACATAGTTGAGTATTTCCTTTTTTAAACTGAGCAAAATTCGATTCTATTTCATCTAAAATTGATTGTGCAAAACCATGCGTTTTATGCTCTTTTGAATTATATAACCTAGCCGTTCGCTTTAAGTTCGAAAATAAATCCTTTTGTTCTTCAATGATATGGTGAAAATCCGCCATTTTGTTCGAAACACTTTTTACCAATACTTTTATATAACAATACAAAATTTCATTTATACATACAGTTTTCCAGAAAACCACAAATTTCGGCAATAGTAACGCAGAGTTCAAACCTTAACCTTTTTATTTTATCAGGTTACACCTTCCAAAACACCTTCCAATAGCACAACCAATAGTAGAAATTAGCCAAAGAATTCCGAAGCCAAATCCAAACTTTACAGCAACAGTTCTATGTTAAGATATTTCAAGTCGTTCACAGTAATGAGGTTCCAAGTCGTTGCTCCAATTTCCAATCACTAAATCACCATTCTCGGGTTTCGGCACCAAATAATGTATGAGAGTTTAACTTTTTATTTAAAGTTAAACTTATTACCACTTTTTATTTAAAGGACACTGAAGTTTTAGTAGCTTTGTTCGAATTTTATTTCAAAATTTAATTCTGAATACAAGAATACTGAATACTTCTATTCGCAGCAAGGCAGTAAAAGTAAGTGACTTTAAAATATTATTCTAAATAAGAGCAAACATTAAAAGAATCAAAAAATGTGTAACAGTAATTAATTTTCTTTTTGTTCAATCTTATAACAAGTGCATATTACAGACATACTAACAAATGTATTAACATACGTACATACATTTGTATTAACGCAATGCAGAAAAACCAGTATTTTCATAATTTGCAATTATATCAATTATGATAAGAATAATACAAAATAAATAACAACAACAACATGTTAATATGCGTGAAGTATTATGTACTGTTCACACTAGCATTGAAATTGAAGATAAGCAAAATTAAATAAATGAAAGAAAAATTACGTAAATTATTATTATTATTATATATTATAATATTATATTTTATTAGAATTGTTCACCAACACAGGATGACGCTGTTTTCAAGGAAATATGAACCGATGGCGTATTTTCAAAATCCACATCAAACAGTGACTGCTTTTGGCGCTCGGGGATTTTATATCATAAATTTATCATAAACTTTGTTTGTAAACGTACTCATACAGCAAGTGTTGAAGTTCGAAAGACCCCTCTTGGAAGATGTGATAAAAAGGGAGATAGAAAGGCTTTACGACAGCTTTTGCAGTGTTATTTGAGAACGTAAAGAATTAAGCGTTTAAGGGTTACGACATCATGTAATGGCGCAGAAAACCTATATTTTTTCTTGTTGTTGTAACTTTAAAGTAAAGCAAATATTTTTTGACTCTGAACCATATAGCCTGCTACTCTGCACTGTACAGAAATCTTCCATTCAATCAGGTGTAGGTTGCATGAATTGAAATTCAATAAACGTCATAGAAATAAACCATGTTGAAGGCATATTAATAAACCATTAAATAATAACAACAACAACAAATTAAACTGAAACAAAACCATTAAAGGAGAAAACAAACAATTGAATTTACTTGTCCACTGTAATACGATCGACTTTCAATGCATTTGAGTGTGAGTGAGGCATCAAACATCAGCAGCCAGCAAATCAAAAATTCAAGACAGGTTCGTGTAAAACGGTCGCCAACAAGAATAATGATAGACGTTCGAGACAGTTGTAGGTGTAGGTTTCAACACTCTTTGAAATGTTATTGTAATCTGGGGGAGAATAAATGAACAAAAATACTCACACACACACACGTATCTGTGGTAGGAGAAGCCTCTGAAAGCCACATTGTCGTATTTGTATGGTTTAAAGTGTTAAAGAACTGAAGTGAAGCATTATCAAACCAGCAGAATTCATTCAATATTCGAAGAGTATTGTTTTCTTTTTTTTCTTATTTCCTTTGAAATTCAATAAAATTTCGTATTTCCTGAAACCTTTTATGCAAATTAAATACCTTGTTTTTGTTAGTAATTTGAGATCCATTTCGTTTATTGTTCTTTCTGATTTTGTATGATCCTTAATCATTATGTGGTTGTAGTTGCAGTTGTAATTTATAAAATGTGAACGATGACTGTGTTCAAATTTTTTGCAGGAATTTTTTATATCCAGCAAGTGTGAGTAGTAAGTAAGCAAAGCCTGTTCTGCATTTGGAACAAATCATTCAACATTGAAAACATTTAAGATTTATTCAGTTCCCCTATATAACCACTTATTTTAGTTTTAATAGCCTTGAAAACTATGACAAATAAAAGCTTCTGGTTTCTCAGAAACTAAAGAAATTCTGTTTAGAATTATTTGTTTCGGGTTTATTGGCAAGTGTTTTTCAATCACAAAATTCAATTTCCGTTAGACACAAGATGTGATTTTACATGACACTGCGATACGTGACATTTAGGACTTCCATTCCGAAAGTCGCCATGGTCTAGTAGGAAATTCCTTACTTAATTGGCCATTAACAATCCGATCAACGGATTTTGGCCTGCAGCAATACACGCTTCCAGGCGCCTCTGGTTCCTGAGCGCCTATGCCAGTTGGTCACACCAATCGACGACAAGGCTTCTTCGATTTGATCCTTCCTACGCAGACAAGGTCGTCCTCTTCGCCGAATTTCCCGTCTCGCCTGAGCATCCTCTTCTATTCGAACGACATGGCCGAACCAGCGCAGCCACTGGAAGTTAATGCGCTGTACAAAGTCCATGTCGTTGATGAGCTCACAAAGCTCACTGTTGTTACAGATATGGAAATCATCGCCAACTCGCACTGCACCGAAGATCTTACGCAGGACTTTTTCAGTGCTTAACCCTAGAACCCTATCCATATTTTATATTGACTTTTCCTACCCTGGGTACTCGAGCACCCAGTTTTCACATGAGTTATAAATTTAGGAAAACAAGTTGCAAAATTCTTTTTTTTTATATTCATGTATTTATTATTTATTTATGATTTGAACTTTAAAGAAAAAAAGAACAAAATTAGTTTTATATACATTTGGGGCACATTTTAATTTAATGCTCTCCACAGATAGGCGTTTGGCACTTGTTGCAAAAAGTCTTACTTTTTCTATCTTTCGAGGAAGGAGAGAATCTGCATCGCCCCTGTTTTTGGGCAGTACCCTCTGGTCTATCAGGGTTATGTGGCGTTTTTAGCATGCCATTTATCATTTCACGAATATTTCTACTCAAAATGGGCCAATTTCTCCGCTGCTCCATATAAGGTGTTATTAGCTGTAGCGATAAAGTTTTCAAAAAAGTACGTCTATTCGGTATTTTTTCTCTCTTTAATGCTTCACTTTGGTCCAACAATATTATAGAGTCAATACCAACGGTATTTAATAGCCCAAAAAATAGGCATAAGGGCCAACGACGAGTTTTACGTGATACTGAATAAGTATGACATAGTTGATCGATTGTGTCAACCCCTCCTTTTGTTTTATTATAAAAACCGATCATTTCTGGCAAAGAGACAGTTTTGTCTTTATCACGATTAATGTGCATTGATGATAATAAGTTTATAACCTTTTTGTGGCTACCTTTTGCTGGACAGTAGCCCTGCAATGTAAGGGCTCCGCTAAAAGCAAATTTTGCAGAATTTTTTCAAATGAATATTTGTCTTTCATTTCTAAAGGTATTTCCTTTTTATTCTGCCTAAGCGTACCTACTAATATTATATATTTTTCCAAAAGAGTAGTGGCTGCAGGAATTGACGTGAACCAGTTATCACAGGAATCGAGCTTGAGAAGCCTTTCAATCATATCATCAGTCAATTGCCAACGCGAACCTGCCATTACACTTGACAGTTTAACCTTAAATAATTTCACCTACATAAGTATACATATACATATGTATACCAAAATAATTAAGTTTCATGTAACTAAATAATAGGAAATTACCTTCTCGATAAAAAAACAAATATAGAATGATTAGCTCGAAAAACTACCGTTTTTACTACCCTGGGTGCTCCAGAACCTATTTAAACTATTTAAACGACTTACCGCTTAAGAAGCTCTCTGAAAACTAATGAAATGTGAACAGCATGCAAATCTAGGAAAACTAACAGAATTAGAATACTGTGTTGCCAAATTTCAATGTATGACAGCACTTTAAATATTAAGCCGGGTGCCCGAGCACCCAGGGTACGCTTCTAGGGTTAATAGGGTCCATGGCTCTGCGCCATAAAGAACCACGGGGAGGATGAGCGTCTTGTAGAGTATTGGTTTTGTCGTACGAGAGAGGTCGCTGCTACTCAATTGCCTATTGAGACCAAAGTAGCACATGTTGCCAAGAGTGTGCCCGAGCTTGATCTCCAGACTGACATCATTTTTGGTGGTAACGGTGGAACCAAGATTAATAAATTCCTTGACTATAACGAGAGTATAGTTATCGGCCGTTATCTGAGATCCAATACACCGCACGTTGTACTTGTCGATAACATATACTTTGTTTTGCCCTCATTTACTGCCAGACCCATCTGCATAGACTCCCGTTCATTAGCACTAAAGGCAGCAGTAACATCTCGCTTTGTATGCCCTATGATGTCAATGTCGTCAGCGTATGCAATCAACCTGACGCTTTTTTGAAAAAGAGTACCATTGCGATGCACTCCCGCCTTTCGCAGAACACTATCCATGACGAAGTTGAAGAGGTCGCATGATAAGGGGTCGCCTTGTCTGAAACCTCGCACGGTATCAAAAGGCTCGGAGAGGTCCGTTTCTATCTTGACGGAGCTGCAGGAATTGGTCAACGTTATTCTACATAGCCTTATCAGCTCCGCAGGTATACCGTGCTCAGACATTGCGGTAAAAACACGATGCCTTATTGGGCTATCAATTTTAAAAACGGGCAATGAAACAATTTTAAAATAAAAATAACGGTAATTTATTAATGCATATACATATATATATATATTTTTAATGTACAATTTCTTTTGACGCTCACTGTAAATGTAGTCAGCAGTGTTCACTAACAAAAGGTGGGTATCAGTTTCCACGGAAATTGTTTATTGTTTCACATGTGCGGGTGGCCTGCTGGGTACACTCTGTTGTTTGTTATTGAAAACATTGCCGTTCAGTTTCACATTTTATACACTTCATTATGATCCAATAATTTCAAATGACTTACGGCCCGTCCTTCCTATAAACTAAATGCAAATCTTGTTTTTTTATTTTTCTTTCATTCCTTAAAACTTTATTGAATTGAAAATTATTTTACGGAATTAAAATTGAACAGAACGTTCCCGGTTTCATTCGAAATGCAAACTGGAATATCATGCTGCGTGTGTAATTTTGCAACACTTCAACACATAGCGTTCAGATTTTTGGGACTTATTTATAAGACTCATAAAATGTTTTTTGGAAAATTTTTATTCATTTATGTGAACTGTCAGCACTGGCGCCGTATTTAAATTTTTTTGATTAACGAAATGCCTGCTGTTTGAAAAGGATTTGAGAATCAGGGCTTGGTTTTGGGAGGAATAATATTTGGTTTTGAAAATATTTAAGCGCCTGGGAAATTTTTGTTTTAAAAAAGGGAGAATTTTGCTTGCGGGTCAAGCCAAATCATTCTATACCCTACATACATAAATACATTATTGGTCATTATAACCCTTCAGAAGGATTACGACCTAGTTTCTCACACCACTTATGTTGTGTGTGTTAGTTTTATACATGAGTGGCGGGACCTACAGTTTAAAGTCGACACCGAACGACAGATTTTTGAGAAACTTTTCATGGCAATTTTATTTACTCTCAGAGGAAATCGCCTAAGAGTATACGTTTATATTTGTTCCCATAATAATGTGAACATAGCTAATTAGCATACGCTTGGACAAAGTATTTAATGGCCAAAATCCTTAGAGTACCAGCAACATCAATTGCAAAAGCAAAACTAAAAATTCTACACCCAAAACTTTGTGTGCTTAAAATGCCTGACAGTGATGGTCATCTTCACTACCAATAACATCAAAGTTTGTACAAACACCACAATCATTCCGACACGTTGGTTTTGAATTCCAAATATCCGCTTATGAAGGTTGTTGTTTCTACTTGATTTAGAGGTTTTCGTGCGAACACTTTTGAAGTTCAACAGCCAAGGAACAGTTCCTTAAAGACAAACAAAAAAAAACCGTAGTCATAAATTAAAAGAAAATCAATTGAGTTGCCTCCTGCTGTTTTGTACAACCAAAAAATAATTTTTTTTTCATTTACCACTCGAAAAACAGGAAAGTACGAAGGATGTCTGATTAGTGTAAAACTGGACTTTCGTTTGACTCTGAACATTTTCTTTGTTAACTCTATATATCCATTCTAAGTAATGCTGACTACTACTGCTATAAGTAGGTTTTTGTAGTGCCCTTGTAATCTTCTCCTGTTATAGTCGTACTTAGTATTACTTTTCATACGACTTCCTGGCCTTGACATAGAGCAGCAGAATGAAATAATCGCAGATAGCATATGTTTTCAAATTCTATGTTCGAGCTGTAATTTTCTCAATACGAAACCATCCACCGATGTCCGAGCGAAAGCCGGTCAAAAAGAAGATGTTGGATGTCACTACCTTCTCCTTACCTATCAGCAAGGAAATAGGAAAAGAAGTCGTTGTAGTATAGTAGGCAATGTGAGGTCTAGTAGGTAGTGTGTTGGCTTATTAGACGTAAGGCCTCGGTTCAAACTCCAGGTCAGGCATCTAAACGAAATATGACAAAATATTAATTCGACGACTTTCTCTCAGAGTTTTTGCCAGAAATCTGCTGAGATTGCCATGAAAAGTTTCTCAAAAATTTGTCTTTTGGAGTCGACTTTAAACTGTAGGTCCCACCACTCATGTATAAAAATTAACGTACACAACATAAGTGGTGTGAGAAACTAGGTCGTGATCCTGACTAAAAGGTTGTAATTACCAATTATGTATGTACATATCGAGCCGTAACCGCAAAAATATCTCAAGCGGAAAAAACGAAATTTTACATGGGAAGGTTTTTATTATTTATTTCTTGTGCAAATTAAGTTAGAAAATTAAACTTTTTTCTGTTATAAATTCATAACGGTACAGAGTGTGACCCTGAAATTTTTATAGATGATGCAAATGATGCCAATGAATTTATTTATTACAAAAAGCGATATTTGAAAAATATGTCGCTTGAGATATTTTTGCGGTTATGGCTCGATATGTGTAGGCTTACTAGACAAGAGCCCGTGGTTCAACCCCAGGCTCAGACATTTCGAACAGCAGACTACTAGCAAAAACTCTGAAGATAAAATAAAATTGCCATGAAAAATTTCTCAGAAATCTTTCGTTCGTAGTCGACTAAAAACTGTAGGTCCCACACCACTCATGTATAAAATAACACACACAACACGAGTGGTGTGAGAAGATAGGTTGTAATCCTGACTAAAGGGTTGTAATAAGCACTTAAGTACGTAAGTAAGTAGGAATAGAATTTAGAAAAATTAATACAATTATGTTTACAAACGATTTCGCGTCGCTCACAACAACTTGGCCTTTGACTGGGCTCAAATTGACGAATTTTGAGTCGTGACTTGAACCTACACCCGTAAAAAATTATACTTCCTTAGAATCTGAAAGTAAACGATCATAAACAAAGTCGTACGTTCTCTAAACGGGCTCTAAAGCAGTTAGCAAACGACTATAATTTTCATTAAGAAATCATCTTCAGTAATGAGTCCCATTCCTGTAAAAATGGGTACGAGAATTAACAAAATTGTCTAATTTGGCACGATTCCAATTCAAAAGGGATCCAAGAGCATCCAATGAATCACTATTTGATATGCATTTTGTGTTGGCGGCATCGTTGGCCCATATTTCTTTGAGAACAAAGTTGACTAGGCAATCGATGTCAACGGGGAGTTCTATAGGATGATAATTATCAACTTCTTTTGGACTGAATTGGATCATCTGGCAACCTACAGCATAAGGTTTTTACAAACGACTGTCTAATGGCACACAACTCAATTCATTTTTGATACTTTGCACGAAAGATTTGAGGGTTTGATCATCTCACGTAGAGGATACATATCGACGCCTCCGTTCTATAACATTCTAAGTCGAAAAAGTGTGTTTTGAGTTATGAGCTCTCAAAGTTTTCACGCCACATACGACCATATTCTAAGGAGATTTTTCCCTATAACTTTAGAACGGATCGGCGCATCTTAACCAAATTTTGACAGTATTTAAGTTAGAGAACGTTGAATGCAAGAACATTAAAAAAGTATACTTAGAACGTTATAGAAATAAGACTTGAGTACCATTGTGCTCAAAGCCTTAATATCTCACTGCAAGCGATCCAATTTGGCCTTATTTATGTGCCATGAGCCATGGAAATTTGAACATTTTAAATGCGTTCTACATAGGGAAGCCGTGGCGGGTATTCGAAGGATGTTTGAAGTTATTGTAGTTTAGTAGAAGCCCAGTTCAGTCATCTTCAACAAAACGAAATATGAAAAAATATTTCTTCGGCGACCGCCTCTCAGCAAATTTCTGGCAAAAATTATGCGAGTAAATAAAAAATTGCCATGAAAAAAAAAATCAAAATCTATTGTTTGGAATCGACTTTAAATTGCAGATCCCGCCACTCATTCATAAAGTCAACACACACAACATGATTAGTGCGAGAAGCTAGGTTGTAATCCTAGCTGAAGGGTTGTAATGACAAATCAAGTAAGTATGTATGTGGGAACGTGAGTAAATAAAATTACCATGTAAAGTTTATCAAAAAATCTGTCATTCGGGGTCGACTTTAAACTGTAGGTCCCGCCACTCATGTATGAATTAACGCACACAACTTAAGTGGTGCGAGAAGCTAGGTTGTAATCCTAGCTGAAGGGTTGTTATGACCAATTATGTATGTATGTGTATATATTCTACGCAGAATAGTCTTTCAAATGAAGAAAAAGTTCCATTTATACATCATACGCTTTACAAAAGACCCTATAAAATGTAGTTGGTGTTGCCAAATAATTGTTAACGAATGGTATACACCTATAGTGGAATTTAATCATTCTCTGAATGTCTAATTATTATGTTTATCCACGTGCTTGGAAAGTTGTGAAAATAATCCAAAATCCTTGGTAAATATTTGTCAAAAGAAATCAGAAATTCAAACTTTGTCTTGTCACCAGCATTGTTTGTCTTCAAGTATGTCTTAATTGTGTTGCCGGATGAAACATCTTAAAGTCTGAAAAGCTGATGATAAAAACAATTTCCAACCATTATGTTGTTGTTGTAATACGATTTGTTACGCAAGTTATAAGCCACTGAGTAAACAAATTCTTTCACACTCTTCTTGATTTTCTTATCGTTTTCAACAATTTTACATCATTCTAGTGGTTAAGTCTTAATGGAATGACAGAAATCCGGGGGCGTTTTAGAAAAGCCCATTTTAAATATTTTTTTTATTAGTTTTCTTAAGAGTGTTTATTTTTAATCTTTATTTGGTTTTATTTTCTTTTTATTTATTTTTATTACATATTTTGTTTCCATTTGATTTCACTGTCACTTCTGTTGTTTTACCAGGTGCACAATATTTTTTTAACACCTGATAACAAAAAAAGTGTGACATTTTACGCTTTTGAAATGGTTTAGTTCTCGTTGTGTGACAAATTTCTCAAAAAAATAAAAAATAAAATAAAAAAAAATTCAAATCGTAGAGCGTGGGGAGTCTAAATGAATTATTTGAGTAATTATTTGAATTTTAGTAACAAGTTTTATGGCTACAAACTTCTGGAAATCAAGTTGTTTTAAACATTTATAGGATTAGATTATAGAAATTCATTTTAACCGATCTCACAAGAATATGGGAAAAATTAATCATTCATCAGACCAGACCCCATGTTTCAACCTCCAACTCAGACATCTTGCACGAAATGAAAAAAATATTTCTTTCAGCGACTTGCTCTCAACAGACTTCGTGCAATTACTCTGAGTGGTAAATAAAATTGCCATGAAAAGTTTTTTAAAAATCTGTCGTTCGAAATCGGCATGAAACTGTTGTATAAAGTTAACACACACAACATGATTGATGTGAGAACCTAGGTTTTATTCCTGACTAGGTAAGAGTGGTACTTTGATACTAGAAGCTCGCTTAAGCAAGCGTAGCGACCCGTTGTGACGCCACAGGTGAACGCAGGCTCTGTACTGACCAAATTCCTCCAAACCAGAGAAGAATAAGAAATTGGTCAGCATACGGGCTGCACATTTAAAGCACGACTATCCCACGCTGGAAAGCCAGCCCGAAAATCTGATAAACGATGATATATCCTTGACATCAATGGATGATAGCACCGTTAAGCCGAGAAGAATTGGAGAGCCAAATAACATAAATCTTCACCTCGCAAGAGATGGACATTGAAAAAGAAAGTGGATAACAGTCTCCTCTTCCTCAGAGGATCTGCACCCACGGCAGAAGTCGTACCCATTACACAATGACTTGTAATCATGGCCACAGTGATCGAGACGATGTTACGACCAAGTCCAAGTAACTGGTTGGTGCGCCTTCTATCTATTGAGGGCCAAGTGAGCCTAGCCGTAAGGCAGGACTCCTCATTGACCCAGGATACGTTAGCGTCTCGAAAGAATTTCTCCAAGTTGATTGAAGAGGATTCCGGAAGTAGTGCACCAGCCCTGGTGAGCTCGTCGGCTCTGCAGTTTCTCGGAATATTACTGTGCCCGGGAACCCAGATAATTGTGACACCGAAGCGCCCAGAAAGAAGGTCGAGACAGCGGCGCCATTTGCTATCGATCCTGGAGTTATTCACAACGTTCGACAGAGATCTTATGGCAGCCTGACTACCAGAAAAGATCGAGATGCAGGTGAAAGGAACACCGTTGATGAGGATCCATTTAACAGAACGCTATGTGGACCCAATGCCTGAAAATAATCCGGCAGCCGGCGGGGAATGTTCAAGTTCAGTTTCCCAGAGTAGACCCCGGTGCCAACTCTACTACCTAGTTTAGAGCCATCGGTGTATACATCCAGGAGTTCAGGGCGGACTAATTTTGTATTAAAAAAATTTTCGTATGTGATAGAGCCTTACTTAAGGGGGAAGAGAGGTAAACTCAGTAATTTGGATACAATATTCAGTGGCATTAACTGTTGATATAAAGGAGATGCATTGAGAACAAGCCTCAGATAATAGTGTGGTATTCAACGAGGCCAAATGCATGTATAAAATCACTAAACTATGCACATGACATCTGAGAACTCTCATACAATTATTCTGACCTGAACAAAGGCCTAATGTTTAATAAGCCAATACACTACCTACTAGACTATGCCGACTTCATTCACACTTAAAAATCGGTGGGAGAAATATGCCACTGTGTGTTATGTTCGGGCAAGCGATCGCTACAATCTTCATCCTCAGCAATGTGATCCATTGCTGGAAAACTTTTCGAATTTTGGATACTGCCAATAAACATGAGATCCTAGATTGTCCAATGCATCCCGATAAACTCACCGTCTGATGAGTATTTCGGGTTGCGGGCATCATCGTTCCATGCTTCTTTGAGAACGACGTCACTGTCAACAGCGACTACTGTCAGTAATTGATTCCCAACCATCTTTTCGTCTGAAGTGAATGATCTGGACACCGACGACAAGTGGTTTCAATAGGACGGCGCTACATGCCACACACCGCTTATATCATTTTGGATATTCATTCTGCACGAACACCATCTCACATGGTTGTAATATTAACTAGCCCCCGAATTCGTGCGATTCGATACCTTTAGACTTTTTCTAGTGGGGTTTCTTACCTTAAAGGTGCATAAGAATAAGCTACAAACCACAGGGGTCCCTTAAAACTAACAAAATGCATTCTTGAAGTGAATTGTGTTGGAAAACAGGAAAGGAAAGGAACTCGGAGAAAGTATTTGACAATTTTTTTTAATGTCCAATATATAATACCTTCGTCACTTTTTTTCGAGAATTGCTTTTTGTAGTAATAATTCTCACTTTATTTTTCTATTGTGAGTAATCATATGAAAAATCTAGATACTGGTGTTTTGCTTTTATATCGTTCAGCATTAAAAATATAAACAAAAGCTACAAAAACAAAACAATGAACTTGTGTACAAATTATCGCACTGCTTAATATAACAAACCCCCGGATTAAAAACTGGCAAACAAGTAAACAAAAATATATCAACAACACTACAATAATAAACGTAAACAACGATGTTTACATTTATAGAGATTTCGAGAAGGCGAAGTCATGAACATTCGTCTTCAAAAAAATCATTATACTGTTTACTTTGCCATTTAAAAGGCCTGAGTTGTTGAAGTTTAGTCAGTCTAGTTTGAATACGCGGCATGTTTGAAGACAGTAATCGTGGTTTGAAGATCTCCGCTACAAAGATCAGTCGAATAATTGTCTAGTAATTGTTATTGTTTATGCAAAGGATATAAACAGAACAAACAATTGTTGTTGTTGTTTATATAAAGTTGTGAAAAGTGGCACACAGAATTGTACGATTAATAAAGAATTTTAACTAAAACTAAACACAGATTTATTTTTATTTTATTTGCAATATACGACCTCATATTTTAAACGTTTTTAAAAGGTAAAAACGCAACAATATATAATATTAGAAAAACAATTAGACAATCACAAACACCCAGAGCCTCTGGTGGAAATCGAACTCACGGCCTTGGGACTTGAAGTATAGCGAACTACCAGTAAGGCTATCGGTATACCAAAAAATAAATTTCAGTCTGATTTATTCACCAGAGTCATGGAAAATACGATACTACGAATGCGCTCCTGCCAGGGGGCATTTGAACTATCTTGTAGTCCAGATATAATTATATCAATAGATCTGTGAAACGAATAAAAAAATGAATTCTTGTTAAGCTTTTCAGGTTTTATATTGGTTTCTATTTACCGTTTCATATGAGTTTAAATTTACAATCGACAAGAATAAAATTCAGTATCTGTTTTAAATATGCTGTCGTCTATCGCCTCGAATAATCATATCAGTGTGCACGTCAACATATTTTTATTTTGTTTTTTGAACTCACACAAGTCTTAAGGTATACAGGACCTTCCTTGTAACGGGGGGATTTTTTAGCTATTATCTTTTTGGCAACACTGGTTTAAACAGCCCACGCATGTTTCGTGTTTTGTTTCACTGTCAAACATCTTCAGTCTTGGTCTATAATTTAACCATGAATCGTCTTACAAACGAACAACGCTTGCAAATCATTGAATTTTATTATCAAAATGCATGCTCTGTTAAGAAAGTTCATCGCGCGCTTCTTCCATTTTATGGTCAGTTTAATCGACCCACTGAAGCGGCTATTCGGGCTATTGTGACTAAGTTTCGCACCAAATTTACATTGTTGGACATTAAACCACCAACACAGCTGTATCGCAGCTGTATCGGCCAGTGTTAATGATGACCATCAATTATCGATTCGTCGCCGTTCGCAGCAATTGGGCCTCTGTTATTTAACAACGTGGAAAATTTTGTGGAAGGATTTAGGTGTGAAGCCTTTCAAAATACAGCTGGTGCAAGAATTGAAGCCGAACGATCTACCGCAACGCAGAATTTTTGGTGAATGGGCTCTTGAAAAGTTGGCCGAAGATCCACTTCTTTATCGAAAAATTGTGTTCAGTGACGAACCTAATTTTTGGCTCAATGGATACGTAAATAAGCAGAATTGTCGATTTTGGAGTGAAGATCAGCCAGAAGCATTGCAAAAGCTACCAATGCATCCAGAAAAAGTGACAGTTTGGTGCGGTTTATGGGCTGGTGGCATCATTGGACCGTACTTCTTCAAAGATGCTGCGAATCGTAACGTAACTGTGAAAAGTGAGCGCTACCGTGAGATAATATCCAACGTTTTTGGATTGACTTATGACAGGCGAGTTCGGTGAACATTTTATTTCACGTTCGGGACCGGTCAATTGGCCGCCTACATCGTGCGATTTAACGCCTTTAGACTATTTTTTGTGGGGCTAAGCTCATGCCTATACAGACAAGCCCGCTTCAATTTACGACAACATTGAAGCATTTATTCGTGAGATACCGGCCGAAACGTTGGAAAAAAAAAAAAAAGTATACTTAGAACGTTATAGAATGGAGGCGTCGATATGTGAACTTAGCAAAGAAATCGTTTAATTTAACTTTTTCTTGTGGGGTTTTCTTATGTCGCAACTTCTTGAGAATAAGCTACAAGCCTCAAGAAATAAGACTTGAGTACCATTGTGCTCAAAGCCTTAATATCTCACTGCAAGCGATCCAATTTGGCCTTATTTATGTGCCATGAGCCATGGAAATTTGAACATTTTAAATGCGTTCTACATAGGGAAGCCGTGGCGGGTATTCGAACGATGTTTGAAGTTATTGTAGTTTAGTAGAAGCCCAGTTCAGTCATCTTCAACAAAACGAAATATGAAAAAATATTTCTTCGGCGACCGCCTCTCAGCAAATTTCTGGCAAAAATTATGCGAGTAAATAAAAAATTGCCATGAAAAAAAAAATCAAAATCTATTGTTTGGAATCGACTTTAAATTGCAGATCCCGCCACTCATTCATAAAGTCAACACACACAACATGATTAGTGCGAGAAGCTAGGTTGTAATCCTAGCTGAAGGGTTGTAATGACAAATCAAGTAAGTATGTATGTGGGAACGTGAGTAAATAAAATTACCATGTAAAGTTTATCAAAAAATCTGTCATTCGGGGTCGACTTTAAACTGTAGGTCCCGCCACTCATGTATGAATTAACGCACACAACTTAAGTGGTGCGAGAAGCTAGGTTGTAATCCTAGCTGAAGGGTTGTTATGACCAATTATGTATGTATGTGTATATATTCTACGCAGAATAGTCTTTCAAATGAAGAAAAAGTTCCATTTATACATCATACGCTTTACAAAAGACCCTATAAAATGTAGTTGGTGTTGCCAAATAATTGTTAACGAATGGTATACACCTATAGTGGAATTTAATCATTCTCTGAATGTCTAATTATTATGTTTATCCACGTGCTTGGAAAGTTGTGAAAATAATCCAAAATCCTTGGTAAATATTTGTCAAAAGAAATCAGAAATTCAAACTTTGTCTTGTCACCAGCATTGTTTATCTTCAAGTATGTCTTAATTGTGTTGCCGGATGAAACATCTTAAAGTCTGAAAAGCTGATGATAAAAACAATTTCCAACCATTATGTTGTTGTTGTAATACGATTTGTTACGCAAGTTATAAGCCACTGAGTAAACAAATTCTTTCACACTCTTCTTGATTTTCTTATCGTTTTCAACAATTTTACATCATTCTAGTGGTTAAGTCTTAATGGAATGACAGAAATCCGGGGGCGTTTTAGAAAAGCCCATTTTAAATATTTTTTTTATTAGTTTTCTTAAGAGTGTTTATTTTTAATCTTTATTTGGTTTTATTTTCTTTTTATTTATTTTTATTACATATTTTGTTTCCATTTGATTTCACTGTCACTTCTGTTGTTTTACCAGGTGCACAATATTTTTTTAACACCTGATAACAAAAAAAAGTGTGACATTTTACGCTTTTGAAATGGTTTAGTTCTCGTTGTGTGACAAATTTCTCAAAAAAATAAAAAATAAAATAAAAAAAAATTCAAATCGTAGAGCGTGGGGAGTCTAAATGAATTATTTGAGTAATTATTTGAATTTTAGTAACAAGTTTTATGGCTACAAACTTCTGGAAATCAAGTTGTTTTAAACATTTATAGGATTAGATTATAGAAATTCATTTTAACCGATCTCACAAGAATATGGGAAAAATTAATCATTCATCAGACCAGACCCCATGTTTCAACCTCCAACTCAGACATCTTGCACGAAATGAAAAAAATATTTCTTTCAGCGACTTGCTCTCAACAGACTTCGTGCAATTACTCTGAGTGGTAAATAAAATTGCCATGAAAAGTTTTTTAAAAATCTGTCGTTCGAAATCGGCATGAAACTGTTGTATAAAGTTAACACACACAACATGATTGATGTGAGAACCTAGGTTTTATTCCTGACTAGGTAAGAGTGGTACTTTGATACTAGAAGCTCGCTTAAGCAAGCGTAGCGACCCGTTGTGACGCCACAGGTGAACGCAGGCTCTGTACTGACCAAATTCCTCCAAACCAGAGAAGAATAAGAAATTGGTCAGCATACGGGCTGCACATTTAAAGCACGACTATCCCACGCTGGAAAGCCAGCCCGAAAATCTGATAAACGATGCTATATCCTTGACATCAATGGATGATAGCACCGTTAAGCCGAGAAGAATTGGAGAGCCAAATAACATAAATCTTCACCTCGCAAGAGATGGACATTGAAAAAGAAAGTGGATAACAGTCTCCTCTTCCTCAGAGGATCTGCACCCACGGCAGAAGTCGTACCCATTACACAATGACTTGTAATCATGGCCACAGTGATCGAGACGATGTTACGACCAAGTCCAAGTAACTGGTTGGTGCGCCTTCTATCTATTGAGGGCCAAGTGAGCCTAGCCGTAAGGCAGGACTCCTCATTGACCCAGGATACGTTAGCGTCTCGAAAGAATTTCTCCAAGTTGATTGAAGAGGATTCCGGAAGTAGTGCACCAGCCCTGGTGAGCTCGTCGGCTCTGCAGTTTCCCGGAATATTACTGTGCCCGGGAACCCAGATAATTGTGACACCGAAGCGCCCAGAAAGAAGGTCGAGACAGCGGCGCCATTTGCTATCGATCCTGGAGTTATTCACAACGTTCGACAGAGATCTTATGGCAGCCTGACTACCAGAAAAGATCGAGATGCAGGTGAAAGGAACACCGTTGATGAGGATCCATTTAACAGAACGCTATGTGGACCCAATGCCTGAAAATAATCCGGCAGCCGGCGGGGAATGTTCAAGTTCAGTTTCCCAGAGTAGACCCCGGTGCAAACTCTACTACCGAGTTTAGAGCCATCGGTGTATACATCCAGGAGTTCAGGGCGGACTAATTTTGTATTAAAAAAATTTTCGTATGTGATAGAGCCTTACTTAAGGGGGAAGAGAGGTAAACTCAGTAATTTGGATACAATATTCAGTGGCATTAACTGTTGATATAAAGGAGATGCATTGAGAACAAGCCTCAGATAATAGTGTGGTATTCAACGAGGCCAAATGCATGTATAAAATCACTAAACTATGCACATGACATCTGAGAACTCTCATACAATTATTCTGACCTGAACAAAGGCCTAATGTTTAATAAGCCAATACACTACCTACTAGACTATGCCGACTTCATTCACACTTAAAAATCGGTGGGAGAAATATGCCACTGTGTGTGATGTTCGGGCAAGCGATCGCTACAATCTTCATCCTCAGCAATGTGATCCATTGCTGGAAAACTTTTCGAATTTTGGATACTGCCAATAAACATGAAATCCTAGATTGTCCAATGCATCCCGATAAACTCACCGTCTGATGAGTATTTCGGGTTGCGGGCATCATCGTTCCATGCTTCTTTGAGAACGACGTCACTGTCAACAGCGACTACTGTCAGTAATTGATTCCCAACCATCTTTTCGTCTGAAGTGAATGATCTGGACACCGACGACAAGTGGTTTCAATAGGACGGCGCTACATGCCACACACCGCTTATATCATTTTGGATATTCATTCTGCACGAACACCATCTCACATGGTTGTAATATTAACTAGCCCCCGAATTCGTGCGATTCGATACCTTTAGACTTTTTCTAGTGGGGTTTCTTACCTTAAAGGTGCATAAGAATAAGCTACAAACCACAGGGGTCCCTTAAAACTAACAAAATGCATTCTTGAAGTGAATTGTGTTGGAAAACAGGAAAGGAAAGGAACTCGGAGAAAGTATTTGACAATTTTTTTTAATGTCCAATATATAATACCTTCGTCACTTTTTTTCGAGAATTGCTTTTTGTAGTAATAATTCTCACTTTATTTTTCTATTGTGAGTAATCATATGAAAAATCTAGATACTGGTGTTTTGCTTTTATATCGTTCAGCATTAAAAATATAAACAAAAGCTACAAAAACAAAACAATGAACTTGTGTACAAATTATCGCACTGCTTAATATAACAACAAACCCCCGGATTAAAAACTGGCAAACAAGTAAACAAAAATATATCAACAACACTACAATAATAAACGTAAACAACGATGTTTACATTTATAGAGATTTCGAGAAGGCGAAGTCATGAACATTCGTCTTCAAAAAAATCATTATACTGTTTACTTTGCCATTTAAAAGGCCTGAGTTGTTGAAGTTCAGTCAGTCTAGTTTGAATACGCGGCATGTTTGAAGACAGTAATCGTGGTTTGAAGATCTCCGCTACAAAGATCAGTCGAATAATTGTCTAGTAATTGTTATTGTTTATGCAAAGGATATAAACAGAACAAACAATTGTTGTTGTTGTTTATATAAAGTTGTGAAAAGTGGCACACAGAATTGTACGATTAATAAAGAATTTTAACTAAAACTAAACACAGATTTATTTTTATTTTATTTGCAATATACGACCTCATATTTTAAACGTTTTTAAAAGGTAAAAACGCAACAATATATAATATTAGAAAAACAATTAGACAATCACAAACACCCAGAGCCTCTGGTGGAAATCGAACTCACGGCCTTGGGACTTGAAGTATACCGAACTACCAGTAAGGCTATCGGTATACCAAAAAATAAATTTCAGTCTGATTTATTCACCAGAGTCATGGAAAATACGATACTACGAATGCGCTCCTGCCAGGGGGCATTTGAACTACCTTGTAGTCCAGATATAATTATATCAATAGATCTGTGAAACGAATAAAAAAATGAATTCTTGTTAAGCTTTTCAGGTTTTATATTGGGTTCTATTTACCGTTTCATATGAGTTTAAATTTACAATCGACAAGAATAAAATTCAGTATCTGTTTTAAATATGCTGTCGTCTATCGCCTCGAATAATCATATCAGTGTGCACGTCAACATATTTTTATTTTGTTTTTTGAACTCACACAAGTCTTAAGGTATACAGGACCTTCCTTGTAACGGGGGGATTTATTAGCTATTATCTTTTTGGCAACACTGGTTTAAACAGCTCACGCATGTTTCGTGTTTTGTTTCACTGTCAAACATCTTCAGTCTTGGTCTATAATTTAACCATGAATCGTCTTACAAACGAACAACGCTTGCAAATCATTGAATTTTATTATCAAAATGCATGCTCTGTTAAGAAAGTTCATCGCGCGCTTCTTCCATTTTATGGTCAGTTTAATCGACCCACTGAAGCGGCTATTCGGGCTATTGTGACTAAGTTTCGCACCAAATTTACATTGTTGGACATTAAACCACCAACACAGCTGTATCGCAGCTGTATCGCAGCTGTATCGGCCAGTGTAAATGATGACCATCAATTATCGATTCGTCGCCGTTCGCAGCAATTGGGCCTCTGTTATTTAACAACGTGGAAAATTTTGTGGAAGGATTTAGGTGTGAAGCCTTTCAAAATACAGCTGGTGCAAGAATTGAAGCCGAACGATCTACCGCAACGCAGAATTTTTGGTGAATGGGCTCTTGAAAAGTTGGCCGGAGATCCACTTCTTTATCGAAAAATTGTGTTCAGTGACGAACCTAATTTTTGGCTCAATGGATACGTAAATAAGCAGAATTGTCGATTTTGGAGTGAAGATCAGCCAGAAGCATTGCAAAAGCTACCAATGCATCCAGAAAAAGTCACAGTTTGGTGCGGTTTATGGGCTGGTGGCATCATTGGACCGTACTTCTTCAAAGATGCTGCGAATCGTAACGTAACTGTGAAAAGTGAGCGCTACCGTGAGATAATATCCAACGTTTTTGGATTGACTTATGACAGGCGAGTTCGGTGAACATTTTATTTCACGTTCGGGACCGGTCAATTGGCCGCCTACATTGTGCGATTTAACGCCTTTAGACTATTTTTTGTGGGGCTAAGCTCATGCCTATACAGACAAGCCCGCTTCAATTTACGACAACATTGAAGCATTTATTCGTGAGATACCGGCCGAAACGTTGGAAAAAGTATGCCAAAATTGGACAACACGGATGGACCATTTGAGGCGCAGTCGCGGTCAAAATTTGCATGAAATAATCTTCAAACATTATATTATATGGACAGTACCATCGATTCAAATAAAGAGTTCATGCATTTTTCTGAATTTTATGTGTTTTTTTTTTGAAAAATTTTCCTATAGCTCTTAAAAAATCACCCATTATATAAAAAAACTCATAAATTATGTTGTAAGTTAAGCATTGAGTCTCTTGTACGCTGCTATGAATGAATTGCACTAAAAAGTTACGCAGAACTAAAAAAAAAATTGAGAATGAAAGAAAAAAGACAACGAATTTTAATATGTTTATCATGAATAAGGAATACAATACTCCACTACATGTTATGGATGACATTATAAAGTCAACATTGTCGTCAGTCGACGGACACCTCATTTCGTTATTCGATTCGTTTGCCTCTCTGGCTGGCATGTATGACGTTATCCCTGTCATCAGTGAAGTAGTTTTCTTAAGGTGGCTGCCTTTTCTTATCGCACTTCAATGCATTCTGTTTATTTCTTTATACGCTTTTGTTTTTTTTCTGTTTCGCGAAACAATGGCGTTAAATAAAGTTATCACTGACGGTGTTGCAGTTTTTTCGTTTTGGCAGTTTTTAAAGAAAAGAAGATTTCTTTAGTTTCACTGTGATCCTTATCTCTTAAGAGAAAATGAAATTTGATTGTGTACCCCATATATTAAACTGCATGAATCGGGAGTTGAGTTGTTGCTTTTGGTATTACATGTATTCTTTACTTAGTGGCAAGTAATTCAAATTCAAACTTGCTTTACTTCACTCACCTTATGCAAGCCTGTCTGCATTTTTTATTTAATTTTTTTTTTTTTGACATACAACGGTGTATGTAGACTTTTTCCTTCGACTATATTAATGCTCCTGCATTATCGTTGGTGATATTTGTTTATTCACTTGGTAACGGCATTCCTTTAAACGTGTAGAAAATGTTACACAGTTTTTTTTTTTTTTTGTTAACCTAACGTTAACGGTTAACATGCAAAGAGTGTACACGAATACTCTTTTACAAAACGACATTGAATATCACATGCAAATATTAAGTCTATTTTATCGGAACGCAGCTGCAAGCTTGATCTATTTTATGATCGCCGTAATTGTACTAACGAGCGAAATGTGGTGCAAAGCGCTGTATAAATTTGAGTCCACTGGTTCAGTAAACGATCGACCAATACCTGTACACCGAAGAAATGCAAGATCTATTTCGCTTTTAAGTAAAAACAACTGCGTAAGCCTATAAGTACTGTGAATATTAAGCTCTTAGGGTATCTAAAGCTTAAACTCTGTGCAACATAATTGCCTCTCTTAAGCATTTTGTCTGCCCTGGTATATAAAACACACCAAACCGCATGCAAAATGTTTACACTTAATGCCGTCCTCGAAACCAGACGCAATAGCGCCTAATGGTATTACGCTTACGCAGGAAGTATTTTGTTGACAGTTAATGTCATCAACACTGTTTTGCTCTTTTTTTTAAGTGCAGCTACAATCAAAGAATATGGATATCATGGCATATTTATATCAGGTAAGAGCAATTCAACAGCTGACGAGTCTTAGAATGTCAAAATTTTGTTGTTTTTTTAGTGTTTTGTAACCATTTTTATAAATTTTTTTAACATTTCTCTTTCTATTGTTATTCGTCAGTCAGTTATGAAGCTGTTTTTGACATTCCGCGTACTCTTTAACAAAAACAAAATGCCTGTTGTTTTTGCATTGTTGTACTTGTTGTATTCTTGCGGTTACCTCTTATGAATATGCCTTGCTCGTGTCCTATGTGTGTAAAAAGCCGAAGATGTTCTTACCCTGAGGGACATTGGTGCGACGTCTGTTTTTAACACCAGAAAAATAAATAAAAAGTGGTCAAACAACAAAAACGCACGATGAGAACAACGCATGATGAGAACAACGCATTGTTACGCTCTTGGTTTCTGTAACCTTCCCTTCTATCTTTCCCCCCGCGTCATGTAACATTTTTGAAAAATATTCCAAAATATGTTGAAATGCACATTCTATATATTTTATTTTCTTTGCTACAATGCATTCTCTGTTGCATTCTATAAAAAAAGAAAAAGTTGTTGATTGTCGCTGGCAGCTAATTGAACACTTCTAGGTGAGAATGTGTTAAGAAATTACGCTGTGTATGGTTTTATAACGCAAAAGAGAGAGAGAGAGTGAATAAAAACAAAATGGTAAACCATTAATATGGGCTGACCGAACAAAGGATGATAAAGTTCAACAACAACAACAGCAGTAGCTACAATGATGAAATTAATCAGTAATAAAAAAAATAACGTCATCAATATCATCAACTTTGGTTTTCTGCTTCAAAATACCGAAAAAAAGACAACAATAGTATGTCAACGATAACGCAAAATAATGGTGACCAATAAAGAAAAGGGAACGAGTACATAAAAATGATGAACAGTTAGTTGTGCTTGACTATTGAAAACCCTACAATACCCTTCATTAGTATACAAGTTAGTATACAACACTTATAATTGATTTTCATCGAACACCGCAGAATAATTAGGGGTAGGGTACCTTGGAAGCTTAATGGCTAGTGTCCAAGCAGATGGCAAGAGTCGTAATTTCAATTCTCACAAGAGATTCTGTTCTCTAACACAATATCAAGCATAAGGTCTCAGTTATTTGTAATCGAATTTACAATTAAAAATAAAATAAAGAACAGACGTTTAGACCCAACACGTCAACGTACGACAAGGTCTTTGATCGTAGAAGGGATTATGCTCAAATATTGTATATAAGCAGAGGTCAGTCTACCAAGATGAAGATTTGGCCTAATAAAGGAACTAAATAGGGCTCGCAATAAAGTCTTAGGCTGTCCAAATATCTGTTTAGGCATGCTTGTGACTTCAAATGCATGATAGTGACTTCAACTGCATGATTGTGACTTTAACTGCATGATAGGGACTTCAACTATATGATTGTCATTTCAACTGCATGATTTTGACTTCAACTGCATAATAGGGACTTCAACTACATGATTATTACTTCAACTGCATGATAGTGACTTCATGGTTGTAACTTCAACTGCATGATTGTGACTTCAAGCTTCTTCCTTTTGCTACATCGTAATCTCTGCGGTTTACACTTTATATGAAATCGTTTTGCATGAGTGTCAATGACACTTGCCAACAACATTTAGGGTTTAAGAAGACTTTCAGTGCGTGGCATTATTCATTTCTGTTCACATTTTCTGCGTTATCTTGTTTGTACCCAAAGTTAACATTAAATAGTTTGCCTGGTCAACATAGTCAATTAAAATGTAGAAAGTTTTTCTGCATGTTGTGCCATATCTGGTTAGTTCATATGCTCTTCAGTTATCTGGAATGTACGTATTACCAGAGACAGCTGAATTTTGTGCTGCTCAAGCTAGAGATCATTTCATGGAAACATAGAGCTGTTACAGCTGCCTAACTTTCCGAAAGTATGCTAATATATCTCATGATATTAAGATCGTTACTGGGCGTCTTTTGACTGATTATAGAAGGACTTGAACTTTGAACTTTTTATGCGAGAACATTACCTAATTGGACATTACACCCTCTTTGTGAGCTTTACGACGTAGCTTCTCACACCACTAATGGGCAATGTCTTAATTTTATTTGTTAATGGCCTTATCTAGAACAGATTTGCTCAACTTTTCATGCCAATTTTAATTGACTCCCAGAATTTTTTCTAGAAAATTGCTAAGAAGAAGTCTCCAGAAAATTTGCCATATATGTTCGAAATGTCTGAGACTGGATTTGAACTGTGGACTCCCGTATAATACGCCATCACACTACCTACTAGACTACAGCGACATCTAACCATTACTAATTCCATATTAGTCAACCAACCTTCTTTTTAACCTTCTTGCCTGTTGAAAGAAATGAACCCTTCTTCCTTCTTTATTAAACGGCAATATACTGACTTCAAGAGAAAGGACTCATTCAACTAAAAACAAAAAGTACTTTCAAAAGCACTGAAGTCTTTAGTTTCTCTAGTCTATAGTATGTTGGTTTATTAGACGTGAGGCCATGGTTCAAAGTCCAGGTCAGACATCTCCTACAAAACGAAATATGAAAACATTTCAGCGGCGACTTCCTCTCAACAGATTTCTGGCACAAATAAAATCAATAATGCCATGGAAAGTTTCTCAAAAAAAAAAATTGTCGTCTGGAGTCAACTTTAAACTGTAAGTCCCATCACGCACGTATAAAATTAATACGCACAACATGGGTGGTGTGAGAAACTAGGTCGCAATCCTGGTTGAAGGGCTAATTATGTATGTATGATTGCTAAAAAGAAATTTCCGGAAAATGTTTCGTTTCTTAGATATATTTGAGACTACGGCAACTGCTAAGCACTACTATTTCTATATTAATCAACATAACTATACATATATATGTACATACATAATTAGTCATTACAACTTTCAGTCAGCATTGCGACCTAGTTTCTCACACCACTTATGTTATGTGTGTTAATTTTATACATGAGTAGCGGGAACTACTGTTTAAAGTCAACTCCGAACGACAGATTTTTGAGAAGCTTTTCATGGCAATTTTTTATTTACCCTTTGAGCTTTTGCCAGAAATCTGCAGGGAGAATTCGCCGAAGAAATACTCTTTGTATTTCGTTTTAAAGTCTGACCTGGGGCCTGAACCCTGGCTTTACGTCTAATAAGCCTACACACTACCTACTAGACTACGGCGACTTCTTGACTATACTAACCTTATTCTTTACCTTTTTGTCCTTTCAAAGAAGACAACATAACTTTCGCTTTTATTAAACGATGATCTTTCTAGCACAAGGACTCATAGTCTATGGTTCTTCCTCTAACAAAAGCAAAAACTCCGTTCAATTACATTAAGCATACGTAAGATGTCTGTTGCTTACCAAACAAATCTTGCAACATATATTGCCGATCTTAGTATAGCGGCCACATCAACATCCATAAAAAATTAAAAACAAAATTTAAAAAAAATAAAAAAAATTAAAGTAAACATCATCAACCATGATGATGGCGTTGACAATGACAGCTACAACAAGGAAAATCGGTTAGTCAATGGTGTAGACTTGGAATCCTACATTGTATACGTGTACGTTTTACCAACAACTAACCACGAGTAGATGCAATAAGCTTTGCAACACAAAAAAAAAAAAAATAACAAAATTAATAAAAAAAAATTAATATAAACGAAACGACCGAACTATATCCATTTCATTATAATTTACTGCACTTTGTAAATTGTTGTGGTCAATTAATGTCAGCGTGTTACCATAAAAGAGAAAAAATTCCCAAACTCTACTACCAATAGTTTTAGTGTCCTCAAAGTGTTTCCTTTAAGGTTTGGTTGATGTTGTTTGCCGTACAACATGTTGTAATACAAAACAATATTGCCAATATATTGTAAATATTAATAAATAATGTTGCAACATTTTCAACATTTTTATATGACTTTTATTTAAAACATATGAATTCTGCATAAAGGAAATTTACTACATACAACATGTAAGGAATGCATATAAATTTGGAGTGGGGAGGTTGTAATTGGGAACATATTTTTATTTAAAATTACAAGCCTAATGGGAACATAGTTAAACATTTAAAGTTATTGGAACGGCAATATTTAGGGTGAAGAATTCTGATTTCATTTGATCCAATTTTACTCTTTTAAAAACCGTTTCTCTGGAGAATCCAATTCCATCAATATGTTCGTCGTGACATTTATTAAGAGGAACATACATAAATAATTGCTCAGTCTGGATTACGACCTAGCTTCTCACACCACTTAAGTTATGTGTATTAATTTTATACATGAGCGGGGGGCCCTACAGTTTAAAGTCGACTCCGAACGACAGATTTTTTAGCAACCTTTAATGGTAATTTTATTTACTTTTAGAGATTTTGCCAGAAATCTGGTAAGAGGAAGTCGCCGAAGAAATGTTTTATTATTTTCGTTTTGTTGTCTGACCTGACGTTTGAACCGCAGCCTTACGTCTAATAAGCCGACACACTATCTACTAGATTACGACGACTTCAAGGGGAATACTGGAACTTGGATCTAAAATTTTTCACGGCTCTACGATTGAACTCAAGAAATAATTAATAGATGATGAAACCACACTAGAATATACATTTGAGGATAACAAACTGTGTTGGCATTCGAGGCCAGTAAAGTGAAAGAGCCATCATAAATCATTTAAAGCTAAAAAAAGTTTCCAAACTATCTGAAGACACTTTGAAAAAGTAACTTTGTTTGAAAATTCCCTTTAATGATCAACATACTGGAACCTTGGGAACAAGCAATTTGTGCAATTATTGAACTATGCATGGTACATCCGCTTAGTCCAATTTTGGCATATTTTTTCCAACGTTTCGGCCGGTATCTCACGAATAAATGATTCAATGTTGTCTTCCAATGCGTCAATTGAAGCGGGCTTGTCTGTATAGACATGAGCTTTAACATACCCCACAAAAAATAGTCTAAAGGCGTTAAATCGCACGATCTAGGCGGCCAATTGACCGGTCCCGAACGTGAAATAAAATGTTCACCGAATTCGCTTCTCAATAAGTCCATTGTTACGCGTGCTGTGTGGCATGTGGCACCGTCTTGTTGAAACCACATGTCATGCAAGTCAAGCTCTTGCATTTTGGGCAAAAAAAGTTGGATATCATCTCACGGTAGCGCTCACCATTCACAGTTACGTTACGATTCGCAGCATCTTTGAAGAAGTACGGTCCAATGATGCCACCAGCCCATGAACTGCACCAAACTGTGACTTTTTCTGAATGCATTGGTAGCTTTTGCAATGCTTCTGGCTGATCTTCACTCCAAAATCGACAATTCTGCTTATTTACGTATCCATTGAGCCAAAAATGAGCTTCGTCGCTGAACACAATTTTTCGATAAAGAATTGGATCTTCGGCCAACTTTCCAAGAGCCCATTTACCAAAAATTCTGCGTTGCGGTAGGTCGTTCGGCTTTAATTCTTGCATAAGCTGTATTTTGATAGGCTTCACACCTAAATCCTTCCGCAAAATTTTCCACGTTGTTGAGTAACAGAGGCCCAATAGCTGCGAACGGCGACGAATCGATAATTGATGGTCATCATTAACACTGGCCGATACAGCTGCGATATTTTCTTCAGTTCGAACTCTATGTAAGTGTGTTTGTGGTTTAATGTCCAACAATGTAAATTTGTTGCGAAATTTAGTCACAATAGCCCGAATAGCCGCTTCAGTGGGTCGATTTAACTGACCATAAAATTGAAGAAGCGCGCGATGAACTTTCTTAACAGAGCACGCATTTTGATAATAAAATTCAATGATTTGCAAGCATTGTTCGTTTGTAAAACGATTCATGGTTAAATTATAGACCAAACTGAAGATGTTTGACAGTGAAACAAAACACGAAACGTGCGTGAGCTGTTTAAACCAGTGTTGCCAAAAAGATAATAGCTAAAAAATCACCCGCTATAACCGCTGTGGCACGCAGTCTTGAAGACAACACTGAAATATTGATTTCTTGTCACCCTCAACTCGTTTGTCCTGAATCTTGGCTTAAGAATTTCTTGCCTACAACTTCAGCTCTTATAAGAATTGCAGCCCGACGGCCTTCGATTGCGTGGCGTCATTGATAATTGCGATCATTTAAACTGAGAGAAAATAATCATTTTTATTCATTCATTATCTTCTTCAAGTACAGACTGGCTTTCTGAATTTTCGGCTTCCTTGTGGGTTCCTCTTTAAGATCGGAGTTGTGTTTTCTCAGGATATGCGCAATCCATCGCGATTTATTTGCGACAATTTCCTTAATTATAGAAACTTGGTAGGGTTTTTCACATAAGAAATATGTACTGTCACGAACAGATATTGGAAAGTAACTACATATTAGAGATACCAACTGCATTCAAGCGTTTAAAACGGCTATTGACAGTACATTCCAAACATGATCTGACTAATCCCAGTAGCCTTTGAATGTATTTTTCTTTAAATATTTAATTGGAGGTTATCGCACTAAGATACTATTCCAAAGTTAGGGATATGAATGACATTCGTTCACGTTGATTCGTGAATGACATGATTTGCTGCTTTAGCCGCCGTTAGTAAATTCACGTATGTCGAGACTTCATAAAATCGAGATCAAATATCAATAAAAATTATATACCAAATATGTCTGTCTACGTGGGTAACTCTATAATGGCTGTCGATTTAAGTCATGAGCTAGTTTGCTAGGTTAGGTTAGGTTAGAGGACGTGTACTTGCCAATTAAGACAAGTACAGTACACGGAGGTCGAATTGACCCATTGTACAACGTCCTAGTTTCTCACACCACTTATGTTGTATGTGTTAATTTTATACATGAGTGGTGGGACCTACAGTTTAAAGTCGACTCCGAACGACAGATTTTTATTTATTGAGAAACTTTTCATGGCAATTTTTATTTACTCTCAGAGTTTTTGCCAGAAATCTACTGAGAGGAAGTCGCCGAAAAAATACTTTTTGTATTTTGTCTTTGATGCCTGGCCTGGGGCTCGAACCCAGGCTTTTGCGTCTAATAAGCTAACACACTACCTACTAGACTACGGCGACTTCAAAAGTTTGCTATCAATGGCTAAATAAATGGCAACACTGTGCTCATTGATAGCTATTCACCAAAAATTATCGGAAGTACTCTCGCCTAAGTGCGATTAGACTGATAAGTGCTTTTAGGACAATATCTGAAGAAGCGGACTATTATTGGCAAAGACCATGCCGATAGACATATTGGTGAATGAACTGAGACGTCTTGAGGTCTCATGGCAAGCTGCGGCTATAAAAACGGAAAAGCGATGGATTTCCATGTACAAATGACCTTCACGACTGGAAGACAGTTTGAAGAGAACGAGGACATCTCACCTTATATCCCTAATACGATACTATATGGCATACGGCATGTTATTCCATGAATTTGTTAGGAGAAGGGTTTGGCAAGCAGTGGATCTCATGCCATGGGCCATGAAGTTGAGTTGAATTTCTACGTGACCCAGTCCTTTACCCGGCATGGTTTCAGAAAAAAAAAAATACATAGATTTGGATTCCCTAACTGTGTGGATGCCGATGAACTTTTGAAACATATTCCCCTATGCTAGATGACCCAGAGAAATAAAATCAGCTTATAAATACAAAATATTCTATGGAACCAGTACAGTCAATGTATACATACATACATAATTTGCCATTACAACCCTTTAGCCAGGATTACGACATTTATTTAGCGCATGTTAATTTTATACATGACTGGAGGGAACTACAGTACGAAAGTTTTTTTTTTTTTAAGAAACTTTTTCATGGCCTCATGTCTAATAAGCCAACACACTACCTACTAGACTACGTTGACTGTAGTCTAAAGCTGATGTTATATGTATGTATGTATGTATTCCAACCGTTGGAGATACAGACGCAGAATTTGAGAGAACTTTAAAGCTAACCAGCCTTTAAAAGCTGTTATCTACCTGCAGCTTCGCGGAGAAAGAATGGTTAACTGATATATAGTAGTGGATGGGAAACATATGTAAGTGTCTTAGGAATAATCGCCAGGTTAGAACAAAAATATATTAAAAAAGAAGTTGGAGTATCACCTAGAAACCTTTTTATGCTGCAACCCCTAGGGAATATATTGTCCAATGCGGCCAAGGTTGTATAGAATAAATTAACGGAATATAGGGTGATATTCAAGTCCTTATTACATTACCAACGACTGCTTTCATCAATGAATTTAAAACAATCAATTTCAGCTCACCATGATAAAATCAACACCCAACATGTCCTTACAACTGCAAAACTTTTTAAACCACAGAAGCCCAAAATAATTACTGTGAACAAGACAAGAAGGTGATTAAATGCGAAAAAATTTATGTGAACTGTGAAGAAAAACAAAAAAGAGAAGTTAGGTAAGAAAAATTAATGAAAAAATAAACAATAATTATAAACACTATAAAATTATATACATTTATGGGCCATATTCCTGGACATACTATATGTTCGTGGAATAATTTATTATGAAGTACGGCAAAAAAAAGTTCACTTTAACATAAATTCCGGTTTTAACAAACCGAACTTTAATATTATTCTTTTAGCGGGTTTTAGGTTGCTTATGTCTGGCAATTAACATAATGACAGTCTTGTTAACATTATGAACAGATCTGAATGTGTTTAAATAAAGAAAAAAAAATAAAAAAACGTTTTAATACTGCAATAAAAAGCTGCCAATAGTGGTATGTCCTATGTGTGGTTAAATTATAATCGCATGTGCAGAGTAAATGATGTTTAAGAAAAATTCTCTACACTAGTCGACAACTCAAAATTACTTTCTTTAACAAGGTCATGTGTCCCATTTAGAGATGAGCTTTCAATTAAAAATAATAGGTTGGATGGTATCTTTGATACCAAATCTGTTGAAAATTGTTTCACAATTAAATTCTGTTGGCCTCTAATTGTCGAGACAAGTTTGATACAAGTTGACCTCTGTGTCCACTTTTAATTGGACTTCGTTTGGTATTCTTTCCTTATGGAATTATACACTGAGCACGCCCAATGGAGTCACCTTAGTCTAGTACGTAGTGTGTTGGCTTATTAGACGCAAGGCCACGGTTCAAACCCCAGGTCAGACATCAAAACGAAAATATTAAACCATTTCTTCGGCGACTTCCTCTCAGCAGATTTCTGGCAAAAACTCTAAGAGTAAATAAAATTGTCGTTCGGAGTCGACTTTAAACAGTATGTCTCGCCACTCATATATAAAATTAACGCACACAACATGAGCGGTGTGAGAACCTAGGCCGTAAACCTGACTGATGGGTTGTAATGGCCAATTATGTATGTATGTACGCCTTATCAAGCACACAGAGTATCGAGTGATTTGCGGTGACGAGCAAGGCAAAGAGCATTCCGTACAGCTGAAAAAGGTTGAAAACCAAATTTTGAAACATTGGTTGATCAAGATTCCAGAAGAGCTTACACAATCAGTGGCCAAGACTCAAGCAGCCATTTCAAAGCGTTTAAAAGCAACAGAATTCATTCAAAAGCATGGAAATAGAATGAAACTTGAACTGAAGGTTTGACACGTTGAAAGACAATTATGCAGGTCTAGTTGCAGGTTGTTTGAAAAGAAATCATTTATGCTTTAAATTATCCCTGACAACGTAAAATGCCTTCATTACGACAACAAGAAGCATAAGAGCCCATATGTGGAGGGCGAAAAATGAGCTGAATTTAGAGCCAAGCAGAATATTTATGGCGCCAAGGTAATGCTCTGTATTTGGTGATCCATTATGAGCTTCTAAAAGTAGTTCAGACCATGCCCTAACCCCCGTACATGCAGCAGTTATTTTGTTCGAAGTGAGAATACGTTGAAAGTTCCATTAAAACTAGGCCACTATTTTTTTTTTTATCATGACTGCACTCGATCTCATATTGCGGATCGAGTCAAAAAGCATTTGGAAAACAGGTCTAGACGACCTTGCTCCTTCTAACTACCGTTTATTTCGATTAATACAGGTCCTCATACGATTCATTTCAAAGCAAAGTATCAAAAATTGGCTTGATTTGTTCATTTCCTTAAAAACAAGCGGTTTGCTTGGAATCAGAGATCAGCAATGAGTCTTCAAAAAGATGAGTAGAATCGAATCATACTCATAATTTCTAATACTTATGTACATATACGCATTTATAGAAGTCGCCGTGGTCTAGTAGGAAATGTGTTGGCTTCTTAGACGTTAGGTCTTGGTTCAAACCCCGCTCAGGCATCTCCAACTAAACGAAATATGAAAAAATATTTCTTCTGCTACTTCCTCTCAACAGATTTCTGGCTAAAGCACTGAGAGTAAAAAAAATTGGCATGAAAATTTTCCAAAAAAAAACTGTCGTCCGGAGTCGACTTTAAACTGTAGTTCCCGCTACTCATGTGTAAAAATTAACACACACAACATAAGTGGAGTGAGAAGCTAAGTCGTAATCGTGACTAAAGAGTTATAATGACCAATTAAGAAGAAAAATTGACAATTTGCTGGCACATATTTATTCCATCTTTCATGCAATTTTTGAATCCCAAGGCAATAAAACTGCTTGTATACGCATTCATACTTATCTTAATATCATGCAACCTCTACTCATATTCAAAGTTTGAAGTACTCATAATACTCATACTTAACAACGCGTATGATGATGTTGATATCTGTTGATATCGACTCTCCATAACTCAACATATACACGAATCACAAAATAAGTATGATACGCGTGCGAACACTAAAATACTCACTAAATGGTTATGTGTTTGTTTTGCTTGCTGCCTCTGTCTTTTTTGCTTATGTGTCTTTTTTCTTTTTTTGTAAAAGCAACAACAACTAAGACTGTACGCATTTTGATGAATGATTAGAGTTACTCGAATCATTTATGAGTATTATAAGTATTTTTCTAAATTTATGAATCTGAATGAGTAGGCGTATGAATCAAACATATGTGGTATGATTTCGATGTCAACGTTGTATGCATACTCATTGCAACCTGTACTTATAAATCAATGTGGTAGTGAGTACGAATGAATCAGAGTAGTTATATTGCAATATTGTTGACTCATTTATATTCAAAATTTGATGAGTGCTTATGAGTAGAGAAAAATCCATTCATTGCTGATCTCTGGTCGAAATGAAAAAATGCCCCAAATGGTGAAAAGCAGTCGCAGCATCTGAGGTACAATACTTTGAATTACGGAATGAACAAGTTGCCAAAAGGTGGCAAACAGTTATAGCTTCTGTTGGACAATACTTTTTATTACATTTTTTTTTTCAAATAAAATTATCTTAATTACGGATTTATTTCCAAAAAAGATGAACGGATGAATCGATATTTGGAATTGTATTATAAATTACTATCAGTATAAATGGATGTTAATATTCGATATTATTAACCGAGTATATGATACTCTGGCCTCTGAAAATAATTTATGAATGCTTCACCTGATACAATTTGGCCTCATTTTCCTTTAGCGATAAATACCAGGCATTGTATTAATAAATTGAAATTTGAGAGTTCTATGCCACATAGAGATTTTCTTTCTTTATTAATTATCGATAACATTGCTATTTAGTGACAATCTATTAATTTTACTTAATTGCGTTCATTTTACAAATTTGATTTTTATTTTCCCATCATACGGACATTCTATGAAAAATACAATAAAAATAAAGAAAAAAACCCCACATAAAATATCGATTTTTAACAGAAAATCGAAACAAATCAACCAATTTGTTCGTATTATTAATACAACAACTCACTAATTGTGAAACTAAAAACTTGTATCCCTAAGAAGCGCTCTTTTCTCACCTTTACATTTGAGTAATTTGCTTTAAAGGTGTTGTATTCCAATTCTTTTGTTGTTTCTTGTACCTGATAATATCTTAATGGTTCTTCCCCTTGCTTTTGATGTCACATCAAAATATGTTTTCCATAATTTCTGACACATGATGACATGTTTGTTGCTTGTTTTCGGAGTTTTTCTCCTTTTTCACTCAGTTGTCTTATGCAAATGAGTTTAATAACGGCATGTGTGTGGTCTAAACGATCAAAATATTATAAAAAACAAGTCAAAACAGAAGACGCTTTAAAGAAAGAAAACAGTTGACCAATACTAAATTCACAGTCTTTAAATAATTATGGGTATGGGGGCAATAAAATTCCAGTCGAATGGCATGTTTTAAGCCATACATGCTAATATAAACATATTTTTTCTTAGAAACTTTTGTTGTTAAAGTTTAACCTCTACACTGATGGGACTATTTTGGGACGTTGAAATCATTAATTATTAGTACGCCATTGGGGCCAAACACAGGCTAATTAAAAAAAATCAAAATTCTCAAACGTACGGAGAATCAAATATGGCATGATTGTGTTGCGCGGAACAGCGTCTGTTTAAAATCACATGTCCTTGGCCAAAAGAAGTTGGTAATCATTGATCTATAATGCTCGTTATCGTTCTCAAACCCACATTGACCGATGACGCCACAAGTCCAAAATCTACTCCAAACAGTGATTTTTTCAAATGCATTAAACGATTTTGGGCTTCATGTTGATTGGAATCGGTTCAAATTTCCGAATTTTGTTTCTTTACATACCCATTTATCCAGACTGGGTTCTTTCCGATGAAGATGATTTTTCGATGAAATTTAGGGTCAGTTGCCAACTTCTCCAAAGCTTATTTAGCGAAGTTATGTCATTGTTTATGGTCGTCTACGGTAATTTGGCAAAACAGCCGGAATAAATGACAAATAAGATGACCGTTAACAACTGCCAAAGTTCGGAAGTTTCTCTTAGAAGACGCTATATATACAAGGCCATATTGGTAAGTAAAGTTGTTGGGTAAAATTTCTAAATAAGTATACATTTACCTTTTTTTACCTTTTAAAAACATGTAAAATATAAGCTCGTAGAATGCAAATAAAAATAAAAATAAATTTGTGTTTAGTTTTAATTAAATTCTTTATTGTTCGCATAATTCTGTGTGCCACTGTTCACAACTTGATGTAAACAACAACACTCTTTTGCGTAACCAACAACAATTACTAGTCAATTTGTTCGACAGATCTTTACAAAGGAGATCTTCAAACCACGATTACTCTCTTCAAACACACCGCGTCTTCACACAAGAGTGACTGAACTTTTACTAACTCAGTTGCCTGCTATGCCTTGCCTTTTATATGGCAAAGTAAACAGTCTGATGGATGCTCTTGAAGGCGGATGAGTTCGACTTTTCTAAATCTGTATAAATATAAACATGTGTTTATATTATTGTTGTTTGTGTATTTTGTTTACGTTTGTTCTTGCAGTGTTGTTTTTGCGTTTTTATTTACTTATTTATCCCTTTTTTATACTGGTTTTTGTTGGTATATTTTTGTTCACTTGTTTAGCATGTAAACAAGTTCATTGTTTTTGTTTTTGTAGCTTTTGTTTACAACTTAGACGATGTGAGAGCAAAACACCATTTCCATTTTCGTAACAATACTTTACTTGCCGAAAAACAACTCATCATTGCTTATCATTGATTTATCTACTAAATAAATAGCACAATCATACATCAGCCAGCATTCTGTGCATTACCTCAAGTGCTTCTGTGTTCTGAGAACTAAAAAGAAAGAAAATTTACCATTTTGTAACTTAAAATTAAATTCAATTAAATTTTATTCATAATTCGGAATCATTCTTAATTTTTTTACATTTTTTATTGGAAATATTTTTTAAACTTGAAAGATATTGTTACGAAAATGGAAATGGTGTTACATCGTTTAACATTAAAATGTTTATATACACATAATTGGCCATTACAACCCTTCAGTCAGGATTACGGCCTAGTTTCTCACGCCATTTATGTTTTGTGTGTTAATTTTATACATGAGTGGTGGGACCTACAGTTTAAAGTCGACTCCGAACGACAGATTTTTGAGAAACTTTTCATGGCAATTTCATTTTTTGTGTAAACAAAATACACAAACAACCAAAGCGTAAACAACATGTTATTTGCAGTCTACGAACTCGTATTCTAAACGTTTTTAAAAGGATAAAAACGTAACAATATCATGCCACAGAGAAGTCCTGTGTTTGATATTTGGTACCTCACAGAATACGACAGAAACGAACAGAACAGGACACAATTCGCAATACGAATATGAATACGATAACCAACTACGAAATGAGTGTTCGGAGTGAATGTTGATTTTATTTAAATTGAACTTTAAACATCATTTGGCACTAGCCCTTTCAGTGTAATAAATCCTACTTTTGAATTTCGAGTCACATCAGGTTACCCAGTTGAGGCTGTTCATAAGGCATAAACGTTGATGACGACGGTGATTGGCAACTCTGCTTTTAAGCTGTCAAAACGTGAATTACTTAAGCTGTGCTATTATTTCGTTTATTTTACAAGTTAAATTAATAGTTACACGTTCTAAACCACTGAAATATAAACTATCTGTGAATTCTGCATACCAGTTTGTTGGAGTACAGTACAAATACAGTCAGTATTCAACATTTTTGATGGATTTTTTCAACTGGATTTGGTATAAATATTTGATGATATTGTTGTAACTTGCGCCTTTTTTTTTGTTTGTAATTATCAGCTGTTTTTGATATTACTTAAAGATTGCCTCGTATTATATTTATATCACTGTATGCCTAAAAGTATGCCCTTACTTTTCTTTAAATAAAATAATAACCAGTGTTTAAAAAGGCTAAAATAATAACCAGGGTTTAAAAAGCTACTTTCATAGTAAATCAAAGCTACGAAAAGACTGTAGTTTTAGTAAAAAATAAAAACAAAAAACTAATGAGTTTTAAGCGCCACAGAAATTTGTCATCACCGGAACAATTAACCAATAATAATTACAAGAAGCAATTAACGACTAATATTATGGATAATCAAACTACTCCTGATGTATTTTCTTGGGATAAGCTCTGCAACCTTTTAGATGCAAAATTGAAAGATGTCACCAGAAAGGAAGACCTTGTATCAATCAAAACAGAAATTGAGGAACTTAGAGAAGAAAACGTTAAACTAAGAAATGACATCAACAAACTTACAACCCGCCTTGAATATATTGATCGAAGGACTCGTTCAGCAAATATTGTTGTTAGTGGTTTAAATAGCAATAGTAACAATGAAGCTAAAAATGAATTTACTAAATTATGTACCAACGTACTTAAGGTTAACATACATGTTGTAAATGCGCGTAAATTTTACAAATTTGATTTTTATTTTCCCATCATACGGACATTCTATGAAAAATACAATAAAAATAAAGAAAAAAACCCCACATAAAATATCGATTTTTAACAGAAAATCGAAACAAATCAACCAATTTGTTCGTATTATTAATACAACAACTCACTAATTGTGAAACTAAAAACTTGTATCCCTAAGAAGCGCTCTTTTCTCACCTTTACATTTGAGTAATTTGCTTTAAAGGTGTTGTATTCCAATTCTTTTGTTGTTTCTTGTACCTGATAATATCTTAATGGTTCTTCCCCTTGCTTTTGATGTCACATCAAAATATGTTTTCCATAATTTCTGACACATGATGACATGTTTGTTGCTTGTTTTCGGAGTTTTTCTCCTTTTTCACTCAGTTGTCTTATGCAAATGAGTTTAATAACGGCATGTGTGTGGTCTAAACGATCAAAATATTATAAAAAACAAGTCAAAACAGAAGACGCTTTAAAGAAAGAAAACAGTTGACCAATACTAAATTCACAGTCTTTAAATAATTATGGGTATGGGGGCAATAAAATTCCAGTCGAATGGCATGTTTTAAGCCATACATGCTAATATAAACATATTTTTTCTTAGAAACTTTTGTTGTTAAAGTTTAACCTCTACACTGATGGGACTATTTTGGGACGTTGAAATCATTAATTATTAGTACGCCATTGGGGCCAAACACAGGCTAATTAAAAAAAATCAAAATTCTCAAACGTACGGAGAATCAAATATGGCATGATTGTGTTGCGCGGAACAGCGTCTGTTTAAAATCACATGTCCTTGGCCAAAAGAAGTTGGTAATCATTGATCTATAATGCTCGTTATCGTTCTCAAACCCACATTGACCGATGACGCCACAAGTCCAAAATCTACTCCAAACAGTGATTTTTTCAAATGCATTAAACGATTTTGGGCTTCATGTTGATTGGAATCGGTTCAAATTTCCGAATTTTGTTTCTTTACATACCCATTTATCCAGACTGGGTTCTTTCCGATGAAGATGATTTTTCGATGAAATTTAGGGTCAGTTGCCAACTTCTCCAAAGCTTATTTAGCGAAGTTATGTCATTGTTTATGGTCGTCTACGGTAATTTGGCAAAACAGCCGGAATAAATGACAAATAAGATGACCGTTAACAACTGCCAAAGTTCGGAAGTTTCTCTTAGAAGACGCTATATATACAAGGCCATATTGGTAAGTAAAGTTGTTGGGTAAAATTTCTAAATAAGTATACATTTACCTTTTTTTACCTTTTAAAAACATGTAAAATATAAGCTCGTAGAATGCAAATAAAAATAAAAATAAATTTGTGTTTAGTTTTAATTAAATTCTTTATTGTTCGCATAATTCTGTGTGCCACTGTTCACAACTTGATGTAAACAACAACACTCTTTTGCGTAACCAACAACAATTACTAGTCAATTTGTTCGACAGATCTTTACAAAGGAGATCTTCAAACCACGATTACTCTCTTCAAACACACCGCGTCTTCACACAAGAGTGACTGAACTTTTACTAACTCAGTTGCCTGCTATGCCTTGCCTTTTATATGGCAAAGTAAACAGTCTGATGGATGCTCTTGAAGGCGGATGAGTTCGACTTTTCTAAATCTGTATAAATATAAACATGTGTTTATATTATTGTTGTTTGTGTATTTTGTTTACGTTTGTTCTTGCAGTGTTGTTTTTGCGTTTTTATTTACTTATTTATCCCTTTTTTATACTGGTTTTTGTTGGTATATTTTTGTTCACTTGTTTAGCATGTAAACAAGTTCATTGTTTTTGTTTTTGTAGCTTTTGTTTACAACTTAGACGATGTGAGAGCAAAACACCATTTCCATTTTCGTAACAATACTTTACTTGCCGAAAAACAACTCATCATTGCTTATCATTGATTTATCTACTAAATAAATAGCACAATCATACATCAGCCAGCATTCTGTGCATTACCTCAAGTGCTTCTGTGTTCTGAGAACTAAAAAGAAAGAAAATTTACCATTTTGTAACTTAAAATTAAATTCAATTAAATTTTATTCATAATTCGGAATCATTCTTAATTTTTTTACATTTTTTATTGGAAATATTTTTTAAACTTGAAAGATATTGTTACGAAAATGGAAATGGTGTTACATCGTTTAACATTAAAATGTTTATATACACATAATTGGCCATTACAACCCTTCAGTCAGGATTACGGCCTAGTTTCTCACGCCATTTATGTTTTGTGTGTTAATTTTATACATGAGTGGTGGGACCTACAGTTTAAAGTCGACTCCGAACGACAGATTTTTGAGAAACTTTTCATGGCAATTTCATTTTTTGTGTAAACAAAATACACAAACAACCAAAGCGTAAACAACATGTTATTTGCAGTCTACGAACTCGTATTCTAAACGTTTTTAAAAGGATAAAAACGTAACAATATCATGCCTTTTTCAGTTCAATTTTTGCAAATTTACACTAAAAGAAAAAAGTGAACACACCAAGGTGTATGCTAATTGTTACGTTTTTTCATATTCGATTTTTCTTCAAACGTTCTTAATTAAAAATGCCTTTAACAACGCTTTAATATCCTTTTCAATTCGAAAAAAAAAATCAGCGGGTAAAGAGTCTACATACAGTGGTGTAAGTAGACTTTTTTCTTTGACTATAAATACAAACTGTCCATGTTTAATCAAAACAAAAAAATCAAATGAAATCAGAGGATGAAAGCACTATCAATACAATGACGCACAGAGAAGTCCTGTGTTTGATATTTGGTACCTCACAGAATACGACAGAAACGAACAGAACAGGACACAATTCGCAATACGAATATGAATACGATAACCAACTACGAAATGAGTGTTCGGAGTGAATGTTGATTTTATTTAAATTGAACTTTAAACATCATTTGGCACTAGCCCTTTCAGTGTAATAAATCCTACTTTTGAATTTCGAGTCACATCAGGTTACCCAGTTGAGGCTGTTCATAAGGCATAAACGTTGATGACGACGGTGATTGGCAACTCTGCTTTTAAGCTGTAAAAACGTGAATTACTTAAGCTGTGCTATTATTTCGTTTATTTTACAAGTTAAATTAATAGTTACACGTTCTAAACCACTGAAATATAAACTATCTGTGAATTCTGCATACCAGTTTGTTGGAGTACAGTACAAATACAGTCAGTATTCAACATTTTTGATGGATTTTTTCAACTGGATTTGGTATAAATATTTGATGATATTGTTGTAACTTGCGCCTTTTTTTTTGTTTGTAATTATCAGCTGTTTTTGATATTACTTAAAGATTGCCTCGTATTATATTTATATCACTGTATGCCTAAAAGTATGCCCTTACTTTTCTTTAAATAAAATAATAACCAGTGTTTAAAAAGGCTAAAATAATAACCAGGGTTTAAAAAGCTACTTTCATAGTAAATCAAAGCTACGAAAAGACTGTAGTTTTAGTAAAAAATAAAAACAAAAAACTAATGAGTTTTAAGCGCCACAGAAATTTGTCATCACCGGAACAATTAACCAATAATAATTACAAGAAGCAATTAACGACTAATATTATGGATAATCAAACTACTCCTGATGTATTTTCTTGGGATAAGCTCTGCAACCTTTTAGATGCAAAATTGAAAGATGTCACCAGAAAGGAAGACCTTGTATCAATCAAAACAGAAATTGAGGAACTTAGAGAAGAAAACGTTAAACTAAGAAATGACATCAACAAACTTACAACCCGCCTTGAATATATTGATCGAAGGACTCGTTCAGCAAATATTGTTGTTAGTGGTTTAAATAGCAATAGTAACAATGAAGCTAAAAATGAATTTACTAAATTATGTACCAACGTACTTAAGGTTAACATACATGTTGTAAATGCGCGTAAATTGCCATCGAAAAATACATTTTTATTTACACTGGAAACAAATATGCAAGCTATCAATGTAATAGCTGCCAAGGGTAACTTGAATCATGGTTCGATTTTCATTCAAAAGGATTATACCAATGAAGAACAAAATGTGAGATATAATTTAAGGCAAATAAATAAAGCTGTTGCAAATCCTCAAAATAATTTGAAGGTCAGGTTGGGTGAATTCTGTATTTTTATTAATAACAAGAGATACACTTGGTCCATGGGAAAAGCAGTTGCTAATTGTAATGATGATGCTGTGTTTTTAAGAAATTTATTGTCTGAAGCCAATTCCTCTATAGATGTCACAGTTCGAAATATGAACAATAATGTTGAAGATGTTGCTGCAACCTCAACAAATGTCCCTGCACAATAGCAATACAACACATGCCGTTTAGTCTCATATAATGTAGCAAACCTTCTGAAAAACGACAACTTTTTACTACATACTTTCAAAATTACAAATTATATTGGATTGATGCAAAGAAACCCCATAATGCTGGTCGTGCTAGCGGTGGATGCTTGTATGGCTTCAAAAAGGAACTAATCTTGATGGTAATTTGTTTTATTTTATACCCCGCTATTTAAACTGCACTAATTGGAACGTGGATTTTGAATCGTTTGAAAATTTTTTTTTTTTTTTTTTTTTTTTTTGGAATTTGTCCAATATACTACGAGTTCAGATTAAAATATTTTGGAAAAACTACTTTAGATTTGAATGAAGTTCTGAATATATTAAATGGTGCTGAATATGATTACTTTACATTATATAAATATTTGGAAATTTGTCTTAAATACAGGAAACTATTACTAAATGAATTTGAATAAACTCTGTATATTATTGAATTTAATAACCTCTTTATTACAAATTGTATGAAAAAAAAAAAAAAAAAAAAAAATCTAAGAAATTTAGAAACAACGTAAATAAATGAAATAACTCATAGCTTTATATATGCCAATCTGGCTCACAACTATCATGTTATGCCAAATATAGATAATATAGTAATATTTAATCTCTAAGATTGTAAACATGTAATATAAATATCTATTAAATAAATAAATAATAATAATTGATGACGGCGCCAAAAACTCTATGATTTTTTATTTTTGCTGTTGCATTTGTGTGCTGTCGTCAAGCTTATGTTCCTCATTTTTTCTTTTGATTTTATTCTGAAGACATTTTTACCATCATTTCTGTATGTATGCCAAGGTAAGTTTATCGGACGTACATATTGTTGATCGAGTGTTGCTTTACTGTATGAGTACACACGCAAGTTGTTTGTAAGCTGAAAAGGTACGAAGCTCTTGATGATATTTTAATTTCATTTACTTTTCATTATGATTTCCTTATTAATTTTATTCCTCATATTCTGTACCATGCATGTCTGATATTCTGTTATACTTTTAATGCTTTTTTCTGTCTATTTACAGACGTTTTGTTATATTTTTTTTGCAACTTTTTATTCTCCTCTGCTCATCCTCTTTCCTATTTGCAATGTTTCATTTACAAAGTATGCAGAACATAATGAGAATTTGTAAACAGTTTTTAAATACTGAGAAATACAATAATTTTTTAAATATATGTTTTCAATAAATTTTAAAAAATTCCGTCATTTGATTTCAAAATTTTCGCTACTAATAATATTGTTACGTTTTTACCTTTTAAGATCATTTAAAATATGAGCTCATAGATTGCAAATAAAATAAAAATAAATTTGTGTTAAGTTTTAATTAAAATTCTTTATAATTCGCACAATTCTGTGTACCAATGTTCACAACTAGATGTAAACAACAACAATTTTTTGTTATTCCTCTGTTTATACCCATTGCTTAACCCTTATGTCAACAGATACATACCCGGGTATGTTTTGTGTTTCTAAATCGCCGTATCTCAGGAAGTAATAACTGTATTAACCTGAAATTTCATGCTATCCTCACTAGTAGTGTTTATTCCTAGACTTGAGTAAAAATGGCGGATGGGGATAAAAGATGTGGCCATTTTTTGATTCATATCCCTTACGTCAACAGTTGCATACCTGGGTATGTATAATGAAATATATGAAAATATTTTGATATTTGTTGTTTATTGAATTGAATTTACACGTTCTTAATAATAAGATTATAATGCGACATTATAGGAAGACATAAAAATATATTAAATGCTAATTTTTCTTAAATGCCTTGCAGGATTTGCTGGTTGGCCGACGTTTCGTACATAAGTGGCAATTACATTTTACTTTCATTCTACCAGTGCTGTCGGGTTCTTCAATAGCGTTGCGTGTTGAAAATATTTTTGTAACATGTTTATTTGTATCTCTGTTTTCTCTTTCCGTCTTTACCAGTTGTTCGCTGAGGCTGTGTAGGAACATTCTGCGGCGGCTTGTGGAAGCTTTCAACATTGGGTTATTCGCAACGTAAATTATGGGCTACGAGGTCTAGTATATTGTAGAATAAAGCCAAGGGCTATCTATTTGTTCGTCGCCTTGTTCAATATTCTATCCATATTATCGACGCCACCTTTATATTTATTGTAATCTAAGATCTAGAGTGGCGTTTTCTTTGGACCTTGCACTTCGTATGAATAATTCAAGAAGTATAACCGACTTATTTTTTTTTTTTTTGGTTGTGAGAGCACAAGGTAATATTGTTACTGAAACAAAGTGTAGTTAACTCTAGTTCCCGCCCTTTAGATAAAGTGAAATATAGTCGTACTAACACTCGTCTTCTGTTCACTGTACCTAATATTGATAAACTGCTGTCCATCATTAAACTTTTCGCTACGTTATAAGTTGTGAAGAAATTATCACAAACAATATTCCGTCCACTTCCACGTTTGGACCTGCTACGTAATTGCTGCGTAGATTATCATTCAGTATTAAAAATTAGTCCGTTATGCTGCGTCCAAAGCTGCGGCTTTGTCGCTTTTTTACGCTGTTGACGTGTGTTTCCGTTATCGAAAAGTATAAACGTTTTATATAAGTCTTTAGTATGTACGTAACCAGAGTGCCTTACACCACCCAACAAGTAAGTAAAACCAAATAAACACAAAAATAAGCTTAGCAACAAGAGAAATTCCATATAAAATGTATAAACATACCCGGGTATGCTTCTGTTGACGTAAGTATAATTTTTTATCTGTTGACATAAAGGTTAAACAATAACAATTACTAGGTAATTATTCGACAGATCTTTGTAACGGAGATCTCTAAACCAAGATTACCGTCTTCAAACACACCGCGTTTTAACACAAGACTGACTGAACTTCACTCACTCACTCGTCTACTTTGCCTTGCCTTTTATATGGCAGAGTAAATAGTCTGATGAATGTTCTCAAGATCTCTACAAATGTAAACATCGTTGTTTTATTATTGTTTGCATTTATTCTTGTAGTGTGTGTTGGTGTATCTTTGCTTACTTGTTTAGCTTTTTTTTATTCTGGTGTTTGTTGTTATATTACGCAGTGGGATAATTTGTAAACAAGTTCATTGTATTGTTTTTTGTAACTTTTGTTTATAATTTTAATGTTAAACGATGTAAAAGCAAAACACCAGTATCTAGATTTATTTCATTTTCGTAACAATATTTTCTGTATACAACTTTACGCAGCGTCACCTGCAATATCATCAGTCATAAACGATATATTTTTAGTACAATGTTTGCGACATAGCAATCAAAAATTGAGGAAATTAAATAATGCTCGATGTTAGGGTATAAGATAACCGGGAAATCTATGTTTAAATATTCTATACATCATCACCACCGACGAATTTTAACGCGAATATCTCAAACAAAACTATTATACCGACTCTTGGGTTTAGTTTAGCGATTCATATTGTGTTTTCAACAGGGTTTTGGAACTTTATGTCTTTACCCAGTCTGTTTTGAATGGATAAGGCATTCAACAAAATTAATATTCTGTTCCAACGGGGTCGTTTTGAACTTTGAAAGTTAATAACGGTCATCTTTTTAAAGCTATATTTGTAAAATAGTTGTCATTTATTTAGTCTGTTTTAGTCAATTCACCATGAATGGATAAAGCATTTAACAACACTTGCCAATAAAATAAAATAAAATTGTTTCATTAAAATTGGTGCTTTATTCGGTTAACTTACCGCGCGTTGCGGCTTTTTAAAATCGTCATAATCGTCCTACTGATTGGCCTATTGGTAATGCGGTGGATAAATTCGAGTCCACTGATTCGACTTAAGTCTGTAAGCGTACAAAATTCAACTGACACCGTAAATGGGACTAAACAACCAAAGATAACGACGTGTGTTCGAAGAGAGGACTCTGGTGTAGTGGGCAATTGATCCTAATTTTCCTCAAAATATCATCTTCAGCGATGGGGCCTATTTCTAAATAAATGGCTACGTAAACGTATAAACACCACTGGTATTGTATGTGTTAATTTTATACATGTGTAGCGGAACCTACAATTTAAAATCGATCCCGAACGATCCATGGCAAAGTCTCCGAAGAAATAATTTTTTATATTTTCATTTTGACGTCTGACATATGATTTGAACCGAGACCTCACGTCGAATAAGCCAACAGAATACCTACTAGACTACGGCGACTTCGAATTATAGTCATTGCCAATTCAAATACGATGTAAGAGCAGCCAATGCATTCCGAAAAAGTCACTGTTTAGTGTGAATTTTGGGCAGGCGACGTCATTGGTTCATATTTCCTTCACAACCACGTTGTCCAGGTTATCACTGTCAACGGCGAACATTATAGGTCGATTATTACCAAATTACTGTGGCCTGAACTCGATGATCTGGACATCAACGATATGCGATTTGTGCTATATGCCACTTATCTCATGCGACATTGAATATTGGATTGGATTGCGGTTTCAGACCTGCCAAATGCACTATCGACCAGATCTTCACATTACGCCAAATGCTAGAAAAGACCCACTAAAACCAAGTCGACACACTCCACCTTTTTGTCGATTATAAAGCAGCCTTCGATAGCCGCATAAAGGATCGTGTTTTTGCCTCAATGTCCGAGCTCGGTATACCTGCGGAGCTGATAAGGCTATGCAGAATGACGTTGAGCAATTCCAGCAGCTCCGTCAAGGTAAGAACGAACCTATTAATACCGTGCGAGGTTTCAGATAAGGCGAAAGGCCTTATCATGCGACCTTTTCCACTTCGCATTGGCACTATTTTAAAAAAAAGCGTTCAGCTGTTTGCATACGCTGACTACATTGACATCATAGGGCGTACCAAGCGAGATGTCACTGCTGCCTTTAGTGGTATTGAACAATAGTCTAGTAAGATGGGTCCGGCAGTAAATGAGGGCAAAACAAAGTATATGTTATCGACAAGTAGAGACGCGCGGCGTATTGATTCTCAGATTACTGCCGATAACTATACTTTTGATACGGTCAAGGAATTCATATATCTTGGCTCCGCCGTTACCACCAAAAATGATGTCAGTCTAGAGGTCAAGCGCAATATCACTCTTGCCAACAGGTGCTACTATGCTCTTATTAGGCAATTGAGTAGCAGAGACCTCTCTCGTACGACAAAACTAATACTCTACAAGACGCTCATCATACCCGTGTTTCTTTATGGCGCAGAGGAATGGACCCTATTAAGTACAGATACAGCGGCCTTGAGAGTGTTCAAGAGAAAAACTACGCAAGATTTTCGGTCCAGTGCGAGTTGGCGATGATTTCCGTATCCGATACAACAGTGAGCTGTATGAGTTCCTCAACGACATAGACGTTGTACAGCGTATTAAAATCCAGCGGCTGCGCTGTAGGAGAATGCTCTGGCGAGACGGGTATTTGATGCGGGGATCTGCGGAAGTCAGCGATGAGAACTACCTTGTATGCATTGGAAGGACCAACTGCCGTAGGCCCACAAGAAGCAGAGGCGCCTGGAACGATGTGTTGCGGCTGGCCGAAATCCGTTAATCGGGTTGTTATTGGCCAATTAAGTAAATAAGTAAGCGCTTTATGAAAGACGCGACAACCGATCGATATGAATTTGGAATATGTGTACTTCACAATTGTTAAAGCAGAACTGACGTTTACAAAATTTATAGCATCTTTCAAAAAAGTAATCGCTTTTGTGCTATATTGTATGGATTTTATCGATTTTACGGGGGTCCCTTATTTTATTTAATTTACTGGCAACTCTATTTTCTTGTGCAGTTATAAATTGTATGTGTCTTCTGTGTGTGTTTATTAAAACGTACGACTAAAAATATAACATTTTTATGCTGATTTCTTTAGTTTTGTGAATGTTTTATAATTACACGCATATACTATGCAGTATCCATATACATACATACAGTGGACAGCAAAAGTCTTAGTACGCAAAATATATTTTGACAAAGAAATTCCCCACAAGCTTAATCCTCTTGCACAAAGTCCGATATGGCTTAAAGAGAGTATTTATGAGATAATTTGAAAGAGCGGTTATGTAATCGCTAAACCTCAAACAAAAGTCAACCGAAAATCTTGCTCATGGTGCCATAAGAAAACACTAAACAAAACTTGTATATTCAATTCCAAATGGGTTAAATGGAGTGCTTGACCTTAAGGGATGTTCTACTAAATACGATGGATAACATTTTCATAAATTAATGCTTTGCATTTTAAATTTACTCAGGGTTCTGCTTGGGGGTGCCTATGGAGTCATGTGAAACCTTCCTTATTTTTCTCTTGTTTTATAAAAAAACATTAAAAAAGTGTTTGTTTTATAATAAAACAATAATTACATAAATATATAAACTAGAAATTTTTATAGAAACTTTTGGCTAAAGTTCATGAAATTGCTAAAATATATTGCCGTACAAAGTCTTTTGCTGTCCACTGTAGCTCCTTTTGTAGTTTCATATGTCGACAGAAGATTAACGCAAATATTTTTGCATCATTAATCAGTAAATAATTTTGTTTTAATATTTAACGATGGCAATAAGAAAAATGGAAGCAAATCTGTGTACAGTGTAGTAATGCAAGAAAGCGAAAACGTAAATAAATAATTCTGTCTATTCATTCTTAATGATGACAATTAAGGCAAAAATTTTATATATAAATTTATTCATTTTTTTCAGTTTTATTAAGATGTTATATTTGCTAAAATGCATACTATAGTTATGTTAAAGAGATGCAAGTCTAGCACGATGTAAATCAGCAGCCGCCATGTCAAAATTCAATGACTGTCAGCTCCTCCCTTAACGATGCCATAGATAGTACCAGTATACTCTATGATTTTGGGAAATACATCGTAACAATAATGACCATTCTATGGTATGTGGATGGCTCACAAACAAATATATTGTTACGCAAATGGAAATGGTGTTTTGCTTTTACATCGTTTAACATTAAAATTATAAACAAAAGCTACAAAAAACAAAAGTAATTAACTTGTTTACATGATAAACAAGTAAACAAAAATATACCAACAAAACACCAGCATAAAAACAAGGTGATAAACAAGTAAACAAAAATGTAACAACAAAAAACTGCAAGAATAAATGTAAACAGAAATACAACAACAACAAATGTAAACAACATGTTTACATTTATAGAAATTTCGAGAACGTGAACTCATTTGCCTTCAAGAGCATTCATCAGACTGTTTACCCTGCGATATAAAAGGCAAGACAAAGCAGGCAATGGAGTTAGTAAAAATTCAGTCAGTCTTGTGTGAAGACACGTGGTTTGAAGATCTCCGTTATAAAGATCTGTTGAACAAGGGACTAGTAGTTGTTAGTGTTTATGCAAAAGAGTTCAAAGAGGAATAACAAACAAAGTAATTGTTGTTGTTTACATCAAGTTGTGAACAGTTGCACACTGAATTGTGCGAATAATAAAGAATTTTAATTAAAACTAGACACAGATTTATTTTCAATCAACGTTTTTGAAAGGTAAAAACGTAACAATACATATAGTAGGACAATACCATAGTGAAACATTCAGAGTGACCTACAGTTTAAAGTCTATTCCAAACGAAAGATTTTTGAGAAATTTTTTCAACACAATTTAATTTTTTTCTCTCAGAGCTTTTGCCAGAAATCTGCTGAGAAGAAGTAAGCAATTTTTTTATTTCGTTTTGTTGGAGATGCCTGACCTGGGGTTTGAACCGTGACCTCACGTCTAACAAGTCAACACATTACGTAAAAGACTACGTACTAGACTTCTAACATTTCTTTGATTGAATAGATTCGACATGTTACGGTCCAATAACATAAAATTTGGCACGGATAAGTAATTTTCCATCGCTGTTCTGATAATTGTAAATAAACTGTGAATACCCTTACATAAGTACGAATACATAGTGCAACATAATTCTATGGAATGAACATAAATAAACATGTAAATTTAACAACATTGAAATCATATGTATGTATGTTCAAACATATGTGTGGTATATACGTTTCATTATCATTAAAATTCTAACTATGATTGATTTTTAATGGATAATTTGATTGGTATTAATTTTTTATTTATTTAAATAATAAAAAACAATAAAAAATAACAACAAAATTGTTATTGGACTTAACAAGGTCTACACAAATGTCCAAATGATATCAATAAATATTCATTTTGAAGACTTTTCTGTCAAAAGACAATACATTTATAATGGCGATACAATATGTAGAACAATGCGTGTTCTTTTTTATAACAGCTTGTCTATTTTCTTGTCAGTATTGATTGTGTCTGTACTGTTAGAAATGATTTATAAACTGAACCAAATGCATATGACATAATAATGGTTGGTAAATGGCTCAAGGTACGCTCTGATTATTTTCCATGAAGTGTAGCAATAGGCATTTGAATCATTTGTCGCTACTGAGAGGTTAACGCCGTTTTTACTTCATTTGCCCAGAATAATGCTGTGAGTAGCCAGGTTGTAATCTTGACTAAAGCATTGTAAAGCCCAATTAAGTAGGTGGAGTAGGTTGTTCCTTCTTCCTTTTTGATTTAAAATTATGGATTGGAAAATTTGATTTCAATTTTCAGGAAAACTCGCTCGTGTAACTGTAAGGATAACTTAAAGTGTTCGTTGTGAAAGCTGTTTCATACATCAAACTGAATTTGACTGATGGCATGGATTATGTTGGCTATAAGAACTTCAGCGGTTTCTGATGTATTTGAATTTATCTTCGACTTAAGAAAACTTACATAAATACATACACACATAATTGGCCATTACAACCCTTTAGTGTGGATTACAACCTAGCTTCTCACACCACTTATGTTGTGTGTGTTAAGTTTACATATGAGTGGCGGAACAACTCCGAATAATATATTTTTTTAAGAAGTTTTAATTGACCCTCAAAGTTTGTGTCTGAAATATGCTGCGAGGAAGTCGTTGAAGAAATATATTTTCGTATTTCATTTCATTAGAGATGTCTGACATGGGGTTTGATACGTGGCCTCATGTCTAGCGGTAACTACAGAAAAGAAAACTCCAAAAGAAAAAGTCTAACGAAGTCAAATCGCTCGTGCAGAATATTCAATATGGCATAAGCTGTGTGACATTTAGCGCCAGTCTGTTGGAACCCTAAATCATGGGTGTCCATATCATCCAATTTAGGCCAAAATGAAGTGCTTGCGTTGAAAACGTTGCTCTTAAAGAAATATGAACTGATAAAGCCGCCAGACCAAAATTCTATCCAAATATTAATTGGACTCGTTTTAATTTTGATAATTCTGTTCAATCACGTATCCATTCGCCGAGAAATGGGTCTCATAGCTTAAGATAATTTTTCCATTTACATATATTTTACGAAATATTTTTTTTGCTACTCATAAGCACTCATGAAGTTTTGAGTATAAGTGAGTCAACCATATTGAAATTTAACTACTCTGAATCGTTCGTACTCACTACAACGTTAATATATAAGTACAGGTTGCAATGAGTATGCGTACATCAAACTCATACCATTCGAAATATTTTTGATTCATAAGTCTACTCATTTAGATTCATAACTTTAGAAAAATACTTAACTTCCAGTGACTCGAATCATTCATCAAAAGCTACTGTCTCTAGTTATTGTTGCATTTGCACAAAAAAAAAACCATAAGCACAAAAGACAAAGATAGCACGCAGAGCAAACACACAACCATTTAGTGAGTATTTTAGTGTTCGCACACGATTCATACTTATTTTGTGATTCTTGTAAATGTTGAGTCATGGAGAGTCAATATCAACAACATCACACGTGTTGTTAAGTACGAATATTTTGAATATTTCAAACTTTATGATATGAAAAAAGGTATGAATGCGAATTAGTATCAGAAATTATGAGTATGGTTCGATTCTGCTCATCGTTTTGAATACTCATTTCTGGTCTTTACAGCGCCAGTGAATTCAAATAACTATGTAACTGCGTAATTGTGGGTTAAAATTCGCAAATTATGGAGCCGTACATATGGAGTAAGTACCTCTACTAATTTCTTTTTTATTAACTTTTAATATCACAGTCTATTGTCTACAGCGTTACCGCTGGAATTTTTTAAGAAGTCGCACAAAAAGCGGATTTTTGGAAAAAAAAAAGTCGCACATAAAGGGTATTTTGACAGTAAAAAGGGGCAACATTTTTAAAAGAAAAGAAAATGAACTAATACAGATAAAAAAAATTTTATTGGATTTTGTAATGTACATTAACAAACATATAATAAGTTTATTTTTTAATAATTTTTCCAATTTTTTATAACAGAAACAAATTTTTAGCCAAAAATTAATAAGCCTAAACAAAAATTTAAATTTTTTTAAAATTATTTTTTCTGTTTTATTTCTAACTTTAAAATGTAATTTCATTCAAATTTATCAACGTTAGGACATTTAAATTTCAAAAATTAATAAAAGCATTTTTAAATTTATAAAAATTCCATTAAATAAATCTTTTTTTTGCTAACCCACTATATAATAATACAAAACACAAAACAAAACTATTATTATAACTAAAAAACAGTTCATTAAAAATAAATAAAAAATTATACAAAATTGCCTATTTTGTAACAAATTAAAAAAAATAAATAAAAATATAATATATATTTTAAAATAAAAAAAAAACAATTCAAAATTATACAAAATTACTAATTTTGTAATAAATTAAAAGATATGAAGTTAATAAGGTACATACATTTCAAATAATTACGCTAAGTTATGATAAGACTTAGAGTACATAGTATTTGGAAAATTTTCGTATTAAACAAACTGAGATCAAAAAGTTAAACATAAATACTAATTTTGTTACAACGATTCATTTTAGAAGTAAATAGAAACATTTTGTAATAAGTTAAATATGATATATAGTTTTACATTTTATATTATATTATTTATCTATATGTCATAATATATCACAATTTTATGAAAAAATATATCATAATGGAGGCACATGTTTTATAACTTTATTGTTCAGGCGTGGAAAATAAAACTTCTGAAATTTAGATTTTTTTCAAAAGAAAACAACAAAAATAATCAAATTACACAAACTAGTTTATAGATTATTTAATAGACTAGACAATAGAATAGTTTTTAAGTTATTTAATACACCAGTCCATAGACTAGTAGTAGTCTATAAAATAGTCGATCGAATAAACCATTGACTAATACAGTTGATTAATTCATGGTCTATGGAAAAAACTAGTCCAAATGCTATTTAAAAGACCACAGAAGTCGATAGACTGGTCAATATATTATATCATATACTGGTATAATTATTTACTACTCTATAGACTACTATATATGTGGACTGGTCTACTAAATAGCCTTTGAACCAGTTTTTTAAATAGTCTATGAACTGGTCTACTAGTCTTTGAACTGGTGTATTAAATAACCTATAAATCTACAATATTTTGACTAATCTATTAACAAGTCTATAAACTAGCCTGTGTAATTTATTCGCAGTTCTATGAAATAGATATTTCTCAATGTCAAAAAGGACTATATTACTTAATTTTCCATGCTTGTTTTGGTTTATATATTTTACAAAATGAGTTTTAATATATTTATTTATTTATTTATTAATTACAATACAATTACAAATTATATCATAATTATATACGAGCGAAGTAACTTGACTATGTGCTCGGTGTGGTGTCACAGACCAGAGTCTCTGCTGGAAATCGAACCCACGACCCTCACGCTAATAGTCTAGCACACTACCCACTAGACTACCCTGAGTTTTAATATATATTTCACAGTTATATTAGTATATTTACAATCGATTAAAAAATTTTTTTGACATATTACTTCTGTACTTTTTTATAAGTTCATCGTCAGTCACCCAATTTTCCAAAAAAAAAATGAAATTAAAAGAAAAAATACTTTTTCTAAAAAAGGGGAAAAAGGGTCAAAAATCTTGAAAAGTGTCAGATTTAGTTCATTTTAGTAAGGGGGCACAAAAAGTGGCGGGGTCGCTGAAAAAGTGTCAAATTGCGACTATAGTCGCTCAACGGTAACGCTGATTGTCTATTGCAAATACTAACTTCATTAACTTTTAATATGTGTATGAATATATTTGCATTGGCCATTGACCACCAGTAAGCATGTGTATAAATGGAATTTAATTTAAATCGTATAATAATATTTATTTTTAATTGCATTTATTTATTCATACTTTTTTCCCTCTCAATACTAGACAAATATAAAATAAACAAAAAAAAAACATAATAAATAATATGCCCCCAATACAATACAGAAAAGTGTTAATAAAATATAATCAATTAAAATATTTTCTATGAAATAATTTATTATTATAAAATAAATCAGTTTTATGAAGGAGTTTGAGTAAATTTTAATTATATTTACGCTTTTTTTCCGGCTGCAGTACTACAATTGTAGTTGCATATACGTTTATAATATGAAATTAAGGAGACTAATTTAAAAATTTAAATTAACATTCCAAATTAATTAAATTAAATTGCATAGGGTTTTGTTTTCGGTATTTAAATTGAATGAAATAATCATAATAACAACAATATTAGCATCAATATTTAATGCACACACACAGGCTACAATTATGTATCATAATTATGAAAATAAATTGAATTTTTGGCCTTCCAGCAGGGCCTTTCGGATATTTCCAGTTCTAACGGCCATAATAACGAATTCGCCGTAGTCTAGTAGGTAGTGTGTTGGCTTATTAGAAGTGAGACCACGGTTCAAACCACTGGTCAGGCATCTCTAGCAAACGAAAGCAGTTTCTCAAAAATCTGTCGGTCGGAGTCAGATTTCAGTGTGAGAAGCTAGGTTGTAAGCCTGATTGAAGAGTTGTAATGACAAATTATGTACATATGTATGCATGTGATAACAGCCATCTTCTTGAAGTACCAACTGTCACATTGGCTGTCATTTATTCAGTTTACTTTTGTTAAATCACCAACACATACCGTAGTCTAGTAGGTAGGCCACGATTCAAACCCCAGGTCAGACATCAAAACGAAATACGAAAAAATATTTCTTCGGCGACTTCCTCAGCATATTTGAGATTAAATAAAATTTCCATGAAAAGTTTCTCAAAAATTTGTCGTCCGGAATCGACTTTAAATTGTAGGTCCCGCCACTCATGTATAAAATTAACACACACAACATGAGTGGTACGAGAAGCTAGGTCGTAATGCTGACTGAACAATTGTAATGACCTCTTTTGTTACGTGTGTACTAACATTTACACATGCTTAATGAAATTGTTTTATCAAACATCGTCGTACCGAGAGGTCTACTTTGTCTCACTTGCTCAGGCGAAGATCTACTTAAACTCGTGCGTCGACAAAATGCAATCTCCACCTTAAACATCGTCCGACTTTGTCCGTAAGAGTGTGCAGGAGAATCCAAGGCACACGATTTGAAGTCACTCACTAAACCTCCGATTCTCGCAAACCACAACTTGACGAACTTTGCGTTGTGGCTTGAGTCTGCATCAATACAAAATTCAACTGACCTAGAAACTGAAGGTAAACGAAGGTAGACAATGGGTTCACAAAAAAGCTCCGAGGCAGTTGGCAATTGAGATTAATTTTCCTTGATCCCCACTTCTGCACAATGGGTACGTAAACAAAAAAATTCTCGAATTTGGAACTATACAAACCCATATAAGATGCAAGAGTGTCCAATGCATGCCGAAAAAGTTACCTTTCCATGTGGATTTCAAACTGTTCGAGTCAGCTCTTCATAGTTTATTGAAAAACACGTTAGTAAGGGCATTATTCTCAATAGCAATCACTCTGGGTCAATGATTACCAACTTCTTTTGGCCTGAATTAAATGAAAATATGAGCACGTAGATTGCAAATAAAATAAAAATAAATTGATGTTTGCGTTTATTTACAATTCTTTATTACTCGCACAATTCTGTGTGTCACTCTTCAAAACTTGATGTAAACAACAATTGCTTTGTTTGTCATTTCTCTGTTGACACCCTTTGCATACACGATAAGGATTAATAGGAAATTATTCGACAGATCTTTGTAACGGAGATCTTCAAAACAAGATTAAACAAGACTGACTGATCGTTTACTAACTCAGTTGTCCGCTTTGCCTTGCCTTTTATATGGCAACTTGAATAGACTGATGAATGTTCTTGAAGGCGAATGTTCGTGGCTTTGTCATCTCGAGATCTATATAAATGTAAACATCGTTATTTCATTATTTTTGTTTGTGTATTTTGTTTACATTTATTCTTGTAGTGTTTGTTGGTATATTTTTGTTTACTTGTTTAACATTTTTTATGCTGGTGTTTGTTGTTATACTACGCAGTGCGATAATTTGTAAACAAGTTAATTGTTTTTGTAGCTTTTGTTTATAATTTTAATGATAAACGATGTAAAAGTAAAACACTAATATCTAGATTTTTCCATTTTCCTAACAATATGGACCAACGACATATGGTTTCAACAGGACAATGCTACATCCAACATTAGGTATTCTGTACCAGCTATTTAAGGACATGGTCATCTCAGTTAGAGGTGATATGAATTGACTAATGAGATCGAGCGATTTGACCCCGTTAAACATTCCCTTTGGGGTTTTTTTAAGCCGCAGGTACATGCGAATAGCTGAAGATGATCTCCCGCAATGAAATTTGTTTTCTACTCTGAAATAAATTCCCTAAAAAGTATAAACTTTCAGTGTTTTTGGCATACGTTTTTGTGTTCAATTCCACAGTTTACATAACAAAATTTATGAATGCGTACATGCACCATAAGCATATATTGTAACATATATTTTGTTTTGATTTTTTTTTTCAAATCACGTCATGGAATATAACGAAAACCCAAAAACAAAAAAAAAACAGCTTATGATACCATTTATAATTTAGTAGAAAGTGATAAATGAGTTCGTTCCATAAAATTGATGATATTGCGGCAAATAGATTCAATTTATAAGTAATCAACACAATTATTGGGTGTACATGTACAAACAAAACATGAATAAATAACAACGCCAACCCCAAAGATACATGGATTCTGGAATCTACAAAATACTCTACAGTATGTATGACAGCATCAATCCAATAAAAATAAATTCTCATGGTTTATTTACACCAAACAACAGATAATTTCTATGTATACGTAACTTAAAAACCCATTTGAAAATTGTCTCTTCAGAAACCGAAAACTTTCCAGTTCATCCACGCTCATCTCATCGAAATATATTTCAATTGATTGGATGGTCCATTGCATTGAATACACACAAAATGATTCAAGAATTTGTTTGTAAATCTATAACGAAAAGGTACGCATATTTGCTCATATTTATCGATAATTCATGTTCTAAATTCAACCGTATTTTTTGTGCATGCATTGCATCCCGGTTCCTTTCACAATCCAAACAATCAATGTAATTTTCATTACATTTAACACGAGTGTTATCAGCATGATTGCCTTACAAACAGTAAATAAACGGACATGTTGCAACATGCTCGATATGGTGAGGCGAAATTAGTTTTTTATAACGTGGACTGACATTAATGATAAATCAACACGTTTGTTACAGTATTTCTAGCAACTCGCGCAAAAACAAACATTCTTGGGAACAAAGTACCTCGTTGTAGCCTTCGTAGCCTAGTGAGTAGTGTGTTGCCTTACTGGATAAGCAGTTTTCTAGCAAAAAGGCTTCTTAAATCTGTATTTAAGATTCGAATTTAAACTATCGATCTCACCATTCATGGATAAAATTAATACACACATTATGTTTGGTGTGAGAAGCCAGGACATCATCCTGATTAAAGACTAGTTATGGCCAATAACGAACGTAAATAAATTATTCAGTAGATTGGCTAAAAATTTACACGTACAACTGAAAACGACGTTCAATGATTGCCTACTTCTTTTGGTCTTATTTAAGTGATCTGGATACCAAGGACTTGTGGCCGACACTATGCCCCAGATAACTCACGCCACAAATATATTCTACTCGAGCAATTTGATGACTTAGTAATTCCACGTAGAAATAATGTGAACTCGCCATCAAGATCGTGAGATTTGATTCCTTTAAAATTTTTCTTGTCGGGTTTTCTTAAGTCGTATATGTATGCGAAAAAACCTCAAAACACAGCATTCCTCAAAGCCAGTATAGTCCATGTAATCGGTCAAATTCAGCTTGATTTATACGCCAGAGTTATGGAAAATTTTAAATTCAGAGAAGATGCGGCGGACTTTTGAGCAAAGTTATATTGCTGACATAATGACATCAATAAGCCTTTCAAATAAATAAAAAATTTCAATGATATCTCACATACACTTCGCTTTATTTACATTTAAAGACAGGAAGCGCTTAAATACATCACCGTGGTCGAATAGGCAGTGTGTTATCTCATTAGACGCGAGGCTGTGGTTCAAACCCCAGGTCATACATAACGAACAAGAGGAAATATAAAAAAAAAATATTTCTTCAGCGACTTCCTCTCAGCAGATTTCTGACAAAAACTCTGAGAGTAAATAAAAAATTGAAATGAAAAAGTTTCTCAAAAATCTCTCGGTTGGAGTCGACTTTAAATTGGTGGTCTCGTCGCCACTCAGAGAAAAAAATCACACACATAACCTAAGTGGAATGAGAAGCTAGTTTGTAGTCCTGACTAAAAAGTTGTAATGACCAATTATGTATTTGTATGCATTATAAAATACACCAGCAATGCCATAATGACCACAATGTCCATGTAAGAAACACTCCTTTCTTAGAAATGCAACTACACAAAGTAATATAGCATCGGGTGTCCAACAGGAACTTCTGATAACAGCCAACTTCTTGTCGGTTTATTCAGTTTGTTTCAAACATACATTGTTTTCTATGGGCGTTAGCCTTCAGTTGCTGGGTCAATTAAATTTTGTAAAGCCAAAGTCACTGGGGGTAGTGTGATCAGGGCGGTCGTGGTGTTGGCAAAGTGCCCTATACGTAAATTTTGTTGAATGATATAACCTTCCATGAAGGTTTGTGTGAAACTGCTGGGTAAATAACACATTTGCTTCGACACATTTGGTTTCAGCAAAATAGTCGTTATCAACTGACATATTTCGGATATCATTCTTGGGAGATTTCATATATAACGTGGGCATCTGTCGGTTTTCTTTTTTAAATTTTATTCTGCGTGCTTTGGTGACCTGAGGAAGATAAATATTTGAAGTTTATACCAATTACAACGCAGCTCCTCAAATGCTATCTAGGAAAACATTAGAGAGTGATCCTTACAGTTTAAATCAAACTTCTTGCTAATATTTAGACTCTTAGGGTTTAGTGAAAGGGATTCTTTGAGATTAAAGGATGCCAACCCAACCCTGTTAGTTGATTAATATGTCGTCAATGTGTTTTCCAATCGAACAACGAACAGATTACTTAACATGTACTTCAGATCAGTTAGAGTTTAGCTGAGTGGTCTAATAATATGTAAAAAAAATTTTTTGACACGCCTTAAAGAATACTTTAAATGAGGACTTCTTAGGAACTTTTATAATGTCTGAGTTTTTCTGCGTATTCCTGTAGTCTCTTTTCAGACTGTTATATTATTTAAATAATAACTACGGTAATTTTTGTCCGATTTGATCAAACGAAGTATCAATCTCTTCACTAGATAATGCACTTATAGAATGTCGCCACTTATTTAATATTTTTTAATTAAATTTTGCAATTAAGAATGGCCAAACAAAAAATAAAACAAAATAATATTTTCTAAACTCATAACATGTAAGTTTGAACAAAATGTTTATGTATACCATTTTAAAGGCTCATCTGTCCCCTTTTCAAAAGACTTTGAACTTTGGTTACTCAATAATATGTGAGAAAAGATCAAAAATATCGTTTTTGTCAAATAAAACAAGTTTTGTAGAGTTCGAGAAATATGGAAAAAATATTTTTGAGTTCTTCTCAACAAAACTCACAACCTATACTATGTCATTAGCTGGGTGTATTTTGACTGTCGCACCGTGTTATGTATGTATGTATGTAGCCTCAATGTGATGGTCGTTATCAACCAAAAATTTTCGTAAGTCCTTATTGGAAGACACTATATTAGGTTTCAGATTCCTTCTTAACTATCTACACATGAATATTATGGGGGTTTGACTAAAAACGTCTTCAATTTTTATTCGAATTTGTTACTAAAATTATTCTCTTTTTATTCTCAAGTCCAATTAAAGTTTAAAAAAAAACAAAACAACACAAATTAAAACAAAACAATTTTTACTAGTATTACGGTCTGATCAAAGTTTTTAAATTAAATTTTTATATAAAAATATTTAAAACTTTCTGAAATAATCATGGTGCAAAGATTTAGAAAAAAACAACAAAATCTATAAAAAAGACATAAATTTTTCAAACATATTGATCCCTAAAGATTTGGAAATTTTTCTAAAAGTTGAAAACGAAAACCTTTGGAAAGTATTAAATGCATCGAAATACACATATGAAAAGAATATTATTTGAAAACAATATTTATGTACGAGTATATGGTGCAGTTTTCTGTTCAGTAACATAAATAATTATATTCTTCTAGAAAAAAGAAAAAAATAGTTTTACATGTGGACACATATTCAAAAAGTATTATTTTATGAAACTTTTCAGAAGCAAAATCAGGCGTTGCAGGCTGATGGCTGCAATTAAATCAAAATCAAATGAAACTTTAGATAAGTACTTACATATATACATACACAATTGGTCATTATAACGCTTCCGTCAGGATTACGACCTAGCTTCTCATACCAATAATGTTGTGTGTGTCTTCATTTTAAACACGAGTGGAGGGACCCACGAATTATAGTCGACTCCGAATGACAGATTTTTGAGAAACAATTTTTAACTTACTCTCAGATTTTTTGTCAGAAATCTGCTGAGACGTAGTTGCCGTAGAATATATGTTCATATTTCGTTCATTTGAAGTTGTCTAACCTGGGGATTGAACTGTGGTCTCACATTTAATAAGCTAACATACTACCTACTAGACTACGGTGACTGCATATATAAGTAAGTCCTGGATTTTTCAAATGTGAAAAATATTTTTTTTTCTGAAAAGAGACTATAGGAATATGCAGAATATTTCAGACATTATAAAAGTTCCAGTTTAAAGTATTTCTAAAATTTTTAAATATTGTTAGGGGTTTTCCTTTTAAAAACGTTTAAAATATGAGCTCATAGATTGCAAATAAAATAAAAATAAATTTGTGTTTAGTTTTAATTAAAATTCTGTATTATTCGCACAATTCACAACTTGATGTAAACAATAACAATTGCTTTGCTTGTTATTCCTCTTTATACTCTTTCGCATAAACAATAACAATACTCAATAGTTCAAACATACCGCGTCTTCACACAAGACTGACTGTTGTTTACATTTATTCTTGTGGTGTTTGTTGGTATATTTTTGTTTATTGTGTATCGCTTTTTTATGCTGGTATTTATTGCTATATTACGCAGCGCGATCATTTGTAAAAAAGTTCATTGTTTTGTTTTTGTAGCTTTAGTTTATAATTTTAATGTTAAACGATGTAAAAACAAAACACCAGTATCTAGATTTTTCCATTTTCGTAACAATGTTATTAGGCCTCTCAGCTAAACTCTAACTGATCTGAAGTACATGTTAAGTAATCTGTTCGTTGTGCGATTGGAAAATATATTGAGGACTTGTTAATCAGCTAACAGAGTTCGGTTGACACGCTTTAATCACAAAGAATGCATATCAATAAACCTTAAGAGTCTAAATATTAGCAGGAAGATTGATTTAAACCCTAAGAACCACGCTGTTAATGTTTTCTAAGATAGCATTTGAGGAGCTGCCTTGTACTTGGTATAAACTTCCAATATCTACGTTCTTCAGGTCACCAAGAGCACGCAGAATAAAATTTAAAAAATAAAACCAACAGAGTCGCACATAATATATGAAGTCTAGCAAAAATGATATCCGATATTTGTCAGTTGATAACAAAGATCAGCAATTAAATGTTTTTTCATGAAATTTTGAATATAAGTGAGTCAACAATATTGAAATTTAACTACTCTGATTAATTCGTACTCACTACAACGTTAATTTATAATTACAGGTTACAATAAGTATGGGTACAACGTTGACATCAAACTCATACCATTCGAAATATGTTTGATTCATAAGCCTACTCATTCAGATTCATAACTTTAGAAAAATACTCTTATAATCCTTATAAATTATTCGAGTGATTCGAATCGAATGACTCGAATCATTCAACAAAATTTACAGTCTTAGTTGTTGTTGCATTTACAAAAAAAAGAAAAAAACCCATAAGTAGAAAAGTCTGAGCAGCAAACAGAGCAAACACACAACCTTTTAGTGAGTATTTTAGTGTTCGTACGCGAATCATACTTAAATTGTGATTCGTGTATATTTATGTTGAGTTATGGAGAGCCGAAATCAACAACGTCATACCTGTTGTTAAGTATGAATATGATGAGCACTTCAAACTTTGAATATGAGTAGTATGAGTATGATATTAAAATATGTCGGAATGCGTATAAGTATCAGAAATTATGAGTGTGATTCGATTCTACTCATCTTTTTGAATACTCATTGCTGATCTGTGATTGATAACGACTATCTTGTTGAAACCAAATGTGTCAAACCAAATGCATCAAACCAAATGTATTATTTACTCAGCAGTTTCACAAAAACCTCTGTGGACGTTTATATCATTCAACAATACCCTGCAAAAATCGAAATGTTTCATAAAAATGTCTGGTCTGTTCGGGCAACATACAGGGCACTTTGCGCATACTACGATCGCCATAATCATACTACCCCCAGTGACTTGGGCTGTACAAAATTTAATTGACCCAGCAACTGAAGGCTAACGCCCATAGAAAACAAAGTATGTTTGAAACAGACTGAATAAGCAGACAACTAGTTGGCTGTCATCAAAATTCAAAAATTCCTGTTGGACATCCAATGCTATATTACTTTGTGTAGCTACATTTCTACCACTCTGCCTTTCTTACAAGGACATTGTGGTCATTATAATTACATACATAATTGGTAATTACAACTTTACAGTCAGGACTACAAGCTAACTTCTCATTCCACTTAGGTTATGTGTGGGAATTTTTTTCCATAAGTGGCGGTACCTATAGTTTTAAAGACGACTCCGAACAACAGATTTTTGAGAAACATTGCATGGCAATTTTTATTAACTCCGGAGCTTTTGCCATGAATTTGCTGAAAAGTCACTGAATAAAATTTTTGTCATATTTTTTTGTTAGAGTTGGACCTGGGGTTTGAACCGTGGCTTCGTGTCTAATAAGTCAACACAATACCTGCTAGACTACGGCAACTTTGGACAAGGCATCATGCATTAAACTTCATTTGTTGAGTGAGAAGACGTAGTATCGTCGTTTCTTACGTGTGTTTTATTGACACTTGCAGTTGTTTAATTTTTACAACCAGGCCAACCATGTGCGTTGTTTGGATTTTTGCGACTATTTGTTGCTACATTTATTATTTATTATTTAAATAAATATAAAAATAGAAAATAAAAAGGATTTTTTTGTAAGTTTTATTCATGTACCATATTACTCTGGAGATAATAATCCAGAATCATATGAATGTACGTATGAATAAATAAAATGATATAAAAATGAATGAAAGAAAAAATGTTTTATTTTTCCAATATATTTTATTAAAAATAATGCTTCAACTTTGTTCGTTGTGCTATTAAATTTATAAAATAGAAATGAAAAGTAATATTTTTAAAAGAGTCTAAATATGATAGTTTCGTATTCTAAATGGAATAAATCTTTACATTCATTCCAATAATAATATTTACGAGTTCAAATACAATATTTTTAAGTAACAAACATGGGCTCAAATATATGTATTTTATGAACAGGCAAAATAATTTATTACAAAACCATACATATAAACCAGAAAACCCATTTTTTCCCAACATATGCATCAAAATCCTTCGAAAATTTATTGCAACTGAAGCATATGAATGTGCAACAAATTGAAAATATGCACGCAATATTCAAATGGTAATTTTAATTACGTTACAATTACAAATTACATACACACCAGAGATCAGCAATGAGTATTCAAATATATGTGTAGAATCGAATCATACTCAGAATTTCTGATACTTATACGCATTCATACTTATTTTAATATTATGGAGCCACTACTCATATTCAGAGTTTGAAGTACTCATCATATTCATACTTAACAATACGTATGATGTTGCTGATTTCGAATCTCCATAACTCAACAAATACAAAAATTGGCGTACGAACACTAAAATAATCACTAGAAGGTTGTGTGTTTGCTCTGCATGCTGCTATGGCTTTTTTGCTTATGTGTCTTTATTCTTTTTTTGTAAATTCAACAACAACTAAGGCTCTAAATTTTGATGAATGATTCGAGTCACTCATTGCTAAACTCTAATGCATACATAATTGGTCATTACAGCCATTCACTAAGGATAACGACCTAACTTTCTCACACCACTTATGTTGTGTGTTAATTTTATACATGGGTGGCGGGAGCTACAGTTTAAATTCGGCTTCGAACATTTCGTGGCAATTTTATTAGAGTTTTTTCCAGGAGACTGTTGAGTAGAAGTCGATAAAGGAATATTTTTTCATATTTTCTTATGTTGGACAGACAACGGTCACAACAACAAATTAGATCTATTAATTATTACGGGTGTAGTGAACACATGTTCTGAGGTCAATAATCAACAGTCTCTGCTAGCTAAAGGCTCCACTAATAGCTATACTAGCACACTAGCATCTAGAATAGTTTAATATTGTAATTTGAAGAACTCCACAAAATTGCCTGAAAATGTCACTGTTTGGTGTAGATTTAAGCTGTCGGCGTCATCAGTTCATATTTCTTTGGTCGTACAATTACTTACAACGGAGAACTCCAACTAACTCATAATAAATTTACTTTTAAATTGTGCAAGCATGTACAGTTATACACCTCGTATAAGTAACATTAATCACAGTGCGTACAGGCTGCTCATATCACCCAATGTAGATTTAGCGTCACAGTTACCAAACACCCTATAGAAGAACTCCGGTTGCATTACATTTTATACGTGGCATTATAGAAGGCATGAACATTCGCCTTCAAGAACATTCATTAGTCTGTTTACGTTGTCATATAAAAAGCAAGGCAAAGCAGGCAACGAGTCAATAGAAGTTTAGTCAGTCTAGTGTGAAGACGCGGTGTGTTTGAAGAAAATAATCGTGGTTTGAAGATGTCCGTTACAGATATCTGTCGAACAATTGACTAGAAATTATTATTGCTTAAGCAAAAGAGTGCAAAAAGGAGTAACAAACAAAGCAATTGATGTTGTTTACATCAAGTTGTGAACAGTGGCGCACAAAATTGTGGGAACAGTAAACAATTTACTTGAAAAGGTATAACGTAACAATATTTTTCATATTCGATCAAATTTGATGGCAGGCCAGTCGGATTAATACAAAAAATAAAAAATAAATTAAAAGTATTTCGTAGCATGTGCCAAGTTTCCCCTACTTTTCGTTAAGTTTCTATTGAGATATTATAAGTCTAGAGATATATTGAAGATGGTACTTCAGAGGTACGTCTTTGAAACATAAAAAGCGAAGAATATATTCCTACACTTGACAAAATTTAAAGTAAACAAATCCATAATCCTTGATTAAAAGTAATAAATATAAGGTTAAATAAATGCACAGTAGTCGCCACAGTCTAGTACGTAGTATGTTGACTTATTAAACAAGTCTGACATCTCCAACAAAACGAAATGTGAAAAAATATATTTCTTCAGCTACTGCCTCTCAGTAGCTTTCTGGCAAAAAGTTTTTCAATAATCTGTCGTTCAGTGTCGACTTTAAACTGTAGATTGCGCCACTCATTTATAAATTTAAAGCACACAACATAAGTGGTGTGAGAAGCTAGGTAATAATGTAATGTAATGACCAATTATGTATTTATGTCCCAAAACTTCTGAACCGAACACACGACATTTTATTGAAAAGCGGAACTAAACTTTAATTCAAAAAAAAAAATTCACAAACTTTGTGTTTATTTCCTAGCAGACTATAAATATACGTTTTAATAATTAAACAATTTTATGTAGAAATTTATTCACATCAATATATAAAAAATAAACATAAACAGCCCTACACGATAGATACTGTAAAGATAAGCTTGTAAATATATCTCAGCACTCTAATGTAATAATTGAGTGTTGAACTATTAATGATGCTTGTAAGCAAATGATTATTGAGCCACAATTAATTAAGGTTCTACTAAAAGGAATTGTAAGAAATACAAGAAAGTCATGTTTTGAATTAAACGGCAAATACGAAAGTCTAAAGCATGGTAACTTTTAAATTCTTAAGAAAAAGAAACAAAAATTAAACCAATTCAGTTCAAAACATTTAAAAGCGAAATAAATTAAAAAGCTGCAGTTTTAGTGCACTTAATGAAGATTCAGAATGATTACTTTCAGGACAGGAAGGTAATATACCTAACGGATGATGGAGAAAAGGAATACGTAGTGACGGCGGGTGTCCCGCAGGGTTCTGTACTTGGGCTACTTCTATGGAAAATTATGTACGATGGTGTACTTCGGCTGCTATTGCCAAACGGGACTACAATTGTGGGCTTTGCATAGTCTAAGACGGAAAGGGAAATAGAGGAGAAGACGAACATAGCGATTCGAAAAGTTGGAGCATGGCTTGGTGAGACAGGTTTGACACTTGCTGCACATAAAACGGAAGCCGTATTGATAAGTGGCCGGAAGATAGTGGAGAAGATGGAAGTGACCGTTGGAGGCACTAAGATCGAATCGAATAGGGCCATATAATACTTGGGAGTGATTATCGACGACAGGTTGAATTTCAAGGAGCACGTAAAATTCATCGGCGAAAAGGCATCTGTAACCCAGAGAGCACTGACGAGGATGATGCCAAATATTGGATGACCAAATCCATTTAAGAGGAGAATAGTATCGAGGGTTGTAACCTCGATTATATTATATGGTCGGTCTAAGCGCGAATTGACAGTTAAGTGGCTTCAGGACAGTGTCTAATGAAACGGTACTGGTATTGGCAAAGACAATACCGATAGACATATTGGCGGATGAGATGAGGCGGATATACTTTCGCCGTCTCGAGTATCCAGGACAGACAGCAGCTATAAAAGCGGAGGAACGAAGGACTTCAATGCACAAATGGCAGTTACGGTGGGAGAATAGTTTAAAGAGAAGATGGACATTTCAACTTGTCCCTGGTAAAACCCCTTGGAGAACAAAAATGGCGAGGTGAACTACTACGTGACCCAGCTTCTAACTGGTCATGGATGCTTCAGGAAGTACCTGCAGAGATTATTTCCCCTATATGACCAAACTGTGTAGATGAGCAGGAAGATGCTGAGCATATTCTAACAAGCTGCCCTAGATTTAGATGGCCTAGGGAAGGGAATTTTGGACCAAATCGGTTTATGGAAGAGGTGTTGAATTCTCGGCTTCTATTGACCCAATATAGCCAGAGAATGGCTGAAGTTACGCAGGAACTCCGAAGTTTGGAGAAACGAAGGTGAAATTTAGTGTGATAAAGCTTTAAAGCTAACCAGTCCTCCGCTAAGTAGTACCTTACGTCAGTCCCGCGCGGGGAGAGTGGTTGAAGAATAAAGGGGCTGGGTTTAGTACGTGGGCACCAGTGACAGTGAATCGTGCAATCTTTTGTTGGAACAAAAGTGTCTTTCGAAGATTCCCATTTCCGGCCCAAGACAAAAAAACTTGCATACATGCATACAAACAAACATAATTGGGCTTTACAACCCTTCAGTGGGGATTACGACCTGGTTTTCTCACACCACTTACGTTGTGTGTGTTAATTTTATATATGAGTGGCAGAGCTACAGTTTAGAGCCGTGTTTGAACAAAAGATTTTTGAGAAAATTTTTCATTATTTCATTATTTACTCTGAGATTTTTTGCCTGAGGAGTGCCTAAGAAATATTTTTTCATAATTCTCGTTTTGTTGGAAATGTCTGAACTGGTGTTTGAACCGTGGCCTCACGTGTAAAACAGGTCTTTTGCGTCAGATAGAATGCTAGTGTTTGTCCTGAAGTAGTGATCTTTAATGCTCACTGGTCCATTAAATAAAGTTTTGAGTGCCGCATATCAAGCCTCTATTTTTCAATTTTGTTGGAATTCTAATGGAACGCCAATCATCAAAAAAGGATAACAACTACCGATCAATAGCAATATGCTCCTGACTTTCCAAGTTTATGGAATTGATGATAAACCACAAGCTTGTAAAATACCTGGAGTCCAACAACTTGATCATTGAGCGGCGGTAAGGTGTCCGCGAAGTTTGTTCTACTTGTGGCATGTTGAAGTTACTTTCAGAAAGGTGGAAGAATGCCTTTTTGGTATCATTTATTTAAACTGTTAAGCACCACCTGGGATGTTGCACAAGTAAATGCAACAAATGCCATCATTCGTAAGTAATCGATAACAAACACAAAAAAATCTCCAAAGAAAACATCATTTTAAACGTTAAAAAAGCAAAGACATTAAATCAATTTTGTTGTCAACACACATAGAAATATGGAAGACAAAAAATGTAAGAAAAATTTCATACAAAAAAAGAGTATCAGCAACTAAAAATATTTTCATGCATGTGGTAGCTTGAATGGTCGCATGCAACATGATAAAGTTAAAGGCACCATAAGAAAAAATGTTGAAATAAAAACTAAAAATAAAAAGAAGAACGGCACAGAATACAGAAATTAAAAACTGCAACAGCAACAGCAACAATCGTATTGTCGATGTGAGACAACAGCAACAGAACATCGAAGATAAAAAAAATTGGAAGAAAATGTGCCAACAGGACAAAGAGAAGTCAACTAACGGCAAGCCGTAACTGTTTTTGACTCGTGTATGATGTTTGCAGTAGATGTTGTAAAAAACATACAATTTGTTTTGACGGTTTTAGGCATTTGGCCAAAAAATACCAACAAAACATATGCAGTAGCACTCAACAGGAATTGCCAACAAATTGATTATGTAAAACTGAAAGTAAAATGATTGGATAAAATGGCCCAAGCTTTCAATATTCAATTCTAAAATCACTGGCGGCTAAGCCACTGTGCAGTAGAGTAAAGCACTCCTTCTTGGCCCTAAGACAGTGCTAAATGATTGGAGAGAAAACAAATGAAAATTTAATCATTGAAAAGAAGTCATATTGCGGATGCTGCAAACATATCGGATGTGTCCCTATTTCTAAATAACCAATAAACACCTTAACTATAATCCTTAAAAGGCTTTTTTGAAGAGGAAATTTTTTCAAAAGAAATCTTCCCATCACAGAGTAGGTAAACCTATCCTAAAATAATACATAGAGATTTCTAAACAGAGAATGTGGGTTTAATTCCCTTCATTTTTACAGTGGACAGCAAAAGTCTTAGTACTCCAATATATTTTGGAGGAAAAAACAGTTCCCACAGGTTTAATACTCTTGCACAAAGTCCCGATATGACTTCAAGAGGGTATTTAGGAGATCATTTGAAATAACGGTTATGTAATCGCTAAACCTCAAACAAAAGTCAACCGAAAAACTTGCTAATGGTGCCACCAGAAAACACTAAACAAAACTTGTACATTCAATTCCAAATGGGTTGAATGGAGTGCTTGACCTTAAGGGATATTCTACTAAATACATGGTATAACATTTTCATATATTAGGCCTTTGAATTTTAAATTTACTCAGCGTTCTCCTTGGGAATGCCTATGGAGTCGCCTGAAACTTTTCCTTATTTTTCTCTTGTTTTATGAAAAACATTACAAAATTGTTTGTTTTATAATAAAACAGAAATAAATTAATAAAATAAATATAAAAACCCTAATTTTTTATACAAACTGTTGGTTAAAATTCATGAAATTGCTAAAATATATTGGAGTACTAAGACTTTTGTTGTCCACTGTAGGTATGCTAAGCATTCCTTATTTTTTTTTTTTTTTTTTTTTTTTGTGTGACAATTGAACTCTTTGGAGCTCTTAGTTAGCTTGTTGCCTCATTAAGTAGGTGGTATAATGACATGCAACACAATACAAGGAGTGTCCCACATCTTTAAGTAGTTTTTTCCATGCATATGATGAATATGCTATCAACCAATGGATTTAAATCCATTTGTTCAAGCTGACATCAATTACACTTTGAACTGAGTAGTGAATCTCTTGTCACAAGAGTACAGAAACAAATCCTACGATGCCCTTACCAGCTGGTAGTACACAAACTTTTCTCGCCGTTAAGTGAAGTCAGAGATGTGATAGCCTTAAATAAAATTACCCTGAAAAATTTATCAAACAATCTATTGTCCGGAGTCGACTTCAAACTGTAGATTCCGTAACTCATGGATAAAATTAACACACACAACATGGGTGGTATAAGAAGCTAAATAAAGAAGTAAAATGTCATAAGAGCTTATGTATATTCTGACAGGTTCCCATTACCTTTTTTAGGTAATGTTTCCCTTTAGCACATAGCCTTGCGATAATAATAAACAAATTCAGAGAGTAATTAAAAATTTTATTGAAATTCACTGGTAGTTGTACTTACTAATTCTGTACACAATTATGTACTACACCCCCTGTAATTAAATCATTAACTTGTGTAAAAATCACGCTACAATAAAAGAAAATTTTTGTTCAATTAAAATCAACGGTTTTGCTTCTTAAAAAAAACAAAAGAATTTCGTTAAATTGCAATTGTATTGCCTGCTAAAGAGTGTCCGGGCTGAGTGCCAGCAATTTATTTTAACACCATTTAACGTTTCTCTTACATTCTTGAGGCATTTCTGCCTTGTTTCTGTTGTTGAAATTTTCTCATCCTTCGTTTGTTTTCATTTGTAAATAATCACTGTACAGTACACAACAATTACCCGATGGTAGTGTGGTAACAATACAATGCAACAGCCGCAAACAAATCAGCAACAATCAAAACCATCGTTTAGCCAATGTTTTACAGGCTGTCTTATAGGCTGAGAGCGGGAGAGAGAAAGAAAACGATTTCGTATAACCCTTTTCACTTGGTGTAGCTATAGCGATACCAACTAGTATTTATTGTTTATGAGAGCGCTACAGTTTGCAATGAATTTTGAACAGAAATAAAATATTAATTCCTACATAACGGTTAGCCTTCAACAGCGTTGCCATTTGCCAAGTTTTCCCTTTTTTCCAAGTTTTTTTGAGATGCGAAAAAGTTTTCATTAAAATTGTTTTCTAACAAAACAAGTTTTTTCGAAAAATTCAAAATTTTAATAAATTCAACATTAACACGAAATATTTATATTTTTATATAAAATATTGTGTATTTTATTCGTCACGGGCATAAGTAGCAAAGAAACACCAATAGAGGACCCCGTTCTCCGGTGTTTCCTCTAAAAATGTTGATACTTTTGTAGAAAACACGTTTTTTTTGTAAAAAAAAGTTTTTTTTCCCAGAAATAAAAAGTTTTATAAAAAAAATTACTGGCAACACTGGCCTTCAAGCACTGATAATCATGTATTTAAGTAACCATAGTATGAGTATTACTATCCTTCTTTTGTTTCTCCCTAACCGTGCGTAGCTTAAGATGGTTTCTATAATAATTTGTACAGATTTCTAGACTTCAAACCCTTGTCAATAGTCGCTACTACATAGAGTGCTCCTGCAGTTGCTATTACTATCCAGTAACTCCATAAAAAATTTATTTTTATTTTCAATCTGATGCTTTTGCTTTTGTTATTCCTGCCACAGCGCGAAGGAATCAATAATTTATTAAAAACGATTATTAACGCTCTTGTTTGCGTGTTGGAGGCAATTTGCTGCCCAGCCTGTTTGACTGCCGTACATGCAGCCCAGTTGTGGTGTTGGTTACTGCCTACATTGCAGCATAATAAGGCTTTTTTTGTGTTGCGATGTTTAAAGTAAAAATACGGTGTTAATGCTTGGGTGCCAGTATTTGCATAAAAGTTTTAATATTGTATAGTAGAAGAGACGGGTTTAACTTAAGTTTTGAGATGATAATTCTTGACCATACATAGGCTTGTTATAATTTAAATTTTTTTTCAATTAAGGTCTTTAGGGTATTTAAGATGTTAAATTTTATATTTAAAAAAAGTGGTCCAGAATGTTAGGTTAAGTGTGCTGAATTTACGCAAATAGTATGAAGCAAAATATTGCGTACAGTGAGCAGACAAAAGTAAGGTGAGACTATGCACATTTAACGGTGAACTAGTTAAATGTGCAAGTTTCGCCAGTGTAAGCAGATAAACCAAAAACACAGCGTTTCCTAAAGCCAACATAACCCATGCCATCGTTCTAATTTTGATTCTGATTTATGTGCCAGAGAATAGAAACTTAGGAGTCGCCGTAGTCTGGAAGGTAGAGTGTTGGCTTATTAGACGTAAGACCATGATTCAAATCCCAGGTCAGACATCAAAACGAAATATCACAAAATATTTCTTCGGCGACTTCCTCTCAACAGATTTCTGGCAAAAACTCTGAGAGTAAATAGAAAATGCCATGAAAAAGTATATAAAAAATTTGTCATTCGACTTTAAACTGTATAAAATTAGTAAGAAGCTAGGCCGTAATCCTGACTCAAGGGTTGTAATTGTCAATTATGTATGTATTATGTATAGTCATATTTGGATATTTCGGAGGAGCTACATCCGCAGAAGCCGTGACAAACATTTGAGCGAGGTTATCTTCGACACAAACAGGCATCATTAGTTCCTTAACACGAATTAAAAATTTCGATAAAAGGAAGCACTTAAAATTAGACCCATACATACATTAATATACACATGATTGGTCATTGCAATATTACGAGTTTCTAACACTACTTATCTTGTGTGCGTTAATATTTATACATGAGTGGTGGGAACTACAGTTCAAAGTCAACTCCGAACGACAGATTTGTGAGAAACTTTTCATGGCATTTTTTTATTTTGTTTTGTTGGAGATCGGAATCCTGTCTATGATTTATCAATCTGAGGATGTATACAAAAAATAATTATATAAACCCGAGATTTTAGTTGCGCTAGTCAACAGCTAATCAAATTTTATTATTTTCTGTAAGAGTAACATTTCTGAATTGGCAGGTAGGTTAGCTGGTAACTTGCTGTTTACAGGCAAGTTCAATCGGTGGCCCATATGGCCCATAGTGTTACCCAGTGTGAGATAAGCCCCTTGTCATGATCCGTTGGTGGTGAGTTTGAAGCATCCGGAGCCAGTTCCTTTAGTGGCACATTCGCCACCATGTCCAGATCATTAAACGTTCTGTCACCCAAAAACCGATGACGTCTTTTCTGATGGATTATGTATGTTCAATAGCGCAATGCAGGGTTGGCAAATGACATTTCTAAATTGTACAGACCAGCGTTTTAAATTGTACTTTTTTGACCCTAATTGTACAAAACACATTTTTATTGGAAATATATATGTATGTTTATTAGAAATATATATTTTATTTTAATAAACAATATAAAAACATAACAAAAAAGTACATACAAATTCAATTGTACTGTTGTAACAAACAAATATTATAATTATTAATTTTATGGAGAAATTTAATTTTTCCAATTGATAAATAGTATAAATTTTTTATAAATTAATAACGTATATATAAATACATAAAACAGTCTATAATTTTTTAAATGGTTTTTACTATAGTTTTGATAACAAATTTTTCGTTATTTTATAATTATAATTGTAACAATAACAGTTTAATGAATTTATTAAATCTTTAGTTTGTATTAAACCAGAAAGTGTAGTTACATGATCTCTTTTGTTTTTATTATAGTTTGATGCGACACAATTCGTTCCACATTTGCGGATGAATGAGGAATAGATAGTATCCCTCTTACTACTTTACTAAGTTCTAAAAACATATATTCATTTGATTCGTTTTTAATTTCAAAAATTTTGGCCCAAAAATTGCTTATATTGTCATTTTTATGCGATTTTATAATTTCTAAATCAGCCAGTGTTCTGAATTGTGAGTTTATTATTTCGAAATTTCGGTGTTCATTAGGAAACATTTTTACTAATATTGGTACGACGCTGTTAGTTTTTCCAGAGATAACGTTTTTTCGGGAAAACTTATTACACCAGTTTAAGGTTTCATTGTCAAAATTGAATTTTGTTTTCAGAACTTCGCAAAATTTTAAATAAAAATTTTTAGCATTTTTTTTAAATTGAATGATAACATTTTCTTCAATTTCATTATTTGATATATAAATATCTACCAGGGTTCCGCAATAAACATCTTCTAATGGAAGATGATTATCTTCATCATTTAGATCTAAATTTGGTATTTCATACTTATCAAGTACATCTTTTTTAAAAAAAATTACCACCCATTTGACGGAATAAAAATGTTATTAGTTCTAAAATTATATGAATTCGAGTGTCGTCTGCTTGCATTTCTAAATATATTGTGTTTTTTATTTTTAATGCATATTTCAAAAACATAAAGGTTAGTTTGAAAATACGGATATAATAAATTTTAATTTAAAATTTTTGAGCTCGGCTTCAAAATCGTTTAATGTAAAATAATATTGTAGTGGTTCCCATTGTTCTAATATTCTTTCAATAACTTCTGACGAGCCATTTCAAATCAATTAAGAATCAAAATTGGGAAAACTTTGAAATTGTACAAAATGGGTGATTGGTGTACCATTGTACTTTTGATGTTTGAGTTGTACCAAAAAAAGTACAATTGAACCAATTTTGCCAACCCTCACGCAGTGTCCTGTTAGAATTCCTGCTAGAATGTGAACAGTTCTCTTATCTAACTCCAGTAGTTCCCTTGTTCTCCCAATGACCGCTGCTGTACACTGCAGCTTCTAATTCGGTAACCAGGTATGTTGGACCACCCACGGTTTGTTGCTGCTGCTTTTTCCAATTTTGAAAAGTATTATATTGTCTCCTCCTCTTTCCTCTTCGATCCCTTTTCTGAGAATAAAATAAAAAATATTCTCATAGCTATGGACCCCGATTTAAATATATTTTCACCTTCTACTACACGTTTATAAGTGAGTGAATGTATATCTTTCAATACTTAGCTTCTCTTTGTTTTAACTTTTATCGTTTTTTTTTCATTATTATTTTTTTGTTCAACTCGTATCTTGTCCTTTATCTCAAGTCATTTATTTTATTTGCCTTTACTTTAGCGTGGTCAAGCTGTTGCATTCACTGATTGTGCTAAAAGTGAATGTAAATGTGAATGAATGAAAGAAAAGTCATTGATGGACTTGGTTTTAATAGCGTATTTAACTTTCCTGTATTGAAAAGTAATTCATCATATATTTTTAAATGTAAATAAATTGCATATTTATGTACTTCAATTATTAATTTAAATATGACGTCCATTGATTACGCATACAAATTGAAAAAGAAAACAAGACATTTGCAGAGAAGAAAAAAAAGGATTGAAGGAAAATAAAGAAATTAACTTTTTTCTCTTTGAATTCAATTGTAAATTAAAATGAAAATTATTGCCTGCCTGACCAACAAAAAGAATAGGAAAAAGTGTCGAATAATTACACATGAGCATCAGCAACGATCAATAACATGATTGAATATTGAATAATAAACTTTTATTGTCATCTGCTTTTACAAACACTAACTACAAATAATTTACAAATACTAACAGACAGAGTAGGCCAAAGGGCAAACCACACCTAAAACCTTCAGTAAGCTGAATAGTTTCACTGTACGAAATACACGATGCTACAGCCAAAGTACATCCAGATAATGACATAGTGTAAATTGTGAGTTTTGTTGAGTAGAATTCAAAAATATTTTTTTATATTTCTTCAACCTTCCAAACTTGTTTTATTTGACAAACACTGTTTTTTTTACTTTACCCACAAATTTATTTATTACACAAATATTTCTGAACCAATCTCACAAATTTAAACTTTCTTAGAAAGAAGAGGGATGTGCCTGTAAAACGATATACATATATTATTTGATTTAATATTCTATGACGTTTGATGAGGTAAACTTGACAAATTCAATTTTTTCATATTTTTTCAAGTTTGTTCATTCATAGTAGGAAACTTTAATTAAAAAATATAAAATAAGTGAAGACATTCTGAAAGTGCATTATCTTGTGAAGAGCTTGACACTTCTTTTGATCAAATCGGACAAAAATTATCGTAGTTGTTATTTAAATAGTATAACAGTCGTGTTATATTTTTTATATATGTATGTCATCTTATCAAATGAACTTTTAGTCACAAATTTTCAAAAGTTTTAATGGATCTTGATCTTGATTCCCTCTTCTTTCTATTAAGGTTTAAATTTTTAACATCGGTCCAGAAATGTGTGTGTAATCAATAAATGTGTGTGTAAAGTGTAAAAAAATAGTTTTTGTCAAATAAAATAAGTTCTACTTATCTAAACCCACAATCTACACTATGTCATTAGCTGTCAGTAGTGTTATCTGAGTTTAATTTTGAATGCAAAATTGATATGAAAAATTACTTCCCACGTGTTTTAGTGCTTCTATAGGGTGGGTGATTTAGAAGTTTAAATTTAAAAATACAATAGAACGAAAACGCTTTGAAATTTTTTTCATATTTATTTTCTTCTTGTGAAGTACAATTGTTTCGGTTAGAAAAGGAATATTATTTCACACAACTGGCTGCCGCGACTGGCCTCACAGTATCTCATTCGTGCGGACTAATTTTTGGGCACTTTTTTCAGTGTATGAGGTCGTATCTCAGCAATAACATCACAAATGTTGGCCTTCAAATGCTCAATTTTCTCTGGTTTGTCGTCATAACACTTTTCTTTAATGGCGCCCAATTGTATCAAATCGCAGCTTCTTGGCAGCCAATTGACTTCACCATTTCGGTTAATAAACAGCCAACAAACATTTGACTCAATAAATCGATTATAGCATGAGATGTGTGCGTAATACGAGCATTGGCTTCTGTAAGATGTAGTTAATAACGTATCCACCAAGATGCAAATGAGACTCAACGGAAAGATGATTTTTTTATGACATCAGTAAAAATTCAATCATTCTTGTGTGAAGACGCGCAGTGTTTGAAGAGAATCGTAGTCTGAAGATCTCCGTTATAAAAATCTGTCGAACAATTGTTATTGTTTAGGCAAAAGAGTGCAAAGAAGAATAACAAACAAAGCAATTGTTGTTGTTTACATTAAGTTGTGAACAGTGGCACACAGAATTGTGCGAACAATAAAGACTTTTAATTAAAACTAAATACAAATTTATTTTTATCAATCTAAGAGCTCATATTTAAACGTTTGTAAAAGGTAAAAACGTAACAAATGGCAGCAGCAGTTTCTCGTTGGCCCATATATTCCAATAAATCCCAACGTTTCGTAAGCCTAAATCGATTCATTACGTTCAGTGGAGATAATATACTGAATTTTGTGGCAGAATAGAATGTCACAAGTATTTTCAGATTCGAAATAATTGATGGTTCAAATTTAAACATATAGATGGCTCACCTGATATATTGAACATAGAATTTCAGAACTTTATTTAAGAGAGTTTAGATGTACTTTGTAGTAATCCAAAAAGAATTTCGAAATACTCTTCATTGGTAAAATAATGCTGGTACTATAGGTTTTAATACTATCTGCCCAATTCAATCTGAAAAAACAAAAATGTTTCTTCATTGTATTCCTTTTCGTCTTCAACTTACTGCCGTTGCATTGGAGTCATTTTAAAATAACATTTGCCCCTACATTTCTCCCTCAATTGGTTCATTGTTTTTAGTTTGAAAAATCTACTTCATAATCATTTTGTTATATTTTACTAATGATTTCAAAGCCAAGATAATTCCAACACTTCCTGTCACTCCCAACTGCAGGTTTTTTTTTAACTTTACTCCCCTCTCCCATATACCATTCCTGCCATTTTTGTATATTATTCACATGCAAATATTATTACAATTGTAATGCTGAGCATGATAAATGAATTTTTATTGCAATGTTAACTATAATTTGAACAAAACAAATATTGTTTTAACATCAAGCAAAAGGAGAAGAGAAGAAATAAATGTAATAAGGAATGGAAAAATAAAAATGCTGAATAATGTAAGTCTTCAGAAAAATGTAGACATTCATTTGACTTCTCCTTTCTGTGCACAAAAAAGAATGTTTGTTTATTCGTTTATTTGAAAGCAAATTTTTATCTCAACTCTTTCTCTCTCTACGTATCTCGGTGTACGCATTATTATTGTGGCACATTGAAGGCAGTTTACAGAAGTAAAATATCTCATTTTTTGTAAAAGAAAAATATGAATGAATATGGCAATAATAGGATTTTTTTAAAAAATTATTGTCTTTAAACTTTTCAAAACTTTTAAAATCTTTTCGTCATAAAAGTGGGGTATAAAAAATTCTTAATTCCATGTGAACCATATATCCACCATACAATAGAGCAAGTGTTTTATCATCAATTTCCCTACCTCACAAGAGAGTCGTTAGGTACAAGTGTCACATTTATAGATGCTATACAGATTCTTTTCAATTCAATTGAATACACATAATATTTTACACATGATTCAGACTTTTTCAGTTGCACTACAGTTGCGTTACTGCTTCCCATCAAATACGGTCAAATATCAACGAGCTAGAGACATGGCTACTAAAGATTGCAGTCAAAGCGAGCAAACCTACTCAACTTCTGTTCACACTCTATAGAAAAACATTCCACCTAATTACATACTGTTACGTTTTTACCTTTTAAAAACGTTTAAAATATGAGCTCGTAGATTGCAAATAAAATAAAAATAAATTTGTGTTCAGTTTAAATTCAAATGCTTTATTATTCGCACAATTTTGTGTGCCACTACTCACAACTTTACGTATACAACAACAATTGCTTGTGCTATTCCCCTGTTCACACCTTTGCATAAACAATAACAATTACTAGGCAATTGATCGACTGATCTTTGTAAAGGACATCTTCAAACAATGATTACTCTCTTCAAATAACACTCGTCTTCACCCAAGATTGACTGAACTTTTACTGACTCCGTTGCCTGTTTTGCCTTGCCTTTTATATGGTAGCGTAAACAGTCTGATGAATGTTCTTGAAAGCGAATGTTGGTAACTTAGCCTGGTGTTTGTTGTTAAATTACGCAGTGCGATAATTTTTAAACAAGTCCATTTTTGGTTTTTGTAGCTTTTATTTTTAATTTTAATGTTAAACGAAACGCAAACGAAAAGCAAAACACCAGTATCTAGTTTTTCCAATTTCGTAATAATACGTATATAACATACATACATAATTTATCACAACAACACTTCAATCAGGATTACGACCGAGCTTATCACACCACTTATGTTGTTTGTGTTAATTTTATACATAAGTGGCTGGACCTGCAGTTTAAAGTCGACTCCGAATGACAGATTTTTTGAGAAACCTTTCATGTCAAATTTATTTACACACAGGCTTTCTGCCAAAAGACTGCTGTGAGAAAGTTGCCAAGAAATATGCTTCATACTTATTTCGTTTAGTTCGAGATGTCTTGGTTAGGGTTTGAACCACGGCCTCACGTCTAATAAGCCAACGCATTACCTACTAGCCTACGGACACTCCACACAAATATTTCATTCAGTCATATTCGAAAGTGGAGTCGTATTTCCATGCTTAAGAACAGTATTGAAACCAATATGGACACACAGCATCCAGCTTTGGGAAAACTATGTGTGGAAACCATCAAATATACTACGAACCATTGTACAAGCCCCACAAAGATTCCTATCTTTGAATAAAACAATACATATGTGACATATCCTCGAATTTTTTTTTTATTCATTTTAAAGAATTATTAATGCCATTATGTGTGGTATATAGCATCGTTTAAATGTCCGAGATGGCTTCTCTAATTTGAATTGGATTGATAGGTTATGTCAGCTTCGGGGACCTCAGTAGTTTATGGCTTATTAGCATGACTAATTCTAGCGACTTCAGAAAACTCCATCAAAAGTCTTACGGTACCAACTCGCAGGATTTCGATTGCCATTCCAAATTATTTCACGTGAGATGAGCATGCTGTCGAATAGCTGGTGCAGAATATTCAATGTGGCATGAGCTGTGTGACACAAAATGCCGTCCTGTTCAAATCACTTGTCGTTGGTGTACAGATTATTCATTTCATTACTATACTGATTGCTGTTGATTGTAATGATATAAAAGATGTCCGCACCAGAGATCAGCAATGAATCGTTTTTTCGCCACTCATAAACACTCATGAATATAAGTGAATCAACAATGTTGAAATTTAACTTCTCTGATTCATTCGTACTCAGTACAACGTTGATTTATAGGTAAAGGTTGCAATGTGTATGAGTACAACGTTGACATCAAACTCATACCGTTCGAAATATGTTTGATTCATAAGCCTACTCATTTAGATCCATAACTTTAGAAAAATTCTTATAATACTTATAAATAATTCCAGTGGCTCGAATCATTCATCAAAATTTAGTGTTCGTACGCGAAACATTCTTATTTTGTGATTCTTGCAAATGTTGAGTCATGGAGTGTCGAAATCAAAAACATCATACATGCTGTTAAGTAAGAATATGATGAGTACTTCAAACTTTGAATATGAGTAGAGGTTCCATGATATTAAAATAGGTATAAATGCGGATAAGTATCTGAAATGCTGAGTATGATTCGATTCTACTCACCTTTTTGAGTGCTCATTGCTGATCTCTGGTCCACACCAAATTGTGTAAAATTTTTCGGTATGCATTGGACTCTCTTGGATCTCATAAGGATTGGCATCATCACAAATTTTCTAATTTTATTTCTTCACGTCCACTTTCCTCCAGAAATAAGCCTCGTTAGTTGTTAACAACTTCAGACGTTATTCAGACAAAACGTGTAGTTGACTTAAGTTGGCCTTCAGTTCCTGGGTCATTGAAATTTTCTGCTGGTGTAGGAACAAATCATTAAGCAGAATTCGCAAAATTGTGGTTTACCGACCTACAGATATTGATCGATACAGGACGTTTGTGTTGATATTAGAATGGACGAAACTCCCAGTAGGTTGTCCAAATAGAATTGTGCACATGTTGTTGAATGCCATGTCTGTTCACATTGCTTTGTCAAAACTGACCGAATAAATTACAACTAATTTGATAGCTTGCTATCATAGTCTCAGTTTGAAAAACCTATAAAGACGCAAAAAACGGAATTTAATTTTATTTTTTTTATTTTAAAATTATTTTAAGAATCAGAATCCTTTACCATTGCTTTTTGGCCTTAAACCATTTCTGTGGAAGTGCTGAATATTTTCCAACACAAAAACACCCACAAAATGCATTTCATTTGTTTTTAAAAATTCCGAGGAAACGGAAACACTGGAAACCTATAAAAAACAAAAATTATAGGAAGAAAGCATATAAAAAAATATAAAACCATCAACAACAAATAATAAAAAGAACTTTTACAAGAATAAAAAAGATAAAAAGGAAAAGGAAAATAATAATAATAATATCATGGAATGAATGATATTATTATGATTTTTGATTATAAAACATTGCATTATAAATTCATCCATTTTTTGCATTGACTTATGGCTTGTTAAATACATAAAAAAGGAAATGAGGAATAAAGGATGAAAATAAATAATGGCATGAAAAACAGACACTGTAACGTATGCATTCACCCATATATAGAATAACTAAAATAAACAAAAATAAAATGTAAACAAATGTAAAGTGACTTCACAAAAATAATCGTATTATGCAGAGTATGCAATATCAAGTGGCTTGTGTTGATTAATATTGGTCAATAGAAATGTAATACAAATGAATACGATATTAATATTATTGTAGGTCACTTAACTATTAACAATTAATAGATTTAAGGGGAAAAGAAAAAGAAAACATAGACAAAAATAAGTAGGGGAAACAAATAGTTTAAGAGTACTATAAGAAAACATAGAATAAGAAATAGTATATAAGCTGAAGAAAATTGTGAATAAAATTAGAAATAATTCTGATTCCAAGCTGTTGTTCTTATTTCTCAAAAACTTCGGCAATTAACTTTGCCATGATATAGACCCGTCTAATATTCTAAGGCTCTGCAAATAAATAAGAATACTATAGAGACACTATAGGCACACTGACACAAAACATATTACACCATCAATCCCAGCTCTGAATTTCAAGGATAATTATGTTTAACTATATATGCATACAATCTGGATTACAATTATTATTATTTTTATTATTACAACTATTATCAGACAACAGAAAGCTGAAAAAATTGATGAAAAATGTTTGTTTAATGCACAGTTTTGAATAATAATAACAAAAAGAATTTAATATAATAGGCATACATACATAAATAATTCAATGTGTAAATTTTTATATATTTTAACATGAAATGTAGTGCGAATATTCAAACCCATATTTTACTGACTTTAATGGAGATTATGTATTCCAGCCGTGAGTAATCACTACAACAAATGTGGAATAATAAAACAGTATAAAAAATTACAGACATACTTAGGAGCAATCGTAATGAGTAGAGAACGATGAGTATTTTAAAATTCAATTAAGGCGTCCTGAGTACGCTAATGGGCGTATTGAAAACTATTGGGGTTTAAGGGCATGTGGTGAAGACATCGAAACAACGGAATATTGTTGGTGGTATTGTCCAAATTTCGTACGGTCAAGATCCCAAAATTTTCAGGATGATATTCGACATATCTCAGTGTTTCAGTGAAGGGGATTACATACATACATACAAAATTGGTCATTATAACCCTTTAATCAGGATTACAACCTAGCTTCTCACACCAAAAATGTTGTGTGTATTAATGTGCAGCCCTTGCGCTGACCAACTTCTTCCTTTTTCCTGATTTGTGGAATTTTGGTGGAACTTGGTTAGTACAGGGACTGCGTTCACCCGTGGCATCACAACGGGCCGCTATGCTTGCTCAAGTGAGCTTTGTGATAACAGAGCTACCACTCCGACCTAACCTAACCTAACCTAATTTTATAATATTTGGCCTTTTACAACCCTTTAGTCGGGATTACGATTTGGCTTCTCATACCACTTATGATGTGTTTGTTAATATCATACATGAGTCCTAATGTTTAAAGTCTACTCCGAACGACAGTTTTTATTGAGAAACTTTTCATGGCAATTTTTATTTACTCTTACAGGTCTTTGGCCAAACATCTCTAACAAATTGAACTAGAAATAGAAATATTTCTTCGGCGACTTACTCTCAGCAGATTTCTGGCAAAAACTATGAGAGAAAATATAAAAAATTGTCATAAAAACTTTCTCCAAAAAATCTGTTGTTCAGAGTCGTCTTTAAGTTGTAGGTCGCTCCACTTATGTATAAAAATAACACACACATCATAAGTGGTGTGAAAAACGGGGTGATAGTCCTGACTGACTTATTTGATAAACTGAGCATATCTTTTGATGGTGTACTCACGTGCTTCCCAATTGGTTCTAAATATTTTACTCTGGAACCGAACACCACCGCTTCACTATCTATCTTTCAGTCACAGAAAATTCCTACTCTTAAAAGTTGCTCAATCGACTTTAATTATTTATTCTCATTGGGAAGCATTTCAAAAAATCATAGTTTGCAGGTCAAACCTAGAGGATAATGATGGAGGACTATTCGGTTGGTCGGAATGCTCCCTGATGTTGATAATAAAAAATTCTAGATAAATAGAAAAACGGGAAAGTGTAGTAATGAGAAGCGCTGATCTGCTGCTATAGGCTAGAATGTCTAGAGAATTAAGCTACGAGTTGTTAGAGCTTATTGGCCTTATCTCCGAATTTAACTCAAAGCAATTACCTCTTGTTTAAAAATATAAAAATATTGCACGGCAAAAGAGATTTAAATCCAACGATGAAATCGCCACGCAATCAAATACTTTTTATTTGAAAGGTTAAAAAAATTCGTAAGCCTTGGAAAAAGACTCAAGGGCAACTCTTAATAAAGTACCTGAAAAACTTCTTACACGGCCGATAACAATATAGCCGCTAGCAACATGGCCACTAGCAATATGGTCTCTAGCAATATGACCTCTAGAAAGATGGCCTCTAGCAAGTCAGATACATCCAGCGAAACGAAATATGAAAAAATAATTCGTAGGCGACTTCCTCTCAGCAGTTTCTGGCAAAAACTCAGCGAGAGAATAAGAAGTGCCACGAAAAGTTTCTCAAAAATCTGTCGTTCTGAGCCGACTTTAAATTGTAGGACCCGCCACCCAGGTATAAAATTAACACACACAACATAAGAGGTGTGATAAACTAGCTCGTAATTCTAACTGAAGTGTTTTATAATGATCAGTTATGTATGTATGTATTTGAAGTCAAAATTATAAGTTTTTAAATTATAGTACCATTAATAGTACACCATATAATGGGTGATTTTTTAAGAGCTATAAAAAAATTCAAAAAAAAAAAAGACATAAAATTCAGAAAAATGCATGAAATCTTTATTTGAATCGATAGTACGGTCCATATAATTTAATGTTTGAAGATTATTTCATGCAAATGTTGACCGCGACTGCCCCTCAAATGGTCATACTCTTTCAGACATTTCGACCGGTATCTCACGAATAAATGCTTCAATGTTGTCTTCCAATGCGTCAATTGAAGCAGGCTTACCTGTATAAACATGAACTTTAACATAGCCCCACAAAAAATTGTCTAAAGGCGTTAAATCGCACGATGTAGGCGGCCAATTGACCGGTCCCGAATGTGAAATATAATGTTTACCGAACTCGCCTTTCAATAAGTCCATTGTTACGCGTGCTGTGTGGCATGTGGCACCGTCTTGTTGAAACCACATGTCATGCAAGTCAAGCTCTTGCATTTTGGGCAAAAAAAAGTTGGATATCAGCTCACGGTAGAGCTCACCATTCACAGTTACGAGGTATGTGAGGTAATAAAAAAATAGTATTTTGCCAAATATTTTCCATTTCAAAAACAGCATCATCATTATATAAGCATTAGCAGAACAACGAAGCGAAATGCGTTTATTGGCAATAAATATTGAAATTTTATAAAATTTTAGAAATTATTTCACATTCAAATTGTAAAAAACACAATAAAAAAAATATATAATGATGGACAATTTGAACATATCTAATGCACCGTCAATACAATCAATACAGAATAAGTTTTTTAAATTTAATTCGCAAGCGCTCCAAAGTATACCTGGTTGTATTTGTAGTTTATTGAATATTTGAAAGGAAATGAATTAAAATTGAATTTTTTAACATTAAAATTTATGGGAAAATTGTTGCAAATTGCTACTATAGAGCTAGGAAAATTAAGGAAAAACTTTAAATTTATTGCACATGACTTTAATGTAATAATCATCAGCGTATTCACGATGCACCATCATTAAATAAATTTGTTTACATTGGCTAGAGTTTGGCATACAAATGAAATGCACAGCTAAGGCACAGATGAACAAACCACAGTCCCCCTTGTAGAACTGCAAGTATAATGATTACGACAGCGTATGCAATTGAAGTCGCCGTAGTCTAGTAGGTAGTGTGTTCGCTTATTAGACGAAAAGCCGGGTTCAAACCCCTGGCCAGACATCAAAACGAAATACGAAAAAAAAATAATTCTTCGGCTAATTCGGTTGTAATGGCCAATTATGTATGTATGTATGTATGTGTATACATTAGAATTTTTAATTCCCTGCATTCGTATTTTTTTTAATAAGTTAAGATCGAGACAATTTTTAATTTAATTACGCACAGTTAAGGTTTTACGCTAGAATTTTTAAATTCGACAGGTTAAAATTTAATTAAAAACCTTGGCCTCTCCATAAGGCTCAAAGAAAAAAAATTCCACAAGTCACAAAAAAGTCTAGCAAGAAATAACACGAGTTGGAAGAACCAAAGAACAATTTAGTTTCCAGCACCTTCCACTAGAAACACTAGGCCCTGTTTTCACACGATTATTTCCCTGCATACTATTATGAAGCAAAATTCTTCCTGTCCTCTACTAATTTATATGTCAGCATCATATTTTAAGCACGTTTATGTCTTATGTGTGCATAATTAGTACCATAAAGTGTCATTTTTACGCCACTAAACTAGACATTATATTCTCATTCTCATATATTTTACTCTTTTCCTTGGAAATGATACAAAATGTAACACATTTACTGGCTATTTATGTTTCTATTTATTTCCCATCAACGTGAATTTAATTATTATTTCACGTTCATGTAATAAAATCTCATACGTAATGTAAATTAAAAACAGATAGGAAATGCTTCCACATACATATAATGACAACAATTTCTGTCGTCTCCATATGTCTGCTGATGTTATAAAATCCATGCTTATGTCATGCAAATATTGCTAATAAAAATAAGTCCATGAAATTGAAAACCATGGTAGAACTATTATTTGCTACTCAGACACACACATACATTTGCTGTGCATATTATTTGTTTGTCTGGTTGGCATAGTGGTAAGTGAGATCTAATTTAAGCAACAACAGATACGTTACAACTGTATTTGTAATTCAAAGATGTGCAATTATGTTGCATATTCAATCCTACACATGGACTGGCACTAGTCCATATATTGGACGACTACAGATGTAGTAGAAGCTAAGAGAGACAACGCAGATATAGAATTTTCTTTCACAATGTGAGCTGAATAAGAGGAGACCAACAAAGGGTTCCATACTTATCGACATACACCTCAGCCTGACTGATGGTTTGTAATTAACAACTATGTATGTATGTAGTCTACTCCTCTGGGATCTTGATCTTACGAAAGTCTGTCAATAAAACAAAAGTAGTATTCCATCCTTTTCTTGCCTTCACCCCATGCCTTGCATTCATAATTTTCCACCACTACAATACGGTCCAAGTGTAAGGAGGAGTGTCCCGTGATTACGCTCATTAGCATACTCAGAGTGCCCTTTTTTAACATTAAAATCCTTATCGTTACTGCCTCATTAAGGTCAGCCCAAAGTAATTCTGTAATCCGCCCTATTGTGTCGTTATTCAACGATAATCTATGTAACATCTTCATCCACTTTCCCAGCTTCATCTTTGTTAATACACTGAAAGGCATTGAACTATCCAAGCTTCTCATTTTCAATCACTCCGTGGTGATCAGTTACCAATATAATGCGTACCGTTCCATGCCTGAAGAAAATGTTAATCGACGATCTTTGATCCCGTTTTCATAGATGTTATGGCTTGAGTTGTCATTTGACTGTCTGTAGAGATATTTAAGTCCTTATAAGTCAAGTTTAACAAATTGTTACTAGCCCAGATCATACCAGGATCCATGGTCGCGCTTATCTCCACTTTAAAAACCAAATTAAGGTCTGATTGATGGAGGCAAAGTTTGATTCTTGGTTCTTCTATACGGAGACCCAGTCCTGTCCTGTCATAGATCTATTTGACCAAGATAGACTATCTGTTATAAGAGTGATGCATTCTGACGTTTTCAACTAACTCCGTGGTATTACTCTTTTATCACTGAAGGAAATTGGTTAAAAATTAACAAAAAAAGTGGGGTCATAGAAAAATACAAAAAAGATTACAAGCCATGAAGCCAGTAGAATTACGACAACCAACTCACGTTGAGAAAACATTTGCTTGATAACTGTGAACATCAGCTCTTTGGACTCTGTTAATGCTACTAAAAATTTAAGATAAGAAAATCCCAGAAGGAATCTGTAGGGGTTAAATTGTATAATATTGATGGCCAAAATCAATTCCACGTGGTATAACCAAGATATTTGCTCCTGCAGAAAATAAAAAGTTTTATTGGGCCAAATCTCATAAACTCGGTAGCAAGTTCACATCACCCCCACGTGAGATGACCATACATTTAACTCCCTGTTATACATACATAATTGGCCATTATAACCCTTCAGTCAGGATTACAGCCTAGCTTCTCACACCACGCATGTTGTTTGTGTTAATTTTATTAATGAGTGGCGGGACATACAGTTTGAAGTCGATTCCGAATGACAGATTTTTGAGAAACTTTTTTCATGGCAAATTTTATTTACTCTCAGAGCGTTTGCCAGAAATCTGCTAAGAGGAAGTCGCCGAAGAAATATTTTTTGTATTTTGTCTTTGATGTCTGGCCTGGGGCTCGAACCCTGGCTTTGCGTCTAATAAGCCAACACACTACCTTTTAGACTACGGCGATTTTCGTTGAAGATAAGTTGTGGGTGAAAATCATAGGCAGTTGCCAACTGCTCCAGAGTCCCATTCAGCGAACTAGGCTGTTGTCTATAGTCGTTTACTCTCAGTCTCTTGGACAGTTGAATTTTGTGGTGCTGGCCTAAGTCGCGACTCAAAATTCTCGCATATCATTGCATAAAACGTAGGCACGTGGAGAGACTTCGGTTACATGCAATTACTGGCGTACAGATTATAAGAGAGTATGGGCCTCACGTCTAATAAGCCAACACACTAACAAGACTATGGCGACTTCAAGAACCATTTGGTCATCACAACCATTTAGTCAGGATACCGACCTAGCTTATCACACCACTTATGTTGTGTACGTTATTTTACACGCATGGCGAGACCTACAGTTTAAAGCCCACTCTGAACGACAGATTTTTTTTGAGAAACTTTTTAACTTGTTAACTCGTTTAACATTAAAATGATAAACAAAAGCTACGAAAACAATGAACTTGTTTACATCAAAAACAAGTAAACAAAATATACCAATAACACCCTTTATACTGATGAGGGGATAAACAACTAAACAAAACAATGTAAGCAAAATGCACAAACAACAATGAAACAACGATGTTTACATTTATAAAGATCTCGAGAAGGCGAAGCCACGAACGCGTTGCGTGTGAAGAGAATAATCGTGATTTGAAGATCTCCGTTGTAAAGATCTAACGAACAATTGTTTGTGTTTACGCAGAAGAGTGTAAAGAAGTTGTTCTTTACATCAAGTTGTGAACAGTGGCTCACAGAATAGTGCGAACAATAAAGAGTTCTATTAAAACTAAACACAATTTTTTTTTATTTGCATTCTACGAACTCATATTTTAAACGTTTTTAAAAGGGTAAAAACCTAACAATATATAATTTCGATAGGCATTAATTTTAACGACCCTTTATGAATGTGTTTCATAACACATTTTTCGAAGAAAATTTTTTTAAATCACTTAGACAACTTCTTCAGCTTCAGTCGCTTATAAAGCTTAAATTATGGCTTCTAGTATATTAAAACCATATGAGCTACTCCTCTAACTGGGTAAGCTGTATTGGCAAATGTGTTGCAATTAACATTGTCTGGAATGTATAGTGTTCGGTGTTTAATGTAACGATACGTCAACAACTTTGAACAGTTCACGGTATTAGTAAAAGAAAAAATACCAAATGATTGCAGAGGCTTTAGGTAGACTCTGTTTTTCTATTCGAGTTCAAATACAAGCAAAATTTATCATTTACAAATTTTATCGCATGCAATATATTTTGTAATGCGGGATAAGGCCTTTAGGATGTGTAAGGAATGTGGTGGTGTAGGGTATAAAAAACTACAGCGAAAGGACATTGACAAGTCGATATGCAAATTTGTGTGTCTGTTCTTTTCAGTATACAGTTTAGGTCATCATCCAAAAACTAGAGCAATTACGCTGAATGAAATTGTGCATAAAATGGCGGAATATTCCTTTCTATATTAAAAGTTAGCAGTGGTGAATGTATGTATGTGTCTATGCGTTGTGTTTCGGAATCCAATTAGTCCACTGAATAATTTAAAGCAGGAAATAGAAACGGTGTGCTATAGAGTTTTATCATGGAATTTCTTATCACGCGTTATTAATTATCGATGAAGTGGCAGCATTTTATTTATTTCGGCAATATTTCTTCTATAAATTGGGTAACGAATAGTTTTTTGTGTGGAAACTTGACAGCTGCATGCTACAGTAAAGGCCAACGAAATGTTTACAATTAACAATGAACACAATGTATATATAGTGTTTGTGTTGTTGTGTTTAATGCAAGAAATTTTATTTTAATACTCCGACATTGTGAAACTAAACTACTTTAGTTTTACTTCAATAAAAATAAAAAAAAAATAAATTTTAATTTAATTTTAAGCAAAGAAATGAAATGAGCCTTATCGCTGAAGGCAATTTTTCGATAAAAATTAGGGTCAGTTGCTGAATGGACCAGACCCAAATTAAAGAACACATTGCCCAGAGCATGGTGCAAGGTTCTTGTGAGCGATATGGAATCAATTGACTCGGAGTCTCCTTTTTACGGGCTGAGAATGTTGTTCGATGGTTTACTGAAACAGTGGATTATAATTTATTGATGATAATGCGTACAAGCAAAACAGACTCAATAAATGACAACTAATTTAACAGATGTACCTTCAATAAGATGATCGTCAAAGACAAGACACGCTGTAAGATTGAAAATAAAATAAATAACTATGAACCTTTGTTCAATGAATGCATTCACCTAGAACTGGTAACTTTTGTAAGCATTTAAGGCAAGAGCTTCATTATAAAATGGGCGACAACTGCAGCATTATGCACATGGTATTAGATTTTGGAATTGCCTTGGTACATCCCTCGGTAGGAATGGGTTGAAAATAAATGGTGGACTAGAACTGAGGGTTTCAGGTTTTAGTTTTATTATTGACCAGATGACAACAAAGCAATGTATTTCAGGCGACGTTGTTTGCCTTGTGGAAGGCAGTGGAAATTCTTATGTAATTGGCGTTGATAGTCATAAGGCTTTGAAACGGATTGAATCTGTATGGCACATAATTTTTGAATGGAAAAACTCTATCAAAACTTTAAAACAAGTCGTATTAGTTTGCCTCAGGTTCTTAAAAAGCAATCACGATAATTAATAGAGTACCATGACTTCGGTTAGTATGTGTAGCCTGCTAACTAGCATTTAGTGTAGACGAAGGCTGCTTATTTACTTAGGCTGCAGTCAAAGACATTTCTTCGGACTTACAGTAAGACCCCGCTTAAAACGGGGGATATATTCCAATAAGTTCCAGTGCTAAACGAAACGGCGTTAAACGAAACAGCGTTCATACTGTGATTGCGACATCGGAAAATACAGTTGAAATCTTTATTCTGGACAGACTAACAAATGAGAGTTGAAAAAGATACAAAGTATACACCGTCGCTATATAGTGCACCGCTTTTGGTTGGCGCGCGGCCGTTTCATTTGCACACATATACAACAAGTGTCAATACATTGTGCGATTTAGGGGAATTCCAATATTACCGCGTAATAGTGAAACAGCGTTTTACTGTACTTAATTGGTCAATACAACCTTTTAGTGAGTAATACAACCAAGTTTTTTACACCATTCATGTTGTGTGCTTTAATTTTTTGTCCAAACCTACAGTTAAAATAGGCTCCGAACGACAGATTTTATTGAAAAACTTTTTATGGCACTTCTTATCTACTCTCAGAGTTTCTTGATAGAAATCTGTTGAAGGGAAGTCGCCGGAGAATTTTTTTCATATTTCGTACTGTTCAGGATCTGTGAACCGCGGGCTCTCGCGTGATAAGCCAACACAATACCAACTAGGCTACATCAACTTCGGGAAGCTAAATAAGTCAGTAACAATACATACAAACAATACATTTTTTTTCATTGTATGTTTTTATAGTTTTCGGATTTTGGTGGAGCATATTTAATGTGTTGCATATATAAAGTGCAGCATATTTAAAGTGTAGTATATTTTAAGTGTAGCATGTTTTCTTTATTAGTTTTTATCTGACATTTTTTCGCACACTTTTAATGCGCTTGTTGTATATTTTCCTACATTATTTTTGTAGAAAAAATAATTTCTTTTTATTATTGCCACCCATATCAAACAGATCTACACAATTTGTATATGTGTTGCACTAGGCTGCTTCTGTTTTTGCGTACGTACGAGTATTTTTATACTCTGTTTTAGCAAACAAATAAAAAATAAAGAATGAAAAACGAAAAACATTATTTTTATGAATATAAGTACACATAAATTTGGACATTTTTATGATTGCAAATTGCAAAGTTTCTTTATAAGAATTTATTGCGTTAAGATCCCCCCCTATAAACTTATTAAGTCTTTTCAAACACTAAGAATGCAAATTATTTCCAATAAGACAAGGAGCGTGATGTGCAGGGTCGGTAAGAGAAGAGATAATTGTCAACATGAAGTAAAATAAAGCAAAATATTTAATTACCCACCGCTAATGGGGCTGAATGTTAAGAGTTATTTTACGATTTCTAGTGAAATATACATAAAACTGATGAATAATTGGCGGAATTAACGAGAAAAATTAAAATTTTTATGATTTTATTAAGGAAACACAGACAAAATGTACAAAATAACTACATAGCACAGCATGGGTGGTGAAAAATGTAAATGAATGTGTATTTGATAAAATATTTTATTTTTTTTTTGGAAAAAGATAACGTATTTTATAATAGCCAGAGGAAGATTAAGTAGGTTAGAATATGATCCAACCGTTTGTATTGCCCGTAAACCTACCTGATAGGCTGAAAATATCGTAGGATTACAGCCAGATATGTTTAAACCCGACCTTATGAAGACTTAAATTACTTAACTGGTCATTACAACCCTTTAGTTACGATCACAACCTAGCTTCTCGCAACATCCAAGTTGTATGGTCATTACAAGGCTTTAGTTTGGATCACAATTTAGCTTCTCTTACCATCCATGTTGTATGGTCATTACAACGCTTTAGTTAGAATCACAACCTAGCTTCTCGCACCACCTCTGTTGTATGTTTAGTTTTATACATAAGCTGCTGGGCCTACAGTTTACAGCAATTAAATTTACTCCGAGAGTTTTTGCCAGAAGACTGCTGAGCGGAAGTCTCCAAAAGAAATAATTTTTCATATTTCAGTTTGAGATGCCTTAGCTGGGATGCGAACGACTTTCCACTATCTAATTGATTTCACTGACTACTAGGCTACATAAATTGGTATTATTATGAGTAAAATGGGAATACGGGGGTGCCCCCTTGAATTACTAGGTATTCTCATTGCTGCCAACGATTCTAACATACGGAATCTATTTGATGTCAGATGGTTGCATCGATTTCAATGGAAAGTAGATAATGAGCGGTCCTAAACTAATAACATTTTATGACTAAACATGCTGATACGGTGCTAAGATTCAAAGCAGAAAGTTATGTTTGGGTAAAAAATCAGAAAAAAATTTTTAACGATCTCCAGCTAATATAAGATTAACTTAGCCTACAACAAAGAAAATTCCATGAGTTTGATATCGTGGTCACAATAATTATAGACTCCTAGAACTTATTCATACATACATAATTTGGTCATTAAAACCTCTTAGACAGGATTACAACCTAGCTTCTCAATCCACGTACGTTGTGTGTGTTACTTTTATACATGAGTGGCGGTGACCTACAGCTTAAAATCGACTACGAAGGACAGATTATTGAGACGCTTTTCATGACCTATTTATTTACTTTCGCAGAGTTTTTGCCAGAAATCGGCTGAGAGGAAGTCGTCGAAGGTATATTTTTTCATATTTCGGTTTGATGTCTAACGTGGGGTATGAACCGTGACCTCACATCTAATAAACCAACACACTACCTACAGGACTATGCTGACGATGTAATCGTTTCATATTTATTTGAGGACGACATTGGCCGAGTCAACACTATCAACGGTGAGCACCAGAGGTTGATGCATTGGATAATCTGGACACCAACGACATGTGGTTTCAACAGAAGAGCTATATGGCACAGATAGCTCACCGCCCAGGGTTTGAATCGTGGGATCATATCTAATAAGCCAATACACTACCTACAAGACTACTACCAATCAAAATCTAATATTTAACGATCTCCAGCTAATATAAGCTAAACCTAGCCTAAGCAATACGAAGAAAATTCCATGAGTTTGATATCGTACTCACAATAATTATAGTCAGTTACACAGCGATTTTCAGCCAGAACTCCTGTAAAGCACTTTTGGAAAAAAATTCTATCAAAATAAAAAAATTAAAAAATTATTCCTTTATCCTTACGAGTCCTTTTGGTCACTTTCTCCTCTTTAAAATCGTTTCTTAAAGTGTTACATTAGTCATCATCAACTTATTATACTTTAATTGGTATACAAATGGTGGAAAAGGGTTTATTTCACAAGAGTGTGAAATGTGCAAAGGTGGGTCATAGCAAGCTGTAGTATTTATGCACATACCACCTATTGCTAATCAGATGCGACATAGCATTTCCAAATTTTGTTTTTTTTTTGTTATCAAATAAGCATGACTAACCGAAAAATTCAATACCAAATACAATGTGGATATGCTGGCATACAACAGCCAATCGTTGCCAGGCTGTCTGCTGCAGCCATTACAGCAGATTACATTGGCTTAGTGAAGTTTAAAGCAATACTGAGACACTGTCAGATGTCAATAGGCAACCAATAACAATAAAAATTATTTCCAATTAAATGAAATGATTATCAGTAAATATTTGGAAAAAAATCGCACTGGCAGTGCGAATATCAAATTTAAACGGCAACAAATAAAATAAATTTGTCTTTGCATATTCGCTGCATATTTTCACTGATAGTCTGTGTACCATTTATTGTTTTAATAAATAACGTGTGTATAATATTATCTACATGCACTCGTACTTTATACTGGTCTACCTATTAATGTGCATAAAAATTATTTAAATGTTTAATATTTTTATTTTTTAAATGCAATTGAAATAAAGGAAATTATTTACTTTAAATTATTATTTGTTTCATTATTTAAACAGAAAAACGCATTCAACCCATAGCTTACTAAGCACTAAACTATCAGGCCTTCAAACTCAAATCTTTTTTCCTTTTTGTGATTCACTACATGCTCATGTTACGTTTATGATTTGAATGTATGTTTCTGTCTGATAAAAAAAAAACTATTTTTAATATGAATTATGATATGCGAGCATTAAATTTCTTTATTTTCAGGACTTGTATACAGTGAGCGTCAAAGGAAACTGTACACATACATAATTACATAATTGGTCATTACAACCCTTCAGTCAGGATTACGACCTAGTCTCTCACACAACTTATGTTGTGCATGCGTGGTGGGATCTACAGTTTAAAGTCGACTCCGAACGACAGATTTTTGAGAAACTTTTCATTGCAATTTTATTTACTCTCAGAGTTTTTGCCAGAAATCTGCTGAGATGTTTTGATGTCTGGCCTGGGGTTTGAAACCTGGCCTTACGTCTAATAAGCCAACACACTACCTACTAGACTACGGCGTCTTCAAAGGAAACTGTACACTATGGATAAATTTCTACTTACTTACTTACTTAATTGGCCATTAACAACTCGATTAACGGATTTCGGTCTGCCTAAACACATCCTTCCAGCTGCCTCTGCTTCTTGCACGCCTACGCCAGTTGGTCACACCAATCGATGACAGGGCTATCTCGATTTGGTCGTTCTCTTCGCCGACCTCTTCGCCGACCATATCCCCGCATCAAATACACGTTTCGCCGGAGTATCCTCCTTTATTCGACCCACATGGTCGAACCAGCCCAGCCGTTAAATGTTAATACGCTGCACAACGTCTATGCCGTTGAGGAGCTTATACAGCTCACTGTTGGATCGGATGCGAAAACCTTCACCAACACGCACTGGACCGAAGATCTTACTTAGGACCTTTCTCTCGAATACTCTTAAGGCTGCTGCATCAGTGCTTAACAGCCTCCATGCCTCTGCGCCATAACGAAGCACGGGTAGGATGAGCGTCTTGTAGAGTATTAGTTTTGTCGTACGAGAGAGGTCTCTGCTACAATCGCCTATAGAAACCATAGTAGCATCTGTTGACAAGAATGATCCTAGACTTGATCTCCACACTGACATTATTTTTGGTGGTAACAGCGGGGTCAAGATAAATAAATTCCTTGACTATATCAAAAGTATAATTATCGGCTATAATCTCAGATCTAATACTCCACACGTCTCTACTTGTCGATAACATATACTTTGTTTTGCCCTCATTTACTGCCATCTTAGTAGACTCCCGTACAATAGCACTAAAGGCAGCAGTAACATCTGGCTTGGTACGCCCTATGATGTCAATGATGTCAATGTCGTCAGCGTACGCAAGCAACTGGACGCTTTTTTCAAAAATAGTGCCATTGCGATGCACTCCTGCCTTCCGCAGAACACTCTCCATGACGAAGGTGAAGGGATCGCATGTTAAGTCATTACCTTGTCTGAATCCTCGCAAGGTATTAAAATGTTAGCAGAGATCCATTTCTACCTTGACGGAGCTGCAGTAATTGCTCTACGTCATTCTGCATAGCCTTATCAGCTTCGCAGGTATTCCAAGCTTAGACCTTGCTGCAAAAACACGATCCCTTATGGGGCTATCCAAGGCTGCCTTATAGTCGACAAAAAGATGATGTGTGTCGACTTGTTTCTTGTGAGACTTATCCAGGATTTGACGTGTGAAGATCTGGATAAAATTCTAACATTCAACTCAACTTTTACAGCTTAGAGGAGAGTGCCCGAAAAAATTTGCCAATATTTCGAAATTTTTTGCAATTTTTTTGTTTCAATTTTAAAATCTGGCAATGTAACAATTTTAAAATAGAAATAACGGTAATTTGTTTATGTATGTGTTTTTCGATGTACAGTTCCTTTTGCCGCGCACTGTACATATGCATGTAAGTGGTTACCACAAGGCAATAGACTCCAAACAAATTTAATTAATTAGACTCACATTACACCGCTACATTAGGCTCATATGAAACGAATTTCCTTGGGTACACACGCAATGGATATTAGTAGACTTCTTAACGACGCGCTTTGAAAGTTGTTTTTGGAAATAAATCAACTCGAAATGGAAAAAAATGGAAACTCGTATGCTTTTACATGTTTTACCAGGACAACAGACATCGAAAAGTTCGTTGTGAATACATGCCACAATTTCCCTTTTTTTGTTGTTTTTTATGTCATTAACAAATGTTGAAAAGTAACAAAAAAAAAACTCCGGAAAGAACGTTAAGAACATTAAAGCTTGTAATTGTAACTCATGTTGTAATAGTTAGACAAACTTATTAGCTTTCTATGAATAAAGGTTTGTACTCTGATATGAAAACAGAATATTTTTTCTCTTTTGCGTAGGATTACTGAAAGTTTTTCTGTATTTCATTCAGTCTATAATTGTTAGTATGTGACTTAAAATTCAATTATTACAACATTTGCAAGATTGCAAAATAATTTATGTGATTCAATTGTACAGGAAGTATTTGAAGATGAAATTTAACTTATTCGCCAGACTTCATAAAAAAAACTAATCAAGCCTGTAACGTTGATACTTGAAGGAAAAAAGAAAACAGAAGTAGTCGTTAAAAATAATTATACGGATTGGGTTGTAATTGTTCAACTATTTCAACAGTCGCCCACAACTATAGACGTCTATATTCATGAAACATACAGTGATGGTTTTATAATTAGCACATTCTTCTAAAAGATATTTATATAGTGCCAAACCAAGATGAAATATTATCAAAATACTGTTACGAAAATAGAAATGGTGTTTTGTTTTTACATTGTTTAACATTAAAATTATTAGCAAAAGCAACAAAAACAAAAACAATGATAAACAAGTAAACAAGAATATACCAACAAACACCAGTATAAAAAGGGATAAACAAGTAAACAAAAATTCAACAACAAACATTACAAGAATAAATGTAAACAAAATACACAAACAACAATAATGAAACAACGGTGTTTACATTTATAAAGATCCCAAGAAGGTGAAACCACGAACATCATCAGTCTGTTTATGTTGCCATATAAAAGGCAAGGCAAAGCAGGCAACTGCGTTAGTAAAAGTTCAGTCAGTCTTGTGTGAAGACGCGGTAAATTTAAAAAAATGAATTTCCTGACTTCAGCAATTGTTTATTATTTATGCATAGAGTGTGAACAGAGGAATAACAAAGATAAGCAATTGTTGTTGTTTACATCAAGTTGTGAACTGTGACACACAGAATTGTGCGAATAAGAAAGAATTTTAATTAGAATTAAACATAAATTTATTTTTATTTTATTTGCAATCTACGAGCTCATAATTTAAACGTGTTTAAAAGGTAAAAATGTAACAATACATTTAAGTGATTGCGATGGGATCTGTCAAACATATTCCGCATACATTAAATCAATGAACCTGCAACATTATATTTTCTCATCGTGTTAATCTTTAACATGTTTTGCATCAGAAAATAATGATTTTTTGTTTTCGTTTGAAGAAAAATGCTTGTCGAGGCTTATGGTGATCAAGCTCGATCAAAAGCAACATGCATAAGTTGGGTTTAACGGTTCAGAGATAATGATTTTAATGTGAGAAAGGAAGAACTTGGAAGACCAACAAAAAAGTTTAAAGTTTCCGAATTGCAAACAATATTAGACGAATTGGACACTTGGAGTCAGAAACAAATGTTTGAAATGTTAAATGTCGAACAACAAACAATTTCTCAACGTTTAAAAGCTTTGGGAAAGAATACAAAAGTTTGGATAATGGGTGTCACAATAATTGAATGACTGGCAGATGGAAAACCGAAGAACCTCTTTTGAAATTTTGATTCAAAGACACGATAGGAAATCAGTATTTTTTCGAAAAAAAATTTATTAATGGAGCAGAATTCTAAACGAAAAAAATCATGGGTTAATGCTGGACAACCGTCAACCGCCATTACAACCCTTCAGTCAGGATTAAAACCTAGCTTATCCCACAACTTATATTGGGTGTGGTAATTTTATGCAGGAGTGACGTGATCTACATTTTAAAGTCGCTTTTGAACGACAGATTTTTAACAAACTTTTCATGGCAATTTGTTATTTACTCTCAGAGTTTTTGACAGAAATCTGTTGAAAGAAAGTTGCCGAAGAAATATTTTTTCAGATTTCGTTTCTTTCGAGATATCTGGGATGGGATTTGAACTGTGACCTCATGTCTAATAAGCCAACACACTACCTACTAGACTGCAGAGACAACCGTCAAGTCTGACTGCAAAACCAATACGATTCGCCAGGAAAACAATGCAGTAGGTCTGGTGGATCAGCAAGATCCAAGATGTACCACGAGCTCGTTAAACCTAGTGACACTTTTAATACACATCGCTTCAGGCAATAAATGATCAATTTAAAATATACCTTGAGGGAAAAATGACCAGATTGAGCCGCATGGCATGATAAGTTGGTTTAGCAAAATGACCATGCATCTGCACACAAAGCAAATCTGCTTCGGGCTACAATCACAGCATTAGGCTGGGAGATGTTCCACCATCCGTCGTATTCACCAGACTTGGCTCCTATCGACTACTATTTGTTTCCATTAATGGGACACGCATTAGCTAAGCATTCATTAGAGGGAATTGAAAATAGATTGACTAAATGGTTTGCTTCAAACCACGAACAGTTTTATTAGCGTGTATCCACAAATTGCCACAAAAATAGAAAAAAAAAGCGTAGCCGCCCCGAATGGCCAATATTTGCATTTAAACGTTTTTTACTTTCCCATTAAAGTCGTCATAGTGTATTAGGAAGTGTCTTGACTTATTGACTCAGACATCAACAAAATTAAATAAAAAAATATATTTCTATCGGCGACTTCCTCTTAGCAGTCTCCTGGCAAAAAACTCTCATAAAATCGTTTCGAAAAGTTTGACTAAAAATCTGTCTTTCGGAGTTGACTTTGAACTCCAGGTCTAGCCCCTCTTGTACAAATTTAACACACACAACATGGGTGGTGTGAAAAGCTATTTGTTGTAGGAACTCTTCTTCTTAATAGCGGTACCTTAAGATGGCTTATCCTTGCGATAAGTCCTCTGTAATCTGTGTCGTTTCCTGCTCCTATCCCGGTACAATATATGAAATAGCGCATCATAATGTTACATTTTTACCTTTTTAAAAACCTTTAAAATATGAGTTTGTTGATTGCAAACAAAATAAAACTAAATTTTTATTGTTCGCATTATTTTGTGTGCCACTGTTATAACTTGATGATATAACAACAATTGGCTTAGTTCGTTATTATTCTTTGCACTTCTGTTTTCGTAAGCACTAACAACTGTTCTGTAGATCTTTACAACGACTATCTTCAAACTACGATTGTTCTCTTCACACACAAAGTGTCTTCACACAAGACTGACTGAATTCTTATTACCCTTTGTCTGCTTTGTCTTGCCTTTTTATATGCCCACGTAAACAGTCCGATGAAGGTTCTTGAAGTCGAACGTTCGTGGTTTTGCCTTCTCGCGAACTCTATCGCGACTTCATTGTTATTTGCGTATTTTGTTCACATTGCTTTTTGTTGTCTATCCCCTTTTCTTTCATTTCATATTGGTGTTGTTGGTTTACTTGTAAAAAGTTCATTGTATTTGTTTGTGTAGCTTTTGTTTATCATTTTAATGTTAAACGATGCTACACCGTTGCCATTTTCGTAACAATATTTTTAAAGAAAGGATGAAAAACTAATTATAATAATAAATAAATAAAAATAAAAATATAAAATAATTAATCTTGAAACAATTGTGTGTCTTTAGTTGAAATCTTCCTTCCAATTAAGTTGCCATTATTTTTTCTTGAATCTTTTCTTCTTAAATGTATTCCACACACAAAGATTTTAATAAAAGCCCGGACATTTCATGAGTTCATGAATGTGTGTGTGTGTGTGCATATATGCATTTAAAGCTTATATAATATAATTTATAAGCATTTAAACACAAAGCTTGGTTTTGTGAATGCCTGTCTACATATACAGATTCAAATTGTATACAGAATATCATTAATTAACAAGAAATAGCTGCTTCTCTGGCGAAGGAATATATGTATGTATGTATGTACATATACCTACATATGTCACTCTGACTGTATATGCAAATGACATACAGTAGCATAAAGAAACGGCTGATAATTTGCATAATTTATTTGGCGGTCATTTTACAATTTCTGCAAAACGAAATGATATGTATAGAGATACAGAAGGAAAGAAGGAAAGGAAAACTGTCAAAAGGTAAGACGGTACATAGCGGTCAGTCTTACAATACTCGTATAAGCGACTATTTTATTGTCGACAATTATACAATAAAAATTTAAAACGGAATGAATGAAGAGTAATTAATTTGAATGGAATTGCTTTTGTAGTGCATATGCTCGTACAGATTATGAGTAAAAGGTAATGAAGATAAAACCAAACATCTTAAATATGTTATAAATTTTTAAATAGTGCTACTGGGGTTGTTTGTTGTCCAGGTCCGACATCAAAACGAAAATAAAAAAAAAAATATTTCTAAGCGACTTAATCTCAGCAGATTTCTGGTAAAAACTCTGAGAGTAAATAAAATGGCCATGAAAAGTTTCTCAAGCAACTGTCGTTCGGAGTCGACTTTAAACTGTAGGTCCCACCATTCATGTATAAAATTAAAACGTACAACATAAGTGGTGTGAGAAACTAGGTCGTAATCCTGACTGTAGGGTTGTAATGACCAATTATGTATGTATGTATATTAGCAAATTAAATTAAAATATTATGTCCTGTTCCTTTAGGTAGGTAGGTAAATATGTTGAAGTGGTAGCTTTCATTACCAAAGATCACTTGAGCCCTCATAGCGGACTTTTGTGACGCCACGGGTAAGCCCAGTTCCTGTACCAACCGTGTAACAGCCATAGAGCCTGCAGATATTATTCCTGTTCCCTTATTTCAAGAATACTTAGCTTAAAGTTTAAACTGATTAGAGTTGTACAAATTTATAGACCTTGTCTCCTAAACTTAAGTTTAGGAATGTGGTCTCCACGAAACACAGCAATTGACCACCGATGTTTCTGGTACCAGACTTTAGCTTTCCAAATTGAAAGTAAAACTCATTCATTTACCATGATTTTGTGGGTATTATATTGTGCAAAAACACCTGAGAGTAGCATAAAATTGCCATGAAAAGTTTCTTAATCATCTGTCGTTCGGGGTCGACTATAAACTGTAGGTCCCGCCACTCATGTATACAATTAACGCACACAACATAAGTTGTGTGAGAAGCTAGGTCTTAATCCTGACTGAAAGGTTGTAATGACTATAATAGTTTATGGGGCAACTTATACGCTTCAATTAAGCTAAGGTTCATCAAAATATAGATCCGGACAGCTCTTATGAAATATGTATTGTAAACAGTGGTCTTATCTAATAATTGTTACCCTTTTTAGTCGCTTTGCACCATCAAAAGCAATTTTGCACCATTTCTTCTAACAGTAGCATGAGGACTTATTATAAACGCCTCCCTTATTTGAATTTAAATAAAACTGAGTGTGTGTAGGGCTCCTATATGTGAAAAGCATTCCAAACGTCCATTCCATAAATCAGGCTAAATTTGCTTGAATGGCATAGGTTATGTTGGCTTTAAAGTCCATTGTGGTTTGAGGCTTATTCGCATATACCTGCGACTTAAGAAAACCTAACACGATAAGGTCTAACGTACGTTATGGGTCGCCAATTCACTTCACTTACATTTGAGATAAACATGTCCTTAAATCACTCCTGGCGTCATCTGGCCAACATCTTTCTCAAAGGCCAATGCTCGCCACTGACAAGGTTAAGCTGGAGAAAAAAAAGAAAAAAGTCGTTCACATAGAACTATGAACCGATGACGCCGCCACCCCAAAATCCACACTAAATATTGAGTTTTTCGGAATGTATTGTAAGCTTTCAGATCTCGGGGGACACGTTCTCAAATTTGATAATTTTATGTGCTCACTCATCCAGAAATGGGCATCCTCGCTGAGAACGATTTTTCAATGAAAATTTTAATCGGATACCAACTGATTTGCGTGCCAATTCAGCGTTTACCCTTAGTTCCCGAGTCCATTGAATTTTGTACGGCTGCAAGCCAAAGACACAACGAAAAATTCGCACCACAAAATAGAATGTCTGTGACTATTTTGCACAGTCTTACGGCAGCCGTGAAGATTTCAGCAGATCTTCGAAATCGACTGCGTGGGAGTCTCCTAAAAGCTCTTATAATCAGCGCCCATATTTATGGCAGTCTTTCACGTCTTCTGTCTTTGACAGACAGTGATAGATTTGTAAACGCTTTTCAGTTCTTGATGGCCGTAACTCGTAACCTCGTCCTAAAACTTTTATTGATGTAAGTGTGTTCCTCTACGGACACTATGGGTTAAAAATACTGTTACATTTTTACCTTTTAAAAACATTTAAAATATGAGCTCGTAGATTGAAAATAAAATAAAAATAAATGTGTACTTAGTTTTAATTAAAATTCTTTATTATTCGCACCAATTCTGTATGCCACTGCTCACGACTTTATGTATACAACAACAATTGCTTTGTTTGCTATTCCTCTGTTTACACCCACAATAACAATTACTAGACAATTGTTTGACTGATATTTGTAACGGAGATCTTCAAACCACGATTACTCTCTTCAAACACATCGCGTCTTCACACAAGACTGACAGAACTTTTACTAACTCCGTCGCCTGCTTCGCATCGCCTCTTATATGGCAACGTAAACAGCCTGTTGAATGTTTTTGAAGGCGAATGTTATTGGCTTCACTTTCTCGCGATCGCTATAAATGTAAACATCGGGTTTGTTATTGTATTTTTGTTTACTTGTTTATCATTTTTTATGCTGTTGTTTATAATTTTAATGTTAAACGAATGACGTAAAAGCCAAACACCAGTATCTAGAATTTTTTCATTTTCGTAAGAATACGATTCTGAGTTTCAACAGTTTAATCGTAAAAGTTTATTAAGGCAGTATTTAAGATACCTTAAACCTTGCAGCTGCCATGATGCATTTATGATACAGACTGTAGCATATTCTTAGTTGTTTTCCTTCTTTTTAGTTTTGCACACATTCAAGAACATTTGCCTAGAGTTTCCGTTGCTGTTTTATTATTCTCTTATCGGATGATAAGTGGAAACTACAAAGAAAAGAAAATTGATGCATTATTGAATGCTCAATGATCCCAACGCTTAATGTTGTAAATGAGGAAAAAGACTGCTTGAACAGCAAACAATTGCTACAAAAACTTACCTACCAGATGATGATGACTGAACGATTATTGAATAGCACTGCCTGCACCTCCTTCAGATGAATGTTTTTTTGTTTCTTTGTTAATGTCTGCTTCAATTGCTATCATTATTACCATTGAATTGAGAATTGCTTGCAGCAAAGTCAGTAGATTTGTATGAAGCAACTCAATAATGGGTCAGTAGATAAGCAAGCTAGCGAACTTCAACTTTGCATGGCTTACACTCGTAAAATAATATCGATAGTCATTCACGTAGCAAACCGCACAGCCATAAGATGACATTCAAATCCTTATACAAACGATGTTGAACGTGAGAGTTTATAGAGATGTGTAGTGTTGGAAAGTGTTTGTTTTTTTATTTTATTTTTTGCGATGCTCAATTGTGTCAAATCGATCGATATGTACCTCAACATAGTATGACCAAGACCTCTTCAATAGCTTATGCAGAATATCTGTATGAAAAGTAAAGTAATTTTGTTGAAACCACATGTCAGTGGTGTTCAGATCATTCAATTCAGGCAAAAATTAGCTGTTATGCTCAAAGGAATATGAACCGATGATGATAGACTCTTTCGAGATTCATTGAATGCCCTTGAATATAATGTTACGTTTTTACCTTTTAAACGCGTCTAAATATTAGCTCGTAGATTATAAATAAAATAAAAATAAATTTGTGTTTAATTTTAATTAAAATTCTTTATTATTCGCACAATTCTGTGTGCCATTATTCGCAACTTTATGTAAACAACAACAATTGCCTTTGTTTGTTATTCCTCTGTTTATATCCTTTGTATAAACAATAACAATTACTGGACAAATATTCGGCAGATATTTGTAACGCAGATCTTCAAACCACGACTACTCTCTTCAAACGCACTGCGTCTTCACACAAGACTGACTGCACTTTAATAACTCAGTCGCCTGCTTGTCTTTGTTATGGCAAAGTAAACAGTATGATAAATGTTCTTGAAGGCGAATGCTCATGACTTTGCCTTCTCGAAATTTCTATAAATGTAAACATCGTTGTTTACATTTATTATTGCAGTGTTGTTTGTGTATTTTGTTTACATTTATTGTTGTAGTGTTTTTTTGGTGTATTTCTGCTTACTCGTTTACCATTTTTTTATGCTGGTATTTGTTGTTATATTAAGTAATACGATAATTTGTAAACAGATTTGTTTACGTCATTGTTTTGTTTTTTGTAGCTTTAGTTTTTAATTTTAGTGTTAAGCGATGTAAAAGCAAAACACCAGAATCTAAATTTTTCATTTTCCTAGCAATGGCATGGATTGCTGTGGTTCGAATTCGCCAATTTTGTTTGTACCCCACGTGCTTACTCATCGAGAAATGTTCCTCATCGCTGAACATGATTTTTCTATGAAAATTAGGGTCAGTTGCCAATGCCTATTTACGATGCGAAATTCGCCAAGTTGCCAGCCATAAAATAAGAGAGTATAAATAAAGCGTAGTGCCAGTGGTACCAGTCGAATGTGAGTTAATCGTTTCCAGTCATTCTTAGATAGAGATTTTTGAAATAAAAGAAAAAAAAAAGAAAATAAATATAAAACTTTTAAATTTCAGATAAGAAATGATTTTTTCTCTGCATCGTATTGAAACGTAAATCATTATATTGTTAGTGTTGTGGTTAGTGCAGATACCACCCACAGAGTAAGCAGTCAATGAGGTGATTTGCATGCATGTCACTGCTACACTGTATTACAATACTGCAGTAGTTTTGTTTTAGTTCTCCACTTGATTTCCATGCCATGATTATCGCGCAGCAATGGTTGGCAGGAATAGAAATATTTTTCATGCCAATGCTTGTAGATTTCTAATGAGTATCAACAACCAGTTGTGATGTCATACGCGTTGGTATAAAATATTTTCAATTAATAACCGCCAATAACAGATTTAGAAAAACTATTCGTTTATAAGGAGCCTTAAAAACTAAAGGTTTTTCTGCAAATAAAAGACTAATATCACTCCGAACATGTTGGTTATTGTCCTGACCTAAAGGTTGTAATGATCTACTAAGTAATTAGGTTTATAGGCTATAATAAGAGAAACTCCTATCCTACTCCTATTAACAATTTTATATTCTTATCATCTTATTTTTTTCGTAAATTTTATACCATTATTCCCCTGACAAGCACAGATATTCCCACAAATACCACAATAAAATGAAATCTTTCTTTATTTTTTCTTTTTTCTCTACCTGTTAGAAATTGATCTGACGTTATAGATAATGTTTGCATGGAATAATTTGTTACTGTCAGTCATGCTTGCTACTGCTGCAGTATTACAAAAATTAAGAAAACAAAAACTAAATATTCTACACTCTTTGCAATTTAAATAAGGCAACATGATGTCAGGAGTTGCTTAGGCTCTCTACACCGTATAGATAGACACAACACCCGCCTCTGCTGTGGCATAGAGGACCACTTCGGTGCAGAGGAGAACGAAAGGACGAACTGGCACAGAATGGATCGGATTCTTAACTTTGACAAGAGAACAGCTCACACTCCAACAGGAATTCTAATGGCACACTGAGCATTTGGCAGTTTCCCTGACAGGCTCGGTCTGCACCACCAGAATTACTGGAGGAGCTGCCGGGGTATGGAAGAAACGTAATCGGTACAACACTGTTTCGGGGGAATAGGGGTAAGAATCCAAAATAAAATATTTAATATGAGCACAGAGATAAAATACAAAAGTATTAGAAAAGGCTACAGATTTATGTTTAAAAAAACCAACACGTACCTTGTTGTATGGGGGTTGATCGAGAATAATGATCAATTCTTTTATTGCTTCTCTTTTCTTTTTTTTCTTATTTATGTTCCACAACTTTAAGCGTACTTATACTACTTAACTTAAATTAGGGTGACCAGCGTAAACATCCCGCCCCCTTGCAAGGGTGCAACAGTAGAGACGAGAAGTTACCTGGTCAAATAGGAATAAAATAATAAATTCAATTATAGTAAAATGAAATAAAGATACAATTCAATTAGGGTTACGATACATTTCAAATAAAAATTTCATTTTATACAAAATTTCATAAAAAAAAACCAATTCATTTAAGTGACAATTTAATTAGAAAGAGAATTACTTATTTACTAAGTTCGTTAATAACGATTGTTGCGCAAGTACGCAACTACGTTGTTGTTGTCCTTACTTTTATGGGTTTGGCAGGAACATTCAAGAGCATGGCTGCGTGTTGCGCTCTTATTGTTGTCTTTCCGTTGAACAACCCTTTTTTGGTAGTGTTTGGTTTGCGGTCGTCTCGATTCCGGAAATGCAGCATGGTGTGGTGTTTGCCCAGACACTCCATACACCGCTCCCTACTGCGGCAGCTCTTCGAAAAATGGGACTGGGTCAAACAGTTCGTGCAGTACTTCAGTCTCTTTACTGCGCTCAGTCGCTTGTAGGGGTTTAAGCGGCGGAATGCCGGGCATTTTTGGAGGGAGTGGTGACCGTTGCACAAAAGGCACTTTGAGGCGGTGCGTTTGACCACTTCATCCAGACTCTGGGTTTCTGGACGTTCCACCGTCAATTTTCTGGGTGCTGCTTCGGACATCTATAAATAAAAAGAACAAAACAAACGAGGAAAAAAGAAAGAACGAATTAGTTCTGACTAGGGAGTAATACGAGCTTAACAATAGGCCGTGTTAGAACGACATTGGCAGTTCGAACGTCAGCCACTCGTACTTTCGAATCCGATCCTACATAAACGCGAGAGATACGACCGAGTTTCCATTCGCCCGGAGGCAAGTTGTCGTGGCGAATCACGACAAAATCATCAATCGCGAAATCGCGTTGGGGACATTTCCATTTGTTGCGCTTATGGAGTTCAACTAAGTACTCGTCCTTCCAGCGACGCGCAAACAAATGGTGCAAAACCTTCAATTTTCGCCACCTATTAGCGTAGGTGAGAGATTCCAATGATAAATCAGGTTCAGGGGGTGAAAGGATAGCACTTCCCACAAGGAAATGACCAGGGGTTAAGGGGTTAATGTCTGAAGGGTTATCCGTCATGGGACAGAGTGGACGAGAATTCAAGCAAGCTTCTATTCTTGCCAGCATGGTAGTGAATTCCTCAAAAGTAAACTTTTGAGCATTAGATATTTTCCGCAGATGAGTTTTAAAACTTTTCACACCAGCTTCCCAGAGGCCTCCCATATGTGGGGCTCCAGGAGGAATGAAGTGCCATTCGACTGATTGAAAAACGTTCTCCGATATAATCTTATGCTTCAATTCGGTTCCATTATCCGAATATATATGTGCGGGGCATGAGGCGCAGCATTAAAGACAACTCAGCATGTACAGAGCATTTATGAAGATGCTCCAAATATACTCGGGTAAAATGACCATGGTAGGGGAGTAATTTGGGGAAGCGTTCGTCGTAGGTCAAAGTCAGTGATCGAGAGAGTCTTCCATTGACTCTCAAGAAACCATTCGAGTCAATAAAGGGGTTGAAGGTCAATAGAGGGCTCTTACGAGGCAAAGCAGCTCTCTCCTTCAAAGTTGAATATTCGGGGAAGTGTGAACTTTGACACAAAATAATTAACCGACGCTTCACGAAACTGATTTCGTCCTGAGTAAGTCCTGTTGAGAAGTATTTCCCAGATAACTCATGGGTTTTATTGGCGGAATGGTAAAACCGGAAAACGTAGGACAATACTCGCAACGCGCGAGATAAGTCCGAAAATCGGCTCAAAATTTCCTCAGTGAACGTTGTCGTATTGACGTTCACTCGAACCACACGTGTATCAAGCTGTGTACAGGGCTGGAATGACGATTTCGGCCATTCAGAACGTGGAAGGCTTAGCCAAGTAGGGCCCTTCCACCAGATGTTAGAATTGACGAGTTCTCTGGCTGTTATACCTCGACTAGCCAGGTCAGCAGGGTTATGATGAGATTCCACATGATTCCAATTATCGATGCCAATAGTATCCAAAACATATGAAACTCTATTCGCCACAAAAGTTGGCCAATGGCACGGGGGTTTCTGAAACCAGGACAGAACTATTGTCGAGTCTGTCCAATAAAAAGCTTTCGCATTGGTAAAATTCAGCTCCGTGAGGAGTGAATGTACCATTTTTGCCAACAGAGTTGCACAGCAGAGCTCTAAACGGGGTAAGGTTTGCACCTTTACTGGCGCAACTTTTGTCTGGGCAGCGAGCAAATGAGTTAATATTTCATCTGACGGGGTTTTGATTCTGCTATAAAGGGTGGCAGCATATGCTTTCTTAGAAGCATCACAAAATGCATTAAGTTGTACTTCATACTCAGGGTTAAAATTTACCCAGCTGGGGATATTAATCCTGTCGATGAACGAGTAATCATCGACAAATTCGTGCCACCTGTGTAACGTCATGGGTTTCAAACAATCGTCCCATTCGGTTTTGTCCTTCCAAATTTGTTGCATAAGTATTTTAGCGACAATTATTTTGGGTGCTAGCCACCCAACAGGGTCAAATAGCTTGGGTATTTGAGAAAGGACAGAACGTTTGGTGACTTGGGTAATATCGGGCGTTGGAGATGGCTTGAAGAAGAATGTGTCCAAGCTCGCGTTCCAACGTAAACCCAACGTTTTAGCAGTACTATCATCTGAAAATTTCAAAAAATTAGAATCCAATAAATGTTCGGGGGGTAAGTCCCGAATAAGATTTTGTTCGTTCGAAGTCAATTTCCGCAACGAGAAACCAGCCGACTTCAAAACGTGAATCAATTCATCACGATTATGAATGGCCTCCTCAATAGAATGTGCACCCGACAAAATATCGTCCACGTACATTTGAGTACGCAAAATGGTGGACGCAGAAGGGTAGCTTGACTCACAGTCGCTAGCTAATTGGTGCAACGTTCTAATTGCCAAATAAGGAGCACAGTTCACTCCGAACGTCATTGTTCTCAATTCATAATCCTCTATATCTCCCTCGGGGTTTCGACGAAATAATATCCGCTGAAAATGCGCCTGATCCGGTCTGATCAGTATCTGCCTATACATTTTCTCTATATCAGAATTAAAAACATATCTGAACAGTCTCCAACGCAAAATCAGTATAGTCAGGTTAGACTGTAAAATTGGTCCAGGGTGTAGGACATTGTTGAGACTAACACCGTTCGAAGACGGGCTTGAGGCATTAAAGACTACCCGAAGTTTAGTCGTAGTACTATCGGGTTTAAAAACAGCGTGATGTGGCAAGTAATAATTAGAGTTGGGAGAATGAGCTAAATCGGCGCTGACCTTTGTCATATGACCCAAGGTAGAATATTCTCCAATCACCGAGTCATACTGACTCTTAACCTCCGGGGACTTAAGTAATCTCGCTTCATTCCTCATAAACTGCGAGAGGGCTATTCTCCGGGAGAATCCAAGGTTCAAACTGGTCGGAAATTCGGACCTAAAAGGCAGAGTAACCACATAACGTCCCTCCCTATTTCGACGGTACAAATCCTCACAAAACTTGTCCTCAACCGAAACTTTCCTAAATTTGGGAACTTCCTCCACTTCCCAAAACCGAGTGATTTGGTCGTTTAAGTCCAAATGACTGAAGAATGACACTATAGAGTTTAAGGAATGCGGCTGTGGAATTTTACCAGTAAGGACCATCCAAAGACGGTCTTCTGGGCTATGAGTGAGCCCCTAGGATCTCTTTTCACGTCGGTCAACATGATTTGAGAATATACGTCTGCTCCCAATAGCAGATCCATATGGCAGCACTTGAGTTCCGAAGCAGGGACTTCGGACAAATCGAAATCAACTGCATCTTTCAGTGAGCAGGTGGGTAGACGACCAGTAAGTTGCTCGACTACATATGTATCAGTTTCCAAGCGAAATTCTGGGTCAATGGACAAACCCAACGAAATCGAGCAGATCTTAGTAGAATTGGCTGCTATCGCTCCATTCAGACCGAGTATCGTAGCAGCAGGGGCAGAGAATGTTGGAAGATCCAGCTTTCTCTGAAGTCTCCTCGTGACAAAGGTAGCCTGAGAGGCAGGGTCAATCAATGCTCTAGCAGAATATCTGACGTCGTTGAGCATGATTTCTACTACAGTCGTGGCCAGCAAGACTGTAGAATACGGGGAGGACTGTAGTTGTGTCGAAAAATTTCTAAGCGAGCGAGACTCGGCAGAAGTTGATGGTTTCTCCACCAAATTTTGCTCAGAACGAGAGGTGTGCTCCGGAATAGAAGCAGAGTGACCTGATGTCGCGGGGGTTATTGAATTATTTTCGGGTTTGGGTCGAGAAGGGTTTGGGGTTTTAGTGCGATGAAGCAGCGAATGATGCCTTTGTTTGCACATATAACAAACATTAGTGCTCTGGCATCTTCGAAATTCGTGCGAGGTTGCCAAGCAATTCGTACAAATTTTGTACCTTTTGGCAACATGTATCCTTTCGCTCACTGACATCCTGAGAAACTTGGAGCACAATCGAATGGGATGATTATCCGAACACAGTGGGCATTTTTTCGGGGGTATATTAGGAGTGACCGTTGTCCCAAAACTCCTGAACTTTCGATTCTCCCGAGGGGAATTTCGAGTACCATTGCCCGCTTGATTTGGATTGTGACTACCAATGATATCAGAAACAGACTCTAAGGTCCGATATCTCGCGGTCAAAAATTCATCCATGCTGCTCCATTTGGGCAAGCACGAGTTGGGGCCCTGGGACTGTTCCGAAAGGCCAAGAGTTGTCCCAGGTAACCGGGTGGAACAGATATATACGAATACGACGTCCCAATTTTGCGTTCCAATACCGAGCAAGGATAAATTCGTTATACAATCATTGATTGTCCTCTGCAATCGCTTGATTGCAGGACCCGATTCCCTTTCTATGGTAGAAAGATTGAATAGAGTTTTCAACTGGGAATTTACCAGTACTCGCTTGTTCTCGTACCGGTCTACTAGATTTTTCCACGCCATATCAAACTCATCGTTCGTCGTAGGGCACGTGCGGATTATATCCCTAGCATCGCCTTCCGTTTTTTGTAGAAGATAATACATCTTCTGTATATTACTGATATGGGGGTTAGTCCCGTAAAGGGCCGTGAACATGTCCCTGAAGGTTGGCCAGGACGCGTAATCCCCAGAAAATGTTTGGGTGTCACACGGGGGAAGGTGTATGGGGATAGTACCACCAGGGTTCGCGGGTTTAGACTTAAAAGTATCAACTAAACTATCGAGAAATGATACCAGTTCGAAATACAAAGTATAACCCGACGTGTACTTTGTCTTGATGTCTTTTGTCGACATCTTGGTATCCTCAGCATTCTCTAGAAGGTCTTCATAACTATCGCGGAAGACCTCCCACAAACGGACTAATTCCTGCCGATGCGTGTTCAAAGAATGAACGGAATGTTCCTCTTTCGGAATAGCCCGAACAAAGGTTTCAAAATCCGCTAGGCGGTCGAAATTCTTACTGAAATTTCTTAAAATCCGTTCCATTTTCGTATGAGTTAGGGACTTCAAAAAGGGTTACAAAAAACTTTATGTAAAAAAAGAAACCAAAGAAAACACGGAACGTAATGTGAATTTCGCAATATTCCGACACGAAATGTAGGGTTACGAAAACCTCTCGTAAAAAATAACCCAAAAATCGCGATACGTAACGAAAAATGTCGCAATATCTCGACACGAATGATTTAAGGGAAAAAAAACGTATAGAAAATATTCAAAATCCGAAAAAATTGGAATCGTTCAAAAATAGTTCGACATAAACCGTTCACGCGAAAATTTTCAAAATAATAAAAATATTTAAATATAAAAATAAATAAATAAATGAATTTATAAAATATTCAAAATTATATGAAATAAAATTAAAGCGATAAAATTATTAAAATCTTCAAAAAATTATTAATAAATTTAGTTGAGTGTAAGAATATAATTTTCATATAATTTCACTGCTGAATTGCCGAAAAAAAAACGCAAAAATAATGTCAATAACGAAGATTGACAACACACGCAGAAAGCAATAAACTGTTTACTTTAAAAAAGAAGTAAACAACCAACAACACTTTTTGTACTTATTGCTTTCACCAACAACAAAACGCACTTTCATGTAATCGCAACAACAATTCACTTTATAATCCCGTATATTCAGCACTTATATATATATTCTTACACTTTATTTAATTATTATTCTATTTAATTTTTCTCACTTCTCACTTTTTTCTTTAAAAATTCACGAACATACCTTTTTTTATAAAATAATATTTGTAAATGGGGGGGTTTTGTTGTATGATAGATGATTGGGATGATTTAAAAAAAAATACTCCTTTAATTTTGGCCAATATGGCTGTCTCTTCAAATCTGGAAAGAGATAGCTAAAATTAAAATATTTTATTTTGGTTTTATCTGGCTCGAAGTGGACCAAATGTTTCGGGGGGAATATGGGTAAGAATCCAAAATAAAATATTTAATATGAGCACAGAGATAAAATACAAAAGTATTAGAAAAGGCTACAGATTTATGTTTAAAAAAACAAACACCTACCTTATTGTATGGGGGTTGATCGAGAATAATGATCAATTCTTTTATTGCTTCTCTTTTCTTTTTTTTCTTATTTAAGTTCCACAACTTTAAGCGTACTTACACTACTTAACTTAAATTAGGGTGACCAGAGTAAACAACACTTTTTATGAAAGTCCCTTGCACTTGAAAACAAATGTCATCGGTTTTAGGGTGACAGAACGTTTGAGGCCGGTTTCATCCATATCTCGGTGTGGTTAAAACCCACCACAAACAGATCATGAAAAGGTGGCTTATTTTACACTGGGTAACACAATGGACCCTACCAGAGATCAGCAATGAATATTCAAAAATATGAGTAGAATTGTACTTATAATTTCTGATGCTTATTCGCATTCATACTTATTTTGATATCATACTCATACTACTTATATTCAAAGTTTGAAGTAATCATCATATTCCTACTTAACAATACGTATGATGTTGTTGAGTTTGACTCTCCGTGACCCATATTTATCGACAAGTAGAGGCGTGCCGCGTATTGGATCTCAGATTACAGCCGATAATTATACTTTTGAAATAGTCAAGGAATTTATTTATCTTGGCTCCGTCGTCACCACAGAAAACGATGTCAGCCTGGAGATCAAGCACAGAATCACTTTTGCCAATAGGTTCTACTATGGTTTCAATAGGCAATAGAGTAGCAGAGACCTCTCTCGTGCGACAAAACTAACACTCTACAAGACACTCATCCCACCCGTGATTCTTTATGGCGCAGAGGCATGGTCCCTATTAAGTACTGATGTAGCGGCCTTGAGAGTGTTCGATAGGAAAGTCCTATGTAAAATCTTCAGTAGAGTGCGAGTTGGCGATGATTTTCGTATCCGATCCAACAGTGAGCTGTATGTGCTCCTCAACAACATAGACGCTGTACAGCGTATTAATATCCAGCGGCTGCGCTGACTCGGCCATGTCATTCGAATGGAGGATGCTCCGGCGAGACGGGTATTTGATGCGGGAATATGCGGAATTCGGCGAAGAGGACGACCTTGTATCCGTTGAAAGGACCAAATCGAGGAAGATGACATGGGTTGTCTTTGAGGATCGCTGTGGTTTGTGGCTTGTTCGAATACATCTGCGACTTCAGAAAACCCCAAAAAGTCTAAATAGTTAAATCTAACGATCACCCACGTGAGATGGCTATGAAGTCAAATCGCACGAGCAGAATATCCACTGCGGCATGAGCTGTGCTGCACGCAGACCAATCCTGTTGAAACCACATGTCGTTATTGTCCAGATCATTCACTTCAAGCCAGAAAATTTGATAATCATCGACCTATTGACATCGACCGCTGACAGTAATCGCCTGGTCAGCGTCGTTCTCAATGTTCATATAAAACAGTGGCTTCTTTGCAATGCATTGGACGCTCTTGGCTCTCATATGGATTGATATCGTTCCAAATTAGACAATTTTGCTTGTTCACGTACCCATTTATCCCTCATCGCTAAAGATGATAAAGATGATTACTCGATGTAAATCAGGATCAGTTGCCAACGCATTCAGCGAGCACACTGGTAGAACAGACTGAATAAGCGACGACTAATTTGCCAGATGTGGGCTTCAACAGGATAGGCTTTATTAACCGTCAAATTTTCAAAGTCCTTGTTGAAATATATGGGAGATTTTGAGTTCATAATCAGGATCAAAAGCGAATGTATGTCTCAAGTACGACCCTGGTTTCTTCATTTCCATGCTCTTGTGTTGCTCAATATTATTGCTGCGCTTATAGCTGCTACGTAGAAAAAATTATTTTTAACCTACGTAAACAATTTTCATAAAATGGAATATTGTTGTTCAAACCATCAACGGTTTGTTTCATTCCTTTTTCTTCCTTTTTTTGTGCCATCACTATAGCATAACAAAGAAGAAATGCTTTACCTGATTGGGTTTAAAACTTAAAGACAGGATTCACTATGGCTTGGAGTTGCATAAATACAAGTACTTTTCTCTCTTTTTTAAAGGTACCAAAACAAGTTCAATATCATGCCTCTACGAGCCGTCAATCAGAATTACGACCTAGTTTCTCACACCACTTATGTTGTGTATGTTAATTTTCTACATGAGTGGTGGGACCTACAGCTTAAAGTCAAGTCCGGACAACAGATTTTTGAGAAACTTTTCATGGCAGAGTTTTTGCTGAGAGTACGTCACCTAAGAAATATATTTTTATTTCGTTTTATTTGAGATGTCTGACCTGGGGTTTAAACCGTGGCCTCACGTCTAATAAGCCAACACACTACCAACGGCGTCTTCTGCAGGAAATGTATTAGAAATCAGAAAATGACTGAACCTCAGGAACTGCAACAGAAATGACAAGAATTTTGCAATTTTTGCCAAAAATTTCAGTCTAACTCGTTAACTGGTCATATAGGCACCAATTGAACAAAATGAAATTCCATTGTGCACTATTTTTTGACTAAATGTCTGCTCTTCTATGGAGCTGGTTAGGCAAGCGTTTTTAGCGTAAAAAACAACAAACACTTAAAAACAACAAAGTGAGAGCATCCCTGGATAAGGAGCAATAAAACAAACAAACAAACAAAAACCGTATAAAAGAATTGCATACACTGCACTCTTGAAAATTGTTGCATGACTCGACAAAATGGGTAGCAAGTAGCAAGCATTGGTAAACGAAACGTAAACATATTATTTCAACGTCGCTAACAACTGAGTACAGGATGGATGCGTTAAAATTTCCTGCCAATTTTTTTTGATTTCAAACAGTTTTCAGCAGAAAAAACAAACAACCGCTCATACATCTTTACTTGAATTAAGACGAAAACCCGTAAAAAAACAAACAAACAACTGCAAGGAACGTTGGAAAATTTGATGGGTGAGTGAATAAAGAAGTTGAAAAATAAACAAAAAAAGAGAAAAAATTGCAATGAAAACAAATGAAATGACAGTAAAACCCATACGCGTTAAAGGAACGCCGAAAGACAAAAGAAAATGCAATTTGGCCATAAAGTTCACGGTACTATGAACGTATTTTGTGTCCTGTGCAACCGAAAGAACAAAAATTTTTGGATTATTTGAATTTCAGAAAAAGAGAAAAGATCCTGGACTCCACAATACCGAATTGAATTGTTTTGTTTCGGCTTGAATTGAACTGTTTCGGCTTGACGGGTTCAATTCTTCAAACTCCGCCTTTATATCCATTATCTGGATAACAAGGACATGTCGTCGGCTCTATGTGCCACACAGCTCATGCCACATCGGATATTCTGCACGAGCAATTTGACGGCTTGAAGTGGAGGTGAGGCGAGTTGGCATCGGGATCAAGCAATTTGAACACAACGGTCCTCAAAGCAATATTACCTACGTTACCGATCAACTTCAGCCTGATTTGGGCCCCATAGTCATTGAAAATTAAACATCTCAGTTGAGCCCCACCCAGAGAAGCTGTGGCACATAATTGAACAATCTTCGGTTCTATGAGAATTGACCGTGATGTTCACATTCGAGTGGATAATTGTTGTATGAACTTGTCAACGACATGCTACATTTTTAGCGTGTTAACATCTAAGGGGCTAGGTTTAGACGTATCAGCAAATGACTAGGATGGATAGAAAGACCAAGTTGAGGAATCCATGTAATCGAACCAGGACAGCCTAGAAGGAAGGGCAAGTCCGAAAAATGAATATGTAAGTCTATTAAGTAGGAAGATAGTTAGAGGTGGCTGTCCATCTTAGGCCACATAGGGTCCATTTTTTTAAGCCTATTAAGTAAATAAGTAAGAAAATTAATATGAGTTGGCAGCTAATAGTCACTCAAGATAACTAAATTGTATACTCCATTCAGTTTAGAATATACGGTGCTATTTAGGCGATCTTAACCGCCAATAATTTTCTTTCTTTCATTTTTCCCCGTAGACAACAAAAATCGAAACCAAAGCAAAATCGACGAAAAAAGTATCTTCTTGCAACAAAAACATTGTTTGAAGTACGTACTCACTGTCAGTTTTGTTAACTTGGGAAATGTAGTTTTAAGTCCAGAATTCAACATCGCAAAAAAACTTACATACATACCATACATATAAACGCGCTCACAGTCATCTCAACTTTTAACTTCAATTACAGGTATTAATTTTCTAGTTTGAGTACAATTACGTACGTGTTCTTTTAACTTTTCATGTATTAAAATTAGGGAGCCAATGGTTTTGTAATATCCAAATATTTTACAATAATATTTTCTACAAAATATTAAAAAAGTAGGATACCTGTGAAGTTTTTCATACTTAAACTTACAATCGAATCTTTTTTCTGTAAGTAGTTTGGTATCCCTTTTTTTGTGAAATATCACTTGTTGTGGTACTTGATACCACGTGATTAGCAAACAAATGCACAAATATCATGAAATCCAAATGGTGGCAACACACAAATGGTCTAACAACTGTCACTTGAATCACGAATCAGAGAAGCCCATGGAGACAAAAGCTTTCCCTTCATTACAACCCTTCAGTCAGGATTACGATCTACCACTTATGTTGTGTGTGTTAATTTTATACATGAGTGGTGGAACCTACAGTTTAAAGTCGACTCCAAACAACAGATTTTTGAGAAATTTTTCATGGCAATTGTATTTACGGTCTGATAGTTTGCCAGAAATCTGCTGAGAGGCAGTCGCCGAAGAAATATTTTTTCACATTTCGTTATTATTCGAGATGTCTGATCTAGAATTTGAACCATGGCGTGACGTCTAGTAAGCGAACATATTTCCAAATAGGATACGGCGTCTTACAAATCCTTCTATGTACCAGATAATACAGGTTCATAGATGGTGTGCGTTTAAAGTCATCTCCAAAAAGGTAATTACTGTGATAACTAAGAAGGATTTACAGGATTTCAACCTCTAAAAGGTTTACTGATGCCACCAATGTGTGGTGGTTAGGTAGAGAGCAATCAAAGTGAATTATTTGAAGACAACGAAATTAAATAATTCAAACGAATTAAATTTTTATTCGTTCCTTTTTAACATTGCAATTCAAGAAATAATTGACAGCTTAGGACTCCTTTAAACCTAAAGAAATTACTCGATTAAAATGAAATTCGAAACGAATAAAATTTTATTCGGTTTTAGTTTAGCCACGTGAGAAAAAAATTCTATTATAGTGTTTTGGGGCTCCTTTTAACCTAATCATATTCGAATAATTCAATACTTTAAACGAATACAATTTTATTTGATTGTTGTAAGCCTCTCAAGGTAAGAAAATACTTTTGTATTACTATATACGGATGCAATATGGTATCTTGATGCAATACGGTACCTGAAGGCTATTTTTAACTACCAATAATTATTCGAATAATTTAATATTTTAAACGAATAAAATTTTATTCCTTTTTTTCTTAGTATCCCAAGGCAAGAAAACACTTGTATTGTTGTATTGTGTTGTAGTGTTGCATGTAATATGGTACCTTAAGGCTGGCTATTTGTTTTATGCAAAAATTATTCGAATTATTCAATATTTTAAATGAATAAAATTTTTTTCGGTTTTTTTCATTCTCCCAAAGCAGGAAAAAACTTCTGTATTACTACAAATAGACAGCCACGATAGTGAACTAAACCGACTTTGGTGCAGCATCATCGTTAGTATGCAAATCAGATGTACGTTTACAATTTATTTTGAGAATGGCCGCTACGGTGGGTAACGCATCATAAGAGTAGATGGGTATGCGCTCACATATATTGTGTCAAATATGTATTAGAAGACCATCCGGAGTACAGGATTATTACTTCATAGCTATCCTACCCGGTATCACTGGTAATTCCGACAATACCTGCAGTTATTTATGCTTTCAGACAGCCTAACTCGACACAGAGTCTCACATAATTTCAAGTGCCGCAGATACACGGAAAATCGTCGTGCATTGGAGGAGGTTTTTGGCTGCAAACCGACTGTTGAAAGTTTAATATTATGCAAATCGAGTAGCAAATGAAATGCCGGCCAACTATTTGACAGGCTCGTAATATTTGAAAGAGAATACAGAGCACTGCAAAACCTGCAGATTTCTGCTAAAAACTCTGAAAATCAAAAAGATTGCCATGAAAAGTTTCACAGCCAGGGTTCGAGGCCAGACATCAAAACAAAATACAAAAAGTATTTCTGGAGTATTTCAGATTTCTGGCAAAAACTCTGTGAGTAAATAAAAATTGCCATGAAAAGTTTCTCAAAAATATGTCGTTCGGAGTCGACTTTAAACTGTAGGTCACGCCACTCATGTATAAAATTTACAATTACAACATAAGTGGTGTGAGAAACTAGATCGTAATTCTGACTGAAGGGTTATAATGACCAATTATGTATGTATGTATGTATACCATTTTCTGGAAAGGTATACCATACCTAAGAACCCATACTGATTGGAAGTCTTTAACGTTATTGATAATCATCTGAAACATTTTTGTTTTTAAGGTCTTTGCTCAGAGGGGTGTCCCGAAAACAATAGCAGAGGCATTACGAATCTCCTTTGAACAATAGTAAGAATAGGACGGCAACTATTTGGTGTGTACCTTCCACAAGTCTATGAGTTCTGTCGTACTTAGTGTGACTATTTAACAAACGACATATTTTTCCTACCGAAAGGAATACTCTCAGAATACGGTGATCCTCTGGTTCAGTTAACGATTAAGACGATTAGCAGATGATTTTGTGTCATTTACTAGATTTTGCCGCAGTCTAGTAGGTAATGTGCTGGCTTATTAGACATGAGGACACGCTTCGAAACACTGGACAGAAAAAAAAATTAGAATATTAGAATAAATCAGAAAGATAGCTGCTAATGATACGCATAAGATGCGCCGGCGTCTGTATAGTCCGCAAAGCCTGTATAATGTGCGATCAGCACGCGGAATTAAAAGCATTTCTAATATCAAGTGTTATGACGGCACAATATTCCTTAGAACCACCCATCCATCTGGTTCCTTCAATTGCATTGCCTGCTATCATTGTCAATTTCTTAATTGCGTCAATAGTTCATCGTCCTCTACGAAATCCATACTGATTGTCAGAGAGACCTTCGGTTACTCTTTCAAGGTGTTGTTCCAAACGGTTACAGATCAATCGTTCCAAAATCTTACCCATTGTATCGATCATACAAAACGGTCGATAAGAACTTGGATCTCCCGGCGGTTTTCCTGATTTAGGTAGCAATACCAGCCTTTGAACTTTCCATATTTTCGGAAAAACTCCGTCGTCAAAACACTTCATATACATCTCCGTAAAGGGTCGAACACTGTGGTTAATTGCTATTTTAAGAGCGCGGTTTGGAATTCGGTCAAGACCTGGTGCCTCAGCATTTCCAAAACGTTCCGACGCTATCATCACCTCTTGGTCCGTCACTGGATCCATGGCATCAATAGAATTTGCATTCTCGTCTACAGTTATATTTTCCCTCTCAATGCTCTGTATTGGAAAAAGAGTTTCAACCACACTCCTCAGAAGTACTGGGCAAGTTGGCGCTAGTTCTCTACAGCTCCTTATTTTGTACATAACCACCTTATAAGCTCCTTCCCATGGATTCTCATCCACTTTGTCGCATAGCTCCTTAAAGCAGAACGATTTGTTTCTCTTAATAGCCATCTTGAGTTCCCTACGTTTGGCTTTAAAAACGGTCCTTAATCTTGCATTGTCAGCTTCCCCTCTACTCCTTTGGTAATGTCGTCTCGCAATGTGACACTCGCGTCTCAGTACCGCAATTTCGCTGTTCCACCAATACACTGGTCTTCGGGTAGATGTGCTTCTCTTTCTCACCATAGCAGCGTCACAAGCCCTGCTAATATGTTCCGCTAATAGCTTTGCTAGTTCATTTGCGTCACTCGAATCAGTTATAATTTCGTCCAGCATTTGTCTAAATATTTCCTCATCCATGGTTTCATCTTTCCACCCCTTCGTCTGTGCTTTCATTATGCGTCCGCTTCTCTCTCGTATTGGTCCTACACTGCTGATATCTATTACAATCGCCAAATGATCACTGTGGGTATATGTATCACTGATTCTCCAATTTGTTCTTGCAGCCAATGCTGAACTCACAAAAGCTATGTCAATAATGGAGCCGCGTCCATTCTTCTCAAAGGTATTCCTTGCTCCCGTGGTCAATAAAATTACGTCAAGAATGGAGAAGGCTCTAAGCAACGCATGGCCTCGTTGGTTTGTGCTCCTGCGTCCCCATTCCAATGCCCACGCGTTGAAATCTCCCGCTACTATATTTGGCGTCGTTGTTAGAGCATCCCTAACTAGGTTGTCAAGTATTTGTTAGACATGAGAACACGCTTCGAAACACTGGACAGAAAAAAAAATTAGAATATTTTTTCGCTGGCTTCCTCTCAGCAGATTTCTGCCAAAAACTCTGAGAGTAAATAAAATTGCCATGAAAAGTTTCTCTAAAATCTGTCATCCGGAATCGACTTTAAACTGTAAATCCCATCACTCATGTATAAAATTAACACACACAACTTTGGTGGTGTGGGAAGATAGATCTCGTACTCCTGACTGTATGGCTGTGATGTTTGTATATGTATGTTACTGGAACAATTTGGATAATTTTGCATCGTGACTTGAACCTGCACCTGTAGAAAATCTAACTGATGCAAGACATAAAGATAGGGGACCATAGACATCGACGTGTAAGCACCGAATGGTCTCTGCAGAAATAGGCTGCGGATTTTCATCGAAAAATCAACTACTGCAATGAAACCTAGTTTTGGATAAATGGGTACGTGAACAAGTAAGACTTTTCGAATTTGGTTTGATACCAATCCACAACATATTCAAAAGCTTCCCATGTATCCTGGAAAAAAAATTTTGTGTGGATTTTCTCTTTGATATCAAATTTGGTTAGATCACTACTGTCACCGGTGACCTTTTTGGGTCTATGATTACCATCTTTTTTGGACTGAATTACATGATCTGAACACCATGGGGCAAAAAGCCATGCAGTTCAGGACAAATGGAATATTGAGCGCGAGAAATTGTATGGCATTTTCATCTCCCGCCGATATAATGAGATTTGATCCGGCTAGACTTTTTCTTGTTTGGTTTTCTTACGTCCCAGGTGTATGCGAATAATCAACAAACCACAGCCAATAAATTCAGCCTATGTATTCGCTGGGTATGTATGTGTACTTGGATGAAAATTGGACATTTCGTATGCACTCCGCACAGAGATTTCATGGCGGATATTTGAACAATATTGTATTCCACACATTGTGGCATCAATAAGTCTTTCAAACGAATAAAAAATTTCGTTAATATTTCACACCATTGTCGCTGTAGTCTAATAGATAGTGTGCCGGCTTATTAGACGTGAGAGCACGGTTTAGACCCCAAGACCAGACATCTCCAATGCAGAATGACAAAATATTTATTCGGCAACTTCCAATCAGCAGATTTCAGGGGAAAACTATGAATTCTCTAATCTCTGAAGAAATAAAATTGCCATGAAAATTTTCTCAAAAATCTGTCGTTCAGAATCGACTTTAAATTGTAACTCCCACCACTTATGGATGAAATTAACACACACAATATAAGTGCTGTGAGATGCTAGGCCGAAGTGCCGGCTGAAGGATTGTAACGACCATTATGTATGAAGGTCGATGTCACGATGCAAAACTTTGCCGCCAAAAGACTGAATTCTAGTAAACGATACAAAATCATCTGCCTCCCATTCTCTTGCGTTTTGTCAATGTACGGACGTTGGATGATCGTTGGTTGAACGTTAACTGAACCAGAAGACCGACATATTGCTGGTTGTCCTCTCGGTAGGAAGAATACGTCGATTGTATGTGTGTACTATAGTTCACACTCGCTTTGTTTTCTTTAAACCTAAAGATGCGATGCGCCTAATGAAAGACCCTATACGTAGTAAAACATACTGATAATGGTTTAATAGATTTCTGCATGACTGATTCATTTGATTGTATTATAATTGTGTTGCTGTTGTTGATATCAAAACTGTTACTGCAAATGTTTATTCAAAATTAATACCAAATTTCAACTGTAAATAAAAACTTGCCAAGTGTAAATAATTATAAAAAAATATAAGTCATCTGAAATATGCTTTCAGTTCGAATACCAAAACATGTTACTCCAGTACCTGCATTAGAAAATTATAAAGAAACGATTGGTTTAAATTGCAGCGCAGCATCTGCTTTTCCATGATCACACTTTGTGTTCGTTATTGTTTGCGGAAATTGTTAAGAAACGTTTCAATTATTACTTTTACTACAATTACTGGTTGTTTTCATTTGTGGCACGTCCATGATCTGAACAACAAAGATGTGGTAGGTGCCTGTCAGTGTACTTCTTCTATACAAAGTAACCTAAAACCAGAACTACAACAGCAGTAATGGCAACAGCAGCATTAATTTAACTGGGAAAAAAATTGACTTAAAATTCGGGAATACAAATGCGGTAAGTAACTGCCTCTGCATGTGGATAAATTTTTGTAAAATAAAGTTGTAAGTCAAGATGATTATGACTTTTTATTCCGTGTGCAATATAATGTGATAAACCAGAGGAAAGCAAATGAATTCAATCAAACTTTTTCATTTCTGCTTTCAATTATTAACACATTAAAGATCGCTAGGAGTATCATATAAGTCCAACATGGATTAACAAAATCCAATCTTCAATCGAATAATATTGGAGAATTTGCCACTCCATACGTATTTAATAAGGCATTTAAAGTAAGCAGCAACAGATTAACACTCAAATCGCAGCCATTGATAGTACAGACTATCATTTGTTCGGAAGAGCGAATGGGCAAAAATGATTTGCGTGGCTTAAATTAATTGCCCACAGGTTCTAAGAATGTATTCCGATGGTTTATGATCATCTTCACAGACATCCCAACATGTTGGACTGAAGATAACCCCCATTTTTAATAAACGTATTCCGAGTGTACAAAAGGACCAATGATTACCATATACATACATATATAATTGGACACTACAACCTTTTAGTGAGGATTACGACCCATCTTCTCACACCACTTATGTTGTGTGTGTTAATTTTATGCATGAGGGGCGGAATCTACAGTTTAAAGTTCAGATATCTGCTGAGTGGCAGTAGCCGAAGAAATATTTTCGTTCTCTGTTGGATATGTCTGACCTGTCGTTTGAATCGTAGCCTCACCTATACTACGATGACCCGGTGATTACCAACCCTAAGTTAGGAAAGTTTGATGCATCACTCAATAGTTTAACAACAAAACTTTCGATTGCCGAAATCCACTTGGTTAGAGAAGAGCTTTTGTCCCTTTGTTGAACATTCCCTTTCTTCCTATTTGATTCTTTAATTGATCATTACAATCCCTTTAGTCAGGAATACAACCTAGCTTCTCACACCACTTATGTTATGTTTTTTAATTTTATTCATAAGTGACGGGAGCTACAGTTTAAAGTCCGCCTCGAACGACATAAAGTGGTGTGAGAAACTAGATCGTAATCCTGACTGAAGGGTTGTAATGACCAATTATGTATGTATGTATTGGGGGACGTTTTAGCATGGGGGTATAATTAGGAATACTTACATATATATTCTGTGGAATACATGTACTCTCACCGCTTGTGACTATTACACAAAGACCTCTTCTTGGTCAAGAAAGCGGTTTATCGAAGGTTACAAAGGCAAGCGACTATTGGTACCAAACAGCGATAAGCGTCAAGCAGTGGCGTCAGTTTACCATATGCGCACTATGTTGAGCAATCGTAAACGTGACGCTTAAACAAGCAAGCTATCAAAAATCTTACTCAGCCTATTGTAGGCAACAATTTGGCGAATTTTGCGTCGAGACTTGGACCTGCACCTGTACAAGATCCAACTGATTCCGGACTTAGAGGTAGATGACCACATATATTAACGAGTAAGCACTGAACGGGGCAGTAGGCTACGGGCCTTAATTTTCATCAAAAATCAATTTAAATGACGCGGCCCATTTCTGGATAAATGTATTATTACGTTTTTACCTTTTAAACATGATTGCAATATGAGCTCGTATATTGCAAATAAAAATAAAAATAAATTTATGTTCAGTTTTAAATAAATCCTTTATTGTTCGCACAATTCTGTGTGCCACTGTTCACAAATTGATGTAAACAACAACAATTGCTTTATTGGTTATTCTTCTTTTCACTCTTTTTCGTAAACAATAACAATTGTTCAGCAGATCTTTATAACGGAGATCTTCAAACCACGATTATTCTCTTCACACCCAACGCATCTTCACACAAGACTGACTGAATTCTTTCTGATTCCGTTGCTTCCTTGTCTTGGCTTTTATATCGCAGGGTAAACAGTCTGATGAATGATCTTGAAGGAGAATGATTTCGCCTTCGCGAAATCTCTATAAATGTAAACATGTTGTTTACGTTATTGTTGTTTGTGTATTTATTTATGTTTGTCCTTTCAGTGTTGTTGTTTTTATACTGATGTTCTTGCTATATTAATCATGTAAACAAGTCCATAGGTTTTGTTTTTGTAGCTTTTGTTTATCATTTTAACCTTAAACGATGTCCATTTTCCTAACAGTATACATGAACAATCCGATTTTGATACGTTTCTAATCCACAAACAGATTCTAAAGCTTCGCATATATGTACAGTAGTATGTTTATGTACCTTCGGGCGCAGTTTCTCCATACAAAATTTGGCTCATGCATAGCTGTAAAAGAGTAAAAACATTGCAGAATTGTGAAAATGAATTGTGTGCGATCGGTCTTTAGGTTTGTAACATGTATTATGAAAAGGTAATGTGTATGTGTTTTTTTTTTTTTTTTTTTTTTTTTTTTCATCGAAAGACACTGTTGCCACTGCAACAGTAGTGTGAGACTTTAACCCACCAAAAAACCACCTCTACGATTCGAACCTGTTTGTCCTATGGTACTACCGTTAAGTATTTCATCACAGGACGAGTTCTAGCCTATTGACTACTACTATTGATTTCTATCTCTTTCTATCCTACGAATTCTCTCTATCCTTCTCAATTCCTGCATCACATTTGCAGACAGCATTTTGACATATTGCCAAACCTCAACAGACCGCAGCATATGCGGAACTATATTGTCTGGTGTCCCTATTTCATATACCATCGTCTCTAACAGCTCGCGTTCCAATCTAAATCTATCGCAATAAAAGAAAATATGCTCAGCATTCTCAATTCCATTATTGCAGAAGGAGCAAGATACCTCATTGTCGTGGCCATATTTACAGAGATATTCCCTGAAGCAGCCATGCCCTGTCAATAACTGCGTCATGTAAAAGTCAACATGACCGTGTCTCCTTTCAACCCAACTTTGTACATTTTTGATAAGTCTATGTGTCCATCGCCCTTTCGTCGCAGTATCCCACTGAATCTGCCATTCGTCTAAACTCTTTTGTCTTTCCTCCCTTCGTTCTTCCGTAGTCAATTTTCTACCAACAATACTAACTCTATCGTATATCCTTTTCAGTTCCATAGCCATAACATCAGGGGGAGTTATACCAGATATGACACTAATAGCCTCATATGAAACTGTCCGGAAACCACTAGCAACCCTAAGGGCGCTTAGACGAAACAAAGACCTTGCAGCCCTAGCGTGGGTTCTAATACCCAACGCCGGTCCCCACACAAGTGCTGCATACATCATTATCGACTGAGTAACCTTTGCCAATAACAGTCTTCTGCTCTGATTTGGCCCTCCTATATTAGCCATAATGCGGGATAATGCTGCATTCACTCGAGCAGCCTTCTCACAAGCCTTCTCAATATTTGTTCTAAAATTTAATCTTATGTCAATCATTACTCCTAAATATCTAAGCGCTAGCTGAGAAGTTATATTATGTCCGTCTATATTAAGTGTAATCAATTCAATTTTCTTTCTGCTCGTTATCAAAATAGCTTCAGTTTTCTGTCCAGCCAGTTAAAGATTCGCTGATATAAGCCAGCTCTTTATTCTACTCAACGTCGTCATACACGTAGCCTCAATTTGATGCAATTCCTTCGCCACAATTGTTACTGCTATATCGTCAGCATAACCAATTATCTGCACACCTCTTGGTACTGGGAGACGCAACACTCCATCGTAGAGTATATTCCATAGCAGTGGACCTAGCACAGAGCCCTGTGGAACTCCACCAGTTATTTTATACCTCTTAACTCCTTCATCTGTGTCATAGAGTAGTATTCTCTCAGAAAGATAGCTGCTAATGATACGCATAAGATGCGCCGGCGTCTGTATAGTCCGCAAAGCCTGTATAATGTGCGATCAGCACGCGGAATTAAAAGCATTTCTAATATCAAGTGTTATGACGGCACAATATTCCTTAGAACCACCCATCCATCTGGTTCCTTCAATTGCATTGCCTGCTATCATTGTCAATTTCTTAATTGCGTCAATAGTTCATCGTCCTCTACGAAATCCATACTGATTGTCAGAGAGACCTTCGGTTACTCTTTCAAGGTGTTGTTCCAAACGGTTACAGATCAATCGTTCCAAAATCTTACCCATTGTATCGATCATACAAAACGGTCGATAAGAACTTGGATCTCCCGGCGGTTTTCCTGATTTAGGTAGCAATACCAGCCTTTGAACTTTCCATATTTTCGGAAAAACTCCGTCGTCAAAACACTTCATATACATCTCCGTAAAGGGTCGAACACTGTGGTTAATTGCTATTTTAAGAGCGCGGTTTGGAATTCGGTCAAGACCTGGTGCCTCAGCATTTCCAAAACGTTCCGACGCTATCATCACCTCTTGGTCCGTCACTGGATCCATGGCATCAATAGAATTTGCATTCTCGTCTACTGTTATATTTTCCCTCTCAATGCTCTGTATTGGAAAAAGAGTTTCAACCACACTCCTCAGAAGTACTGGGCAAGTTGGCGCTAGTTCTCTACAGCTCCTTATTTTGTACATAACCACCTTATAAGCTCCTTCCCATGGATTCTCATCCACTTTGTCGCATAGCTCCTTAAAGCAGAACGATTTGTTTCTCTTAATAGCCATCTTGAGTTCCCTACGTTTGGCTTTAAAAACGGTCCTTAATCTTGCATTGTCAGCTTCCCCTCTACTCCTTTGGTAATGTCGTCTCGCAATGTGACACTCGCGTCTCAGTACCGCAATTTCGCTGTTCCACCAATACACTGGTCTTCGGGTAGATGTGCTTCTCTTTCTCACCATAGCAGCGTCACAAGCCCTGCTAATATGTTCCGCTAATAGCTTTGCTAGTTCATTTGCGTCACTCGAATCAGTTATAATTTCGTCCAGCATTTGTCTAAATATTTCCTCATCCATGGTTTCATCTTTCCACCCCTTCGTCTGTGCTTTCATTATGCGTCCGCTTCTCTCTCGTATTGGTCCTACACTGCTGATATCTATTACAATCGCCAAATGATCACTGTGGGTATATGTATCACTGATTCTCCAATTTGTTCTTGCAGCCAATGCTGAACTCACAAAAGCTATGTCAATAATGGAGCCGCGTCCATTCTTCTCAAAGGTATTCCTTGCTCCCGTGGTCAATAAAATTACGTCAAGAATGGAGAAGGCTCTAAGCAACGCATGGCCTCGTTGGTTTGTGCTCCTGCTTCCCCATTCCAATGCCCACGCGTTGAAATCTCCCGCTACTATATTTGGCGTCGTTGTTAGAGCATCCCTAACTAGGTTGTCAAGTATTTGTTCGTACTCCACCTGAGGTATACTTGGCGGTACATAACAGCTGTAAATGTGTACCCCACCAATCTTCGTCAGAGTGTAATATCTTCTGTTTACTAGTGGCCTATCCTGGTGAGTTCTATTTCCACACGCCCACACCGCTACTTTCCCTGTTAGGTCCTCCACCCACGTTCCAAGACATGGGTTTTTGTACTGCTCACATATTATGGCAGCATCCACTTTCTCCTCATATACAGTTTGACTTAATAGTTCCTGTGCAGCTTTACAGTGATTCAAATTTATTTGTAGTAACCTCATTCTCATTTCCTAGCCGATTTGCTCGCTGCCTGGAATAACGGACACCTCCTACTACCCATTGGATGTTTTATATCTCTTCCACCATCTTTTTTACATGCAATACAGCATGGCTCCCTCCTACATTCTTTCCAATAATGCCCCTTTTCACCACATTTTAGGCAGCACTCACTTCCTGTCCTCAGTGTTTTTGCATGCCCTTGCCATATGGCCATACTCGAAGCACCTAAAACACTTTCGTAAACTTGTTCTCTCTCGTATTCTGCATACCACCCAGCCTATTTTTATCTTTCCGGCTTCCAATAATTTCCTTGCCTCCTGCACTGGCAGACTAATAACTGCCACCTGTGTGCCCGCATACGACGGCCTTAGGTTTCTAATGGAGCCTTCTCTGAAATTCTCTAATCTAGGGATACGCGAACAGATAGCCTCAACTATGTCATCTCTCGTAGTAATTTCGTCAAGATCCCGGATTTCAAGAGCCACTTCATGGGTTAGTGCTTTGATTTCCGCCTGTTCTCCCAGTATTTTACCAATTCCCTCTTTGTATTTTACAACGCTTCCTGTAGAAGCCCGCTTTAATTCGAGCAGAATTTCTCCTTTCGTTGTCTTCTTTATTCGGGAGACATTTTCACCTAACTCTTGGACGCTTTCCTCCTTCTTAACCGCTCTTAATATATCACTGTAAGACATATCTCCGCTTCTCGCAATGACTATAGCATCCGGTCTTGGAGGAGGCAGTACATTCTTTTTCCCATTGGACTTATTGTTCCCCTTGTTCTTCGCATTCTCTCTGGATCTAGCACTTCTCCTTCTTTTGCGTTTCACCTTAACCCAGTTTTCTTCCCTGGGAGTTTCATCGCCTACTGAGTCTTTTTTCGTTTCCTCATTGATTAAAATCACTTCCTCTTTCTCAATCCTTCCGTAGAGCGTTTTACTTCTCTTAGGAGGCGTTTCTCCTCGCACTTCAGTATCATCTCTAGACCTCTTCGGCGTTGCCTCCGTAGTCACTTTAGGCACCGACGATTGCTTCTTCTTCAGTGTATTGTACTGCTCCTGCGCGTAGGCATGCAATTTCGAGATATTGCCAAGGACTTCTCGCATATTGTTATCTATCGAGCGTTGCGGTAATCGCATCAATTCGGTCAATTTACTAATATTTTCTCCCAATTCGCTCATGTACTCTCGTTCATGATCTGGTTCCGCAATAGTTGTTGTGTCTTCGTTCAGACGCGGCGGAGAAGATCTTGACCTCACCGTCGTTCCGCTGGGAGTTACTTTTTCCGGTGTTCGAGCCAGCTTCGATGCTCTTTGGAAAGGATTTCTGCTTGTGGCATTATCTGATATGTTGGCCAAGTGCGCCACCATCATATCATTGCAGTCGCTTGATCTCGACGGTCGGGGGCCTGCTTGCCCACCCCTCAATACCGCCGGCACTGGGCTTTTTACACCCTGCACCGTAACTTCATCATTTCTTGTCGAATTTGTATTCACGTTTTATTGTTCCGGGATCCTACCCATATCATTTTATACCTACTGACAGGTGTTAATTCAGCCGCTCCCACTCAGGAGAAAGACGCTGCCTAAAAAGCCGCTCAATATGAGACAGACGCTGTTAGGATTTTGGTTTGATACTTATTTAAGGACGGTATCGGCTCGCCCAGTCTCAGTGACTTCAAAAGGCAGTAAAAACCTTTTAAGTTATGCCCTCCATCTCTGCCGCTTTTGGTCGGGGACTGCTTATTCAATATTCGCAGCTAACCCACATATCTGTAGGCCGTTCAGCTATCCGCCACCTTGCTGACCCCCACAGTAGCCCAAGCTAAGCCCTGTTTTTTTTTTTTTTTTGTCTTGAGCCGGAGGTGGGAATCTTCGAAAGACACTTCTGTTCCAACAAAAGAGTGCACGATTCACCATCACTGGTGCCTACGTACTAAACCCACCCCCTACACACTTCAACTCTCCCCCCGCGGGACTGCCGTAAGGTATTACTTCGCGGAGGGCTGGATAGCTTTAAAGCTTTATCACATTAATTCAAATTTCGTCTCCGTTCCTCCAGTCTTCGGAGTACTATCATAACTTCAGCCATTCTCTGGCTATATTGACTCCATAGAATTCTACAGTTCAACAGCTCTTCCATTAGCCGGTTTGGTCCTAAATTCGTTTCTCCCTGCCATCTAAATCTGGGACAGCATGTTAGAATATGCTCCGCATCTTCCTCCTCATCTACACAGTTTGGGCATATAGGAGAAGTGTCATGACCAAATCTGTGCAGGTACTTCCTGAAGCACCCATGACCAGTTAGAAACTGGGTCACGTAGTAGTTCAACTCGCAATGTCCGTTCTTCATCCAAAGGGTTACATCAGGGACAAGACGAAATGTCCATCTTCCCTTTAGACTGCTCTCCCATCGTGACTGCCATTTGTGCATGGAAGTCCTTCGTTCCTCCGTTTTTATAGCCGCTATTTGTCCCGGGTACTCGAGACGGCGAAGGTATATCCTTCTCATCTCATCCGCCAGTATATCTATTGGTATTGTCTTTGCCAATACCAAAACTGCTTCATCAGACACTGTCCTGAAGCCACTTATCTGTCTAATCGCACTTAGACGATACACCGAGGACAGTATCCTCCTCGTCGTCCCTACTGAGAGTGCCTCCGACCATATTGGGCAAGCATACAGCATTATCGATGTTACTACCGCCGAAATTATTCTCCTTTTAAATGGACCTGGTCCTCCAATATTTGGCATCATCCTCGCCAGTGCTCCCTGTGTTACAGATGCCTTTTCACCGATGTATTTCACGTGCTCCTTGAAGTTTAACCTGTCGTCGATAATCACTCCCAGGTATTTTATCGCCCTCTTCGATTCGATCGTTGTGCCTCCAACGGTCAGTTCCATCTTCTCCACTATCTTCCGGCCGCTTATCAAGACGGCCTCCGTTTTATGTGCAGCAAGTGTCAAACCTGCCTCATCCAGCCATGCTCCAACATTTCGAATCGCTGTGTTCGTTTTCTCCTCTATTTCTCCTACCATTTTAGCTACCGAGACTATGGCAATGTCATCTGCAAAGCCCACAATTGTAGTCCCGCTTGGCAATCGCAGTCGAAGTACTCCATCGTACATAATGTTCCATAGTAGTGGCCCAAGTACAGAGCCCTGCGGGACTCCCGACGTCACTACGTATTCCTGCTCTCCTTCATCCGTTAGGTATATTACCTTCCTGTCCTGAAAGTAATTGTTCAGTATCTCCATTAAGTATGGCGGCGTAGCCATGTTAAAGAGGGCTCTCATAATCCGCCCCCAATTCGCTGAGTTGAACGCGTTTCTAACGTCAAGTGTGACAACCGCGCAGTATTCCTTGGTGCCAAATCTCCATCTTTCGCCCTCTATTGCATCTCTTGCAATGTCGACCACTCTTCTTATCGCGTCAATAGTGGACCGTCCTTTCCTAAATCCGTATTGCAGGTCCGAAAGAGCTCCTCCTGCCTCGGCACACGTCAGTAGTCGATTGTATATTATCCTCTCCAGTATTTTTCCCATCGTGTCAAGTAGACAGATGGGCCGATACGACGATGGTTCCCCTGGTGGCTTGCCATGTTTTGGAATGAGAACCAACTTCTGTTTCTTCCATCTACGTGGAAAAACACCCTCGACGAAGCACTTGTGGAACACCTTGGCGAACATATCCGGTCTGAGCCGGATAGCCGCCTTAAGTGCCCTATTTGGGATTCCGTCTGGCCCTGGTGTTTTCCTATCTCCTATTCCAGTGCATGCTGCGAGTACCTCCTCTCCTGTTACCTCGGGTATGGTATGAATGGCCTCCGGCTCCCTAGTTATAAAAGTGTAGGGCTGGCCCCGTGGGAATAATGTACCAATGATCTCCCGTAGCAAAACTGGACAACCTAGTTTAGGCTGTTCTCGAGCACCTATTCTCTTGCAGACGACTCTGTACGCCGTCCCAAAAGGATTGATGTCAGCTTCCTGGCATATCCGCTGAAAGGATAGTTTCTTGCTCCTTTAAATGGCTCTTCTAAGTTGATGCCTTAGATCCTCATAGGAAGCCCGTTCGGCTTCCCATGTCGGTCTTCCTCTCGTGCGCTGGGCCCATCTTCTCGCCCCAAAGCATGCCGACCGCAGTCTTCGAATCTCGTCATTCCACCAGTAGCAGGGGGAACGTCCCCTACACACAGTTCTTCCAGGCATAGCAGCATCACATGCAGTGTTGATCATTTCGTATACGCCGCTCACTAATTCCTCGACCGTGCTACAAGTCGTATGAAAAGACGACAACATCAATCTATACGTCTCCTCGTCAAAGCGGGAGTCCTTCCATTTAGGTCCCGTAAACTTCGGCAATCCGTTTCCTCTCGTGTTGCGCCCAGTAACCGTCATCACGATTGCCTGATGGTCACTATTCGTGAAGTCCTCAATTAGCCTCCACGCGGTCCGCGAAACAAGGCCATCGCTCACAAATGACAAATCTATTATCGAGCTCGATCCAGCTCTCCTAAATGTGCTTTCTCTTCCGTCATTCATCAGCGCCACAGGAAGGGAAGCGAACGTTTCCAAGAGACAGCGACCCCTGGCGTTAGTATATCTACTACCCCATTCGGTCGCCCAAGCGTTAAAGTCTCCTCCGATAATAACGGGGGTGTTCAAGCGCACGTGTGACACCAGCCTCTCCAGCATATGTTGGAAGTCATCCATTGACCACCTCGGGGGGCGTAACAGCTGTAGACGAAAACTCCCTTTATCCTGGCCATAACAAAACCAATGTCCCGCGCATAGGTTTGCTGGAAGGATAATGAACCACAAATCCATATAGCCGCAGTACTAGATCCGTCCGTGATCCAAGTACCATTCCTCGGTACCCGATAAGGTTCGCTTATAATTGCGACATCGATATTCTCCTCCTTTACCCTCTGGACCAATAGGTCCTGGGCTGCTTCGCAATGGTTCAGATTAATCTGTACCAATTTCATCTCTTAGAACGTGATTTAAGAGCGCTAAGAAATTGCGGACACTTTGCGCTCCCCGCGATATGGTTGGCGGATTTCGGGTCGTCCACTTTGCAGAACATGCAAAGACGTTCCCTTTCGCAATTTCTGGCAATACGCCCCTCCTGTCCGCATTTACGGCAAGTTCCCGAGCGGTCAACCTTACTCCTGCACTGACGAGCCATGTGCCCAAACTGCAAGCACCGGAAGCATTTAGTCGGTATGTTTCTCTCGCGAATCCTGCATATGACCCAGCCGATCCTGATTCTACTTTCCTTCAGGAGAATAGCTGCAGCGTCTGCGTCAAGGCTCACTGTGGCAGTTTGCGTCCCACCATATGCCCTCCTAAGGGTAACTACGTCGGGCTTACCGAAAATCTCGAGGCCTGGGATCTTTCGTATAGCCTCATATACATCCTCCTTCTCCGTGATCTCGTCGATGTCCTTGATCTCAATTGTCCTCATATCCTTTAGAGTGCGGACGGACGCGTTTTCTCCTAAGAGCTCTCCAATGGCTCCCCTGAAGTTCTCTGTGTGCTCCCCGCTCCTGCGGAGTTGGAGTAGTATACCACCCTTTGCGGTTCTCCTAATTTTGGTCACGTTTTCTCCTAATTCGCAAAGCTTAGGGTCCGTTTTGACTCTCCTCAGAATGTCGGCATACGACGTGTTATCCTTCGTCGCAATCACGATCGCATCTGGCTTCGTTTTCCTCTCCTGTGGTTTCTTGTTCCTCCTTTTTCTTTTCGTGACTTTCTGCCACCCTGGTTCCTTATTTACTCCCTTAGTATTCACCTGCCGGCTCAAGGTCACATCTGTAGTTTCCCTCGCTGGAGCCCCTGCTGCAGGATTCGGAGTTCTCCTCTTTGCCGCAGGAATTTCGGAGGTCTCCTCATGTTTCCTCTTCGTCTCCTGGTTCCTCAACAATGGCGATGTTTGTGTAGCAGAACTGCTGCGGTTAGTCGCCTTGGTAGTTTGTCCCTGCAGCTCGCTTGCGTACAGGTCATATAGGGTTTTGATAGAGTCAATCGCATCCCTCATCGGCTGGTGGATTGACCTCCTTTTCCCATCCTCCAACATTTCAATCAGACTTCTGATTTGGTCGCCGAGTTGACCAAAAACACCGCTGGCCGCTGACGCCGTGTCGCCTCGCGACGGTTCTGATTCCAGGACCACCAATCCCGAATCTTTCCCGTTAGCTGGGGATCTCGGAGTTCTCGTGCTCTGTCCAAACGGGTTTATTTCCCGATTACGCACTGGAGACCTCGGTATTTTCGAGCTCTGCCCAAAAGCATTTAGCTCCAAAGCATTCATCTCACATGAATTCGTCGGTTTATTTGTTGTATTTGTTGTTTTATTTTTGCTCATCATTTCAATTTGGGCCCCAACTCTCGGCCGTTATCCTAATCCATCGTTGTAGTCGTCACGAAAGACCCCGTGGTTATCTATGCATAAGCAGGGAGGCCACGCGAGGGTTGACACATAACCTCATGGGAATATGTGTTCAGAGCCAGGTCGACGTAAACCAGGGATTCACATCTGGTCCTACAACACCAACTTAACGGTGACAAATCAGGAACGTACCGACAGACTTGCCATAGTTTTAACGGGGCGGAGGCAATGGCAGCATTAGCCCAACAGCCATTTCGGCCAGCTTTCACACCGCCTACTAAAGTGCCGGAATACTCCCATCGTCAGCCAATATCGCCAATTCACATACGTCTTCCGGTATACCATAATTAGAACCTTACCGGGCTCGGTTCTAATGCCCGAATCACGGGCGTCGATATGATGAAACTGAGGGGACCACGGAGGCGTTACTCTCCTATTTTCCCATCTCTTGAGGGAACCCTCTGTGGGGTGATGCCTAGTTAATGGCGGCATCGGTTCGCCATGTCGCAGATAACGTCTTCGGTAACTTGTACCCTTTTGTAGTACGCCTCATCATCTGCCGCTCTTGGTCGGGGACTGCTTATTGGTTATTCGCAGCTAACCTACCTAGGGTAGGCCGTTCAGTTATCCGCCAACTACTGACCCCCATGGTGGCCTGAAGCTCAGCCCCATGAAGCTCAGCCCCATGAAGCTAAGCCCTGTGTAATGTGTTTTTTTTTTTTTTTTTGTCTTGAGCCGGAGGTGGGAATCTTCGAAAGACACTTTTGTTCCAACAAAAGAGTGCACGATTCACCATCACTGGTGCCTACGTACTAAACCCACCCCCTACACACTTCAACCACTCTCCCTCCGCGGGACTGCCGTAAGGTATTACTTCGCGGAGAGCTGGTTAGCTTGAAAGCTTTATCACGTTAATTCAAATTTCGCCTCCGTTCCTCCAGTCTTCGGAGTACTATCAAAACTTCAGCCATTCTCTGGCTATATTGACTCCATAGAATCCTACGATTCAACAGCTCTTCCATTAGCCGGTTTGGTCCTAAACTCGTTTTCTGTCCGTTCTTCATCCAAAGGGTTACATCAGGGACAAGACGAAATGTCCATCTTCCCTTTAGACTGCTCTCCCATCGTGACTGCCATTTGTGCATGGAAGTCCTTCGTTCCTCCGTTTTTATAGCCGCTATTTGTCCCGGGTACTCGAGACGGCGAAGGTATATCCTTCTCATCTCATCCGCCAGTATATCTATTGGTATTGTCTTTGCCAATACCAAAACTGCTTCATCAGACACTGTCCTGAAGCCACTTATCTGTCTAATCGCGCTTAGACGATACACCGAGGACAGTATCCTCCTCGTCGTCCCTACTGAGAGTGCCTCCGACCATATTGGGCAAGCATACAGCATTATCGATGTTACTACCGCCGAAATTATTCTCCTTTTAAATGGACCTGGTCCTCCAATATTTGGCATCATCCTCGCCAGTGCTCCCTGTGTTACAGATGCCTTTTCACCGATGTATTTCACGTGCTCCTTGAAGTTTAACCTGTCGTCGATAATCACTCCCAGGTATTTTATCGCCCTCTTCGATTCGATCGTTGTGCCTCCAACGGTCAGTTCCATCTTCTCCACTATCTTCCGGCCGCTTATCAAGACGGCCTCCGTTTTATGTGCAGCAAGTGTCAAACCTGCCTCATCCAGCCATGCTCCAACATTTCGAATCGCTGTGTTCGTTTTCTCCTCTATTTCTCCTACCATTTTAGCTACCGAGACTATGGCAATGTCATCTGCAAAGCCCACAATTGTAGTCCCGCTTGGCAATCGCAGTCGAAGTACTCCATCGTACATAATGTTCCATAGTAGTGGCCCAAGTACAGAGCCCTGCGGGACTCCCGACGTCACTACGTATTCCTGCTCTCCTTCATCCGTTAGGTATATTACCTTCCTGTCCTGAAAGTAATTGTTCAGTATCTCCATTAAGTATGGCGGCGTAGCCATGTTAAAGAGGGCTCTCATAATCCGCCCCCAATTCGCTGAGTTGAACGCGTTTCTAACGTCAAGTGTGACAACCGCGCAGTATTCCTTGGTGCCAAATCTCCATCTTTCGCCCTCTATTGCATCTCTTGCAATGTCGACCACTCTTCTTATCGCGTCAATAGTGGACCGTCCTTTCCTAAATCCGTATTGCAGGTCCGAAAGAGCTCCTCCTGCCTCGGCACACGTCAGTAGTCGATTGTATATTATCCTCTCCAGTATTTTTCCCATCGTGTCAAGTAGACAGATGGGCCGATACGACGATGGTTCCCCTGGTGGCTTGCCATGTTTTGGAATGAGAACCAACTTCTGTTTCTTCCATCTACGTGGAAAAACACCCTCGACGAAGCACTTGTGGAACACCTTGGCGAACATATCCGGTCTGAGCCGGATAGCCGCCTTAAGTGCCCTATTTGGGATTCCGTCTGGCCCTGGTGTTTTCCTATCTCCTATTCCAGTGCATGCTGCGAGTACCTCCTCTCCTGTTACCTCGGGTATGGTATGAATGGCCTCCGGCTCCCTAGTTATAAAAGTGTAGGGCTGGCCCCGTGGGAATAATGTACCAATGATCTCCCGTAGCAAAACTGGACAACCTAGTTTAGGCTGTTCTCGAGCACCTATTCTCTTGCAGACGACTCTGTACGCCGTCCCAAAAGGATTGATGTCAGCTTCCTGGCATATCCGCTGAAAGGATAGTTTCTTGCTCCTTTAAATGGCTCTTCTAAGTTGATGCCTTAGATCCTCATAGGAAGCCCGTTCGGCTTCCCATGTCGGTCTTCCTCTCGTGCGCTGGGCCCATCTTCTCGCCCCAAAGCATGCCGACCGCAGTCTTCGAATCTCGTCATTCCACCAGTAGCAGGGGGAACGTCCCCTACACACAGTTCTTCCAGGCATAGCAGCATCACATGCAGTGTTGATCATTTCGTATACGCCGCTCACTAATTCCTCGACCGTGCTACAAGTCGTATGAAAAGACGACAACATCAATCTATACGTCTCCTCGTCAAAGCGGGAGTCCTTCCATTTAGGTCCCGTAAACTTCGGCAATCCGTTTCCTCTCGTGTTGCGCCCAGTAACCGTCATCACGATTGCCTGATGGTCACTATTCGTGAAGTCCTCAATTAGCCTCCACGCGGTCCGCGAAACAAGGCCATCGCTCACAAATGACAAATCTATTATCGAGCTCGATCCAGCTCTCCTAAATGTGCTTTCTCTTCCGTCATTCATCAGCGCCACAGGAAGGGAAGCGAACGTTTCCAAGAGACAGCGACCCCTGGCGTTAGTATATCTACTACCCCATTCGGTCGCCCAAGCGTTAAAGTCTCCTCCGATAATAACGGGGGTGTTCAAGCGCACGTGTGACACCAGCCTCTCCAGCATATGTTGGAAGTCATCCATTGACCACCTCGGGGGGCGTAACAGCTGTAGACGAAAACTCCCTTTATCCTGGCCATAACAAAACCAATGTCCCGCGCATAGGTTTGCTGGAAGGATAATGAACCACAAATCCATATAGCCGCAGTACTAGATCCGTCCGTGATCCAAGTACCATTCCTCGGTACCCGATAAGGTTCGCTTATAATTGCGACATCGATATTCTCCTCCTTTACCCTCTGGACCAATAGGTCCTGGGCTGCTTCGCAATGGTTCAGATTAATCTGTACCAATTTCATCTCTTAGAACGTGATTTAAGAGCGCTAAGAAATTGCGGACACTTTGCGCTCCCCGCGATATGGTTGGCGGATTTCGGGTCGTCCACTTTGCAGAACATGCAAAGACGTTCCCTTTCGCAATTTCTGGCAATACGCCCCTCCTGTCCGCATTTACGGCAAGTTCCCGAGCGGTCAACCTTACTCCTGCACTGACGAGCCATGTGCCCAAACTGCAAGCACCGGAAGCATTTAGTCGGTATGTTTCTCTCGCGAATCCTGCATATGACCCAGCCGATCCTGATTCTACTTTCCTTCAGGAGAATAGCTGCAGCGTCTGCGTCAAGGCTCACTGTGGCAGTTTGCGTCCCACCATATGCCCTCCTAAGGGTAACTACGTCGGGCTTACCGAAAATCTCGAGGCCTGGGATCTTTCGTATAGCCTCATATACATCCTCCTTCTCCGTGATCTCGTCGATGTCCTTGATCTCAATTGTCCTCATATCCTTTAGAGTGCGGACGGACGCGTTTTCTCCTAAGAGCTCTCCAATGGCTCCCCTGAAGTTCTCTGTGTGCTCCCCGCTCCTGCGGAGTTGGAGTAGTATACCACCCTTTGCGGTTCTCCTAATTTTGGTCACGTTTTCTCCTAATTCGCAAAGCTTAGGGTCCGTTTTGACTCTCCTCAGAATGTCGGCATACGACGTGTTATCCTTCGTCGCAATCACGATCGCATCTGGCTTCGTTTTCCTCTCCTGTGGTTTCTTGTTCCTCCTTTTTCTTTTCGTGACTTTCTGCCACCCTGGTTCCTTATTTACTCCCTTAGTATTCACCTGCCGGCTCAAGGTCACATCTGTAGTTTCCCTCGCTGGAGCCCCTGCTGCAGGATTCGGAGTTCTCCTCTTTGCCGCAGGAATTTCGGAGGTCTCCTCATGTTTCCTCTTCGTCTCCTGGTTCCTCAACAATGGCGATGTTTGTGTAGCAGAACTGCTGCGGTTAGTCGCCTTGGTAGTTTGTCCCTGCAGCTCGCTTGCGTACAGGTCATATAGGGTTTTGATAGAGTCAATCGCATCCCTCATCGGCTGGTGGATTGACCTCCTTTTCCCATCCTCCAACATTTCAATCAGACTTCTGATTTGGTCGCCGAGTTGACCAAAAACACCGCTGGCCGCTGACGCCGTGTCGCCTCGCGACGGTTCTGATTCCAGGACCACCAATCCCGAATCTTTCCCGTTAGCTGGGGATCTCGGAGTTCTCGTGCTCTGTCCAAACGGGTTTATTTCCCGATTACGCACTGGAGACCTCGGTATTTTCGAGCTCTGCCCAAAAGCATTTAGCTCCAAAGCATTCATCTCACATGAATTCGTCGGTTTATTTGTTGTATTTGTTGTTTTATTTTTGCTCATCATTTCAATTTGGGCCCCAACTCTCGGCCGTTATCCTAATCCATCGTTGTAGTCGTCACGAAAGACCCCGTGGTTATCTATGCATAAGCAGGGAGGCCACGCGAGGGTTGACACATAACCTCATGGGAATATGTGTTCAGAGCCAGGTCGACGTAAACCAGGGATTCACATCTGGTCCTACAACACCAACTTAACGGTGACAAATCAGGAACGTACCGACAGACTTGCCATAGTTTTAACGGGGCGGAGGCAATGGCAGCATTAGCCCAACAGCCATTTCGGCCAGCTTTCACACCGCCTACTAAAGTGCCGGAATACTCCCATCGTCAGCCAATATCGCCAATTCACATACGTCTTCCGGTATACCATAATTAGAACCTTACCGGGCTCGGTTCTAATGCCCGAATCACGGGCGTCGATATGATGAAACTGAGGGGACCACGGAGGCGTTACTCTCCTATTTTCCCATCTCTTGAGGGAACCCTCTGTGGGGTGATGCCTAGTTAATGGCGGCATCGGTTCGCCATGTCGCAGATAACGTCTTCGGTAACTTGTACCCTTTTGTAGTACGCCTCATCATCTGCCGCTCTTGGTCGGGGACTGCTTATTGGTTATTCGCAGCTAACCTACCTAGGGTAGGCCGTTCAGTTATCCGCCAACTACTGACCCCCATGGTGGCCTGAAGCTCAGCCCCATGAAGCTCAGCCCCATGAAGCTAAGCCCTGTGTAATGTGTTTTTTTTTTTTTTTTTGTCTTGAGCCGGAGGTGGGAATCTTCGAAAGACACTTTTGTTCCAACAAAAGAGTGCACGATTCACCATCACTGGTGCCTACGTACTAAACCCACCCCCTACACACTTCAACCACTCTCCCTCCGCGGGACTGCCGTAAGGTATTACTTCGCGGAGAGCTGGTTAGCTTGAAAGCTTTATCACGTTAATTCAAATTTCGCCTCCGTTCCTCCAGTCTTCGGAGTACTATCAAAACTTCAGCCATTCTCTGGCTATATTGACTCCATAGAATCCTACGATTCAACAGCTCTTCCATTAGCCGGTTTGGTCCTAAACTCGTTTCCCCGGGCCATCTAAATCTGGGACAGCATATTAGTATATGCTCCGCATCTTCCTCCTCATCTACACAGTTTGGGCATATAGGGGAAGTGTCATGACCAAATCTGTGCAGGTACTTCCTGAAGCACCCATGACCAGTTAGGAACTGAGTCACGTAGTAGTTCAGCTCGCAATGTTTGTTATTCATCCAAAGGGTTACATCAGGGATAAGGCGAAATGTCCATCTTCCCTTTAAACTGCTTTCCCATCGTGACTGCCACTTGTGCATGGAAGTCCTTCGTTCCTCCGCTTTTATAGCTGCTATTCGTCCCGGGTGCTCGAGACGGCGAAGGTATATCCTCCTCATCTCATCCGCCAATATATCTATTGGTATTGTCTTTGCCAACACCAATACCGCTTCATCAGACACTGTCCTGAAGCCACTTATCCGTCTAATCGCGCTTAGACGATACACCGAGGACAGTATCCTCCTTGTCGTCCCCACGGAGAGTGCCTCCGACCATATTGGGCAAGCATACAGCATTATCGACGTTATTACCGCCGAAATTATCCTCCTTTTGAATGGACCTGGTCCTCCAATATTTGGCATCATCCTCGCCAGTGCTCCTTGTGTTACAGATGCTTTTTCGCCGATGTATTTCACGTGCTCCTTAAAGTTCAACCTGTCGTCGATAATCACTCCCAGGTATTTTATCGCCCTCTTCGATTCGATCCTTGTGCCTCCAACGGTCACTTCCATCTTCTCCACTATCTTCCGGCCGCTTATCAAGACGGCCTCTGTTTTATGCGCAGCAAGTTTCAAACCTGCTTCATCCAGCCATGCTCCAACCTTTCGAATCGCTGTGTTCGTTTTCTCCTCTATTTCCCTTACCATCTTAGCTACCGAGACTATGGCTATGTCATCTGCAAAGCCCACAATTGTAGTCCCGTTCGGCAATCGCAATCGAAGTACTCCATCGTACATAATGTTCCATAGTACTGGTCCAAGTACAGAGCCCTGCGGGACACCCGCCGTCACTACGTATTCCTGCTCTCCTTCATCCGTTAGGTATATTACCTTCCTGTCCTGAAAGTAATTGTTCAGTATCTCCATTAAGTATGGCGGCGTAGCCATGTTAAAGAGGGCTCTCATAATCCGCCCCCAATTCGCTGAGTTGAACGCGTTTCTAACGTCAAGTGTGACAACCGCGCAGTATTCCTTGGTGCCAAATCTCCACCTTTCGCCCTCTATTGCATCTCTTGCAATGTCGACCACTCTTCTTATCGCGTCAATAGTGGATCGTCCTTTCCTAAATCCGTATTGCAGGTCCGAGAGAGCTCCTCCTGCCTCGGCACACGTCAGTAGTCGATTGTATATAATCCTCTCCAGTATTTTTCCCATCGTGTCAAGTAGACAGATGGGCCGATACGACGATGGTTCCCCTGGTGGTTTGCCAGGTTTTGGAATGAGAACCAATTTCTGCTTCTTCCATCTACGTGGAAAAACACCCTCGACGAAGCACTTGTGGAACACCTTGGCAAACATATCCGGTCTGAGCCGGATAGCCACCTTAAGTGCCCTATTTGGGATTCCGTCTGGCCCCGGTGTCTTCCTATCTCCTATTCCAGTGCATGCTGCGAGTACCTCCTCTCCTGTTACCTCGGGTATGGTATGAATGGCCTCCGGCTCCCTACTTATAAAAGTGTAGGGCTGGCCCCGTGGGAATAATGTACCAATGATCTCCCGTAGCAAAACTGGACAACCTAGTTTAGGCTGTTCTCGAGCACCGATTCTCTTGCAGACGACTCTGTACGCCGTCCCAAAAGGATTGATGTCAGCTTCCTGGCATATCCGCTGAAAGGATAGTTTCTTGCTCCTTTTAATGGCTCTTCTAAGTTGATGCCTTAGATCCTCATAGGCAGCCCGTTCGGCTTCCCATGTCGGTCTTCCTCTCGTACGCTGGGCTCGTCTTCTCGCCCCAAAGCATGCCGACCGCAGTCTTCGAATTTCGTCATTCCACCAGTAGCAGGGGGAACGTCCCCTACACACAGTTCTCCTAGGCATAGCAGCATCACATGCAGTGTTGAGCATTTGGTATACGCCACTCACTAATTCTTCGACCGTGCTGCCAGTCGTATGAAAAGACGACAACATCAATCTATACGTCTCCTCGTCAAAGCGGGAGTCCTTCCATTTCGGTCCCGTAAACTTCGGCAATCCGTTTCCTCTTGTGTTGCGCCCAGTAACCGTCAACACAATTGCCTGATGGTCACTATTCGTGAAGTCCTCAGTTAGCCTCCACGCGGTCCGCGAAACAAGGCCATCGCTCACAAACGACAAATCTATTATTGAGCTCGATCCAGCTCTCCTAAATGTGCTTTCTCTTCCGTCATTCATCAGCGCCACAGGAAGGGAAGCGAACGTTTCCAAGAGGCAGCGACCCCTGGCGTTAGTATATCTACTACCCCATTCGGTCGCCCAAGCGTTGAAATCTCCTCCTATAATAACGGGGGTGTTCAAGCGCACGTGTGACGCCAGCCTCTCCAGCATATGTTGGAAGTCATCCATTGACCACCTCGGGGGAGCGTAACAGCTGTAGACGAAAACTCCTTTTATCCTGGCCATAACGAAACCAATGTCCCGCGCATAGGTTTGCTGGAAGGGTAATGAACCACAAATCCATATAGCCGCAGTACTAGATCCGTCCGTGATCCAAGTACTATTCCTCGGTACCCTATAAGGTTCGCTTATGATTGCGACATCGATATTCTCCTCCTTTACCCTCTGGACCAATAGGTCCTGGGCTGCTTCGCAATGGTTCAGATTAATCTGTATTAACCTCATCTCCTAGAACGTGATTTAAGAGCGCTAAGAAATTGCGGACACTTTCCGCTCCCCGCGATATGGTTGGCGGATTTCGGGTCGTCCACTTTGCAGAACATGCAAAGAGGTTCCCTTTCGCAATTTCTGGCAATATGCCCCTCCTGTCCGCACTTACGGCAAGTTCCAGAGCGGTCAACCTTACTCCTACACTGACGAGCCATGTGCCCAAACTGCAAGCACCGGAAGCATTTCGTCGGTATGTTTCTCTCGCGAATCCTGCATATGACCCAGCCGATCCTAATTCTTCCTTCCTTCAGGAGAATAGCTGCAGCGTCCGCGTCAAGGCTCACTGTGGCAGTTTGCGTCCCACCATATGCCCTCCTAAGGGCAACTACGTCGGGCTTACCGAAAGTCTCGAGGGCTGGAATCTTCCGTAAAGCCTCATATACATCCTCCTTTTCCGTGATCTCGTCGATGTCCTTGATCTCGATTGTCCTCATATCCTTCAGAGTGCGGACGGCCGCGCTATCTCCTAAGAGCTCTCCAATGGCTCCCCTAAAGTTCTCCGTGTGCTCCCCGCTCCTGCTTAGTTGGAGTAGTAAGAAACCCTTGACGGTTCTCCGAATTTTGGTCACATTTTCTCCTAATTCACAAAGCTTAGGGTCCGTTTTAACTCGCCTCAGAATGTCGGCATACGACGTGTTATCTTTTGTCGCTATCACGATCGCATCCGGCTTCGTTTTCTTCTCCTGTGGTTTCTTGTTCCTCCTTTTTCTTTTCGTGACTTTCTGCCACCCTGGTTCTTCACTTAATACCTTAGTATCCTCCTGCCGGCTCAAGGTCACATCTGTAGTCTCCCTCGTTGGAGCCCTTGGTGCAGGATTCGGAGTTCTCCTTTTTGGCGCAGGAATTTCAGAAGTCTCCTCATGTTTCCTCTTCGCCTCCTGGTTCCTCAACAAAGGCGATGTTTGTGTAGCAGAACTACTGCGGTCAGTCGCCTTGGTAGTTTGTCCCTGCAGCTCGCTTGCGTACAGGTCGTATAGGGTTTTGATAGAGTCAATCGCATCCCTCATCGGCTGATGGATTGACCTCCTTTTCCCATCCTCTAACATTTCAATCAGATTCCTGATTTGGTCGCCGAGTTGACCAAAAACACCACTGGCCGCTGACTTCGTGTCGCTTCGCGACGGTTCCGATCTCAGGACCACTAATTCCGAATCCTTCCCGTTAACTGGGGATCTCGGAGTTCGCGTGCTCTGTCCGAACGGGCTTATTTCCCGATTTCGCACCGGAGACCTCTGTATTTTCGAGCTCTGCCCAAAAGCATTCAGCTCCAAAGCGTTCATCTCACATGAACTCGTAGATTTATTCGTAGTTTTATTCTTATTCATCATTTTATTTGGGCCCCAACTCTCGGCCGCTGTCCTAATACATCGTTGTAGTCGTCACAAAAGACCCCGTGGTTATCTATGCATAAGCAGGGAGGCCACGCGAGGGTTGACACATAACCTCATGGGAATACGTGTTCAGAGCCAGGTCGACGTAAACCAGGGATTCGCATCTGGTCCTACAACACCAACTTAACGGTGATAAATCAGGAACGTACCGACAGACTTGCCATCATTTTAACGGGGCGGGGGCAATGACAGCATTAGCCCGACAGCCATTTCAGCCAGCTATCACACCGCCTACTAAAGTGCCGGAATACTGCCATCGTCAGCCTATATCACCAATTCAAATCCAATTTCCGGTATACCATAATTAGAACCTTACCGTGCTCGGTTCTAATGCCCCAATCAAGGGCGTCGTAGTTCGCCGCTTCGGTGGAACTGAGGGAACCACGGAGTCGTTACTCTCCTATTTTCCCATCTCTTGAGGGAACCCCCTGTGGGATGATGCCTAGTTAATGGCGGCATCGATTCGCCATGTCGCAGATAACGTCTTCGGTCACTTGTACCTTTTTGTAGTACGCCTCCGTATCTGCCGCTCTTGGTCGGGGACTGCTTATTGGTTATTCGCAGCTAACCTACCTGGGATAGGCCGTTCAGTTATCCGCCATGACCCCCATGGTAGCCCGAAGCTAAGCCCCATGCCTGTGTAATGTGTATGTGTGTGTGTGTGTGTGTGTGTGTTAAAATTTGGGAGCATGCATCTCTGGAAAAGAATTATATCATTTTTATTTTCAATTTTTCCCTACAAATTTGGGATCATACCTGCTTTTTCTTGGTCCTTTCATTTGTATTGCTTTTAAAACGAATGGTTGGACGGACAGAATTAGTGTGTGCACGTTTCCTCATCTACATCCCAGAGTATAGAAAGACTGTAATGTGAAAATGTATACACGTATGTACAAATGTTTGGACGGACAGAATGAGTGTGTGCGTAACATGCAATGTGTATGATCGTTTTTTTAGTAGTAAATTCTTGGCACGTTTTAGTCTTTATGATTTTTGTTTTTGTTTACAGAATGTACACCTGTATGATTGTTGTGTGTTTTTTATTTTTTTGTATATTTAATTAGAAGGATCTTTAATTTTAAATGTGATAAGAAAGAGATGAACACCTGTGTAAATTTTTTTTTTTTGGGATAATAAATAACATCGTATACCTATGTAGAAACATGTACATGTTCATTGTATTTGTATTGCTTTTCAAACGAATGATTGGACGGACAGAATAAGTCTGTCTACGTTTCCTCATCTACATCCCAGAGTATAAATAGACTTGTTTTTAAGCATTTCGAATTTTTTAGTTTTACTGTTTTAAATAAATGTAATTATACAATAATGAGATTAATTAAAACAAATTAGTTTTTATTTTTTTTGAAAATTTTATTAGATATTTTTTTTTTCAGATTTTTACAGATTCGATTTTAAAAATACGTTTATAAAGGTTAAATAACTTAAGTGTTAACAAATATTGTGTATAGAATGTTTGACATCGACAAATGTTGTAAAAATTGTGAATAAGTATTTTCACAGTTAGATCTATGTATAATATTATTAACACATATAAATGGATAATTTACATAATTACAAGTTCTTACTTCATTTATAAGTTTCATAAATAAATCTATATGCTCTTTATCAATCTGATTACTATGTTTTATTAATAGTTCTTCCAATTCAGCTAATGTAACCATTTTTCCCCTTCTTTAAAAAGTCAATAGTAGGTTGCGTAAGTGCGGGACGATGTACTCTGAACAAAGAGTAATAATTAACTAAACAAAGATTCCAGATGTGGTTAAGTTTTTTCTTTGTCATTTATTATATCATTTCTTCGTTTGAATTTATTGAAAATTACAATTTATTGAAAACACAATTTTTACATTTAGTAAGATTATAAAAATTAATTATATTTTTAACTTCATTTTCTACTTGATATAGTCTATGTTTATAAAATATACAGGGGCAGGTGTCAGGACCGCATGTACTGTTTTCATTTGACCATTCACAATCCTCGAAATGTTCACCATGTCTATTTTTTATTCTCTTCAGGTTGCCAACATACTCCAGTTGTGTTTATATGTTGATGATTTTAGTTTTATCCTCATCAGAAATTATGCGTGAGAATGATTTTAAAAAGTTGTATATTTCCTTTAAAATCATTCTATGTTAATCTACTGCTACTGTATGCTCATGTGCAGAATATGTGAATAATCTTTAATATTTGTATGTTTTCAGATCTGTTAATGGACGCTTAGGTAGGTTATCTAATAGTTATTTGGAGCTGGACTATAGTAGAGACCATATCCAGTTTTATATGGTTTGAGATATAACCCTTTACCCATTGCAATTGATTCCATATATCTATTATGACGGTTAGCTTCAGCCAATTGTTCTTTTCCATTTTTGATAGCATTTACTGCTTTGACAATAGCGGATCCTCCACTTGCCAAACCACCAAGCGCTGACAATGCTGTTAGTACGGGAATAATTGGAAGAAATCCTCCAATTTTCGGTACAGGTATAACTCTCGGTATTATAATGTCTGTTCGCTTTTTCCCTTTAAAATTTGAATGAATAGCCTTTTGTGCTATTTTAACAGCATCATTTATATCAAGGGGTTTCTGTTCTTTCAATTGTTTTAAAGTTTTTCTCACAGTAGCTGTGAATAATTTCTTATTACACTTATTCATTTTTCCTGTTCTCGTTCTTTTCGAATTCTTTCTTTTCTTATGTCTCTGCTCCTTCAAACCTAATCCAAATTTCACTTTAGTTTTCATAGCGTTTGTCACAAACCACGCGTTAGAACGTTCTTTAATATCACTATCTTTAGATTTAACTCGTTGCCAGGCTTTTTCAGCTAATATTTGATCTGCTTGATGTCTTGTGTCTATATCTTTTGATTGTGAATATGTAACATCGTGCTCTCTACAAGCTGCGTCTAATAAATTTATACCCTTATCTCCTCTTGCTAAACGTTTTTCAAGTTTTGTACCAGGTCCACAAAACTGATAACCAGGTAGATGTAATTCAACAGGTACTTTATTTATTAAGTTGTTTACAAATCCTCTTCTCATCTTACACTGGCTGGGGTTTTGTTTTGACTGTAGATTATAACAAATTTTTTTCGTTACTTTTATACCTCTTCGCAAAAATAGCTGAAATCAAGACGATTTCCTATATATATAGCAATTAATATGATTTCAGTATGTTAATTTTTTGATATTGATTTTGATCCGCTTTGTATCTGATCACGATCTACTTTACATCTGATCACGATCTGCTTTGTACTACTTTATATCTGATAACGATCTACTTTTTTGGTTTTTGGTTTTGTATATTTTATTTTAATTTTTTTTTATAATTTTTTTTTTTGAGATTGCCATGTTTTAGGTAAACATGTTCTACCTCAATGTTTAAATTGTTTATTTGATCAGCTAGATCATCATGTATTTGTGTTATATATATATATATTTTTGTGTTTATGATTATATTTATTGAAACCTTCTCCAAATTTATAATTATAAGACATTTCTTTCACTCTTCTAATAAATTATGTTAGATTCTTTAAGTTCTACGCTAATAGAGTTTGATGATTGTTGTGACCAGCACCTTCCGATGAGAGAAGTAAACGTAGTCTGTCAACTAATTCATTAGGATCATCCCAATATATGTAATTTGATTTCAGATTATTTAGTGATTTTAGCATTAAACCACTGCCTTTTGTTAAAATGTTTGTTGTTGTTTCGAATAAATGTTTAGTTATTCGTATATATTTGAAGGCTCGTGTTCCTTTCACTTGTTCATTAGGTTCATAGCGGCGTTTATGTGCATTGGTATGAATTAAAATCTGTTTATATTTTTTCAAATCATTTTTAGAATAATGGAGAGGTTTTTTATGAAATACTAGTTCAAATAATCCAGGCGTCATTTTCAATTTCATATTCCCATATCCCATATTCCGCATAGTATTATCTCCATTAAATATTAATTTGTCCTTGCCATATCTCCAACTACCGTCTACATCTTGATTAAAACCATAAATTTTATCCAATTGCTTATTATTAATAAGTGTTTGTATATTTTCAAATAATGGACAGCTTTTCGTCAGCTTTAATCATTGTTTTCTTTTCAAGTTCTTGATACATGTACTTGATACAGGTCTATTATGGTCATAGTTTTTTTCATCATCATTATCATCAGTTGAAATATTTTCATACTGAAAAACGTTATTATCACCGTTTACATCATCGTAATCATCGTCATCATCAATAGTGTTGTCTATATCCTTATGCTTATCTTCAAGTTTTCCGATGATTTCATTATCACCATTTACGTCATAATAATCATCATCATCATCAATAGTGTTGTCTGTATCCTTATGATTATCTTCGAGTTTTCCAATGATTTCATTATCACCATTTACGTCATAATAATCTTCGTCATCATCTACAATGTAGTCTACATCCTTATGCTTATATTCAAGTTTTCCAATGATTTTTTTAAGTGGTTTTGTTATTGGTTGAAAGGTATCTTCTAATAAATTAACTCTATCTATTTGATTCAGTTTAATATTTTTTAACTTTTTCTTTAGAACAGCCCTTGTCTTTACAAGATCTTCCAACACTTTATTATGATAATTTTTAGACATTATAATAATTTTTTTAATTGATTTTGATCTGGTTATGATCTGTTTGCTATCTGATTATGATCTGTTTTGTATCTGCTCACGAACTGCTTTATATCCGATCAGGAACTGCTTGCTATCTGGTCACGATCTGATTTATACCTGATCACGATCTGCTTGATGGCTTGTGTCTATATCCTTTGATTTTGAGTACGAGTGTTTTCTACAATCTGCATCCAATAAATTATTCCTTTATTTCCTCTATTCTTGCTATTCGTTTTTGAAGTTTTGTATCAGGTTCACAAAACTGATAACCAGGTGGATGTAATTCAACATATAATCTGTTTATTAAGTTGTTTACAAATCTTCTTCCAATCTTATACTGATTAGGTTTTTTTTCTTTTGACTGTAGTTTATATCCATTTTTTTCATTACTTTCATACTTCTTCGCATGAAACACTATACTAGCAAGCTATACAAACTGTACTAGCTATACTAGCAAGCTGTACAATCTGTACTAGCTATACTAGCAAGCTATACAATCTGTACCAGCTACACGGATCAAATATTAGCTGAAAAAGCCTGGCAACGAGTTAAATCTAAAGATAGTGATATTAAAGAACGTTCTAACGCGTGGTTTGTGACAAACCCCTATGAAAACTAAAGTGAAATTTGGATTAGGTTTGAAGGAGCAGAGACATAAGAAAAGAAAGAATTCGAAAAGAAGGCAAGAAAACACTTGTATTGTTGTATTGTGTTGTAGTGTTGCATGTAATATGGTACCTTAAGGCTGGCTATTTGTTTTATGCAAAAATTATTCGAATTATTCAATATTTTAAATGAATAAAATTTTTTTCGGTTTTTTTCATTCTCCCAAAGCAGGAAAAAACTTCTGTATTACTACAAATAGACAGCCACGATAGTGAACTAAACCGACTTTGGTGCAGCATCATCGTTAGTATGCAAATCAGATGTACGTTTACAATTTATTTTGAGAATGGCCGCTACGGTGGGTAACGCATCATAAGAGTAGATGGGTATGCGCTCACATATATTGTGTCAAATATGTATTAGAAGACCATCCGGAGTACAGGATTATTACTTCATAGCTATCCTACCCGGTATCACTGGTAATTCCGACAATACCTGCAGTTATTTATGCTTTCAGACAGCCTAACTCGACACAGAGTCTCACATAATTTCAAGTGCCGCAGATACACGGAAAATCGTCGTGCATTGGAGGAGGTTTTTGGCTGCAAACCGACTGTTGAAAGTTTAATATTATGCAAATCGAGTAGCAAATGAAATGCCGGCCAACTATTTGACAGGCTCGTAATATTTGAAAGAGAATACAGAGCACTGCAAAACCTGCAGATTTCTGCTAAAAACTCTGAAAATCAAAAAGATTGCCATGAAAAGTTTCACAGCCAGGGTTCGAGGCCAGACATCAAAACAAAATACAAAAAGTATTTCTGGAGTATTTCAGATTTCTGGCAAAAACTCTGTGAGTAAATAAAAATTGCCATGAAAAGTTTCTCAAAAATATGTCGTTCGGAGTCGACTTTAAACTGTAGGTCACGCCACTCATGTATAAAATTTACAATTACAACATAAGTGGTGTGAGAAACTAGATCGTAATTCTGACTGAAGGGTTATAATGACCAATTATGTATGTATGTATGTATACCATTTTCTGGAAAGGTATACCATACCTAAGAACCCATACTGATTGGAAGTCTTTAACGTTATTGATAATCATCTGAAACATTTTTGTTTTTAAGGTCTTTGCTCAGAGGGGTGTCCCGAAAACAATAGCAGAGGCATTACGAATCTCCTTTGAACAATAGTAAGAATAGGACGGCAACTATTTGGTGTGTACCTTCCACAAGTCTATGAGTTCTGTCGTACTTAGTGTGACTATTTAACAAACGACATATTTTTCCTACCGAAAGGAATACTCTCAGAATACGGTGATCCTCTGGTTCAGTTAACGATTAAGACGATTAGCAGATGATTTTGTGTCATTTACTAGATTTTGCCGCAGTCTAGTAGGTAATGTGCTGGCTTATTAGACATGAGGACACGCTTCGAAACACTGGACAGAAAAAAAAATTAGAATATTAGAATAAATCAGAAAGATAGCTGCTAATGATACGCATAAGATGCGCCGGCGTCTGTATAGTCCGCAAAGCCTGTATAATGTGCGATCAGCACGCGGAATTAAAAGCATTTCTAATATCAAGTGTTATGACGGCACAATATTCCTTAGAACCACCCATCCATCTGGTTCCTTCAATTGCATTGCCTGCTATCATTGTCAATTTCTTAATTGCGTCAATAGTTCATCGTCCTCTACGAAATCCATACTGATTGTCAGAGAGACCTTCGGTTACTCTTTCAAGGTGTTGTTCCAAACGGTTACAGATCAATCGTTCCAAAATCTTACCCATTGTATCGATCATACAAAACGGTCGATAAGAACTTGGATCTCCCGGCGGTTTTCCTGATTTAGGTAGCAATACCAGCCTTTGAACTTTCCATATTTTCGGAAAAACTCCGTCGTCAAAACACTTCATATACATCTCCGTAAAGGGTCGAACACTGTGGTTAATTGCTATTTTAAGAGCGCGGTTTGGAATTCGGTCAAGACCTGGTGCCTCAGCATTTCCAAAACGTTCCGACGCTATCATCACCTCTTGGTCCGTCACTGGATCCATGGCATCAATAGAATTTGCATTCTCGTCTACAGTTATATTTTCCCTCTCAATGCTCTGTATTGGAAAAAGAGTTTCAACCACACTCCTCAGAAGTACTGGGCAAGTTGGCGCTAGTTCTCTACAGCTCCTTATTTTGTACATAACCACCTTATAAGCTCCTTCCCATGGATTCTCATCCACTTTGTCGCATAGCTCCTTAAAGCAGAACGATTTGTTTCTCTTAATAGCCATCTTGAGTTCCCTACGTTTGGCTTTAAAAACGGTCCTTAATCTTGCATTGTCAGCTTCCCCTCTACTCCTTTGGTAATGTCGTCTCGCAATGTGACACTCGCGTCTCAGTACCGCAATTTCGCTGTTCCACCAATACACTGGTCTTCGGGTAGATGTGCTTCTCTTTCTCACCATAGCAGCGTCACAAGCCCTGCTAATATGTTCCGCTAATAGCTTTGCTAGTTCATTTGCGTCACTCGAATCAGTTATAATTTCGTCCAGCATTTGTCTAAATATTTCCTCATCCATGGTTTCATCTTTCCACCCCTTCGTCTGTGCTTTCATTATGCGTCCGCTTCTCTCTCGTATTGGTCCTACACTGCTGATATCTATTACAATCGCCAAATGATCACTGTGGGTATATGTATCACTGATTCTCCAATTTGTTCTTGCAGCCAATGCTGAACTCACAAAAGCTATGTCAATAATGGAGCCGCGTCCATTCTTCTCAAAGGTATTCCTTGCTCCCGTGGTCAATAAAATTACGTCAAGAATGGAGAAGGCTCTAAGCAACGCATGGCCTCGTTGGTTTGTGCTCCTGCGTCCCCATTCCAATGCCCACGCGTTGAAATCTCCCGCTACTATATTTGGCGTCGTTGTTAGAGCATCCCTAACTAGGTTGTCAAGTATTTGTTAGACATGAGAACACGCTTCGAAACACTGGACAGAAAAAAAAATTAGAATATTTTTTCGCTGGCTTCCTCTCAGCAGATTTCTGCCAAAAACTCTGAGAGTAAATAAAATTGCCATGAAAAGTTTCTCTAAAATCTGTCATCCGGAATCGACTTTAAACTGTAAATCCCATCACTCATGTATAAAATTAACACACACAACTTTGGTGGTGTGGGAAGATAGATCTCGTACTCCTGACTGTATGGCTGTGATGTTTGTATATGTATGTTACTGGAACAATTTGGATAATTTTGCATCGTGACTTGAACCTGCACCTGTAGAAAATCTAACTGATGCAAGACATAAAGATAGGGGACCATAGACATCGACGTGTAAGCACCGAATGGTCTCTGCAGAAATAGGCTGCGGATTTTCATCGAAAAATCAACTACTGCAATGAAACCTAGTTTTGGATAAATGGGTACGTGAACAAGTAAGACTTTTCGAATTTGGTTTGATACCAATCCACAACATATTCAAAAGCTTCCCATGTATCCTGGAAAAAAAATTTTGTGTGGATTTTCTCTTTGATATCAAATTTGGTTAGATCACTACTGTCACCGGTGACCTTTTTGGGTCTATGATTACCATCCTTTTTGGACTGAATTACATGATCTGAACACCATGGGGCAAAAAGCCATGCAGTTCAGGACAAATGGAATATTGAGCGCGAGAAATTGTATGGCATTTTCATCTCCCGCCGATATAATGAGATTTGATCCGGCTAGACTTTTTCTTGTTTGGTTTTCTTACGTCCCAGGTGTATGCGAATAATCAACAAACCACAGCCAATAAATTCAGCCTATGTATTCGCTGGGTATGTATGTGTACTTGGATGAAAATTGGACATTTCGTATGCACTCCGCACAGAGATTTCATGGCGGATATTTGAACAATATTGTATTCCACACATTGTGGCATCAATAAGTCTTTCAAACGAATAAAAAATTTCGTTAATATTTCACACCATTGTCGCTGTAGTCTAATAGATAGTGTGCCGGCTTATTAGACGTGAGAGCACGGTTTAGACCCCAAGACCAGACATCTCCAATGCAGAATGACAAAATATTTATTCGGCAACTTCCAATCAGCAGATTTCAGGGGAAAACTATGAATTCTCTAATCTCTGAAGAAATAAAATTGCCATGAAAATTTTCTCAAAAATCTGTCGTTCAGAATCGACTTTAAATTGTAACTCCCACCACTTATGGATGAAATTAACACACACAATATAAGTGCTGTGAGATGCTAGGCCGAAGTGCCGGCTGAAGGATTGTAACGACCATTATGTATGAAGGTCGATGTCACGATGCAAAACTTTGCCGCCAAAAGGCTGAATTCTAGTAAACGATACAAAATCATCTGCCTCCCATTCTCTTGCGTTTTGTCAATGTACGGACGTTGGATGATCGTTGGTTGAACGTTAACTGAACCAGAAGACCGACATATTGCTAGTTGTCCTCTCGGTAGGAAGAATACGTCGATTGTATGTGTGTACTATAGTTCACACTCGCTTTGTTTTCTTTAAACCTAAAGATGCGATGCGCCTAATGAAAGACCCTATACGTAGTAAAACATACTGATAATGGTTTAATAGATTTCTGCATGACTGATTCATTTGATTGTATTATAATTGTGTTGCTGTTGTTGATATCAAAACTGTTACTGCAAATGTTTATTCAAAATTAATACCAAATTTCAACTGTAAATAAAAACTTGCCAAGTGTAAATAATTATAAAAAAATATAAGTCATCTGAAATATGCTTTCAGTTCGAATACCAAAACATGTTACTCCAGTACCTGCATTAGAAAATTATAAAGAAACGATTGGTTTAAATTGCAGCGCAGCATCTGCTTTTCCATGATCACACTTTGTGTTCGTTATTGTTTGCGGAAATTGTTAAGAAACGTTTCAATTATTACTTTTACTACAATTACTGGTTGTTTTCATTTGTGGCACGTCCATGATCTGAACAACAAAGATGTGGTAGGTGCCTGTCAGTGTACTTCTTCTATACAAAGTAACCTAAAACCAGAACTACAACAGCAGTAATGGCAACAGCAGCATTAATTTAACTGGGAAAAAAATTGACTTAAAATTCGGGAATACAAATGCGGTAAGTAACTGCCTCTGCATGTGGATAAATTTTTGTAAAATAAAGTTGTAAGTCAAGATGATTATGACTTTTTATTCCGTGTGCAATATAATGTGATAAACCAGAGGAAAGCAAATGAATTCAATCAAACTTTTTCATTTCTGCTTTCAATTATTAACACATTAAAGATCGCTAGGAGTATCATATAAGTCCAACATGGATTAACAAAATCCAATCTTCAATCGAATAATATTGGAGAATTTGCCACTCCATACGTATTTAATAAGGCATTTAAAGTAAGCAGCAACAGATTAACACTCAAATCGCAGCCATTGATAGTACAGACTATCATTTGTTCGGAAGAGCGAATGGGCAAAAATGATTTGCGTGGCTTAAATTAATTGCCCACAGGTTCTAAGAATGAATTCCGATGGTTTATGATCATCTTCACAGACATCCCAACATGTTGGACTGAAGATAACCCCCATTTTTAATAAACGTATTCCGAGTGTACAAAAGGACCAATGATTACCATATACATACATATATAATTGGACACTACAACCTTTTAGTGAGGATTACGACCCATCTTCTCACACCACTTATGTTGTGTGTGTTAATTTTATGCATGAGGGGCGGAATCTACAGTTTAAAGTTCAGATATCTGCTGAGTGGCAGTAGCCGAAGAAATATTTTCGTTCTCTGTTGGATATGTCTGACCTGTCGTTTGAATCGTAGCCTCACCTATACTACGATGACCCGGTGATTACCAACCCTAAGTTAGGAAAGTTTGATGCATCACTCAATAGTTTAACAACAAAACTTTCGATTGCCGAAATCCACTTGGTTAGAGAAGAGCTTTTGTCCCTTTGTTGAACATTCCCTTTCTTCCTATTTGATTCTTTAATTGATCATTACAATCCCTTTAGTCAGGAATACAACCTAGCTTCTCACACCACTTATGTTATGTTTTTTAATTTTATTCATAAGTGACGGGAGCTACAGTTTAAAGTCCGCCTCGAACGACATAAAGTGGTGTGAGAAACTAGATCGTAATCCTGACTGAAGGGTTGTAATGACCAATTATGTATGTATGTATTGGGGGACGTTTTAGCATGGGGGTATAATTAGGAATACTTACATATATATTCTGTGGAATACATGTACTCTCACCGCTTGTGACTATTACACAAAGACCTCTTCTTGGTCAAGAAAGCGGTTTATCGAAGGTTACAAAGGCAAGCGACTATTGGTACCAAACAGCGATAAGCGTCAAGCAGTGGCGTCAGTTTACCATATGCGCACTATGTTGAGCAATCGTAAACGTGACGCTTAAACAAGCAAGCTATCAAAAATCTTACTCAGCCTATTGTAGGCAACAATTTGGCGAATTTTGCGTCGAGACTTGGACCTGCACCTGTACAAGATCCAACTGATTCCGGACTTAGAGGTAGATGACCACATATATTAACGAGTAAGCACTGAACGGGGCAGTAGGCTACGGGCCTTAATTTTCATCAAAAATCAATTTAAATGACGCGGCCCATTTCTGGATAAATGTATTATTACGTTTTTACCTTTTAAACATGATTGCAATATGAGCTCGTATATTGCAAATAAAAATAAAAATAAATTTATGTTCAGTTTTAAATAAATCCTTTATTGTTCGCACAATTCTGTGTGCCACTGTAAACAACAACAATTGCTTTATTGGTTATTCTTCTTTTCACTCTTTTTCGTAAACAATAACAATTGTTCAGCAGATCTTTATAACGGAGATCTTCAAACCACGATTATTCTCTTCACACCCAACGCATCTTCACACAAGACTGACTGAATTCTTTCTGATTCCGTTGCTTCCTTGTCTTGGCTTTTATATCGCAGAGTAAACAGTCTGATGAATGATCTTGAAGGAGAATGATTTCGCCTTCGCGTAATCTCTATAAATGTAAACATGTTGTTTACGTTATTGTTGTTTGTGTATTTATTTATGTTTGTCCTTTCAGTGTTGTTGTTTTTATACTGATGTTCTTGCTATATTAATCATGTAAACAAGTCCATAGGTTTTGTTTTTGTAGCTTTTGTTTATCATTTTAACCTTAAACGATGTCCATTTTCCTAACAGTATACATGAACAATCCGATTTTGGTACGTTTCTAATCCACAAACAGATTCTAAAGCTTCGCATATATGTACAGTAGTATTTTTATGTACCTTCGGGCGCAGTTTCTCCATACAAAATTTGGCTCATGCATAGCTGTAAAAGAGTAAAAACATTGCAGAATTGTGAAAATGAATTGTGTGCGATCGGTCTTTAGGTTTGTAACATGTATTATGAAAAGGTAATGTGTATGTGTTTTTTTTTTTTTTTTTTTTTTTTTTCATCGAAAGACACTGTTGCCACTGCAACAGTAGTGTGAGACTTTAACCCACTAAAAAACCACCTCTACGATTCGAACCTGTTTGTCCTATGGTACTACCGTTAAGTATTTCATCACAGGACGAGTTCTAGCCTATTGACTACTACTATTGATTTCTATCTCTTTCTATCCTACGAATTCTCTCTATCCTTCTCAATTCCTGCATCACATTTGCAGACAGCATTTTGACATATTGCCAAACCTCAACAGACCGCAGCATATGCGGAACTATATTGTCTGGTGTCCCTATTTCATATACCATCGTCTCTAACAGCTCGCGTTCCAATCTAAATCTATCGCAATAAAAGAAAATATGCTCAGCATTCTCAATTCCATTATTGCAGAAGGAGCAAGATACCTCATTGTCGTGGCCATATTTACAGAGATATTCCCTGAAGCAGCCATGCCCTGTCAATAACTGCGTCATGTAAAAGTCAACATGACCGTGTCTCCTTTCAACCCAACTTTGTACATTTTTGATAAGTCTATGTGTCCATCGCCCTTTCGTCGCAGTATCCCACTGAATCTGCCATTCGTCTAAACTCTTTTGTCTTTCCTCCCTTCGTTCTTCCGTAGTCAATTTTCTACCAACAATACTAACTCTATCGTATATCCTTTTCAGTTCCATAGCCATAACATCAGGGGGAGTTATACCAGATATGACACTAATAGCCTCATATGAAACTGTCCGGAAACCACTAGCAACCCTAAGGGCGCATAGACGAAACAAAGACCTTGCAGCCCTAGCGTAGGTTCTAATACCCAACGCCGGTCCCCACACAAGTGCTGCATACATCATTATCGACTGAGTAACCTTTGCCAATAACAGTCTTCTGCTCTGATTTGGCCCTCCTATATTAGCCATAATGCGGGATAATGCTGCATTCACTCGAGCAGCCTTCTCACAAGCCTTCTCAATATTTGTTCTAAAATTTAATCTTATGTCAATCATTACTCCTAAATATCTAAGCGCTAGCTGAGAAGTTATATTATGTCCGTCTATATTAAGTGTAATCAATTCAATTTTCTTTCTGCTCGTTATCAAAATAGCTTCAGTTTTCTGTCCAGCCAGTTAAAGATTCGCTGATATAAGCCAGCTCTTTATTCTACTCAACGTCGTCATACACGTAGCCTCAATTTGATGCAATTCCTTCGCCACAATTGTTACTGCTATATCGTCAGCATAACCAATTATCTGCACACCTCTTGGTACTGGGAGACGCAACACTCCATCGTAGAGTATATTCCATAGCAGTGGACCTAGCACAGAGCCCTGTGGAACTCCACCAGTTATTTTATACCTCTTAACTCCTTCATCTGTGTCATAGAGTAGTATTCTCTCAGAAAGATAGCTGCTAATGATACGCATAAGATGCGCCGGCGTCTGTATAGTCCGCAAAGCCTGTATAATGTGCGATCAGCACGCGGAATTAAAAGCATTTCTAATATCAAGTGTTATGACGGCACAATATTCCTTAGAACCACCCATCCATCTGGTTCCTTCAATTGCATTGCCTGCTATCATTGTCAATTTCTTAATTGCGTCAATAGTTCATCGTCCTCTACGAAATCCATACTGATTGTCAGAGAGACCTTCGGTTACTCTTTCAAGGTGTTGTTCCAAACGGTTACAGATCAATCGTTCCAAAATCTTACCCATTGTATCGATCATACAAAACGGTCGATAAGAACTTGGATCTCCCGGCGGTTTTCCTGATTTAGGTAGCAATACCAGCCTTTGAACTTTCCATATTTTCGGAAAAACTCCGTCGTCAAAACACTTCATATACATCTCCGTAAAGGGTCGAACACTGTGGTTAATTGCTATTTTAAGAGCGCGGTTTGGAATTCGGTCAAGACCTGGTGCCTCAGCATTTCCAAAACGTTCCGACGCTATCATCACCTCTTGGTCCGTCACTGGATCCATGGCATCAATAGAATTTGCATTCTCGTCTACTGTTATATTTTCCCTCTCAATGCTCTGTATTGGAAAAAGAGTTTCAACCACACTCCTCAGAAGTACTGGGCAAGTTGGCGCTAGTTCTCTACAGCTCCTTATTTTGTACATAACCACCTTATAAGCTCCTTCCCATGGATTCTCATCCACTTTGTCGCATAGCTCCTTAAAGCAGAACGATTTGTTTCTCTTAATAGCCATCTTGAGTTCCCTACGTTTGGCTTTAAAAACGGTCCTTAATCTTGCATTGTCAGCTTCCCCTCTACTCCTTTGGTAATGTCGTCTCGCAATGTGACACTCGCGTCTCAGTACCGCAATTTCGCTGTTCCACCAATACACTGGTCTTCGGGTAGATGTGCTTCTCTTTCTCACCATAGCAGCGTCACAAGCCCTGCTAATATGTTCCGCTAATAGCTTTGCTAGTTCATTTGCGTCACTCGAATCAGTTATAATTTCGTCCAGCATTTGTCTAAATATTTCCTCATCCATGGTTTCATCTTTCCACCCCTTCGTCTGTGCTTTCATTATGCGTCCGCTTCTCTCTCGTATTGGTCCTACACTGCTGATATCTATTACAATCGCCAAATGATCACTGTGGGTATATGTATCACTGATTCTCCAATTTGTTCTTGCAGCCAATGCTGAACTCACAAAAGCTATGTCAATAATGGAGCCGCGTCCATTCTTCTCAAAGGTATTCCTTGCTCCCGTGGTCAATAAAATTACGTCAAGAATGGAGAAGGCTCTAAGCAACGCATGGCCTCGTTGGTTTGTGCTCCTGCGTCCCCATTCCAATGCCCACGCGTTGAAATCTCCCGCTACTATATTTGGCGTCGTTGTTAGAGCATCCCTAACTAGGTTGTCAAGTATTTGTTCGTACTCCACCTGAGGTATACTTGGCGGTACATAACAGCTGTAAATGTGTACCCCACCAATCTTCGTCAGAGTGTAATATCTTCTGTTTACTAGTGGCCTATCCTGGTGAGTTCTATTTCCACACGCCCACACCGCTACTTTCCCTGTTAGGTCCTCCACCCACGTTCCAAGACATGGGTTTTTGTACTGCTCACATATTATGGCAGCATCCACTTTCTCCTCATATACAGTTTGACTTAATAGTTCCTGTGCAGCTTTACAGTGATTCAAATTTATTTGTAGTAACCTCATCCTCATTTCCTAGCCGATTTGCTCGCTGCCTGGAATAACGGACACCTCCTACTACCCATTGGATGTTTTATATCTCTTCCACCATCTTTTTTACATGCAATACAGCATGGCTCCCTCCTACATTCTTTCCAATAATGCCCCTTTTCACCACATTTTAGGCAGCACTCACTTCCTGTCCTCAGTGTTTTTGCATGCCCTTGCCATATGGCCATACTCGAAGCACCTAAAACACTTTCGTAAACTTGTTCTCTCTCGTATTCTGCATACCACCCAGCCTATTTTTATCTTTCCGGCTTCCAATAATTTCCTTGCCTCCTGCACTGGCAGACTAATAACTGCCACCTGTGTGCCCGCATACGACGGCCTTAGGTTTCTAATGGAGCCTTCTCTGAAATTCTCTAATCTAGGGATACGCGAACAGATAGCCTCAACTATGTCATCTCTCGTAGTAATTTCGTCAAGATCCCGGATTTCAAGAGCCACTTTATGGGTTAGTGCTTTGATTTCCGCCTGTTCTCCCAGTATTTTACCAATTCCCTCTTTGTATTTTACAACGCTTCCTGTAGAAGCCCGCTTTAATTCGAGCAGAATTTCTCCTTTCGTTGTCTTCTTTATTCGGGAGACATTTTCACCTAACTCTTGGACGCTTTCCTCCTTCTTAACCGCTCTTAATATATCACTGTAAGACATATCTCCGCTTCTCGCAATGACTATAGCATCCGGTCTTGGAGGAGGCAGTACATTCTTTTTCCCATTGGACTTATTGTTCCCCTTGTTCTTCGCATTCTCTCTGGATCTAGCACTTCTCCTTCTTTTGCGTTTCACCTTAACCCAGTTTTCTTCCCTGGGAGTTTCATCGCCTACTGAGTCTTTTTTCGTTTCCTCATTGATTAAAATCACTTCCTCTTTCTCAATCCTTCCGTAGAGCGTTTTACTTCTCTTAGGAGGCGTTTCTCCTCGCACTTCAGTATCATCTCTAGACCTCTTCGGCGTTGCCTCCGTAGTCACTTTAGGCACCGACGATTGCTTCTTCTTCAGTGTATTGTACTGCTCCTGCGCGTAGGCATGCAATTTCGAGATATTGCCAAGGACTTCTCGCATATTGTTATCTATCGAGCGTTGCGGTAATCGCATCAATTCGGTCAATTTACTAATATTTTCTCCCAATTCGCTCATGTACTCTCGTTCATGATCTGGTTCCGCAATAGTTGTTGTGTCTTCGTTCAGACGCGGCGGAGAAGATCTTGACCTCACCGTCGTTCCGCTGGGAGTTACTTTTTCCGGTGTTCGAGCCAGCTTCGATGCTCTTTGGAAAGGATTTCTGCTTGTGGCATTATCTGATATGTTGGCCAAGTGCGCCACCATCATATCATTGCAGTCGCTTGATCTCGACGGTCGGGGGCCTGCTTGCCCACCCCTCAATACCGCCGGCACTGGGCTTTTTACACCCTGCACCGTAACTTCATCATTTCTTGTCGAATTTGTATTCACGTTTTATTGTTCCGGGATCCTACCCATATTTTATACCTACTGACAGGTGTTAATTCAGCCGCTCCCACTCAGGAGAAAGACGCTGCCTAAAAAGCCGCTCAATATGAGACAGACGCTGTTAGGATTTTGGTTTGATACTTATTTAAGGACGGTATCGGCTCACCCAGTCTCAGTGACTTCAAAAGGCAGTAAAAACCTTTTAAGTTATGCCCTCCATCTCTGCCGCTTTTGGTCGGGGACTGCTTATTCAATATTCGCAGCTAACCCACATATCTGTAGGCCGTTCAGCTATCCGCCACCTTGCTGACCCCCACAGTAGCCCAAGCTAAGCCCTGTTTTTTTTTTTTTTGTCTTGAGCCGGAGGTGGGAATCTTCGAAAGACACTTCTGTTCCAACAAAAGAGTGCACGATTCACCATCACTGGTGCCTACGTACTAAACCCACCCCCTACACACTTCAACTCTCCCCCCGCGGGACTGCCGTAAGGTATTACTTCGCGGAGGGCTGGATAGCTTTAAAGCTTTATCACATTAATTCAAATTTCGTCTCCGTTCCTCCAGTCTTCGGAGTACTATCATAACTTCAGCCATTCTCTGGCTATATTGACTCCATAGAATTCTACAGTTCAACAGCTCTTCCATTAGCCGGTTTGGTCCTAAATTCGTTTCTCCCTGCCATCTAAATCTGGGACAGCATGTTAGAATATGCTCCGCATCTTCCTCCTCATCTACACAGTTTGGGCATATAGGAGAAGTGTCATGACCAAATCTGTGCAGGTACTTCCTGAAGCACCCATGACCAGTTAGAAACTGGGTCACGTAGTAGTTCAACTCGCAATGTCCGTTCTTCATCCAAAGGGTTACATCAGGGACAAGACGAAATGTCCATCTTCCCTTTAGACTGCTCTCCCATCGTGACTGCCATTTGTGCATGGAAGTCCTTCGTTCCTCCGTTTTTATAGCCGCTATTTGTCCCGGGTACTCGAGACGGAGAAGGTATATCCTTCTCATCTCATCCGCCAGTATATCTATTGGTATTGTCTTTGCCAATACCAAAACTGCTTCATCAGACACTGTCCTGAAGCCACTTATCTGTCTAATCGCGCTTAGACGATACACCGAGGACAGTATCCTCCTCGTCGTCCCTACTGAGAGTGCCTCCGACCATATTGGGCAAGCATACAGCATTATCGATGTTACTACCGCCGAAATTATTCTCCTTTTAAATGGACCTGGTCCTCCAATATTTGGCATCATCCTCGCCAGTGCTCCCTGTGCTACAGATGCCTTTTCACCGATGTATTTCACGTGCTCCTTGAAGTTTAACCTGTCGTCGATAATCACTCCCAGGTATTTTATCGCCCTCTTCGATTCGATCGTTGTGCCTCCAACGGTCAGTTCCATCTTCTCCACTATCTTCCGGCCGCTTATCAAGACGGCCTCCGTTTTATGTGCAGCAAGTGTCAAACCTGCTCATCCAGCCATGCTCCAACATTTCGAATCGCTGTGTTCGTTTTCTCCTCTATTTCTCCTACCATTTTAGCTACCGAGACTATGGCAATGTCATCTGCAAAGCCCACAATTGTAGTCCCGCTTGGCAATCGCAGTCGAAGTACTCCATCGTACATAATGTTCCATAGTAGTGGCCCAAGTACAGAGCCCTGCGGGACTCCCGACGTCACTACGTATTCCTGCTCTCCTTCATCCGTTAGGTATATTACCTTCCTGTCCTGAAAGTAATTGTTCAGTATCTCCATTAAGTATGGCGGCGTAGCCATGTTAAAGAGGGCTCTCATAATCCGCCCCCAATTCGCTGAGTTGAACGCGTTTCTAACGTCAAGTGTGACAACCGCGCAGTATTCCTTGGTGCCAAATCTCCATCTTTCGCCCTCTATTGCATCTCTTGCAATGTCGACCACTCTTCTTATCGCGTCAATAGTGGGCCGTCCTTTCCTAAATCCGTATTGCAGGTCCGAAAGAGCTCCTCCTGCCTCGGCACACGTCAGTAGTCGATTGTATATTATCCTCTCCAGTATTTTTCCCATCGTGTCAAGTAGACAGATGGGCCGATACGACGATGGTTCCCCTGGTGGCTTGCCATGTTTTGGAATGAGAACCAACTTCTGTTTCTTCCATCTACGTGGAAAAACACCCTCGACGAAGCACTTGTGGAACACCTTGGCGAACATATCCGGTCTGAGCCGGATAGCCGCCTTAAGTGCCCTATTTGGGATTCCGTCTGGCCCTGGTGTTTTCCTATCTCCTATTCCAGTGCATGCTGCGAGTACCTCCTCTCCTGTTACCTCGGGTATGGTATGAATGGCCTCCGGCTCCCTAGTTATAAAAGTGTAGGGCTGGCCCCGTGGGAATAATGTACCAATGATCTCCCGTAGCAAAACTGGACAACCTAGTTTAGGCTGTTCTCGAGCACCTATTCTCTTGCAGACGACTCTGTACGCCGTCCCAAAAGGATTGATGTCAGCTTCCTGGCATATCCGCTGAAAGGATAGTTTCTTGCTCCTTTAAATGGCTCTTCTAAGTTGATGCCTTAGATCCTCATAGGAAGCCCGTTGGGCTTCCCATGTCGGTCTTCCTCTCGTGCGCTGGGCCCATCTTCTCGCCCCAAAGCATGCCGACCGCAGTCTTCGAATCTCGTCATTCCACCAGTAGCAGGGGGAACGTCCCCTACACACAGTTCTTCCAGGCATAGCAGCATCACATGCAGTGTTGAGCATTTCGTATACGCCGCTCACTAATTCCTCGACCGTGCTACCAGTCGTATGAAAAGACGACAACATCAATCTATACGTCTCCTCGTCAAAGCGGGAGTCCTTCCATTTAGGTCCCGTAAACTTCGGCAATCCGTTTCCTCTCGTGTTGCGCCCAGTAACCGTCATCACGATTGCCTGATGGTCACTATTCGTGAAGTCCTCAATTAGCCTCCACGCGGTCCGCGAAACAAGGCCATCGCTCACAAATGACAAATCTATTATCGAGCTCGATCCAGCTCTCCTAAATGTGCTTTCTCTTCCGTCATTCATCAGCGCCACAGGAAGGGAAGCGAACGTTTCCAAGAGACAGCGACCCCTGGCGTTAGTATATCTACTACCCCATTCGGTCGCCCAAGCGTTAAAGTCTCCTCCGATAATAACGGGGGTGTTCAAGCGCACGTGTGACACCAGCCTCTCCAGCATATGTTGGAAGTCATCCATTGACCACCTCGGGGGGCGTAACAGCTGTAGACGAAAACTCCCTTTATCCTGGCCATAACAAAACCAATGTCCCGCGCATAGGTTTGCTGGAAGGATAATGAACCACAAATCCATATAGCCGCAGTACTAGATCCGTCCGTGATCCAAGTACCATTCCTCGGTACCCGATAAGGTTCGCTTATAATTGCGACATCGATATTCTCCTCCTTTACCCTCTGGACCAATAGGTCCTGGGCTGCTTCGCAATGGTTCAGATTAATCTGTATCAATTTCATCTCTTAGAACGTGATTTAAGAGCGCTAAGAAATTGCGGACACTTTGCGCTCCCCGCGATATGGTTGGCGGATTTCGGGTCGTCCACTTTGCAGAACATGCAAAGACGTTCCCTTTCGCAATTTCTGGCAATACGCCCCTCCTGTCCGCATTTACGGCAAGTTCCCGAGCGGTCAACCTTACTCCTGCACTGACGAGCCATGTGCCCAAACTGCAAGCACCGGAAGCATTTAGTCGGTATGTTTCTCTCGCGAATCCTGCATATGACCCAGCCGATCCTGATTCTACTTTCCTTCAGGAGAATAGCTGCAGCGTCTGCGTCAAGGCTCACTGTGGCAGTTTGCGTCCCACCATATGCCCTCCTAAGGGTAACTACGTCGGGCTTACCGAAAATCTCGAGGCCTGGGATCTTTCGTATAGCCTCATATACATCCTCCTTCTCCGTGATCTCGTCGATGTCCTTGATCTCAATTGTCCTCATATCCTTTAGAGTGCGGACGGACGCGTTTTCTCCTAAGAGCTCTCCAATGGCTCCCCTGAAGTTCTCTGTGTGCTCCCCGCTCCTGCGGAGTTGGAGTAGTATACCACCCTTTGCGGTTCTCCTAATTTTGGTCACGTTTTCTCCTAATTCGCAAAGCTTAGGGTCCGTTTTGACTCTCCTCAGAATGTCGGCATACGACGTGTTATCCTTCGTCGCAATCACGATCGCATCTGGCTTCGTTTTCCTCTCCTGTGGTTTCTTGTTCCTCCTTTTTCTTTTCGTGACTTTCTGCCACCCTGGTTCCTTATTTACTCCCTTAGTATTCACCTGCCGGCTCAAGGTCACATCTGTAGTTTCCCTCGCTGGAGCCCCTGCTGCAGGATTCGGAGTTCTCCTCTTTGCCGCAGGAATTTCGGAGGTCTCCTCATGTTTCCTCTTCGTCTCCTGGTTCCTCAACAATGGCGATGTTTGTGTAGCAGAACTGCTGCGGTTAGTCGCCTTGGTAGTTTGTCCCTGCAGCTCGCTTGCGTACAGGTCATATAGGGTTTTGATAGAGTCAATCGCATCCTTCATCGGCTGGTGGATTGACCTCCTTTTCCCATCCTCCAACATTTCAATCAGACTTCTGATTTGGTCGCCGAGTTGACCAAAAACACCGCTGGCCGCTGACGCCGTGTCGCCTCGCGACGGTTCTGATCCCAGGACCACCAATCCCGAATCTTTCCCGTTAGCTGGGGATCTCGGAGTTCTCGTGCTCTGTCCAAACGGGTTTATTTCCCGATTACGCACTGGAGACCTCGGTATTTTCGAGCTCTGCCCAAAAGCATTTAGCTCCAAAGCATTCATCTCACATGAATTCGTCGGTTTATTTGTTGTATTTGTTGTTTTATTTTTGCTCATCATTTCAATTTGGGCCCCAACTCTCGGCCGTTATCCTAATCCATCGTTGTAGTCGTCACGAAAGACCCCGTGGTTATCTATGCATAAGCAGGGAGGCCACGCGAGGGTTGACACATAACCTCATGGGAATATGTGTTCAGAGCCAGGTCGACGTAAACCAGGGATTCACATCTGGTCCTACAACACCAACTTAACGGTGACAAATCAGGAACGTACCGACAGACTTGCCATAGTTTTAACGGGGCGGAGACAATGGCAGCATTAGCCCAACAGCCAATTCGGCCAGCTTTCACACCGCCTACTAAAGTGCCGGAATACTCCCATCGTCAGCCAATATCGCCAATTCACATACGTCTTCCGGTATACCATAATTAGAACCTTACCGGGCTCGGTTCTAATGCCCGAATCACGGGCGTCGATATGATGAAACTGAGGGGACCACGGAGGCGTTACTCTCCTATTTTCCCATCTCTTGAGGGAACCCTCTGTGGGGTGATGCCTAGTTAATGGCGGCATCGGTTCGCCATGTCGCAGATAACGTCTTCGGTAACTTGTACCTTTTTGTAGTACGCCTCATCATCTGCCGCTCTTGGTCGGGGACTGCTTATTGGTTATTCGCAGCTAACCTACCTAGGGTAGGCCGTTCAGTTATCCGCCAACTACTGACCCCCATGGTGGCCTGAAGCTCAGCCCCATGAAGCTCAGCCCCATGAAGCTAAGCCCTGTGTAATGTGTATGTGTGTGTGTGTGTGTGTGTGTGTTAAAATTTGGGAGCATGCATCTCTGGAAAAGAATTAGATCATTTTTATTTTCAATTTTTCTCTACAAATTTGGGATCATACCTGCTTTTTCTTGGTCCTTTCATTTGTATTGCTTTTAAAACGAATGGTTGGACGGACAGAATTAGTGTGTGCACGTTTCCTCATCTACATCCCAGAGTATAGAAAGACTGTAATGTGAAAATGTATACACGTATGTACGAATGTTTGGACGGACAGAATGAGTGTGTGCGTAACATGCAATGTGTATGATCGTTTTTTTAGTAGTAAATTCTTGGCACGTTTTAGTCTTTATGATTTTTGTTTTTGTTTACAGAATGTACACCTGTATGATTGTTGTGTGTTTTTTATTTTTTTGTATATTTAATTAGAAGGATCTTTAATTTTAAATGTGATAAGAAAGAGATGAACACCTGTGTAAATTTTTTTTTTTTGGATAATAAATAACATCGTATACCTATGTAGAAACATGTACATGTTCATTGTATTTGTATTGCTTTTCAAACGAATGATTGGACGGACAGAATAAGTCTGTCTACGTTTCCTCATCTACATCCCAGAGTATAAATAGACTTGTTTTTAAGCATTTCGAATTTTTTAGTTTTACTGTTTTAAATAAATGTAATTATACAATAATGAGATTAATTAAAACAAATTAGTTTTTATTTTTTTTGAAAATTTTATTAGATATTTTTTTTTTCAGATTTTTACAGATTCGATTTTAAAAATACGTTTATAAAGGTTAAATAACTTAAGTGTTAACAAATATTGTGTATAGAATGTTTGACATCGACAAATGTTGTAAAAATTGTGAATAAGTATTTTCACAGTTAGATCTATGTATAATATTATTAACACATATAAATGGATAATTTACATAATTACAAGTTCTTACTTCATTTATAAGTTTCATAAATAAATCTATATGCTCTTTATCAATCTGATTACTATGTTTTATTAATAGTTCTTCCAATTCAGCTAATGTAACCATTTTTCCCCTTCTTTAAAAAGTCAATAGTAGGTTGCGTAAGTGCGGGACGATGTACTCTGAACAAAGAGTAATAATTAACTAAACAAAGATTCCAGATGTGGTTAAGTTTTTTCTTTGTCATTTATTATATCATTTCTTCGTTTGAATTTATTGAAAATTACAATTTATTGAAAACACAATTTTTACATTTAGTAAGATTATAAAAATTAATTATATTTTTAACTTCATTTTCTACTTGATATAGTCTATGTTTATAAAATATACAGGGGCAGGTGTCAGGACCGCATGTACTGTTTTCATTTGACCATTCACAATCCTCGAAATGTTCACCATGTCTATTTTTTATTCTCTTCAGGTTGCCAACATACTCCAGTTGTGTTTATATGTTGATGATTTTAGTTTTATCCTGATCAGAAATTATGCGTGAGAATGACTTTTAAAAGTTGTATATTTCCTTTAAAATCATTCTATGTTAATCTACTGCTACTGTATGCTCATGTGCAGAATATGTGAATAATCTTTAATATTTATATGTTTTCAGATCTGTTAATGGACGCTTAGGTGGGTTATCTAATAGTTATTTGGAGCTGGACTATAGTAGAGACCATATCCAGTTTTATATGGTTTGAGATATAACCCTTTACCCATTGCAATTGATTCCATATATCTATTATGACGGTTAGCTTCAGCCAATTGTTCTTTTCCATTTTTGATAGCATTTACTGCTTTGACAATAGCGGATCCTCCACTTGCCAAACCACCAAGCGCTGACAATGCTGTTAGTACGGGAATAAGTGGAAGAAATCCTCCAATTTTCGGTACAGGTATAACTCTCGGTATTATAATGTCTGTTCGCTTTTTCCCTTTAAAATTTGAATGAATAGCCTTTTGTGCTATTTTAACAGCATCATTTATATCAAGGGGTTTCTGTTCTTTCAATTGTTTTAAAGTTTTTCTCACAGTAGCTGTGAATAATTTCTTATTACACTTATTCATTTTTCCTGTTCTCGTTCTTTTCGAATTCTTTCTTTTCTTATGTCTCTGCTCCTTCAAACCTAATCCAAATTTCACTTTAGTTTTCATAGCGTTTGTCACAAACCACGCGTTAGAACGTTCTTTAATATCACTATCTTTAGATTTAACTCGTTGCCAGGCTTTTTCAGCTAATATTTGATCTGCTTGATGTCTTGTGTCGATATCTTTTGATTGTGAATATGTAACATCGTGCTCTCTACAAGCTGCGTCTAATAAATTTATACCCTTATCTCCTCTTGCTAAACGTTTTTCAAGTTTTGTACCAGGTCCACAAAACTGATAACCAGGTAGATGTAATTCAACAGGTACTTTATTTATTAAGTTGTTTACAAATCCTCTTCTCATCTTACACTGGCTGGGGTTTTGTTTTGACTGTAGATTATAACAAATTTTTTTCGTTACTTTTATACCTCTTCGCAAAAATAGCTGAAATCAAGACGATTTCCTATATATATAGCAATTAATATGATTTCAGTATGTTAATTTTTTGATATTGATTTTGATCCGCTTTGTATCTGATCACGATCTACTTTACATCTGATCACGATCTGCTTTGTACTACTTTATATCTGATAACGATCTACTTTTTTGGTTTTTGGTTTTGTATATTTTATTTTAATTTTTTTTTATAATTTTTTTTTTTGAGATTGCCATGTTTTAGGTAAACATGTTCTACCTCAATGTTTAAATTGTTTATTTGATCAGCTAGATCATCATGTATTTGTGTTATATATATATATTTTTTTGTGTTTATGATTATATTTATTGAAACCTTCTCCAAATTTATAATTATAAGACATTTCTTTCACTCTTCTAATAAATTATGTTAGATTCTTTAAGTTCTACGCTAATAGAGTTTGATGATTGTTGTGACCAGCACCTTCCGATGAGAGAAGTAAACGTAGTCTGTCAACTAATTCATTAGGATCATCCCAATATATGTAATTTGATTTCAGATTATTTAGTGATTTTAGCATTAAACCACTGCCTTTTGTTAAAATGTTTGTTGTTGTTTCGAATAAATGTTTAATTATTCGTATATATTTGAAGGCTCGTGTTCCTTTCACTTGTTCATTAGGTTCATAGCGGCGTTTATGTGCATTGGTATGAATTAAAATCTGTTTATATTTTTTCAAATCATTTTTAGAATAATGGAGAGGTTTTTTATGAAATACTAGTTCAAATAATCCAGGCGTCATTTTCAATTTCATATTCCCTATCCGCATAGTATTATCTCCATTAAATATTAATTTGTCCTTGCCATATCTCCAACTACCGTCTACATCTTGATTAAAACCATAAATTTTATCCAATTGCTTATTATTAATAAGTGTTTGTATATTTTCAAATAATGGACAGCTTTTCGTCAGCTTTAATCATTGTTTTCTTTTCAAGTTCTTGATACATGTACTTGATACAGGTCTATTATGGTCATAGTTTTTTTCATCATCATTATCATCAGTTGAAATATTTTCATACTGAAAAACGTTATTATCACCGTTTACATCATCGTAATCATCGTCATCATCAATAGTGTTGTCTATATCCTTATGCTTATCTTCAAGTTTTCCGATGATTTCATTATCACCATTTACGTCATAATAATCATCATCATCATCAATAGTGTTGTCTGTATCCTTATGATTATCTTCGAGTTTTCCAATGATTTCATTATCACCATTTACGTCATAATAATCTTCGTCATCATCTACAATGTAGTCTACATCCTTATGCTTATATTCAAGTTTTCCAATGATTTTTTTAAGTGGTTTTGTTATTGGTTGAAAGGTATCTTCTAATAAATTAACTCTATCTATTTGATTCAGTTTAATATTTTTTAACTTTTTCTTTAGAACAGCCCTTGTCTTTACAAGATCTTCCAACACTTTATTATGATAATTTTTAGACATTATAATAATTTTTTTAATTGATTTTGATCTGGTTATGATCTGTTTGCTATCTGATTATGATCTGTTTTGTATCTGCTCACGAACTGCTTTATATCCGATCAGGAACTGCTTGCTATCTGGTCACGATCTGATTTATACCTGATCACGATCTGCTTGATGGCTTGTGTCTATATCCTTTGATTTTGAGTACGAGTGTTTTCTACAATCTGCATCCAATAAATTATTCCTTTATTTCCTCTATTCTTGCTATTCGTTTTTGAAGTTTTGTATCAGGTTCACAAAACTGATAACCAGGTGGATGTAATTCAACATATAATCTGTTTATTAAGTTGTTTACAAATCTTCTTCCAATCTTACACTGATTAGGTTTTTTTCTTTTGACTGTAGTTTATATCCATTTTTTTCATTACTTTCATACTTCTTCGCATGAAACACTATACTAGCAAGCTATACAAACTGTACTAGCTATACTAGCAAGCTGTACAATCTGTACTAGCTATACTAGCAAGCTATACAATCTGTACCAGCTACACAGATCAAATATTAGCTGAAAAAGCCTGGCAACGAGTTAAATCTAAAGATAGTGATATTAAAGAACGTTCTAACGCGTGGTTTGTGACAAACGCTATGAAAACTAAAGTGAAATTTGGATTAGGTTTGAAGGAGCAGAGACATAAGAAAAGAAAGAATTCGAAAAGAACGAGAACAGGAAAAATGAATAAGTGTAATAAGAAATTATTCACAGCTACTGTGAGAAAAACTTTAAAACAATTGAAAGAACAGAAACCCCTTGATATAAATGATGCTGTTAAAATAGCACAAAAGGCTATTCATTCAAATTTTAAAGGGAAAAAGCGAACAGACATTATAATACCGAGAGTTATACCTGTACCGAAAATTGGAGGATTTCTTCCACTTATTCCCGTACTAACAGCATTGTCAGCGCTTGGTGGTTTGGCAAGTGGAGGATCCGCTATTGTCAAAGCAGTAAATGCTATCAAAAATGGAAAAGAACAATTGGCTGAAGCTAACCGTCATAATAGATATATGGAATCAATTGCAATGGGTAAAGGGTTATATCTCAAACCATATAAAACTGGATATGGTCTCTACTATAGTCCAGCTCCAAAAAACTATTAGATAACCTACCTAAGCGTCCATTAACAGATCTGAAAACATATAAATATTAAAGATTATTCACATATTCTGCACATGAGCATACAGTAGCAGTAGATTAACATACAATGATTTTAAAGGAAATATACAACTTTTTAAAATCATTCTCACGCATAATTTCTGATGAGGATAAAACTAAGCTCATCAACATACAAACACAACTGGAGTATGTTGGCAACCTGAAGAGAATAAAAAATAGACATGGTGAACATTTCGAGGATTGTGAATGGTCAAATGAAAACAGTACATGCGGTCCTGACACCTGCCCCTGTATATTTTATAAACATAGACTATATCAAGTAGAAAATGAAGTTAAAAATATAATTAATTTTTATAATCTTACTAAATGTAAAAATTGTGTTTTCAATAAATTGTAATTTTCAATAAATTCAAACGAAGAAATGATATAATAAATGACAAAGAAAAAACTTAACCACATCTGGAATCTTTGTTTAGTTAATTATTACTCTTTGTTCAGAGTACATCGTCCCGCACTTACGCAACCTACTATTGACTTTTTAAAGAAGGGGAAAAATGGTTACATTAGCTGAATTGGAAGAACTATTAATAAAACATAGTAATCAGATTGATAAAGAGCATATAGATTTATTTATGAAACTTATAAATGAACTAAGAACTTGTAATTATGTAAATTATCCATTTATATGTGTTAATAATATTATACATAGATCTAACTGTGAAAATACTTATTCACAATCTTTCAACATTTGTCGATGTCAAACATTCTATACACAATATTTGTTAACACTTAAGTTATTTAACCTTTATAAACGTATTTTTAAAATCGAATCTGTAAAAATCTGAAAAAAAAATATCTAATAAAATTTTCAAAAATAATAAAAACTAATTTGTTTTAATTAATCTCATTATTGTATAATTACATTTATTTAAAACAGTAAAACTAAAAAATTCGAAATGCTTACAAACAAGTCTATTTATACTCTGGGATGTAGATGAGGAAACGTAGACAGACTCATTCTGTCCGTCCAATCATTCGTTTGAAAAGCAATACAAATACAATGAACATGTACATGTTTCTACATAGGTATACGATGTTATTTATTATCCCAAAAAAAAAAAATTTACACAGGTGTTCATCTCTTTCTTATCACATTTAAAATTAAAGATCCTTCTAATTAAATATACAAAAATAAAAAAACATACAACAACTACACAGTTGTAGATCCCTTTTCTATTTCTTCAACATTGAGTATGATAATACGTGCCAGGAATTTACTATTAAAAAACGATCATACGCATTACCTGTTTCGTACATATGTATATATTTTCACATTACAGTCTTTCTATACTCTGGGATCTAGATGAGGAAACGTGCACACACTAATTCTGTCCGCCCAACCATTCAGCAGGTATGATCCCAAATTTGTAGGGAAAAATTGAAAATAAAAATGATCTAATTCTTTTCCAGATATGCATGCTCCCAAATTTTAACACACACACACACACACACATACATATTAAAAAGCAAACTGAGGACTTCACGAATAGTGACTGACGGTTACTAGGCGCAACACGAGAGGAAACGGATTGCCGAAGTTTACGGGACCTAAATGGAAGGACTCCCGCTTTGACGAGGAGACGTATAGATTGATGTTGTCGTCTTTTCATACGACTGGCAGCACGGTCGAGGAATTAGTGAGTGGCGTATACGAAATGCTCAACACTGCATGTGATGCTGCTATGCCTAGAAGAACTGTGTGTAGGGGACGTTCCCCCTGCTACTGGTGGAATGACGAGATTCGAAGACTGCGGTCGGCATGCTTTGGGGCGAGAAGACGGGCCCAGCGCACGAGAGGAAGACCGTCATGGGAAGCCGAACGGGCTTCCTATGAGGATCTAAGGCATCAACTTAGAAGAGCCATTTAAAGGAGCAAGAAACTATCCTTTCAGCGGATATGCCAGGAAGCTGACATCAATCCTTTTGGGACGGCGTACAGAGTCGTCTGCAAGAGAATAGGTGCTCGAGAACAGCCTAAACTAGGTTGTCCAGTTTTGCTACGGGAGATCATTGGTACATTATTCCCACGGGGCCAGCCCTACACTTTTATAACTAGGGAGCCGGAGGCCATTCATACCATACCCGAGGTAACAGGAGAGGAGGTACTCGCAGCATGCACTGGAATAGGAGATAGGAAAACACCAGGGCCAGACGGAATCCAGGCGGCTATCCGGCTCAGACCGGATATGTTCGCCAAGGTGTTCCACAAGTGCTTCGTCGAGGGTGTTTTTCCACGTAGATGGAAGTAACAGAAGTTGGTTCTCATTCCAAAACCTGGCAAGCCACCAGGGGAACCATCGTCGTATCGGCCCATCTGTATACTTGACACGATGGATAAAATACTGGAGAGGATAATATACAATCGACTACTGACGTGTGCCGAGGCAGGAGGAGCTCTTTCGGACCTGCAATACGGATTTAGGAAAGGACGGTCCACTATTGACGCGATAAGAAGAGTGGTCGACATTGCAAGAGATGCAATAGAGGGCGACAGATGGAGATTTGGCACCAAGGAATACTGCGCGGTTGTCACACTTGACGTTAGAAACGCGTTCAACTCAGCGAATTGGGGGCGGATTATGAGAGCCCTCTTTAACATGGCTACGCCGCCATACTTAATGGAGATACTGAACAATTACTTTCAGGACAGGAAGGTAATATACCTAACGGATGAAGGAGAGCAGGAATACGTAGTAACGTCGGGAGTCCCGCAGGGCTCTGTACTTGGGCCACTACTATGGAACATTATGTACGATGGAGTACTTCGACTGCGATTGCCAAGCGGGACTACAATTGTGGGCTTTGCAGATGACATTGCCATAGTCTCGGTAGCTAAAACGGTAGGAGATATAGAGGAGAAAACGAACACAGCGATTCGAAATGTTGGAGCATGGCTGGATGAGGCAGGTTTGACACTTGCTGCACATAAAACGGAGGCCGTCTTGATAAGCGGCCGGAAGATAGTGGAGAAGATGGAACTGACCGTTGGACAACGATCGAATCGAAGAGGGCGATAAAATACCTGGGAGTGATTATCGACGACAGGTTAAACTTCAACGAGCACGTGAAATACATCGGTGAAAAGGCATCTGTAACACAGGGAGCACTGGCGAGGATGATGCCAAATATTGGAGGACCAGGTCCATTTAAAAGGAGAATAATTTCGGCGGTAGTAACATCGATAATGCTGTATGCTTGCCCAATATGGTCGGAGGCACTCTCAGTGGGGACGACGAGGAGGATACTGTCCTCGGTGTATCGTCTAAGCGCGATTAGACGGATAAGTGGCTTCAGGACAGTGTCTGATGAAGCAGTTTTGGTATTGGCAAAGACAATACCAATAGATATACTGGCGGATGAGATGAGAAGGATATACCTTCGCCGTCTCGAGTACCCGGGACAAATAGCAGCTATAAAAGCGGAGGAACGAAGGACTTCCATGCACAAACGGCAGTCACGATGGGAGAATAGTCTAAAGGGAAGATGGACATTTCGTCTTGTCCCTGATGTAACCCTTTGGATGAAGAACGGACATTGCGAGTTGAATTACTACGTGACCCAGTTTCTAACTGGTCATGGGTGCTTCAGGAAGTACCTGCACAGATTTGGTCATGACACTTCTCCTATATGCCCAAACTGTATAGATGAGGAGGAAGATGCGGAGCATATTCTAACATGCTGTCCCAGATTTAGATGGCCGGGAGAAACGAATTTAGGACCAAACCGGCTAATGGAAGAGCTGTTGAGCTGTAGAATTCTATGGAGTCAATATAGCCAGAGAATGGCTGAATTTATGATAGTACTCCGGAGACTGGAGGAACGGAGGCGAAATTTGAATTAAAGTGATAAAGCTTTAAAGCTAACCAGCCCTACGCGAAGTAATACCTTACGGCAGTCCCGCGGGGGGAGAGTGGTTGAAGTGTGTAGGGGGTGGGTTTAGTACGTAGGCACCAGTGATGGTGAATCGTGCACTCTTTTGTTGGAACAAAAGTGTCTTTCGAAGATTCCCACCTCCGGCTCAAGACAAAAAAAAAACACATTAAAAAGCATTTCCTTTTCATAATACAAGTTATAAACCTAAAGACCGATCGCACACAATTCATTTTCACAATTCTGCAATGTTTTTACTCTTTTTCAGCTATGCATGAGCCAAATTTTGTATGGAGAAACTGCGCCCGAAGGTACATAAACATACAACTATGTACATACATAATTTAGTCATTACAACCCTTCAGTCAGGATTACGACTTAGCTTCTCACACCACTTATGTTGTGTGCGTTAATTATATATATAAGTGGCGGGACCTACAGTTTAACGTCGACTCCGAACGAAAGTTTTTAGAATAACTTTTCATGGCAATTTTATTTACTCTCAGAGTTTTTGTCAGAAATCTGCTGAGAGGTAGTCACCGAAGAAATATTTTTTTCATATTTTCGTTTTGCTGACCTGGGATTTGAACCCTGGCCTTCGGTTCTAATAAGCCTACCCCCCCACGACCTACTAGACTACGGTGATTACATACCGGAAAAGTCACTGTTTGGTATGGAGTTTCAGCTGACGACGTCTTTGTCTCTTTGACAACGAATTTTGCTAGGCCATCACTGTGACCGCCGACTTGATTACCAATTTCTTTTGGCCTGAATTGCATGATTTGAACACCATGGCGCTACGTGGCACATAGCTCGTGATAAATTTGATATTCCGCACAAGAAATTTGAAGGCAAGTTTATCTCAGGTGGAGCTGATGTAAACTGGCCATCGACATTGTGTAACTAAACCATTCTAGACTTCTTCTTGTGAGATTTTCAACAATCCTCCTTTGATACTATTTTTCTTGTCCACACTATGAATAATACACTGTAACGCTTATAAACAATGTGTGAGAGTACAACAGTTTTGAATTTTCTTTCGATTATGTCGAGGAGACGGGTATTTATGTATTCCAATGTAATAAATTTCATTTGTTGTTGTTTTTTTATTTTTTGTTTTCTAGAAATGATTGATGAATGTTATGGGAAAGTTATCATGTATTTTTAAATACTATTTTTGTTGTTGTTGCTGTATTGCCAGCCTGGCCAGTTATTCATAGCACCAAGCTTCTTGCATTTAGTCTATCATTTTAGGATTGCATTTTATAGCTTCGAATAGAGCTGCACTGCCTGGTAATCTATCGGAATAGTGATCATAAATCATATTCTACGACTGGCGTTGGAAATAACAGCTTTTTAGAAACAATTACTAATTTTGCTACTCTTTTTAGCTTCTCTTTAAGTTGTTTAATCTTGAAATAGAGGAGTTTTGTACATTTATTAGAAGAAACATTTCTTTCTTTTATGGCCACACAGTTGAACCATTATGAGTTGAGGTTCTGTTTTTATTTTTTTGTTATCGATTATTCATTGGAGAACCAATGCAAGTGAGTAAGAAAATTATGAGGCAAAAGGTTTAAACGGTTTGCCATTGAATTTATAATAACACTGGCCTCCTTAGAGACATGGTAACCGTGTTGAATATATTTTCTATTAAGAACTTAACACACCCTACACTTTATTCTACACAGTGTTCATCTCTTATGGACTGTGTCGTTAAGAACATCAAGGAAAGATATGATGAATTTTCAAAGCAAGGCTACGATATGCATCCATTCGATATACTAAAAAAAGTGTAAAATAGGAAGAATGACATACAAATTAATTCCGTATATCGAGGGAGAGGTAAGCCGCAAGAAAAAAAATTTAGTTGTCACCGAACTAATGCAGAGTACAGAAGATGCCTTTACAGATTCCGAAACGATGACTCACCGAGGTGTCTAGTCTGCTTAGAATAAGGCAAATGTTTGGAACATGTTAAGACAGAAAACAACATGTTTAGATTCGACACAGAAGACAACATGTTTAAAGAGTTAAAGCGCAATTTATTCGTAAAAAATGTCGTAAAAGTCTTGACAGTATGAAGAAGACTGGAGCCATATAAAATGGTTCAAAATAATGTTAAGAAAATGGAAAAATCAAGATACTGGTGTTTTGCTTTTACTTCGTTTAACATTGAAATTACAAATAAAAGCTACAAAAACAATAAACTTGTTTCCAAATTATCGCACAGCGTAAAATAACAACAAAAAATGATAAACAAGTAAACAAAAATATACCAACAAACACCAGCAAGAATAAATGTAAACAAAATAAACAAACAACAATATTGAAACAACGACGTTTACATTTATAGAGATCTCGAGAAGGCGAAGTCACGAACTTTCACCTTCAAGAACATTCATCACACTGTTTACGTTGCCATATAAAAGGCAAGTCAAAGCAGGCAACTGAGTTAGTAAAAGTTTAGTCGGTCTTGTGTGAAGACGCGCTGCGTTTGCAGAGAGTAATCGTGGTTTGAATATCTCCGTTACAAAGATCTGTCGAACAATTGTCTAATAATTGTTATTTTTGTTTATGCAAAAGAGTGAAAAGAGGAATAACAAACAAAGCAATTGTTGTTGTTTACATCAAGTTGTGAACAGTAGCACACAGAATTGTGCAAATCATAAAGGATTTTAATTAAAACTAAACACAGATTTATTTTTATTTTATTTGCATTCTACGACCTCATATGTTAAACGTTTTTAAAAGGAAAAAATTTGACAATATCCTTTAACGAAGTACAATCATAAAACCTACAGCTTCTCAAGAAGCTTAGAGCACCACAATCATGAAGCCTGTAACTAAAGTAAGATCAGGAAAGTTAGTTGCCACACCCTGAGAAATAATGGCATTTCCTAGAAAAGTTGAGTTAATAATGGGAATTGTCTCGGTAGCCACTAATGCGACATACATACAAAATTGGTTATTGTAACCCTTAAGTCAGGATTACGACGTAGTTTTTCACACCACTTATGTGGTGAGTGGTATGACATACAGTTTAAAGTCGATTCCGAAGGAAAGATATTTTTGAAACTTTTCAAGTCAATCTTATTTATTGGACGCATTGCATTTTCCTTAGCTAAAGTGTGGTACGCTAAATTGGTTTGTGAAATGATATGCAAACAGAAATTTTTATACCACAAGTTAACTTGAATGGTTCAAAAGATCTAACAGCCCGCTGCACTTGGCTTGGGGTAAGAGTTAGGAGGAAGTCATTTTCAGGTGGTGGTTCATTAACCTGATAGAGACCTTGACTTCCAAATGCGACACTACTCCCCGGAAACTGCGTGTCAAGCAGAAGTTCAAGCGTCTCTAACCGTCAGGCTGTTGGATGCAATCGAGAGATTTATGTGTGGAACTTAGAATTTTGCGAAAATGGCTGGTTGTGGCAGAGGCTTCCACGCTCACGCATTAGTTCCTCCACGAAGCCCTCTTCGCCCGGCTTACGGCGCATTTACGTCCTTTCGTTTTGGCCTTGTAGATTGACCATTCACCAGGGGTTTGTGCCCTATTGAAGAACCTGTCATTGGAGCAATGGAGATCATCAATCTCTTGGTTCCACCAGGGCGGTTTCGACTTGCCCCTGTGGTTAGAGGGTTTGACAGAAGATATGGCTGCCGACCTAAGCGTCGCTGACAGTATGTCCGCAGTCCTATCTGTGTCAAAACCAGTTACAATAGTTGGGGGAGTCATGAGAAAACAGTAACGCAATCTTTCCGTGAAAATGGTCCAATTGGAATTTTTCCTATTGACCGGAAGGATCATCTTATGTGGAGACTCTGCCATGTCAATATTAAAAGTTATGTATCTATGATCCGAAAAGGAGCACTCCTGAGATATAAACCAGTCCTTAAGGTATTCAGAGAAATCGGAGCTGACCAGGGTGATGTCCAGTACTTCCCTTCTATTCGAAGTAAGGAAGTTTGGTTCTTTTTCTTGATTAGCTATAACTAGGCTATTACTAGAATTAAAGAGCGACTCACCATGTTTGTGCGTACCGGAACTGCCCATTTTATTGTGGGAGTTGGCATCGATTCCGATAATAACCGGAATCCGACGTAGTCGCGCATCCGCTGCCAGTCGGCCAATGGGTTCTTGAAGAGGAGAGAGCCCATAATCATGCGTCGGGTACGATGACGCAATTCAGATGGTCTTCGAGTTTATCTCGATGACCTGTATTTTGAATACATGCAATGCTATAGCAGTTGGTGTTGAGTCCACAAACTCTGCCGCCTACAACTCAGGGTTCCTGGACCAGAATGAGGTCTACATACTCACATATTCTACTGCTCAGACGGAGGAATAGAGCTACGGTAACAGTTTTGGAGTGTTGGAGGTTAATTTGAATGAATCTCAGCATCGGCATGAGAATCAACCATCAGCGTCCTCTCCATTCGATGACGGAAAGGTTACTCCCGCGTCAAGGGCAATACCGTCGAACAATGATTCAACCAGCTCAGAATTGGATTTCTTGCTGGCCGAGGAACGTCGCAAAGAGTGACTGCACACGCTTTCGCATTTGATATCCTCGGCGGTAGGTTTCGAACCGAGAGGTTCTGGAAGGCGGTCAGATAGGGGAGCTCCTGCGGGATGGGGTCTGTAGGGATGGGATCTACCGGGACGAGGCTTGATTGGGGATGCAAGGCAGCAAGGGCTTTAGCTCAATTGAGCTAAAGCCATAGTTTATGACGCCCCCGAGGGCATTGATGAGCGGAAGTGATTCCTCATTTAGGATGATCGCCACCTAGCGGTGGTCACCCCACTGGTCAGCAGCTTTGGCGTCAAATTGTCAGTGGCTAGGTCGGTGTTGCTGACCTTGAGGATCTTCAGTATGGCTGAAAATTAGTTTAGTTAACATATTTAAAATACATATGTAAAATGCATACGTAAAATACACATGTAAAATACACATGTATAAATAATTTTCAAATAATATTTACATAGTTATATTGCAAATGTAAAATGTATGTATGTATTTATGTCTGAAAGGTGTGCATACATTTTTGTATTTTTTGACGATTTACTGCATGTATTTGTGTAGCAAACAAACATTTTTAAACAGATTTTATTACTTTACAGAGTAATAAAGAAATAGCATTCAAGTATTCAAATTAATATTAGACATGCATTTCTAAATACCCTATGTATGTAAGAATATTTTTTTATTTCCTTATGAAATATTGAATTTTAAAAATGAAATTTACTTTTCAAATACGATAGCATTTCCCTCTACTGTTATTGTTATTTTTTATTATTATAGTTGTAGGTATGTATGTAATATGGGTATACATATGTGTGGTTTATGTCTCAAAATTGTTCCTTGTGTTGTCATCTTTCCTGGCATTTTCTGTCATTTAAAAAAATAATATTTTCAAGACAATTTTTCTCTTGTCATCTTTCAGGTTTCTATGTCGTGTTTATGACAAGATTTCTGTTGCAAAATCATTTTTGCAAAAACCACTTGTGTGCGTACTCATGTCATGTTTTTCTATCAAACATTTTAAATTAACCGAAATTGTTAAATTGTTTTTGGCGTCTTTACGTTCGATGGAATTATTAACAAAACGGAGTTGGATAACAAACAGAGACTAACACTAACTAACACTACTATAATAAAGCCAAGAGAAAGTTTTGGAGGCTATGATCAGGCTAATGGGAATTTCGTGATCTCTCCCTTTAACTTTCCCCTGAACAAAACCAGTTGGCATTTGGAAATGATTTTGGGAAGTGTTTCATAACGAGACTTAGTGACAAAAATTAATAGAGTAATCTGAAAGCTGCATTCTACCTTAAAAAGGGAACTATTTCGTGGTATACAGATGGGTCAAGAACGAATCTTGGCCACCAGAAATAGTATTTTTTGGCTTAATCTTATGCTTCTTTGGATAACAATTCAACAAAAAGTTCACTAAACTCAGTGGTTTCTGCCTTAATTTATATAAAAATACACTGCTTATTGACTTTGAACCTACTAGATTGGTATGTACACACACTTAGGATAGGCATACTTAGGCCGCATAGGTCCATATCTGCTTTGAATTTACCTGGTATATCAAATTATGTTTTAGTACCGATATGATATTGACAGAATGTTGATCTGCTACCTCATTTAGACAACTCCGTCCAGGAGTTCATCACGTGCCCTGTCTGTAAATCATCACGTGTCCATTTGCCTATATTTTCGTCTCAACTTTCAGCTTGTATTGTCGACACTACTGCCTGAAAGGCTGTATTATTTATTTATTTATTTATTTATTTATTTATTTAAGTCAATGGACAAATTCCTTACTGACTAATAACAACAATAGGTACGAATAAAATTAAATAGAATTACAATTAGTCTCAACAAAAATACAAGCAGTTGTTACAATGAAAATATGAAAAGTTATGTAATAAGAAAAACAATAATGTTCCGTTTTACAACGCAAGAATTTAAAGAAAAGTCGATAATGTCTGACAAATTATTAAATTGACGGCAAATTCTAGTTAACGGATCAGCAACAGCATAATTAGTTCTGCAGAATTGAATATAAATAGGATTATAACAGCGGAAGTTACGACAAGGAACATTGAATTTAACAGATCTTAACAAAAATTCACAGCAAATATTACCATTGATCAGATTAATCATGAAGGATATATTTAACATTGTTCGACGACTCTTAAGGGTAGGCAGTTTTATTAATGCCAGTCTGCTAGTGTATGAAGGCATATCCAAATAATTCCATCCAAGGCCACGCAAACAGAAGAGTAAAAATTGTTTCTGCACAGATTCGATGTGATCGCTGTAAACAGTATAGTGAGGATCCCATACAATGGATCCATACTCCAAATTGGTCTGACAAGTGATACATAGAGCTGTTTCGTAATATATGGATCAGAAAATTCTTTTGCCCAACGTTTTATGAAGCCAAGAGTGCTTCTAGCCTTATTTACAGTCAAAGTGACATGATCATTAAAGTTTAATTTTGTGTCCAATAGGATCCCCAGATCAAGAAAAGAGTCCACTATCTGCAATTGATGACCACCAAGCAAATAATTAACCTTGATAAAATTATTTCTTGAGAACCGCATACATTTGCATTTTATAATATTCAGCTCCATCATGTTGTACTCGCACCACGAAAATAAATTATTGAGATCATTTTGAAGATAAATATGTTCGATGAAATTATTAAACGAGAGAAAAACTTTTACATCGTCAGCATACATCAAGATATTGGCAAAATTAATTATGTTAGGAAGATCATTTATAAACAGCGAAAAAAGAAGTGGACCAAGATGGCTGCCCTGAGGGACACCAGATGGCACATAAATATGCTTAGATAAGCTATTGTTCACACATACTGTCTGCTTTCTACCAGTCAAATACGATTCAAGCCATCTTAAACTCCTATAATTTACACCCATTAAATCCAATTTTGTTAACAGAAGTTTGTGATTCACTTTATCGAACGCTTTGCTAAAATCCGTAAAAATTACATCAGTTTGCTTCTGTTGAGAAAAGGCCGCATTTATCATGGATGTTAACTGAAGTACATTGGTCGTTGTTGAACAGCCCTTTCGGAAACCGTGTTGATGAGGTGATAATAACGATGAAGTATGATGAACCAAAAAATCGGCAATCAGTTTCTCGAACATTTTTGGAATAGCACTCAGTTTTGCAATGCCCCTATAATTTGTAACATCAGACTTATTGCCAGATTTAACAAGCGGTAAGATATATGAGTTCTTCCAAAACACAGGAAAATATCCATAATTATTCGAGGTATTAAACAATATGACTAATGGTGTGACGAATGACTCTGCACATCGATTTAAAATACAAATTGGAACCCCATCAGGACCAGGACGAAAAGACATCTTTAAATTTTTCAGGTTCACGAAAATATCGAAGTCATTAAATGTTGGAATACATATTACTTGAGCTGATGTCAGAGAGTAAGAGTAAATATTTGTATCATTGTAAGCAGAATTAGAATAAGTACTGGCGAAGAAATCAGCAAACATATCACATATGACATCCTCACTACCAGATTCTTTATCATCAAATTCCATATAGGATGGAAAACCAGCTGATTTTCTCTTGGAATTTACAAACGTATAGAAGGATCTTGGATTCTTAATAAAATTATTTTTCATTCTATCCATATATGTTTTATATAATATGTGATTTAGAATGTTATATTCAGACCTGCTAATAGAATATTTTCCATAATCAATAATAGAGCCAGAACTTTGGTATTTCTTGTAACACTTGTTCTTTCGATTTTTCAGTCGCGTCAGTTGTTTAGAATTCCATGGTGGACCAATCATAGTATGCGAAGGTTTTAAGGGAACACAAATTTCAATTATTGACTGCACTTTCTTATAAAAGTTAGAAATCATCAAGTTAATATCTGAAACATTGTTAACAGGAATAGATAAGATTTCACTCCAACAAGTGTTACTCATCATGTCATTAAATAAATTGTAATTGGTTTGATTAAAACAGTAGACTTTACTAACTTTAGAAGGTTTAGGATTTAAATTAGTTGGAAGGAAAAAATTAGTTTTTAAAGTTGGATGATATCGATCCTCAGGCAACGTTACAGGTTCAGAACGTAAAACATGACAGTAATTGACATCATTAACAAATACAAGATCCAATATTTTTCCAAAGTCATTACAAAGTGAGTTTATTTGATACAGTGATAGTCCAAAAATATCATTCAGGAATTCGTCATGGCAAGTCTTATTCTTAATCGGAATTAAATGAGGCATATCAGGTACCTGTTTCCATGCGATTGAGGGTAGATTAAAATCACCCATCACAAAAACAGAATCATTTTTTTTAGCACATTGGACCACAGATGTTATTGCGTCAACATGATCAGAGTAAACAGCATAGTCAGAATCAGGAGGAACATATGAACAAGAAAAGTAGACTCTAGACGTTTTCAATTTTACAACAACAGCAACAAATTCAATATTAGAAGTCTTGGTAATAAACTGTTCAGAAGGATATAATGAAGAGACAGCAACTAATACACCACCTCCTCTGTGCGTATTACGATTGTATCTATAAATTTGATATTTGTTACAAAGAATTTCCGCATTAAAAACACTGTCATTAAGCCAGGTTTCAGTAAAGACAATCACATCATACATAAAATCATGACTATTAACGAAGAGATTAGACAATTTAGTATTTAATCCACGAACATTTTGATAAACTATTGATAAACTATTACTATGGATATTTAGTTTTTTGGAATTTGAGGTGTAGGTAGACGAACAGTATTTTTTTGTCTTTCAGAGGGAACATATTCTCGGACATATGTATTAGCAGGCCAAAAATTAAAATCCTTAATTTTTTCAAAGTATTCGTCCGAAACTGTAATTTTAAAGGACGATATTGTTCTCGGCTGGGAATAAACAAATTTATGAATTGATAAATTACAGCCATCACCTATTTTAGAGCGTATATAAAATTCAATGTCCTTTATGGCAGTGTCCGAAGCTAGACGTGAAATAAAAATGCTTCTAGAAGGTGGTATTACTCTTAACGGCTTAGGTGAGGTAACCAGGATGTTATTAATATCAGCGACATTAGCAACAGCTTTCGAGTAGCTTGATGTAGGTTGTAAATTATTAAAATTATTAGTGATGGACGAAATATCAGCAGCACGAGGTAATGGCGACATTGATTTGGTAGACGGTGATGTAGGATTATTATCCAAAGGATTATTATCCAAAGGATATGATGGATTCAATTCACCAGATGAAGTCAACACAACTTCTTCATTCAGATCAGCAGCAGGTGGTAATAATGGAGAAACATTATGAGTTGAAGCAGATCTTAAACCATCCCTTTTACGTTTAGGTGATGCAGTATGTTGAATGCTAACAAATTTATCCAAATTACGATATTTACCAAATAACTCACCAAACTCTGTGAACTTCTTTTGTAATTCCATGAGATCATTATTAATTGCGTTAAATTTTACCTTAGAATCCTTAAATAGTTTGTAGAATTCAATATTGACTTTTCTACAATCAGGACAAGTCCATTGAAGGAACTTCTGTGGATCAGCCAACGCATCCGCATCACGAGCCTTAAGACCACTACAGGTTATATGATAGAGGCTCATACATAGCCAACATGAGACCATCGTAAGATTCCCAGTAGTTGAGCAATTAACTTTTGAACACTCCATTTAATCAATTTAAAAATAACGTACGCAGTATAACCAAAGGCAACGCTCCCTTTTAAATGTATACGGTATTGCCAGCACAGAAAGTAAAGATCGGAGAAACAAGAATGGTAATGCTTTCCAATAAATTTAATTATCAACACGATAATAATTGCCAACACGAAACAGTAAGCTCGACGAAAGGAGATCAAAAAAATACGCAATAAATTAGGTATAGAACCAAAACACCAAAAGAATTATAATATTGTTGTTGTATTGTTGTTGTCTATCAGTGTACTCGCAATAAAAATATTTAATTATTGCGGTATTAAAACAAAACTCCGGATGAACTTCTATTACAAATCACAGTCAATTATTTAATCAACGCAAAAAACGCAATAGACCATAGAACGAACATTTATTCCGCACAAAATCCACTTATTTAAGACGAAAAACGCACAGCTTAAAAATTCGCGTTAGTACACGACAGAGTTGCCAGATGTATTTGCCTGCATAATGATGATTAGCCTGCATAAATCTGCGAATGTCAAAAAAGGTAAGCAATGAATATAAGATTGCTGTGAATAAATCAGCATAAAAAGAGAGGAAAAAATCGATTGTATTTATACTTTTTGACATGCATATTTAGATCGATGAGTTTTAAAATGTTATAATTTTGTTCCAAATTTTCCGTTTACCAAAATAAAGAGATATTTTGTGTGTTTCATTCTTTACAAAAAACTGAATGTGCTGTACCTATTGTAGACATAAGCCCTGTTTTGCAAACAAAATGTGGCAAAGGGGGGTCATAACCAGGTGTAATATTTAAGCAGATATCTGTTGTATTCCATATAGAAGCTGGTCTTTTCAATTTTTAGGTTATTGTTGTCAAATAGGAGTGACTAACCAAAAAATTCAATCCAAATTTTGTCTATGTTGCCAGACTGTCTATTACAGCCACATTACTGCAGATTATATTGGAGTTTAAACCAATACTGAGGCACTGTCAAATGTCAATAGGCAACCAATAACGATAAAAATTATTTCTAATTAAATGAAATGATTATCAGTAAACATTTTTTGTAAAGTAAAAATAAATAAATATTCATGGGTTTTATTTTCTATAAATGGCAGTGAAAATGCCAAATTTTAACGGCAACAAATAAAAGAAATTTTTCTTGTATATTCGCTGCATATTTTTACTGATAGTCTGTGTACCATTTATTGTTTTAATAAATAACGTATGTATTATATAATATACATGCACTCGTACTGCATACTGGTCTACATACTTATGTACACAAAAAAATTATTTAAACTTAAATATTTTATTTTTTTAATAAATATTAAAACAAAAAGGGGAATAAAATCACAAGACTACGATGACTTCAGTTGGAATATGAAAATTTTTACGTAGTAGAACTAATAGTTTTGATTATTCAAGCGATTATTTGGCAATGGTAAGTGTGTACCTAGATTCTCTCGACAAGTTAAGTATTTAAGTTTGTTATATTGGGTTGAGTTCCTAAATGTGAGGGTAATCCGATAATCAGTACAGTACAACCCGTTAATCACGATTACAATCTAACTTCCCACACCATGAGTGGTGGGGGACCTACAGTCAAAAGTCGACTCCGAACGACAGATTTTTTTGAGAAACTTTTTGTGCCAATTTGTATTTACTTTCTCAGTGTTTTTGCCAAAAATCTGTTGAGAGGAAGTGGCCGATAGAAATTTTTTCATATTTCGTTTTATTAGAGATGTATGAGCTGGATTGTGAACCACGGACTCTTGTCTGACCACGCATCACAGCAAGCACCATAAATCTACGAATATCAACTTCTTTTGACCAGAATTGATGTTCCATAATCTGGCCATTAAAAAATGTGGTTTAGCTAGAGCAGCGCCATGTATCGTATAGCTCATACTGCATTGCATATTTTGCAGCAGCGATTAGAAAGCATGTTCATCTCATGTGAACGTAATGTGAACTAAACATCGAGATCTGGCGATTTGTCCCTGTAAGGTTTTCTTCTTGTGGACGGTTTCTTAAGTTGCAGATGTATGAGAATACTTCACAAGCCACAACGGTTCTCAAAGACAACAAATCATAGACGATTAATGCACCAGGTTATCGAAAATTTAACATTTTGGATGCGATGCACGCGGGAAGGTCCTGGTGGACATTTTTCAAAACATAATAGTAACAGTAGATCTTTTACAACAAAAAAAAATTCGATGATATCTCCTTACATACATACATACATATATAGTTGATCATTACAACCTTTCAATCAGGATTACGAATTAGCATCTCACATCATTTATGTTGTGTATGATAATTTCATACATGAGTGAATGGACCTGCAGTTTAAAGTCATCTCTGAACGATAAATGTTTTTGAGAAACTTTTTATTTACTTTGACACAGTTTTTGCCAAAATCTGTTGAGAGGAAGTTGCCGATGAATTTTTTTTACAATTTCGATTTGATCGAGATGTCTGGCCTGCGGTTGGACCCCTCGCCTCACGTCTAATAAGCCAACACAATGTCAGCTAAAGTACGGCGACTTATCTCCCATCTGTCATTTACTTTGTTCTATTTAAACTCAAATATAGAAAGCGCTTCCTAAAGGACCCTTTATAATATTTAACTTAAATACATGCGTTTTTCAATATGTGTCTTGCAATCAGTTTCACCAATGCCTGCATTGACCAAAAGTACACATCATTTACGATTATTTCGCAGATACATTCACCCACTAACACATGGATTCGTGTTTACAAATTATGTTCATGTCTACACATGTAAAACGTTTATCTTCTTACATCAATTACAAAAAACATATTTTATATGTTTTGTGGAACATAAATGTTTGCATACGCACAAGTCGTTGTAACATATTTTTTTTGTTCATATACTATAGTACCCAACCCAAGAATGTTGGAAAAAACCCCATTTAATTTTATTAACAACACAAAATAAAATTACAACAACAACAAAAACAAAATAACAGTAACTGCATCCATGTGGTTGGTATCTCTCTCAATGTCTGTAAATATAATGCAAAAATGTACAAAAATTTTATGAAATTTTTTATGAAATACATAAAAATTTCATGAACGAATTGTATGCAAAAGTGCTCTTATAAGGTATGACCAGCATACATAATATGTGTACATTGTAAACGCTATTGTATTCGCTGTTGTACTGTATTATTGTATTACAATTAATTATTAAACAATATAACGAACCAAGAGTTATAAAAGTATACCGAGTTCTTATTAAATCCGTTCCTTAATAATGGGTCATGCATTCGGTCACTAGCAATGAATAAAAATTCCTATCTCTCTCTGTTTCTTATAGAGTTCAGGAAAGCCTCGTGCATACTAATATATCGCGAATCAAGTTGTTAAGTTGCTAAGTTCAACAGGTATTGTGATATAATTTTCAGGCCCATCGCTATATTTCACCAATGACGAGCTTTCATAAAATCACAGTAAAAAGGTCGTAGTTAAGAAGTCGCCTTAGTCAAGTAGGTAGTTTGTTGGCTTATTAGATGTGAGGCCACGTTTTAAACCCCAAGTCACACATCTCGAACGAAATGTGAAAATATTTTATAGTCGCCAACTGCCTCTCAGCAGATTTCTGGCAAAAACTCTGAGAACTCTGAGAAAAGTTTCTCAAAAATCTGTCGTTCGGAGTCATCTTTTAACTGTAGGTCTCGACAATCATGTACGAAATTAACACACACAACATAAGGTGGTGAGAAGCTAGGTTGTAATTCTGACTGAAGGGTTGTAATGACCAATTATGTATGTTATCTATGTATGTATTAGGGCTTCCATTAAGTGCTTACATATTCAAATTTAAAAGAAACAAAATATGTCATCGGAATTTTTTATTCGTTTGCAAGATCTACTGATGCAAAAATGCGTTTAAATATCCGCCACCTCTGTTTAGAACGCATTCGAAATGTGGAATTTTCAAAATGAATGCTTATTCACATATACCTGCGACTTAAACATACCCCACAAGAAAAAATCTAACAGGGACAATAGCACAATTTCAATCACGAGTTCGCCTCGCCTGCACGTGAGATGACCAAGTCTTCAATTCGCACGTTCAGAATACCCAATGTGGCATATGCTGTGTGACAGATAATGCCGTCCTATCATTGGTATCCAAACCATACGATTCATAGTCGAAAGATGTTGGTAATCATCGAGCTTTAGTAATCGCCGTAGGTTGTGCTGGCGTGGAAAACGATGTTTTCAAATTAATATGGATCAATACCGCTGCCAGCCAAAAATCCACACAAAACTGTGACTTTTTCGATAAACATTGGTGACTTTTGAATCTCATGTGAATAGATATCTTCCCATTGCCAATAATTTTGTATGAACACATTTACACAGAATTGAGCCTGATATTTGCAGATGATTTTTCAAAGAAAATAAAGGTCAGTTGCCAACTGTCCAGAGTCTACTCAGCAACAACAACACTTATGTTTGTTTGCGGTTAGTTCTTGGACTATTTGGATTTTGTAAGGGTGCGAACTCTGTTCAAGTCAAATTCGACAAGTTGTAGTCTGCGAAATGTTGAAATTGACTGCCTAAGATTCTCCTGCTTACTTTCATGGATAGCAGCGATGATTTCGGCAGGTCGAATATTTCTTTCTTTCTTTTCTTTTGTCGATTGTAAAATAGGCGAAGCGCGTGGTATATTGTATATTGCACAAATAGAACACTCAGTTTGATAAAGCAATTCTATTATTTGCACAGACGTTAAATGCTATATCGCTACATAGTGATGTGGCAAAACATACTGTAGCGGCCGTAATTACCTGCCAAAGTTCGAAACTGCCTGTTGGAAGACCAGATATATATTAAGGAAGCTGAAGCGCATTAATTTTGAGCACACTTAAGGTATCTTTCTGGCAGCGCTGATATTGAATAACACAAATAAAACTTAGTTAACGGCAGCCTCATTGGATTCCAATAAAATACAGTTTGACGTTGTTTGCCTTGCTCTGAATTTAACTAAAATTAAGTCGGGTTTTTTTCTGGTACTGTACTCAAAAAGGAAATTCAAAATATTTTGTTTTTTCTTTGTTAATGGCCAACATTTCGCTTGGCTTTTATAATATGTAGCTGTCAAGTTTCCACACAGAAACTATTTGTTCCAATTTGAAGAAAACTTTTGCCAAACTATGCCACTTCATCGATAATTAATAACGTGTGATAACAAATTTTATGATAAGACTTGTGTAGCACACTGTTTCTAGTTCCTGCTTTGAATTATTCAACAGAGGACTAATTGGATTTCTATACGCAACGCACAGCTCTCTTTATATATACAATTACGCTCATGGTAATTGGTTTAGTTTAGTGTTGCTACTTCCAAACTATAAACTATAGAAGACAGACACACACACAAATTTTGCATATCTACTCGTCACTGTCTGCAAAAAATATATATTACTGCTGAACCATTTTTATGCCCTACACCATTAGGGATGTATATTATTCTTCCATATGCACATTTTAACCATATCACGCTGCTGAAAAAAAAGTATCGCATGCGATATAATTTAATCCATAATTGATTTTAAAATAAACGTTTAATAAACTAAACCGCATGATAAAGAAGGAGTCTAACTTGAACGTATATCTTTTCATACGCAAATTTTACACATCATGCCGCTGTAAAAAAATATCGTATCCGATAAAATTTATTCCTCAATGGGTTGAAGATAAAGAAGTATTCGACCTTATCAAACTGTATATTCCTTCATATGCACATTTTTACTATATCACGCTGCTGTAAAAATATCGCATGCGATAAAATTTAATCCCTAATTGGTTGTTAAATAAACTCTTTATATAACTAAACAGCAAGGTAAAGAATAAGTCTAACCTAACCGTGCATTATTTCATGCGGTTATGTTCATCACATCATGTCGCATCCAATAAATATCGCATGTGATAAAATTTATTCCCTAATTGGTCATAAAATAATGTCTTTGCAACTGTATATTCTTTAAAACGCACATTTTATATCATGCAGCTGTAAAAAAATATCGCATGAGATAAAATTTAATCCATAATTGCTTGTAAAATATACTTTTTATATAACTAAACCGCTAGATAAAGAATTAGTCTAACCTAACCGTGTATCCTTTACAAGTATTCTTCCATAATTGGGCATAAAATGATGTCACACATTTTAACCATAGTCGCATGAGGTAAAATTTATTCCATAATTGGCTTTAAAATACATTTTTTATGTAACTATGCCACAAAATAAAGAAGGAGTCGAACTTAATTGTATATTCCTTTATACACAAAAAAAAATATCGCAAGCGATAAAATTTAATCCATAGTTGGTCATAAAATGATAAGCATTTTATGCAACTAAACTACAAGATTAAGAAGAAACCGAACTAAATCGCCAGTAGCTTTGTTGTATTTTTTTCTTTTGTTACCATGAATAATCAACAGTTGTTGGCTTATCGTAACATGAAACAAGGCACACTAAGTATTCGATGCAATTCATTGCAACTCGTGTGCCAACACAGTTTAGCTAGTTAGAAGTAGAGCACATGCGGTCTTAAATAAATACAGAGACGACTTAAAAGGAAGCATAGTAAAAAACCGTAGCTTAAGCTTGGCAAGCGGCTTTAGCTGAAGAATTAGTTTAAAAGGTTATAAAACAGAGTTTGTATTGAAAATATGTTACCTAGAATGCCGCTGATATTAATTTGGCAGTGAGTTTTACAAATTATCATGAACATATGATGTTTAATGTACTCAAGAGTATTCAGTATTCTTGTATGAGAATAAAACAAAAATGTTGTTACCAGCAACAGAGTATCAATTGATCAATTGAGAATTTTGTGACAAACTTAATTCATTACATTGTAACAGGCAGTTTAATTTGAAGTATTATATTCTTTGCCCAGATGAAATATACAGAAGCGCTCTTAGCATTTCTTGGCCTACATTTCATAGACTCCAAAAAACATTTCACCTAAATTCCAAACTACAAATTTACGTAGTGGTTACCACTCTAAGAAAAATTTGTTTTGTTTGGTCCTTAAAAGACCAGCACTCAGTAGATAGATAACCAGTGTGCTGGAATACCAGTAAGGGTGTGCCCTTTTTAAGAACGTGAAAAATCTTAATTTTTATTAGATGCGACTTCATGGTACCAGAGACTGTCTTCTAACGAACATACAAAACTAACATTCCCACAGGGGAAGAATGGGTTGCTGAAGCTGTCATCGGTGGCAGTAATCTAAAGAGCTTCAGCGATGGCTCTAAAATGGAATATGGAACTGGATCTGGGTTCTATTCCGATAAGCTGGCAGTGACCGTGGTCATACAAATTCCTAATATGCGCTCCTACAAAAATGCCCTTTTAATAATTTGAAATTTCTGTATGGTAACTGGATTTTTAAATCATATTGTTCCGTTTTTATCTTTTAAAAGCGTTTAAAATATGATCTCGTAGATTCCTCTGTTTACACCCGTTGCATAAACAATAACAATTACTACACAATTGTTCGACAGATCTTTGTAACGCAGGTCTTCAAACCACGATTCTTCTCTTCAAACACACCGCGTCTTCACACAAGAATGTCTGAACTTTTACTAACTCACTCGCCATGATGATGAATGTTCTTGAAGGCGAACGTTCATGACTTCGCCTTCTCGAAATCTCTATAAATGTAAACATCGTTATTTATGTTTATTGTCTTTGTGTTGGTGGTATATTTTTGTTTACTTGCTTACCATTTTTTTATGCTGGTGTTTGTTGTTATAATAAGCAGTACGATAATTTGTAAACAAGTTTGTTTGTTTGTTTGTTTGTTTTGTATTTGTAGCTTTCGTTTATAATTTTAATGTTAAACGATGTAAAAGCAAAACACCAGTAACTAGATTTTTTTCATTTTCGTAACAATATATAACGTTCAGGAATGGTTTGTTCTAACTATGCATCGTGTTTTAGTGCCAGAGTGGGATCAGGAAAATTTACTTTTTATTTCTTTTTTGAGAAAATGATCTGTATTCATGCAGTACTATGTGTTGGAATGCAGGAAAGATAGTTTATATGATGCATTTTATTTAACGCTACTAAACCTAGTCTAACTTAGTTTTCATAAAAATAGCCCATTCTTTCAAAAAGTTTATTGTCATGTATCCTATTAACGAACTTGAACAAGTTTTTAAATATATTTCCTATCTTTCACTCACATTTTTTAACCAACGTTGCAAAGGAAAATTAAACAACTCTAAACTCAATAGAAATTTTTCCAGTGAAGTTATTTTAATTACACCTTGACCCTAAAATCTAAATTCAACGCATATTTAGTTATACTAAAGTAAAAAGTAACAGAATTAAAACGCAGGCGTGATCACCAATGGCTAGTGATGCATGGCGAATGGCAATCCAATTAAATTGCCCGTTTTATTCTATATTTATTTTGCTACTGCCACAAATGTTGCTACCTTTGTTGTTGTTGTTGTTTTTATTGATAATGCTATTACAAATGTTGTATAGGCCGCGAGAAAATGTCTCTTAGCTTTCAACCTACCAAAAAAAATAATTTATTGTACGTATACAGTGATAGGCAAATAGAATTGGAAAGTGATATTTGTGATTAAAATAAAAAATTGGTGCCTAAAAAACGTTTACAACTCGGTGATCGTTAAAAACGTAGAGAATTTAATAGGATATTAACTTTTATTAGCCACTGCTAACGGCTGGAAATCATTATTGGTGATGCAATAAGATGAAACCGGTCAGTTATCTAAGTGGCACTTTCGCTGCCATACCCAGATCTTCAAACGTTCTTTCACAGAAAAACAGATGACATCTGTTCTGAAGTGCAGGGCAGCCGCATAAAAGTTGATGTGCCGAATCCATTTCTTCTACATCCTGACAGCTTCTGCAGTTATCCTGGTAGGGCAGACCGAGTTTGTCAGCGAAATTGCCAATAGCGAAATGGCTCGTTAGAATTCTAATGTTAGAGTGCGAACCGTTCTCTAGACGAGCTGGACAGGGCAATTTTGAAATACAGCAATCAGTTTGTTGAATTCCATGCTGCTATCTCGAATTTGATGAAGTATTCTTGTAGGGGCACATATATCCCCTCTACCATCTATTCCTCAGACATCTCCGATCCCTATCGTGCCAGTTCGTGCACCTTTTCGTTTCCTTTTATGTCATAGTGGCGCGGAACTAAGTACAGGCATGTGTTGTGTTGACGTATATGGCGTAGAGAGTCTATGCAACTCCTGACGCTCTTTGATTTGACGAGTTGGGATCCCAGCGCTTTGATTACCGCTTGACTGTCCACACATATGATCGTATGATCGAGTTAAAGGGAAGTAGGTTCCTTGGTTTCAATCATATATGCAGCTAGTTCGATAGCAAAAATCTCCGCATGAAATACGCTGGCCTGGTTAAGTATGTCCCGTTCAGAGCAAGCATATCCGAATAGACCCCAAATTCAGTTCCACATTCCAATTTTGAAGGCATCGGTAAAGTTCGTCATATCACCGTCACCGATGACAGATTCACTAACCATTCTTGCCGTGTGGGAGTGTAAGTGCGAGTGTGAGTAAGTCTGTGGCCTTAACAGAAATCAACATTCCTCAATGCTGTTCAGAATGTATCACATTTTAGGAACAAGCGCCCACATTTTACACGTTTACCTTTAAAGCCTTCAAGCAAACACTAAACATTCCTTTTGAGTTTATTTTATCTGGCCTTGTAATCACATTTAATTAATGAACATCAACGTGTAATATCGAAGCAATTTACCTTTCAATTGTCTGTCCAGCATTCATTCATTGCTAAACAATGTTTAACGAACGAATGAACAAATGTACTCAAACAAAAACAAGAAAAAAATTTAATGAAGTGAATACCGAACATTGCATTGCCACCCAAGTCCAAATGCACAAACACATTTGATTTCAGTGAACAACAGCCACAAGTACACCTTTGCAGCCAAATTCCAAAACAACCAATTAAGCCGTTGAGGGGAAAAATTTGAGCGCTTTCTTTGCCTTCTTATTATATTTGGTCAGTGCAAAGAATAAAAAATAGACTAGAAGACCCTGTAATTAAAGAAAGGCAGCAGCTCTTTTCGTATTCTAAAAACGTTAGAATTCCTTTAAAATATTTCCATTTTTTGGTTACATTGGCACGTTGTTTAGAACAAAAATGGAATTTTTTTAGTTAAAAAAAAATTTTGGTCGTAAAAATTTTGTAATGAATTGAATGGACTTAGACGCAGGTGTTTATCTAAGTTACAGGAGATTGCGGTACAAACTATTGGCAATATCTGATTCGAGACTTTAAGCAGCTTTCAACTGATTTCATAACTTACACAGCGCTTTGTTTTGGTACTAGAAGATTGGCTTGGGGAGTGACAACTTGTATGAACCGTTGATTAATCGCATACATTTGCAACTTTAGAAACCCCCCACAAGAAAAAATCGATTGTGTTCAAATCGCACGTTCTCGGTGGCTCACATGAGATGATCATGCCCACGTATCCAATGTGGCGTGAGGTATCTGCTTCATATTGCTGTCCTGTTGAAACCACATATCGTTGGTGTCCAAATTATCCAATTCATCAACCTCTGGTGCTCACCGTTTATACTGGTTACTTGGCCAATGTCGTTCTCAAAGAAATATGAAACGATTACACCGTCAGCGTAGTCTTGTAGGTAGAGTGTTGGCTTATTAGACGTAAGGCCACGGTTCAAACCACAGGTCAGACATCGATATATTTATTATAATATAAAATATTTCTTCGGCGATTACAACATCAGCGTAATCTTGTAGGTAGTGTGTTGGATTATTAGACGTGGTGCCACAGTTTAAACTCCAAGTCAGGCATTAAAAAGAAATACGAAAAAACATTTCTTCGGCGACTTCCTCTCAGCACATTTCTGGCAAAAACTTTGAAGGCCTAAATAAACTTGCTATGAAAAGTTTCTCGAAAATCTATGGCTCGGAGTCGATTTTAAACCGTAGGTCCCACCACTCATGTATAAAATAAACACACACAACATAAGTGGTGGTGAGAAGCTAGGTTGTAATCCTAACTCCAAGGCTTGTAATATTTAGTTTCAATTCATTGCCTAAGCTTTGCCGTGTGCGTTTCAAGATCCAACGTTAACTCAATCATTAAAATGATAACAGACCTATGAGGCGATACCTTCACTGAAATTTTCATTCGAAAATCATCTTCATCGATGAGACCCATTTCCGGATGAATGGGTACGTGAACAAATAAAATTGTTAAATTTGGGAGGACACCAATCCGCTAGAAATCCAAAAGCGTTCTATGTATCCTGTAAAAGTCTTTGATTGGAATGAATTTTGGTTTGGAGACCATATTGTGGGATATTTCTTTGAGAACGAAGTTGGCCGGCAAGCACTATAGATCGATGATTATCAACTTCTTTTGGTCTTCAATTCGATGACCTGAATATCAAAGTTATAATGGTTCAATAGGGCGACGCTACGTGCCACACATCTCATGGCACATTAGATATTCTGCATTAGGCATTTGAAAGCATTGTCATCACATAGAGATGAAATGAATTGGCCACCAAGATTGCGCGTTTTAGGCTTTTTCTTGTGGGGTTTCCCTAAGTTGCAGGCATAGCTGCCAGATTTGACGATTTATCATCATTTTGACTATTTTGAAGTCCAAAAATATCATATTTACGATTTGACGATTTACGTTCTTATTTTGACGATTTTTAGAAATTAAAAATTTACATCATATTCTTTACTTCAGTACATTAAAAGCCACTTTAAGCTTTGTACTTGTTACTATTGGAAATTTATCTTAATAATAAGGAATAAAGTATTATATTTTTACGTTATTTTCGAATACCTGTGATGATTCTTCTGTATTTTATGACTTTTTAATCACTTGATAGAAAAAAAAAACTCCTAAATAACCTAGTAGTTGTTCATAATTTATCATTTGCCGTTGCAGACAATTTTAAAAATTCGAGTATAGCTTCTAGTGTTATCATCGGAAGAACAGAGGCAAGTGCCGTTAGTTTTTTCGTACGACCAACACTCAGGGAAAATGAAAATATGTTATGTGAAGGAAGAAAGAGAGAGCAGTGTTTATGGTCACTAGGTTTGAATAAGTAACAGATGTATCTAAAACATAAGTAACAGAAAAGATCTCTGCAGGAATTTAGTTTCACCTACGAATAGTCCGACTAAAAAACGAATTTTGTCTGTATTGCAGTGTGTGATCCCCGGCCTAATCGACCACATACGCATGTGCTGGCCGAGAAAGACAAGTTTTACATAGGAATATATGATTATCCGGAACAAGTCCCCTTATTTCGCTCGAGCAAAATCCTTTGTAGTAGCGATAGAACAGTGAAACACAAGCCACCACATTGCAATGATGCTCCAATGAATCAATAGAGTGCGATACCCTACCGTCATTAACGAGCAAGTTCACCCTCTCCTGTACACGGTCAAGATGTCTCAAAATAGACATTGTGTCACCGATCCACACATAAGAGTTGTATTATATCCTCGGTCGGATATATAAGGTGAAGTATTTCTAGCGCCGTCTTAAGAATACGTATATAACATAATTGGTCATTACAATCCTTTAGTCAGGAATACGACCTAACGATCTAAATTAATAAATGAAATTGAGGGGCGCTAGCTTTTAATTTCCAATCAATTTTTTTAATGTTTTATTTTTGAACTCAGATATGTACATACATTGACTTTATAATTAATTTAATTATTATTAATTACAATTAATTTATTTATTTTTTCTGCCGATTTTTTGCCGTTTTCAATAAATGTCTTTGACGATTTTTTCTCAAATATTTGACGATTTGATGCTTCATTTATCTGGCAACTTACAGGGTGTAAGCCACAAACCACAACAGTCTTCAAAGGCAACAGAACCCATGGCATCGATCAATTTTTGTGTGATTTATGCACCAGAACCATTCCAATTCCGCTACCACTATGAACAACTCAAATTTAAAGCAAAATGCTTCCTTTTCTCGCCTAATTTATGTACTGGCATCATAATTTAAAAGATTCCTTTTTAATGTGTGTGCATAATTACTGGCATAAAATGCCAGTTTTGCATCTTTCCTGCTCAGAAATTTAATGTCATTTCATAATTTTTTATTTCTCGTAGACAATTTAATTCTTACATTACTTACATGTAATAAAATTGTCTATAAAATGTTAAAAAAACGAATTGAATATGCTTCAATAGTATTCACCATCTGTCTGCTGGTGTTATTAAACCCATATTTATGCCATAGAAAAGTTGCAATAAAAAAATATCCTTGAAAATGAAAACCATCGGTTCCATTCCAGATTTGACGATTTATCATCATTTTGACTATTTTGAAGTCCAAAAATATCATATTTACGATTTGACGATTTACGTTCTTATTTTGACGATTTTTAGAAATTAAAAATTTACATCATATTCTTTACTTCAGTACATTAAAAGCCACTTTAAGCTTTGTACTTGTTACTATTGGAAATTTATCTTAATAATAAGGAATAAAGTATTATATTTTTACGTTATTTTCGAATACCTGTGATGATTCTTCTGTATTTTATGACTTTTTAATCACTTGATAGAAAAAAAAAACTCCTAAATAACCTAGTAGTTGTTCATAATTTATCATTTGCCGTTGCAGACAATTTTAAAAATTCGAGTATAGCTTCTAGTGTTATCATCGGAAGAACAGAGGCAAGTGCCGTTAGTTTTTTCGTACGACCAACACTCAGGGAAAATGAAAATATGTTATGTGAAGGAAGAAAGAGAGAGCAGTGTTTATGGTCACTAGGTTTGAATAAGTAACAGATGTATCTAAAACATAAGTAACAGAAAAGATCTCTGCAGGAATTTAGTTTCACCTACGAATAGTCCGACTAAAAAACGAATTTTGTCTGTATTGCAGTGTGTGATCCCCGGCCTAATCGACCACATACGCATGTGCTGGCCGAGAAAGACAAGTTTTACATAGGAATATATGATTATCCGGAACAAGTCCCCTTATTTCGCTCGAGCAAAATCCTTTGTAGTAGCGATAGAACAGTGAAACACAAGCCACCACATTGCAACGATGCTCCAATGAATCAATAGAGTGCGATACCCTACCGTCATTAACGAGCAAGTTCACCCTCTCCTGTACACGGTCAAGATGTCTCAAAATAGACATTGTGTCACCGATCCACACATAAGAGTTGTATTATATCCTCGGTCGGATATATAAGGTGAAGTATTTCTAGCGCCGTCTTAAGAATACGTATATAACATAATTGGTCATTACAATCCTTTAGTCAGGAATACGACCTAACGATCTAAATTAATAAATGAAATTGAGGGGCGCTAGCTTTTAATTTCCAATCAATTTTTTTAATGTTTTATTTTTGAACTCAGATATGTACATACATTGACTTTATAATTAATTTAATTATTATTAATTACAATTAATTTATTTATTTTTTCTGCCGATTTTTTGCCGTTTTCAATAAATGTCTTTGACGATTTTTTCTCAAATATTTGACGATTTGATGCTTCATTTATCTGGCAACTTACAGGGTGTAAGCCACAAACCACAACAGTCTTCAAAGGCAACAGAACCCATGGCATCGATCAATTTTTGTGTGATTTATGCACCAGAACCATTCCAATTCCGCTACCACTATGAACAACTCAAATTTAAAGCAAAATGCTTCCTTTTCTCGCCTAATTTATGTACTGGCATCATAATTTAAAAGATTCCTTTTTAATGTGTGTGCATAATTACTGGCATAAAATGCCAGTTTTGCATCTTTCCTGCTCAGAAATTTAATGTCATTTCATAATTTTTTATTTCTCGTAGACAATTTAATTCTTACATTACTTACATGTAATAAAATTGTCTATAAAATGTTAAAAAAACGAATTGAATATGCTTCAATAGTATTCACCATCTGTCTGCTGGTGTTATTAAACCCATATTTATGCCATAGAAAAGTTGCAATAAAAAAATATCCTTGAAAATGAAAACCATCGGTTCCATTCCAGATTTGACGATTTATCATCATTTTGACTATTTTGAAGTCCAAAAATATCATATTTACGATTTGACGATTTACGTTCTTATTTTGACGATTTTTAGAAATTAAAAATTTACATCATATTCTTTACTTCAGTACATTAAAAGCCACTTTAAGCTTTGTACTTGTTACTATTGGAAATTTATCTTAATAATAAGGAATAAAGTATTATATTTTTACGTTATTTTCGAATACCTGTGATGATTCTTCTGTATTTTATGACTTTTTAATCACTTGATAGAAAAAAAAAACTCCTAAATAACCTAGTAGTTGTTCATAATTTATCATTTGCCGTTGCAGACAATTTTAAAAATTCGAGTATAGCTTCTAGTGTTATCATCGGAAGAACAGAGGCAAGTGCCGTTAGTTTTTTCGTACGACCAACACTCAGGGAAAATGAAAATATGTTATGTGAAGGAAGAAAGAGAGAGCAGTGTTTATGGTCACTAGGTTTGAATAAGTAACAGATGTATCTAAAACATAAGTAACAGAAAAGATCTCTGCAGGAATTTAGTTTCACCTACGAATAATCCGACTAAAAAACGAATTTTGTCTGTATTGCAGTGTGTGATCCCCGGCCTAATCGACCACATACGCATGTGCTGGCCGAGAAAGACAAGTTTTACATAGGAATATATGATTATCCGGAACAAGTCCCCTTATTTCGCTCGAGCAAAATCCTTTGTAGTAGCGATAGAACAGTGAAACACAAGCCACCACATTGCAACGATGCTCCAATGAATCAATAGAGTGCGATACCCTACCGTCATTAACGAGCAAGTTCACCCTCTCCTGTACACGGTCAAGATGTCTCAAAATAGACATTGTGTCACCGATCCACACATAAGAGTTGTATTATATCCTCGGTCGGATATATAAGGTGAAGTATTTCTAGCGCCGTCTTAAGAATACGTATATAACATAATTGGTCATTACAATCCTTTAGTCAGGAATACGACCTAACGATCTAAATTAATAAATGAAATTGAGGGGCGCTAGCTTTTAATTTCCAATCAATTTTTTTAATGTTTTATTTTTGAACTCAGATATGTACATACATTGACTTTATAATTAATTTAATTATTATTAATTACAATTAATTTATTTATTTTTTCTGCCGATTTTTTGCCGTTTTCAATAAATGTCTTTGACGATTTTTTCTCAAATATTTGACGATTTGATGCTTCATTTATCTGGCAACTTACAGGGTGTAAGCCACAAACCACAACAGTCTTCAAAGGCAACAGAACCCATGGCATCGATCAATTTTTGTGTGATTTATGCACCAGAACCATTCCAATTCCGCTACCACTATGAACAACTCAAATTTAAAGCAAAATGCTTCCTTTTCTCGCCTAATTTATGTACTGGCATCATAATTTAAAAGATTCCTTTTTAATGTGTGTGCATAATTACTGGCATAAAATGCCAGTTTTGCATCTTTCCTGCTCAGAAATTTAATGTCATTTCATAATTTTTTATTTCTCGTAGACAATTTAATTCTTACATTACTTACATGTAATAAAATTGTCTATAAAATGTTAAAAAAACGAATTGAATATGCTTCAATAGTATTCACCATCTGTCTGCTGGTGTTATTAAACCCATATTTATGCCATAGAAAAGTTGCAATAAAAAAATATCCTTGAAAATGAAAACCATCGGTTCCATTGAAGATTCCCTATATCTAGTCATTGTAAAACTAGAATCTTCGATGCACACTAAATAACGCCTTAAGACGTCTTTAATTCTTTCAATTCATTTTCTTTACATTCTTGTTTTCTATGCTCTCCACAGTGGTGGCTTTATCAACAGCGTGGTGCGCCGTTATGTCGATTTTTCTTGTTGTTGCTATTACTCGTTTACAATCCATTGATTGGTTTGGCAAACTAATAAATTATGTCGTATACGAATCAGTAAAATTGTTAATTCAATATCCACGTTCCCATAAAAAATCTGTATTTTTGGATTTGATCTTCTGGTCTTATGGCTGGCTAGTTGGATGGTGTGTGCGGCCTTATTTAATAGGCCTTTTAGCTGACAACATGTATAAAGTAACAAGCACTTAAACACTCAATCGTATTAGAAGCAAAAAACACCTTGCGGTGTATGTTTTGAAGTTAAGGGACACAATATCATGGAGGATACAAACAAAATTACGTGGGATGATTATCAAATACACAAAAGCTTTTGGATTTCTAGGTAGTTTTTTAATTAGTTTTGCCAAAAAAAAGCTAAAACATGAACTCACAAAGCTCCTTGTGTTATATGTTCCCAACGAGTTCTCTTTCCACTCCACAAAATTAGTTTATCACTCCACCGAAATCAGCAAAAACATCACCAGGCCTAATGCTAAAGCATACACATATTTAGTTACTTACTAACTTACTTAATTGGCCATTAACAACCCGATTGACGGGTTTCGACCCACCGCAACACATCCTTCCAGGCGCCTCTGCTTCTTGCGCGCCTACGCCAGTTGGTCACACCAATCGGTGACAGATCTTCTTTGATTTGGTTCTTCCAACGCATACAAGGTCGTCCTTTTCGCCGCCTTCCGCAGATCCCCGCATCAAATACTCTTCTCGTCGGAGCATCCTCCTCCATTCGAACGACATGACCGAGCCAGCGCAGCCGCTGGATATTAATACGCTGCACAACGTCTATGTCATTGAGAAGCTCATACAGCTTATAGTTCGATCGAATGCAGATATCATTGCCAACTCGCACTGGACTGAAGATCCTACATACGATTTTTCTCTGAATTACTCTCAAGGCTGCTGCATCGGGGCTTAATATACTATTCATGCTTCTGCGCCGTAAAAAAGCGCGATAAGGCTGAGTGCCTTGTAGAGTATTAGTTTTGTCGTACGAGAGATGTCTCTGCTACTCAATTGCCAATTGACACCATAGTAGCACCTGTTGGCAAGAATGATCCTGCGCTTGATCTCCAGACTGACATCATTTTTGGTGGTAACGCCGGAGCCAAGACAAATAAATTCTTTGACTATGTCAAAAGTATAGTTATCGGCCGTAATCTGAAAATAAATACGCCGCACGTCTCTATTTGTCGTTTTGCCCTCATTTACTGCCGGACTCATCTTAGTAGACTCCCGTTCAATAACACTAAAAGCAGCAGTAACATCTTGCTTGGTACGCCCTATGATGTCAATGTCGTCAGTGTGCGCAAGACCTTGTCTGAAATCTTGCATGGTATCAAAAGGTTCGGAGAGGTCCATTCCTACCTTGACGGAGCTACTGAAATTGCTCAACGTTATTCTACATAGCCTTATCAGCTTCGCAGGTATGCCGAGCTCAGACATTGCGGCAAAAACACGATCCCTTATGGGGCTATCGAAGGCAGCCTTATAGTCGACAAAAAGATGGTGTGTGTCGACTCGTTTTTCGTGGTTCTTTTCCAGCATTTGGCGTAATGTGAAGATCTGGTCGATGGTGGACTTGCCAGGTCTGTAGCCGCACTGATAAGGTCCAATCAGTGTTTTGACGAGTAGCTTCAGTCATTCACACAATACGCCAAATATTTAGTTGGGCTTTTCGTATCAAGCAGGCAAGTTATATGTAGTAATTATGGCCACCCTAGGTTGAAAGAAACCCCGCGTAAACAATCGGAATTTTTGATGCAACAACATCGCTTATGTATCGCCCTACATACATACATACATAATTGGTCATTACAACCCTTCAGTCAGGATTACGACCTAGTTTCTCACACCACTTATGTTGTGTGTGTTAATTTTATACATGAGTGGCGGGACCTACAGTTTAAAGTCGACTCCGAACGACAGATTTTTGAGAAACTTTTCATGGCAATTTTTATTCACTCTCAGAGTTTTTGCCAGAAATCTGCTGAGAGGAAGTCACCGAAGAAATACTTTTTGTATTTTATTTGATGTCTGGCCTGGGTCTCGAACCCTGGCTTTTCGTCTAATAAGCCAACACACTACCTACTAGACCACGGCGACTTCAAAATGTATCGCCCTACGATAATCACTAATCAGAATTCGATTAAAAACGTCTCAGTTGCAGATAATTTAAAAGAAAATCGCCAACAGAAATGGTTCTGAGACGCCAACAACTTTCTCGTCATAGCAGTAGTAACAATAAATGATAACTACGTTTTTCATTAGGTTAGATTAGGTTAACAGCTATGTTGCCGTTCGCAGGCTAGTTCACTCGGTGTCCATATGGCCCATTGGCGTGAGGTAAGCCTCCTTGTCTTGAATCGTTAGTGGTGGGTTTAAACCACTCTGAACTTCAGATAAAACCGGCTAGTTCCAGAAATGCTTATTGGTAATGCAATAAGAAACTTTTATTTTTACAGAGTTTCGGATGAAACCGACCAGTTCTTTAAATGGCACTTTCGCCACCATATCCAGATCTTCAAATGATCTTTCACCCAAAAACCAATGACATCTGTTCTGAAGTGCAGGGTAGTCTCACAAAAGTTGATTCGTCGATTCCGTTTCTTCTACATCATGGCAGCTTCTGCAATAACCCTAGTGGGGCAGACCAAGGTTGTCAGCGAAATTGCCAATAGCGTAGTGTCGCGTTAGAATTTCTGTTAGAATGCGAACTGTTCTCTTGTCGAATTCAAGTAGATCCATGGTTTTCCTGCTGTTCACTGCTGGAATATCTCGGCGACGAGATATGTTGGACCACCAACGGTTTGTTGAATTCTATGCTGCTTTTTCAAATTTGAAAAAGTTTTCCTGTAGAGCCACATATATCCCTTCTATCATCTCAGACACCTCCGATACTTTCCGTGCCGTCTTTTCGTTGCCCTCTTTGCCACAGTCGGCCGGAACCCAGTAGAGATGGGTGTTATGCAGACCTATACAGTGTAGAGAGTCTATGCAACTGCTGATGCTCTTTGATTTGACGAGGTGGTATCCCAGCGCTTTGATTGCTGCTTGACTGTCCTCAAACATGACCAAGTTCGAAGGAGGTAGGTTAACTGGTTTCAGTTGTACGTGCAGCTTGTTCAAGAGTAAAAATCTCCGCCTGAAATACGCTGACCTTGTTAGGTAATCTGTATGACCCCTTCAGTGCTAACTTATCGCAATAGATCACAGATCCAGTTCCACATTCCTTGACTCAAATAACTGTGTTAATTATTGAAAATCTGAAAGAATATTCAAATATTTACGTGTCCTACATCACAAAGAAATTGATACCTTTTGCAGAATATTTTAATTATTCTCAGCAGGAACTGAGGCCTCAATTTCATTTTTACAATTACTGCAGAAGAACTAACTTATTAAATACATTTTAGTGACTCTTAAATCTACCCACATGTACACCGGAAGCATAGAAATGGCAACGCGTACATCAACAAAAATAAGTACTTATTAATGGTTGCGTTCAATTATTGTAATCTTCTTAAAAGCGGAAGTATACGACTGCGCTCATACATATACTCGTATTTGTGTATGCATATGCAGTGCATGAATAAATGCAAGTCTGCCTGTCAGTCTCATATATTGTTGACATGTTACATTTGTATTATTGGTTGATTTGTTGTTGTTGTTTTACATTTACTAAGACCAAAAGTTACGAGGATATAATTTAATAGTTCCAGATGCTGTTTTGCACATAAAAATATTGAAATTATTGAAAATTTAACAGGAAATTTATGATTTATTATATTGATTTGATCTTTGCATTGATCGTGGTGGTTTATTTTAAATTTCGAAGATAAAATGTAAAAATTTCGATAACATATTGCAAGAATGGAAACCTGTGAGTGGTACCCATGCGAGATGCGGTATGTAAACTCCACTTTGGCACTCGTTTTATGTTTTTTTGACGCAATGAAATCTAAAAATTCCGACAACTAAACATGGACGCAGAGAAATAGTTTTAATACTATTTTAGTTGCCATTCCATAGAGAAATGTTTGCTAAGTGAAATAGGACAAGGCAGGCATCACTTTGCCATCAGTGAGTGTATCAAAGCGATCTTGTATAAACAGCATGATTTCTATTATAAAAATTGTAGAAAACGATGGGAAAAAGGGCCACCATTGACCTGAACATGAAGAAAATGTGTTAAATATAGAGCAGCCACTCTTCTTAAGTCAAACGAGTTTAATTGGGTAATTAGAAAGGGAAGTGAATTAAGTTACGGATATGATGTGTTGACTTAGGTCTACTAAGGCAACTGTTCGAACTTCAGACCAGACATCTCCAACAAAATTAGAAATATCAAAAATATTTCTTCGGCGTCTTTCTCTCAACATATTTCTAGCAAAAACTTTAAGAGAAAATAAAATTGCGGTGAAAATTTTCGCAGAAAAAAGGTATCATTCGAAGTAAACTGTAGGTCCCGGTATGCGGTATGAGAAACTAGGTCGTAATCCTGGTTTTAATAACCAATTATGTATGTATTTGTGTGTATGGATTAGATTATTGAGAAGTAGCCCGTGGATGGTAGCCGGGTTTTGTTGGGTAATTGCAACGTGAAGTGATTTGAGTTACTCAAAAGAGAAGAGTAACCGGCATTTAAATGAGCATCGTAGGCTCGAAGATCCGTAGTTAAAAATCTTAAGGAATGATACAAGCCTTATATGAAGAACCAGAACGCATTCTTCTAATCTGAAGTTTGCCAGGGGAACAAGAGTGCGTGTGGCATTACAGGGATGTCATATATAGGTTGAAGGCAGTACAACAAATCGTTTAGTCGCTGTATGCCAACACCTAATTAGCATCACTTCTGTTACATTCTGTTTTCTTTACACACATACATACATAACATAATTGGCCATTACAACCCTTCAGTCCGGATGATGGGCTAGCTCTCACATCACTCATGTTGTGTGCGTTAATTTTATGCGTGAGTGGAGGGACCTACAGTTTAACGTCGACTCTGAATGACAGATTGTTGAGAAACTTTTTCATGGCAGGTTTATTTACTCTCAGAGTGTTTGCCAGAAATCTGCTGAGAGGAAGTCGCGGAAGAAATATTTTTTTTCATATTTCGTTTTGATGTATGACCTGGGATACGAACCCGTCTAACGTGCCAACACACTTCCTACAAGACTATGGCGACTTCTTTACTTTCATATTTTGTGATAAAACGATAAAAATCGATGTATCGGTATTTATTTTAATGTCTATCACTACTGAAGAGCTATTAGGCAAGGGTTAGAAAGCCCTGTTTTGGTCTACTCAATTTCGCAACCATTTATGTAGGCACATATGATGAGTTCTTGAAAATCTTTTCATGGATTTAAACGTATTTCTATTAACATTCGACCGCAAAAACTATCGAAGTATAGTAGTGAATTTGTAAACCCAATGTATACTTTGTAACAAATGTTTTAAGTGTTTAGATCTTCATTTTTGTTCACCTGTGCGTTAACGTTTATTTTCTACTGTAAACTTTTTTAAGTAATTTCAATTATTTCATGATTATATCATGTACGTTCTGGAGCTGATTATATTATTTTATGCTCATATGCTTATTTTGTATTCTTCCTATTATTTCAGCCGTTTAGTATTCTCAAAATTTTTCCATAAATTTCCAAACAATTTTAGTCACATTCAACAATAAACGTATGTGAACGTGCTAGAGAGCTTATGATTTAATTTAAAAACATTTCTTTATTAACATAACAGTACATTAGCTGTGTTAATATTCTCGATGATTATAAAAATAATTTTCATTTTGCACAATTTGCATGTCAAATAATTTCTAAAATCGAATAAAAATTCAATATTTATGCGCACACAACAACACATTTCCCATAATGATGGTGATGACTATGATACCCTCAATTATTTGCTTGTCGTTGATACGGAACATTATGAAAATATTTCGCAACATAATAACGATCAGTGAAATCGATTTTGGTCATAAAATATTTGAAAGATTTTATTTCATTGTTACGAAAAGACTTGAAAATAAAATTGCAACTTATGCCAGAGCAACAGTGCATCGAAAAGTATTTCGCAGCAATAAAATGCTGGAAATTATTGCAGAATAACATTAAATTGGAGTAAATGCTTCTGATAGTTGAAAGTGTGTAATATATCGGGTCTTTTGTTAAGCGCTATCAATATTTAAAGGCAAATAACACAAAGTATATGAGAGAAGTCTAGTAGGTAGTGTGTTGGCTTATTAGACGTGCATGCAAACGACCACCAGGACGATCCTTGTCTTGCTGTATTCAAGTTGACACCAAGCCTCCTCGTGGCCCCTCCTTGTGGCATCCTAGCATCCGCTAGATGTTAACTAATGCGTATAGCATTTCCAATCCCCTGGCCGTTAAATTTGGGTTGTACGTAGGGCTTGGAACCCACCAAGTAAACACAGAAATCCAATTAAAACCAAAGGGGCCAAGTCACAACATAAAATTCGCCAAATTGTGGCCTGCGAAAGGCCAAGTTCTTCTGAGCAACGCCAAATCACCTGCCTCGGATGCTCCTGCGCACAATTCGTTAAATCTTGTGTTTCGTCATCGTATGAGTCTCGGACGATCGTTTACTGAACCCGTGGTATTGAATTTTTCCACTACAATATACTCCTTAAAATCTATTCAGAATTTAAGCGTCTTTGCTGACGATTTGAAATAAATTGCCAATAAGACAACGAAATGTACAATTTTCCATCACTAGGAAGCTTAAATCAGACTGAATTTGATCTACGATAAACGTACCCCACAAGAAACATTTGAAAACGTCAAATCGCTTGATCTGGTTGGTTAGTTCAAATAACATGTCAATGGGGTGACGTACACACGTCTACTGAAGGCTACAGTCTTCTTATCCAGCCATTCTAGGATTCGCCTTATTTTGACCTTATTAAGAAGATTTAGACACCAACGACACAAGAGAAAGCGAGTGGTTCAAAGCTCATGTCACATTCGATATACTGCACGAGCAGTATAGTATAGTCTAAAACTTCTTAATGAGGTCAAAATAAGTCGAATCTTTGAATGACTCTATAAGGAGACTGTAGCCTTCAGTACACCTCTAATCACTACCAAGGACTGTATGCTACAGAATATTTACCATGTTTAAGTCATCCAGTGTCCGGCCTTTAAACGAAAATAATCTGAGTTTCCTTTTTCAGCCTCATAAAAGAATATGTGATACATACATAGGATTACAACATAGCTTCCCACACCACTTACGTTGTGGGTGTGAATTTTATACATGACCTACAGGACCTACAGTTTAAATTTGACTCCGAACGAATGAATTTTGAGAAACTTTTCATGGCAATTTTAGGCCCTCAGTTTTTGCTAGAAATCTGGTAAGAGGCTGTCGCTTAAGAAATATTTTTTTCATTTTTCGTTAGAGATATCTAATCTGGGGTTTGAAACGTTGCCTCATGTCTAATAAACCAACACACTAACCACTAGATTGTGGCGACTTCTAAGAATACATATGTGATAAATGACACCAATTGGCAATGAATGAAAAGTGCCCATTTTAAAGATAATGATTGGCACTGTAAATGTCTCCAATATGTCTTGGCTACCATAAGTCAACATTGGCTGCCACTGATGAATGAAATTCTCACCCCAAACAATGTCTTTGTGCGTAACCTCTATTATAACCTTTCTTCTGTTAATAACTCAGGAAGATCTTTTAACGATAACACATACAATGTTACTATTTTGTCTTCTCATAGCATAACAGTCCATGAAACCTTGTTCTATAGATTTGGATTCAATTTTGATATTCATATTCGTCATACGCATTTCCCGTGTTATTTTAATACTTTCCAACCATTCACATGCATTCACGAGTATTTACATTTCGCACTTAATTTTAAGTTGTTCTCATCTCGAGCAAATAAAAAATTTGCTGCAGATGAAATTCAAAATTAAAATCTGACATGTTTTTGTTTGACTTTCAAAATTTTTTTTTTATTTCAGTAAAACAAAGTGTTTTTGTTGTTGACATAATAATGAGTGGAGAAGTATGTCCTGCCACATGTTGCATCATTAAATTTTGAAAAAGTATTTCGCACCCCAAACAAAATGGGCACGGAAAAAAACCTACTCATGTCTAACAGTCTTCACAATTGAAAAGGCCTGTAAGAAAATTGTGAGAAGTACTTTCAGCTCACATGCGATTTGTTCTTGGCATATGTTAAATATAACATCAAGTTAGCAAAAGTTCAGTCAGTCTTGTGTGAAGACGCGGCGGTGTGTTTGAAGAGAGTAATCGTGGTTTGAAGAACTACGTTACAATGATCTGTAGAACAATTGCATAGCAATTGTTATTGTTTTTGCAAAGGGTGTAAACAGAGGAATAACAAACATAACAATTGTTGTTGTTTACATAAAGTTGTGAATAGTGGCACACAGATTTGTGTGAATAATAAAGAATTTTAATTAAAACTAAATACAAATTTATTTTTATTTTATTTGCAATCTAAGAGCTCATATTTTAAACGTTTTTAAATGGTAGGAGATTAAAAACTAAGGTAATAACGCTTTGTCTCAGACAGCCTACGTCGTTCTATTAAAGTTCAAGTGAAATGATGTCTACAGTCTTAGGGCTGATCTTTTATTTTTCATTATCTCCACACTTATATTTCCAACCTGAGCACTGTTTGAGATATAAACTATACTCGTATATAGAATAGACGGACCCCTAATAACCGCCTCAATAGCCTGAGCTTACTTGGATCCTATGACATCTCTTTGTAACACCACTAGTACTAATTCCGTCATTGGTGTTGGTCTTTTAAACGCGAGAGCATGGTTCAAATCCCAGATCAGACATTTTGAGTACAACGAAATATAAAAAAAAAATTTCTTCGGCGATTTCCTCTCAGCAGATTTCTGGCAAGAACTCTGAAAGTAAACAAAAATTGCCATGAAAAGTTTCTGAAAAAAAATCTGTCATCCGGTGTTGATTTTAAATCGCAAGTACCGCCATTCATGTATAAAAATTAAGACACACAACATAAGAGATGTTAGAAGCTACCTTGTAATCCTGGCTAAAGGATTGTAATAACTAATTGACGTACATATGTATAGTGCATCTCAAAATATTAATTTCTTTACAACAGTAAATTGAAACTGAAAATGTAATGAAATTCTCTTTTGCTTGCCAAAGGACATTTTTCTTTTGCAAAGGAGGTACAAAATCACTGATTAATTCACAGTAACTGTGTGCATACAATTACACAAGGACATGCCCATAGCAACACATCACAAAATAGTGTTAAACGTGAATAGATAGAGTTGGCACAACTAAGGAATGCATTACGAAATGAATGCTTGTTGCAATGGTGCACGATGTATGTTTCGGCAACTCTCTATCAGTTTGTCATTAAGTAACTGAACTTCGCTTGTTGTGTCCTTCATTACAGAGATGGAACGTGAAATGGTAGAAGATAAACGAAAAAGGATGCGGAATTGTTCATGGTATGTAAGGTGTATATGGCAGCAGTGAAGCTGTATGTTGTATTCATCCACTCTCACAATTAAATTACTTGTAGGTACTTTGAGATTCGAAATGAATAAAAAAGCTGTTAGAAACTCTCAGTAAACAAAAAAAAAACTATTTGTCTGAGCAAATATGACTGAATACGCTATACCTGGATTTTCTGAACTCGTTGTTGTGTAACTCACCATTGAGCATGTTGTGTGTATTAATTTCATCCATAAGTAGAGGGAGCTACAGTTTAAAGTTGACTCCGAACGAAAGATGTTTTGAAAAACTTTTTATGGCAATTTTATTTTCTCTCAGCGTTTGTGCCACATGACTGCTGAGATGCAGTCGTCGAGGCAATATTTTTTTCATACTTCGTTCTGTTGAAGATGTCTGACCCAGTGTTTGAACTGAGGCCTCACGTCTAATGAGCCAACACACTACCTACTAGATTGTGGCGACTACTCTCGGCGACTGCAATAAATAGTCAGCTAGACTACGATGACTGGCATCGATCCCTATTCTAAAAACGTGTGCATTGAGTTCACTGTGATCGGTAAAAACCAGTCTACTTCTCTTTAGTTTGATGCATAACTCCAATCACTTCTCATTGTAATTACCCATCAAAAGTTGAGATTATTTAAAATCCGTACAAGTGGAAATAGTGTTCGCTTCCCTTTTATTTTCTTTTAAACAAGCACACCCTTCAAAAACCCTCTTTATATTCTATAGAATAATGCTGTTATTATCAGCGGCTTGATTGCTACCCTAACCGCAAGCTAATCTCCCTGCTTACATACATATATAATTGGCCATTACAACCCTTCAGTCTGGATTACGACCTAGTTTCTCAAACCACTCATGTTGTGTGTGTTAATTTTATACATGAGGGGCGGGACCTACAGTCGAAAATAGACCCCGAACCACAGATTTTTGCCAGAAATTTGCTGAAAGGATTTCGCTGAAGATATATTTTTTTTGGGTTTTGAAACGTGGCCTTTACGTCTAATAAGTTAACACACTACCTACTAGACTACGGCAACTTCCTGCTTATTGCTGTAAATTCCTACATGAATGGGGGTTTTAATCCTGACTAGCTGATTCAGCTTTCCATTCTAATCTTAAAGCAACCTAATAGCAGCTGAGAGCGCGGAGAGCGGCCTGACTGCCATATGGTGTTGATATGTCTCGTTCAACTTCCTGTCCAAGTGGAGTAAAGCAAATCTTTCGTAGAGTAAACATAAAGTAAAGTTTTCCCCATGTATTCTAAATACTTATTTCTTGAACTGTAACATGGTATATACTTGACCCATACTACAGACCGTTCTTTCCCTTAAAGAAGTGTGTAGGAGCTATGTTATTCCCTTTACTCTTATTATATGGTCTTATTGCAAGGTATTTCGCAATTCCATACTGGTACGAAACATTCTATTTGGCAAATCATTATATCTGCTGATTACTGTCTAGGAGACAGCACAAACTGCCAGCCATTCTATTTGACAGATCATAATGCCTCCTGATTTAAATGGTGTTAATCCTGTGCTTACTACTTATGCAATGAATTTAAATCCAACAATGTGTTACGAGCAATAATCACAGGGTATCCCCAAAATATGAGAGCTTCGACAATCATAACTAAAATATTTCATTGAACATTTCCATGGCATTACAAGAAATGTTTCCTCAAAATTTTAATTCAATTTTGGCAGATATTATAGAAAACGGTTTAAAATTTCCATTTTCTCTGACAAAAAAAAATAATAACACCCAACAAATAACAATTTTCCCAAGACCTCTTCATCTTTCTGGATAATAAATTAAGAAACTTTCTTCAATGCATTCAGTGCCACATTAAAGTCTGAAATGAATATTTCATTACAAGGCATTAAGGAGTACACAGTAACGCGCCTCCTTGATGACGACTTCTTTTGCAACGATTAGCAGTTACGAGTTTGAAAAATTATTGATGACTTGTACGCTTGACTTCATCGTTTAACACTTGCCATCAGCAAAAACAAATGAAGTGACTTTACGATTGTGTGAAGCGAAGAAGAAAGTAATTTCAATAATAATAAGAAATGAAAATGAAGTTCAAAAGCTATAGGCGGTTAGAAACGACTATAAGATAAACTACAGCAATGAGACTTAACATAGGGGTCCTCTAGAGTTGTGTGATTTAAATTTGTGATCAACATTTTCTTAAGTAAAGTTGCAATCTCTACTGGATTTGGCAGGCCAATGGTCATATTTAATATTTGGCGTAAAAAAAACTATTCGAAATACTTTGCAACGATACCAGATAATAAAATGAAGGGAATAACATGGCTTCTAAATACTCTTTCATACTCTTTTAAGAGAAAGAATGTCCTTTGGTATACTCATGGGTCAAGTACATACATTGTTACGATTCAAGAAATAAATATTCAGAATGCATTTAAAAAACCTTCGAGTTGCTTGGAAGCCAAAGTTTACGCTATTGAAACATGTGCTGTATTCGACTTGTAGAGGAAGTTGGATCAATACTAGCATAACTATCTGACAGTCAGGTTTTCCTACGCGCAATCAGTTGCTATAAGGTCGACTCAAAATTAGAATGGAAAGCTGAATCTGCTAGTCGGGATTAAATCCCCAGTAAAGTAGGAATTTGCAGCAATAAGCAGGAAGATTAGCTTGCGTGGAGGGTAGCTTCCATGCTGCTGAGGACACCAGGACCATTTTATAGAGCAGAAAGGGGGTTTTAAAAGGGTATGCTCGGTTACAAGAAACTTGAAGGAAAGCGGATATTATCTCGATTTGAAAGGATTTTAAACAATCTTAACTTTTGATGGGTAATTACAATGAGACGTGATTTGAGTTAGGCATCAAACAATCGAGAAGTAGTCTGAGGATTGTAACTGGCATTTTATCGGTCACGGTGAACTTAAGGAGTACGTAGGGATCGATTCAAGTCACACCTAGTTTCTCACACTACTTTTGTTATGTACGGTAATTTTGTCCATCAGTGGCGGGACCTACAGTTGAAAATAGACCCCGAACGACAGATTTTTTTCCTGAAATCTGCTGAGAGGAAGTTCCCGAAGAAATGTGTTTTCATACTTAGTCTTGTTGAATATGTCTGACATGCGGTTTGAACCGTGACTACAGGTCTAATAAGCCAACACACTACCTACTAAACTACGGCGACTTCAACGATGTAAAAACTACAAACGTCAGATATTTGAGAAAAATTTCGTGACAGGTTATTTACACTCAGAGATTTTACGAGAAGACTGTAGGGTACAACAAAAACACAATAAAATACTTTGCCTTTCAAAAAAATAAGCAGAAAAAAGTCCTTCATTTAGTCAAGCATCACACTATACCACTGACGTTAATTACCATTATTACAACAAATATTCGATAATTTCCTATTTTACAATAAACAAAACTCAAAATAATGGAAATGGAAATTAATGGATTTTTGTTTTGCTCTCCCTCTCTCTCATATCTCTTGCCTTTTTGCCATTGAGAACATGTCATGGAGAAATTATGTGTCTGGAGACTTTTCGTTTCTTCACAATCTTGTTGAGTCTTCAGGATACTCCCACAACTTCTGTAGAAATCTATAAAAAAGACAATTGCATGACAAAAACCAAACAAAAAAAAAAAAAAAAAGAAAACAAAACTTATTATTGACTGGTAATAAACTGTTGCTTTTACTTCATTTATCATTCATTATGTTATGCCATGTAGATGTTTACAAATAAAGTGTGACCAACTGTTAAAATTACTGCAGACTGATAAAAATCAAGTGAAGAATAGCAAATACAATACATGCATGCACAATTGTGCATTACAATCCTTTATTCAGGATAACGACCTAGCTTCTCACACCACAATTTTATGCATCAGTGACGGGCCCTACAGTTTAAAGTTGACGCCTTGGGACAGATTTTTAAGAAAGTTTTCATGGTAATATTTATTTACTCTCAGAGTTTTTGCTAGAAATCTGCTGAGAGGCAGTCAACGAAGAAATATTTTTTATATTTCGTTTCGACCTGGGTTTTGAACCGTGTCCTCACGTTTAATAAGTCAACAGACTACATACTAGACTACGGCGACTATTCATAAAAATTGCAATACTTCGTACTGTATATATTGTATATTACTTTTTATTTCTTGAATTTTTTTATTTACATACTAGATAGGTCATTACAATCGTTTAGTCGGGATTGCAACCAGGCTTATCACACCACCCATGTTGTAAGTAACAATAAGTGGCCATACCTACAGCTTAACATCGAATCCTAATGGAAGATTCTTAAGAAACTTTTCATGGCAATTCTCTTCACTTTTAAACTTTTTGCGTCCAACCTGGTTGCCGAATTGCTAAACTGCAGTGACCAGCAGGACCTAATTGAGTTCGACAATCGAACGGGAATTCTAATGGCACACACTGCGCTATTGGCAATCTCGCTGTTAATCTCAATATGCCGCACCAGGATTACTGCCATGTTGTGAAAGAAACGGGATCGATACAACACCTTTTACGTGAGTGCCCTGTACTTCAAAACAATCATCATTGGTTTTTGGGTAACAAAACATTTGAAAATCTCGGCATGCTGAAGAACGTGCCACTAAGGGAACTGCCAGGTTTTTCCGAGCCTCGGGTGGATCATGACAAGGGGCCTTACCTCACATAGAGTAACACAATGGGCCACATGATTCACCGAGTAAAGTTGTCTGTAAACGGCAAGCTAACCGCTTACCTAACCTAACCTAAAGTCCAGATCGGGAAAGAATATTTGATGTCTAGTACAGCTGATAACGAGCCGTACTGGATAGATATCTATGGGGACCAAAACTCAACGCTCTTCTGGGACATAATGTAGTCTGTGATACCCCAACAAAAACGTTTACACATACGGTGGAGCTTTTTTACAACAGATTTTTGTGCTTTACGACGACTAGGTTTTCTGGTTCTCTTCGCGGTGTCTAAGTTAAGACTTGAACCACGGGTTTTCGTCTAATAAGCAAACACACCATCTACCACACAACAGTGTCGACATGAAAAATGACTTGTGCTCAAAGGACGCTTCTCATCTTCTCTTTTCTTCAATTTTCTTTTTATTTCAAACAAATTTAAGAAAATAGTTGGTCCCATTTGTTGAACTCTGAGGCTTTTCTGTGGCGTCTGTATTAATTGTTTGGCTGGTATTATTTTCCTTTTTGCCCTTTTGTGGCAAGAATAAATGTAAGGAGATGGTAAATAATTGCGTTGCGGACTATGATGTCAGCGTACTTCTATGTTGGTTTGAAAGAGTGTTACTTAAGCATACTACTTCCTTAGTGTTCCCTAGTTTTGTTGTAATTTATATCATCATAGTCATTAGCTTATGCGCGTTTTTTTTTTTCATTATTCTTTCCATCCACTTTCCTACGCTTATTACTGTATTTGCAGAGTTTATGTTATTAACAACAAAATTTGTAATGCAAAACTGTCAATAATTTGATAAACGATGTACCACCACTACTCTCTTCGTTTGTGACGGCACATACATAAGTTTTGTACGCTAGTAACAGCGTTGTCGAATAATTGGGTTCGTGTTAATGTTGGCGTGTAGCGAAATAGTAGCCAATTGTTCTTGCAGTTCTGCAATACTTCTATGAAAGTTAAAAGGACTTCTCAAAATCAAATACACAACCTAACTTCACCTAACATACAAGATCGCCTTTTTCTTGTTTCGTGGAGCTGTATTTGGTATCACTTAAGAAGGCGATCTATATAAAGCCAAAGTCAGTAGCTTTTATCGTTTTCTAGAATAAAATTCAAAGTTCATACCTCCTTGAGAATAACGTTGGCCAGTCCATAATTGTCAACGGCGACAAAAGACATTCGGTTTCAATAGGACGGCGCCACATGCAATATCGTTAAGTCAGGATTATCGTTCAGTCAGGATTACGGCCTAGCTTCTCACACCACTCATGTTGTGTGTATTAATTCTATACATGAGTGGCGGGACCTACAAGTCAAATTCGGACGACAGATTTTTGAGAAATTTTTCATGGCAATTTTATTTACACTCAGAATTTTTGCCAGAGGAAGTCGCCGAAGAAATTTTTTTCATATTTCGTTTTGATGTCTGACTTGGGGGTTTGAACCGTGACCTTACGTCTAATAAGCCAACACACTACCTACTAGACTACGGCGATTTCATTGAGATAATCCACATGAGAAAAAGTCACTTACTGGTATGAATTATCATCGATTACATTTAACGACGAGCACTAGAGGGCGCTTATTACTATCTTTTTTGGATTTGAATTGTATAATTTACAACAACAAGATCATCTTCAACAAGAGCATGATCATCTCACGTAATGGTGATATCATGATGGCTACCGACATCGTGCGATTTTACCCCATTAGCCAATATAACCCATAGTTTAAATTTAGTTTGATTTATGCGTCAGATTCACAGAAATTTGAACATTTTGGATGCGCCACACTGAGGAAAACAGTGGCATACATTTCAACCTACCTTCACACACCACTTGTGTTGTGTGTGTACATCTTTCACATGAGAGGCTTAACCTACAGTCGACTCCAAATGCCAGATTTCTGGAGAAACATTTTCATGGAAATTTTAATTAGTTACGGTTTTTTTGACAGAAATTTGCTCAGAGGAAGTCGCCGAAGAAATATTTTTTCAAATTGTTGGAGATGTCTGATATTAGTTTTGAACCGTGGCCTTTCGCCTAATAAGCTAACAGTGTTATTTTCCATACATAATTCCATCAATAGGTTTTTCAAATGAATGAAAAAATTTCGTTGATATTTTAAACACACACTTTGTTTTAGTGGAATGTAAAAACAGGATATCTTGTTACGTTTTCAGCCTTTTAAAAACGTTTAAAATAAGAGTTCGTAGATTGCAATTGAAATAAAAATAAATTTGTGTTTAGTTTTAAATAAAATTCTTTATTGTTCGTACAATTCTGTGTGCCACTGTTCAAAACTTGACTTAAACAACAACAATTTACTTTGTTTGTTATTCTTCTTTACACTCTTTTGCGTAAACACTAACAATTGTTCGGCAGAACTTTATAGCGAAGATCTTCAAACCACGATTATTCTCTTCACACGCAATGCGTTTTTACACAAAACTGTCTGAATTTTTATTGAGTCCGTTCACTGCTTTGTCTTGCCTTTTATATCGCAGGGTAAACGGTATGATGAATGACTTCGCGAAATCTCATGTTGTTAACGTTATTGTTGTTTGTGTATTTTGTTTACATTTGTACTTGCAGTGTTGTTGTTGCCTGTTTGTTTACTTGTTTATCTCTTTTTTTATACTGATGTTGTTGCTATATTTTTGTTTATTTGTTGATCATGTAAACAAGTCCATTGTTTTTGTTTTTCCAGCTTTTGTTTATCATTTTAATGTTAAACGATGTAACACCATTTCCATTTTCATAACAATGTGATTAGTCCTATGATTGCGTAAATAAAAATTAAGGTTGTCCTCTAAATTATGTTTTTAATAACTACTACGCATCACTGTCGCCATCACCATCACCACCACTATGTCCACATTGTCGTAACGTCGACACATTGATGAGAACTTGTAGCACAAAACGTTGTCGTGGAAATAATTTCCGTCATATGACAACTTGACTTGCGACTGTTAAATGTTGCATGGTTTTCCCCATTTGAATAATGTATTCATGTGTAAATTTTCCAAAAACGTCTTTTCTAACTGTCTATCCACATTTATTCATGTATGTATGTGTCAATGAGTAAATAAACGAACACAAGAGGGAGTGAGTGAGTAAGTAAGTGAGTGAATATACATGATGAATGTACGTGATGTTCACACTTGAAAGAGATGTCTTTAAGGCACTGGCTGTCACAATATTTTTGTCATCAATTTAATGTCAGTTTCAGCGATGTATGGACGCTTTTTTTTACAATTTTTTTGTTTTAATAATTGATAACACTGTTCATGGTATTGGTTTAAATAATAATTAAGTAAGGATTTTTAAAGTTGTATTGAAAAAAAGTAAACTAAGCAGTAAAAGAGAATATTGTTTTTAAGTCTGGACAGAGACTGAACAGACAGAGAGATGAAATATCACAGACCCCATTACATATAAGGTGCAAGGAAAAACACTAAATACACCTACATTCGATGGTTACATCAATGGACAACTGTCTAGGGGTTAATCTTTCAGATTTTCTACAATGAATCGAATTTCCATAGTGGTCTTATAGAGCTGATGCTCAGTAAAAAGGTTCCGATATTTAACTTTCTTTTAGGCTGCCTAACCAATACTGTGTTTTCCAAGCAGAGGTCGTGGTAATTTTGACAGCGGCGCAATGCGTTTTAAGTGGCAGGATTTTCCCTGAAAATCCCTTGATTTCCTCAGATAGCCATTCTGCCATTAAGTCCTGAACGTAGTTTTAACATCTGTTCTTGTTCTTGTTCCGATATTTAAATTTCTTTCAGGCTGCCTAACCACTACAATATTTTCCAAGCAGAAGTTATGGCAGTTTTGTAAGCGGCGCAATGCTTGTTGATTGGCAGGATTTTCCCTGAAAAACTCTTGATTTACTCAGACAACCAGGCTGCCATTAAGTTGTGAACGTAGTTTTAACATCCGTTCTTGTCCATGAATGCTGAGGATTTCTGAGAGAAATCAGAATCATTCAAGAGGTAACACTCCTTATTCTCCCTTTCCTACTTGCTCTCCTTTTTTCCCATCTCCTTCTTTATCCTCTTACTTAAAGGGCGTTCTGTACAATGGGTCAACTTGACCTCCGCGTACTGTACTTTTCTCATTTGACAAGTACACGTCCTCCAACCTAAACCTAAACCTAAGAGATAACACCTATATGGGTACCAGAACATAGAGATATCGTTGGAATTGCATTGCTGGCGAGTTGGCCAAGACCAGTACAGAGCTTGAAATTTCCGATATGTTGCTGAGTAAACGTTTTCCCAGATATATGTGGGTCTAACTCGTTTTTCTATAACTCTCTGGCTTCAGTCATTTGCTACGTGCATACCTACATACATTTTTGGTCATTACAACCCTTAAATCAGGATTACGATCTAGCTTCTTACACCACTTATGTTGTGTGTGTTAAGTTTTTACATGAGTGGTTTAAAGTCGACTCCGAACGACAGATATTTTTTGAGAAACTTTTTATTGACAATTGTATTTACTTTCAGAGTTTTTGCCAAAAAGGAAATATTTTTTTCGTATTTCGTTTTTTGGAGCGTTTTGAACTGTGGCGTCTAACAAGCCAACGCACTACCTACTAGACTATGATGGTTTCAGTCATCAGAACGCATGGTTTTTGAGGTTTTTTATTCTTTCTTTGCCTTTCCCATGTTGTGTGCATAAATTTAATACACGAGTGGTGGTAACTGTACTTTAAAGTCATGGCAATTTTATTTACTTTCACAGTTTTTGCCAGAAGACTGCTGCGGGGAAGTCGCCGTACAAATATTTTTTTAAATTTCATTTTGTTTGAGAAGTCTGAGCTGAGTTTTGAAGCACTGATTCTTGTTTAAGAATCTAAGTCCTTACCAGAAGTCAGCAATGAATCGTTTTTCGCTACTCATAAGCACTCATGATATTTTGAATACAAGTTAGTTAATAATTAATTCGTACTCGATACAACGTTGATTTATAAGTACAGGTTGCAATGAGTATGCGTACAACGTTGACATCACACTCATACCATTCGAAATATGTTTGATTTATAAGCCTACTCATTTATATTCACAACTTTACTTATAATATTTATAAATGGTTCGAGTTATTCGAATCATTCATCAAAATTTACAGTCTTAGTTGTTGTTCCATTTACAAAAAAAAAAGTAAAAAGACACATAAGCAAAAAAGTCAGAGCAGTAAGCCGAGTAAAAATACAACCTTCTAGTGAGTATTTTAGTGTTCGAACGCGAATCATACTTATTTTGTGATTCTTGTAAATGTTGAGTTATGGAGAGTCGAAATCAACAACATCATACGTGTTGTTAAGTATGAATATGATGAGTACTTCAAACTATGAATATGAATAGAGGTTCCATGATATTAAAATAAGTATGAATTCGTATAAATATCAGAAATTATATATATGATTCGATTCTACTCATGTTTTTAATACTCATTGTTGATTTCTAGTCTCTACCTCTCAGACTATAGTGATCTTCTCATATATTCTATACAATCTTTGTCATAATTTTCTGCAAAACATTTGTTGTCTCAGTTCCCTATGCCTGCTGTTCTAGCAAGGTTTTGTTGGCTTTCTGAATGGCTTTTTAAAGTTTAAATTATTTTGTTGTGTGTTTTCTCTATATTGGATGACTTGAAATTTGCCAGGTTTAGAACCACATTTGAGAATCACCTTAAAGACTGTCTCTTTAGGTAAAAAATTCCTGAGAAAACTTTCCATTCACTTTACAAAAATTATAATTTAAACGCTTACGCTGGTAGATATTTACAAAAATTCAACGAAATAAATGAAATATTTGTGTGAGCAAAAAATTTTTGGTGTCCCATTGGCTTTCTTTCTTTCGTACAGATTATCATGCCCTGATGCAATATATTCCCTTTGCTTGTTAGCATTTACTTCGTTTTTCTATTAAAACGATTCCTATTTCCAATTCTGTTTTATGCTACAATTTTTCCTCTTTGTCTTCTTGCAGATTTGCTTTCCTTTAAATCTTTTCATTTAGCAGTGAGTGACCTGATTATATCGCTGCTACAAACTCTTCTTTCTTTTCTGCAGTTTGCATAAAATGCAACACTTTCACAGCTTTTTCCCCTGAGTGATTCTAATTCTAATACTCCGTGAAATTCTTGGTGAAATTCCTTCTCTATGCAGTAGTCTTTTCATTCGTTTTAGTTCAGTTCAGTTTCATTTTTGGCAACTTATTTTTCTTGATTTCAATCGCTAGTCTCTAGAGGAGACTCATCAGCTTGATTTTAAAGGAAATTTTGTTTGTTTCCTCAATGGAAGGACAAAAGACGAAATATATTCGTTACAAAGTGTTAAAGGATTAGGGATTATTTTATAAAATAGTAGCGAAATCAATTGCAGGCTTTAATTGAAAGTAAAGGATACAGGGAATTTATCACCGTAGTCTTGTTGGTAATGTGTTGGGTTATTAGACGTGCAGCCATGGTTTAAACCACAACTCAGACATCTCTAACAAAACGAAATTTGAAAAATATTTCTTCGGTTACTACCTTTCAGCAGATTTCTGGCAATAACTCTGAGCGTCAAATAAAAATTGCCATGAAAAAGTTTGTCAAAAATCTGTCATTCGGAGTCAACTTCAATCTGCATAATTAACACACACAACATAAGTGGTGTGAGAGGCTAGATTGTAACCCTGGCTAAAGGGTTGTATAGAAACGAAAGAATCGTGTGATTATTAAATTTTGAAAAATTTTTCAATAATTTTACCCACAAAAAAAAAAAAAATACGCAACACAGCTCCATGCCAATGGCAGCGTGTCAATTAAACATTTTCTGTTTGACCAACACAAAATTAAAAAAATGTTTGATCTGTTATCACGTTGCAATTAAAATAATTCCCAACATTATTTCACATAAAATTAAATTAAAATCGTAACCAAAATACATAGTTTTTTGACCTGTGATTATATTTTCATTGAATTTCATAGTTTTTGCTCATTTTAAACGAAATATTTTTTCAATGTTTACTACGCTTTGGGGAATATGCTTGCTTGGCCAAATGGTGCTAACTTAAAACGCATTTTTAATGAAATTATTTTCGTGGCACAAATATGATTTTAAAGTATTGAAATGTGTTGTTTTTGCGTATAAAAGAGTTTCATGATGATTGAACAAAAATTTTTTTTCCAATAGATGTAGCAGTCCGAATCTCTTGATGTTCTGGGCATGAAAATTCAGTGTGATGTTCTGTTCTTAAAACAGTGCAAGAAATAATTCATTTCATTTGATCTCCTTACATATTAACGCCACTCATATCCGTATGAGAGTGGAATACAACACTTATGTATGGACCGGTGCCTCGAAGTCATACAGGAACAGGGCGAAGGTGCTCATTAATAACGGCAGGGTATCCAACTCTATTGATTCATTGGATTGTCATCGCAGTAGGGCTTGTATTTCACTGTTCTATCGCTGCCTCAACGGATTTTGTTCGAACGAAATAAGGGAACTTGTTCTCGAGTATCATGTATTCATACGTAACAATTGTCCTTCTCGCCGTATCCATCCGTTTGTGGTGTGTTTGGCCAGTGCATCGCCAGTGCATCGCACACAGCATTACGGACTAATTTCGTTCTTTAAACGGGATCAGAGATCAACAATGAGTATTCAAAAAGATGAGTAAAATCGAATCATACTCATAATTTCTGATACTTATACGCATTCATACTTATTTTAATATCATGGAACCTCTACTCATATTGAAAGTTTGAAGTACTCATCGTATTCATACTTAACAACACGTATGATGTTGTTGATTTCAACTCTCCATGACTATATACTATAATATTTACAAGAATCACAAAATAAGTGTAATTCGTGTACGTACACAAAAATACTCACTAAATGGCAGTGTATTTGCTCTGCTTGCTGCTCCGTCTTTTTTTCTTGGTTATGAATCTTTTTCGTTTTTTTTTTTGCAAATGCAACAACATCTAAGACTGTAAATTTTTATGAATGGTTCGAGTCACTCGAATCATTTATAAGTATTATAAGTATTTTTTTAAAGTTATGAATCTAAATGAGTAGGCTTATGAATCAAACATATTTCGATTGGTATGAGTTTGATGTCAACGCTGTACTTATACTCATTGCAACCTGTACTTGTAAATCAACGGTGTAGCGAGTACGAAAGAATCAGAGTAGTTAGATTTCAATATTGCTGAATGCTTATGAATAGCGAAAACACGATTCATTGCTGATCTCTGGTCGGGATATTCGTATGTCGAACTCCCTTCCTGTAGAGGTCTTTCCTATCACTTATTATATAAAGAGATTGAAATCTAGTGTCCACAAACACTACTCCCTCTTTCCTCTTTCCCATATCGTATTTTTATAGTTGCAACACAATACACTGCATGAGTAGGGGCTATACCCTGAGTGTCGGTCGTACAAAAGAAGTTTTTTCACAATATGAGTTAATAACACAATACTTGCTAGACTACGGCGGCTTTCGCTTGTACAGAGCATTCAAAGTAGCACGTACATAGCATCATTTTTTTGAAACTTCATATCGCTAGATTACCAGTTTGCCTCCTCTATCTATAATCAATCCAAATAGTCTTCCTTACAATTGGAATACGTTTTTAGTGGAAAACGTTCTCCAAACTTGCAACCTGCTAGCAGTGCCTTGAAATATGTTGCTCAGTTTCTTTCCATTTTGTTAAGAAGTTTTTGCTGTGCTTAGTGATGAGAATCTTGAAACCTTAAATTGCATTGAATAACTGCAAGATATGATAGACTACGGCGACTTGGACAGTGATATGTTAGGCCTTACTGGCATACTTATGAAATTTTCAATTTCTGTTTCTTATCTTATTTGCACTTTAAATTTATACAATTTTCAATATTCGCTGATTGATTTGTGTTGAAAAGTAATTGAATTTATTTACTTGACCGCCTCCGCATGCAGACTTTTTACGTTCATCTTTATTATGAGTATTAAAAAATTTCGAATTTATGGGATGGTATCCCATGTGAAGCATCGAACAAATCATAATGAATTATTACAGTTTATTTACAATTTATTTCAGCTTTTTATAGGCTTGAAGTAGGCAACTGTAGACAACATTTTTATCGATAATAACATGTGAGTTCTAGTTGCAAGTTCAATTAATAACCACAATAATCGTTTACAAAGGATACCATCCCCTCTTTTACTTTCGAAATGGTCAAGTTTTATGTCTTAATGCTTAGTGCAGTTGCCTATAAAAGTGGTGCTAAAATTGAAGAATGAAATATTGTTTTCCATTAAAGAAATAAATTGAGTTGTCAGCTGCCGGTTGCAAAGGCGTTAAGGCATTAATTAAAAATTGTCTTCTCCTATCACAGGTTTTGTCTCGAAAACCCAAATGCTAGACACCAGCTAATTTACAAAGACTTACAAGTCTTTGGATATTATTTACAGCGACAACAACTGTGTGAAGTTAGCACACAGGAAACGTGTGCTATGTGGATGACAGTTCATGTCTGACGTAAATTAAAAAGGTGTGAATGTAATTTACATGAATTTTTTATATGCAAAATAATGGACAAAACAATTACCCAAGATCTTAACAAACCTGTATGTTTGTTATACAAGGAAAAAACTCTGAAAGTAAAATAAAATTTTCATGAAAACTTTCTAATAAAACTTCAATGGCGAAAATAAACTGTAGGTCTCACTGTAAAATGAATACACACAACATTAGTGGTGTGAGAAACTAGATCTTAATCTTGACAGAAGGGTTGTAATGAAAAATTAAGTAAGTAAATAAGCCTTATCACTCCATATTCTTTGAGAGCAATGTTCACCAGGCCCTGACTTTCAACGGCAAGCACTATAGGATAGGTTAGGTTAGAGGACGTGTACTTGCCAATTAAGGCAAGCACAGTACACGGAGGTCGAATTGACGCATTGTACAACGTTCTAGTTTCTCACACCATTTATGTTGTGCGTGTTAAATTTTATACATGAGTGGTGGGACCTACAGTTTAAAGTCGACCCCGAACGACAGATTTTTGAGAAACTTTTCGTGACAATTTTATTTACTCTCAGAGTTTTTGCCAGAAATCTGCTGGGAGGAAGTCGCCGAAGAAATACTTTTTTTTATTTTGTCTTGATGTCTGGTCTGGGGTTCGAACAACACAACTACCTACAAGACTACGACGACTTCAAGCACTATAGATCGATGATTACCAATTTCAGTTGGTCTGAATTGTATGACCTGGAGACCAACAGAATATGGTTTCAAGAGAGCGGCACTACGTGTCACACAGCATGGTGATTTGAACTGGCCACCAAGATTATGCAATTTGACGTCTTTAGCGAGAGTTTTCTTGTATGGTTTTCTTAAGCCGCATGTGTATTCGAATAACTCACAAAGCAGAAAGGTCTTCGGAGCAACCATAGCCCATGCCATCTGTCACGACATAGTTAGTAGGTAGTGTGTTGGCTTATTAGACGTGAGGCCATGGTTCCAACCCCAGTGTTCGGCGACTTCTCCACAGCAGATTACTGGCAAAAACTCTGAGAGTAATTCAAATTGCCATGAAAAGTTTCTCAAAAGTCTGTCTTTCGGAGTCGTCATTAAACTGTAGATCCCGAAACTCATGTATAAAATTAGCACACACAACATAGGTTGTTGAGAAGCTAGGTCGAAATCCTAACCGAAGGGTTCTAATGACCAATTAAGTATGTATGTACATATGTATGTATCTGTAACATTTAGTGTGATATGTATGGGCCAGAGTCATGGTTAATTTGACCTTCCTGATACACTCCACCCAGAGGCTGTGGACGACATTATATTCCACACATAACGGCATCAATAGGTTTTTCAAACGAATAATAAATTTCTATGAAATCTCACACACACAGTTTGTACAGTTGGACAACAAATTATTGTTTTTAATTATATTTCAAACAAAATTTTTATTTTGTTTTATTTTCGATATTTTTAAAATTGAAAAACGCTCTACCGCAATGCAGATATGAGAATACCTACCCAGTACTCATACACTCAAACATGTGGCAGTACTGCAGCCTGTCTATATAAAACACAGACAAAAACTTTTTCAACTGTCTGTTAAAACGTTCCATTTGCAAAGCCTTGCCTTGCCTGCGGTTGATTTTTGTTGCACTGAAAATTGCAATGCGTATGTGAATATAGTTTCATGCAAATTTATGTCAGTTTATTTGGGTTTGTTAGCAAACGTTTAACATTTCATAACTTATAACAGTTTCTGTCATTCAAGCAAACATTTTCAAGTCAATTACAATTTCTTTTAATTTTTCAATCATATCAGAAGAGAAAAACTAAAATATTTTAAAACAAAATTATGCGGCTTTATTTAAAGCCACAGATTTATAAAATAAAATTAATTTTAAAAAACAAAAAAAATTGTTTCTCACTCGTCCAAATGAATGCTGGACCATTGTAGTTGTGTTGCTTGAGAGCCATACCAACAAGGCCTTCAAAGCTGATTTTTTAAACAACAGTGCCTTCAACAACGAACCTCATTTCTTACACGGTGCCGACGTAGAAATCAAAAATGAATGCTTATGGAGTTAGAAGATCTCAGCCACTGGTGCTTTGCTTTTACATCGCTTAACATTAAAATTATAAACAAAAGCTTCAAAAACAAAACAATGTAGCTACCAAACCTATTTACAAATTATCGTATTGCTTAGTAGAACAACAACCAACGGCATAAAAAATGGTAAACAAGTAAACAAAAATATGAGAAGTCACCGTAGTCTAGTAGGTAGTGTGTTGGCTTATTAGACGTAAAGCCAGGGTTCGAGCCCCAGGCCAGACAAAATACAAAAAGTATTTCTTCGGCGACATCCTCTCAGCAGATTTCTGGCAAAAACTCTGAGAGTAAATAAAATTGCCATGAAAAAGTTTTTCAAAAATCTGTCGTTCGGAGTCGACTTTAAACTGTAGGTCCCATCACTCATGCATAAAATTAACACACAACATAAGTGGTGTGAAAAACTAGGACGCTGTACAACGGCTCAATTCGACTTCCGGGTACTGTACTTGTCTTAACTGACAACTACACGTCCTCTAACCTTACCTAACCTAAACAAAAATACAACAACAAATACTACAAGAATAAATGTAAACAAAATACACAAACAACACTATAATAATAAATGTAAAGAACGATGTTTACATTTATAGAGATTTCGAGAAGATGAGATCACAGGCAAACGCCTTTAATAACATTCATCAGACTGTTTATCCTGTCAGATAAAAGGCAAGGCAAAGCAGGCGAGTGAGTTAGTGAAGTTCAGTCAGTCTTGTGTAAAGACATGGCGCGTTTGAAAATTGTAATCATGGTTTGAATGTCTCCGTTACAAAGATCTGTCGAATAATTGTCCAGTAATTGTTATTGTTTATACAAAGGTTATAAAAAGAGGAATAACCAAACAAAGCAATTGTTATTGTTTCAATCAAGTTGTGAACCGTGACACTCAGTACTGCGCGAATAATTAAGAATTCTAGTAAAACTAAACACAAATTAATTTTATTGTTATTGGTCATTAAAACCCTTCAGTCAGAATTACGACCTAGTTTCTTACACCACTTATGCCGTGTGTGTTAATTTTATCCATAAATGGGGGACCTACAGTCTAAAGTTGACCCCGAACAACAGATTTTTTTTTGAAAAACTTTTCATGACCATTTTATTTGACTCTCAGAGTTTTGCCAGAAATCTGCTGAGAGAAAATCGCCGAAGAAATACTTTTTGTATTTTGTTTTGATGTCTGGCCTGGGGCTCGAACCCTGGCTTTACGTCTAATAAGCCAACACACTACCTACTAGATTACGGCGACTTCAGACTATCGCTAGTACATTGCATTAAATGTACTATAAGCTAAGTTGCACGTACCGAAACCACACAATACTTACTAGTCTACGACGACTATAGCTTGTACAAAGCATACAAAGTAGTATTAGCAGTGTATTACGTAGCACCAGCTTATTGAAACCACATGTTACCAAATCACATGATGGCCTATTCTATCGTATTTTTTTACTATCGTAACCTTGTCACTAACAAAACCAAAGAGCACTCCTTATAATTGGAATTAATTTTTAGGCAGAAATGTTCTCCTAACCTGCAACCTTTAAACAGTGCCTTGAAATGTGTTGCTCAGTTGCTCTCCATTTCCTTAAGAAGTTTTCGCTGTGCTCAGTCATGAGAATCTTAGAACCTTCAATTGGTTTGGATGACTTCGAAATTCTACTTAGAAGTGCCTCGCAACTACCGGGATACCCAACACGTTAAGTTATTAGCATTATCCCTCCATATTCCTGGTTATGAAAGTAGTCGTATTCTAGTAGATAGTGTCTTGGCTTAATAGACGAGAGCTAGTGGTTCATACCTATGCTGAGACATATCGATTTCTTTTGGCATCTTGCTCCCTTCAGTATTCTACCAAAAACATAAATTGAAGCCAACACGGCTTTTCAATAACCTTAAGACAGACAAGATAGGATTCTTGTGGGACTAAGGACTGTAGTATCTAGAGTGACAGTCCTTGAGGTCAGTGATGTGTTTGGAAAGGATTGCTTTTCAGTAATTAAAAAACTCGATTTGCCATGTACGGGTACATCTCTTTCATCTGTTGTACTCCTTTGGTTTCATTACTTTACATTGCATACAAAAACAAACATCATCATTATCGCCTTCATTTTCAAATTCAACTCTCAGGAATTTATGCAAATGAAATGGCAGTCGATTACTTAAACCATGAGCATAACCGCTTTAATATTCACGATTATTGAGTAGGTTTTCTCTCATTTAAAATAAGGATGTTTGCTCTTGTTGCTGGCTAACGCTGCTACTGCTGCGTTTTTCAGGCTTTAGGTTACTTTGCGTAGAAGAACCTGACAGGCACGTATGAGATGTTTATTGCATACGGCATATGCGAGAAATGGAAGCAAGCAGTAACTGTAGCAAATTCTAACAATTTCTTTGTAATTTTCAAGTACGACAACAACAAAATGTGAATTTTGAAAACAGTTGGGCTGCAATTTAAACCAAGCGTTGGAGTATAATTTTCTAATGGACGTTCTACTGTAATATTACTTAGTTGAACAGCATAATCTACTTTTAAATGTACAAATAAAGTAATAAAAATAAACACGTTGATTTGAAATCGCCAACAAGTGCACTAAATTTCGATGTGCTCTAGATATACTGAATTACCTGAAATGCACGAGCCTGAATAAAATTTTAAATTCACACATTGACAGAGTACGCAGGCAGTCAGCTGTCGTGTTTAACAGTGCCACTTCTACCAAGGCAAGCTGCTTTATGGACATGTTCCTATTTAAGGAATACATAAACACATCCACGTCGCTGTATAGTTTGCTTATAACTTTCTGAATAGAACATATGACTTTAGAATACCAACTAAAGGTTTCTGGTCTGAAAATTTGGAGGCTCGCAATAGAACCATCAAGGTTTATACCACATCACATGGAATATATTGTTACGTTTTTACCTTTTAAAAATGTTTAAAATATGAGCTCGTAGATTTCAAATATAATAAAAATAAATTTGTGTTTAGTTTTAATTAAAATTCTTTATTGTTCGCACAATCCTGTGTGCCACTGTTTACAACTTGATGTAAACAACAACAATTGCTTTGTTTACACTCTTTGCATAAACAATAACAATTACTAGTCAGCTGTTCGTCAGACCTTTGTAACGGAGATCTTCAAACCACGATTACTCTCTTCAAACACATCGTGTCTTCACAAAAGACTGACTGAACTTTTACTAACTCCGTTGCCTGTTTTGCCTTGCCTTTTATATGGCCACGTAAACAGTGTGATGAATGTTCTTGAAGGTGAATGTTCGTGGTTTAAATGTAAACATCGTTGTTTCATTATTGTTGTTTGTTTGTTTTTGTTTACATTTGTTCTTGTAGTGTTTGTTGGTATATTTTTGTTTACTTGTTCATCATTTTTTATGCTGGTGTTTGTTGTTATATTACGCAGTACGATAATTCAAAAACGAGTTAATTGTTTTTGTTTTTGTAGCTTTTGTTTATAATTTTAATGTTAAACGATGTAGAAGCAATGTAGATTTTTCCATTTTCGTAATAATATATTATGTTCGTTTGCTATTATTAAAATCATTAAATAATTGATGGGGTCCACGGATTGATGTTTTTTTGAGCTGATAACATCACAATTGTTTTGAAGACGTAAAGTTCTTATTAAAAGCTTTTTGCCTATTTTATCTACCTTACTCGGCTGTAATATATGCTGGTGTGCTCCTTTTCTATCCACTTCCTATTGTTTCTATACACTCTACTCTTAACTCCTTGATAATAGCCTAACCTTATGGTAAGTTAAAAAAAAATTCGTAACAATAGGGTAACTAGGGGTTCTGATATTAAACTTTATTATATGGTGCCGTTTCATAGCCATTCTGATAGTGTTACAATGCTTGTTGGGTGGCAGAATTTTCCATAAAAATCTCTTCAGTTACTCGAACATTCAGGTTGCGATTAAGTCTTTAAAATATTTGGATTTCTCAAAGAAATTTTGAATCATTGAAAGCCAAGTCTTATATGGGTTCCCGATCAGAATGATATCGTTGGAAATTGCATTGTTGATGAGCTGGCCAGGACAGGTACTAATCTCCGAAACTACCACCACCTCCTGCATAACTTAAAGATCTTATGCTCTAAGACGATATTAAAATGACATTAAAATGCCTTAAATGATGACTTGATGATAGAGAAGGGATTTTAAAACATATTCTGTGCTAGCGTTCTGCTTTGCAGGAACTCATATGGAAATATAGTCTAGTCGCTGTAGTCTATTACGTAGAGAGCTGGCTTATTGAACGTGAGGCCATAGTTCAGACATCTCCAACAAACACAAATATGAGAAAATATTTCTTCGACGACTTCCACTCAACAGGCTTCTGGCAAAAAATCTGAATGCAAAATTAAATTGCCATGAAAATGTTTCTCAAAAATCTGGCTTTCAGAGTCGACTTTAAACTGTAGGTATCGCCACTCATGTATAAAATTAACACACACAACATGAGTGGTGAGAGAAGCTAGATTGTAGTCCAAAGGATTGTAAATACAAATTATGTACACACAGTTACTAAAGTATACATACTGTTGACAAATTTCAGAAATTTTTTAACCAATCCGTTTTCGTTGAAAATCTTTATAGTTTCCTCGATTTTAAGGCGGCCTTTTGCATTGGTTAAAAAATTTCTGATATTGAACTGAATTGTGGCCCTGCACAGGCCCACAAAAGTATACATCCGACTAACAAATTTCACAAATTTCTGAACCAATGCAAAAGACAATTATAAAGATTTCCAACGAAAACGGATTGGTTAAAAAATATCTGAAATTTGTTAACCGTATGTATACTTTTGTGGCTGAGTGTATGTATACATATGTACAAACGATTTGAAATCATGGGCATCACAAGTAGACGACTTGCCCTGTTTACCAATTTTCTTGTGGAGGTTTCTTAAGTCCCTGGTGTAGCGAATAGGCTACAAATAACAGCGGCCCTTAAAGCCAAGACAACACAAGCCATCGTTCAAATTCAGCCTGATTTATATGCCAGAGTCAAGGAAAATTGGACATTTTGTATGCACTTCACTTATAGAAGCCGTGGCAGACAATTGAACGATGTTATCATGTTCCAGACATAATGGCATCAGGAGGTCTTACAAACAAATAAAGACTTTCGTTGGTACCACACATATACACTTAGTTTTATTTACAATAAAATATAATAAACCCTTCGTAAGAGACCCGGTACAATTGATTTCATACAATTTTCATTCTTTAGTGTTGATCTTATTGGTAAATCACAAGATCAAAATAATTAAACTGTCGATAGCAATTAAGGATTGTCTTTTCCCATTGACTTTAGTTTTCATCATAGTACAACAATAATAATTGCTTGTCATGGAAACCATTTTCAGCGGCAAACGTCTCAACAGCAACAGCCAATGTCAGTCAATCAACAACAGCAATTTCCTGGAAGAAATAAATAAAGAAATAAAAGGTCAAGACTAACATTTAATGCTTATGTTGTAGTTTCGTAGCGAAGTTTATTTTTAGATTTAAAAAGTTTTTCTCATTACTAGATGAACAAGTTAAGCTGCCACTGCAAAAAATTGATAAGAATTATTACAGATTTTTAGCAAACACTTGTTAGTTGCTCGTGTTTGATGGAGGTGTTAAAAAAATAAAAATTTAACTTGTAAAATATTGTGATACGGTTTAGCACTGTAAATAATAATAGCAGATGGTGAATGCCTTTCATCGCGACAAATAAGGCCTGATGAATGATGATAAGCAACAAGAGTATATTCGGCATTTGAATTATGAATTATGATTATGAATTTTCATTCAAAAGTATTACAGAGATATGCGAAGCTGACATAACTCCAGATTATTGCTACGTCGAGGAAATCCGTTTACCAGTATATAACCTGAAAAAAGAAACGGAAGATAATAAAAATCTCGCTCAAATTCTCTATGAAAGTGGAAGAGGCTATTTTAGCAAAGATGGAACAATTTAGTCCGTCTTAACACCACATACTGGTAGATTCCGTATTCATAATATTGTTACGTTTTTGCTATTTAAAATGTTTGAAATATGACCTCGTAGATTGCAAATAAAAATAAATTTATGCTCAGTTTTAATTAATTTCTTTATTGATCGCACAATTCTGTGCATCACTGTTCACAAATTGATGTAAACAACAACAATTGCTTTGTTGCACTCTTACGCGTAAGCAATAACAACTACTATTCAATTTGTTCGATAGATCTTTATAACGGAGATCTTCAAACCAAGATTACTTTCTTCAAACACAGCATCTTCATACAAGACTAACTTTGTCTTGCCTTTTATACCACAGGATGATCTTCAAGGAGAATGACTTCGTCTTCTCGAAATCTCTATAAATGTTTTTTTTATATTGTTTTTTTGTTGGTATTTGGTATTTATCATGTAAAAAAGTCCATTGTTTTTGTTTTTGTAGCTTTTCTTTACAATTAAAGCGATGTGCAAGCAAAATAGCATTTCCATTTTTGTAACAATATTTTAATTTATTGAAAACCCTTAAATCTTATGGATCAAACCCCAGGTCCAATATCTTCAACTAAATGTAATACGAAAAATATTTCTTTAGCAACTTCTTTTCAGCAGATTTCTGTATTTCAGAATCGACTTTGAACTGTAGGTTCTGCCGCTCATAGATCAAATTAAAACACAAAACATAAGTGGTATGCAGCCCAAGCTCTGACTAACTTACTCGATGAGTTTGGTGGAATTCAGTCAGTATAGGGATTGCGCTTACTTGTGCTTTGGTAGTTAAAGCTACCACTCTAACCTAACCTAACCTAACATAACTGATGTGAAAAGCTAGATGTATGTGTCACGTATGTATAGTTTTATTGATATTTGTGTTCAAATACATACCCAGGTATGCAGTTGTTAACGTAAAGGGTAGATATGAGAAAATGATTTAACAAATTTTCTCCAAACTTTATTATGTTACACAGAAATTTCAGAAAAAATGAAATCCTCTTTCGGAGTTGCAGAGTTCTTAAAATTCAAAACATAACCAGGTTAAATGAATTTAATTTTCTCTGGGTGTCACCCCTAAAGCGTATGAGTAATATTCATTGATTCATTCTGGGCTGTCAAAAACTACATTTTTTTCCTTCGATTTTTAAATTTCAATGCAACAAATATTTTAATTGAAACATATTAACTACAATCCCTACAGCATATTGAGAAATTTAAAAGTCTAAATTTGAAAATGCAATAAAACAAAAACGCTTACAAGAAAACGTTGCGGTCAATCTCCACGAGGGCCATTGTCGAGAACTATAGAGATAAGAGAAGGGATGAGAGACGCCTTTTCAGACGCAAGAAGAGGGAGCAGGAAAGGCGTGAGTGTGAGGAAGTCGAGATGTATAGATGTACGAATTACGCTCGATAATTCTATCAATTGGTTAAGAGTCTAACCGAGGGTTATAAACCCGTAGCGTCGACACACACCATCTTTTTGTCAACTATAAGGCAGCCTTCGATGGCCCCATAAGAAGAAGGGTTTTTATTGCAATATTTGAGCTCGGTATACCTGCGAAGCTGATAAGGCTATGTAGAATTACGTTGAGCATTTCCTGCAGCTCCGTCAAGGTAGGAACGGACCTCTCCGAACTTTTTGATACCGTGCGAGGTTTCAGGTAAGGCGATCCCTTATCATTTGACTTCTTCAACTTCGTCATGGAGAGTGTTCTGCGGAAGACGGGAGTGCATCTCAGCTGCTTGCGTACGCTGACGACATTGACATCATAGGGCGTACCAAGCGAGAGGTTACTTCTGCCTTTAGTGCTATTGAATGGGAGTCTACTAAGATGGGTCTGGCAGTAAATGAGGGCAAAACAAAGTATATGTTATCGACAAGTAGAGACCTGCGGCGTACTTATTCTCAGATTATGGCCGATAACTATACCTATACTATAACTATACAATTTTCGTGCACTTTTTCGAGTGTATGTGTCATATTTCGGTGATGGTTTGTCGGCATAACACTTTCCGTTAACGGTGCCCCACAGAAAATAGTCCAATGGTGTCAAAACGCACCTTCTTGGCGACCAATTTACATCGTCATTTCGCCTAATTAAACGGCTATCAAACATTTGACGCAATAAATCAATTGTGACATGAGATGTGCAGCAAGTTGTTTCATACTGTTGAAACCCACCATCGTTCACATCAAGGGCTGGTATAAAAGAAGCTCGGTTATCATGGTGCGATAGGTGTCTCAGTTGACCTTAATGATTGCGTTGCCCTCATTTTCAAAGAAATATGGACCAATGATGCCTCCGCTCCACAAGCCGCACCGAACAGTCACTCATAATGGGTGCATTGGCTTCTGTAAGATCACCTGGGGGAATTCTGAACCCCAAACACAGCAATTTTGCTTATTAATGTACCCAACAAGATGGAAATGAGCTTCATCCGAAAAGATCATTTTTTGCAAACGCGAGATCATCGTGGAGTTGGCCCAATAAATTACAACGTTGCACAAGCGTAAATCGCTTCATTACGTTCAGTGGAGATAATATACTGAATTTGGTGACAGAATAGAATGACAGATTCTAAATAACTTATGGTTCAAATTTAAACCGATATCCATACATGTATATTCCAATCAACTTTCAAATAATTTATCAGCAACAAAATCTAACTTCGATTACAATAAAAACCATTTAATATTTTTTATTTCTTTATTTATTTCTTATTTATTTTATTTAATTGTATTTGGCGTTGCTTGTTTGCTTTAATTATTTTTTCTATTTCGGTACATACAATTAAAAATCGATTTTAGCGAAGGAGTCAACACTTGACATTGAATTTCGATGTTAAAATTGCTTACAGAGTAGGGTAGTGCAATGATCTGGCCACAGTAAATTAGGCACTATGACTCTAACTTAATAACTCTGCCACCATATCACTTGAGTGTACTGCTGTACATATTAATTTTCTTGAAATGCAAATATTTCATCCTGCTCATGTCGACATTAGTACAGACGATGTGGCTGATGTTTATGGGGTTGAACTCTTCTCTTGGTAGCCGGTAATCTATGCAATGTACTGTACTCACTTAAAGCGGGAGGTGTTGCCAAAGTTAGATACATGCTAGAAAGAAGGAAAAAGAAAAATGTTAATAAAATTAACAATAAATAATTTTTTTTTTTATATAACGTTTGTTTTAAAAACAGTGGGTAAAAAATTATCGCTTTTAAATCCTTAAGCAATTGGTCAAATAAATAAATTCGAAATAAATTCGTTTGTATGGCCGCAAGCAAAGCAATTTTGCAATTGTAGCCTAAGGTAAGCTGCATGCGTATAAGGACAAGGGCAAAAAAGCATAACCATAACAAATGAAGTCACCATAGTCTAACAGGTAGTGTGTTGGCTGTTTAGACGTAAGGCCACGTTTCAAGACCCAGTTCAGACATCAAAACGAAATATTAAAAAACACTTCTTCGGCGACTTCCTCTCAGCAGATTTCTGGCAAAAACTCTGAGAGTAAATAAATAAATTTGCCATGAAGAGTTTCTCAAAAATCTGTCGTTTGGAGTCGACTTTAAACTGTAGCTCCAGCCACTCATGTATAAAATTAACACACACAACATGAGTGGTGTGCGAAGCTAGGCCGTAATCCTGACTGAAGGGTTGTAATGGCCAATTATGTATGTAAGTAATATGTATAACAAATAAAAAATAAACAATTCATCGGTTCTTTATCAATGGTGTCACCAAAAGTTTTTTTCCATACATCGCGTTTTTAAAAACCTATATTTCATGCATGTTATTGTATTGACAGCACAAGTTCTCTCACTGTGAGCAATAATTTTGCTGCGAATAAAAATATAAGTTAGCCTAAAAGCAATGCATCAGAATCTTTGCTTGTTGTCGTGCTGCCTTTCAAACAAACACTTCTATACACACCCATGTATTTTATTTTTGACAGATTGTTGCGTTTGCTACGTTGCGTTTATTGTGTTTATAGCATAACTGAAAAGAATTTTAAAATTAAAAAAGCGCGCTTAGATTAGGTTTCAATAGAAAATATTTGAGTATTTAGTTAAACTAAAAGACAGCAGCTAAGTATTGATTTATTGACTTAAAGTTATTGAAAAGACTTGTAGGGTATTACAATAGTTACAAGACACTTATAACTGAACTCTTGCAGTTATTCCACCAAATTTAAGGTTTCAAGATTCTTGTATCGGAGCACAGCTTAAACTTCTTAACGAAATGGAGAGAAACTAAGCAACATATTTCAAGGCACTGCTACCAGGTTGCATGTTAGGGAACATTTCCGCCTACAAAGTTACGAAGTTTGAAGAACATTTTCGCCTAAAAATTGATTTCAATTGTAAGAAGTGCTCTTTGGCTTAGTTCGTGACAATGTTACGACAGTAAAAAATACAATAGACGAGCCAACCTGGTGATTTAGTTTTAAAAGGCTGATGCTACGTGATACACAGCTCGTAGCACTTTGGATGTTTTGTACAAGCAATAGTCGTCGTAGTCTAGTAAGTATTGTGTTGGCTTATTAGACGTGAGGCCACGATTTAAACATCAGGTCATGAAATATGAAAAAATATTTTCTTTTGGTGACTTCCTCTCAGCAGATTTCTGATAAAATTGCTACGAAAAGTTTCTCAAAAATCTGTCGTTCCGAGTCAGTTTGAACGTGTAGGTCCCACCATTCGTTTGTACAATTTAACGCACACAACATAAGTGGTGTGAGAAGCTAGATCGCGATTAAAGGATCGTAATGAACAATTATGTATGTGTGTGTATGCTCTGCAAACTCATACAGTTTATTCATAAAATATTGGGAACTCGATCTAATACAAGCTGGGCAATGACATAAAAAAAGTTCCATCGCTTGATATTGATAAATACTATCAATACAAACACATAAGCAAAAAAGAAAAGAGCACCAAGCAGAGCAAGCCACGACGTTCTAGTAAGTAATTTAGTGTTCGTACACGATTCATACTTATTTTGTGATTCGTGTATATAAGTTGAGTTATGGAGAGTCGAAATCAACAACATCATACGTGTTGTCAAGTATGAAAATGATGAGTACTTCAAACTTTGATTATGAGTAGACGTTCTATGATATTAAAATAAGTATGAATGCGTATAAGCTTCAAAAATTATGAGTATGATTCGATTCTACTCATTTTTTTGAATACTCATTGCTGCTCTCTGATTCACACACACACACACATATATATTGTGTGTTATACTATGACCAAACATTTTTTCCTTGCGTTTAATATACTCAGTAGAGTCAGTATAAGCAATGTTTGTGTAAAGAAATGTAAGTAACAGCAGCAACGAACACAGAAAATGAAAGGAAAAATACAAATGAAAACACAATGAAAACATAAACTTCATAGACTACTTATCTATATTAGTCATCCATCCATCCAACAATGTAAAGGATTCATCGAAATACAGACAAACATTGAGTGGAGGAAAGAACGCAAATAAAATTGTTGTGATGGGTATGATAAACAGAAATTAGTATTAAGCCTCGAGGGAAATGTACAGACATACGACACTGTTATGGCAATGACCAGAACCAGACACATTTGTATTCACTTATGGTCTCAACTAACAGTATCTAAAATATTAATAAAACTGATAACATTATCCAATAGAAACTATATAAACGAAAAAATGTGTTCCCCATGGAGACATTTGTATCTTTCATGGCGTCTATAGACGCCAAATTTTGGTCATAAGGAATTTCATAAGAAATACAGTGAGCATCAAAAGAAACTGTACACTATGGATAAAATTCTAATAAACACCAAACCCGACGTTTACTACCTAAGGATAGTGTCCGAACAAATTGTTTCAATATTAAAAACTAGCAATGAAATAGGTTTAAAATATGAATAACGGTAGTTTATTAATGTATTGTTACGTTTTTACCTTTTAAAAAGCGTTTAAATTATGAGCTCGTAGATAAATAAAATAAAAATAAATTTTTGTTTTTCCATAAAATTGAGTGTTTGCAGTGCTGTTATAATATATTATTCGTGATCAATTTATCAGCAGTATAAATAATGTCTTCTTCATCAGATGTATGGATAAGAACTCGTCATTTCGATTTGTTTTCAAGTTTTTGAAGTAATTATGGTTAACAGGAGGAATGAATTTAAGCAGATCCATCATGTCTCTCCTTTTTTCCCTTGTCACAGTTCTGCCTTTAGGATATAATAAAGGCTGATCTAAATTTTTCATACTTTCTAAATCTTCATTATAGTCATATTTGAATTGTATGAGATGGGGTTTGACCTTTCTAACTTTGTACAGCGTATTTTAAGCCAATTTACTGGAACCCTGTAATGGCAATTAGACTGTGCTTGACTAATCTTATTTTACTTTAATTCTGGTAAGAAGGCACTAATATTTGACATTATCATGAAATGCTGGCTAGTGTATTTGAGGTGGACAAAAAACTTACAGTAACTGCAAATTGATAACTGTTATCATTCGACGGTTGCTAGCGGTGCATTTGAATTGCGTTATTGAAACGATTTACATAAGAGTATGGAGTTAATCAAAATGTCTTCTGAAATAAATTATTTATTATTCAATGGCCCAAAAAATTTGTCGTTTAATGGTGTTAATCTTTACTGTTTAGGAAAGTTATAATAAATATAAAAAGTTATGACTATCGCAAGTGCTTTGACGCATAAATTTAAGATTCTTCAAAAAGTGAAGTTAATCACTTTGTGCACTGAACGGCTCAATTCGCACAATTCCTTGTGCTACTGTTCACAACCTGATGTAACAACAACAATTGCATTTTTTGTTATTCCTCTGTTTATACCCTTTACATAAACAATAACAATTACTAGACAATTATTCGACAGATCTTTGTAACGGAGATCTTCAAACCACGATTACTTTCTTCAAACACACCCGTCTTCATACAAGACTGACTGAACTTTACTCACTCAGTTGCCTGCTATGGCTTGCCTTTTATATGGCAAATTAAACAGTCCGATGAATGTTTTTAAACGCGTATGTTCATGACTTCGCCTTCTCGAAATCTCTATAAATATAAACAAGGATCCTTGTCTACATTTATTATTGTAGTGGTGTTGGTGTATTTTGGTTTACTTGTTTACTATTTTTTATGCTGGTATTTGTTGTTCTATTAAGCAGTACGATAATTTGTAAACAGGTTTGTTTACTGCACTGTTTTGTTTTTGTAACTTTTGTTTACAATTTTAATGTTAAGCGATGTAAAAGCAAAACACCAGTATCTAAATTATTCATTTTCGTAACAGTATATCTTCGAATGTACAGTTTCTTTTGACGCTCACTGTATATCTAGAAATACCAGCAGGTTGACCCCTTATCCAGCTAGCTAGTGTTTATAAATACATAGCTATTATTTGTTCTCAAGCATGGTTGACATGCTTTGTAATGCATTGACGTGTTATTACATGGAGATGCAAATGATTTTATCGCATTAACATTAACTTAACTGTTCTTCCTTCATAGAATATCTATTAAAAAGTTATTACAATTCTTTTAACTTATTACAATTCTTTTAACTTTTAGTACTTGTTGTGTTGGCTTATTAGACGTAAAGCCAGGGTTCAAACCGCAGGTCAGACATCAAAACGAAATGTGAAAAAATATTTCTTCGGCGACTTCCTCTCAGCAGATTTCTGGCAAAAACTCTGAGAGTAAATAAAATTGCCATGAAAAGTTTCTCAAAAATCTGTCGTTCGGAGTGGACTTTAAACTATAGGTCCCGCCACTCATGTATAAAATTAACACGCACAACCTAAGTGGTGTGAGAAGCTAGGTAGTAATCCTGACTAAAGGGTTGTAATGTCCAATTAAGTAAGTACAAGAAGCCTAATTGTTTCTCTTTCAAAATCAGGTGTGAGTGCCAGCGCTTTCCTTTAACAGAACAGCTTGGGGGGCTTGTGAATGTTCTCTAAACATTACTACTAGCTTATGCCTATATATTCTATCTTACGCCTATTTATCAAATAAGTTCGATTACACTACTAAGGAAGCATACGTTGTAACATAATTAGCCTTTGAGAAAAAAGGAAAGTTTTTAATATCCATCAGGAGAACTATGCAAGCGGCGAGCAGTATATGCAAATGTGTGTCTCCCGGCGCGGAGTTGAATATATGTGTCCTTAGTAGCACATTTAACGTCAACAACATCCGTGCGCATGCTCGAATGTCTTATGATATGTTCGAAATGAGGCCGCTAAAACTGGGTCACTGAGTGAATGAAGTTAAAAAGACACTTCGTTGTTCAAACGTTGGAGTTGAAAGCATTGATCGGCGCAACACTGATCGTGCAGGTATTACCTAATACTTCCGGCAGTATTACAACCTAGCTTCGCACATCGCTTGTGTATGTCAATTTAATCCATGAGTATCTGGACCTACAGTTCAAGTCGACTCCGAAAGAAAGAGTTTTTAAGAAACTTTTAATTGCAATTTACGTTTACTCTCAGAGTTTTTACTAGAAATCTGCTGAGAGGAAATCGACGAAGAAATATTTTTTCATATTTTATTCCAGATGTCTGAGTTCAAGATTGAACCGTGTCCTTACGTCTAATAAGTCAACATGCTACCTTCTAGACTATGGCGAATGTGAAATATAAGATCGTTTAAATCTCTTGCACCTACTTGCTCCTTACCCAAGCAACTAGCAACTAGCAACTTCGTTAAAGGAGAGCCTCTCATTATCACGGTTATACCAACACAAACCAGTTTCTGTAACTTATTCAAACTGCCCTGAGATATTTTCAAGAATTTATTTATTTAACGCAGGTGTTAAATATTAAAAGTTCGCTGTCTTATCAATGATGTTTCCAACTTTAAATATGAAATTTTGTTTATCACATATATTTAAAATTTGTTTTGCAAACTTTTAACTGCTTTGCCGGAAAAACTTTACTTATGTAGCTATTCTGTCTATTCTTGTAAGCATTATTGATGGATAGGTTGCTACTATAACTACATATAATAGCGAACAACTGAATTATTTTTACAAAAGAATACCCAGTTTAGAAAGCTCTTGTATTACCTTTGTTGCAGCTATGGTGACATAAAGGCAGAATCATTCTTGTGTGATCCTTTTGTAATGCAGATTTGCCATCTTATTTTGCTTGTACATGTTTACATTATAATATGTTTTGCAAGAATTTAATTGTAGTTATTTTGCTGCTAATAATTTTGAGAGATTTAAAAATATGTTTTGAAATTCCAATTTTTTCTCCTTTTTTACATACAGTGAGCGTCAAAAGAAACTGTACATTACAAAAGAATACACATTACTAAATTACCGTTATTTTTATTTTAAAATTGTTTCATTGCCAGTTTTTAAAATCGAAACAAAAAAAATTATAAAAATTAAAAATTTTGAAAATATTGTCAAATTTTTTCGGTCACCCTCCTAAGTGGTTAAAGTTGAATTTGGTGATTGTTAGTATTTTATCCATAGTATTGTACAGTTTCTTTTGACGCTCAATGTACATTTATAAAGGAATAATAGGACTCTGATCTGCTATTTACTATTGATTACAATCGTTTGTAACAACTTTTTTATCAATTTTATTTTTGTTATAATTTTTAAATAAATTTTTAAACATAGTTTTCCTTTTCATATTTGTGTTTAGTTTTAAAATTTTTTATTTATTTTTTTTAATTTCAAATGTTTTATTTTTTTATTTTTTATTTTTTTGTTGTCTTTTTGCCAATCAGTTCTTATTTACCATTTTATTTATTTTTATTTTATACTAATTATTCTTCTTTAAATTTATATTTCAGTTTCCTTTTTGATTTTTTATTGTTTCCCCTTCATAGCACAAGAATTGCGGAAAATGTGCACTTTTTTCGTTTCTTTTGTAGGCCAAAAGCAACTACATATTTCAGTTTCGTTTTGTTAGAATTTTTATCCGCATTTACGTAAAATCTTTGGTAAACAGCAAACATTTCGCATAATCTTTGCCACACGAATACCAAATTATTTGAATATCTCGTCTATACTGAATTCATTCTGTTTATCAAATTATGAATTTGGCGCATATGGCTGATTCAACGAGTATGAGTTGTAGTGTTGTAGAGCTTAAGTATGTAAAGGGTGTTTTTTACAGAGGTATAGAACTTTAAGTTGGCATTACTTTTCAAGATGGCGACCGATTTAACAGCAGTCAAGTGATTTATTCTCAGTTTGGTTTGGCAATTCATCATGAATAGACTCACGCCTGAACAACGCTTGCAAATAGTGCAATTTTATTTCGAAAATAATGGTTCTGTGCGTAAAACGTATCGCGCACTACGTCCATTTTATCGTCGACAAAATCGTCCATCAGAGCAGTTAATTCGATTAACCATGGAACGTTTTCGCACCACGTTTACTCTTATTGATAACTCGCATCCCCAGAGACGCTGTACGGTGCGTACAGAAGAAGCTATTGCTGCTGTAGAGCGTAGCATTGAGGAAGACCCGAATGAGTCCATCCGCCATCGAGCACAGGAATTGGATCTGTGTCCATCCACTTTATGGAAGATTTTGCGGAAGGATCTTGTTTTGCGTGCTTACAAAAACCAACTCGTGCAAGATTTGAAGCCAAACGATCATCAAGTAAGGCGTAGATTCGTCGAATGGGCCCAAAACGAGATTACCGTTGTTCCCGATTTTCATAAGCGAATTTTGTTTAGCGATGAAGCGCACTTCTGGTTGAATGGCTACGTCAACAAACAAAACTGCCGCATTTGGAGTGAAGGTAATCCTGAAGTGTATGTGGAAACACCGTTACATCCAGAAAAACTGACTGTTTGGTGCTCTTTACGGGCTGGTGGAATCATTGGTACGTACTTTTTCAAAAACGATGGTGGCCAGAACGTTACAGTCAATGGTGATCGGTATAGAGCCATGATTACTAACTTTTTCATTCTTGAATTGAATAACCATGATGTCCAGGAGATGTGGTTTCAACAAGACGGCGCAACATGTCACACAGCTCTTGCCACAATAGATTTATTGACAGACACGTTTGGTGACCGCCTAATTTCACGTTTTGGACCTGTGAATTGGCCTCCAAGATCTTGTGATTTAACACCGCTAGACTACTTTCTGTGGGGCTATGTAAAGTCATTGGTCTATGCGGTAAAGCCACAAACGCTTGACCATTTGGAAGACAACATTCGCCGTATTATTGCCGATATACGGCCACAAATGTTGGAAAAAGTCATCGAAAATTGGACGTCCAGATTGGACAACATCCGCGCCAGCCGTGGCGGTCATATGCCAGAAATCATATTTAAAATGTAATGCCACAATATTATCTTTCGGATAAATAAAATTCATGTCAATCGAATAATTCATCGTTGTTTTATTGCAACTTAAAGTTCTATACCTCTATAAAAAACACCCTTTATATGTAATCGGTTCAAAGAAAATATTTATTTCATTCATACATACACAAGTGAGCTGCACTCACATGTGGTTCTCTCTCAGTTATTGTTTGCTTTTATGTGGAATGTATTCGAAACTCCCTTGCTTGTATATATATAGTGTGACCATAGAAACGCTTTGAGAACAAAAATCTGGTCACACTGTATATAACAACACATGTGGATCTAGTTCAGTTGTGTTCATTTTTTGATACCGTTCAGAGAGTACCACAGAAAGTTTATTTCCAATCATTTTAATAAGCAAGAGAGTTTTTATTTATCCATTCTCCGTTCTCAGTTCCTAACCTTTTGTTTGATGTTTTGTATTTAGTCAGTGATGCCAACTCTTAGGACACCAAACGCGTGAACAAATATGAAAAACGGGCTAAAAAGGGCTAAATTGAAAAAATTACGTTTTTAGTACAATACAATTTCATTTTTTTTTTTTTCAAAAAAGCGCAAAAAGGGGGCTAAAATTAAAATAGTCTTTTCAGATAAAAACACCACAATTTTAAATCGTTCTTCCGTTTCTGAATGTCTGACCAGGTCATAGTGTTTAGCGGCGATTTGCATGTTGCAGTAAATAGATACTGCTTTAGATTCATCTTTACAAGGCTTTATCCATTTCTTAAAAAGGGGACCTGTCTCCCAAACTTTACGATATCTTTGCGTGTAGCGCTCCATCTAAACATAGCATAGCATTTACATTAAAGACACATCCAAGAATATTAAATTATGACTTACTAAAAGTTATATACTCATATACTTATTAATATGTTTTTTATCAATGCCTAATTATTAGGTTAGGTTAAGTTAGAGGACGTGTACTTGTCAATTAAGACAAGTACAGTAACCGGAGCTCAAATTGATATCCTAGTTTCTCACACCACTTATGTTGTGTGTGTTAATTTTATACATGAGTGGTGGGACCTACAGTTTAAAGTCGACAGAAATCTGCCGAGAGGAAGTCGCCGAAGAAATAACTTTTGTATTTTGTCTTGATGTCTGGGCTGGGGCTCGAACCCTGGCTTTACGTCTATAAGCCAACATACACTACCTAATAGACTACGGCGACTCCATTATTAAGTAAATACAATTTTAAACTTTCAACAAAGCTCGTGTTTCTCGGTATTTTTATTAATTTAAGAAGAAACCAAGAAATAGAAAAAAAAAGTGCTGCCACAATGGCTTACAATTCGAGAAACATAATATAATATTGCCATATAGAGTTAAATGAAAAACGGGCAAAAAGGGCTAAACAAAAATGCTGAAAAGCGCGTTTTTTAGTTTAGGGCTAAAAATTATTTTTCGCGTTAAAGGTACTTCAAAAAGGGCCAAATCTAGCCCGAAAAGGGCTAAGTTGGCATCACTGTATTTAGTTATGTAAGCTTCTCTTAATCAGAAGTTAGTTGCAGTTTGAGCAAATAAGTAATTTTAGTTTCTTCTCTTCTATAAAAGTTTAGAGCGTTCTTTACAGATGTTTTTGAAAAACACTTCTATAGGAAGTGAGAGAGAGAGAGAGAGTTTTAGTATTAAAAAAACAAATGAGAGATTTAATTTATTACTTCCACAAGAGTTCCAAACTAGTGCTCTTACTGTATTTTCTTTACATTTTATTTTAATTCTTTAGCGTCTCATACGCTTTTCATTTGTGCTTTTAATTTAGTATTTAATAGTTTGATTCTGTAAGACGAATGGTTTTATATATACGTGTGTTTGTATGCAAAGCACAAACAAAATTAAAAACTACTTTAATATGCGGGAAACCATTGACAAAATAGGACATTATTGATGTTAAAAGTTGCAGTTTGTCATATGCAAACTTTATAAACCATACTTGTCTACGCATTTTGATTCAAATTCAATGTAAATTTATTACCATCCTATTGTAAACATTTCTTTTACAGAGAAACAAATGTAAATAAGTTGTACCTAACCTGGTATAAACTGAGAAGAATAAAATATTATGATGGTTCATATACATTAACACTCTTAACTCTGACATAATGGAGCCATGTTGTATAGCAGCTTTTATTATACAAACAACATGTTGCTTTACCTTCGTATTATTAGAACAATGCAATCAAACAAAATGTTTAACTAGAAACTGTTGCATGGTGGGATAATGTTTTCAAACAATGCAAATTAACAGAACATGTGTCTTAACATTGCCTTATACTGAGAGTATCTCTCTCAACTTGTTGTTGAAAAAGTTTTCTTATGTTAAAGTTGAACAAGAAAACAATGTTAATGAGTATTATATCCAACTGTAATGGAACATGTTGATATTGTACACACCTAATTCAACTTGTTTTTTAATGTTCTCTGTTAAATTTAAAATGTTCGATAGTATTTAAAGATATCAACATGTTGATAATCATATTTAAAGTAGATTAATGGCAAGTTTTTGCTCAATGCTGACATAATGTTAAATAATATAACAATAATGGATTCAACAGTATTTCAACATGTTGATATGTTCCTTATTTTAAGAAATTTCTGTTGTTATATTCAATCTGTTATACACCATAAACAAGAGGATGGTACATGCTTTCATAAAAGTTGATTTTTATAAACAATGTTGCCAAGCAGTTTCATATTATCTGTAAATAAATTTAAAGAAGTATAACTAATGCAACTTTAAATGCATACTAAGCTGAGTTGTAACTTGGAATATAAGTTGATATAAAGTCTTATAGAACTGAGACATGTTGCCTTTATAATGTTGGATTAAATTTGCTTCGACACCATGTTAAAATTTTGAATAAATTTTTTTTTTAATTAAGTCACCGTGAGGTTGAGCATTTACTGTCAGTTGAAAAGAGAAGATAATTCGATTTTTTTAAGCTCATACATACATATATAACGTACATAATTGGTTATTACAACCCTTCAGTCCTTCACTACCTAGCTTCGCACACCACTTAAAATACGTGTGTTAATTTTATACATTAAAGGCGGGGGATTTTCAGTTTAAAGTCGACTCCGAAAGACAGATTTTTCAGAAACTTTTTCATGGCAATTTTTATGAACGCTTAGATTTTTGTCAGAAGTCTGCTGAGAGGAAGTCGCCGAAATAAATATTTCTTTCATATTTCGTTTTGTGCAAGATGTCTGACCTGGAGTTTGAACCGCGGCCTCACGTCTGGTAAGCCAACACACTACCTACTAGACTACGGTAAGAAATTCAGCTTAAATCGCCTTAAAACATGGCATTTGACTAAAAGTAGATGCTTCTGTGGTATTACTGCGCTGCAAAGATTTTTCTAAATTGCTAACGAGCGACGTCCCCAATCGAAAATCCACACTAAAAAACAAGGGCTTCTTTGTGATGCATCCGATGCTCTTGGATCTCGTGTGGATTGATATTGTCCCTAATTCGACAATTTTGTTAGTTTACATACCCATTTATCTAGAAATGGTTTCATGGCTGATTTAAAACCCCATTCAGTGATCACATTCCATGGTCTATGATTGTTTCTCTTCAGTCCAGAATGATTTGTTAAAACCGATTGAATATATGACAATTAATTTGACAGATGTACATAGCTTCAACAATATGACCGTTATTAACTGCAAGACCCGATACAAAAAGCCAACTTTTTAAGAAGATAAATAAACGTCGTCTTACTAAAGAGAATGCATTTTTTGCTTTGAAAATTTTTCTGAAATATTTTTGCACTTCGCCCTAATCTTACTTTAAACTGCTCTTGTAGTTAAAGCTTCTTGGTCAGCTCTTACTCTGCTGTTTAAGATAAACATCTTAATTTTTCAAAGTTACTCCTTTTTGTTTTTGTTTACGCTTCTTTCAAGTTAACAGTGCCTTTAAATGCCTTTAAAATGTTCTTCAGTGAACGAAATTTTTATTTTCCTTTTTTGTGTTTTATGGTCAAGATTAATTCCATGTTTAAAGGGGTAGAATGTAAACTGAAATGGGGTATTGAGTTTATATTATACACCAGATTAATTGACATCCTTAAACATCTCGAAATGTGAAACAAAAGAAAAGAATTAATTAAAACTTTAAAGACATCATTAAGCTGTGAAAAAGGGTGTTAAATATCGAAAACGAGTTTTTCTTTTTACAGACTATTGTTGTTAACTTGCAAAGAAAGATTTCAAAGTTAATTTTCTGTGATAATTACAGACAGTAGTCAAGATTAAAGATAAGAAATATAAAATCAAGGCAACTTTTCTGCGACAACAAACAAATTACGGGAAATGTTTTCAAAAACATTTGTATACGTTTTTACAAAAGAAAAATTTTTTTTTTAGATTTATTCTTAAATTGTTGACTAGATGTTGACAAGATCAAGGAAACTCATGTATCAGGAATTAAAACCTAGCTTCTCATAGTACTTATGTTGTGTGCAATAATTTCATACATAAGGGGCTGGACCTAGAGTTTAATGTCGACTTTGAACGACAGATTTTTGAGAAACTTTTTCATAGAAATTTTTTTTCACAAGGAGTTTTTACGATCCAACAGTGAGCTGTATGAGCTCCTCAACGACATAGGCGTTATGCAGCGTATTAATATCCAGCGGCTGCTTTGACTCGGCCATGTGTTTTGTGTGAAAGGGGATGCTCCGGCGAGACGGGTGTTTGATGCGGAGACCTGCGTCGGCGAAGAGGACGACCTTGTTTGCGTTGGAAGGACTAAATCGATAATCTCTGTCATCGATTAGTGTGACCAACTGGCATAGGCGAGCAAGAAGCAGAGGCGCCTGGAAGGATGCGTTACGGTAGGCCGAAATCCGTTAATCGGGTTGTTAATGGCCAATTAACTAAGTAAGTAAGTAAGGCAGTTGAGGGGAATTTGTCCACAGAAATATATTTCCTGATTTCAGGGGCTTTTTGTATTTCATGGGGCTCTCGCCTAATAAACCTACTACCTACTAGACTACGTCAATACCTAATTGGTACTGCTTCTTCAAATTGTTACTGGATTAGAGCAACATGTTGAGCAGTAATGTGGAATATTTGAAAAAAGCAATGACGATCCAATATTTCTCTCTGTTGCAACCTGAACTCTCTAACAGGGATTCTCCTCAGCAGTCTTCTGTCAAAAACTCAATAAAAACTGTATACAAATTAACGCACACAATATAAGTGCTGTGAGAAACTAGAGCGTAATCCTGACTAAAGTGTTGCAATTGCCAAGTATGTATGTATGCGCAGAGGGACCTACAGTTTAAGGTTGATTCCGAATGACAGATTTTTTTTTTTAGAAACTCTTTATGGCAAATTTTTATTTACTTTCTCAGAGTTTTTGCCAGAAATTTGCTGAAAGAAAGTCGCCAAAGAGATATTTTTTTTATTTCGTTCGAGATGTCTGACCTGGAGTTTGCATCGTGGCCTCACGTGTAATAAGCCATCACACTACTTCCTAATTAGTTGCCATTTATTCAGTCTGTGGTTGGAAACAGCATCCAGCAATACTTGTGCAAATAATAAAATTATTTTACCAAACTGAGATGCTTTGCACGGGCAATGTACCGCGATTCGCTTATTTTACAACAGAGACCCATTTCTGTATGAATAGGTACGTGGACAAATAAAACTGTCAACAACTAGGGTTGAGTGTGTGTCACTTAAAGCCATCCTATTGAAACCACATGTCATTGGTGTCTGGATGATCCAATTCACGTCAAACGAAGTTGATAATCATCGACTTAAGGAACTCGCTGTAAACATACATGACTTGGACAATGTCCTTCTCAAAGAAGTATTGAACCGATGAAGATCAGCCAAAAATCTACACCAAACAGTGGAATGAATTGGATGCTCTTGGATCTCATGTTGATCGGTATCGACCCATCAGTTTTCAATGAAAATCAGTGTCAGTTCCTGACTGCTTCAGGGCCTATTAAGCGATTATACTTCGTTGCTTATTGTCGTTTACCTTCAGTTCTTAGGGCAGTTAGTTCTTGTGAGAGTGCGGACTCAAATTAAGGCAAAATTTCCCAAGTTGCGGCCGGCGAATGGCTGAGTTCTAGTGAACGACATGAAGTCGGCTGCTTCTCATTGTTTTCGGTAGATTTTGTATTTCGTTGACGTACTTAAGGAAGAAGAAAAATCTGAGAGTCAAATAAAATTGTCATTAAAAAGTTTCTCAAAATAATCTGTCGTTCAGAGTCAACCTTTAAACTGTAGGTCCTCATGTATCATGTACCCCTCATGTATCAAATCAACACACACAACATAAGTCGTGTGAGAAAGTAGCTTGTAAACCTGACTGAAGGTATGTAATGACCAATTATGTGTGTATGTATGTCTAACAAAGATCATAAGATCATATTTGTTATATCGTTTGACATTCTTTTGAAGTCGCCGTAGTCTGGTAGGTAATGTGTTAGCTTATTAGACGTGAAACCACAATGGAAATCCTAGGTCAGACATCTCTAACAAACCGAAGTATGAAAAAATATTTGTTCGGCTTCTTCCTCTCAGATTTCTGTCAAAAACTCTGTTAAAAAAATTATCATGAAAATTTTCTCAACATTAAACTGTAGGTACCGCCACTCATATATAAAACTAACACACACTATATACATAAGTGGTGTGAGAGGCTAGATCGTAATCCTGACTGAAGTTTTGTAATGACCAATTATGTACATGTTGTTACGTTTTTACCCTTTAAAAACGTTTGAAATTTGAGCTCGTAGATTGCAAATAAAAATAATTAATTGATTTTCTTATAATTTGCACAATTTTGTGTGCCACTGTTCACAACTTGATGTAAACTACAACAATTGCTTTGTTTGGTTATTCCTCTTTGCACTCCTTTGCGTAAATAAGAACAATTAATAATCAATTTCTTCAATAGATCTTTATAACGGAGATCTTCAAACCACGATTACTTTCTTCAAACACCGCTTCTTCATACAAGACTGACTGAATTTTAAATGCACCGTTGTCTGATTTGTCTTGCCTTTTATATCGCAATCAGCGTTGCCATTTGCCAAGTTTTCCCTTTATTTCCAAGTATTTTGAGATGCGAAAAAGTTTTCACTAAAATTGTTTTCTAACAAAACAAGTTTTTTCGAAAAATTCAAAATTTCAATAAATTCAACAATAACACGAAATATTTACATTTTTATATAAAATATTGTGTATTTTATTCGTCCCGGGCATAAGTAGCAAAGAACACTAAGAGAGGATACCGTTCTCCGGTGTTTCCTTTAAAAATGTTGATACTTTTGTAGAAAACAAGTTTTTTTTGTAAAAAAGTTTTTTTTCCCAGAAATAAAAAGTTGTTTAAAAAAAAATTACTGACAAGACTGATCGCAATGTAAACAGTCTGATGAATGCTCTTAAAGTAACATAAGTTTGCCTTCGCGAAATCTCCCTAAAAGTAAATATGTTGTTTACGTTATTGTTGTTTGTGTATTTTGTTTACGGTTGTTGTTGCAGTGTCGGTTGTTGCATTTTTGTTTACTTCTATATCACTTTTTTATACCGGTTTTTTTGGTTGGGATATTTTTGTTTACTTCTTTATCATGTAAACAAGTTCGTTCTTTCTGTTTTCGGTAGCTTTTGTTTACAATTTAAACGATGTGAAAGCAAAACTCTATTTCCATTTTCGTAACAATATGTTGACACTGCTGAAACTCACCTTTTCAAAGAATGTGAGGTTCTAAGACCTTACCCCAGGACTTCATAAAAATAATTTGGCTGTACAGCTTGAGGCTCCAATTAAACAATTAGTTGAATGGTTGTAATTTCAAGGTAATGAGGACAGGAGTTTAGTGGAATATTTGTCTTCTTCAGAGATATTTATTTCGAGTAGTGCATAACATAGTCGACTATGTGCAGTAAATTTACTGCCTTTAAACATTGAATGATTTTTGTTAATTTCCGTACCTTTTCGTTGCTGGCTGGTGTCACTATTTTTTTTTTTTTTTGTGAGTTTGCATGTAAACAATCATGGCATATGCTTCACTTTAAACGACCAAAAATCCGCTTTAAATGATCAGAGATTAAAATCAAAAACTGAAATAAAACTGATTTCCGATAACTGATAAGAATGTTTTTCAGTTTGTTTCAATCGTTGAGGTTCGGCAGATTTTTTTCATTTAATTTCACTGCTTTGATGTTTTTTGTGTTCAGAAGTTTTGTTATTTTGTTTCTTTCGAAATATAAATAAAAAGTTTTTTCTTGTTGGCCATCAGTTGATTGCACTTTTGGGAAGCCCAATAAGCAGCCAAAGACAGGAACACATAAAAGCAATGAGATGTCATTGCTTTTCGTTTTAAATGGATTTTATTGTACCATGATATTGTTTTGTTTCTTTCGGTACATTTTGTTTTTGTTTTTGCCTTTTCTTTTTATTTAATTTTGCCTTACCTGTCTCAGAAATTTGTTGCTCAGATTATTTTCGTCGTTTAGTTTGTTCGTTCGATTACATTTATTTGTAAAGATGGTGTATCCAGCTTAAGAGATTTAATGTATTGGTACGAAAATGGAAATGGTATTTTGCTTTCACATCGTTTGAATTATAAACAAAAGCTATAAAAACAATGAACATGTTTACATGACGAACAACAAAAATATACCAACAAAAAACAAGTACAAAAATAGGAGATAAACAGGTAAACAAAAAGGCAACAACAACACTGCAAGGACAAACGTAAACAAAATACACAAACAACAATAACGTAAACAACACGTTTACATTTATAGAGATTTCGAGAAGGCGAAGTCATTCTTCTTCAAGAGTATTCATTAGAGTGTTTACCCTACGATATAACAGGCAAGACAAAGCAGGCAACGGATTCAGTAAGAATTCAGTCAGTCTTGTATGAAGACGCAATGCGTGTGAAGAGAATAAACGTGGTTTGAAGATTTTCGTTATAAAGATCTGCCGAACAATTGTTTACGCAAAAGAGTGTAAAGAAGAGTAACAAATAAAATAAATTGTTGTTGTTTACATCAAGTTGTGAACAGTGGCACACAACTAACACAATTTTTTTTATTTCCAAACTACGAACTCATATTTTAAACGTTTTTAAAAGGGTAAAATCATAACAGTATCCTGAAAAAATTCACGGCTAGTTGTGGACTTCCTAAGAACGACCTTGGCCAGGCCAATACTTTTAACTTATTTTGACCTGAATTAGATGATCTAGGCAACAATGATACGTAGTTTTAACAACACAACATAAGTTGTGTGAGAAGCTAAATCGTAATCCTAACTTAAGGCTTATGTATGTAAGCTAATAAAGGGTCCGCCAAATAACTTTTTTTTTTTTGAAAATGCTTTAAAAAAACTACTGGATATTTTCTCAAATTTTTTTTTTTTTGAAAGTACAATCCTTCCGGTTAATAATGGAAAATAATTTCATTCAAATGGCTGCCTCGGCTGGCCATGCAGTAGCTTACACGATCGGTCCAATTTTTAAGCACAAGTATTTTTTTTTAAGCACAAGTATTTAAAAAAAAAAAAGTTATTTGGCGGACCCTTTATAACCTGCTAGTAAGGTTCAATAAAAATTTTCAAATAAATTGTCTAAAATCTCATTCTGTCATTCAGAGTCGAGTTTAAACTGTAGGTTCCGCAACTCATGTATAAAATTAACACACACAACATAAGTGGCGCGAGAAGCGTAATCCAGACTAAAGGGTTGTAAAGACTAGATGCCTCAGACTGCATTCACCGTGTCAAACAGCATGAACAGGACGGCCAGTTCACATCAGGCCAACGTAAGATAAACCCCGGGGGACATGCTGTCCACAACAATTTTTGTTTTTGCCGGAATACTGAAGGGAGGAAGAGGTCAAAAGAAATCGACGTGTCTCAGCATGGGTACGAACCACGAGCTTCCATCTAGTAAGCCAAGACGCTAACTACTAGATTACGATGACTTTCATAACCAGGAATATGGAGAGATAATGCTGATATCTTACTGAGGAGTGGAATGTTACATCTCCTTAATAAAAGCTTGAATACTTATTTTAGTCGAAGTCTTTCTAGAACAATGTGACCTTTTTCAGCATAAAAGAGGAAGATCGATTATTCAACCCGTTAGGGAGTGCCGACAAAATCATACAGACAATATTGACTCATATTATGATACATATTTTTGTTTTTGTACGACCAGCATTCAGGGTATGGCCCCTACTCATGCAGTGCATTGTGTTGGAACTAGAAAAATACAATATGGGAAGGAGAAAAGAGGGAGTAGTGTTTTGTGGACACTAGATTTCCATCTCTTTATATTATAACTGACAGGAAGGGAGTTCTACATAAGTCTGTAAGGCAGTGTGTGACACATAACATACATAATTGGTCATTACAACGTTTCAGTCAGGATTACGACCTAATTTCTCACACCACTTGTGTTGTGTGTGTTCATTTTATACATGAGTGGCGGGGCCTACAGTTTAAAGTCGACTCCAAACGACAGATTTTTGTAAAACTTTCAATGGAAAGGAACATGACCACATGAATCCTCCCACCATATGTAACTCGCACATATGGTGATGGTGACTTTCCCTTAGAAAGTCCGTACTTCAATTTCTAATTTCAGGAAACAGTGTAGCATCTCTTGTCTGCAATGCATGACAAAACAATAGCGGTTTGCCCATTTCAGTGTTTAACAATGAAACGTTTTTATAAATAAATATATATAATAAATATATATAAATTTTTCAGTTTTTTCATTACCTATGCCTTCTATTATTGTTGTTGTTGCTGTGGTTCCCGTGTAACAAGAGGTGCAAATATTGGCAGCGAACGTTTACATACAACAATAAAAGCAACAGAAAACTAATCATACCTCCTGGAAAAAAACACGCATTCACTGTCAAAACCAATAAAATCTCGTCCTTTAACGGACTAGACCAGAGGACAAACAAATGAAAGAATAACAACAGAAGCATTGTACAAATTTTACAACCAAAATACTTTGTTGTTGCAAATAGTAAAAAAAAAAACATTGTGCAGATGTGGCCCACTATTGTATTGAAAAATCGGTTGGCAATATATATATATACATTCTACGAAACAGTTGCAATACAAATGTGACCACCCTTCCATGGTCGTATGGCATTGTTATTGGCTTTCTGCTGTTTTTGAAAACAATCGCCACAACAAGCCTTTGTTGCCTTAACCATAACGCTTTACGTCCGTCGTCACGACAAAATTTTACAATTAGGTGTCGTCAATAAATGTTTCAAGATCATAAAATCTTGCCTCTTTACCGAGTGATATTGTTTACCGTTGGGAGCCGGGTGATTAGGGAAAATATGAAGTGAAATATGAACGTTGAAAATTAACAGAAATAGAAACCCATAATGAGTAGGTAGGATTGTAAAGGCTATGAAATGAATTACAAGATTACGTTTTCCTAAAATGTATGTATATTTTTAGTGAGCACTGAATACTCAAATGAGATTTGTTCAGAATTGGAATTGTCTCGAATTCAATGTGTAGATTTTTTTTTATTTTTTTTTCCCGGGGGGGAAACACTTTCCATTGCAAAGAAGTAATTTGCCATTGTTGTCACGGCAGCCTGATGTTTTAGAACTTAAAAGAGACATTATAAGGCTTGGAAGAGACATTATAAGGCTTGGATGAGGCATTTTAAGGCTTGCAGAGAAGTAAATTGCCATTGTTGTTACGGAACTGCAGCCTGAAGTTTTTGTCAGGCCAATAGGCTTGGAGGGGACCTTATAAGGCTTGGTAAAGACATTATGGTTAAGGCTTGGAGAAAACATTATAAGGCTTGGAAGAGACACCATAAGGCTTGGAGGACACAGTACAAGGTCCCTCCTCAGATTTAAAGCTACTGCAGAAGTCAAGTGAGTGAATGCCGAGTTTATCGTCATGCTTTTCCCTTAGATGGACATATGATTCAAGGAAAACATCAATTAGGATACCCATTTTAACTGAGATAAGCGGAATGTCTATGGTCTATGGTAACGGTAACAGCTTGTAAGTTGTAAGTTATGTACCTGTTACAACCTGGTCTTGTAATTTTCCTGAGAAATCCATTCGTCTTGAGGTGTGCCTGAACGAAGATGGTCGTTGCGGTGGCATTCGTAATTCATAAGATTTTCAGAGAAAATTCTTTCATTCAATGCCATGGAAAATGTCACTGCATGGATCAGGCAGCCAATACGAGTATCTAATATTGGAGCCCATATATCAAAGCGTTTAAAGTGAATGTTAAGGAACTATTACTATTACTTAGTGGCTCAACTTTGTGGAGTGTAACTAGAAAATGAAGGTACTATTAATTTTTTTTACTATAAAAACCAAATCTATATTCACTTGCAACAAATAGAGCAATGAGTCTTGTAGGCTCATTAGATTTTTCAGCGTAATTCTAGGTTACAATGGTACGTATATTAGTCGCCGTAGTCTGGTATGTTACCTTATTATACATGAGATCACGGTTCAAGTCCCAGGTCAGACATTTCCAACAACAAAACGAAATATGAACAAATATTTTTTCGGCAATCGCCTCTCAACAGATTTCTGGCAAAGACTCTGCGGTTAAATGAAAAATTGCCATGAAAAATCTGTCGTTCGAAATCGTCTTTAAACTGTAGGTCCGGCCACTCATGTATAAAATTAACCCACACAGCATAAGTGGTGTGAGAAACTACATCATAATGCTGGCTGAAGGATTGTAACGACCAATTATGATTATGTATGTATGTATGTATCTACCAGCCAAGAATCTCATTCCTATGTTCATACACCTAAGCCTTGGTAGGCTCTTACTGTACGTTCACCATTAAGGGACTCCATTCACAGTTTCAAACAAAATTTCAATACCAAAAATTTGGAAAAAGTTAGGCAATTACATAAAAAGTTCTCCATCGTTTCGATATATACTGTATTCATAACTCTCCAACACGCCAATACGCTGCAGGTGATCATATTGTAACGTTTTTACCCTTTTAAAAACGTTTAAAATTCATAGATTGCAATTAAAATAAAAATAAATTTGTATTTAATTAAAATTCTTTATTGTTCGCACTATTCTGTGTGCCACTGTTCACAACTTGATGTAAAACAACAATTGATTTTCTTTGTTATTCCTCTGTTTACACTCTTTGCATAAACAATAACAATCAGTAAGCAATTATACGACAGATCTTTGTAACAAAGATCTTCAAACCACGATTACTCTCTTCAAACGTACAGCGTCTTGACACAAGACTGACTGAAATCCACTACCTCACTCGCCTTCTTTGTAGTGCCTTTTATATGGCAGAGTAAATGTCTGATGAATGTTCCTCTGAATTGAACATTCGTGTCTTCGCCTTCTCGAAATCTATATTAATGTAAACATAGTTGTTTACATTTATTCTTGTAGTGTTGTTTGTTGATTTTTGTTTACTTGTTTAACATTTTTCTTATGCTGGTGTTTGTTGTTATATTAAGCAGTACAATAACTTGTAAACAAGTTTGTTTCCTTGCATTATTTTGTTTTTGTAGCTTTTGTTTATAATTTTAATGCTAAGCGTTGTAAAAGCAAAACACCAGTATTTAGATTATTCATTTTCGTAACAATATAATGCGGAGGGTGGTGTCATGAATGTACCATGGGTGTGCTCATTAGTTTGATCAAATATTCATGGTTTTCTCTTTATCGTAATTGGCTCCGAGTATCATTTTGTAATCGTTCCTACTGCCTCATAGTCGATGTAACGCATCCTCCCACTTTCTCAGCTTTGTCTAGCATGACATGTGATTATCCAAGCTAAGTTATTCGCTTCCACATTTCGATTAAGCTTTCCAGATTATCTTTGACCCAAATAAACACTCCCTAATCGCACATACCCTTGCTTGAAACACCGTATTATGTGGTTCAGTTGGCGGAGACACGGTTTGGTTGCAGATCCTTCTGTACCCACAAGTATCTGTGCAATACATCCGTTTGACCAAGACTGTCGTATAATTTTGCATTAAGTGAGTATCCATTGAATATCCTAAATTTTCGGTATGTGGCTCTGGTTGATACGTAAAATTGTATTCTGAAAGTCGTTTTGTTTTCCAGAAATTATAGAGGAAACAAGCTAATCCAGCACAAAGCAAAATAGTTAAACGACAGGCGAAGGGACAGGCAAATGAAAAGAGAAGTAGACAAGACAACAACAACAAATGTCAAAAAAAAACTTACATTTCATAAAAAACCTAAAAAATCTCATTAAATACTTGAAGAAAGAAGAAAAACAACAACCCACACATACACATCTGCTCGACATTTAAATCATACAAATAACATGCAACTGTATTTAGACAAAGAGGCCACAGCTACTTTATCTCTATCTCTCTCTATACGAATCAAACATAAGTAGGCATTGCACAGCAACATACTCTTAGAAGTAGAATGGTTTGTTTAATCCAAGAAACTTGACTGCTTGTTATTTTTCTTCTGCTTGTCTGACAAACAGTTTATTTCTACTCTTTTGCTGTTTAATGGTTTGCTTTGGTACTCATTTCTTTGATAATCACAATACAACTCATTTTTTCATTTTCTGTTGTAACGGACAAGGAAAAAGCTGTAAATGTACAGAGGAGTTTACGCATGTGCAAAGTGAAAGGTGCTTACTATGTAGGATATAATGTTCGAACAGTAGCTAAGCTTCCCGAAAATCTCCTCAACAGTAGTTTATGTCCGTCCATTTGTTTGTTTATAACTCATCTTGTTTTTTATATCTAAGATTTGTGATTGATGCTTCAAAGCAATTGTTAACATTATTTTTAACAGTTTCCAGTAGTTTCTCTTAACGGTACGCTATAGTAAGCCAGTATGCTTATACAGTAAAACTCCGCTTAACGCTGTTTCAGTATTACGCGGTAGTATATGTGTGTAATTGAAACGACCATGCGCCAAACAAAAGCGATGCACTATATAGCGACGGTGAATACTATGTATCCTTTCCAACGCTCTTTTGTTGGTCTGCCCAGAATAAAGATTCAAACTGTATTTTCAGAAGTCGCAATTACAGTACCAACGCATCTTTCCTGCTTCTCAGTTGATTTATTATTTTCCTCGTTTAACGCTGTTTCGTTTAGCGCTGGAACTTACTGTAACGTATCCCCAGCGTTAAGCGAGGTCTTATTGTATTGAAAACTGTTTGCCTTCCATCATTGGCTTACGTTCATCTTAATCTTATTTTTAATATTTTTTCGAAAATAGTTTGAAGAACAGCTAAGTCGGTCAGTTCAATCCAATAGATAGCACCAATCAATAATAAGTTATTTCAAAGAGTAAGGCCCCGGATAGCCAAACGTCCATGGAACGTACGTGCTTTTTTAACAACGAAAAGCGGTATAAATGCTTATCGAAATTACATTACAGTGCGGTAATCGCTTTTCGTATTCTAAAAACGAATGTACATTCCGTTACGTTCCGTAAACGTTTGACTAACCGGGGCTTAATTCTTGAACGGTCGAAATCAGTTCATATTATTTGGTTTGTTTACTCACATTTTAATTTTTTTTCACGATGGATAATGTTTCATTTTGCAGAAGTTTTCTTGAGCCATTTCTTTGCACAGAAAACTGAACGTGGCATAATTGGTCATTACAACCCTTAAGTCAGGACTACGACCTAGCCTCTCACACCTCTAATGTTGTGTGTGTTAATTTCATACATGAGTGGCGGGACCTAGAGTTTAAAAGCGACTCCGAATGAAAGATTTTTTTGAGAAACTTTCCATGGCAATTTTATTTACTTCAGAGCTTTTGCCAGATATCTGCTGACAGGAAGTCGCCTAATGTCTGACCTGGGGGTTTGAGCCAACACACTACCTACTAGACAACGACGACTTCGACGATTGATAATTTTTATTCGTGGCAGATGCAAGAAGAGCTTGCATAATCATTCGACGTCAGTGTAGCACCCATCACAATTTTTTATTTGGTTGATAGTTGCGCCACTGATTCCCTGGGTGGAGCGCATCAGAAATGTTAAATTTTCCATGGCTCCGGTATGTAAAGCATGCTCAGTTTTATCAATGGCATGGGATATTTTGTCTTTGCGTGCCTCCATAGTTTGTGACTGCATATCATTGCTATTTGAGAAAATTCCATAAGGAAGAGTCAGATGGGGTTACTTGTTCGCTTCTGTAGAGTATCCAATATTCTGTGCCCCAGCTCAGCTGTTAAAACCACATGGCATTAGTGTCCTGGTCATCCAAATTAGGACAAAATAAGATGGTAGTTATAGACCCTTATAGCTCGCTCTCAAAGTAAAATAGAATTATGATGCCGCAACATCTACAACAAATAGAAACTTTTTGGAGATGCATTGGGCGGTCTTGGATACAATATTGTTACGTTTTTACTTTTTAAAAACGTTTCAAGTATGAGCAAATAAAATAAAAATAAATCGGTTTTAATTAAAATTCTTTATTATTCGCACAACTCTGTGGGCCGCTGTTCACAACTTGATGTAAACAACAACAATTGACTTGTTTGTTATTCCCCTTTGCACTCTTTTGCGTAAACAATAACAATTACTGGACAATTGTTCGACTGATCATTGTAACGGAGACCTTGAAACCACGATTATTCTCTTCAACCATACCGCGCCTTTACACAAGGCTGACTGAACTTTTACTAACTCCGCCACCTGCTTTGCCTTGCCTTTTATATGGCAACGTAAACAGTCTGATGAATGTTCTGGAAGGCGAATGTTCATGAATGTAAACATCGTTGTTTCTTTATTGTTGTTTGTGTATTTTGTCTACGTTTATTCTTGTTTGTTGTTGTATTTTTGCTTACTTATTATCATTTTTTATACTGGTATTTGTTGGGATATTTTTGTTTAGTTGTTTATAATGTAAACAAATTCATTGTAGCTTTTTTTTATAATTTTAATGTTAAACGATGTAAAAGCAAAAACCGGTATCTGAATTTTTTCCATTTTAGTAACAATATAGTTTGTTCACCTACCCATTCATTCAGAAATGGAAGATGATTTTTTGATAAAAGTTAGGGTCAGTTGCCAACTGCTCCAGAGCTATTCTCTGCATAGGGTCGCCCATAATGGCATGGCAAAACAGACTGAATAAATGACAAGCAATTTCATAGATGTTAGTTTCAACTGGATGGCCGTTATCGAGTGCCAAAGTTCGGAAGTCCATGTTGGAGACACACTCCAGCCCAGAACATGCAAACTAAACGACTTTCTCACAGTAGTCTTCTGGCAAAACGTTCTGAGAGTTAATTAAATTGCGATGTAAAGTGGGTCCCGTTATTCGTGTAGAAAATTAACACACGCAACATGGATGTTGCGTGAGAAGATAGGTTGTAATCCTGACTAAAGAGGTGCAATGTCCAATTATGTATGGAAGCAAGTAAGTAAAGTATGTGAAGCGTAGATATTACCATGGTAATGAACTTAGAATTATTAAAGTTATAGTCAGAGACCACAGCAATATTTGTCTGAAAATACAATTTTGATTGACAGCTGAATGATTTAATGAGTTTCAAGATAAAAGTTCATCCTACGTTGCTAAAATATGATGATGATGATGTATACGTATGGCAAATAGTGAAACAATCATGCAGCCGTACGTGACAGACAATCGTTATTATTTGAAAAAAAAAATTTTTTTTTCTACACAAAATTAAATGCAGAATAGCAGACAGAATTAATAAGTGGAAAAACAATAGAAGGTGAATATCTCAAAAAACAAAAGAGAGAAGAAGAATAAAAACTTTTATTTCAAACAATTTAAAGACAACGAAAAGTAAAAGATTTATTGTCTCTCAACTCTTGCTATACAAACTACTTGAAATGGTATGAATAGAAATGAGTATGTTTGTGTGACCATGCATTTTTTTATTTGATTTGCTTTTCCAGGGAAATTTATTTTTTAAATAAAAGTAAACGAAGATTTTTCATTAAACTTTGATACGTCTGGATAACAACATCAATTGATATTTTTTTTTGTATTTGTTTCTCTTTCTGAAAAATGATGATGAAGTGTTGATGAATTGAGGAAAATTTAAATAAAATTGTTAAAATCCATGAAAAATATGAAAAAACTTTTGAAAAATTGTTCATGGCTCTTTTGAAAACCATTTTGAATGTAAATGTCACACACGTCATATTTAAGAAATAAAAAAAAATACGAAAGAGCCCCAAAGAAAGCAGAATGGAAAAGAAAAAAGTTTCATGCTTAAAAAAGAAGAAAAAATTTGAATTTAAATAAATAAGATGGACCGACTAATTAAACAATGCATGGGTGTAATAAAACAGCAGGCAGGCTTACCAGGACTGATGTATTCATGTGAAGTAAGCAAATAAAACATATTTCGAATCTGTAGAGTCTGCAAGAACATTCATAATAAAGCACACACACACCCATAAAAATTGAGGACAATAGATTGAATAAAGTCCGTCGTAAACTAGCTTTTTAGCTAACAAACAATGCTAGTTACATAAAACTTTTACATCATACATACATACATACACAATTGGAAATTACAACCCTTCAGTCAGGATTACAACCTAGTTTCTCACACCACTTATGTTGTGTGCGTTACTTTTTTATATATGAGTGTCGAGACCTGCAGTTTTAAGTCAATTCCGAACGACAGATTTTTGAGAAAATTTTGCTGGCAATTTTATTTACTCTCAGAGTTTTTGCCGGAAATCTGCTTAGAGGCTGTCGTCGAAGAAATATTTTTTCAAATTTCGTTTAATTTGGGGTTTGAATCATGACCTCACTCCTAATAAACCTACTACTTACTAGACTACGGCGACTACACCAACAACGAGTAAAGAAGCTAGATCGTCTGATAATGTTTAAATTGTTTGATAATTAAAATTAATTGTTCAGAAGTAATCTCACTTTTCGGCGTGAAATTAAGCTCAACTCGAAGCCAAATGTCTACCAATGACTTAATCTAGGGTTCTCATTCAGCACGATTAGCTAAATTTCTCCAAAATGGAACAACTGTACTTATCGTTTCGAAAGATTTCTTAAATCTCCAGCAGCGCATCATACGTTGGCTTATTAGGTATAAGGCCAGGATTCAAACCCCAGTTCAGATAACACGAACAAAACGAAACGTGAAAAAATATTTCTTCGGCGACTTCCTCTCGACAGATTTCTGACGAAAACTCTTAGAGTAACATAAAATTGCCATAGGAAAGCTTTTCCAACATCTGTAGCTCGCAGTCGACTATAAACTTTAGGCTCCGCCGCTCATGTATAAAATTATCGCACACAACATAAGTGGTGTCAGAAACTAGGTCGTAATCTTGACTGTAATGACCAATTATGTATGTATGTACGCATGTGGGACGATTTAAGCGATCTAGGTTCGAATCCTGTTGATGTTGTAATTATTTGTTGTTAATTGGCCATGAACCACCCGCTTAATGAATTTCGGCCTGCTTTAGCACATCCTTCCAGGCGCTTCTGCTTTTTGTGCGCCTTCGCCAGGGCTTTCTCAATTTGGTCCTTTCAACGTAGACAAAGTCGTCCCTCTGACTTCCAAAAATTTTGCACATCGACTACACGTCTCGCCGGGTTATCCTTGTTATTATTATTATTCGAATGGCATGGCCGAGTCAGAATAGTCGCTGGAAATTAATGCGCTGCACAACGTCCATATCATTGAGGAGTTCATACAGCTCATTGCTGGATGGGATGCGGAAATCATCGCCAACTCGTAACGGTCCAAAGATCATACATAACATACATAATTGGCCATTACTACCTTTCAATCAGGATTACGGACCTAGTTTCTCACACCACTTATGTTGTGTGTGTTAATTTTATACTTGAGTGGCGCGACCTACAGTTTAAAGCCGATTCCGAACGACAGATTTTTTCAGGAACTTTTCATGGAAATTTTATTTGCTCTCAGAGTTTTTGCCAGAAATTTTTTGAGAGGAAGTCACCGAAGAAATATTTTTTTTCATATTTTCGTTTTGATGTTTGACCTGGGGTTTGAACCATGACCTCACTCACAATAAACCTACTACCTAATAGACTACGGCGACTACATCAACAATGAGTAAAAAAGCTAACTCGTCTGATAATGTCAAAATTTTAAATGAATTCTTCATAAATAATCTCACTTTTCGGCGAGAAATTAAGCTCAACTCGAAGCAGAATGGCTACCAATAACGTAATCTAGGGTACTCATTCAGCACGAGTAGCTAAACTTCTTCAAAATGGAACATGCTAATCGTTATGAAAGACTTCTTAAATCTCCAGAAGCACATCACACATTTTTAGACGTAACGCCCGATTAAAATCCCAAGTCAGACATCACGAACAAAACGAAACGTGAAAAAATACTTCTTCGGCGACTTACTCTCAGCAGATTTCTGATAAAAACTCTGAGAGTAAAATAAAATTGCCATCTGTCGTTCGCAGTCGACTTTAAACTGTGAGTCCTGCCACTCATGTATAAAATTAACTCGCTCACCATAAGTGGTGTGAGAAGCTAGGTCGAAATCCTGACTGATGGGTTGTAATGACCAATTATGTATGGATGTACTTATGGTGTAATTATTTGTTGTTAATTGGCCATTAACCACCCGATTACTGGATTTCGGCCTGCTTTAGCTGCTTTTTGTGCGCTTTAGCCAGGGCTTTCTCCATTTGGTACTTTCAACGTAGACAAAGTCGTCCCTGTGACTTCCGAAAATTTTGCACATCGACTACACGTCTCGCCGGGTTATCTTTATTATTATTCGAATGACATGGCCGAGCCAGCCCAGTCGCTGGGTATTAATGCGCTGCACAACGTCCATATCGTTGAGGAGTTCATACAGCTCATTGTTGGATGGGATGCGGAAATCATCGCCAACTTTTAATGGACTGAAGATCTTACGTGTGACTTTTCTCTCGAACACTCTCAAGGCTGCTGCATTAGCGCTTGATAGTGTCCATGCTTTTGCGTTATAAAGAAGCACGAGGAGGATGATCTACTTGTAGGGTATACGTTTCGTTGTGTGAGAGAGGTCTCTGCCAATTATTTGCCTATTTAGACCATAGTAGCACTTGATGGCAAGAGTGATGCTACGCTTGATCTCCAGACGAACATCATTTTTGCTGGTAACGGCGGAATCAACATAAATAAATTCATTATTGGCCGTAGTCTTGGATCCCATACTTCATTTCTTCGTTTCTATCCTTGTATTTAATTTGGATTCTCTTTACTGTATACGAGCTTTAGTTAAACAAGCGTTGTTAGGAAAGAAGTCAAAAAATCTTAACCATTACAGTGCAAACCATTGTTTGCTTGTAAATACTCCATCATTAGCGTGTTGTCACAATAAAAATATTTTTCTTGTACGAGAATTATTTTAAAATGTCCACAAAGTAATAACTTTTGATTTAAACGGCTCAAAATATTTAACAAAAACTACACATTAAAAGGTATTTGAAAACGAAGTAAGCCCCTATGTATGTTATCGCTCTTAAAAATTCACTGTATTTCACAGAAAACTAGAACAAGTTCACACAAAAATCCACTTACACAGGCTCTAATATGTGAAATAATTAACCTGGTATACAAACAAGTTTATATAGAATAAAGCCATTAGCAACTGAACAACGTTAACAACTACGGATCTTTAAAACACTAAAGAATGGAAAGAGAGGTAGCGTGCGCTATGATATGGCTTGTGTGTGCGTGTGGCATAGTCTGTCAGGTCTAGTCCAGTCTAGCTGACAAATAATGGCCAACTGGCATGTATAATAAAGAATTATATTATACATTGCCACTCTCTACTAAGTGCTGGCAGACATGTTGTAGCATTTGCCGATAAATGGGCGGAAATTCTTTTTTTTAATTTTTTATTGAAAGTGTTAGTGGCGCAATGTGACCACAAATTGAGCAACTAATGAAAGGGTATTTCTTTTCTTGTTCTAAATGAATACACGGTCACTAACGCCTTAAAAGATTTGCTTATAAAAGATTTGCTTAATTTATTTTTATATCAGGGCGAATAATCCTTTTTCAGAATACTTTTATTCAATTTTAGTGTGGAAATACTTGAACATGTAAGAATCGCTTTGTGTGATGGATGTCCATGCGATTCAAGGATAGACGTGAGTCGGTCCTCTTTCTCTTCATACTGTTACGAAAATGGAAATAGGGTTTTGCTTTTACATCGTTAAACATTAAAATTATAAACAAAAGCTACAAAAACAAAAACAATGAGCTTGTTTACATGATAAACAAGTAAACAAAAATATATCAACAAACAGTACAAGAATTAATCTAAACAAAATACACAAACAGCGATAATGAAACAAAGAGGTTTACATTTGTAGAGATCTTGAGAAGGCAACGAACATTTGCCTTCAAGAACATTCATCAGACTGTTTACGTTGCCCTACAAAAGGCAAGGCAATGCAGGCAACGGATTTAGTAAAAGTTCAGTCAGTCTTGTGAGAAGACGCGATGCGTTTTAAGAGAATACCATGTTTTGAAGATCTCCGTTACAAAGATCTGTCGAACAATTGTTTAAAAATTGTTATTGTTTATTCAAAGGAGTGCAAAGAGGAATAACAAAAAAGGCAATTGTTGTTGTTTACATCAAGTTGTGAACAGTGACACACAGAGTTGAGCGAACAATAAAGAATTTAATTAAAAGTAAACACAAATTTATTTTTTTATTTTATTTGCAATCTACGAGCTCATATTTTAAACGTTTTCAAAATGTAAAAACGTAACAATACGTACCCAGCAGAGACCAGCAATACATAATTGTTCACTACAACCCTTTAGTCAGCATTACAGCCTTGCTTCACATACCCATATTGTGTGTGTTCATTTTATACATGAGTAGCGGTACATACAGTTTAAACTCTACTACTATGTATTGCATGCAAATATTCTTATTAACGGAAATGGGTCTCCCTGGAAAACTAGTGGGCAATATCAAAATTTATTGAGGCCCTGGCCAGTTCATCAGCAATGCAATTTTCAACGATATCCGTGTCCCGCAATCCATATAAAAGTTACTTTTAAATAATTCTAAATTTGTCTGAGAAATTCCCGCCATTTATAGACAATGACGGACATTGAAACTACATTCGAGAGGAACTTAATCGCACTCTGGCTGTATGAGTAAATCAAAAGATTTTCAGAGAAAATGTCACCACTCAACAAGCATTGCGCCACTTTTAAAATTACAATGATCTCTTCTTGAAAAACCCTGCTGTGGTGAAGCAGAATATGCATACATGAATACATACTTTCATATGCAAATTATCTACTACAAGCCTTCATTCAGGATTACGACATAGCTTCTCACAACACTTACTAAAAAGATTTGAGAAACTTTTTCATTGGAAATTTATTTTTTTCTCTCAGAGTTTCTACTAAAAATCTGCTGAGAGGAAGTCTCAAATTTCATTTTGTTGGAGATTATGAATCAGGAGTTTCACCGTTGCCCCACTTCGAATGAGCCAAAACACTTTCTACTACACTAAGGCAGCCTGTAAGAAAGTTTAATATTAGAAGCCCTAATCGAAATACCACAAACCATTCTACCATTTGAGCCATTCATCGTCCAGAAGTCTTTAGTTGGAATGCTCAGTTCAGAAAATTATAGGCAAATTAGCAGCGTCTCCACTGTCTAGCATAGCCAGGATTTGATTGCTTGACTCTCACTGCCACCAGCTCAGGCTTTAGCCTTAATAGAAGGTCCGAGGGGAGCCAATTTAGTATATCAAATAATGACTTAATTGGAGTGGAACACAGCTTACTAGTGATCAGAACAGCTGACTACCTGCATACTCTGTCCATCAGCTAACAATGGTATTGATGTTCAAAAACGTTTAAAATATAAGTTCGTGGATTGCAAATAAAATAAAAATGAATTTGTGTTTAGTCTAATTAAAATTCTTTATTATTCGCATAATTCTATGTGCCAATGTTCACAACTTGATGTAAACAACAACCATTGCTTTGTTTGTTATTCTTCTTTACACTATTTTGCGTAAACACTAATAATTGTTCGATAGATCTTTATAATGGAGATTTGCAAACCACGATTATTCTCTTCACACGCAACGCGTCTTCACACAAGACTGACTGAATTTTTACTGACTCGTTGCCTGCTTTGCCTTGCCTTTTATATGCCAACGTAAACAGTCTGATGAATGTTCTTGAAGTCTAATATTTATGGCTTCGCCGTCTCGAGATCTCCATAAATGTAAACATCGTTGTTTCATTGTTGATTGTGTATTTCGTTTACAGTTTTTGTTGTTGCATTTTTGTTTAACTTTTCATCCCCTTTTTTATACTGATGTTGTTGATATATCATTGTTTTTTTTTGTTATTGTAGCTTTTGTTTATCATTTTAATGTTAAACGCTGTAATATAATTTCTATTTTCCTAACAGTATTGTCTTAGGGTAAGAGTGGTAGGGTCAACAGACTGTTCAAGAAATACTATTAGCTCCACGGAATTAACCCACATTTATTAACACCAACAAAGCGTAGGTGTAGAATTAATATTCAATGAACGTCTTTTAACAAAACCATGTTAAAGTCGTATTAATAAACAATTAAATAAGAATAATAATAACAACAACAAATATAAGCACTTAAAATCAACAAAAACATTAAAGGAGAATACAAAGAAGTGGATTTACTGGTTATCTATTGTCGCGACTATCAATGCATTTGAGATTAGAGATACATTCAAATACCAGCAGCAAATCGAATCAGAAATTCTGATCGGGTAGTTGTATTAAAAACTCGCCAATAAGGAAGAATAATGATGGACATTCAAGACGCTTGTTGGTGTAGATAGTGGCACATTGAAATGAAATGGAAATCTGGGAGAATCAATCAATGCAAACATGCACACATACTCATATTTAAATATAATTATAGAAATACTGCTGGTAAAAGAAGCCTCTGGAAGATTTTTATATTTGAATGACTCAACCTGCATAATTTTATTGTAATTTTTGTTTTGTGATGTGAAGGAATCGGTCAACTTTAATTGAACATATATGACTGGTCATTAAAACCCTTCAGTAAAATTGACGACCTAGTTTCTCACACCACTTATTTTGTGTGTGTTAATATTTTTACGAAAATGGAAAAATCTAGATACTGGTGTTTTGCTTTTACATCGTTTAACACAAAAATTATAAACAAAAGCTACAAAAACGAAAACAATGAACTTGTTTTCAAATAATCGCACTGCATAATATAACAACAAACGCCAGTATAAAAAATTATAAAGAAGTAAACAAAAATATACCAACAAACACCACAAGAATAAGTGTAAACAAAATACACAAACAACAAAAAAGAAAAAAAGATGTTTACATGTATAGAGCATTGTTGCAAAACTGGAATTTTTAAATGGTACTGAACTGTAACTGAAAGAGTACTTTTTGAATGAATGGTACTTTTGTAAAAACATACATATATATCGATGGCTAATATAAAAAAGGCCTAACTCGATTTTTGGTTACTTTACAGGATAAGGAAAAAAACTTAATAAAATTCGTAAAATTTTATATACAGCAAAAATTTTAATAAAATTTATAATAAGAAACAGCAACACATTTAATCTCTCATTTACAAAATTTTTATTTTTTTTTGTGCATCTGACATTTGTCTACCAAAATAAACAAAAAACCTTATTTTGAAAAAAATTGAGTTAGGCCTTTTTTATATTAAGCCATCGATATGTACATACAAAAATACAGACTTACTGTTTAATGTCGACTCCGAACAACAGATTTTTGAGAAACTTGATTGTGACAATTATATTTACTCTCAGAGTTTTTGCCAAAAGGTAGTCGCCGGAGATTTTTTCATAATTCGTTTTGATGGAGATGTCCGACATAGGGTTTGAACCATGGGCTCTCGTCTAGTAAGCCAGCTCACTACCCATTAGACTACACACGGAACGGAAAAACTAACGACTTATTCGTATTCCTCACATACAAGACAAAAACACCTGATTCGGAACGTAACAAAACGTAAAAGCCCCTTTTAGTCAAACGTCGATGGAAAGTAATGTAACATACATTCGTTTTTAACATATGAAGAGCAATGCAAATGCTTACCGAAATTACATTACAGTTCGGCAAGCGTTTTCATTGATTTTCGTATTCTAAAAACAAATGTGCGTTCCGGAGACGTTTGGCTAACCGGGGCTAAAGCCCCACCTTCAGCATTACGTTGAACATGTTGCTAATGCATTAATTGCTGAAAAGCGTAAGACATAAAATATGTAATAAATAATAAAAAGTACTGCAAGCGTCGCGGGGGTACTGCGGTATTTTTGAAATGAAAAAGTACTGAAAAAGTACTAAACTACTGAATTTTTCAACACTGGTATAGAGAGCTCGAAGAGGCGAAGCCACGAATACTCGCCTTCATGAATTAGACTGTATACGTGCCATATAAAAGGCAAGACAAAGCGGGCAACTGAGTTAGTAAAAGTTCAGTCAGTCTTGTGTGAAGACGCGGTGAGTTTGAAGAGAATAAACGTGGTTTGAAGATCTCTGTTACAAAGACAATTGTTGTTGTTTACATAAAGTTGTGAACTGTGGCACACAGAATTGTGCGAATAATAAACGATTTTAATTAAAACTAAACACAAATTTCTTTTTTTATTTCATTTGCAATCTACGAGCTCATATTTTAAACGGTTTTAAAAAGTAAAAACAATATCATACACGAGTGGCGAACCTATAGTTTAAAGTCGACTCCGAACGACAGATTTTTGAGAAACCTTGCAGCTTTTTATTTACCCCTAGAGTTCTTGCCAGAAATCTGCTGTTGAAGAAATATTTTTGTTGGAGATATCGGACATGGGGATTGAACCCCAACACACTACTTACAAAACTACGATGACTTACATCAAGTTTAAATAGTCCAAATGAATAGAGGAGACTTTCACGTCACATTTCCGTATTGTTTTCTACTTTAATTTGATATAAATTTCTTGATTGTTTCCTTCAAGAGGCTAACGAAGTGACTGCTGATCCTAATCCCCCATATATTAACAATATACTCATGACAGAATGATTTTAAACGAAGGAGCAGAGGCCATATGAGAATATAACGAATTGTTTTGTTGCTTGAAACCAAAAGTTTGACGACACTTTATAAACCGAGTTTGATATCAGTAACTGAGTATCCTTACCGAACATTGTGGTGCAAAAGATTTTCGCAAGATTTCTACGAAGCATTTCTGTCGATAATGAGATGTCTGACATGGGGTTGAAGCGTGGCCTTACGTCGAATTAGTCAACACACTACCGTCTAGTATATAGACTTCAAATCGTATTATTCACAACATTCAAATCGAGTCTCTATGTCTTCATACACCTAAAACTACAACATTAAATTACATTGTCAGTGTAAACACTTTTCGTATTTTATATACACATATATTTTCATTGTTTATTTGTATAGTAAACAATACTATTTAATGCAAATTTCCATTGTTATTGTTTTCATTTTATCATGATTTTTTTCTTGGTGCTGCATTGCTCTGTTAAAATACTTGCCATTTCAACAAATCACTTTATATGTGGTTTCAACCAAAACAAAAGCAAAAACGAAGAAGTAACAAAACCCACTACAAGCCAGCATAAATATTTAATCTCTCGTTGCATTTTATTTCTCTTTGCAATCATGAACTTGGGGTTTGTTTTTTAAAAGTAATCCCGAATGTATAAAATTTTTGCAATGCAAATGAATTCACTTTAAATGGTTCAATAAAATTAAAAATTTTTATAATGTTGCCTTCCTTCTTAACCGTTTTAAATTCTTTATAGCCGAAAAATAATTAAAAACGCCCACTTTTTTCAGGCATAAATCAATAGTTAACAGTAAATAACACCGGCTGTCGTTTACACTCTTAAATAAGTTTACCACAAAAGTGGATTAAATACCGAGTCTGTTTTTTTTTTTTGTACAGAAGATTCATTTAAATTGGTTATTAAAGTTTAAACTTTTAAAACTAAAGAGGTAAAGAATTAAGGGCCCTAAGGCTGTTTAAATACAATTTAAATCGAAATGCATAAGAGGACAACGGCGTTTATGGATTCGCAGTTTTTATTTTTTTCAAGAAAAAATCTTCAAATTAGAATTGAAAGAGAAAGTGTGTTTGATGTGCTTAAATTCCTCGGAAGTCGTTTAATTAGTACAAATACTAACGCAAATAGTACACAGCATTTACCAAGAAGACAGAATCAAATTCTGTCACTAGGTTTGGGATTCCCAAGAATGCTTCATTTCGGCATCGCACGTATCATCCCGTTGCAACTTCTCCTCTCCACATGCTGCCAAATGCCTGTAACCCGTTAATAAGGTCAACTTTGATCACGTTTGCCACAAATTTTGTTCTATAGTCGCCGTAATCTAGTAGGCAGTGTGTTGGCTTATTAGATGTGAGGCTACACGGTACAAATCCCAGGTGAAACATCTCAACCAAAACGAAATTTGAAAAAATATTTTTTCGACGACTTTTTCTCAGCAGTCTTTTGTGCAAAAACTCTGAGAGTCAACAAAATTGGCATGAAAAGTATCTCACAAAATCAGTCGTTCGAAATCGACATTAAGCTATTGGTCCCGCCACTCATGTACAAAATAACACACCCAGCATAAGTGATGCGAGAAGCTAGGTCGTAATCCTGGCTGAAGGGTTGTAATGACCAATTATGTATGTATGCGAATTACCTTTGGCTGATACAATCAATCAATAGGTTATAAGTTCACAATAATTCTTCGTCTCAGGGTCCCAAGTACCGAACAATGGAAGAAAGTATGCTCAGTTGCCTCTTCCTTATTCTTGCCAATACAATTTCTGTAGCAGTCGTTGTAAGGCATTTCCAGCCTCCCGCAATGTGTTTTCAGAACCCACTTTGACGTTTATTATTACTTTGGGGTTCCTACGAGGTACTCTGGTCTTGTTTAACACAAGTTTTGTTCAGCACACGTACATATCGTTGCAGATTTATCGGGTCCCTTTACAAGTGACTTCACCTCGTCTTTCTTTCAGAAATGAGTTAAGTTCGCTTGAGGCTTTTATAGTTTGCTCCTCAGCAAAGAATGCCAATCTCATATATGCATTCAATCTAACTAGCCTTTGCAAGTGGGTCAGTTTCGTTGTTACCCTTAATGTTCCCATATCCAGGAATAAATATGAGGGTCAGCGCCGAATATTTCGCTTTCTATTTCGTAGACGGTCATCATTATTGGGCAATCGCAGATGTAGTGAAGACGCAATCTAGGGATCTATTAGTCGCTGAATTGTCTGTAAATACCTTTCGATGTACTTTGATACCGGATTCTCACAATGACAGTCTGTGAAGTCAAAATCATTTTGACTGAATGAGACTGGCTTAGTTAACTTACTTAGGGATTGTAAACCAATCTGTAAGTCGAACTTACGATCTATTTTCCTCTACCACTGATATGTGTGTTATTTATTCATAAGTGGTGGAACCTACAGTTTAAAGCCAACTCCGAATGACAGATTTTTGAAAAACATTTCATTTTCATTTTATTTTTTACTCCTACAGTTTTTGGCCCAACGAGTGATGAGTGGAACTCGCCACGGAAATATTTTTCATATTTCGTCAGCTGAAAATTAAAAGCACAGGCTCGCATTTAATAAGCCAACACACGACCAACTAGGCCACGGCAACTTTGAGTGAACGAAACTGTGGAAGTTTATTAGGCTAAATGAGTTGCAGTGAATTAAAGGTTTGTTATCAGAAAGTTGCCAATGTTTCCGATGAAAGTTCTCTACAGTCTCGTGTATGAAATGAGTATGGCTATCAGAGATCAGCAATGAGTATTCAAAAATATGAGTAGAATCGAATCATACTCATAATTTCTGATAGTTATACGCATGCATACTTATTTTAATATCCTGGAACCTCTACTCATATTCAGAGTTTGAAGTGCTCATCAAAATCATACTTAACAACGCGTATGATGTTGATTTCGACTCTCCATAACTCATAAGTATGATTCGCGTACAAACACTAAAATACTCACTAAAAATAATTTTTTTTTTGTTTTCCAAAATATTTTCCAAAATTCTTTGAATATTTGTTTTAAAACTTAGTATTACTCTGGCCAAGCCTATCCTAAATACTCAAATCCTTTGCAAACAGCAGGGAATATCGACAGTCAAATAATTTACATACGGCGCCATCGATGACATGCCACAAAACTAAATAAAAGTTGTACAGAAAATTTATAAACATTTCGGATACGAAATTTGCTCATAAATAAGTCACCGTAAAACTCCCAAAAAAATATATGAAACTCAAGTGTTGAAGTGCTGCAAAATCACACACACGCAGAGCGTTAACAAGTTTTCGATTAACAAATGGAAAATAAAGGAAGGTTTTTTGTTTGTATTTCACTTCAGTAAAATTTTAAAACCAATGAACTGTTGCAAGAGGAAAGTACAGAATACAACGAGATATGCATTGTTTACTTAGCTAGGTTGTGCAATAAGTTTCTTTAAAGCACTGGGAAGTAGGGATGCCAAACGGGACTGTTTTTTAAAAATCCCGGGATTCGGGATTTCAAAATCCCGAAATATAGCGGGATTTCGGAATTTTCTCTTAATAAAAAAATTTAAAAACAATTGTTTTATTACAAATTCCATTAATTTTTGATCTTTATCACAAACACATGTTATAAAATAAAAAAACAGAACAAAAAGTGACAAAAAAGCGTAAATTAACAAAAATAAAAATAATTCATCTGTGTCTACAAACATATATGTATGTATATATGTATAAACACATTAGTGAAGAAACAAATACCTAAACTTTTAAGAACACTATTTAGTGTCTAAAAAATATAATAATATTCATTGCTTTAAGTAATTTTTTAACAAGATCAAAGACTTAATTTTGATGTGAACAAAAACATCTTCTGCTGAAAAACATTTTTCGCAATCTAAACTTGTGGGCAAAATGGTTTCAAGGATGCAGGATATAACTATTCACCTCTAACACCTCGTGATTCAATCAAATATATTTCTTTAGAAAGTTGATTGTCTAAACCATCAGCTGTATTAACAGATTTTATTGGATTTCGAGGGCAACATTTAACTTTTTAACAATGGATTTTGGGTTCTTATTCAATTCGATGTTGATTGATATAGAACATTCACTTAATGTTGCATGATACACTTTAAGAACTACATGGGTGTTATTCAATGTAATATTAAATAAAAAACAATGCCGTAGACTCAATTTTTTTCTTACCTTATAAAGTATATATGTATGAATTTATAATCCCGAAAAATCCCGGGAAAAGTTTTAAGAAATCCCGGGATTTTCGGGATTCCCAAATTATGATTCGGGATTTTGGCATCCATACTGGGAAGTGAAGATTCCATAATAAATAATACCACACAATGGTTACCAACTATTCACTCACAGATGTGAAACAATAAAATTTCTGGGGAAACTGATTAGCGCCTTCTGTTTATGAACACTACCGAGTATGTTCGAGTTGCAAGAGCATACGTGTTTCTATTTGTTCCCCTAAGTACATATGTGCACTCAGCTGATTAGCATACGTTTGAATGAAACATTTAGCGGCCAAAAATTCTTGGTCTACCATACACGTACCAATGATGATATCAATGATGATTTAAACTAAGTCGCATACTTATACTTTCAGTCATTATGAATCGACATGAAAACGTTCGTATCCAAAATATCTCTGAAAATGATGATGATGATGACCGCTATCAGCAGCACGAGCAGTATTTGCTTAAATACCACGATATTGCAAAACACATTCATTGTGTACACCAAAAAAATGCTGTTTCTGTTTGTCTTTTTGTTGTTCTTACGTTGTCGTGTTAAAAATTTTTAAGTTCAATGCAAAGATACCGTCCTTATTGAAAATCGAAAAATAAACAACACACTACAGTCATAAATTAAATGATTTGAAATTGAGGGTTCTTTATGTCTGGCATAAAGAAAGAAAGAAAGAAAAAAGAACTGAGGAACACTAAAAAATTGCATGGAGTGTGATGTCTGAGAAATTTGAAAACGAATAAAATTTGACAATAACTTCACAAACTTAAATTGACTTCAATTTGAGTGGACTTTGCTAATGTTTGGAACCGCGACCCAACTTTAAATTGAAATGCAACAAAGTGTGTGTGTGAGAGATATCATCGAAATTGGTTATTCGTTTGAAAGACCTATGAATACATTATATGCCGATTATACATACATAACACAATACATAACTGGTCATTAAAACCCTTCAGCCAGGATTATGTCCTAGTTACGCATACCATTTATGTGTGTCTTAATTTTATACATGAATGGCGGAACCTACAATTTCAAGTCGATTCCGAACGACAGATATTTGAAAATCTTTCCATGGAAATTTTTTTACTCCCAGTAGTAGCCATAGTCTAATAGGGAGTGTGTTGGCTTATTAGACGTAAATCCAGGGTTCGAGCCCCAGGCCAGACATCAAAACAAAATACAAAAAGTATTTCTTCGTCGACTTCCTCTCAGCAGATTTCTGGCAAAAAATCTGAGAGTAAATAAAATTGTCACGAAAAGTTTCTCAAAAATCTGTCGTTCGGAGTGGACTTTAAATTTTGCACACACAACATAAGTGGTGTGAGAAACTAGGTCGAAATCCTCACTGAAGGGTTGTAATGACAAATTATGTGCCAGGAATCTGCTGAGACGAAATTGCCGAAGAATTATTTGTCAATATTTTCGTTGTATTGAAGATGTCCGATGTTTGAACCGTGGCCTCACTTCTAGTAAGCCAACACACTACCTACTAGACTACGGGACTATAAAGTATGCCACGAATTCTCCTGGTGAAGAGCATTTTCAAAGTTAAATTTTCCATGTTTCTGGCGCATAAATCAGGCTGAATTTGAAAGATGAGTTATATTGACTTATTCGCAAAAAAATCCAACAGAAAAAATCTAACGCGGTCAAACGGCATTATCTCGACGGCGAGTTGAAATCGCTTCCACGTGAAATAACCATGCCCTTAAATCACTCGTGCCGAATATCCAATCCAATATTAAGCTGTGTGGTATGTAGCGTCTAAAAGAAGTTGGTAGCCATGAACCTATAATCCTCATCATCATCCGTGAAGGCCTAGTCAACGTCGTTCTGAAAGACATATAGACCGGTGACGTTGTCAGACTAAAATACACATCAAACATTGACTTTTTCGGAAACGTGATATGGATTAAAAAATTGGAGCCTATATCACCAGTAATTACATTAAATATGAACGAGATATTTAACATTGTTCTGCGGCTTTTAAGTGTCGGAAGTTTAATTAATGCTAGTCTGGCAGAATAAGAAGGTAAACTTGTGGGATTAAAATTCAGTCCTCGGAGACAAAACATCAGAAATTGCTTTTGTACAGATTCGATAACGTCGGAATATTTTTTATATAGAGGATCCCATATTATGGATCCATACTCGAGTATAGGCATTACAAGAGATGTGTAGAGCGATTTAGTAACATAATCGTTATCGTTAAATTCTTTTGCCCACCGTTTTATAAAACCAAGTACGCTTCTAGATTTATTTACTGTCATAGTTATGTGCGGAATAAAATTTAGTTTGGGATAAAGTAGAACTCCCAGATCCAGGAAGTTATCTACAAGCGAACACATGTCATTGTCTATGATCGTCTGCCTTCAGCTCGTATTGATTTAGCAAAACTGACTGAATAAATGACAAAAATTAACACACACAACATGGGTGGTATGAGAAGCTAGGCTGTAATACTGACTAAAGGGTTGTAATGACCAATTAAACTAACAAGCCTTCTTTTATTTATCGAGAATTTAATAAATTCCATACAAATAATTTGCTCTTACACTTGTGCTGGAATTAAATCTCTTTCAGTATGAATCTGTAAATGCGTGTAATTGTCATGTTTAATCACGTGTTAAAATAAATACTTTTGAAAAAAATACAAATCCTTGGTAAATATTTGCCAACAGCATTATACTGCCTCCATTGTTTTGATTGCACAAAGGCAAACATGCTGATGATTTCCCAACCATCCTAGCCGTTGTAATAAGATTTGTAACGCAGTTACAAGTTATAAGCCATTGCGTAAAACAAATTAATTTTATTTGTTTTAACCATTTGACGTCATTCTGATGGTTTTGGGATTATAATTGAGTGCTCTTCGCTGTTGAAAGAGTAGAAACCGAGGAGGGATTAGAGAAGCCTATTTGTTAGACAATATTTTTCCTTTTTAAGTTTTTATTTTGTTTGAATTGTTTGTTTACTTTTAATCTATGTTTTGCCATTTTTGTTTTATTTTCGTTGTATATTTCTTTCTATTTGGTTTTATTATTATTTCTATTATTTTAAGTGGAGTATTTTTAACACCTGATGCAGAGCAAAAGCGTGAGAGGTTTCATTCATTAGAGTGTGTTTCGTTTTCCCATTTTCCTCAAAAGTTTTTAAGGATAAAAAAATAAAATACAGTAAGCGTTTGTTTATTTTCTACAGATTATTTTAAAAATTAGTTCTTTTGATCCCCAATTCTAATTTTAATCAATTAATTATACGGAGATACAACACTAACTTACATAAACAGACATACATAATTGGGCATTACAACCCATTTGTCAGGATTGCGATCTAGCTTCTCACACCACCTTATGTTGTGTGTGTTAATTTCATACATGAGTGGTGGAACTTGCAGTTTAAATTCAACTCCCAACGGCAGATTGAGAAACTTTTCATGGAAATTTGATTTACTCGCACAGTTTTTGAAGGAAGATTACTGAAAGGAAGTTGCCGGACAAATATTTTTTCATATTTTGTTTTTTTGATGTCTGAGCTAAGGTTTGAAGCTTGGTAAAACCAACGACAAATTTTTGAAAAGCTTTTCATGGCAATTTCATTTACTTTCAGAGTTTTTAGCAGAAGACTGCTGAGAGAAAGTCGTCGAAGAAATATTTTTTTTTGGATTTCGTTTTGTCGGGGATGTCTGACTTGCGGTTTGAACCGTGTAGCCTCATTTCTAATAAGCCAACACATTGCCTATTAGACTACGGCGACTATAGAACAAAATTTGTGTTAAACCTGATCACAGTTTACCTTAGGAACGGGTTACAGGCATTTTAAAGCATATGCGAGGACTTCTGCAGAAGTTGCAACGGCGAGCTAATTGGGAACCTGAGATGAAATGCTCTTGGGAACCCAAACCCTATTGACAGAATTTGGTTCTGTCTTCTTGATAAAGTCTATGCACAATCTGCTACTGGCTCCAGTATTTGAAGCAATTAATCAACTTGCAAGGAATTTAAGCACATCAACCACAATTTCTCTTTCAATTCTTATTTGAAGATTTTTTTTAAGAAAAAAATTGCGAAACCATAAACGCCGTTGTCCTCTTATGCTTTTCGATTTAAATTGGCCTTAGGGCTTTTAATTCTTTACCTCATTAGGGTTAAAAGTTTAAACTTTAATAACCAATTAAAATGAATCTTCTGTACAAAAAAAAAGTAGACGCGGTATTTAATCCCCTTTCGCGGTAAACTTATTTAAGAGTGTAAATGACAGTCGGTGTTATATACTGTTAACTACTGATTTATGCTTGAAAAAAATGAGGGTTTTTAATTATTTTTCGGCTATATACTAAAAATGGCTACTGCGTTAGTATTTGTACCAATTAAATGACCAGTTTGAAGTCAACTTCAAACGATGGATTTTTGAGAGCTTTTTCAGAGTTGTTTTTCCCGAAATCTGCTGAGAAGAAGTCGCCGAAGAAATATTTTTTCTTATTTCTTGTTTTGTTAGAGATGTCTGGCATGGGGTTTGAAGCGTGGCCTTACGTCCATTAAGCCAATACGCTACCCACTAGACTACGGCGACTTAAAGGTTAACTTTTTTATTTTTTATTTTATTTTATTACTATCATAGGAACATTGGTTAAGTGAAAATATTTACAGTGTTTTGAGTTTCTATCTTAAGGATATTTCAACAAATTATCACATTTTGATTATTACTAAATACTTATTAAAATTATCTATTTAATAGGAAAAAGACAGTAAAAAACCTCAAATTTAATATCACATAAAAAAATTGAGAAGCTCTAAGACAACATCTAATGAATGCTATACATAATAGTATGGCTGAAATTAGAAGTTATCTAATCAAACCTCTCAGATGAGCGTAGTTTGACCTTCTGCATTTTTTTCTAAATGACAGCGCCAAGTCAGTTATAAAGTTTTCATCTGGATGTTAACCTTTCGATTCAGTTCAACAGTAGGAAATTTTGACAGATTGTAAATTATTTTCAAATTCTTATTCTGTATTACTTGTAACTTTTTCAGGTGTGACCTGGCACAATCATACCAGATTTGGCAGCCATACGTAAGCGTTGGCCTTATACACATTTTGAATAAAAGTAATTTATTTTAAAAATTCAATTTTGACTTCCTATTCAGAAGAGGATATAAAGATCGCCCGCACCTGATTGCTTTAAGACATGTATTCTCTAGGTGCTCTTTAAAATTTAGTTTTTGGTCTAATGTAATTCGTAGATATTTTACGGATTTCGCGAACTCTATTTCATTGCCTTGTATCCTAAGTTTCCTACAAGGAATTCTCTTAATTGACTTGTTGTAAGGAAACGAAATAGCCTGAGATTTTTCTTCACTGATTTTAATTTTCCATTTAGAAAAATACTTTGCGGCTGATAACAGAGCGTTCTGAATTTTCTTCACAATTGAGTTAGAAACCTTTCCGCGACAGATTATAGCACTGTCATCCGCATAAAATGCCACATCATTGCCTCTGACAATTTTGAAGTCGGTAATGTAGAGGGAATACAGCAATGGTGATAAAATCGAACCCTGGGGAACACCAGCTGGCATGTCACGCATTGTGCATTGACTTGCGTCAACATCAACCACAAACTTGCTGTCCTCACGGAAACTTTTCATTAATTTAATTAGGTATAGTGAAATATTCATTTTGTGAAGCTTGAAAATAAGGCCTTTATGCCAGATAGAGTCAAAAGCTTTCTCCACGTCAAGGAAAAGAATACCAGTGGTGTACCTTCGGTCTTTATTCGATCTAATCATGTTGACCACTCTTTTAATTTGGTGAATAGTGGAGTGTTCTGCTCTGATTAAACGTTAACTTATTTTAACAAAATTAAGAAGATTGTTATTGAATTTAAGTCTGCTTCCAATAAAATCTTTGATTTGATAAGTGCCTTACAACAGGGACTTTTGAAATTTGACAGCTAATAACGGTCATATTGTTAAAGCTATCAAAATATTTTTCATTTATTCAGTTATTCTAGTCGGGCAAAATACCTCGCGATATTCATCGAAAAATCATTTTCAGTAAAGAGACACATTTCCGGTTGAATGGGTACATGAACAAACAAACAATTGTCGAATAGAAAGTCGCCGACTTCAAGATTTCGCTCTTCATATCTTTTATAGGATGAGTAGTTTGTAAATTTCTTTTACGACTCTACAAATCATTGGTTCTCTGCCACAATCGATGACATTTGCTAGTTGGTGTTATTGCCAGCACATTGAGTTTGGCGGGCTGTCGCACAATTTGTTGGCTGCTGTGATGCTGTGACCATATTCTCCTCCTTTTGTCGCTTGTTGTGTGTCCCTTTAATGTTGGCTCTTTCGTATCGAACTGTGTGAAACAGTAACTTTCTTTTACACTGTGAATCTTGATCGCCTTCGAAGAAGCATTAGTCTAGTCGGTAGGTATGTTGGCATATTAGACAAGAGCCCTCGGCGACTACCTTTCAGCAGTTTTTTTTTGGCAAAAGGTCCTAGAGTAAATCAAATAGCTATGAAAAGTTTCTAGAAAATCTATCGTTCGAAGGCGACTTTAAACTGTAGACTCCGCCACTACTGGGTAAAATTAACACATACAACATAAGTGGTGTGAGAAGCTAGGCATAATTTATGGGTAATTATTTTTTAAATATGATTTTCAAGATGTGAACGTGATGTGAACGATGTGATAATGCGATCTTCAAAAACAGGGCGCAAAACATTGAGTGTAGCTTCGGCTGTGTGGCACGTAGCGCCGTCCTGTTGAAACCAAATGTTGCCAATATCCTCCTCTTCAATTTTTCTGAACAAAAATTCGTTCAACATAGCCCGATAACGATCGCCATTGACTGTAACGGCCACTCCTTGCTCATTCTCGAAGAAAAATGGCCCAATTATGCTTCTGGACCAAAATCCGCACCAAACTGTGACTCGTTTTGGGTGCGTCGGCTTTTCAATGTATGCGTGCGGGTTTTCTGGAATGCTGCTGCTTTGCCGTCATAAACCAAAGGCTTAGCTTAGCTCCATAAAATGTAAAACACGTGAATAAATTTTTTTAAAATACATTTTTTGTATAAATTTCTACGTGTAATTTAAAACGAATAATAATTTGTTTCCAAACTACCACCCCTTCTTGCCTTTCTCTTGCCAATTCTCTCTGTGTTCTATAATAAATTTCCCGATGCAATATCCTTAATCATACTTTTTAAATAAAATACGAATAAAATGTATGGACAAACATTATTTATTAATATTTACATTGACAGCATTGTTGTAGTTGCAACATGTTGCCAGCGCAAACAATCAACTAAGCAGGCGGCAGGCAATCGGTCCGAGAGGACTAAAAGTTTTTGTAGTCGAGTTGGTATGTTTTATGGTAACATGCTGACATTAATTGACCACAACAATTTGCAAGTGCATTAAATTATAATAAAATGGATGCGGTTCGGTATACTCTCTCTCTCCGTCTCTCTTAAGCATTTTGTTTATATTGCCTTTGTATTTTGTTTTGTTATTTTTATTTTTTTTTTCACCATGTTTTCTGCATCTACGCGTGGTTATTTTGTCTGTTGAGTTATAACACACAAGTATTGGTTTTAAAACCTACGCCATCGTTTAACCGATTTTCTGTATTGTAGCTGTCATTGTCATGTCATTGTCACAAGATAATCTTGTGGCATTACATTTTAAATAGGATTTCCTGCATATGACCGCCACGGCTGGCGCGGATGTAGTCCAATCTGGACGTCCAATTTTCGATGACTTTTTCCAACATTTGTGGCCGTATATCGGCAATAATACGGCGAATGTTGTCTTCCAAATGGTCAAGCGTTTGTGGCTTTACCGCATAGACCAATGACTTTACATAGCCCCACAGAAAGTAGTCTAGCGGTGTTAAATCACAAGATCTTGGAGGCCAATTCACAGGTCAAAAGCGTGAAATTAGGCGGTCACCAAACGTGTCTTTCAATAAATCTATTGTGGCACGAGCTGTGTGAGATGTTGCGCCGTCTTGTTGAAACCACATCTCCTGGACATCATGGTTATTCAATTCAGGAATGAAAAAGTTAGTAATCATGGCTCTATACCAATCACCATTGACTGTAACGTTCTGGCCACCATTGTTTTTGAAAAAGTACGGACCAATGATTCCACCAGCCCATAAAGCGCACCAAACAGTCAGTTTTTCTGAATGTAACGGTGTTTCCACATACACTTGAGGATTACCTTCACTCCAAATGCGGCAGTTTTGTTTGTTGACTTAGCCATTCAACCAGAAGTGCGCTTCATCGCTAAACAAAATTCGCTTATGAAAATCGGGAACAACGGTAATCTCGTTTTGGGCCCATTCGACGAATCTACGCCTTACTTGATGATCGTTTGGCTTCAAATCTTGCACGAGTTGGATTTTGTAAGCACGCAAACCAAGATCCTTCCGCAAAATCTTCCATAAAGTGGATGGACACAGATCCAACTCCTGTGCTCGATGGCGGATGGACTCATTCGGGTCTTCCTCAATGCTACGCTCTACAGCAGCAATAGCTTCTTCTGTACGCACTGTACAGCGTCTCTGGGGATGCGAGTTATCAATAAGAGTAAACGTGGTGCGAAAACGTTCCATGGTTAATCGAATTAACTGCTCTGATGGACGATTTTGTCGACGATGAAATGGACGTAGTGCGCGATACGTTTTCCGCACAGAACCATTATTTTCGAAATAAAATTGCACTATTTGCAAGCGTTTTTCAGGCATGAGTCTATGCATGATGAATTGCCAAACCAAACTGAGAATAAATCACTTGACAGCTGTTAAATCGGTCGCCATCTTGAAAAGTAATGCCACCTTAAAGTTCTATACCTCTATAAAAAACACCCTTTAGATAGTGTGTTATCTTATTAAACGTAATTGGTTTGATTGGTATTGACTTCAAGAGTTAGAAAACAAAAAAGTTTTTGTGGATTATTTTTGACCCAAAACTATTCTATAGCGATAGTATAATAGAGAGGATAAGGGAAGCTTATACCTCCAAAAGACCAATGAGCAAGATTTGGAAACTTGGATCCACCACCACATACTGGCTTTACTGTATACGTTTGGAAGATGGTGCGCAAATCCCAATAACACTGCCGACTGATAGATAAATTCTGCAGGTTGTCTGTTGTAATAGTCACCAGTGCACTCTGTTCCATTCTAAAACATTTTTTTCTCAAATAACTCCGATCTGACCTTATATTAAAGCAGTGGGCAGAGTTGGATTAAGGTAAGATTTAAATCTAGTGAATCCTCGCTTAAATTGAATTATTTATATGCTGCGATAGGAGATTAAATTTCAGAATTCTATAAGGAGGTTTGATTATCAGCCCGATGTAATACTTACAGTATTGTTACGAAAATGAAGAATGTAGATACTGGTGTTTGGCTTTTACTTTGCTTAACATTAAAATTATAAATGTGGGATCGCACCTGAAAGGATTAAGACGATCCCGTAGGGTTAAAGAAAAACTTAACTAAAATAAATATACTAAGCGGACTGAAAAACATAAACATGATAAAACTTAAATACTCGATCGAGTTGGAAAAAATTGTTTTTCAATATTAAAAAGACAAATAAAAATTATCATATACATATTTGGCAGACGAGCCAAGCAATTCAATTCTGTATTTTAAATTAAAGAGAATTGTTTTTAAATAATATTTGTTAAATTGTTTTAAACAATATTTATTTTGTTATTTTAATTGTAAATTTAAAGCAACAATTGGGTTTAAATCAATAAATTTAAATCTAAATATTACAGAAACATAAGCTACAAAAAACAAAACAATGTTTACAAATTATCGTACTGCTTAATATAACAACAAAAAACTGGTAAACAAGTAAACAAAAATACAACAACAAACGCTAAAAGAATAAATGTAAACAAAATACACAAACAACAATAATGAAACAAAGATGTTTACATTTACAGAGATCTCGAGAAGGCGTAGCCACGAACATTCGCCTTCAAGCACATTCATCAGACTGTTTACGTTGCCATATAAAAGACAAGGCAAAGCAGGCAACGAATCACTAAATGTTCAGTCAGTCTTGTGTGAAGACGCGGTGTGTTTGAAGAGAGTAATCGTGGTTTGAAGATCTCCGTTACAAAGATCTGTCGAATAATCGCCTAGTAATTGTTATTGTTTATGCAAAGGGTGTAAACAGAAAAATAACTAACAAAGCAATTGCTGTTGTTTACATAAAGTTGTGAAGGGTGACACCCAGTATTTTAATTAAAACTAAACACAAATTTATTTTTATTTGCAATCTACAAGCTCATACTTTAAACGTTTTTTAAAAGGTAAAAACGTAACAGTATATAACGATTCAAACATTAGTATTTCCTATACTAATGCTGACTAACAACTTCTACAGTAGCTGAGTCTGAGGAGAATAAGCCAGGGCCCTTGCCATGAAGAAGCAGAACAATAACAACATCTATTTGGAAGACAAATCTAGTAATTCAGTCACTTCTGTGCTCATTACAACATTACATTACAACAAGATGACTACCTATTCTCGAAGGATTATATATTTAGCCAATTCCAGATAACCTCTGCCACATTTCCCACCAGGCGAAGTCTTCAAAGCTCCAAAATCCTAATACAAAATGCACTGGCTTTTGCAGCATTATTCAAACTGTTCGTCGTGAACTACTTGGGTAGCATTTGTTAGTATTACTCCTTAATGTTGTTCAAGATGATTTATGAATAAGCTATTGTAATGTTTTCATCCCGTATTATACAACAGTGTTTTACTCTTCTCTGGAGATATTGCCTTACTTATTTGCACTTGGCAACTTCTAGAATCCTACTAATGATTTGTAATTGTTATTTTTTTTGTTTTGAACTCGCCGTAACGTAGTGGGTAGTGTGTTATCATATTAAATGTGAGGATACAGTTCAAACCCCAGCTTACACGCCTTGAACAAAACGAAATACTCGTATGAAAAAATATTTCTTCGGCTTCTTCCTTTCAGCAGATTTCTAGCAAAAACTCTGAAAGCAAATAAAAATTGCCATAAAATCATTCGGAATCGACTTTAAACTGTAGACCCCACCGCTCATGGATTAAAATTAAGCAAGGTCGTATGCTGATTGAAGAGTTGTAATGACCAATTATGTACGTAATGTGTGTCACAGAATAAAGAGCGTTCAATAGTCCAGTTTGAATGACTGTCAACATTTTATATTTATTTTTTAATTTTTCTTTTATTTTGTATTGTTGTTGACAAGCTGTTGTTGGTCGTCTCGTTTATATTCTAGAGCTGAAACCAAAGTTGATGATACTGGTGATGTTATTTTTATTATTGGTAAATTTAATTGTTTTTGTTGTTGTTTTTATAAATTTTATCATACTTTGTTCGGTCAGCCTGTATTAATGAATTTTCCAACTTTTATTTTTTATTCACGCCATGTTAATAATGCACCGCGTATTTTTCTATAAACACGTTCAATTGGCTGCTGTTGACATCATACATTGCTGCTGCTTCAATAAAATGACAACAGCAACAAAAAAGTGTTGATGACAGAACTGTCAACAAGACACTTCAAAAGCAAAATTCTATTAGGCGTTATGGGGACTTGTTTTTTACTTCACATGCGGATACACAGTTAAGTATTAAAACCGGGCACGATTTGGTAGCCAAATAGGAAATTGCACAAGTTTTTAAAGTGTGCATAATATAGGCCAAAAAAAGAGGCTTAAGATTAAAAATATGTTGAAGAAGAGAATATTGAGAATGCTTAAAAGCTTACATAAATGGCTTGATTTAAGGACGAAACTCTTTAAAATATTGAATTAAAGAAACTATTTAGTATACTTTCAGGGAGTTTCGAACTTTGACAGTTGATAGGAGTCATCTTGTTGAAGCTACATCTGTCAGAGTCAGATTTCCAGAGATTTTACTTTAAATTTTTCCAAACTCTCCAATTCTCGTCTAGTAAGCCAACATCCTATTCAAATAATGTGTCCATCTGCAAGAAATTAGTAAAATTAAAAATTAAAGCTACACCTGTCAAGTTAGATTTCATTTACTCAATTTATTGAAGTCGCCGTAGTCTAGTAGGTAGTGTGTTGGCTTATTAGACGTAAAGCCAGGGTTCGAGCCCCAGGCCAAGCATCAAGACAAAATACAAAAAGTATTTCTTCGGCGACTTCCTCTTAGCAGATTTCTGACAAAAACTCAGAGCAAATAAAATTGCCCTGAAAAGTTTCTCAAAAAATCTGTCGTTCGGAGTCAACTTTAAACTGTAGGTCCCACAACTTATGTATAAGATTAACATACACAACATAAGTGGTGTGAGAAACTAGGACGTTGTACAATTGGTCAATTCGACCTCAGCGTACACAGAAAAAAATAAATAACTGATTCAATTCACAAAATCATTGAAACAAATACAAAATTAACTAAAATCGGACCTACAACGAAAATTGTATATTCAGCGAACAAATTCTTAAAAAATTATTTGAAAAGAAAAAGCATTTTTTCTCAATTAAATAATTATGTTATTAGCCAAAAAAGTTAATCAAAATTCATTTCCAATTTCATATAAATTTTTTAACTAAAACAAACATAACTTTTATTAAATTTTACAATAATTTTCAAACAATTTTTTTGTTTAAATCAATAAGTTATTTTGTTTGGAATTTGTATTACAATTTCAAACAAATTTTTTAACTAAAACAAACATAACTTTTATTAAATTTTACAACAATTTTCAAAAAAAAATTTGTGTGAATCAATAGTAATTTGTTCGAAATTTTTATTACAATTTCAAACAAATATATTCACTAAAACAAGCATAGCAATTATTGTGTTTTAAAAGAATTATCAAACAATTTATTGTTTGAACCAATAAATAGTTTGTTTAAAAAGTGCCCTGATTTTAAATAAATCCATAACAGAAACAAGTAAAATTATTATAGTTTTCCTTTATGGTCGAAAAATTTATTTTGCTGTAACCATAAATGATTTGCTTAGACAAAAGAGGTATTGCATCACCTAAGAAATTGGTTGAAATTCTATTTTAAATCAATTACAAATGTAATGTTTTTTTCTACCCTTTCTATAATATTCCTTTAAATGAAAAATTAACAGATAAATCGTTTTCAAATATTTTATTAATTTTTTTAATTCTACATAAATACTTTAAATTAATACATTTATAAATTTATATAAAATTATTGTGTTCAGGTAACGTATTGACTTTGAGTCCCTTGTTTTTAAAATGCAAATTGCATACAATGTTTGTTATTTTTTCAACGACAAATAATAATTATGTATAACTAAATGTAATTCATTTTTTAACATAAAATCACAAAAAGGTAAAAAATAAATTGTTGAGTTTTAAAGTTGATTAAGAGAAAATTTGTTTATATAAATACATACATACATCTTTCATTAAATCTTATAAAGTATAAAGTAATGGAATAACTTTTAATAAACATTCAAAATTGAGTTAATTTAATATTATTTAAAAAATTAAAATTTTATTTCAGATTCAAAATTGCATGTTTAATGGTTGATACTTTTGAATATTTCTTTGCAGTAGGTAAATCGTAAAAAAATGATTGTATAAAATTATAAAAAACTTCGGACTCTTCCGGATACTGAAGGTTAAATAAAAAAATATTTTAAATAATGCATCAAGAGCATTTAAAAATGTCAAAATAGGATATTTAATGTTATCTACAAAAACATAAATAGATTTAATAGTGCATATTTCACCTATAATATAATAATTTTGGTTGTATATTTCGGCATTGTAGCTTTAGTAATTTCAATTTAACTTCTAATTCCTCTGAAGTATTTGCTATTATTGCGAATCCTTCTTGGGAATCAGCAATTGAGTACTTCTTTCATATTTTTGAGCCACTAGACTCCGTAGAAACTTTTAGTTGTGGTGGGAAGAGATTATGTAAAAACCAGAATATCATAAATGTTTTAGACTCTGTAACAAAAGTATTTATTAAAATAAATTTTATCTTTTAAATTAGAGTTTTTACCATCATTTCTGGACTCAATATCGGCAAGCATTTTAGAAATATATGCGGAAGAAATTTTAGTTTTTAAAACGCACAAAATTTAGGCCATCGTTCATGCAAATTTTTGGCCATCGGAAATTTTAGGGAAAAATCTATATCAATCTAAAAGAAAAAGTAGAATTACAACATATAAGCTATATATGTATATATAAAAATATTGGTGTCAGAAATTTACCAAATGAAAGCCTGATGGTTTTATGTAGTCAGGCCATAACTTAAAAATGTCTGCCGTTGTCTGAGATTCCGATATCTGTTTGAACCGAAATGGCGCACATTTGCGCCAATAAAGATCAAATTCCTCAGCTGATATTTGGTCACTTTGAAGATATTGTAAATACAAGCTGCAATTTTCTTCTGACTCTGAAATAACAACAATTATTAAATATAAGTAACGATAATATAATCATCATATTTACCTTCAATAGTATTTATATCAGGTTTACTTTTACATTTTTTTAAAACATCCTTTGAAAGCCTTTTCAAATTAGCCAGTTTATTGTAAATTTTTCCTATTTTTCCGCTTCTATAAAAATCCTGTCGATTGTAAATGAAAATATTTAAAATGTGAAAATGTAATTTTTTTAGATTTTATACATACCAGTTCCTCTGAAGGAAATATTAAACATATTTCTTTTTCCATCTCAGAACAGTCAGCTAAACTGCATACAACACCTTTTGCCTCAATGTATTTGATAATGGTATTTATAAGCAAGTTGCGTTGTTCTTCGTGAAGCGTTTCATTTTTTTGGTAGAAATCCAGTATTTCACGTCCATTGTGGGTACACTTAAGTATTTCCATAACAGACATTTTTGTTGTAACCTGCCTATATTGGGAGTTGTAAGTTTCAATTTTAATTGTTGATTTCTTCCACTCATCTAAGTTATACTCAAATTTGACCATATCTCCAATTTTGCTATCAACAAAGAGTCTTTCGATATGGTTACTCTTTAGCATGTGGAGAACTTCTACTGTAATCCCTTGTTCTGTAAATAAATAATTTAAAAGAAAATATAATGAAATATGTAATATAGTAAATAAAATATATTTCTATACCTTTTAGTCTATCATATAGGTGACTCAGATTCCATTTGTGTAGTAGGCAGTACAAATCGCTGAATTTGTCCATCTTTAATTATAAGTACTCTTGTAAAATTCTTTTAATTTAATAAATGTAGTACCATTTGATTCAATTTTTTCCACCGGTGGTCCAACAACGTCGTCAATGTTTATTATTATGTGTTGATTCGAAATGTTTTTATATTCATAAGCAATCTAATGTGTATTAAAGACAATATCTATTTTATTACAACAAAATAGTATGTCATTTGATGTTTTAATAATAATATTAATTTTGTATATTTCAAAGTCAGTCGTAAATTTCGATATGATCTTATTTTCGTTGTATTTATAGCCCCAAATTTTTCCTTCTGCATATAGCGAAATATTTTCTTCGGATATTTTTAACTCCCTACCGACTTTTTTTTACTATATTTAAATTATTTATTGGTTTTTTTAAAATAACATCGTTATATTGATCGTTATCAAGTAAAAAATTCGCAAATGACATTTGTTGTTTAAATGCAAAACTTTTTGAAACATTTTTTCTCGAAGTTATCACATGGGAATATATTTTGAATTCCTTATGTTTTCCTTCGTACTTAAAACTCCATAAATTTCTTAATGGTCCGCATTGTTTTAAAACTGTTGGGTAATGTGTTAAAATATGAAATTTTGGAGTAAGCGGTTTTTTAAACAAAGTTTGAAAATTGTTATTTAAATATTGAATTTTTGTCTTTATTGAAGACACAGAAACTTCATAACACAAAATATCATCTAGTAATTCAAAAAAGCGTGCCAAAAATGCCCAGATTTCGTCTCCATAGTGTACTAAATCACCAAAAAGTAACGTAAAGTACTGGCAAAATGCCATCATCTGCTTTGCAGACATTTTCAATTTTTGTTTTTCCAATTCATTTATAGTTATTGTAATTTTTTCGTTGCCTCTATCGTGTCCATCATAAGTAGTATGTTTATGCCGCTTCTAGGTCACTTATTCCATACAAAATTTGGCTCATGCCTGCTTCTTCTTGTTCCTTTTATTTGTATTGCTTTTCAAACGAATGACTGGACGGACAGAATGAGTGTGTGCACGTTTCCTCATCTACATCCCAGAGTATAGAAAGACTGTGAAAATGTATATACGTATGTACGAATGTTTGGACGGACAGAATGAGTGTGTGCGTAACATGTAATGTGGATCTACACCTATATAGTTGTTGTGTGTTTTTTATTTTTTTTTGTATATTTAATTAGAAGGATCTTTAATTTTAAATGTGATAAAAAAGAGTAGGTTGGTTGTGCGGTTATTTTTTTATTTTTTGTGTGATTTAATTTGAAGGATCTGTAATTTTAAGATGATAACAAATTCTTGGCACGTATTATCATACTCAATGTTGAAAAAAATAGAAAAGGGATCTACACCTGTAAAGTTGTTGTGTGTTTTTATTTTTTTTTTTGTATATTTAATTAGAAGGATCTTTAATTTTAAATGTGATAAGAAAGAGATGAACACCTGTGTAAAATTTTTTATTTTTTGGGATAATAAATAACATTGTATACCTAAGTAGAAACATGAGTGTACATGTTCATTGTATTTATATTGCTTTTCGAATGATTGGACGGACAGAATGAATGTGTGCATGTTCTTTTGAGATAATAATTGTGAAGAAATAGAAATATAGTTGTACGTGGTGTTGTTGTTGTTGTTGTGTTATAAGGATTTTTAAATTGATAAGAAAGGAATGTATAGTTGTGCCTGCTTTTTTTCACGCATAAGTAGAATATCTGTTTTCTATATAATTGAATTTACTGATTGATTTACAACATCCCAGAGTATAAATAGACTTGTTTTAAGGATTCAGATTTTATTTAGTTTTTGCTGTTTTAAATAAATGAAATTATAAAATAATGAGATTAATTAAAACAAATTAGGTTTTATTTTATTAGATTTTTTTTTTATTCTTAGGTATGTATATTTTATTTTTAGATTTTGTTATTTTGTACAATACAATACATATATCTATTGAATATAATAATAGTTAAACATTCGTTTATACATATTAAATAACTTAAGTGTTAACAAATATTGTGTATAGAATGTTTGACATCTGCAAATGTCAAAAGATTCTGAGTAAATTTTTTCACAGTTAGATCTATGTATAATATTATTAACACATATAAATGGATTACTTATTTTACTAATGTTGCATATTCTTAGTTCATTTATAAGTTTCATAAATAAATCTATATGATCTTTATCAATCTGATTACTATGTTTTATTAATATTTCTTCCAATTCAGCTGATGTAACCATTTTTACCCTTCTTTAAAAAGTCAATAGTAGGTTGCGTAAGTGCGGGACGATGTACTCTGAACAAAGAGTAATAATTAACTAAACAAAGATTTCAGATGTGGTTAAGTTTTTTTTTTGTCATTTATTATATCATTTCTTCGTTTGAATTTATTGAAAATTACAATTTATTGAAAACACAGTTTTTACATTTAGTAAGATTATAAAAATTAATTATATTTTTAGCTTCAATTTCAGCTTGATATAGTCTATGTTTATAAAATATACAGGGGCAGGTGTCAGGACCGCATGTACTGTTTTCATTCGACCATTCGCAATCCTCGAAATGTTCACCATGTCTATTTCTTATTCTTTTCAGGTTGTCTACATACTCCAGTTGTGTTTGTATGTTGATGAGTTTAGTTTTATCTACGTCAGAAATTATGTGTGAGAATGATTTTAAAAAGTTGTATATTTCCTTTAAAATCATTGTATGTTAATCTACTGCTATTGTATGCTCATGTGCAGAATATGTGAATAATCTTTAATATTTATATGATTTCAGATCTGTTAATGGACGCTTAGGTAGGTTATCTAATAGTTTTTTGTAGGTGGACTATAGTAGAGACCATATCCAGTTTTATATGGTTTGAGGTACAACCCTTTACCCATTGCAATTGATTCCATATATCTATTATGACGGTTAGCTTCAGCCAATTGTTCTTTTTCATTTTTGATAGCATTTACTGCTTTAACAATAGCGGATCCTCCACTTACCAAACCACCAAGCGCTGACAATGCTGTTAGTACGGGAATAAGTGGAAGAAATCCTCCAATTTTCGGTACAGGTATAACTCTCGGTATTATAATGTCTGCTCGCTTTTTCCCTTTAAAATTTGAATGAATAGCCTTTTGAGCTATTTTAACAGCATCATTTATATCAAGGGGTTTCTGTTCTTTCAATTGTTTTAAAGTTTTTCTCACAGTAGCTGTGAATAATTTCTTATTACAGTTATTCATTTTTCCTTTTCTCATTCTTTTTGAATTTTTTCTTTTCTTATGTGTCTGCTCCTTCAAACCTAATCCAAATTTCACTTTAGCTTTCATAGCGTTTGTCACAAACCACGCGTTAGCACGTTCTTTAATATCACTATCTTTAGATTTAACTCGTTGCCAGGCTTTTTCAGCTAATATTTGATCTGCTTGATGTCTTGTGTCTATATCTTTTGATTGTGAATATACAATATCGTGCTCTCTACAAGCTGCGTCTAATAAATTTATACCCTTATCTCCTCTTGCTAAACGTTTTTCAAGTTTTGTACCAGGTCCACAAAACTGATAACCAGGTAGATGTAATTCAACAGGTACTTTATTTATTAAGTTGTTTACAAATCCTCTTCTCATCTTACACTGGCTGAGGTTTTGTTTTGACCCTAGATTATAACAATTTTTTTTTCTTTAGTTTTATACCTCTTCGCAAAAATAGCTGAAATCAAGACGATCTCCTATATATACAGCAATTTATATGATTTCAGTATGTTAATTTTTTGATATTGATTTTGATCTGCTTTGTATCTGATCACGATCTACTTTACATCTGATCACGATCTGCTTTGTATCTGATTATGATCTGCTTTGTATCTGATTACGATCTGCTTTATATCTGATCACGAACTGCTTGCTATCTGGTCACGATCTGATTTATACCTGATCACGATCTGCTTGATAGCTTGTGTCTATATCCATTGATTTTGAGTACGCTATATCGTGCTTTCTACAATCTGCATCCAATAAATTATTCCTTTATTTCCTTTATTCTTGCTATTCGTTTTGAAGTTTTGTATCAGGTCCACAAAACTGATAACCAGGTGGATGTAATTCAACATATAATTTGTTTATTAAGTTGTCTACAAATCTTCTTCCAATCTTACACTGATTAGGTGTTTTTCTTTTGACTGTAGTTTATAACCATTTTTTTTCATTACTTTCATACCTCTTCGCATGAAACACTACACCAGCTATACTAGCAAGCTGTACTAGCTATACTAGCAAGCTATACAATCTGTACTAGCTATACTAGCAAGCTGTAGTAGCTATACAATCTTTACTAGCTATACTAGCAAGCTGTACCAGCTTTAGCAAGCTGTACCAGCTATACCAGCTATATCAGCTATATCAGCTATACCAGCTATACCTGCTATATCAGCTATACCAGCTATACCAGCTATACCTGCTATACCAGCTATACCAGCTATATCAGCTATACCAGCTATACTAGCAAGCTGTACTAGCTATACTAGCAAGCTATACAGTCTGTACTAGCTATACTAGCAAGCTGTACTAGCTATACTAGCAAGCTATACAATCTGTACTAGCTATACTAGCAAGCTGTAGTAGCTATACAATCTTTACTAGCTATACTAGCAAGCTGTACCAGCTTTAGCAAGCTGTACCAGCTATACCAGCTATATCAGCTATATCAGCTATACCAGCTATATCAGCTATATCAGCTATATCAGCTATACCAGCTATACCAGCTATACCAGCTATACCAGCTATACCTGCTATACCAGCTATACCTGCTATACCAGCTATATCAGCTGTACCAGCTATACCTGGTATACCTGCTATACCAGCTATACCTGCTATACCAGCTATACCTGCTATACCTGCTATACCAGCTATACCAGCTATACCAGCTATACCAGCTATACCAGCTATACCTGCTATACCTGCTATACCTGCTATACCAGCTATACCTGTTATACCTGCTATACCTGCTATAGCAGCTATAGCAGGTATAGCTGGTACAGCTTGCTATCGCTGCTATAGCTGGTACAGCTTGCTATCGCTGGTATAGCTGGTATAGCAGCTATAGCAGGTATAGCTGGTACAGCTTGCTATCGCTGGTATAGCTGGTATAGCAGGTATAGCAGGTATAGCAGGTATAGCTGGTATAGCAGGTATAGCAGGTATAGCTGGTATAGCTGGTATAGCTGGTATAGCAGGTATAGCTGGTATAGCAGGTATAGCTGGTACAGCTGATATAGCTGGTACAGCTGATATAGCTGGTACAGCTGATATAGCTGGTATAGCAGGTATAGCTGGTATAGCAGGTATAGCTGATATAGCTGGTATAGCTGATAAAGCTGGTATAGCAGGTATAGCTGGTATAGCAGGTATAGCTGGTATAGCTGGTATAGCTGGTGTAGCAGGTATAGCTGATATAGCTGGTATAGCCGGTACAGCTGATATAGCTGGTATAGCAGGTATAGCTGGTATAGTTGGTACAGCTTGCTAAAGCTGGTATAGCTGATATAGCTGGTATAGTTGGTACAGCTTGCTAGTATAGCTGGTATAGCTGATATAGCTGATATAGCTGGTATAGCTGGTACAGCTTGCTAAAGCTGGTATAGCTGGTATAGTTGGTACAGCTTGCTAGTATAGCTGGTATAGCTGATATAGCTGATATAGCTGGTATAGCTGGTACAGCTTGCTAAAGCTGGTACAGCTTGCTAGTATAGTTAGTAAAGATTGTATAGCTACTACAACTTGCTAGTATAGCTAGTACAGCTTGCTAGTATAGCTGATATAGCTGGTATAGCTGGTATAGCAGGTATAGCTGGTATAGCTGATATAGCTGATATAGCAGGTATAGCTGGTATAGCTGATATAGCTGATATAGCTGGTATAGCTGATATAGCTGATATAGCTGGTATAGCTGGTACAGCTTGCTAAAGCTGGTACAGCTTGCTAGTATAGCTAGTAAAGATTGTATAGCTACTACAGCTTGCTAGTATAGCTAGTACAGATTGTATAGCTTGCTAGTATAGCTAGTACAGCTTGCTAGTATAGCTGATATAGCTGATATAGCTGGTATAGCTGGTATAGCAGGTATAGCTGGTATAGCTGATATAGCAGGTATAGCTGGTATAGCTGATATAGCTGATATAGCTGGTATAGCTGGTACAGCTTGCTATCGCTGCTATAGCTGGTACAGCTTGCTATCGCTGGTATAGCTGGTATAGCAGCTATAGCAGGTATAGCTGGTACAGCTTGCTATCGCTGGTATAGCTGGTATAGCAGGTATAGCAGGTATAGCTGGTATAGCAGGTATAGCAGGTATAGCTGGTATAGCTGGTATAGCTGGTATAGCAGGTATAGCTGGTATAGCAGGTATAGCTGGTACAGCTGATATAGCTGGTACAGCTGATATAGCTGGTACAGCTGATATAGCTGGTATAGCAGGTATAGCTGGTATAGCAGGTATAGCTGATATAGCTGGTATAGCTGATAAAGCTGGTATAGCAGGTATAGCTGGTATAGCAGGTATAGCTGGTATAGCTGGTATAGCTGGTGTAGCAGGTATAGCTGATATAGCTGGTATAGCCGGTACAGCTGATATAGCTGGTATAGCAGGTATAGCTGGTATAGTTGGTACAGCTTGCTAAAGCTGGTATAGCTGATATAGCTGGTATAGCTGGTATAGTTGGTACAGCTTGCTAGTATAGCTGGTATAGCTGATATAGCTGATATAGCTGGTATAGCTGGTACAGCTTGCTAAAGCTGGTATAGCTGGTATAGTTGGTACAGCTTGCTAGTATAGCTGGTATAGCTGATATAGCTGGTATAGCTGGTACAGCTTGCTAAAGCTGGTACAGCTTGCTAGTATAGTTAGTAAAGATTGTATAGCTACTACAGCTTGCTAGTATAGCTAGTACAGCTTGCTAGTATAGCTGATATAGCTGGTATAGCTGGTATAGCAGGTATAGCTGGTATAGCTGATATAGCTGATATAGCAGGTATAGCTGGTATAGCTGATATAGCTGATATAGCTGGTATAGCTGATATAGCTGATATAGCTGGTATAGCTGGTACAGCTTGCTAAAGCTGGTACAGCTTGCTAGTATAGCTAGTAAAGATTGTATAGCTACTACAGCTTGCTAGTATAGCTAGTACAGATTGTATAGCTTGCTAGTATAGCTAGTACAGCTTGCTAGTATAGCTGATATAGCTGATATAGCTGGTATAGCTGGTATAGCAGGTATAGCTGGTATAGCTGATATAGCAGGTATAGCTGGTATAGCTGATATAGCTGATATAGCTGATATAGCTGGTATAGCTGGTACAGCTTGCTAAAGCTGGTACAGCTTGCTAGTATAGCTAGTAAAGATTGTATAGCTACTACAGCTTGCTAGTATAGCTAGTACAGATTGTATAGCTTGCTAGTATAGCTAGTACAGCTTGCTAGTATAGCTAGTACAGATTGTATAGCTTGCTAGTATAGCTAGTACAGCTTGCTAGTATAGCTAGTGCAGATTGTACAGCTTGCTAGTATAGCTAGTACAGATTGTATAGCTTGCTAGTATAGCTAGTACAGCTTGCTAGTATAGCTAGTACAGATTGTACAGCTTGCTAGTATAGCTGATATAGCTGGTATAGCTGGTATAGCTGGTGTAGTGTTTCATGCGAAGAGGTATGAAAGTAATGAAAAAAAATGGTTATAAACTACAGTCAAAAGAAAAACACCTAATCAGTGTAAGATTGGAAGAAGATTTGTAGACAACTTAATAAACAAATTATATGTTGAATTACATCCACCTGGTTATCAGTTTTGTGGACCTGATACAAAACTTCAAAACGAATAGCAAGAATAAAGGAAATAAAGGAATAATTTATTGGATGCAGATTGTAGAAAGCACGATATAGCGTACTCAAAATCAATGGATATAGACACAAGCCATCAAGCAGATCGTGATCAGGTATAAATCAGATCGTGACCAGATAGCAAGCAGTTCGTGATCAGATATAAAGCAGATCGTAATCAGATACAAAGCAGATCATAATCAGATACAAAGCAGATCGTGATCAGATGTAAAGTAGATCGTGATCAGATACAAAGCAGATCAAAATCAATATCAAAAAATTAACATACTGAAATCATATAAATTGCTGTATATATAGGAGATCGTCTTGATTTCAGCTATTTTTGCGAAGAGGTATAAAACTAAAGAAAAAAAAATTGTTATAATCTAGGGTCAAAACAAAACCTCAGCCAGTGTAAGATGAGAAGAGGATTTGTAAACAACTTAATAAATAAAGTACCTGTTGAATTACATCTACCTGGTTATCAGTTTTGTGGACCTGGTACAAAACTTGAAAAACGTTTAGCAAGAGGAGATAAGGGTATAAATTTATTAGACGCAGCTTGTAGAGAGCACGATATTGTATATTCACAATCAAAAGATATAGACACAAGACATCAAGCAGATCAAATATTAGCTGAAAAAGCCTGGCAACGAGTTAAATCTAAAGATAGTGATATTAAAGAACGTGCTAACGCGTGGTTTGTGACAAACGCTATGAAAGCTAAAGTGAAATTTGGATTAGGTTTGAAGGAGCAGACACATAAGAAAAGAAAAAATTGAATAACTGTAATAAGAAATTATTCACAGCTACTGTGAGAAAAACTTTAAAACAATTGAAAGAACAGAAACCCCTTGATATAAATGATGCTGTTAAAATAGCTCAAAAGGCTATTCATTCAAATTTTAAAGGGAAAAAGCGAGCAGACATTATAATACCGAGAGTTATACCTGTACCGAAAATTGGAGGATTTCTTCCACTTATTCCCGTACTAACAGCATTGTCAGCGCTTGGTGGTTTGGTAAGTGGAGGATCCGCTATTGTTAAAGCAGTAAATGCTATCAAAAATGGAAAAGAACAATTGGCTGAAGCTAACCGTCATAATAGATATATGGAATCAATTGCAATGGGTAAAGGGTTGTACCTCAAACCATATAAAACTGGATATGGTCTCTACTATAGTCCACCTACAAAAAACTATTAGATAACCTACCTAAGCGTCCATTAACAGATCTGAAATCATATAAATATTAAAGATTATTCACATATTCTGCACATGAGCATACAATAGCAGTAGATTAACATACAATGATTTTAAAGGAAATATACAACTTTTTAAAATCATTCTCACACATAATTTCTGACGTAGATAAAACTAAACTCATCAACATACAAACACAACTGGAGTATGTAGACAACCTGAAAAGAATAAGAAATAGACATGGTGAACATTTCGAGGATTGCGAATGGTCGAATGAAAACAGTACATGCGGTCCTGACACCTGCCCCTGTATATTTTATAAACATAGACTATATCAAGCTGAAATTGAAGCTAAAAATATAATTAATTTTTATAATCTTACTAAATGTAAAAACTGTGTTTTCAATAAATTGTAATTTTCAATAAATTCAAACGAAGAAATGATATAATAAATGACAAAAAAAACTTAACCACATCTGAAATCTTTGTTTAGTTAATTATTACTCTTTGTTCAGAGTACATCGTCCCGCACTTACGCAACCTACTATTGACTTTTTAAAGAAGGGTAAAAATGGTTACGTCAGCTGAATTGGAAGAACTATTAATAAAACATAGTAATCAGATTGATAAAGATCATATAGATTTATTTATGAAACTTATAAATGAACTAAGAATATGCAACATTAGTAAAATAAGTAATCCATTTATATGTGTTAATAATATTATACATAGATCTAACTGTGAACAAATTTACTCAGAATCTTTTGACATTTGCAGATGTCAAACATTCTATACACAATATTTGTTAACACTTAAGTTATTTAATATGTATAAACGAATGTTTAACTATTATTATATTCAATAGATATATGTATTGTATTGTACAAAATAACAAAATCTAAAAATAAAATATACATACCTAAGAATAAAAAAAAAATCTAATAAAATAAAACCTAATTTGTTTTAATTAATCTCATTATTTTATAATTTCATTTATTTAAAACAGCAAAAACTAAATAAAATCTAAATCCTTAAAACAAGTCTATTTATACTCTGGGATGTTGTAAATCAATCAGTAAATTCAATTATATAGAAAACAGATATTCTACTTATGCGTGAAAAAAAAAGCAGGCACAACTATACATTCCTTTCTTATCAATTTAAAAATCCTTATAACACAACAACAACAACAACACCACGTACAACTATATTTCTATTTCTTCACAATTATTATCTCAAAAGAACATGCACACATTCATTCTGTCCGTCCAATCATTCGAAAAGCAATATAAATACAATGAACATGTACACTCATGTTTCTACTTAGGTATACGATGTTATTTATTATCCCAAAAAATAAAAAATTTTACACAGGTGTTCATCTCTTTCTTATCACATTTAAAATTAAAGATCCTTCTAATTAAATATAAAAAAAAAATAAAAAACACACAACAACTATACAGGTGTAGATCCCTTTTCTATTTTTTTCAACATTTTAATACGTGCCAAGAATTTGTTATCATCTTAAAATTACAGATCCTTCAAATTAAATCACACAAAAAATAAAAAAATAACCGCACAACCAACCTACTCTTTCTTATCACATTTAAAATTAAAGATCCTTCTAATTAAATATACAAAAAAAAAAAAAAAACACACAACAACTATATAGGTGTAGATCCACATTACATGTTACGCACACACTCATTCTGTCCGTCCAAACATTCGTACATACGTATATACATTTTCACAGTCTTTCTATACTCTGGGATGTAGATGAGGAAACCTGCACACACTCATTCTGTCCGTCCAGTCATTCGTTTGAAAAGCAATACAAATAAAAGGAACAAGAAGAAGCAGGCATGAGCCAAATTTTGTATGGAATAAGTGACCTAGAAGCGGCATAAACATACTACTATCATACTTAAAATTTGCCAATCGATTATTTAGTGTATTGATGCTGAAGTAATTCATTGTTTTTATAAAATGTAGCAAATATTCACATATCACGATGTGGCAAACCCCTTCAAACAGATCATGCATAACATCAACACTGAAGTTTTCAGTGCAATGAAATGATGGAATTTCATTAAAAATGCACGTAGAACTTATGCCACAATCTGATGATATGCCCTTCTCAATACTCTCTCTATAATTTATCCGATTTCTTAATAACTCAATATTTTCAATAGCATTTAGCTTCGTTTTAGATTTGTGCATTAAGCAGAATCTGCAAAAATAATTGGATGAAAATGATTTCGAAAATCCTAAGGTAACATTTAACCCAATAATGAACCCATAATAAAATGCACCTTTTTAGTGCCGTCTTTAGTATTAATAATAATACCATTTATTTCTAAGTTTTTTAAGGCTTCAACCAACGGCTTAAGGCATTCATTGCCATACAATTTCATGTCGGAAGATCTAATAGAAGCAGCTAAAAATACTTCACCTAAGTTTGATGACTTTTGTGGTAGGCATGGAAAGCTGTAGTAGAAATTACACATTGAATGTCGGTTAGATTTTGACCCAAGAGCGTTATTTATTGCAAAATCATCTGAATAAATTAGATACGGAATTAAAGTATTTTTTGGATACAATGCTTTCTTTTGTTTCCATAAGTTTCCTTGGATAAAATTTACAAATTTCGGGGCATTCTCTATTTCACGCATATGTTGCAACATTTTTTCTAAGTTGTTGCCCTTTTCCAAGAATTTTTTGAACTGAAAATCGAGAGGCATTATTATTGCATTCGATTGTGGATTATTATTAATCTTAAATGGCTGTACTTTTCCAATAAGGTCCATTTCGCTTAAATTTTTATTAAATTTAAATTCTGATCTAAATTCTTGGAATGTTGATTTTATTTTACTTAACACATTTAATACAGTTCCTTCATTTTTACTTTTGATCTGCTCTTCTAAGATATCAAACATTGGATGTAGTATTAAATCTTTCACTAAATTAGTAACCTTAGTAACGTCCGATTGAGTAAAATTATTAATTGAATGCAGCTTGGTAACAAATTTAATAACAGAAGTGTGAAAATTTTTAATTTTTTCTGTTTCATTGACTATTTTTTCTCTAATGGAGATATTACATTCGGTCTTAAATTCATCACATTCATTATCAGAATCGGTATTTACAGCAGGCAGTTCGACTGATTGCATTTGATTGACGCCAAAATGTTTATAAATGTGTCTTTGAAAAGATCGTTTGATTTGAAATTTTTGGAAACAATTTAAAAATGTACATTCATAAAAATCTTTGGGTGAAAGACCGCATTTGTTCAAATGGGTTAATAATTTTTTGGGGGAATCGAATGATGCTTTGCATAAAAAGCATTCCATCTCCATTTTCATTCGAGTTATATTAAATTAATAATGAAAAATGAATACTGTAGCTAAAAATTTATTTTTCGATAATGTTATGTATATAGAAAATTATTTTCTTAAATACGCACCAATCATACACAAGCACTTTTCGTTTTTTATTTGTTAATAAATAACTTTTTATTCACTATCACTATTTATATTTTCTTTCTCTAATACACTAAATTTTTTCACAAAAATATTTTCCTCAAAACACTTCAACGCATCAACTTCCTTAACACAGAATAAAATTAAAATCTTAACAACGTTTTTGCCAAGTTCTTTTCTCAATACACACAATTTTTTTACCGTTAGATTTGTTTCTGCAATTCATTGCTAAAAAGAAGCTAGTCACAATATATGATGCACGCGACAAACCTTAAAAGCATGCATTTACATATATATTCTTTAATAAGTCGCACTTTGCTTACAGCTATAATTGTAAACACACATAGGAGTCAGCAACAAAAAAAAATACACAATCTTCTTCACTGAGAGAATCCCTGACGTATATAAAAAAGCAATGAGAATATTATGTGTATTTCAAAACCCACCCTTATTTCTTGTATTATTCCAAGAACATTTATACAAGTGTATGACATCGTTCAACCAGTGTTGCCGTTTTTGGTTATTTCTAACCAAAATTGGTTATTATTTTGTTTAATATGTAGATGTGTAGATTTTTCCGGTTTTGGTTATTTTTTTTTGTTTCGTTTGCTGGCAAAATATGTATCTAATTCTGAACATGAAAACTTTTAATTTTTTTTTATAATCAAAAACATTAAATTTTGATCAATGTTAATTTTTAACACATTTTCTGATACTTTGACAGCACCTACTAAGCTATTTTAGTACCAAAATGTCAACTATAGACATTAAAAATTATTGCGAATTTAATTTTGGTTATATTTTTTCTTAGTTGGCGATTTTTTTTCACAAATGTTTGGTTACAATAATTTTTTTTTCGTGGCAACACTGCGTGCAACTGATCATTCGTTATGGTTTTAATTTTTGCTCTCTTCCTAAACCATGAATACAGTGTGCAATGTACACATTCATTCATTGATTAATGTATACAATTTAATTTATTTTCGGAAATAAGTATTATTATCTTTTTAACTTTAATTATTTTAAACTTTTAACAAAAATACTAATTCTAACTTTAATATAATAATATTTAATGCATGAAAGCATTAGATTTATTAAAATACATACATATGTATATACATTAGTTGTATGAATACATCTATCACACACTTTTCCTTGCTTTCTTTTCTTACGTTTTTTCTATATGATTATGGTGCGGTGTTGTGTACTATAAAATATATTAAAAAAAAACGCAAAAAGTAAAGCGCGTTCATTATTTCATAGGAAAAAGCACTAAATTGATTGAACTAAAAAGCGTTTATTATAATTTTTTAAGTTGTCATTAGTGTTTGAACGAACATGAAAACCAAACAAAAATAATATTTGAAACAATAAAAAATATTTGTTAAAAACAAAATTAATATCAATCATGCGATTGTTTGAGTCCTTTTTGGCGGTAATTTTTTCTGTGTACTGTACTTGTCTTAATTGACAAGTACACGTCCTCTAACCTAACATAACCTACTCAGTCTATTACCATTGGGCGAATATAGCATTTAACAACACAAGGATGTGTTGTGTTCTTTGGAAGGGACTGGAATTTCCATATAAAAATTTTGCTCATTGCTGGATGAATAGATCATCCGACTTGGAAAAAATATGAACTGGTCATCGAGGTGCTTAAATCTGAAGACAAGCTAACTTCACGTACATATTTAGAACTTACTTTAGGCATAGCACTTGGATCCGTTAAAAGATTCAATTGTACCATTGTGCCTTTTAGAATTAAGAGTCTTGGTTAACAGGAATTGATTCCTTCATTTTCTAATGGGTTTCGTCCAAACCACCATAACAAATATTTTGCAAAGCTTTTTATCATTTTATTAAACAAATTTCGTTTATTGTCATTAATTCATAGAGCAAATGATAAGTGAAATTTATAAAAAAGGAAATCATTTTTTCAATTTATTGTTGCGGTAATTTGATAAACACCATTACAATTGAATGCGCAAACATTTGCGATAAAAAAACAGCAAAAATCTATTTGAATTATTCTTTAGGATCAACAGATTTGAAAAATATTTTCTGGTTCTGGTAAATGCAGAATGCTTTAAACGATTTAAAGCTGAGGGAAAACAAAAAAAACTTTCAATATCTGTCATTGGAATCAACAGAAAGAGGACAAAATAATCCATCAGTCAGGATTACGACCTATTTTTTCACACCACTTATGTTGTGTGTGTTCATTTTATACATGAGTTGCGGTACTTACAGTCTAAAGTCGACTCCGAACTGTAGATTTTTGAGAATTTTCATGGCATTATTCTCAGAGTGTTTGCCAGAAATGCACTGAGAGGAAATATTTTTGTTCATATTTCGTTTTGTTGAACATGGATGACCAGGGGTATGAACGGTGACCTCACGTTTAATAAGATAACACACAACATACTACTATACGACGACTTCAAAATAAAAGAATAACAAGTACAGTCAACAGTGGGATTTTAAAAGTTGCCACTTGCAAATAAGTAAGATAATATCTCCAGAGAATAGTAAAATACTCTTGTATTATACGGGGTGAAAACGTAACAATAGCTTAAGCAGAAAATAGTTCTGAATAACGTTGGGTACTCACACTAGCAAGTACTACCGAAGTAGTTTACGACGAACAGTTTGAATAATGCCAATGCACTTTGTATTAGGATTTTGGAGCTTTGAAGACTTCGTCTGGTTGGAAATATGGCAAAGGTTGTCTGGAATTGGCTAAATATATAATCCTTCGAGAATAGGTAGTCAGCCTGTCGCAATGTCTTAGAACACAGCGCTAATAGTAGGGATTCAGTCACTACTAGCCCTGTCTTTCAAATAAATGTTGTTATTGCTGCCTCTGCTTCTTCATGGCAAGGGCATTGGCTTATTCTCCTCAGACTCATCTACTGCAGAAGTCATACGGATGCAGCATTTTAGTCGATGAATAAGTGCCAAAGCCCTCTTACTGAAAACTCTGTTATTGAAGATAAGCATGGAAACCTTACTTACTTACATAGTAGATCGTTACAAGCCTTTTTTCAGAAGAACAACATTCAGGGAATGGCCCCTACTCATAATCCTAGGTATAGAAGAACAGACGGGCTTTTGTGTTAGTGTTTGTTAATATTTTTATATTGTAAGTGGCAGGAAAGACCTCTGCATGTAGTGGGTTCCACATACGGATAAAGAACGAATGCTGTCTGTAATGCAGTATACGATCCACTGACCACTCTGCCACAAACGGATGTGCCTCTGCGAGAAAGATGAGTGATGCGTTTTCGGGAACAAGTTCCTTTCTCTTCTTAGAGGAATATACATAGTAGTAGCCATAGAACTGTGAAACACAAGTCAGCATTACGAACTAGTTTCTCACACCAACCATGTTATGTGTGTTAATAGGCGCAGTTTCCTTCTACAAGAACAAAGACACACTCTGGCACTCCCATTTTTCCAAACACAACAGAAAAAATATTGCCTGTGTGCCACCTGGAATATTCTGCACAAGCAATTTGAGGGCACAGTCATCTCACGTAGAGATTTAACCAGTTTGGACTTCCTCTTGTGGGGTGTTTTTAAGTCACAGGTAAAAGCGAGAAATGCGTAACGAACTACAGCGCTACTCTAATAGGTAGTGTGTTGACTTATTAGACGTGAGGCTACGTCGGACATCTCCAACAAAAATATTTCTTCATGCCACAAAATGGCAAAAAAAATAATACCAGCCAAGCAATTAATATAGACGCCACAGAAAAGCCTCAAACTTTAGCAAAACTGACCAACGATTCTCTTATATTTGTTAGAAATGAAAAGGGAAGAAAAGAACCTTAGTTTCAGTGTAATATTCACTTGTGTTGCAACACAAGTCATTATTCGTGTTGTCGCCGTAGTGTCGTAGATAGTCTCTTTGCTTTTTAGAGCCTGTGTTTCAAGTCACAGCTAAGACAAATCGAAAACATCCAAATTTAAAAAAAAAATATTTCTTTCGTCCAGTATTACTACTCAAACATTTTCTGGCAAAAACTCTAGGTTAGGTAAACGGTTAGCTTGCTGTTTGCAGACAACTTCACTAGGTGGCCCATATAGACCATTGTGGTATCCTGTGTGAGGTAAGCCCCCTTGTCATGATCTGTTAGTGGAGGGCTTGAACCACCCCGAGGTTCGGATAAAACGTGCCAGTTCCCTTAGTGGCACGTTCGCCACCATGATCAGATCTTCAAATGTTTTGTCACCCAAAAAGCGATGACGTTTGTTTTAAAGTCCACGGCACTCAGATATAAGGTGTTGTATCAATTCTGATTCTTTCACAACATAGCAGCTCCTGTAGTAATCCGGGTGAGATTGACTGAGATTGTCAGCGAGATTGTCAATAGCACTGTGTGTTCCATTAGAATTCCTGTTAGACTGCGCACCGTTCGCTTGTCGCACTCAAGTAGGTCCTGCTGGACACTGCAGTTAAGCATTTCGGCAACCAGGTATGTTGGACGCAAAAACTCTAAAAGTGAAGATAATTGTCATGAAAAGTTTCTTAAGAATCTTTCATTAGGAATCGATGTCAAGCTGTAGGTATCGTTACTCATGAATAAAATTGTCACTTACAACATGGGTGGTGTGATAAGCTAGGTTGTAATCACAACTAAAGGATTGTAATGACCGATCTAGTATGTAATGTTTCTCTTTACAAGAAATCAAAAGTAATTACGTACTGTATTTTAATTTCTATGAATAGTCGTCGTAGTCTAGTAGGTAGCCTGATGGCTGATTAAATGTGAGGCCACGGTTCAAACCCCAGGTCGAAACGAAATATAAAAAAATATTTCTTCGTTGACTGCCTCTCAGCAGATTTCTGGCAAAAACTCTGTACTCTAAAGTAAATAAAATTGCCATGAAAAGTTTCTCGAAAATCTGTCGTTCATTCTGCCGAATTTAGACTGTAAGTTCCGCCACTCATGTATAAAATTAACACACACTCCAAAAAAGGTCAGCAATGCATATTCAAAAAGATGAGAAGAATCGAATCATACTAATAATTTCTGATACTTATACTTATTCATACTTATTTTAACATCATGGAACCTCTACTCATATTCAAAATTTGAAGTACTCCTCATATTCATACTTAACATCATCATACGTGTTGATGTTGTTGATTTCGACTCTCCATAACTCGAGTCACTCGTTCATTTATAAGTATTATATTTTATATTTTTCTAAAGTTATCAATCTAAATGAATAGGCTTATGAATCAAACATATTTCGCATGGTATGAGTTTGATTCCAACGTTGTACGCATACTCATTGCAATCTGTACTTACAAATTAACGTTGTGGTGAGTACGAATAAATCAGAGGAGTTAAATTTCGATATTGTTGACTCACTTAAATTCAAAATTTCGTGAGTGTTTATGAGTAGCGAAAAAAACCATTTATTGCTGACCTCTGTTTGTAATCCTGACTGAAGGGTTGTAATGACCAATTATGTATGAATGTATGTATGTATGTAGTCCTGTGTCTTATTTACGAAATAGTTTGGGTCAATGCTTTTGCATAAAAGCTACCAAAAATCTGCGCGCCTTTTAAAGTCTACGTTTTTAAATTTACCATTAGTGTAAGTTCTCTTCCTATTAAATAAAAATTGGGTTACCAAGTATCGGGTCCGCCATTTAACGTTTTTTTTCAACTAGTGCTTATTTCGTGAATGGTAACACTTAGCTCATATCTGATTTGACAGATAATTAGTTTTATCCTTCCGCTGAACGAATATGGTTGTGTATACGCTTGAACAACGCTGTGAAATATTGCGACCTTACTTTGAAAATCATGGTAATGTTGCAGAATGTGTGCGAAAATTGCGTACGGATTTTGAAAGAAGAGGAGCACCGTCAGCTCCGTATGTTCGTTATCTTGTAAAAAAGGTGAAAGAAACTGGCATCCTCGTGAAAATCCAAAAACAGTGCGTACACCCGAGAGTATTGCTGCTGTGGCAGAAAGTGTGCGTGAAGCGCCATCAAATTCACCGTCGTTCTCAACAATTGAACATTTCGGAGACATCATTGAGACGAATTTTGCATAAAGACCTTGGTTTGACGCCATACAAAGTCCAATTGGTTCAGGAGTTGAAGCCAATTGACCATCCAATGCGTTTTCGCTTCGCTAAGTGGGCCTGCGATCGACTTACAGAAGATGCCGTTTTTGGCAAAAAAAAAAATCATCTTTTCAGGTGAAGCTCATTTTGATCTTGGCGGGTATTTAAACAAGCAAAATTGTGGCATTTGGGGCACAGAAAACCCGCACGCATACATTGAAAAGCCGACACACCCAAAACGAGTCGCTTCGTGGTGCGGATTTTGGTCCAGAGGCATAATTGGGCCATTTTTTCTTCGAAAATGGCCTTTACAGTCAATGGCGATCGTTATCGGGCCATATTGAACGAATTTTTGTTCACAAAAATTGAAGAGGAGGATATTGGCAACATTTGGTTTCAACAGGACGGCGCTACATGCTACCCTCGATATTTTGCGCCCTATTTTTGAAGATCGCGTTATCAGCCGCTACTGCATGGCCAGCCTTGGCAGCCATTTGAATGAAATTACTTTCCATTATTAACCGAAAGGATTGCACTTTCAAATATAAATAAAAAGAAATTTGAGAAAATATTCATCAGTTTTTTTTTAAAGCATTTTCAAAAAAAAAGTTACTTGGCGGACCCTTTATATGAAAACAAATCTGATGAAAAAAAAACAGTGTAATGAACAAATGAACCTCTGTTAAGACAGACATACAAAGAAGAGAACTACTTGCCACATTTAACAAAAAACAATTCAAATTCATGCAGTTTGAGGTATATGATGTAAACAATATTTTAAAAATACTTTCGGTTTATAAAGATACACATCACAAAAGACCTGAAGAGAAGAAGTTCTCCACCAAAAATGGCAAACGAAAAAAATCCAATACCAGCAGTGATAACTTTATTTAACGCTATTGTTAGCAAACAAAAAAAGTGGGAAATCAACGGAATACAGAGAAGTGAGACAAGAAACGGTAGACAGAGACTAAGAAAACTTATGCAGTGATGGCAGGCATAACATTATGCCAGGCAGTCAAATGGAATATAGAAATAAGGTGTCGGTCGACGTAAGTCAATGTTGCCGTTTTAATGTCGTTTATAATATTACTCATGCATCATGAAGTGTAACATTGTGCTCGTATGCCTCATGCTAAAGGATAAAAAAATTTTTTTTTGTTTTTTGGCTGCCTTTTTTAACGCTAATGTGGGTGCAGCACCAAGCTTCACTTCCACAAAATTTATATGCATTTCGGAGAACAGGTGGAACAACATTAAAGCGACAAAAAAAAAATTATATTTTGGTGTGTACGATACGCTTTCAACATCATTGTTTGTATAAACTGATGTGATTATTTGAACAGCCTGTAAACAGCATACTTACTGCAGATACTAATGTGACAATGTCTGTATTTCTTCTTTAGAATGTCTTCATATTCATATTCAGAAAATATAGTTGTATGCTGTATTAAGTTTTAAATAAGTAAAGAACATACAATCAAACACATATACCGCTGTGTTTGTAGACCTTTTTTTTCTTTGCCTGTGAAATATGAAAACCTTAATAACAGCATTCTTTTTGAAAAGCATTGTGTGCCATCGATTCTAGATACGGATTATTGATGGGTTGTTCCTGGAATTTTAAATTTTTCAGCAAAATGGTAAGAACACATTTCATATGAAGCACCTCTAAATAACTGCACCTTAATACACTGCGTCACATGTAAACTAAATATATCACAAGCAAATGTAAATTATTTTTAAGATCGTTATCATCACATGCATACTTGAGAATTTCCTTATTGGAAATAACAAACAAACTTACGTTTTTGCGAACACTGCAGGCAGCCGAAAATTCAATGAATTCATACGTGAGGTCGGCATACCCCTAACATTGCCCAGCAAATAATAGCAATACCCAGAAGTTTGAAATAAGATTGTCAGTTTTCGTAGTCGAGCATAATTTACCATTTGCAGTTACAGCCAATTTTTGAGATTCGAATATAGCTTCTAATTTTACCCTAGGAAGACCAAAGGCAAGTGCCTTTTTTTCGTACGACCAACACTCAGACGATGACCGCTACTCATTCAGTGCATTATGTTGGAACTAGGAAAATATGTTATGAGTGTTGTGGACACTAGATTTGATACCTATTATACCATAAGTGATAGAAAACACCTCTGCAGGAAGGGAGTTCCACACGCAAACAGTCCGACTACAGAACAAATTTTGCCTGTAATGCATTGTGCGATCCACTGGCCAATCGACCACAAACAGATGTGCTCACCGGGAAACACCAGTGTTATATGATTCTCGGGAACAAGTCTCCTTATTTCGCTCGAACAAAATCCGTTGTAGTAGAAACAATGAAACACATGCCGCATTGCAACGATGCTCTAATGAATCAATGCAGTTGGATACCCTATCGTCATTAACGAGAACCTTCGCCCTCTCCTGTACGTGGTCAAGAAGTTTCAAAATGGAGTATTCCATTCTCGGTTGGATATAAGTGGTGTAAATACGAAGAAACTCAGATGAAGTGAAATATTTCTCACACCATCTTAAGAAGACAAGGCACTGTTCGCTAGAACGAATATCACACTGAATTTTAATTTCCATAACGTCAAGATCTGCTGACTCCCTAGTATTTACACCACCCATAGATATAGATGATGCTATATTTTTGCTGCGCTTATGTGTCAATAAACAACGCTTGAATAGATGGATTAAACCTTAGACAACTTTTGCTTTAAAATGGTATAAATCTTCTCGATATTTTGATAAAAAAATATCAGCAGTGAAATAAGAGATGGTAACTTTTAATTTTCAGCATTGATTAAATTTATTAAGAAATATTAGTATTATCACATCCTTCATCTAATGTAGAGAGAGTATTAAGGCAAGTTAATTTAAATTAAACTAAATTCCTTAAAACTGTATTCCTTAAAACTTAAACTAAATTCCTTAGAAGCAAATATTGAACTGCTTCGACTTTAATATTGTACTTAATTGGATTAAAATGTTTAATTCTAATACAAATATTTTTAATATACAAATATATTACATAAATCACTCGTTTATTAGGTTTATTTTTATAATTACATGATACATTTTTTTTAAATATGTTTTTATGTTTTATTCTTGAACGGAAATATATGTCTTACTACAATAAAAATAACACGGTGCGACAGTGAAAATACAACCGAGAAACTTTTCATGGCAATTTTATTTACTCCCAGAGTTTTTGCCAGAAATCTGCTGAGATGAAGTCGCCGAAGAAATACTTTTTGTATTTTGTGTTGATGTCTGGCCTGGGGCTCGAACCCTGGCTTTACGTCTAATAAGCCAACACACTACCTACTAGACTACGGCGACTTCAAATCCCCTAAACCTGTTTTATTCGACAAAAACATTTTTTGATCTTTTCATTCAAAATTTTTGATTACCCAAACATGTTTGAACATATTTTAAAAATCCAATTTTTTTTAGAAAAGGGAGAGGTTAACCTTTAAAATGGTATACAGAAACATTTTGTTCAAACTTATATGTTACGAGTTTTGTTAGGATAAATTTGGAAAATATTATTTTTTCTTAATTTTTCATGTTTGGCCACTCTTAATTGCAAAATTTAATTAAAAAATATGAAATAATTGGCGACGTTCTGAAATTGCATTATATTGTGAAGAGATGGACATTTCGTTTGATAAAATTGGACAAAAATTAACGTAGTTATTATTTAATATTTTGTCGCATAGTATAATTATTTTCAAAAAGCTTTCAATTTACTTACTTATTTTTCCTGACGATTTTTTTACGAATTCAATGAACGGCTTTGACGATTTGACGTTTTTTTCTAAGATTTGACGATTTGATGATTTACTTACAAGGCAGCTATGACTATACGTAGAATTTTTTTCTGCTGATTTTTATTAAATTGAAAAAGATTTCAAAGCGTTGTTAGACGCATTTACAATTAAGAATTTTCGAATGTTTTGAAAAAAACCCAGAAATTATTAGAAAAAAATACATAAAATACAATGATGTCTGTAGACTTGTTTCTCTGACTGTATGATCTTCACTCATATTGAATAGAAATACGGGACAAGTAGAACAAACCTTTCGTTAAACCTAACCTAGTTGACAGGTCTGGTCTGATGCTGCTAATACTGGTTATGAATTTGAATAATTCAGAACTTGTTCTTTCTTTCCGTTATTAAAGCACAGGGTATTCGAAATTTACTTGATTTCTTCTTGTTCAAAAAAAAAGTTAATTTGAAGCGATGTTGACTAAAAAATGGGTTAGAGTCTATTGCTTTCCAATATGAATTTTTTGGAAAGAAAAAACAGCGACGCTAGGGTTAGGAAAATGGGTTGGAGATAAAACTTAAACCTTAAAATTTCGAAAATTAGATTTAGGCTTAGGTTAGAGAGCGGGGACTTACCAATTGAGACAAGTGCAGTACGCGGAGGTTCAGTTGAAATATTGTACAACGTCCTAAAGAGGATAGGATAATAGGGGAAATAGGGAAAAAGGAGAGGAGGAAGGAAAGCGAGAATAAGGAAGCGGAGGAATTACACAGGCTAACAAAACACACAAGAGAGTGCGACTACACTACTGAAACCCTAGCACTTCTCAACCAGCTGAAATTAATACTGAATCTATAGAGAGCCTTGATGTCGGCTCTCGATACAGAATTAAAACCCTCAATGGAGCCCCTGCCAAGGGTCTTCAATCTCAACCTACTAAGGGCTGGACAGTTACAGAGGAGGTGTTCGATAGTCTCCAACTCCTGCAATAGTCCGGCTGGGATCTATTCCAGATCTTTGTCAGTAATCTAAATTCGCAGTGCCCCGTAATAAACCCAATAACTAATCCTAAGCTGGCCTTATCCAAGCCCAGCATCCAACCTGTTCTTATACTGTACAGACAGTGACGTAGACACCTAGAAACATAACAACCCGATCCATTCCCCCAACGCCTCTGCTCATCCATTGATGAGGCCTTAGGGGTGGCAGATTGTCGGATCAGGAACAACTATCATATCACCTCAGAAAATAAACCTAATCTAGCGAGAGCATTCGCCGTCTCATTGCCGAGTATTGCGCTATAACCCGGAACCCAGCTTAGACGGATTCGGTCTAGTCCAAAAGTCCTAACGACTTCTTGCACTCGCGAACTACCCGTGATTTACACCAGACCGACGTAATAGCCCTGAGGGCAGCCTGACTGTCAACGAAGATCATATAAGATTCCGAATCCGAAGTAGGTCTACCAGCTATGGCCTCGATAGCCTTCAAAATTGCGAAGATCTCTGCCTGAAACACGATACAGTCGTCCTTCAACCTGAAGTGAAGTGCAAGACCGAGTTCCCTACAGAAAACCCTAGCACCTGTACCTGTCCAACTAACTTCGACCCGTCTGTGAAGATGAGTATGCCTTTCTGTCCCTGGAGTACCCCACCATTCCATAATGCCCTATCCAGTATAAGTATTCTCAAACCAGGCAGGAACATAGCCTCAGACACAACATAGTCGGTGGCCTTTTCCGAAAGTCCATACTTCTCCTCAGGAAAGACAACGTTCAGAACTCTGGAGTCTCCTATCGAGCGCTGTTTCCAGCAGCCCGATTCCCTCATACGTATGGCACTATGCTCTGCACACTGCTTCACATACAAATCAAACGAAGACAGTCAGAGCATAGTGTCAAGAGTTGCCCTCAACTTGTCCTCACTCCAGTGATACTCAAGGAGACAATTTTTTTCTAGAATTTTTTGTTGTATCTTCTGTACAGACAATTCATAAAAAGAGTTTATGAATTCGTTTATTTGAAATATACGTTAACCTTGAACGAAATGCATAACGTTTGCCAATAAATTAAAACTGACCAAGTTTAATAATAAAACAAAGAAAAAGGTTTAATAATAAAAGACAGAAATGTGAAAACGCCATCAGTGGCATACGCACAAAAATATCTTTTTTTGAATTGTTGGGACCACACACAATACGACAGCAAGCAACAGAATTGCAATGCGAATTAAACTATATGTGGAGATGAGTACATAGTACTCTGAGCAAATGTTGATTTTATTTAAATTGAACTCGAAACATATTTTGGTACTGGCTCTGTCAGTGTAATAAATCCTACTTTTTGAATTTCGATGCACAGCAGGCTACATGTTGAGTCTCTTCATTAGGGATAAACAATGATGACGGCGCCAAGCCGCTTAAGCTTGTACGTTTACTGTTGCATTTGTTGCTATTGACTGTTGTTGTGTTCCCCCCTCCCCCCTTTGCAGTAGGGAAAGTGAAATGAATGCCTCTTACATGGCAGTTTGTTTGTTTACGAACTAAATGACTCCCATCATCATCAGGCTTGTGATTCCTTTTTTGCCTCTTTTTCCATTTAAATTTTTGGATTTTTCTTTTCTGGGGAGATGTTTTATCATCATTTCAGTACATAGGCCAAGATATTCGCGTTTGTTATGTTGTTGTACAGCACGAATACACATACGCAAGTACGAAATGAAACTGTTGACGATATTTTAATTTCATTTTCTTTTCATTATGATTTCCTTTATTCTGCCTCCTGGTATTCTGTTGTTGTAAATTTAATGCCTTTTTCGTATTCCATTGACTGTTGATTTCATTTCATTTTTGTAATCTCTTGAGCTGTAGATCCTGTGCCTTGTTTTTTTTTCTTCTGTTATAATACTTTACCCCCGGTATGTAGAACATAATTAAAGCCTGTAATCAGTCTTAAATTTGTTTAGCCATCCTCGCATATTAATTTGTATGCCATAAAAAATCGTTTTAAAATTTTTTTCGTGCAAGTCATAAAAGCATCGTATTGAAGAGTTCATTTTAAGGATTACCAAGGTATCGTGGCCACCGTGCTTCTATAGGAAGGATGAAATAATAAAAAAGGAAAACATATCTCTTAAGTTCCTTATTATTTCTAATACATATTGAATGTTTATTACCTTAGGTTATCTAACCAAGCCAACGTATTTCAGGCTGAGATTTTTTCTATTGAACAAGCTGCTGGCATGTTTGAAACCAGGAATCTACCACCTTCAAACTTGATCATGTGTGTGGATAGGCAAGCACTGGCATCCCAACTCGTCAAATCACAGGGCGCCAAGAGTTGCATGGACTCTCTTAGAGAGTGTATACTACACCTCGATACAACATCCTCAACTGGAAGCCAAGCCACTGTGGCATAAGGGGACACGAAAGGGTGAATTAACTATCACGGAAGTGATAGGAGGTGTCTAAGGAGGAGACGATAGAGACGAAATATGTGCCCCTACAAGAATACTTTTTTAAATTGGAAAAGCAGCATGGAATTCAACAAAAGCTAGGTGGGCCAATAAGCCCCATTGTCCAGTAGAGAACAGCAGGAAAACTAAGGCACTACTTGATTTCGACAAAAGAACGATTGGCACTCTACCAGGAACTCTAACGGGACACTGCGCTATTGGCAATTTCACATGAGGTGAAAGACAGTCATTTCTGATCATCAGACCCACAGCTCCTGCGGAATACCAAGTCTTTCGGCATGTGTAACTAGAAGGGCAGTGGCCCGCAAGAATCGCCATTGTGCGCTGGATAGCCATGCAATTTAAAGACTCAAGTGAGTTGATCTTCTTCCTGTCCATACCTATCCGGCAGAGTCTAGAAATATTACATGTACTCTCCTGCAGCCAACGAGATTAAGACTTCTCGTAAAACGAGTGGACAACATCTAAATTAACTAAGTTAACCTCAATACCTATACCCTGTAATATGCCGAAGATTGCGAGTTCCGCACCGTCCCTGGCCAGTTCATTAGCAATGCAATTTCCAACGATGCCCGAACTCATGTAAGAATTATATTTAAATGATACGAAATTTCCCCGAGAATGCCTTGGCATTCATGGACAAGAACGGACGTTGAAATTACGTTTGCTAGAAACTTTATCGCAAACTTAAACCCAAGTAAATAAAGTAATCTTCAGGGCAAATCATGCCATTCAACAAGCCTTAAGTATTTTTCAAAATTGCCATGACCTCTGCTTGAAAAACACTGCAGTGATCAGGCAGCCTATAAGAAAGTTTAATATTAATACCCCTAATATTGGAGCCCCCACGCTGACCAATTTCTTCTATTAGTTCCGAGGAATTTGGTCAGTACGGTGACTGCGCTTACCCGTGGCGTCACAACGGGCTGCTATGCGCGCACAAGTGAGCTTTTGATATCAAGACTACCACTAACCTATCCTAAAGCCCATAATAAATATATCACAGACTATCCTTTCACTCATCTTTGAGCCATCAGTGTAAACTAAAAGCGCCTCATTCTAAATCTTCGGTTCTTCAGGCCAGAAGTTTCGAATCGAAAGTTATATTCAGAAAGTTATAAGGAATCAGATAATCGACCATAATGTGCCTATGTCTTCCCAGAATAGCAGGATGTCCATAGCCAAGATTGGATCGGGATTTGACTGCATTGAATCTAACTGCCTGGCCAGCTCATTAGCTCTGCACTTTGCAGCTATACTCCTATCTTCCTTAATCTTGAATGATACAAAATTTTCTTGAGAAATCCTCGGTATTTATGAACAATAATGGATGGAAGGAGACCTATTCTTTTGGGATTTTTTTTTACCGTTAATTCGAGGATTTCGTTTTGAAAAAAAAAACTCGAATAAAAAGTGCTACAAAGATCAAACTTTATACGTGTTTATACTTCGCAATTTTTAATGTTTAATTCCATCACTCTTATCTTGTACTTCATCCATTTACAGTGTGGCAACTTCTAGAAACCCTAAGACAATTTGTTATTGTGTTCTTTTTTTCTTTCCAATCTTTCGAAACAAAGCACAGTTCTAAACCGTAACTAAGTTTGTTTTTTAACAGAACAAATTGAAAAAAAAAATTTCAATACCAAAATTTACTTAATTTACCACAAATTGGCAACTGTTTTCACTCACAATGGTAAATAAATTGTATGTCTTTAGATCGTGTTTATTAAGACCTTCAGCTAAATATTTATCATTTTTATGCTGATTTCTTTAGTTTTTCTGAATGTTTTATAATTACACATACACACACATGTAAACCCCATTGACTTGTTATGTATTTTGCCAGGAGTTCATATGTCCACAGTAGATTAACGCAAATAATTTTGTATCCATTAATCAGTAAATCATTTTGTTTTTTAACCACGGAGATAAGACAAATGAATGAAAGAAGTCTGTGTAAATAAATGGTTCATAAGATGTATGGCATGTAATTAATATTCATCATTAATGATGGCAATTAAGACGAAAAATTTAATTTCATTTGTTTACTAAGTTACGGTAAATCATATGCCAATAAAATGTGTGCGTGAAGAATATGTGTAGGCAGGTTTTACGGCATGTATCAGGAAAAAAAGGAATTTATGATGGAAGACTTTTTCAGTCAAAAACGAAACAAATATGTAAGTGCTATGAGGGTAACCGCATTTACAAACTTTCGTATAGTCAAACGACCACAATTCTCAAAAATTGGCAAGTGAGTGACCGAGAGCATTAGGGCACATTAGTGACCTTTAATATTGTTTCGCTGGTTTGAACTTCTGGTCATGAGGGCAATGAGCGTAATAAGTAGTGGTAACTAGGGTTCTACAAACCCTTGAAGAATGGAATACTTAGGGATTGAAGGGAAAGTGAATTGAAAGTGAATACCCGCCTGCTTTGGGACAAATGATTCCTAGTCTCTCAGGTTAGAATATCAAATAAGTTACATACATACATACATACATAATTGGTCATTACAACACTTCAGTTCTGATTACGACCTAGCTTCTCACACCACTTATATTGTGCCTATTAATTTTATACACGAGTGGCAGGACCTACAGTTTAAAGTCGACTCCGAACGACAGATTTTTAAGAAACTTTTTTGTTAGAAATCTTCTGAGAGGAAGCCACCAAAGAGATTTTTTCTTCGAGTTTCGTTTTGTTTGGGATGTCTGACATGGGGTTTGAACCGTGTGGCCCCAAGTCTAAGAAACCAACACATTACCTACTATACTACGACGTTCTAAAATAAGGTGCTTTCGCTAAGTAGAGCAGCCTTAAGCGTGGTACTTTTGAGGACATCGGCTTTATGAAAATTATTATAAAATTAAATATTAGGTTTATGGCTGCCGTAGATTTATTACACGACGTGTTGAGGATCCAATCTTGAGCGTGAAATAAAAGAAAAAATATAAAAAAAATATTTCGCTCGTTGACCCCCTAAATAGCCTCTTTGAATAATCTAATGATCGTGGACTAATTATCAAAGAGAAACGTGATCGCCCGTCCGAATAAATAATACTACATTAACAATAGCAAATTAAGGTATTACACCTTGATAAACGCCAGATCTGGCAATTTAAGAATGAAAAAGATTTGTTAATGAAAAAAATCATGAATAAAAGCAAAAGCATTCAAAGTTTGGTGGTCTTCGAAACAATTATTGTTTAAAGTAATTAATAAAAAAGTATTTCAATGACGTAGTACGGAAGCGTTAAATGGCAACATTTAAATCCAAATTTGCTGTCTACATATCGCGATGGGTGATCTATGTTATCTAGGCCTCCTTCTGGTTATGTATGTAATCAAACCGGATGGTGTCTATTTGCAAGAAGTTTGTCTGAATACTTATCTCCGTTATATGTTGAATTCAAATTAGATTTATTAAATGTGAAAATGTAAAAAATGTTGTTGTACTCATACTATATCATAGCTTTGTTTAGATTCAATTAACACTCAAGTAACGGATGGGCCATCTATCAGTTTAAATTTGAACCATCGATTATTTCGAATCTGGTAATACTTATGTCATTCCATTTTGTCACAAAATTCAGTATTTTCTCTCCACTAAACGTAATGAATCGATTTACGGTTGAGGAACTTTTCATGATGTGGATTTTGCAAAAAAATCATCTTTTGGATGAAAATTGCTGTATTTGAGGCTCAGACAATCCATACATGGTCTTACAGAAGCCCATTACGAGTGACTGTTCGGTGCAGATTGTGGAGCGGAAGCGCAACCATTACAGTCTCTTCATGGTGTTGATTTGAGCATTGTTTGGTTTCAACAGGATGGTGCAACTCGCCACGCATCTTATGCTACTATCGATTTATTACGTCACGCTTTGATGGCCGTTTAATTAGCCGAAATAGCGGTGTCAATTGGCCACAAAGAAGCTGCGATTATCAAACATTCGAGATGTCAACATTCGCGATGCCATTGACGGGATGCGAATCCACACTCTCGAAAAAGTTGGAATATTTTATGTGGGGCGCCGTTAAAGAAAACTGTTATGCCGGCAAATCAGAGACAATTGAGTATTTGAAGGCCAACATTCGTGATGCCATTGACGGGATACGAATGCACTCTCTCGAAAAATTGCACTAGTGCTGGTGCTGGAACAAATATTTAAATTTTTGTCATTCCCTTGGAGGCAGTACCTGGTAAAAGTATGTATAACACAAGCTGCACCTACAGTGGACAGCAAAAGTCTTCGTACGGCAATATATTTTGACAAAAACAAAGTCCTCACACGCTTAATACTCTTGCACAAAATCCCGACTTTAAGAGAGTATTTAGGAGATCATTTGAAAGAACGGTTATGTAATCGCCAAACCTCAAACAAAAGTCAACCGGAAAAATTGCTCATGGTGCCGCCAGAAAACACTAAACAGAACTTTTACAATTAAATGGAGTGCTTGACCTTAAGGAATATTCTACGAAATACAAGGGATAATATTTTCGTATATTAGGCCCTTGAATTTTAAATTTACTCAGGGTTCTCCTTGTGAATACCTTTTTCCTTATTTTTCTCTTGTTTTATGAAAAATATTTAAAAATTCTTTGTTTTATAATAAAAAAGAAATAAATTAATGAAATAAATATGAAACCCTTAATTTTTTATACAAACTGTTGGTTAAAATTCATGAAATCACTAAAATATATTACCGCACTAAGACTTTTGGTGTCTTACATCTGTGTGCCTGGGATCTTAAAAAGTTAGAAATTCTTTGTAGTTTTTACATGAAAAAATAATTACAACAAGACCTTATTAACTCATGTATTGTATTGTTATTATTTTACCTTATAATTGAATTTAACAAGACCTACAACAATCTATGATTTCTGCCGACTTATCAATATATGTGTACATATGTATGGTATGTATGTGTACAAAACAAAAAACTGTTGAAAACTTTTCTGTCATAAGACCATACGTTTATGACAAGTAAAACAATAGAATTTGTTGCCTGTCATTTGACTTGTCAGTGTTTTTTTATTTGAACTGATTTATAAATATCCGGGGCAAAGGAATGTGGATTGTTTAAGAAATAGTTCAAGGTAGACTATCTTGTGAGAAAAATTTAAATTTAAAAATAATTTTTATCGTTTAGTGATATTAATAGTATCACCGTAGTTTAGTAGATAGATGCTGTGTGTGTTTAATAAAATTTCTTCTAGAACTGGGCACCGTAAATACAATTCTCACGTATATAAGTTTCAAGTCCATTGCCCTTATTAAGGCAAAAATAACACAAACTTTCGCAAGCAATCTCAATTAAGTCTACTGGAAAATTCAACGAAAAGTAGCTTTTGTTGTGCTTATAAATTTTTAAGTTTTTAAAATAAGTTCTATGAATGGAGTCTCTGTTCCTCGTCATCATAAGCATATTGAATATGTGTTGTAAACCATTGTTCACATTGCATGAATGGAAGTGTTTTACATTAAATAGGTTCAGCTGGTCTATATGGCGTTATTTGTTCAGAACAGCACTCTAGGATGGGTAATTTATGAAAAAGTTCTTATTTTACTCCAGCCATTTACAGCATTATTACGGACTTCATTTATAATATGAATGTAGGATATAAGGAAAGTTTGTATGAAATTTCTTTTTATCTGTTTATGTTAAGTGTGTTGCTTTATTTTGGTGTAAAGTAAACTATGGTTCATCTAATGAACTTTATTTAAGAAGCTTAAAGGCATTGTGTGGAAAAGATCATGATTCAGTGGCAACAAAAATAATTACTACTACCATATACATACGATGTTATGTATACACACATGAAGCATACACAAGAGATAAAATGTCTCTATATGTTAATATACAGTGGAACAATGATTAGGGGATACAAGCATTTAGTCAGGATTACGACCTAGCTTCACACCTCACTTATGTTGTCGTGTTAATTTTACACATAAGTGGCGAGACCTACAGTTTAAAGTCGATTCCGGACGGGAGGCTTTCTTTTCAGAATCTTTTTATGGCAATTTTGTTTACTCTCAGGGTTTTTGCCAGAAATCTGTTGAGGGGATGTCGCCGAAGAAATATTTTTTCATATTTCTAATTTTAAAGTTAGTGGCGGAAAAATTTTTTTTGTTTTACTTTCAGAGTTTTTGCCAGAAAACTGTGGAGGGGAAGTCGCCGAAGAAATATTTTTCATACTCCGTTTTGTTCGAGATATCTGACCTAGGGAGTTGAACTGTGGCCTCACGTGTAATATGTCAACATACTACCTACTAGACTACGGCGACTTAAGGGGGTTTATGGTTGGTGAACAACATTGCTCACATATTCAGAACAATTCTATGGAAATTAGCCACTAATTTTATTTTAGTTCGACTCTTAACAAAAGCGACTACATAATAAGTTATTGGGTTTTGTGATCACTTTTGTTCTTTTTTTTCAAGTTACCTTGTATGTCTTACACTGTTATCACTTAAATAGCATATGGCCACTCTATTCAACACAGCTCATCATTTTATTTGCGGTATTCATTTTCTAGAGTGTATGAATACATTGAATTACGCTACTTACTCTTACAATAGCCTGTTTGGTTTAAGAATCACTGCCATATGTACAATGAGGATGTGTGTTACTCCTACAATAACAATATTTACCCACACATACTCCCGTTCTTATAAATATGTGCAACGTAATATGATTTTTATTCAAGCAAATATGGATTTAACCACTGAACCTTCAACTCCAAAAAAAAAACGACATCCATTACGGTGGCTTAATTTTTATGTTTTTTTTTATTTCTGAAAGGTTTAGAAAATATTTACAAAAGAAATTTGAAAATTAAAATGTATAAGATTTTAACGGGGAAATATAGAGACTATGTGTACGTGCTATATACAGTGACATATGCGAGTACAGTTAAGAAGCGTTTAAAAAATAATGACGCAAAATAGATCATTAGGACGAGATATGAATTGTATACATTTATTATTCTTCTAAAAAGAGCAACGACCTGCACTGAAGTGTATCGCATGTAAAAGTTTAAAATTTATTAGAATTGAATATTGGGTCTTTCATTAAGCGCTTTCCATATTTAGTGTATGTGAAACAAATTTAAAATTTTTTTTGTTTGTCGGCCTATTAACTTCAATATGTGTGGATATTGATAGCACTGTTCAAATGTCCGCCAAAGCTTCTCTGGGTGGAGCGGTTCCAAAATGTCCAAATTTCCATGACCCTGGCGCATAAATCAGGCAGAATTTCACCGATGTTGTGGGTTATCTAAGCTTTGATGAATGCTGTCGTCTGTAGTTTATTCGCATAAGCTTGCTGTCTTAAGAAAACTTTACAAGAAAAATTTTAACAGTGTCAAATCGCACTATCTCGGTAGCTAGTTCTCATTACTACATACATACATACATATGTACATACGTAATTCATCATTATAACCCTTCAGTCAAAATTACAACCTAGTTTCTCACACTACTTATATTCTTTGTGTTAATTTTATATATGAATGGGGGACCTATAGTTTAAAGTCGTCGCCAAAATGCAGATTTTTTGAGAAACTTCTCATCACTTCCACTTGAGATGCCGCTCGTACAGAATATCCAATATTTGATTCAGATCATCCAGTTTAGGCCAAAAAAGTTGATGATTATCGAACCTATAGTGCTCGATGTTGGCTGGGATGGTCTGACCAACGTCGTTCATAGTGAAAGATGGACTGATGGTTTCCCCAGGCTCAACCTCCATACGAAACAATGACGCATTAAACGCTCTTGAGCACCATGTTTAATTTTGCTTGTGCAAGCACTCATTTATCACAAAATGCGCCTTATCGTTGGAACTGATTTTTCGATGAAAATTAGGGTCAGTCGCCAACTGCTACAAGACTCATTCATACAAATATATGTACACAGTTAGTCATTACAACCCTTCAGTTAGGATTGCAACCTAGCTTCTCACACCACTTAAGGTGGGCGGTGTTAATTTTAAGCATGATTAACGGAACCTAGAGTTTAAATTCGATTCCGAATTATAGATTTTAGGAAATTTTTCATTACAATTTTATTTTACTTTCAGAATTTTTGCAGAAATCTGCTGAGAAGAAGTCGCCAAAGAAATATTTTTTCATATTTCGTTATGTTGGATATGTCTGACATGGGGTTTGAAACATGGCCTCACGTCTAATAAGCCAACACAATGTCTACTAGAGTGCGGTGACTTCATTGGCGCCATGCGGCTCGTTTTATTAGTCAAAAATTGAACTGATCGAATAGCTACTATAAGTCTAAGCCACTGCGAACATATGCCCCTGAGATGCATTAATGCCTCACAGGCATTGCAACAATGTGTTCTGATAATTCATTCTCATTTTCAGGGAATCTATATGTTGCGTTCAAAATGATCGTCATTATAAACAAGTGTACTCTGGAGTTGCCAACCTCTCTAGAACCCATTTAGTAAACACAAATTAGCTCCATGGTAATTTGGTAAAACAGACTGAATAAATGACAACTATTTTGACAGATTTAGACATTCAAAAAATTTAAAATTCATGTTATTCAGCCAATATCTCTTAAACACTGTTAAAGCTTTTCTATTTGTTTTGTAAAATTGTCGTTTTTATTGCGTTTAATGTCCTTCAACATGTGCCAACAAGATTGCCCATATTCATTGCTATTAGGGGTCGTAAATATTTATATAAAAATGTAAATTAACTGAACAAACAATTTCATACTAAAACAGCAGCGAAATTTCTAGGGATACATCAATGGAAACCCAAAGTAATTTATGGCGTTCCACTTGAAACACAACCAACAACTGTTAAGTGACCCAACCAAGTCTTTAAGAAGAAGAACACAACTTTATGACACTACGAGTGATATATGTATGTATGTACAAATATTGTATACTGTTCTAGGGCCTTGGGATTTGTAAAGAGTTTTATAAAGGTTGACTTTATGATCGTAAAGCTAAATGAAGGCTTTTCTCTCTGTTTATTTCCTCTATAAAGCAGTCCCTAAGTGTAGGGCAGCGTTAAACGCGGAAACGCTGTCTTACTTGCTGGTTAATTTCTTGTCATTGCAGGAAATTGGTTTCGTATTTCGAAATAATGTTTCGAAATTTTCTTATTTACTTACTTTTCTGTGCAAGTAATGCACCCCCAAGTTAAGAAATTTCTCTCAAAAGCTGGCATAAGTTATTGCCATCTTGGGGTCAGTTATTTATGCAAATTTCCATTCATTCTTTAAACTTAAGGAGACCGAAAATTCAAAAAAAAAAAATTACAAAAACAACAACAATAAGAACATAGTAAAAGAAATCAGACACTAAGAAATTAAATTAAAAGTGAGGTTAAGAATGCTCTTTTATTTTTTCCCACAAGTCATATTTCATGGCATTTTTCCTAATGCCATATGATAACAGAATTTTCGGTTTGTAACGGTCATTTAGAAGTTCCGCAATCACAAAATCACCACATAGTTCATGTATTAATTTTCAAGATGGCCGTTTAAATGTCTTTTAAGGCTGGTAAACTTCGAGAGTGTGATTAATTGCTGAGATAAGCCAACAAATGTTGCATTTAATGGTTTTTCTTTTCATTTTTCTATATTTTCTATATTTTTCCTTTCTTGTTTGCATTGTAATGGCCATACATCTGCCAACAAGTAGGATTTCATTTCAGTTCTTTATGCCACATACAATTTCTCCGACTCTTTTTCTATTTTCCAGAGAATTCTTTGTGTAATTGAAGCCACATTTAATAGGAAACTTGGTAGTAAAGTTTAAAAAAATGTAGCACAGTTTAAAACTTGTATGGTAATAAAGCTTACGATTGGCAAGAAGAATTAATCAAAAGAAAACAAAAGATTTTTCTTTGTAATATGCAGATCAGCAATGAGTATCATACTCAGAATTTTAGAATTTTAATTTGGTTATTATGCACGAGCGATTTGAGGGCATGGCCAACTCTAATGGAGGAGGTGTAGATTGGCCATGGAGATCATGCGTTTTGTAAGTGAATAAGCCACGATCGTCACATGTCATCGGTCACATGATTTATGTGCCAGAGCCATAGAAAACAAAATATTTCGTAATGAATGTAGTGAAGGAATACACTCTATCTAGAGAAGCCTTTGCATATATTTGAACGTCCTGAATATGTCCTCTAAACAAATAAAAAATATCGATGGTATCTCACACACACTTTTTTATTTAGATGTAGAGATAGGAAGCTGTTAACAGCAGAACCTATCTAACGACAGTCCCTAAGTTTATGTTGTTTTTTTAATACTACGCTAGGGAGTAGAAATGGGGTTACTTAGAAATATTTTAAAATATTGACCATCGTGAACTACAACTTTTTCTCAAATTCTTAGCGGAGTTCGAATATCATTTTTAAGTATTACGTGCTTTTTTTGAAGTCTTCATATGAGTAGAATTGCTCATTAACCAGCATGGGCATCAAATGAGAAAACATATGAGTTCTGAAGTTCTTTAATAACCAAGTCATGAAACGCCAAAGACACATGTAACACTCAAATCTGAGCGGGAGGCCTTATATTCTTTATTTAAATATATCTTCTGATTTTAGTTTTTGTTTGCATTTGGTTATCGATTTTGGCAAATAACAATTACTTACTTAACCTAATAGGTCATTGCAGTATTTTAGTTAGGATTACAACCGAGCTCCTCGGACTATTTATTCATTATCCTTTTGTTAATTTTTAGCCACGACTGACTTGACCTACAGTTTAATGTCAACTATAAATGACAGATTTGAGAAACTTTTCTTTGCAATTTTATTTATTCACAGAATTTTTGCCAGAACACTGCTGAGCGGAAGTTGAGGAAAGAAACGGTTTTTCTTCATATTTCGTTACATTCGAGATGCCTGAGCTAGGGTTCGAAACACGGGATTTCGTAGAATAAGCTAAGACAGTAGGCGGCGTAGACTACGATGACTTTTGTAGGATTGAAAAATTGGAACTGTAAGAATGAATATATCTTTTCTTCTTAAAATGTATATCGTAATAAAGAATATAGAAATGAAGGCCTTTAGTATTGTTCCGAAAATGAAAAATCTAGGTACTGGGGGCTAATTCTGGCAGTCGTATACGAACAAATTTTTATTCGAATGTGCGAGTTTTTTAGTTTTGGGATTCTCTTATTCGTTATCGAGTAAAGTGTATCGAAATTTCTAATGATGGCATTCGATAACGTGTGATCATTCGAATGCCACCCTGCGAGTTTTTACTCGTAAGCACTAAAGCTTTCGAATTAACGTTTTTCTACTGTAAAGAACAATATAAAAAAATGTTATAAAAAATTTATAATAATTTATGAATAAAAAATTTATTGCAGTATGTGTAGGTCAAAATTTTTTTAAATTAATTACACCCAGAAGGAAATTCATGGAAATTTCATGGTTAAGCATTCAGAATTGGCTAAGAGCATTATACCAAATACTTCTCAGGGAAAGGCAAGAGCTAATCAGCTATGGGAACAGCTCACAGCTAAGCTCAATGCTTTCGGCCCACCAATCAAAGATGCAAAAATGTGGCGTAAGGTAGTTTAACAAACTCTTGTTTAGTTTAAAATTCTGTTGAGGGTCTAAAAAATGTCCAAAAGAGAATTGCGACACAGAAAATGTTACCCCAACAACTTCAAAAAAATTGTATTCCTGACGTACATATATCCCTGCTGTTTATCGGATTATGAAGAAGACAAAACCTACCATGTCTTCTTTTATAGAATTTTAAGATGATACTGCAGAAGAAACTTCAGCGCCAGCTAATAATAAAGTAAAACCAAAATATATTATTCATACTTTTATCCAAACTTTTCTTCATTGGATTATTTAAATTTCTTTTATTTTTGTAAGAAAACATTTGTTTTTTGTTTACAATTTTGTCAGTGCTGTAAAACGAAATAATTAACTCGTTTCACAACACCTAAGCAACAAATCGATTCGTTTCGTATCGAGTAACATCATCAGAAAATTTCTCGCTATCGAAATTATTTTCTATTCGAACACAATTTCGATGCGAGAATTAGACCCCTGGTGTCTTGCTTTTACATCGTTTAACATTAAAATTATAAACAAAAGCTACAAAAACGGAGCAATGAACTTGTTTACAAATTATCGCACTGCGTAATATAACAATAAACACCAGCATAAAAAATGTAAACAAAAATATAACAACGAACACCGGCATAAAAAAATTGTAAACAAGTAAATAAAAATACAACAACAAACATTACAAGAATTAATTTAAATATAATATACAACCAACACTACAATAATTAATGTAAACAACGATGTTTACATTTATATTTATAGAGATTTTGAGAAGGCGAAGTAATGAACATTCATCAGACTGTTATAAAAGGCAATGTTAAGCAGGCGAGTGAGTTAGTAAAAGTTCAGTCAGCCTTGTGTGAAGAAGCGGTGCGTTAGATGATAGTAATCATGGTACTGTTTACGCAAAGGGTGTAAACAGAGGAATAACAAACAAAGCAATTGTTGTTATTTACATAAAGTTGCAAACAGTGACACACAGAATTGTGGGAATAATAAAAAATTTTAAATTAATCTAAACACAGATTTATTTTTATTCTATTTGCAATCTAGGAGCTCGTATTTAAAACGTTTGTAAAAAGTAAAAACGTAACAATATTGTTGACTTACTTTAACGTCATTCAGAAGCCTCTATCACATTTACCTTACCTTTGTGTCTATAACTGTTCGTGCATCAGCATTTATGTCCGTTAAAAATATGAAATCATTTAATTTTCTGTCGAAACTAATTTGTGATAACTGAAATGAAAGTGCATTTAGTTTGATGACTATACCATTTATTTGAAAATTAAGATTTTTTCTTTAAATTTTTATAAAAAAAAAATTCTGTGAAAAATGTTGTTCATACGCCTACGGCCATTTATCGTCGTTGTCAAAATGTTTAAAAATGACGGTTCTTATACACACAAACATAGTTTCAAATGACCGTTATAAGCTATTTTACAATGTTATCATAATTGCTAAACCACTTACACACACATACACACAAATTTGCAAATTTAATATTTGCATGCAGCATGCAGCACAAAGTTAATGATGTTGTTGTTTTATAATTTCGATTGAGTGTATATCAGGCAGCTTGTTGCCTTGATAGCCGCTGCATTGCGTGGTTAACAATATTAAGCTTTGCAGTGGCCTATGATTGTTGTCTTTCCTTTCTATTTTTGTTTTTGTGTGAATAAAATTTACAAGTAATTTGAAATAAATTGTGTTAAAAGGAGTCTCAATTGTGCAAGAGCTTATGTTATGACCGTTAAAGTGAATGCAGTTTTGCCTTGATGAAGATGTTTACTTATGATGGGAAACTGTAAAAGCGTCATTCTTCTATAAAAAATGTTAATACTTTGGCATGTTCATCTATATGATGGCCAGTTTCTATTTTAAATGTAGATTTTGTTTCCTAAGAACGCTTGAAATAAAAATAACACGAATCCTAAGTAAGGTCCTTTATTCAGGACCACATAACAAGCAATCAAAAAATTATATTTGTACAGTCAAACATTTCCTGATGTGCCTAAATGCTGGACCCAAAACAGTATTAAATATTTTCACCCGTTGTTAGCATAGCTGAATTGGATGCCGTTGTAATACTAATATGTAGTACCTACTCCGTCATACAACTCTATCAACTGGCCGGCATTTCTCCGTCGTCCGGATTATTTTATGAGGATGTGGATCTAATCTAACAAAAATAAATTCTGGGTGACAAAGAAGCCTTTGCCTCATTACAGATTCTGCAGAAGTCGTTATGAAGTATTTCCAGCATCAGGGCATATGGACACAAGGGGACAGTATCCCATTATAACTGACATGAGGTCCATACGATGACTGTGATTAAGTTTAACGCAAATTCTACTCCGAACATTTCTTGTTTGAACTCAATTTCTTTTTTGAGATAAGTTTGAATGAGAATGTACATCTCACTTATGAATTCATTTGAAATTTTCCGCTGCATCAGCCATTGCAAATGCAGCAACTTGTTACCTTAAATATCACCATGTTCAAGAACCCTCACAACCCTCGCCAGTAATAAGGCACGATTCACAATTTCTTCTTTTTATGGTGCTGAATCAGCGATTTTTTCATGCAAAACTGACTTACTCTCAGCATCAGCTTTTAAGATAAGCTATTCTATCGTTTTGGTGTGCAATGATTTAAAAGTTTTTCTAGAGTTTTGACAACAATCTGCCCTTTTACACTTTTCTACATCAGAATATGTCTTTCAAAAGAGAAAACGAGTTTTAGGTTGCAGTTTCTTTCTTCTGCTGTAGTCCTGTAAGAGAATAATTGTTGATGGATACTGGAATTCTCTCCTAATATTCCTGTGGGTTAATCAAGTAATTTGAACACGATATTTATCACGACCTTTGGCTCTCATGCTAGGAGTTTCAATCTGTGTTATTGGTATTTCTATATTTAGAGTATTTCTATCTTATGATCCATTGAACAGGCGTCTATCTATACAGGGTATACCTATGTTGTATCTCACCTAACCCGATTACCAGGCAAACTTTAGGTTGATGATGTCAGAAAGGATAACTTCTCTGCCTAGCCATTGATAAGCACCCAAATGTGTCCTTCTGAAATGTTAATGCTGCACGTTTTTCAAGCTGTATAGTCTGATACAAAACTCAAATTTCTTTCTCTAGAAAGTAATCAGCAAAGGTTAAGAGTGTCTGAAACGGATCGAAATTAAGAAGAGTCTTCGCCTTTCTACACCTTCACTTTAACCGCGAATTCACTAACACATCTGCTTGCTCATAAGCATTACTTGCCACCTAACCTGCACCAAGTACTCGTAGGGCAGTCTGACTGTCAAATACTTTTGCTACGTCCCAACCTATGCACTTTCTATTTAAGTCGAATTACACAGATCCTCAGATGTCAAGATATCCACGAGTTTCACCTTGGCTATCGAATATTTCACTCGTTGTTACCTTCAGTGTCACCATGTTCAAGAACCCACACAAAAGCAATCGTAGCATTTTTAGTTATCCCTTCTATAGACAATATTAGGCCTTCTTGAAGAATCTTAGATTCTCTATGGATTTAATGTTAGTCACTAAAATATGTTCCTTACCATATATATTTTCCCACAGCGACAATCAGTTTAGGCTCTATTTCAGTCAGCATTGGTTAGTGCGAGCTAAAATCTACGGTTCAGCTGTTATAAAAAGATTCCACATCCGATTTCTTTTTCGCCCGTTCTGAATCGATCCGTGAAACTTGAATGAAGTTCTCGGGGAAGTAGTATTTTGACAGGACCATAGCTTCAATACTTAAGTAAGTAAAAGCTACTACCTTGATATCAGGGGTACCAAAATTCATTGCTGTAAAGTATACTTCAGTGTACGCCATGTGTAATATGTCCATTAAAAATATAAAATTTGTCGTATTCGTATAATTTTTGTTTTATATCAGAACAAAACCTTTTTATTTTTTATTTGAAATTGTTTTTCTTTGCAAATCATCATCACATAAAATATTAGAAAACCGTTCTTGTCTAATAGAAAATGATTAACGAGTACGATTTATAAAATTGATGATTTTGCGGCAAATGGATTCAATTTTAAAAGATTCAACACGTATATAAATAAATAACAATACCAACCCGAAGCTAACTGAATTTGAAAATCTCGCAGAGATTTTCTATGTTTTTACTTTAAAAAAATTTTTTGTAGTGGAGCCATATTTTTGATTTTAGAATTCGTATCTGACTCTCACAGATTTTATACTTCCTAAGCCACGTGGTTTAATTTCGCTCATCTTATAAAACCATATTTCAAACTCTCCAATGCATTGAATACTCGAAATGATTCATACGTTTGTACACATATAAATCCATACTGAAAATATACGCCTGCATGGGAAAAATTTATTGTTTGTTTTCGTTAGGATTTCATGTGTAAATTGTATTGGCATGAATTCCACACACGTTTCTTTCTACAATTTGAACAATCGTTGCAATTTTCATTACCTTAACATGTGTTTTATTGCCATGATTATGGCCGCAAAAGTAAGTGGAAACACATACATATTTTAAATGGCTATGGGCGGTAATACATACATACATAATTGGTCATTATACCCGTTCAGTTAGGATTACAACCTAGCTTCTCACATCACTTATGTTGTGTGTGTTAATTTTATACACGAGTGGCTTTACACACAGCTTGAAGTCGAATCCGAAAGATAGATTTTTGAGAAATTCATGAAACGCCAAAGACACATGTAACACTCAAATCTGAGCGGGAGGCCTTATATTCTTTATTTAAATATATCTTCTGATTTTAGTTTTTGTTTGCATTTGGTTATCGATTTTGGCAAATAACAATTACTTACTTAACCTAATAGGTCATTGCAGTATTTTAGTTAGGATTACAACCGAGCTCCTCGGACTATTTATTCATTATCCTTTTGTTAATTTTTAGCCACGACTGACTTGACCTACAGTTTAATGTCAACTATAAATGACAGATTTGAGAAACTTTTCTTTGCAATTTTATTTATTCACAGAATTTTTGCCAGAACACTGCTGAGCGGAAGTTGAGGAAAGAAACGGTTTTTCTTCATATTTCGTTACATTCGAGATGCCTGAGCTAGGGTTCGAAACACGGGATTTCGTAGAATAAGCTAAGACAGTAGGCGGCGTAGACTACGATGACTTTTGTAGGATTGAAAAATTGGAACTGTAAGAATGAATATATCTTTTCTTCTTAAAATGTATATCGTAATAAAGAATATAGAAATGAAGGCCTTTAGTATTGTTCCGAAAATGAAAAATCTAGGTACTGGGGGCTAATTCTGGCAGTCGTATACGAACAAATTTTTATTCGAATGTGCGAGTTTTTTAGTTTTGGGATTCTCTTATTCGTTATCGAGTAAAGTGTATCGAAATTTCTAATGATGGCATTCGATAACGTGTGATCATTCGAATGCCACCCTGCGAGTTTTTACTCGTAAGCACTAAAGCTTTCGAATTAACGTTTTTCTACTGTAAAGAACAATATAAAAAAATGTTATAAAAAAATTTATAATAATTTATGAATAAAAAATTTATTGCAGTATGTGTAGGTCAAAATTTTTTTAAATTAATTACACCCAGAAGGAAATTCATGGAAATTTCATGGTTAAGCATTCAGAATTGGCTAAGAGCATTATACCAAATACTTCTCAGGGAAAGGCAAGAGCTAATCAGCTATGGGAACAGCTCACAGCTAAGCTCAATGCTTTCGGCCCACCAATCAAAGATGCAAAAATGTGGCGTAAGGTAGTTTAACAAACTCTTGTTTAGTTTAAAATTCTGTTGAGGGTCTAAAAAATGTCCAAAAGAGAATTGCGACACAGAAAATGTTACCCCAACAACTTCAAAAAAATTGTATTCCTGACGTACATATATCCCTGCTGTTTATCGGATTATGAAGAAGACAAAACCTACCATGTCTTCTTTTATAGAATTTTAAGATGATACTGCAGAAGAAACTTCAGCGCCAGCTAATAATAAAGTAAAACCAAAATATATTATTCATACTTTTATCCAAACTTTTCTTCATTGGATTATTTAAATTTCTTTTATTTTTGTAAGAAAACATTTGTTTTTTGTTTACAATTTTGTCAGTGCTGTAAAACGAAATAATTAACTCGTTTCACAACACCTAAGCAACAAATCGATTCGTTTCGTATCGAGTAACATCATCAGAAAATTTCTCGCTATCGAAATTATTTTCTATTCGAACACAATTTCGATGCGAGAATTAGACCCCTGGTGTCTTGCTTTTACATCGTTTAACATTAAAATTATAAACAAAAGCTACAAAAACGGAGCAATGAACTTGTTTACAAATTATCGCACTGCGTAATATAACAATAAACACCAGCATAAAAAATGTAAACAAAAATATAACAACGAACACCGGCATAAAAAAATTGTAAACAAGTAAATAAAAATACAACAACAAACATTACAAGAATTAATTTAAATATAATATACAACCAACACTACAATAATTAATGTAAACAACGATGTTTACATTTATATTTATAGAGATTTTGAGAAGGCGAAGTAATGAACATTCATCAGACTGTTATAAAAGGCAATGTTAAGCAGGCGAGTGAGTTAGTAAAAGTTCAGTCAGCCTTGTGTGAAGAAGCGGTGCGTTAGATGATAGTAATCATGGTACTGTTTACGCAAAGGGTGTAAACAGAGGAATAACAAACAAAGCAATTGTTGTTATTTACATAAAGTTGCAAACAGTGACACACAGAATTGTGCGAATAATAAAAAATTTTAAATTAATCTAAACACAGATTTATTTTTATTCTATTTGCAATCTAGGAGCTCGTATTTAAAACGTTTGTAAAAAGTAAAAACGTAACAATATTGTTGACTTACTTTAACATCATTCAGAAGCCTCTATCACATTTACCTTACCTTTGTGTCTATAACTGTTCGTGCATCAGCATTTATGTCCGTTAAAAATATGAAATCATTTAATTTTCTGTCGAAACTAATTTGTGATAACTGAAATGAAAGTGCATTTAGTTTGATGACTATACCATTTATTTGAAAATTAAGATTTTTTCTTTAAATTTTTATAAAAAAAAAATTCTGTGAAAAATGTTGTTCATACGCCTACGGCCATTTATCGTCGTTGTCAAAATGTTTAAAAATGACGGTTCTTATACACACAAACATAGTTTCAAATGACCGTTATAAGCTATTTTACAATGTTATCATAATTGCTAAACCACTTACACACACATACACACAAATTTGCAAATTTAATATTTGCATGCAGCATGCAGCACAAAGTTAATGATGTTGTTGTTTTATAATTTCGATTGAGTGTATATCAGGCAGCTTGTTGCCTTGATAGCCGCTGCATTGCGTGGTTAACAATATTAAGCTTTGCAGTGGCCTATGATTGTTGTCTTTCCTTTCTATTTTTGTTTTTGTGTGAATAAAATTTACAAGTAATTTGAAATAAATTGTGTTAAAAGGAGTCTCAATTGTGCAAGAGCTTATGTTATGACCGTTAAAGTGAATGCAGTTTTGCCTTGATGAAGATGTTTACTTATGATGGGAAACTGTAAAAGCGTCATTCTTCTATAAAAAATGTTAATACTTTGGCATGTTCATCTATATGATGGCCAGTTTCTATTTTAAATGTAGATTTTGTTTCCTAAGAACGCTTGAAATAAAAATAACACGAATCCTAAGTAAGGTCCTTTATTCAGGACCACATAACAAGCAATCAAAAAATAATATTTGTACAGTCAAACATTTCCTGATGTGCCTAAATGCTGGACCCAAAACAGTATTAAATATTTTCACCCGTTGTTAGCATAGCTGAATTGGATGCCGTTGTAATACTAATATGTAGTACCTACTCCGTCATACAACTCTATCAACTGGCCGGCATTTCTCCGTCGTCCGGATTATTTTATGATGATGTGGATCTAATCTAACAAAAATAAATTCTGGGTGACAAAGAAGCCTTTGCCTCATTACAGATTCTGCAGAAGTCGTTATGAAGTATTTCCAGCATCAGGGCATATGGACACAAGGGGACAGTATCCCATTATAACTGACATGAGGTCCATACGATGACTGTGATTAAGTTTAACGCAAATTCTACTCCGAACATTTCTTGTTTGAACTCAATTTCTTTTTTGAGATAAGTTTGAATGAGAATGTACATCTCACTTATGAATTCATTTGAAATTTTCCGCTGCATCAGCCATTGCAAATGCAGCAACTTGTTACCTTAAATATCACCATGTTCAAGAACCCTCACAACCCTCGCCAGTAATAAGGCACGATTCCCAATTTCTTCTTTTTATGGTGCTGAATCAGCGATTTTTTCAAGCAAAACTGACTTACTCTCAGCATCAGCTTTTAAGATAAGCTATTCTATCGTTTTGGTGTGCAATGATTTAAAAGTTTTTCTAGAGTTTTGACAACAATCTGCCCTTTTACACTTTTCTACATCAGAATATGTCTTTCAAAAGAGAAAACGAGTTTTAGGTTGCAGTTTCTTTCTTCTGCTGTAGTCCTGTAAGAGAATAATTGTTGATGGATACTGGAATTCTCTCCTAATATTCCTGTGGGTTAATCAAGTAATTTGAACACGATATTTATCACGACCTTTGGCTCTCATGCTAGGAGTTTCAATCTGTGTTATTGGTATTTCTATATTTAGAGTATTTCTATCTTATGATCCATTGAACAGGCGTCTATCTATACAGGGTATACCTATGTTGTATCTCACCTAACCCGATTACCAGGCAAACTTTAGGTTGATGATGTCAGAAAGGATAACTTCTCTGCCTAGCCATTGATAAGCACCCAAATGTGTCCTTCTGAAATGTTAATGCTGCACGTTTTTCAAGCTGTATAGTCTGATACAAAACTCAAATTTCTTTCTCTAGAAAGTAATCAGCAAAGGTTAAGAGTGTCTGAAACGGATCGAAATTAAGAAGAGTCTTCGCCTTTCTACACCTTCACTTTAACCGCGAATTCACTAACACATCTGCTTGCTCATAAGCATTACTTGCCACCTAACCTGCACCAAGTACTCGTAGGGCAGTCTGACTGTCAAATACTTTTGCTACGTCCCAACCTATGCACTTTCTATTTAAGTCGAATTACACAGATCCTCAGATGTCAAGATATCCACGAGTTTCACCTTGGCTATCGAATATTTCACTCGTTGTTACCTTCAGTGTCACCATGTTCAAGAACCCACACAAAAGCAATCGTAGCATTTTTAGTTATCCCTTCTATAGACAATATTAGGCCTTCTTGAAGAATCTTAGATTCTCTATGGATTTAATGTTAGTCACTAAAATATGTTCCTTACCATATATATTTTCCCACAGCGACAATCAGTTTAGGCTCTATTTCAGTCAGCATTGGTTAGTGCGAGCTAAAATCTACGGTTCAGCTGTTATAAAAAGATTCCACATCCGATTTCTTTTTCGCCCGTTCTGAATCGATCCGTGAAACTTGAATGAAGTTCTCGGGGAAGTAGTATTTTGACAGGACCATAGCTTCAATACTTAAGTAAGTAAAAGCTACTACCTTGATATCAGGGGTACCAAAATTCATTGCTGTAAAGTATACTTCAGTGTACGCCATGTGTAATATGTCCATTAAAATCATAAAATTTGTCGTATTCGTATAATTTTTGTTTTATATCAGAACAGAACCTTTTTATTTTTTATTTGAAATTGTTTTTCTTTGCAAATCATCATCACATAAAATATTAGAAAACCGTTCTTGTCTAATAGAAAATGATTAACGAGTACGATTTATAAAATTGATGATTTTGCGGCAAATGGATTCAATTTTAAAAGATTCAACACGTATATAAATAAATAACAATACCAACCCGAAGCTAACTGAATTTGAAAATCTCGCAGAGATTTTCTATGTTTTTACTTTAAAAAAATTTTTTGTAGTGGAGCCATATCTTTGATTTTAGAATTCGTATCTGACTCTCACAGATTTTATACTTCCTAAGCCACGTGGTTTAATTTCGCTCATCTTATAAAACCATATTTCAAACTCTCCAATGCATTGAATACTCGAAATGATTCATACGTTTGTACACATATAAATCCATACTGAAAATATACGCCTGCATGGGAAAAATTTATTGTTTGTTTTCGTTAGGATTTCATGTGTAAATTGTATTGGCATGAATTCCACACACGTTTCTTTCTACAATTTGAACAATCGTTGCAATTTTCATTACCTTAACATGTGTTTTATTGCCATGATTATGGCCGCAAAAGTAAGTGGAAACACATACATATTTTAAATGGCTATGGGCGGTAATACATACATACATAATTGGTCATTATACCCGTTCAGTTAGGATTACAACCTAGCTTCTCACATCACTTATGTTGTGTGTGTTAATTTTATACACGAGTGGCTTTACACACAGCTTGAAGTCGAATCCGAAAGATAGATTTTTGAGAAATTTTTCATAGCAATTTCTGATTTATTCCCAGAGTTTTTGTCAGAGATCTGCGGAGAAGAAGTCGCCAAAGAAAATTTTTTTTGGATTTCGTTTTGTTGAAGATGTCTGACCTGGGTTATGAACGGTGCCTTCATGTCTAATAAGCCAACACACTACCTAGTAGACTAAGGACGGTAATATATTTCTTTTGTTAAAGAAAATCAGATTTTAACCTCACAATTGAGAGGAAGAGTTTGTTGACAATAATGCTATGCATCCTTACAAGACTATGTATGAATATTAACCCGTGCCTAATTCAAAATAATCATACTTACCAGCTAACTATTGCTTCTTTGCACACTTTAGCGCTTACCCTCATTTGGGTTTTAGTGGCAAAATATATCCTGTAACCGGCATAGTCTAGTGCGTAGTGTTTTGGCTTTTTAGACATTAGGCCACACGGTTCAAAACCCACGTCAGACATCTCCAACAAAACGGAATGTGAAAACGTATTTCTGAGGTCGACTTCCTCTCAGCAGATTTCTGGCAATAACTGGGGACCAAAATAAAATTGCCATGAAATGTTTCTCTAAAACAAAATTTGTCGTTCGAAGTTGATTTTAATCTCTAGCTACCGCGAGTCATGTCTAAAATTAGTCGTAATCCTGACGACAGGGTACTAATGAACAATTATATATGTATCAGAGATCAGCAATGAATCGTTTTTTCGGTACTCATAAGCACTCATGAAATATTAAATATAAATGAGTCTACAATATTGAAATTTAACTACGTTGATTTATAAGTACAGGTTGCAATGATAATGAATACAACATTGACATCAAAGTCATACCATTCGAAATATATTTGATTTATGAACCACTCATTCAGATTCATAACTTTAGAAAATCAAAATACTTACATATAAATGAATCGAGTTACTCGAATTATTCATCAAAATTTAGAGTCTTAGTTGTTGTTGCATTCACAAAAAAAGAAAAAAGACATATAAGCAAAACAGACAGAGCAGCAAGCAGAGCAAACACACAACCTTTTAGTAAGTATTCTGGTGTTCGTACGCGAATCATACTTATTTTGTGATTCTCGTAAATATTGAGTTATGGAGAGTAAACATACGTGCGTCAAACATCATACGTGTTGTTAAGTATGAATATGATGAGTACTTCAAACTTTGAATATGAGTAGAATGAGTATAATATTAAAATAAGTATGAATGAGTATAAGTATCAAAAATTATGAGTATGATTCGATTCTTCTCATGTTTTTGAATACACATTGCTGGTATGTGTGTACGTGTGCATGTGTAGTCAAAGGTGATCTGAGAGAAATTCACCTCCTCATAAAACTACAACTACACAGAACAGGTACTAACGGTGTTAAAACGACCCAATTAAACTGGGTTTATTAAGGCGGATGCCAGTTTAATGTAACCTACGTACAACTAGTTGTGATCAAACTTTATTACGATATTTCGTTTTTTGTTTTAGTTTGCTCATTCTTGGTTGTGCACCAATTAAATCAGCTGCCTGTAAAGTTTGACGAACATTGGATGCATGTGCGTAACTTACTAACTGCATCCATTTTGTTTAAAATTCAATGGAAAGTAAAGTTATTTTGGCAAAAATAATTTTTTCTTATTAAGTTCATTTAAAATTTAAATAAAATTTAACACGAGTAGCTTGCGCAAAATGACATGCAAAACTCTTGACATAAAAACTAAAAAAAAAAATAGAAAAAAACCTAGAAAGCGTAAGAGAATACTTTTGCGGAAATTGTCTAGAAAATATTTTAAATGACAGATAATGCCAGAAATTATGACATTTGGAGTAAACTTTTGACACACAATCCAATTTTATACACAAACCGTAGTAAACAATATGTATGAATGGAAATATTCTTTTGAAAAGTTAATTTTCTTTTAAAATTCAATACGTTTTGATATGGAAAATAGAAAATATTCTGACATACAATATCCCGGCAACATACATGTCTTGATAGTACTTTTGTCTCTAGATGAAATACAATTCTTTACCTTTTTTTCTTGATTTATGTTTCCAGTAAAGCAGTCTCCTATGTATGCAGTAAAGTGCATCTAAATATTTTACATTTATTACATGACATTGTAAATATTTTAAGAGTGCATAGCTACTTTACATCTGTTAAATAAATTGAATTCGATAGAAGGATTGCGCAATGCAAACTAACAGGCTCTGGTCATAGCAATGTAAAGGAAAGAGTTTTGGATGATATGCAACTGCATTGCATATCTGCAATAACTGCTAATGAGTAAATTATGTACCACACAAGTCTCCTGCAACAACCTGCTTCGCTCAGGTATCTAATGTAATCCCTTTCTTAGGCGAGCCTCCCATACGTATTTTTAACTCATCCATTTATCCTCGTTCCACTGTTCGCAACTTGATGTAAGCAATTAACAATTGCTTCTTTCCACTCGTTTGCGTAAACAATAACAATTGTTCGACAGATCTTTATAGTGGAGATCTTCAAAACACGATTATTCTCTTTAAACACCGCTCGTCTGCACACAAGGCTGACTGAATTTACTGACTCCATTGCCTGCTTTATCTTGCCTTTTATATGCCAACGTAAACAGTCTGATGAATGATCTTGAAGTCGAATGTTCGTGTCTTCATCTTCTCGAGATCTCTATAAATGTAAACATCGTTTTTATTGTTGTTTGAGTATTTTTGTTTACATTTATTCTTTCAGTGTTCGTAGTTGCATTTTTGTTTACTTGTTTATCCCCTTTTTTGTACTGGTTTTTGTTGGTATATTTTTGTTTACTTGTTTATTATGTAAACAAGTTAATTGTCTTTGTAGCTTTTGCTTATAATTTTTATGTAAAACGATGTAAAAGCAAAACACAGTTACCATTTTCCTAATATTTTCTTCTTTTTATGGTCTTGAATCAGCGATTTTTTTCATGCACAACTGACTTACTCTCAGCATCAGCTGGTAAGATAAGCCATTCTATCGTTTTGTTTTCCTAGAGTTTGCAACAATCAGCCTTTCTGCGAAAACAATACACTTTTCTACATCAGAATATGTCTTTCAAAAGAGAAAGCTAGTTTTAGGTTGCAGTTCCTTTGTTCTGCTGTAGTCTTGTAAGAGAATAATTGTTGATACTGGAATTGTTTCCTAATATTCCTGCAGGTTAATCAAGTAATTTGAACACGATATTTACCATCACCTTTGGCTCTCATACTAGCAGGTTCAATCTGTGTTATTGCCGTGCAGATATGCTAGAGTATTTCTATACTACGATCCATTGTACAGGCATCTAGGGTATTTAGGGTATCTCCCCAAAGTCTTTTTCAAGACAAACTTTAGGTTGGCAATGTCGGAAAGGATAACTTCTCTGCCTAGTCATTGATAAGCACCCAAATGTTTCCTTCCGAAATGTTAATGCTGCACGTTTTTCAAACTGTATAGTCTTAAACATATCTAAAATTTTTTCTCTTTTAAGTAATCAGCAAAGGCTAAGAGTGTCTTAAACGGACTTAAATTATGGAGAGTCTTCGCTTTTCTACACCTTTCCTTTGGCCGCGAATTCGTTAACACATCTGCTTGCTCATTAGCATTACTTGCCACCTAATCTGAAGCAAGTACTTCGAGGGCGGCCTAACTGCCAGATACTTTTGCTATGTCCCAATCTTAGATGGCTTAGTTAATCGCTTAGAAGATACCCACGAATTTCACCTTGGCTATCGAATATTTCACTTTAGGCCCCAAGACCTCCATTCCTGTTTCTTTAACTATACCCTGAAACCATATGGTAACGGTCGCTATCTTAAAGAAGATGGTAGCTTCGAACTCAATTTACTCGCGTGATTCAGGTTAAGGAGTAAGGAATGGAGGTCACAATGTTCTCATGCGACTGTTCGATTTGTCTCACATTATTGTAAGCATTGTCTTCATAGTTCTGATACTCGCTGTTCAACAGGCTTAATTCCAAAAAAGTTTCTAGCTCCGTTATTGAAGAGGTTATCAGTGCCTCAGTTACAACAATACATGCTAACCTCTGTATCTTATACAAGTCCATTTCTTATGATTTCAAATTCGTTCTGTTTTTCAAATAATGGCTAACAATTGGCTTGGCAATCATGCATATTTGATAACTGGTGGTACCTGCACGTTTGGCGCTTACTTTTTGAAATGCTCACCACGTGGTATTTTTTCCATTACTCCTCTTGGGAGTACATGGCTTCCACAAAGCACCCAATATAAGTTTACTGGCCTGCATTATTCCCAGACATTGCCTCCAATTTCTAGTTTATATTGAAAGCACCTTGACGTCGCCATAGTCTAGTAGCTTGCATGTTGGCTTATTAGATATTAAATCCCCAGGTCGGACATCCCTATCAAAAATATTTCTTCAACGATTTCGTTTCAGTAGATATCTGGCAAACACTGAGTTTAAAATTAAGTTGCCATGAAAAATTTCTCAAAAGCATGTCGTTCGGGGTCGACTTTAAACTGTAAGTCGACCGCCACTCATGTATAAAATTAACACACACAATATGTGTGAAAAGCTAGGTCGGAATCCTGACTGTGGGATTGTAAGGACTAAGGACTGTATTGATAGTACCTTATTTAGCATTCGAATATTCTTCCACTTACGAAGTTTCTTTTTGAATGATTAGCAGCAAGGGGAGGAGAACGAAAACCAATTTCGAGTTTTTAAATTGTGTGTGGATCTACTGGATGGTGTTGGAGCGTTTAGAACATAACAAATTCACTTTTTGCTACAGATTGCCCAAATCTCGGTACCCAGATGGACACGAATTTAGTTATTTCCAACAATTTCCTCTGCTTTCTTAAGATGTGATAGAAAACACGCTTCCGTCAATTATTTGTTGTTATTGAATTAATTTCTCTTGAAATTATGAAAAAACTTTTAGTGAACTTGTGTAGTAGTGGGTAATTATACATTCTTCTCTTAAAATTTTCTGTTGACAATTAAATATTCGGATGCCACCCAACTGTGGTACTTTCAAACTTAATAAAAATAATTTGCATTCTTAGTACTCTTGCCTTGCCTCTTCTTAAGAGGCCTGCAAAATAAATGTTTCTGAAGAAAAACTCTACAATTTGCGAGCATAAAACTATACAAAATTTATGATTTCTTGTTATACGTTCATAAAAATAATGTTTCCATAATTCTTCTTCATTATTTGAATGCAAAAACCGAGAATAAAAGAAAATTAAGCAGGAAAACAGAAGCATATTAAGGGAGCAAACACAGATTGTTGAGATCTCTGGGATATGGTTGAGCAATAAAAGTACAAAATTATCATAAAAAGTGCCTCAGAGAGAAGCAAAACATATGCTACTGTCTACATATAATAGACACACAGTAGTAAACTTAATAGCATACGTATGCCGAAAGATGCGTTACCGCCCTCTTTTACATTTTCTTACTTCTTGCCACCAGCCAAAGGGACATTTGACTACAAATAGTTTCTGTTCGGCTTATGACACAATAGGATTTAAAGGCAGCTTTATTAAATGGTTTAGAACCGTAGATTAGTAGCTAGTGTGGTTCAACACCTGGCTTAGCAAACATAACGAAATATGAAAAAATATATTCTTTCGGAAACTTTCTCTCAGCAGTCTTCTGGCAAAAACTCTGAGTGTAAATAGAAATTGCTTTAAAAATCTGTTGTTCGAAGATGACCTTAAACTGTAGGTTCCGCCATTTATGAATAATATTAACACTTACAACATGGGTGGTGTGAGAAGCTAGGTTTTAATATTGACCAGAGATAAGCAATGCGTATTAAAAAAGATGAGTAGATTCGAATCATACTCATAATTTCTGATACTTATACGCAATCATACTTATTTTAATATCATGGAACCTCCACTCGTATTCAAAATTTGAAGTACTCATCATATTCATATCAGAAATCAGCAATGAGTATCCAAAAAGATGAGTAGAATCGAATCGTACTCATAAATTCTGATACTTATTCACATTCATACTTATTTTAACATTATACTCATACTACTCATATTCAAAGTTTGAAGTATTCATCGCACTCGTACTTAACAATACGTATGATGTTGTTAATTTCGACTCTCCATTACTCAACATTTACAAGAATCACAAAATATGTATGATTCGCGTACGAACACTAAAATACTCACTAGAAGGTTGTGTGTTTGCTTTGCTTGCTGTCTTTGTTTTTTTGCTTATGTGTCTTTTTCCTTTGTTTGTAAATGCAACAGTAACTAAGACTGTAAATTTTGATGAATGATTCAAGACTCTCGGGTCATTTATTAGTATTTTTCTAATGTTATGAATCTAAATGACTAGCCATATGAATCAAACATATTTCGAATGGTATGAGTTTGACGTCATGAGTTTGAATGCAACCTGTACTTATAAATTAACGTTGTAGTGAGTACGAATGAATCAGAGTAGTTAAATTTTAATATTGTCGACTCACTCAAAATTTAAAATTTCATGAGTGCTTATGAGTAGCTCAAAAACGATTCATTGCTGATCTCTGGTCTTAATATTGACTAAAGGAATCAGCTCTGGATGTTTTAGCAGTAAAAATTTTATATTCTCTTCGATTTTGCAAGTTTTTCACTCAACTCATTCCTTTCCCTAAAATGCTTAAATTAATGTAAGTTTCATAATTTCATCACTAATTTGCTGCAATCAAGCATATTATGACGTACGTTGTTCACACACTCTAAAGGATTTATAATTACTTGTGTACACTTTGTTAAGAAGATTAATTGCCTTTTGAGTCTGACAGGAGTACATTTGTGAAGTGATTGTTTTACATTGGTTTTGAGAGAGAATTCCGAAGAAAAACATGCCAAAGAGGAGGGGAGCACATGTGCGGCAATTTAAAAATTTCACTGTTTGTTTGTAAAGTCTCGCTAATAGTTCTAAGAATTGGTTTATGATGGCTACAGATGTTGAATTTTTAAATGTATGGAGTAAAGTTTTGTAAATTTATGAGTTTAATTCATGTAATGGCTCATTAGTAGTTCAGCATATATTTGCCAAAAAAAAAAAAAATATAAAAAAAAAATAAAGTAAAGTCGGTCGTTGTCGACTTTAGATTGCCATCAAATGTATGCGACATCGTTGTGTTTGGCATGACATCAACATTTATGAGCAGCACAACTTTTTGTTGTCATCTATTTTTTTTTAACATCATGTTGAGCTCGAAACAACCTCTATGCTGTATATATTTACTCTGAGGGTAAAGTGCCTTAATTACAAAATTTTGTCGGAAAATCTTTCATTCAAAAACAGTTCAAGTACACTGCTCAGGTACAATGTTGAAACATTCATTTGATGCAAATGAAGCGGGTATTCAGCTGCAAGACTAAATAATCTCGTAGCGAATATCAGGCAAAATGTTTCCTTGTAATTTACACCATACGTTTGTGCGTAACCCTTTGCAATTATCTTCGCCTTAAAGCGCTCAATACAATCTTCAACATCTCTCTACAAAGCAAATACGCATTTACCCTGTTAAAAGACCGACTAACAGCCTCAGTGGCAATACCGTCCACTCCATAGAAGAGTTCTGAACCCATCAATCGCGTAGGAGCTCCCCCCTTCACAAACTCGTGTGCTTGCTCATGGTCGAGAGTCTTTGCCCCTCTTTATCTTCCTTTTCACTGACCATAACGTCCACTCCTTGGAACAATTTTGCACCCATCAATGGCGTAGGAGCTCCTCTCTTTGCAAACTCGTCTGCTTGCTCATTATTGAGAGTCTTTACTTCTCTTTACCTTCTTTTGCGCAGAGCATACCGTCCATGCCGCAGAAAACATCTGGTCCCATCACTCCTTCAAAGTTCATCTGCTAGCTCATTGTCGAGAATTTCCATACGATCTGGAACCCAGCAGAAGATAACCTTGTTTTTCCTACTTAGCTTCAGCTTCTCCATACTATCTTCGATTTAACCTTATACGAGCTGAGTGCACAGATGGCATTTCCAGTTAGTATTGCCATGTCTTGCCTTTTATATATTAGTATTGTTACGCAAATCGAAACAACTTAATATCGTTTAACAACAAAAACGATAAACAAAAGCCACACGATACAAATACACACTAACACTAAGAATACAATGAACGTGTTGATTATCTAAACATGCACACACACATGTACAACGAACCTGGTACCAACAACAACATGTATGTGACAAAAGGGGGTAGACAACATAAGCAAAGTACACAAACAACAATGTATTAGCAATAGAGCTCTCGAGAAGGCGGAATCACGAACCTTCCACTTCAAGAATGTTCGTTAGACTGGTTCTGCCGGACTATAAAAGGGCTGGACAAAGCAGGCAGCAGTCAAGAATTCATTCAGCCTTGTGTGAAGTTGCGTGTGAACGAAATAATTCGTGGTTGTAAAGATCTAGCGAATAGTTGTGTGAACTAGTGAATAAAACAGATTATTATTGTTATATCGTTAAGTTGTATAGGGTGGCACAAAAACTTAGTGTAAAGAATAAAGACTTTAACTGAAATTAACCACATATTTGTTTTTACTTGGTTTGCAATTAACGAACTCATATTTGAACGCTTTTAAAAAGGTAAAAACGTAACAGTATACTGACCATCTTCTTTGATAAGTTTAATGGAATTCAGTCAGCAACTGCGCTTACCTGTGGCGCAACGAACGGCCACTTGGCGTGCTTCAACCTACCTGCCTATCTACCTGTATTTTGTGCTTCCATTGGCATTGGCTTCCGCTTGGAATATACCCGCAAGATTCTTGCTTCTGTTCAAATATCCTTTTCTGACCCTTGATACCACAACATAGTCCCCCTTTTGAGAGAAAGTATGCTTAACACAGATTACTTCATACATTTTGGTTACTAAGTATCGTGGCAAACCATTTCTCAAAATCATAGAGTCCACTGGTACTGATCAGGGGCTAGTTAAAGAGGGAACTGTTAGCCGATCGATTACTTAGGTACGTAATCGAATTAACCAATGAACCTTATTGTTAGTGTAGTGTCGTAATATGAAAATGAAACAAACACGAGCAGCTGCAAATGCCTACTGAGTAAACTTTATTTGTAAATTTCAAAAGTATAATTATTCAAGTTAAAGAATTAACGAATCAATGTAGCATTGATTTCTTATATGAAGTTATTCTTCATATTCGTAGTATTAGGGTGGCGTATAAATATCAATACTCTATATGCTCCTCCTAAAGCTGTTGCTACAATATAAGATACATTATTTAATTACAATATTTTAGTTTAAAAATAGGTTTAAGTTACAAAAGAAATTGATTAATTTATAAATGTGATAACTTCAAATTTTAGTTTGATTTTTTACTACTCTTCCTCCTTCTCGTGGCCTGAGTTCTCTTCTAGTGCGTGAAACATCTGCCTGAGACTGCTTGTCTTGCTCTAATGTTAAGGTGGTGTTGCTCTTTTGTAACGTTTGTAAATCTGCTTCAACAGGTTGTTGTGAAGTCGTTTGATTCCTGATCTGATCAAGATGACGTTTGATAACGTAATTATTACGTGATAAAATACAGGAATACGACTGAGGTCCAAGTTTTTCTTTAACAATTGCATGAGTCCAAGCAGGCTTGTTTGGATTACGATAGTCACGAACCATAACGTTTTGACCTTGCTTGAAAGTTTCATTCCGATTTCCTTTGTGGTTAATGACGTTGTTGTATTGAGAACGAACAATTCTCTCTTGTGTTGTTGGTGGTTTGAGGTTACTGAAACGAGTTTTAAGTTGTCTTCCAAAGAATGTTTTTGCTGGAGATTCGCCTGTACTACAGTGGGTCATATTGCGATAATCCATCAAAAATCTGCATAAAATTTGATCTAAACTGGCATCATTGTTTTGATCTAAGTTTGCTAAGATAGACTTCTTGAAAGTCTTTACAAAATTTTCTGCTTGACCGTTGGTAGAAGGATGGCCAGGCGCTGTTAAAATGTGGTTGATTCCATTCATGGATAAAAAATTTTGGAATTCACTTGAAGTGAATTGACGACCGTTGTCGCTCACCAATGTATCTACCAATCCATAACGCGAAAACATTTCTCTTAATCTGCCAATTACAAAGGCTGTTGTCATCTCTTTAGTTTTGAAAACTTCAACGAACTTTGAAAATGAATCGATGACAATTAAGAAATAAAAGTTATTGATTGGACCAGCAAAATCGATATGAATTCTGCTCCAAACTGATCCACTTGGTGTCCATGGTATTAAACTGCTTCTTTCAGGGCTAGACTGTAATTTTTGACATGACATACAGTTTTTGACTAAATTTTCAATGTCTTTATCAAGTCCATGCCACCATATATACGATCTGGCAAGTGCTTTAGTTTTTACTATGCCTAAATGTGAAGAATGCAATTCTTTCAATATTTTTGTTTTGAATTTTTCAGGTATAACTGTTCTAAAACCCCATAATATGCAACCATATTCAACAGTGAGTTGGGTATACTTTTCTCTATATGGTGCAAAACGTTCATCTTTTAAATTGTATAAAGTTCCGTTTAAAATACATTCTGCAACTTTAGATAAAATTGGATCTCGTCTAGTTTCACATGCGATATCCCTAAAATTTAAATTGAATTGATTTTCATTTTCAATAAAATTTATGTATGAATTTTCTCTAATCTCATTAGTAAATTTACGTTGAGGCATTCTAGAAATGCTATCAGCTTCATTTAGGCTTCCCTTTATAAATTCAATGGAATATTCAAATCCGGATAATATGACTGCCCAACGCTGCATACGAGCTGAAGCCATGCTTGGCAAGCCTTTGTTGCTACCGAATATAGTGAGCAACGGGCGATGATCAGTTTTCAAAATAAAAGTGTTTCCAAGTAAATATTGTTTAAGTTTGGTAACGCAAAACACAATCGCTAATGCTTCTTTTTCAAGTGTACTGTAGTTCTTCTCGGATGTTGATAACGCCCTAGACACAAATGCTATTGGCCTTTCGCAATCAGAAAATTTATGTGATAAAATTCCTCCAACGGCGTTGTTAGAAGCATCAGTAGTTAACACCAATGGTAATTTAGGATTGAAGTGAACCAAAACTTGGTCAGATGTCACTGCTTCTTTTATAGTATCGTAGGATTCTTGGCAAGATTTTGACCAAATGAAAGGTACATTTTTGCCCAATAAACGGTAAAGTGGGGACATGATATTTGAAAAGTTGTTTATAAATTTTGAGTAATAATTTGCCATACCAACAAAAGCTCTTAATTCCGATATATCTTTTGGAATTGGTGCAGAAATTATAGAAGAAATTCTTTCGTTATTTTTGCTTAATCCATTTTTGTCGACGTCAAAACCAAGATACGAAACTTTCGGTTGAAAGAAAACCGATTTCTTTATGTTTAATTTTAATCCGGAGGATTGCAACTTATTGAGCACGAGTCTTAATGTTTCAATATGTTCCGCCATGTTTTTACCTGTGACAGTGATGTCATCCTGATATACAACCACATTCGGAATTCCCCTTAAGACAGTTTCCATGGTTTTCTGAAATATAGAAGCAGCTGTTTTGACCCCAAACGGTAAGCGTTTTACTTTTAATATTCCAATGTGGGTACTTAAGGCACAAAGAAGTTGCGATTCTTCATCAAGGACAAGTTGATTGTATGCATTGGATAAGTCTAGTTTGGTAAAAAGTTCTCCTCCTCCCAATGACGCAAATATCTCATCAATTCTTGGTAAAGGGTATTTAAAATCTATCAAAAATTTATTTATAGTGACCTTAAAATCGCCACAAATTCGTATGTCACCATTTTGCTTTAAAACTGGCACTAGTGGAGTACCCCAATCTGAATTATCAACAGGTTCCAACACACCTTTTTCTATTAAATCGCGTAATTGTTTTTCGATTTTGTCCTCCCATGCAAATGGTAAGGGCCTTGGTTTGCAAAATATGGGTGAAACGCCTTCACTGACTTTCAAAGAAACTTTACTAATTTTAAACTCACCCAACTTATCCTCAAAAACTTCGCTAAATTCGGTTTTTAATTGATTTACAATCGCAGCATACGAATTGATTTGATTTATATTGTTTACTTGCAAAAGCTCAAAATTAAATGAACGTAAAAACGATCGACCAAGTAAAGGTGGATTTGTAGTGTCAGCAACGACAACAACAACAGATTTTGTACTACCTTCAAAAGTTACAGCAGCATCATATTCACCAACCAGCTTCAATTTATCACCATTGTAATCAACATATGGAATAGTACAAGATCGAAGTTTCTTCTTAATGTTATTTTCTTCATAAAACGAAACTGGGAACAACGTACATGGAGCACCTGTATCACAAACAGCATTAAGTTTAATTCCATCAATGATGACTGGCAGAGAATACACGTCACTAGAATTTCCCTCAGACACACTGAAAACAGAATAATTAAATAAATTTTTGTTATGTTCATTATCATGAACATCATTAGGTATATAATTATCATTAGATACATAATTTACGCTTTTCTTATCACGACACACTGAGGCCAGATGACCAATTCTACCACACGAATGGCACTTGCTGTTCTTGTATTTACAAGATTGAGAGTTATGATTTCTCCAACCACAATGAGAGCATGAATAACCTTTTTCACCACTGTTTGTACCCCTGTCAAATCTTCCGTTACTTCTGCTGCCACTGCCCCAACTGCCTCTGCTACCACCTCTGTCAACTTTATCACCATTACTTCTTTTTGACTCTTTGTTTTTTTGAAATTTTTTTTGCTTTTTGGCAAAATTAACTGTCGTTTCCTCCTTCACCTCTTTGGACATACTCTTCGTCTCCATAATCATTGCCTTTTTCAATGCACTTTGAAGTGTGAGTTTTTCATCTTCTTCACAAATTCTTTCAAAAATGAAATTTGGCAAGCCCATCACAAACTGATTTAAAACAAATGCTTCCAAGCTAATTCCAAATTTACAATTCAGTGCTAGTGTCTTAACTCTGGCATACCATTCTGCAACAGATTCACTTTCTTGTTTTGTTGAATGATGAAATTTCTTCCGTTCACTGAACACAATAGTTGGTGGAGTAAAGTGGGAGTCTAGAATTTCGCACAATTCTTCAAATGACTTTGACACAGGAGAAGATGGACTGCACAAACTATGTAAAACCTTGTAGGGAACAGCTCCAATTGATTTCAACAAAATGGATTTTTTTACTTTTTCATCGGTGCAGTTGATCTCACAAAAATGAATGTCCAATCTTTCTTTCCATACATTCCACGAATCCACATTAGAATTAAATTCTTGTATGTTAGAAGTTTGAAGCACGGCCATTGGAGCAACATTTTGTTCTGTCTCTATTTTTGGAGGCATTATTTTTTATTTGTATATACAAAATTTTTTTGAAATAAATTTTTTTATTAAGAAAAATTTTTTTTTATTTTTTTGTTCCTCGTCGCCAATATGTAGTGTCGTAATATGAAAATGAAACAAACACGAGCAGCTGCAAATGCCTACTGAGTAAACTTTATTTGTAAATTTCAAAAGTATAATTATTCAAGTTAAAGAATTAACGAATCAATGTAGCATTGATTTCTTATATGAAGTTATTCTTCATATTCGTAGTATTAGGGTGGCGTATAAATATCAATACTCTATAGTTAGCCTTTTTTGTTTCAAAACAATACCGTAGTAGTTATGCTGTGAATGGTAAGTTAGGTTAGGTTAGAGGACATGTACTTGTCAATTTAGACAAGTACAGTACCCGGAGGTCAATTTAACCTATTGTACGTAACGTCCTTCAGAAGGAAGGATAAAAGAGGTGATAGGAAGAAAAAGAGCGGAAGTAGGAAGGGAGAATGGGAAGCGAAGGAATTACACAGACCAAACAGAACAAAAAAAAAAAACTTCTCAACCAGCTCAAGTTACTAATGAATCTGTGATGTCGACTCTCAGGACAGAATTCAAATCCTCAAAGAAGCCCCTGCCAGGGGTCATTAACATCAATCTATCAAGGGCTGGGCAGTTACAGAGGAGGTGCTCGACAGTCTCCAACTCCTTCTCATCGCAACATACCCTGCAGTAGTCCGGCTGGTATCTGTTCCAGATGCCCGTCAGCGACCTAATCTCGCAGTGCCTAAACACTATAATTAACCTTAAACTGGCCTTATCCAAGCCCAGCAGCCAACCAGTTCTCACAATATCTATAGCAGGCCATAGACATCGAGAAACATAACAAACCGATCCACTCCATCAACGCCTCTGCTCTTCCTCCCTGGTGGTCAGGGATGCTCTGAATGCTAATTAAGCGCACAATTTATAATTCTATTTAAATTGAGTTCCTAATGCTGCTAAATTAAATCCTAAATTCGTACCAAATTCTGTTATGCACACCCAGTTAACTACAGAATTAATTCTGCTGGCAAAAAATTCAACCAAAAAAGAAAATTTCTTGCCAGAACCTAAAACGTTTCTGGAATACGAAAATATCTGTGTGCAATTTCGTCTTTCGTTTGTATATGCAAATAATTGCAGGCCGGTCAAGTTTATCATGAAACAGACAAAAAAAAAAACGTAAATTCTACACCTCGATAGTGGTCGTTTGCACAGGAATCTGGTTGAACTGGAGCTGTGTTCCTTTATAACAAGCATTTTTGCGAAAATACTTTGTTGTACTGGTTTGTACTGGTTTGTACTTTATTTGCGTGGCATGTCATGTACTGTTCTCTCTTCTCTCTACTTTTCTTAATTTTTTTCTTTCTTGGATTTACGAGTACATTTGTTCAATCGTTTGTGCCAATGTTGCATCCAGACGGACAGACAGACAATTGAAAGGTACATTGGTTTTTATTACATGTTAATGTTCTTTAATTAAATGATTAAAAAGGAGAACAAATGAATGACAGAAAAAATGTTCAATGATGTTCACTTTAATGCCATTAACATGAACGTGTAAAAAGCGTGAAAGCGATTGGTATACAGCAGATATAGAATTTGGACCACCAATTAAATTTTTTTCAGTGTTTGTAAAATTATAGCCGCCCACTTTAGCTGGTGGATATCAGAGATCAGAAATGATTCGTTTTTTTTGCTACTCATAACCCCTCATGAAATTTTGAATATAAGTGAGTCAACAATATTGAAATTTAACTTGTACTCTGATTCATTCGTAATCACTACAACGTTGATTTATAAGTACAGGTTGCAATAAGCATGCGTACAACGTTGACATCAAACTCATACAATTCCAAATATGTTTGATTCATAAGTAGTGTTTTTCACGGGAAATCCCGGGACGGGATTGTTTAGAAAGAGTCCAGCAAAAAATTGTGCTACAAAAATATGTATTCGCCGAATATAATAAATCTGCCCTGTATTGGATATTGTAACCAGATGGAATTCTCTAGTTCCAATGATCGAAAAAATTTTACTTATAAAAATGCAATAAAGAAAAGCCTCATTGATTTGGAAATAGGTGATCTATGGATAGGATCCAATATAAATAATTTTCAGGACCTTTTGGACGTTTTAAACTCGATAAAATTAGCTGTGGAAGCTTTATGTCGGCGAGAAGTTAATTAATAAAGAAGCTGTTGTGATAGTGAATACTTTATGCCAACAAATTTCTTCAATTAATACTTCACTAGGAAGGACAATGTTTGAATCTCTTATATACCGAATTGGAGAGAGAAGAGATATAAAATTGTATACCTTGACCAAATGTTTGAAAGATCCTGAAATTTTTAATAAAAATAATACATTTTTTCCGAATGCTTCAAAACACTTAATTATTTTATGTGCAGAACAAATTTATAACCGTCTTTTTACTGAAAAAAATATAGAATTAGAAGAAATAGAAAGCAAAGATAATGATAGTTTAGAAGATAAAAATTTTGAGGACATTTTAAACGATGCAATAAATAACATTAGAGAAATATCTACATCAAACACTAATGTACCTACCGCTTCGATAAAAAAAGACATACAATTTTTTGGAGAGCCGGGTAAGCAAACGGATAAGATAAGAAATCTTTTAGAGGCCTTGTTAACTATTAAGCCAACATCTGTGGAAAGCGAGAGAGTTTTCTAAAAACACATTTTAAAAGTATGTATTAAATAAATATGTTAATAGATATATAGTTTTTTATGTTTCATGTACATATATATTTTTAACTAGTTTTTAAATTTAATTTAAATGAATTATTTATTTTTTTAAAGAACTGTACCTTTTATATGTTTCTATTGTTATTTTGTTTTATGTTTTTGATCTCATTAATATGAATTTAAAATAAAAAATACATACTTAACAAAGTAAATATGTGATTTTATGTTCTATATTCAATCCCTGTTTCCCGAGAAATGAATAAGTCCGGGAAATGAAAAACACTATTCATAAGCCTACTCATTCAGATTCATAACTTTAGATAATTACTTATAAATGATTCGAGTGACTTGAATCATCCATCAAAATTTTAAGTCGTAGTTGTTGTTGCGTTTACAAAAAAAAGAAAAAGACACAGAGAAGCAAAAAAGACAGAGCAGCTAGCAGAGCAAACATACAACCTTCTAGTAACTATTTTGGTGTTCGTACTCGAATCATACTTATTTAGTGATTCTTGTAAATGTTGAGTCATGGAGAGTAGAAATCAACAATATCATACGTATTGTTAAGTATGAATACGATGAGTACTCCAAATTTTTAATATGAGTAGTATGAGTATAATGTTAAAATAAGTATGAATGCGTATAAGTATCAGAAATTATGAGTATAATTCGATTCTGGTCATCTTTTTGAATACTCATTGCTGATCTTTGGTGGGCGTACATTGACTTACTGTTGACATGAGTTAATCGCTGTCTCATGCACAAATGGGGCAATCTAATGATGATCATACATACATACATATATAATTGGCCATTACAAGCCTTCGGTCAGGATAACGACCTAGCTTCTCACACCACTCACGTCGTGTGTGTTAATTGTATACATGAGTGGTGGGACCAACTTGTTTAAAGTCGAATCCGAACGACAGGTTTTTGAGAAATTTTTTTAGGAATTCATTTGCTTTGGCTCCTTTCTTTCCATAACCATCAGAGCAACCGTTTCATGAAAATCATCATCTTCATCAGCATAATTTCTAGCATTTAATTCTCCCACCATGATTCTGTTTCCATTTGCTTTCTATTTCCATTGCTTTTTTAATCATCAATTGATTGGTTTAGCGATACAATAAATAAAATCGTCTACGAATTATTAAAATTTGTTAAACAAGTTCCTATAAGCAGAATCTATGGCGATGTGCTGCTCTACATGCTGCCTTATCTTATATTTGGGTTTTAATCGGTTGTCTGGCTGCTTAAGAGTTGGCCGGTATTACTGCTTGGTAGATTATTTGTTTGACTGCTTGGCTGCTTGGTTGCAGACTGGCATGTGCGGCCTAATTTTAATGTTTCCTTTAAACTGACAACACATGTACACAACAACAAGCACTTAAACACTCTATTGCTGATTCAATAAACGTACAATTATGCTGCACATTTATATCACACAGATGCTGTTATCTACACCAACTAGTTCTGGTAAATACTGAATTGCATTAGTAACTGCAGTAGATAAGTGAGGTAAATTTTTGCTGGAATACTAAATTGCTGAGTGGGATTATTGTCAAGTGTCAAGTTTTTAAAGACAAAAGACGCGTAGTCTATCAGGTAGTATGTCAGGCCACGGTTCAATCCCCAGATCAGATATTTTTAACAAAACGAACTATGAAAAAATATTTCTGCGGCGACTTCCCCTCTGTAGATTTGTGGCAAAGCATCTGAGATTAAAAAAAATTCCCATGAAAAGTTTGAAAAAGAAAACCTTTGGTTCGGCCCTCCACTCAAGGATAAAATTCATACACACAACACGCATGTATATATATACATACATAATTGGCCATTACAACTGTTCAGTCAAGATTACGGCCTAGCTTCGCACACCACAGTTTAAAGTCGACTCCGAACGAGTTTTTGCCAGTTTTTGCCAGAAATCTGCTCAGAGGAAGGAGCCGAAGAAATATTTTCATATATTCGTTTTGATGTGTGACCAGGAGTTTGAACCGTGGGCTCACGTCTAATAAGCCAACACACTACCTACTAGACTACGGCGACAACATGGGTGGCGAACATTTTTTTCAATTTCTGCTTGAGCATCAGGAATGGTCATTCCTCGATGCGGTTTCCCCATCCTAATTTTCGGTATGTATGGTATAATCCAGATCGAGTGATAGTGCCTCTTTCTACATCAAGAGAATGGGACAAGAGAATTATGTTCAGGCTAAGGTATGAATATTGTAGTCTTCAGTTACTAGCTCTTAAGCGACTAAAATATTACCGAGTAACGCAAGAGATAATCCTTGCAGCCTTGAAGGCATTGTATGGTGCTTACGTGAAATCCATCGTGATAAAACTAGATGCCGAACATCTCTTAACAAAATGAAGAGATACTCTAAGGACATTTCCATGACAATCGGATCTATGTTCCGGAACCACCCCACCTCACATCGACCAAGAAATGTCAAACCCAGCGAAAGCTGTTCAAGTGGATCTTTTTTGCCAAGGGGAAGAGTTGCGGACACAGCAGCAGAGTTGTTACAACAACAACAACATTCTAAAGATTAACAGGTAACTGACTGCACATGAGTGGAATGAAGGTAAAACAAATATTTCACTGTCTATCTAATGTAGCCACTAAGTTGTAAGTCGCTAAACTAACCATCCGCTTCTCTCCCTGTCCCTGTAGAGGATAACATTAGCAACGAACGTCCTTGCCAACTAAAACACAACCTTCTCTTTAGAGATTATAGGACTTAATCCTCACCTCAATATATGACACACAGATGGCTTTGTTTATATTTAACGAAAGTTGGCAACCCTATCATTCTAGAACTTGTCCCAGCCGATCAATCTAAGGCTTAGCTGGAAAATTTTCTTACTGACTCCTTCATACCTCCACTAAAAATATTTCAATTACTCCCAAATTAGCCTACGTTAACCCTGGTAGCTGAAAGCCTAAAATACCACTGCGTACAACAACAATAATAAGTACTTATTAGTGGATACATTCAATTATTATAATCTTCTTAAAAGTGGAATTATACGACTGCGCTTATAAATGCGGATTTGTGTATGCCTATGCCGTGCATGAATACATAGTTTCAAGTCTTCTGCCTGCCAGTCTCAAATGTTGACATGTTACATTTGTATTCAATTCATAAATGTTGTTGTAGTTGCTGCTCAAATATGTATGCAATTTAATAGTTTCAGTAGCTGCTTATGCCACAAGCTACAACAGTTTTGCTTTGCTTTGCTTATTAACTTGAAATATTATGATGCATGAGGCATTGATTTGATCAATGCATTAAACTTGTCTCATGGTAGCTTATAAGTGTAAGGGCTTATTTGAATCTCAGCTTATAAAACATAGGAATTTTAAAGGTCTTATGCCTCAAGCACAAGTTATGAGCGTTACTTAAGAATTAACATTTCTAAGATTTAATTGAAGTTTTTGGTTAAACTAAGTTATTCAGGTAAAACTAGACATATACGGGGCAATATATGACATGAGAACGGAATTTATTATGATTTTATCCACTTTTTGTTATTATGGAACAAGGAGTTTAACAAGACTATGTATCTACTTGATGCTGTAGGCAATTGTTTTGGGAGGTCTATATATGGTAGCTAGACTTCTGTAAGACAAAAATAATCACGTAATCAACATCATGCTGCATTCCGTTCAGGAACATACATACACAATGGGTCGTTACAACCCTTCAGTCAGGATCACAACCAAGCTTCTCACATCACTCATGTTGTGTGTGTTAATTTTATACATGAGTGGCCGGACCTATAGTTTAAAATCGACCCCGAACGATGTATTTGTTATTTTACTGTCAGAGTTTTGGCCAGAAATCGGCTGAAGAAATATTTTTTTATATTTCGCTCGAGCTGTCTGACCTGGGGTTTGAAATGTGGCCTTAGGTCTAATGAGCCAGCACACTACCTACTACTATCTACCTACGACTTCAATACTCTGCCGTTGGATATTATGTAAGAAGATGTAGTTGGTCCACCAAGTGTTGGGTGTCGGGTAAAGTGTTGGTTTTACAAAAGAAAAAAAAATTAAAGGGGGCAAAAGGCTGTAATACAACTAGACTGGTTTCGCCATAAAAAGAGGTTTCGATACTCTTGGATTTCTTTTGTTTTGTTCAGAGAATATTGCAAGCTCCTCTGTTGCTTTGGAAGCTGCCAGGAAAAATTCTTTCCATTTGATACATAACATGGTATTTCCTTCCAAGATATATTAACGCCGCATTGGTGCCTTGTATGTTTTTCATATTGAAATTTAAACGATTCCTGTGCTAATACATCTGCTGTGGCCGAATAAAAGGTCTGTAATGGTTCTCAGGTTAACACTTGACTTAAAAATCTACTCATTGCAATTACCCAACAAAAGATTAGATTGCCTTCTTTGCCTCTCTACAACTTTAGTTTCTCCTGAGTATATCCTTCCAAACAGCTCTTGCTGCTACTGTATCGAGGGTATAGCAGCTCACTTCTCTCAAGCTTCTGACTGGTACGTTCATTTCTGTGAATCTCATATAATTAATAACATTTGGTGATCAATCAAGAAATCCCTTACTAGTCACGAGATAAGCTCATATAAGCCGAGAGGTCGGATGGTGGCGTGACTGTCACACAGTCCCATTCTTTGTATTTCCTCTTCAAGTTAAAATGTGCAAAGTTTTCGATGGCATAGTTTTTAGCATGATAGACAACAGTTTCCCCCATGGATTACAAAAATGTAAATAAATTAAAATAAGAACGAATACCTCTGCTCCTGTGCTACTGTCTGCACTCATCCCAGCCACATACCACAAAAAGCGCACTTTCTTAAAAGAGGAAGTAACCTCTTTATTGATTCATCTCCTCTTAGTATCCAGTTTTGATTCATAGCATTTGCCGAAACCACAAAGTTTGAGTGTTCAGTCCAGGAGACATTTAAGCAGGGAGTTGTCAATCAAATGGTCAATGGCACCAGCAATTGCGAGAAATAACTCTGAGAGTAAATAAAATTGCCATGAAAAGTTTCTCAAGTCTGTCGTTCAGAGAGAATGTAGAACTATAGGTCCTGCCACGTAAGGATAAAATTAACACAAACAACATGAGTGAAATGAAGTGGGTTGAAGGTTGTAATCCGCCGATCATTAATGCTCAACATGGGTGATGTGCAAAAGGATTGTTATGTAACTAAAGGGTTGTAATGACCAAAAAAGCTTGGTATAGTTCTGCACTTCATCACTATGGAGCTCCTGCGCCACTGGGCGCACCCCAGGCATGACATCGCAAGCCTGAAGGGTTCCCCTCATGGTTTTAATAACTAGCAAGCTAATCTAGTCATTGTAGTCTAGAAGGTAGAGTGTTGGTTTATTAGACATAAGACCATGGTTCAAACTCCTGGTCGGACATCTCCAACAAAACAAAATAAAAAATAAGAGAATTTCTTCGGCGAGCTTCAATGCAGCAGTAGCCTCGGTGCAGCAGTAGGCAGAGCTGTTTGGAAGGATATGCTCAGGCTCAGGTTGTAAAGAGGCAAAGAAGGAAATCTAAACTTTTGTTGGGTAATTGCAATGAGGTTTAAGTCAAGTGTTAATCTATAAAGAAGAATCTTTTACTCGGACACAGCAGACTGTATGAACACTTATTAGGACAGAATTCGCTTAAATCTCAATATGAAAAACATACAATTAACCTATGCGGCGTTAATGCATCCTAGAAGGAATACCAAGTTATGTATCAAATCGAGAGAATTCTTCTTGACAGCTCCTAAGGCAACAGAGGAGCTTATAATATTTTCTGAACAAAGCAAAAGAAATCCAAGAGTATTGAAGGCTTAACTTAGTTTTTTTTCTGGCGAAACCAGGCTCGTCGTATTACAGCCTTTGGTCCCCTTTAACATGTTGTTCTGTAAAATCAATACTATATTCGACACTCAATACTGGGTGGACCAACTGCATCTTCTTGCACTATATTCAATGGCAGAGCATTGAAATCGCCATAGTCTAATAGGTAGTGTGCTGGCTCATTAGACGTAAGGCCACGTTTCAAACCCTAGGTTAGACATCTCGAACGATATATACAAAAATAATTCTTCAGTGATTTGAGAGTGGAAAAAATAGTAGTGGAAAGTTTTTCAAAAAAATCTGTCATTCGGAGCTGACTTTAAGCTATAGGTCCCGCCACTCATGTTTAAAATTGAGACTCCCAACATAAGTGGATTTAAGAAGCTAGGGTGTAATCCTGACTGAATGGTTGTAATGGCTGATTGTAAATGTTAGCAACCCAAGAATAAAATGTGTATTATTAAGCGAAGAACATAAATTCTTGTACTGTGTGTTAATTTTTATTATCTTAAATCTTTTCAAAAATTAAACACCCCAACCATGTCTTAATGAATATTTTCTCATTTTAATGATAATCACAGAGCCATTGTACAATTTCATTTAATAATTTAGACCTTTTAAGGAAGCATGTTATGGGCTTATTAAGTTGCAAGTTTTACTTCTCTATTGCTGATACAGACGACGTTAATGGACTAAATTATCAACTTAACTTAAAAAAATGTGTAAGTATAGGGGGTACGTGTTTGTGTTTAAATTTCTTTTATCAGTAGAAATGTTCGGCCAAAACTTTCTTTTAGTTTTGGTTGGTAATGTTAACATTTTTGTGGTTAATTATGATGATGATGTTGTTGTATTGTCTTATAAATTATGCCTTGAATGTAGAAGAAGAAGAAGAGAATCCCAACTGATAATGGAAGGAAGGATTAAAATAATGGCAACGGAAACAAAACAATGACAATAACTTCTTAAGCGGTTAGCAGAAAATAAAGTTGAAAAGTTTATTTTCAAATTATCAGCATAACAGATTACAATTTTGTACTATCGGGAGGTTGGTTAAAATTTTTTAAATTTTTTTCAAACAAACTTTCCATTGTGAAATGAGGCTTATCACCATGAAGAGATTTTAAGGCTACATACCCTATTTAAAGTTAAAATTTAAACAAGGAACTTTACAGTCCCTTCCAGTCTTTCTCCTTGCGCACTACTGCGGAAACAGTCCTTGGTTTCGAACGCCCACCCCAACGAAATCAATGGTACGATGAGGAGTGTCGCGAGGCAATTGCAGCGAAAAACGCCGCATACAAGAAAACGTTGCAGTCAGTCGCTACGCGAGCCATTGTCGAGAACTATAGAGAGAAGAGAAGGGATGAGAGTCGCCTTTTCAGACGCAAAAAGAGGGAGCAGGAAAGGAGTCAGCGTGAGGAAGTCGAGATGTGTAGATGTAGAAATGACGCTCGAAAATTCTATCAAAAGGTTAAGCGTCTAATCGAGGGTTATAAACCCGGAGCGTCTTCCTGCAAGGACGAAAATGGAAACTTAGTAACAGATCTGCAGGGAGTACTGAGGTTATGGAGGAAACACTTCTCTACTCTGCTACAAGGCGATGACGACACCAATACCGCCTTTAGAGATGATATTCCGAACCCGATCGATGATGACGGCGTGGAGATTCCGCCGCTTAGCCATGAAGAGGTCAAAGTCGCGATTACGCGCCTTAAAAACAATAAAGCGGCAGGTCCTGATGGCCACCCCGCTGAATTGTGTAAGACCGGATGTAATGAGTTGGTAGGGCGCATGCACCAGCTTATTTACAAAATATGGCTAGAGGAAAGTATGCCCAACGACTGGAACCTCAGTGTCCTCTGTCCTGTCCTGAAAAAGGGAGACCCTACTATATGTGCCAACTATAGGGGTATAAGCCTTCTCCCTATCGCATATAAGGTTCTTACAGGCGTATTGTGTGAACGACTGAAGCCACTCGTCAAAACGCTGATTGGACCTTATCAGTGCGGCTTCAGACCTGGCAAGTCCACCATCGACCAGATCTTCACACTACGCCAAATCCTGGAAAAGACCCACGAGAAACAAGTCGACACACACCATCTTTTTGTCGACTATAAGGCTGCCTTTGATAGCCCATAAGGGATCGTGTTTTTGCCGTATTGATTCTCAGATTACGGCCGATAACTATACTTTTGATACGGTCAAGGAATTCATCTATCTTGGCTCCGCCGTTACCACCAGAAATGATGTCAGTCTGGAGATCAAGCGCAGCATCACTCTTGCCAACAGGTGCTACTATGGTCTCAATAGGCAATTGAGTAGCAGGGACCTCTCTCGTACGACAAAACTAACACTCTACAAGACACTCATCCTACCCGTGCTTCTTTATGGCGCAGAGGCATGGACCCTATTAAGTACAGATGCAGCGGCCTTGAGAGTGTTCGAGAAAAAAGTACTGCGCAAGATCTTCGGGCCGGTGCGAGTTGGCGATGATTTCCGTCTCCGATACAACAGTGAGCTGTATGAGCTCCTCAACGACATAGACGTCGTACAGCGTATTAATATCCAGCGGCTGCGCTGGCTCGGCCATATCGTTCGAATGGAGAAGGATGCGCCGGCGAGACGCGTATTTGATGCGGGAATCTACGGAAGTCGGCGAAGAGGACGACCTTGCATCCGTTGGAAGGACCAAATCGAAGAAGCCCTGTCATCGATTGGTGTGACCAACTGGCGTAGGCGCGCACGAAGCAGAGGCGCCTGGAAGGATGTGTTGCGGCAGGCCGAAATCCGATAAACGGGTTGTTATGGCCAATTAAGTAAGTAAGTAACAATATCTCGACTAAAAATTAACACATGCAGCCTCTAAATTGACCAACTTCTTCAACCAGTTTGTTGGAATTCACTCAGTACAGGAACTTGTGACATCACAACGGGCCGCTCTGCATACGCACGTGAGTTTTGATATCAAAGCAACCAATCCAACCTAACTACCAATAAATGCTCACAATTAGAGCGCAGGATTTCATATTGGACAATAAAATCCTTTAGCGAGGATTGCAACCTAGCTTCTCATACCACCCATATTGTGTGTGTTAATTTTTTCCGCAATTCACGGGACGTACGGTTTAAAGTCGACTTCGAACGACAGATTTTTTTTCATTACAATTTTATTTTAGTCTTAGAGTTTTTGCCAGAAGTCTGCTGAGAGGAAGTCGACGAAAAAATATTTTTTTTTTCATATTTCGTTTTATTTGAGATATCAGACCTGGGGATTGAAACGTGACCTCACGTCTAATAAGCCAATACCCTACCTACTAACTACGGCGACTTACAAACTAACTAATAAACCTACCTACCCACTCGTAAATGTACACAATAAGAGTACAGGGTTTCAGACTACTAACTCGTGAATTATTCATTACTTAGTAGCCCACTACTATTTTTAGCCAGGATTACAACCTACCTTCTCATACTATCCATGCTATGTGTGTTAATTTCAAACATGAGTGACGGGACCTACAGTTAAATCGTTACTCGCGAGTATTTTCACTGTCGCAATATGTTTTCATTAAATCGTTTTTCCTTTTTCCAGCAAAGCAAACCGCCTTTTAATTGATTAGGAATGAAAAGTAATTAAAAGTAATCAAACAATGATTAACGATCATTATTTGCGTGATTATTAATTCATTTATTGCATATTGTTTGCCTGCTAAGAGTCGGGGAGGGGGTTGGGTGTGATGCCAAACAATAATTTGCTACTTAACGCATTATTAATAATGACGGCTCTCTTAATTCATTTGTAAACGTCATGTAAATAAACGTCTTTTTGTTAGAATATTATTTTTAATTACGAGAATCCTTTAGCGTTTCTTTTTTCCCCAACCCAATTTTGATGATGAGGGCCACCAAAGAATACAAAATTTACTCAAACAAATAAAATATTTGTTCAGGGAAATTATGAAAATGAATGAGGAAAGCTGGTGGAAAAAGACTGACAAAGATATGCAACATCATTGGTTACTTATTATTCATTATAAAACATTGCATAATTATATCATTTTCCCATTCATTTATCCACTGCTGAATAAGCCAGGAAAAAAATGCAAAAATGAAAAGGAAAATGAAACTGAAGAATGAAAAAAAAATAATGAGACTCAAAAAAAAAATTCCATGATAATGATGGTGAATAAGTGAATATGCTCACGCAACATCTATTTTAATTATTATAAGACAAAACTTAGTTAAGTAGGTTGGAGTGACCGCATTGATTACCAAAGTTCACTTAAGCATGTTAAGCGACCCGTTGTAACGCCACAGGTAAGCGCTGTTCTTATTCTAACCGAATTCCATCAAACTCAGCGAAGAAGTTGGTCAGTGCAAGGACTGCACTTCCAAATAGTTTATGATAGGTGCTGCCTGCCTTATGTGGCCAATCATTGTCATGCTGGAAAATAACGTATCTAAGTTCCATATTCAAAGCATTTTCGTGCAATGTTTGTTTGCAATTCCAATTTGCTTAAGTTTCTCAAAAAATTTGTCGTTCAGAGTCGACTTTAAACTGTAGGTCCCGCCAGTTATGGATAAAATTAACGCACACTACATAAGTGGTATGAGAAACTAATCCTGACTGAAGGTTTGTAATGACCAACTATGTATGGACGTTGATTCAGCATTCCAGCAAATGACTTCTGCAGAAGTTGTTGGCCTGGGAAGGAGCATACTGTCTTTCATCTCATGAGCGAGGGTCTTGTTCATGCAAAGAAATGTGGAGGTTTTTGAACTCTCACTTTCCGACATGCTTAAGTGACCTCTATAATATGAGGATTGCTGCAATAACAAGATTTATTTTGCACATGGGTTGGTTTCCTCTGGGAAATGTTTGATCATCCAATTGAATATTGATTGTGATATCACAATGAGCCTAAATGCTGGCCTATGTTTGAACTCATTCTGCAAGGGGGGTTTCTGCCAGCTTATCTAACCCAGGCATCACCTTTTTGTTTTTCTGCATTTGGAAGAACCTCCTAAACAGCCGCACTATCCTCGTGTAAATATTTTTCCATATTGATGGTTTTTAACAAGGGGGTCGTCTGACATCTTATCTAACCTAAGAGCCGCCTTTTTAATGATTTTTCGACACTTTGTAGGGCATAAGGACCTCCAAAACAAATCTCTCTATCATCGTGTTAAATATAGCCTTAACTAAGAGCCGCCTTTTTAATTATTTTTCTACACATTGTAGGGCATAAGGACCTCCAAAACAAATCTCTCTATCATCGTGTTAACCCTGCTGTTAGGTTTGGACCATTTTGGTAAAAAAATTTTAATTTTTATTTCAGTTTGCAATGGCTTATCGTATCAACTTAAAACGTCAGCTCAGGTATTTTTTTATATTTTAATGGTTTTTGTTAGTTTTTAGCTATCTAGGATAAAATGGAACAGACCAAAATTAAAAGTTATTTTGTATTAAAAGTATTTTGGTCCATGCAATTTATTTTATTATGTATATCAGCAACAGTAAGAAAAAATAATTATGGCTTATTGCTATTTTCGTAGCAAGATGAACAAATTGCTTTTCGCTTCAATTTGCATACAAATTTATTCCATATAATGCACTTGGCATCACATTTGGACTTACAGCAATTGCAAATTCCCCGTTTTCTAGGAGCTAACCGCTCACCGCTTGCAGATGTTACACTATTTGATGACGATGCTTGTAGTTGAGTCAATAGCTCTGCCGAAAATGAATTTTTAGGTTTGACTGTCCTTTTCAACAAGTATTCTTCTGATAGGCACATAGCTATTTGATGTAAAAGCTCATGTCTTCTGCGATTTGAATCATTTGCAGCCCACGAAGCTCGGTGGGATAAAAGTTTTGTTTTTTCAAACTGTTCCCACATATGTCAGTTTCCTTTGTAAAAGTTTTTTCCCCAACTCAAAAGATAAAAAAGTTATCAGCTGTAATATTTTGCCCTTTCAATCCTTCTGTCAATTCCAACACGACATGCTCCCCTTGATTTTTTTTCAGGCTATCATTTTTTGGTTTTGCAAGGTATAAAAAAGTTATAAAACATTAAACGAAGTAGTTCCTAATTGTCCCATAACTCACGAATAGGACCAAACTTGTTACTAGTTTTTTTGCCTTCTGTTGATAACATCATCAAAGCGGAGAGCACTTGTTACCATGTGAAAATTATCTTCGCTCATAAGAGACCGGAATATTGAACGACCAAAACTTGCATCAAACAAACCATTCAAATCTTCGTTTTTGCCTCCGTAATACCAAATTATTATAATAACCACTTCACGTATACAAGAATTAGAACACCAATATATGCCAGCAATGTGAATTTATCTAAATCTTTTTATTTGCTTTCAAATTTAAATCTATCATAAATATTCGTATTTTCAATGATTATTTTTTCTATTCTCGGAGGAAAAATTAAAAAAAGTAGACAAAACATCGTGGCATCTCGACACCGCGAAACGTGTTGGATCTGGTGATAATGATATAATATTCTCCGCTGAAGCTCCAATGTGACGTAGGATTTGCGCTCCATTGTATTTTGTTCTTCGCAATGTATAATGCATCTACTTCATAAGCTTCTTCATTTGCCTCATCATTTTCCATTTCATATTCACATGTATCAATATCACTTTCACTTTCAATATTTTCATCTGATATGGAACAAATTGAAATATTTGAATAACTTTCATTTAGAATTTCAGCAATAGCACTGCGGTCCAAATTTCGTCGATTTTCCATTTTTTTTCTTTCAGAATGTAAACACATCAAAAGCTAAACACGAACTGAAGTAAAACTTATACCCGTGGTATACATATATGTATAGAAATGCCGAATCCCAGAACTTTTGTAACAATTTAAATTATTTAAAATGTTTGGTCAAAAGAGTTTTATATCGAATTATTTATGAAAAATACAAAGTGGACCAAAATGGTCCTTTACCTAAAATTCGAAAGTTTTTTTTAACCTAACAGCAGGGTTAAATAAAGTCTTAACTAAGTGCCGCCTTTTTTTATTTTTTTACACATTGTAGGGCATAAGGACCTCCTAAACAATCTCTTTATCATCGAGTAAATTCGAAAAATTTTTCGATTTTTAAAGGAAAAAACGGAGGAGACTACGGTGTTTCAATAAACACCCATGTAAAGCAATTTCTTAAAATGTCCTTGACTACATTGTATGATTTTTTTTAACGCCGCTGTTAAACTCCCTTTTAATGCCTTTATATCTTCGTAATTGAATGTTCCTTTAAAGAAGAAACAAAATATTTAAGTCCAAGAAATTCATAAATTTCATTGACTTCAACCCTACCATCAAGGGTAACGCCTTATTTATTTAAAATGGTCATCAATTGCATCCGTATGCATCCTTGCTTTCATATTTTTAAAACAAGTAAAGAAAAAAAGAAACGATACAAAATGAATCAAAAAATAATCGTTTCAATAATTTCCTTGTTACTCCATGCATGTGTCTTTCTTTTCGTTGATTTTCTTATTTTGTTTTATTTTTCACCAATTGGTTCGTAATCAATGGGCCTTCATTTAAAATTAATAAAGAAAGTAACAAAGTTAATTTGCAATTTCCATACGTAGCGCGTATATGTATTAAGAAAATATGATGAATTACTTGAATACACGAAGTTTAAATACAAAATAAAAACCCAATATTATCGATAACTTTTCTTTCAATTACAATCTCGTTTGCAATGCGAGCAACGGGAGCCAGTATGGCTTCACTAAGGCACAGAAAACTGAAATGAATTACTTGAGATAAAGGACATGTAATGAAGAAAAGACGAAAATAAATATAAGTGGGCCATCGTAACATTTACATTCACTTGTAATCGTGTATGAAGAAGAAAAAAAAACGACTTAAAATTAATCATAATTTTAATTGAAGATGACACAAAAGCGAGAATATGACAAAAAAGTAAGAAAATTATTTTGAAAATATCCTTATACCACGCACAGTGGTATGTTATTGGCAAAAAAGCAAAACATTTTTTTTAATGAAGCTGTTTACAAGAGGAGCATTCGATTAGAAAAACTCCATAATTTGCTGTAACAAAAAATAATACTTTTCTAATCCGGATTAACTACCGTCAAGGTAGGAAAACATACCTCCGAAGCATTTGATACCGTGCGAGGTTTCAGTTTTATCATGCGACCTCTTCAACTTCGCCATGGTGAGTGTTCTGCGAAAGTCATGAATGCATCGCAGTGGCACTATTTTTCAAAAAAGTGTCCAGTTGCTTGCGTACGCTGACGACATTGCCATCATAGGGCGTACCAAGCGAGATGTTATTGCTGCCTTTAGTGCTATTGAACGGGAGTCTACTAAGATGGGTCTGGCAGTAAATGATGGCAAAACAAAGTACAGGTTATCGATAGGTAGAGACGTGCGGCGTATTGATTCTCAGATTACGGCCGGTAACTATACTTTGGATATAGCCAAGGAATTTATTTGTCTTGGCTCCGCCGTTACCACCAAAAATGGTGTCACTCTGGCCCAGGATCACTCTCGCCAACAGGTGCTACTATGGTCTCAATAGGAAATTGAGTAGCAGAGACCAATATCGTACGACAAAACTAATACTCTACAAGACTCTCATCCTACCCGTGCTACTTTATGGCGCAGAGGCATGGATACTACTAAGCACTGATGCAGCAGCCTTGAGAGTCTTCGAGAGAAAAGTCTTACGTAAGATCTCCGGTCCAGTGCGAGTTGGCGATGATTACCGCATCCGTTCCCACAGTGAACTGTATGAGCTCCCCAACGACATAGACGTTGTGCAGCGAGTTAATGTCCAGCGGCTGCGCTGGCTCGGCCATGTCATTCGAATGTAGGAGGATGTTCCGGCGAGACGGGTGCTTGATGCGGGGATCTGCGGAAGTCGGAGAAGAGGAGAGTCGGGTTCAATTGAAACAGCTCACGTGTAGAAATATTTAACTTCATGTTCCTATAAAACTAAGAAGTACTTAAGCTCTCCAACATAGAAATTCGATGTATCCGTACGATCAGTGCAAGGTACTAACAAATTCGATTGTTCCAGGTAAGACTTTCTATAGGGTTTTCCAACAAGACCTTTCGAACTTTGCCACATGATAACGGCCATTTTGATGAAGCCATATCTGTCAAATTAATTGGCATTTATTCAGTCTCTTTTGCCAAATCACCATGGACGACAATAGACATCAACGTGTGTTTGCTGAATGTGCCGTGGAGCACAATTTCTAGATCATTAGGTAGGAAGGTTGAAGTGGTATCCTTGACGCCAAAAGCACACTTGAGCACGCATAGCGGCGTACAACGCATTTCCTGTACTGACCGAGTTGGGGAAGAAGTTGGTCAGCACAAGGGCTGCACTAAATGAATAGTTACGTGTACAAACAAAATTATAGAAATTAAGATTCAAGAGCCTGCAATGCATTCCAAAACAGTCACTGTTTGATGTGGATTTAGGGCTACCGACGTCTTTGGTTCATATTTCATATTGCAAACGACATTGGCCAGGCCATCACTGTCAACGATGAGTAATGTTGAACGATAATTACCAACGTCTTTCTATTTGAATTTTATAATCTGGATAACAACGATAAGTACGGCGCTACATACCACAGACCTTATGCCACATTGGATATTCAGCACGAACGATTTGAAGGCATGGTTATCTCACGTAGAAGTGATGTGCCATCGAGATCGCATGACTTGTCCACACATTATACTTTTTCTTGTATGGCTTGCTTCAGTCGCACATATATGAGGGGCAAAATTTTTTTAAGAAATGAGGGTAATTTTTCAATTGGTGGTTAAGTCAAGAAGTAGCCGTAGTCTAGTAATCGCCATAATCAAATAGGCGCCGTAGTTAAGTAGAAGCCGTAGTCTAGTAGTCGCCATAGTTTAGTAGTCGCCGTAGTCAAGTAAACACACTGTAGTCCAGTAGTCGCAGTAGTTTAGTAGTCGCCGTAGTCTAGTAGTCGCCGTAGTTTAGTAGTCGCCGTAGTTTAGTAGACGCCGTAGTCTAGTAGTAGCCGTAGTCTAGTAGTAGCCGTAGTTTAGTAATCGACGCAGTTTAGTAGTCGCCGTAGTCTAGTAGTAGCCGTAGTCTAGTAGTCGCCATAGCCTAGTAGTCGCCGTCGTCTAGTAGTCGCCGTAGTCTAGTAGTCGCCGTAGTCTAGTAGTCGCCGTAGTCTAGTAGTCGCCATAGTCTAGTAGTCGCTGTATTCTAGTAATCGTCGTAGTCTAGTAGTCGCCATACTATAGTAATCGCCGTAGTCTAGTAGTCGCCGTAGTCTAGTAGTCGCCATACTATAGTAATCGCCGTAGTATAGTAGTCGCCATACTATAGTAATCGCCGTAGTCTAGTAGTCGCCGTAGTCTAGTAGTCGCCATACTATAGTAATCGCCGTAGTCTAGTAGTCGCCGTAGTCTAGTAGTCGCCGTAGTCTAGTAGTCGCCGTAGTCGAGTAGTCGCCGTAGTCGAGTAGTCGCCATACTATAGTAATCGCCGTAGTCTGGTAGTCGCCATACTATAGTAATCGCCGTAGTCAAGTAGTCGCCATACTATGTAATCGCCGTAGTCTAGTAGTCACCGTAGTCTAGTAGTCGCCATACTATAGTAACTACCGTAGTCTAGTAGTCGCCGTAGTCTAGTAGTCGCCGTAGTCTATCAGTCGCCGTAGTCTAGAAGTCCCCGTAGTCTATCAGTCGCCGTAGTCTAGAAGTCCCCGTAGTCTAGTAGTGGCCGTAGTTTAGTAGCTAGTATGTTTAGGAGAGTCGGGTTCAATTGAAACAGCTCACGTGTAGAAATATTTAACTTCATGTTCCTATAAAACTAAGAAGTACTTAAGCTCTCCAACATAGAAATTCGATGTATCCGTACGATCAGTGCAAGGTACTAACAAATTCGATTGTTCCAGGTAAGACTTTCTATAGGGTTTTCCAACAAGACCTTTCGAACTTTGCCACATGATAACGGCCATTTTGATGAAGCCATATCTGTCAAATTAATTGGCATTTATTCAGTCTCTTTTGCCAAATCACCATGGACGACAATAGACATCAACGTGTGTTTGCTGAATGTGCCGTGGAGCACAATTTCTAGATCATTAGGTAGGAAGGTTGAAGTGGTATCCTTGACGCCAAAAGCACACTTGAGCACGCATAGCGGCGTACAACGCATTTCCTGTACTGACCGAGTTGGGGAAGAAGTTGGTCAGCACAAGGGCTGCACTAAATGAATAGTTACGTGTACAAACAAAATTATAGAAATTAAGATTCAAGAGCCTGCAATGCATTCCAAAACAGTCACTGTTTGATGTGGATTTAGGGCTACCGACGTCTTTGGTTCATATTTCATATTGCAAACGACATTGGCCAGGCCATCACTGTCAACGATGAGTAATGTTGAACGATAATTACCAACGTCTTTCTATTTGAATTTTATAATCTGGATAACAACGATAAGTACGGCGCTACATACCACAGACCTTATGCCACATTGGATATTCAGCACGAACGATTTGAAGGCATGGTTATCTCACGTAGAAGTGATGTGCCATCGAGATCGCATGACTTGTCCACACATTATACTTTTTCTTGTATGGCTTGCTTCAGTCGCACATATATGAGGGGCAAAATTTTTTTAAGAAATGAGGGTAATTTTTCAATTGGTGGTTAAGTCAAGAAGTAGCCGTAGTCTAGTAATCGCCATAATCAAATAGGCGCCGTAGTTAAGTAGAAGCCGTAGTCTAGTAGTCGCCATAGTTTAGTAGTCGCCGTAGTCAAGTAAACACACTGTAGTCCAGTAGTCGCAGTAGTTTAGTAGTCGCCGTAGTCTAGTAGTCGCCGTAGTTTAGTAGTCGCCGTAGTTTAGTAGACGCCGTAGTCTAGTAGTAGCCGTAGTCTAGTAGTAGCCGTAGTTTAGTAATCGACGCAGTTTAGTAGTCGCCGTAGTCTAGTAGTAGCCGTAGTCTAGTAGTCGCCATAGCCTAGTAGTCGCCGTCGTCTAGTAGTCGCCGTAGTCTAGTAGTCGCCGTAGTCTAGTAGTCGCCGTAGTCTAGTAGTCGCCATAGTCTAGTAGTCGCTGTATTCTAGTAATCGTCGTAGTCTAGTAGTCGCCATACTATAGTAATCGCCGTAGTCTAGTAGTCGCCGTAGTCTAGTAGTCGCCATACTATAGTAATCGCCGTAGTATAGTAGTCGCCATACTATAGTAATCGCCGTAGTCTAGTAGTCGCCGTAGTCTAGTAGTCGCCATACTATAGTAATCGCCGTAGTCTAGTAGTCGCCGTAGTCTAGTAGTCGCCGTAGTCTAGTAGTCGCCGTAGTCGAGTAGTCGCCGTAGTCGAGTAGTCGCCATACTATAGTAATCGCCGTAGTCTGGTAGTCGCCATACTATAGTAATCGCCGTAGTCAAGTAGTCGCCATACTATGTAATCGCCGTAGTCTAGTAGTCACCGTAGTCTAGTAGTCGCCATACTATAGTAACTACCGTAGTCTAGTAGTCGCCGTAGTCTAGTAGTCGCCGTAGTCTATCAGTCGCCGTAGTCTAGAAGTCCCCGTAGTCTATCAGTCGCCGTAGTCTAGAAGTCCCCGTAGTCTAGTAGTGGCCGTAGTTTAGTAGCTAGTATGTTGGCTTAATATACGTAAGGCTACGGTTCACACCCCAAGTCAGGCATCTCGAGCAAAACGAAATATGAGCAAATATTTTTCGGCGACGTCCTCTCAGCAGAGTAAATAAAAAATTGCCATGAAAAGTTTCTCAAAAATCTGTCTTTTGGCGTCGGCTTTAAACTTTAGGTCCTGCACTCATGTATTAAATTAACACACACAACATAAGTGGTTTGAGAGGCTAGGTCGTAATACTGGCTAAAGGGTTGTACTAAAGCCTTATCAATAATCAAAATTGCCTCTGTTGGAGCTCAAAGAATCAAGAAGTGATTGTGGAAAAGCCATTGACATGTGTATGTTTCGAGTCCATTATGGTTTAGAGGTCAGTTTATTTTCAAAAGTGATGAGTATGGAACAACTTTTATCGTCTACTTAAACTGTTACGGCCATATTGTAACCCGGATTTTTGGCCGGCAGTTGAATATTGGGACGGTTTTGGACAATATGTCGGTTTCAACAAGACATTGCCTCGACAAAGATTCATATTTTCTTGTATTTTGATTCGAAATTTTAATAAAGTTCATCAAATACAGGCTCTAACGTTGTAGTATTTGAAAACCAAACCAGGCAGAAGCCGGAGGCGATAAGTAACATTGTATTTCGTATCATGGCAGTCTATAAGCATTCTAATCAAATAAAACTTTCATCGAAATTAAATTTTCTTAGTGTTTTTAGAACTTCACTTTTGGAATCGACCAATCGACTTCCTTACATTCAAATAAATTTACGTATCTTGAAATGCATGGACGCGGTAGGAAACGCCATTATGTCTCATATAATTTGAATTAGACTCATAGAAATCGTGTAAGACATGAACAGATAGAAGTAAAAAACAAGCAATGTTTTAAGAAATGAATGCTTATTGTTGCAGTGCTACATCGATTGCTGCACTAATCGATAAAAAAAGAAACGTCAATAAACAATGATGAATACAACTCATATCTCTCTTTAACTAACGGAACATTAACGACAAGAGTGATAATAAATTATAGGCATCTCTTTGTGACATTCATCACAAGTGGACAGTAAAACATGAGCGGAGAGAATGTGCATTTGGTTTGGTATGTACATATGCTGCTGCAGTGGGACATTGTCATCAACTATTAATGCTGCGTAGTAGTTAAACACGAAAGTTGATTATTTTTCTTATTATCATGCGAAAACGTAGGAAACAATCGGCACATCGGCATGAGGATATAACCCAGCAAAAGTATTTGGGGGCAAAAAGTAATTGGGGGCAAAAAGTATTTGGCTTGTGGTGCATATATTCATTAGTCAGAAATCATTGTCATGCACATGGTGTTTAAATGCTTGCTTAGTAGCAGAATATTCTCTTGGAATATACTTATTTATTCGGATAACGGGCTCTCCATAAATTCCTTCTTAAAAGTCTCATCGATGATCAAGCTTGTCCATGAATATCGCATATTTTTCTGGGATCTATGGATAAGTGTTCCCCGAGCCATTAGGAATAAATTCGAAACCATGGTTAACATGATCACTAAAAATTTTGCTGGGTTTTATTCCACATACACTAGAGAGCAGGGCACCACCATTCATGTTCTTATTCTTAAAATATTCTTGAAGTCTTTATTTAATAGCAAATCAGGCAGTTGTGTTTCAATCATTGACTGGCGGCAACTTAAGTGGCTATCGTTGTAGCAACATTATTATCAGCGCCACTGAAGCAACTGTGATTGGAACGTTTAAATTGAACAAAGCGAAGAGAAATACCGGCATAATAACCATTCATACTATGTTGTGACACAGAGATATTAAACAGAAACAGAAGTTCCCTGTGTAATTCTTATACCTACAGGAAGCAGTGCAAATACTTAAACACCTTCAACTCTTTACGGTAGACCCTCCCACATACAGGTTGGCGGGTGGAAAGAATCCTTTTCTTGTTGTCAGTTGGCGACAAGTTAATGTGCCTTAATTGATGGCAACTAAATTCATTCCATAAGATTTTAAGAGTTTCTTTTGGTAGCATGGTAGCACTTAAGAGAGGCATATTTGGGTTTTGTATTGCAAATGACTCATTTGGAATTTCTTTTAATTTGCTTGTGGTGTATGTGGGAAATTCCGCAGTGTATAATGGTTTTAAATATGCTACAAAGGATAGCAAGGCAATGGTGAAAAAGACGTTTAGATTTAGGCTTAGGTCGGAGTGGTAGCTCTAATATCCCAAAGCTCACTTAAGCACGGAGAGCGGCCCGTTGTGACTCCACGGGTGAACGCAGTCTCTGTGCTGACCGATTTCCACCAAAATCAGGGAAGAGGAAGAAGTTGGTCAGCGCAAGGGCTGCACTTCAAAAGACGTTACAGGATCAAAATTGCCAATAGCGAAGTGACAGAAATGCAGAAACTGTTTCAATATGGAGTGCTTGGACTTCTTAATATCGTCCACTGTTGGAAAAGTTTGTGGACATACAGTGTTCGTGCGGTGCCAATTAATTTTAACATGTTTGTGGTAATCATGGTAGGTGAGGCTAGGTTAGGTGAGATGGTGGCTCACGCTAAAGGAGAAGATCCCACTTACGACATCATTTTGGCCCTTTGCGGTAACATAATCAATACCTAACTCTGGGGAATCAAACATTCCCTAGAGGAATCCAATCCTAGTCCACAATAAGTCTTGCTACTGCAACAATTTTTATATTAGAGCGCTCTGTCTAGGATATCAGAATGTGAGAAGTAAAAAGCCTCCACACAAAGCTCCTGCAGAAATTTTTGGCGAAATGCCAAGTTGTTCGACATGCATATCAAAAGGGCAGTGACTCTTTAGAATCATTACTATGCGATGGAAGGCCATACGATTTAAGGACTAAAGGAAGTCGGCGCTCTTCCTATCTAAAAGTATCGAACACAGACCAATAATACATATGTACGAACATACATACATAATTGGTCATTACAACCCTTTAGTCAGTATTACAACCTAGCTTCTCACACCACCCATGTTGTGTGTGTTAATTTTATATATGCGTGGAACCACAGATTTTTTAAAGGCCTACAATATTACACGTAAATATTGCTGCTAATGAGGCTCTCGGTAAAACGAGTTGAGAGTACACAATTTAAGTGAGGCAATCGGAGATTACGAACTCAGTACCGGCTCTGGTTAGCTTAGCTGCAATATACTTTCTATGTCCCGAAACCCATTTAAGAGTTACCTTTGAATGATTCAAAATTTCTATGGGAGATCCTCGACATTCATGGACATGGATGAATGTTAAAACTACGTTCGTTAGAACTAACTCTTTTACTTAGTCAAGAGATTTCTGGGAAAATTACGTCACCCACAAACATAATTCATAATGGTAAGACTTAATACTCAAAACCTACTGCATACTGTGACTTGCATTGAAAAATAGTATCATTTACGACTGATATGCCGCTCAACGGTGTTTCAACGGTGTTACAAAGCCATGTTGTGTGTGTTAAATTTATACTTGAGTGGCAGGACCCACAGTTTAAAGTCGATTGCGCACTACAGATTTTTAAAAACCTTTTGCATGGCAATGTTTTATTTACTCTCAGAGTTTTTACCAGAAATCTGCTCAGAGGAAGTCGCCGAAGAAATATTATTTCATATTTTTGTTGTTGGAGATGTCTGAACTGGTGTTTGCACCGTGGCTTCACGTCTAATAACCCAACACACTACCTACTAGGCTATGGCAACTATCATCCCTATACCGCTGCTTTCTTTAATATTGTGTATAGAAGCGTTTTATCAAAATAATAATACTATTTAATTTAATTGTAGTTTATATTGCATTTATTTAATAGTTATATGTACATACAACAATATTCCTATAAGTATTAATAATAGAATAAGTTTTTTTTGTATCTTTAATATATATACTTAAGTTACTGATTTTTGTATTTTTTATAAGTGTTAATAATAAAAATTTTTAAATTTCCTTAACAACAACAAATAATCACTGTTTTTTTTCATTTAAAAACATTTTTCATTTTTTAAACTAATCCAAACTACATAACCCGCGCAACGCCGGGTACAATCTGCTAGTATATATATATATATATATATTATTTGCCTTAATATGCTATGAGGTTTGATGAGGTAAACTTGACAAATATGAATTCAAGTTTGTCCGTTCATAGTAGCAAACTTTAATAAAAAAATATGAAATAAGTGATGACATTCTGAAAGTGCATTATCTTGTGAAGAGTTTGACACTTCGTTTGACAAATCGGACAAAAATTACTGTAGTATTGTTTAAAGAGTCTAACAGTTGAGTTATATTTTTAATTTTTTGTGACACTACACCGAGCATATGGTCAAGTTACTCAGCTCGTATATAATTAAAATATAATTTGTAATTGTGTTGTAATTAAGAAACAAATAAAATATTTCGTTTCATTTTAGACGTCTGACTTGGGCTTTGAACCGCAGCCTTACGTCTATGATCAATGCTGGATCCTTTAGGTCCGAGTAACATGTAGAATTTCGGTATAAAACATTTTCAAATTCATGACCACTTTTATTCAATACATTCAATCACTCTTTATATCCAATAAGCGATTGCGAAAAGGCTTATGATACCATTGCTGTTGTGATACAGTAAATCATAAAAAAGAAATTTCCTTTGTTTTGATTTCTGTTGCTGCTTCTACGGCGGCTGGTATTGTTGTTGCTGCTAGCAAATGCGAGCGAATCAATAATTTATTAAAACCGATTATTATCACTTTTTGTTTGCGTGTTGAGGGCAATTTACTATAGACAGCCTGCTTTACTGTTGTAACAGTCAGCTTCAGTTGTGGTAGCAGCCTTTGTTGCGGGTGATTGGCATTAATTTAACGTTGCAAAGTATGTGTTAAATGTTGATCGACTGTATTTTGCATAAAAATTTTTTGCTTGACCAAAGTAGAAGGGACTGTTTTTTTGGGTTTGTGTTTTAATACGTTTTATTTAATAATTCCATGGCCATACATACATGCATAGGCTTATTAATAATAATATTTCACTGCTTTTTTATTTGTTTGTAATTTTTTATTCTGAATTCATCTCCTTCAGGGTATTTTAGTTGTTAATTTTTTTATTTCATAAAATACGTTGTAAATGGCTTGTGGGTTGTGTGGTTGTTGACTGTGCTATAATTATGCTAACAGTGCAGGAGAAAATATTAAATGCTGTGGACATTGAAAAAGACTGCCAGGGCAGAAAAGGAAAGAATGGAAACTACGAGTTGTCTCGTCGATCGGCAGTTAACGTGTTAAATCAGTGAATAAAGAAAGCAAGTTTCCCTACTAGACTTCCGCCTACTTCCAGTGCCAGGAATTTTTAATCGGAATTGTAAAACTGCATGGTTTTCTTACTACAAAACTGAATTGTAGTCATGTTACATTTCTGAAGGCAGAAAGGCGATAATACTGACCGGACATGCAATCAATTGTGTTCATATTTGAAAGTAAAAAGTAGTAAAGGAATTGAGATAGAGAGAGAGAGAGAGAGAGAGAGAGAGAGGAGAGAGTAAAGGACACTACTACTCGCGTATGAAACAATCTCACTAACATACATACATAGTTGGTCATTACAACCCTTCAGTCCGAAACTTCTCACACTACTTATGTTGTTTTTGTTAATTTTTTACATGAGTGGCGGCACATACAATTTAAAGTCGACTCCGAACGACAAAATTTGAGCAACTTTTTCATGACAATTTTATTAGATCAGAGTTTTTGCTAGAAATCTTATAAGAGGCAGTCGTCGAAGATATATTTGTCACTTTTTGATTTATTGGAGATGTCTCACCTAAAGTTTGAACCGTGGCCTCACGTTTAATAAGTCAACACACTACCTACTAGACTACATAACGCTGACTAAGGGTTATCACATGATAAATTATAAGAAAGCCTAAATAACAGCTTTCAGCAGAAAGTTTCAATCGTTAGAACATGTATTCGAAGCTAAAAACAATCTCCTTCTACCAAAAATCAGGACATTCAGAAAGACATCTCCACATATCCTACCGAAGTCCATCTCAGGTCTTTGCTAAATAGTTGCCAGAGACTTGGTATGACAATGTGCAGTAAGGCAGCCAGTCACTAGTCTCTCGTTGGATATATATGGAGCCACAGCAATAAGCCATCTGTATAACATTGTCAATTAATGAACCAAGACTGCTAAGAATGTAACATTCCGATTTATCCTTCCAAAGTCTCTTTACGTTCTTGTGACTGTATCGCCCTAAGGTTAAATCACACGAAGCTTTATCATTAAAAACAATTATTTTATGAAAATGCTCGTCTTCCGCCAGTTTTAATAGGTTGGCTCGACCAAAGGGTCGTTTGGCTTCAATTTTTGTACCACGTAGGCTATATCCTTAAGTAAAAATTTTCACGTAGTCTAAGAATAAAGTCCAACAAGTTGGGTATCGACATTTCCTTGTTGTCATCAAAACTGCGATTCAACAGCAATATTTCCTTTTCGGTACACACATTTTTCTTTGTCTTGTTGTTGCTTTTGAACTCGCAGGAACTGGTTGTAGACTAAACTGACGAGAGGCAATGTGTCCTACGAACTTCGCTGACAGATTGATTATTTTCAAAGAAACTTTTTACAATTCGGAAACGTGCTTTAAACGATTCATAATGGCTTGCCCGGAATGTCTGCTACTGTACGGTATGGTAACACAGTTTAATATTGTTACGAAAATTAAAAATCAAGATACTGGTTTTTTGCTTTTATATCGCTTAACATTAAAATTATAAACAAGGGCTACAAAAACAAAACAATACAGTAAACAAACCAGTTAACAAGTATTCGTACTGCTTAATATGACAACAAACACCAGCATAAAAAGATGGTAAACAAGTAAACAAAAATCCACAAACGGCCTTACAAGTAATTATAAATGTAAACGAAATACAAAAACAATAATAATAAATGTAAACAACGATGTTTACATTTATAGAGATTTCGATAAGGCCAAGTCATATACATTCGCCTTTAAGAGCATTCATCAGACTGTTTACTTTGCCATATAAAAGGCAAGTTAGTGAAGTCCAGTCAGTCTTGTGTGAAGACGCGGTTTGTTTGAAGAATCGCGGTTTGAAGATCTACGTTACAAAGATCTGAGGAACAATTGTCTAGTAATTGTTATTGTTTATGCAAAGGGTATAAACTTAGGAATAACAAAGAAAAGCATTTGTTGTTGTATACATCAAGTTGTGAGCAGTGGCACATAGAATTGTGTGAATAATAAAGAATTTTAATTAAAACTAAACACAAATTTATTTTTATTTTATTTGCAATCTACGAGTTCATATTTTAAACGTTTTTAAAAGGTAAAAACGTAACAATATTCTCTGCCGTCAAGCTGTAGTCATCGATAGTTCTGGTGCAAATCAAAATTACAAGATTAATTTGCTTGTGTCCTTAAAAATCTTGCACCAATTGTGACTTAAAAAAACTGTTCTTAACACGTGTTAGAATATAATTTTTAAAACATTTACCATGTCTGTCTGTACGGGTATATTAAACGTTTTTTATAAATATATACTTGGCTATGTGTGTTGCGTGCTTAAAACGTCTGAGTTTTAATTGAAAATAAAAAGAAGAACAAAAAAAAATCATCCATTTCATATTCATCCGTGGTCGTAAGTCCCTGTAAAGGGACACAATAAATTCCACTCTTGAATGTAAATATCCTGCCTGTATGTCTATCTGTCTGATTTCGATGTTACCTATATAAAGAAATTTACAAATTCAGCCCGATGTTGTTCTTCAAGGCGTAGTAATTAATTACACATGATTTATGACCTTGTCCATGAGATTGTTGTTGTTGTTCATGTTGACGATGTAATTGTTGTACAAAAATGTTTGTTTATTTTAGAAAAAATTAATGTTTTATGTACACGATCTATTCGAAATATGAAAGACGAAAATATGAATTTGAAGAAGTTGAAATGCTGGTTGCTTGTTGAGGTCTGCTCTCTGAAGTCTGTTAGTTTGACTGGTTAATTTGTCTTTTGCTTAAGCAGCATGGACATTAAGTCCCTCAGTGTATGTACTTGCCTCAATGCAAAAATATTGGAAAGTTGTTTGCGATGTGAATAACTTGGTATTAATGTGAATGGGAAAGTTTTCAATTACAGTGCGCTCATGTTGTTTTGATATTAATCCCATTAAGACGTAGTTTGTTCCTTACTCCAAGAGCTACAAATTGAAGAACTTCCCACTGCCCAGGCTTAATGGATTTGAACTATGGATGTCTAAAGGAAGACTGCAATTGATAGGCAATGGGATTTTCTTCCAAAGATGGCGAAATGGATTTCTGAACGTATAGTTTTATCCCGCATCAATATGAGGTTAGCTTCTGTTCTGCCCTATCTGATATGAGAATACCCGGCAATAAGCAAGCAGACGAGCTTGCGATGAGGGCAGTTTCCACAGCACTGATGGGCCTAGAATATTTCTGTGGAGTAGAAGCGGAAGTTTGGAAAGATTTGATCAATCAAAACTGTTTCTGAGAAGTTACAATAAGAGGATATCTAAGTTATGCATCTGGCTTTTCAACAGTAATATAAGGTTGATTGATCATATGAAATGGTACTGTTGTTTAGAGCCCAACATGTATGTTTTCTGATGTAATGATGAGATTGAATCATCGGAACACGTTCTTTAAATCACTGGGGGATTAATGTGTACCAGAAAGGAACACCGTAGATCACCGTAGGTCAGAAATCCCCAACATAACAGAATATGAAAAATATTTTTTCGGGGACTTGCTCTCAGCAGATTTCTTGCAAAACTTCTGAGAGCAACCAAAAAAATTGCCATGGAAAAGCTACTCTAAAATTTGTCGTTCAAAGCAACTTATAGGTCCCGCCTCTCATGTATTAAATTACCACACAAAGCATTGGTGGTGTGAGAAGCTAGGTTGTAATCCTGACTAAAGGATTCTAATAACCAATTAAACGAACAATTAAACAACAGAACTTATCTTAAACCTGTTTCATTAAAGAAGAAGGTCATAATTTTTCCTTTTGTCATGTATACCTAGGGTTGCCAGCCTGACTGGACTTGCCTGGATTGTCCAGCTTTTTTGATGCTTGTCCAGTTTCAAGCTAAAATTTAATTTGTCCAGCCAAAAACGAATTTTTTTTAGTACGCTGCAATAACTTGGCCAATAATTTTCATGTTAACTTTGTCAAATCATTAGTTTATTACAAACGTTTTTTTTTTACCAAAGTACAAACTACAATAAACAAACTCAAACTAGACTGAATTGTTATTTTTTATTGTTTTGTTTTTAGAATGAATGAATGAATGAACCGAAAAAAATTAAGTTTAGTTAAATAAATTTTAAAGAATGCAATGAATTTATTTAATTGTAATATTTTTAAACAATAATACATACATTGAGGTACACAAATGAGTACATGTTTGTACTTTGGACGGTTTTAGTTGAATAAAACTAAAAGTAATAATGAAAACTGCAAAAGTTTTTTGTCTTTTATTTAGCATTTAGTGATTAACAAAATAATATAAAATTTAAAACAGAAATCATCAAGCCCTAAGAAAAAAAAACAAAGCCAAATCAACTCGCATGAACTAAATTTTGCACGTCTCCATTTTCTGATATGTTTGCAAAAACGAAATCAAAAACTATCGTTATTTTTTATGTTTTTGCACTACTATGACTTTTTTAAGAAAATATTAGTTTAATATTAATTACTCGTTGAGCGATTATTTTTTGCAACTTATCGAACAAAAATCAATTTCAACTGAAGATAGTATTGTAGCTTTGACTGGAAGTGGCTATTCTACCAGGGAAATATGTAAATAACTTGGAGTTATTCAGTCAGTAGTCATCAGAGTCCAAAAACGGTCTGTAGTTCCCAAGCCTAAAGACAGAGGTCGTAAAAAACTACTAACTAATGCAGATGCTCATCTAACAAAAATTAAAAGGGACAAATTTTTAACACCAAAAGGAGCTTTTTTGGCAAACAAGAATATCGTTAGTCGATGGACGGCAAGTAGAGCTCTTAAAGATATTGGCTATACCACAGCAGTCAAAAAGTTAAAACCTGCACTTTCGTCTAAAATGTAAAGGCACGGTTAAAGTTTGCCAGAGAACACAGAAATTGGACAGTGGATGACTGGAAACTTATGATCTGGTCAGACGAATCAAAATTCAACCGTTTTCAGTCCAATGGTAAGCAATATAGCTGACGCCGCCATGGGGAAATAATTGAAAGACACCATGTTAAGAAAACGGTGAAACACGGCGGAGGAAATGTCATGGTATGGGGTTGCTTTACAAGGTGGCACCTCGGACCACAGCAAAGAATCAATAACGTTATGAAAAAAGAAGATTATTTGATAATTTGGCAGACCCATCTTCCCGATTTTGTCGACAAGATCGCCTATCCTGCGCAAGAAGTACTTTTCCAGCTGAATGGTGACCCCAAACACACCTCCAAAATCGTTAAAGAATGGCTCAGTGAACAAAATTGTTAATTACTGCAGTGACCAGTACAAAGTCCCGACCTCAATCCGATTGAGAATTTGTGGTCAATCGCGAAGAGACGTTTGGGGCAGCACTGATCAGCCCTGACCAATTTAGATGAGCTTTGGCAACGGATTCATCAGGAATGGACAAATATTCCAAAAGAAATTATAGGGAATTTAGTGGAGAGCATTCCAAGTCGAGTAAATGAGGTTTTACATAACAAGGGACTATATATTAAAAATACTCGTATTTCCTAAAATTTTGGAATGGTGAAAAATTGTGTACATCCGAGGTATTTTCCTCTTTATTGTTTTTTTCTTAGAATTTTATCATTTTAGTTTTGAAATTTATATTATTTTGTTAAGTACTAAATACTAAATTAAAAACGAAAAAATATTTTTGAATTGCTACATCACTTTTATTTTTATGCAATTAAAATTGTACAAACATATACTCATTTGTGCATCCCACTGTAAGTATATATGTTGATAACAATGGATATTTTAATAAAAATTATTTAGACAAAACCAAAATTAACATTTTCTTAGTATTTTTTATGTCCAGCTTTTTTTTGTTTTGTCCAGCTTTTTAAAACCCAATGTCTTGCGAATCGGAATCTGGCAACCCTATGTATACCCTTCTAAGCTCCTCTTCCAGCCCAACAAACGCAAATTGACTTGGGATCCAACAAAAGGATGAACATGTTTCCTTTGCCTATATGAATAAGTCAAGCATATAGAAGCTGAGTTTTCGAATGACAGCCTGTTTAGCAGATAGTGTTGCCTTCTGTACTTCTGGTTCGAGTTTAATGCAGCACACCTTTCAAAGGCGTAAATTTGTGAATTTGAAGTCGCCGTAGTGTAGTAGGTACTGGTTTGGCTTATTAGACGTGATGATACGGTTCAAACCCCAGTTCAGATATCTCCAGCAAAACGAAATATGAGAACATATTCCTTCGACGACTACTTCTCCGAAGATATGTGGCAAAGCCTCTGAGAATGAAATAAATTTGCCATGAAAAAGTTTCTCAAAAAAAATCTGTCGTTCGGAGTCGACTTTAAACTGTATGTCCCGCCACTCATGTATAAAATTAACACACACAACTTAAGTGATGTGAGAAGTTTGGTTGTAATTCTTGCTAAAGGGTTGTAATGGCCAATTAAAAAAAAAGTTTGCTGCTGCCCCACTAAAAGTATTTGAGTCCGATTGTATGTTACAGAATGAATTCTCTCTTGTAGCAATCAAGTTGAATCCTTCACTCTTATTACTTATTCTCGTTTTGATCATTTCCTAAAATCGTAGGGTTTATTAGCAAACCCTTGCTGTTGAGGGTACAGTTGTCGCCGTAGTCTAGTAGGTAGTGTGTTGGCTTTTTAGACATGAGGCCACGGTTCAAGACCCAGGTCAGACATTTCGAACGAAATTTGAAAGAATATTTCTTGGGCGACTTCCTCTCAGCAGATTTCTGACAAAAACCCTGAATTGCCATTGAAAATTTCCCAAAAAAATGTTGTGAGAAACTAGATCGCAATGCGGACTAAACGGTTGTAATGACCAATTTTGTATGTATGTTTAGGGAACAGTAAAATAGGTCTATCATGCTCTTTGTTAGGTCACGATGCGCCCTGATAAAGCTCGCGTTAAACTTCTCCCTAATCACCATTCCATGGCTTGCTGCTTAACTTATATATTTTGCTTAAGTCCTTATAGTGTTCCTTTAAGTGCATAAAAGCTGCATTTACATATCTACTTATATAATCATATCATTTGTGTGTCAGTATGTGCACAAATAAACCATTGTATGGCATTTGTAGGTACAAAGCTATTGTTGTTGCTACTCATGGTTGTTCATGCCTTTTATATTACAAAACTCACAGGCCAAGAGCTAAGAAGATCATGATTAGGTTTTGCTACGTTTAGTATTTGTAGTTGTAGTTGAAAGGGGGTTGCCAACTTGACAATGCAAACAAGAAATATCGGGTAAAAATAATGTTACATAAGGAAATATTAACCTTAGCACCTAGCGGGAAAAAGGTAGGAATCAACGGTTAGCAAGGTTTTCCACCACTACAGCACTTGCTTAGCTGGAACAACAATAAATTAACGGAACGGAAACAGGGCAGAATAACCAACCGGCACTTATGAAAACAACAGCATCCAACCGGGTATAAAGCAAAATGCCATATGATCCTAAGACGGGTACTGGAAAAAAACAGCCAAATCACAGCACAGTTCCAATTTAAGATGAAAGATTTACAAAAATGGGGCAACAATAGTGCTCGTCTGATAGCATCCGTTGTCGACCATGAGGTATATGGTCCAAAAGTTTATTAGAAGATAAAGTTTGTTGCTGGACCACTAAGCTGGACGCAAAGGTCAAAAGATTGCCCAGACATTTAAGGAAATTTTCTACTTTTCTTTGTGCCAACCATCAATGCATACCCAATTTACTACTACTTTGGCAATCCTCTTCAATCCATGCAGTACACATAATACACATTATAAGCGCATTTTTCCATTTCATTTACACTCAGCATTCGTTTAAAGTAGAGATTTGCAAAATAATTGAAAACTTCTCTGCTTTTCTGCTTACGAAGAGAGGTAACCTAATCATACAGAATATTAAACAAAAACGAGAAGTTAAAAATACAAACTCATCTCGATTTTCTCATTGTGTTAGAACATGGTTATCACAGGATATGTACAGGGATTTGAGAACTTAAAAAAAATTATTTTCTTTCATTTGATTAAAATTAGGTGTAGCAATGTACCTACAAATGATGTTATTTCGATTTGTTACACTCAATGATTGATTGATTGATTGCTAGATTGAGTTGTAAATGATATGCAAATGCAATTGAACTTTATTGTTATTGTTGTTGGCATGATTTGAAAACATAAAATCCTTACCTTTGGAAATATGTAAACAACTCAGCCATATTTTCTTAAAAATTAAATTGAAAGCTAAGCAGTGTTCCTGGTAAATAAGACAGCAAGCTCTGCGCAGTATAAACATTTCATTAGAAAATGTCGGTTCATATCCCTAAAAAATAGCTAAAATCCTTTAAGCGAATGTAAGAAATAACATATCTGTTAATCGCAAATAGAACTCAAAGCAAATGATGATGGTATACGACACTGTTACTAATATGGCTGACGCATGACTGTTAACATGATCCTATATTGATCATTAAAAACTCTTGGAAGTGAGACAATGGACCCTGAGAATAATTTAGTCATCAAAATTCCTTTATTGTTTTTACCATAAGGATAGCATCCAAACAGTAGATTACTAGAGTATTTAGTAAATATCAGCTGCTACAGTCCCATTTTAAAGATATTTTGTCTTACAATGTAGAGGATATGAAATGCAAATACCCTTCACTTCAGAACAGACTTCTTTGGTTTTTGAATAACAAAATGTTTGAAGATCTGGGCATGGTGGCGAACACTGAATAAAACGGTGGCCATATATAATCTAATCTAATCTAATCTAATCTAATCTAATCTAATCTAATCTAATCTAATCTAATCTAATCTAATCTAATCTAATCTAATCTAATCTAATCTAATCTAATCTAATCTAATCTAATCTAATCTAATCTAATCTAATCTAATCTAATCTAATCTAATCAAATCTCATCTAATCTAATCTAATCTAATCTAATCTAATCTAATCTAATCTAATCTAATCTAATCTAATCTAATCTAATCTAATCTAATCTAATCTAATCTAATCTAATCTAATCTAATCTAATCTAATCTAATCTAATCTAATCTAATCTAATCTAATCTAATCTAATCTAATCTAATCTAATCTAATCTAATCTAATCTAATCTAATCTAATCTAATCTAATCTAATCTAATCTAATCTAATCTAATCTAATCTAATCTAATCTAATCTAATCTAATCTAATCTAATCTAATCTAATCTAATCTAATCTAATCTAATCTAATCTAATCTAATCTAATCTAATCTAATCTAATCTAATCTAATCTAATCTAATCTAATCTAATCTAATCTAATCTAATCTAATCTAATCTAATCTAATCTAATCTAATCTAATCTAATCTAATCTAATCTAATCTAATCTAATCTAATCTAATCTAATCTAATCTAATCTAATCTAATCTAATCTAATCTAATCTAATCTAATCTAATCTAATCTAATCTAATCTAATCTAATCTAATCTAATCTAATCTAATCTAATCTAATCTAATCTAATCTAATCTAATCTAATCTAATCTAATCTAATCTAATCTAATCTAATCTAATCTAATCTAATCTAATCTAATCTAATCTAATCTAATCTAATCTAATCTAATCTAATCTAATCTAATCTAATCTAATCTAATCTAATCTAATCTAATCTAATCTAATCTAATCTAATCTAATCTAATCTAATCTAATCTAATCTAATCTAATCTAATCTAATCTAATCTAATCTAATCTAATCTAATCTAATCTAATCTAATCTAATCTAATCTAATCTAATCTAATCTAATCTAATCTAATCTAATCTAATCTAATCTAATCTAATCTAATCTAATCTAATCTAATCTAATCTAATCTAATCTAATCTAATCTAATCTAATCTAATCTAATCTAATCTAATCTAATCTAATCTAATCTAATCTAATCTAATCTAATCTAATCTAATCTAATCTAATCTAATCTAATCTAATCTAATCTAATCTAATCTAATCTAATCTAATCTAATCTAATCTAATCTAATCTAATCTAATCTAATCTAATCTAATCTAATCTAATCTAATCTAATCTAATCTAATCTAATCTAATCTAATCTAATCTAATCTAATCTAATCTAATCTAATCTAATCTAATCTAATCTAATCTAATCTAATCTAATCTAATCTAATCTAATCTAATCTAATCTAATCTAATCTAATCTAATCTAATCTAATCTAATCTAATCTAATCTAATCTAATCTAATCTAATCTAATCTAATCTAATCTAATCTAATCTAATCTAATCTAATCTAATCTAATCTAATCTAATCTAATCTAATCTAATCTAATCTAATCTAATCTAATCTAATCTAATCTAATCTAATCTGATCTAATCTAATCTAATCTAATCTAATCTAATCTAATCTAATCTAATCTAATCTAATCTAATCTAATCTAATCTAATCTAATCTAATCTAATCTAATCTAATCTAATCTAATCTAATCTAATCTAATCTAATCTAATCTAATCTAATCTAATCTGATCTAATCTAATCTAATCTAATCTAATCTAATCTAATCTAATCTAATCTAATCTAATCTAATCTAATCTAATCTAATCTAATCTAGTCTAATCTAATCTAATCTAATCTAGTCTAATCTAATCTAATCTAATCTAATCTAATCTAATCTAATCTAATCTAATCTAATCTAATCTAATCTAATCTAATCTAGTCTAATCTAATCTAATCTAATCTAATCTAATCTAATCTAATCTAATCTAATCTAATCTAATCTAATCTAATCTAATCTAATCTAATCTAATCTAATCTAATCTAATCTAATCTAATCTAATCTAATCTAATCTAATCTAATCTAATCTAATCTAATCTAATCTAATCTAATCTAATCTAATCTAATCTAATCTAATCTAATCTAATCTAATCTAATCTAATCTAATCTAATATAATCTAATCTAATCTAATCTAATCTAACCTTAGCCTAGTCTTACAATGGTAAGACGTCTAGGGAGATTGTAGCAATCGAAATGAACATGTTTTTGATTGATATTTCCCGTATTTAACCTACTTTGCTTTTTAGTTAGGTTAGGTCACACTCAAGCCGAAGGTTATGCTAATTATTATTATTAACATCTAACCCTTGATTCCCTATAGGAAACCGGGTTTTTCGTTTCTCATTCTCTGTGATCTGTCTGTAGCGGCAGGTTTAAAATCTCAGGTATAGTAACTGAACTGGAGAGTTCGGTTAAATATGACAGAAGGGACTAACACAAGTAATGAAAGCTAGCAACTGTCCCTTCCTCAGAACAAACAAACCCTCCAGAAGTATCCACCAGTTGCCAACATATTTGAGTCTTCCTTTAAAACACCAGGAAATACCTTGTATAACTAAAACCATCCGTACATCTATGCCCTATAAAATGTCGGAGATTAATATTCTGATATTCTAATATTCCATATGAACCCACATGAGAGTTAACTCTGAACAAAAAATCTGGCGATAAATCTCACTAAATAACAAAGAATGGCAACGCGTTTAAAATAGTCATGACATCCACTCGATAAACTTCGCAGTATTTCGACTGCCCGTATGAAAGTCTAGTGTTGAATACTTAACATATCCAATACCTACTCTGTCCAGCATTTGTAAGCCATCTATACACATACATAATCAGTCACTGCAACCCTTCAGCTAATATTAGAATCCAGCTTCTCACACCACTTATGTTGCGTGTGTTAATTTTGTTTTTATAGTAGATGTCTGAACCGGGGCTTGAACCGCCAACACACTACTTAGACTTTGTTAGGTAATCGCTTGCTTAATTGTGCATTACAATCCTTTATTCAGGATTACAACCTAGCTTTTAACATCACCTATGCTTTGTGTTTTAATTTTATACATGAGTAGCGGGGCATACAGTTTAAAGTCGATTCCAAACGACAGATTTCTGAGAAGCTTTTGCATGGCAATTTTTTCTTTACTCTCAGAGTTTTTACCAGAAATCTGCTTAGAGGAATTCGCCGAAGAAATATTTTTTCGTATTTTCGTTTTGTTGGAGATGTCTGACCTGGTGGTTGAACCGTGGCCTCACGTCGAATAAGCCAACACGCTACTTACTAGACTATGGTAACTACTATCCATATACTGCGGCTTTCTTTAAGTTTTTCAAATTAAGCAGGTCTTCTGAAGCATGTACGAGAGAGATAAGTAAATAAGATTGAATAGATTGAACAGACTTGAGTCTTCCCCCGAAAAGTTTCGTATTCCATATCATGATGAGTGAGTAGAATTGAGTATAATGAACAGACTTGTTTTGGAAAAGATTAATTCCCCTCTGCACTGCCAATAAATGCCTTTAAAATAATGAATCACGCGCCCTATTCTACAAAAAGAAAGCCCCATTCTATGAAATTTCTCTGTCCAGACCTGTAATGATTCTTCAAATCGCGATTATTTTGATGATTTAGATTGCATCTCTGCTAGAACCCTAGGCACATTAGAATCGCTTCAAGGATTGGGCATATACATGGGAGCAAGCGTATGAATCAGAGAGCATTTACTTTGAAGCTTCCATGGGAGAAAAAGTTTTCTTTTTTCTTAAAACCTCGTATATTAGTTCAGTGTAAAGTATTATGTAGTCGTGCTTGACCGCTTGTAACTTTTCCTATTTGTTTTTAATTACTCATCTTGTGTTGCCATTCGACAAATAAAAATGAGCAGAGATTTGCAATCTACTGATGCTGATGAGTTAGCGAAAGACATTCGAGATAACATTCTTACTTTGTAATAACAACAAATGAGATGGCATTGAAGTCGCCGTGGTGTAGTAGGTAGTGTGTTGGCTTACTATTCGTAAAGCCCGGGTTCGTATCCCAGGTCAGACATCAAAAAGGAAATATGAAAAAAAAAAATATTTCTTCGGCGGCTTCCTCTCAGCAGATTTCTGGCAAAAACTCTGAGAGTAAAATAAACTGCCATGAAAAAGTTTCTCAAAATTCTGTCGTTCGGAGTCGACGTTAAACTGTAGGTCCCGCCACTCACGTATAAAATTAACGCACACAACATGAGTAGTGTGAGAAGCTAGGCCGTAATCCTGACTGAAGGGTTGTAATGGCCAATTATGTATGTATGTATGAGATGGCATTTGTAACAGTTTTTTTTTTGCTTAAATAATATTGTTTAGTTTCATGCAGCATTTTCTTCTCTAATTATGAAGTGGAGGTAATAGAAATGAGAAATGATGAAATGCTAAAGAATTGTATTGAAAAAACTGAAAGCAAAATGTACTTAAATTACGTCAAATTGTATGAATGATTAAAACAATCTGTTCGAGAATTTAAGTGTGATTTTGGTTTCGGAACCTATCATAAGCTATTGATACTCCAGGCATATCAGAATTTTGTTTCATAATGCTGTTTAAGACTCTCTTGAGCAGGCACTTTGTAGGAATTTTTTACTAGAGTTCTATCGAATCAGTAGTAAAACAGGAAACTTAGATCGTAGCTTTGTCACTGAATTATTACATCATTTGACTGACTTTTCTATACTGGTAGGCTAGCAGTACATCATGTTTGATAATGTTGCGATGAAGGTTCGAAGTTCATATCTAACGTGGCTCTCATACCCGAACGCCTGTGCTTTGCTTGGAATTTTTATTAATAATTTATTTTATTTATAAATCACTGAATGTATTGTTACGAAAATGGAAAGGGTTTAACATCGTTCAACATTAAAATGAGCAAAAGCTACACAAACAAATACAACGATCTTGATCCAAGGAAACCAACAACATCAGTATTAAAGAAAAGGGGATATACAAGTAAGCGAGAACGCAACAACAAGCAATGTGAACTAAATACACAAACAACAATGAAGTCGCGATAGAGTTCTGGAGAAGGCAAAACCACGAACCACAATGTACACAGTGGCGACACGGGATTTTGACAGTTAACCGTATACTAAGAAAGGGACAGCATATATTACCAAAAAGTATTTCTGTCCCCCTCTGATTGTCTGTTTGTTTTATTTATGTTTTTTTAGTTTTTGGGGTGGGTTTTTTATATTGGCGAAAGTTAATAAAAACATGTAATGTTTGTGTAAAGCTATTAAGAAATAATAAAAGCAACTAATGGCAATAATAATTTTGAACTTTTTTTTTAAGAAATTAAAAAATATTGGCAACTTTAAGCAAGAAAATTTTTTTATGAGCAGTACGTCTTATTTTGGTCTTGTAATATTTAGCTTCTTAATTACCTGTTGCTCAAGAAACTATATTCAATGTGACCAAAAATCACCCACATTTCGATTAATATTTTAATATTTAAGAATCTTTAAACTTTTCATTGAAGAAATTTTCCCTTTTTTAACACAAAATAAATGCATATTTACATTTTTAGTTTTTCTACTCTATCCGCCAGTTTTCACTCTGTATATCTGTTGCTTCTAACACATTTGCTTGGCAAAACTTTTAACATTTTCTTTCTCCCTCCAAGAAAAAGGTTAAGGCAGTTGATTTTAGCGTTCTCCAAACGCCACAATTGTCATCACTGGTTACATTGTGCCACGAACGTTCGACTTCAAGAACCTTCATCAGACTGTTTACGTGGGATATAAAAAGGCAAGACATAGCAGGCAACCAGTAGTAAGAATTCAGTCAATCTTGTGTGAAGACGCATTATGTGTGAAGAGAACAGTCGTGGTTTGAAGATTGCCGTTGTAAAGATCTACCGAACAGTTGTTAGTGCTTACGAAAACAGAAGTGCAAAGAAGAAAACGAACTAAGCAAATTGTTGTTGTAACATCAAGTTGTGAACAGTGGCACATAAAATTGTGCGAACAATAAAGAATTCAATTAAAACTAAACACAAATTTACTTTTATTTTGTTTGTAATCAACGAACTCATATTTTAAACGATTTTAAAAAGGTAAAAACGTAACAGTATTTTTCATAAGACACAGTACTGTAGGTGTGGGATCTAAGGTACATTCATACTGATAACATGTCTGTTGCATAATGACTTTATGACTGACTTCAGTGTTAAGATATAGAAAGTCGCCGACTTCAAGATTTTGCTTTTCATATCTGAGTAGTTTGTAAATATCTCTTATGACTCCACAAATCGTTGGTTCTCTGTCACCATCAATGTCATTTGCTAGTTGATGTTATTGCCAGTACTTTGATTTTAGTGGAATGTTACACAATTTGTTGGCTGTTGTGATGCTGTGACCATATTGTGCTTCTTTTATTGATTGTTTGTGTATCTCTTTCATGTTGACTCTTTAATACCGAACTGTGTGAAGCAGTAATTTTTCTTTACGCTGTGAATCTTGATCGCCTTCGAAAAGGCATTAGTCTAATCGGTAGATATGTTCGTATATTATACAAGCCCGCGGCGGTTTCATTTCAGCAGTTTTTTGTCGAAAAATCCAAGAGTAAATCAAATTGCCATGACAAGTTTCTGGAAAATCTGTCGTTCGAAGTCGATTTTAAACTATGGGTCAAGCCACTCGTGGATAAAATTGATACTCACAACATGGTTGGTGAGATAAGCTACGTCGTAATACTGACTAAAGGTTTCATGCTTAATTGAAGCTATATTGCCTTGCGACATACTACCTTTTCTTGTTGCAAACAACGGGAATTTTTTTATTTAAGTGCCTAATTAATAAGAACTGCCAGCATGTTCCTATCTGCCACATGTAAACCAAATATAATCGAAATAATCGAAACAGTTTATCATGTGCATCCATATTCATCAATTGCTTCACTTTCATTCTTTAGTCTCCACATGCTTGCACGTTCCTGTATAGGTCACGCTTATCAAAATCAATAATTGCCTGCTGTCAGCATCCTGACATACCAATCCCGTTTCTAACCGGTTGATTGAAACATTTAAAATTGTTGCTTCGTTTTTTACGAGAAATTTCTGTTGCCAATTCCTTGGCCAATTCCTGTTGCGAATCGTCTTATTTTTGTTGCAACAATTGCAATTTTTTTGTGCAACTCAAACAGAAATCATCATACATGAGTCAAAAGCAGTTACAGTTTGCTTAAATTTTTTCTCCTCAATTCTTGCTGCTAGTGTTTGTTATTTTTGTATTTCAGGCCTATGGTTGATTTGCTGTTCTGGTTTTTCTTTCCATTTTCTTTTATCTTTTTTGTTGCTTTTGACTTTAAATTGTTGCTTGCGGCCCGCTTTGCAAATAATTTTTGTTTTTAAATTCTTTTTTTATGGAATTCCGTTTAAATTTTTTGCCTTCACCTTACTGTGTGTGCTGACAGCTAAATTGATTTAATGCCTTCAATAGCTTGAGTTTTGATTCTGATTGCTTGTTATCTACTGTTTGGTTACAGATGACACTCGTTGCTTTCGTTAATGCAACATGCCAGGTGGTGCTTAACATCTTCTTTAATTGGCAGTTTAAATGAAGGAAAAAAATTAAAAAAAAAAACATTTTATTCTCGATTCTGATACGATTCTGAACATAATAACCTTGACCATTGGCCAATAACTGAGACTCCACATTTTTTTTTTCATTTATTTTTTTTTTTATTGAATCTTCATTAATAATGAACTAACAATAATTATTCAAATCTTAAAACTACAAAGAAAATCTTAAAACTAAATGAAAATCTTAAAACCAAAACAAAAATTATGTTTATTTAGCCATTGCCAAATAAAATAAAGTATTCAAAAATAATAATTCAATAATAATAATAATAATAAATAAAATATTCAAAAATAAAATTCAATGTCCCTCATCTTCGGCCGAGCGCAAGAGTATCCTTTCTCTTCAAACGAATATGGCCAGCGTGACGTAAAATACCACGGACTAACGGGTTTATGTGGCCATCTAGGTTATCTAAATACTTTTCAGCACATCTTGTAATTTCCATTTTAACCAGCGGGACGTCCAGATCTTTGTGAATATTTGAGTTTTTGATATACCAAGGGGCGGCAGTGATCATTCTTAAAATTTTATTTTGGCGCCTCTGAATTTTCTCCACGTTTGAAGCTGAGGCAGTACCCCTTAGCTGTACTCCATAACACCAAATGGGTTTTAATATTGATTTGTATATAAGGAGTTTACAATCTAATTTAAGTGATGAATTTCGACCAATTAACCAATTTATTTGAGCAGTTTTCATATTTATTTGTGCCAGTTTTGACTCAATATGCAATTTCCACGTTAAACGACGATCAAGGTGCATACCCAAGTACTTTACATGAGTGCTTTGTGGTATTGTCTGATTATTAATGCATATAGCAGGGCAGGTCTCTCTTCGCAATGTAAAGGTTACGTGGGAGCATTTTTGTTCGTTAACCTTTATCCTCCATTTCTTCAACCATTCTTCCAGTAGGGATACTTGTTCCTGTAAGAACTGCGATGCAATCTGTGGGTTCATATGAACGCTTAAAAATGCAGTGTCGTCAGCAAATGTGGAAGTATGTATGTTTACACTTATCGGCATGTCAGCTGTAAATATCAGGTATAAAACAGGACCTAGTATGCTACCCTGAGGAACACCGGAGTTAATTTTTTGAGGGGAACTTAAAAAATTACCTTGTTTAATTACAAATTTTCTATCACTTAAATAGCTCTTCAATATTTCATATATATTTTCAGGGAATATTTGCTTCAATTTGAGTACAAGACCTTCATGCCACACCTTATCGAAAGCTTGAGAGACATCAATGAAGAGTGCAGAACAATACTTTTTTTCCTCGAATCCATTTCTTATTACATTAACGAGTATATGGGTTTGCTGAATGGTACTATGTTTTCTCCTAAACCCAAATTGGTGATTAGGGATACAACCGCATTCATTCAACAAAGGTGCTAGCTTACATATCAGTACCTTCTCAAATAATTTAGATAGGTTAGGCAAGAGACTTATCGGTCTATATGCATCAACCTTGGTATGATCCTTACCTGGCTTCGGTATCATGGTAATGAGTGAAATTTTCCATTGTGTAGGGTAATATCTTAGTCGAATAACAGCATTCATAATGAATAAAATAACTTTTACTGCTATGCTAGGTAAATTCAATAGCATTTTGTTGGTTATTTTGTCAATCCCTGGGGCTTTCCTCGAGTTAAGATTTTTAATGGCATTCACAATATCATGAAGCTTAAACCTAATGGGTCTGGGAGCCTTCGCAACAACAATTGGTAAATTAATTATTTCGGTAGACTTGTTAGGGGTGAAAACAGTTTTCAGGTGATTCACAAATAGCCTACCTTTTTCTGCATCACTTCTTGCCCAGTTACCATTTGAGTCCCGTAAAGGTGGTTTATTAATAATTGGCCTTTTCAGATTCCTGGTTGCACGCCATAATGAATAATTTGTTTGTGGAGTCGCGTCCAGATTTTCCAAATAATTTTTAAAGGATAGAAGCCTTTGTGATTCAAGTACCTTTTGAAGTCGTTTTGTGCACTCATTTAGTTTTCTTTTAATTTGAGGTGATCTCTGTAGTTACCACTCTCTACGGAGTCTTCGTTTTTCTAGCACAAGATTTTCGATATCAGCGGAATAAATTCTGTTGTACCTAATTCGTTTTGGGACCTTAACAGCGCTTTGGGTGGCTAACGTAAGGGTTTTTTCAAAATCATATACTGCCTGGTTCAAATCGTCGATAGTCCTTAGAGGAATATTTTCTCCACATAATTGCAATATATTTGTGAGCACTTAAAAGAAATCATGATAGCCTTCCAACCAACATACATACATACATACGTATGGAAAGTATTAGAAAAGTCGATAAAGAGACCACAGTTAAGCAGCTTTTTCTTTGTCAACCAAGACCATTAAGCTGATATTTAAAAGTGTAATGCCTCCACACTTTAGTAAATCTAACGGTACTTTGTTTAGAGACTTCCAAATTTTTGACAGTTGATAACGGCCATCTTGTTGAAGGTACATCTGTCAAATTAGTTGTCATTTATTCAGTCGGTTGTGTCACCATGGGCAAAGACATATGCTCAACGAATTGAAGCAGTTGCCAATTGAAACTAATTTTCATCGAAAAATCTACTTCAGCGGTGACGTCCTTTTCTGAATTGCTGGGTACAATACCAATCCATACGAAATCCAAAAGCGTTCAAATTGCATCTCGATAAAGTCACTGTTTTATGAGCATTTACAGCTGGCGGCGTCATCGATTGAATATCTGAATTTTGATCAGCTCATCATAGTCGGCGTCCAGCCCAATAAGTCGATGACTATTATAACTTATATGACCTGAATTAGATAATCTGGATACCAATGAAATGTTGTTTTAAGAGGACATCACAATGATCATACAGTTCATACCATAATAAATATTATTTTTGGGCCATTTTGAGGACATGATTTTCTAACTTGAAGGTAATGTGACTTGACAACCTAGATTGTGTGATTTGACTCCGTTAGACTTTTTCTTGTAGGGCTTAATTAAGTCGCAATTGTATGCGAATAAGCCACAAATCGCAGAGGTTTATCCTCAGAGCCAATATAACCCATCTCATCTAAAAAGTTCGAATTGATTTATAAACCACAATTATGGAGATCAAGCGCAGGATAACTCTTGCTAACAGGTGCTACTATGGCCTCAATAGGCAATTGAGGTTTCGTATGACGAAACTAATACTCTACAAGACGCTCATGGCACAGAGGCATGGACTCTATTAAGCACTGATGTAGCTGTCTTGAGATTATTCCAGAGAAAAGTCCTACGTAAGATCTTCGGTCCAGTGCGAGTTGGCGATGATTTCCGCATCCGATAAAACAGCATGAGCTGTATGAGCTCCTCAACGACATAGACGTTGTGCAGCGCTGGCTTAGCCATGTCGTTCGAATGGAGGAGGATGCGCCGGCGAGACGAGTATTTGATACGGCGATCCGTGGAATTCGGCGAAGAGGACGACCTTTTATGCGTTGTAAGGACCAAATCGAGGAAGCCTTGTCATCGACTGGTGTGACTAACTGCCGTAGGCGCGCAAGAAGCAGAGGCGTCTGGGAGGATGTGTTGCGGCAGGCTGAAATCCCTTAATCGGGTTGTTAATGGCCAATTAAGTAAGTGAGTAATTATGGAATATTGAACGTTTCCGATACTCTCCAACCAGAAGAGCCGAGGCGGCCAAAAGAAGTTGGTAATCATCAAACTATAGTGTGTCCAGCTTTTATAGTGATGGCCCTGACAATGTCGTTTTCAAAGAAATAGGGACCCATGAAGCCGTAAGCTGGAAAATACACACCAAACAGTGACTTTTTCGGGATGCATTAGATGCTCTTGGATCTTAAGCGGATTGGCATCATCCCAAATGAGTAATTAAATACGTAACCATTTATCCAGGGATGGGGCTCATCACGGAAGGAAACTGTCTCATAAGTGTCCATTAAATAATGTGAAATGTTTTAGAATTGAAAAGTAAAAAAAAGTCTATTAGGTAGTGTGTTGGCTTATTAGGTGTGAAGCCACGGTTCAATATCTCAGGTCGGACATCTCCAACAAATAAATATTTTTTCGGTGATTTCCTCTCTCAAAGGATTTGTAACAAAAACTCTGAAAGTAAACCAAAATTGCCATGAAAACTTTCTCAACAAAATCTGTCGTTCAGAGACGAATTTAAAATTTGGGTCTCAGCATGTATAAAATTAACACACATAACATAAGTGGTGTGAAAAACTAGGTCGTAATCCTTCTTGAAGGGTTGTATGTATTTCTGAATTTAAATTCAATATTTTTTCTTTTAATTTTTAGTACGTTCTGCAATCGTTTTCATTTTGTATTCGCCTCATATTAATATTCTTATTTAAAGAGAACAAATGATACTTCCTTTATGGCCTACAATCAGCCAAGAAGGAAGAAGATATGCATTGAACTAAACGAATACATCAGCTCTTGCATGGCCAATAATAAAACTAAAATCATGCGATATTAAAATTATGCCCCCGCGACATAACATTTCCATTCCATTTAATAAAACAAACCAACTGCACGAAATGAATTGCAATGTAAAATAACTTAATGGGCCACCATGAAAAGAAAGTGGGCATGAAATCTAAAATTTTTATTTCTGTTTTCATTTTGTATAATTGATCCCAAACTGAAATTTTGACTCCTTGTACTTGGCAGTGTTACATGGTAGTAAAGTGCTCTTCCCTGTAAGTGGTTAAGGTAACACTAGGTCAATAAGAAATAAAGAAAAAAAAAGCGAAGAACGTAACACGAAATCCGTAGTATTAGTTTTAGTGGTACATAATCACGTAGAAGGAATACCTTAAGTGTGGTTACCAGAACTAAAAAACATATGTGGTCATAACACAGTTGTATCAACAACAAAAAAAAAAAAATAAGATTTAAAGGCGATAATAAATAAAATTAGAAAAATAAATTTACGTTTGTGTGGAAGAGAAGTAGCCAAAAAGTAAGGAGTTTAACTTTTTCAGACGATTTGCTTTTGATTTATGACTCTCGAAAATTACCAGCCATATGTAATGTATTCTAGCTGTAACACGCTAGCCACATAAGCAATATTGTTACTAGGAAAACAAAATTTATGCGATAAATAGTTAAATGAATGTGGTTTGGGTTTTTCTATTTATTTGCCTTCCATTTCGATTTTGTATTTCGTTTCTAATTGCTTCGTATGCAACAATAAAATTAAAGAAATATTGAAAATCAATGTTGCAACAAATGTGACCATTTTTTCTTTCTTCCCAAAACATATATGTATGACAACAACTATTTTGCGTACAGTAAACATTATCGAATATGATTAATTATGATTTTACAAGTTTAAAGATTAACACGCGTAATCTTGATTCAAACCGTGACGTTGAGAGCGAATCATCAGAAAACATACCATGAATCTGAGCGACATTAATACTCCATTGAAGAAAATATTTGAATTACCAGCACTATTGAAGCATCTTGACGTTTTTAGAGCAAAAGCATTGAGGTGGACAATATAAAAGTATATTTTGTTATGAAATTGAAAAATCTAGATACTGGTGTTTTGCTTCTACATCGTTTAACATTAAAATTATAAACAAAAGCTACAAAAACAAAGCAATGCAGTAAACAAACCTGTTTACAAATTATCGTACTGCTTAATATAACAACAAACACCAGCATAAAAAATGGTAAACAAGTAAACAAAAATACACAAACAACACTAATATAATAAATGTAAACATTGTTGTTTACATTTATAGAGATTTCGAGAAGGCGAAGTCATTAGTCCGCTACAAAGATCTGTCGAATTATTGTCTAGTAATTGTTATTGTTTATGCAAAGAGTATTAACAGAGTAATAACAAAAAAAGGCAATTGTTGTTGTTTACATAAAGTTGTGAACAGTGACACACAGAATTGTGTGAATAATAAAGAATTTAATTAAAACTAAATAGAAATTTTTATTTTTATTTTTATTTGCAATCTACGAGCTCATATTTTAAACGTTTTAAAAGGTAAAAACTTAACAACATATTGCAGTCAGTATAATAGATTGCTCGACCGGAGTGCTACGGTAGAAGAATATGTCTGAAAAGTCATTTACCATCCGGAGAAATTTATAGAAAAACTTGGACGTCAACACGACATTCGAAAGAAACTTCAATTTTATTCTTCAGTTGGCAGTCATTTAACCGTCATGTGAATAGTCACGACTATTCCACTATAATCTGGAAGTCTATTTGACTGTTGCATGTCCAAGGCTTCAATATATGCATACACACATACATATACACCGCCATACTTAATGGAGTTTCTGAATGATTACTTTCAGGACAGGAAGGTAATATACCTAACGGATGATGGAGAAAAAAAATACCTAGTGACGAAAGGTGTCCGTCGGAGCTCTGTATTTGGGGCACTACTGTGGAACATTATGTACAATGGTGCACTTCGACTGCAATTGCCAAAAGGGACTTCAATGACATTGCCATAGTCTCGGAAGCTAAGACGGTAAAGGAAATAGAAGAGAAGACGAACATAGCGAATCGAAAAGTTGGAGCATGGCTTGATGAGGCAGGTTTGACACTTGCTGCACATAAAACGGAGGCTATCTTGGTAAGTGGCCGGAAGATAGTGGAGAAGGTGGAAGTGACCGTTGGAGGCGAAAGGATCGAATCGAAGAGGGCGATAAAATACCTGGGCGTGATTATCGACGACAGGTTGAACTTCAAGGAGCACGTGAAATACATCGGCGGAAACGCATCTGTAACCCAATACCGATAGACATATTGGATGAGATGAGGCGGATATTCTTTCGCCATCTCGAGTATCCAGGACAAACAGCAGCTATAAAAGCGGAGGACCGAAGGACTTCCGTGCACAAATGACAGTCACAATGGGAGAACAGTTTAAAGGGAAGATGGACATTTCACCATGTCCGTGATATAACCCCTTGGATGGAGAACAAACATTGCGAGCTGAGCTACTACGTGACCCAGTTTCTAATTGGTCATGTATGCTTCAGGAAGAACCTGCACAGATTTGGACATGATACTTCCCCTATATGTCCAAACTGTGTAGATGAGGAGTAAGATGCGGAACATATTCCAACATGCTGCCCTAGATTTAGATGTCCCGGGGATACGAGTTTAGGACCAAACCGGCTTATAGGAGAGGTGTTTAATTCTAGGATTCTATGGAACCAATACAGCCAGGGAATGGCTGAAGTTATGCTGGAACTCCTAAGGTTGGAGGAACGAAGGCGAAATTTGATTTAACGTGATAAAGGTTTAAAGCTAACCAGCCCTCCGCGAAGTAATATTTACGGCAGTGCCGCGGGGGGAGATTGGTTGAAGAATGTAGGAGGTGGGTTTAGTACGTAGGCACCAGTAATGGTGAACCGTGCTCTCTTTTGTTGGAACAAAAGTGTCTTTCGAAGATTCCCACCTCCGGCCTACGACAAAAACGTGACATGTATACATACATATATAATTCTTCATTCCATCCCTTCAGTTAGTATTACGATCAAGCTTCCCACACCACTTATGTTGTATGTATTAATTTTTATAAATGAATGGACATGAAGTCGGCTGCGACTTTCCGTTCGCACAATGTGCCACTGTTCAAAACTTTATATAAACAACAACAATTGCTTTGTTTGTTATTCTTCTTTACACTCTTTTGCGTAAACACTAACAATTCTTCGGCAGATCTTTATGACGGAGATCTTCAAACCAGGATTATTCGCTTCACACGCAACGCGACTTCACAGAAGACTAAATTATTTTTTACTGACCCTTTGCCTGCTTTCTTTTGGCTTTTATATGCCAACGTAAACGGACTGATGAATGATCTTAAAGTCTAATGTTCGTGACTTCGCCTTCACGAGGTCTCCATAAATGTAAACATCGTTGTTTTATTGTTGTTTGTGTATTTTGTTTATATTGTTTGTTGTTGCAGTTTTGTTAACTTGTTTATCCCCTTTTTTTACTGATATTGTTGATATATTTTTGTTTACTTGTTTATCATGTAAACAAGTTCATTGTTTTTGTAGCTTTTGTTTATCATTTTTCATAACAGTATGATAGAGAAAGTGTTACAATAACAAGTCAATAGTCAATTCTAGAAATTGACAAATGAAAAATAAATAATGCACAAGTAAAGCGAAAGGTAACGGTGCCGCTTAAATAATTAACATCAGATAAAATTTAAGAATTTCTTCTATTACAGTCCTCGAATCCACGTATATGAAATATTTTTATAGGATTTTTAGAAATTAATGCGATAATTTGTTTAAAGAATTCAACAAAAGTTTGTATCACTACAATTAATAAAAGCCGTTGCTTGACATATTCATGTATTTAATAATTTATTTAAAATATTTTAAAAATTACCTCCACTTTATGTTTTAAATGTGTCTCTTATTACACCGGTATACCTGTCACAGCAATTTTTTAAGCTTAAATAATAAAAGAAATCCCCTTCGATAAAAGAAAAAGAGCAAACGATAGAAATGACCTCTTTAACTCGTCTTCAACTCATTCTTTTGTGAATGAAGGAGTATAACAAAGCATGGCAAATTATCTTCAGTCCAAGTAAACCAATAACAAGTCCCTCGTATACATAAACCACATTTCGATCAAATTTATTGATGTTAACAATTTTAACGATATGGTCAATAGAAGAAGGATACCTTTTTTATTTTTTCATCTTTCATTTTTATGGTCCTCTACGTTCTAAGCTCCCCTATGGTTGCGTTGTGGTAGATGTGTGTGGCTTGTGATGTATAACGTTCAGATGAAGGTCGCCTCTAAAACGTAAAAATACTTAAAGATTTTTAGTACTTGAATGAATGTATTCCGGTGGAAATGATGATGGCATGAAGGCGGTGTACGAACATGTGTTCATATGTCTGGTATTGTATTTGGCTAAGAGTGCTCTTTTAAGTGCAGTTTGAAGATATGGTGTTGAGTAGCAATTGTGTTTAAAAGGGAAATTTAAATCTAATATTGTTGTCATTTGTCCTCCGATTAGTCAAAAAAGCTTACGGTTAAGCGAATTAAGCCATTGTAAGACCCTCAGAAAAATGCAACTCTCAACTAAGTTACCATTTACTGTCGACTGTACTTAGGTTATATACCCGAAATATGACTGAAACAATTAAAATTTTGTTTTGTGGTCGCACTACACACATTTATTTTCCCATTTTTGTTTCATCAAATAGCGGCAAACAGAAATATGGGAAAACATGTTTGTCATATGGTCACACTTAAAAAATATTTGACACAAAACAAATATTTGACCATAGCCTTGAGAAATAATAAATGTATACGTACATTTTAAACCATAATGGAAAATTAATATTTTCGCGTTTTATGTTGCGGAACTTCAGTAATATTTTGTGAAGAAAAAAAAAAAGAAAGAATAAAGAATTAACATTGTTCAAATGTAGCCAATCCTTATATTTGAAAATCGCTGAAATGATATACATATCTTAAAGTACATGTTAAAGCTAAAAATTGGAAATCAAATATATATAAATGATTTATTTTTAGTCTAATTTGAAAATTTATATAATTTATGGAAATTTTTGGGAAAGGTTTTTATGACACTTTATTTCGAAATTTATCCTCCAAAGTGATTGAATTCCAAAATGAACTATACTTGTGTAAAAGAATAATTGGAATTTCTATGTTGCTGTGTTGGATTATAAATCTCCACTACAATCACTCATACCGTCCACTTCAAGAGTTCCATTCATAACATTCCAAAATCATCGCAATAAAAATTCAAAATTTTCTATAACGAAAACAACAACTCCTTATTTTATGTACTGAAGAGTTGGGTTGTTTCAGAGAAAGATCTCTTTCTTTAATGAGATTAAAAACACCAACCATTTTATGGAAAAAAATCATTACAACCCTTCAGTTAGTAGTACTACCTAGCTTCTCAAAACCCCCTTTTGTGTGTGTTAATTTTTATCTACGAATGGCGGGAACCTACAGCTTAAAGTCCATTCCGAACGACAAATTTTTGAGAAACTTTTTTGTGCCAATTTTATTTATTCTCAGAGTTTTTGCCAGAAATCTGCTGAGAGAAAGTCGCCGAAAGAATATTTTTTTGGCACATTTCGTTTGGTTGGAGATGTCTGACTTAGAGTTTGAACCGTGGCCTCACTTCTAATAAGCCATCTCACTACATACTAGGCAACGACGACTTCACATAATATATATGTATATATATATGTATATTTAATTGAATTTTTCTATTTTGAATAGCTTCGATGTAGAAAAGTATAGCAATTGATTTATGCATTTTTGTACATATATTTAAATTTCAGATTCTGTTTGTTTGTATGTATATGCACGCACCAGGATATTTATACCTATATAATGAATACATCTACAACAAATAAAAAGGTTTGCATAAAACAAATTATTTATTTGGTTATTGGTTATTTAGTTTGGCTAGTAGACGACACAGCCTTAAACAGCTGTTAATTGCCTCCGTATGAACTTACGAAAAAAATATGTAAGAGCAAAGAAATATTTGCCCAAAAATTATGAAAATACTTGACACGGGGTGGTCACATTTAAAACATTTTTGTTCGACGGCAAATAATTTTATTTGCCCGAAATTGAAGATTTTTCTGTTTGCCCCTCAAAATTATTTTGTGGTCACATTATGGCAAAGAAATATTTTACGTTTTTAGATGTGACCGTACCTTTAGCAAAATCATATCTGTTGTTATACCAAGCGTATGAGCAATAAAGATTTAAAATAATTTCACTATGCGACAAAATCAAAAAAATTAAATATACCCAGCTAATGACATAGTGTAAGTTGTGGGTTTTGTTGAGTAAAACTCAAACATATTTTTTTATATTTCTCGAACCCTCCAAACTTGTTTTATTTGACAAAAAAAATTTTTTTGGACCTTACACCCAATTTTATTGCTTACACAAACATTTCTGTACCGTCTGTCTTATTAGAAAAGAAGAAAGGGAGAGGGATAGGCCTTTAAAACGATGTACATACATACGTATATTATTTGAGTTAATATGCTATGGGTTTTGATGAGATAAACTTGACAAATGCAAATTTTTTTCAGATTTTTACAAGTTTGTCCGTTCATAGTAGCAAACTTTAATTAAAAAATATGAAATGACATTCTCAAAGCGCATTGTCTTGTGAAGAGATTGATCGAACAAAAATTACCATAGTTATTATTTAAAGAGTCTAACAGTTCAAATGAACTTTTAGTTCAAAAATTTTCAGAATTTTTGATGGATCTTGATTGTTTCTCGCAAAATGTGTTAATTTAACGTTTGAGCGACCACAGGGTACTTACCTCACACTGGGTGACACAATGGGCTACATGGGCGGACGGGTGAACTTGCCTGTTAACGACAAGCTACTCACTAACCTAACCTAACCTAATCATATGTCATAACCCAACAAAGTGCTGCGGGACCCACAATTTAAAGTTGACTCCGAAGGATAGATTTTTAAGAAACTTTTCATGGCAATTTTATTTATTCTTAGAATTTTTACCAGAAAACTGCTGGAAGGAAGACGCTGAAGAAATATTTTTTCATATAACATTTCCGGAGTGGGATGACTAGGGATTGAACCACGGAGACGCGAGTAAAAAACGAACATACTACATACCAGAATATTACAACTAATTAACAGATTAATTCGGTAATATCGCTCATTTTTAATCTGATATAATAAGAGTTTTAAATTGTGACGCTAAGTGAAATAGATTTCCTTTATTTTCCATTAATTTAAGATTTAAATCTTAATAAATTTCGCATTAAATTCTAATTTTCATTCTTAAAGTCTTTTCGTTTTAATAGTTTCATTTACTTTTCCAAAAATTCAATTTTTGCCAAAAAAAAATCCTGCAAATCACAATCAAAAAAGAGCGCAAAAATAATTTCTTTTAAAAACCGAATTTGTTTCAAGAAATCTTAGTCCATGGAATACAAATTTAACTTAGTTTTGTGGTTTAGTTTACGTGGCATATTATTTGCAATATAAATACACATATGAACACACATACAAGCTCATACATGTTGCTATAAGGCAGCCCTAACCGAAAAGTAAAGAAGTAAAGAGAACATTTTACAATAACTGCACATTCTCTTACACACACACACATGTAGAAAATTCAAGGATGTGTGTTTTTCTCAATTATACTCTCTGGTTTATGTTTGTATTAAAAGCAGAAAAACTTTTCACTTTTCTTTGTTTTGTTTTGTTTTGTTCGCTTTCCATATAGTTTTCTTCTCTCTGCATGTATTTGAAGAGAGGTGAAGGAGTGAGGAAACAATACAATGAATATTGTTTTTATTATGGTTTTCGTTTTTTTTATTGTATACAAATACAAACACAACTAAATTTACAAGTACACACACACACATACTTTGCTTGAAGTACAAGTATAGACATTGTCAAAAGAGTAAAGAAAAGAGAGAGAGAGTGAGTGTTTGCTGTGCTGAAGAAATCAAGAAAATAAACCCTATGGCCAGATTTGTTGTGGTTGTAGTTCTTATATGAAGTATTTGTTTATTTGTTTCAATAGCTCTATGAGTATATAAGGGTGTAAGTACATTTGTATTATTGCGTGTGTGTGTATGTGTATGAATTTCTTACATTCAAATGTACCCATGCATACTTTACAAATGTTTGTTTAAACTTTTGTTTCTACATTCAAACAATTTTAGAAACATACAAACAAAACAAATGCAAATAAAAAAAGAGGGAAAGCTGGTCAACTACGGTCACAACAATGCTTTACAAAATATTTCAAAGACTATTTAAGTGTCCTGCCACGGCTTTTCTGGCTGAAACGCGTCTGAAATAACAAATTTTCGATGACTCCGAAGTATAAATTTGGCTGAATTTGAACGCTGTCATGGGTTATGCTGGCCTTGAGAACCGTTCTGGCTTGTGTTTTATTCTTGTACATCTACGAATTAGAAAAAACCGGATATACTTTAGCCATCTCCAGTATCCAGGACAAACAGCAGCTATAAAAGCGGAAGAACGAAGGACTTCGGTGCACAAATGGCAGTTGCGATGGGAGAATAGTTTAAAGAGAAGATGGACATTTCACCTTGTCCCTGGTATAACCTTTTGGATAGAGAACAAAAATTGCGAGCTGAACTACTGCGTTCGGTTAAATTCACATGTCGTTGGTATCTAGATCACCGCATACAGGCCAAAAGAAGTTCTATTTCTTTGACAAATAGTACTCGCTGTTGACAGTCTGGTGAATGTCGTTTTCAAAGAAGCTTGGATCAATGTTTGTTTGATGAAAACTATGCACTGCAATGGGCTCCATGTGGCCTAAGTGGGTTCATCTGAATTCCATCTCTACTTACGTAATGCCGCCGCCGGCCTAAAATCCACGCCAAGCATTAATTTTGGACGCTTTAGGGTATTATGTGAATTAGCAAGAGCTAGACAAATTTGTTTGCTCGTACCTATTCATCCAAAAATCGGTCTAATCGTTGAAGATGAGAGGCTTGTGGTATGCTGCCCAAACTAAACGTCGCCCATTTTGATAGAACAATGAAATGTCTTTTCCCCGGTAATTTTTAGGCTCTCCGAGTCCTGTGTGCAAAAATTTAACTTTTTGATGTAATCACGTAGTGGAAAATGAAGTCGTCGTAGTCCAGTGTGTTGACATTTTAGACGCGAGGCCCTATGATATATCCTAGGACAGTCATCTCCAACAGAACGAAATAAAACAAATATTTCTTCGGTGACCTCCTCTCATCAGATTTCTGTCAAAAACTCTGCGAGTAAATAAAATTGCCATGAAAAGTTTTTAAAAAAATCTGTCGTTCGGAGTCGATCTTTAAACTGTAGGTCCCGCCACTAATGCGAAAAATTAACAAACCCAATATAAGTGGTGAGCGAAGCTAGGTTGTAATCCTGATTGAAGGATTGAAATAACCAATTAAGTAAGTAAGTTAACGGCCAAGCGTCTAACCTTCAGTACAATATCGTATACATTCATGAGTTACTTTGAGTTCCACTTTGGGACAACCTGATAAACTAGTTCCTACATTTGTTTAAAGGATTTGCATTATATTTTTAGAGATGCGCTGGATTCTTCTCGAACCAAAATTTTCTACCGAATTGTTTATACTGCGCAGAGTTTGCTGCTTTATTTGTCAGGAACACTGCTTAACTTTTAATTAAATTTTTTTTAAAAATATGGCTTGACTTGTTAACATATTTCAAATGTTAAGAATTTATGTTTCCATATCATACCAACAACAATAACAATAAAATTCAATTGCAATTGCATATCATTTACAACTCAATCAGTCAAGCAATCAATTAATCCTTGAGTGTTACAAATCGAAATAACATCGTTGGTAGGTACATTGGTACACCTAATTTTAATCAAATGAAACAAAATAATGTTTTTAAGTTCTCAAATCCTTCTGTATATATCCTGTGATAATCATGTTCTAACACAACATTTGTAATGAGAAAATCGAGATGAGTTTGTATTTTTTACTTCTCGTTTTTGTTTAATATTCTGTATCATTAGGTTTCCTCTCTTCGTAAGCAGAAAGGAGAGACATTTTGAAACCACTACGTAATAATAAGGAACTCGATATTAAAATATTTACAACGTATTAACACAAGAAGTTATAACAAACTCTTCGACTGGGTGTAGCTGACCGAACGATAAATGGTAGGGTATTGTAAACTCTATGAAAAGAACAAGAAAGAACTACTCCAAGTAAATTGCAGCATTTACTTGCCAAAAACAATAGAAAAACTAAAGAAAAAAAATTTTAAATGAATTTAAAAATAGAAAATAGCCCGACTGGATATTTCAATTTTGAATATGCGAACTGCAAACAATTTCATTTTCACAAATCCAAACAGAAAAGATTTTCTAAATAAAAAAACAAAAAAATTATCATAAAACAGATTAAATTCCCTTTAAAATTCATTTACAAACTTGAAAAAATAAATGCTTTTAAGAAATTATTTTAAACGAGTGATTTTATTCAGTTTAACAGAACTACTGGGCAGTTCAACTACTTGCAAAGGAAAAAAATATTTTTATTATTTTTTTTATATTTCATTGTTTAAAATTATATATGAAAAGTTGTATGATTTGATCATAACATTGTTTCCTACACAATCCATAATTGTTTGACTTCCGCTTTCCTTTCAAATATTGGAAAAAAATTAAAATTAGTCATTTCAACAATGACTTCTAATGTGGCCAAGTGGGTCAGGAAATTAAAGTGAAATTAATTCTCTTCTTTTTTTGCATTTTTAATTGAAATTCAAGATTATAATTGCCAATAAACTAAAACAAATTGAATTGAACGGAAATTATTTGAGAAGGTAACAAAGCGAAATTATTGTCACCCACAGATGAACTGAATTACAATGAAAAAATTAATTGAAGTTAATGAGATAAGAGATAACTTGGCAACTCGGTGTATAAAGACGTCAAATTTAATACGTGCTCTTTCCTCAAGAATATAAATTAAATATTTGGTAAAAAAGGCACTCTTAATTTTGTTAGTAGCCTTACAATATTGAGAATAAAATACGGGTAATTCATTGAAATAAAAGTATGCCTGGAAAAGTTCGTCGTAGCCTAAATAAAAAGAAATTAATTTGTGGTCAATGCAAATTGCAAGTATTAGATGATAATGACGCAATTCAATGTGATGCTTGGGAGAAAACTCTACACTCATTCTGTACGAAGCTTGAGAAAAACAATATGATAAACTTCTTAAAAATAACTCTCTTATTTACAATTGTCATTTGTGTGACGATAGTAATAACAACAGCAGTGAGAATTCTTCTGTCAACATGGATTTGCTAGAGATCATAACAAAATTAAAACAGCTGGATCAGCTGGATGAATTAATTAAAACAATGCAATTTATGTCGTCTCAATATGACAGCATATTAAAAGGTGTTGCTACCAATAAAAAAACCATTAGTAATTTGCAAAAGGAAAATAACTTACTAAGACAAGAAATAAGACATATAAATTCCGTCCGTAAAGTACTTAAAAGATGAGAAAGTTAAAAATGATTGCATAATTAATGGTGTTATTGGTAAAGAGATAAATGCCATCAACGCTGTTCTGGATATAGCACACAAGATTGGTGCTGACATAAAAGCCGATAATATTAGTGAAACTTACGTTTTATCCAATAAAAGCAGAAAGGAGGAGAATGGTAGAAGAACTGTCGTGGTAAAGTTTATATCCAAAATACATAAAGATAAATTTATGGCAGAAAAGCGGAAGCTTAAACAAAACAATGATTTGAAACATGTATTTATAAATGACTTTTTAAGTAGTGAAACCATGAAGCTCTATAATTATGGTAAATCTGTAAAAAAGGTTGGCTACAAATTCGTTTTTTCAAGAGGAAGTAAAATATTTGTCAGAAAAAATGAAGACTCTGCAATTATTACCATAAGGTCTATGGATGATGTGGACAAACTACTGATGAAGGCTTCTAATAATGAATCTGGGAAAAGTACGAGTGAGCACGTCAGTATGAATAATTATGATTGGGAGATAGAACAAGTAGATGTAGCTGATTAATACACATTTATATACATATACATATACACATATTTTACTATATATATATTATTTTTTTAGTTTTCTTCTTTTGTTGTACATATATCATATATAGTATAGATTTATTTGCTTTATCTCTTCCTTTTCTTAATGAATTCTATCAATAATTCTGTATACTTTTCGAATTTGGATTTATATAACCTTAACCTATTGAAGAAAAATCTGAAAAACTGTAATATATTATCAGTAAACGTAAGGAGTGTTTCCTCAATGCAAAAATTTAATGAATTCAAGTCTATTTTGAGTCAATTTCATGTGCTTCCCGACATTGTATACAAACAGTTGTCTAAATTTATATTCAATACCTGGTTATCCGTCGGTAAAACTGTTGTAGAAGTGATGGGTACGGAGGAACCTCAATTTATGTGGCAGAGAGTATAGCTTATGAAGTGGTGGTGAATAAGAGTGAGGAATATCTTGATGTTATTGTGATAGAATTGCCTAAGGCGAACTTTAATAATGGAACAATGAAGATCGTCACAGAAATGTGGATATTCTGCTTTTGTTGACAAATTGGATGATATTTTAATGAATATATGTGGTGGCCAATGTGTTTTTGTAGGAGATTTTAATGAAGATTTGTTATCTGAAGGCTATCAAAGCCGTACTTTGATTAACAAATTTAATGAATTTGACTTGAAATCATGTCATGAGCTCATTACTAGGCCTGTTAGTAGAACTTCAATAGATTGTGTTTTTAGCAATTTATATCGGCAATCAACTGTATTTTCTATTGAGAATGATTTCACGGATCACAATTTCATATGTTATCATTTGGAATTTGTTGGACGGAAAAATGAGTTAACTTCGAAAACGTGGTATACTTTTGACTACGCCAAATTTGGTTCACTACTTGACAGTGGTCTAATTAATAATTGTCGCTTGAATAGTCCATCTGAACAGTGTGAGCATTTGGTGAGTGTGTGTTCATCTGCAGCCCAAAGGTGCACTCTCAGGAGCTGTACCAAGATTGATGTGAGAACTAGGATAAGTCCATGGATTTCTAGGAATCTTTTAACACTGTTAAAGATGAAGGAACAATTATTGAAGGTACGCAGGAAAAATAGGAATAATAGGAATATATCGGAGGTATTGAGGAGAATTAGTAGGATTATTAAGACAAGTAATAAGTATTTGACGGACAGGTACTACGCTGACAATTTGAAGAGGGCTGAGGGTGATATGAGGAAGACATGGAAATTTCTGAATAATGAACTAGGAAGGAATGATCAACCTGTTAAAATTGTTTCGACACAGGACGGAGGGCTGCTGATTACTGATATGGAGATTGCAACGGCACTAAATCAATATTTTTTTGATAAAATTGAGAACTTGAGGAATAATATTCCAGTAAATTCGGGAGATAATATTAACATCTTTGGAACTCTGCTACGGCCAGAGACAAGATTTGATTTCTTGGAGGTTAATCATGACTTTGTCCGATCAATCTTGCATGGATTGTCTTTGAATAACAGTGCAGGATTTGACAAAATTACACCAAGAATGGTAGTATGCAGGGAAAATATGTTTGCGGAAATTCTTTCGGAATTGTTCAATGAGATGCTTCGTAGTGGTGAATATCCCAACATATTGAAGATACATAAAATTATCCCGATAAGGAAATCCAATATTTCTAATAATATAGATATATTCAGACCAGCTTCTTTATTGTCAATATTTTACAAGGTTATAGAGAAGGTAATATTCGTTCAGTTGTCTGAGTATTTAGAGAGAAACAAATTATTATTTAAGCGTCAGTTTGGTTTTTGCAAGGGTTCGGGTACAGATGAAGCTGTAGTTAATGTTGTTGAGTATATATGTGGAGGATTAGATAAAGGATTTAATGGTGTTGGTGCAGTGTTTTTCGATTTGTCAAAGGCATTTGATCTAGTTGATCACAATATTTTAGTTGAAAAGCTGAAAGCGTTTGGGATTTTGGATATGTCAATTAACTTGCTGAGAGATTACATTACGAATAGGAAACAATATGTGCAGATCAGCGATTCTGAGAGTGAGTGAGCTGATGTAAAATGTGGTGTACCTCAGGGAAGTGTACTAGGGCCCCTATTATTCAAGATTTTCATTAATGATATTGGAAATATACAGTTCAGTGGCAGGTTATTCATGTTTGCTGATGACATTTGCTTGCTTTATCCATACAGACATGTTCGGGTATTGCAGACCCAAGTTGAATATGATGCAGCTATACTTGGGGAATTTATAAGAGTTAATAAACTCATACTTAATACCGATAAAACTAAATTTATAAGATTTAGGCCATGTAATTTACCAAATGATGAAAAAATAGCTGTACACATTGAAGGGAAGTTAATAGAAGAATCAGAGTCGGTTAAGTATTTGGGCATGGTTTTCACCAACAATCTTCGCTGGGATAACCATATTGAATGTATTAATAAAAATATATCTTCAGGTATTGGAGCTATATACAAATTTAGGAGGAAAATTGGTCTTAGGACGAGGATGATGATTTATAATACTTTGATTCATAGTCACCTTTCTTACCTTCCGATGATATATGGTGCTAGGAATTGTACTGCTCTCAGAACATTGCAATCTGCTCGAAATAAGGCCTTAAAATTAGTTTTTAATTTACCGGTTAGATATCACACGTTGGATCTTTTTAGAAATCAGGCGAATAATATTTTACCCATAAGGGGTCTGTACAAACTGCAGCTTTTGAAATTTGTCTTTAAAATAGTTAGGAATCTGGGACACGGTTCCATTCTGCTACAACAAAATATTGAAAGAACACATCGACAAACTAGGCAAAGTCAGTTTCTGACTGTTATAAGATGTCGGCTGGAATTGACGAAACAGCGTATTAGCTTTGCTGGGCCGAGTACATACAACGACCTGCCTATGTTATTAAAGAATATAGAAACATTTGCGGTTTTTAAAAGGGAATTGAAAAGATATTTATTAATGAACATTGAGACACTCCTTATGTAGATTTGTAATATTATTATTTATAGGAAATTGAATTGTACATTTATTGATATATACATACGTATACATTTTTCTTTCTTATGTTTTATTTAATATGGGGACATCCTCTGTATATGCCTGTATACATATGTGTGCATATGCATGCGTGTACATGGATAAGGTATATATGCCTAGGCATTGTATACGAACAAAATAAATGTATATACTTATGTAAATATTATATACTATGAATATCTAATTAAGTTGCCAACATGCCTCTCTAATGCCATAAATTACTGGTGCTGAGGATATGATTAGTTTAAGATACATATGTATATGTTTATTTTTTATAAATAAAAATAAAAAAAAAAATAATGTAGGCCACTAAACTTACAACATTTAAATAAAAAATAGTTTTTGAAACATAAAGAAGTTTTTATTTGAATACAGGACGCGAATTATTACTAACTATTATTACACACATACATACATACAAATTTGGTCATTACAACCCTTCAGTCAGGATTACAACCTAGCTTCCCACACCACTTGTGAGTGCAATACAAGCTTGCCACGAAAAATTTGTCAAAAAAAAATTCTATCGTTCGAAGTCGACTTTAAACTGTAGGTCCCGCCACCTTTAGTCAGGATTACAACCTAGTTTCTCACATCAACTAAGTTGTGTGTGTTAATTTTATACATGAGTGGCGAGACCAACAGTTTAAAGTCAATTCCGAATACCAGATTTCTTGAGAAACTTCTCTTATTTACTCTCAGAGTTTGGCTACGAGCAGTTGTACAGGAAATCCTATTTCGTTTTTATCGAGATGTCTGAGCCAGAGGTTAGTAGTATGTTTATGTACCTTCGGGGTCACTTATTTCATACAAATTTTGGAGCATGCATATCTGTAAAAGAGTAAGAACATTCTAGAATTGTTAAATGAATTGTGTGCGATCGGTCTTTAGGTTTGTAACATGTATTATGAAAAGGTATTGCTTTTTAATGTGTATATGTGTGTTTGTGTGTGTTAAAATTTGGGAGAATGCATATCTGGAAAAGAATTAAATCATTTTAATTTTTAATTTTTCCCTACAAATTTGGGATCATACCTGCTTATTCTTGTTCATTTTATTTGTATTGCTTTTCAAACGAATGGTTGGACGGACAGAATGAGTGTGTGCACGTTTCCTCATCTACATCCCAGAGTATAAGTAGACTGTGAAAATGTATATACGTATGTATGAATATTTGGACGGACAGAATGAGTGTGTGCGTAACATGTAATGTGTATGATCGTTTTTTTTTTTTAATAGAAAATTCTTGGCACGTATTGCTCATGATCACAGGTAGAAGAAATAGAAATATAAACTATTAAGAAAGGGTAGGTTGGTTGTGCGGTTGTTTTTAATTTGATGAGAAAGAAATGTATAGTTGTGCCTGTGGGTTTTTTTTCACGTATAAGTATAAGTAATATCTGTTTTCACATAATTGAATTTACTGATTGATCTACAACAACCCAGAGTATAAATAGACTTGTTTTTAAGGATTTAGAATTTTTTAGTTTTACTGTTTTAAATAAATGAAATTATAGAATAAAGGGATTAATTAAAACAAATTAGTTTTTTATTTTTTGAAAATTTTATTACATATTTCTTTTTTTCAGATTTTTACAGATTCGAATTTAAAAATACGTTTATACAGATTAAATAACTTAAGTGTTAACAAATATTGTGTATAGAATGTTTGACATCGACAAATGTTGAAAGATTGTGAATAAGTATTTTCACAATAATACAAACGTATGACATATTAATACATACAAATGGATTACTTATTTTACTAATGTTACATATTCTTAGTTCATTTATAAGTTTCATAAATAAATCTATATGTTTTGTTAATAGTTGTTCCAATACAGCTGATGTTACCATTTTTGTTCCCCTTCTTTAAAAATTTAATAGTAGGTTGTGTTAGTGCGGGACGATGTACTCTGAATTATTTCATTTTAATTTATATTTATTGAATAAAAATTTTAAACACAAGTGCCCACAATTAAATGTATTAAATTTTTGTTTTCGTTCATAATTATATTCAACAGGAAATTTTAAGTAGTTGACAATCTCAAGTGGTGGTTGTAAGTTTCCAAAGCTATCAAAGTATTCTTTATAGTTGTGGTTTTTATAATATGCTACCCAATGTGTTCCCATACCATTTGAATCATCTAAATTAACAATGCCGCATTCTTGTTTGAATGGTTTTTCAGGTAAAGAATCACGCATGAAAACACCTCTAAAATGTTTGAGATGTCTTCCATATTTATTCAAATCCAAATCTGTTAATGGGCGATTGGGAAGGTTATCTAATAGTTTTTTGGAGCTGGACTATAGTAGAGACCATATCCAGTTTTATATGGTTTGAGGTACAACCCTTTACCCATTGCAATTGATTCCATATATCTATTATGACGGTTAGCTTCAGCCAATTGTTCTTTTCCATTTTTGATAGCATTTACTGCTTTGACAATAGCGGATCCTCCACTTGCCAAACCACCAAGCGCTGACAATGCTGTTAGTACGGGAATAAGTGGAAGAAATCCTCCAATTTTCGGTACAGGTATAACTCTCGGTATTATAATGTCTGCTCGCTTTTTCCCTTTAAAATTTGAATGAATAGCCTTTTGAGCTATTTTAACAGCATCATTTATATCAAGGGGTTTCTGTTCTTTCAATTGTTTTAAAGTTTTTCTCACAGTAGCTGTGAATAATTTCTTATTACACTTATTCATTTTTCCTTTTCTTTTCTTATGTCTCTGCTCCTTCAAACCTAATCCAAATTTCACTTTAGCTTTCATAGCGTTTGTCACAAACCACGCGTTAGCACGTTCTTTAATATCACTATCTTTAGATTTAACTCGTTGCCAGGCTTTTTCAGCTAATATTTGATATGCTTGATGTCTTGTGTCTATATCTTTTGATTGTGAATATGCAATATCGTGCTCTCTACAAGCTGCGTCTAATAAATTTATACCCTTATCTCCTCTTGCTAAACGTTTTTCAAGTTTTGTACCAGGTCCACAAAACTGATAACCAGGTAGATGTAATTCAACAGGTACTTTATTTATTAAGTTGTTTACAAATCCTCTTCTCATCTTACACTGGCTGAGGTTTTGTTTTGACTGTAGATTATAACAAATTTTTTTTCGTTACTTTTATACCTCTTCGCAAAAATAACTGAAATCAAGACGATCTCCTATATATACAGCAATTTATATGATTTCAGTATGTTAATTTTTTGATATTGATTTTGATCTGCTTTGTATCTGATCACGATCTACTTTACATCTGATCACGATCTGCTTTGTATCTGCTCACGATCTATTTTATATCTGATAACGATCTACTTTTTTGGTTTTGTCTATTTTATTTTAATTTTTTTTATTTTTTTTTTTTGACATTACCATGTTTTAGGTATACATGTTCTACCTCAATGTTTAAATTGTTTATTTGATCAGCTAGATCATCATGTATTTGTGTTATATGTTTTTCGATTACGATATTTTTGTTTTTATGGTTATATTTATTAAAACCTTCTCCAAATTTATTAATATAAGACATTTCTTTCACTCTTCTAATAAATTATGTTAGCTTCTTTAAGTTCTTCGATAATAGAGATTATTTCGTTTTGATGATTGTTGTGACCAGAACCTTCCGATGAAAGAAGTAAACGTAGTCTGTCTACTAGTTCATTAGGATCATCCCAATGTATGTAATTTGATCTCAGATTATTTTGTAATTTTAGCATTAAACCACTGCCTTTTGTTAAAATGTTTGTTGTTGTTTCGAATAAACGTTTAATAATTCGTATATATTTGAAGGCTCGTGTTCCTTTCACTTGTTCATTAGGTTCATAGCGACGTTTATGTGCATTGGTATTAATTAAAATCTCTTTATATTTTTTCAAATCATTTTTAGAATAATGGAGAGGTTTTTTATGAAATACTAGTTCAAATAATCCAGGCGTCATTTTCAATTTCATATTCCCTATCTGCATAGTATTATCTCTATTAAATATTAATTTTTCCTTGCCATATCTCCAACTACCGTCTACATCTTGATTAAAACCATAAATTTTATCCAATTGCTTATTATTAATAAGTGTTTGTATATTTTCAAATAATGGAGAGCTTTTCGTCAGCTTTAAACATTGTTTTCTTTCCAAGTTCTTGATACATGTACTTGATACAGGTCTATTATGGTCATAGTTTTTTTCACCATCATTATCATCAGTTGAAATATTTTCATACTGAAAATCGTTATTATCACCGTTTACATCATCATAATCATCGTCATCATCAATAGTGTTGTATATATCTTTATGCTTATCTTCAAGTTTTCCGATGATTTCATTATCACCATTTACGTCATAATAATCATCATCATCATCAATAGTGTTGTCTGTATCCGTATGCTTATCTTCGAGTTTTCCAATGATTTCATTATCACCATTTACGTCATAATAATCTTCGTCATCATCTATAGTGTTGTCCACATCCTTATGCTTATATTCAAGTTTTGGGATGTTTTCATTATCATCATTTACATCATCATGATCATCGTCATCATTAATAGTGTTGTCTATATCCTTATATTTATCTTTAAGTTTTCCAATGATTTTTTTAAGTGGTTTTGTTATTGGTTGAAAGGTATCTTCTAATAAATTAACTCTATCTATTTGATTCAGTTTAATATTTTTTAACTTTTTCTTTAGAACAGCCCTTGTCTTTACAAGATCTTCCAATACCTTATTATGGTAATTTTTAGACATTATAATAATTTTTTTTTATTGAATTTGATCTGGTTATGATCTGCTCGCTATCTGATTATGATCTGCTTTGTATCTGATTACGATCTGCTTTATATCTGATCACGAACTGCTTGCTATCTGGTCACGATCTGATTTATACCTGATCACGATCTGCTTGATGGCTTGTGTCTATATCCATTGATTTTGAGTACGCTATATCGTGCTTTCTACAATCTACATCCAATAAATTATTCCTTTATTTCCTTTATTCTTGCTATTCGTTTTGAAGTTTTGTATCAGGTCCACAAAACTGATAAACAGGTGGATGTAATTCAACATATAATTTGTTTATTAAGTTGTCTACAAATCTTCTTCCAATCTTACACTGATTAGGTGTTTTTCTTTTGACTGTAGTTTATAACCATTTTTTTCATTACTTTCATACCTCTTCGCATGAAACACTACACCAGCTATACTAGCTATACTAGCAAGCTGTACAATCTGTACTAGCTATACTAGCAAGCTGTACTAGCTATACTAGCAAGCTATACAATCTGTACTAGCTATACTAGCAAGCTGTACAATCTGTACTAGCTATACTAGCAAGCTATACAATCTGTACTAGCTATACTAGCAAGCTGTACTAGCTATACTAGCAAGCTATACAATCTGTACTAGCTATACTAGCAAGCTGTACTAGCTATACTAGCAAGCTGTACAATCTGTACTAGCTATACTAGCAAGCTGTGCTAGCTATACTAGCAAGCTATACAATCTGTACTAGCTATACTAGCAAGCTATACAATCTGTACTAGCTATACTAGCAAGCTGTAGTAGCTATATCAGCTATACCTGCTATACCAGCTATACCAGCTATACCAGCTATACCAGCTATACCAGCTATACCTGCTATACCAGCTATATCAGCTATACTAGCTATACCTGCTATACCAGCTATACCTGCTATATCAGCTATACTAGCTATACCTGCTATACCAGCTATACCTGCTATACCAGCTATAGCTAGTATAGCTATAGCTAGTATAGCTATAGCTAGTATAGCTATAGCTAGCTATAGCTGGTATAGCTATAGCTAGTATAGCTATAGCTAGTATAGCTATAGCTAGCTATAGCTGGTATAGCAGGTATAGCTGGTATAGCAGGTATAGCTAGTACAGATTGTATAGCTTGCTAGTATAGCTAGTACAGATTGTATAGCTTGCTAGTATAGCTAGTACAGCTTGCTAGTATAGCTAGTACAGATTGTATAGCTTGCTAGTATAGCTAGTACAGCTTGCTAGTATAGCTAGTACAGATTGTACAGCTTGCTAGTATAGCTAGTACAGCTTGCTAGTATAGCTAGTACAGATTGTATAGCTTGCTAGTATAGCTAGTACAGCTTGCTAGTATAGCTAGTACAGATTGTATAGCTTGCTAGTATAGCTAGTACAGATTGTACAGCTTGCTAGTATAGCTAGTACAGATTGTATAGCTTGCTAGTATAGCTAGTACAGCTTGCTAGTATAGCTAGTACAGATTGTATAGCTTGCTGGTATAGCTTGCTGGTATAGCTGGTGTAGTGTTTCATGCGAAGAGGTATGAAAGTAATGAAAAAAATGGTTATAAACTACAGTCAAAAGAAAAACACCTAATCAGTGTAAGATTGGAAGAAGATTTGTAGACAACTTAATAAACAAATTATATGTTGAATTACATCCACCTGTTTATCAGTTTTGTGGACCTGATACAAAACTTCAAAACGAATAGCAAGAATAAAGGAAATAAGGGAATAATTTATTGGATGTAGATTGTAGAAAGCACGATATAGCGTACTCAAAATCAATGGATATAGACACAAGCCATCAAGCAGATCGTGATCAGGTATAAATCAGATCGTGACCAGATAGCAAGCAGTTCGTGATCAGATATAAAGCAGATCGTAATCAGATACAAAGCAGATCATAATCAGATAGCGAGCAGATCATAACCAGATCAAATTCAATAAAAAAAAATTATTATAATGTCTAAAAATTACCATAATAAGGTATTGGAAGATCTTGTAAAGACAAGGGCTGTTCTAAAGAAAAAGTTAAAAAATATTAAACTGAATCAAATAGATAGAGTTAATTTATTAGAAGATACCTTTCAACCAATAACAAAACCACTTAAAAAAATCATTGGAAAACTTAAAGATAAATATAAGGATATAGACAACACTATTAATGATGACGATGATCATGATGATGTAAATGATGATAATGAAAACATCCCAAAACTTGAATATAAGCATAAGGATGTGGACAACACTATAGATGATGACGAAGATTATTATGACGTAAATGGTGATAATGAAATCATTGGAAAACTCGAAGATAAGCATACGGATACAGACAACACTATTGATGATGATGATGATTATTATGACGTAAATGGTGATAATGAAATCATCGGAAAACTTGAAGATAAGCATAAAGATATAGACAACACTATTGATGATGACGATGATTATGATGATGTAAACGGTGATAATAACGATTTTCAGTATGAAAATATTTCAACTGATGATAATGATGGTGAAAAAAACTATGACCATAATAGACCTGTATCAAGTACATGTATCAAGAACTTGGAAAGAAAACAATGTTTAAAGCTGACGAAAAGCTCTCCATTATTTGAAAATATACAAACACTTATTAATAATAAGCAATTGGATAAAATTTATGGTTTTAATCAAGATGTAGACGGTAGTTGGAGATATGGCAAGGAAAAATTAATATTTAATAGAGATAATACTATGCAGATAGGGAATATGAAATTGAAAATGACGCCTGGATTATTTGAACTAGTATTTCATAAAAAACCTCTCCATTATTCTAAAAATGATTTGAAAAAATATAAAGAGATTTTAATTAATACCAATGCACATAAACGTCGCTATGAACCTAATGAACAAGTGAAAGGAACACGAGCCTTCAAATATATACGAATTATTAAACGTTTATTCGAAACAACAACAAACATTTTAACAAAAGGCAGTGGTTTAATGCTAAAATTACAAAATAATCTGAGATCAAATTACATACATTGGGATGATCCTAATGAACTAGTAGACAGACTACGTTTACTTCTTTCATCGGAAGGTTCTGGTCACAACAATCATCAAAACGAAATAATCTCTATTATCGAAGAACTTAAAGAAGCTAACATAATTTATTAGAAGAGTGAAAGAAATGTCTTATATTAATAAATTTGGAGAAGGTTTTAATAAATATAACCATAAAAACAAAAATATCGTAATCGAAAAACATATAACACAAATACATGATGATCTAGCTGATCAAATAAACAATTTAAACATTGAGGTAGAACATGTATACCTAAAACATGGTAATGTCAAAAAAAAAAAATAAAAAAAATTAAAATAAAATAGACAAAACCAAAAAAGTAGATCGTTATCAGATATAAAATAGATCGTGAGCAGATACAAAGCAGATCGTGATCAGATGTAAAGTAGATCGTGATCAGATACAAAGCAGATCAAAATCAATATCAAAAAATTAACATACTGAAATCATATAAATTGCTGTATATATAGGAGATCGTCTTGATTTCAGTTATTTTTGCGAAGAGGTATAAAAGTAACGAAAAAAAATTTGTTATAATCTACAGTCAAAACAAAACCTCAGCCAGTGTAAGATGAGAAGAGGATTTGTAAACAACTTAATAAATAAAGTACCTGTTGAATTACATCTACCTGGTTATCAGTTTTGTGGACCTGGTACAAAACTTGAAAAACGTTTAGCAAGAGGAGATAAGGGTATAAATTTATTAGACGCAGCTTGTAGAGAGCACGATATTGCATATTCACAATCAAAAGATATAGACACAAGACATCAAGCATATCAAATATTAGCTGAAAAAGCCTGGCAACGAGTTAAATCTAAAGATAGTGATATTAAAGAACGTGCTAACGCGTGGTTTGTGACAAACGCTATGAAAGCTAAAGTGAAATTTGGATTAGGTTTGAAGGAGCAGAGACATAAGAAAAGAAAAGGAAAAATGAATAAGTGTAATAAGAAATTATTCACAGCTACTGTGAGAAAAACTTTAAAACAATTGAAAGAACAGAAACCCCTTGATATAAATGATGCTGTTAAAATAGCTCAAAAGGCTATTCATTCAAATTTTAAAGGGAAAAAGCGAGCAGACATTATAATACCGAGAGTTATACCTGTACCGAAAATTGGAGGATTTCTTCCACTTATTCCCGTACTAACAGCATTGTCAGCGCTTGGTGGTTTGGCAAGTGGAGGATCCGCTATTGTCAAAGCAGTAAATGCTATCAAAAATGGAAAAGAACAATTGGCTGAAGCTAACCGTCATAATAGATATATGGAATCAATTGCAATGGGTAAAGGGTTGTACCTCAAACCATATAAAACTGGATATGGTCTCTACTATAGTCCAGCTCCAAAAAACTATTAGATAACCTTCCCAATCGCCCATTAACAGATTTGGATTTGAATAAATATGGAAGACATCTCAAACATTTTAGAGGTGTTTTCATGCGTGATTCTTTACCTGAAAAACCATTCAAACAAGAATGCGGCATTGTTAATTTAGATGATTCAAATGGTATGGGAACACATTGGGTAGCATATTATAAAAACCACAACTATAAAGAATACTTTGATAGCTTTGGAAACTTACAACCACCACTTGAGATTGTCAACTACTTAAAATTTCCAGTTGAATATAATTATGAACGAAAACAAAAATTTAATACATTTAATTGTGGGCACTTGTGTTTAAAATTTTTATTCAATAAATATAAATTAAAATGAAATAATTCAGAGTACATCGTCCCGCACTAACACAACCTACTATTAAATTTTTAAAGAAGGGGAACAAAAATGGTAACATCAGCTGTATTGGAAGAACTATTAATAAAACATATAGATTTATTTATGAAACTTATAAATGAACTAAGAATATGTAACATTAGTAAAATAAGTAATCCATTTGTATGTATTAATATGTCATACGTTTGTATTATTGTGAAAATACTTATTCACAATCTTTCAACATTTGTCGATGTCAAACATTCTATACACAATATTTGTTAACACTTAAGTTATTTAATCTGTATAAACGTATTTTTAAATTCGAATCTGTAAAAATCTGAAAAAAAGAAATATGTAATAAAATTTTCAAAAAATAAAAAACTAATTTGTTTTAATTAATCCCTTTATTCTATAATTTCATTTATTTAAAACAGTAAAACTAAAAAATTCTAAATCCTTAAAAACAAGTCTATTTATACTCTGGGTTGTTGTAGATCAATCAGTAAATTCAATTATGTGAAAACAGATATTACTTATACTTATACGTGAAAAAAAACCCACAGGCACAACTATACATTTCTTTCTCATCAAATTAAAAACAACCGCTCAACCAACCTACCCTTTCTTAATAGTTTATATTTCTATTTCTTCTACCTGTGATCATGAGCAATACGTGCCAAGAATTTTCTATTAAAAAAAAAACGATCATACACATTACATGTTACGCACACACTCATTCTGTCCGTCCAAATATTCATACATACGTATATACATTTTCACAGTCTACTTATACTCTGGGATGTAGATGAGGAAACGTGCACACACTCATTCTGTCCGTCCAACCATTCGTTTGAAAAGCAATACAAATAAAATGAACAAGAATAAGCAGGTATGATCCCAAATTTGTAGGGAAAAATTAAAAATTAAAATGATTTAATTCTTTTCCAGATATGCATTCTCCCAAATTTTAACACACACAAACACACATATACACATTAAAAAGCAATACCTTTTCATAATACATGTTACAAACCTAAAGACCGATCGCACACAATTCATTTAACAATTCTACAATGTTCTTACTCTTTTACAGATATGCATGCTCCAAAATTTGTATGAAATAAGTGACCCCGAAGGTACATAAACATACTATTGAGGTTGAGCAACGGCCACACGTCTAATAAGTCAACACACTACCTAGTAGACTACGCCGACTTCTAGTAGTGTGGCTCACAGAAAGCTGAAACAGCTCATTTATCGATTTCCTACCAGCAAAGATGTAACTCTATATAATTCGAAGGCATTTGGCAGCAGTTTGTGTCACGTTGCACTTGAATCGGTAGTTCTTTCGCTCGATTTATTACGAAATTTCTAAGGAATCGCTTTATAAGCAGTGATATGGAAATGTCAATGAATTTTGACGTTAAGATTTTTTGACCGTGAAACAAGCTTTTTTGGAAACTGAAACCGATGGAATGGGTTATGTTAACTCTGAGGACCGCTGTGCTTTATGGCTTATTAGCATACATTTGTGTCTTAAGAAAACTTTGCAAGATAAAGTCTAATGAATTCAATTAGCATGATAGTGATGGCCATTTCACACGAAAGCTGACCATGCTCTCAAATCATACATTCATACATAATTGGTCATTCCAACTAGCTTATCACACCACTTACGCTGTGTGCGTTAATTTTAAACATTAGTGGCGGGACCTACAGTTTAAAGTCGATTCCGAACTATAGATTTTTGAGAAACCTTTCATGGCAATTTTATTTGCTCTCAGATTTTTTGCCAGAAATCTGAAATATTTTCATATTTTCGTTTTGATGGGGTTTGAACCGTGGCCTTACGTCTAATAAGCCAACACACTACCTATTAGACTAGGGCCCTCAAATCGCTCTTGCAAAACATATATTGTGTGACACGTAGCCCCATGCTATTGAAGATTGTTCAGAGCATACAGTTCATGCCAAAAGAAGTTGGTAATCATAGACTTATACTGTTCGCCATTGACAGTGATAACCTGGTCAAGGCCGTTCTTAAAGAAATATGGAGCGATCACGCCTCCTTCTCAAACTCCGCACCAAATAGTGACTTCATCAAGGTATTATTGGATTGGATGTTATGTTAAGTAACAAGTGACTCAAGCAGTAAGTGACTGGTTAACTAAATACTAAGTATTGATGGATCAATGATTCCTTTTTCAACAAACTAATCCAGTTTCTTGTGGGACAGAGAGGACATAGGCTTTATTTAAACCGGCTTTGGGCATGTAAGCACAGCAGAGTGCTATAATATATATATATATATATATATATATATATATATATATATACTCACTACAAATCCATGGCAACTCTTTGCAATTTAAAAAATGTTATTTTCTAAATTTTAAATCCAAATTATTACTTATATACATGCATATATTTTTGTTTTTGTTTTTACATTTTATTATTTTCAAATTGTTTTTTTTTTTTTTACTTTTATTTTATTCTATAATTTCTATACTACTTTTTTGGCAATGTCATTTCGTCAGTTCATAAGACGAGCTTCTGTTTTCTTCTTCTTCAGAATCTTCAGCAGCAGGAATACATATCCTACATAATCGTGCATTCCAACCTTTCTTTGTAAATTGGAAATAACTGACATAAGGCATCTGACATCTAATAAGCTAACACGCTACATACTAGACTACAACTGCTTCATATAGTATATCGAGAACAGAAAATTCGACCTTTTCATCTTCATCCAATACTCAACTATCATTTCCTTCTTAAATACCACAAATAATGTATTATTTACGATAAAACTTCACAAAATCTTTGAAAGCTTAAAAAAATTAGAAACACAACAGCCTAGGAAAGTCGTATGAAACAAAAATGATACATAAGCCAGAATTATGAAGTTTTTAAGTTCTGTTTGAAATTTTCTTTTTTTATTTGGTTTAAATAATGCGTTAACAATACTAACGAATAAACAATACTAAAAAATATCAGACATCTAACTTTTTCTGAATTGAAGTTACCGTGGGTAGCAAAACATCTTAGTACGGCAATATATTTTAGAAATTTCATGAATTGGAGACAAAAGTTTGTATGAAGTTTATATGTTTATTTTTTTAATTTATTTCTTTTTTATTGTAAAACAAAAAATTTTTTAATGTTTTTCGTAAAACAAGAGAAAAATAAAGAAAAGTTTCAGATGACTCCATAGGTACCCCCAAGGAGAACATTGAGTAAATTTATTTAGTAGAATATCCCTTAATGTCAAGCACTCCATTTAACCCATTTGTAATTGAATATACAAGTTTTGTTTAGCGTTTTCTGGTGGCACCATTAGCAAGTTTCTCGGTTGACTTTTGTTTGAGGTTTCGTAACAGTTCTTTCAATTGATCTCATAAATACTCTCTTGAAGTCATATCAGGACTTTGTGCAAGAGTATTATGTCTGTGGGCATTTTTTTTTTGTCAAAATATATTGCCGTACTAAGATTTTTGCTGTCCACTGTATATAGTCTCAAAAATTGAAATGCATCATTTTTGATACAAAGCTCGATCTACGGTTAAGGAATCAAAAACACAAAATGCTCATTAAATTGCCTTCATGATTACCTCAACGTGTGTTGGAAAATAAAATGAAAGAATTTTTTCATTCAATCATTCTACCTTTACTGACTTTTGCAGAGCAAAATATTTTTGTTGCATTTTTGTGGCACAATATTTGTGTCTTTAAAAGTTGTTCATATTTTTAAGAGAAACTGCATATTCCATGGGGCATTCCATTCAAGTGAATATTTTTCTATTTTTATGGAATATCTTTACAGCCTTTGCTGCATACATTTCTTTTATGATTTTTTTTAAGGCTTCCAAAGATTGAGGTCAGCCTATCCCATGTGATGAGAAACAGAGAGGCATAAATGAAAATAAAAACGGCTTAAGTGTTAAGGCAATTTTTATTGAAAAATGAATTTCAAGCATAAAGTTTACCGAACATCTCTGAAGTATTTATGGCTGTCAAAATAAAATAAAAAAAGAAGAAGAAAATTGTATTAGCATTACCCCAGTACAAGAAAATTTTATATTTTTGTTTATAACCTTAACCTACATTAAGCATTGAGGCATGATGATAGGAAGTCTATACATTTATAAGAACGTGGTATTATTGTTTGCAAAAGTCTAAGTTAAGCTTTAAACAAATTTAAAAACGGTGTTAAAGTTTTTCAAACACATGAATTTGCCTCAAATAATTGTTGTGGGTGGTATTTCAATGTTGTATTTCGAATATTCACACTTTAATCCCACAACACGCAATTCTGTATTGAAAGGCGCAATTGAGTGTTAAAATGTATTAATTATTGTATGGTTTTTGTTGTTGTTCTTGTTGTTTTAGAGCTCACATACATATATTACAAAAATCACGCCATCTTTAATTATTTAATTACATACACTTGAAACACAATGGGAATAGAGGAATCGCTAAACAAATAGGGCCCCTACTAGTTTTCTAGTTTAGTAAAATTTACTGAAAGCTGAGCTTTTAGAGAAAATTCATTTGTATACAATTGGACAATGAAAAATCGTACTTCACAGCACTGTTCGAATGTAGAATGCTTTTCCTGAAAACCTTTTCCTCCTTTTAAACTGTAGGGCCCCGCCACTTATGTATAAAATTAACACACTCACACCATAAGTGGTGTGAGAAACTGGGTTGAAATCCTGACTAAAGCGTTTGAAATCACCAATTTGAATGCAATACATAGTCTGTTGTAATAATAATTATCAGATAACAAATGATAATGTGTGTGTCTAACCACATCTGTAGTTCTACCAAATCGTTCAATTTATGATAATCCCAATCACACCGTAATGCTCGTAAAATGGACACGTTTGAATCGGAACTTTTAGTGTAAGTGCTCCCATGGGTTGTAATGAAAAATTATATATGTATTGTTACGAAAATGAAAAATCTAGCTACCGGTGTTTTGCTTTTACATCGCTTAACATTAAAGTTATAAACAAACGCTACAAAAACAAAACAATGCAGTAAACAAACATGTTTATAAATTATCGTACGGGTTAACATAACAACAAACAGCAGCATAAAAAAATGATAAGCAAGTCAACAAAAGTACACAAACAACATTACAATAACAAAATGTAAACAACGATGTTTACATTTATGGAGATTTCGATAAGACGAAGTCATGAACATTCGCCTTCAAGAACTTTCATCAGACTGTTTACTTTGCCATATAAAAGGCAAGGTAAAGCAGGCGATTGAGTGAAGTTCAGTCAGTCTTGTGTGAAGACGCGATGTGTTTGAAGAGAGCAATAATTACAAAGATCTGTCGAATAATTGTCTAGTAATTGTTATTGTTTATGCAAAGGGTTTAAACGGAGGAATAACAAAAAAGGTAATCGTTGTTGTTTACATAAAGTTGTGAACAGTGGCATACAGAATTGTGAAAATAATAAAGAATTTTAATTAAAACTAAACAGAAATTAATTTTTATTTTATTTGCAATCTACGAACTCATAGTTTAAACGTTTTTATTTTATTTATTTATTTATTTATTATTAATCAGGGCACAACAAGATAATAATCTTATAAATGAATGTGCTATGGGATTACATCGAAGAAGAAAAAATAATAACAAATCATTGATTATATGAGTAATGAATTGTTTGTTTTTAAAAGGTAAAAACATAATAGTACGTATGTATGAACATGTGTGAAATCAGTTGTCATTTATGCAGTATGATGTGTAAAATCAGCATGGTCGAAATCATTTTAGGCCGATGAGTACCAACTCCTTTTTGGTCTGGATTAGGTGGCTGGGACACCGACGACATGCGGTTTTAATAGGACGGCGCTACGTGCCACAAAGCTCATGTCATATTGGATGACATTATGCTCTAGCGATTTAAGAGCGGAGGAGTTTTATTAAGAATTAGGCGCATGAGATTAAGCTACAAACTACAGCGTTACTCAATGCTAACATAGTCAATCCATGCATTCGGCATTCCAACCAGATTTTCTGCGTATCCCAGGGAAGCCATGACAGACACTCCACACATTATGGCATCAAGAGGTCTTTCAGACGAATAAAGAATTCAATGTTATCTCTCACACATTTTGTTTTATTTTAAATTAAAGATATCAAGCGCTTAATGGAAGCGAAAACTTTCATTTTTGTAGTACAAATTCCTCGTTCTCATTCCATATGAACTAGAAAACTTTACAGAAATTAAATGATTTTTCTTACTTCTTCTACACATTTCCTATGAATTTAACTTCAACTTCATATTTGTTTTTCCATTAACATGAGATTGCTTCCCGCCAACATTTCTTGTCGTTTTCATCTTTCCATACACATTCAACGGAAGTCTAAACATTAGATGTGATTTTAAACTTTAAGTCTTGCATTAGAAAATACTCATGTGTAGTGGATGTAGCTCAAGTATTTTAGTTGTTTTGTAAAGTTTTTTACTCCTCTCCTTTTTGTTTCCTTTAAAATCATAATATTGCTGAACAAATGTAACAAAAAGAAAAAGAATTTTGCATCGAAAGGAAGAAAATGAAAAAAAAATTCTTTCATTTTAACAAGTTGTACTTCACTTTAAGGCTCTTCAGTTTCATTTATTTCTTAATACATATGGCTTTTGGTTTTTATTTAAAAACGAAAACGAAACTCAAGAAAAACATTTTCAAGTTTAAAGATTTGAAATAAAAAAATGTTTTAAATTCCATTTGCCTTGGTGGCATTGTTTGGCATAGAGCCGATCACTCATTTGTTACAACGATAGCAAAACTATTAGGTCTTCCCACAGGACTACAGTACTTTGTCATTTGTTAAACTAGGACGTTGTACAATGGGTCAATTCGTCTTAATTCAAATTGTCTTAATTGACAAGTACACGTCCTCTAACCTAACCTAACCTAACCTAACCTTGCCAGTTGTTAACGGCCTTCTTGTAGATGTAACATCTGTCAAATTACCATGAGCGACCATAGACAACGACAAGTGTTCGACAAATTGGACCAGTCGTCAATTAAAGCTAATTTTCATCGAAAAATCAACTTCAGCGGTGAGATCCTTTTCTGGATTACTGGGTACAATACCAATCCATACAAGATCCAAAAGCATTAAAATTGCATCTCGAGAAAGTCACTGTTTGATGTGCATTTACAGCTGGTGGCGTCATCTATTTCTTGTTCTTTGAATATCACTTTGGTCAGACCATCACTGTCGACGTCCAGCCCAATAAGCCGATGACAACTATAACTTTTATGACCTGAATTAGATAATCTGGGTACCAACGAAATGTGGTGCCAGTTACTATGTACCACACAACTCATACCACAATGAATATTATTTGCGAGCAATTTGAGGACACGATTTTCTCAATTGAAGGTAATGTGAACTGGCGCCCTAGATTGTGGGATTTGACTCCTTTAGACTTGTTCTTGTGGGGCTATCTTAAGTCGCAAATATATTCGAATAAGCCACAGAAAAAGTTTATCCTCAGAGCCAATATAAATATAACCCATCTCATCGAAGAAATTCACAGACTGATTTATGAATGGGGCCTGGAATAGTTGGCAACTGACACAAATTTTCATCGAAAACTCATCATCGCGATTAGTTCTATTACTGGATGAATGGGTATGTGAACAAACAAAATGGTTGAATTTAGGACGATAGGAATCCACATGACTTTAAGAGCGTTCAATACATACCGAAAAATTCACAGTTTGGTGTGGAAATTGGACTGGAGGCGTCATCAGCCCATATTTCATTGAAAACGACTGTGGACAGATCAACACTGTTACTAAAAAGCACTGTAGGTTAATGATTAACAACTTTTTTTTGTCTTAATTTGATGATTTGCACACCAACGACATGTGTCTTTAACAGGACTGCGCTACGTGCCCCTCAGATCTTTGGATATCCTGCACAAGTGAGTTGAGGACATGGTCATCCCACATGCCACAGCGGTCCTCAAAGGCAACAGAACCAATATCGGCGGGACAATTTCGCCAGAATTATACGCCAGTGTCATTGAATATTGAACATTTCAAATACAATCCACTCAAGGGAGACTTAGCAGGCATTTGAACGATGTTATATTCCACACTTAATGGCATCAATAGGTCTCTCAAACGAATAAAAGTTTTCGATAGTAGAACACATACACGCTTTGTGTTATTTCAATTTAAATATAGGAAGCGCTTAATAAAAGACCCTACAGACTCTCAGTTTTGCCCTCAGTACCTCTCGGTACTGTAGCAGAATCTGGTTTTGGTATTCAATCATAAACTGCGGGACGAATTCATTTTCAAGAACATATTTTACACTGAAGTCGACGTAGTCTAGTAGGCAGTACGTTGGCTTATTAGACGAGAGGCCTTGTTTCAAACCCTAGGTCAGACATCTATAACAAAACAAAATATGATGGCGACTACTTCTCAGTAGATTTCTGCCATGAAAAGTTTCTCAAAAATCTGTCGCTCGCAGTCGAAAGTAGACCATAGGACCTGCCACTCGTGGGTAAAATTAGCATACACAACATAGGTGTTGCGAGAAGCTAGGTTGTTATCCTGACTAATGGGTTGTAATAATCACTTAAACACGGTATAAAATAGAACTTTGTATATTTTTAATTATTTATCCCAAAAATTATAATTATCCCACACTTGCAGCTTTACATTACATTATAACAATTGGTTTTCAATCTCCATTTGCAAATGCTTGATTATAGGCTCTGAAATGTCTGTTTTTGGCATTTTACCTTCGCCTGATATTAAATACATTACATTTTTGGTTATTATAATTTAATTAAATAATTATCTCCCATATGCATTAAAGAAAATTATTTAATACTATGAAAAAGAAAAAAAATAGAACATTATGTTTATCATGTTATAATTACCTGCCTAAAAATATGCACGATTTTTTCCTATAATTACACACCAAAAAATATGCAACACAATACACTGCATTGCATGTGGATAGCGAGTATCAATTAAGCATATTCCATACGACCAACACAGAAATTTTGAAAAAAAATGTTTTTTTTAAATCACGTTGCAATTAAAATAATCAATTCCCTGTGTTATTTAATACAAAATTAAATTAAAAACAAAAAAACAAAACATGTTTTTTACGCCGATAATTATAATTCCATCCATTTTATTTAATACTGTTTTTGGTTTTGAAATAAAAATTTTATGAGTTTCCAACGCCGTTACGCAATTGGGAATAGGTTTTGTCCATGATGGTGGTAATTTTAAACATAATTTTAGTGAAATTCTTTTTATGGCTCAAATGTGTTTTGAAAATAAAAATTGAATGATATTTCCGCCTAACGTTTCACAGTTTATATATATATACTCACTACAAATCCATGGCAACTCTTTGCAATTTAAAAAATGTTATTTTCTAAATTTTAAATCCAAATTATTACTTATATACATGCATATATTTTTGTTTTTGTTTTTACATTTTATTATTTTCAAATTGTTTTTTTTTTTTTTACTTTTATTTTATTCTATAATTTCTATACTACTTTTTTGGCAATGTCATTTCGTCAGTTCATAAGACGAGCTTCTGTTTTCTTCTTCTTCAGAATCTTCAGCAGCAGGAATACATATCCTACATAATCGTGCATTCCAACCTTTCTTTGTAAATTGGAAATAACTGACATAAGGCATCTGACATCTAATAAGCTAACACGCTACATACTAGACTACAACTGCTTCATATAGTATATCGAGAACAGAAAATTCGACCTTTTCATCTTCATCCAATACTCAACTATCATTTCCTTCTTAAATACCACAAATAATGTATTATTTACGATAAAACTTCACAAAATCTTTGAAAGCTTAAAAAAATTAGAAACACAACAGCCTAGGAAAGTCGTATGAAACAAAAATGATACATAAGCCAGAATTATGAAGTTTTTAAGTTCTGTTTGAAATTTTCTTTTTTTATTTGGTTTAAATAATGCGTTAACAATACTAACGAATAAACAATACTAAAAAATATCAGACATCTAACTTTTTCTGAATTGAAGTTACCGTGGGTAGCAAAACATCTTAGTACGGCAATATATTTTAGAAATTTCATGAATTGGAGACAAAAGTTTGTATGAAGTTTATATGTTTATTTTTTTAATTTATTTCTTTTTTATTGTAAAACAAAAAATTTTTTAATGTTTTTCGTAAAACAAGAGAAAAATAAAGAAAAGTTTCAGATGACTCCATAGGTACCCCCAAGGAGAACATTGAGTAAATTTATTTAGTAGAATATCCCTTAATGTCAAGCACTCCATTTAACCCATTTGTAATTGAATATACAAGTTTTGTTTAGCGTTTTCTGGTGGCACCATTAGCAAGTTTCTCGGTTGACTTTTGTTTGAGGTTTCGTAACAGTTCTTTCAATTGATCTCATAAATACTCTCTTGAAGTCATATCAGGACTTTGTGCAAGAGTATTATGTCTGTGGGCATTTTTTTTTTGTCAAAATATATTGCCGTACTAAGATTTTTGCTGTCCACTGTATATAGTCTCAAAAATTGAAATGCATCATTTTTGATACAAAGCTCGATCTACGGTTAAGGAATCAAAAACACAAAATGCTCATTAAATTGCCTTCATGATTACCTCAACGTGTGTTGGAAAATAAAATGAAAGAATTTTTTCATTCAATCATTCTACCTTTACTGACTTTTGCAGAGCAAAATATTTTTGTTGCATTTTTGTGGCACAATATTTGTGTCTTTAAAAGTTGTTCATATTTTTAAGAGAAACTGCATATTCCATGGGGCATTCCATTCAAGTGAATATTTTTCTATTTTTATGGAATATCTTTACAGCCTTTGCTGCATACATTTCTTTTATGATTTTTTTTAAGGCTTCCAAAGATTGAGGTCAGCCTATCCCATGTGATGAGAAACAGAGAGGCATAAATGAAAATAAAAACGGCTTAAGTGTTAAGGCAATTTTTATTGAAAAATGAATTTCAAGCATAAAGTTTACCGAACATCTCTGAAGTATTTATGGCTGTCAAAATAAAATAAAAAAAGAAGAAGAAAATTGTATTAGCATTACCCCAGTACAAGAAAATTTTATATTTTTGTTTATAACCTTAACCTACATTAAGCATTGAGGCATGATGATAGGAAGTCTATACATTTATAAGAACGTGGTATTATTGTTTGCAAAAGTCTAAGTTAAGCTTTAAACAAATTTAAAAACGGTGTTAAAGTTTTTCAAACACATGAATTTGCCTCAAATAATTGTTGTGGGTGGTATTTCAATGTTGTATTTCGAATATTCACACTTTAATCCCACAACACGCAATTCTGTATTGAAAGGCGCAATTGAGTGTTAAAATGTATTAATTATTGTATGGTTTTTGTTGTTGTTCTTGTTGTTTTAGAGCTCACATACATATATTACAAAAATCACGCCATCTTTAATTATTTAATTACATACACTTGAAACACAATGGGAATAGAGGAATCGCTAAACAAATAGGGCCCCTACTAGTTTTCTAGTTTAGTAAAATTTACTGAAAGCTGAGCTTTTAGAGAAAATTCATTTGTATACAATTGGACAATGAAAAATCGTACTTCACAGCACTGTTCGAATGTAGAATGCTTTTCCTGAAAACCTTTTCCTCCTTTTAAACTGTAGGGCCCCGCCACTTATGTATAAAATTAACACACTCACACCATAAGTGGTGTGAGAAACTGGGTTGAAATCCTGACTAAAGCGTTTGAAATCACCAATTTGAATGCAATACATAGTCTGTTGTAATAATAATTATCAGATAACAAATGATAATGTGTGTGTCTAACCACATCTGTAGTTCTACCAAATCGTTCAATTTATGATAATCCCAATCACACCGTAATGCTCGTAAAATGGACACGTTTGAATCGGAACTTTTAGTGTAAGTGCTCCCATGGGTTGTAATGAAAAATTATATATGTATTGTTACGAAAATGAAAAATCTAGCTACCGGTGTTTTGCTTTTACATCGCTTAACATTAAAGTTATAAACAAACGCTACAAAAACAAAACAATGCAGTAAACAAACATGTTTATAAATTATCGTACGGGTTAACATAACAACAAACAGCAGCATAAAAAAATGATAAGCAAGTCAACAAAAGTACACAAACAACATTACAATAACAAAATGTAAACAACGATGTTTACATTTATGGAGATTTCGATAAGACGAAGTCATGAACATTCGCCTTCAAGAACTTTCATCAGACTGTTTACTTTGCCATATAAAAGGCAAGGTAAAGCAGGCGATTGAGTGAAGTTCAGTCAGTCTTGTGTGAAGACGCGATGTGTTTGAAGAGAGCAATAATTACAAAGATCTGTCGAATAATTGTCTAGTAATTGTTATTGTTTATGCAAAGGGTTTAAACGGAGGAATAACAAAAAAGGTAATCGTTGTTGTTTACATAAAGTTGTGAACAGTGGCATACAGAATTGTGAAAATAATAAAGAATTTTAATTAAAACTAAACAGAAATTAATTTTTATTTTATTTGCAATCTACGAACTCATAGTTTAAACGTTTTTATTTTATTTATTTATTTATTTATTATTAATCAGGGCACAACAAGATAATAATCTTATAAATGAATGTGCTATGGGATTACATCGAAGAAGAAAAAATAATAACAAATCATTGATTATATGAGTAATGAATTGTTTGTTTTTAAAAGGTAAAAACATAATAGTACGTATGTATGAACATGTGTGAAATCAGTTGTCATTTATGCAGTATGATGTGTAAAATCAGCATGGTCGAAATCATTTTAGGCCGATGAGTACCAACTCCTTTTTGGTCTGGATTAGGTGGCTGGGACACCGACGACATGCGGTTTTAATAGGACGGCGCTACGTGCCACAAAGCTCATGTCATATTGGATGACATTATGCTCTAGCGATTTAAGAGCGGAGGAGTTTTATTAAGAATTAGGCGCATGAGATTAAGCTACAAACTACAGCGTTACTCAATGCTAACATAGTCAATCCATGCATTCGGCATTCCAACCAGATTTTCTGCGTATCCCAGGGAAGCCATGACAGACACTCCACACATTATGGCATCAAGAGGTCTTTCAGACGAATAAAGAATTCAATGTTATCTCTCACACATTTTGTTTTATTTTAAATTAAAGATATCAAGCGCTTAATGGAAGCGAAAACTTTCATTTTTGTAGTACAAATTCCTCGTTCTCATTCCATATGAACTAGAAAACTTTACAGAAATTAAATGATTTTTCTTACTTCTTCTACACATTTCCTATGAATTTAACTTCAACTTCATATTTGTTTTTCCATTAACATGAGATTGCTTCCCGCCAACATTTCTTGTCGTTTTCATCTTTCCATACACATTCAACGGAAGTCTAAACATTAGATGTGATTTTAAACTTTAAGTCTTGCATTAGAAAATACTCATGTGTAGTGGATGTAGCTCAAGTATTTTAGTTGTTTTGTAAAGTTTTTTACTCCTCTCCTTTTTGTTTCCTTTAAAATCATAATATTGCTGAACAAATGTAACAAAAAGAAAAAGAATTTTGCATCGAAAGGAAGAAAATGAAAAAAAAATTCTTTCATTTTAACAAGTTGTACTTCACTTTAAGGCTCTTCAGTTTCATTTATTTCTTAATACATATGGCTTTTGGTTTTTATTTAAAAACGAAAACGAAACTCAAGAAAAACATTTTCAAGTTTAAAGATTTGAAATAAAAAAATGTTTTAAATTCCATTTGCCTTGGTGGCATTGTTTGGCATAGAGCCGATCACTCATTTGTTACAACGATAGCAAAACTATTAGGTCTTCCCACAGGACTACAGTACTTTGTCATTTGTTAAACTAGGACGTTGTACAATGGGTCAATTCGTCTTAATTCAAATTGTCTTAATTGACAAGTACACGTCCTCTAACCTAACCTAACCTAACCTAACCTTGCCAGTTGTTAACGGCCTTCTTGTAGATGTAACATCTGTCAAATTACCATGAGCGACCATAGACAACGACAAGTGTTCGACAAATTGGACCAGTCGTCAATTAAAGCTAATTTTCATCGAAAAATCAACTTCAGCGGTGAGATCCTTTTCTGGATTACTGGGTACAATACCAATCCATACAAGATCCAAAAGCATTAAAATTGCATCTCGAGAAAGTCACTGTTTGATGTGCATTTACAGCTGGTGGCGTCATCTATTTCTTGTTCTTTGAATATCACTTTGGTCAGACCATCACTGTCGACGTCCAGCCCAATAAGCCGATGACAACTATAACTTTTATGACCTGAATTAGATAATCTGGGTACCAACGAAATGTGGTGCCAGTTACTATGTACCACACAACTCATACCACAATGAATATTATTTGCGAGCAATTTGAGGACACGATTTTCTCAATTGAAGGTAATGTGAACTGGCGCCCTAGATTGTGGGATTTGACTCCTTTAGACTTGTTCTTGTGGGGCTATCTTAAGTCGCAAATATATTCGAATAAGCCACAGAAAAAGTTTATCCTCAGAGCCAATATAAATATAACCCATCTCATCGAAGAAATTCACAGACTGATTTATGAATGGGGCCTGGAATAGTTGGCAACTGACACAAATTTTCATCGAAAACTCATCATCGCGATTAGTTCTATTACTGGATGAATGGGTATGTGAACAAACAAAATGGTTGAATTTAGGACGATAGGAATCCACATGACTTTAAGAGCGTTCAATACATACCGAAAAATTCACAGTTTGGTGTGGAAATTGGACTGGAGGCGTCATCAGCCCATATTTCATTGAAAACGACTGTGGACAGATCAACACTGTTACTAAAAAGCACTGTAGGTTAATGATTAACAACTTTTTTTTGTCTTAATTTGATGATTTGCACACCAACGACATGTGTCTTTAACAGGACTGCGCTACGTGCCCCTCAGATCTTTGGATATCCTGCACAAGTGAGTTGAGGACATGGTCATCCCACATGCCACAGCGGTCCTCAAAGGCAACAGAACCAATATCGGCGGGACAATTTCGCCAGAATTATACGCCAGTGTCATTGAATATTGAACATTTCAAATACAATCCACTCAAGGGAGACTTAGCAGGCATTTGAACGATGTTATATTCCACACTTAATGGCATCAATAGGTCTCTCAAACGAATAAAAGTTTTCGATAGTAGAACACATACACGCTTTGTGTTATTTCAATTTAAATATAGGAAGCGCTTAATAAAAGACCCTACAGACTCTCAGTTTTGCCCTCAGTACCTCTCGGTACTGTAGCAGAATCTGGTTTTGGTATTCAATCATAAACTGCGGGACGAATTCATTTTCAAGAACATATTTTACACTGAAGTCGACGTAGTCTAGTAGGCAGTACGTTGGCTTATTAGACGAGAGGCCTTGTTTCAAACCCTAGGTCAGACATCTATAACAAAACAAAATATGATGGCGACTACTTCTCAGTAGATTTCTGCCATGAAAAGTTTCTCAAAAATCTGTCGCTCGCAGTCGAAAGTAGACCATAGGACCTGCCACTCGTGGGTAAAATTAGCATACACAACATAGGTGTTGCGAGAAGCTAGGTTGTTATCCTGACTAATGGGTTGTAATAATCACTTAAACACGGTATAAAATAGAACTTTGTATATTTTTAATTATTTATCCCAAAAATTATAATTATCCCACACTTGCAGCTTTACATTACATTATAACAATTGGTTTTCAATCTCCATTTGCAAATGCTTGATTATAGGCTCTGAAATGTCTGTTTTTGGCATTTTACCTTCGCCTGATATTAAATACATTACATTTTTGGTTATTATAATTTAATTAAATAATTATCTCCCATATGCATTAAAGAAAATTATTTAATACTATGAAAAAGAAAAAAAATAGAACATTATGTTTATCATGTTATAATTACCTGCCTAAAAATATGCACGATTTTTTCCTATAATTACACACCAAAAAATATGCAACACAATACACTGCATTGCATGTGGATAGCGAGTATCAATTAAGCATATTCCATACGACCAACACAGAAATTTTGAAAAAAAATGTTTTTTTTAAATCACGTTGCAATTAAAATAATCAATTCCCTGTGTTATTTAATACAAAATTAAATTAAAAACAAAAAAACAAAACATGTTTTTTACGCCGATAATTATAATTCCATCCATTTTATTTAATACTGTTTTTGGTTTTGAAATAAAAATTTTATGAGTTTCCAACGCCGTTACGCAATTGGGAATAGGTTTTGTCCATGATGGTGGTAATTTTAAACATAATTTTAGTGAAATTCTTTTTATGGCTCAAATGTGTTTTGAAAATAAAAATTGAATGATATTTCCGCCTAACGTTTCACAGTTTTCATATGACCATAAGGCTATAATGGTAGCTAGAATAATGGATTGGACTTTGAGAAGAGAATTAATAACTAAACTAAGCCTCACAAAAAATAATCCAAAAGCCTTAAATCGTTTGATCAAGTTCAACAGATTAATTTATGTAAACAAAAATTAGGTTAGAGGCGTTCGATAGTTCTTGTCATTCACCGCAGCGGGAGCTACATGCACATTTTTTAAGAAATAAGGACCAATAATGTCTCTTGCACACGCAAATAGTTAATCTTAATGGATGATACTTTAAAGGCTTTGGAATTGAGTTCTCTCCAAATTAATGGCAAAAATTTTCATCTTCAACCAGTTTAAGAAAACGCAATCAGCAAAAATGTGACGCAAACAATGGTCGCCTAGCGAGTGGTTCGAATCATTCATCAAAATTTACAGTCTTCGTTTTTGTTGCATTTACAAAAAAAGAAGAATGAAAAAGACAAAGACAGCAAGCGAACACACAACCTTCTAGTGAGTATTGTAGTGTTCGTACGCGAATTATACTTATTTTGTGATTCTTGTAAATGTTGAGTAAAGGAGAGTCGAAATCAACAACATTATACGTGTTGTTAAGTATGAGTACGATGAGTACTTCAAACTTTGAATATGAGTAGTAAGAGCATGATATTAAAATAAGTATGAATTCGTATAAGTATCAGAAATAATGAGTATGATTCGAATCTACACATCTTTCTGAATACTCATTGCTGATCTCTGGTACTCATGCACCAACATCATACTCGTACATAATCATCATTCTCATACCTCACCATCGCACTCATACATCGGCATCATTATCATACATCATCATCTTACTTATACATCATCAGCACGTTCATACATAATACCATTATACTCACACATACATCATCATCATACTCTTACATCATTATCACACTCGTAAACCATCAAATTGAAGTCGCCGTAGTCGAGTAGGTAGTGTGTTGGGTTATTAGACTTAAAACCAGGGTTCGAGCCCCAGGCCAGGCATCAAAAAAAAATACAAAAAGTATTTCTTCGGCGACTTTCTCTCAGCAGATTTCTGGCAAAAACACTGAGAGTAAATAAAATTGCCATGAAAAGTTTCTCAAAAATCTGTCGTTCGGAGTCGACTTTAAACTGTAGGTCCCGCCACTCTTGTGTAAAATTAACACACACAACATAATTGGTGTGAGAAACTAGGTCGTAATCCTGACTGAAGGGTTGTAATGACCAATTATGTATGTATGTAAACTATCATACATCATCATCATACTCTTACATTATCATCATGATTACAAATCACAGATCTCAGACATCCTCATCACTCTCATATATCATCAATACATCATTCACACTCATACATCATTAGCACACTCATACATCATGATCACACTCATGCATCCAAGTGATCGAAAGATAAAAACCTCGAGTTCGACAGCAAATCGACATTTCGACGATCTTCTTCAACACTAAGCGATCCATCTGCAATATTCTCTTAGCCATGAACATTTCTCAATCTTGTTGATGGTTGGCAATCGAAACGAGTAAAATTAGTTTGGAAAGCGAGCATTAATTGCACGAATTACTCGCTCACTAGACCGACTGTCTGGAACATATGTAAAATAGACGAAATTCTTTGAGGATTCCATGAAAATTTTTTTAATTTTTAAGCGTTGTCTGGTGTTCAATGATTCGTAATCAATTTTACAGCGGCTTTGGAATATTAACTGTTTTTATAAATTAAGATTTGGCCACATAGTTAATATAAAAAAAAGTACAAGAACTGGAGTTGAATAACTAAGTAATCCAGGCAACACATAAAATTCTGAGATTCTATTTAAAATTTTATTTTTGTTTTTGCTTTAATTTTCGTTTTTATTGATGAGAAATTCAAGAAATTAAACTTCTTCTTTACAACATTCGACACCCTTTTCTAGAAATTAACTGCATTAGATTTTATTTTTGGTTTCCATTTTCTATTTTATTTGCTTTCTTAGGTTTTTATGCCATTTTGGGTAATAAAATCAACAACAAAATTTGAAGGTGAAAAGAAAATAAAACAAAAAACAAAAAATTTCACTTGATACCGGAAAAGAAAATTGGAAAACAAAATAAAAAGTTACGGAAAAACTTTTTGTTTATGATTTGCAATAAAGTATAGAAATAAATTAATCTGTAGGGAATATTGAAAACCATAAAGTACTTGCTTTCTCCATTGCAATTTCATTATTTATTCTGTTGTGAAATACGATTTCGATTTAGAAAAAAAATAGGACATAAAAAACCATCAGTTTAAATTGTTTTATGGGTAAAAATAAACTTTAAAAAGTTGTTTAAAAATGCCAGCTTTTATTGCAAAAAATAATTATTACAGTGCAATACAATACAAACAATACAAACTTGCATTGTCTAAAATTGTTCGTTTTAAAAACATTCCAATCAAACCACAGAACACTTTACAAAGGCCCTTAATCTAAACAAAGTGTGTGTATTGAAAACAATAACTTCGATTTACATTTTTGAAAGACAATAAATTTTTACCCTCAGGGGCTATTAAACCATGATGGTTATCGCAGGTGTTTGGTGCAACAAAAGCTGGAAAATTAACTTTACTTTTATGCATAATTTCTCTAACACAATTGAAATATTTCTATCTACAAAATAAATAACTGGCCGGGTTCTAACCTCATACACAAAGCTTTTTATTTTTTACAATTTGTATTTTCTTCACTTTGTAGTCAAACATTTTAATCACACGTCATCAGCACTCTCATACATCACCATTATACTCATACTTCAGTATCACACTCACACATCATCTCCACACACCTACATCATCATCATACTCATATATCAGCATCACATTCATATGTACATCATAATTACACTCATATATCAGCATCACACTCAAACATCATCATCACCACGTAGTCGAAGAACAAAGACCAACAATTTCAATACGACGATGAATCGAAAATTCGACATTTTCTTTAACACTTGGCGATCCATCAATAATATTGTTACGAAAATGGAAACGGTGTATACATCGTTTAACATTAAAATTAGCAAAAGCTACACAACCAAATACAACGAACTTGTTACAAGTAAACCAACAACATCAGTACGAAATAAAAGGCGATAGACAAGTAAGCGAGAACGCAACAACAACTAATGTGAAGACAATACACAAACAACAATGAAGTCACGAGTAAGCAGGCACCGAGTAATAAGAATTCAGTCAATCTTGTGTGAAGAGAGGAGTCGTGGTTTGAAGATCTCCGTTGAAAAGATCTGCGTTGTAGGCAAAGAAGAATAGCGAACAAGCAATTATTGTTATATACGTCAAGTTGTAAACAGTGGCACACACAAATAGTGCGAACAATAAAGAATTTAATTGAAACTAAACACCGATTTATATTTATTTTGTTTCCAATCAACGAACTCATATTTTAAACGTTTTTAAAAAGGTAAAAACGTAACAATATACTATTTGATACGCATATTTCTTTGTCTTATTAATCGAAAAGAGTAAAATTAGTGCAAACACGATCAATAACTGCACAAATTACTCTCTCACTAGACTGATTATTTTGCCCATAAAATTGACGAAATTCTTTTCTTTTCATCAAGGGCATCATCTTCCTTGTGAAATTCCAATGAATTTTAAAAAGTTTAACAATTTCCGGTGTTTTTTTACAATTCACATGCCCATAGTTTAGATTTTAATTTTCTTTGATTTTTTAGAAGACAGAATCAGTGTAGAAGGAAAGTTTAGAACTCATACAAAACAGAAAACTAAAAATAAATCAAATTGAATTCAAAAGCAACTTTAACTACTGTTAAGAGCAACTAAATAGTAAACAAAATTGAATTTAATACACAGAAGGAACTTTTAACAAAAACTCCATTTCTATTCACTTGCCTTCTGCTGTGGAAATAAAAGGAAGAGATAAAAACACAAACAAGACCAGCAAATACATATTCAATTACATTTACGAGTGGTTTTACTTTTCATATACGAATAGTAATATGATGGTTATGTCGCTATGTTTACAGTGTATTTACTTGTAAATAATGTGAATGTATGTGTATGAGTAAGCACAAGCTATGTGTGAATGTAGGTAATTCCTATATGTGCACACAAACTGAGTTAAATTTATTAAATAAACCACACAAGTTTGGTCACCAAAGAGTTGCTTAAGATATTTAAGATGGCTATTCCTTCTCTGAATTTCTCGGTAAATGTAATTGCACACTACATAAGGTATTCGTAATAGAGATTGTTTTTAGTGAGTACCAAATTCTATTCTCAGAATTACACTCAACGTAATCAATCGCCTTCCATAATAGATTTCTTAATAAATTCCTTAGGCTATATATCGAATTCTGTCAAATTAGTTGTCATTTACTCCGTCTGTATTGCTAAACCACCATGGCCGAACTAAGCACTCAACAATACGGGCAAATAATAAAATTGTTTTATCAAATTGGGTGTTACGTTCAGGCAAGGTACCGTGCACTTTACCCATTTTATGATCGTCATAATCGTCCAACGAGAAGACTACTCGCAATCTGATGGATAATTTCGTGTCCAATAGTCCATTAGACATACATACATACATAATTGGTCATTACAACCTTTCAGTCAGGATTACGACTTAGTTGGTCCATTAGACACGTACGTCAATTAAACGCCAGAGTTGCTTAAAATATCAGAGCTGGTTATAAGAGACTGTAGTAGACTCTGAGGCAGAAGTCTGCCTTTCTTACTTAATTGATCATTACAGTCATTAAGTCAGGATTACAACCTAGCTTCTCACACCACCCATGGTGTGTGTGTTTATTTTATGCATGAGCGGCGAAACCTACAGTTTAAAGTCAATTCCGAATGACAGTTTTTTGAAAAACTTTTCATGGCAATTTTATTACATTCTCAGAGTTTCTGCCGAAATCTCCTGAGCGGAAGTCGCCAAAGAAATATTTTTTCATATTTCGTTTTGTTCGAGATGTTTGGGCTAGGGTTTAAGCCGACTCTCTTCTTACTAAACTACTCGTCGTTTCGCAAACCACAAGCTGGGAATTTTGCGACGGAACTTGGGTCTGTACCCACACAAAATTCAACTGTCACAAATAACTATGTTTGCAATTGGCTACTGATCCTATCTGTCATCGAAAAATCATCCTTAGCGATGAGACTAATTTGTTAACGAAAGAGGACCCGAACATACAAAATGGTTGAATTTGAGACGGAATCAATCCACATGGGATCCAATGCGTGCAATGTATTCCAAAAAAGTCACTGTTTGATTACATTGGCCCACTGGCCCATTTTTAAAAACTTATAATAATTGTGGTTTGAAGATCTCCGTTGTAAAAATCTGCCGAACAATTGTTAGTATTTACGCAAGCAAGAGTGTAAAGAAGAATAACGAACAAAACAAATGGTTGTTGTTACATCAAGTTGTGAACAGTTTTATCTAAAACTAAACACAAATTTATTTTTATTTTACTTGCAATTAACGAACTCATGTTTTAAACGTTTTTGAAAAGGAAAAACGTAACAATGTATTAGGGGTTCGGAGTTCATAAGTTTTTGGTTGTAGATAGCTTGATCTTTGCAGTTTTTTCCAGGGAAGTGAAAACCATCTTTCATGTGTACAGGTCCACACTGTCCAGGTATTACTATTAAGTGTTGGCGGTTGTTGAGTTCTCATTTTCTGTCAGTTTTAATGGAAATCTGCAAAATCAAGATGACTGCAGTACCACCATTCATGTTGGTAAGTGGATAGTTCCCTAGAAGGTCGTTCTTATCTACGGATTCTATAAAGGTTTAAACGCTCGCATTGGGGGTTTAATCTCTAACCTAACCTAAGACACCAAAAGCAATCTGTCCTTACTTGCATGCGAATTCCAAACCTTTATGTTACAAACTTTACACCACTTACAAATATATTGGGTTGTAGGTCATGAAATGAAAATCAAAAAGTAACCTTTTTTATTCATATTTTCGTTTTATTGCATTGTAAAACAATTTATAGTTCCCACGTATTTATTGCTCTGCTCTAGCAAGTTTATTAAACATATTTTTGGGAGGGTAGATGGAAGAAGCAGCACTTAAAGATGTTATTGGCCTCAGGGATAACTTTATTGTTTCTGTTTCATTACTTCTTTGCTATTGTAAATGGTAAATCCTTAATAAGAAAAAGGTTAATAACTTAATAAAAAAAACAATAACAAATTTGGTAATAAAAATACAATTTTAAGAATGTTTTTCAAAAATGCAACATAAAATGAAAAATTATGTTTTTAATCTCTGTGACTTTCTTTAGAATTTCTGAAGAATTGTTGAAAATGATGAGAATTTGCTGCAAGGTCGTTTCTGTTGGTACTGTAAGAGACTGAAATGAAACTTTATTTATAAAGGAATGTCTTTAATTTTCTTTTTTCCCAGTAGGAGTTATTGCTTCTTTCAATTCGAAATTGGTCATTCAAACAGTGGCGTCATGACAACGACCAGGGTAGCCAACAAATATATCTAAAAATCTGATATTACTATCAACCACAGCCTGAAATGGAAATGGAACTGATTAAAAAATAAAATAAAGTTAAGTATTTTTACCAGTGCTATTACGGAATATGTACCCTTACGATTAAAGTAACTGATACTATTTCTTGGAGGCTGCAATATTTTAAAATGTGTGCAGTCAATACCCAAAACAAAAGGAAACGGACGAAACCTTAACAACTCGAAACCTTCCATAACAGTCCTTTGGCTTGCTGCCGTATTTGGAAATTGAACTATTTGTTTTTGTTTAGATATTAACGTACACAGCGAAAAAAAACTTCTATAACAAGTTTCCATTCCAATATTAAAACGGTCGCTCACCTCGCGAAAGCTGTTTTGGTTGCCTAGTTTCCATAAAGTAATGTAAAGGTTCATTTTTAATGGTATTCCGGGACGGCCTGTATGGCTCTTCATCCAAAATGGGGCTAGCAAGGAATGTAATTTCTAAAAGAAGATGGTATTAATTATATCGTACCAAATAATAAACGTCACTTTACCTGGTAGGTCGCAATATTCATTCTGAAGTGACTAAAGAAAACTTCGTCCGGCATTTCTTCAATAACAGAAGCAAAATTCTTGTTTTTTGGTATTTTCCTTTGAATATGCTGTTGAACTAGAAAAAGCACAAAACGTTTTCTTTTTAAAATATTTCTAGCATTCATTATTTGGCTCCTAGAGTTATTTGCACTGCACAAATCCAAAAAACTTTCAAAAATAATTTTGTTTGCTGTCATTGTTCCTTTTCACAAATTCTTTATAATAATGCAAAGCAAACATATGTTCCTAAACGTCAATAGTGTTGAAAAGTTTAATATGACAATGCAATTTGCTTTTCAGTGTTGCAAAGTACTACTGCTTGATTTTAACACAACTTTAACTTTGCATTCAGATGTTTAGGAAAGCAGCCGATATGTTATTGTTACGTTTTTACCTTTTAAAAAAGTTTAAAATATGAGCCCGTAGATTTTAAATAAAATAAGAATAAATTTGTGCTTAGTTTTAATTAAATTCTTTATTATTTGCACAATTCTGTGTGCGACTGTTCACAACTTGATGTAAACAACAACAATTGCTCTTCCTTGTTATTCCTCTGTTGACACCCTTTGCGTTACAATAACAATATTTGTAACCTTCAAACCACGAATACTCTCTTCAAACGCACCGCGCCTTCACACAAGACTGACTGAACTTCACCGACGCACTCACCTGCTTTGCCTTGCCTTTTATATGGCATGTTAAACAGTTTGATGAATGTTTTTGAAAGCGAATGTTCGTGGCTTTGCCTTCTCTAAATCTCTATAAATGTAAACGTCGTTATTATTGGTTGCGTATTTTGTTTACATTCAGATGCAGATACATTCGTATGCTTTTTCAGTATCTAAGTAAGCCAACGTAAGGTGCATCTCAGGCATTGAATTTAAAGTATTGTCTTCGAATAAATCACCACTAAGTTCCATGTCTAGTAGGTAGTGTGTTGACTGCTCAAACCTCGGACACATATATACATAATTGGTCATTACAACCCTTCAGTCAGGATTACGACCTAGTTTCGCACACCACTTTTGTCGTGTGTGTTAATGTTATACATGAGTGGCGTGACCTACAGTTTAACGTCGACTCCGAACGACAGATTTTTTGAGAAACTTTTCATGGAAATTTTATTTACTTGCAGAGTTTTTGCCAGAAATCTGCTGAGAGGAAGTCGCCAAAAAAATACTTTTTATATTTTGTTTTGATGTCTTGTTTGGGGTTTGAACCCTGGCTTTTCGTCTAATAAGCCAACACATTACCTACTAGACTACGGCGACTTCATCTACAACATCTACTATAAAAACGAAATTTGAAAAAAAATACGTCGGCGATTTCCTCTCGACTTAAACTGTCCGTGCCGCCCCTCATGTATAAAATTATCACACACAAACAGCTTAAGTGTGAGGTGCTAGGTCGTAAGCCTAACTGAAGCGTTGTATGACGAATTGTATATGTACATATGTATATAAGTTCAATCCTCCCTCAATTCCTTCTTATTGCAGCAGTAAATATTTGTATATTTTAGCGAAACTATTTAAACTTCTATTGCATTGGCTTGTAATAATACGCTGCTAATATAGTAAAGTGTGGAGATGTGTAGTGTAGCAGCAAATTGTGTTTATTAGCCTGTTGAGTTATTGTCCCAGTTTATTTTCATTTTAAGCTGTACAATATGGAATATATTCTATAAATAAAATTAGAATATGGTCTAGCGAGAGAGAGAGATAGGCAAAATACAGCACATAAAAAACCGCGAGTAAAAAACCAACATTAATACACAACAATTATTAAAAAAAATTTTTCTATGGCTTCTGGCTCCTGTTTTCCGCGCTTAAAAAATAATAAAAATTTTTTTTTTCTAATTAAAAATATTCCTATTATAATTTTGTTATTTATGATATACAATAACCGTGGTAAATTGTTACAAACAATATCATTAAATACTTAAAATTAAGCGAGCATAAAAAATTATAAAAAACTAAAAGGAAAAAACGTTCTATCGCGGTGAAATAAATTTAAATGTAAGCCAGAAAATGTTAATTTTCCTTAACAATTAAATTGGAATGCTTGAAATGACTGAAATTCATAAAAAGGGTGATGAAGACGTCGAAATGTTTAAATATTTTTTATGTGATTGCCCGCACTTGTGAAGCTCAAGATCTCAATATCTCGTTTTATATGAAAATTCACCACAATGCCTGCTCAATGGTTATATTGTGAGGGGAACTTTCAATTTTTATGGGCACTCATGTAAGGCGCATTGGTTTTGGACACTTGACAACCGATTTCTGAAGAAGATTTAGAGACGAAGAAGAGAAGAAGGATGTTTTTTACTTATTGGGTACATGAGCAGCAATACGCCGGGGAAGGAAAAGGCAACTTGGTGTCGCACAAGAATATTGGCTATCTAAAATGTTTAATTATAAGCTTTGCCTAGTTCCGCGAATAGGAAAAATTGAAAACTATGGCATCACAATGGGCCTCATGTAGCCTAAGTGTGTCTATCCCACTTTATTTTTTGGTAGACAGCCATTTCTACCTATTTGCCTACCTTGGATTTTAAGGCGTTTCTAGCACTTTTGTTTTTCAAAATATAAAGCCCATGAGGTTTACATTTGTCATCTATATACAGGTATTGTTATAGTTTCTGGGTTTGGAACTGCAAACATAAACACTATGAACAACAACCGTGATAAGACCTACTTCTGTCTCTGTAAAGATTTCTTTTTTCCTCTTAAATGTACAGCCAGGCTATGTAAAAGGCCTTTGGAAAACCAAAACTACAACTAAAATAATCCGCTTTTCAGGAATATCGGCTAAGACTCGCGAGACAGGTTTTTGAGTTTAAAATTGTTGCTTAAAAGTTTGTGGTTCTGTTATGGTTCCTTAATAAAATTTTTGTTTAAATTTAAAATTGTTTGGCATTACATGTGGACTAAGAAGCATAATATAGATACACGTTTAACTGGTGCATTTATGGTACAGAAACTTTAAAATGTTATGCCAACAGTGCAGGAACATGAAAATGAATATGAAATAAATCCATGCAAATCCTTAAATGCGAAACTATTCTGTATACTTACATTGAACAATCGTACGAAAGCAAAATAAAACGACACTCAAGAAAAAAAACCAGAAAGCATTGAAGTAAAAAATGAATATGAAGAGTAAAAAGAACCCATGAAAAAGTGTTCAAAAATGCAATCCTTCAAATAGAAACCAAAGCTGAAAATCTGATTTATTGCAGGATCACTACCAGTTCAATAATAACCACCAACAATAGGAATTTTAAAGTCAGTCAAAATAGTAATGATACCAATACTGTCCACAGGCACCTAACGAAAACTGTGGAAATTATACCCAAAGAAAAAATTCTTGCCCTGGCCTACAGTACAGTCTGTGTATCAAGGAGTTAGCGGCCACTAGAAAAAAATGAAAAAATTTTTTTTTTATTTTCATAACACGCCCAGCAATAGTTATTATTCTGCAAATTGTTCAAGTGATTGCAGATACAATTGAAATATTTATGAATTGAAATTCATGAACTTTTGTTTGTTTCCAGCACCCTATCCCAGTTAAAATGAAATGAAATGATAGAAAACAAAAGAACAAAATGAAATAAAAAAATATTCGAACTGAATTCGTTTTAAGGCTTTAAATTTATCCACAGACAAGCAAAAACGATTTAAAAAAATGGAAAATTTTGTTCATGGGGTACACACATATGTATGAGCAGTAAATACATCCATTTGATATCCAAAATTGCTACAACAAATACACAAAACTTTATACAAAATCTGCTCAAACTTGGCCTTTGAAAATTAATGTTTTTTTTTTCATTACACAGTCGCACTTAATGTCTCTGTGGTCATTTGGAATCAGAGTGATACATTTACTATTTACTATATAATGGTTGTTTGATGGTATTTGAGTGTATAGTGTTTCGATTTATTTTTAAAATTTATTTTCAATTCCTAAAGCCTCTATAATGTATGCTTTCATATGAAACGGCTATGGAAGTTTGTGTATAAAATACAAATAAACTGAGTCCGACAATCATTCCATCACTCAATTTCTATGAAACAGGCTTGAAACAACGGCTATTATTTTTACGTAATGTAACGTAATGGCGGTGAACAGGCTACTAAGGGGGCGGAAGCCGAAGCTCTGGTTGGTTCAAACCCACCGCTAACGGATCATAACAGGGGGTGCTTACCTCTTCGCACTGGATAAGACAATCGGCCATATGGACAGCGAGTGAACTTTTTTATGGTCGGCAAACTAGCCCCAACTAGTTAGCTAACCGAAACTGCACGTATTAATGTATTTGCCAACAAAAATTAATTTTTAGCCTGTATCCTGTATAAAGCTTAGGACTAAGCTCGATCAGCATTCAATACACAATACTGGGCTATCTATATTTTTATACTTTTAAAAGACAAACTGTGAGAAATACCAAATACCTCGGAGGACGTTGTTTCTAGGCGAAGATATATAGCAGCCCCATTATCGTAGGACGTGCTAAAGCAGAACAATCACTTGCTTAGCTGGAACAACGAAAACAGAGTACATACGTTTTAAAGTCGACTCCGAATGACAAATTTTTTTGTGAAACGTTTTCATGTCACTTTTAATTTACTATCAGAGTTTTTGCCAGAAATCTGCAAAAATATATTAAAGAAACTGGAACAAGGCAGAAATGCTTTGTGGAAACCATATGCTTTCAAGAGAGGTGCTGTGTGTTTTCAGCTGTGACATTAACAACACATTCAGATAATTTGATAAAAATTCTAATTATAACGAGTCCCCAAGTCGAAAATTGTGAAGTTTGACAGTTTGAAACTACATCTATCAAATTAGTAGTCATTTATTCAATATGTTTGCCAGATCACCATTAGCGAATAGGTGACTACGTTAAGTGGTCGCTGAATGGAATCTAAAGCAGTTGGAAACTGACTCAAATTTTCATTGAAGAATCATCTTCAGCTTTGGATGTATGTCAACAAACAAAATTATAGAATTTGAAACGATACCACTTCACATGACGCCAAACAGCGTCTAATGCATCCCTAAAAAGTCACTGTTTTTTATGGGCTAGCGCCATCACCTCCTTTTGGCCAGAATTGAATAACATGTGGTTTCAAAAGGACGGCCCTACCTGCTTTCAGAGTACCTTAGTTATGAGATGATGAGTGAGTGCCGTATGTAGGAGATGAACTCTTGCCTTCATGATGGTGTTGTGTATTTATGATTTCTTGGTACAATTGGTTCTCACATATGGTTATATGTATAGGCATAATATAATTCCTTAGAGAAGTTATTGCGTAAGTTTCATATCGGGTAAATAAGGCTTTGGGGTGATTTTTTTCTACTTTCAATGGAGATTCTAATTTGAGATTATTTAAGGGGGTTTTGCTAGGACAGCAGAGTTCGGTTATGTAAGGATTATGAGCGTTGTCGATTTGGACTCGAATATGGTATATATATGGTCAGGGCGTGTAATATCAACAAGCTGCCGTTGATGGTATTTTTTGAAAGGAAGCATTGACGTGGAATAGGTAGTTTAATTGTATTTTTACGATCTTCACTTTCTTATTTAATTTGCCATTACAACCCTTTAGCCAACACTACAAACTAGCTTCTCACCAGCCTATGTTGTGTGTGTTAATTTCATACATGCTTGGTGAGACGTAGAGTTTAAAGTAGACTTCGAACGACAGATTTTTATGTGAAAGTTTTCATAGTAATTTTATATAAAAGAGTTTTTGACAGAAAACTGTTGAGAGGAAGTCAACGAAAGAAATATTTTTTTATAATTCGTTTCCTAAGAGATATCTGAGCCAGGGGTTGAACCCCTACCTACTAGACTAAAGGGAAATTTTTACAGAGAAAATGATATGAACTTAGAGAATCATAGGAAACTGTGCTATAGGCACTCTAACGTTTTTCATCACCAAGAGAAGGTTTTTGTCAGGTTTTGTCACAATGCTCTTGGAAGGGTAAAGAGTAGTAGTGTGGTGGATTCTGTATGAAGCAATGAACTGGCAAGGTATGGCGAGGAAAATTAGTAAAGTAGTAGTAATCGTGATGGTTACGTCAAAACGAAATATGGAATGTTTTAGAATTTTCAGGCCCAGTCTCAAAGTAGAGGAACTTGATAAGGTTTTGAGCGGGGGAAGCAATGCTTAGTTTGTGGAACACAGGTTACGTGATGGAGATTACACTCTCTGTCTCTATTCTGCCATAAAAAGATGCAAACTTAAGTTTCAATAGCCTTGAAATGTTAGAATATCTGGCACTGTCAGTTTCCCGCCTGACATTAGTTCTCTGCATCTTACTCATCTTTTAAATTTTTTTTCTCTTCTCCTTTATTTCAGCCGCTCAGTCGGCTCTCGAATTTCTTTTGGTTATATTTCCTGTGTTTTTAATTTTGACGCGTGGCTTCTCAAAGCTGCCTATTTTAAGCGACCGTTTATTGAAATTATTTCTTAAAATGTTTACAAATATTTCCATGGTTTTGAACTTTTTCTTTATCTCTTCCAATAACATCGACTGTATGGTTACCATAGCAATTGGGTTGACAACGCCAGGTAAGATGATTTTAATATTGAATTGAATTGAATTATTTAAGGTATGGTATGGTATACTTTCTCTCTGTTGGATACTTTTTAATTAACTTTCATTTCTTATATTTGATTTGAATTCTACAACGTCTACATGCCAATTTAAATATGCTAGCTGGTGCTAAGAAATTGTATGACTAGGTTGGTTAATGGGTGGGTGGTGTACTAAAAAGGCAAAATAAAATGCGAAAATATTTTGTTGACACAATTTTTAATTAAAATCCATTTCTTTATTGGAAGAAGTTTACATTTAAGATGCTTTTTATTTCTTTTACGATAATTTTTAATTCTTTTTTCTTTTTTTTTCTTGTCTACAAAAAAGTTAAACAAAACGTTGTAAAACAAATGTAGTGCCAAACATATCATAGGACAGATATGAGGATAATTTTTTCTTAAAATTTTGAAATAATTATCGCTTTAAAGTGAAAAATTTTCATACAATGTTAAAGGACGAATCTTAAAATTTCGAAATAAAAAAGGCAGAGAATTTATTCTAGCGATTATGCTCCGTGCTTACATACATAATTAGTCATTACAACCCTTTAGTTGGGATTACGACCTAGCTTCTCACACCACTTATATTGTGTGCGATAATTTCATACATAAGCGGCGGGATCTTAGTTTAAAGTGAATTCCGAACGACAAGTTTTTGAGAAACTTTTCATGGCAATTTTATTTATGCTCAGAATTTTTGCCGGAAATACGCTGAGAGGAAGTTGCCGAAGAAATATTTTTTAAAATTCCGTTTTGATGTGTGATCTGGGGTTTGAACCGTGGTCTAATAAGCCAAAACAACACTACTTAATAGACTACTGCGACTTCAATTGTATTTTCATTAAATCTCAACTAGCCCGCAAGCTAAACATTCTCTTTTTTGGGCTGGTACTGATAATGCGCGAGTGGTTCTTTCGCAAAGCAGTTTATATATTACGCCACTCATTGTTCACATCATTAAACGAACTCCAATACCCGTCATACGCATGCATATTGATTAAGTGTTCACATCTAGCATTCGAAAATGTTCAGTTCAGTTCAGTTCTGACCCTTCATTATCTTCTCGATATATCACATGCCTCACTGAGTCGAATTCTGTGTAGTTCTCTAAGTGCTTGCATAACAAAAGTGTGTACTCCACGTTGTCTTCCACAAATTGCATCCTCTTTTACATGGAAATAATACTGTTACGAAAGTGGGAATGGCGTTTTGCTTTTACATCGTTTAAATTGTAAACAAAGGTATAAAACCAAAAACAATGAACTTGTTTACATGATAAACAAATAAACAAAATATAGCAACAAAAAACCAGTTCAAAAAGGGATGAAAACGTAAACAAAATACACAAAAGATAGCAATGTAAACGTGTTTACATATAGCGATTTCGAGAAGGCGAAGTCATTCGCCTTTAAGAGCATCCATCAGACAGTTTACCCTGTAATGTAAAAGGCAAGACAAAGCAAGCAACGAAGTTAGTAAAAATTCAGTCAGTGTTGTGTGAAGACGCGGTGTTTGAAGAAAGAAACACTATAGATACTGGCACGTATTGATACAATTAACACACATGAGTGATGTGAGAAGCTTGGTTGTAATCCTGATTAAAGTGTTGTAATGATTAGGTAAGTAAGTAAGTATTGTTACGTATTTACCTTTTAAAAACGTTTAAAATATGAGCTCGTAGATTGTAAATAAAATAAAAATAAATTTGGGTTTAGTTTTAATTAAAATTCTTTATTAATCGCATATCTCCTTGTGCCACTGTTCACAACTTGATGTAACAACAACAATTGCTTTGTTTGTTATTCCTCTCTTTATACCCTTTTACTAACTCAGTTTTGCCTTGCCTTCTATATGATAAATTTTCTTGTAGGCGAATGATCGCTGCTTCGCCTTCTCGAGATCTCTATAAATGTAAACATCGTTGTTTAATTGTTGTTGTTTGCGTATTTTTGTTTACATTAATTTTTGCAGTGTTTGTTATTGCATTTTTGTTTACTTGTTTATCCTCTCTTTTTTATACTGGTTTTTGTTGGTATATTTTTGTTTACTTGTTTATCATGTAAACAAGTTCATTGTTTTTGTTTTTGTTGCTTTTGTTTATTTTCATTTTCGCAACAATATTGCAATTCAAACAAAAACCCGAAAAATTTTTACACAGTGTTACCAAAACGGTTCGATAAAAACTGTGAAATCATTACTATGTTTATCATGTAAACAAGTTCATTGTTTTTGTTTTTGTAGCTTTTGTTTACTTTCATTTTCGCAACAATATTGCAATTCAAACAAAAACCCGAAAATTTTTTACACAGTGTTACCAAAACGGTTCGATAAAAACTGTGAAATCATTACTAGGGATTGAACATTTAAATTCTGAATACTATGTTCAGACATGTACTTTAATTGAATTAATATTCGGTTTATTGATAACAATATTTTTATTGTTCAGACACAAAATTTATTTGACGGCTGGTAAACAAAACAGCTGATTGCTTCAACAACATTGCTTTTAATTTAATCGTGAAAATTAGTGCCAAAAAAAATTTTAGAAAAAATGGAATACAATTTAACATTGTAAAAGGGTCTTACTAATGATTAACCGAAACGCCGAGCTGTTGAGGTTAGTAGGGAATATTTCTGACTCCAAAGTGGCGTCTCTCAGAAGGATGAGAAAGAAAAATTTGATAATACTGCATAGCTTGCAGAAAAGAAAGCTTTTGCTTATGGCACTGTTAGAGGAAAATTAAACTCAAAGGTCTTTATTTGTTAACTGCTGAATACGTAGTATTTTCAAAATATACCGGGCAGTTAACATATTCTGCATAAACCCGATGATGAAATTGCGAGAACTGTTATAGATTATCAGTCAAAACCTGGAAGGTCAGCCATACTTGGAGAAGACAGGTAGAAACAGAAGTTGCTTTCGTCAGAGCAGGAGCTGGATTCCCAGTAATATATCACTTCAGGGTATTATAAATAACTTTTCGAAATAAATTAGAAATTATCATCAAACAACATTGGGATCGAAAGGGTTAAAAATTATATACGACATCAAGTCTTTGATGTTATTAAAATTCTTTTTTATATGACATCAGTTGGAAATATTTTCTCATCCCTTTCTGCTGACTTTCCATTTTTTGTATGTCGTTGTTTTGTTTGTTGTTGACATTTGAGTTGTCAAATATCAATAGAAAGTGTTCGGAAAATAGTAATATGCTCACTGAACGTACTTATGACAGTGCTGTATTTGAAGTTTTAATCAATATTATAACAATTTATGAATTTATTGAGCAATAATTAATTGACATTTTATATGAAATATTGAGATCAATAATGCCGTTTATTGCGATTTTCTCAATATACGTGCATGTCTGAACATAGTATAAGTCTTTCAAACTTTTGTATCCAATATTGCCTTAAAAATGTCACTTCATTGGGGATATTTTGCAGTGTCGCTTATGATTTTAAACTTACGTTTATAGGTCTTCATTTCCAATGTTTGCTTTGCTTTCCAGTACGATTAGATTTGAGTAAAAATAACTGATGCATGCACATATTCCTCTCGAGAGCAATAACCCTTTATGTACATGCATCCACATAAGCTAGAGTCTAATATTTACAGATGTGTGTGTGTATTTATGATACTGAACTGTGTGGTGTAAACCTTTATCGATATGTGTGTTACAGTGTTTCATCTTTATATTTTGGTCCTGTATGCCATACAACACAATGTTTTTCTAATACTTGATTAAGTTGTCTGAAGACTGCAGATATTTCTGGCTTTTATTTTGTGTATTTCTTTTCCATTTCTTATTTGCGGTCCACTGTGTTTGGCTGGAAAATTTTGTATTCATTAGAAAAGAAAACATTGACAGAGATTATATGGAATAACAAGAGGATGACCAATGACGTCCTTTTTGTATGTGTTGAAAACCAAAAGGCTAACGATGATATTTTTGGTCAGTTAAACAAGCGTTTGCGGCAATAATTTGATACAAACATACACATTACAATGGTGTCTGATAAAACAAACCATGACTGCATTTTACAATACGCTGTAGGTTGATTAACTCATGCCGAAAAAGAAATTCTCTTGTTTACTTTTATTTCACTCAACTTATGTCTTCCCTAACGTCTGCCAAGTTAAGATGTTTTGCCGTTGTTTAAGGGTCTATTCAACTGCTCATATACAGCCTTAATATAACTAACAATCTCTCTGCTCATTACTTAACTCTTGCAAATCTGTACACGTCTATATTTACATACACGAACATTAGCAGTCATTTGAAACGGTGTGATGTCCTCCTCTAATTTAAATCACATTGCCATTCCTGTTAAACATGTATTTGTAGTTGAAAGGGGTTGCATATGAATGGAATGACATTGTAGTAGTAGCGATAATAATCATCATTATTATGTTATAAGTACGGCAACATGTACCTCTAAACTGTAGCAATAAATTTGCTGTTGTTCTTCGCTATGCACCCTAAAACTATGGCAATAAGTTGTCGTTAGGACTACAAATTTTGTGACAGTTGCAGACTAAGACAAAGGGGGTGAAGCTGAGGTCAGCAATGAATATTAAAAAGATGAGTAGAACTGAATCGCACTCATAATTTCTGATACTTATACGCATTCATACTTATATTAATATTATACTCATACTACTCATATTCAAAGTTTGAAGTACTCACCATACTCATACTTAACAACACGTATGATATTGCTGATTTCGACTCTCCATGACTCAGCATTTACAAGAATCATAAAATAAGTATGATTCGCATACGAACACTACAATACTCACTAGAAGTTTGTGTGTTTGCTTTGCTTCCTGTCTTTGTCTTTTTATTTTTCTTTTTTTGTAAATGCAACAACAACTAAGACTAAATTTTGATTCACTCGAATCATTTATATGCATTGTAAATATTTTTCTAAAGTTATGAATCTGAATGAGTAGGCATATGAATCAAACATATTTCGAATGGTATGAGTTCGATGTCAACGTTGTATTCATACTTATTGCAACCTGTACTTAAAAGTTAACGTTGTACTGAGTACGAATGAATCAGAATAGTTAAATTTCAATATTGCTGATTCACTTATATTCGAGTGCTTATGAGTAGCGATAAAACGATTCATCTCTGGTGTGAAGTTGGAATTAGCGACATGTCATCACTGTCTGTGTCTGTTTCCTAAGACATAACACTGAGCATAAGCGAATAACCTCATCATTCATGCTCTTTCTTGTCTCTCCAATTCCCGCAAATGATGTACGAGCAAGGCTAATGCACTCTGAATGAGTCGCCAGAACGTGATGGCTGTGTGCCTTTTCCTTCATAATAAAAGCTTTCTATTTCTTTCTATAAACCGTCTAACTAGCTTTAGCCAGATATGAAGAACTATTTCGCCCGAAGCTGCTCATACACGTTGTTGCAATCGAACACCACATTGTCAATCCTAAGCTTGCAGTTTTTCAATGGTATTCTTCAATGTCTGAGCTCGGTATATCTGCGAAGCTGATAAGGCTATGCAGAATGACGTTGACCAATTCCTGCAACTCCGTCAAGGTAGGAATGGACCTCTCCGAACCTTTTAATACTGTGCGATCTTTCAGACAAGGCGACCACTTATCATGCGACTTCTTCAAATTCGTCATAGAGAGTGTTCTGCGAAAGGCGGGAGTGCATCGCAATGGCAATATTTTTCAAAAAAGCGTCCAGTTGCTTGCGCATGCTGACGACATTGACATCATAGGGCGTACCAACCGAGATGTTACCGCTGCTTTTAGTGCTATTGAACGAGAGTCTAGTAAGATGGGTCTGGCAGTAAATGAGGGCAAACCAAAGTAAATTTTATCGGCAAGTAGAGATGTGCGGCGTATTGATTCTCAGATTACTGCCGATAATTATAAGTCAAGGAATTTATTTATCTTGGCTCCGCAGTTACCACCAAAAATGATTTCAGTCTGGAGATCAGGCGCAGGATCACTCTTGCCAACAGGGGCTACTATGGTCTCAATAGGCAATTGAGTAGCAGAGACTTCTCTCGTGCGACAAAACTACAATGACGCTCATCCTACCCGTGCTTCTTTGTGGCGCAGAGTCATGGACCTTTTTAAGCACTGGTGCAGCAGCCTTGAGAGTATTCGATCGAAAAATCCTACGTAAGATCTTCGGTCCAGTGCGAGTTGGCGATGATTCCCGTTCCGATTCAACAGTGAGCTATATGAGCTATAGATATAGACGTTGTGCACCGTATTAATATCCAGCGACTGCGCTGGCTCGGCCATGTCGTTCGAATGGAGAAGGATATTTGATGCGGGGATCTGCGGAAGTCAGCGGAGAGGACGACCTTGTATGCGTTGGAAGGACCAAATCGAGAACTCCTGTCATCGATTGGTGTGGCCAACTGGCGTAGGTGCTCAAGAAGCAGAGGAGCCTGGAAGGATGTGTTGTGGCGGGCCGAAATCCGTTAATCGGGTTGTTAATGGCCAAGTTATATCGTCTTGGAATACCGCCATATAAGGTATCCATATGATATGCATGTAGTAAGGCGCTAACATCTGACAGAGTGACTCATGGAAGTCGGCATACCTTATAGAGATCATAAAGATAGTACTCATTAGCTTGACAGCTAACACGACAGTTGAAAGTACAGGTGAGTAACAAATAATTTTAGATTTAGTTCTGCACGGAATAAATGTCTTGAACTTCCTGAAGAAGTCATAGTGTGGTAGCATGTAAACAATAATCTCGATAGTTTCAAATTCCATCAGCATTCGCGATCTATGTCATGGTTCAGTCTCACAGAGGCATATATCGCATATACCCTAACCTGAGGCATCCTGCCCCTAATAAGTGTCGAAAGAACTGCCTGAAATTGTAACGATTATTGACCACTGACATTGAAAATAGTTGCTGGCAAGTCTCATCATATCGCGTTGTTGATGATCGGTAGATGTAGGCCAATATAATCCAAGATACTTGGGCATTGAAAAATCAAATGACATAATTACTCGATGTAATACAGATATATGTTATTAGCTTTTACAACCCTTCAGTCAGGATTACAATCAAGCTTCCCACAGCACTCACGTTGCGTGTGTGAATTTTATTCATGAGTGTGTGGCCTACAGTTTATAAATTTTTTTTGTGCAATTAATTACTTCCCGAACTTTTACTCAAAAGTCTGTTGAGGCTAATGCTAATACATAAAATCATAAAATATCAGGTTGTTCATACAGGGATTTTACAACAGCCGGCCAGTTAAGGATATCAGCTGTTAAAATATTGTTACGAAAATGAAAGATCCAGATGCTGGTGTTTTGCTTTTACATCGTTTAACATTAAAAAAATAAAAAAGTTACAAACACAAAACAATGCAGTCAACAAGCCCGTTTACAAATTATCGTACGATACCAACAAACACCAGCATAAAAAAATGGTAAACAAGTAAACAAAAATTCGCAAACAACACTACAAGAATAAATGTGAACATAATACATAAACGACGATGTTTACATTTATAGAGATATCGATAGGGACAAGTCACGAGGATTTGCCTTCAAGAACATTTATCAGACTGCACTTCCATATAAAAGGCAAGGAAAAGCAGCCAAGTTAGACAGTGAAGTTCAGTCAGTCTTGTGTGAAGACGCGGTGAGTTTGAAGAGAGTAATTGTAGTTTCAAGATCTCCGTTACAAAGATCTGTCGAATAATTATCTGGTAATTGTTATTGTTTATGCAAAGAGTATAAACAGAGGAATAACAAAGAAAAGCAATTGTTGTTGCATACATAAAGTTGTGAACAGTGGCACACAGAATTGTGCGAATAATAAAGAATTTTAATTGAAACTACATACAAAATTTATTTTTATTTTAATTGCAATCTACGTGCTCATATTTTGAACGTTATTAAAAGCCTCACGTACAGTGAAAAGTTTTCCATTTACAAATATGGTTCATGTAACATTTTGATAGAACAATTTTATTATTTGTACATCCCTGGTGATTTGTTAAAAAAGACTGAATAAATGATAATTAATTTGTCGGATGTAGTTTCAACAAGATAGTCGTTATCAGTTGTCAAAGTGTAAACAAAGTGTAAAAAACCCGATTGAAATTTCTTATACATACATACATAATTGGTCATTACTACACTTCAGTCAGTATTGCAACCGAGTTTCTCACACCACTTATGTTGTGTGGATTAATTTTATACATGAGTGGCGAGACCTATAGTTTGAAGTCGACTCCGAACGACAGATTTTTGAGAAACTTTTCATGGCAATTTTATTTACTCTCAGAGTTTTTGCCAGAAATCTGCTGATAGGAAGTCGCCGAAGATATTTTTTTCATATTTCGTTTGATGTCTGACCTGGGGTTTGAACCGTGGGCTCATGTCTTATAAACCAATGCACTACTTTGTAGACTACGGCAACTAATCCTGATCCGTAATCCTGATTGAATGGTTGTAATGGCCACTTATATATGTATATATGTATAGTCATCGATTCAATAAGCTCTAAGCCTTAAATGAATCGCCTTAGTCTAGAAAGTAGTGTATATACTTATTAGATGTGAGGTCATGGTTCAAACCCCAGGCCCGACATCTCCAACAAAATATGAAAAAACATTTCTTCGGCGATTTCCTCTCAGGAGATTTCTGGCAAAAATTCTGATAGTTAAGTAAAATTGCCATGAAAAATTTCTTTAAAAATCTTTCATTTGTAGTCGACATTAAACTGAAGCTTCCATCACTCATGTATGAAATTAACACACACAACATAAGTGGTGTGAGAAGCTATGTCGTAATCCCGACCGAAGTATTGTAAATGACCATTTATGTGTGCGTATGTATGGTTGTGAACGCCGTATTTCCCTTTTCACGTCTTTCAAACTGACGAAAACACAGTATTACGACAAGCTTTGTTGAACCACTTTTTTGCGTAGAAAACTCCACATGTGAGCCATTGGTTGCTTGCGGAGTTACACGATAAGCAAGCTCTATTAAAACCACAGAGTACGGAGTGGTGTGTTCGTTTCAAATATGCTGATTTTGACTTCAAAGAGCATTCTGCACAGTCAAAAACGTTTAAAGGACATAAATTCGAAACATTACTCGATCATGATTCGTGTTAGCATTAAGAGAACTTACACTCAAGTAGCCACTTTAAAGCAGTTGCTTACTTACCTTACTCAAATGGTCATTAGAGTGCTTTAGTCAGGATTACAACCTAGTTCCTGACACCATCCTTGTTGTGTGTATTTATTTTATTCATGAGTGGCGGTGCCTAAAATTTAACGTTGATTCTGAGCAACAGATTTGAGAAACTTTTCATGACAATTTTACTTATTTTCCGCGTTTTGCCTAGATTTTTCATTATTCATTTTGTTCGAGTTGCATGAGCAAAGGTTTGAGCCACAAACTCTCTACGCACTGCCTATTAGACTGCAGTGACTTCACAATTGCAAAATATTACGTGCCATTTAAACTAGTTTCCTGGATTATATTACAAACAAAGTCGTCCTTTAGCTAATTATATGGATGTGAGACAGACTTCCAGTAGAAATTTTTACTCTCTCGGGCAAATTTCTACAGCATGCTAATCGGCTTCGAGAAATTCATTGCCCTCTTACCTATGTAAGCATGTCCATTAAGTTAAGACATTTATGGGCTTAATAATAATAATACCTATCCTCAGGAGTCATAGCGTAATTGATTGGAAAGTAGTAATACTTGGAAATGACTTATTTAGAGTTTATAGATGGGATGTGGAGGAAGTAAACATTTTACTGTGCTCCATGTGGTAAAGAAATTAAAATCTTAAGCGCATAGGCACGCCTTGCTCTTTTCATCACACCGTAAAGTATTTTCCTAGAAAATCTCAACATCTCTCAAAAAAAAAATAAAAAACTTTGACGGATTAAATAACATTGGAGCACATTTTTCCCACAACCATTGCTATAATCATGCATTACCATCAGGGATGAAGTATTTATAGGCCAAGTTAAACAATTTTTGTTTGAGTTTAATAGGAATATTAAATATTAAAAAAATGTTACCCTTTTTTTATATACTCCATTATATTAAAGGGTATGCAGGGATACTGCGCTATGATTTTTTTATATATAAAACAGCATTCTTGTAATAACTTTATATACAGTAGGCGTCAAAAGAAACTGTACATTAAAAAACATACATTAATAAATTACCGTTATTATTATTTTATTTCTTTGCAGTTTTTAAAATTAAAACAAAAAACATTAAAAAAAATTCAAAATATTGTCAACATTTTGTCAGGCACTCTCCTTAAGTGTTAAAAGTTGAGTTTGGTAATTGTTAGAATTTTGTCTGTAGTGTACAGTTTCTTTTGACGCTCACTGTACACCATGAACCAGTCATAGCATGCACACGTAAATACATCAGAGCATATAATTCCATACATATTTAAGTTGAGATGTACCACTATGATTGAAGCTCAACCATATTTGTAACCAATAAATCTAAAGCCAACCATCTTTACACATTTTTGTGAAACCATTTTGTACAAAGGTAACACATACAGACATATATAAACACACGTATGTACATGTATGCTTTTCAAAACCATCAATTCAGCCGTTGATCCTATTTTAACGGCTAAAAACATGTTTGGTTTGGTTGGCTATGCATACAAAATAGTTCGTTGACTGCCATCAATCTTCATTTTAGGAAAACTTATTTGAATTTTTCTTAACTAAACGCGCTAAAGCTAAGCCACACATATACATTTGTTAGTGGCTGCGTGTTTATGAACGTGTGTGTGTGTGTTGAGGATGTGGTTAAGTTTGGCGTATTAAGAGTTTGTTATGTGTGCTCATTGCTGCAGGCAAATACCACTTTTAGGTTTATTTAGGGATAGACACTGAACCAGCTTCCAGTGGTCAATAAATGCCCTCTCCTTCATTAGCCCTAGAATCACTGAATAGTTATTAAAACTGTTAAGAATGTTTTTACAGTGTTAGTTACGCTTTAACTACATGCAACAGTCATTACAATGGTGCTTTAGGTCTATCAAAGCAAAGGACTACATGAACGAAGAATGTGGGAAACGAAATTAATCAATTTAAAGGCAATTGGATTGGAAAGCCAACATAGTCTAGTATGTAGTGTATTGGCTTATTTGACGAGAGCCTACGGGTCAAATCCAAGCTCAGACATCTCCAACAAAACGAAATACAAAAAAATATTTCTTTCGGCGACTTTCTCTCAGTAGATTTCTGGCAAAAACTCTGGGAATAAATAAAATGGCCATGACAAGTTTCCCAAAAATATCTGTCTGGCGAAGTCGTCTTAAAACTCTAGGTACCGTCAGTCGTGGATAAAATTAACACACACAACGTAAGTGATGTGAGAAGCTAGGTTGTAATCCTGACTGAAAGGTTGTAATGGCCAACTACGTATGTATGTATGTGGTTGTTCATGCTATTGATTCCCAGGTCACTGTAGAGTTGCCGTCAATGAAAATAATCATTGAATGATGATGTGATGTGGTCGCCGTAGTCTAGTAGATAGTATGCTGACTTATGTGATGATGTGCGGCCACGGTTCAAATCCCAGTTCAGACAACAACACGAATTGTAAAAAATATTTCATCGGCGACTTCCTCTCTGCAAATTTCTGGCAAAAATATGAAAACAAAATAAAATTGCCTCAAAAATCTGCAGTCCGGAGTCGTCTTTAAACTATAGGCCGCGCCAGTCATGGATAAAGTTAACACATACAACATGCGTGGTGTAAGAAGTTAGGTCGTAATTCCGACTCAAGGGTTGTAATAACCAATTATGTATGTGACTGTTCATGAAGCTGAATTATCGGTAGAGTTGCTGTCAATGAAAATGGAATGGCGATGAATAGACCTACTTTATTAGTATGGGACTAACTTGGCAAAAGATCGAAGCTGTGTCAGGCTCAATGCCCGTAGCGTATATATGTTTCACCTTCTGAGTAAGGCAGAGTTTAGATTCTGTCTGGGGAAGAATGAAATGTCTTGTAACATTTTGCGCAATTGTGTTGCTTTGACTAGGGCCAGATTGTACAGCTACAACCGTAGTCAATTATATTCGATGGGTATCAGATCTGCTGCCAGTGGAGATTTACTGAATGAAAGAACATTTAAGTTTACTGCATGAAGGCCACCGTATTTTAGTAGGTATAGTGTTGCCTTATTAGAGGCAAAGCAGTACTTCAAACCCCAGCTCAGACATCAGCAAAAAAAGAAATATAAAAAATATTAGGTTAGGTTAGGTTAGAGGACGTACACTTGTCAATTTAGATAAGTCCAGTACCCGGAGGTCGATTTGACCCATTGGACATAACGTACTTAAGAAGGAAGGAAAGTAGAGGGGACAGGAAAAAGGAGCGGAAGTAGGAAGGGAGAATGGGAGGCGAAAGAACCACACAGACCAGAACAAAACAAAATGGGAGAACGCGATTACATTGATGAAGCCCTGGCACTTCTCAACCAGCTCAAGTTACTAATGAATCTGTGGAGAATTCAAACCATCAAAGAAGCAACTGCTAAGGGTCCTCAACCGCAACCTACCAAGGGCTGGGCAGTTACAGAGGAGGTGCTCGACAGTCTCCAATTCCTCCTCATCGCAACATACACTGCAGTAGTACGGCTGGGATCTGTTTCAGATCCCCGTCAGTGACCTAATCTCGGAGTGCCTTGTGATAAACACTATAATTAACCTTAAACTGGCCTTATCCAAGCCCAGTAGCCAACCTGTTCTTAAACTGTCTGTAGCAGGTCATAGACATCGAGAAACATATCAACCCGATCTATTCCCCCAACTCCTCGGCTCTTCCTCCCTCGATGAGTCCGTAGATTGGAGGGTCAGGACCAACTATCAAATCGCCCTCAGAAAGTGAACCTAACCTAGCGAGAGCATCCGCCGTTTCATTGCCCAGTATTCCGTTATGACTGATACGGTCTGGTTCAAAAGTCCTTAACGACACCTTGCATTCGCGAACGAGGCGTGATTTGCACCAGACCGCCACAATGGCCCTTAGGGCAGCCTGACTATCAACGAAGATCACGTAGGATTCCGAATCCGAAGTGGGGGCACCAGCTATGGCCCCAACAACCTTCAAGATTGCGAAAATCTCCGCCTGAAAATAAAAATATTTCTTCAGCGACTTTCCCTCTGCAGCCTGCTGGCAAAAATTCTGAGGTCTCACCACTCATGTATAAAATTAAAACACACAATATGAGTGGTGAGCGAAGCTAGGTTGTAATCCTGACTAAAAGGTTGTTATGAACAATTAAGTAAGTTAAGTAAGCACATCATCTAGAATAGGAGCTACACTGATTATTAAACGTGTGGTCCATTACTTGTGGCACGCACTTTAGTTAATTGCATACGAAACATAAAGCTACGCAATGGGTATGCCAAAGCTTTCTACTGCTACCGATAACCGCTCTTACCGATGTGGGCCTGTCTATTAAATAATGGAATTTATTTTCCTTATAAATCCTGGTAACTCATCTTAAGTAAGTACTTATCAATTTACAAATTAATTGCTGTAACAGTCTATAATATATATACACATATATCGTGTATATACAGTGAGCGTCAAAAGAAACCGTACATTAAACAAATTATACATTCATAAATTACCGTAATTTTTATTTCAAAATTATTTCATTGCCAGTTTTTAAAATTGAAACAAAAAAAATGTACAAAAAATTTCGAAATATTGTAAAATTTTTTCGGGCACTCTCCTTAAGTGGTAAAAGTTGAGATTGTTAGAATTTTATCTTTAGTGTACAGTTTCTTTTGACGGTCACTGTACATTTAAATTCCATTTAATTGTGGTTTAACTGCCCAATATGGTTTTCCAAACTACCATCACTAAAAAGATAATCAAAGGCAAAGTGGTGGTTGTTACAAATTCATTTCGGTTTGCGAAAATTTTGTTAAACGTTAGCCAAAATGCTTTGCTTTGCTTTGATCTGATTGCGGTTGGTTGTTGCATTGTTTTCGACAGAGTTATTCTCAGTGATAAAGACATTACAAGCCTAAAAGAAAAACGGGAAATGATTTTGTTTTTTTGAAACAAAGAAAGGAAAAGGCGATTTCAATACCAAATCGGAAGAAGAATAACCGCAAAATAGTGTAAAACAAATTGCTGGCATAAAACCAACACACTCGTAGGACACAACGCTTAGATTTCAAATTTTGCGTTAATTTATCGCATTAAAGCGTAGACAAATCGTTGATTGATTTGTTTGGCAAATCTTTACAAAAAGTAGAAGGCAGAGGTACACAAAAGAGTATGAGGTTTTTAGAGTAGAATGTGTTTTAAGCGGCCTGTATTTGAGTCCTTTCATGTCCTATTGAAACGAATTTCTAATTTAAAATTTTGAATTCATTTTGGGTACAAGTGCAAGTAAACTATTGTAGATAAAGCTCTTGTGTCTTTATTAAGGCTCCCATACCTTTGGGAGAGTGGAATAGGAGGACGGATCCAGACTGAAGTGAGTGAAGTGAGTAAAAGCGGACAAAAATATTGTGCTGATCCTTATTTGGATTTTGACATCGAAGACTTCATTCTTTATCCCAATTATACAAATGATGGGAGTCATGTAACACATGATATTGCTATTGTACGCTTGGATTGTTATGTTAATTTCACAGAATTCATAAAGCCTGTATGTTTGCCTATCTACCCGCGCGTGCGTTATAAAACATACGATGGCTCACAGAGGGTTGCTATTGTTTTGATACAACGGCAACGGGTTACTCTTCTGATGTAAAACAGAAAGTTTAACTGTCAGGTGTGGATTTAGATGTGTGCAGCAACATAACTGGAAAGACTTTACTAGACACTCACTTGTGTGCAGACAAAAAAGGTGCAGGTGATGGCGCGGGTGATTCTAGTGGTCCACTGATATATCAGCAAAGTGCTGATTTTCGTAATGTTTATGTGTTAGTTGGCATTGCATTGACAGGTTCTACGAAATGCGATCAAGTTTGGGGGTAGGTATTTTTACCAGAGTTGGTCCATTCATGGATTGGATACAAATGAACTTAAGGCTTTAAAAACTAGAAGTTCTAATTATTTACAACTAAGATGGCTGCCTTTAAGGTTTGCTACTGTTATGAAATATAAAATAAAAAAAAGATTTTCATAACCGTTCTTTTAGAAATTTCTTAATGCTCTAATTTGTTTTGTGTTGCACGGTGTTTTCGCGTTATTCTTTCGAAGATATGGTGAAATTTTGATTTTTTGATAAATTCTTGTAAAAATAGTTTCTGTTGACCGTAGCTTTCAGGTTTGTTTATCATATACAAAGTGACGTATTCTGTAACGCTGTGTTGTTAACAGTAATAACCTTTAACTCTCCTAAGGTTCTCCTACATTGCGACTATCGTTACATTCATGGAAAAATAGATGACTGTGAATAATTACAATTTTAGGAGTTTAAATCAACTTTACTTACATTCTTACTTAATTGGCCATAACAACCGGTTTAACGGATTTCGCCCTGCCGCAACACATCCTTCCAAGCGCCTCTGCTTCTTGTGCCAGTTGGTTACACCAATCGATGACAGAGCTTCCTCGATTTGATGCTTCCAACGAATACAAGGTCGTCCTCATCGCCGACTTCTGCAGATTCCCGCATCAAATACCCGTCTCGCCGGAGCATCCTCCTCCATTCGAACGACTTGGCCGAGCCAGCGCAGCCGCTGGATGTTAATACGCTACACAATGTCGATATCGTTGAGGAGCACATACAGCCCAATGTTGGATCGGATGCGGAAATCATCGCCAACTATGTAGCACTGGACCGAAGATCTTACGTAGGACTTTTCGCTCGAATACTCTTAAGGCTGCTGTATCAGTGCTTAATAGGGTCCATGGCTCTGCTCCATAAAGAAGCACGGGTAGTATGAGCGTCTTGTAAAGTATTAGTTTTGTCGCACGAGAGAGGTCTCTGCTACTCAATTGCCTATTGCGACCATAGTAGCACCTGTTGGCAAGAGTGATCCTGCGGTTGATCTCCAGACTGACATCAAGATAAATAAATTCCTTGACTATTTCAAAAGGTATAGTTATCGGCCGTTATATTAGAATCAATACGCCGCACGTCTCTACTTGTCGATAACATATAATTTAAATTTAAACATTTAAATCAATCGCTTGAACTCAAATGTTCCATTGTTTCCAGGTAAATATGATACCTATCACTTATCAAAACTTCTCTACTTTATCTGCTGTCAGACTGAAAATGTAATACAATTCTCATATCGGGATCAGTGTCTCTAAGTATATTTAAAGACTACTTGGTCACCTATATATGAGGATAAAAGTGCTTATTAATGGCAGAAGTGTAGTAACTCTGTGCTTACGTAGTGTCCGTCTTTTCCATACAGCATATGCTTGGCTTGTGGAGGCACAAGTCATTAAAAAGAGTTTTTATTCTTTAGCTACACTAAACCCTTTTTAGTAGCCGCCGTAGTTTAATAGGTTATGTGTCGGCTTGTTAGACGTGAAGCTAATATTTATTCAGCGACATCATCTCAGCAGATTTCTGCCAAAAAATCTGAGAGTACATAAAAAATTGTCATTGCATCATACAATTACAAGGAACTAATAAACAGATTTTTACTAACGTCTCTCTCTGCTCGGTCTCGGTCTCACTTCTAATGGGAGTGGAGAGATCGATTGTTGTTGGCGAGATCAGAGTCCGTAAGACAGCCTCTAGCGCTAGTTAATGCAAGGAAGGAAAGCTCATGAAAAATTTGGGCATCAAGAAATATACTGAATGCCAAAATTATTAAAAATTTTCGCCAAATTTATGAAAACAGTCTGCGTAAGAATCTATTGTCCACAAATATCACTACCTCTTTCCTCCTTCTCATAACATATTTTCCTAGTTCCAACACAATCCACTGCATAAACGCGGGCCATCCCTTTTGTGTTGGTAGTACGAAAAAAAATAATGGCGCTTGCCTTTGGTCTTCCTAGGATACTATTAGAAGCTGTATTCGTATCGTAAAATCGTCAAGATGACGATAAATCGTCAAATCTGGCAGATATGTCCGTGGTGACTTGACAAAACAGACTAAACAACTAATTTGACAGGTGAACCTCAACAAAATATTCGTTATAAACTGTCGAAGCTTATTAGTTTCTGGTAGAAGATCCGATACAGTGGAAAAGGAAGTCTCAATTACAATATTGGGGAAAATTAAACACAGAAAATGATTATAAATCCACTGTACCATCTAAGAGAAATCCGATAGTGTAAGAAGAATGATCTTTTACGACTCAAGCAGTTGTTGACCAATGAACACTTGAGGATAGAGTTACTAGAAGCAAATTTATATGGATACATACATACAGTATCTGACAAAACCTAAGCACCCCCTCAGTACATTTTTTTAAAATGATTATTTTTTTAAGAAAACAAAGTTATTATTAATTTTTTATTTATTTTCTTATTTACTTATATCCTTATTATTGAAAAAGACAAACTTAAGGAATTCAGAATTCAATAAAAAAAAGTTATGATTCAAAATACATTTTAAGTCGAAAATATAAGCGGACAAAACTAAAGCACCCCCAATTTAAGGTACAGATAAAAACTATTGAAACCAATATTTCTTTGCGAATCCTTTATTCTGGATGGCACATGCCATTCTTTTAGGCATAGAGGATGTGATTTATAAATTATTTCAGGTGATATTGCATCCCAGGCTATTTTTGCGGCTTCAAATATATCGTCTTTGGTTATGCAATTTTCTCGGTTGATTTTTAAGTTAGCGATCTCCCACAAGCTCTAGATTGGGTTAAGATCAATTGAGTACAAAATATTCGATCAACAGATTAATTATTTCTAGGTTAATTAAAAATTTTTCCATACCGGTCGCACATCTCCTACCCATTCTGGAGGAAGACCACGTGAAACTTCGCGATATGAAGACTCCTGAATTAAAAGGACAATCCAAAATGATCCCACAGCATAATCTAGCCACATACGAAACCGCTTAGGTTTAAAAATTAGCGATAGAGCGATTCGTAGAAGGCTGTAGAGGCCGGATTATTCAGTCTAAGGCCAGCAAAAAAACCTTTCATATCGTGAAATATTTCATATCGTCTGCGCACACGCCTTATGCCATATGAATCCTTTAAATTAAACTTAGATTCGTCAGGAAACAGCACAATTCTTCATATTTAGACACTCCAGTTGAGATGGGCATTGGCGAATTCAAGTTTCGCTTTTTTATTTTTAGACGATATAAAAATTTTTTTTGCTGGTTGGCGACTGAATAATCCGGCATCTACCGTCCTTCCGCGAATCGCTCTATCGCTAATTTTTAAATCTAAGCGGTTTCGTATGTGACTAGAAGATGCTGTAGGATCATTTTGGATTGTCCTTTTAATTAAGCAGTCTTCATATCGCGAAGTTTCACGTGGTCTTCCTCCAGAAAGAGTAGGAGATGTGCGACCAATCTGCAACAACTTTTTAATTAGCGTAGAAATAATTGATCTGGTAATCGAATATCTTCCACACAATTGATATTAACCCAATCTAGAACTTGTGGGAGATCGTTAACTTAGAAATCAACCGAGAAAATTGGAAAACTAAAGAAGATTCATTTGAAGCCGCTAAAATAGCCTGGGAAGCAATATCACCTTAAATAATTAATAATTTAATATCCTCTATGCCTAAAAGATGTGCGTGCGTCATCCAGAATAAAGGATTCGCAACGAAATATTGGTTTCAATAGTTTTTATCTGTACCTTAAATTGGGGGTGCTTTAGTTTTGTCCGCTTATATTTTCGACTTAAAATGTATTTTGAATCATAACTTTTTTTTATTGAATTCTGAATTCCTTAAGTTTGTGTTTTTCAATAACAAGGATATAAGTAAATAAGAAAATAAAAAAAAAATTAATAATAACTTTGTTTTCTTAAAAAAATAATCATTTTAAAAAAATGTACTGAGGGGGTGCTTAGGTTTTGTCCGATACTGTACATACATACATAGTTGGTCAATTTAACCCTTTAATAAGGATTACAACCTAGCTTCGAGTCACTCGAATCATTTATAAGTATTATAAGAGTATTGTTCTAAAGTTATGAATCTAAATGAGTAGGCTTATGAATCAAACATATTTCGAATGGTATAAGTTTGATATCAACGTCTCAGTTATACTTATTGCAACCTGTACGTATAAATCAATCTTGTAGTGAGTACGAATGATTCAGAGTAGTTAAATTTTAATATTGTAGACTCACTTATATTCAAAACTTCATGAGTGCTTATGAGTAGCGAAAAAATGATACATTGCTAATCTCTGCTCTACACTGTACACTCAATAGTTTTTTTGATGATGAAGGAAAATTTATAGAGACTATTGGGAACCTGGAATGTATACAAGGGTAAGTACCCTGTTGTCTAGTAAGTAGTGTCTTGGCTTATTAAACTTTGGGACACGGTTCATAACCCAGATCGGACATCTCCAACAACGAAATGAAACATGAAAAAATATTTCTTTCTATCAGCAGGTTTCTGGCAAAAATTCTGAGAGTAAAATAAAATTGCCATGAAAGGGTTTTAAAAAGTCTGTCATTCGACTTTAAGCCACTTACATAAGTATAAAATAAACACACACAACATAACTGATGTGAAAAACTAGCTTGTATTCCAAACTGATGATTTTAAATGACCAATTGTGTATGTATTGTTAAGAAAATGAAAAATGCTTTAACATCGTTTAACATTAAAATTATGAACAAAAGCTACGAGAACAAAACAATGGTAAACAGGTAAACATAAATATAACAACAAACACCAGCATAAAAAAATGGTAGAAAAGTAAACAAAAATATAACAACACTACAATAATAAATCTAAACAATGATGTTTACATTTATAGAGATTTCGAGCAGGCGAAGTCATGAACCTTCGCCTTCTAGAACATTCATCAGACTGTTTAATTTGCAACATAAAAAAGGTAAGCCAAAGCAGGCTACGGAGTTAGTGAAGTTCAGTCAGTCTTGTGTGAAGACGCAGTGTGTTTGAAGAGAGCAATTGTGGTTTGAAGATCTCCGTTACAAAGATCTGTCGAATAATTGCCTGGTAATTGTTATTGTTTATGCAAAGGGTATATATAAACAGAGGAATAACAAAATAAAGCAATTGTTGTTGTTTACATCAAGTTGTGAACAGTGACACACAGAATTGTGCGAATAATAAAGAATTTCAATTAAAACTAAAAACAAATTTATTTTTATTTTATTTGCAATATACGAGCTCATATTTTAAACGTTTTTAAAAGGTAAAAACGTAATACTATTTTGCATATTGTAACATAGAGTGTTCCACATATTTCGCTCTTACCGACTGTATTCCTATAACTAATAAATAAACCGTATCGCTATGGTAAAAATCTTATTATAACCACTTGGTGTAACTCTAATGAATTATAATGAGTTTTTAGCAATTTTCGCCATGATTCTGACGACATGGTGGCAGTATCCTGAAAATAAGTCTTCTTGTTTCTACTTGTTATTTTAAGAAAAGGTGTAAAGTTAAGCCTACAATATACAGCAAAGCGAAACCAATAAATTATTGTAACAAAAAAAAAATTGAATTGTATTCATTGTGAAATGAAAATTTCACTGCGCTGTATTATTAACAATTAACGACAATGAAGGTGTTAAAGAAGACGTCTTTTGTAAAATTCTTGAAATTTTTTTTCAATATTTTGCTTCATTTGTATTTCGTTTTTTAGCCTCAATCGCTTTGTGGCGAAATCAACCGGAAAAGCCTCATCCTATGTATATGCAAATTTTCAAAATTTTATTAAATATAGTGACAGGCGTACTCTGTGAAGAGTATAAAATTAAACTCAACCACATTTATTTACTAAATAGTCCACCAGCCACAGATGAATGTGTTTACTAGTATAACCCCTGTCAGGCTTAATGACTTAAGCGCCGGAGTCATTAAAAATTTGACATTTCGAATAAATTTCCCCCAGAGCAGCCGTGACAGGCTTTTGCACGAAGTTATGTGTTTACATAGTAGGTGGTGTAACGTATTTATTTATTTAATTTTATTTTGTGCACTCAAGGAGCACTATCAAATAAAAAGATCAATAGTTTTAACTAAGTGCAGCTGAACCGCACTATTTGGTTAAATTTTATTGATTGAATTCTTGAGGGAAAATGTCCCTTCTTTTATACTAAATTTTGGCTGATTTGACAATTCCAAATCAAACCCTTAATTCTAATACAATTTTGTATTGACTTAATACTATAACATATGTTTGTGTATATATTATATGTTTAACTATATTATATTGGTTTGTGTGTGTAATAATTATGGGACAAGTGGATGTTATATGACACGCGCCTGTTATCCACAATAATTCCCACGGTGAAGTGTAAAGAGAGCCACACACGATCACCAGCAATGCCATACAACAACAACACACATACTACATATTATATGCAAACCAATGCAGTCAGCGGCCTGACAACAAAATGTCAAATGATCGTCGCATGTGCGCGACGGTCAATAACATTGAGTCAAGTGGTCGCCGCTCATATGCAATTGGAGATTCTTTTGTTTATGCATATGAAATGGTGTGCCAGTATTGACAACTGTAAAATCATGCTACACCTCCACCCTTTACAAGAATGTTCATATAACTTTTGTTCTATGGACATTCTTTTACACAACACAGTACAATGATTTTATGTCTATTTCAAATTATATTTTATTAGTGAACTTAAAATGTAAAGTATTTATTTAAATGACTAAGAATGTTTTACATATTAATCTTAATTTAACGTAATTCAATCTTAATATTATTTCTTATTTAATTTTAATATTTATTTTGGTTTTAATAAATGTTTAGTGATAAGTTTACTTATGTAGTTAAAAAAGTCTTATCTTAAAGATTATTATTTCACTTTTCTGATCAGTTTAGTGTTATAATTAAAACTTATTTGTTATATAGCTTAAGTCTATTTTTATAAACTACTTGCTCTTTATTATTTTTCTTATCAACTATAGTTACATTATTTCTTAAATCTATATTTTTAATTGTGTATGGACCTTTATATGATTCCTCTAGTTTATGTCCTGTATTATTCCTAAGTAAAATTAAATCTCCTATGTTAAAATTATAATCTAATATATCTCTATCATAGTTATCCTTCTGTTTGATTTTATTTATTTCTAATAAATGTTTTGCTCTCTTAAGTGCAAGTTCTAATCTAAATTTTGCCTCTTTGGCATAATCGTCAATATTGTATAGTGGAGTAATTGTGTCTACCTCATTGAAATCTTTGAAACTGTTTGGCACCTTGCTAAAAACCAATTCAAAAGGACAATAATTATGTACATTTGATGGTGTTGTATTAAAACAATATGTGAAATACCTAATCCATTCATCCCAGTCATCTTTTTCTACAGATATGTAAGAACGTACGTATTCATTAAAAGTTCTGTGACTTCTTTCTATTGTACCTAAGGTCTGGTGATGATGTGCTGTTGATGTTAGTTTCTCGATTTTCAACAGAGTGCACAATTCGTTTAATATAGAATTTTTATATTCTGTACCCATGTCCGAAATGAACGTCTTCATTGGACCATAGGTAAGTATAAAATTTTCGAATATCGCTTTTGCGAACTTTGTTTTTGTTTCCAAACCAAAAATGTCACTATATTCTTTGCAAATTTTCGTTAGTGTTGGTTTAAATTGTTCTGGGAAGTTTTTCTTTAAAATATCCATAACCTTTGATTGTCTATTTTCAATTTTGTTTAACCTTTGTGTAATTACATTATAGTTAGAGATGTTTTCGGTTTTAATGCTATTCTGTTTGATTGAAATTATACTGTCATTAGTATTCAAAAAACGAATAAAAGCTTTTTTGGATTTAAATAGAATATTTGGTATAAAAACCCTTGTTGTTACTTCCTGATTTGGTATCAATATTTCATTTTTAAGATTCTCAAATTTAATTTGTCTTATTACTTCTGACCTTGGTGGTAGTGTTATCTCGTTATAATTATTTGTTATTGGTATGTCTATTGTATGTTGCAGATTAGAGGGTCTTAGAACAAGATAGTCATGTTCTTCATTGAAATCCAATAAACAATTATATCTTTTTAAGAAGTCCAAACCAATAATTCCATCACAAGGTATGGGGAAATTGTTCTGAACCACCTGAAAGTAATGTGGTATTAAAAAGTTTTTAAATTTCATTTCCAAGAATATTTTTCCTATGGATTTCAGGTATCCCTGTCCTATACCAGTTATTGTTGTAGTAATGTTTTTATTTATTTGTTGGGGTTTGAAAAAATTATTTTTTTTTTTTTTTATTTTTTGCCTCATTCATGTTGTTGAATTGGCCTGCCTCCATAATAAGTTTTACCTTATCTATGGTACAATTTTTCGTTAATGCCTTAACGGCAACTTGCGTTGAATACTTGTTTGCTACTTCACATGACAAACCGTCTGATATATATGCGCTTTCCAATGATTTTGTTAAGTTTTCAATTTCACTGCAGTAATTGTTTGCAGTTTTATTATTTTGTCTAGTATTCATAATTTTAGCTGTCAGTACTTCTACCGACTCGCCCTTGACCGTAGCGCGCAATTTACTGATTATTTCCGATATTGTACCTTCATCTTCAATTAGATTCCTAGCGGTTCCTTTCAATTTAGTCTTTATTAAAGACACTGCTATCGCTTCATTGTCACCTTTAATTGTGTTCAGCAATTGCAAGGAGTCTATAAATGCTCTCAGGTTTTCTGACCTGCCATCAAAGTCGATTACGAGCTTTGATGCTGTGTTTAGAAATTCTACTATTGTCTGGGTCATGTTTGTTGAAATTATTTCAGGTTTTGTTTCCTGATTATACAATAGAACCAATGTTTCGTTAGATTTTTGGTCTGTCGTTAGTTTATAAGATACTTCCTCATGGAATGTAGTTGGTAATTCAATATATAAACCTTTTTTGATAAAATGCTTATTAGCCTACTTCTTACATCAGAAAAGAAACATTCGGCTGCTGCTTTGTGGGGTGTTGTAAGCTTACTGTAATTTACATTAACAACTACTCTGATTCTTTCGAATCTGTCAAACAAAGTCCTCAGATGCTTTACTACCGTTTCGTCCTTTATATTTCTTTCTAAATTTAAACATTTATATGATTTGTCAAAATCGTCTTTTAACAGTCTTAACCTTTTAATTATTTCCTGCCAGTCTATTTAGATCTTGTCCAATTCATTGGCTCTACTTGAATATCTCTTTCTAAGTCTTCTAGTATGCATACTGTATACCTTTAATACAAAATTCAATCCTAACAAAATTGTTACTATAATCAAACAAATTTCAATCTTATCTAAGTTTATTTTATTTTGAAGTACGTCTACCTCATTTATAACATTGGCCGTTGGCCTATCTAACTTAGTTTGTGTCTTGCACATATTCAAAGAAAAAGGAAGAGAAAAGAAATTATTAAATTTTAAAATGTCTTAACATCCTAATTGTTTCTTCTTCTATGGAATTTTTATTAATTACGTCCTCCATAGTTGGAGCTCTATTCATTCCTATTGACTTCCAATATTTGGTCAACCATACCAAATATTCTTCACTTGAAATTTTTGTTTTTATCTGTGGACTATCCGCAATGGGATTTTTAGGCCTAATTTTTACCCTATTCATACCAGAGGGATCCAATTTATTTTATTTTCTTAATATGTAATATGTATTTTATTTAATTTTAATTTTATTTTATTTTAATTTAATTTTTAATTTAAAACCATATTTAATTTTTAATTTAAATTGAATTATTGTTAATTTACTTATATACATACTGTTATTTATATTTATATTTTTTTTTTTAATTTCTAAGTTGCCTCGAGCGGTTTACGCTTATAGGCCCTGCCAGTGCAACCCTTGAGGAGCACGTTGGTTTAAATAAATTTTTTGTTGTTGTTGTTATTCTGCAGCGGCGGTAGAGGTTCTGTTAGACCTTAAACCACATGCGGGTTGTCTTCTTCATGTTTTTGTTCTTTGATCCTTGATTCTTGAGGTCCTTGGTGCCTCTCGGGTCCTTGGTCATATTGCTTCATCGGTCATCGGTCATCGTGTGCTTCATAAGTACAAGGTCCCTCACGCCTCTTAGCCAGGCGGTTCTTCTTTCAACGCGACTGGTGGATATATTTGGTTGATCCACCAGGCTTTTATTTATTTATTTATTAATCCTGTGTGCAAATAAAAATCTATAGCACTCCAGGATTTTATTTTCTGAGTGCAGGACTCTTGTTCTTAAGCACTCTTAGATTTTTTGTTATATTATTCTCTGAGTGCTAGCTATTGTAGCACTTCAGAGTTTGGCAGGATCGCCATGTAACGTATTTATTTATTTAATTTTATTTTGTGCACTCAAGGAGCACTATCAAATAAAAAGATCAATAGTTTTAACTAAGTGCAGCTGAACCGCACTATTTGGTTAAATTTTATTGATTGAATTCTTGAGGGAAAATGTCCCTTCTTTTATACTAAATTTTGGCTGATTTGACAATTCCAAATCAAACCCTTAATTCTAATACAATTTTGTATTGACTTAATACTATAACATATGTTTGTGTATATATTATATGTTTAACTATATTATATTGGTTTGTGTGTGTAATAATTATGGGACAAGTGGATGTTATATGACACGCGCCTGTTATCCACAATAATTCCCACGGTGAAGTGTAAAGAGAGCCACACACGATCACCAGCAATGCCATACAACAACAACACACATACTACATATTATATGCAAACCAATGCAGTCAGCGGCCTGACAACAAAGTGTCAAATGATCGTCGCATGTGCCCGACGGTCAATAACATTGAGTCAAGTGGTCGCCGCTCATATGCAATTGGAGATTCTTTTGTTTATGCATATGAAATGTTGTGCCAGTATTGACAACTGTAAAATCAAACGAATTTTATATTTCCAACATCAATAAGATTTTGCTCCAAAAATTACAATTACCTTCAGGCGTATGAAGGCCAAACTTTTGCAAATTTTTGCAATGAGAATGAAAACAAACACTCGTATATTATTATTGCAAAGAAAGAAAAAGTTTTGTGAATAACTCTTATCACTCTTAAGGCTTTGCTTCATTTTGCTTAATTCTCTATCATCCTTTTTTTCATATCAACTACACCATTTCCACTCATATCGATTGTTAAAAATTTATGCTCAGTTTTCGCTGAAGTAAAAGCCGTAGTTGCACAGAAATCATAGCTAAGTATTCAACTGATTTGCTCCGTACGACTTTGCAACGTACACATGGGTGCATGGGTCTAGTTGGTAGCGTGCTAATTTTCATTAGTCGAAGCCGTGGGTTCGATTTCCACCAAAGACTCTGGGTGTTTATGATTGTCTGGTTTTATTGGAATTAAAAAAAAATTTTATGCGGATTGTGGCTATTCTTTCGTTCACAGGCTTGAACCCAGAGACAAGATGGTGAAGTCTCTTATTAACCACAAACCTGCATCTGAATTCGTGCTTATCCGCATGGCAGCTGTAAGACATATCACAAGATGCAAGCCTTTTGCATCCTTGTCCTATCCATCGCATTTCCTGTACGGCAGTTATGTTCGTCCTACATTTCATGAGGGCATCCGCCAGCTGGGCGGAAGCGCCCACCCTGTGAAGGTTGCGGACGTTCCAAGTGCCTATTCGTATATCATAGTTCTTTAAACGTTTGCCGTGGTCGTCAACTCTTGAGGGGATCTTTATAGAGGCTTATGTTTGGGTTTTCATTGGATGACATTTTACGTCGTGGGTTCCAAGCCCTACGCACAACCAAATTTAAATTGAGTTTATCTGCATGCGTTGGTTAACATCCAGCGGGTGCTAGTATGCCATCCAGGACGTGCCACGAGGAGGCTGCGTGTCAACTTGAATACAGCAGGAAAAGGATCGCCTTGTAGGTCGCCACGTTGACCACAGTCAGAAACTTTATCTTGTTTGCATGCATCACATCCCTCCTCAGCTCTTAAGTGTTGATCTCAAAAAAATCAAAAAAAAAAACACAGTACCGGAGAGCCGCTTAAAAGTATGGACAATTTTGCGGCCGTAAAGACCAGGTGGCTGCTCAAAGCAGGTCTTATCTGAGGGGATTAAAGATAAAATATTTTAATCTGGAATTTAAAAGGAAAAACAAAAGTACAAATACAAGTCGCCGTAGTCTACTAGGCAGTGTGTTGGCTTATTAGACGTGAGGCCTCGGTTCAAACCAAAGGTCAGACATCTCCAACAAAACGAAAAATGACAAAAATTTCTTCAGCGACTGCCTCTAAGCAGTTTTCTGGCAAAAATTCTGCCATGAAAAGTTTCTCAAAAATCTGTCGTTCGGAATCGACTTTAAACTGTAGGCCGTGCTACTCATATATTAAATTAACACACACGGCATAAGTGGTGTGAATAGCTCGATCGTAATCCTGATCGAAGGGTTGTAATGGCGAATTATGTATGAATTTATCTATAAATACTCATCGTATTCCTGTAAGCAGTGTCCATTAGGTAAGGAAATGGTGTCTTTTACTGGAATTAATATTTTAAGAAACGTTAAGAAAATTACTTCAAGAAGAATTTTTTCTGCAAAAACAGCTCATTTAAATCCTTTTTGCGATATTAAAAATACCAAAGCATCTACTAATAGTCTTTTCCATTGTTGCAACACTATGATGTATTCCATTTTCTAATTACTTATCTGAGCAGAAAAAACAAAAAGACCAAAAAAAAAACAACTCCTTTGTTAATTTCAGTGGCAATAGAATGATTAACAAAAATATTTTGTATCCTATGCTTGCAACCTGCTGCATTAAGTTGGTTGAAATTGTTAAAAAAAGGATTCAAAATTGTAACCTTTTGGCGCCATATGCTTATCATCATTGTCTTGAGGCCTTACAGTGTAGGATGTGGGCTTCAGATTGTTCAAAAATGTTCCTCTTTGTCGTATTAGAGTAAACACTGTTTAGTTGTTAATCATTTTCAAAGCAATGCTTCATCTATGCAGCGAAAACTGTTGATTTTAAAGGTCATCTTCACTGTATACAGTATGCTGCAGTAAACTGCCAATTTTTGGGTTTCATCACTGACCATAGGAAGAACCAAATTGATTGTTTATATAATCTTATCGAACTGATTTTGGTTTCAATATTGCAAGATTTCTCTCCCGCCGTGAATGTTTTAGGTAAAGGCTTATTTAATTGGTCATTACAACGCTTTAGTCAGGATAACAATCTAGCTTCTCACACCACTTATGTTGTGCATATGTGTTAATTTTATCCATTAGTATTGGAATTTACAGCTTATAGTCGACTCTGAACGACAGAACTCCGAACTCTAGACTCTGAACGACAGAAGACTGCTTAAAGGAAGTTGCCGGAAGAAATTTTTTCTTTCATATTTCGTTTCGTTCGATCAGCAATGAGTATTCAAAAAGATGAGGAGAAACGAATCATAAAAAAAGTTTCTGATACTTACACCCATTCTTACTAATTTTCATATTATGGAACCTCTACTCATGTTCAAAGTTTGAAGTGCTCATCATATTTATACTTAACAACACGATGTTGTTGATTTCGACTCTCCATAACTCAACATATACACGAATCACAAAATAAGTATGATTCGCGTACGAACATGAAAATACTTACTAGATGGTTGTGTGTTTGCTCGGATTGCTGCTCTGTTTTTTGTTTATGTGTTTGTTTTCTTCTTTTGTAAATGCAACAACAACTAAGACTGTAAATTTTGATGAATTATTGGAGTCACACGAATCATTTATAAGTATTATAAGAATGTTTTTCTAAAGTTATGAATCTAAATGAGTAGGCTTATGAATCAAACATATTTCGAATGGTATGAGCTTGATGTCAACGCTGTACGCATACCCATTGCAAGCTGTACTTATAAATAAACGTTGTAGCGAGTACAAAGGGATCAGAGTAGTTAAATTTCAATATTGTTGACTGACTCATATTCAAAATCTCATGAGTGCTTCTCAGTAGCGAAACAACGATTCATTGCCCATCTCTGGTTTGAACAATAGTCTCACGTCTAATAAGTCGACACACTACCAACTAGACCACAGTGACATAAAACTTAGCTGCAATGATGTTTATAGTGATGTCGCTTTATGATTACTACCTCCAAGCATGTCTTCTAATTTGCATCGTATATGTAGCCATGCCTTATAATTTTTTTGTACCACATTCTGCTAGGCAGTGAACAATTTTGCTTACAATGCTGGCTTAAAACCTCTTCTTAAATTCCCATCTTAAACTCCATCTAACCATTCAAAAGAAAAATTTGAAACAAACCACAACAAAGCAACGTAAAAACTATTAGCGTGTCCCAGCAAAAAACAAAACCAACAAAAAAGCTTTGAAAGAAAAGAGAAATTCTAATAAAAGATTATTTTGTCAGGGAGGTAAACAAATTGCGAAAACTGCGAATGGAAAGAAAGGAATCCTCTAACAATGACGTTTTTTTTTTGCAGTTGTGGTGCAATGATTAGTGGAGAAGAGATTGTGAAAAAATTCGAAATATCCATGCAAAAGCGACTTTTTCTTGTTTCTTTAATTGAATAGCGAGTTTAAGTCTTTAACGTAGCTGCGATATAAATCTCAATGGAAAACTATGCAGAGGTTGGCACATACCCAACATTTTTTGAGCAAATGATTATTCGCCTTTCCATACATACATAACATAATTGGCCATTACAACCCTTCAATCAGGATTACGGCCTAGTTTCTCACACCACTCATGTGTTAATTTCATACGTGAGTGGCGGGATCTGAAGTTTAAAGTCGACTCCGAACGACAGATTTGTGAGAAACTTTTCATGACAATTTTTTATTTACTATCAGAGTTTTTGACAGAAATCTGCTGAGAGGAAGTCACCAAAGAAATATTTTTTCATGTTTTCGTTTTGATGTCTGACCTGGGGTTTGAACCGTGGCCTTACGTCTAATAAGCCAACACACTACCTACTAGACTACGGCGACTTCAATACTTTTTTATTAACACAAGCCAGGCAATGGATTTCAGAGAATGTCCCATCGATCCAGTAGATGGCATTATGCTATCTTGGGACATTAGTCCCTATCTTTAGGAACGGTTTGACACCATCAGCGTGCATACTAACGTTCATGCTGTTACTGAAAGTACGTGTCCTTAGCTGCTATAGGAATTAGATGTCTTTGAAGTTTAGATGAATAGATAGCAGACTGCAGTAATACCACCAAAGTTTTAAGACATTACAAAAGACAGGAAGCATGCGACGATAGTCACTCGGCTGTTAAATTCCGAGCTGTAATCAGAATGAATTTCAGAAATTCATTTAATTCGATGAACCAGTACAACGTGTTTTGACGTACCGTACAAAAAACTATCATGTCAGGGAACTCATGATCACAGAGGCTATGTGCTTGTACCACATTGTGTAATGCAATGTACGATGACTTATGCTTACCGACTATGGTGAGCTATGAGAACGACGTTATATTTGTGGTTGTAGACAAAAAGGCTTGACTTAGTCGTAAACCAGAAGATCGCTTACAGTTTATTAGAGAATTGTGGCAAAGATGGAAAACGGAATACATATAACGATAGGCGGGTACCTGATTTTATTCCCTGTGTCAAAATGTGAAAATTTATATGCTTTGTAACCATCGTAATATAATAGTGACTAAACCTGATTCGTCAGCACGTGCTCTCGACTTATAAATCAGCCGGATTCTGCTCCGACCGAACATGCCTCCAGCAGGCCTTGTTCATGTGCTCTGTCACCTTTGCAACTCGATTAGCAACAAAAGTTTTCCACGAACTGGGTGGTTTTTGATGCCAACCTAAAACTATGGTAGAATCCGTCCACCTATAGCACTTTGTTTTCGTTGCGTCAAATTTAAAATTTGCCTTCACAGCTTTCATCAACTCAGTTAATAAAACAGCCACGCAAAGTTCCAGCCAAGGTAAGAAAAGTATCTTTAAAGGAGCAACTCTGGACATAGCCAACAACATCCTAGATCATCCTCAATACGAATGCTTTCGTATTATTACGCCCCGTATGCTTTCTCCGAAGTATCAGAATCCATGAACCTCCACAGTACAATCGGGACAAAAACCTTCCCATCGAGGTATTTTAAAATCATTAAGAAATTGCTTCCATTTCGCATGGCTCTCCGGGGTCAAGAATTTAACCCAATCAGCCTTCTCGCTCCATATTTTCTGCATGAGCATCTTTGCAGTGATAATGATTAGACCAAACTATCCAGCAGGATCGAAAATCTTGGCGATAATCGACAATACCTCTCTTTTCGTTAAATTATCCTTGATCTCGATTGCCGTTGTCGTAAAGAAAAACTGATCAGACTTGGCATTCCATCGTACGCCCAGGGTTTTGATCGAGCTAATATCTTCAAATTCCAAAAAATTTTCCCTCAACAAGTGATCAGAAGGCAACCCTTCTGACGTTCGAGGTCCACTTCCTCATTGAAAATCCCGCGGAAGTCAACGCCGATCGTAATTGGTCTCGCGCCTCTATCGCTCCAGAACATCATGAACCCCAGCTAACGCGTCATCCACAAAATCAATGCCCTTGTAACATTCGAGTGCAATAGATTAACCGAAGAACATCGAATATTGGACGAGGGTTTTGGCTGTAGACCAAGCGTTGAAAATGTTATTACCAGGGTAACGCGGCACCAAATGGTAAGCCAGTCAACTGTATGCAGGAGCTGCAGCAGCCAGGAGCAACAATGATATTGCAGGAAAAGCGATAATCGTGTTGAGATAATTTGAGTGTAACGAACCTAATGTTTAAGTCTAACACTCTAATACCTAATCATTACTTAATGGGTAATAATGAATGTAAGTAACACAGACACACAATTGATTTATAGCTGGTTGAAAAACGCTTGGAAAAATGTCAGCGGATCCATGGAATGGCTCAAGACAAGATATCTAACTTAATTTGAAGGCTTTATAAAGTTCTATTGTTCTTCTCAATTATATTGTTACGAAAATGGAAAAATCTGTCGAACAATTGACTAGTAGTTGTTATTGTTTATGCAAAGAGTATAAACAGAGAAATAATAGACAAAGCAATTGTTGTTGTTTACATCAAGTTGTGAACAGTGGCACACATTATTGCGTGAACAACAAAGAATTTAATTAAAGCTAAACACAAATTTATTTTTATTTTATTTGCATTCTACGAGCTCATATGTTTTTAAAAGGTAAAAACGTAACAATATTAGTAGGTCCCTTGTAAGAGAAGAACTAAGGTTTTTCCCAAAAAAAACTCTCTTATCATATGGTCATAACGCTCTGAACTAACGGTTATGTTTGAAAGATTACGTGCGAATGACAGCTCTAGACAATAATGCGCATTAAACAAACACTATTTTTCTGGATGCAACGGCCCCTGCACAATCACTTGTGAGTTCTCTGAGCCCTTTATAGGACAATTTTGTCTATTGATGTAACCACCAAGTAAGAAATGAGCCTTAATGCAGAAGAAAATTATATGCAAAAAATCTGCAATGAAACCCTGTTGCTCTAGTGCCTAATGAGCATATATACAGGATCTAAATTTAGTCCTTCCTGTAGCTAATTTTCAATTCCTAAATAATTCAATTAGAAATGAAAAATCAAACTTTAAATGGCAATGAATTTAAAAACTTCCCCGTTTCTTTAACCACTCAGTTCAATTGGGTACAACAACTTTGTTGTTTCCTATTTTTAATTTTTCATCGCTGCTGCTGTTGAGTACAATACAAACAAACATTTTCAGTTACAAAGCCAACAAGATTATTAGCATCATCGTTTGTATCATTCACATCATCATCAGAATGAATGAACGTAGCTGAGGTATTGTTATATGTTTGCCACAAAAAACAACAACAACAAAATTAAATTCTAGTTCAATGTGTTTTATGGAAAAAGGATTTAAATGGTGCTGAGGCATGATAACGATGATGATGATGATGAAGACGATATTAATGGCCAGAAGGATAGTGGCACTGGTGAAGGTAATGGTAGGAGAAGTAATGAAAAGTTTTTCGAAATTTGCTGGTGTTGAAATTTCTATTCAATGGCACTCCGTTTATTTTCGAACGCAATGATAATAACGTTGCCAATGTTTTGTGTTTTGTTTTTCGAACTATTTTATGCCGCTGCTTTTGTAATTTGATGGCGAAGAAAAGCAAATGACCGACCTACTTATGTATATATAAAACAACAACAAAACATTTTCGTTGAAACTTAATATTAAAAAAGACCAACAACGTAAAGGGTTTAAAAATTAAACGTTTTGGTAGAGCATTTTGGTTAAACGGGGCTCCAATTATTTTATATTTCATTGTATGGCTCTCCACTAAAAGGAATTTTAAATAAATGTGAGCTGAACGTTTACGTTCCAATAAAGAGACAGTAGAGTCATAGCAAACTTTTCTTGAGGAAATTAATTCCTTGCACTGAACGTTTATATTCAAATACAAATACCGGAGAGTCACTGCAAACTTGTCTCGAACAATTGAATCCTTTGGGTCCATGTTTGAAAATAGAGCAGCATTTTGTTTACATCATCAGTTTCTACCGAATAAAATCGTTCCTATATATTGTGACGAAAATGGAAATGATGTTTTGCTTTCACATCCTTTAAATTGTAAACAAAAGCTACAAAAAATAAAAACAATTAACTTGATTACATGATAAACATGTAAACAAAAATATAACAACAAACACAGCAAGAATAAATGTAAAAAAATATACAAACAATAATAATGAAACAACGATGTTTACATTTATAGAGATCTCGAGAACGCGAAGCCACAAACATTCGACTTCAAGATCATTCATCAGACTATTTACGTTGGCATATAAAAGGCAAGACAAAGCAGGCAACGGAGACAGTAAAAATTTAATCAGTCCTGTGTGAAGACGCGCTGTGTTTGAAAAGAATAAAGATGGTTTGAATATCTCTGTTGTAAAAATCTGTCGAACAACAGTTATTGTTTATGCAAAAGAGTGTTAAGAAGAATATCAAATAAAGCAATTGTTGTTGTTTACACCAAGTTGTGAACAGTGGCACACAGGAGTGTGCGAACAAGAAAGAATTTTAATTAAAACTAAACCCAAATTTATTTTTATTTTATTTGCAATTTACGAAGTCATATTTTAAACGTTTTTAAAAGGTAAAATCATAACAATATTATACACTGAGAGCCAAAAGTATGTAAACACCACTTAAATAATTCATTTTCTTAGGATAGCAAGAAAAGTAAATGAGAACAGTCGAATAAATTTGCAAAAATAAAAACGTTTATTTATTACTTATAAAATGTTAAAACGAAAACAACAATTCATGATAAAGAAACTTTTTTATACTTAAGAACAAAACTGTTTTATACTTAAGAACAAAAGTGGTGACTCACTTATGACGCTCACTGTATTTTTAACGTGGAGAAGAGATGTATTGCAACCATAAAATCTATTGTACTAACCACAGCCCATGGGAAAGTATCAATGTCTACTGCCATGGCAAATTTCAGTTCAATTCCCTGGTCATCATCTGATGCACATCCTAGTGTTTCTCTTCATTTCAATTATTTCTTCAGCGACTTCCCCCATGCAGTCTATTGGCAAAATAAATGAAAAGTTTCAAAAAATCTGTCATCTAAAGTCATTTGTAAACTGATGGTCCTGCCATTTATTGATGAAATTAACAAACACAACATGGATATTGTGAGAAACTAGATTGCAGTCCTGACTAAGGTGCTGTAAACTCTGCTTCATATTGTTTATCAGTGGTTTCTTGTTAACAGTCTTCTGGCAAAATGCATCAGAAGTTTCTAAAAAAATCTGTCTGTTGTTCGAAGTCGTCTTAAAACTGTAGGTTCTGCCATTCATTGATAAAATTAACACGCACAACATAGATGGTGTGAAAAACTAGGTCTTTGTCCCGACTTAGGTATTGTAGACTTTACCTCCTATTGTTTATTTATCAGCGGCTTCTTGTCAACAGTCTTCTAGCAAAATAAATCAGAAGTTTCTCAAAAATCTGTAGTTCAAAGTCGTCTATAAACTCTAGGTCCTGTCAGTCATTGATATAATGAACACACGCAACTTTGGTGGTGTGAAACACTAGGTTGTACTCCTAACTAAAGTGTTGTAGATTCTGCCTCGTAGTGTTTATCAGCGTATTCTTGTCAGCAGTCTTTTGGCAAAATAAATCAGAAGTTTCTCAAAAATTTTGTCGATCGAAGTCGTTTTAAACTGTAGGTCCTGCCATTCATTGATGAAATTAACGCACACAACATGGATGGTGTGAGCAACTGGGTCGTAATCCAGACTAAATGACCATTATGTTATGCATGTATGTACACAATAAGTGAAGAACAGTGTCATCCTATAGCGTCATAAAGTTGTGGAAAAGGGGTTTCTTAAAGGTTCCCTAATTGTTTCCATCGTCCATTATTACACTAGTTCCTTATAGCCTTCATCTTCCTTTCATCCACGAGACAATAATCTATGGAGTAAGGTTTCCTACAATACAACTTCACCAGTATTTCCTTGATATATATTCTTTAAGCAGGGATTCAAACCCAACAAACCCTTAAAAATTCTGTTTAAAATCATTTTAAATAGTTAAACGGTTATCTCTTGATGCCATCACCAATGAAAAAAAGCCGTTGAACTCAATATCCTCTGAAATAAAACGGATTTTTTAAAGCAATTTTGAATAGAAAAATAAACAAAAGAGAGGAAAATACAGAAACAAAATAAAGACAAATGGCAGTAAAATTAGTCATTGTGGAAAAGTTGTGGAAAGTTAAATAATAAACATCGCAGATACAAGAATGAAGTGTGGAAGTGGAAGGTTGTAACAAAATATCAAAACAATTAAAATTGGAAAAAAAAAGAATTCAAAAACAATGACATGGAAACAAACAATGTCAAAAAGAATTTATTTTTCGTCCCTTTACTAGGAAAGAATAAATTAAACAGAATTTCAAATCATTTATTTTCTGCCAAAGCTAATCAGATATAAAACAGGAGGGTCCTACTTTAAATGGAGGAAAAGCGCAAACAATAACGTCGGCTTAAGAAAGATGTTGTGAGGCCTATGCCTCATCACAATCTATAAACCAGAGATCAGGAATGAATCGTTTTTTCACTAGTCATAAGCACTCATGAAATTTTGAATATAAGTGAGCGAGTGACTCGAATCATTCACAAAAAAAGACAAAGACAAGAAGCAAAGCACACACACAACCTTCTAGTGAGTATTGTAGCGTTCATACGCGAATCATACTTATTTTGTGATTCGTGTATATGTTGAGTAAAGGAGAGTCGAAATCAACAACATCATACGTGTTGTTAAGAGTGAATATGTGGAGTACTTCAGCCTTCGAATATGAGTAAAGGTTCCATGATATTAAAATAAGTATGAATGCGTATAAGTATCAGAAATTATGAGTATGATTCGATTCTGCTCATCTTTTTAAAAACTCATTTCTGATGTCTGATATACACCACCGCAAATATCACTCATGTTATGTTATAACAAAGTTCTGTCAAGAATTATGTTGTACTTTGCATTTGGCTTTGTAGTTCCATTCATCTGAAGTCTAGCTCATGCAACAACTAGAGCGGGTTGAACATTAACAACGTAAATGACGTAGATATGCTGATAAGTTGCTGGGGAAAGTGTGTTGGTTAATTCGAATTTATTGATTCTTAGGAATTTTCAAAAATTTGGCTCATTATGTGGAAATTTTCATTTCGGTTTGTAGCTCCATTCATCTGAAGATTAACTCTTGCTACAACTATAGCCAGTTGAACATTAACAACGACGTAGATATTGCTGATAAAGTGCCAGAGCATATATACATACATAACTGGTCATTACAACCCTTAAGTCAGGATTACGATTTAGCTACTCATACCATTTATGTCGCGTGTGTTTATTTTATACACTCGTGACGGGACCAACTGTGTAAAGTCGACTTCGAACGTCAGAATTTTAGAGAAAGTTTTCAAGGCAATTTTAATTACTCATCGGGTTTTTGCCAGAAGTCTGTTGCGAGGAAGTCGCAGAAATATTTTCTCATATTTCATTTTGTAGGAGATGTCTGAGCTGGATTTTGAACCTTGGCCACACATCTAATAAGCCAACACACTACCTACTAGACCACAAAGACTACAACTGCTAAAGTAACTGACTTAATTTTTTTTAACTTTTTTCAACAAAGTTTACTTCAGCAACAAAGTTCATTAACCACTTTGTGGTTACATCCACTAACAAAATTGTCGCATAAAGGACTCGTAGAATCCAGAAGTGGTTATCGAAAACCCGGTTCCTATCAATTTAAGGCATTCTCGTTTAGTAGGTTAAACTGGCTAAATCCTAACCCAGATAGAACGAAACGATTTATTTTCTGCCCCCTCAGATATTTACTACATGGTTTTCATTTTTGCCTAACACTGACTACGAAGGAGGTACATTCATCATAGAGGCTCGTCCTCGCGCCTTTTCTGCACAGACTGTAAATTGGAAAAGAATAAAAACTTCGTCTGTCACTTAATGTGTCACTGCTTTGCGCATCACAACACTTCCTAGTTCCTGCAAAGGGAATTTCAGTTTTATAAATACACTACACTACACTGTAGTCGTTTTACGTTTAAACCTATAGCGTAGTGCACTATGACCGAACTATCTGAAGTCAGACTAAAGGACCTTAACAAGCAGAGACTGTAAATGGCTTAAGTCAGGCAACTCTTCCTAGTGATGTTCATCAGCTCTTTAGCACAATGCTTACTTTCTTACTTAATTGGCCATAACAACCCGTTTAACGGATTTCGGCCTGCCGCAGCACATCTTTCCAGGCGCCTCTGCTTCTTGCACGCCTACGCCAGTTGGTCACACCAATCGGTGACAGGGCTTCCTCGATTTGGTCCTTCCAACGGATACAAAGTCATCCTCTTCGCCGACTTCCGCAGATTCCCGCATCAAATACCCGTCTCGCCGGAGCATCGTCTTCCATTCGAACTACATGGCCGAGCCAGCGCAGCCGCTGGATATTAATACGTCAATGTCGTTGAGGAGCTCATACAGCTCACTGTTGGATCGGATACGGAAATCATCGACAACTCGTACAGGACCGAAGATCTTACGTAGGACTTTTCTCTCGAACACTCTCAAGGCCCCTGCATCAGTTCTTAATAGGGTCCATGCCTCTGCGCCATAAAGAAGCACGGGTAGGATGAGTGTCTTTTAGAGTGTTAGTTTTGTCGTACGAGAGAGGTCTCTGCTACTCAATTGCCAGACTAACATCATTTCTGGTGGTAACGGCGGAGTCAAGATAGATGAATTCCTTGACCGTATCAAAAGTATAGTTATCGGCCGTAATCTGAGAATCAATACGCCGCGCGTCTCTACTCGTCGATAACATATACTTTGTTTTGCCCTCATTTACTGCCAGACCCATCTTACTAGACTCTCGTTCAATAGCACTAAAGGCAGCAGTAACATCTCGCTTGGTACGCCCTATGATGTCAATGTCGTCGGCGTACGCAGGCAACTGGACACTTTTTTGAAAAATAGTGCCATTGCGATGCACTCCTGCTTTTCGCAGAACACTCTCCATGGTGAAGTTGAAGAGATCGCATGATAAGGGATCGCCTTGTCTGAAACCTCGCACGGTATCAAAAGGTTCGGAGAGGTCCATTCCTACCTTGACGGAGCTGCAGGAATTGCTCAACGTTATTCTGCATACCCTTATTAGCAGGTATGCCGAGCTCAGAGCGGCAAAAACACGATCCCTTATGGGGCTATCGAAGGCAGCCTTAATAATCGACAAAAAGATGGTGTGTGTCGACTTTTTGTTCGTGGGTCTTTTCCAGGATTTGGCGTAGTGTGAAGATCTGGTCGATGATGGACTTGCCAGGTCTGAAGCCGCAAATCAGTGTTTTGACGAGTGGCTTCAGTCGTTCACACAATACGCTTGTAAGAACCTTATATGCGATAGGGAAAATGCTTATACCCCTGTAGTTGGCGCATATCGTATGGTCTACCTTTTTCAGGACAGGGCAGAGGACACTGAGGTTCCAATCGTTGTGCATACTTTCCTCTAGCCATATTTTGTACATAAGCTGGTGCATGCGCCCTACCAACTCATTAAATCCGGCCTTAAACAATTCAGCGGGGAGGCCATCAGGACCCCTTTAGCACAATGGGTCTTTGGAAATCGCTTAAATGGGATTTTCGCTTGATATAAATATGTGCTACGGAGTGACAATTTTAGCACTTTTACATATCGGGAGCATTGACAGCACTGAATGTACAGTGTACTCTGGTGAACTGGATATCGAAACCACTTTGTAGAAGCACAAACTATCCAACTCTAGGGTAGAAAGTGTAACTCCGCATGTTGGTGTGTAACCCTACGATGGAATCGTGTGATGAACGGACTGCTAGTGATATTGAAATAGATCGGATGTGGTATGATGTAGTTCTGGTAATATCAGGCAGATTTATGGACTCTATTGCAGATATATGATCCAATTTGATGATGACGTAGTTCTTGCAATCTCGTGCGAATTTGTGGATTTATTGCAGATAGGATTCAATTTGCTCTGAGGAAGATAAGCGAGTAGGCATAACTTGGATAGAGTTTCTGCGTTTAGACATTTAGACAGGAATGCCAGTCTCCAGTATGAATTCAATTGAATTTTCTATTGCTTGCTTTTCAGCTTTTGCAAGTGACGAGGTTTTGTTGTTACCAAATGTCTCCGTGTCCAGGAATTTCTTTCAGGGTAAATGTCAAACGTTGTCCACATAACCATGGCATTCTTAGATCATCTTATATGTGGTATGCACATTATCTGTGGATTAAAGGGTCATTTTTCTATCGCCGTAGTCTAGGTAGGTAGTGGGTTGGCTTATTAGACGTGAGGCTACGGTTCAAAAGCCCTACAAAACGGAATTTGAAAAAATATTTCTTCGGCCACTTCCCCTCAGTTGATTTCTGATGAAAACAAAATAAAATTGCCATGAAAAGTTTCTTCAAAGTCCGTCGTTCGGAGTCGATTTTAAACTGTAGATTCCGCCACTCATATATAAGATTAACACACACAAAGCGAGTGGCGTGAGACATTAGGTCGTAATGCGGACTGAAAGGGTTGTAATGACGAATTAAGTAAGTTTACTATGTATACGATATGCTCCGATAACAGATTCGGAAAATGGCTACCTTTTAGTCACTATTTTAGCCCAAATAGCCCAGCTGTAATCAGATAGTGCAAGAGACAATCAAAGATTTAGTTGTTCTAAGGCACATCCAACTTTCATGTTTCAGGATTATCATGTCACCTCCTTTATTAAACTTTATTTGTAACAAATTCTCTCTTTTCTGTTCTCTTTTCAAATTTCTGCCTACTTTCCACTCTAATGGCGTTTATTTTTATAGAAAAATATTTTACATGAGCCTTAAATTAAGAAAAGAAATGGTTGTGGGGCACAACCACTGCCAAAAATAATGTTCAATGCCAACCTTGTTAAGGAGGCCTATGAAGACATTTCCAAAGGCTTCGTAGTCTGACAAAAGCTGATTGGTGTCGTTCTTCTTACAAAAAAAAGATCATAAAGAACAAAAAAGTAGAAAAAGAGACGAAATGAAAAAAGAAGCGACACTTTCAATAATAAACTTTATTTCTACGCATATTTTAAAGTGTTAAACGATTAATTTGAAGAAGAAAAAACTCCTTTGTGCCATTTATTTTCCTATGACTTTAAACGAGTCGAGCGCTTCAGTTACTTCTCCAGAGGCCAAATTCAAATATAAAATAAAACGAAAAGAGAAAAAAAATTCCCCACAAGAAAAATGAGTTTGAGTTTCTGGCTGCAAACTTCCAACGGCGTTAAGGAAGTGAGTGGAAGATAAAGTTTTCAAAGAAAATAAAAAAAGTTGTAATCTGAGGGATTTTTATAAATGGTTTACAAAAACTAACACAAGAAATTTAGTTAGAAGGGAAGAAAAAACCTTTAAATCACTTAAGCGGGAGGAAATTGTTGAATTCTATATGCATTTGAACATTTCAAAATAAAAAATTTCAACGAAATGTTCAAAGTTTTACAAAATTTTGTAGCTTCAATCTTTGACAGACTTATTGGCGTTACAAGCTTAAGTGCTCAGTAGGCAGACTTAAGGGTTAATGGGCTCTGAGCAGTTACAAACTGACCGTAATTTTCATCGAAAAATCATCTTCATGATGACACTTATTTCTTCATAAGATCCAAGAGCATTCAATACATCCCCAGGAAGTCACAGTTTCTTTTCGGTTTTTTCAGCGTCATGGGTCACATTTCTTTGAGAACAAAGTTGTTCGAACCTTCGCTATCAACGGCGAGCACTATAAGTCAATGATTACCAATCTTTTTTGAACTTAATTGGATGATTTGACCCCTTCCCCCATGACATGTTTTTTTTAATAAGACTTGGATTTTGAGGACGAGCGATTTTAGGGAAAGGATATATCTTGAAGTCGCCGTAGTCACTAGACTAGTGAGTGAAATTCAGTCAGTCTTGTGTAAAGACGTGGTGTGTTTAAAGAGAGTAATCGCAGTTTGAAGATATCCGTTACAGAGATCTGTCGAATAATTGTCTAGTAATTGTTATTGTATATGCAGAGAGTATACCCAGAGGAATAACAAATTTCTGGCAAAAGTTTTGAGAGTCAAATAAAATTGTCACGCAAAAGTTTCTCAAAAATCTGTCGTCCGGAATCGATTTTAAACTCCAGGTTCCGCCACTCATGTGTAAAATTAGCACACACAGCATAAGTGGTGTGAGAAGCTACTAGGTATTAAGCCTGACTGAGGGGTTTTAATGAACAATGTATGTATGTATTTATCTAAATCTCACGGGAAGGTGACGTAAACTGGCCGCGTTCCCGCGCGAATTAACCCCTTTAGAGCCATTATTACAACTTCCCTTCTTTAAAGTTGGGTTTAGTTAAAGGTAACTTTAGCTAAAGCGAGCTTTAAAGTTACCTTTAACTTCTTTTCGTTGCAAATAAAATAAAGTAAACTTTTTCAAAAATATGGCAGTGCCGAAGCAATTTCGATAAAACTGCTCGATAAGAAAAGTTTTTTTTTAAACGCAGTGGCACCGACGGGCTTCTTTTCTTTGTTGTTGTATTTGCTCATTTTGATTACATTGAAGTTGCCATATTAACGCACCCTTCTAGCTTATTGTCCACTTATAATAATGAAAAACAATTTATCAGAACGTTAAAATCCTACCTTTAGATAACGGCAGGTTGTAAAAATTACCCTTAGACATTATTCTGTGGAGGCGCAGATTTTATGTCAGCGATTTTTTTACTCATTCATCCCTTCATCCAGAAGCTCATGCAGCGAAATCACGTCGATGTCTATTGCCGTCCTTGGTAATTTGACAAAAGAGACTTGATAAATGAAAACTAATTTGACAGATGTGTTCTCAGCTAAAAGGCAGTTTCGAACTGTCATAGTTTGGAATTCTTTGACGGAAAATCGGATATAATTTCGTCTGCATAAAGTCTTCTATAAATTTTAAGTTAAAGAGTATACTGATACTATGATCGATTATTTTCAATGTTTGTCGACCATTGAATACAAAATGTTTGTAGAGTGAAATTGTTTTTTTCATTCAACATTTCATTGTCATGTCAACATGTATTAAATGTCTAGTAAAATCAAATTAATTTTGTTTTTTCTTTTTGTTTTCCTTTTTGTTTCACACTATTTTATAATAACAACTGTAATGTTTTGGTTTGTTTACAGATTTATGTAATTAAAAATAAACAAATAATGTATAAAATGCAAATAAATGCAGGTGATTCGATAAAAAAGAAATTAAATTATGTTAATTTTCTTGTATAATCTGCTACCAAACAGACCGAACGAAACCCCTACAGTTAAATTAGGCATCCGTATTAACAAATATCAACCTCTTCCGTGTTTAAGACTATTATGCCATTACGCTTACTTTGTCATACATCTGTTGGTTATTAATTACATACTCAAGTCTCATCATTGGTTGGCTTTTCGCGACTGCCTCGCAACGTGGTTCTGCACTCTATTTGTACTGCTTTATTTAACGTCTGGTAACTTTGCCATCTATGGCTATCAGAAAGTATGGTAACATCTTGTTCAGAAGTATTGTCGTTCTTAAAGACCATTACAGTAGCCCGTATAGCCGCCACTTGCTCTCGAAAGACTCCGTAGTGATCTGGCAAAATCATTAGCTAAGCTATAATTGCCGCCGTCCTCACGTACAGCTCCCTCCGTCTTCAAACCATACGTGTAAACATGTACGGAATCGTTAAGAAGCTGAGCCACATCATTTTCCTATTCTCTTCTATTTAAAAAGGAAATTCAGTACTTTCCAGGCCAATATTGTGGCGACATGTAATCAATATTTCTGGTGTTTCTCAATATCGTTATGTGCCATTCCCCTGTAACTAAATCGCAGATGTAGGTGTCGTACGCAGCGTAGCAGTAATAATATTGCTGGGTGATCTTTGTATCCGCCTTAGCTTTGTATCGGCCTTACTTCTCCTGCTCTAGGATTCCCTGACTACTGGGTCGTAAGTCAGGGACCATATTTTCTCCACACTTTATTAATAGCAAAGAGTACAGTGCGAGACTCTTTTTCAGTACGTTCAGCATCCATTGGAGTTTTCTGTCTAAAATAAGCCGCAGAAAGTGCCTTCCATTATTATAACCTTGCTTCACACACTACTCCTGTTGCGATTGTTAATTTTATTCATGAGTGGCGGTATCTACTGTTTAATGTCGACTACGAACGACAGATTTGAGAAACTTTTCATGGCAATATTATTCACTCTCAGAGCTTTTGCCAGAAATCTGCTGTGAAGAAACCACCGAAGAAATACTTCTTCGTATTTCGTTCTGTTGGAGATGTTGGACTTGAGGTTTGAACCGAGGCCCCACATCTAAGAAACCAATACGCTACATACTAGACTACTCATTTCCCGCGTAATTGTTTGTGTAATTCTATGTACTGTATAATGTGTGTATTTTGTTGTTGTCGGTTTGCTTAGTTTCTTTATAACAATAATAATTTGGGAACCTATGGTGAAGTATGATTCTCATCTATATACAATTAGTTTCGCATAGAGGTGTTAGATATATTACCTGGGATTCAACAGTATACCGAGCTCAATTGAATAAGTTCTTCCAGATGGTTCTTTACTATTTTCTTTGATATATTTATTTGATATGAATGAGTATTCAAATGGCGGCCTAAATGCCACACAGTTTTGTTTTATTCCGCCCTTTGCTCTTCCTTTACATTACTTCGTTTATAATATATTAGGATACCAGGATTTTGGATTAGGATCACATGAATTTAAAATATTTCGTTTTGGAACCAAACACTCTCATTCCCCTCCCAATACTTTTCGACAATTCAACTCTATTCTACAGAATGTGTGCAGCCTCAAAATATCGCAACTTATTCTTCTGGTGCAGTCCTTCTTCGAACATTTCCTAAAACTATTTAGTTTGCTGGCTCTATCTAGGCAACAGTTAAGGAGGGAGTTATCAGCCTCTTGATTTCTCAGAGCACGCTACGTCTTACTGAATATCATGTAATACTTGCCTCAATTTATCCACAGTCTACACTGCTATGGTCGTTACTACCATTGTGCTTAAGTCTAACAGCTTCAATGCAGCGCTGCAGTAGAATATGTGGTTATTGCTGCGGTTATATCAAGACATACCAGTGTTTGTATTGTATACAACTCCATCTCATCCCTTTCCAAAAGTGTTCTGCCTGCCTAAACACTACGCAAAATATTTTGCATCCATTTTCAATGATATTATCTTATCCAGGATTCATATCAGAGATTAGCAATGAATCGCTTCTTCGCTACTCATAAGTACTCATGAAATTTTGAGTATGAGTGAGTCAACAGTATTGAAATCCAACTACTCTGATCCATTCGTATTCAGTACAACATTGATTTATAAGTATAAGTTACAATGAGCATGAGTACAACGTTGACATCAAACTCATTCGAAATATGTTTGATTCATAAGCCTACTCATTCAGATTCTTAACTTTAGAAAAATACTCTTATAATACTTATAAATGATTCGAGTGACTTGAATCATTTATCAAAATTTACAGTCTTAGTTTTTGTTGCATTTACAAAGAAATAAGAAAGACACATAAACAAAAAAGAAAAAGACAGCAAGCAGATCAAACACACAACCTTACCATAGTTATTTTGTGATTCCTGTATACGATGAGTCATGGAGAGTCGAAATCAATAACATCATGCGTATTAACAATACTTCTCGCCCTTGGCCACATATGTGAACATTTAATTTTTTTATATGTATTATAATTATAATAATTAATAAAAAGAACAAAAGTTTTTTAATAACTTATTGACTACCAAATCCTTCAACAAGAGAAGTAAACATTTAACCGTTTGTCTGCACTGATGATATTATTCCCAATGCATAGTTAGATACATAAAAAAACGTGAAATAATTCTTCAGCAATATGTTTTATTGGATTATATCAAGAAATCGTTAATATTTGAAAAAATAATATCAGATATATTTAATATAATAAGTTTTACCATCACCACCTAAAAAATTTAAAAGCTGTACTAAAGTTAATCCTGGAATTTGACTGGACGGTATAGGTCATTATCCTAAATACATGGAACTGAAAACTGTCCCCAGATGTCACGACAAAAATTGTGTAAGACGAACTCTCTATATTTGTAAGAAATGTGAAGAATATATTTGCCTGATATGCCCGGAATGTATGAAATCATTTCTCACGTAAATTACCATTAACGGTCAGAGACCACAAATGTGGACGTTATTCCTTTTTGTGAATTTTCATTATTTTTTGCTTTCTGAATTCCTATTTAAATAAAATTAATTAATTTAAAAAGAAAACAAAATTTTATAATTTTTTTGTCAAGATAAAAAAATCGTCCCTGAAGAGGTTAAATATGAGTACCATGAGTAATTCAAACTTTGAATATGAGTAGTATGAGTATAATGTTAAAATAAGTATGAATGCGTATAAGTATCAGAAATTATGAGTATGATTCGAATCTACTCATCGTTTTGAATACTCACTGCTAACCTCTGATTCATATTGTTACTAAAATGGAAATTGTGTTTTGCTTTTACATCGTTTAAATTGTAAACAAAAGCTACAAAAAGGAAAAAAGCAATGAACTTGGTTACTTGATAAACCAGTAAACAAAAATATTCCAACAAACACTAATATAGAAAAAAATTATAACAAGTAAACAAAAATGCTACAACAAACACTGCAAGAACAAATGTAAGCAAAATATACAAACAACAATAATGTAAACAACATGAATACAGATTTCGAGAAGGCGAAGTCATTCACCTTCAAGAGCATTCACTGCGATATAAAAGACAAGCAGGCAATGGATTCAGAAAAAGTTCAGTCAGTCTTGTGTGAAGACGCGGTGTGTTTAAGAGAATAAAGGTGGTTTGAAGATCTCCGTTATAAAGATCTAATAATTGTTATCCTTTATGGAAAATATTGTAAAGAAGAATAACAAACAAAGCAATTGTTGTTGTTTACATCAAGTTGTGAACAGTGGCAAACAGAATTGTGCAAACAATAAAGAAATTTAATTAAAACTAAATAAAAATTTATTTTTATTTTATTTGCAATCTACGAGCGCATATTTTAAACGTTTTTAAAAGCAAAAAACGTAACAATATGTTATTCACTTAGGAAGCTTTCTCTTTGACTCATGATTTAACTCAACACCTCTTTGAATGATGTTAAGTGTGGCTTCAGATTTTTCTGTGATACTCCTGTCTAACAAGTATAACCCAAGAGCCAGTATGTGATGATACTATGCGTGTAACCAGCACTACATGCTACAAACACCTGAAATATTGTTTGCGCCCATTGATTACCCGAGGTTTTATGCATTTTATTGACTAGAAAAGTGCAAAGTTTTCCAAGAATTTTTGTTAATTTTTTTTCAATCTAGCCTGATAAGTTTTTCTATTAAAATCTTCATTTGCAAACATTTAAATTATTTCCAATTGTGATACTCAGTAGTTTTTCCAGCTTATATTTTCAATTAAAATCTTTAACCTCCGCATATTTTGCCTTGCGGCACAAAAAATTATTTCAAACAAAACACGCTTTTACGGCTTTGCCATGTTGTTGCTTTACGCTTACGGCTGATATTTAAGTGTGAGCTTGTTAAACCATTTTGCATGCACATATGTACATATGTATGTGTATGAAAGTATGTGAGAATTTATTTAATTGGCCACAGGACCTGCTTGCCAAAACATTAAACGATAACATTGCAGTGCAAGCTATGACTGGTAGCGTCTGACTATTTATTGAATTGAATTTTAATACGGGAATTAAATGGTTAAACATTCAGAGAATTTAATGGTTTTTATTAAAGTGTTCGTTTGACGTTAATTTGGGACGTTTTTTTAATGTATAAACGCAGAGTATTTAACTGAGGATTGTCGGTATCCGTTCATGGATTTAGGAAACAAAGAAGAAAGTTTTAATGAGCACTTACTCAGGAGTCGAGCTTATTCTCACAAGCTGCGATTGACAGAATCATGTTTATAAGCTCAGACTATGATTTGTGACAACTGAGCTGATGAGCTACACGGTATAAGATGGAAATGGCAATCACCAGACTTTAATATTCGCTTGTATACTCGCTGTCAACTTTCGAAAAATTAGTTCTTCAAGATTGGTAAAGGTAAAGGAAAAAAAGTTATTACAAATACACATGCCTCCTCAGTGTCCTCTGTCCTGTCCTGAAAAAGGGAGACTACGATATGCGCCAACTACAGGGGTGTAAGCCTTCTCCCTATCGCATATAAGGTTCTTACGGGCGTAGTGTGTGAACGAATGAAATCATTCGTTAAAACGCTGATTGGACCTTACAAATCCACCTGGCAAATCTATCATTGTACAGATATTCCCACTACGACAAATCCTGGAAAAGACCCACGATAAACAAGACGACACACGCCATATTTTTGTCGACTATAGCCCCATAGGGCCCATTGCGTGCCGCAGTGTCTGAGCTCAGCATATCTGCGAAGCTGATAAGGCTATGCAGAATGACGTTGAGCAATTTCTGCGGCTCCGTCAAGGTAGGAATGGACCTCTCCGAACATTTTGATACCGTGCGAGGTTTTAGACAATGCGATCCCTTATCATGCGACCTCTTCAACTTCATGTCATGGAGAGTGTTCTGCTTAAGGTGGGAGTGCATCACAATGGCACTATTTTTAAAAAAAGAGTCCAGTTGCTTGGGCAAAACAAAGTATATGTTATTGATAAGTAGAGACGTGTGACGCATTGGATCTCAAATAACAGCCGATAACTATACTTTCGATATATTCAAAGGATTTATCTTGGCTCCGCTGTTACCTCTAAAAATGATGTCAGTCTTGAAATCAAGAGCAGGATCACTCTTGCCAACAGGTGTTACTATGGTTTCAATAGGCAATTGAGTAGCAGAGACCTCTCTCGTATGACAAAACTAATACTCTACAAGACGCTCATCCTATCCGTGCATCTTTATGGCGCAGTGGCATGGACCCTTTTAAGCACTTGTGCAGCAGCCTTGAGAGTATTGGAGAAAAAAGTACTACGTAATATCTGCGGTCCAGTGCAAGTTGGCGATAATTTCCGCATCCGATCTAACAGTGGGCTATATGTGCTCCTCAACCGGCGTCGACGTTGTGCAGCGTATTAACATCCAGCGGCTGCGGTGGCTCGGTCATGTCCTTCGAATGGTGGAGGATGCTCCGGCGAGACGGGTATTTGATGCGGCGATGTCCAGAAGTCGGCGACCTTGTTTGCGTTGGAAGAACCAAATCGAGGAAGCCCTGTCATCGATTGGTGTGACCAACTGCCATAGGTGCTCAAGAAGCAGAGGCGCCTGGAAGGATGTGTTACGGCAGGCCGAAATCCGTTAATCGATTTGTTAATTGCCAATTTAGTATGTAAGTAAGTAAGTAACAAATGCGCATGCAGAAGCAGATCCGTAAGGGTTAAAATCCTGTAACAAAATTAAGCAAACAATGGACACCCCCATGCCACACCATAACACATCATTGTTTCTCACTTTCCTACAGTTTACTGTCGCTTTGAGAATTTTGACTCAATTTCCTTAAGTTTCTTTACTTGTGTCATTGAATTTCTTTTTAATTGTGTGTGTTATTATTGTTATTCATTTGATTCATATTACCCGATTACACCACAGCTATGGTAGAACTAGTTCATCAGGTGAATACACGACGAGTTGAAATTGACTTTTAGGTCATGCGCATTTAGTTATTTTCTAGGAGAATTTTAAGAATTTTAAGTTTCTCTCTGAAAGTATTTAAGAGCATCTCAAAGAGTGTAATAAACTTATGGCAAAGAGGCAACACTAAGGCAAAGGACATTGATATTAGAACTCTCAGAGAATGTGTTTCACAAATTCACTGCAATTGATTGCAACTGGTGGAGGTATAAAAAAATATTCAACCATCCCAGCAACATACGTTATGACACGGAATAAACGGTAACTATGAATATTTAAAACTTACAGTCTGGACTTCCCATAAATCGGAGTAAATTGTTCCCATGTCCAACCTACGTTCTTCAAAGTTATGTACCTTACCATCGTAATCCAATAGAACTGCATTTCCTTTGATATCGACTTTCCTAAATTGAATACTAACGTCGTTCTTCAGCAAAAGTCTGATATCTTATTCCTGAATATATTTTTAACCCGGTGTTATTGAAATATGTCGCTAAATTCTGTAAAGATGACCTTGATGCTCCGATACGTTTTAAGTCATATTAACACAGATTTTCAATGGAGTTCACAGTGGTTCTGGAAAGTTTCATGATCGTACCATATCTGAGCAATTCATTCGCCTTGCAATTTCCTGGTGACCATGTGCTGTGAAAATTTTATAGCTCTACCCTCTTGTTCAGAACATCACCATCGTAACCAAAGACCATTATAAAGGTGTTCAGGTCCCAGATTCCCGCTTGGCTATCAGAAAGTATGGTAACATCTTGTTCAGAAATATTATCGTCCTTAAGGATCATTACCGTAGCTCGTATAGCTGCCACTTTCTATTGAAAGACTCGTCATTTTCTTATTATCTTCTATTTAGAAAGGACGTTCAGAACTTTTCGAAATCATATTGTTACATTTTTACCTTTTAAAAACGTTTAAAATATGAGCTTGTAGGTTACAAATAAAATAAAAATAAGTTTGTGTTTAGTTTTAATTAAAATTCTTTATTATTCGCACAATTCTCTTTGCCACTGTTCACAACTTGATGTAAATAACAATTGCTTTTCTTTGTCATTCCTCTGTTTATACCCTTTGCATTAACAATAACAAGTACAAACCACGATTACTCTCTTCAAACGCACCGCGTCTTCACACAAGACTGACTGTGCTTCACTAAATCACTCGCCTGCTTTGCCGTGCATTTCATATGGCAGGGTAAACAGTCTGATGAGTGTGCTTGAAGGCGAATGTTCGTGAAATCTTCTATAAATATCTACAAATGTAATCATCGTTTTTTACATTCATTATTGTTGTTTGTGTATTTTGTTTACATTTATTCTGGTGTTGTTTGTGGATTTTTGCTTACTTGTTTACCATTTTTTATGCTCGTGTTTTTTGTTATATTAAGAAGTACGATAATTTGTAAACAGGTTTGTTTACTGCATTGTTTTGTTTTTGTAGCTTTTGTTTATAATTTTAATGTTAAGCAATGTAAAAGCAAAACACCAGTATCTAGATTTTCCATTTTCGTAACAATATTGCGGCGTCATGTGATCAATATTCCTGTTGTATCTCAAATTCTTCAGGATACTTAGAATACCCACATTCGATACGTGCCATTCCCCAGTAACTGCGTCGCAGATATATGTAGGTGTCTTATGCCAAACAGCAATAATAATAATGCAGGGAGATGTTAGTATCGGCCTTATCAAGTTGAGGTTAGTTATTTGGCTTCCATGACTGCTGAGTTGAACTATGTCAGGGACCATATTTTATTAAAAGCAAAGAGTATATTGCAAGACACTTTTTAAGTACGTTCAGAATTCATTACAGTTTTCTGCCTAAAATAAGCCGCAGGAAGTGCATTTCATTATTACAACCTTGCTTCGCACACTACTCATGTTGCGATTGTTAATTTAATTCATGAGTGGCGGGACCCACTGCTTAATATTGGCTGCGAACGACAGATTTGAGAAGTTTTTCGTGGCAATTTTATTTACTCTCAGAATTCTTGTCAGAAGACTGCTGAGAGGAAAACCAGAGATTGATCCACGGGCTCCTGTCTAATAAGCCAAAAAACTACCTTCTATACTACGATGACTTTGAATGACCAACTCACCCAATATATATAAGCTAACAGACCATTCAGAACATATCAAATATGCTAATTGGGTCCCAGAGCAACAGGCTTTCGTAGCAGTCCTCTGGCAAGAAGTCTGAGACTAAATGAAATTACGACGAAAAGTTTCTCAAACTCGTCCGTTAGGTTCAACGTTAGATTGCATGTCGCGATGTATAAAATTAACACGCACAGCATGTGCAATGTGAGAAAATTGGTTGTTGTCCCGACTAAAGGGTTTGTCGGTTTTGTTGAAACTGCATTAAAACTCTTAACAGAAATATTTCTTTAATGATTATTTTCTTAAAGGACAATAATGTCGTGTTTTGAAGGCTGTTTTGCTTATTTCACGACTTGGCTTCGTTCGACAACACATTAAAATTAATTTTAATTTTATGCTGCCTAATGCCTTGTGTTTGTTCACATTTACTTTAAAATGTCATTTGTATTCAAAAAAGGAGGATACCTTGGGCTCTGCCGTTTGCTTTACTTTCGAATTTAGTTTACTTTTATCCTTTTTAATGCTTTTCAAAAACTGTTTGTATTGCCAAATATTAAATGGAAATACTTTTTCTCTCCTTTGATTTATATTTCAACCATTTATTCGTTGTTTTCAAAACAGCCAGCAACTATGTACATAAATATGCCATCTTATGGATATTTTATTCGTTGTTATTGTAATTTTTAATTAAATATTTAACATTTAAAAAAAATTATTTATGTTTACAGTACGCATTGCTACAGTATTTGCATTTCATTCATGCCTTTATAAACGGGCATAAATACTTAATCAACCAGCAAACAATTCATCAAAGCATTCGCAATTTTTTAATACTATTCGCTGGTTTTTTTGTGTAGTGGGGTATGCGAGGTATGTTTAAAAGTTTAAAGAAAAATTTTTATTTACACATTAAAATCTATTTTAAAGCTGCCAAAATTCTCTAGCTCAAGTTGTGTCTCAAGTTCTGATCTCAGGCAAAACAACCAGGCTCCTATCACTAAGGACCTCCAGCTTTCCAGGGAAGTCAGCAGTTTTGTTAACAGCAAAATATAGCAGGAGGTGTAATGTAATGAATTTGGAATCTGAATTATAATTAAGGACTGGTTTTCCAGAATTGCGCAAACTAAGAACATTTAAGTAAGTACACCTGTCGCACTAAGCTTAACTTTTTTACTTACTTAATTGGCCACTACAACCCTTTAGTCACAAATACAACCTAGCTTCTCACATCACCCATACTGTGTGTTAATCTTATCCATGACCGGCAGACCTACAGTTTAAAATCAATGACAGATTTTTGAGAAACTTTCATGGCATTTTTTTCCTCTCTTTACTACTGAGAAGAAGTCGTCAAACAAATATTTTTCCCATTCTTTGTTTCGTTCTAAAAACCTGCGCCTGGGGTTTGAATCATGGGCTTGCGTCTAATAAGCAAACACACTACCTACTAGACCCCGGCAACTTTATGAATGGAATAGCAACGCAAAAAAGTCCATATAAATTAGGACCTGGCTATATAATTGAAGAAGGCGGCTCGTGGCCATTTGTGGCGGAAGGAATTTTATGTAAAACTATCCAAAATGTGTCAAATTTGGAGCGTAAGGGAGCATTGCCTTTACGTAGGAGTATGGTCGACATATACGTTAAGGCCCTATTCTGTTTATAGGATCGATGGGATCATTTAGTGGGTGATTTTTTTAACCATTTGGGTTTTAAAAATAGATAAAGTGCAGATAACATTTAAAAGAGAATTCAATATTTAATTGGTAGCGGCCTACATTCACTTTTTAAATTTTCTTTGATTTAAATTATTAAATATGTGCTAACATAACATAACATAACATAACATAATTGGTCACGGTCAGGATTATAGCCCAGCTTTCACACCATTTACGTAGCGTGTGTTAATTTTATACATGAGTTTTTGCCAGAAATCTGCTGAGAGGAAGTCGCCGAAGAAATATTTAATCAAATTTTGTTTCGCTGGAGATGTTTGGCCAGTGCTTGAAAGTAGTATGTTTATGTATGTTCGGGCGCAGTTTCTCCATACAAAATTTGGTGCATGCATAGCTGTAAAAGAGTAAGAACATTACAGAATTGTGAAATGAATTGTGTGCGATCGGTCTTTAGGTTTGTAACATGTATTATGAAAAGGTATTGCTTTTTAATGTTTATGTGTGTGTGTGTGTGTGTTAAAATTTGGGAGAATGCATATCTGGAAAAGAATTAAATCATTATAATTTTCAATTTTTCCCTACAAATTTGGGATCATACCTGCTTTTTGTTGGTCCTTTCATTTGTATTGCTTTTCAAACGAATGGTTGGACGGACAGAATGAGTGCGTGCACGTTTCCTCATCTACATCTCAGAGTATAGAAAGACTGTAATGTGAAAATGTATATACGTATGTACGAATGTTTGGACGGACAGAATGAGTGTGTGCGTAACATGTAATGTGTATGATCGTTTTTTTTATTTTTTTTTTTGTATATTTAATTAGAAGGATCTTTAATTTTAAATGTGATAAGAAAGAGTAGGTTGGTTGTGCGGTTATTTTTTATTTTTTGTGTGATTTAATTTGAAGGATCTGTAATTTTAAGATGATAACAAATTCTTGGCACGTATTATCATACTCAATGTTGAAAAAAATAGAAAAGGGATCTACACCTGTATAGTTGTTGTGTGTTTTTTATTTTTTTTTGTATATTTAATTAGAAGGATCTTTAATTTTAAATGTGATAAGAAAGAGATGAACACCTGTGTAAAATTTTTTATTTTTTTGGGATAATAAATAACATCGTATACCTAAGTAGAAACATGAGTGTACATGTTCATTGTATTTATATTGCTTTTCGAATGATTGGACGGACAGAATGAATGTGTGCTTGTTCTTTTGAGATAATAATTGTGAAGAAATAGAAATATAGTTGTACGTGGTGTTGTTGTTGTTGTTGTGTTATAAGGATTTTTAAATTGATAAGAAAGAAATGTATAGTTGTGCCTGTGGGTTTTTTCACGCATAAGTATAAGTAATATCTGTTTTCACATAATTGAATTTACTGATTGATCTACAACACCCCAGAGTATAAATAGACTTGTTTTTAAGGATTTAGAATTTTTTAGTTTTACTGTTTTAAATAAATGAAATTATACAATAATGAGATTAATTAAAACAAATTAGGTTTTATTTTATTAGATTTTTTTTTTTATTCTTAGGTATGTATATTTTATTTTTAGATTTTGTTATTTTGTACAATACAATACATATATCTATTGAATATAATAATAGTTAAACATTCGTTTATACATATTAAATAACTTAAGTGTTAACAAATATTGTGTATAGAATGTTTGACATCTGCAAATGTCAAAAGATTCTGAGTAAATATTTTCACAGTTAGATCTATGTATAATATTATTAACACATATAAATGGATTACTTATTTTACTAATGTTGCATATTCTTGGTTCATTTATAAGTTTCATAAATAAATCTATATGATCTTTATCAATCTGATTACTATGTTTTATTAATAGTTCTTCCAATTCAGCTGATGTAACCATTTTTCCCCTTCTTTAAAAAGTCAATAGTAGGTTGCGTAAGTGCGGGACGATGTACTCTGAACAAAGAGTAATAATTAACTAAACAAAGATTTCAGATGTGGTTAAGTTTTTTTTTTTTTTTGTCATTTATTATATCATTTCTTCGTTTGAATTTATTGAAAATTACAATTTATTGAAAACACAGTTTTTACATTTAGTAAGATTATAAAAATTAATTATATTTTTAGCTTCAATTTCAGTTTGATATAGTCTATGTTTATAAAATATACAGGGGCAGGTGTCAGGACCGCATGTACTGTTTTCATTCGACCATTCGCAATCCTCGAAATGTTCACCATGTCTATTTCTTATTCTTTTCAGGTTGTCTACATACTCCAGTTGTGTTTGTATGTTGATGAGTTTAGTTTTATCTACGTCAGAAATTATGTGTGAGAATGATTTTAAAAAGTTGTATATTTCCTTTAAAATCATTGTATGTTAATCTACTGCTATTGTATGCTCATGTGCAGAATATGTGAATAATCTTTAATATTTATATGATTTCAGATCTGTTAATGGACGCTTAGGTAGGTTATCTAATAGTTTTTTGTAGGTGGACTATAGTAGAGACCATATCCAGTTTTACATGGTTTGAGGTACAACCCTTTACCCATTGCAATTGATTCCATATATCTATTATGACGGTTAGCTTCAGCCAATTGTTCTTTTCCATTTTTGATAGCATTTACTGCTTTAACAATAGCGGATCCTCCACTTACCAAACCACCAAGCGCTGACAATGCTGTTAGTACGGGAATAAGTGGAAGAAATCCTCCAATTTTCGGTACAGGTATAACTCTCGGTATTATAATGTCTGCTCGCTTTTTCCCTTTAAAATTTGAATGAATAGCCTTTTGAGCTATTTTAACAGCATCATTTATATCAAGGGGTTTCTGTTCTTTCAATTGTTTTAAAGTTTTTCTCACAGTAGCTGTGAATAATTTCTTATTACAGTTATTCATTTTTCCTTTTCTCATTCTTTTAGAATTTTTTCTTTTCTTATGTGTCTGCTCCTTCAAACCTAATCCAAATTTCACTTTAGCTTTCATAGCGTTTGTCAAAAACCACGCGTTAGCACGTTCTTTAATATCACTATCTTTAGATTTAACTCGTTGCCAGGCTTTTTCAGCTAATATTTGATCTGCTTGATGTCTTGTGTCTATATCTTTTGATTGTGAATATGCAATATCGTGCTCTCTACAAGCTGCGTCTAATAAATTTATACCCTTATCTCCTCTTGCTAAACGTTTTTCAAGTTTTGTACCAGGTCCACAAAACTGATAACCAGGTAGATGTAATTCAACAGGTACTTTATTTATTAAGTTGTTTACAAATCCTGTTCTCATCTTACACTGGCTGAGGTTTTGTTTTGACCCTAGATTATAACAATTTTTTTTCGTTACTTTTATACCTCTTCGCAAAAATAGCTGAAATCAAGACGATCTCCTATATATACAGCAATTTATATGATTTCAGTATGTTAATTTTTTGATATTGATTTTGATCTGCTTTGTATCTGATCACGATCTACTTTACATCTGATCACGATCTGCTTTGTATCTGATTATGATCTGCTTTGTATCTGATTACGATCTGCTTTATATCTGATCACGATCTGCTTTGTATCTGATTACGATCTGCTTTATATCTGATCACGAACTGCTTGCTATCTGGTCACGATCTGATTTATACCTGATCACGATCTGCTTGATGGCTTGTGTCTATATCCATTGATTTTGAGTACGCTATATCGTGCTTTCTACAATCTGCATCCAATAAATTATTCCTTTATTTCCTTTATTTTTGCTATTCGTTTTGAAGTTTTGTATCAGGTCCACAAAACTGATAACCAGGTGGATGTAATTCAACATATAATTTGTTTATTAAATTGTCTACAAATCTTCTTCCAATCTTACACTGATTAGGTGTTTTTCTTTTGACTGTAGTTTATAACCATTTTTTTTTCATTACTTTCATACCTCTTCGCATGAAACACTACACCAGCTATACTAGCAAGCTGTACTAGCTATACTAGCAAGCTATACAATCTGTACTAGCTATACTAGCAAGCTGTAGTAGCTATACAATCTTTACTAGCTATACTAGCAAGCTGTACCAGCTTTAGCAAGCTGTACCAGCTATACCAGCTATATCAGCTATATCAGCTATACCAGCTATACCTGCTATACAGTCTGTACTAGCTATACTAGCAAGCTGTACTAGCTATACTAGCAAGCTATACAATCTGTAGTAGCTATACAATCTTTACTAGCTATACTAGCAAGCTGTACCAGCTTTAGCAAGCTGTACCAGCTTTAGCAAGCTGTACCAGCTATACCAGCTATATCAGCTATATCAGCTATACCAACTATACTAGCAAGCTGTACCAACTATACCAGCTATATCAGCTATACCTGCTATACCAGCTATACCTGCTATACCAGCTATACCAGCTATACCAGCTATACCAGCTATACTTGCTATACCAGCTATATCAGCTATACCAGCTATATCAGCTGTACCAGCTATACCAGCTATACCTGCTATACCAGCTATACCAGCTATACCAGCTATACCAGCTATACCTGCTATACCAGCTATATCAGCTATACCAGCTATATCAGCTATACCTGCTATACCAGGTATACCAGCTATACCTGCTATACCAGCTATATCAGCTGTACCAGCTATACCAGCTATATCAGCTATACCAGCTATACCAGCTATACCAGCTATACCAGCTATACCTGCTATACCTGCTATACCAGCTATACCTGCTATACCTGCTATACCAGCTATACCTGCTATCGCTGCTATAGCTGGTACAGCTTGCTATCGCTGGTATAGCTGGTATAGCTGGTATAGCAGGTATAGCAGGTATAGCTGGTATAGCTGGTATAGCTGGTATAGCTGGTATAGCTGATATAGCTGGTATAGCTGGTACAGCTGATATAGCTGGTATAGCAGGTATAGCTGGTATACCTGGTATAGCAGGTATAGCTGGTATAGCTGGTACAGCTGATATAGCTGGTATAGCAGGTATAGCTGGTATACCTGGTATAGCTGGTATAGCTGGTATACCTGGTATAGCAGGTATAGCTGGTATAGCTGGTACAGCTGATATAGCTGGTATAGCTGATATAGCTGGTATAGCAGGTATAGCTGGTATAGCTGGTATAGCTGGTATAGCTGGTATAGCAGGTATAGCTGGTATAGCAGGTATAGCTGATATAGCTGGTATAGCTGGTATAGTTGGTACAGCTTGCTAGTATAGTTGGTATAGCTGATATAGCTGATATAGCTGGTATAGCTGGTACAGCTTGCTAAAGCTGGTACAGCTTGCTAGTATAGCTAGTAAAGATTGTATAGCTACTACAGCTTGCTAGTATAGCTAGTACAGATTGTATAGCTTGCTAGTATAGCTAGTACAGCTTGCTAGTATAGCTAGTACAGACTGTATAGCAGGTATAGCTGGTATAGCTGATATAGCTGATATAGCTGGTATAGCTGGTACAGCTTGCTAAAGCTGGTACAGCTTGCTAGTATAGCTAGTAAAGATTGTATAGCTACTACAGCTTGCTAGTATAGCTAGTAGAGATTGTATAGCTTGCTAGTATAGCTGGTGTAGTGTTTCATGCGAAGAGGTATGAAAGTAATGAAAAAAAATGGTTATAAACTACAGTCAAAAGAAAAACACCTAATCAGTGTAAGATTGGAAGAAAATTTGTAGACAACTTAATAAACAAATTATATGTTGAATTACATCCACCTGGTTATCAGTTTTGTGGACCTGATACAAAACTTCAAAACGAATAGCAAAAATAAAGGAAATAAAGGAATAATTTATTGGATGCAGATTGTAGAAAGCACGATATAGCGTACTCAAAATCAATGGATATAGACACAAGCCATCAAGCAGATCGTGATCAGGTATAAATCAGATCGTGACCAGATAGCAAGCAGTTCGTGATCAGATATAAAGCAGATCGTAATCAGATACAAAGCAGATCGTGATCAGATATAAAGCAGATCGTAATCAGATACAAAGCAGATCATAATCAGGTACAAAGCAGATCGTGGTCAGATGTAAAGTAGATCGTGATCAGATACAAAGCAGATCAAAATCAATATCAAAAAATTAACATACTGAAATCATATAAATTGCTGTATATATAGGAGATCGTCTTGATTTCAGCTATTTTTGCGAAGAGGTATAAAAGTAACGAAAAAAAATTGTTATAATCTAGGGTCAAAACAAAACCTCAGCCAGTGTAAGATGAGAACAGGATTTGTAAACAACTTAATAAATAAAGTACCTGTTGAATTACATCTACCTGGTTATCAGTTTTGTGGACCTGGTACAAAACTTGAAAAACGTTTAGCAAGAGGAGATAAGGGTATAAATTTATTAGACGCAGCTTGTAGAGAGCACGATATTGCATATTCACAATCAAAAGATATAGACACAAGACATCAAGCAGATCAAATATTAGCTGAAAAAGCCTGGCAACGAGTTAAATCTAAAGATAGTGATATTAAAGAACGTGCTAACGCGTGGTTTTTGACAAACGCTATGAAAGCTAAAGTGAAATTTGGATTAGGTTTGAAGGAGCAGACACATAAGAAAAGAAAAAATTCTAAAAGAATGAGAAAAGGAAAAATGAATAACTGTAATAAGAAATTATTCACAGCTACTGTGAGAAAAACTTTAAAACAATTGAAAGAACAGAAACCCCTTGATATAAATGATGCTGTTAAAATAGCTCAAAAGGCTATTCATTCAAATTTTAAAGGGAAAAAGCGAGCAGACATTATAATACCGAGAGTTATACCTGTACCGAAAATTGGAGGATTTCTTCCACTTATTCCCGTACTAACAGCATTGTCAGCGCTTGGTGGTTTGGTAAGTGGAGGATCCGCTATTGTTAAAGCAGTAAATGCTATCAAAAATGGAAAAGAACAATTGGCTGAAGCTAACCGTCATAATAGATATATGGAATCAATTGCAATGGGTAAAGGGTTGTACCTCAAACCATATAAAACTGGATATGGTCTCTACTATAGTCCACCTACAAAAAACTATTAGATAACCTACCTAAGCGTCCATTAACAGATCTGAAATCATATAAATATTAAAGATTATTCACATATTCTGCACATGAGCATACAATAGCAGTAGATTAACATACAATGATTTTAAAGGAAATATACAACTTTTTAAAATCATTCTCACACATAATTTCTGACGTAGATAAAACTAAACTCATCAACATACAAACACAACTGGAGTATGTAGACAACCTGAAAAGAATAAGAAATAGACATGGTGAACATTTCGAGGATTGCGAATGGTCGAATGAAAACAGTACATGCGGTCCTGACACCTGCCCCTGTATATTTTATAAACATAGACTATATCAAACTGAAATTGAAGCTAAAAATATAATTAATTTTTATAATCTTACTAAATGTAAAAACTGTGTTTTCAATAAATTGTAATTTTCAATAAATTCAAACGAAGAAATGATATAATAAATGACAAAAAAAAAAAAAAACTTAACCACATCTGAAATCTTTGTTTAGTTAATTATTACTCTTTGTTCAGAGTACATCGTCCCGCACTTACGCAACCTACTATTGACTTTTTAAAGAAGGGGAAAAATGGTTACATCAGCTGAATTGGAAGAACTATTAATAAAACATAGTAATCAGATTGATAAAGATCATATAGATTTATTTATGAAACTTATAAATGAACTAAGAATATGCAACATTAGTAAAATAAGTAATCCATTTATATGTGTTAATAATATTATACATAGATCTAACTGTGAAAAAATTTACTCAGAATCTTTTGACATTTGCAGATGTCAAACATTCTATACACAATATTTGTTAACACTTAAGTTATTTAATATGTATAAACGAATGTTTAACTATTATTATATTCAATAGATATATGTATTGTATTGTACAAAATAACAAAATCTAAAAATAAAATATACATACCTAAGAATAAAAAAAAAAATCTAATAAAATAAAACCTAATTTGTTTTAATTAATCTCATTATTGTATAATTTCATTTATTTAAAACAGTAAAACTAAAAAATTCTAAATCCTTAAAAACAAGTCTATTTATACTCTGGGGTGTTGTAGATCAATCAGTAAATTCAATTATGTGAAAACAGATATTACTTATACTTATGCGTGAAAAAACCCACAGGCACAACTATACATTTCTTTCTTATCAATTTAAAAATCCTTATAACACAACAACAACAACAACACCACGTACAACTATATTTCTATTTCTTCACAATTATTATCTCAAAAGAACATGCACACATTCATTCTGTCCGTCCAATCATTCGAAAAGCAATATAAATACAATGAACATGTACACTCATGTTTCTACTTAGGTATACGATGTTATTTATTATCCCAAAAAAATAAAAAATTTTACACAGGTGTTCATCTCTTTCTTATCACATTTAAAATTAAAGATCCTTCTAATTAAATATACAAAAAAAATAAAAAACACACAACAACTATACAGGTGTAGATCCCTTTTCTATTTTTTTCAACATTGAGTATGATAATACGTGCCAAGAATTTGTTATCATCTTAAAATTACAGATCCTTCAAATTAAATCACACAAAAAATAAAAAATAACCGCACAACCAACCTATTCTTTCTTATCACATTTAAAATTAAAGATCCTTCTAATTAAATATACAAAAAAAAAATAAAAAAAACGATCATACACATTACATGTTACGCACACACTCATTCTGTCCGTCCAAACATTCGTACATACGTATATACATTTTCACATTACAGTCTTTCTATACTCTGAGATGTAGATGAGGAAACGTGCACGCACTCATTCTGTCCGTCCAACCATTCGTTTGAAAAGCAATACAAATGAAAGGACCAACAAAAAGCAGGTATGATCCCAAATTTGTAGGGAAAAATTAAAAATTATAATGATTTAATTCTTTTCCAGATATGCATTCTCCCAAATTTTAACACACACACACACACATAAACATTAAAAAGTAATACCTTTTCATAATACATGTTACAAACCTAAAGACCGATCGCACACAATTCATTTCACAATTCTGTAATGTTCTTACTCTTTTACAGCTATGCATGCACCAAATTTTGTATGGAGAAACTGCGCCCGAACATACATAAACATACTACTCTTGAACCGTGCCCTCACCTCTACAGATTTATGAGAAACTGCTGAGATAAATCGCCTGAAGAAATCTTTTTAATTTTTCAGATTTCGTTTTGTTCTAGCTGGGGTTTGAACCATGGACACGTATCTAATAAGCAAACACAGCAATGACCCGACTACGGCAACTTCAAAGTGAGAAAAACCCAGAAATTTAATTGCTATTGAACTATCCCGTGACCTTAGTACTATTCAGACAGAAATGATGACAGTCACGCAGACATTTAGACACTCACATGTGACATAAGGGCAATCTCCGAATAGGTTTGTATAAATAGGGCCGATTCCAATGCGCAAAAGTCCCAGCGCAGCAATAATATTGCATCATCTGTGTCTATGGGGAGTGTAAATATTACTGGTTCTGAAGTTCTTGATATTCTGGGCATTAAAATTCAATGTGATGGGTACATTTCTCAAGTGTCGATAAAAGCATCAAGTGCCTCGGTTTCTTAAGGACGTCCAAGAAATACTTCACTTCATCTGATCTTTTTACACATTTAGAAAGGTGAATGGAATACAACTCTCATGTATTGGCCGGTGCCTCGTAGTCTATTTTGAGGCTTTCCGATCCCGTACAGAAGAGGGCGGTAGTACTTCTTAATGACGGTACGTTATCCAACTATTTATGGGTTGTATTTCACTGTTCTATCGCTACTACAACAGATTTTGCTCAAGCGAATTAAGGTTACTTGTTCCCGAGAATCATGTATTCGTACGTAACATTCGTCTTTCTCGGTGAATACATCCGTTTATGGTCGATTGGCCTGTGGATCGCACACAGCATTACAGACAAAATTCGTTCTTTAGCCAAACTATGCGTATATGGAACTCCCTTCGTTTAGAGGTCTTTCCTGCCGCTTATAACATAAAAAGATTCAAATGGAATGTTCACAAACACTACTGCCTCTTTCCTCCTATCCATAACATATTTTCCTAGTTCCAACACCATGCACTGCATGAGTAGGGATTATCCCTTGAGTGTAGGTCGGACAAAAAACAAAATGAGTTGATAGTAGAAAGGCTATGCTTTTGCTGAAATTTAATGATCATAATTTGGTTGACCACATTAACTGGTACTTATTACCGCGAATGATTTCTAATGTGTGAGATATTCCGGTAAGTATTTCTATACGAACACGAGAATGCCACTTTGCAGTATCATACGGAGAATTTTGAATTATTTCAGGACTTTAGAACATTTCGAGAGCTTCTTGTATTTTTGTGTCACCACAACATTTTGCTGGATTGCATACCAGACTTGCATGAGTGTCTTAATTTATTTATGAACGTACAACGTTTGTATGTAGGTATGTGTATATCCTCCGGCAGCCAGTATAAGTATTCGAAATAAATTTGACAGTTTTTAAGTTTATAAATAAAGTTTTTCTTTCATTTCACCTTCTCCTTCCTTCTTCCATGTACCTATAACTTCCTATAAACTTTAATTTTCTTTTTCTCCTTCATTTGCATTTCTTTTCATATTTTATGATTTTCTCTTCTTTTTTTTCTTAAAATTTTTCCTTTTAAATTATTTATTTGAAGGCAAATAACAATGAAATGTTGTTTGCGCAAACACTGTGCAAGATTTCTGTTGCAAGACTTCTGCTGCAAGACTTTATTGCGGTACATTTTTCAAAGGCAAATTGTATAGAGTTTACACCTGCACCTGCATGGTGGTGCTATTGTTTAAGCTCATATTTTTCTTTAAAAATTTAATTGTGATGACCAGATGGTGTTGGGCATGCAAACCAGTCAAACTATGTGTATGTTATGGAGAAATTTGTGAATAATTTTCTCTCGTTTTTTTGTTTTTTGTTAAATTTTAATAAAGTTGTCAGCATTTAATATTTATAATGCTAGTATTGTAGACGTTACAGTAACTGTGTTGGCAAGACTGCGACTCCAGGGTACACAAGACAGCAAATATGGATGCCAAGTAGGCGGAAGTATGTATACGTATCTGTACTATTCCATACAAGTTGTATGCAAAGAGTGGATGTTAGTTTGATGCAAACCATGAAACATTAATATGGCAAGGAATTGTTTATTAGAAGTAATAAACACATGCCAAGAAGAACAAATAAAACGGCTCAACATAAAATAGGAAAAAAGGATACTTTCTCAGAGTTTATTGTGTGTTGGATTGGAATACGCGCAGAACCATAACTTCCAATACAGATCATCAACTAAAAGGGAAACCAGTCATAGGATCCCTCTTCAGGACATAGTCTAATCGCCACTGTTGTAGAATAACATCGTAGCCAAAACCTTAATCAGACTGAATAGTGCGAAAACATTATGTTCATCATACGTAGAAGAAATTTAGGGTCAAACTTCCTACTTATTCAAATTAAACCAAGTGTGTGCGTGTGAGTTCTCGCCGTAGTCGTAGATAGTGTGTTGGATAATTAGACATAACGCCTCGCTGCAAACTCCAGGTCTAACAACAATAAAACGAAACGAGAAAAAGTATTACTATGGCAACTTCTTCTCAGCAGTTTTCTGGCAAAACAAAAAAAAAAAAGAAAAAAAAAAAAATTGCCATGAAAAGTTTCTCAAAAATTTGTCGTTTAGAGTCGACTTTAAACTGTAGGGTGCGTCACTCATGTATAAAATTAACACACACAACATAAGTGGTATGGAAAGCTAGGTTGTAATCCTAACTAAATGGTTGTAATGGTCAATTATGTATGTAAGTAAAGTATCATCGAAATTTTTTTATTTGTTTAAAAGACTTATTGATGCCATTATGTCCTGAATATATCACAGCTAAAATGTCCGTCTCAGCTGTTCTGCGTGCAGCGCATCACAAATGTATAATTTTCTATGACTCTGTCTCATAAATCGGCATGAATTTAACCGTAGGCACGAATTTTTGGCTTTGAGAAAAGCTGCGCATTCACATGCGACTTAAGATAACACAACAAGAACAAGTTTAACGTGTCAAATCACATCATCTCGGCAGCCAGAGCACATCATCTCTACGTGAGATGACCATACACTAAAATCGCTAGTGTAGCGTATCCAATGTGGCACGAGCTGTGTGACGCGTAGCACCATTTTGTTGAAACCACCTATTATCGAACCGTTCCATTCAGGCCAAGAGAATTGGATAATCAGCGTCTTCCAGTGTTCGGTGTTATCAGTGATGGCCAGCGTTGTTCTTAAAGATATATGAATCGATGACACCCCCAAAACCCACTCCTAACAATGGCTTTTTCGGAATGTATTGAAGACTCTTGGATTTGAATGTAAATTGAAGTGGTCGGAAATTAGAAAATTTTGTTTATTTTAACGTTCCATTCATACAGATTTGGGCTTCATAGCTGAAGATAACTTTTCGATGAAAATTAGGGACCATTCAGCGAACACACGTCTGTGCTTCCTTAGGGATTTGGCGCGGCAGATTTCGTAAAAAGTAAGCAATGGGCCTTCAAAATTACTGGGAGAACCTAAGTCTATCTATCATGAGCGAGCAATGTACATAGGAATACAACTTTTGAAAGTGAATCATCCGATTACGAAACCACCAATCGTCACCCTGGAATTTTCCAAAGAAACGAGAATTGTTTGATTACTTTGACTTCAAGTGGGAGCAAAGGGCCACAATAAACTCTTCTATCTGTCTTGCACAATTAAATCCACTTCTGAGCAAACTGTTCCAATTTGTATCTTCTCCAAATATAAGCTGGTCTAGACCTTTACTGACATCTTCGATATATCTTGGAGCCTTCTCAAATCCAGCTAATTATCGTACCAACTCAATATTCTTTTTGCATTCGATGTTACTCTTGTCGCCGTTGTCTAGTAGGTAATGTGTTGGCTTATGAGACCTGAGGCCATAGTTCAAACTCCTGGTTAGGCATCTCCAACAAAATCAAATACGAAAAAAATATTTCTTTCAGCGACTGCTTCTCAGCAGAATTCAGACAAAAACTCTGTAAGTAAAATAAAATTAACATAAAAATGTTTTTCAAAAATCTGTCGTTCTGTCTTGTCTGCGCCACTGATGTATGAAAGTAACACACGCAACATACGTTTTGTGAGAAATTAAGTCGTAAGTCTGACTGAAGGAGTCGTAATGACTGATTATGCATGTATGCTACTCTTGCTTTAATCAGAGAGCTTACATATATAAACCTACAGTGACTTTACGTCGCTTGCAGTAGAATTTCATTTACATTTTAAGAGAAAAGACGGATCCTTGTTCTGGAGTGAATTTCACGACCTGCATTAACTTGTTTGCCTTCTTAGCCTTAAAGTCATTCAAGAAAGATTGGCTTTTTGAAAACTACCACATTATTAGCTATCTTCCATGTAAGGACTTCAAAAGGCTTAATTTGTATTGGTACAGAAAGGCTTTTTCTTCGTCTTTCCATCATTATTCAGCTATTTAAATTCTTGAATGGATAAGAGATTAGAATCGCATTGTTGTTCGCTGCTGCTTTATATTTATTTTGTTTTATTTGCTTCACAACAATACTTTGTTTTAAAAAGTTTTCCTCATTTTTCTGCTTTTAATTCCAAACCATTTGGATTCACTCGACTTTGGTATTTATTTTAGAGGATGGCCGGTAAGTCTTGTATTCAAAATGACAATGGAATTTGAAAGTTTTGAAACAAGTTTGCACAACAAGATCCATGCACATCTTGTTGTCATGATGAAGCACTAGAAAATAGTTCCTCTCCACAAAACTAAGTTGTTTAATTATTTTGTATTATAACGTCACCATGAATGATCAAAAGAATGTGAATGTGAATGTAGATGACTAAGGAGACGTTGATAAAAATCCATTATTTTCCTTTCATTTCATCTGCGAAACTTATTTTTGAATAGTTTTTCTTCAAACTGACTGCCTGACTGTTTGGCTAACTGACACACAGACAAGACAGTGAAATGTATTGAGTTGTGTTGTATTGACTTGATGACTAAATGACACTCCGCTTTAGAATTTTAAAAGAGTTTTGCTGTTGATGCGGGCAGCAGCAATTTACGTTGTTTTGTTTTGTATAGCAGCCCAGCGATTTCTTTATTGTATTCCTGATAACGTTGTTAATTTGTTTGTCAATTGGAGTGCTTTTCTGTCCACTTGGCTGCCAGTGAGTCAGTCAGTTAGTTGAATAGCCTTTATACAATCAGAGCAATACACACAAGGCTTTAGAATTCATGGATTTCTTTTTGGGTGCTTAAAAGATGGCATTAAGCATAATAAAACAATTACAATAGCCCGGTGGAGATCGACAACGTTATTCTCCGTACGATAGCAAAATAAACGCTTAATTTACGACAACCTAAAATCTTTCATGAAAGTTAGGTTAGGTTACGCGGCGGACCTTACTTGGAGGTTACAGGGTCTAGCTATCACACATTAATATCTAAACAAAGATCAAACAGTCCCTTTAGGGAACTATCTGGACTCCCAAAAAAATTTCGCTAATCTCTGTTTTAGGGATAAAGCTAACAAAAAATGTGGGGTAAGGAACCTCATCCTCAACAAGGTGAGAGCTGAGCACTGGCACAGGAAGTGAAGAATACAGTTGACAGAACTTGGATACAGAAAATCAAAGGTTCTGTATCCAAGTTCTGTCAACTTCTGGAACCCTACTGTTATTATTCGATGTGGTTCATCTAGTGCAAAAATACAGTCTGGAAAATGACATCTCCAAGCAATAAAGAGCACCAAACAGTAATCTTTTCTGTATATAATTGGCTTTTCTACAATAACTTCTAAGTTTCTAAGCAACCTATGCAATAATTTTGCTTCTTGACGTAACCGCCATCTAAAGCCAAACGTTCCCGGAACATAAAGGAAAGTGTACATTCGTTTATAGCATAGGCAAATTAATGCAATTGGTTGCCGAAATTACATTACGGCTCGGTAATCGCTCTCATTGCTTTTCATATTCTAAAAGCGCACGTACGTTCCGTTAACGTTTGGCTATTTCTACCATAAGAAATTAACTTCATCGTAGTAGGAAATTTTGTACGAAAAATCATCATCGAAAACTTGGCTTTATTTTTTCAAGGGGTTGTACTCTATGAGGATAAAGTTGCAAATCGTAAAATAGGCTCAATTGCTGAAAACTACACGAAATTCAGAAATTCGAATTATTCGTTTCATTAACAAGATCAATACTTTCCATACATTGTGATGATGCACAGACCTGATTACCGTAATTATTCTAGAGGTGTAAGTGCAATGCAAGAAACTTTTTATTCCACCGTACACGTCCTCTCCAAGTTCTGTCAACTTCTAGAACTTGAGTGTTGAGTTGTTATCTTTATTATTTCTTTAGTAACTTTTGTACTCCTTATTTCAGACTTTTTGTTTTGAATCAAAACTTTTGGTGTAGAAGTACTTATTCGACTCTCTTTAAATAGTTTTCCTTAAAATTTCCCTACTTTTGCATTTACAGTAAAATGCGGCACATTTCTGTCAACTTCTAGAACTTGATGTTAAGTTGTTGTGGTTATTCTTTCAGAATTTATGTGTTGAAATAATATTTTCAATCCAAAATTTCGTATTCGAATCTCGTCATATAGTTTTCCTTTAAATTTCACGTGCTTTTTCATTTGCACTAAACTACAGTCAGCACTTAAACAAATTTCTGTCAACTTCTAGAACTTGACTGTTGAGTTGTTGTGTTTATTCTTTCTTTATTAACTTTTGTGTTCTTTTCTTCAGAATTTTTGTAATGAAATTAAATATTCAATCTAAAAATTCTTATACGACTCTCGTTAAATGGTCTTTCATAAAATACAGCACTTAAGCAAATTTAATGCACCCACCGCACTTCACTTTTAAAATGTCTTGCGTTAGTATGATTTCTAACCAAAAAAATGAAAACAAAATGGCTACAGCCATATTAATTTGAATGTTAAATGTGGGTACAAGTGAAAGGGTATTACTGGGGCTTGAAGGAAAATGCTTATGATATTTCTCCTGCTGCAACTAAATAGAGGATGACTGTGTTAAGTTGACTGTCTCAAGTCTCACTCCAAGTCCAAGTATGTTGAAGTACTTTTTTTTTGTTGTTGTTGCCATAATAAAACTAAAATATGAAGAAAATGGAAAAAAACTAAATTGTTATCAGCTAAAATATGGACAACAAATGTTGCATTTAAACAAATATTATAATGTCACAGTTTCTAGGCATGCCAGCTCATTCCATACCAGCTCAGTTCAGTTCCTGCATTCTCTCAGGGAAATATAATGAAACTAAAAACATGCTACATTTCATTTTAATACTTTTTTTTAGAATGTTATAGAATTTTGTTATAGAATTTTGTCATTTTAATGTGCCACCATAATTACGAATAGAAAATATTAAAAAAAACAGAGAAGTCACTGAAAGGAAAGGAATCCTATATTCTGAAATAATGTTGAGTACAGCAGAAATTTTGGGGTTTCATTAATTTTTTTTCGGTTTGAATATTTACAAATAATTGAAACGTCCATAAATAAAATGAAAATACTCTTCCGCATCCTTAAGTTTTGGGCCACTAGAAGCAGAGCCAAATAATGATGTTTGCACGAACAAAATGACCAACGTACAGATTTAATCAAATTAATGAAAATGAAAAAATATTTGTGTCATCATAAAATAAATGGAACGAAAGCAAAAATGATAGCAAACCTTTGGAAATTATTGTCTATTCTTTGCTTTAGAAAATAAGTAGAAAATATTAGAGAAATGAATAGAAATAGAAATCTTAGAGGAATATTTTGAAAATTTAAATAAAAATTAATAAACTGAAATTAAATTGAAAATAAAATGCTAAAATTGCTTCTAAAATAGCCACAAACTAAGAGTTATTTCCCCAGTTGCATTGTTACAATCCAACCATATATATAGAGAGAGATATTGAGATTTTCGTGTTATAAAGAAATCATTACCTATTTCTGTTTTTTCTGCATTCCGTTTGTTTCATTATCAACTAAAACCATCAAAGGTTAGATTAAATGTGAAATATGACGTCATCACACATAAAAATATTACGTCATGATGATCATGCACTCAAATCGCTCGTGTAGAGTATCCAATGTGGCATAAGCTCAGTGACACACACGTAGCACCATTTTGTTGAAACCACATATTATTAACCTGGCCAACGTTGTTCTTAAAGAAATATGCATCATGACAGCCTAAAACACACTCCTAACAATGACTTTTTCGGAATGTATTGAACATTCTCGGATCTTATATGAATTGAAATGGTCGGAAATTAGAAAATTTTGTTAATTTTAACGTCCCATTCATACAGATTTGGGCTTCATCGCTGAAGACGATTTTTGATGAAAATTAGGGCTCATTCAGCGAACACACGTAGTAGTCTGTGGTTCATGGCTGTGCTTCCTTTGATTTGGAGCGGCAGATTTCATAAATGGCAACAAAATGGCGGTCAAAATCGCTGTCCAAAATCGAAAGTCATCGTTGGTAGACCCTAAACCTAAGCTACCCAATGTACATAGGAATACAACTTTTGAAAGTAATTCATCCGATTACGAAACCACGCATCATCACCCCGGAATTTTGCAAAGAAGTGTGAATTTTTTGATTACATTGATTCCAAGTAGGAGCAAAGGGTCACAATAAACTCTTCTATCTGTCTTGCACAATTAAATCCACTTCTGAGCACACTGTTCCAATTTGGATCTTCTCGAAGTATTAGCCTATTTAGACCTTTACTGTCATCATCGATATGGCTTGGGCTCTTCTCTAGCTTATTATCGTACCAACTCAATATTCTTTTTGCATTCTATATTGCTCTTGTCGCCGTAGTCTAGTAAGTAGTGTGATGACTTATGAGAACTGAGGCCACGGTACAAACTTCAGGTCGGACATCTACAACAAAATGAAATACGAAAAATTATTTCTTTCTGCGACTTCTTCTCAGCATATTCCGGGCAAAAACTCTGTAAGTAAGATTTTTTGAGAAACTTTTCATGGCAATTTTTTATTTACTCTCAGAATTTTTGCCAGAAATCTGCTGAGACAGGAAGTATTCGAAGAAATATTTTTTTCCATATTTCGTTTTGTTGAAGAGGTGTGTCCTGGCTGTTGAATCAACACACTACCTACTAGACTTACCATTTACACCACTTATATCCTTGTCTTGTCGTCTACGTAGAAAAGAAGGCCAAGGTACCTGACAGTAGGTTATCCAGCTCTATTGATTTATTATGACACCATTGCAATGTGGCTTATGTTTCGTTATTCTACAACCAATTTAACAGAATGTGCTTACGGGAAATAAAGGCAGTTGTCACCAAATTTTGCATATATTAATGCAATACACGCCTGCCATGTAGAGCACATTCGTTTGTGGTCGAAAGACCTTTGGATCACACAGTATTCGTACTTTAGCGGCACTAGGCGTAACTATCGTTCTGCAGAGGGTTTTTCTTTAACATAATAACCCCGCACACACCACACCCTCTTTTTCCCTCACATAACCTAACAATGCACTTCATGAGTAGGGGTCATTCCCAGAGTGTTGATCTTAAAAAAAAAAAAGAAATACACGTAAGGTTAACACTTAAACTATAAACCATTTATACGCCTTTTATACCCAGCAATGTACTGGAAAGTAACACTAGATAGTATCATCAATGATATCATAAATTGGGCTGTCAACACGTTTTTGAGTGGCTGCTGGGCAGTAACACATTCAGTGACTGGCAGTTTTTTCCTCCGCCGTTTGGCGTGGCTACTAAAAGGACCGTGGTCCTTAAGGATCGCTATTGTGCGATGGCTAGCCATGCGATTTAATGGCAGAAGTGAGTCAGTCCTCTTCATGTCCATACGTGTCCAGTAGAGTCTAGCAATATTATACATATCTTCCAGCTGCCAACGAGATTGAGCCTCACCGTAAAACGAATGCATAATATTCAAATTAACTTAGATAATGGCAATACCTATGCTCTGTAACATCACAGAGTTGCCAGCTCCGTATCGTCCATGACCAGCCAATCTGCAATGCAATTCGCAACGATATACCTGAGTACCGGTATTCATACAAGAGTTATTCTAGAATGACCAGCAATTTCCTTGAAAAATTATCGGCATTCAAGGACAAGGACGGACATTGAAACTGCATTACGGATTAGCATCGAAAAACTGGCTTTATTTGTTTCTGGGGGTTGGACTCAACGTGGATGGAGATACAAATCGTAAAATAGACCCAACTGCTGAGAATGCCATGGATATGGATTGAAAATTCGGATTATCTACCACAGTTTCATTAACAAGCATGACACTCTCAGCCATGCGTACACTGTGATGGTACAACAGACCTAACTACTATAATTATCCTAGAGGTGTGAGTACAATACAAGAGACTTTTTATTCCAACATATACGTCCTCTACAAGTTCTGTCAACTTCTAGAACTCAATTGTTGAGTTGTTGTGGTTATTCTTTCTTTATTAACTTTTGTGCTCTTTTCTTCAGAACTTTTGTAATGAAATATAATTTTAAATCTAAAATTTCATATTCGACTTTCGTTAAATGATTTTCCGTAAAATTTCCCTACTTTTACATTTGTAGTAAAATACAGCACTTAAGCAAATTTAATGCACCCACCGCACTTCTCTTTTAAAACATCTTAAACGTAGATCGAGCCTTAAAAACATCATTATTCTAGCTTATGTATCACTTTTGATACATATTTGTAGTACATTGTTAATATTTTGATTTCATTTTAATATTTTGATTTATTTCAATTCATTTTAATAAAACTATTTTATATTATTACATTTTATTATCACATTTATTAAATTTACGTCAACATTTTTTACATGATGTACATTGTAGCATGGTTTTTACATAAAAATCTAACACCTTATGTCAGCTTGGTTTTATTTTTTCTAAATGGTAATAATTTGACATCTAGCAGCCTTGCTTTGTGGCTATTTATAAGTTTCTAATTGTTTAGATGGAACAGCTTATTGTCACTCGCATCAGTAACACTCTCAGTTGAGGGCTGGCTGAAACCTGATGATACAAACCATTCTTATATTTCGTTAGAAAAATTTGTTGTCAACGTCATGTAAGGTTAAAAAGTTTCCAGTTGCAATAGAACATTGATTATGTTAATAATAATGCTCTCTCTTTGATTCCTCATGTACTTGCATCTAAAACTGCCAATTGGATTTTGGTGGACCACGAAATTTATAACGACCATGAAATTCAATTAGTTAGTCATCTACAGCGACAAAATTATTGGGATTATTAAAAGTAGAATGATTTTCAGCTCCGTTTTCGAAAAGGCGTATTAAGGGTTGTAAAGTTATCATCATTTCCGAGTAGCACATTATCAAAGCTAATGATTCTGTTGCCTCATACGTACATAGTTGATCGAAATATTATCATCTGTAACATCTATGAAATAAATCATAGGGTGAAACACTTTTTTCTAATGATTGTCTTATGAGAAGAGCAGTACGAAAGAAACAGCTGCTAGCAATCTGCGTGAAAACTGGTAATATTTTCCCTTCCCAAACTACTAAAGGCATTCGGTTCTCTTTTACAAGTAGTACTGCCTTTGACGGTAAACATCCTTTTGACATGTTTGTTGCTGCCAATACTTTCGTCAGTTCATAAGATGAGCTTCTGTGTTCTTTTTCTTCAGAGTCTTCAGCAGAAATATTACATACATACATATATAATCGGTCATTACAACCTTTCGTTATAAATTGGAAATGTCTGACCTGAGGTTTGAACCTTGATCTGACGTATAATAAGCTAACACGCTACATACCAGACTACGACTACTCAATCAATATAAAGAGGAGATAATTCAACCTACTCATTTTCATCAAACACTTATTTTTCAATTCCTTCTCAAATACCGAAAAAAATTCAAACTCAACACCAAAGAATTCCTAGAAAAGTCGTACGTATCAAAAATGATACATAAGCCAGAATTAAGAACTTTTTGTATTTTTTAACACCTACTTGAAATTTTCTTCTTTTATTTGGTTTAAAAAAATAATTTTTGATACAAAGCTCGATATACGGTTAAGTTAGTAAGGTTTCGAACCGAAAAACGAAAACGAAATGTATATTACTGCAGTTTGAAGTAAAATTCTTATGATATTTCTCCTCAACCCTAACTACCATAATTATCCCAGAGGTGAATACAATGCAAGCGATTAAATACTTGCATACGGTATTGTACAGTCGGAGTTAATCGTTTTTCCTGCAGATTCTTTTTTCTACAATTGTTTGTAATTAAAGTTAAAGAATACATAAAGAATAACAACAATAATAATGGCATAAATTAAAATTGAAAACAAAGTCGTTAATGGAAATGCATTAAAATCTGTCAAAATAATAAGAGACATGGAAGGTATACAAAAAAGTCGATCAAAAATTCCCATTTAATTGAAATTTAAAACCAAATTGAAGAAGGGTTGATAATCAATTCTATTGTAGAAAAAAACGGAGAAAAAATTGATTTAAAATTTATTTTAAATTCTATCCTGTTTTCTTATTTAAAAAATAAAAATAAAAAAATTTTGGCTTTTCGTTGAAATTTGCATAAAAATCAATTGAATAAATTGGCACCTTTTGTGTATTTAATTTACGAAATTTGATTTGATTCTTTTTTCTTTTTATTTTCACTTTTATTATCTCTGATATAAATTTAAATATTCATAAAATTGTTGTTGTTTTTTTTTCTCTTGTGTTTTTCTGTTTCCCTCTGTGATTTGGGATTAAAAATAAACGAAAGTGAATTTGAAAAAAATGGAGGGGTTTCAATACAATTATAACATAATCAGCAGAGACATATTCATTATTGTTGTTGTTGTTTACTTTAATTCTATTGTAAAAAAAAATAATTTTAATTATTTCAAGACCGTAGCAAAAAAAAAAGTGGCATATGGCCACATAAAATGTAAAACAGCAAAATAATATAAAATTTATAAGAACTACTTTAACCAAGTGTAAGCAAAATTAAAAAACGTGGCAAAATTTAGTACCATTTATGGCTCTATATAGAGAGCAGAGTAGGGGGTAGTGCATTAACTATTTAGTGCATTAAGGTTTCCACTAAATCCCACTATAGTGACAACATTCTGATTTTCTGCTATTTTTCTTCACTATAGTGATAGTGAAACATATTTTAACTACCGCTAAAAAAATAGTGGTAGTGAAACATATTTTAACTACCACTAAAAAATTATTGGTAGTGAAAATTTTTCCACTACCACTAACCATTAGTGGTAGATAAAATTTTGCACTACAATAAAATAGTGCAAATTTATAACAGTCACTACATGAATGCTTTAATTATATTAAATGCACTAAAGTCTCAAAAAATAGTGTTTATAAAAATTTTCTGTTTTTCCATATTTCCATTTTATTATTTTTTATTGTATAAAAAAATTAAATAAAACCTATAAATTTTTAAGTAAAGTAAATTTCAGGAATTAAAATCTTAGCAATTTTAATTTGTATTAATATAATTTAACAACGGATATCGCAATATAACCTATTCTTTTAAGAAATAAACTTAAAGAATACAAAATTAAGTTAAAAAAAATAAACATCACATCACATTACTATTTTCTTTTGTTACTACTTTAATATAATAAAAAAATAATAAAAATAAAAAAGTATAACATAATTCAATATAATGATATGTATTTGAGTTCCATTAACCTTAGTGAATGATTATATTTTTCCACTATCCTGTTAGTGGAGAAAAAAAATTTGCACTAAGCTGTAAAAGAAAGGTTTTTCACTATGACTAAATTAATTTTAGTGAAAAACTTTCTTGTACCACTACCACTATTGCTTAGTGAGTCTGTTATTTTTCACCTCACCACTAAATAGCTATTAGTGATAGTGAAAAATTTTGCACTATCACTAACATTTAGTGGAAACTGCAAATTTAGTGCACTACCCCCAACCCTGATAGAGAGGCATCATAGGATCTATGATGAATGACAGAGGTTCTCTACAAATGAACTGCGTTGACATATGCACACAATGATGTAATAAGGGTCAGCACAACCAGTGACTATCCACTACTGTGTAGCAGGAAGAAGAACAGGTGAAGGGGTGCGACAATACTATCTAACAGTCAGATCGCTATACAAGCAACGTATGAGGTTGACAGGAGACCATATGGAAATTCAAAGTAATGAGCAGCCAGATGAGCTTACCAGGAGGAAGTTTCCTCACATTCTCTTTTTGTTGGAGCGAGAAGCGGAATTTGGAATGCCATACTCTGCTACAGTCGCCGTAGTCTAGTAAGTAGTGTGTTGGCTTATTAGACGCAAGGGCTCCGTTTAAACCCCTCAAGTCAGGGAGGTAATAATCTTCCTCTCAGGGCCAGTGATCTTTCTCTCAGCAGATTACTGGCAAAAAGTCTGAGAGTAAACACAATTGCCATGGAAAGTTTGTCAAAAAATCTGTCAAATACAAAATGTATAAAATTAACACACACAACGTCAGTGGTGTGAGAAACTCGTTTGTAATCCTGACTAAAGGATTGTAATGACCAATTATGCATACTCTGCTACAGGGTAGATAAAGGAAGATGAAGACTTTTCACAAGTTAATTGGATTTGGATCAGAGGCAATTAACTGAGAAAGTATTCGAATAGACTATACAAGAGTAACCTTGAAATAGTAATCAGTCGCCAGTAAACCTAGGACATTTTGGTTCCAAATATGAAAATTCTGTGATGAGGAAATCGAATCATTAAACACATGAGTAGTTATCAAGTACTAGGTAGTGTCTTACCGACACAGAACATTATGCTGAATATATCATAGCAACAGAATTGGTAGGAGTTTTTATAGGCAAGCCCTACATAGCTTAAGGACATCACCTAAATATGGACTAATGTTCGGCACCTGGGTGAATTAACATAACAGAAATTAAAGTCAAAAAATCAGGGATTTGTCACAGACAGTAACTTGATAGGAGTACGCCGTAATGGTATGCAGTATGTTTGTCGTGATCTGTAGGGAAGCCGTACAGTGAAATGTTGTACACAGCTGTTTCGTTTTTAGTTTCATTCACTCCGCACAAGTTCCAAGTTCATTCTCTTCAGTCACAGGATATGTAGGGTCTTTTACTAAGCACTTCCTATATTTAAATTTAAAATAAAAACAAGTGTGTATTAGATGAAGTTGCCATAATCTAGTAGGTAATGTGTTGGTTATTAGGCGTAAGGCCACGCTTCAAACTCCAGGTCACAAACTTCCAAAAACGAAATACAAAAAAATATTTCTTCGGTGTCTTCCTCTTAGCAGATTGATGGAGAAAGCTCTTAAAGTAAATAAAATTGCCATGAAAAAGTTTCTGAAAGATCTGTCGTTCGGAATCGACTTTAAACTCTAGCTGCTGAAACTCATGGAATAAAATTAACACTTATTACAGGGGTTGGTGTGAGAAACTAGGTCGTAATCCTGACTAAAGTTTTGTAATAACCTATTATGTATGTATGTAAGTATACATACCCTCTTTCTTAATACATCTGTGCTGAACCCATACGTCTTAAAAGAGTATGAAACATGCAAAGCGTTACATTATCTTTCATTGCTGAGACTTATTTCGAAACATTTCTTAAAATTATGGAGATTGCTGGATCTGATCAGGGGACAGTTAAGATTGGAGATAATAACAGCCCCTCGATATGATTTGGTCGGGCCACCAAACTCGTTGATAATCTTGTGTTACATCTGCGCTAAATAGGGTTTATACGAAAGCAATGTAAATAATGTAATATGAAGTTATTCTCGCAATTGCTCTTGAATCAAAAAGGATATTGAAAAACTACAAAAGCAATCGGCATCCTTAACTATTTAGATACAGTGATCGTCAAAAGAAACTGTATACTATGGATAAAATTCTAACAATCACCAAACTCAACTTTTACCACTTAAGGAGAGTGCCCGAAAATATTTGACAAAATATCGAAAGTTTTTTGTTTCTTTTGTTTCAATTCTAAAAACTGGCAATGAAACAATTTTAAAATAAAAATAACGGTAATTTATTAATGTATATTTTGTTTTTAATGTGCAGTTTCTTTGACGTTCACTGTACCCGTGATCAATCTTTGGAAACCATAAAAATATTTTCAAATAGGAAAAGCATATAAAAGTGGCAATAAAATGAGAAGGAGAGCGAAAAGGAATTTGTAAAGGACAATCATAAATTTATTGCAAATGTTTTATAGTTGTGGTAAGTTGTTATGGCCAACCCATATACCCATAACCATACCCAATAATAAGGACTTGATTCTCTATTCATACCATGATGATACCAATGCTGCTGCTGCTCTTGCTGTCATTGAGCTCAGGATAATAACAATTGTATTGTTATTTGAAGAAATTATTGGCTTTATTTCTTAATAATATTTCTATAGTTGTTTTTATTGTTGTTATTGCCGTAAAACAAGTTTTATTACATACCACTACGGAGTCAGAAATCGTCTGAAATAGTAAAAGTGCAGTCTTCTGCCATTGAGAAGTTAAAATGTCAGTCAATTGAAAATATCCATTAGTCTGGCGTAATAAAATTTTCTTTTCATTGTTCATTTAATACGCTCACGGTATTTGGTTGAAAATTGCAGTTCATTATGATTGAAATAAGGTCACACACTTCATTGCAAGAAATCCCATATAAAATAGGATCTGGCAATATAATTGAAGAAGGCAGCGTGCGGCCATATGTGGCGAAGGCAATTTTATATAAAACTACCCAGAATGAATCAAAACTGGAGCGTAAGGGAGCATTGTCCGTACATAGGAATACATACATAAGTAGGTCTACCAATTTATTAAGGCCCTACTCTGTTTATAGCAGAGATGGCGACATATAACAGATTATTTTTTTTAACGTCTGGATTTTATAACTTGATCGAACGTTGAGAATATTTAAAAGTGAATCGAGTATTCATATGAGGTGACAAATGAAGGCTTGTATTCACTTTTCAAATATTCTTTGACGTAAATATCTTCGTACGTTGTCCACATGTTAACTTAAATTTTAAGATACACTTCCCAGTGCAGGAATTATGACTCGTTTATGCCTGTACAACAATACTGGTCATGGCAATACTATCTAACAGTCAAGTCGCCATACAAGCAACCTATGAGATTGACAGGAAAATAATAAGGGACTGTGCGGAAATTCGGAGTAATGAGCAGGCAGATAAGCTTACTAGGAGGAAGTTTCCATTCCGTCAGATTCTTTTGGTGGAGCGATAAAATGAATTTATAAATGTATACTCTGCGACAGACTTTTCACATGTTAAACAGATCTGAGGTAATCTAAATTCTTGTTACCAAATTAAGTGGGAAAGGACCAGTAACCAGTCTCTTTAGTCTTTAGAAAATTTTTGTTCAAAATATGTAGAGTCTGTGATGAGGAAATCGAATCATTAAACATCCTTACCGACACAGAACATTATGCTGAATTTAGTCAAGCAACAGAATTGTTAGGACTTTTTATAGGTAAGCCCTACATAAATCGAGAGCAGTACAATACCTATTTGCCGTACCTCTATACAACAATATATAACCACTGCACAAGTCTTCAAGAGCTATGTGGCTATCCGTAAGTACCGTATATCCTTTTTCTGTGTATTCAGTACTGCCCTAGCCAGTACCCAGTTCAGTAGATTGTGAAAACTTTGGTGTAAAGGACTCATTCATGCAACTTCATGCCTGACATTAATCCTCTTTTCCGTTCTCCTTATATAGAAACCATCTCCCAATGACACTCTATATAGACTTTTAAGTCAGACATCTGGGGTTTTCATAGCAATGAAATCTCTATCGAGGATTTTCGTTTTGTGGGGATCCCCGATTGTAGGGATTCTGTTGTCAGTAACGATAATCAATTGACTATTATTTGCTGCTCATGTTCATTCTTCTCATCACAAAAAATTCTGTACAAATGTTCCTTGACTCTGGCGTGTCCATTCCGCAGTCTAGTTAATATTCTGAAGCCATTTCTGGACAGATAGTCTTATCTAAGACTCAAACCTTTTTTCATTTCAATTGTCTGACGAGTGTTTGGATTGTCTTAACTCTATCTGGATTAAGGAAAGTCTTTGCTTCATTCTATTTTCCCTTAACTGAATAGTTTTTAATACTCAGGGCAAAGCATCATCCCTCATATGGAAATGGATTATAAGAAAATGAAAAAAAAGCAGACACCCCAAAAGATGAAGTGCATTTAGAGCATCAATATTGGCATACCAACAGCGCACTTAAATATTCACACACACTATCACTAACTGTTGCTGTCACAGGGTAAGTGACTCCACCATTATTTGCTGTGGCAAAAAGTTGTGATTTTCGTTTTCCACTCCGAGTTGATGTAACAACGAAGCTAGTTTTGCTTATCAAAAGATAAACAGAAAAAAAAAAGAGAAAGACGTCATGTTTATAAATAAAAACAGCTTGTAATGGAAACTAAAAGTGTCAATAAAAAGTTTTTGACTTGTTTACATACATATTTACCTATGCAATGTACTTACTTGAAACATTTACAAAACAGCCATGAAATACGTTGAAAGGAAGTGGAATATCTAAAACGCAAATAAATTTTTTCTTGTTTTTTCTTTTTTTCCCACAAAGTTGAATTTTATGCATCCACTTACATTGTGTGTATTTTAAAATATTGTTACGCAAATGGATATGCTGTTACATCGTTTAAAATTAAAATGAAAAACAAAAACAATAGACTTGTTTACATGATCAACGAATAAACAAAAATATAGTAACATCAGTATAAAAAAGGGAAAAACAACAACAACACTGCAAGGACAAACGTAAACAAAATACACAAACAACAATAACGTAAACAACATGTTTACATTTATAGAGATTTCGCGAAGGTAAAGTCATTCTCCTTGAAGGGATTCATCAGACTGTTTACCCTGCGATATAAAAGGCAAGACAAACCAGGCAACATGATCAGTAAAAATTCAGTCAGTCTTGTGTGAAGACGCGTTGCCTGTGAAGAGAATGATCGTGGTTTGAAGATCTCCGTTACAAAAGTCTAACCAAAAGTTGTTAGCGTTACGCAGAAGAGCGTAAAGAAGAATAACAAAACAAAGCAAATTGTTGTTATTTAAATCAAGTTGCGAACAGTGGCACACGGAATTTTGCGAACAATCTTAAGAATTTATCTAAAACTAAACACAAATTTATTTCTGTTTTATTTGCAATCTACGAACTCATATTTAAAACGTTTTTAAAAGGGTAAAAACGTAACAATATCAAAATAGGGCATCATATACCTTGTATTGGACTTGTTATAGTACTTGCAACATCTTTTAACAATCGTTCACCAACCATCTGTGTATACGGCACACTCTCAATGTCTTGAAAAAGAAGTGCTTTAAACGTAACCGCAATCTCTATTGCAAAAAACAGCTGCTACTTAAGTTGCAGACGACTTTTACTTGAGTATCGCATGTGCTTAACCATTCATTTGATAACAGATATACATATTTCTAAGACCCCAGTTCAAATTCTCTTACGCACACAAGTTTCAAAGTCCTGAGCATAATCATTCAAAATTAAGTTGGTTATTCTGTATGAAGCCATAGTTATTATGTGTGAAGCCATAGTTATTCTGTCTGAAGCCATAGTTTCCTAGTTCCATATATCTTTGATGAGAATAATTCACAATTGGTGATCATCTTTACATGCCAGAGCGCTCACAAATTTAGAGTGGGTTTGTTTAGCATAGTTTTTACAATTCCGCATTCACTTCTGATCACTTTTTTCGTGATCAAAATGAGCCTGAACTTATAGAGTTACAGCACAAACAATTAGGTTCTTCGGGCCAAATGAAACGTGGTAGTGTGCTTATCGCTAATCAACCTAATGTGAAGCAGAATTAGTGGAACATTGATCAGATTACGTCCAAAGAAAGCATTTTAATTTCTCTTTTTGCTGGCACACCAGCGTCTAGATTATCTTTAGTGCCTGAGCGCCTATAAGCCCACGCATTCGCATAAGGATAAGGTCCTACAGGACAGATAGACCAAGCCAACATTCAACCCGGGGATTTTCTCATTGAACACCATTTCAACCACAAGATAAATCTTGCTATTGCGGTGATCTTTATTTAGAAAAGTTCAGTTGCAGATGTCTCATGAGTAAAATAATATTCTCATGCTTTCCTTCCCACTTAAATTAGGACAAGTTCACGGGCGTGATTTCCTATGTAGTGATAGTCTTCGAGGGCCACAATAGTGTTATAGCTACCCATTTGATTCAATTCAAACAGAAAATTAGTCGTATTTTTTTTTCAGATCGCTCCAGTGGAGCCTGAGGCATGCACTCACTAAGCCCCACTTTTAAACTGAGCGGAGAATATCCATTTTGATATTGACCGAACCACCTACATTTCGAATATTGCAAGTTCTGTTGTGGAAAACATCTCAAAAGTTATCTTCCAGTGGTCCGAAATTTCATTAACAAAACTTTGGCATTCACGGACGAGGACACACGTCAAGGTGATGTGTGGAAGGGAACTTATTGCAGTATGAAAATCTTTCCACTCAGCACAGCATAGCATTCAGTACAGCTATAACCTGCGCACGAAATACATCACTTTTTTACAGGGGATGTCCTTTTCTCACTGCATGTGTATTGAGCTGAAATATTAAAAAACACCATCAGACCCCATTGAAAAATTTCAGATTGTCAGAACAGCCTATAGCTTAAGTCCTGTGATCAAATGTTGTGCAATTTATAAGAGGCTATACAATTTACTAAAATCCTTAGATATCAGCATGTCAACAGACCAGGTGTGGTCATTAGTTAACGGCATTAAGAGTCACTGTCACTAGGCAGTGAAGATAATAGTACCGAATAGTACCGAATAGTACAAATTATGTTTAAGTTGGAATGGAGCAGTGCGCTTTGGTGTTCAAGACAACTAATTTGTTCACACTGCCAAAGTAGCATATAACGACAAAGATATTCACACACCGAAGTTAAACATCATAAAGAAATATGGTCTCCACCAACACTCGAGTCCTTCATTCATAAATACATACATACATACATACATACATACATACATACATACATACATACATACCTACATACATAAATACATACATACATACATATTTGATGGATATTCTTAACGATTACTTTCAGGACAGAAGGGTAATATACTTAATGGATGCGGGCGTCCAGCAGGGGTCTGTACTTGGACCTCTATTGAGGAATATTATGTTGCAGCATGGCTTGATGAGGCAGGATTGACACTTGCTGCTCACTAAACGGAGGCCGTCTTAATAAGCGGCAGGAAAATAGTGGAGAAGATGGAAGTGACCATTGGTGGCACTAAGATTGAATCGAAGAGAGCCATAAAATACTTGGGAGTGAGTATCGACGACAGGTTGAACTTCAAATAGCACGTAAAATTCAGCGGCGGAAAGGCATCTGTAACCCAGGAAGTACTGATGAATATGATGCCAAATATTGGAGGACCAAATTCATTCCAGAGGAGAATAATATCGGGGGTTGTAACGTCGATAATGTTATATGCTTGATAAAATTTGGTCGGAGGCACTCTCCGTGGGGACGACAAGGAGGAAACTGTCTTCGGTGTATCATCTAAGCGCGATTAGACAGATAAGTGGCTTCAGGACAGTGGCTGATAAAGCGGTACTGGTATTGGCAAACACAATACCGATAGACATATTGGTGGATGAGATGAGGCGGATATATTTTCTCCGTCTCGAGAATCCAGGACAGACCGCAGCTATAAAAGCGTAGGAACGAAGGACTTCAATGCACAAATGGCAGTCACGATGGCAGAGCAGTTTAAAGGGAAGATGGACATTTCGCCTTGTTCCTGATGTAACCCCTTGTGGTAAATGTTTCTGGGCTTTCTTGTAACGATAAAAAAAAACAGAACTTCAATTTCCTGTTGGCCCCACGTTGGTTTCGGGTGCCCCAGGTTGGTTTTTCGGGCCCCACTTTGGGCGTCATTTGTATTTGTGATAATTTTTAACTCTGCTTTTATTGTACTTCAAAAGCTTTTCGTCAGTTTCCCAAACTGGAAGCTGATTTTCATTTGGACTAACTTTGGAACGTTACGCACGTACTTGATAGCTAGCTAGTTCGGGAGATGTGGGAGGGGATCTTGTTCCGCGCGTCCAATTTCGTACATCAAAACCACAAAAATAAAAAAAATTACGTGCGAGTCAAATGCCTCATTATGGTCAACAAAAAAAAAATAAAACAATACACACGACTCGTCCTTGCTTGTTTTCAGAGTAGCGTTGTTGTTATGCTACGTCCCTGAACCCACCCTACCATGGTTTTCGATTTAGGGAAAATTTGTTTCGAAAACCCCTAAAAGGACTAAACCTTACCTACGCCTATGAAGTTCTACATAACAGAAAAAAAATTTACGTTTCAATCATATTCGGAACATAGTTATATTGAAATAATTATAACAAAAAAAAATAATAATTCTCATAGTCTTAAAATATCTAAGGGATTAATAGAAATTATATACAGAAAAAAACAAATTATCATGACATTAACATAGTTACATTTTATCATTCATCATTTCATTTTATCAAATGATCAGTGATGACTAAATTCATTATTACAAAAGAGAAATTGAAGATAAAGAAAAACAAAAGCAAGTATGACAGTTAAGAATTCAATGAGAGTATCATCTTCAATTGCCCTTTTGCAAACATATGAGAGAAAAAAAAAAATACGTAATAAATATATCAGTGATGGGACAAATGTTATAGTACTTCATTTGGTACTTTTTTCTTAATTATTTCTTCGCATGTAATACTAAGCTTTTAAAAATGCCGTCACTGGTATATTTATGAAACAAATACTTAAATACTAAATGAATGTGTATTAATCAAAAGTAATATATTTTTTTAACTTACAGTAGGGTCTCGATTCCAACGATGCGGAAGGCCTTCAGCTTCATTTGATGGAGTCGTTTTACAATCATTATGATTTTTATAGGTTTTAAATATTAAGGTATTATATAATAATTCATTTAAGGTAATTTATAATAATTCATTTTTAAAAGAAATAAATGGTTAGATATAAAAGTAGGTTATATACAAGAAAAATTAGTACTAAATAGAAAATTTTAACATGATAGATGTAATTATAGTTAATTATATTTTATACATGGAGTAAATGCATATTGTTAGAATTATAAATTATTTAATTGAACATATGTATTTAGATAAATGATTTCATTGTATTTAAAATTTAAACATTAGAGTTTTTAAAGGTTAGAATATTTAATTTGTGATTTAGAATTTAGTTAATAATTTTAATAATGTTATAGTGCAAATATGGTTAGTTTTAGGTTTTTATTTAGAGTTTGTATGTAGTTTAAGCAAAACGAAACATTTTTGTAGTTTAAAATTTCTAGATTGTTAATGATTGGATATATGTAAGTTGAGTAGATATATATAAGTTGTTTCAGTTGGCCTTTAACAGATTTTTAAGTGAAGAGTTCAATTCGATCTTGATCTTTGCAGTTTTCATATATTTTCATTTGAAGAATTTTCCCAAAAATTGCAAAATTTCCCTCGAGTGAATTGACGTTGTGTCTGCTCCAAATTGGCAAATGTTTGATTCACTCGAGGTACTGGTGGTATATAAAATTAGCTATATGAAAATGCAATACTTTATTAATATGATAAAAAAAAATATACCTTCGAATGAATTTTTACCTTTTCCCAAAGAAACAGACTGATTTAAACAGATTCACTAAAAATGTTTTATATTCCTTTAGCAAATAATTGCTATTTTGTATATTTTAGAAACTTAATAATTTACTAATTTTTTTTTTTTATAATAAAAACCACTTTCTTCACTATATGTATAGCACTTTACTTTACTTTCCTTCGAGTTGTTGAAGGCCTCACAGATCAAGTTAAAAAGACCTTATTCAAAAATGTAGCTTTCGATCAAACCTCAGTGGTCTTAAATAAATAACGTGATGTTAATTTTTGTTGTTGTATATAATCTATCACGTGATAATATGTATCACAGATATGTTCTGTTTAACTGTGTAATACTGGTTTTTCTTCGTTAAGTTGAGAGTATAGAAGTATAGAAGTGTCGAAGAGGGAATATGTAAAAATAAAAAAAATAATACATCTGATGCTGAAAAGAATACAGTTGTATGACCTTGAAAGATTAAGTATAGGGGAAGGTATGCCAACTAACATTACTGAAACTTATATGACTAATTAAAATACAGTTTTTGGATAGGAGCTGAGTAATTATTAAAATGATGTATTACAAAACAGCTTTTGAAGAATTATATTTATAATGAAGCAAACGCTGAAGACTTATTTATTTGGTCTTATGTACTTTTACAATCAAATATCTGAATTATGAATATAATTAATTTGGTCTTATGATCGGATATCTTTAGCATGAAATGTTCCTAATGATTTGCCTGACATGTCTTCCAGTTCATAATAACATGATCCATGTTTAGCTCTAACTTTAGCTTTCTCAAACTGGTTCGCAAGTTTACTATTAAAATACTCTGCTGCTTTCGATTGAGCAAAATTTCTTCTGTATACAATTTGACCAATACTAAAATTTACAGGACGTGACCTGAGATTATAATATTTTACATTCCTTTCAAATGATTTACGAATTCTTTCTCTAGCTTTTTCTCGTAACAATTCCATTTTTTCATTATTCCTCAAATCTACATCAGATGTTTCTAAAATCTTCAAATTTCGTAACAGTTTATAAGATTTACCATTTGTTAGCATATTTTGACCAAACACTATGAAGTAAAGTGGAAATCCTGTGCTAATATGATCTGAACTTCTAAGAGCACAACTAATTGCTGAAAGTTTCTCATCCCAATCCTTTTGACTTGGTTTTACATAAGCTCTAATTGCAGCTAATACTGATCGATTCACTCGGTCACTAGCATTTGCTTGTGGTGAATAAAGAGCAGTTAAATTATGAAACACTCCGTATGTCTCCAAAAAGTCTTTAAACAGATTACTCTTAAACTGTACACCATTATCAGTAGTAATTGTTTCAGGTACTCCAAATATATGGAATATACGTTTCTCAAGGAATTCAATTATGCTATTGGATGTAAATTTTCTTATTGGTACAAGAAAATGAAATTTAGACAAATGATCTAAAACTATAATTATTCCTATGTTTCCAGAAGATGATCTAGGATAAGGACCTAATAAATCTGAATATAACTTTTGAAAAATACGAACAGATGTGGAAGGTTGCCCCATGGGAGGTTTTACACATTTATCCGAAGCTTTCGTCTGTTTGCATATCTCACAAGATGAAATATAATCAGCTGTCTGTTTTGCCATTTTGGGCCAAAAATAAAATGTTTTAAGACGATGTAATGTCTTACCAACACCACCATGAGCACATAAGGGATGGTCATGAGCCCTTTTTATGAGATCTTCCGTCATTGAAGAAGGTACCCAAAGTTTCCATGATAATTGCTCTTGTAAATTATCACCAGTAGAGTAATTACACTTTTTATAAATAAATCCATCAACAATTTTAAAATCAGGAAGGTAATTGATTTTAGATTTAAGTTTCTCAATTAACGAAAGATATTCTGTAGATTTAAATTGATCAGAATCTAAATTAATTTCAACTGAATTTTCAACTTCCGATATAAAAATGTTGTCTACGTTATGACATTCAACCTCCTCATTGTTTTCTGAATAAAATTCGAGATAACGAATCTGGAACTATATTTTGGCTTCCTTTCCTATGCCGAATTGTGAAATTAAATCCTTGTAGTTTCAAAGCCCATCTTGCTCAACGTCCATGTAAATCTGACTGATTCATAAGCCATTTCAGAGACGCATGACCCGTAATAACTTCAAATTCTTGTCCTTCAATATATGCACGGAACTTTTTAATAGCTTTAACAGCTGCAAGACATTCTTGTTCCGAAACCGTATAATTTCTTTGCGCCGCTGTTAACTTTAGACTCATATACGCAATCGGTACTTCTTCCATTTCATCATTTTTCTGTGCAAGAACTGCGCCTATTCCATATTGACTCGCATCGCATTGGATCGAAAACGGACGTGTAAAGTCTGGATTATGAAGCACTGGTGCTGAGCACAAAGAGTTTTTAAGCTCGTTAAACGAACATTTTGCTTCGTCAGTCCAAATAAATTTCCGATTTTTCTTTAACATGTCAGTTAACGGTATCGTCAAAGTGGCAAAATTTCGAATAAAACGTCGGTACCATCCACACATACCTAAGAATCTTCTTAGTTGTCGTACGGAGGTCGGTAAAGGAAAATCCTGAATAGATTTCACTTTGTCGGGATCAGTTTTGATCTGTCCATAACCTATGATATGCCCTAAATATTTCACTTCTTTAAGAAGAAATTTACTCTTCTCAATATTAATTGTTAAATTTGCCTTTCTGATACAAAGTGCTATCTCATGCAATAATAAGATATGTTCATCAAAAGATTCTGTAATAAGAAGTAAGTCATCTAAATAAATAAAAACTTTTGTACGCAAATGAGCCGGTATAACTTTATCCATAAGACGCGACATTGTCTGTGGAGCATTGCACAATCCAAATGGCATTGTAACGAATTGATATAGGGGTCGTCCAGGTACAGTAAAAGCTGTCTTCTCCTTTGACTTTTCGTCCAATGGAATTTGCCAGAAGGCATCTTTTAGGTCTAGACTCGTAATGAATTTAGCCTTTGGGAGCCTACTGAGAATACCATCGATAAGAGGTAATGGATAAGCATCCTTAACAGTAACACTGTTAAGTTTTCTGGCATCTAAACAGAGCCTCACCTTTCCAGGTTTTTGTACTAGAGCCACAGGCGATGACCATGGGCTTTGAGATTCTTCAATCATCCCTAATCGCAACATGCATCCATTTTTTCGAACAATAGTTTTTCAATTGCAGGTGAAACAGAAAAATGCCTTTGTTTGATTGGTTGGTTATCCGCTGTATCTATAACATGGGTAATGAGCGATGTTCTACCAAGACCTTCTATTGCGTATGATGGAAAAGAATTAATGGCAATATTAAGTCGTCTCCTATCATCTGCGTTTATAATATGAAAATTACTATCTACAGGCAATTTAACTTCATTCAGACTATTGTTAGGTTCAGTACTTGAACTTTCTAAAAACAAATCTTTCGCTAGACCAAAGCTTTTAACAAAATTTACACCTAAATAAAGATTTTGTGTTAAGTGTGGAATTATTAAAAACGTGATGGGTTTCGTCTCTCCGCGAAATGTCACTAACGTTGTTACACTACCTACTGCTGAATGATCCGTTCCATCGGCTGTTTTCAGTCTGATCTTAAACTTGTTGTATTTATGTTTTCTGTTCTCCAAAAACTTTCGAGCATAATCAGCCGCAAAACAAGAAACTGTTGCACCAGTGTCAATTAGGCCTACTACGTCTTCACCAAAAATTTGCACAGTAACAAATGGTCTGATATCCAACTGGTTAACATTAGATATAATAGCCGAACAGAAATGTTTGCGGTTTTTAATCAATTTCTTCCAGTAATCCCTTAATCTCTTTGTGTTTCTTTTGACTCGTTTAGTAATTACAACTTCACTTATTTCCTTTTTAAAAATTCTTGATTTGGCCTCTTTATATTCTCTAAGTCTGACATGATATGGTTTTAAATGTTTTGGAACGTGGTCTATAGCTAAAGATCTAATGGTGTTATTTAAATTCAAATCAGTTTGACATCCAAAGGATCTTAAACTTGCGTCGCTTTGGATTGAAATAGTTTCGGTTTGCTTTTCGCTTGATAGTTTTTTGGAAACTTGTTGCAGTTGGTACAATTGGGTTTGAAAATGTTAGGTGCACCGCATCCGTAACAAAAAATATTTCTTTCCTTTAAGCAATCATCATAACGATGACCTTTTTCTGAACAATTCCAGCATGTAATTTCTCTAACTTCTTCTACTTCAAATAAACTTTCCTCTATATTATCGTCTACAATTCCAGATACAGTTTTGCGAGAAGTAAAAGTTTTATTGGATCGACGGAATTCAAATTCTTCTTCTAATATCTCATGCTTCCGAACAAATTCTCTCAAATGAGCAGTGGAACTGATACTAAAATGTTAAAGCTCTTTCCGGATTTCAGGTTTTAAATTATGTTTAATTATTTCTAGTAATTCAAATTCACTAATTGGAGTTTGAAAACGATCGGTAATTTGCAATATTGAATCATAATATGAATCAAACTTTTCACCTATTCTTTGTTTTCTACATCTAATTTGTTCCCTTAAGTCAAAATCTGTACGACGATCACGAAACTGGTTTTTCAATTCATAACAAAGAGTTTCCCAATCAAATCGTGTACAAGTACGATGAAATCTCCAGGACCAATCTAACGCTTCACCAGTAAAACGTAAATGAATATGTCTACACAAAATTTCAAAATCACCACGCAAACTTTGAACATTAAGAGCGTGCACTCTATAAATAAAGTTATCAACGGACAATCCATCTTCTCCTTCTCCATTGAATTTTAAATGCCATCCTGACATGATATTTGTAACTTTATCAGTAGAAAGGTCTAGGTGTACTGATCTTCTAGCATTCTGTCGGTTTGAACTATTTCTATTCATATTATAATTGAAATTTCGATTTCGTCTTATATTATGAGCATTAGTTCTATTTGCATCATCGTTTCGGGTTTGTATGTTCTGATTTAGATTACCTTGATTACCAAGACTGGGTCTAAAAATAGTATCTGGATTAAAGTTTAGTGTTGCTAGCTGATTTCTAATAGCTTCATTTATTAAATTTTGAAGAGTGTTATCACTAACATTATGGGTATCTATATTTTGTGGCATATTTTGTGAATTAAATGTATGCTGAGAAATATTGAGCAAATTACTCATATTAGAAGGTTGGTTACTAACACGATGAAAGACAGGTGTCTGTTCTAAATTCTCTGGTAATAAATTTCTTTTAGTTTTCCTATTTCCAGCTGGGGCTTTAGGTTTTGCACCAGTGGATGTGTTTTGATTACTACTGCCAGGAATTTGCGTATCAGCAGTCTGCTTTTCAGTATCTGCTAAAATATTATGTGATTTTAATTTGGTTTGCCTACAGGCCTTTCCACATATCGGACAACTCTGAGTCTGTCTAAGTAAATTCACTATACAGTTCTTGTGAAATATGTGATTACATGGTGTGGAAACTATGATATCATCAATTTCATAATCTTTCTTACAAATTGAACATTGTCTTGAATCATCTTGTTCTACTAGAGAAACAAGATTTTCATTGCTATGAGCGATAGACATTTTCTAATCAAAAATAAATTTTTATAATTTTCTGTAAAACTTCAATTGGACTTATAGGTATGGTTGAAAGAAAAAACAAAAACAAGAATTTCGAGCTTTGGTGGATTTAACTAATAAGCTAATTGAAACATAAAACCAATTAAGAATGACAAGTGGACGATTGGTGCAAATTATTATAGCTTCAAAATCGTATTTCCAAAGCTTATCTTTCATAAATTGAATTTTATATCTGCAAGTAACACATTAGAAATTCCTAAGATATATTTTTACAAGCTATGTTCACTAACAAAAAGGAATGAATATGCATTATGTAATAAGGGATTGAACTAAACTAAGTATCAGTTTACGTCCAATAATTCCACTTATACATTAACGAAATTACATTCTTGGCTAAACCAAATATAGGGACAAACACAATGTGAGACAGTAGCAAGAAAAACAATATCCATAATGTAATATTGTATTATTTATGTGTGACAAAAAAGTATATAAGTGTAGAGCCTCAAACAACGAAGTTAATTATGATAGGTGTAACAGAAATCAACATACTTCTAACTCCTTTTGTTTCGTGGGCCCCACGTTGGGCGCCATTTTTATTTGTGGTAAATGTTTCTGGGCTGTCTTGTAACGATAAAAAAAAACAGAACTTCAATTTCCTGTTGGCCCCACGTTGGTTTCGGGTGCCCCAGGTTGGTTTTTCCGCCCCCACTTTGGGCGTCATTTGTATTTGTGATAATTTTTAACTCTGCTTTTATTGTACTTCAAAAGCTTTTCGTCAGTTTCCCAAACTGGAAGCTGATTTTCATTTGGACTAACTTTGGAACGTTACGCACGTACTTGATAGCTAGCTAGTTCGGGAGATGTGGGAGGGGATCTTGTTCCGCGCGTCCAATTTCGTACATCAAAACCACAAAAATAAAAAAAATTAAAATTACAATACACACGACTCGTCCTTGCTTGTTTTCAGAGTAGCGTTGTTGTTATGCTACGTCCCTGAACCCACCCTACCATGGTTTTCGATTTAGGGAAAATTTGTTTCGAAAACCCCTAAAAGGACTAAACCTTACCTACGCCTATGAAGTTCTACATAACAGAAAAAAAATTTACGTTTCAATCATATTCGGAACATAGTTATATTGAAATAATTATAACAAAAAAAAATAATAATTCTCATAGTCTTAAAATATCTAAGGGATTAATAGAAATTATATACAGAAAAAAACAAATTATCATGACATTAACATAGTTACATTTTATCATTCATCATTTCATTTTATCAAATGATCAGTGATGACTAAATTCATTATTACAAAAGAGAAATTGAAGATAAAGAAAAACAAAAGCAAGTATGACAGTTAAGAATTCAATGAGAGTATCATCTTCAATTGCCCTTTTGCAAACATATGAGAGAAAAAAAAAATACGTAATAAATATATCAGTGATGGGACAAATGTTATAGTACTTCATTTGGTACTTTTTTCTTAATTATTTCTTCGCATGTAATACTAAGCTTTTAAAAATGCCGTCACTGGTATATTTATGAAACAAATACTTAAATACTAAATGAATGTGTATTAATCAAAAGTAATATATTTTTTTAACTTACAGTAGGGTCTCGATTCCAACGATGCGGAAGGCCTTCAGCTTCATTTGATGGAGTCGTTTTACAATCATTATGATTTTTATAGGTTTTAAATATTAAGGTATTATATAATAATTCATTTAAGGTAATTTATAATAATTCATTTTTAAAAGAAATAAATGGTTAGATATAAAAGTAGGTTATATACAAGAAAAATTAGTACTAAATAGAAAATTTTAACATGATAGATGTAATTATAGTTAATTATATTTTATACATGGAGTAAATGCATATTGTTAGAATTATAAATTATTTAATTGAACATATGTATTTAGATAAATGATTTCATTGTATTTAAAATTTAAACATTAGAGTTTTTAAAGGTTAGAATATTTAATTTGTGATTTAGAATTTAGTTAATAATTTTAATAATGTTATAGTGCAAATATGGTTAGTTTTAGGTTTTTATTTAGAGTTTGTATGTAGTTTAAGCAAAACGAAACATTTTTGTAGTTTAAAATTTCTAGATTGTTAATGATTGGATATATGTAAGTTGAGTAGATATATATAAGTTGTTTCAGTTGGCCTTTAACAGATTTTTAAGTGAAGAGTTCAATTCGATCTTGATCTTTGCAGTTTTCATATATTTTCATTTGAAGAATTTTCCCAAAAATTGCAAAATTTCCCTCGAGTGAATTGACGTTGTGTCTGCTCCAAATTGGCAAATGTTTGATTCACTCGAGGTACTGGTGGTATATAAAATTAGCTATATGAAAATGCAATACTTTATTATACTTTATACTTAAATAAATAACGTGATGTTAATTTTTGTTGTTGTATATAATCTATCACGTGATAATATGTATCACAGATATGTTCTGTTTAACTGTGTAATACTGGTTTTTCTTCGTTAAGTTGAGAGTATAGAAGTATAGAAGTGTCGAAGAGGGAATATGTAAAAATAAAAAAAATAATACATCTGATGCTGAAAAGAATACAGTTGTATGACCTTGAAAGATTAAGTATAGGGGAAGGTATGCCAACTAACATTACTGAAACTTATATGACTAATTAAAATACAGTTTTTGGATAGGAGCTGAGTAATTATTAAAATGATGTATTACACCCTTGGATGGAGAACAAACATTGCGAGCTGAACTACTACGTAACCCAGTTCCTAACTGGATGCTTCAGGAAGTACCTCCACAGATTTGGACATGATACGTCCAAACTAAGTAGATGAGGAGGAAGATGCGGAACCTATTTTAACATCTAAATCTGGCCCGGGGAAACGAGTTGGCACCAGTGTTGGTGAATCGTGCACTTTTTTGTTGGAACAAAAGTGTCTTTCAAAGGTTCCCGCCTCCGGCCTAAGACAAAAAAAAATACATAATTGGCCATTACAACCCTTCAGTCAGCATTACGACCTAGTTTCTCATACCACTTATGTTGTGTGTGTTAATTTTAAGAGTGACGGGACTTACAGCTTTAGGTTGATTCCGAATGTCAGAATTTTGAGAAACCGTTTCATGGCAATTTTTATTTCAATCTCAGAGTTTTCTAATTTTGATTTATTGAAGATGTCTGACCTGGGGTTTGATCGGAGGCCTCACTTGTAATAAGCGAACACACTACCTACTGGACTACGACCACTAAGTCCGTCTCTATGAATAAATCCTACAGAATTCTGATCTCCGCCTCTCCATGCTTTTACGTCCTTTAAATTATTTTAAATTTTTATTTTCCTTTTATTTTTGCCTGAACTGTTTTCAGTTTCATTATTACGAATATAGCCTGCATGCACGTTTTACATTTTTTTCAACACTATCATAAACAAGCCTTACACTTACCCACTTACTCATACACATACACCTACTTTGTAACTGTAATAATAAAAATAATAATTCTCTCTGCATTTACTTTGCTTAACACATACCCATACAAAATTTGCTTATAAAAGAGTTGGAATTGTTTAAACAATTAAACTTTTGTTTACAAAATTTTACACAATTTTCAATTATCATCGAAAAACCATAAAAACAACAATGACAACAACACCAAAAATAATAATTATTTTCATATTTATGCCACCGTATAAGTGCGTGAGCGTGTTAGTGTGCGATATGTCTGCATTTTGTGTAATAATAGAGTGAATAAGGCCAATACAACTTGTGTACCACAAACAAAGTGGACAATGCCAGATAGTATGCAACAGCAAATGGCATTTGGTGAAATAATATAAAAATATACAGTGAATGCCAATGAAAATCGTACAGCAAAGGTCATTAATTCAGATTAGAGGGCAAGTTTACTCTCTGAACCATTGTGTTACCCAGTGTGAGGTAAGTCCTCTTATAATGAACCCTGAGCGGTGGGTTTGAACCACCTCGAGCTCCTAATGAAACCGGTCAATTCCCTTAATGACACGTTCACCTAAAATCCAATTACATCTGTTTTGAAGTGCAGGACACTCACATAATACCTGTTGTACCGCTTACGTTTCTTCCACATCCTGGCAGCTTCTGCAGTAATCGTGGTGGGGCAGACCGACCTTGTCAGTCAAACTGACAAAAGCTTAGTGCCCTGTTAGAATTCCTCTTAGAGTGCAAATCGTTCTCTTGTCGAACTCAAGTAGTTACTTGGTTTCGAAATTCGGCAACCAAATTTGTTGAATTCAATACAGCTTTTTCCAATTTGAAAAAATATTTTTTGTAGGGGCACATATGTATGTATATCCTCTCTATTTGCTCCTCCTCAGACATCTCCGACACCTTCTGTGCCATTTCGTAGGTATTGTACCGATTCATTTTCTTGCACATCCTGGCATCTTCTCCGAGCTTGTCAGCGAAATTGCCAATAGCTTAATGCCCCATTAGAATTCCGCTCAGTTACTTGGTTTCGAAGTTCGGCGACCAATTATTCTGGACCACCTATGGTTTGTTGAATTCCATGCAGCTTTGTTTAATTTGAAAAAATATTCCTGTAGGGGCACATATGTCCCCTCTGTGGTCTACTCCTCAGACTTCTCCGATCCCTTCCGTGTTAGTTCGTCTGTCTTTTTGTTTTTCTCTATGCCACTGTAACCCTGAAACCAGTAGAGTTGGGTGTTAAGTCGACGTCTACGGTATAGAGATTGTTGGAGATGTCTGATCTGGGGTTTGGATCGAGGCCTCATGTGTAATAAGCGAACACACTACCTACTATACTACGGCGACTTCTATTGTATCAATATCCGCCTGAAATACGCCGACCTGGTTAGGTAATCTGTATGACCCGTTCAGTGCCAGTTTATCATAATAGGGCCCATATTCTATTTTTTAGCCATCGGTGAAGATCTTTATATCAAAGCTCAGTTAAAATAAGCCACAATATTTTTTCTCTTCCATACATACATACATAATTGGCCATTACAACCCTTCAGTCAGTATTACGACCTCGTTTCTCACACCACTTATGTTGTGTGTGTTAATTTTATACATGAGTGGCGGAACGTACAGTTAAAATTCGACTTCGAATGACAGATTATTGGGTACATTTTAATGGCAATTTTATTTACACTGAGAGTTTTTGCCATAAATCTGCTGAGAGGAAGTCGCCGAAGAAATATTTTGTTTTGTTGGTGATGTCTGACCTAGGATTTGAACTGAGGCCTGATGTCTAATAAGCCAACCCGCTACCTATTAGACTACGGCGACTTCGTGTACTTTTTCGTCTAATTTTGCAAAATATTAAAAAATAATAAAAAAAAACATACCATAGTTAACGTCACGAAAAATCGTACAGCTAGTCTTTACTATTCCGAATTGAAGGACTTAGTACTTAACCGATTGGCATAGAATGGCCGTGGTATATACATTACTGACGAATTATACCGAAAAAAATGGAAATATTATTCCCCATCATGTGTTATTGCCGTTTATTTTGTATCTCTTTACTACACATACATACATAATTGGCCATTACAACCCTTCAGTCAGGATTACGGCCTAGCTTCTCACACCACTCATGTTGTGTGCGTTAATTTTATACGGAGTGGCGGGACCTACAGTTTAACGTCGACTCCGAACGACAGATTTTTGAGAAACTTTTCATGGCAATTTTATTTACTCTCAGAGTTTTTGCCAGAAATCTGCTGAGAGGAAGTCGCCGAAGAAATATTTTTTTTTTCATATTTTCATTTTTGATGTCTGACCTGGGATACGAACCCGGGCTTTACGAATAGTAAGCCAACACACTACCTACTACACCACGGCGACTACAAATACTAAACTACTAAACTACTACACATACTAAAACTAAAAATAAATTGTCACCTGTACTGTAATGTAATACCGTTCTATAGCCATTTATTGTAATGTATTCTACCGTATGTGTACCATATCAAACCATATCATATCAAAGTAGAATAAGTAAAAATAATGTTGAACCGCTGATGTAAAAGGATACGGTATGCAATGATTATACAGGAGGAGGACTGCGGGAGCCATTGAGTTGCTAGCAACAGTCGGGTGGGGGTTCTTCGGTCCTTTCCTAGCAAAATCGGTCTACAATACAAATTTATTATAGACTCCCTATTTTGTGATGATGTTTAAGGTGTAAGGTCTGGGATGACTAGATTTTCAATTAAGTCGTTAACTATGCCCCAATCTAGTCATTTTGTTAGTTTAACTATGGTTTGGGTTAGTCAAAACTCTGAAGCAAATATCATCACCTCTGTTGTTGTTGAGAGATGTTGCCTCATAACCCACGCCTTCCAAGTTTCCTAGGCAAACGAAAGTATTTTGTGGAAACCCCAAATTTAGCCCTACGTCTAGCACTACTCTACATCTTTACTGTCAGAAAACACCCCTATTTTAAAGCCTTAATTTCGCATTCTATATAAGATACAAATTCAAAAAATTCATTAATTCTATAAATAAATTCATTAATTCTAACAATAAGTATAACTATTGTATCTAATCTTAAGCATATTCAAATATAATTCAGAAAAAGAAAATATATATATATATATAATTCAATTATAGTAGGAAAAAAATATATATAGAGATATACAAAATTCAAGAAATATTTAATTTTAACATTCTTTCAGTTATATGAAGTGAATATATAAACAAATATTTTATCAATTAGATCGAGCCTCAATGGGTTAATATTGTAAATGCAAAAGAAACAAAAACCAAAAGAAATTCAAAAGATACGATCTCAAGCATTATAGGAACATTTTGGAATTGAAACATAACAATAATGTTATAAAAAAAAAGAATATAACATAACAAATATATGTTAATATACAGTGTGACAGAAAATTATGCTAACGATCTAATTGATTGTGGTTTCTTTTATCTTTTATTAAGTTAAATTGAATATTGGAAATAAAATATCATTATAGACTTACCAAATCAATCGATTTAATGATGAAGGCCTCCAGGATGATGTCGATGATGTGGTTGCTATATGAAGTATATATTCAAAATCTTCTAGGATATATGTTAAATTCAATAATGATAATTTATAGGGTAATTTATAGGTTAAGTCTTAATCTAATATTAGTCTTCATAATTTTAATACACAATTATATTACATTATTACATTATTTTCATTTTTATATTACATTTCTTTTCATTTTTAGGTAGTAATTTAGGTACAAATATTTCAATAGAATTTTATTATAATATAGAAAAATGGTTCTATGTTAACATAATCAAAATTCAAATATCAAGATTTCTCTTTTAAACTCTAAACTTTTTCCTTATAAAATTCATTATTTAAAATTTTTAAAATTCAAATTATTACATTTAATATTCCTTTTTAAGTTAATTCAATATCATATTTATGATCTTTTCAGCAATCTTTGATTATACATATAAATACATAATTCAATTATTTAATTCACATTATAAAAGTGACTTTATGTGACTTCTTATCAAAATAAGCAAAAATTAGGATACTTCATTAACAATAATTTTCAATAATAATTAAGCATAAGTATTAATATCTACGTATAAAATTCAGCCATGTTGTCGTGAAGTAACACATTGATGAATCGGGATATTTTATGGTGAAGTGATGCACATGATGATTTCAGGTAAATATGATCTTAAGCCCTTCTGGTCTACTATCAAACTTCATGGAGTTTATTTTCGCCAATGAAAATTCTGTATCATATTCATCCTGAATATAATAGGAGACATCGTTCTATCCTCAGATTGTATTTCTTATTTTATTCTATTTTCTTTATTTAACGTACAAAAACTTCACTTGTAACAAACACTTATTTAATTAACAGTAAAAAACTTTACTTGAGTCAAATTTTATTAAATTTAACTTAAATCTTGATGTTCACGATGTGAACACTTTGAAGTCCAAAAGCAAAAGAGATCGATTAAGAACGCGTGATCACCCACGCTAAGTGCTTCTCGATCATTCTATTATATTAATATGAATAAAACCGCTTTTTCGAAAATAATTGTAAATATTGACATTTGAAATTCCATTATGTAAAAAAAATTACGACCTTGTGAAGTTTCAAAGATTTGCGCTATGGCAACCCCAATCCTATTTTATGTTTTTTTCTACTTGGTTCCTTTTCTAAATGTTTTTAGTACATTCTAAAGTAAGTGTGGTGAAAAAGATTATATTTATATGTAGATACCTAACCCATTATGAACCAACAAAAAAAAATTAAAATAATCAATTATTTCACTGCTTGGTCAGCAGAATGTATATTTATGAAAAATTAAATAATTTAGAAATCAAAACGACCATTACCCACCGTACGCTTTTCACTGACTTTCACTGTATGTGAAGAACAATTGTAATTGTATTTGTTAAAAATCGATGTAGTAAATTGCCAACAGCAGTGGTTTAGCACCAAAATACAATTGTTGTAACAATAATAACAAAAACAATTATTACAATAACAGTAACAATAATGCATTTACAATATAACTGTGAAAAATAAAAGCGAACAACAGTGCAAAATAATAACAAACAGCCAATGTATTTAATATTGATATTACCAATAGGAATTAAAATAATAACAACAATTGCAACAACACATTTAGAAAGTCAACAATAGTTTAGAAATATTAGAGGGGAAAAAAGCAGCAAAAAAATACCACAGTAAACCAATAACATGGCAGCACTGGAAAATAAATACTACGTGTAGTTTGCAATTAGAATTTTATTGAGAATATTAAAAATTTATTTTTAATTAAATTTCGATAAAACCAAATGGGAAAAATAAAAATTTAAAAAGAATTATTAAAACTATCAAATCAAACAATTTAATTGATGTCCCACAAAGGAAACTTTATATCGCCATTTCATAAGAAATTATCAGCAAGGTCCCCTCGAAGAAAGAGGTCCCACTAAGGCACAATATTTAGTTTCATCGTGATATCACAATTAATTCAACACGTTGGTCAACCATTCCCGAGTTCAAAATAAATATTGCTATTGCAGCAATCTTTGTACAGAAGAGCTCGTTCAACGATGTCAGAAAATAAAAAGGCCAGAAACCTCCATTTCTTCATGACATGAGCAGAGCACTGACATATTAGGCGCAAGGCAGTCTCCCGCTGAAGTCATTTGTTTGAGCCCCAAGTCTTTCGGCATGCCTGCCAAAAAGACAATGACCCATAAGAATCGCCATTGTGCAGTGGATGGCCATGCTATTTAAGGACAGCATTGAGTCAATCCTCTTATTGTACATACGTGTCCAGCAGAGTTTGGTAATATTGCACGTACCTTCCTGCTGTCGACGAGATTAAGATTACTCCCCGTAAAACAAATGGAAGCAATGGGAATACCTACACTCAGCCACAAAAGTATACATACGTTTAACAAATTTCAGAAATTTTTTAACCAATCCGTTTTCGGTGAAAATCTTTATAATTGTCTGACAACATTCCTCGATTTTAAGACGGTCTTTTGCATTGGCTAAAAAATTTCTGAAATAATTAATTAATATAATAATATAACATAATAATAAAATAATAATTTCCTTATGTTCCGGAACCCATACAAAACTTACCTTTAAATGATCCGAAAATTATTCAAGAAATACGCGGCATTCATGGACAAACACGTACATTAAAGGTACATTCGTTAGGGACTTAATCAGAGCCTGGCTCTTCAAGTAAAACAAAAGATTTTCACAGAAAATTTCGCCACTTAACAAGCATTGCGCCGCTTTCAAAATTGCCATGAACTCTGTTTAGAAAACACGCATGTTGTTTGTGTTAATTTTGTTCAAGATAACTGAGAGCTGTGGTTTGATTCACGAACTCTCATCTAAAATACTACCAACCTTGCTCAGAAAACCGCTGTAGGTTATACTGAGTATAACTGCTTCAAAGAGAGCGTCATTGAGACGAAAACTCGTATTAATACTGCAACTGTTTAGAGTCGAACAAGAACAGAATTCTGATTACGATAATGATTCACACATTATCATTTTTGAATATAGAATGGTAGTGCAAAAATAGAATGGTATGCTGTTGTAGTCTTTATGCTACGTCTTGAAAATATTTAGGTTGAGTCTTCTCTTATTGTTATTGTTCGCTTCTCATTGTCGGACTCGTAGTATAATATCCTGCTATTATGGTGTTTTGACCTGTGCCTTTCTCAATGACTCATAGAATATGCTTTCTTTTACGCAATTATACCATTGTAATCTTCAGAGCATTGCAGAGGAAGCCATGGGACAGAATCAATATCAGGATAGAAAACATATTCTTTACGGGTCTTTAGTAAATTCTGTATTTGTTATTCCACTTTCTTCTTTCACTTTACTGCTGTTATGCTGTCAATAATATTCTTCTTTCTATTGTCAATCATTCATTCTGCATTGGGTTGCAGTGTTACATGAATATGCCTATTTTAGGCAAAAAAAATGTGGCTTATTTGGCACGTATGTTTTAATTATTTTTGCATATGAACTCATACCTCCACTGTATATTGATTGATTTCCTGACAACAAAACAATTTTAAAAAATTCTATAAAAAAATATATAAATTTCTTAAATAATAAAAATATTGTTTACTGTATCGATATGTTTACATATGTATGTACAAATATTCCATGGATTTTCGTTTCAAGAATTCATCACAATTTTAATGAAAAACGTGATTTTATTGTGTTCAAAAGGCATTTTATTTTTATTTTTCTTTTTCTTTAAATTATTTTTAAAAGAAATAAACATGGAATTATACAATATTTTTTATAATAAATTTAATTAATTATAGTGGAAGGCAAATGCAATGAATATAACAACTAAAACTATTTGAACTGGGCTTCCCAAAAACAAAATTTTCAAAGTATCAAGTGTTTCAGTTTTTTTAGAGAAATGAAACGGTCAACATACATATCGGGTCCGCCATCTAACGTTTTTTTTCAACTAGTGCTTATTTCGTGAATGGTAACATTTAGCTCATGTCTGATTTGACAGATAATTAGTTTTATCCTTCATCTGAAAGAATATTGACCATCCAATGCGTTTTCGCTTCGCTAAGGGAGCCTGTGATCGACTTACAGAAGATGCCGATTTTGGCAAAAAAAAAATCATATTTTCAAATGAAGCTCATTTTGATCTTGGCGGGTATGTAAACAAGCAAAATTCTCGCATTTGGGGCACAGAAAACCCGCACGCATACATTGAAAAGCCGACGCACCCAAAACGAGTCACTGTTTGGTGCGGATTTTGGTACAGAGGCATAATTGGGTCATTTTTCTTCGAAAATGAGCAAGGAGTGGCCGTTACAGTCAATGGCGATCGTTATCGGGCAATGTAGAACGAATTTTTGTTCACAAAAATTGAAGATGGGGATATTGGCAACATTTGGTTTCAACAGGACGGCGCTACGTGCCACACAGCCGAAGCTACAATCGATGTTTTGCGCCCTGTTTTTAAAGATCGCATTATCAGCCGCAGAGCTGATGTCGTTTGGCCAACTCGGAGCTGCGATTTGACACCGTTGGGTGCCGTCAAAGATAAGTGTTACGCCGACAAGCCAGAGACAATTGACGCTTTAAAGGACACTATTCATGAAGCCATTGGTGAAATACAGCTGCACACAATCGATAATGTGCTTAAAAATTGGACCGATCATGTAGGCTACTGCATGGCCAGCCGAGGCAGCCATTTGAATGAATTTTTTTTTCCATTATTAACCGGTAGGATCGTACTTTCTAATAAAAAAAAGGAATTTGAGGAAATAGTCAGTAGTTTCTTTTTAAAGCATTTTCAAAAAAAAATAAATAGTTGATCACTACAACCCTTTAGTCAGAACCTTAGCTGTTTCTACTATTGTAGGTGTGAGTATGAATATACCAGTCGTCTCGATAGAGGTAGAAAAACTACTCATTGAATGTGATATTTACACATTCACCAGCAATATGTTGATACATATATTGTTGCATTAAAAACTGAAAATGTATATTTTTTGGGAGTGCCAGAAATCTGCTGAGTGGAAGTCGCCGAAGAAATATTTTGTCATCTTTCGTTTAGTTGGAGATGACTGATGACGCCTCACGTCTAATAAGCCAACACACTATCACGGAGACCACGGCGACTTCTATCTCATGAGCTTACACCTCCCAGCGATTGCATCCATTACAACAAACCAACATATTTTAGTGAAAAGAACATGGTTTCTGTGCACAGTTAGATGGCAACACTATCATTCTAGAACTTGCTAAAGTATGAAAATCGCCTTCTTAGCAGAACAAATTCATTAAAAAAACTGACACTAAACATGCATATCCTTATTATATATAAGGGATAAAAGGATAAAGGATTAAAGGAACGAAAAACATTCGGAAATTGCTACACTTCCCATAAACAATTTATCGGTCAATTCACGGATAAGCTCTACTGTAGAGCTACTATTCTATAACACGAAAGGGGAATAGTGATAATGAATGAGACTCTGAACAGTTTTGCTATTGAATAAATCATCAGCGAAGAGAACTGCTTTATGTCTGGTGTTGATCCTCTATATGACCTATAATACTTGATTTTCTTGAGATATATGGCAGCTTTATTAAGAGTTCCTAAATATTTTATAGTTTCCAAGTTAGACTGTGATTGGCTGTTTCCTCTCATGTGAGAATTACTTGTAAATAACTCAGCCTGTATTTAACTGAATTTTCAACCGATTGCGATTTACAATTATTTTACAAAATTTGGTGAAACGTAGTCTACTTTGCGTTTCTAACGTATACACGAGAATGGGTACACAAGTCCGGAAGCTATACAAATCAATGACACTCAAGTAAGCTTAAGTTTAAGACAGAATAGGATGCTATGGGAGAGCGTGAGAGCTGTGCTGCAATAAAGTTCACTTGAATACACATAGAGAACCATTATGATAACACGCATGGCAATCAGAGATACATACAGGACTACGACCTAGTTTCTCACACCACTAATGTTGTGTGTGTTAATTTTATACATGAGTGGCGGGACCTACATTTTAAAGTCGACTCCAAACGACAGATTTTTTGAGAAACTTTTCATGGCAATTTTATTTACTCTCAGAGTTTTTGCCAGAAATCTGCTGAGAGGTAGTCGCCGAAGAAATACTTTTTGTATTTTATTTTGTTGTCTGGCCTTGGGCTCGAACCCTGGCTTTTTGTCTAATAAGCCAACACACTACCTACTAGACCACGGCGACCACCCATGAGTACTTGAATTTCAATACTGTTGACTCACTCATACTCGAAATTTCATGAGTACTTATGAGCAGCGGAAAAACGATTCTCTGGTCTGCTTTACAGGACAGTCCTGTAAACTGTCAAGTTGAGAGAACATGTGTCGCGGCAAAAAGATATCTATGCTGAATGGTGAATTCGTATATCATATGCATCACAAAGTACCGGTGAAGTGAATTTCTGACACAAGCCAGGGTCACCCAGGAAGTCCATATATATATGGACAATGCCAACTTTTCTCGCAACAACCTTTTCCATTTGATATTGGGAACGAAAATGTTGCCAACAAACATGTAAAACATGTTTGTTTTTAAATAATTTTCTGCCTGACCAATTCTTTTAATAATAACACAGCCCTGCATGGGTTTTGCAAATAAGATTGCTCCAGGTGTTTCCGAAGCCATTTGGGCGCTAAACACGAATCTGGTTTCAAAAATTTTCCATCACGTCAGGTTTTCGAGAAAAAGGGGGTTGAAAACCCTAAAAATAGCGTTTTTGGCCATTTTTGAAACATTGTAGAGCTCAACACTGACGTGCTAGAACCATCGCAATTGTTAGAAATTGACAATTGATCTTTGCTCTTTAAAATGAGCCCAAAGCCAAATTGTTTGCATATACCCTTAAAGTAGGGGGTGGGTTTATATCAAGGGGTGCAAAAGAAAAAGAAACACATTACGGAGGTCCTTAAAAATTAATCAGATTCACTTGAAAATTGTTACTCAGGGGTTTTTGGGGTCGCTGATTACAGATCTTCATTCAGATTTAAAAAATTCAAAATAGCGGATCCAATATGGCGGTCAAGTAAATCTGATTAATTTTTATAAACCTCGACCGCCATATTGGATCTGCCATTTTGAATTTTTTAAATCTGAATGAAGATCTGTAATCAGCGACCCCTTTTTCTCGAAATCCTGACGAGATGTATAATTTTTGAAACCAGATTCGTGTTTAGCGCGCCAAATGCCTTCGAAAACACCTGAAGCCATCTTATTTGCAAAAAAAAAGTCCAAAGTTGCAGGGCTGTGTAATTTATAAACTTTACAGAATAATTAAATTTATTATTATTATTTGCTACTGGACATGTTCGGGCAAATGTTTATTCTCAACGTTTATTCAAATAAATTGGAAATCAGTTTTAAAAAATAATCACAACAATTATTATTTGAATTGGAATTAAAAGTTTGCCAAGCGTAAATAATTACAAAAATTTTTTTTTCTTTTTTATTAAATAAACGAACCCACCTAAAACTGACATCTGTTGTTATACTAGAGGACCATTAGAAAATTAAAACCCAATAAGTGGTGGCTTAAAATTCAGCTCGACTTTTCATAGTGCACTGAAAAGCGCAAGAAGCGTTCCTATAGTAACTTCAGTTACAGTTACAGCTGCAGGTTGTTTTGTTTTGTGTTTTTGGCATGTGCCGGTGCATGCAACAAAAACATGCAAACAAAGAACGGCAGCCTCTAAAGCAACAGCAACTTAAACTTAAAATTCGGGAATCATAAGTTGGTTTCAGTTATGGTTTAAGCAGGTGACTATGATTTCATTTGCATAACTACACAGGAAACTGAAGTTAAAAATAAAGATGATCAGAATGATAACTACCATGTTGGATTTTGTAAGTAATGTAAAGTGATAAACAAAAGTAATGTAACACAGACTCACAGGAGAGGCAGTTTTATTAGAAAAATAAAAACAACAAGACTTCATACCTACATACATAATTGGTTATTACAACACTTCAATCAGGAACTTCACTGGGAGGAACCGTTGGTGGCAGAATTTAATCGGATACAATAGGTATAGCCGAACCTATAAGGCTACCGGATTACTGCTGCGTTTTCCAGGTGGAGGTTTTAGCAATACAGGCTGCGGTTAAGACTATTTGGGATGTGAATGTCCCCAATGAAAACATCACCATACTCTCCGATAGCCAGACGGCAATCAGGATTCTGGGCTCCAATGTTATGAACAGCTGTCAAAAACACCTAAACAGGGTGGCAGAGAGGTATAATGTACACATCATTTGGCACACGAAGATATCCCGGGCAACTGCAAAGCGGATGAACTGGCCAGGCACGGCACGCCCATCGCTCTTCGATGAATTCTTTAATATTGGAGTCACTTTGGAAACCTGCAAGATCATGATTGACAACGAAATCATGGACTCTGTCAACCGGAGGTGGGCAGCTTCGGACAAGTGCGGAATGGCGCGCAAAATCTGGCCGAGGCTGGATGGAGGGCGTACTGCAAGGTGCTTAAACTCCAAAAAAGCGTGCTCAGTACGGTCATTGGAGGCGTGATGGGGCATTGCATTTTGGGTGTCCACGCGAGGCGTATTGATCTGGAACATCTCGCAAATGAATGTAGAAGCTGCAGGGATAAGGAGGAAGAAGATACTGTTCTTCATCTACGGGGAACACGCCCGGCACTATGTGAAAGGAGGAATAGACATCTTGGTGTCGACTACATCGATGATCTAAGTGATTTGTCCATTGACGTCGGCAGTTTGAGTCGCTTCATTGAAAGCTCTATGTGGTTCCAGGACTAGGGGCTAATTAACTGTTGTATCACAATGAGCCCCATGGGGCCTAAGTGCGTCTAAACGATTCCTTGGAGGGACAGCCACTTATAATTAGGGTTTGAACCATGGCCTTTTTTCTAGTAAGCCAATACACTACCTGTTAGACTACGATGACTTTCAGACAAGACTTCAGCCATAATAGAAAACGTAGTGATCCTAGCCAGTTATATACTATAAACTCTTCATTCAATTCGTACTTAATTAGTACTTGGTGTCTTCACTGAAAGCTTGGGAGTCGGGACTTTTTACTATCCTCAGGGAATATTTAGACAAGGGTAAAAGCACAAGAAGGACTATTTATTATTCCAAGGCTGATGAATTGAGTGGCTATCAAAACACACACAACATGAGTGGTAGGAGAAGATAGGTTGTAACTCTGACTAAAGGGTTGTAGTTGTTCAACGTTTAACATTATATGAGAGAACACCCTGTCGAATATTAGGTAGCGGTTCTTTTTTATGCTTTGTTGTCTCTTGCATTTTTTTTTCAACATTCTTTTCATTACTACTTAACATTAAAGTGTTTTTTTGCATAAACTCACTCTAGTTTCGACAATTAAACAGTGAACATCCAAAAAATTGAAAACAAATATTGTGACCCTTTTTTATTAAACAAAAAAACAAGAACAAAAACAAAGTAAAAACTGTGAACAAAAACAATATAATAGAAACATAAATTGAAATTAAACACAATGAAATTAAAACAAAACAATTTTGTAAATAAAATAACATAAGAACTACATATTGAATTTAATAAATTAGACAAATTAAAATTACAAAAACAACAAAACCAAAAACATTTTATTTCAAACAAAATTAAAGGAACAATTAAAAAACGAACCAGCAACACATCAAACATTAAACATTTTTTGGTCACTTCGAACTGTATGCAGTGTAATTTACAAGAACAAAAACTTGCTAAAAAAATTGAAAAAATATTAAGACACAAAAAATAAGCAACGGTGAAAAAAACAGTTAATTTTTTTGAGAAAAAATAGAATCCACAGGCAAAGTGGAAAAACAAAAAAGAACCAATATTACAGCAAAAGACACAAGCAAGAAGAGACCCAAATTAGAGAGCAACAGCTTAAACAAAGACACAACAACGATAAGTAAGTACTAAAAATAATAAAAATAAGACAATAAAGAGAAACACAAAACTCTTTATTACAAGTATACGCTCTTATAAATTTTTGTCGCGGTTGAGTAAAAGAAGAAAGCGAAATAGAAAAACGAAAAGTAATTTACTGGGGAAACAAAATACACCCAAATTAATAACCAATCGGGAAATTAATTATTATTTTTGATAATTCTTGCTGTGAAATCGCTAGCAGGGACTTTTTTGTTTCAATTCGACTCTTATTTTAATCGTTTTAAAATTTAATTCATCGGTAAACAATGGCACTCGATAAATTTGTAAATTGTACAAATGACCTTTTGGATTTTGAAATAGAGTATACACAAAGTGCGCCGAAAACAACATTCACTCTCTTGAGGTACTTCGGCTCGAACTTGATTCTTTATGGACACAAGTCAAAAGGACGTATGGAGAGTGTAGGGACACAAAAAAAGATTCCAAAGAAAAACCCATCGATAAAGATAAGCTTCGTGATCATTACAAAAAATGTTTTTCTGCCTACAAAACGTGTTTAGGGTCAATTAATGCGGAAATTCAAGCCCTATCGAATCCAAAGAAGGAAGAACGGATTTCTGATGTTGAAAGTCAACCAAAGGAAAATCATGATATCTCATTTGTGCGGTTACCACCTTGCGACACGGACACATTTTATGGAGATTTTGTGACATGGCCTACTTTCCGCGATCTTTTTACAGCATTATACATAAATAATTCTAGACTCAGTAAAATTGAGAAACTTTTTCATCTGATACAAAAGACTGGAGGAGATGCTAGGAAAATAGTTTCAAATGCCTCATTGACAAATCAAGGCTTCGACATAGCCTGGAAAAACCTTGTAGCCCAATACGAAAATAATCGGATCCAAGTATGAACAATTAAAAATTTTATTTGACCTTCCGAACGTAGCTGAATACTCAGGCTCATCGATTTAAAAACTTCAGCGAACAGTCAATGGATGCATTCAGGCGTTAAATGCTTTAGGCATAGAAACCGCCACATGGGACCCATTCCTGGTATACATTTGCTCAACAAAGCTCCCTCGGACTCTTTTAAAGGAATTTGAAAATTCACTTAAGGAAATTACAAAAGTTCCGACTTGGGAAGAATTTAATACTTTCTTGACGCACAATTCTAAGACTCTAGAATCCATAGCGGCCATCACACAATCGAATTCAAAATTAGAACAATCGGGAAGAGATAATTTGAAATCTAGGCCAAAACGAGTTCACACTTTTCACATAAACACAACCCAAAATGAAACTGGGTCGAAAAATATAAAAACTTTAAACACAAATAGGGCACAGAAAAATGACTCAAATTACAAATGCCAACATTGTAAGGAGTCCCACCAATTGTGGTCTTGCCCCAAGTTCTTAGAGAAGAACGTTAACGACAGAATTCACATTGTAAAGGTCACAAATTCATGTTACAATTGCCTCTCTATTGACCACAGTGTTAAGGACTGTAAAAGTAAATTCAGTTGTAGATTATTTATTTTATTTATTTATTTATTTAAGTCTATGGAATATCCTTACAGACTATTACATTTTATATTTCAATTAATTTTATATAACAATTCAGAATTATTATTATTATGATTTCAATTCAAAAAATAAGTTAAAAAAGAGACATCATAGAAAATATTAATTAAATGTGTTTAATTGTAAAATTATATCCTTTTTAATGGATTCCATACTTTTATTAAAATCTATATGATGATACAGACTATTAAAATCATTACAGATTCTACGAAATGAATCGAAGTTCGCGTAGTTAACTGTGTAATATTTTATATTTAAGAAATTATGGTATCTGGTCGGACGAACAGGTACTTTTATGGAAAGTTTTTCTAGAAGAAATTGCGAGTTGATAACACCATTAAACAGCTTCAGAAGAAAGATAGCATTTAGCATTTTACGACGGCTTTTTAAAGTTGGTAATTTAATGAGTGCTAGGCGTTTTTCATAAGGTGGTAACCATTCATTAGGATCCCATCCATTCCCTAAACCACGAAGACAAAATAATAAGAACTGTTTTTGAACTGATTCAATTTTATCAGAGTGTACAGCGTATTGAGGGTCCCATATTACAGATCCATATTCAAGAATTGGGCGAACCAGTGTGGTAAACAATTGCTTAGTAACATAAGGATCAGAAAACTCTTTAGCCCATCGTTTGATAAATCCCAGGGTACATGTAGCTTTGCTAACAGTTGATGTAATATGATTTCTGAAGTCCAATTTACAATCGAAAACTATCCCTAAATCGTTAAAGGTATTAACTAGTTCAAGAGCGGCACCATTCATTGTGTAAAATCCATTGGTTGGTGATGATCGAGTGAAGTACATATATTTACATTTTTTAACATTCAGCTCCATTAAATTAATACTACACCAAGAGGTTAAGTATGTAATATCCTCTTGTAAAAGTACTTGGTCTTCAATGTTATTAAATGATAAAAATATTTTAACATCGTCTGCATACATTAATGTGTTTGAATTTTTGATAACAGAAGGGAGATCATTTATAAAAAGAGTAAATAGGAGCGGCCCAAGATGACTGCCCTGTGGTACGCCTGACAGTACATCAATAAAGTTAGATTGCGTATTCCTGAATTTAACGCACTGTTTTCTGTCTACTAAATACGAATTAATCCAATTCAATAAAGATGAACTAAAACCAAGTTGATTAAGCTTATGAACGAGTAAGTTATGATTTACTTTATCAAATGCCTTACTGAAATCGATATAAATGACGTCAGTTTGTTTGCCTACAATAAATCCATCATTTACCAAAGTTGTAAATTCAAGAAGATTTGTGATTGTTGATCGAGACTTACAGAATCCATGCTGGGAAGCAGATAAAATAGACGATGCTTGAAATGACAGTGTATCACATAGGAGTTTTTCAAACAATTTCGGTATAATATTGAGTTTAGCAATTCCTCTATAATTTGAAATATCAGCTTTAGATCCTGATTTAAACAGTGGGATGATAAATGATTGTTTCCAAAAGGAGGGAAAATAGCCCAATTTAAGCGATTTATTGAATAAGTAGGTTAATGGAGTACTCAATAATTGAAAATGGTGTGTTAAAATACTGCTAGGAACCCCATCCGGACCAACTACATGCGAAGATTTCAATTGTTGTATATACTTGGAAACAGTACGTTGATCAATAAAAGATATATCAAAGGCCTTTGCTTCAGGAATATAATTTTGATTATTGGCGTTAAATGTAGATGATGAGTAGGTAGAAGCAAAAAATTGCGCAAACAAGTCACTTATAACCTTATTATCTGAGGATTCATGACTACCAAGCTTCATAACAGAAGGATAATCCGCTGCTCGACGTTTAGAATTAACAAATTTGTAGAATGATTTAGGATCACTCTTGAATTTGTTTTTTACCTTAATTAAATAGATGTTATAAGCCCTTTGGTTGGCGATGGTGTATTCAGATCTTACTAAGCAGTATTTGGAATAATTTATTAATGATCTATCCTTTTTAAAATTTTTATACAATTTATTTTTCTTGTTTTTTAATCTTGAAAGATATTTTGTATTCCAGGGCGGACCATGATTAGAATGTGGTAAAACTTTTGGCACACATGCTAAGAAACAATTGTGAAGTAGTTGATAGAATTTCATAATGCACTGGTCCAAATCATTGCCATAGCCAGATAATTCATTTAACCAATCGATTTCAGATAGTTGAAGATGCAGTTTATTGTGGTTAGTTAAATTGAAACAAAATGTTTTCTGTTTTTGAGTTAAATTATTTGTTTGAAGGAAAGGATGATGGAAGAAGCTTATTTCAAGCGTCGGATGATATTTGTCTTCGGGATTGGAGATAGGCGTATGACGAATAACTGAGAAGTCCGATGAATCACTAACAAACACAAGATCCAACATTTTATCAAAATCATTTGGAATGGAATTAATTTGAAAAAGACAGTTCTCAAGTAAGCAGTTAATTATATTTGCCGAGGAATCCGAAGAACCAGTGGGGATTAAATAGTTTGAGTCTGGAACAGCCTTCCATGATGTGTGTGACATATTAAAGTCTCCTATTAATAGTACTAGATCCGTTGTGTTTACTTTTCTCAGAAGTGTTTCAATCGCATTTAAGTGATCTTCATAGACAGTGAGTGGTGAATTAGGTGGAATGTACACGCAAACAATGAATAAGGATTGTTTATAAATTTTAACTAATACGCATAAAAACTCAATATGTAGAAATTCATTAAGACTAACTTCTTCAGATGAGAATTCATTTGATATGGCAATTAATACGCCGCCTCCAGATTTTTTCGTATTGTATTGCACACAACTTTCTCTATCTTTCCTAAAGATCTGGTATTTAGGGCAAAAAATTTCAGAATTATTAATTTTACTAGTTAACCAAGTTTCGGTGAATATTATTATATGGTAATTAAATCCATAACTATTGCAATAAATTGGAGATAATTTCGAGTTAATACCTCTAACATTTTGATAAACAATGGAAATTAGTTTTTTTGATTTGTATCACCAATGTGAGGAAGACGAGCAATATTTCTTTCACTGTAGATAAATTCCCGAACTATAGCATTTTTAGGCCAAAATTCCGGATTAACGATTTGCTGGAACAGATTATCGGGAACAATTATTTTAAATGATGCCCTGTTTCTCGCATTTATTTTGAAAATAAGAATATCATCTTGGTTGCAATTTCTGATTTTCGATAGAATATAGAATTTCATATCATCAGCATTCATATCAATTGCAAACCGAGTAGCAAATATTGTTTTCTTAGGGGGAATAGTTCGCACTCCTTTGGATGATTTTCAGCAGAAGCTATTTGATTATTCACAGATGAAGCATTTTGAATTAAGGGCGATGGAACAGGAGATGCAGCATCCAAATTAATTAAACGGGTAGAGTCGACCGGATCAGGCAATATGGTTATTGATTGTTTGGGGAGCAATTTATTTCGATCAGTATCAGGTATATTATCTAAATTTTTTGGCATGGGAAAGACTTCTTTTGAACCTGCTAACTGGGTAGAATTATCAATAAAACCTTCCTTTTCGATATTATTTGGAGTTTTTTGGATATTGACTGCTGACCCGACACTAGATGTAGAGGTAGACGCAATTTCATTATTTACAAATCTGGGGCTTTTTCGGCGAGTTGGAGAAGGTGTCGGTGATTGTAAACCATCTAAGGTCTTAAAATCATTGAAAAGTTTTCCATACGCATTAATTTGATCATTTAAATGGCTGAGATTATTTTGAATTTGTAAAAAGTTGTTTCTAGTGCTTTGAAAAAAGCGATAAAATTCAGCACCAACTTTCTGACATCCACTACAACGCCAATGCAGATTTTTATTCTTTGCAACGGATTCACCCACCAGACCAGAAAGACCGCAACACTTAAAATGGCATAATCCATGACAAAGCCAACAGACAATCATTCTGTCATCAGGTCCATCCAAGGTACATCCTTTCTTTAAACAAGACATTATGATTTTAATTCACGATGAAAGTAAAAAATATAATGAATATAATTTTATATGGAGAATGAATTCGTATATTATTGTTCACTGGGTTATGTTAAAAGAGTATTCACAATAGGTGTAAATTTATTATCCTACTGTACAATAGATGGAGCTGTTTAGTTGGTGATACAGTAATACAACTATATATGAGTGATTTATCTGGTGAGATATGTTGTTGTTTTATATTAATGAGAGGAAAAGAACCGGTTCTAGTTGTTTTTGTTTTTAAGTTCAATTGAAATGTGTGAGAATTTGTAAATTTGTTTTGTTTATTGTTGTTTTTTTTTTGCGTAAATGAATATTTAAAATAATTTATTTTCTTTTCACCGTAATCTTGGTTCAATTATAATTCATTTCATTTTTTCTTTATTTCTTCTGGGAGAAACTCAGTTTTTTCTGTTTTAATTTTTTTGAATTACAACCACAAAATTATTTTTTCTTTGTTAAACACTGCACTATTTTCACTTTTTGATGGAGTGGAGTTATATCATAGGAATGTATGTTATATCATAGGAATTATGTAGACAAAGACATAACACTTTGTTACATAAGGGATCAGAATCCCATACTTCAGTTCAGAATTGTGACGCGACCCAATCTAGCAGGAGCATCGCAGCACAAAACACCAATATACAGTCCACATCAACATCAAACTTCTCCATACCAAATATCACTTCCTTGACACTGCAAGAGAGCAAACATCTCGATAAATCTCCCAATGAGAAAGAGACCTTGTTATTTACTGCAATTGTGCTGATCGAAACTAGAGGCGAAAAGTACCAGGCAAGAGCAATCATCGACCCTGGCTCACAATCAACTTTTATGTCAGAAAAGTTGAAAAATCGACTAAATTTGCCCACCAAACGAAATTTAGTTCATGTTACAGGCTTGAGTCAAACAGTTTCAGAGACTTCAACCAAAGCATGTTTATTCAATCTTTGCTCCAAGGTGGATTCACAATTTAAATTAGAAGTCTGGGCACCAGTCCTGAAGACTATTCCATCTAATTTACCACCACAGACTTTAGATTTGCAACATTTCAATGAGACTGCTAAATTTGAACTTGCAGATCCTCAATTCAATCAAAACAGACCCATCGACTTGCTTATAGGCCTAGACTTGGGCCACTCAATATATTGCATGGACACACCGATGCGGTCTATTGGATCCCTTTTGACACAAAAAACAGTATTTGGCTGGATTGTGGGGGGACCAATTTCAACAACGACACAACCTAGTACAACAGTGTCATTACTCAACACTACGTCCCTTGACCGAATCCTCACACGCTTTTGGGTGGTGGAGGAAACCCCAAAACGGGTTTTGAGGTCAGATGAGGACACATTTTGCGAGAACAACTTCATGTCGACAACACGAAGAAACGACACAGGAAGGTATATCGTTACCCTACACTTTAAAAATAGCGAAGAAATAGGAACTTCGAGAAACATATGGCACAGTTCTTGAGGATGGAACGCATACTTATCCAGAAACCCGAACTCAAAAAACAATACGACCAAGTAATCGTTGAGTACCTCGAGTTAGGACATATGAGGAAAATTTCTCCCCTGGAAATCAACACAAACCCAAATTATTACTTGCCACATCATGCAGTAATAAAACCCGAAAGGCTGACAACGAAACTTAGAGTAGTTTTCAACGCTTCGAGCCCGTCTTCAAACAAGAAGAGTTTGAATGACATATTGTATCCAGGACCCATACTTCAACAGGACTTGGTGCTTCTGATATTGAAGTGGAGATTCTTCCGTTTTGTGTACAACGCAGATATCACAAAAATGTATCGACAGATACTCATTGATCCGAATCAAACCAAATATCAAAGGATATTATTTCGGCAATCAGAAAAGGACCCTATTGAGGATTACGAACTCCTGACAGTGACTTTTGGAGTCAATTGCGCCCCGTTTCTGGCCATTAGAACCCTTCTTCAACTAGCTGAAGATGTAAAATCAACTTACCCTCTCGCATCAACAACTCTACAACAAAACATGTATGTGGATGATGTTTTAGCAGGTGGTCACACATTAAACGACGCCATCAAATCAAGAAAAGAACTTACAACAGTTCTAAAATCTGCTGGATTTGACCTGATGAAATGGACATCAAATGACCCACGAGTCATACAAGACTTACCAAATGAGACGCTACTACCTCTCGATTGGTTAAATCTGTCAGAAAGCACTGGAACAAAAACTCTTGGGATCAAATGGAACATTTCTTCAGACGCATTTACATTTACAGCACCAGATGTCAATTTAAAAGAAAACTACACGAAAAGAGAAGTTTTATCGACAATTGCAAAATTCTTTGACCCTTGTGGATGGATAGCTCCAATAATAGTTGAAGCAAAACTAATTATGCAACAGATTTGGTTGGATAAAGTCGACTGGGATGACATATTAAAACCCTTGACTTGTTTACAGTGGCAAAAATTCATAAAAAAACTGCCCGGCAATAAACATATTGAAAATTCCCCGTTGGATCAAATTTAGCCCGAATTGTAATGTGGAAATTCACGGTTTCAGTGACGCTTCAGAAAAAGCCTATTCTGCGACTCTTTATGTTCGAATACAAGCAGAAAACTCAGTATTCACATTTCTTCTGGCTTCAAAGACCCGTGTAGCTCCCATTAAGCAAATATCTTTGCCCCGCTTAGAACTATGTGGATCCGTATTATTGGCAAATCTTGCATGTGGACTTATACCAAATCTTCAAATTCAAAATATCAAGGCATATTATTGGACCGACTCAACAATCGTGCTGTCCTGGTTAAAGAAAGCCCCTTGCTCATGCAGCACTTTCGTTGGAAATCGTGTTTCTGAAATCCTGGATAAGGTTGGAAATCAAAATTGGCAACATATCGACTCAAAGGATAACCCAGCAGATGTAGCCAGCCGAGGATGTACTCCACAAGAACTGGAAAACCACAACTTATGGTGGTTTGGACCCTCCTGGTTAAAATTGCCTAAAAATCAATGGCCGATACCAACACAAACAGGTGACACAAATCTAGAAGCTAAAACTGTAAAAGCATTTACAACCACAACACGCGAAGACCCATTAAATCGATTTTCAGACCTATCACGAGCTTATCGAGTACTCGCTTATGTCATACGATTATGGAGAAATACTGGAAGCAACCGAACCCATCTTCGCATACCTTCAGCAGAAATCACCCGAGAAGAAATAGATTTCGTCAAACATCGACTCATCATATGGACGCAACAAAATAATTTTCCAGATGAGCACAAACATTTGAAACTCAAGCAGAAAATATCCCCAACCAGCAGTCTTTTGACCTTAAATCCTTTCATGGATCACCATGGCATTATTAGAGCCAATGGGCGACTAGCGCAATCACCTGCATTAACGTACAATGAACGCTACCCAATATTTCTACCTCATAACTCGAAGCTATCACAGCTACTAGTGGAATTTACACATAAAATTACCCTTCATGGAGAAAACCAACTAATGGTTCGAGTCATACGCACAGAATATTGGATATACAGATTGAAACCCTTGGTCAAAAGCGTAATTTACAACTGTAAAACGTGTATTTTGTACAAAAAACAGACGCAAAATCAATTCATGGCTTCATTACCACCAAAACGTACAACATTATCAAGACCCTTTGCTACAACTGGATTAGACTACGCAGGACCTTTTGACATCAAAAATTTTACAGGCCGAGCTTGTCTTATTACAAAAGGGTATATTTGCATATTTGTATGCTTCGCCACAAAAGCTGTACATCTTGAAACAGCAAGTGATTTATCGACCCAATCGTTCTTAGCAGCATTTTCCCGCTTCATAGGAAGACGTGGATGTCCCGCACTCATTTACTCAGACAATGGAGGAAATTTCGTCGGAGCAGCAGAACTTCTAAGAAAAGACCGTCTAGAATTCATAAAAACTCTTCAAAATCAAGTGACCCATCATTTTAGTCATCAAAATCTTAATTGGAAGTTTATTCCCCCAGGAGCCCCACACATGGGCGGCCTTTGAGAAGCCGGTGTAAAATCATTCAAAACGCACCTCAAAAAGATGATACCGAACATGAAATTCACATTTGAAGAGCTATCTACAATTTTTGCTCGTATAGAATCGTGCCTAAATTCTAGACCCTTAAGTCCTGCTAGCGATGACCCAAATGACCTTAATCCATTGACCCCTGGACACTTCCTTATTGGTAGTGCATTATTGACCCCAGCTGAACCAGATGTAAGCAACGAAAATCTGAATCTCATCAACCGCTGGAAACGCCTAAGGGTCATCTACCACTCATTTTGCCAAAGATGGAAGTCCGAATACTTGATTGAACTTCAACGCAGATTTAAATGGAAGATTCAAAGAGACAACGTTAAAATCAACGATCTGGTAGTCATCAAAAACAACAACTTGCCACCCAATGAATGGCAAATGGGTCAAATCATCAAAACATATCTTGGACCTGACCAAAACTGTAGAGTTGTAGACATCAAAACCAAAAATGGAGTAATCACCAGACCAATTGCAAAAATTATGGTTTTGTTTGCAAATTGGTATAACCCCTAACCATTTACATACCCTGATATTGTTCTAATTTTATACTTACAGGTATGGCATCCCAACAATCTCAACACCCCAAACATTGGCAATTTTCTTGCAGTATACGTTAACGTACATCATGATGCCATATCTGTCAACAACTTCATAATACACTAGTTCATGAGGCTTTGCAACTTACCGACCCACAACCCACAAATAGGACCTGTTCAAAACCTGTGGTAAACTGAAAGTGTTTTTTTGCATAAACTCACACTAGTTTCGACAATTAAACAGTGAACATCCAAAAAATTGAAAACAAATATTGTGACCCTTTTTTATTAAACAAAAAACAAGAACAAAAACAAAGTAAAAACTGTGAACAAAAACAATATAATAGAAACATAAATTGAAATTAAACACAATGAAATTAAAACAAAACAATTTTGTAAATAAAATAACATAAGAACTACATATTGAATTTAATAAATTAGACAAATTAAAATTACAAAAACAACAAAACCAAAAACATTTTATTTCAAACAAAATTAAAGGAACAATTAAAAAACGAACCAGTAACACGTCAAACATTAAACAGTAGTGACCAAAGAAATAGGTAAGTAAATAAACCTAAAGTAAATTAAAGATACTATAGTACTGAGTAATGCATCTCTATATTGCCACCAGCTTCCTGTTCCACTAGCAAACTTCAGGATGTGGTTCGATAATATTAATACTGCCTCCCTAGCTTTGAATGTACACCCAGTTGTTTCGTTCCGATATGCATTAACGTTTCAAATATGAATTCTAATGATTAATTGTCTTCATCATTGAATCTATGGCCCTATTACGATCCCTATTCTGAACAAGCACTCTTTGAGTCTTCAGTGCGCTTTCAAAAGTTCGATTACTAAATTATAATGTGTTGCCTTAACAGCCGTTCCTTTCATTTGCACACACATTAAGCATTCATACAGTCTTTGCAAAGTACTCATATTGCATTTTCTGTTTCCCGTTTTCCTCTCTTGTTTACGTGTCTGCAATAAACATTTGGCGCTCGCCGTTGCATATTTCAGTGCAATTTTCCGATAAACAGGGAGAATTGTAGCAGAGTAACAAGTCTTGAAATAACTACCGACAGTATAAACAGAGGGAAAAGCAAGTCTCAAATTGCTTACAATCAGCAGATGTTCTAATAGAGTCTTAAAAGGAAGGCACTCAAAGTGGTAAACTGAATATCAACGTTAAATAGAAACATTAAGTAAAGTGCTATTTTTAACTTCTTACGTTTAATGCTACTATCGTTGCCCTAATTTTTGTCTCAGTAAGAACATCAAAAACCTATTTGACGGATAAGGAATGCAGAGCAGCTAGCAGAGCTGGGTGGGAAGTATACTTTGTTGACTTGTAATTTAACAGACTGTGTTACTTTCCACACATTGTGCGATATTATCAAACTATAGTTCGATGAGAATCATGGATCAAGAGATCATGCAATTTGATCGCACTGGTCAATATTTTGGAAAAGTTATGTGAAGTACACAGTGACATTCCAGTAATAATTCCATACATGTAAGATGATTCAGCAGCTTTTATGGCTAAAAAAAATTGTTTATTACTCGCAAAATTCTGTGTGCCACTGCTCACAACTTGTGTAAACAACAACGATTGCTTTTCTTTGTTATTCCTCTGTTTATGGAAAACAGATTCGACAGATCTTTGTAACGGAGATCTTCAAATCGGGATTACTCTCTTCAAACCCACCACGTCTTCACACAAGACTGACTGAACTTCACTAACTCAGTCACCTGCTTTGCCTTTTCTTTTATATGGCAACGTAAACAGTCTGATGAATGTTCTTGAAGGCGAATGTTCATGGCTTCGCCATCTCGTAATATCTATAAATGTAAACATCGTTGTCTATTCTTGTAGCGTTTGTTGTTGTATTTTTGTTTACTTGTTTATCATTTTTTATGCTGGTGTTTTTTGTCATATTAAGAACTACGAAAATCTGTATACAGGTTTGTTTACTGCATTGTTTTGTTTTTGTAGCATTTGTTTATAATTTTAATATTAAGCGATGTAAAACCAAAACATCAGTATCTTGATTTTAGCGCAGTGAACGTTGTTTCTAGACAATGTTGAGTGGCAACACTATTATTTTAGAATGCAGCTGATCGATTTCTTCTTTTATAACTCAAATCAGGGCAAAAATATGGCTGCAGGTCAAGGGTTGAAATTTTTTTTTTTTTTTTGGGCAATCGATAAGAAGCTAGGTTGTTATATTGTTATAATGGCCAATTAAGTTGTGATCTATTGTTGGATTATTCAGAAGATTCGTTTCAATTATGTATTGAACAAAGTTTTTGCCAAATAGCCGCCAAGACTCTAATGACAGACATTACTCTTTTTAAAAAGTTTTTTATAGTTTGTTCCCGTAGATTGGATCTCGGATCACGCATATTTGCTTATAAATTGTTATCGATTTATTCACATAAAGTCAATTCAAGTGAAGTCAAGTCAAGTCTAGTCAAGTCAAGTGAAGTCTAGTCAACTGTAGGTAACACCATCTTGCTGTAACCATATTGTTACGAAAATGGAAATGGTGTTACATCGTTTAACATTAAAATGATAAACAAAACCTACAAAAACAAAAATAATGAACTTGTTTACATGATAACAAGTAAACAAAATATGCCAACAACATCAGTATAAAAAAGGACAAACAAGTAAACAAATAGGCAACAACAGACAGTGAAAACAAGATGCACAAACAACAATGAAACAACGATGTTAACATTTATGGAGATCTCGAGAAGCCGAAGACGCGCATATTAAACATTAAGATCATTGATCAGAGTATTTACGTTGGGATATGAAAGGCAAGACAAAGCAGGCAACGGAGTCAGAAAAATCCACTCTGTCTTGTGTGAAGAGGCGTTGGGTGTGAAGAGAATAATCGTGGTGTGTAGATCTCCATTATAAAGATCTGACGAACAATTGTTATGCCTTGGTGGCCCAAGCGTAAGAAACGTAAAATCGTAACGTACGTAGCCTTAAAAACGTTTGTGTAGTTATAGAAACGTTCAAAACGGGACATATGGCAACGAATAATGTAAATAAAAACGAAACAGAACACAAAAGCCCACTTCACACGGTAACACTTTACGTACGTAAAGTCTAATGAAAAAGTAAAATGAAATTCCATCCGTATGAAAAAAGAGAATAAAAGTCGTATAATTTATATTTTTTGCGTTTACATGATCGGTATAAGACAATAACAAAGTAAAATGAAAACAGCTGTTACACTTTTTTTCTATGTGTTTACATAAAAAACATCCCTGATCTAATGCGACTTGTTTGTTTTTTGAATCATTTCAAAAAATGAAGAGAGGCATACGACTGTCAAACTTTTCATCCGTATTTTCTCTCAATGTGTGATGGTTTCATTACATAGTACGTTTAGACGATCACATCCATACTCTTCTACACAAAATTTTGACAGATCATATTACTTGTGGGACCGTGTAAAGTAGGCTAAAGCAACACACAAACGAACACAACACAATGCAAAGAAATTGGTATACAGACTCATCATCAGTGTTGTCGTTTTTTGTTCAATGTGTAGATTTTTCGTGATTTGGTTATTATTTTATTATTATTTTCTTATAAAAATAGCTTTTGTTTTGTTTGTTAAAATTAATTAATTGGTAAGACTATAATTTTATTTTGTTATTTTTTGTTTCTTTTTTTCTCAATCATAATTTAAATTTGGAAAAAATAAAATAAAAAAAACTACGAATTTAATTTTGGTCATATTCGTCTTTATTTGGTGATTTTTTCACAAATGTTGGTTACAACATTTTTTTTTCGTGGCAACTCTGCTCATTCTCTCTCATGGTGAAATGTCACGTAAAAACGTGGGAGAACTCTGTTTTATACAGATCGTTGCATTTTGCTAACGAGAGAACGTTTCGGTAATAGTTTACATTGTTCTCCATATGCTAAAAAGAGAACATTTTCTACGGTACGTTACGTTACGTATGGGTAACTACAGCATTAGTGTTTGCGCAGAAGAGTGTAAAGAATAATAACAAACAAAGTAAATTGTTGTTGTTTACAGCCAGTTGGGATCAGTGAGCCAATTCACATTAGCACATTTTTTAGTCGCACAATTTTTGTTCTTTTCAATTTACACGGGATGAATATTCGTTTGGCAACAAATGTATACGTATACAGCGCTTTGTATGTATTAGTGTTTTTGCATTCATTTGATGTTTGGACTTTTAAGTGTACACAACAATAAACGAATAATTTTAAAATTATTCTATGCGGAATTTCACAAATTTTCGACTAATAATTGTTTTCAATTCATTTATTTTTGTGCAGATTATTTAAACTAATTATTTACAAAAATCTTTTTGTACATATGTACGCCACTCTAACATTATAATATATTAATTGTAATTCACTAACTTACTTTATTTTTATTTTAACATTTTCTTTAATTTTTAATTTTTATCAAATATTTTCTTAAATATCATTCATTATTGAATACTCTTTATTTTTAATATCAACTATTTTCCTAATTACAAATTATCTCTTTTTAATCTTTACTTATAAATTATCAAATATTCTCTTATTGTTAATCCTGTTAATCCCGTTAAATCATCAGATTTTTGTCAAGTATAAATAAGCTTTCGTTTTTAAAGATTGGTTAATTAAGAAAATATTCGTTGAAGTGACAACATTAAATAAATATTGATTTTAAAAAGATCATTCTTTTACTAAAGGCAATAAGAAAGAGGAATCTGTAAATGGAAAAACAACAAAGACGTGTAATGATTTCAAAATAAAGAAAAAAATCCAAAAGGGAAATGATTTTATGCGACCATCCCCCTTTCTTTGTGATCATGTTCATTGTTTCAAATGCAACTAACGACTAAATCAACTCTGTTGAAAAAAAAAATTGCCAACCCTGATTTTTAAAAATGTGTATGTATTAGTTTTGTGCTGGTGATGCGGGGTTGTAGCTGGTGGAAACTTTACGCCACCGAAAAACCATTCTCTTCACCCCTCTTGCCTACAAACTATCATTTGCTGCCAGCACAATTGTGCTCGTGTGAATATAGCCAGTGGCACACAGAATTGTGCGAACAATAAAGAATTTAATTAAAATTAAACACAAATTTATTTTTATTTTATTTACAATCTACGAACTCATATTTTAAACGTTTTTAAAAGGGAAAAACGTAACAATATGATATTCAGATCCATGCCATTGAGTTAAGGCCACAAGATGTCACTTATGGTGTTTCTATAATGATTCGAAGCCACTGCAATGCTCAAATTTTTAAGAGATTTTAATGCTCATTTAGCAAAAAGAAGGAAATTCTTTAAAAGCTGATTGTAATCAGATGCGTAATAATAATCGCTGTTCGAGCTCCCTTATTGTTGTACATCTCCATTCAACAGAAAAAATAGAAGTCACGTAAGAGTTACGTTCAAAGAAAAAAAACAATAATCGCTTAATAATGATACTTTAATTAAAAGTTGCAACAATTTGTTGGCTTTTATGGTAAATTTTGTAATTATAAAAATTTTAAAATTATAAAAACAAAGAAAACAACAACCGAAGAAAAGCTATCATCTCCCAAGAGAGCTTTTGAAATACTTGCATAAAAAGATGAAAATAACAAGGAACTTAGCAGAGTTTAGTTCGTAATTACGAGCTTGAAAATGAAAGAACAGTTCCTATACATGCCTGAGCGAATTTGTAACAATGGAAAATATTTACAACTAAGTTTAAATTGAATTAAAAAATATGACAACAAAGGGAGTTAGAGTGGTTGTAATGGGACCATGTGATTGCAATTTGACTGCTAGCCTCTCTCAAGATCTCACCACACTGTGAAATTAACACATTAAACTCGCCCTTACAACAAAAGCCGTCCAGAAATGTTTGCCAATTACTCCCTTTCATAAACTGTTGGAAGTAACAAGTTCGACGATTTTTAAAACAAAAGCCGGACCGTTTTGATGATATCTTCATTCAAAAAGTTGTTGTAGTCCAGTAGGCAGTAAATTGGCTTCTTAGACATGAGGCCTCGGTTCCAACCCTAGGTCAAGGTTAGGTTAGGTTAGAGGACGTGTACTTGTCAATTAAGACTAGTACAGTACCCGGAGGTCGAATTGACCCATTGTACGACGTCCTCGTTTCTCACACCACTTATGTTGTGTGTGTTAATTTTATACATGAGTGGTGGGACCTACAGTTTAAAGTCGACTCCGAACGACAGATTTTTATTTATTGAGAAACTTTTCATGGCAATTTTTATTTACTCGCAGAGTTTTTGCCAGAAATCTACTGAGAGGATGTCGCCGAAAAAATACTTTTTGTATTTTGTCTTTTGATGCCTGGCCTGGGGCTCGAACCCAGGCTTTTGCGTCTAATAAGCCAACACACTACCTACTAGACTACGGCCTACAAAACGAATTATAAAAAAAATATATCTTCTGCGACTTCCTCTCAGCAGATTTCTGGCAAAAACTCTGGGAGTAAATAAAAATGCCATGAAAAGTTTCTTAAAATCTGTCGTTCGGAATCGACTTTAAAATTGTAGGTCCAGCCACTCATGTACAAAATTAACACACAACATAAATGGTGTTAGAAGCTAGGTTGTAATTACCAAGCCAAGAAAAACAAGTTCATTGTTTAAGTCTGAGCCCCAGGAAAGCTTCAATCTTTAAGTTTCACCCATATTGCTGTCCTGATTTGAGTTCTCAGAGAAGAATTCGGTCTTCCGCAATCCAAAATTCTATGCGCTTTGTAGTTGCATATAAAAATCCCGTTGTTAAGCTGAAAGCAACTACAGACTTTCAGCTTGACAACGGGTACATTGAAAAAGTGTTTGCGCAACATTGACTGAGGTTCGTTGCTGCACAATACTAAATGCAACCTGGTTCCTTTATCTTGCCTGTGCGGCATAAATATTTCCGAAACAAACACACACTCTTTGAATCCATCTTTCTAAGCCGCAATTTCGAATTTTCATTGTCGGGTAATATCTTCGCTTCAACTTTTTTGGATTGCCTATAGGTATAGGTTTCCAATTTTATATCTGCAGCGCTGATGAAGAGATGACTTTCTTGCTTCGCTTGTATTTTTTTGTTGTTGAGCGATGGACTTTCCGCCACTAGTCATGAAGACAGCCTCGCCTGAGTCAATGGGTAGTTACTTATAGCACAACTTAATGCCAATATGTGATGTATTGTACCCAGTATGTTGCGTTTAAACTCAGCTTTCATTGCATCTGCTTGGATTTCAGCAGTTCAACGTTCATGGTTGCTAAAATAAGACTTATTTTGCTCTGCTTTGGGTCAATCATTGTTTTTGTCATTAATATTCTTAGCATGATCTCTCAGTCTCAATGCTTTATGTGTTGTAGGACATTATTTGTTATGTTATGGAATATGCCCCTCCTTCCCCCACCCCTTTTTATCAGAATAAACTTGTCCTTAGCAAGCTCTAGACCGTAACTCTTATGCCATATTTGAGCTTTTATTAGGGTTTTCTTTTTAACTTTCTTTGGTCATCATCTACTCTAAGAGTTCAAATTATCATATCGCAGGTCTGATTTCGGGCATCATGTCTAAGCATAGATACCTGTCAGATGTTAATTTTTCGACTCTGGAGCATTCGCAATTAGTATCCAAGAAAAGTTATGAAATCCTTCCGTTTGTGCTTTCGTAATATAAATCCAGCGTAGAACTAAATTTAAACATTTTTCGTACAACGTGTGCAGCATTTAAGCTCAAACAGAATTATGACGTAGTTCTCCACCCCATCCACCCCAAGACCTCAGTTTAGAGAGCACAAAATAGCTTTTAAAAATAACTGGAGTTATTTTAAGATAATTAAAGCCTTTAAAAACAATGGGACCAGCTATGCATACATAAATATTGTTACGTGTTTACCTTTTAAAAACATTTCAAATATGAACTCGTAGATTGCAAATAAAATAAAAATTAATTTGTGTTTAGTTTTAATTAAAATTCTTTATTATTCGCACGATTCTGTGTGCCAACTTTATTTAAACAACAATTGCCTTTTTTGTTGTTCCTCTGTTTATACCCTTTGCATAAACATTAACAATTACTAGACAATCGTTCGACGGATCTTTATAACGGAGATCTTCAAACCACGATTAGTCTCTTTAAACGCACACAAGACTGACTGAACTTGACTAACTCACTCGCCTGCTTTGCCTTGCCTTCTATATTGCAGAGTAAACAGTCTGAAGAATGTTCTTGAAGGCAAATATTCGTGGCTTCGTTTTCTCGAGGTCTCTATAAATGTAAACATCGTTGTTTCATTATTGTTGTTTGTGTATTTTGTTTACATTTATTCTTGTAGTATTTGTTGTTGTATTTTTGTTTACTAGTTTATTATTTTTTATGCTGGTGTTTGTTGTTATATTACGCAGTGCGATAATTTATAAAGAAATTCTTTGTTTTTGTAGCTTTTGTTTATAATTTTAATGTTCAATGATGTAAAAGCAAAACACCAGTATCTAGATTTTTTTATTTTCGTAACAATACATGTACATAATTGGTCATTACAACCCTTCATTTCTTACGTCAACCACATTGTGTGTGTTAATTTTATCCATGAGCGGCGGGACCTACAGTTTAAAGTCGACACCGAACGACAGATTCTCCAGAAACTTATCCTGACGACTTTATTTTCAGAGTTGTTTCCACAACTCTGCTGAGAGGAAGAGTCTCCGAAGAAATATTTAAATTTCGTTTTGTTGGAAATGTCTTACCATGGCCTCATGTCTAATAAGCCAACACACTACCTACTAGACTACGGAGTCTTGCATGCAACATACCTATGTTTTTAACCACTTTAATAAAATGATTGTTGAAATAATCAAACTAAAGTAAGCCATACGAAATGAAAAAATACCCTTAAGGCTTTACAACAATAATAAATCCAACATATTTGGCCCCAATTCCAAATACGCCCCAACCTAAGTTGTCCAACAAAACCTGAACATGTCAATGTAAAATGTAAGTTGGGAGTGAATTATTGCATGTTTAAATATGATTTCGATAAGTAAAGGGTGGCAATGTTCAACTCAAGCAGAAGGTTAACGACAGACAGACAGACAGGCGGATGTAATGAATGTCTTTCAAACGTTTTACATGCAGTTAAGCTTTAATCGTTAACTGTTAAGAAATATAAGTTTTTGTTTGTGCTTTTTCTTCTTAACTGGTTTATAGGTTTTGGCCAGAACGACATTGGCTTTGTTTTGTTGTTATTGTTGCTTTTAATGTTTAAAATAAATTTAATAATTTGGCCTCCTCTCACAGCTTAAGGTTGGATTAAAAGTTTTTCAACTGATTAATTCAAATTATCTTGTCTTAGCACTTTACATGTATGTATGTATGTGTATATGTTTGCAATTATTTTGTGTGTAAATCTGTTAATAATCTTAAGACGACAACAACAAGAAAAAACCAAAATTTCAAATTTATTTAAGTATGAAATTAAATCCTGTGCTTAATTTATTATTTTTCTTAAAATGTCATTAACCGAGTTATAGGATTGTGGTTTAAATAAGTCTCTGCACGTAAATACAGTGGGTTACAAAAGAAAAATCTCATCTTGAAAATAAATTTATTTTTTTTTTGTTGTGGAGTTTTGCTTAGACATTTGGCATGTAAATAATTTCTATTGTAGTCGTCGTAGGAAATCATCGTAGTCTAGTATGTAGCGTGTTGGCTTATCAGACGTAAGGCCACGGTCCAAACCACAGACCAGGCATCAAAACAAAATTTAAAAAATATTTTTTCGTTGACTCCTCTCAGCAGGTTTCTGGCAAAAACTCTGAGAGTAAATAAAATTACCATGAAAAAGTTTCTCAAAAATCTGTCGTTCGGAATCGACTTTAAACTGTAGGTCCCGCCACTCATATATAAAACTAACACACATAACATAAGAGGTGTGAGAAGCTAGCTCGTAATCCTGACTGAAGGGTTGTAATGACCAATTATGTATATTATGTATGTATGTAGTCGTCGTAGTCTAGTAGGAAGTGCGTTGGCTTATTAGACGTGAGACCACGGTTCAACATCACGAATGGAACGAAATATGCAAATTATTTCTTCGGAAATTTCCTATCAGCAGATTTCTGGCGCTCAGCCCTCAGAGTCAAATAAAAATTTCCATGAAAAGTTGACTTTAGACTGTACGTCCCACCACTCATGTATAAAACGAACACAATCTACATAAATGGTGCGAGAAACTGGGTCGTATTCCTACTTGAAAGGTTTTAATTTCTATTGCAGACCTTTTATTGGAAAATTTATTACAGTCGTTAACTGCCAGACCCAAATTATTTCATTCAAGAAATTGTCCCTAGACAATCTTCACTACTTTGTTGTAGTAATCAATATCAATACTATTGAGGTAGTTTTCGATAATTTTTTCGCACATTTCAAGCCTACGGTCACATAACTTTAAAAATGTTGATTTCCAAATGATTTATCATTAGATAAGTATCCCAGTAGAAAGTATATTTAAACCGCTTTATTTGAAAAAAGCGGTCGTGTTACGTGACTCTTCAATTGCTTTTTCCAGGATTATTTTGGAAAAAAAATACGGCCCAATGACATTGAAACACCATAATGTACACCAAACAAATTTTGATTTCTAAATGCTTTAAGGTAGTTTGCCCATGTAAGAAGTCTAACACCATCATACTGCATACTTTCTTTTGGTTATTTTTCATGCAATAATGCCCAAAGTAGGTCGTATCGTCTGGCTCATGACAACGTCTTGTTAAAACCACATATCGTCCTGCAAAATATATTCAATTGTACACCATCGTACGGCCATTACCCACTGAATTGACAGGAACGGCTCCCGCAGAGTTATTTTCAAAAAATACGAACCAATGACAACCGCCACATACTAATGTGTCCTAAACAGTTTCTTATTCCTGATCCAATGGCTTTTTCATAATCATTCTTGAGTCCTGTATGGAATAATTTTGATTGTTAGCATAGACACCCTGCTTGAAATAGACTTCATCTCTATAGAGAATTTTATTCAACATCAATATTGAAAGTATTGTTACGAAAATGGAAAAATCTAGATACTGGTGTTTTGCTTTTACAACTTTTAGCATTAAAATTATAAACAAAAACTACAAAAACAAAAACAATGAACTTGTTTAAAAATTATCGTAATATAATCGTAATATAACAACAAACACCAGCATAAAAATGTTAAACAAGTAAACAAAAATATACCAACAAACACTACATTCATCAGACTGTTTACATTGTCATATAAAAGGCAAGGCAAAGCAGGCAACTGAGCTAGTAAAAGTTCAGTCAGTCTTGTGTAAAGACGCGGTGTGTTTGAAGAGAGTAATCGTGGTTTGATGTAGCCTTGATGTAGCAACATTTGTTAAGAAACTTGATTCCATTAAACCAAAACACCCAACAGTGTTTCAAACCTCTAGCAACCTCATTTCAGTTGATTTTATTTGACTTTCTTTTTAAAGTAAGCGATGCAGAAAATGGAAAACAAAATTTTACTTGTAATATCCGCTTTCCCCAAAAAAATTTTAATTATCTGTTGGCATTATTTCGTAAAATTATATTCTTTCGCATGTGCATGCACATTTAGACACTGATTGCATGCATACATGTATACCGACAAATATTGCAAATATACACACACACTAAAACAAACATATATTCTTTAACAGAAAGATAAATATTTATGAAATATTTTTGTTACTGCTTAAAAACATGCGGAAAGTATAAAAAAAAATTGAAAAAAAATTTCAGTAATTTTCAGTCTTCAGTAGCAATATTCTTAATAGCAGTAGCAGCATATTGTTCACATTATTAATTTTCCTAATGAGTTGTGATTTCCTTTTTAACATTTTCTTTTCAACAAAAACAATGAAACGAGTAGCAAATTCAAAAACTACTTACAAGTGCATACAGCATTACAGTCACTTACACTGATATATGTACACCCCCACCCAGGCGTATATTTCACACATATATACATACGTAATTGGTCATTACAATCCTTTAGTCAGGATTACGACCTAGTTTCTCACACCACTTAAGTTGTGTGTGTTAATTTTTATACATGCATGGTGGGACCTACAATTTAAAGTCGACTCCGAACGACAGATTTTTAAACAAACTTTTCATGGCAATTTTATTTACTCTTACAGTTTTTGCCAGAAATCTGCTAAGAGGAAGTCGCCGAAGAAATGCTTTTTGTATTTTGTCTTGATGTCCGGCCTGGGGCTCGAACCCTGGCTTTTACGTCTAATAAGCCAACACACTACCTACTAGACTACTGCGACCACAAAAAGCAGTTGGATTGGTCTTTAATAAGGTCCAGGCCTCCGCTGCATAAAGAAGCACGGGCAGGATAAGCGTCTTGTAAAGTATTAGTTTCGTCGTACGAGAGAGGTCTCTACTACTCAATTGCCTATTGAGACCATAGTAGCACCTGTTGGCAAGAGTGATCCTGCACTTGATCTCCAGACAGACATCATTGTTGGTGGTAAGGACGGAGCCAAAATAAATAAATTCCTTGACTGTATCAAAAGTATAGTTATCGTCCGTAATCTGAGAATCAATACGCCGCACGTCTCTACTTGTCGATAACATATACTTTGTTTTGCACTCATGTACATATTCGACGTTGTAAATTCTAAGCTTTCACATCCTCAATGGGATTTTAACAAAGCAGCGAATTTGTTGCCAGTGCTAGCTCCGGCCAATTCATCCAATCAGCGACTCCCTTAATCTGCTCTATGACCCGGTCCCCACAACGGCATTCGAGATTCGTACTTAAGATCATTACGTTAGAACGCAGTATCATGACGCACAGTGGTCCAAATGCTCAATCTAGCCGGACAAAAGTTATAACTCGCTTTTGCAAAGCCGTACCGACATGAAACTTGGTACGTTTATAGATTTCATCAATATAAACAATTAGAGAGAAAAAATCAAATGTATATGTGTGTGTATGAGTGTGTGTATGTATGTAAATTTGTTTTTTTGGGTCTGTTTGAAGCCTAAAGACGAAAAAACAACTGAACCGATTTTTCTAAAATTTTCACACCGTATTTCTGTATGTGTGGGTGGAATTAAAGACTAATTTTATTCAAAAGTTTTAAATGGGTGAAGTGCTACGCCTACCTTAAGAATGAAGTATTAAAAATCTTATATCATGGAAACTGCAACAGCTAAAATCTTCGAATTCAGAATGGACAACTTTGATATCCACATAAGCATTTGTGGGAAAAATGGTTGAACTAGCTACAGTGGGCGTGTTACCTCCCATATAAATCAAATACTAAAATTCGTATATCTGGGAAAACTATAACAGACAAAATCCCCAAATCATGTATGATGAAATTTTGTGTCGATATTAATATTTTGGTTAACAATAGGCGAACTAGCAATAGTAGGCGTAGCACCTTCCACATCTACATTGTTTTCATTGAATACTTGCTTATATCGCTTCCATCACATCCTCATTTATAGATCAAAGTAAGCTCTACAGATTTACATTGCTGCAAAATTTATTTTTGTTGTTTTAAGAGCCTTTTAGCAGTGTGGTCTACCAAACTTTGAAGAGCTATCTCTGCCGATATTTCAGTAATTCTAAGATCACCACTCGGATAACATTCTTCTTTGGCAGCCAAAACTTTATGGTATGAAGGGTAAATATCAGGCACCTGCACGTTACAGACTATAAGTGTGTCTTGTATATCCACCATCGACATACAAGGCTAACGCCTCCTCATTTATGTAAGGGATTAGTTGTGGAGGAGAAAAGCTCATTTTTTTATTTCTAATGCTTTAGAGGGAGAAGAATCTATAGTTTTGACTATACTTGCAGCACTTCGTTTCCCGGACTTATAAAGACTTGTTCCAGCAGCAAAAGTCAGTTCTTCTGCCGACCAAGTCTCTAATAAAGGAGCAACATTGCTACGCTTTGTTCTCTCAGTTTTACATAAAAATTCTTTAGAAGGCCTGCCATAATTGGAGGTCCAAGGTCCATCCAAGCATCCTTCAACACGGGATGATGAAGAAAATTTAGGTAGAATATTAAAATACCCTTCTAACCAATATTTATTTTTATCTTCGAACGTGAGCCTTTTTCTACTGGCTTGCACCCACTTTTTCGTTAAAATGCATACAAAAATTCGAGCAGATTGTCTTACTTTTCTGTAATATCTATCCGTTTCATCATTCTTAATACCAATCTTAGCAACAACGTGTTTAACAACAGCATCAGTTTTCTTAGTTAGTTGTTTTTCATTACGCCAAGTATTATACAGCTCTTTTCTTGTAATGGACATGTTAAACTCTAAAGGAAATAAAAATCTTTTGGGCAAAATCCGGCAGCTAATTTTTTAAACATTAAAAAGCTGCATATATATAGATGACGACAACATAAAAACTAAAGCTAAAGTACGATAAATTACCATTTGAAATTCTAATTGAATTCGGACATCAAACAAAAAGTTCACATTTAAAACACACATGTACATAATTGCATTTTATTTATAAACAAAACAAATTTTATGAAAAATTTAAACAGTATTTTTTACTCATACCTTTGTTATATTAATTACACGAAAAATTTTTTTTTAATTGTTCTTAATATTTTTTCACGACAATTTCACTCGCACTGTTAAATGTCACTTGAGATATTAATTTTTTAGCAAAGAAGCAATTACTTGTATTTGAAGCAATATATCAATGCTAGTGTAGCTGTTTAAAAAATAAAATATGCCGTTATGTACCTTATAGTGTTTTCACACCGAGTGGTTTTAACGCAAAAGTTGGTTTTAACGTTAAAACCAAAAATAAAACCTGATTTTACCATACAAAATTATTGTGTTAAAACCAAAATAAAACCTTTTTTGAATTGGTTTTAAGTTGGTTTTATGAAATACAACCTTATTTTGATGTACTAAATGTACTAAATCAGAGCTACCAGCTCTGAAAACCTGAAAACAGCTGATAAAAACAAATGTAAATAAATAAATAAATAAATAAATGTAAATAATCATTTATTTTGTATTAAAAAAGGAAAAATTTGGAATATTTGTAATTTCTTCAATGAAAATTTTAAAAATTTGTAAATATTTAATTATTAATCGAAATGTGTGTTGTTTCTGATCACAATGAATATAGTTTCTTGTGCGAAAGGTAAGTCAGAAGCTAAATATATCAAGATGAAATAAGGCATATTGCTCATAAAATTTTTTTCTCGCAGTCATAAATGTCATGAATTTAAAACCAATTTTAATAAAACTTGCAGTGTGAACGCAAAATCAGCTGTTTATGGTTTTAATGCTAAAATCAGGTTTTAAATTTTGGTGTGAAAACACTATTAGACACTTGTCAACATATTACCATACAATAAATTTACTTTTTATATTTTTTAAAAAATGACCTTTGTCCGGCTAGGTTGGGGTTTTGGACCGCAGTGTGACGGCCGGCTAGGAATCAGAAACTAATATCCCCTTAGTGGTCATCATCGCATCCTGTAGTAGCGACACACTTCAGTGTGGAAGACGTTGCAATGGTCACGTGCATTCTTTCCTGACTAGAAAAGTCATAGTATTCACTCATATTGTTAAGTTTTTACCTTTTAAAAACGTTTAAAAATATGAGCTCGTAGATTGCAAATAAAATAGAAATACATTTGTGTTTTGTTTTAATTGAAATTCTTTATTATTCGCACAATTCTGTGTGCCACTGTTCACAATTTGATGTAAACAACAACAATTGCTTTTCTATGCTATTCCCCTCTTTATACTCTTTGCATAAACAATAACAATTACTTATTCGACAGATATATGTAACGGAGATCTACAAACCACGATTACTATCTTCAAACGCACCGTGTCTACACACATGACTGACTGAAATGCGATCACTTAGTCGCTTGCTTTGCCTTGCTTTTTATGTGGCAAAGTAAACAGTTTACATTCATTTCTGCAGTGTTTTTTTTTTGTTTACTCGTTTACCATTTTTATGCTGGTGGTTGTTGTTGTATTTTTCTTTAATTGTTTACCATTTTCTTTATGCTGGTGTTTGTTGTTATATTATGTAGTACGATAATTTGTAAACAGGTTTGTTTACTGCATTGTTTTGTTTTTGTAGTTTTTCTTTATAATTTTAATACTATGCGATGTAAAAGCAAAAGTATTTTGATTTTTCAATTCCGTTACAATACATATGGGCAATTTGGTGTCAAGTGACCCAATTTTTAAAATCGATGTCTTCCGATTTGGATGAATTTGCACCAAGGTTAGTACTATTGGATAGTAGGCCAGACACAAATTTTTAGATGTAACAGTCAAGAACTGCTGGAGTTAGAGGGCGTCAAAGTTGGACATGTTGGTCATACAGGGTTTTTTTAAAATGTGTAACTTTTCACCTATTGGTCCTAGCAAAAATTTTGCAAAGGATATTAGATAGCTATTTCTTCAATCTTTCCAAAAATATTTTTTTTAATTTTTAAAAAATTTTTTTTTTATTTCTTTTCAAATAATTTTGTTTTAATTTTTTTCAAAATGGGCCCTTTTTTTTTGCTCAAAAGAAAGCTTATACAATTTCCTTTAAGGCCTTTATAGTCGCTTAATGTGATGCGAGTGGGATATCTATCAAAAAAATCATTTTTTAACTCAAGAATTAGATTTTTCAATATTTGGCATAAAAACGTAGTAAATGATCATAAAAAAGTATTTATTTGCATTCTAATGACATTCGGAAATTAGTTTTTTTATAAACAGTGTTAAAGTTTGGACGTGCGTTATTTACAATGGTTTCCGCTTCCAAAAAGGAAATGTTTACTTCTTTTTGTTGTAATCCCTTAAACAAAAAGAAGCACAGATCGTCAGATATGCGAAATATTTCCGACAACTTATTGAAAAAATTCCCAGGACCAAAATTTTTGCTTTTTTTGTGTCTGGCCTTCTATCCAATAGTACTAACCTTGATTAAAATTTCATCCAAATCGGAAGACATCGATTTTAAAAATTGGGTCACTTGACGCGAAATTGCCCATATACAAATTGGTCACTACAACCCTTATGTCAGGCGATTACGACCAAGCTTCTCAAATCAGTTATGTTGTATGTGTTAATTTTATACATATGTAAGTGGCAAGGGGACCTACAGTATATAGTCAATTCCGAACGACAGATTTTAGATAAACTTTTTCATGACAATTTTATTTGATTCTCTTCAAAATTTCGTTTTGTTACAGATGTCGGACCTAGTGTGGTGGTAGTATGGATGTTTACGAAAGTTCTCAAGTCCGTTGGGAATCTCGAATGGTCCAGTATTTGATCCATGACACTACCCATCAACCATAAGCGTTGTTTAGTATTAGCTACTGATCGCTTTCAATATAGGTCCAGCGGAAAAGCTGTAAAATTATTTACAGCCCCGATGTAGGTGTACAGATAATAACGCTGCAGACAGATCTTCGTCCCCTTGGTTTTTAGTTGGAATTGGTCATTTTAACAGGGCCGATACCTTATTACAAGTATAGAGAGCAATGAAAGAGACCATTTTCATTCAGTTGAGTGCAGTAGAGTGGCGTATATTATCCTGTGAAACTTTCGAGACACTTTCTCTATTCTAATCTCAGTTAAAACGAGTATATCTAAAACACAGGGTCACTCATACAGAATGAAATATTTTTCAACCAAGTATCCAAGGCAAAGTATCATAATCGTCATGGTATAAGAAATATACCATGATAATCGATTTTAAAATTTTTTCATTTCGTTTCTCTTTCATTTTGATATTTCAAATATAATTTCCATAGTAGAAGAAACGAAGGTAGTTTCATTCTCTCTTTATTTTGTAAAATTCACTATCTGACATGCTTAAGGATTTTGATGGTTTCGTTAAAATAATGCTACCATATTAATTTTAAATTTCCCCATTTTAAATTTTTTTTAAATTAATGGAAATTTTTTAAATACTAGCCCAAATTACTTGTTAAACTTGTTGGGCTTAACTAATATAAATTTAGATATAAAAATTGTTAAAAGGTTTTATTTTGGACGAACATTTTTTTTTTGATTGAAACTACCTTCTATATTTCTTATACCATGATAATTTCATTTAATTTTCGTTTGTTTTTAACTTAATTTGCCATTTTTTTTAATAATTTTTTTAAACAATTTTTTTAAACAATTTCTTTTTATCAATTTGTTCAAGGCATTTCATCTAAATTCGTGGGAAGCCAGACAATATGCCGCAAGGTGATATAAAATTATATCTGTTGGACAATACCGGTGGCAAATTATCCTAATCATCCGGCATAAAAATCGTATATTCCTTATCCGATTAAACGGAATTCTCCAGGCGATTATCGATAAAAGCGCGTAAGAAATTGATGCAAAAATTGTTTCGAAAAGATGAAGATGAATATCAAACTGAAATGGATAATATTGGAAAGACACGGTCTGTGCGTCTGTTTGTCAGTGTACAAAAGAACACATAAAACCACCGCCCGCAATATTGAGTAATGCACGGAAGACACACTGTGACATTTTGTTTAAAGTGTTTTCCGATTAAACGGAAAAGTGCGGAGCGTGTGTGGAAAGTGTGGGAAAATGTTTGCAAATCAATGTAAAAAAAATTGTGTAGAAATCATTGGGTCTCCTTGTAGTTCAGCAAATTCATGTTAAAATTTTAAATGTCTGCGCACTGTACAGTGAGCAACAAAAATTATGTTCACTTTAATAATATATGTATAGAAAAAGCAACTTGCTTGCCATTTCTTTTTAACTCCTCTGAAAATGTGAAAATTTTTAAAAAACTTTTGTGTTTGCTTTTGTTAAGGACCGTATTACCCAAACTCAGTCATTCAACCAAACGAAATATTAAAAAGTAAAAGTTTGCCTAACTCCTACCCAAGTGATATGAATGAACCCATATGATATGAAAGTTGTAACGCTCAGCTATTTCTGCGAGAGACTAGCGTTAGCCAAAAGCAATGCTAAAGACCATAATATTACAACCCAATGCCTTAATTGTCGCTTGGCAAAGTGAAATTATACTCAAAGCTCTACCAGAGATACTGTCGTTCTTAATAATCATTACCGCAACTTTTATGACTAAAACTTCCGGCTGGAAGATGTTACAATGGTTCGATAACCATATGAAGTGAATTATACCTGCCGACACCGAAAATATTCCTCTACACAAGGCATCATTTAGTCATGAGTCGCACAAAGTCATTTACGATAAGCGCCGTATCATTTTTTCATACCCTTCTATTTGAAATGAATGCCTTGTTCAAACCCCAGCTCAGACATCTCCAATAGAATGAAATATAAGGAATTATTTCTCACGGCGACTTCCTCTCACCAGATTTCTGACAAAAATTCTGAGAACAAAATAAAATTGCCATGAAAAGTTTCCCAAAAATCTTTCGTTCGGAATCGACTTTAAATTGTAGATCCCGCCACTTGTATTAAATTTAACACACACACACAACATAAGTGGTTTGAGAAGCTAATGACGCTATAGGAGATGGTAGTAGAATTCGATTTCCGAGTACTTAATAAAGCTTTTCATTGCGTATAAATCTATTAAATTCGATTCATCTGCCTAAGAATTAACAATTTCTTACCAAAACGAACATTCGGCTTCAAGATCATTCATTAGACTGTTTATGTTGGCATACAAAAGTCACGACAAAGCAGACAACGGAGTCAGTAAAAATTCAGTCGGTCCTGTGTGAAAGCGCGGTGTTTGAAGGTCTCCGTTATAAAGATCTGTCGAACAATTGTTATTGTTTACGTAAAAGAGTGTAAACAGAGGAATAACAAACAAAGCATTGTTGTTGTTTACATAAAGTTGTGAACAGTTACATACAGAATTGTGGCAACAATAAAGAATTTATCTAAAAATGAACACAATTTATTTTTATTTTATTTGCAATCTACGGGCTCATACTTTAAACTTTTTAAAATGGTAAGAACGTAACAATATATAAACATCCAATTTATTTTTCGAACCACTGTGCATGTGTTAGAAAATTCTGTAGATTTACTGATTTGGTTGACATTTTCATTGTTGCTGCGTTGCACTCATGCAAATGTTGCTAGCTATTGTGTTATTCTATTATTGTTGCTGTCAATATTGCTGTTGCCGCTGTAATTTGTTGTTGGTGTTGTTTAAAATGCATTTGTGCCGAAATTTTTGTTGTAAGTACGAGGACGTGTGTTCTATTTGACGTGTATCGTAGTGACAGCTGATATTGTTGGCAAAATGTTGCTCTTGTGGCTGGGCTATTTTGTAGCATATTTTTTGAACAATTGAAAGATGTTTTGTGCATGCAACTGTATGTTGCATGTCTACACTTGAATTCATATTTGCCTCTTTTTTTTCTCCACTTGAATGTGATGCTCATTCTTGTGGGTGTTTTTATTGTGTGCGGCAATGTTTGGGCCAAGTGTTTTACCACAACTATTGTTGTAAAAAAAAATAATTTTTTATTTTAAACAAAAGAATACGAAAAAACACTATGTAAACACGAATGATTCCATATTTTTTTACTGTTTGCCTTTTATTCTAATGAAAAAGTAAGAAACGAGTCTCATCTGTCGCTTAAAAGTAATTAAAATTTTAAATTTCTTTGATTTTTCGTTAAATTTTGGTAGAAATTAAATTTAAGATAAAATTTTTTTTGGAATACTTTGGATGTAAACCAGTTATCAGCAATGAGTACTCAAAAAGATGAGTAGAATCGAATCATACTCATAATTTCTGATACTTATACTTATTTTAATACTATTTTATACCTCTATTCGTATTCAAAGTTTAAAGTAGTCAACTGAACAACACTTATGTTGTTGTTGATTTCGACTCTACATAACTCAACATATACAAGAATCACAAAATAAGTATGATTCGTGTACGAACACTATTTTACTCACCAAAAGGATGTGTTTTTGCTCTGCTTGCTGCTCTGTATTTTTTGCTTATAAGTCTTTTTCATTCTTTTGCAAATGCAACAACAACTAAGACTGTAAATTTTGATGAATGATTCGAGTCACTCGAATCATTTATAACTATTATATGTATTTTTCTAAAATTATGAATCTGAATGAGTAGGCTTATGAATCAAACATATTTCGAATGGTATGAGTTTGATGTCATCGTTGTATGCATACTCATTGCAACTTGTACTTATAAATCAACGTTGTAGTGAGTACGAATGAATCAGAGTAGTTCAATTTAAATATTGTTTAAATATTGTTGTCTTATATTCAAAATATCATGAGTGCTTATGAGTAGCGAAAATACTATTTATTGCTGATCTCTGATGTAAACCCATTATGATGTAAACCCATGATAGCGGATGTAAATAGATATCCGGATTTCTATTTAAGGCTCGAGGCCAATGATGAGTGCAGTGTATCTGCTGTTTATAGAACTGTGAATTAGATAGGGTATCACTGAACATGCATAAGAGATGTTTAGATTCTTACGGCAAGTGTAATAGTACCAGATGTATCCTTAAAAATACTTTATTAGTGATACTTCAATAAAACAAGCCTCATCCATAGTTGCCAGATTTGACGATTTATCGTCATTTTGACGATTTTGAGCTCCAAAAATATCATATTGACGATTTGACGATTTATGTCCTTATTTTGACGATTTTTGGAAATTAAAAATTTACATCATATTCTGATGTATATTAAAAGCCACTTTAAGCTTTGTATTCACTTTGCAATTGTTACTATTGGAAATTTATGTTAGTAAAAACAAGGAGTAAAGTATTATATTTTTAAGTTAATTCCGAATACATGTGATGATTTTTCTGTATTTTATTCCTTTTTAACCCCTTAAAAGCGAAAAAAATTACAACTGCTGAATAAACTCGTAGTTGAGAATAATTTATCACTTGTGGTTGCAGACAATTTTAAAAATTCGAGTAAAGCTTCTAATATTACCATTGGAAGAATAAAGCCAAGCGCCGTTATTTTGTTTCGTACGACACTCAGGGGATCGATGGCATTGTGCTTGGAACTATGAAAATACGTTATGTGAAGAAGGAAAGCGAGAACAGTGTTTATGGACACTAGGCTTTATTTATTTATTTATACCGTAACAGGAAAGGCCTCTGCAGTGGCTGAGTTCCACATACGAATAGTCCGATTAAAAGACGTATTTTTACTGTAATGCAGAGTGCGATCCACTGGCCAATCGACCACATACGGAAGTGGTGGCCGACAAGGACGAGCGTTACGTAAAAATATATGATTTTCGGGCAAAGTCCTCTTACTACGTTCGAGCAAAATCCTTTTGTCGAAGCGATAGAACAGTGAAACACAAACCACATTGCCACGATGCTCCAATGATTCAATGGAGTTGGATACACTACCGTCATTAACGAGCTACTACGACCTCTCCTGTACACGATCGAGAAATACCGACCCATACATGAGAGTTGTATTCCAGCCTCGGTCGGTTACAAATCGTGTAAATAGTAAAATCATAAGATCTAGAGGGTAGTGTACCAGACTATTAGAGTGAGGGTCGTGTGTTCGATTCCCACCAGAGACTCTGATCTGTGACACTACACCGAGCATATGGTCAAGATACTCCGCTCGTATATAATTAGAATATAATTTGTAATTGTATTGTAATTAATAAATAAACAAATAAATAAATAAATAAGAAGAAATTGAAAGAACTGAAATATGTGTCGGTTGAAGCCAACATTACACTGCATGCCCAGAATGCTCAGAATGTCAAGAGGTTCTGACTCCTTAATATTTACACCACCCATAGATTAAGATAATGCAATATTAATGCTGCGTTTATGTGTCAATAAACAAGATTGGGATAGATTGTTTAATCCTTAAACAATTTTTTCCTAAAAATGATATAAAATATCTCCGTTTTGGGGAAAAAATTAATTAATATTTTTCTGACGATTTTTTTACGATTTTAATAAAAGTCTTGACGATTTTGACGATTTTTTCTCAAATATTTGACGATTTGATACCTCATTTATCTGGCAGCTATGGCCTCATCTACTGCAACTACCACCTGGAAAAGATCAAATTCGATTGTAGGTTTGTGGTAGGTGAGAAAATTGGCAACCTTGCCTTTGGGTTCTCCACTATGAATGAATAGTTAGTATTAATCCGCATCAGAGCATAATTTTCGCTTATGCCACAACAAGAATATATTACGAATGAATCAGAGTAGTTCAATTTAAATATTGTTTAAATATTGTTGTCTTATATTCAAAATATCATGAGTGCTTATGAGTAGCGAAAATACTATTTATTGCTGATCTCTGATGTAAACCCATTATGATGTAAACCCATGATAGCGGATGTAAATAGATATCCGGATTTCTATTTAAGGCTCGAGGCCAATGATGAGTGCAGTGTATCTGCTGTTTATAGAACTGTGAATTAGATAGGGTATCACTGAACATGCATAAGAGATGTTTAGATTCTTACGGCAAGTGTAATAGTACCAGATGTATCCTTAAAAATACTTTATTAGTGATACTTCAATAAAACAAGCCTCATCCATAGTTGCCAGATTTGACGATTTATCGTCATTTTGACGATTTTGAGCTCCAAAAATATCATATTGACGATTTGACGATTTATGTCCTTATTTTGACGATTTTTGGAAATTAAAAATTTACATCATATTCTGATGTATATTAAAAGCCACTTTAAGCTTTGTATTCACTTTGCAATTGTTACTATTGGAAATTTATGTTAGTAAAAACAAGGAGTAAAGTATTATATTTTTAAGTTACTTCCGAATACATGTGATGATTTTTCTGTATTTTATTCCTTTTTAACCCCTTAAAAGCGAAAAAAATTACAACTGCTGAATAAACTCGTAGTTGAGAATAATTTATCACTTGTCGTTGCAGACAATTTTAAAAATTCGAGTAAAGCTTCTAATATTACCATTGGAAGAATAAAGCCAAGCGCCGTTATTTTGTTTCGTACGACACTCAGGGGATCGATGGCATTGTGCTTGGAACTATGAAAATACGTTATGTGAAGAAGGAAAGCGAGAACAGTGTTTATGGACACTAGGCTTTATTTATTTATTTATACCGTAACAGGAAAGGCCTCTGCAGTGGCTGACTTCCACATACGAATAGTCCGATTAAAAGACGTATTTTTACTGTAATGCAGAGTGCGATCCACTGGCCAATCGACCACATACGGAAGTGGTGGCCGACAAGAACGAGCGTTACGTAAAAATATATGATTTTCGGGCAAAGTCCTCTTACTACGTTCGAGCAAAATCCTTTTGTCGAAGCGATAGAACAGTGAAACACAAACCACATTGCCACGATGCTCCAATGACTCAATGGAGTTGGATACACTACCGTCATTAACGAGCTACTACGACCTCTCCTGTACACGATCGAGAAATACCGACCCATACATGAGAGTTGTATTCCAGCCTCGGTCGGTTACAAATCGTGTAAATAGTAAAATCAAAAGATCTAGAGGGTAGTGTACCAGACTATTAGAGTGAGGGTCGTGTGTTCGATTCCCACCAGAGACTCTGATCTGTGACACTACACCGAGCATATGGTCAAGATACTCCGCTCGTATATAATTAGAATATAATTTGTAATTGTATTGTAATTAATAAATAAACAAATAAATAAATAAATAAGAAGAAATTGAAAGAACTGAAATATGTGTCGGTTGAAGCCAACATTACACTGCATGCCCAGAATGCTCAGAATGTCAAGAGGTTCTGACTCCTTAATATTTACACCACCCATAGATTAAGATAATGCAATATTAATGCTGCGTTTATGTGTCAATAAACAAGATTGGGATAGATTGTTTAATCCTTAAACAATTTTTTCCTAAAAATGATATAAAATATCTCCGTTTTGGGGAAAAAATTAATTAATATTTTTCTGACGATTTTTTTACGATTTTAATAAAAGTCTTGACGATTTTGACGATTTTTTCTCAAATATTTGACGATTTGATACCTCATTTATCTGGCAGCTATGGCCTCATCTACTGCAACTACCACCTGGAAAAGATCAAATTCGATTGTAGGTTTGTGGTAGGTGAGAAAATTGGCAACCTTGCCTTTGGGTTCTCCACTATGAATGAATAGTTAGTATTAATCCGCATCAGAGCATAATTTTCGCTTATGCCACAACAAGAATATATTACGAATGAATCAGAGTAGTTCAATTTAAATATTGTTTAAATATTGTTGTCTTATATTCAAAATATCATGAGTGCTTATGAGTAGCGAAAATACTATTTATTGCTGATCTCTGATGTAAACCCATTATGATGTAAACCCATGATAGCGGATGTAAATAGATATCCGGATTTCTATTTAAGGCTCGAGGCCAATGATGAGTGCAGTGTATCTGCTGTTTATAGAACTGTGAATTAGATAGGGTATCACTGAACATGCATAAGAGATGTTTAGATTCTTACGGCAAGTGTAATAGTACCAGATGTATCCTTAAAAATACTTTATTAGTGATACTTCAATAAAGCAAGCCTCATCCATAGTTGCCAGATTTGACGATTTATCGTCATTTTGACGATTTTGAGCTCCAAAAATATCATATTGACGATTTGACGATTTATGTCCTTATTTTGACGATTTTTGGAAATTAAAAATTTACATCATATTCTGATGTATATTAAAAGCCACTTTAAGCTTTGTATTCACTTTGCAATTGTTACTATTGGAAATTTATGTTAGTAAAAACAAGGAGTAAAGTATTATATTTTTAAGTTACTTCCGAATACATGTGATGATTTTTCTGTATTTTATTCCTTTTTAACCCCTTAAAAGCGAAAAAAATTACAACTGCTGAATAAACTCGTAGTTGAGAATAATTTATCACTTGTCGTTGCAGACAATTTTAAAAATTCGAGTAAAGCTTCTAATATTACCATTGGAAGAATAAAGCCAAGCGCCGTTATTTTGTTTCGTACGACACTCAGGGGATCGATGGCATTGTGCTTGGAACTATGAAAATACGTTATGTGAAGAAGGAAAGCGAGAACAGTGTTTATGGACACTAGGCTTTATTTATTTATTTATACCGTAACAGGAAAGGCCTCTGCAGTGGCTGACTTCCACATACGAATAGTCCGATTAAAAGACGTATTTTTACTGTAATGCAGAGTGCGATCCACTGGCCAATCGACCACATACGGAAGTGGTGGCCGACAAGGACGAGCGTTACGTAAAAATATATGATTTTCGGGCAAAGTCCTCTTACTACGTTCGAGCAAAATCCTTTTGTCGAAGCGATAGAACAGTGAAACACAAACCACATTGCCACGATGCTCCAATGACTCAATGGAGTTGGATACACTACCGTCATTAACGAGCTACTACGACCTCTCCTGTACACGATCGAGAAATACCGACCCATACATGAGAGTTGTATTCCAGCCTCGGTCGGTTACAAATCGTGTAAATAGTAAAATCATAAGATCTAGAGGGTAGTGTACCAGACTATTAGAGTGAGGGTCGTGTGTTCGATTCCCACCAGAGACTCTGATCTGTGACACTACACCGAGCATATGGTCAAGATACTCCGCTCGTATATAATTAGAATATAATTTGTAATTGTATTGTAATTAATAAATAAACAAATAAATAAATAAATAAGAAGAAATTGAAAGAACTGAAATATGTGTCGGTTGAAGCCAACATTACACTGCATGTCCAGAATGCTCAGAATGTCAAGAGGTTCTGACTCCTTAATATTTACACCACCCATAGATTAAGATAATGCAATATTAATGCTGCGTTTATGTGTCAATAAACAAGATTGGGATAGATTGTTTAATCCTTAAACAATTTTTTCCTAAAAATGATATAAAATATCTCCGTTTTGGGGAAAAAATTAATTAATATTTTTCTGACGATTTTTTTACGATTTTAATAAAAGTCTTTGACGATTTTGACGATTTTTTCTCAAATATTTGACGATTTGATACCTCATTTATCTGACAGCTATGGCCTCATCTACTGCAACTAGGTGAGAAAATTGCCTTTGGGTTCTCCACTATGAATGAATAGTTAGTATTAATCCGCATCAGAGCATAATTTTCGCTTATGCCACAACAAGAATATATTACGACGTATTATGCGTAAAGGTGTTGCCTTCAACGTTAAGTTCAAAGGCATATACGATAAATGCGCACCCTACCGCACAAAGAAAGTTCTTCAGAATTTTAGCAGGATGGTATTGCTGGCCAAAAACCGGGCAGTCATATTTTGACACTCATTATCTTGATTTTGTTACTGTGCAAAACATTTTAGTATGCAACACTAGTTTTATTATAACATTTTGCTGGATCAAGTGAACGTTTCAACCATGCAAGATGTGCAAGCATTCAGAGATCAAAATATTAAGTTGGATTATTACCTTGTCGTAGCAAATATACGATTAGGAATAGCTATAAGTGGTCAAGACAGCCAAAACCGCCTTTGGCATAATATACAGCTGCCCCCTTGTACGATGGAGGTGTTTTATAAGAATTATAAATCTTGGCCATCCTTAAGCGACATGTTAACTGCTGTTTATGTGAACGAGACTGACATTTCACTAATTGAACAGCTGTTTTATTTGAGACAGTTCACGCGGCGAAGCCTTGGAGATTGTGAAGAAATCTCCAATGACTGTATGCGGATTTCAGGAGGCGTGGAATAAACTGATGGATAGGTATGAGAAAAGGATTTTAGTGAACTCGCAGTGTTCACCCTTAAACCGGTCAAATCCGAGGCAGCCCAGGATATTAAAAGGTTGCAGCGGGATATAAATAATTAGATATCGGCACTTCGGATGCACGATATTGATATCTCCAACTGCGATCCAATTTTTGTTTATTTATGCTGCACCAAGTTGCTGACTTTGTCTCTCTGGGAACAGACAATCCGAAACAAGCAATAATATGGACAATTTCACGGTTTCAGCCTCTGGAAACTTTGCCCGAAATTCGGAACTTTTAACCGGTTGGTCCGAGGTCTACATGTTTTAATACGTTACGAAAGCTAAACGTCCTCTTACATTTTGCTTAACTCCGTCCATTCGTATCTTATCCTAACGACATTGATGTACTAACTGCGAACTGTTGGTCTGGCCACTCCAACGAAACCAATAATAGGTAGGTTGGAGAGCACAGCTCACTTGAGCTCGCATAACTGCCCACTGTGATGCCACAGGTAAGCGTAGTCCCTGTACTGATCGAATTTCACCAAACTCATCGAAACCAGTAGTACAATGGTTATAGGCAAACATTTCAGTCTACCGTTATGTGATACACGCTTGAGAAATATGGAGTGAAGAGAGCAAAATGGAGAAGAAATAATGCTGAAAAATTTTACATAAGCTTGAAGCGTCGAACCGAAGATTTCAAGTTTGAAGCATATTATTGCATTGATGGCGAAGGTAACTTGGTTTACTTTGTTGTACGCCGTTAGATCCAATATTACGGCCGAAAACCTCCTACGCCCTCAAGGAATTTTTTTACCTTGGCTGCGCAGTTACCAGCGAAAATTATGTTGGTTTGGGGGACATCAGACAGCGCCTTGTCAACAGGCACAGTCATGGCCTCTAGTACAACGGAACTAATGCTTTACAAGAAGCTTTTCTTCTCCATATTTCTTTATGACGGAGAAGCATGAACATTTTAGCTAACAGTTGAAGCTTTGGGAGTATTCGACAGAAAAGTTATACGCTAGATATTCATACATACATACATAATTGGTCATTACAACCCTTCAGTCAGGATTATAACCTAGCTTCTCATACCACTTATGTTGTGTGCGTTAATTTTATTCATGAGTGGCGGCACCTACAGTTTAAAGTCGACTACGAACGACAAAATTTTGAAAAACTTTTCACGGATATTTTAATTACTCTCAGAGTTTTTGGCAGAATTCTACTGTGATTAAGTCGCCGAAAAATATTTTTCATATTTCGTTTTGATGTCTGACCTGGGGTTTGAACCGCCGTAGATTACGACGACTTTATTTTTAATTTAAATATAGAAAGTCCTTAATAAAAGACCCTATAAATGCTGTGAATGTGTGTGAATGAAACTGAAAACGAAACACCTGTATACCCTACATTTCTCTGCACGGCTTCCCTGTAGATCCAGATTTTCCTTTAAGCCTCCTGCATATCATTACGGCCCTTGAAAATCAAAGATTTTTTGCCTTTAGTTTCTGTTATGTTAATTCACTCAGAAGCTGAATGTTAGTCCATATTTAGGTGATCTATTGTACTGTCCTTAATCTGTGTAGGGCTCGACTATAAAAAATCCCCTAATCCTGTTGATGGACTATATTAGCAGCATAATACTCTGTGCTGGTCAGAATAAATTTCTGCCTAGTAGTTGATAACTACTCAGGTGTTTAATGCTTTGATTTCGTCATCACAGAATCTTTATATTTGGAACAAAAATTTTCTAGGTTTACTGGCGACTGGTAACTATTTCTAGAGGACTCTTGTATACTCTGATTCAAATACTTTCTCATTTAATTACCTGAGATCCGATTAACTTGTCTTCCTCTTCCTTTATCTACCCTGTCGCAGAGTATGGCATTGCAAATTTCGCTTTTCGCTCCACCAAAAGAATGTGAGGAAATCAGTGGTATGAAAATTTCCTCCTGGTAAACTCATCTAGCTGTTCAATACTTTGAATTTCCACACGGTTCCTTACTATTATCCTGTCAACATCATATGTTGCTTGTAAAAGGACCTGATTGTTAGATCGTATTGCCATTCATGTCCAGACATTCATTCCAGTGCAAATTGACGATGTATGTGCTCTTCAACGACATGGAACTTTATTAGATTAGAACTTGGATTTCACAATGTAATCCACAATTTATAGTAGCCGGCTCTGTGCCCTTTAACAATTTTCTATTATGTTTTCTACATTGTTTCGTTAAAATTATTTTCTATTTTCGTTGCTTTTTGTATTTGAATACTAATAACACAACATGGCAAATAATATATAATGAAGCTAAAGATGAGAGAAACAAAAAAATAATGTTTCGTTGTATTAATTAACGCATGAAATATGCAACCTTACACATACAGCCTCAAGTCTTACAACAACAAAAAATAGCAAACAAACAAACTGACATGTTATATAAACAAAGGAATATTTAGTAGTCATCCACCAATTTACTCATGTTTTTACTTAGGCTTCCAATACGCCTTCATGCGAGTTTATGGTAGTATAGGGCTCTTCTGTGCAGAGTAAAAATAATTACTTTTTGTTGTATTTGTTATTTTATTTTGTATTTAAAAAGGAACAACAACATATTATTATTGTTTAATGTAATGGACACCAAGAAGTGAAGAAATAACAAATAGAGGAAAAGCAAACGAAAATAGAGAGAAAAAGTGTTTAATTCTTAAAGCCTTTAATACAGGGGTTTTCTCTGCATAAATATCAGCCGGAATTAGGCCGCTGGCATGATTTATGATGGCTTTGAGAGGATCACTGCGGTTAGTTGTTTTGTTCACATGACAGGGGGACCTACAGTTTAAAGTCAACTCCGAACGACAGATTTTAGACAAACTTTTTCAGGACAATTTTATTTAACTATCAGAGATTTTTGCGAGGAATTTGCTAATAGGCAGTCGCTGAAGAAATAGTCTTTCAAATTTCGTTTTGTTGGAGATGTCGGACCTAGTGTGGTGGTCGTATGTATACAATGTTTACGAAAGTTCTCAAGTCCGTTGGGATTCTCGAATGGTCCAGTATTTGATGCATGACACTACGCATCACCCATAAGCGTTGTTTACTGATCGCTTTCAACATAGGTCCAGCGGAAAAGCTGTAAAATTAGTTACAGCCCCGATGTACGTGTACAGATAATAACGCTGCAGGTAGACCTTTGTATCCTCCGTTTTTAGTTGTAATTGGTCGTCTTAATAGAGCCGAACCCTTATTGCAAGTGTAGAGAGCAATGGTAGAAGACCATTTTCATTCTGTTGAGTGCAGTAGAGTAGCGTATGTCATGCTGTGCAACTGTCGTAGACACTTTCTCTATTTTCATGTCAGTTAGAACTAGTCTATCTTACGGAATGAAATATTTTCCAACCATGTATCGTAATTAAGGGTTTCACGTAATCGATTTTGAAATTTTTTCATTTCGTTTCTCTTTCATTTTGACATTTCAAATATAATTTCATTTAATTTTCATTTGTTTTTAACTAAATTTTTATTTAATAATTCTTTTATTTAAGGAATTTCATCTAAATTCACTGGAAAGCAGACAATATGCCTCAAGATGACATAAAATTTTATCTGTTGGACAATACATCTAGTGCATAATATCAGGCTGAATTAGGCCTCTGGCATAATTTGTGATGGCTTTGAGAGGACCACTGCGGTCAGTGGTTTATTCACATACATTTGCGATTTGAGAAAACCCCACAAGAAAAAATTCAACAGGGTGAAAGCGTATGATTGCGATAGTCTGTACATATCAGATCCACTTTAGATAACCATGGCCTCGAATCGCTAGTACATACATAAGTGGTCATTACAACCCTTCAGTCAGGTTTACTACGTACTTTCTCACACCACTTATGTTGTGTGTGTTAATTTTATACATGAATGGTGGGACCTACAGTTTAAAGTCGACTCCGAACGACAGATTTTTGAGAAACTTTTCATGGCAATTTTATTTACTCGCAGAGTTCTTGCCAGAAATCTGGTGAGAGAAAGTCGCCGAAGAAACACTTTTTGTATTTTGTTTTGAACCCTGGCTTTACGTCTAATAAGCCAAGAAACTACATATTAGACTACGGCGACTTCTTAGTAGTACGGAATATTCAATGTAACACGAGCTACGTCATGCATGTCCAGGTCATTCAATTCCGGCCAAATTCAATTCAATTCATCGACTAATACTACTCGACCTTGACGTAATTCTTAAAGAAATATGAACCAATGACGCCGCCAGACCAAATTCCACATGAAACACTAACTTTCGGCATGCATTAAGCGCTTTCGAGTCTCATAAGGAATGGTATCATCCCCACATTCAACAATTTTGATTGTTTATGTACCCGTTTATTCAGAAATGAGCCTCAAAGTTGAAGATGATTTTTTGATGATAACCAGGGTGATTTGCCAATTGCTCTAGAGACCATTTAGCGAATACATGTCGTTTTTATAGTCGTCCATGAAGGTTTAGACTGAACAAATGCTTCAACAAAATGTTTTCAACTGTCAAAGCTTTCAAGTCCTGGTTACTATCATCATCATTTACAGCCCTTTAGTTAGGTATACGACCTACACTCAGCCACAAAAGTATACATACGGTAAACAAATTTCAGAAATTTTTTAACCAATCTGTTTTCGTTGAAAACCTTTATAATTGTCTGACAACTTTCCTCGATTTTAAGACGGTCTAGGTTAAAAAATTTCTGAAATTTGTTAACTTTTGTGCGCCTGTGCAGGCCCACAAAATTATACATAAGGTTAACAAATTTCAGAAATTTTTTAACCAATCTGTTTTCGTTGAAGATCTTTCTTCGATTTTAAGACGATCTTTTGCATTGGTTCAGAAATTTGTGAAATTTGTTAATCGGATGTATACATTTGTAGGCCTGTGCAGGGCCACAATTCAGTTCAATTTCAGAAATTTGTAACCAATGCAAAAGACCGTCTTAAAATCGAGGAAACTTTTAAGATTTTCAACGAAAACGGATTGGTTAAAAAATTTCTGAAATTTTTTAACCGTATGTTTACTCAGACCACTTATATTGTGTGTGTTAATTTTATACATGAGCGGTGGAACCTACAGTTTAAAGTGGACTCAGTACGACAGATTTTTTTTTTTTGAGGAATTGTTCATTTACTCTCAGAGTTTTTACCAGAAATCTTCTGAGGGGAAGTAGCCGAAGGAAATATTTTTTCATCCTTCGTTTTATATTTTTTTGTTTTATATCTGGACGCGGAATTTGAACCATGTCATACGTCTAATACGTCAACAGGATACCTAATAGATTGCAGACATTTCTTGTTAAAAAGTCTATTGTTACAAAAGAGATGTCTTCATTGGTCTGCAATCCTTTAACGAAGTCGAGTCCTGTTCCTAGTATAAGAAAAGGGACACACGCTCTGATTACAGTTAAGAAAATTAGTCATCATGAACGTCTCCCTAGAAATAATTTAAATGTTAAAAAATATTGTTACAAAAATGAAAAAAATTTAGATACTGGTGTTTTGCTTTTACATCATTTAACATTAAAATTATAAACAAAAGCTACCAAAACAAAACTAATGAACATGTTTACTAATTATCGCACTGCGTAATATTACAACAAACAACAGCATAAAAAAGGTAAATAAGTAAACAAAAATATACCAACTAACACTACAAGAATAAATGTAAACAAAATACACAAACAACGATAATGAAACAACGATGTTTGTATTTATAGAAATCTCGAGAAGGTTTCTAAAAGGAATCGTTAAGAATAGGCTGATAAAGTCGACATCACATTTCTGGCCAACAAGAAACAAAATATAGTTGCCTATGAAGCAAATGTATTTTTATTCTCACTGTAGCATATACCCTCTGTTATTATATGCTTGCTAATACATATTTCAATTTTAATGGTGATTGTCTTTATCGAAAAAAAAAAAATTAAATATTTTATTTTAAATTTTTGATTATTTAACAATTTCCTACATTGTTTATATGCACAATGAATTTTAAGATTTATTTCTTTTATTCTTTTTGCAAGCAATTATTTTGTAACAGAAATACTGAAATAATCAAGAATTTATAGCAGAAGTAAATCTAAAAAGTATTTCTACATGCCTACTACACATACAGACAAATGTAAAATCAAATTGTTTAAAATAGAAAAAGAAAAAAAATGTTTTTAAAATATTTTTTAACACCCTACATACAATAACAACAATTATTCAATGGCTTTCATAAAGCAAATTAGTTTTATTCGCTGTACATACAGCTGAACTTCTATTTCGGATCTATTCTGGTAACAATCGAATTGATTGACAGCGATCTGCTTGTGTTCTCGTCATAAACCAATCGACACTAGGACTGCGTAGTATGACGTTGAGTTACTTGTGTAGCTTCTTTAAAGGCCTTTCTTACCATCCGACTTTTTTAAGTTAATTATTGCAGAGGGTTTTGCGAAAGACGGCACATGCCGTCTTATCATGCAACCTCTTCAACTTAATCATGGAAAATATTCTGTCAAAGACGCTAGTTCAATGGCACTATTTTCATTTATTCATTATGACGTTTATCAAGTGAGATGCTAACACTGTCTTTAGTACTATAGAGCCTATAGTAATAGGCAAAGACGGGTCCACATAGCAAATAAAAACGAAGGACATTGTTACTTTTTTATCTTTTAAAAACCTTTAAAATATGAAGTCGTACATTGCAAATAAAAGTAAAGATATATTTGTGTTTAGTTTTAATTAAAATTCTTTATTATTCGTTCAATTCCATGTTCCACTGTTCACAACTTGATGTAAACAACAACAAATTGCTTTGTTTGCTACTCTTCTTTACACTCTTCTGCGTAAACACTAAGAATTGTTCGACAGATCTTTATAACGGAGATCTTCAAACCACGATTATTCTCTCACACGCAACGTGTCTTCACGCAAGACTGACTGAATTTTTACTGACTCGGTTGCCTGCTTTGTCACACACTGATGAATGCTCTTGAACTAGAATGACTTCGACTTCGCGAAATTTCCATAAAGGTAAACATGTTGTTTACGTTATAGTTGTTTGTGTATTTTGTTTACGTTTATTTGTTAGTCATGTAAGCACGTTCATTGTTTTTGTTTTTGTAGCTTTTGTTTATCATTTTAATGTTAAACGATGTAACACCATTTCCATTTTCTTAATAAAATGTTGCAGACAGTGATGTGGGTGTTGTCGACAACTTTACCTTCGACGTTGACAAGAAATTTATTTACCTTCCGCCTGCCAATACAAAAGAAAAGTATGACCGTGTCATGCGACGCGGCTAATGTTTCACAGATACTTTATTCCCTCTGAACATCTGTTTGGCGCAGTAGAACGGACACTGTTACACAGCTATTATGCAGCTATCTTCTGAGTATTCGAAAGTGTAGTGTATTATAAGAAAATATTTAAAAAATAATTCTCATTTAAATTCTTTTTCCTTAAATTAAATTTTGCATGCCTACTCGAATTTCAATGTAAAATTTTTTGAAAACCAAAAATAATTTTTTTTCAATTTCCTAAAGACACCTGTCGGTTATTGAAAAAAAATTTGGACAACTTTTTCTACACTACTGCCGAACATCCTGCAAAGGATGCTTTAATTTTTTTTTTAATATTTTTATTTAGTTACTCATCTTACAATGCACAATACGTGTGCAGAGTATTTCCATTTTTTCTTTCTATATTTTCTACATATTTTTGTGTTTCTTATTAAAAAATTTACATTACAAAAGAGAGAATGAAAACTAAAAAGGGACGAACTGTAAAAAAAAACTATTAAAAACTAAAACTTTTCAGTCCAATATACATAAATGGATTGTATGTCAAGAGTTTCTCAGTGTTAAAATAATAATGTTGTTCATAAAAATTCATAGAATATTAGAAAAAATTAAAAAAGAATTTTGGAAAATACTTTTTGAGTAGATGGTACAACATTAAGCCAGATATTAAAAGGATTGCATTCTTTTTTCGGAGATCATTGGGTGACTACATAGTTTTTGTTGATAAATATTGTTACGAAAATGGAAATGGTGTATTGCTTTTATATTGTTTAACATTAAAACTATAAACAAAGCTACAAAAACAATGAACTTGTTTACATGATAAACAAGTAAACAAAAATATACCAACAAAAACCAGCATAAAAAGGGGATAAACAAGTAAACAAAAATGCAACCAAAATAAATGTAAACAAAAATACACAAACAACAATAATGAAACAACGACGTTCACATTTATAGAGATCCCGAGAAGGTGAAGCCACGAAGATTCGAGTTTACTTTGCCATATAAAAGGCAAGACAGTCTTGTGTGAAATCGATCGGTGTTTGAAGAGAATAATCGCGGTTTGAAGATCTCCGCTATAAAATTCTGTCGTCTAATTGTTATTGTTTACGCAAAAGAGTGTAAAAAAGAATAACAAACAAAGCAATTGTTGTTGTTTACATCAAGTTGTATAGAGTGGCACACAGAATTGTGCGAACAATAAAGAATTTTAATAAAAACTAAACACAAATTTATTTTTATTTTATTTGCAATCCACGAGCTCATATTTTAAACTTTTTTAAAACGTAAAAACGTAACAATATCTATTTAAGTTAGGTGAGCAGCTGGCCGCTCACAGACAAGTTCACTCATTGGTCCCTATAACCCAAGGTTTCTCATCTAATAATCAACTAGACTCCGGCGACTTTTACAGATAACAATACATTGTGCAATAAAAGCTAGTCACTCTCAAACAATTTTGAGGTTCTGTATCATTCTAACGTTCACGTAACCTAAGTTAGCTAAGCTAAGTACTTATCTATAAAGCTTTCCCTGTATTATAAACAACGCTGGACTATGTTAGAGGCAACTCAAATATCAGATTGCCAGCTGTTTGAAATCACCATAGTCTAGTATGTAGTGTAATGGCTTATTAGACGTGATACCACGGTTCAAACAGCAGGTCAGCAGGTCTCAAACAAAACAAAATGTAAAAAAAAATTTACTTTTTAATACTTTTAAATTTTAATTAATTCTTCGGCGACTTCCTCTCGTCAGATTTCTGACAAAAACTTGGAGAGTAAATAAAAATTTGCCATTAAAAGTTTCTCAAAAGAAACTGACGTTTGGAGTTGATTTTAAACTGTAGATCCCGCCATTCATGTATAAAAATAACACACACAACATAAGGGGATGTGAGAAGCTAGGTCGTAATCCTGAATGAAGGGTTATCACGACTAATTGTGTAGGTAGGTAAGCAACTCGTAAATTAAATCAAAATAAGTTTCTTTGGTTTGATAGAATAGCACAAACAGTAGGCACAATACCTGCAAAACCATTTCAAACTGTATTGCCAAATGGACTTCATCCAGACCAAATCCACCATTATATTTTCTGCCTATTATTTTTTTTTTTAAATTCAATCGTTTTCTTCTTTTCGGACACTCCTTATTCCGCATTCAGCATTTGATGTTCCTTAAATTTTACGTTTTCCTCAAATAAACAAAAAGAAACGTAACATTAAGCTTTAAACAAACAAGTTACAATAATGTTGCAACGACAAAAGACAACAACAAAATAAAGAGAAAGAAATCTTAGAATTGTCCAATCTTGGAATTGTCAACCCAACAGTCAAGACATGCACGTTTTCCAACAACCCGAAAGGCAATTGAACACAAACAAACTGGCTGCCATATGTACATGTGGTATATTGCACCGGGGTGTAGTATGTAAAAAATAGAGGATGAATGGCAGGGGAAATTTGAAGTTTTGGTTTAGGCATGTCTAGCTTACGCAAATCGTTTAAAAAGTTTTTATTTCTTGGTTTGAACTTTAAGTTTTGAAAAATTCTTCAATATTTCTAAAAACATTTGGTTCGAACAAAACCACTGTATGGCAGTGATGTTGGTGCCACTAAAACATTTATTCCATTTGTGTACTAAGAAAGTCATTTGATTGGAAAATAAACTCAACTTGGCAAAGGATCAAAAAATGTCTACACTTTGCAGCGTTTATAGCCAATTTGAAATTTTTCTTTGGTTTTTTTTTTGCAAAAACGACAAAAAGAGCTTCAAAATAGTCACACACTCCGTGGAATGTACAAATAGATAAAGAACAAGAGGAAGAAAAAAATTTTTTTATGAAACTGTATAGGCTTTAAACGAATGCCACAAAAAATTTCAAAATCGTCAATAAAAGTGCAGAATTTAACATGTTTGCACGCTACACTACCTAAGATGAAATAACAGGGCAATAATGAAATGTGCTGTCATAGAATCCAACGCCGTAAGTTCTTATCTTTTTAGTTACTAAGGGCTATAGGATATACTTTGTTTAGGTTTTTATCCCACTACATTAATAATGGGTGTCCCTTGTAGTTTCCTGCTTTTGATGTGCAGCCCTTGCGCTGACCAATTTCTTCCTCTTCCCTGATTTTGTTGGAACTTGGTCAGTACAGGGATTGCGTTTAGCCGTGGCGTCACAACGGGCCGCTATGTGTGCTCAAGTGAGCTTTGTGATATCACAGCTACCACTCCGACCTAAACCTAAATATTGGGTATCTCAAGAAACAGGAAAGGTTAGGTTGAATTAGGATCTTTAGCTTACTACGCGATTGAATGAATTTGAGGAGTACGACGTATATGTCAGACGATAATGAGGTCCTCAGGAATTCAGTCGCTAAGGAGGATATTTGATGAGACTGACATTACATAGTGAAAGTCAACATCAGAGTGACTCAGATCGTTAAGTACGCTCGAAATTATGCAATTCGGAGACCTAAAGCTGCAAGAATTAAAGTCCCAATACGCTTGTTAAAGACTTAATTTCGTAAACCAGGCAATGAAGACAATTTTTAATGAAAATTAAGGTCAGCTGCTAACTGTTCCAGAGTCGTCTCTAAACACGAGTCTCGGGATCATATCTATACATCTGAACCGTTTAGTGTTTCAAGTTAATAGAATGTACCTGAATTCCAGTGACCTTGCGAAGAGAATCGTTTATGCTTTCAAGGAGAATAATTACTGGTCACACACTATGGCTTATTATGTAGGAGACGCTAGATTCGGGTACCACAACTAAATTTAAAATTTCTTTTAAAAACACATGAAAATATCATCATCATCGACTTATCATATCTCCCCTGTAGATTGGCCATATCACAGTAACAGTGCCATAAGCAAATTGAAATGAACTCAATTTAAATGGGGTTTCTGTGGTGAAATCAAATGTCAAATGAAGTGCAAAATGACAATTGAAATGTGTGGTCAACGGCAGCAAGAATTCTCAGACATTTAAGAAACTGAAGCAAAACAGCAAAAATTTAATATTTTTATGTATTAAAATGAAAAAGAAGAAGAAGAAGTTCTTATTTTATTTCATAATAAATAACAATTTCTATGTATTTTAATTATTCTTATTTACTTTTCTCATTTTCTTATCACAAATCCAACAACTGAAATGAAAAGAATGTGTTTGTATTAGAATTACAATTCGAAAATTTTATTTTATTTTCCTTGTGAATAGAATCACTGACTATAGTTGGATGAATTATGGATTTTGTTTGTGGTCATGGCTTTTAAGAATCACGTCGTTATCTTGTTGCCAATGCCAATAGAGTTGTTTATGGTCTTAAACTTTGGCTTATAAGTTTTGTTTGTTTTCAACGGAAAAGGAATAAATAAAATGTGCAGCAAAAGGAAGAATATTTTTTGGAAATTTATTTCTTAAAGTTATCCCCCCTCCATACACAGTTATTAAAAGAATAATGGAGTGCTGCAATGTTTGCAGTTCAAGAAAAGAAAGAGGAAGCATGTTGGTAGAAAATAATTTTCACAAATTATTATCCTACGAAATCCACGTTTTCCTAACCTAACCTAACTGTATAGAGCTGTGAACACAGTTTGATATTCGCACCTATTAAATCATACCTTTCGATATCGATAGTTCTAATTGGGCTAAAACAGCGCCAAATAGATAACTATTCACCAAAAAGAAAATATGGTTTGAACCATATCGTCCAGCAAATTAAAGCTTAAATGCCACCATCTACCACCAGTAACAATTATTTCCACGTATGAACACTATGCACCCACTGTGCATTTCCACAACTAAGGAAACTTCATGCATTGGACTTGCTTGGATCTCATGTTGGTTGGTATCGTTCCAAATTCGACTATTTTGTTTGTTTATATACCCATATATTTAGAAATTGATATCATAAGGCGTACCAAGCGAGATGTTACTGCTGCCTCTACTGCTATTGAACGGGTCTGGCATTAAATGAGAGCAAACTAAAGTATATGTTATCGACAAGTAGAGACGTGCGGCGTATTGGATCTCAGATTACGTCTGATAGCTATACTTTCGATATAGTCAAGGAATTTACCACCAAAAAATGATGTCAGCCTGGACATCAAGCGCATAATCACTCTTGCCAACAGGTGGTCAATAGGCAATTGAGTAGCAGAGACCTCTCTCGTACGACAAAACTAATACTCTACAAGACGCTCATCCACCTAGTGCTTCTTTATGGCTCAGAGGCTTGGACCCTATTAAGCACTGATGCAGTCTTGAGAGTATTAAAGTGAAAAGTACTACGGAAGATCTTCGGTACAGCGCGAGTTGGCAATGATTTCCGCATCCGATCCAACAGTGAGCTGTATGAGCTCCTCAACGACATCGACTTTGTGCAGCGGTTGCGCTGGCTCGGCCATGTCGTTCGATTGAAGGAGGCTGCTCCATCGCGACAAGTATTGATGCGGGGATCTGCGGAAGTCGGCAAAGAGGATGACCTTGTTTGCGTCGTCGATTGGTGTGACCAACTAGCGTAGGCGCGCAAGAAGCAGAGGCGCCAAGAAGGATGTATTGTGGCAGGCTGAAATAAGTAAGTAAGTAAGCAAGTAAGTAAGGTCTCGTCGTGTATGATTTCGATGCTTTTGATTAAAATAAGGGCCAGACCGAGCACCCATTGGTAAATTAGACATCCGTTCATGGTGATTTGGCATAACAAGCTGAACAAAATACAACTAAAAATAAATTTGTGTTTAGTCTTAATTAAAATTCTTTATTATTCGCACAATTCTGTGTGCCACTGTTCACAACTTTATATAAGCAACAATAATTGCTTTGTTTGTTATTCCTCTGTTTATACCCTTTGCATAAACAATAACAATTACTAGGAAATTATTCGTCAGATCTTTGTAGCGGAGATCTTCAAACCACGATTACTCTCTTCCAACTCATCGCGTCTGCACACAAGACTGACTGAACTTCAGTAACTCCAGTCGCCTGTTTTGCTTTGTTCATGACTTCGCCTTCTCAAAATCTCTATAAATGTAAACATCGTTGTTTACATTTATTATTGCACTGTTGTTTGCGTATTTTGTTTACATTTATTCTGGTAGTGTTGTTTGTGTATTTTTGTGTACTTGTTTACATTCTTTTATGCTGATGTTTGTTGTTATATTAAGCAGTACGATAATTTGTAAATAGGTTTGTTTACTACATTGTTTTTTTTTTTGTAGCCTTTGTTTATAATTTCAATGTTAAGCGATGTAAAAGCAAAACACCAGTATCTAGATTTTTCATTTTTGTAACAATAGTCTTTATAAATTTATATTCGTCTGACTATTGTAGTCTTTAAATTAAAAAAAAATATATATATACAGTGACTTTGCTAAAAATAAATGTTTGTAAATAAATTTTTTTAATTATTAAAGTTTTAATATCAAGTGTACATTGATTTATCATTTTCACCATTGGACGCCACAAGTTTGGCTACTTTGCATATTTCATTTGTTTTCTTGTTAAACCCATAAAAAATTAAATTCTTTTTGCTACTTCCGCCAATTAGTCAACATTTTTTTGTTAATTTCCTTGAAAACATAAATGATCTTTTGACATCTAGCCTATTAGTGTTGGGTAATTAAAAATTTTATTTTTTAAGACTTTGTGTTGACAATTATTTTCTCAGATGCCACCCACCGACACATACATATGTATGTTCTGACGCAATAAAAATAATTTCAATTCTTGGTATCTATAGGGGCTTAATAAATTTATGGGCTCATAAAGAAAGTTTACCATTTGCTGGTATACAAAAATTCAAAATTTATGAGTGCTTATATTATTTTATATTTGTTTGTTAAAATAAAAAATATGTTCAGTAGGAAAACAGAAGCAATATTAGTGCAATTTATAGAGATCCGTTGCTATGGGTGGCAACAACAGAAAGAAACTATTTTCTGTATAAAAAAATTATTTGATGGTCTTAAATTATGCCATTTATAAAGGGGAAAATAATTTTAATTTCAAGACTATAGCCGTATTAGGCTCAGGTCAGACATGTCCATCAAAACGACGTATATATACAATATTTTTTCTGGCTAAAACTCTGAGAGTAAATAAAAAATTGGCATGAAAAGTTTCTTAAAAGTCTGTCGTTCGGAGCCGACATAAAACTGTTGGTGCCGGCACTCAGGCATAAAATAATCACACACAACATATGTCGTGTGAGAAGCTAGGTCGTAATCCTGACTGAAGTTAGTCGCATACACCAGCGACTTACGAAAACCCAAAAAGAAAAAGTTTATGAGCGTCAAATAGCATGATCTCAGTAAGCAGTTCATATCATTTGTTTGAAATGCATTGGATTCTATTGAGTATGAATTAGCCTCTAACTAAATTCGCCAATTTTGATTGTACATTCTTCTTCACCCAGAAATGGGCTTCATCGCTGAATATAATTTTTGAATTACGGTGTTTTGGCAATACAGATTGAATAAGTACTAACCAATTAACCGCATTTCCCTGCTGAAAGGCCGTATAGAAGCTGTGTATGTTTTTCAGTTTTATATAAGCAGAGTGAATATTATAACTCGGAGATTAGATGAAATGAAATATATCGACTAATTGGGTTTCTATACAAAATGCAAAGATACAGTCACTCATTCAAAATCAAAATATTTTTCCTTTGTATGCACAATTCCACTCATGGTAATTGTTCTAGTTTTTTGATGGTTTTCCTTAAACTACTAACTATAAGAGATAGACACACAAATTTGCATATCTACCTGTCAATGTCCGAAAAGAAAATGCATTACTGTTGTAGTCGTTTATACCCTTAAGCATAAGATATGGTGTACATTCTTCCATTCACACATTTTAACCACATTCTCGTTTTATAAAAAAAGTATCGCATGCGATAAAATTTAAACCATAATCGTTTGTAAAATTATAAACATTTTATGTGACTTAACTTCCTGACAAAGAGACAAGAGTCGACCTTAAACGCACGTAACTTCTTTTTTTTTGCCTTGAATTGTTATCAGTTGTTCCAAATACAAGTTTCATTGGAATAATATGTACTGAAGAGTATTAAAAGAGAAAATAGTTTTTTGTCAGTTAATATTTGAAAATAATATAATAATAATAATATTGTTTAATTGAATACATGATAGAAAAGTCAGTTACTAGTACCATTTTTTTTTAAATTTAAATTAAGTTTGCTCCATTGAATATGTTTCGAAAGCAATATAAAGCGAAGACGCCGTAGTCTAGCGTATTGGCTTGTTAGACGCGAGGCCACAGTTTAAACACTGATACGGACTTCCCCAATAAAACGAAATATGAAAAATATATCTTTGGTGACTTCCTCTCAGCAGATTTCTGGCAAAAACTCTGAGAGTAAATAAAAATTGCCATGAAAAGTTTCTCAAAAATTCTGTCGTTCGGAGTCGACTTTAAACTGTAGGTTACGCCACTTGTGGATAAAATTAACACACTCAACATAGTGGTGTGAGAAGCTAGGTCGTAATTATGACTAAAGGGTTATAATGATTAATTAAGTAGTAGTAAGCTTATAGTGGCAGCTGTGGTACCACGTGAAATGATGCTAACTAAGAAGTCCTGATTAACCGGTGTTAGGCACCATCAGCACGCCTGAAAATTAGTCCGAAATATTTTGAGCAAGTGTGGTCTAAATGATAGAAGTCTGAATCGAAGCAGAAGCCGACAAAAAAATACCCCAGGTAATGGAGTATTGTCCTCCTCCTCAACGAATCTGCCAATTGCACATTAGTGGAGTCTCCCCACTTTTCTATACAATAAGATGATCCGTGATGAGAGATACGGTGACAGATATTCAAATACAATACAGTTTTCTATCCAATTTATGTCTATACTGAACCCGGAATTTCCAAGAGGATAAAATTAACACACAAGAAAATATTTTACCTAATAGAGCTAAGGCAGTAAGTTTATCAGCAATACAGTTACCCTGATTGCTACTGTCAACAGAATCCTAGATGAGGTTCACACAAAACATACCACCAAGGGAGATGTGACAGCTGCAAATCAGTTAAGAACGAAAGATTACAATAAAAAGGAATCGGATTTCCCTTGACAGTTAAAATATATGTAGGGTCCTAAAACAGGGACTTTGATAGCTATATCTACATGTTGCAGCTCCATCTGTCAAATTAGTTGTCATTTATTCAGTATGTTTCGGCAAAGGTCGTCGTGTTCTAGTAGGTGGTGTTGGCTTATTAGAACGAAAGGCCAGGGTTTCAACCCCAGGTCAGACATCAAAACGAAAATATAAAAAATATATTTTTGCGACGACTTCCTCTCATCAGATTTCTCTCTGAGAGTAAAATAAAATTACTATGCAGAGTTTCTCAAAAATCTGTCGTTCGGAGTAGACTTTAAGGTGTAGGTCCCACCACCCACGTAGAAAATTAACACACACAACATAAGTGGTGTGAGAAACTAGGTCCATAATCCTGACTGAAGTGTTATAATGGCCAATTGTGTATGTTATGTATGTATGTATGTTTTGCCAAATCACCATGGACGACCATAGAAAATGATGTGTGTTCGCTGGATGCACTATATGAAATATAGTGCGATGGTGCCGATAGACAAAAACTTCACCAAACAGTAACTTCTTCGGGATGCATTAAACTCTCTTGGATCTCATGTTGATTGCTATCTCTTCATATTCGGCAATTTTGTTTGTTCATCCAGAAACAGACCCAATCGCTGAAAATGATTTTTCGATTAAAATTAGATGGATCAGGGCAAATACATCGTTGTCTTTGGTCGTTGACCTTCAGTTACTTTATCAGTTTAATTTTGTTCAAGTGTAGGCGTAAGTCACGACGCAAAATTTGCGAATTTATGGCGAGCGAAAGGCCAAATCGATGGTGTCGAATTATCCTTCAAGCCGTCACGGATAGCGATGATGTTTTCGATAGATCTTGAGCTTCGTCGATCGTTTACTGAGCCAGTGGACTTGAATTTATCTACTGCACTGCAAATAATAATGTTCTCGTTAGGACGAATATGGCGATACAAAATGGTCGAAGCTTGCGATATAATGATTAAGCAAAACATCCAATTTGATAAGAAAAAAATTTATTATTTTGAAGTGTTTTTGAAGGAGATTTGGAAATAATGACTGAGTAAATGACTATAATTTTCACGTACATATATTGACTATCAAAGTTTGGAAATCCAGCTGGCAGACCCTAAACATTTTGCCAACAACACATGAAACGAGGACCTTCGAACAAGGTCTTCGACAGAAGATTTTAATTAATTTGTCTTTTAAAAACTCAATTAGCCTAACTGAAAAGATGAAACGACAATTTGCCTCTGAAGTTCTTTTAAATTAACAACATATGCATCTAATTTCAAATTTTTTATTTCATTTTTGTACACAAAGTCTGTTAACAAGTCAGCTACTTGTGCTGTAAAAAAAAGAATACAAATGTAACCAAAAAGGAAAACATTTTAAAAGAATTCAAACTTTTTTGGAATACGAAATTAGTTGATTTTCATTTGGGTTGCAAATAATTGCGTAGTGTTTTCTCCCAAATTTTTTTTTGCTAGTTAAGTTTACTAAGAATCATTAAAACACCGAAATTGTTCAACTCAACACCTTGATGGGATCTGGTTGTACACAAGAAACAAAAAATACTAGTGCTAGGGCATACCTGTTAAGTAATGATTAGTAATCGTAATGATTAGTAATTTGATTACTTTTTTTTGAATGGTGAAATAATGATTACAATTACGATTATTTTTGGTTAAAATAGTTAATAATTGATTACGATTACAAAATAATCAAAAAATAATCAGGATTACTGGCGATTAGTCTAATAATCAAAAAGAATCAAAAGTAATCCAAAAGTAATCAATTTATTTTCAATTTGAATTCTTTTTGAACTTTGAATTCTTTTTGAACATTTGAAAAGAATCAAAAAGAATTATTGAAAACAATTTGATTACTTTTGGATTACTTTTGAATATTTGAAAATAATCAAAAAGAATTGTTTAAAACAATTTGATTATTTTTTAGACTACTTTTGATTCTTTTTGATTATTAGCCTAATCGCCAGTAATCCTGATTATTTTTTGATTCTTGGGTAATCGTAATCAATTAGTAATTCGAAAAAATTGTTCATAGAATTATATAATCATTCCGATTCTTTTTAAAAAGTAATGTAATTGATTACTAATCGTAATCGAAATTTAACAGGTATGTGCTAGGGTTTCTTCTTCTTGTTATTCCTTAGGGGTATGGGTAAAACTCTTCCTGTTGGGAAAGCTCTGTAGGTGAAAAGTAATTCAAAGTAATCATAATATGGTTAACGATTATTATGTGAGTGAAAAGCATTTTCTTCATCAAATGTGGTTCAGTGATCAGTCATGAATCGTTTTTTCGCTACTCATAAGCACTCATGAAATTTTGAATGCAAAGTGAGTCAACAATATTGAAATTTAACTACTCTGATTCATTCGTACTCACTACAACGTTGAATCATAAGTACAAGTTGCAATGAGTATGCGTACAACGTTGACATCATGTTCGTACGTGATTCATACTTCTTTTGTGATTCGTGTTTATGTTGAGTTATGGAGAGTCGAAATCAATAACATCATACATGTTGTTAAGTATGAATATGATGAGTACTTCAAACTTTGAATATGAGTTCCATGATATTAAAATAAGAATGAATGCGTTTAAGTATCAGAAATTATGAGTAAGATTAAGTTTTTTGAATACATATTGCTGCTCTCTGATGTGGTTATTTGCATATTATTATGAACGACGGTTCTATGCATTCATTTGACTAATCAAAACAATTTACCAACCATGATTTTGTGTGTCTATAATTGAAGAGGAAAATGTAAAAATCGAAAAATAAATAATCAGGGATGTCACAGAATCCAATAATTCCAAAAATTAATTTGGTGTCATAGAAAAAATATGATAATATTTATTTTATTTATTTATTTAAAAAGATTTATTTTTTTATTATTTTAATAAAAACAGCAATTTTTAACAAAAACAATTTATATTTTGTCAAAAAAAATTTATAAACATTGTAAATAAATACACAAATATAAACAACAGCTGTTTCGAACATCGGTTTTATTTCAATTCGAAAATAACTAAATCGACTAGATTTTATGACACCAAATGGATCCAATATTAGTTTTCAAAAACTACAAAAGGCAAAACCGACTTGGATTCTATGACACCCCTGAATATTTAACTGTTTTTGTTAAAATATTATTTGAATTAGGAGAATCCTTTAGCATTTTATTTTTCATCCACTAATTGTTATGTAACCCTTGAATTCATGCCAACACAATTGACACATTAAAAATACTACCCACAAAAATGCATTCATTATTCTTTAGGTTTGTAACATGTATTATGAAAAGGTAATGCTTTTTAATGTCTATGTGTGTGTTAAAATTTGGGAGAATGCATATCTGGAAAAGAATTAAATCATTTTTATTTTCAATTTTTCCCTACAAATTTGGGATCATACCTTTTTGGGATCATGCTTTTTGTTGGTCCTTTCATTTGTATTGCTTTTCAAACGAATGGTTGGACGGACAGAATGAGTGTGTGCACGTTTCCTCATCTACATCCCAGAGTATAAGTAGACTGTAATGTGAAAATGTATGTACGTATGTACGAATGATTGGACGGACAGAATGAGTGTGTGTAACATGTAATTGTATGATCGTTTTTTTTTAATAGTAAATTCTTGACACGCACTGCTCATGATCACAAGTAGAAGAAGTAGAAATATAAACTAATAAGAAAGGGTAGGTTGGTTGTGCGGTTGTTTTTAATTTGATGAGAAAGAAATGTATAGTTGTTGTTATGCGTCTCCACGTCACATATGTAATGCGGTTCTATTTTTTTTAACTGTTCGACTACCTACATGTAACGAGTCATATACATATTTAATAACAGACCCATGTAGGCCGATATACCATATGTATAAATTTCAAATACAGAAGTTAAGAGACATGAATATCTGTTTACCCGCTAGCTCTACACTAAGTTTCGTTGCTTCTCAACCCGATTTGACGCATTAACATATAACACACTCTACATGTCACCAGAAAAATAAAGCAAAAAAAAATATAAAAGAAAGTATTTTAAACAAATGAAACGATGGCAAGATGAAGATGCCAACGTAGGGTACACTTTTCCCATCCCTTTATTATAAGAACACCAATGACAGATATAATACCCCTAGTTTTAGATCTGTCCCATAAAAAAAAATACAAAGGCTACTTATATGCTCACATCCCAGTCTAGGTCATCCTTCCCCATTTAAAATTTTAATGATTCATATTTACAGAATACAAACAAACAAATTTATTATAATAAAATAGAAAAAAAAAATGAAATTAACATAAATCATATAATATCTTTACTCGGTAAGTTTAAAGAGCAAACTAAAGTTTTTTTAATTCTTAAATGCATTATGATTGAGAAATAAACAATAAATACGGATAGAGGGACAAAACTGAATTGGACCGACTATATTATATTACTTAATGAAATAGTAAAATTTAAAGAGAAAAATATGAATAAAATTTTATAATCATCACTTACAGATCATGGTTATCCACAGCAATTGAGATGATGGGCCCAGCAGTCAATGTGTGTTGTTTTTGTTATCTAAATTTTGTTTCAGGGATGATTAGTAAAGATTATTCATATATCTTACAAATGTAAAGGTTTAACAAAAAAAAAATTCAATTAAAAAAAAAAGTATTAAAAAAATAACAATATTCAATTTTAATGCAAATAATTACAAAATTAGTTTAGCAAATTTAAAGCATTTAAAAATTAAATTTAATTCATTAGAGACATTTTGATGTTACATATTTAATTAATATTTTAGGTTATAATTTACAAGTTTATGAGGAACTCCTTTCAGATTATAATTACAAATAATTATACAAAATTAAAAGTATGCAGCATTAGTTTAATTCGATCATTTAATTTTAAATTCGGTATCGTTATTTTATAAATTGAACGTTTTGGCTTTGGGTTATGGTTGAAACAAATGATAATGAGTTTTAATGCAGTTTAAATAAAAATTACATTCTTTAAAAATTAAAGATTTAAATCAATTTTAGATTCAAATAAACTTTAGAATTTAAGAAATTCTTTTAAACCAAAAAATAACCTTTTTAGAAATTGTTATAAATAAAATATGAAAAGGAAAAGGTTCACGTGATTATTTGCAAATCCATAAACTTCTCGAAACTTCTTTGGACAGTCAAGTTGAGTCCTGTTGACTCTGGCCTATGGTTCGTGGAAGATGTAACCCATAAAATTTTCCAAAGATAGATGATTTGATGGCACGATAGTAAAATTATTCTTTGTGGTCTTCTAATTTCTTTCTCATTTCTTTTTTTTTTAATATTTTACATTTCCTCTTTTTATAATAAAAAAAAAACAATTTGCTCTCTTTTTTTTTTGATGTACTTCCAAAGTTCTGCACTTTTTGAGTTTTGTTTCACCACTGATTCTTCTGCCAGACATCATAATCTAATAAACCTACTTCAATTCCAATGCAAAATGTTATTTCAATGGAATATGCAAAGCCTACTTCAATTCCAATATAAAATAAAAATTCAATGGAATATGCAAAGCCTACTCCAATTCCAATTTAAAATATCATTTATATATTCAAGATAGAGAGGGATGAATATATATCCATTGGTAATATTATATGTATACTGGAATTATAAATAACGGAACTAGACATAAGTCTCTCATGATATAAAAAAAAATGTAATGATACAGTGTAAACATTACAGTATGTAGCAAAAGTTGTGTAATAAAAAGAAAGCAACTAGAAGTTAATTTGTACAGGAAAAAAAATATTGTTTTTTTTTTTTCGTAAAATCGTAACAAACCTGCTTCGCTCATTGATTAACCAAGAAATGACGAACAGGAAAAGATATTACTTGTTCATTCTTTAGTTGTTAGCATATTGAGAGAGGAAAAAAGATCAAAATACGTGTGGCTCGACCCACGATAGCCGGGCAAATCTATGAAGATTTAAGATCAGATGTGTGATATCGGCCTACATAAACGCCTTTAAGATCTTCTATATCATATAAATTATTACCAATCTTTTCTTTTATCTTGCATTTAATAAACTTTGGAAGGAATTTCCTATTTATTGCTTTCGGCATATTGCTTAAAACATGGTTTTTTCTAAAGACAATTGCACCCTTTTTAAATTGAATCGGCCTTGTTCTAAAATTATACGTTTTACTGGCCTTTTCATGAGCTATAGTTAAATTTTTCCTTACAGTGCTCCTAACTTTTTGAAGAGTATCTGCGTTACTCAAAATCATACAATCTTCACCGGATAGACATCCTAATTTATCTAATATTTTATATGTAGAACCATGCTGAATCATGTTCTGTCCAAAGCATGCATAATAAGGTGAACATTTTATGGACGAATGGTAATCGCTGCGCAAAATGGATAATATTTGAGGAATAAACTTATCCCAGTCGCCATGATCCTTGTGATCTTTTAAAAAGAACCTAATTTTCGTTAAAATCTCTCTATTAGCTCGCTCTGAAGCATTAGATTGCGGTGCATAGAAACCAGTTTTGATGTGTTGAATATCATATAAACCAAAAAATTCAACCATTTCTTTGGAGACAAATTGCTTGCCATTATCACTATGGATAAATCTTGGCACGCCAAATGTAGGAAAAATTTCATTTTGAAAGTAGGAAATAACACTAGCGGATGTTGCTGCTTTTAATGGCTTTAAGAAAATAAATTTTGTAAAATGATCCAAACATACAAATATAACAGAATTTTTAACTTTGGTATAAGGGTAGGGTCCCAAAAAGTCACAATATAATCTCTCAAAGGGTCTATTAGTTGAAAATTGATTACCCATTGGTGGTTTTGAAATTCTGTTTGAAGATTTTATCGTTTTACATGTTTCGCAATTACTAACATACTCTTTTACATCAATGACCATTGTTGGCCAGAAATATTTCTGACGTGCTCTTGCGAGTTTTTTTGTAAATCCCCCGTGACAAGCTGTGGGTGTATCATGGGCAGCTTTTAAGATCTTTCCAGACATTGACTTAGGAATCCACAAACGCCATAAATTCCCTTCTTCTGCACCATTTTGCCTAAAGTGTATTCGTTTATATACTAAACCCTCATTCGATAAGTGAAGATCTGGAAAACAATCCTTCTTACTGGAAACTAAATCTATTATTTTCCTATATTCATCACTCTGAAAATCTGGAGCTTTTAAATCAATATCATGTGCTATGTCGATTGGAACAATTTCTTCTACATCCATTCGGGAAAGAACGTCAGGGACAATATTCAAAGAACCTTTACGATGTTCTATTTTAAAATTATAACGTTGTAACTTAAGACTCCATCTAGCCAATCTACCGCTGAGATCTTTTTGTGACATTAACCATTTTAATGAAGCGTGATCTGTTATAATTCGGAACGGAAGTCCTTCAATATATGGTCTAAATCGATTTACACAGACTACTGCTGCCATACATTCGAGTTCTGTTACAGTGTAATTGCGTTGGCATTTATTTAATTTTTGAGATACAAAAGCTATAGGATGTTCTTTTCCGAAGTCATCTAATTGAAATAAAACACCACCTACGCCTACTTTCGAAGCATCACATTGTATGATAAATTCACGACTGAAATTAGGCTGAGCTAAAACAGGAGCGGTTGATAAGGCATCCTTTAATTTCTCAAAAGAAAGTTTTGCCTCATCTGTTAACCTGAATGGTTTAGAACTTTTTCCTAAACAGTCAGTCAAAGGTCCAGCTAAATCAGCAAAGTTGCTTATAAATGATCTGTACCAATTAGCCATACCAATAAATCTTCGAACCTGTCTTGGCGTTTTTGGTATAGTAAAATCTCTAATTGAAGCCACCTTATCTGGGTCAACCTTTAGACAACCATTTCCAACAATATATCCTAAATAACGTATTTCTCTTTGGCAGAATTTGCTCTTACTCACATTTATTGTTAGTTTTGCAATCCGAAGACAGTTTGCTACTTCACCTAAAAGTTTCATGTGAGATTCAAAATCGGAGCTACATATCAATAGATCATCTAAGTAAATAAAGACATTATCTCGCAGACGAGAAGGTATAACCTTATCCATAAGTCTACTCATAGTCTGAGGACCATTACAAAGCCCAAAAGGCATGTATTTGTAATGATACAATGGTTTTCCTGGCACCACAAAAGCAGTCTTCTCTTTTGAGGATTCTGTTAATCTAATTTGAAGAAATGCATCTTTAAGATCAATACCGGTTATAAAGTAAGTGTCTTTCAATCTGCTGAGTAACCCGTTTATATGAGGTAGAGGATAAGAATCCTTTTTTGTAACAACATTGAGCTTACGCGAATCTATATAAAGACGAACTTTCCCTGGTTTCCTTACTAAAACAACTGGCGAACACCAAGGTGAATTGGATTCTTCAATCACTCCCATATTTAAAAGTCTCTCTATTTCACGAAATGCTTCCTCCTGTCGAGGTGGAGATAATGGATAATGCTTGCATTTAATAGGAACTGCATCAACCTAATCCGAGCTTTTCGAATGACGGAAATTGTTTTATTGTATTTTCCAAAGTAATCTGCTGTTGAGGACTAAGATCATGAAATTTTAAATTCCTATTAAGATTGGAGAAATTTGCTTCAATTGAAGATAAGGCTGGTATAATATCAGGAGCCAATGCAAATTCTCGCCAGAAATTTGTACCAAAGTATGCTTCTTGGGTAAGAGAAGGCGCTAAATAAAAATCTATATTCTTTGTTACGTTCTTGAAATTAATCGGTAAAGTACAGTAACCAATCACTCTTTGAGTAGCACCACTAGCCGTTGATAATTCTGATCTCATTGGTTTACAAGCAATCATGTTCTTCTCTAGAAATTCTAAACAATTTCTTCCTAGTACAGATACATTCGCACCTGAATCCAATAAGCCTATCAAATAATCCTCAAAAACCTTAACTTTTGCAAATGGACGATCATCAGAGCCAGGTAAAATTGTTGATGCAACAAGCTTACGAAAATATTTCCGCTTTCCGAACCGTTCTCTACATTTCAAAATTTTCTTAGATGGGTATTTCTGAAAGGAACAAAGCTTACTGTAGGTTTTGTAATGACAAATGTTTTCTTGTTTTTTCGTGACATCACACCAAGTAGTTTCAGAATCATTTTCTGTAGTACAAGCAAGAGAAGTTAATTTAAAATCAGTTTCTAAATTAGACTCGGGGTCTATTGAGATGGACGAGTGTCCCCGGTAGCCATTTCGCCCGTTTGTCGGTTTCCCTGAAAGTTATGTTGGTTAGGACATGAAGGCGTCAAATATCCTTTCTGACCACATTTAAAGCAAAAAGGTTTAATAATTTCCTTTCCACAATAGATATAAGAATGACCATAGGATAGACAATTCCAACATTTGATTTTCGAATAATCTCCTTTATCGAAATGTTTTGATAATTTCAGAGCCTCGATCTGGGGATCTGTATGCTCAAAATCGGTTTCCTTTTCATCAGGTAAACTAATTTCGCTAACGTTTCTCATTTGACCTCCAACAGGTGCACTCGATCTGTTGTCACGTAGAATTTTTTCAGCTTTGCGGGCGAGATCTCTGAAATCATTTAAAGATCTACAATCCGAACTGAACAATAAAAATCTTAAATTTGGTAATATATTCCTCTTCATTATATCAAGAAGAGTGAAATCAGGTAGCGGATTTTGAAGCCTCATATTCATTGCTACAACTGCGCTATGGAAATCATCATAGGTCTCTTTATAATGTTGTTTACGGAGAGATATCTTTAAAATAACATCATGTTCAGATTCCGGAACACCAAATTCCTTGGTCAGAGCATGCTTTAAAATAGAATAAGATACTTGTCGATTTTGTTTCATAAATAACCAGTACCACTGATCTGCCTTTCCTTCAAGAAGTACATGAAAATTAGATAAAAGGTGTTCGTTTGAACATCGTGTACGAGAGGCTAACGTTTCAACCGTAAAAAGAAAATCTGAAACACAGCTACTGCCATCATATACTATTTTCCACTTTTCAAGTTTAATGTTAGTGTCACCATTCGAATAAGGCCTATTAGTATCAAAAGCTATATTAGAATTCAAATTTTGGGTATTTGAATAAGCTGTATTTAATTCTTCTGCTGGTCTGTCTTGAGAATCTGCTGTATTTCCCATTTGAGATATACTGTCCCTAATAGAAGAAAGTTCTCTCCTAAACTCTTCTCTTGTAGTTCTCATGGTCTCTTCCATCAAAGATATTAGCACATCAAGCGGAGAATTAGAATTATTTTCATTACCGTTTGCACTGACTGAATTACTACTCAAATTAACGTTTGGTACAGCACTAACAGCTTGAGGTAAAGAAGTCGGATTATTATTCACTGGATTAGTGTACGAGGCATTCATATTAGCTGACAAATTGGAAAAACTTTCAGCACGAGATACTTGCTGTGAAGATTCTAAATTTCTTCTTACTACTGGTGAATGTGCAACACGTGCAGTTGTGGGAGGGTCTTGCAATTCAATCGTTATATTATTCTGTGATGAATTTAAACTTCTATTACGATTGCGCGAAGAAACGTTACTTTGAGCACCACGATGTCTAGTATTCATAGCAAAATAAACTTTCTAGTGACCAAAATATTCACAACAAATAAAAATAATAATTAAAAAAAAATAATAATTATAAAAAGAGTTTTAATGTATAAATCTTAACTTAAAATTAAAGTTTTAAGCAAAGCAACCTTAAGGTATAAATAGAAGTATAAAAAAAATAATATATTCTTTTGTATGGGAAGGATAAATTGCGACAAGATGTTGAGCGTAAACCAAAGCCAATGTATTAATCAATAAACAAAGTAATTATGTTGTTAATAGCAATGGAGAATACTACCATTTAGGTGATTCTACCGACTTATTAACAATAAAAAAAAATTGTTTGTTCGAAGTTAAAGTATCTTGTTAATAGCAATATATTGTAGGATACCTCTATCCAGGTGATTTTATTGACTTATTAACATTAAAAAAAAAAACAAAAATTATGTTAATAGCAAAGTAAAATACCTTCGTCTGGATAACCTTACAGACTTATTAACAATTACATCAAGTTGTTTTATAATCTTCTTGAATGTCATAAGATATATAATCAAAATCTTATGTCTCTTCAAAAAAATTTAACATTTAAATGATTTACTGGAATCAATAATTTCGTATTGCCGCAAATAGATTTAAGAATTATTTATTCATGATAAAACTATGACTTACAATTGAAAATGTACTGATCCAGGGCAATTAAACCATATAAACCATATAAAGTTGTTGAAAATGATTGTTACATAAAAGTAACAGGAGTATTTCAACTTGACAGAAACCTAAATACCATCTTTTACTTTTTTCGTTGGGCGCCATATATGTTATGCGATGTAGCCCAACCTAAGTATTACAATTTAGCCATTTAAATAGAATTAGGCTCTGCTTTTTCGTTGGGCGCCATATATGTTATGCGTCTCCACGTCACATATGTAATGCGGTTCTATTTTTTTTAACTGTTCGACTACCTACATGTAACGCGTCATATACATATTTAATAACAGACCCATGTAGGCCGATATACCATATGTATAAATTTCAAATACAGAAGTTAAGAGACATGAATATCTGTTTACCCGCTAGCTCTACACTAAGTTTCGTTGCTTCTCAACCCGATTTGACGCATTAACATATAACACACTCTACATGTCACCAGAGTGTGCAAAAAAAAAGCAAAAAAAATATAAAAGAAAGTATTTTAAACAAATGAAACGATGGCAAGATGAAGATGCCAACGTAGGGTACACTTTTCCCATCCCTTTATTATAAGAACACCAATGACAGATATAATACCCCTAGTTTTAGATCTGTCCCATAAAAAAAAATACAAAGGCTACTTATATGCTCACATCCCAGTCTAGGTCATCCTTCCCCATTTAAAATTTTAATGATTCATATTTACAGAATACAAACAAACAAATTTATTATAATAAAATAGAAAAAAAAATTAAATTAACATAAATCATATAATATCTTTACTCGGTAAGTTTAAAGAGCAAACTAAAGTTTTTTAATTCTTAAATGCATTATGATTGAGAAATAAACAATAAATACGGATAGAGGGACAAAACTGAATTGGACCGACTATATTATATTACTTAATGAAATAGTAAAATTTAAAGAGAAAAATATGAATAAAATTTTATAATCATCACTTACAGATCATGGTTATCCACAGCAATTGAGATGATGGGCCCAGCAGTCAATGTGTGTTGTTTTTGTTATCTAAATTTTGTTTCAGGGATGATTAGTAAAGATTATTCATATATCTTACAAATGTAAAGGTTTAACAAAAAAAAAATTCAATTAAAAAAAAAAGTATTAAAAAAATAACAATATTCAATTTTAATGCAAATAATTACAAAATTAGTTTAGCAAATTTAAAGCATTTAAAAATTAAATTTAATTCATTAGAGACATTTTGATGTTACATATTTAATTAATATTTTAGGTTATAATTTACAAGTTTATGAGGAACTCCTTTCAGATTATAATTACAAATAATTATACAAAATTAAAAGTATACAGCATTAGTTTAATTCGATCATTTAATTTTAAATACGGTATCGTTATTTTATAAATTGAACATTTTGGCTTTGGGTTATGGTTGAAACAAATGATAATGAGTTTTAATGCAGTTTAAATAAAAATTAGAATTTAAGAAATTCTTTTAAACCAAAAAATAACCTTTTTGGAAATTGTTATAAATAAAATATGAAAAGGAAAAGGTTCACGTGATTATTTGCAAATCCATAAACTTCTCGAAACTTCTTTGGACAGTCAAGTTGAGTCCTGTTGCCTCTGGCCTATGGTTCGTGGAAGATGTAACCCATAAAATTTTCCAAAGATAGATGATTTGATGGCACGATAGTAAAATTATTCTTTGTGGTCTTCTAATTTCTTTCTCATTTCTTTTTTTTTTAATATTTTACATTTCCACTTTTTATAATACAAAAAAAACAATATGCTCTCTTTTTTTTTTGATGTACTTCCAAGCTTCTGCACTTTTTGACTTTTGTTTCACCACTGATTCTTCTGCCAGACATCATAATCTAATAAACCTACTTCAATTCCAATGCAAAATGTTATTTCAATGGAATATGCAAAGCCTACTTCAATTCCAATATAAAATAAAAATTCAATGGAATATGCAAAGCCTACTCCAATTCCAATTTAAAATATCATTTATATATTCAAGATAGAGAGGGATGAATATATATCCATTGGTAATATTATATGTATACTGGAATTATAAATAACGGAACTAGACATAAGTCTCTCATGATATAAAAAAAAATGTAATGATACAGTGTAAACATTACAGTATGTAGCAAAAGTTGTGTAATAAAAAGAAAGCAACTAGAAGTTAATTTGTACAGGAAAAAAAAATATTGTTTTTTTTTTTCGTAAAATCGTAACATTGTGCCTGTGGGTTTTTTTCACGCATAAGTATAAGTAATATCTGTTTCCACATAATTGAATTTACTGATTGATCTACAACACCCCAGAGTATAAATAGACTTGTTTTAAGGATTTAGAATTTTTTTAGTTTTAGTGTTTTAAATAAATGAAATTATACAATAATGAGATTAATTAAAACAAATTAGTTTTTATTTTTTGAAAATTTTATTAGATATTTCTTTTTTTCAGATTTTTACAGATTCGAACTTAAAAATACGTTTATACAGATTAAATAACTTAAGTGTTAACAAATATTGTGTATAGAATGTTTGACATCGACAAATGTTCAAAGATTGTGAATAAGTATTTTCACAATAATACAAACGTATGACATATTAATACATAAAAATGGATTACTTATTTTACTAATGTTACATATTCTTAGTTCATTTATAAGTTTCATAAATAAATCTATATGTTTTATTAATAGTTCTTCCAATACAGCTGATGTTAGCATTTTTGTTCCCCTTCTTTAAAAATTTAATAGTAGGTTGTGTTAGTGCGGGACGATGTACTCTGAATTATTTCATTTTAATTTATATTTATTGAATAAAAATTTTAAACACAAGTGTCCACAATTAAATGTATTAAATTTTTGTTTTCGTTCATAATTATATTCAATAGAAAATTTTAAGTAGTTGACAATCTCAAGTGGTGGTTGTAAGTTTCCAAAGTTATCAAAGTATTCTTTATAGTTGTGGTTTTTATAATATGCTACCCAATGTGTTCCCATACCATTTGAATCATCTAAGTTAACAATGCCACATTCTTGTTTGAATGGTTTTTTAGGTAAAGAATCACGCATGAAAACACCCCTAAAGTGTTTGAGATGTCTTCCATATTTATTCAAATCCAAATCTGTTAATGGGCGATTGGGTAGGTTATCTAATAGTTTTTTGGAGCTGGATTATAGTAGAGACCATATCCAGTTTTATATGGTTTGAGGTACAACCCTTTACCCATTGCAATTGATTCCATATATCTATTATGACGGTTAGCTTCAGCCAATTGTTCTTTTCTATTTTTGATAGCATTTACTGCTTTGACAATAGCGGATCCTCCACTTGCCAAACCACCAAGCGCTGACAATGCTGTTAGTACGGGAATAAGTGGAAGAAATCCTCCAATTTTCGGTACAGGTATAACTCTCCGTATTTTAATGTTTGCTCGCTTTTTCTCTTTAAAATTTGAATGAATAGCCTTTTGAGCTATTTTAACAGCATCATTTATATCAAGGGGTTTCTGTTCTTTCAATTGTTTTAAAGTTTTTCTCACAGTAGCTGTGAATAATTTCTTATTACACTTATTCATTTTTCCTATTCTCGTTCTTTTCGAATTCTTTCTTTTCTTATGTCTCTGCTCCTTCAAACCTAATCCAAATTTCACTTTAGTTTTCATAGCGTTTGTCACAAACCACGCGTTAGCACGTTCTTTAATATCACTATCTTTAGATTTAACTCGTTGCCAGGCTTTTTCAGCTAATATTTGATCTGCTTGATGTCTTGTGTCTATATCTCTTGATTGTGAATATGCAATATCATGCTCTCTACAAGCTGCGTCTAATAAATTTATACCCTTATCTCCTCTTGCTAAACGTTTTTCAAGTTTTGTACCAGGTCCACAAAACTGATAACCAGGTAGATGTAATTCAACAGGTACTTTATTTATTAAGTTGTTTACAAATCCTCTTCTCATCTTACACTGGCTGGGGTTTTGTTTTGACTGTAGATTATAACAAACTTTTTTTCGTTACTTTTATACCTCTTCGCAAAAATAGCTGAAATCAAGACGATCTCTTATATATACAGCAATTTATATGATTTCAGTATGTTAGTTTTTTTTGATATTGATTTTCATCTGCTTTGTATCTAATCACGATCTACTTTACATCTGATCACGATCTGCTTTCTATCTGGTCACGATCTACTTTTTTGGTTTTTGGTTTTGTCTATTTTATTTTAATTTTTTTTTTATTATTTTTTTTTTGACATTACCATGTTTTAGGTAAACATGTTCTACCTCAATGTTTAAATTGTTTATTTGATCAGCTAGATCATCATGTATTTATGTTATATACATACATATATATATATATTTTTTTTTTGTTTTTATGATTATATTTATTAAAACTTTCTCCAAATTTATTAATATAAGACATTTCTTTCACTCTTCTAATAAATTATGTTAGCTTCTTTAAGTTCTTCGATAATAGAGATTATTTCGTTTTGATGATTGTTGTGACCAGAACCTTCCGATGAAAGAAGTAAACGTAGTCTGTCTACTAGTTCATTAGGATCATCCCAATGTATGTAATTTGATCTCAGATTATTTTGTAATTTTAGCATTAAACCACTGCCTTTTGTTAAAATGTTTGTTGTTGTTTCGAATAAACGTTTAATAATTCGTATATATTTGAAGGCTCGTGTTCCTTTCACTTGTTCATTAGGTTCATAGCGACGTTTATGTGCATTGGTATGAATTAAAATCTCTTTATATTTTTTCAAATCATTTTTAGAATAATGGAGAGCTTTTTTATGAAATACTAGTTCAAATAATCCAGGCGTCATTTCCAATTTCATATTCCCTATCTACATAGCATTATCTCTATTAAATATTAATTTTTCCTTGCCATATCTCCAACTACCGTCTACATCTTGATTAAAACCATAAATTTTATGCAATTGCTTATTATTAATAAGTGTTTGTACGCTTATGCCTTAAACATTGTTTTCTTTTCAAGTTCTTGATACATGTACTTGATACAGGTCTATTATGGTCATAGTTTTTTTCATCATCATTATCATCAGTTGAAATATTTTCATACTGAAAATCGTTATTATCACCGTTTACATCATCGTACTCATCGTCATCATCAATAGTGTTGTCTATATCCTTATGCTTATCTTCAAGTTTTCCGATGATTTCATTATCACCATTTACGTCATAATAATCGTCATCATCATCAATAGTGTTGTCTGTATCCTTATGCTTATCTTCGAGTTTTCCAATGATTTCATTATCACCATTTACGTCATAATAATCTTCCTCATCATATATAGTGTTGTCTACATCCTTATGCTTATGTTCAAGTTTTGGGATGTTTTCATTATCATCATTTACATCATCATAATCGTCGTCATCATTAATAGCGTTGTCTATATCCTTATGTTTATCTTTAAGTTTTCCAATGATTTTTTTAAGTGGTTTTGTTATTGGTTGAAAGGTATCTTCTAATAAATTAACTCTATCTATTTGATTCAGTTTAATATTTTTTAACTTTTTCTTTAGAACAGCCCTTGTCTTTACAAGATCTTCCAACACATTATTATGATAATTTTTAGACATTATAATAATTTTTTTAATTGATTTTGATCTGGTTATGATCTGTTTGCTATCTGATTATGATCTGTTTTGTATCTGCTCACGAACTGCTTTATATCCGATCAGGAACTGCTTGCTATCTGGTCACGATCTGATTTATACCTGATCACGGTCTGCTTGATGGCTTGTGTCTATATCCTTTGATTTTGAGTACGAGTGTTTTCTACAATCTGCAGCCAATAAATTATTCCTTTATTTCCTTTATTCTTGCTATTCGTTTTTGAAGTTTTGTATCAGGTCCACAAAACTGATAACCAGGTGGATGTAATTTAACATATAATTTGTTTATTAAGTTGTTTACAAATCTTCTTCCAATCTTACACTGATTAGGTTTTTTTTTTTCTTTTGACTGTAGTTTATAACCATTTTTTTCATTAGTTTCATACTCCTTCGCATGAAACACTATGCCAGCAAGCTATACAATCTGTACTAGCTATACTAGCAAGCTATACAATCTGTACTAGCTATACTAGCAAGCTATACAAGCTGTACTAGCTACACTAGCAAGCTATACAATCTGTACTAGCTATATTAGCAAGCTGTACTAGCTATACTAGCAAGCTATACAATCTGTACTAGCTATACTAGCAAGCTGTACTAGCTATACTAGCAAGCTGTACTAGCTATATTAGCAAGCTGTACTAGCTATACTAGCAAGCTATACAAACTGTACTAGCTATACTAGCAAGCTGTACTAGCTTTACTAGCAAGCTATACAATTTGTACTAGCTATACTAGCAAGCTATACAATCTGTACTAGCTATACGAGCAAGCTATACAAACTGTACTAGCTATACTAGTAAGCTATACAAACTGTACTAGCTATACTAGCAAGCTGTACAATCTGTACTAGATATACAAGCTACACCTGCTATACCAGCTACACCAGCTACACCAGCTGTACCAGCTATACCAGCTACACCAGCTATACCTGCTATACCAGCTACACCAGCTATACCAGCTATATCAGCTATACCTGCTACACCAGCTACACCAGCTATATCAGCTATACCTGCTACACCAGCTATAAAAGCTATACCAGCTATACCTGCTATACCAGCTATACCAGCTATATCAGCTATATCAGCTATACCTGATATATTGCTGGTAAGCCAGCCAGTGTAAGATGAGAAGAGGATTTGTAAACAACTTAATAAATAAAGTACCTGTTGAATTACATCTACCTGGTTATCAGTTTTGTGGACCTGGTACAAAACTTGAAAAACGTTTAGCAAGAGGAGATAAGGGTATAAATTTATTAGACGCAGCTTGTAGAGAGCATGATATTGCATATTCACAATCAAGAGATATAGACACAAGACATCAAGCAGATCAAATATTAGCTGAAAAAGCCTGGAATAAAGCATAATATTATCTGAAATCAAATTATATACATTGGGATGATCCTAATGAACTAGTTGACAGACTACGTTTACTTCTTTCATCGGAAGGTGTTGGTCACAACAATCATCAAAACGAAATAATCTCTATTATCGAAGAACTTAAAGAAGCTAACATAATTTATTAGAAGAGTGAAGGAAATGTCTTATATTAATAAATTTGGAGAAAGTTTTAATAAATATAATCATAAAAACAAAAAAAATATATATATATATATATGTATGTATATAACACAAATACATGATGATCTAGCTGATCAAATAAACAATTTAAACATTGAGGTAGAACATGTTTACCTAAAACATGGTAATGTCAAAAAAAAAATAATAAAAAAAAAATTAAAATAAAATAGACAAAACCAAAAACCAAAAAAGTAGATCGTGACCAGATAGAAAGCAGATCGTGATCAGATGTAAAGTAGATCGTGATTAGATACAAAGCAGATGAAAATCAATATCAAAAAAAACTAACATACTGAAATCATATAAATTGCTGTATATATAAGAGATCGTCTTGATTTCAGCTATTTTTGCGAAGAGGTATAAAAGTAACGAAAAAAAGTTTGTTATAATCTACAGTCAAAACAAAACCCCAGCCAGTGTAAGATGAGAAGAGGATTTGTAAACAACTTAATAAATAAAGTACCTGTTGAATTACATCTACCTGGTTATCAGTTTTGTGGACCTGGTACAAAACTTGAAAAACGTTTAGCAAGAGGAGATAAGGGTATAAATTTATTAGACGCAGCTTGTAGAGAGCATGATATTGCATATTCACAATCAAGAGATATAGACACAAGACATCAAGCAGATCAAATATTAGCTGAAAAAGCCTGGCAACGAGTTAAATCTAAAGATAGTGATATTAAAGAACGTGCTAACGCGTGGTTTGTGACAAACGCTATGAAAACTAAAGTGAAATTTGGATTAGGTTTGAAGGAGCAGAGACATAAGAAAAGAAAGAATTCGAAAAGAACGAGAATAGGAAAAATGAATAAGTGTAATAAGAAATTATTCACAGCTACTGTGAGAAAACCTTTAAAACAATTGAAAGAACAGAAACCCCTTGATATAAATGATGCTGTTAAAATAGCTCAAAAGGCTATTCATTCAAATTTTAAAGAGAAAAAGCGAGCAGACAAAATTGGAGGATTTCTTCCACTTATTCCCGTACTAACAGCATTGTCAGCGCTTGGTGGTTTGGCAAGTGGAGGATCCGCTATTGTCAAAGCAGTAAATGCTATCAAAAATAGAAAAGAACAATTGGCTGAAGCTAACCGTCATAATAGATATATGGAATCAATTGCAATGGGTAAAGGGTTGTACCTCAAACCATATAAAACTGGATATGGTCTCTACTATAATCCAGCTCCAAAAAACTATTAGATAACCTACCCAATCGCCCATTAACAGATTTGGATTTGAATAAATATGGAAGACATCTCAAACACTTTAGGGGTGTTTTCATGCGTGATTATTTACCTAAAAAACCATTCAAACAAGAATGTGGCATTGTTAACTTAGATGATTCAAATGGTATGGGATCACATTGGGTAGCATATTATAAAAACCACAACTATAAAGAATACTTTGATAACTTTGGAAACTTACAACCACCACTTGAGATTGTCAACTACTTAAAATTTTCTATTGAATATAATTATGAACGAAAACAAAAATTTAATACATTTAATTGTGGGCACTTGTGTTTAAAATTTTTATTCAATAAATATAAATTAAAATGAAATAATTCAGAGTACATCGTCCCGCACTAACACAACCTACTATTAAATTTTTAAAGAAGGGGAACAAAAATGGTAACATCAGCTGTATTGGAAGAACTATTAATAAAACATATAGATTTTTTCTTTCTTTATTTCTTTCCATGTATCTTCCATCATTACCATACAAATTAAATTTACTTTCGTCTGTAAAAATTACGCGATTCCAATATTCCATGGAATATTCCATGCAAAGTATGGAGGAAGCCCAACCAAGAATTAAATGACGCGAATCTTTGTCCTACATTTAAACATGGGGGTGGCTCAGTCTTAGTATGGGGGTGTATGAGTGCTGGCGCTGTTGGAAATTTACAGATTATAGATGGCATTATGGACCACAAAAAATATATCGACATTTTACAAACGCATTTGGTCCCCAGCGTACAAAAAATGGGTCTTCCGCCAAATTATATTTTTACCCAGGACAACGATGCCAAACATACCGCCAAAAATACTAAGCTATGGCTGTCGTACAACGTTCCAACATGGATGGAAACACCTCCTCAATCTCCAGATATTAACGCAACTGAAAATCTCTGGGAACTCTTGGACAGAAAAATTAGGGAAAGGCAAATTGGGAACAAAAATGATTTAATACAGGCTTTTCAAGAAGAATGGGCAAATATATCATCGGAGGTGACCCAAAATTTGGTCAGTTCTATTCCAAGAAGATTAGAATCCATAATTAAAAATAAGGGAGGTCAAACAAAATATTGAAAATATTGTTTGAAGTGATTTTTATAAATTAACTATAAGTGAGCACTCAATTTTTGGAGGTGAAAAATAAGTTTTATTTTTGTGTTTGTTTTTTTATAGAATAATATGAATTTTTTTTAAGTTGTTAAGTATTGAATATTAAACTATAATAAATGGTGAATATAAAAATAAATTTTGTTTTTAAAATACTTATTTTTTTTAATAAAAACATGTGTTAACAAAATCAAAGTAGCTGTGAGCACTCAGTTTTAGGAGTCACTGTATAATGCTCCGCATTACAATTGTAATAATATTTGCATAAATATTCTCCAAATGGCAACTGGAATAACACCGAAGAGTGACAAGGGAGTTAGAGAAGTGCAGTTAAAGTGACATGACATGCCAGAAATTATTTCTGGGTTTCAAAATTATTTGTAAAATGCAAAATGATTATGAAGTAGTTTTTAATGTTTTTTTGAAACTAAAGAGTAGACTACAAATACAGAAATGTTTCACTTCTTCCGACAGGGGCTTTCGAAATCGAATTGTCATTTATTCAGCCAGCTTTGCAAAATGGCCATGAAAAACATGTACAAATAATGAAAACCGTTTTATTGAAAATAAGTTTCTGTTTGGGCAACAAGCCGTACGTCGACAAGGCCCTAGATCTGCCGAAAACATTGTCGTTTTCCTTAAGAGTATGCAGGGGAATTTGAAGCAGTTGCAATCACGTCATTAAAAAAATCTCGAACTTACGCAGGCCAAAACTTAGCGAGTTTTGCTTTGTGACTTATACCTGCACGCGTACAAAATTAAACTCAACCAGGAGCTGAAGACAAACGGCCAACGCTTCAGAGCCTCTGGAGTACTTGGCAACTGAATATAATTTCCGCAAGCCTCCGTATCATATACCCGTCGCGCTGGACCATCCTCCTCCAATCAAACCATATGGCCGAGCCAGCGCAGCCGATGGATGTTAATACGCTGCACAACGTCCATGTCGTTGAGGAGCTGATACAGTTCACTGCTGAATCGGATGCGGAAATCATCGCCAACTCGCACTGGACCGAAGATCAAGGCAGCTGTATCACTGTTTAATAGGGTCCATTCCTCTGCACCATAAAGAAATACGGTAAGAATGAGCGTCTTGTATTAGTTTAGTCTTACGAGAGAGGTCTCAGCTACTCAATTGCCTATTGAGACCATAGTAGCACCAGCTGGCAAGGATGATCCTGCACTTAATCTCCGGACTGACATGAATTTTGGTGGTAACGGCGGAGACAAGATAAATAAATTCCTTGACTATATCGAAAATATAGTTATAGCCTGTAATCTGTTATCTAATACGCCGCATGTCCCTAGTTGCTGACAAAATATACTTCGTTTTGCCCTTACTTACTGGCCGTTTTAATAGATTCCCGTTCAATACCACTAAAGGCAGTAGTAACATCTCGCTTGGTACGCCATATGATGTCAATGTCGTCAGCCTACGCAAGCAACTGGAAGCTTTTTGGCGATGCGCTCCAGTCTTCCGCAGAATACTCCATGACGAAGTTGAAGGGGTCGAATGCTAAGGGATCGCCTTGTCTGAAACCTCTCACGGTATTAACAGATTCGGAGAGGTCTATTACTCAACATAATTCTGCGTAGCCTTATCAGCTTTGCAGGTATACAGAGCTTAGAGATTGCGGCAAAAAGACGATTCCTTCGATATATCCGAAGGTTGCCTTATAGGCGACAAAAATAGGGTTTGTGTCGACTTGTTTTTAGTGTGTTCTCTCCGGGATTTCACGTAGTATGAAAGTCTGGTCGATGGTGGACTTGCGAGGTCTGAATCCTGAATCTCGAACAAAACGAAATATAAAAAAGTATTTCATTTGGCGACTGCCTGTCGATAGTCTTGTGTCAAATATTTTGAGGGAAATAAAATTGCCATAAAAAGTTTCCAAAAACTTGTCGTTCGCAGCCGAAGATAAACTGTAGATGCCGTCACTTATGGATAAAATAAACACAACTTGGGCGGTGTGTGAAGCTAGGTTGTAATCCTGACTAAGGGGTTATAATGACCAAGAGTTACTGAGGCTTATGCTGTTCAACAGGAATAGCTTAGCTTAATCTTGACTGAATACTACGATCACTAAACGTTCTTGTGATCCTTTTTATTATTATACCCTCTCCAACGGACATCGTGTTCAGGCAGACACAAAATATCCCAGACCCTTCTTGAACAATTGTCGCATAGACCATTTTTTTAAACCGCACTGTTTACTACTTCTTAAAGAGTCAGTCGACAAAAAACATTCACATATCAATATTCGCTTAAAGAAGAAAATAGTTTCTGTCCTTTGGCTCTTTGGTGATGCTCATAAATTTCAATCCGTAATGTTGCTACACTTCTTCTTATTATTCCTCTCTCATTGTTCAGTCAGGCAATAATTTTTATTTCATCTTTCAAGTCATATTCTTAATTCAAGAGAAAATAAAAATAAAGAAAAAGTAATCGATTCGATAATTTCTGTGTCTTTCCATTCATTTTTCTTTCTTCTCTTGGAGTTTTTTGGAGAGATTACTTGAATATAATATGAAAACAATGTTATCGATAAATTTTCTTTCTCACCATTCACTTTTATAGTACCAAAGTGTGAGCCAGCAGCGCTATACTTAAGTAGAAACAAATGAAATAAATGACTTGAGATAAAGGCGGAGCAAGGAAACAAGATAATAAAAAAGATAAAACTGAAATCAATATAAAAACCGTGTTATCGATAACATTATCACTAAAGCATAAGCCAGCTTCACTTAGTTCAAATAAAAACAAATGAAGCAAATGACTTGACACAGAGGCGGAGCAAGAAAATAAGGCAATAAAAAGCGATAAAAATTAAAAAAAAAACTCAAGTTGGTTATCGAAATGTTAACGTTCACTTGCAAACGTGTAAAATTGAAATTAAAATTAATCAGAGTTCATGGGGAAAAAGTGATAACATGAATGTAAGAATATTCCATACACAACGCCCATGTAAGACGCAATTACCGTCGCATAAAGGAAATATGAAAATGCTACTGCGTTACTCCAACTTGCTCAGGTGAAAGCTACAGAATTTGTTTTGAAGTCTATTGATGCCAGTTGAATATCATAAACCATAGACAGTAGTTTCAAGACTATTAGGTTGATTCAGAATTTGGGATGGCAGCACTGAACAGAACATTAAAAGGAGTACGCAAGGAGCTCGAGTCTGAGCAAATAATGTAAACTCTTTAAAACCGTGGACGTAATAACTGACGAACACCTGAAGCTCAAGAGTCACACGAAGTCATGCATATTGTGAACGATAGTTTCTAGCTGATTATGTTAAATGTTGATAAAATCACCGAAAGAGAGTGAAATAGGAGACTATTACATTCCAGGTTAACTAACTTAACAGTGACACTGTATGCTAGTTCTTATGAACCTACAAACTAAACTGACGTATTAAAAAGGGGGGGGGGGGGGGTAGATGGATTAGTAGAATTTATGGAGACGTCAGCTATCAACAAGCCAAGGCAGTCATTTAACTTTATTTATCGCTTCAGGCCAATGGTAGTACTTAAGAGTTAACAGTCGCCTTAGTCTAGCAGACAGGGTGTTGACTTATTCTACGAGAGCCCCAGCTCGGATATCTCGAAAAGAACAAAATATTGAAAAAAATATTTCTTTTGGCGACTCCTTCCCAGTAGTCTTCTAGCAAAAACTCTGAGAGGAAATAGCACTGCCTTGAAAAAATTCTCAAATTTTTCGTTCGAAGTCGACGCGAAATGGTAACAGAAGTTTTAATATAAACCAAGCTCTAATATTTTAAAAATTGAATGAAATTTTGGTTAAATAATATAAGATAGACATGCTTAAATTAATAACGATAATGAGATCTCATTAGGCAAAAACCAGTAATCATAGCGCAGACTCCATAAAGCATCTGCAATGTGTTGTTTATAGAAGTCGCCGTTGTCTAGTAGGTAGTATGCTGGTTTATTAGACATGAGGTAATGGTCCAAACTTTAGGTCAGATATCTGCAAAATATGAAGAAATATTTCTTCGGCGACTTAATCTCAGCAGACTTCTGGCAAAAATTCTACGAGTAAATAAAATAAAATTGCAATGAAAAAGTTTCTCAAAAATCTGTCGTTCGGAATCAACTTTAAACTGTAGATATCGCCACTCATGTGTAAATTTAACACACACTATATAGGTGGTGGGAGAAGATTGGTCGTAATTCAGACTGAAGGATTGTAATTAAGTACCAATTATGTATGTATGCGTCGGCTCCGCTATTTTCTATATTTTTTTTTAGCAGTTACAAAGGTTTTCAAAATCGTTTTCTCTCACAGCCTAGAAAAATATAGCAAACGTTGGCTTAACTATGGTTTTGATTGTTGCTGATTTGTTTGTGGCTGTTGTATTGTTTGCTGTTACCACCGCCACTGGCAATTGTCCTATACTCAAGAGTGATTACCACACAGATGAAAGCACTACAATTGAAGATAAGAAATGTTTAACACAGATATGTTAACAACAAGAGAAATGTTAAATGGTGGTAAAACAATTCGATGGCGCACGCATTGACTGTGCAGCACTTCCATTGACACAGGGAAGTCAAAAATGAAGTGATTAATAGGTTTGCTTCAAGAGACAAACAGTTTTATTGGCGTGGAATTCACACATTGCGTCCAACGTTAAAAATTTGTGTTAAATTTTTATAAAAACCGCACACTTCATACTGGTACAGTGCAGTACCGTCATATAAAAAACTAATTATTTTTAAGTCTCTGTTACATAAATTCTTTTAATTTTTAACTTTTGAGATTCTAGTTTGTTTCCATTTGTGTGGACGTGTAGTAGTTTTTTTTTTTAAATTAACAAATGATACTTCCTTTATGGCCTAAAATCAGCCACAAACGAAAAGGTGCCTTTAGATTAACACCATAACACAAGAGTTTCTGGCAAAAGAAAATAAAACGCATGCAATGTTAGAATTGGAACGAGGAAATAAAAAATAAATAAAAGTAAAACCGATTTCAGCTAAATGCACTAAGACTTCGTTAAAAAAAATGAAAATATATCAGGTGGGCCAACTATCGGTTTAAATTTAAATCATCGCTTACTTTGAATGTGGCAATACTTATATCATTATATTCTGTCACAAAATTCAGTATATTATCTCCATTGAACGCAATGAATCGATTAACGCTTGAGCAACGTTGGTATTTACTGGAATTTAATTTCCAGAACAAAGACAATTGGTCGGAAATTGCACGAAAATAGCGTACAAAATTTGGTCGGAGGGTAGGAAAAACAGTGCTCGGTACACGCAAGTTTTTTGATAAATTTAGTGAAACAGCCTTCATTGTTGATGCGCCAAAACGTGAACGTGTTCGTACAGTGCGTACACACGAAAGTATCGAAGCTGCTGCTGAGAGTGTGCGTGAGAATCCAAGAAATAAACATTTCACGCACCAGTTTATGTCAAATTTTGTGAAAAGATCTCGGTTAGACGACTTACAAAGTTTAATTGGTTCAAGAGTAGAAGCCGCATTACCATTGGATTCGTTTTGGCTTCACTAGTTGAGCCAACAAGAAACTGCACAATGATGGCAAATTTGCCAAAAAAAAATAACTTTTTTGGATGAAACTCATTTTCATCTTAGTGGGCACGTTAGTAACCAAAATTGTCGTATTTGGAGCTCAGAAAATCCACACGCGGTCTTACAGAAACCAACGCTGCCACTACGAATCACTGTTTGGTGCGAATTGTAGAGCGAAGGCATCATTGGCCCCAACCATTACTCTCAATGGAGACACCTATCACACCGTGACGACAGATTTTTTTGTACCCGCTCTTCATGGTATTAATGTAAACGACGTTTGGTTTCACCAGGATTGTGCAACTTGCCACATATCTCGTACCACAATCGATTTATTGCGTCAAACGTTCGATGGCCGTTTAAATAGAAGAAATTGTGATGTTAATTTACGGCCAAGAAGCTGCGATTTCGCATTTTGGTCTATTTTTTGTGGAGCGCGAGTCAATTGAACATTTGAAGGCCAACATCCATGATATTGCCAAGTTACGACCCCATACACTCGAAAAAGTGCACGAAAATTGATTCGATCGAATAAGGTACTGTGAGGCCAGCCGCTGCAGTCATATGAATGAAATACTATGCCACTTCTAACCGAAACAATTGTACTTCACAATAACGAATAAATTCGGAAAAATTTTAAACCGTTTTTGTTTTATTGCATATTTAAATTTAAATTGCCGTAGTCCAGTAGGTAATGTGTTGGCTTATTAGACGTAAAGCCAGTGTTCGAACCTCAGGCCAGACATTAAAACAAAATACAAAAAATATTTCTTCGCCGACTTCCTCTCAGCAGATTTCTGGTAAAAACTCTGAGAGTAAATGAAATTACCATGAAAAAGTTTCTCAAAAATCTGTCGTTTGGAGTCGACTTTAAACTGTAGGTCCCGCAACTCATGTATAAAATTAACACACACAACATAAGTGGTGTGAGGAACTAGGACGTTGTACAATGGGTCAATTCGACCTGCGGGTCTTGTCTTATTCGACAAGTACACGTCCTCTAACCTAACCTAACCTAAATTTAAACTTTTAAATGGCCCACCCTATATAAAATCCATAATGTTTTATTTCTGTTTTCACTTCTTATAAATGCTTAAATACTGCCATTATTATCATGCAAGTGGTATTATAACATGGTAATATCGTGCCGGTGTGGTGATTAATTCAGGACAAAACAAAACCCTATGAGCAACAAATCCTTAACAAGTAGTGAACGTTGTAAAAACTAGTAGTTGTGTGGAATCTACATTTCATATGGAAATTATTATTGGATGCATAGAAACCATAACACAGAAGAAGAGACTACAAAATATTTAAATAAAATCGTTTAGGTTTAAAGGCGATAATAAATAAAATTATTTCATTTATTTTAATTTTTTATGACCTGAACACTATTATTGTCTTTCGGTCATTTCCTGTTGAGGTTACAAAATACCTTTAGATTTTCAGTCAACTGTCATGTATTCCATATTGTCGAGAAGTCATCCAAAAAACCTAATTGATACAGTTGCGATTGACTTTTAAATTTGTTTCCTTCATTAAAAGATGTATTTGGCCAGTAAATTCGCATACACTAGCTACTTAGGAAAACCTCTACAAGAAAAAGGCAAACAGGCTCAAATCGTACGATCTGGGTAGTCACTTTACACCATCTCCAAGGAGATGACCATGTCCTCAAATCGCTGGTGCAGAATATCCAATGTGGTATGTAATGCCGTTCGTGTAAAAATTACATACCGTTGATATTCAACAATCCGTAACTTTTACGGAATGCATTGGAAGCAGATGATAATTTTTTTTTTGAGACCAACACTCAGGGTAGGGGTCATCTATTCATGCAGTGCTTTGTTTCGCATTGCAGAAAATTCGCATTTATAGGAGAAAGGTAGTGAGCGCCAATACTTTTTTTAAATTCTTTTTGCATTAGAAGCTCTTGCAATTTATGTGGATTAATATCGCCCCAAATTCGACAATTTTGTTTGTTCAGGTACGCGTTCATTCAGAAATGAGCCTCATTGCTGAAGATGATTTTTCGATGAAAATAAGTAGCAATTGCTAACTGATCTAGAATTCATTCAGCTAATTGCGTCTATAATCGTTTACCCTAATTTCCTTGGTCATTTGAATTCTATACGTATGCAGGCCCAAGTCCCAACGCAATATTCGCACAGTTGTGACCTTCGTAAGACCGAGTTCCAGTGAGCGACGTGAAAACGATTTACTCGACTTCTGCTGCATTCTCGTGAAAATCGTCATGAGGTACATAGTTTATATATATATGTATATTAGAATTAAACATTTTAATCAAATCAGATACAATATTAAAGTCGAAGCAGTTACTATTGCTAAGTTTTATGTAGTCTTTTTATATAATATTGCTTCTAAGGAATTGAGTTAAAATTAACTTGGCTCAATACTCTCTGTACATTAGCTGAAGAATCTGAAAATACTAATATTTCTTAATAAATTCTGTCTAGGCTGGAAATTAAAAGCTACCATCACTCATTTTCATTTCGGATTTTTTTTCCAAAAATCGAGAAGTTTAATACCATTTTCAGGAAAAAATTGTTTAAGGTTTAAACTGTCTATCCCAGTGTTGTTTATTGACACATAAGCCCAGCAATAATATTGCATCATATAAATCTATGGGTGGTGTAAATGTCAGGGAGTCAGAACCTCTTGACGTTCTGAGTATGAAAATTCTGGAACCGGCAGGCTAACCTACAGTTTCAAGCCTACCTTTACAACAAATCAAACTGATGACCTTTTTTAAACTCCTAGGGACATTATTACAACTTGCCGTTAACTGAAGGCAGGATTTTAACAGTCAGATAACTTGATTTTCACTATTATGAGTAGCCAAAATGATAAAAGTAAGCGTTAAGCTAAAGGGAAGAACATCCTACATTTAACTTTTAAAGTTAACTTTATTTTAATTTAATTTATAATCCTTAGGACTCAAATATTTTTCAGTAAATATGCTAGGCAACCACTTAAAAGACGATTTTGATTTGATTTTCATTTGCGAACTTAATTGCGAAACAAGAAAAAATTGTCAATAAAAAATAAATGCAGGTCTGTGTGGAAATGAAGCACAGAAAGACACAAGATAGTTGGAGATGTAACTTTTTAAGGTTGCATACGGAGGGCTCCATCAATACGGATAGATAGATAGATACGCCGTTCATCAAGGGATTCTCATAGATAGCCTGAACCAAATGGGCATATTCAGATGATTCACACAAACTTTGGGGAAACGGAATCGATTTGGCCAAGAAGGTATGGACCTTTTCGGGCAGGGCAGCCAACATGGGAGTATTGAAGAGACCGGGAGCAATGGTGCAAACACGGATACGTTGTTGGCAAGGTCATACCAAAGACGCCAGCTTTGGAAGCAGCAAAAGCAGCTTGACCAATTTGACCATCGTATGCGGCTACGGAAGCAGTGTTGACAATAACACCATGTTGGCCATCTTGATTTGGTTCGTTGGCACCTATAAGTCCAGCCGAGAGGCGAATAACATTAAATGTACCCACAGTGTTAACCATGATAACACGAGTAAAGTCTTCCAACCTATGTGTAGCCTTCTTGTTGAAGTTGTAGGTACAGACGGCAGTAGCAGTACCAGCACAATTGACAGCTAAATCCAAGCGGCCAAACTTATCCTTGTCAGTTTCAATTGCATTGATGACATCCTTCTCGGAGGTGACATCGACTAGTACAAAAATAACATTGTCGCCCAATTCCTTGGCTACTTCACGACCCTTGGAGGTACCCAAAACAACACGGGCTCCTTATTTGGCAAAACGTTCAACGGTGACACGTCCTAAACCAGAAGCTCTACCAGTAACGAGGGATACGGCGTTCTTAATCATTTCGTATGGATGGATTTAAAGTAGAAAAAAATCTGCTAACAGAACTAAATCTCAAATAAAAATAAAAGTTGCAACGAGCAACGAAGAAAAACACCGGTTATCTTTCAACTTGCCATATTATTTATATTATTCTCAACATGGCAACTTTAAGTATAAACATGAAAAATAAACGTTAATAAATTAATAGTTTTTCAAATCAAAATGGACATTGGCGTATTCATTATATTTATTCTAAAACGAAAAATAGAAATAAAAACCTCAACACAGCAAATTTATTACCTCCAATTCTTTTCGTTTATTTTGTTACTAAACGGCATAAGAACTGCGAAAATCAAATTAATTTTTGAGAAAAGGGTATCGATTGCTAAAAAAATAGAATCAAGGAATAGTTCAACGAATTTCACAACGCCGGTTAAGGTGTTTTGTTAACTTTACTTATGAACTAATTTTTTTGGCCAAGTCTTTATAAAGAAAAAGTTGTACAGCCCAGGGGATGTGAAATCCTGTTAAATTAATAAAATTTAAAATTCAGTTTCCGCATTATGTTCCGAATTTCTTCTATAGCAACGGAAAGTCGGCGTAATATGGTAGGTTGTGTGTTGGCTTATTAACGTGAGGCCACGGTTCAATGAAAAGAGGACACAAAATGCATCAGATCGTAACCGGAGGATCCATACGAAGTTATTTAAGTCAACAGTTCTATAAACACCAGTCGCAGTCTTTTCAGCATTACATGCATTCTATGGATATCTAATATAATGGTTCGATCCAATATATTGTTATATTGAAATGAAAGGTAGGTAACGTTTATTGAAAAATAGCATATTGCTACGAAAGTGGAAAAATTTAGATACTGGTGTTTTGCTTTTACATCGTTTAACATTAAAATTGTAAACAAAAGCTACAAAAATAAAAAAGCAATGAACTTGTTTTCATGATAAACAAGTAAACAAAAATATACCAAGAATATATATAAAAAAAAATGCCAAAAAAGTAATCAAAAATGCAACAACAAACACAAGAATAAATGTAAATAAATACACAAACAAAAATAATGTAAACAACCAAGTTTACATTTATAGAGATCTCGAGAAGGCGAAGTCACGAAAAAGTTCAGTCAGTCTTGTGTGAAGACGCGGTGTGTTTGAAGTTATGAAGATCTCCGTTACAAAGATAACAACAAAGCAATTGTTGTTGTTACATCAAGTTGTGAAGAGTGGCACACAGAATTGTGCTAACAATAAAGAATTTAATTGAAACTAAACACAAATTTATTTTTATTTTTATTTGCAATCTACGAGCTCATACTTTAGACGTTTTTAAATGGTAAAAACGTAACAATATTATACAGGCCTACTCTATAAAGCTCATCACCCACTATTTATCTTACGATTTTGAATAAATAATAGTAGGTAAATTGTAAGCTTATTAGATGACAGCTCGTAATTCAAGCCCTAGCTCAAACATCACGAACAAAACGAAATACGAAAAAAATTTTCTTTGGGCGAATTCGTCCAAAACTACAATTCCCAAGAAAAGTGTCACAAAAATCTGTTGTTCATTGTAGACTTTAAATTGTAGATCCCGACACCCATGTTTAGTGTGAGGAACTAGGGTGTAGAAAGAGCCAATTAAATTAAGAACACGCATGATTTTACTATTCTGAAGATTTAAAATGGCCACCTACTGATTAAATGATGAAAAAATTAGATTAATTTCTGGCTTCGAAGCTGAGTATAAATGGAGTAAGTATACATGACCCCCAAAAACGTCTGTCTTATTTATAAAAATAGCTTGGCACAACATGCTACAAGACAATACACGTGCATTTTAATCTAGACGAATGGATAATAAAAATATTTTTTGACAGATTTATTAACCTGAACAGACAAGTCAGGCAGCTTTGAAGACTTCGTTGGCAACATAAAGTCTTTCATTAAGCGCTTACTTGGTTAGTCATTATAACAGTTTATTCAGGACTACAACCTATCTTCTCACACCACCCGTGTTGTGTATGTTAATTTTTCATTCACGAGTGTCGAGACTTAACGGTTTTGGGAAATTTTTAAATGCAATTTTATTTGTCCTCAGAGTTTTTGCTAGAAGACGCCTGAGAAGATTGCGCTGGCAAATTATTTTTTTGTACATTGCTTTGTTCGAAATTTCTGAGCTGCGGTTTGAACAAAGGGCTGTAGTCTACTAAGTCAACACACTATCTACTAGACTACGACAAATTTTTGATGCCATTACATTTAGAATACAACCTGGTTCAAATGTCCGCCTCTGGCTGGATCACATTAAAAATGTACAATTTCCCGTGACTGTAGCTTATAAATCAATTGAATTGAATTCGAACGATGGCTTGGGTTATGTGGACTCTAAGGACTGCTATGCATTCTGGCTTATTCTCATACACCTGTAACTTAGAAAAACCACACAAAGGGATAAAATCACTCGTTCTCACTGGCTAGTACACACATCCTCCATGTAAGGTTACCATGATCCCAAAGCGTTCGTGAAAAATATCTATTATAGCATGAGATCTGTGGAAAATAGCGGCGTACTTTTGAAACTACATGTCGATGGTGTACGCATAATCAAGGCTAAAAGAAGTTGGTAGTCAGTGATCTGTATTGCTCGCCGTTGACATCTCCATGTATGGTAGTCGAATTTCTCCATATGTATGATGATAGAAATAAGGTATAGTCGCCATGAAGCAGCTACATCAGCAGTGTGACAAAACGCTATATTTGAGGTAAAATTTATAATATTTTCACAAGTAAAAACTCTTGTCCGGGAAGAGGAGGCAGTGTTTTCTTTCGATTACATCAACGAAATTCCGTTTGAACTATTTTTACTATTAATTAATATTTTTACTATTAATTGATGGTTTTGAATTTATTAATAATCGTATGATAAAAAATGTTTGCTAAAATTCTGCATTGTATTACTGGGATGTACAGTTTTCTTGTTCATTTATTTGTAACTGGGTTTCCTTTACGATTTTCAGTACTCCTTTTATGTCTAGCGATCTTAGTCTAGTGTGTGTTGGCTTATTATACTTGAGGCCACTTGAGGTTCAAACCCAATAAGTCAGACATCTCCAAATAACCTTATTGAAGAGAATGATTCTTCGACGACTTCCTCTCAGCAGATTTCTGGCAAGAACTCTGGGGGTAAATAAAATTGCCATAAAAAGTTTCTCAAAAATCTGTGGTTCCGAATCGACTTTAAACTGTATGTTTCGCCACTCATATATAAATAAAATTAACACACAGCATTAATAGTGTGAGAAAATAGGTCGTAATCCTGATTGAAGGATTGTATTGACCAACTATGTACGTATCAGAGATCAGCAATGAATCGTTTTTTCGCTACTGATAAGCACTCATAAAAATTGATGTTTAACTACTCTGATTCGTTCGTACTCACTACAACGTTAATTTATTAGTACAGGTTGTAATGAGTATGAGTAAAACGTTGACAACAAACTCATACCATTCGAAATATGTTTGATTCAAAAGCCGACTCATTTAGATTCATAACTTTAGAAAAATACTTATAAATTATTCGAGTTAGTCGAATCATTCATCAAAGTTTCTTAGTTGTTTTTGCAAAAAAAGAAAAAAGGGAAATAAACAAAAAAGACAGAGCAGGAAGCAGAGCAAACACAACAACCTTATATTAAGGATTTTAGTGTTCGTACGCGAATCTAACTTATTTTGGGATTCGTGTATATTTTGAGTCATGGAGAGTCGAAATCAACAACATAATACTTGTTGTTAAGTATGAATGCGATGAGTACTTCAAACTTTGAATATGAGTAGATGTTCCATGATATTAAAATAAGTATGAATATCAGAAATGATTTTATTAGGTATGATTCGATTCTACTCATCTTTCAATACTCATTGCTGATCTCTGGTAGGTATGTATGTATGTAGGCATAGGTTTAAAAGGTTTTAAATACTGGAAATTCGTTTAACTGGTAGTGAATTTACAAATACTTCTCATTGTAACCAATTTTAATTTAATTTTTAATTGTAATGGTAATGTGCTCTAGCAATTTCAACAGCTAGTCTATTGCTTTCAGCAGAGTCTTTAGCAAAAAAAGAGAAGAGAGGACGGTATTTTTTTTATTGTTACGCAACTATGCAAAAATTATATTGAATTGGTAAGTAACACTCTGATAATACAGTGTGCTGTAGCAAAGCAGAAACAGCACATTTTGTTTACTACATGCTGAGTTGTGTGTTCCAGTTGTGGTATATTTTACTGGCTAAAGGCGAAATTTATTTCTATTCGACGCTAGACAATATAGACTATATTCTATAAATAAATTATAATACAGAATACACAGAAAATGTATGGAATATAAAACCCACAAGTAAACAAAAAGACAAATAAACAGCAAAATAATGGAAGCCACAATTAGCAAAAGTATTCCATGGTTTTTCTAACATTTTCTAATGCTGATCGTTTCTTTTAATTATTTTATAATTAAATTTAATTTTTTTTTCATTATGTCAGTATTTTATATTATTTGTGATATACTATGATAAGCATGATGATAAATTATTTTATTAATGTTAACACAAATGAAATTGAAAATTGAAAAGTTATTATTAATAACTAAAGAAGGTGCCTCTAGTGTACCTCACATATATACAATGCATACACATAAATCAAAAACATAATCATTACCTCACGATTACGACCTAGCTCCTCACACCACTTAAGTTGTGTGTGTTAATTTTACTCATGATTGGCAAGACCTGCAGATTGAAGACGGTTCCGAGCGACAGATTTTTGAGAAACTTTTGCATGGCAATTTTACTTACTTCAGAGTTTTTTTTTCAGAAATCTGATGGTAGTAGCCGAAGAAATATTTTTTTTCATTTTTCGTTTTGTTGTCTAACCTAGGGTTTCAACCGTCTCCTCACGTCTAATAAGCCAAGACTTTACCTCAATGGTCTGTTTCTAATTTTCATTGATTTTGATGCCTTTGACATACCTATCATACATACATACATAATTGGTCATTACAACCCTTCAGTCAGGATTACGGCCTAGCTTCTCACACCACTTAAGTTGTGTGTGTTAATTTTATATATGAGTGGCGGGACCTACAGTTTAAAGTCGATTCCGAATGACAGATTTTTGAAATACTTTTTGTATTTTATTTTGATGTCTGGCCAGGGGCTCGAACACTGGGTTTTCGTCTAATAAGCCAACACACTACCTGCTAGACCACGGCGACTTTCTTTCCACTCGGCTAAAAAAAATGTTTTGGAATGTAAAGGCATACTTACGAAATGAATCCAACTAACTGAGGGTTTATACAGGAATGTCATGTGCCGTTGAGTTACGAAAAGAAAGATTTTGCAAGAAGAATTATAACGGCGTCAAATCGCACTATCACGTTGGCAACCTAGTATGCGTCACCATCACGTGGGATGACCTCAAATCCCTTGTACAGAAACTCTAACGTAGCCCGAACTGTATGGCATGTAGCGTCGTTCTTTGGAAACCATATATGTAGATCATCCAATTCACACCAAAAGAGGTTCTAAGCCATCGACCTATAGTGCTTGGCGTTGACAGGGATGACCTGGCCAACATCGTTTTCAAATAAGTTTAAACCGATGAAGCCGCTAGTCCAAAATCCACACCACACAGTGATTTTTTCGGAATGAAATGGTTTTGGATTTAATGTGGGTTGATGTGGGAAATTAGACAATTTTTTCTGGTTCACATACCTATTCAACCAGAAAATATCGTTATCACTGCCAAAGATTTTTCGATGGAAATTATGGTCAGTTGCCAACTACTCCAAAGCCCAGCAAACAAACATCGTTGTCTATGATCACCCATGATGTTTCGGAAAAATTAATTGAATGCTGATGCGGTTTACTAAAACGTGTGCGTGAAATTAATTTTTAAGGCAATTAAAAATTGATTCACGGAAATGATAAAAAGTGGAGAAGATTTATGATGATAACAGTCTGGCTCAAAATTAGTAATCAAAACTGTCTTTAAGATTACACAGCCCTGCAAATTTGGACTTTTTTGTGCAAATAAGATGGCTTCAGGTGTTTTCGAAGGCATTTGGCGCGCTAAACACGAATCTGGTTTCAAAAATTTTCCATCACGTCAGGTTTTCGAGAAAAAGGGGGTTGAAAACCCTAAAAATAGCGTTTTTGGCCATTTTTGAAACATTGTAGAGCTCAACACTGACGTGCTAGAAACATCGCTATTGTCAGAAATTGACAATTGATCTTTGCTCTTTAAAATGAGCCCAAAGCCAAATTGTTTGCAAACACCCTTAAAGTAGGGGGTGGGTTTATGTCAAGGGGTGCAAAAGAAAACGATACACATTACGGAGGTCCTTAAAAATTGATCAGATTTACTTGAAAATTGATACTCATGGGTTTTTGGGGTCGCTGATTACAGATCTTCATTCAGATTTAAAAAATTCAAAATGGCGGATCCAATATGGCGGTCAAGTAAATCTGATTAATTTTTATAAACCTCGACCGCCATATTGGATCCGCCATTTTGAATTTTTTAAATCTGAATGAAGATCTGTAATCAGCGACCCCAAAAACCCATGAGTATCAATTTTCAAGTAAATCTGATCAATTTTTAAGGACCTCCGTAATGTGTATCGTTTTCTTTTGCACCCCTTGACATAAACCCACCCCCTACTTTAAGGGTGTATGCAAACAATTTGGCTTTGGGCTCATTTTAAAGAGCAAAGATCAATTGTCAATTTCTAACAATAGCGATGGTTCTAGCACGTCAGCGTTGAGCTCCACAATGTTTCAAAAATGGCCAAAAACGCCATTTTTAGGGTTTTCAACCCCCTTTTTCTCAAAAACCTGACGTGATGGAAAATTTTTGAAACCAGATTCGTGTTTAGCGCACAATATGCCTTCGGAAACACCTATAGCAATCTTATTTGCAAAACCCATGCAGGGCTGTGTTACCAATTTCTGTTTGTTAGCTAATATTATTTACTTTTTAGCTTCCTATTACCGGGACATAGAAATATTCCCGGCAACAGCAGAGCGGATGATTTGGCCAGAAGGGCCATCAAACTCTCTGATGAATTATCTATATTGGGGATCCCTTTGGATAACTGCAGGCCTATAATTGACAATGCAAACGTGGACCTTGTCAACAGTAGGTGGGCAGCTTCGGATAAGGGCAGAACGGCGCAAAAAATCTGGCCAAGGTTGGATAGGAGGCGCACGGCGACTTGGCTTAAACTCCAAAGAAGCAGGCTCAGCGCTGTTATCGGGGTTATTACGGGGCATTGTATTATAGGAACGCATGCGAGACGTATTGGTCTTTGACAATGATTTCTGAAGAAGCTGTGGAGATGAGGAGGAGGATGAAACTATTCTTCACCTTCTGTGCACATGCCCGGCACTTGGTCGGAGGAGAAAGAGCCACCTGGGTGCCTACTACATGGAGGACCTAGATGAACTGACATGCATGGATATTGGCAGTCTGAGTCGCTTCATCGGAAGCTCAGAGTGGTTTCTGGAATAGGGGAGAATGTGAAACTGTGGTATCACAATGGGCCCTGTGTGCAGCTTAAGTGTGTCCGCTCATGACTCCATCGGGGGGACAGCCACTTCTCCCTACCTACCTACATAGCTTCCTATTAAATTTTCAACGTTGGCTAACATATTTGTGTTCATAACTATTCAAATTTATTAACCTTTCTGCCTACACAAAAAGATTTTTTACGTCCATCTCCATTATGAATATTAATAAATGTGGAATTTAAGGGACTGTATCCCATCTTGAGAGTAAATAAGTTATAAGGTATAAGTTAATAAGGTTACATTTATTATGTATTTTAATTTATTATATGCTTTGGATTCGCCGTAGTCTAGTATGTAATATGTTGGCTTATTAGAAGTAAGGCCACGGCTGAAATCCGAAGTCAGACATCTCCAACAACAAGAAATATGCAAAATTATTTCTTCGGCGACTTCTCCTCGGCTGCCTTTTGGTAAAATCTCTGGGAGAAAATAAATTGCCATGAAAAGTTTATCAAAAATCTGTCGTTCGCAGTATTTTATAGTAGACAAGTTATATTTCTTAATGCTTGTAGTTGTTTATAAAAGTGTTATAAGTTTGAAGAATGAAATATTTTTTGCTTGAAAAGAAATTACTTGAGTTGCCACCATAATTGTAAAGAAAAATTGTCACCAGTCTTGTTATTAATTAAAAATTGTCTTCTCAGTTACAGGTTTTTATTTATAAACCAAATGATAGACAGCAATTAGTTTGAATTGCTTCCAGCTGTGTAGACAATCAATAAATTCCTTAACAGCGATTTCACGTGTACGAGTGTTGGCACATAGGAAAAGTGTATTATGGATGACAGTTTGTGTCTGCAATGCAATGAAATAAATTAAAAATGGTGTGAACATAATTTAAATAAATTACATTATATCTCAAATGATGGATAAACCAATTAAGAAAATTGTAAGCAATTAAGTAAAACTATAAATATCACAATTTTCACTCTTGTGATATTACATTTTTGGTATCACATACTCTTTTTTCTTCATCTAAACAAATTTTTTTTTTTCAGTGAATGGCCCATACTCATGTATTGCATTGTGTTGTAACTATGAAAATATGTTATGGGAAGGAGAAAAGAGGGAGTAAGGTTTGTGGATACCAGATTTCAATCTCTATATATCATAACAGACAGGAAAGCCCTCTGCAGGAAGGGAGCTCCACATACAAGTAGTCCAGCTGAAGTTTTGTCTATAATGCAGTGTGTATTGCATTGTTCCACTAGCCAAAAGACCACAAACGGCTGTGCTCGTCGAAGAAGACGAGTATTACGTAGGATTCCACGATTCTCGGGAACAGTTCTCTTATTTCGCTCGAGCAAAATCCGTTTTAGTTGCCATAGAACAGTGAAACACAAACGACATTGTAACGATGCTCCAATGAATCAACATAGTTGGTCACGTCATTAATGAGTACCGTCGCCGTCTCCTGTACGCAGTCGAGAAGCTTCAAAATATCTTCTCAAACGTTACAACTAAATCTATCGTCTAATGAGTTTCTTCACACTAATATAGAAGGAGCAGGGATTTATATCCGCTGGATGTCCTATCACACAATTTTGTTGAATATGTGTTGAATACAATATCGCTCAAATCTCTATGGAAAACATCATTAATATTACATTTTTTATGTCTTAAGCGCAGGATAGGTTAGGTTACCGCTTTCACAGGCAAGATCACTCGGTGGCCCTTTTGTCATATTATGTCACCCAATGTGAAGTATGCTCCCTTGCCATGATCCCTTAGTGGTGGGTTTGAACCACCCCGAGCAGCAGGTTCGCTACCATGCCAAAAACCGATGACGTCTGTTCTGAAATGGTTTCGTTAGATTTCTCCGAAATACAAGCGTAAAATCTGCAAAAATGTAATCGATGGCATGGTTTATGTTGGCCTTGAAGACCGTTGTGATTTATGTTGTGGTTTATAGCAAGTGGAAAATGAGCTATCCTACTGAAATCACATGTCTTTCATGATCAGACCATCAAATTCCTCGAATTATGGTCTCGATGTTAACGGTGACGGGCTGATCAATGTCTTTCTCAAAGAAGTAGGAACCTGGAACCAGGAATAAGGCTTTCTCGTCCTAAAATCGAAAATTTACTTTGATCACGTATCTATTCATCCAGAAATTGGCTTTATGGCTGAAGATAATTTTTCGGTCAGTTGCCAACTGAATCAGAGAGCACACACATTATCTATGGTCATCCATGTTGATTTGACAGAACAGACTGAATAAATGAGAACTAATTTAGCAAATGTAGCTTCAACAAGATGGTCTGTATAAACAATTAAGAAGTCTCTGTTGGAAGACTAGACACATTCTAATGGTATTTCCTAGAATAGAATTTTGGTGAGTTGATTTGGTGGATTACATGCAACTATCTTTGTGATCATTTATGCCTGGCAAGTTTTTAATTACAATTTAAAAAATTATTATTATTTAAACTGCTTTCGAATTGATTTAAATATTAATTTCAAATACTTGTATATTAGAAATAATAACACTAATTATTTAAATAATTATTTAAATTAATTATTGTAGAATTTTATTATGCTCTGATAAAACGAATGGCCAAATTGAGAAAATAATTGTTTTTGTTAATGTTTTTCAACAAACGTTATAAACCTTATTAATTATATTTTATTTTTATAACTGATCCCAAAAGGTTTCATTAACTTTCATATTGCTACGATTTTACCTTTTAAAAACGTTTAAAATATGAGCTCGTAGATTGCAAATACAAAATAAATATGTGTTAAGTTTTAATTAAAATTCTTTATTATTTGCAGAATGCCGTGTGCCACTACTCACAACTCTATGTAAACAACAACAATTGCTTTTTTGTTATTCCTCTATTTATACCTTTTGCATAAATAATAACAATTACTAGACAATTATTCGACAGATCTTTGTTTTCAAACCACGATTACTCTCTTCAAACACACCACGTCTTCACACAAGACTGAGTGAACTTCACTAACTCAGTCGCCTGCTTTACCTTTCCTTTTATATGATAGAGTAAACAGTCTAATGAATGTTTTTGAAGGCTAATGTTCATGTCTTCGTCTTCTCGAAATCTCAACAAGTGTAAACAACGATGTTTTCATTTATTATTGTAGTGTTGTTTGTGTATTTTTGTTTACTTGTTTGTTTTTTATGCTGGTGCCTGCTGTTATATTAAGCAGTACCATAATTTGTTAACAGATTTGTTTACTGCATTGCTTTGTTCTTGTAGGTTTTGTTTATAATTTTATTGTTAAGTGATGTAAACGCAAAACATCAGTATCTAGATTTTTCATTTTTGTAACAAGATTGAAATTCATTTTGAAAGCGAAGCGTATGTAATAGTTTGATCTCTACAAGTCGAAACCTAAAAAAATTGCTAATGATTGGGGTCACAATATTCTCTCTAGTATATGCTATAAGAATTTAATTTTTCTTTTTTAATATAATAAAAGAAACAACATCGTATTTTCTCACCACCTGAATATGTTTTAACTCTTTAATAATTAAATCAAATTTGCTGAAATTCGCTTAGAAAACTTTTTCTGAAATAGGACATCATCATGTTCCGCTATTCACTACTCTTTAAATATGCTACAAAAAATAACAATAAGTAACTTTAATGCCAATCTGTTAGAAGCTATTCTTGTGTGTTGTTCGAGGTAAATCAGCTAAATCAGATAGTGAAAGCTTTGATTGTCGAATTCCATTTTTTTAAAAGAGTGTCAATTAGCTCTCGAAATTAATGAAAAGAGGTTATGTGGAAGTATTATTAGCATTTCATTCCTACATTATTATAACCCTTATGCTGGACTACAACCTAGCTTCTCACATCACCCATGTTGTGTTAATGTCGACTCTAAACTACAGATTTAAGAAAATTTTATTGGCAATTTTATTTTACGATCAGAGCTTTTGCCAGAAATCTGCTGAGAGGCAGTCGCCATAGAAATATTTTTTTATTTTTCGTTTGATTATAGATGGCTGATCTGGGTTTTGTTCGAAAAACTTGAGTTGGGGTTTGCGTCTAATAGGCCAACACACTGTCTACTAGACTACGGTTGATTTATTACTGTTAATCCGCGCAAGATCTAATGAAGTAATATCCTGGAAGAAAGATCTCACAAAGAAGACATGGAATAGTACAGTAGAGCAATTAAATTTGTCTCCGAAATTTCTTTAAAAATTCTCCTTCACTTTTTCGAATTGAATTAAAAGCAAATCATCATTTTAATTGATTTGAACCCATAAGTTCTTTTAGAACTATGCTACCACTGGCGATAGCTTCCACATTAAACAAGTTCAGCATATCCAGTTAAACATGTAATATTAAACAGAGGTCCTTGGACGTAGTGCCACATTCAACGGAAGGATGAGATAGCTTGTCGTGCTATAAATATGCTTTTGTCTGCTAAATTAGCCTTGACTACAAAATTTTCCATGTTGTTTGTGACATTCATTTAGACTTATTGGACAGTCTTTAAACACGACTGACTGACTGGCTCTGAGCTCATGCTCTACATTCATACTGAATTTCACTTTCTTTTAGATTTAGTGCCCATTTTTATTGATCACTTCTGATTCAATAGCGAACAAGGGCAAGGCTTTCATGACAGCCAGCTTTATTATTGCCAGCTTTCTCGTCATAAGCCTTAACATTTTATCAAAAGAAAGTAAAGAAAGTAAGCAGAAAATATTTTCATCTGAGAAAATGCTGTAATTTTTCTGGATATGGTAGATACTATGAAAGTTTGGAACCAAAATTACTGGCTGCAGTGTGCATGCATTAAAGGGAAAGAGTACAACAATGTTTTTTACACTTTTTATTGCCTGATAGTATATGATTTCAAATAGAGCTGATTGCTCTTTAAATGCTTTAATCCAGAAAATTAAGTATGTGAACTCATGCATTAAAAAACCAAAAATTTAAATAATTATTTTTATTACACCGAAAAAAAGAAAAATAGTGGCGGTACATATACATAATTGGTCATTACAACCCTTCAGTCAGGATTACGACCTAGTTTCTCACACTACTTATGTTGTCTGTGTTGATTTTATACATGAATGGTGAGACCTACAGTTTAAAGTCGACTCCGAACGACAGATTTTTGAGAAACTTTGCATGTCAATTTTATTTACTCTCAGAGTTTTTGCCAGAAATCAGCTGAAAGAAAGTCGCCAAAGAAATACTTTTTGTATTTCGGTTTGATGTCTGGCCTGGAGCTCGAACCCTGGCTTTACGTCTAATAAGCCAACACACTACCTACTAGACTACGGCGACTTCTGTGGCGGTACGTATGTACACTGAAAATCCTAGAGATATTTCAAAGCTTCAAAAACATGCATTTGTTTAGAAATTGTGTATATAACGCTATAAACACAACGTTATCGAGTTGATTTATACAAAAATGGGAATAAGCACAAGAGTGCTTTCTGAAGGTCTGAAGTTGTTTGAATAGATTACCCAATTGCCGTTGTGTTTTATAATCTCAAATAAAAACGTTTAAAATATGAGCTCTTAGGTTTCAAGTAAAAGTGTACTTAGAACGTTTTTAATGTTCTTGCATTTTTAAATTCTACGTTCTCTAACTTAAATACTGTCAAAATTTGGTTGAGATGCGCCGATCCGTTCCGAAGTTATCGTCGGTCGTATGTCGCGTGAAAACTTTGAGAGCTCATAACTCAAAACACAATTTTTCGACTTACAATTTTACAGAACGGAGGCGTCGATATTAAGCAGTACGATAATTTGTAATAAGGTTTCTTTACTGCATTGTTTTGTTTTTGTAGCTTTTGTTTATAATTGTTTTTGTTTAAGCGACGTAAAAGCAAAACACCAGTATCTTGATTTTTCATTTTCGTAACAATATATACTCTTTCCTTAGACATCATGGAATCTAATTTACAAATGTTAGGTTACTGCAGGGATTAACAGATAAATCATATCTAACTAAATTGGATATAGGGACGCTAAGATATTTATGCACTGAATGGTCTGAAAGCACAGGAAAATAACCCGCCCGACAAAAATAAAAAAATTGTGGAAATAGAGGCCAGTGACGACCACCATGTGTAGTAGCTAAAATCGGTATGGCATTTTAACATTTTAATTATTTAAATGTCACTACTTGATGTGTTTTTGATTACTTAGAATGGACCAGTTTTGCAATGCACTTTCGGATTTAAGAGGCACTTTTATGGAAGCCGCTGTAGTCTAGTAAGTTGGCTTATCAGATAAGTGCCCGAGGTTGAACGCTTAGATCAAACATCTCGAACAAAACAAAATAGGAAAACAATATTTTTTTGCCGATCTTCCTTACTCCATAAGTCTTCTTACAAAAGAACTATTTCGGAGTCGACGTTAAACTATAGGTGCCGCCACTCATTTATAAATCTTACATGCATACGACATGGGTGGTGAGAGAAGCTATGTTGCTATACTGACTAAAGTGTTGGAATAACCAATTATGTGCTAAAGGAAAACGGTTGCAACTAATACATTGACTTTACTGCCCCAGAGCAGATTTATAGTATATTTTATAGGTTTTTTGGACGGGTTTTCTGCAATCTCATCGACTGAAGATTCGGTTGATGCCTTGAATTTCTTTCAGTGTTTTCCTTTTGTTATCTATTTCGACCAATTAAACAATCCGTTATTTAAATATTGAAAACATTTAATTTGCAAAATACTGTCTGCTTTATTGATTTAAATGCCTCATTTAGTCTTGAATAAACCATAAAATGAGCAGAATGTTGTTTAAAATTTTAAGTATTTTTATCACTTTGAATTTGTTTTTGATGACATGTCAGGTAACATGCCATAACTCAACTACAGTTTCAAAAACAAAAACCTTATTATGATTTGTTTTTTTTATTATTTAGAGTGCCAAACGTCAACATAACTTTGAGTTATATAATAACACTTGCCAAGCATTTGGCAAACGTCTTAAACTTTTCAATTGTAGCTTCCTGAAGCTTAACAACGTTCATTATCTGTTTAACCAAACATATAAATTCGATAGGGATATGAATACCGAGTTTAAACTCCGCATTTGGATCGATGCTAAACCAACATTTGCCAAAAAGTCCTTACGTTTTGCTGATATATGATTCGATGCGTGTAGTTTTTTCCAGCAGAACTTTGATTTTCAATTTTTACGTTTGATATCGCAGGACTTTAAAAAGTTCACCAATCTACCACAAAAATGTCCGTTTAAGGGTGTAAGTATGATGAAATATTAAATTCTGATTTTAAAATTCTAAAGTTTGTTTCCTTTTTAATAAAATTCTTTAGAATATGGTTTATAAAATTAATAACTTTCCAGTGACAAGCGAATATATACCGGTTTATGCGCCAGCATGCAATTTTACTTTTGGTATCGATTATTATGATTCCAGTAATTTATTTGGTAGTACAAAATTAATCGGATCTCTAATTGTTTAAATACGCTATTATTTACATTCGATGAACAATACTGTCAATTTGTACAATTTGCACAGTAACTAAATGAAATAAAACATTTTATAACAGCCGTCTATTAATAATACCTATACGAGCAGCTTCTGACAACTAAAGCCCTCTCTGGTTAGCCAAACGTCTACGAAACGTATCGCTTTTAGCATATGAAATGCTAAATATAAATGCTTATCGAAATTACATTACAGTTCGGTAATCGGTCTCATGTGTTTTCGTATTCTAAAAACGAACTTACGTCCCGTAGACGTTTCGCTAATCGGGGCTTGATGGTTTCTGTTTTCCTAGAGAATATATGGTACGTTGGGCTCGTATATTTGGTCACTTAGGTATGTAAGGAAGGATTTCGGTTAATATCAACTCTTGTAAAGCTTGCTCTTAGGCGAATATAAAAATGCATCAATGACTTAGATAAAAAAGATATTGCATAGATATGTCAACATAAATAAGTTTTCAGGGGTGAAGTTCAAGGAGCACGTGAAATTCATCGGAAAAAAGGCATCTGTATCCCAGGGAGCGCTGACGAGGATGATGCCAAATATTGGTGTACTAAATCCATTTAAGAGGAGAATAATATCGAGATGTCGATAATCTTTTATGCTTACCCAATATGGTCGGAAGCACTCTGCGGTGGGGACGACAAGCAAGAAACTGTTCTCTATGTATCGTCTAAGTGTGATTAGACAAATTAGTGACTTCAGGACAGCGTCTGATGAAGCGGTACTGGTATTGGCAAAGACAACACCAACAGACATATTGGCGGATGAGATGAAGCGCATATACTTTCGCCGTCTCGAGTATCCACGACAAATAGCAGCTATAGGAGCGGGGGAACGAAGGACTTCCATGCACAAATGGCAGTCACAATGGGAGAACAATTTAAAGGGAAGATGGACATTTCGCCTCGTCCCTGGTATAACCCCTTGGATGGAGAACAAATACTACAAATACTGAAATACTACGTGAACCAGTTCCTAACTGGTCATTGATGCTTCAGGAAGTATCCGCACAGATTCGGACATGATACTTCCCCTATATACCCAAACTGTGTAGATGAAGAGGAAGATGCGGAGCATATTCAGTTTTATATGCCCCAGGGAAATGAGTTTGGGACCACATCGGCTTATGAAAGAGGTGTTGAATTCTAAGATTCTATCGAGCCAATACAACCAGAGAATGGCTGAAGTTATGCTGTAACTCTGAACGCTGGAAGGAACGAAGGCGAAATTTGATTTAATGTTATAAAGCTTTAAAGCTAACCAACCCTTCGCGAAGTAATACCTTACGTCAGTCCAGCGGGGGAGAGTGGTTGAAGAATATAGAGGCTGGGTTTAGTACGTAGGCACCAGTGATGGTGAATCCAGCACTCTTTTGGTGAAACAAAAGTGTCATTCGATGATTCCCAAATCCGGCCCAAGACAAAAAAAGGAGAGGGGTGGACGGTGTACTAACACTGGTCCTAAAGAATTCGATGTTATTGAAATTGAAAAATCTAGATACATTAAACATACATTTTAACATTAAAAATATAAACAAAGGTGTGTTGCAGCTATACGTGGGGAAACCTGTATCCAGGGAATCGGAGAGGAATCAAAGTAAGAGCATTGCTATCGATGTTCTATTGTACCGGGAAACTTTTTTAACTCACATGACGTTGACAAGAAATTTTTATATCGAAATATGACAATGGTTTGAGCCATCAGGTTTCAGCCAGACCTCTGTTGAAGGCATTACTAAAGCGAGTGACACTAAGCTGACCCATCTAAACGATTGAAAATTTCTATATCGCCACAAAGAAAGAGTTCTAGATGTCAAAATATTACCATTTAGAAAAAAATAAAACCAAGCTGATATGAAGCGTTTGATTTTTACTTAAAAAACATACTGCAATATACATCACGACAAAAATTTTGGCATAAATTTCAGAAAAGTGAATTGAAATAAATCAAAATATTAAAATTTTTTAACAAAATGTATCAATAATCGTGACAATTCTATGTTACTACAAATATGTATCAAAAGTGATATATAAGTTAGAATTATGAATTTTTTTAAGGCACGATCCATGCTTAAATCGCTAGTGTATGTAAATAAGCCACAAACCATAACTGTCCACAAAACTAACTCAGCGCATGCCGTCGGTCTAATTCAGTCTGATTTACAATATGCCAGAGTCATGAAAAATTATACATTTTGGACGCGGACAATTGAACAGTGTTATATTCCCCGCATAATGACATCAATAGGCCTTTCAAACAAATAAATTGTTTTGGTGATATTTCACACACTCTTTGTTTTATTTAAAGTGAAAAGTAATAAAATCTGAATAAAAACCCGGTGTAACTGCTTTCATTCATTTCTAATTCTATACTGTTGGTTTTATTGGTAAATCTATACAATTTCAGCAACAATCACAAACGCAAACTAATTAGAGTGTCGATGGCAATTAAGGGTTATCAATCTATACTTATTAACTTTAGTTTTCACCATAGCACAACAATAATTGCTTGTCATAGAAACCATTTTCAGTAGCAAAAATCTCAACAGCAACTGTTTCTATGCCAATGTCAATCAACAAGATCAATTTCCTGGAAGAAGCATAAAGTCCTGCCGTCTATAGAAGAAATAAAAGGTCAAGGCTAACATTAAATGGTTAATAATAGTCGTAATAACTTTTATTATTGGCTTAAAACGTTTTCTCATTTCGAGTGGAGCGACAGCAACAATAAAAACTGACTGATGAAAAGCCAAATTAAGCTGATGTTGTAAAAAATTGTATGAGAATTACTTCAGAGGTTAAATGCAAGTAATTAATGTGAGTTCTCTTTAACTTGTCATGTTGTAAAGTATGAGAAACCGGTGATGGACCACACATGTAATCTAGGATACGTGAACAAAAATGTTACAAAAGGAAACCTGATATCACGGTCTAGAATAAAGGCTGACATTTTTCTTAAGGAAACTGTTGTGCAACATCGAACGAGCATTTGTTTCCATGTTTTATTTGCTTACTAACGGACAACGAAATGATTCTAATAAATGTGAAAAATATTATTGGATGGAAAATTTAAAATGAAAAAAGTAAAATTTAACTTGTGTTAGAAGGTAGTCTAATATGCGTGAAGCAACGGTTTAAACTCTAGGTCAGACATCTCCAGCAAAACGAAATAGGAAAAAATACTTCTACAGCGACTCTCCTTCAGCAGATTTTTGGCAAAAAATCTGAGAGTAAATAAAATTACCAAGAAGAGTTTTTCAAAAATATGTCGTTCGAAGTCGACCCACAAGAAATACGCCAACGGTGTCAAATCGCAGTTTCTTGGCGGTAAATTGACATCACAATTTCGCAATAAATCGATTGAGGCATGAGATGTGTGGCAAGATGCACCATCCTCCTGAAACCAAACATCGCTCACATCAATACCATGAAGAGCGGGTACAAATAAAATCGGATATCATGGTGCGATAGGTGTCTCCATTATTCGTAATGGATGTGCCGTTCTTATTTTCAAAGAAATATGGGACAATGCTATCTATGCTCTACAAGCCGTACTAAACAGTCACTCGTAATGCGTGAATTGGCTTCTGTAAGACCACGCGTGGATTTTCTGAGCCCCATAAACTGCAATTTTGCTTATTAATATACCCACCAACATGAAAATGAGCTTCATCCGAAAAGACATTTTTTTTTGGCAAAATCGTCATCGTTGGCTCATCTAGCTAAGCGAAAAAAGCGGATGGTTATGCGGCTTCAACTCTTGAACCAATTGAACTTTGTAAGGCGTCTTTCCGAGATCTTTTAGCAAAATTCGAGTTAAACAACATACATACCTACTTTCTCACACCACTTATGTTGTGTGCGTTAATTTGTATACACGAGTGGAGGGACCTATAGTTTAAAATCGCCTCCGAACGAGAGATTTTTGAGCAACTTTTCATGGCAATTTTATTTACTCTCAGATTTTTTGCCCGAAATCTGCTGAGAGGACCTGGACCGAGGCTGACCTGGGTTGAATCGAGGCCTTACGTCTAATAATAGAATAATAAAACTGCTGCGTGAAGTGTTTAATTCTTGACAATGATGACGAGTTGATGTTGATGGATTCTCACGCACACTCTCAGTCACAGCTTCGATATATTTGGCTGTACGAATTGTACGAGTTCGCTCACGTATTGGCCTAATAAATCCCAATGTTTCTCAAGCGTAAATCGATTCATTACGTTCAGTGGATATAATATACTGAATTTTGTGACAGAATAGAATAACATAAGTATTGTCAGATTCGAAATAACCGATAGATGCGGTTTCTCTATAAAATATAATTCAGATTTTGTTGTCTTGACTAGGCTGTATAATGTCCAGCACCATAGCTAGTACTTGAAGAGTAATCAAATGATCCCTCTGAAATGCATTGATATCGCATAGCTTTTAAATATGTGTTCTCTATTAAACCAAACAATTAAGTTTTGGAGACGCTCTGAATCCCATGTGGATTGATGCTGCTCCAAATTCGTCAATTTTAGTTTTTCACATGCCCATTCGTCCAGATATTAGCCTCATCGCTGAATATCAATTGTAAATGAAAATATATCAACTTCCCTTGACCTTTCAAAAGAAGTTACCTGTCACGAAATGCCTATCGCAGGGACTATCGAATACCTTCTGAATGATGATTATTCTAAAGAAAGAACTTCTTAAATTTCGATATACATATGCCAGAACCATTTAAATTGATTTACTTAAAAAAACTCTTTTAAGTACTATTTACCATATATAACCATCATTGCCATTAGCGGTATAGCACATGCCAATTAAATTTTTCTCATTTAAAAATTAATTCGTTTAGTTCTTGTTTTGTGCTTTTTTGGGTTTTATTTTTCTCGTTATTTTATGTGCTGTTATGTTTGTTGTGGTGGCTGTTGACGATAGCATAATTGAGTTTTATGACACTTCATTTTCCCAAAAATTTTAGACATTATTAGTAACATTCTAACCATAATGTTGGCGCTTGTCATTATACTTGTGACAAATTCTGTCGCCTATATTAGTCGATGCATTTTAATATAATTAATGTTTAAAACATTTCAGCTGTGATGTCTCTAATAGCTGAAAGCTAAAATAACGAATTAACTATAATTCGTATGTGGAAAAATTAAAATGAAAAAAGGTGATGTTAATTGAGCAAAACATATAGGACCGTCAACAGCAGAGTTGGATTAATAAAATTTAGCTCGTGGTTGAAACTCTTCTTCCAACATCTCAAAGAAAAAAAAAAAAACAGTCTTCTGTCAGAAACTCTGAATAAAATTGTCATGAAATGTTTCTGAAATCCGGCGTTCGGAGTCACTGTTAAACCGTAGTTTCCACCACCTATGTATGTGTACTATAATGATCAATTAAGCAAGTTTAGTAAATTTCATTCAATGCAATTCTATTAGGAGTTACTTGTGTTTCTCTACATTAACAAAGGAAATCCAATGAACTTAACACTAACAATATCCCGGATAGCACATGCAGAGAATTATTAAGAAAAATAATATTAGAATTAAAAATGTTTTACAGGTTTCTTACTGACAAATCAAACGTCCATACCCATACTTTGCCTAAAATAACCCTGATTAAATAAGTCGATAATGATATGCATACATACTATACATACTACATATTTGGTCATTACAATTCTTCAGTCAGAACGACACTTTCTTACTTTACTTAATTGGCCATTAACAACCCGATTAACGGATTTCGGTCTGCCGTAACACATCCTCCTAGGCGCCTCTGCTTCTTCAGGGCTTCTTCGATTTAGTCCTTCCAAGGTCGTCCTCTTCGCCGATTTGCAGATCGCCGCATCAAATACACGTCTCGCCGGAGCATCCTCCTCCATTCGAACGACATGACCGAGCCAGCCCAGCCGGTGGACCTTAGACTCCCGTTCAATAGCATTAAAGGCAGCAGTAATATCTCGCTTGGTACGTCAGCGTACGCAAGCAACTGGACGCTTTTTTAAAAAATAGTCCATTGCGATGCACTCCCGCCTTTCGCAGAACACTTTCCATAACGAAGTTGAATGACTCGCATGATAAGGGATCGCCTTGTCTGGAACCTCGCATGGTAATAAAATGTACGGAGACGTCCATTCCTACCTCGACGGAGCAGCTGGAATTGCTCAACGTCATTCTGCATAGCCTTATCAGTTTCGCAGGTATACCGACCTCAGACAAAATACGATCGTTTATGAGGCTATTGAAGGCTGCCTTATAGTCGACAAAAAGATGGGGTGTGTCGACTTGTTTTTCGTGGGTCTTCTCCAGAATTTGACTTACTGTGAGAAGATATGGTCGATGGTGGACTTGCCAGGTATGAAGCCGCACTGATAAGGTCGAATCAGTGTTTTGATGAATGGCTTCAGTCGTTCACACACTACGCCCCTAGTATATGCGATAGGGAGAAGGCGTATATCGTAGGGTCAGCCTTTTTCAGGACAGGAGAAAGGACACTGAGGTTCCAATCGTTGGACATACTTTCCGCTAGCAACCATCCTAAAAACTCAAATAATTCTGCGGGGTAGCTATCAGGATTTGCAGCTTTATTGTTTTTAAGACGCATTGTCGCGACTTTGACCGCTTCATGGCATCTACCCTGTAAAGGGTGCTGCTGAAATTGAATTTCGTTGTAAAAATTGATTATAGAGAAATTAAATTGAATTAAAGTTGAAATCGTCACTTTATTAATTGGAGTATACCGAGCATTTTTCTTGTCCCTCCGGGAAGAGATAGATGCCATACGTATCTCATTAGCTGAAAAATAGGTGAATTCCAGTATTTAAATACAAATATTTTATGTTGTTCGACATCATTACAGGTGATGGGGCTGAGGGCTCTTGGTAGCAGTGATGGTTAAGGAGATGAACACTCTTGACCCTAAATTGAGCATGTCCCCGTTGTCTATATTTTCTTTACCACTGTATTAAGCCTTTTCTGCCATGTACGCACATTATATATGTTCCTTTTAATCCTCTAGGGAGCATAGGGCCGCAACGTACGTATATTGCTAGCTATAAATTTCACATGCATTTGCTTGTACTACATACATATGTTTGAGGGTTGTATTTTGCGAGATTAGGTCGCTGACGGGGATCTGGAACAGATCCCAGCCAGACTATTGCAGGGCGTGTTGCGATGAGGAGGGGTTGGAGACTATCGAACACCTCCTCTGCAAATGCCCAGCCCTTGGTAGATTGAGATTGAAGACTCTTGGCAGGGCCTTCTTTGGGAGCTTGAATTCAGTATCGAGAGCCGACATCAAGGCTCTCCACAAATTCATTAGTGGCTTAGGCTGGTTGAGAGGTGCTAGGACTTCATCGGTGTAGTCGCGCTCTCCCACCGTTTTGTTGTGTCTGGTCTGTGTGATTCCTCCGCTTCCCACTCCCCCCTTTCCCATATACCCTCCTTTCATCCTTACCCCTATATTATTCTTCCCAACTTTAGGACGTTGTACAATGGGTCAATCCGACCTCCGGGTACTATACTTGTTGTAATGAACACATGCGATCTTAATTATCTGTAATGTTCACAAGCAACCGCCATTTAAACTATCCAAAAGGACATGACGAATAAACGCATGATTACACTATATCAAAAGAAATAGTGCTGAAAGGGATTGTTACAAAAGAACTGCGGGAGCCATTGATTCGCTAGCAAACAGTCGGGCGTGTGGGTAAGGTCCTTCCAATAACAAAACCCTGTTCATGTACAGAAGTTTTTGTTTTATTAAAGACTCCCTATTTTTAGGTATAATTTACTCTAAATGGACTGGAAATGACTGTAATGTTATAAAAAAAACAAAAGCCCGATTACAGTCATATGTAACGAAAGCAAAATAAATTTAAATACAAAAGGACATATTTTACTGACATAACCAATTTAAAAGCGGTATCTGGTGTTATTGATACGCCTGTCTCAAAACCCGCCACTAACCTTGGCCCTAAGGACGTCATTTTATTAGGACCCCAAATAATCTAATGCACCAAACTAATACTCAACTACGAAAACACTGTGTACTGCAATTATTCAAACATAATTATTAACTTAGGATTTATTCATAAAATTAGGAAAAAGAATTAATAGAATTATAAAAAAAATATTTAAGTTACTAGAAAAATTAAGTGACAGCATTTTAAGCATAAATTAAACTGACTTTTCTTCAACTGTATCAGTGATAATGATTATAAACATATAACAACAACTTAATTAAGCGTTCGATTATGTTTGAACAAACATGTTCGATATCATTACCACTAATGAATATATTAAATATTAGGGTGAAACATAAAATTAGCACTCACCAAACATACGTGTAATCGATTTCTGGAAGGCCTTCAAGATTTCGAGGTACCGATGTTGTTGTTGCTGTTGAATTTTCTGGAAATTTGACTAAAAAAATTTGATTAATTTGATCTAGATAAATACGCCATATATTCTATAAATTATAGAAATCGAAAGATTGACTAAACTATAGTAATGATTGAGTTGGAATGATCACTACAGTAGGCATGTCAGCTATTGTAACAAATATAAGTAATTAAATTAATGTAGCACTTAGATTTAATAAAAATTAATAAAGTTTAACATTTTAGATTGATTATTTACTCTTTAGCAAAGAAAGTTTACAAATGAAATTTTAAGAAATAATTTTAATTAACAAAAGTTATGTTAGATTGCAAAAATATTCATTATAAAAGAAAATTAACAAATAGAATCTCTAGAAACAATAATTATAATTTAATATGAATATAATTTAATATTTTAGACAAATATCTTAAGCATATTGATGAAAATTTTAGATAATAAAGCAAGTTGTAGAGAGGTGAACTGTTACATAACTGTCATTAACGGTTTATACAGCACCGAATTACAGTTTTTTCGGCTCGTAGAGTTCGAATTAAATTGAAGAAAAAATTAGAATAAAATAAAATAAAATAGAATTAAATAGAATAAATAGAATTCCCGGGACCTTCTCGTAAGGACGTCCCGAGTATAACCCAATAGGCACCAAGAAAATTTTCGACGCTACGACCAATAATTGAAATTTTGTACAACACAAATTAAATTTAAATATTTCCAGATTTCCCAAGATCACAAGTTATTAAGAAAATTTTTTTATCACTCATTTTTTTCTTTAAATAAATAATTACTTTTTCTATGCTTTCTCTTTCTTTTAATCTTATAGTCTCAGAGTTTCAATCCAAATGAACGAGTTGTTCAATTTTCGTAGTAAAGAAACCTCTGTTAGCAATCAGAAAAAGAGTGTAATGGGAAGACATGTATAAGTAAACTTTAATGCTTGTTTAAGCTCTCGACAATCAAAAAATTATAAAACATGATTGCCACTATAACCAACATACATGTATGTACTGTACTAATTAAATTTATTCTGCTAAATGTTAGTTCATTTTACATTCGTATTATACAAAAAAAAACAATAAATGTTATGAAAATCTTTTCATATTTAATTTCCAGAAAAATCATATAGGGTCTAGTAAATATTTATGTTGGTTTGCTATTTTACATTATAAACATTTGATTGGCTACATGTTTCTGTGTGCTAGCAACATGTTGACAAGATTAAGTATTAAGCTTTTGTGCGATCAACCAGTTTATGTTCTTGCTAACATATAAGGAAAAGGTTTTACAGTGGTTCAAACGACTAAAGCGAGTGTCAGAATAATGACATTAAGATTATTTCTTTTTTCTTTAAAACCGTACACTACAAAACTAGATAATAATTATGATTTCATAAAATTATTAGATAGAAAAAGAACGGTTTATAATCGAAGATCCTTGGCATGATAGGTTCCTACTGATTTACCAGTTAAGTCCTCAATTAGATAATAATGGTTACCTAATTTCTCTTTAATACGACTTTTAATAAATAAAGGAGATAATTTGGCATTGAATTCTTTATTGCTACTACTTTGAACAAAACTACGTCTAAAAACTTCTTGACCTATTTGGAAATTTTGTGGTCTTGTACGTAAATTATATTGCTGTCGATTTGTTTCATAAGCCTCTTTAATACGCTTCCTTAAATTACATCGAATTAAGTGCAAACTATCATCTCGAGAAATATGATACGCTGATTCATCGAGTAAATTAAGATTCTTAAGTAGTCCGTAAGAACTACCATGAGTTACCATGTCTAGTCCAAACAAAGCGTGATAGGGAGTACATTTAATCGCTTGATGATAGGAATTACGTAAAGCACAACTTATTTTAGTCAGATGTTCATCCCACAGCTTGTGATCCTTCTTCAAATATGCACGAATTCCTGCTATTATTGATCTATTTACTCTTTCCGATGCATTACTTTGTGGAGAGTATACAGCCGTGTACATGTGATGAATTCCGTAGCTGGTTAAAAATGCATTAAAATCATTTGCTCTAAATTGAGATCCGTTGTCACTCACAATAACTTCTGGAACACCATATACGTGAAAAATTTGTTTTGTATATTCTCAATAATTAATGTTGATGTAAATTTTCGCATTGGAAATAGCCAATGAAATTTGGTCAGATGGTCTAATACAATTAGAATTCCTATATATCCTGATTTACTTCTAGGATATGGCCCTAACAGATCAATGTATAACCTTTGAAATGGGCGAATTGATAAAGCTTGTTTTCCCATTTCTGGTTTAAGGTTAATATTGGGGGCTTTGGTAGTTTTACAAACATCGCATTTCCTGACGTAATCTCTAACATCCTTAACTAATCCTGGCCAAAAGAAATTTCTTCGTATTAAATCGATTGTTTTTACCATACCACCGTGAGCACAAATTGGATCATCGTGAGCTCTTTTAATAACTTTGGTACGTAATTTCAATGGTATCCATAATTTCCAACATGTTTCTTCTTGGTTATCTTCCCCTCTATAGTGTTCTGTACGTATGTAAACGAATTTGTCTATTACGTTAATATCAGGGTATTTACTCTGATCAGCTAGAACTTTTTCCTTCAAGATAACGTAATCCTCATCCAGAAAATGTGTTGAATTTAAATCAATTTCAGGTTCCGTTAATGTTAGTGAATAAATATCCTGGGAACAGCTACGCGACAATGCGTCAGGAACAATATGGTCCTTTCCTTTACGATGATTAATCGTAAATTTATATGGTTGAAGTTTAAATGCCCAACGAGCGAGTCGTCCGCTAAGGTCGGGTTGTTTCATAAGCCACAAAAGACTTGAGTGATCTGTTATTATTTCAAATTCTTGTAACTCTAGGTAACATCGAAAACGTTTAATGGCTTCAATAGCGGATAAGCATTCACGTTCTGTAACACTGTAGTTTCTTTGGGCGGTGCTAAGTTTTTTACTCATGAAAGCTATTGGCCTTTCATTTCCATTTTCATCATGTTGAACTAAAACTGCGCCAATTCCAATATCACTTGCGTCACAGTGCACATAAAATTTATTTTCAAAGTTTGGGTTTACGAGTACTGGAGCTGTAGTTAATAGTAATTTTATTCTATCAAAGGCTTTTTGAGCCTCAGTGGTCCAGGTAAATTTCTTTTTTGTAGATAAGAGTTCCGACATTGGGAAAACTACATCTGAAAAATTGTCGATGAATCTGCTATACCATCCGGCAAGACCTAAAAAACCTCGAACTTGCTTTATTGTCTTCGGAACGGGCCAATTGACAATAGCACTAACTTTTTCTGGATCTGTCATAATACTTCCGTTGCCTATCATATATCCTAGGTACTGAACATTAGTAACGCAAAATTTACTTTTGGATATATTCAATGTTAAATTTGCCTTTATAAATTGATCAGCGACTCGCACTAATACAGCTAAATGACTCTGAAAATTTTCTGAAACAATAATAAGATCATCGAGATATCCAAAAACACAATTTCGAAGATCAGGTGGTATTATCTCGTCAATTAGACGACACATCGTTTGTGGAGCGTTGCAAAGACCAAATGGCATAACAACGAATTGATATAATGGTCTACCTGGTACGGTAAATGCTGTCAATGGTTTAGACTCTTCAGTCAAAGCTTTTTGCCAGTACGCGTCTTTCAAATCTAATTTTGATATTATATTAACTTTGGGCAATCTTGAAAATATTCCCTCAATTGAAGGAGTAATTGAGTTCAACTTTCTTGCATCAAGACAAAGACGAACTTTAATAGGTTTGATAACAAGCCTCATTGGAGAGCTCCAAGATGATTGGGATGGTTCAATTACACCTAATTCCAACATCCTGTCAATTTCAGCAAACATAAGTTTTTCTACGGCTGGAGAAACCGGATAGAATCGCTGTTTAATGGGTTTAGAATTGCCAATATCTATATCGTGTTTAATAAGTGATGTCCTTCCTAAACCTTGATTTTCAAAACATGGAAATAATGCAATAATAGCGTCAAGTTGTTGCCTTTGATAAGGAGTCAAAGGGTATTCAGATTTATCGGTTTTTGTGTTAGACTTATCAATTCCTAAAGACTTTACTTCATGGGGATCTTGCATCATGTCTGATGGACAATGATCAAGTAACGATTTGTCTACAATATCTACAGACTCTACAATATTTGGTATAAGACCAAATGCGTTCCAAAAATCAATACCAAGTATTAAACGTTGTGTAATAGAAGGTATAATGAAAAGATTTATTAAGCGTCTTTGACCCTTAAACTCAACCTCAACTGCTAACCAACCTGTCACAGTTTGACTCTTTCCATCTGCGGTTTTTACAGAAGACCGACATTTGTTAAAGTTTTTAAGTTTCGAAAAATCTTGCGTAGCTAGTTCACTACCTATACAAGATATGTTTGCTCCTGTATCAAGTAATCCGTATTCACAATAATTCAAAAAGGAGACTTTCGCATAAAAACGCTGATCCTTTGTGTTGCTAACAATAGTTGATACTAGAAATTTTCTACAAAATCTGCGTTTTTTATAATATTCTCTTATTCGGCGAGTAGATCTTTTAGGTTTTCTTTTATTTATATTCAATTCTGCTTTATTATTAAAAATTTCATTGCGTCCTCTCATATAATAATCAAATCTTAAATGATACGGTAATATCGGATATATTAACCTTGATAATTCTATATCCTTTCTTTTACATTGGCTCAACTCCTCTCTATTATAAAGGGTAATTGGGTGTTCTATCAGCTCACTTTTCTTATCTTTACTATTCTTAGTTTCTATAAATTCATCTTTAGGTAATTCAAAATTATTTATTTTGGACTGTTCATTGTTTCTAGAGCTTTCAAGTTTTTTGCAATTTTAATTCTCTTCACAGAACATTTTGGGCATTGCGGTTTATATATGTTTTCTGTTCCACATCCATAACAGAATATTTTCCTCTCTTCAAGACAATCATACCAAAAATGATCTGTAGCTTTACAATTCCAACAATGTAGAATTCGATTTTGTAAATCTATAGCACTAACTTCTTCATCTGTGGAGTGGTTAGATTCCAAAATTTCTGAACTGTATACATCATCTACCTCAGCAATATATCTTTTTGCCATTACATTATTATTACGAAACGATAAGTTTTTCCTAACATGATCGTCGTTTAAGAAAGCTTCTCTCATTTGTACCAATTTTCTCAAGTGAGAAATTGAATGCACTGGCACATATAATAAATCTTGCCGAATTTCTGGCCTTAAGTTTCTAGTTAAAATTTCGATTAATTCCATTTCAGACATGGGTGAAGGTAAACGATCGATAATCAATGAAATCGAATCGAAAAACAGGTCAAACGTCTCACCAACTTTCATTTTCCTGTTTCTAATCTCTTCCCGTATATCAAATGACGATTTGAAATCTCGATATTGACTTCTAATAGCCACACAAAATTCATCCCATGTAAAAGCTTCTACCTGTTTTCTGTACCGCCAGTACCAATCTTTAGCTTTACCAGTTAATAGTACATTCAAATTTTTGACAATGAGAACAAAATCTCCATAAAATTACCAATTGTCAAGGTTCGAATTCGGTAAAGAAATTCTTCTACATTAAGTCCCGATGGCGAGCCATCAAATTTTATGTTCCAACTGGATATTATGGACGTTATTTTATCCATGTTGATATTAGAAAATCTTGAATTCATTGATATTGGACTACCATTTCGGTTGGTGGGATTCTGGTCATTATTACCAGGATTACTACCTCTACGTTCAGGGTAATTGTTCACATTTCTAACTGCCTGTGTACGATTATTAGGATTTGGTATCATTTCTAAGTTGTTTAATAACCGGGTAATGTTTGTTTCTATAAGTTTATTCAATTGATCTAAATCAACGGTAATATTTTGATTTCGATTAGATCCTGATGCTAATGGATGATTACGATTTGGAGAATTTAAAGGACTTTGTTGAGTGGTTCGAATCGGAGTACCGCTCATTTTTGTTTCTAGATTTGTATTATTGAATTGATTATCCTGAAATAAGTTCCTAGCTTGGCTACGAGTGTTATGCTGTTTAGCTAAAGCTCCTCGGCTTCTATTTCGGTTAGTAGTTTTAGTCGTAGGATTTTGACTAACTAAAAGAGAAATATTCTTCAGATCAACTAACTCACATGGACGTTTGCATGATGGACATATCGAATTATTTGACAAAAAATTTTCAATGCAACTCCTATGAAATGAATGGTTACATTTTGTTATACTTAAACACTCATCATTTCCTGGCATATTGCTATCGCAAACACTGCACACTGAATCAGATACTAAGGCTGATGCTACATTAGAAGTCATAGCTTCAAGTGGTGGAGTTCTTGGAAGTGACATATTAATAGTATACTTGACAAATAAATTCAAAAATACTAATCTAGTTTATAGAAATCTTCAAACAATATGAAATAAATTCAATACCCTATTAAACCTTACAATACTATCTAAAAAAATTAATTCAAAAATATGTTCCAAGAAAATAATTCAAGAAAAAAATATATGATGTTTCCCAAAATAAAAATTCAAATAATTTTATACAAATATACATATACATAAGAATTTAGTGTTTTCTTATAGTTTGGTAATAATTTAGGTGCTTAAATAGGTTATCACTATGCCAATAAAATATGTAGGTAACAAAACTGGGCTATATAGATAGTTGTATACGGAAGACCCTTTTCCATATCAATGGGCCGAAATAAAAATGGACAGAGACTCGCAACAGCAAGTTTCTGTTATCCTAAATTTTTTCAGATATAAGTAATTCCACATTGACAGAAAAAAAATTAAACATCCCCAAACATCTTTCGTCATTCAAGATGGCCATGCAATAAACCCCAAAACTAAACGAAAGTACAATTAATATACTTTCTGGTCATTATACTCGATTGAACATTCAAGTAAATGAAGCTCCTAAAAAGTGTTAAAAGTTATTCCCTCAGAATCGCAAATTTAATGCGTAACGATCTTGAAAACGATCTTTCATGAACTCTAAATTTAAAAACAATGAAAATTTTTTGGATACCGAAAGCATAAAAAGGTTTTTCTTTTTCTTGCGACCAACATGGTCTCTATATTATCATGACTTTTGATCGTAGGTTAGTCACTATATTGTTATGGCTTTCGGGCCCCACGTTGGGCGCCATATTTATATTATCTGTAATGAACACATGGGCGCCATATTTATTTTAATCTGTAATGAACACATGCGATCTTAATTATCTGTAATGTACGCAAATATCCGCCATTTAAACTATCCAAAGGTGTATGACGAATAAACGCATTATTACACTATAGCAAAAGAATTAGTGCTGTAAGAGATTCTTACGAAAGGACTGCGGGAGCCATTGATTCGCTAGCAAACAGTCGGGCGTGTGGGTAAGGTCCTTCCAATAACAAAACCCTGTTCATGTACAGAAGTTTTTTTTATTAAAGACTCCCTATTTTTAGATACAATTTACTCTAAATGGACTGGAAATGACTGTAATGTTATAAAAAAACAAATGCCCGATTACAGTCATTTGTAACGAAAGCAAAATAAATTTAAATGCAAAAAGACATATTTTACTGATATAACCAAGTTAAAAGCGGTATCTGGTGTGGTTGATACGCCTGTCTCAAAACCCGCCACTAACCTTGGCCCTAAGGACGTCATTTTATTAGGACCCCAAATAATCTATTGCACCAAAACTAATACTCAACTACGAAAACACTGTATACTTCAATTATTCATACATAATTATTAACTTAGGATTTATTCATAAAATTAGGAAAAATAATTAATAGAATTATAAAAAAATATTTAAGCTAATGAAAAAATTAAGTGAAAGCATTTTAAGCATAAATTAAACTGTATTTTCTTCAACTGTATCAGTGATAATGATTATAAATATATAACAACAACTCAATTAAGCGATCGATCATGTTTGATCAAACATGTTCGATATCATTATCACTAATGAACATATTAAATATTAGGGTGAAACATAAAATTACCACTCACCAAACATACGTGTAATCGATTTCTGGAAGGCCTTCAAGATTTCGAGGTACCGATGTTGTTGTTGCTGTAGAATTTTCTGGAAATTTGACTAAAAAAATTTGATTAATTTGATCTAGATAAATATGCCATATATAATGCTTGCACTTACAATTTTTACAATATTTCAATAGAATAGATATAAATGTTCTTAATTATACTAATTTTAAACATTTTTATAACTAAAAATATAAATTCAGATGTTGTTGTAATAAATTTTAGGAATAATTACATTATACAAACAACTCAATTAAGCGATCGATCATGTTTGATCAAACATGTTCGATATCATTATCACTAATGAACATATTAAATATTAGGGTGAAAGATAAAATTACCACTCACCAAACATACGTGTAATCGATTTCTGGAAGGCCTTCAAGATTTCGAGGTACCGATGTTGTTGTTGCTGTAGAATTTTCTGGAAATTTGACTAAAAAAATTTGATTAATTTGATCTAGATAAATATGCCATATATAATGCTTGCACTTACAATTTTTACAATATTTCAATAGAATAGATATAAATGTTCTTAATTATACTAATTTTAAACGTTTTTATAACTAAAAATATAAATTCAGATGTTGTTGTAATAAATTTTAGGAATAATTATATTATACAAACAAAAAAATTAATAAGATGAAATTAAATATGAAAAAGGTTTGATTCAGACATGTTGTGTGATCATTACAACTGTAATTGATTATCACAATGCATTTTGTGTTGCTATTTCTTTTTATTTTCTTATTTTATGTATTCAATAATAAACCAGTTTTTATGAAAGAGAATAAGTACACTTAAAAAAAAAAAAAACTTATGGAAATCGAAAAATTTACTAAACTATTGTAATGATTGAGTTGGAATGATCACTACAGTAGGCATGTCAGCTATTGTAACAAATATAGATAATAAAATTAAGGTAGCACTCAAATTTAATAAAAATTAATAAAACTTAACATTTTAGATTGATTATTTATTCTTTAGCAAAGAAAGTTTACAAATGAAATTTCTAGAAATAATTTTAGTTAACAAAATTTATCATGCTAGATTGCAAAAATATTCATTTTAAACGAAAATTAACAAATAGAATCTCTAGAAACAATGGATAGAATTTACTATGAATTATTATTTTAGACAAATATCTTAAGCATATTTATGAAAGTTATAGATAATAAAGCAAGTTGTAGAGAGGTGCAACTGTTACATAACTGTCATTAACGGTTTCTACAGCACCGAATTACAGTTTTTTTCGGCTCGTAGAGTTCGAATTAAATTGAAGAAAAAATTAGAATAAAATAAAATAAAATAGAATTAAATAGAATAAAATAGAATTCCCGGGACCTGTTTAAAAAGAAATGTGTCAATGCCTATAGAAATTCTTCTTTTTTTTCTATGTATTTACCTCCTCGTTAGGACGTCCCGAGTATAACCCAATAGACACCAAGAAAATTCCGGGCGCTATGGCCAATAATTGAAATTTTGGACACCAGACTTCACAAGAAAATTTTAGGTTATTTTAAAATAATATTCATGTCACTTTATTTGATTCACTATGATATACCTTCTTTTAAATATTTCCAGATTTCCCAAGATCACAAGTTATTAAGAACATTTTATTATCACTCACTTTTTCTTTAAATAAATAATTACTCTTGCTATGCTTTCCCTTTTCTTATCTTATAGTCTCAGAGTTTCAATCCAAATGAACGAGTTCATCAATTTTCGTAGTAAAGAAACCTCTGTTAGCAATCAGAAAAAGGGTGTAATGGGAAAACACGTATAAGACAATCAAAAAATTACAAAACATGATTGCCACTATAACCAACATATGTACATGTATGTACTGTACTAATTAAATTTCTTCTGCTAAATGTTAGTACATTTTATATTCGCATTATATTAAAAAAAACAATGAATATTATGAAAATCTTTTCATATTTAATTTCCATAAAATCATATAGGATCTCGTAAATATTTATGTTGTTTTCTCTTTTACATTATAAACATTTGATTGGCTATATGTTTCTGTATGCTAGCAACATGTTGATAAGATTAAGTATTAAGCTTTTGTGCGATCAAACAGTTTATGTTCTTGCTAACATATAAGGAAAAGGTTTTACAACGACTAAAGGTTCAAACGACTAAAGCGAGTGTCAGAATAATGACATTAAGATTAATTCTTTTTTCTTTGAAACCGTACACTACACAATATTATGATGAAATGAAAGTTTCATCGAAATTATAGCTGGAAGTGTGTTTTTTTAGTTCTGAAATAACCGTACATGCAGTTCCTTACATGCACATTGTGTCACTTCGAAATCGTGTTAGACATGAACAGATAAATGGCAATGTATTAAGAGATGAATGCTTGTTGTGTTGTAGGACTCCATCGATTGTAAAATAATAAATGTCAATATACAATGACGATTACATTTGTATAACTCAAATCCCTCTACTACCATTTTGTCTTTAACTAACTGAACATTAACGACACGAATGATAATAAATTATCGGCACCTCTTTGTGACATTTATCACAAATGGTCGGTAAAACATGAGCGTAGAGAACATGCTTTTGCTTTTGTTATCGAAGTAGACTGCAGTGTACTATGCTGCAGTGGCACATTGTCATCAACTATTAATGATGCGTAGTAGACAAACACGAAAGTAGATTATTTTTATTATTATCATGCGAAAACGTAAGAAACAATGGTCACATTGGTAGGAGAATCTAACCCAGCAAAAGTTTATGTGAGTAACACAGGATTTGAAATTAAAGAAGCTTTCCTCTTCCCCCAAGTATTGTTTAAATTGCCAATGTTAAGTGAGATAATGTTTCTAGCTCTCTAGTAAGACTTTTACGAATGACTGTCCACAATAAGTAGTTCTTAATGACAACCTTTGGTGAAATTGAGGATGCTTTTAACCTTTAACTTATGACGTGAAATTGTTTAGCGTATATGAAGAGGTGGTGTAAATTATACAGCCGAATTATTTTTCATATAATTTTTAATGTGTATATATTATAATAATGTTATACTTATATTATTCGAATTTGATTGCTTCTAAACGCATTATTAACAAAAACAAGGAAACAAATTCAAATTTATTTAAAAAAATTGTACTTTATTTCACAAGCCTCATTTACGCAAACAAAAAAAAATAGGTATATCATTTACTTGTACATCAAGAAAATTAAGGTTAAACAAAAACAATAAATGGCATTTTTCAACAGCCTAAGCTATATACTTATTAAAATTAAAAGGAACATTTCAATATTTTATATACATATATAAAAAAATAACAATCAGTCTTTTGAGGTAAAATTATCATTCGTCAAATTCATTCTTAGTACAATTAATGCATACCCGTTTGCTGCAGCCCATACACAGTGGTTTATTACACTCTAAACATGTATGTGTAGTTTTCCTTTTTAATTTATTGGAGCATATATAGCATAATTTGCTCGTTTTTGTATGTTTTTGGATCACAGGCTGGGGAAGAGAATCAGACCATATTTTTTGAATATGCCATTTTCCACTATTTAATTGTACAATAATACAAAAAAGTTAAAAACTTTTCAGCAACACAAAATAAAGTGAAAACAAAAATTACAAAAATACTTACGCTTACGGAGACGTGTAGTATTTTTTTTTTACATGTGTTACTAACGTTAGATTAGACGTGGTAGTAGAATATTTTCTATATAAAAATCATACAAACAACTACGTGGTAGTAAAATATTTTCTATTAAAAATGTCCACAAACGACGACGTGTAGTAAATTTTACACCCAAACACATAAATCTCCGCGATGCTGTAACAATCAAAAGACAAAACTATACTGTCAATAAAAGCATAGTATAATATGAGGGTACTGGCAATATCAGCTTAAAAGAGTGTAACAAATAGAAGTTATTAGAAAAATAAAAAAGATAGTGTAAAATTTACCACCACGTCATAAGTTAAAGGTTAATACTATTAAACCATTTGATGTTTTGAAAGTCTTTTTTAAGGAAGTTGACAATGTGTCAGTAAGAGCTTCATATCATCATGCATTCAACTATTAGGAACTATGACAGTAACTAGTCATTTAGGATTTACTAACGAATGTCGTGGAGAACGGTTTTAAGGTGATAGTTCATGTTGATGACCTATCTGTTCCTGAAACGCAAAACTTGAGCGCTTCAGTTTTTCTTTTAAATTCTCTCTAACTGTGGCGTAGAAAACTGTCTGGGAGTAAATACCCAAATAATAAACAACAGGAAAGAATGGTCTCAGTGTCTACGTCATGTTGAAACACGTCAGGGTCATTCTCTATTCTAAGCTTTACTGGAGGCAGAACAACCCAGAAATACTTTAGATATTTTATATGACTCCTGTTGGTAACAGATGTTCGTTCAAACAGTTGAGTATTCAAGGCAATAACTGAATCTGTAATGAATACAATGCGCCTGTACGTTCGGAGACTGTATGGTCAATACGGTTGAAATTTGAGAAGACGTGAGAAGACAATCTGATAGTGTTGATAGCAGATGGACGATATACACGATACTTCATGCTGAATTATCTTATTGGCAATCAGATTACGCTTAACGTATTCAGTCCTCATATCCGATTGATTATGTGATCTCTTATGACCCTTAACCCAAATAGAGACTTCTTGTAACGGAAGCTAAGTCCTATCAAAAAATATTCTGGAAGTATATGCAGATGGCTTTAAATTGGATAGGGATATGACTTGTGGTATTAGACAAAAACATTCAAACCTTTCTCATCCAAACAGAAGTCATAGCTACGCTCAACTAAATGGTTGGTTTTCTTTCAACTCCATAGGGATTCGAACGCGGGCTTCCCTCCTTGTAGACAAGCTGTTTTTACAACTATACCACGCCGTTTAATAACAAAATATTCTCTTAGAATATGCTGACCTGTTCGTTCACCTAGGTGACATAAATTTCCTTCTGAATGTCATATCGATGTCAAGCTTGTTCCTAAATATCACTTATATCTGTGGGAAGTGGTAGACTATCAGAGGGTCTTCATTATTTTGGTCTTAGAGAATTGGTGCATAAACGAAAATGATGTTTCAGACGAATTGGCCCAAACGTGAACCGAACTGGGCAACCTCCTTTGAGATCGACCCATAGGGGTCTCTTAAGTCATAAGGAATAAATTCGAATCCATGGCTAATGTTGGCTTGGTTAAAAAAGAAAGCTAGTTCCATCAATAAAAATATTGTTGGGTTTTATTCCACATACAATGGGTAGCAGGCAGAAGTCATGTTCTTATTCTTAAAATATTCTTGAATTCTTTATTTTATTGCCAATCAGGCTGTTGGGTTTCAATCATTGACTGGCGGCACACTTAAGTGGTTATCATTTTAGCAACATTATTATCAGTGCCACTGAAACAACTGTGATTGAGACATTTAAATTGAACAATACATTGAGGAATATTGGCATTGCAACCATTCATACTGTGCTGTGACACAGAAATATTAAATACAGCAGAAGTTTAACAAGGAATTCCTATAACTATAGGAGGCTGAGCAAAAATTCCAATACACCTTCAACTTTTTGCTGCCGACCATGCTCGGGAAGAATGCGTTTCTTGTTATCTTTTAGCGACAAGTTAATATGTCTTAATTGATGGAAAGAGAAATCGTTCAATAAGATTTTCTTTTGGAAGACACCACATTTCACTAAAAGCAGGCGAATTGGTTTTTGTATTGCAAATGATTTATTTTGAATTTCTCTGAAATAAACAATTTTTAATTCAATTGAAATTTGTTTCAATTTGGTGGAGGGGTTTCTGTGTGATAGTTTTAAAGTTAAATGTACCAAAGCATCTTACGGGAACAATATTAACAATTGCGAAGTGACAGAAATGCAGCCAATTCAATAGAGAGGGCCCCGTAATCTTATTGGCAAGGTTTTAACGAACTGATGTATTATTTTAGTTGCGGAATTAGTGGCTGAAGTTCATGAAAACCTAGAGGTTTTTGGTTCCATAACTATTGCCACATTGGAGACTAATTTGGTGATTGACATGCCAGAAACCTAGGGAGGGAGTGCCCAGTGATCTTGCTAGTGGCTGAAGGTTATGAAAAAATGAGAAGATACTTAGCTGGTTTTTGGGTTCCATAACTACTGGCAAATTGGAGACTGATTTAATGGTTGACTTCCCAGATACCTAGGAATGTGTAGGATATCTAGTTGCGAAGAAGTAGGCGTAAAGAGCAATTTATGGCCGCCTACCGATTGGTTCATTGCTAGTTTTACTGCACATACCCAGTAGATGGGCCTAAGGCCACTACTTCACTTAATAGCAAACAACTAACTACTGTTTGAGACTGAATTCACATGCAGTAATTACAACCATACTAGTCGAGCCTTTTGATGGAAATGGGAGACCATATTGGAGGATACTTAGCCGCTCCCCAGCTCTAAAAGTAAATGAGAAATTTGACACCCCTAGTCTTTTCAAGTAGAGTTGGGTAGTTCGCGAACGAACTAGTTCAATTGAACTATTCACACAACTGAACTAAAAGAGCCGCTCATAATAATGAGCTCTTTTAGCTCCGTAGTTCAGTTGGCTCTTGTTCTCGTTTCTTATTCGTTCATTTCGTTCTTTTATTTTGTTTATCGTTCTCATGTGTGTAGTTCACGAACGAACTATATAGTTCAATTGAACTATTCAACGAGAGTTGTGTAGTTCACGAACGAATTAGTTCAATTGAACTGTTCATACAACTGAACTAAAAGAGCCAACTGAACTAATGAGTTCTTTTAGCTCCGTAGTTCAGTTGGCTCTTGTTCTCGTTTCTTATTCGTTCATTTCGTTCTTATTCGTTCTTTTCTGTTGTTTATCGTAGTGTTAAATGGTAGTGCCATCATTGGCGGTGTTACCACATACTAATAAAATAACTTATGGCAACATTTTTCCTACAAAAGCGCGAAAATTGCAAAAAATAAAAAAATGAGCAAATTAAAATAATATATTTTTTCAATTTAACTCAAAGAAGGGTTAGGCGAGAAATATCCACAGAAATTCTTATTAAATATACTTTTATAAAAACATATGTAATTTTTGACGATGTATTAAAATTAAAATTTTTTGCTTTTGAATTTCTTGAATATAATTCAAATTTTATACATTAGAAGTAATAGCACATAATAGCTAAAAAAAATTTTATAATATATTTTTTTTAATAAAATTTCTAAGTGGGCTCCATGGCTCCACAAGATAATCTGGTCTGTTACGCTAATAAGTATGTTTTTATAAATAATAGTGTCAAGTTCTTTAAGAGTTTCAAGATTTTTATTTATTTCAAATTTTATTTATTTCAAATTTCATTTATTTTAAAGAGTAAAAAAAAACAGAAAAAATAATTAAGTCAATTTTAATACACCACAAGAGACGGCAAAACTACGACTGACTCTTTTTCCTATTTTGTCAAATCAATGTTGCCGGACGATCTCAGGCTGCAGGGCTGCCAGGCCTGATGTCGATGTGATGGCATTGCCAGGTGACAGCTCGGCCTGTCCTGACTCCAAATTGTCCTCGGTTTGAGATTCGTCATCGCCATTATCTTCATAATTACCAATTTCTAAATCCGGGTATATGCCGCACCAGGGTTTTAATCGACCGGAAGTTTGAACAGAGCTGTATTTGCGGCAGGTTACTTTTAGCCCAGGAATATCTTCTATTAGATAACGGTCCTTTCCTAGTACCCGCGCAACAAGATATGGTCCTCTATATTTCGGCTCTAATTTATGCGTTTCACCAGTTGCCCCAGATTCATGTTCCACAACAACGAGGTCACCTTCGGCATATTGATGGGGAACTGCGTGCTTCTTGTCGAAACGCGCCTTCCATTTTTCGCGTTCTTTACAAATACCGTTCAGTGCAACCTGGTACTTCTCTTCGGTGGCTATTTCATCTTTGTTATCAGTAAGGTCTTGCTGAACTGCGGTAACGAGATAATTCTGCACAAGGTATTTAATTTTGTAATTGAAGACAAGATCATTCGGTGACTGTAGTACTGTTGATCTGGGAGTTTATAGCCCATTGGCATTCATTCAGTTTTAAGTCCCAATTTCTGGTGTCTTCTGTGGTCGTTCGCAGATAGTTGAGGATCACGGCGTTGGCCCTTTCAACTTGTCCGTTTGCGCGAGGAGTTCGGACGGCCGTTTTAATGTGATGGATGTTATGGTCGCTGCAATACTTCTCAAATGCCTTAGATGTAAACGAGGTTCCTCTATCTGACACGATCGTAGTCGGGAGACCAAAGTATCCGGACATCTCATTAAGAACGTTTAACACGGGAGTAGTTTTTGTACTCTTTACCGCCTTAGTGACAAGAAATTTCGAAAACGCGTCAGAAATCGCCAAGATGTGTGTGTTTCCCCTCTTGGAACGAATAAAGGGGCCCAGATGGTCAATGTGAATTAAACGGAAAGGTATCGGTTCAGGAGCCTCAAAATACATTCGTCCTTCGGGCTTACCCATCTTTGACCGGTTGTAGCAGCACGTTATACAAGAAGCAATGTATTCCTTCACGTACTTCCTCATTTTCGGAAACCAAAATAGTTCTTGAATACTCTGCAATGTTTTCTCCGTTGAAAAGTGTCCCATATCATCATGAAAGTATTTAGTGATTCTCCACCTCACAGCCGTGGGTACTACAAGTTTGAGCTGCGTATTCACTTTACGGAACAAGCGATGATGTCGGATTTCATAGTCGGTTTTTAGTTGCGTCCCCTCGACCGATTCCACCTTACCAGACAATACAGCCACAATGTGGTTTAACCTTTTGTCCTGCAATTGCATCGCTAAAACCCAGTCATCAATATCGTCAGCGACAGTAAAAATAAGTCCGGCTGGTTCCATTTCATTCGAGGGCTCGTCAGGTGAGCGGCTCAAAGCATCTACATGAGCCAATAGGCTACCCTGTCGGTGAGCGGTCTCAAAATCGTATTCAAGCAACTTTAACCACCACCTCGCAATTCTAGATTTAAGCTCTTTTTCCCTGCGCACCTTTGCTACGGCGGAGCAGTCACTTACGAGTTTAAACGGTTTACCCAACAAATAGATCCGGAAGCGCTCGAGAGATTCCACCACGGCCAATACCTCTAATTCATAACTGTGATAACGCTGTTCCTCTTTAGTACAATGGCGTCTGAAATACATAACCGGCTGAAAATTCTTACCATCCTTAGACTGCAGTAACATACCGGCTAAACCGACAGCACTCGCATCGGTATGTAGTTCATGTGTTGCCGTAGCGTCATATAATGCAAGAAGAGGGGGTTAGTTAGCATGTTCTTCAGTGTATCGAATGCATCACGCTGTTCGTCCCCCCAAATAAAATTATTTCTCTCCGATTTTTGCATAAGGGTAGTCAGTGGTTTCGAGATCAAAGCATAATGCGGTACAAATTTCCGGAAGAAACCCGTCAGACCAAGAAAACGTCGTACTTCCGTCACGTTCGTGGGCTCTTTAAAATTCCTTATAGCCCCTATTTTACTTTCGCCAGGTCGTATTCCGTCGCCGCCTATAACGTGGCCAAGGTATGTTATCTCACGTTGCAAAAATCTACATTTATCTAGCCTCAAGGTAAACCCATATCTCGACAAAATTCTCAAAAACTTTTCCAAGCGGTATAGACCGTCTTCAACCGTTACGCTTGGGATGATAATATCGTCTAAATACACCAGAATTTCACCACGGCCCATTTCGGCTGCCATGCGGTTCATAACGTTCTGAAAACTTGCGGGGGCGTTCACCAATCCAAACGGCATACGATTATATTCGTAATGACCGTCTGTTGTTACAAATGCGGTATATTGTTTCGAAGACTCTTCAATTTCGAGTTGGTGGTAACCCATTTTCAAATCGAGCGTTGTAAAAATGTGATTTCCGGCTAGCTGTGCAAACTGTTCTTCTAGCACAGGCATTGGGTAAGGTGTTTTCACAGTAATGCTGTTCAAAAGCCTGTAATCGACGCAAAGTCTACTCTCGCCATTTTTCTTATCAACCAGGACGACGGGTGAAGCATAGGCTGAATTCGACGGACGTATAATTTGACATTCTAACATGTCGTTCACGATATTGGAAACAACAGCTCGTTTCGCAAAAGGGATGCGGTATGCTTTCAGATTTATCGGATCATTTGTCCTAAGCTCTATTTTCATCTTAGCAATGGTGCACTTACCCAATTCAAAAATATTTCCAGCGAAACACTTACGATTTCGACGGATAATTGTTCTCAGGTCATTAAGATGTTGTGGATCGACCATATCGCCAAACTTAATTTCATTTTCACTCTCCAACCAGCACTCTTCGCCATCAATTATAAATTTGTATCCCTCACGGCACAAGATATCACGACCGAGTAAGATGTCCTCCGGTAGTAGGCCATCCTCAACAATATATAGTTCCGCCTTTAAAATACAGCCGTCAACGTCGAGTGCGGTGTCGACCTTTGATTTGCACTCATATTTTCCACCCGTGAAACCAGATAAAGTCTTTGAGCACTCCCGCACGTTGCTCATGTTCACCGCACAACTTTCACGAATTAAACTTATAGGGCTTCCGGTGTCAAAGAAAGACATTATTTCACTACCGTTTACGCGAATTTGTTTAACGAAATTATTATTCGGTTTGTCAATTATTATCTTGTGAATGTTCGCTCTGGGCTCCTGTGACGATTTTCCTGGACACTGTTCACTTTTATGGTTTGTTCGTTGACAATGTATACACCTTGTTTTACGTTGCGGCTCAGGGCAATTGATAGACACATGTCCCTTCCGGCGACAATTGTAACATTCGATGTCGCGACCATTTCGTTTGCCATCCGGTTTTGGCGTACCCGTTTCGAAATTATTAGCACTATTTCCATTTCGATTATTTAATTGTCCGATTTTCGCGGTATTATATTCAATGTTCTTTCCCCGGCCGTAATTACCGTCATTTTTCACCGTATTATATTCACAGTAGGTGTTAATATCACGTAATAAGTCGTTTAATCCCGCGTAATTTTTGGAAATTATCTTCTTCAGATCATTGTCGCTTATTCCGTTAATTATGTGATGAATGATATCCTCCTCACGTAAATTGACCCTCTTTCCCATTGCCGACATTTTGTAAAAATATTCTTGTGGTGTCTCGTATGATTTCCGATGAGTATTTGACATTTTAATGTGAACGCTAGCGACGCTATCATCACATGGGAAATCCCGCAAAAAACTTTCCTTAAATTGTCGCCACGTAATAAAAATGTCCTGGGAATCAACCCACAATTTCGCGGAACCGACAAGCTTCTGTTGCACGACGAATAAGAGAGCGCTATCGGACCATTTATATGCCTCCTTCAGCATGTCTATTCGTCTTATAAATTGAATCGAATTTAAGGAAGTATCAACCATCGGGTTAAACTCTGGCAGTAAAGACGCGATATCACGAACACTTTCGAATGCGTTAACTGATGGACTGTCTCTTTCGTTATTTATTCGAATATTCGCATGTTCATTTTCAACACTCGCGGCACGATTTGAGTTAATTACCTGAGTCTGCACGACCGACATTAAGTCCTTCATCATTTTCTCCAACGAATTAACTTGCGCCCGTAACATTTCCGTACTGTCTTTAACCGATTCCTGTTCATAGTCTTCCGAGGCAGAACCTCCGGTTGGAAGAAATATTTCGTCGCTCTTCACAGCTTCACTTAACCGCTGTACGAGTTCAGCCTTCTGGCCCGAACTAGGTAATTCGCGTTCGCGCAAGAGGTCTTTTAATTTTTCCACTTTCAACGTGTTTATTCGAATCATATTTTACCGCTTCCCGTTCTCTATGTACATAAATTTTATTTCCGTTATTTTATTCTAAAACTGCTGCCTTTAGGTTCGTATGTTCATGGAAACACAAAAAAAAAACTTTATATTTTCCTTCGATTATCGTTCTCTCTTCTTTTCACTTGAAATGGTAATGCACTCAACTATGTGTGTTTGTAATCAACCGTTATTTTCTTTTGAAATTCCACAGCGTCTGTTTTGCCTTTTTCGCTTTTATTTCAACAACAACAACAACATATATACGTAATGCTGCTGCGCCACTTCGTATATGCACGCGCGCACAAGTTAAAAAACGTCCACCAACAACAAAAACGTATTGCTGTTTTTTATACGAAACCACCGTCGCCAAGGTTTACAAAACACACACACAAACACGTACTGTTTTTTTTTTTTTTTTTGTTCTTTATCCCACTTCTGATATTGTCAAGTTCTTTAAGAGTTTCAAGATTTTTATTTATTTCAAATTTTATTTATTTCAAATTTCATTTATTTTAAAGAGTAAAAAAAACAGAAAAAATAATTAAGTCAATTTTAATACACCACAAGAGACGGCAAAACTACGACTGACTCTTTTTCCTATTTTGTCAAATCAATGTTGCCGGACGATCTCAGGCTGCAGGGCTGCCAGGCCTGATGTCGATGTGATGGCATTGCCAGGTGACAATAGTGTCAACTAAAAATCTATAAGATTGAAAAAATTTAAATAAGACAAAAGAGATTGTAAATGTATTTATTTATATATGTATATAAATAAATTTAAATTTATATTTGTATGTTTATGTTTTTCTTAATATTTATATTTTATGTATATATTATTGTTTTTAACGATTCAATTATCAAAATTTCCGCCAATCCATTGACTTAACTTTTTGATAGAAATTCAAATTTTTCGACACTGGTAGGTCAAAAAATCTTGCCAATAATCGGAAAAGGGTTCAATTCCAAAATCTGGATTTGCAAAATTCTCGCTAAACACTAGATTTCATTCATTTATTGCCGGGTATTCAAATTTTTCAGAGCAGGTAGGTAAATTGTCAAAGAAATAAATTGTAGGAAATTTCCGTCATAGCAATAATACCAAAACAGTGCTAAAAGGGCCGCAATTGAAAAATGGGTTGAATGTGGTCATGCTACCTACCCTACAAGTGTAACGTCACACAAAACAAATGTTATTCTCGTCATAGCAATAGAGTTGTGTAGTTCACGAACGACCTAGTTCAATTGAACTATTCACACAATTGAACTAAGAGAGCCGCTCATAATAATGAGTTCATTTAGCTCCGTAGTTCATTTAGTTCAGTAGTTCTTTCAGCTCAGTAGTTCGTTTAGCTCAGTAGTTCGTTTAGCTCAGTAGTTCGTATAGTTCTCGTTTCTTATTCGTTCATTTCGTTCTTATTCGCTCATTTCATTCTTATTCGTTCTATTATTTTGTTTATCGTTCTTGTGTGCGCCATTCCTATTGGAATGGTGGCGGTGTTACCACATATTAAAAAAAGAACTTATGGAAACATTTTTACAAAAATAAGCAAATAAATATAAAATGTTTTTTCTATTTAACTAAAAGAATGGTTTGGAATAGAAATACGAACAGAAATTCTCATTAAATATTTAAAAATAAATCACATGCTTTTCAAGTGCTTCAAGCACATACATAAATGAATTAATAAAAATAAAAAATGTTAAATACCACAAATTATTTAAAGTGAAAAATCATGTCACAAATATGATAAATTTACACGGAATACATTAATTCCTTTTTGGTATTGTTTACATCAGTTAAAATATAAATGAGCAAACGTTGCCATAAAGAAGTTACAAAAATTGAGGAAGAGAGCGGCGTTGTTTAAGAGAATTGAACTATTGAACTAAAAGAACGAACTAGTTCATTACAGAGAGCTGAACTAAAAAGAGCGAACACTCAAAAGAGCTAACGAACCCAACTCTATTTTCAAGACAAACGATTGCTTTGGTATGAGGGTTATATCGTGAATTTAAGCAGTCACCGTAGTCTAGTAGGTATTGTGTTGGCTTACTAGACGTGAGGCGGTTCAAGCCCCATGTCAGATATCTCCAACAAAATGAAATAAGAAAAAATGTTTCTTCGGCGACTGCCTCTCAGTAAGTTTCTGGCAAAAACTCTGAGAGTAAATAAAATTGTCATGAACAGTTTCTTAAAACTCTGTCATTCGGAGTCGCGTTTAAACCATAGGTCTCACCACTTATTTATAAAATTAAAGCACATAACATAGGTGGTGTGAGAAGCTATGTCGTAATCCTGACTGAAGGGATGTAATGCAAATTATATGTGAAAGGACTGATTATGTGCTTGAGTGTTTATAGAACAAAAATGTACTAGAAGATCGCCCTATCACTCACTGGGATATTATATATTATCAGCATAAAGTCAATATACCATGGCTTTATATGCCGCTATAGAATAAATATTGGGTTGTTTTGTGAAAATGAAAGGCAGTTTTGGTATAATAAAAAACACTTTATTAAATTAAATAATTGGCCGTTCTGCTCCAACACCCTTTGCCATCTTTCTGGTAGTAGAATAATACCAAGCCCTTAAAATGTTTGTCCTTTGCTGGCAAAAAACTGATCGAGGTGGTTTTTATATCCTCATTTGAGGTGAAGTTGTTACCGCCTAAAAATTTTGTAGTGACCGGAACAAATAATAATAATGGAGCCAGGTCTAGAGAATATGGCGGGTGTGACATTGTATCCCATTCACGCTGTAAAACCTTTTGGCGAAGGACCAAACTTGTGTTACATCTTGCGTTGTCTTGGTGAAACATTACACCTTTCCTGTTCATTAGTTCTGGCCTTTTCTTTTGAAGTGCATCATTCAGTTTGTCCAGCTGATGACAGTAGACTTCCGAATTAATCGTTGTGTTATCCGGTAAAAGCTCAAAAAACGATTCCTTTGAAATCCCATCAAACAGGCAGCACCTTTTATTTCGGCTTTGGAATCGGTTTGAGAAGGTTCATCTTTTTTGCTCCATGACCTCTTGCCTTTGACGTTGTTGTACACAACCCATTTTTCGTCCCCAGTGATGATGCGCTTCAAAAACGGATAATTTTGGTGACGTTTGAGAAGCGACGTCAATGCGGCGACACAGTTTCGAGGATAATTCCAAGCCGTTCAAGTGGTCATAAACTGTTTGATATTTGATAAATTTAACCTCAATCTGATCTCAAGTGTTGTTATTCGCCGGTTCGCATCAACTAATGCCCTAATCGCGGCCCTATCAGCTTCGACCGGTCTTGCCGAACGGGGTGCATCTTCGACATTAAGATTGCCGGATCGAAAATTAGTGAACCAGTTCTAGCACTGGCCTACTGTCAACACACCTTCTCCATGGACATCGGCCAATTTTTTTCTGGCTTGAATAGCTTTTTTACCTTTGCTGTAGCAAAACAGTAAGATATATCGAAAATACAACTTATCGCTATCCATATTTAAAAGGGCACCAACCAAAAACTACTACGTAGAAATAATTGGAATTTTCCACACACAAGTACTCTTGAACTCTTAAAGCACAAAAATTATACGGCTTAAGTGTGAAGTTGGGTGCAAAAAAATACAATTAAATTCTCTGTCGGGAAAATACGAAATTACTTTCCGAACAAGCCAATACACTAAAGGCCCCGTTTTTAAGACTTGATTTACATTACACTACAGTTTATATCGCTTTCAACTTTTTTTCCTGTTGTATTTGATAAATATGTTAAAACTTCTCCTTGTTTTAAATGCAAAACCACCAAAAATTCTCTGGCTTTTGCATCATCACTCTTAATTAATGAAGTTGTTAATGCCGTAGAACAAATTTACCAGGATTAAAATAATTGCAAGCAAATATTTATGCATTTACTATGTGTGTGAATAAATAAACAGACATACATACAAAACGTATTACGAATTGAATTAATTAAAACATTTAAACTACAGAGGTTTTTGTGGCTGGCTTCTTCACATAGTAACTTAATAAAGTAATGCGCCTACATGGCAGCAAACAAAAACAAAATTCATTGTGGTTCATGTTGTTTATTATGGCTTAAAAGATTTTTGTGTGATAAAAATATAAATACAATCTTTACAATCCGTACAATCTGTAATTTAATATTAAAATTTAAATTGTTGCTCCATACAGATTTGTCAAATTTAATGCTAGGAGCAATCAAAGGCTGTTCTATGACCACCAAGAACGTGGGATTTAACCCCACTGAGCTGTTTTTTTATTATTATTGTCGTGAAGACGTGCCTTACACATGGATAAAATTAACACACAATAAACAACCACCATTTTGAGTAAGTGAACGTTGAGCGTACAGTGCTCTGTGAAAAGACTGATAATCAAGTTTAGGTTATTCCTGGATAGTTTGATGTATTTTTAATAAGTATTCTTTTTGTAAATTTCCAAGATAAGTTTTGATTCCCTCACACACTTTATCTTCTTTTTCGTTGAACTTATCTTTCCAAGCATCCTCTACTATTCAATAGATAAGTTCTGACCCCATCAGAGACATCGAATCTCCTCTCTCTTCAAGATAATAAGCTTGCACATTGCCTAGTTCTTCCACATGACCAGGAACACAGTAGATGATAATTTTATTTTGATTCGTAATTGCCTAAACTATTCAGCTTCCCCTGACAATCATATGCATATCTTCAATTTAACTTCATAAGAGATCGAATCGCTGCCTGCCTGTCAAATAGTATTGCTGTGTCCTGTCCTTTATACATCCTATCCAAGATAAATTGACCAAATTTATCGATGGCTCAGACTTCTGCTTGGATAATACTTGTGACTTTCTCCTTGAACTTGGAATATTTCATTCTGAGACAAAAAACTATTGCCCGTGTTGCAATATCCGTTCTTAAAACATTGAAACATGAGAAATATGTACTTGCCGTATATGCGATTATACAGATACGCACATAAATCTCAAACTGAAAAATAAAAGAAAAAACTTTAAGTACCAAAATGCGGTGAATAAAAAGTTTCTCAAAAATCTGTCGTTCGGAGTCGACTTTAAACTGTAGGTCCCACCACCCATGTATAAAATTAACACACACAACATAAGTGGTGTGAGAAACTAGGACGTTGTACAATGGGTTAATTCGACCTCCGGGTACTGTACTTGTCTTGATTGACAAGTACACATCCTCTAACCTAACCTAACCTAAAATGCGATTCCAATATTGCATTGAATTCCGACATGGAGTAGCTGGATTTTCACGAAAATCTTACCATTAGTTTGGATAATTTATAGTTTTAAGAGTTTTTGTCAGTTTTTCGTTTTCACTTGTTCTTTTAAATTTTTACAATGTGGGTTAATGTATACCTGTTCAATTCTCAATCTGTATTGCCTTTCATACATCATGGCAAATATATAAATATTGTCAACGCACACGGGTTAGCAAATGTGAAAAGTAGACACTGTAGCGTAGCATAATTATATTTGTAGTTAAACTTTATTTTATTTTATATTATTACTATTATACTACCGATTACCATTAAATTGAGCGTCACTAGCATGTGTGACTTTCTTAAGATACAACTCTGTTACTAGTTTAATACAACACTGCAATAGAAGAGTACTCTTTCGTTGATTTTGGAAGTTAATTTGAATTAGCAGCGCTTGCTTAGATTAATGTGAAGAAAAGCCCATATCGAAAGGGGTATAATAGCAATGCACTCAACGTAAGCAGTCTCTTTCTTCTTTTTCTATTACTGCAAGCTAGTGAGGGAGGTCGCACAACTAAATGCAGGTGCATTGAAAGCTTTGTGACAGCGATGGTTGTCGTTGTTTATTTTGTGGATGCAATTGGTTGACAAATCCTAGGTAGATGTTGGTCGCGGTGGTGGCCGCAAATACTTAGAATTTTCGCGACTCTTCTTTCTATTGTTGCATTATTTTGATTTTTTTTTGTAAATAAAGAAACGTTATAACACTAAAAATATAAATTTAGAAAAACTAAATGGAAAACCAAGTCAAAATCGCTGCGTAGGTTTTATAAGTCCTTTTGAGAAACAGACGAATATTATATTTTCTAGGCGACACATCAATGGGTGTTGTCAACTGTGACATTCATCTTTCAACATATAAAAATGAATGTTTGTTTTTATGTAATTAATAGAATCGTAAACTATGCATTTGATCATGTTATAATCTTTAGCAAAGATGCGCAACAACGACGGAGGTTTCTAAGTTAGTGCGATTAATTTCCTATATATAGCGCTACTGAGAATTATTCAAAATGAATTGAATCGTAAACTATGCATTTGATCATGTGTTGATCGAACAAACACCAGACATTTTAGGATTCATCATTTATGTTTTTATTAACATTTAGTATATAACTCATTCCCGTAAAATTTCAATCACAAGTTTGAAACATTTTAATTTTGAAAATTTTTTAAAAATGCTGTTGGGTTCAATTGGATTGGGTACATTGTGAGATTCTAATAAATTTAAACACATTTTTCATGTCGTTCCCGTGCAATCATGCCTCCAAAGCGACAAGAAATTGATCGACCTACACCTCAAGAAGCATTGAGCCTGGAAAATCTTCGAGTACAAGCCGCTGAGACCCGATCGAATGCGTACTACTCAGGCCCGTTCATCTGAATCAGCAGGACAACGGGAAACAAAATCCATAAAATGATTCAAAATTAATTGGATATTTGTGTAATGTCCTTCCTTCAAATTTATTTTTTTTTGGTGGCGCAGTAGCACGCGCAGGGTACAGCTAGTTTGGAAATAAATAAACAAATAATAATAATAATAACAATATTCTGCGTTTTTTATTGCATCGATGTGGTAAAATATTGAATTTAAAGTTAGAAACAATAACTTATTATTACTCATAAAAAGAGCACTGAATGTCATTCTTAGTTAATAAAGCTGGGTAAACATTAACATTTTGGAAATTAACTTTCACAAACACTTTGAAGACCAATCACTTTGATTAAAGTGTACAGTTCCACATTTGATCCAAAATAATAAGATTTTATTTACACACGTATTACGTAGTCTCCAAACTTACATATGTTAGGCCAAATGCAAACTTTATAGTTACAAATCTGTAATGGAGTAATTTGGAGGCGATACCGTTACTCATATATATGTATTACAACTTGACATAGTTTAAAATCTGCTTTTTAAAACTTTATTAAGCAATCACTACGTGGTAATAACTTATATCCTGAACTCTTCAAAGCATTGGGTGAAAGCAACTGCAAACTGGTTCACAATGTTACAGAATTTTTCTTAACACTAAGTTATAAACAAAAATGCTTAGTATTATTGTCGGGAAGAGGTGCCATAGTATTGCAAGCATGCGATCTATTGTATTCTCGTATTTCACGCCTCTCTGGTACTAATATCTCCATCTAAAATAAGTATTCTTTGTGTCTATTGCGCCCCATTAAAATGCCGAAATCAAAGGTTATTCATGGGTAGTCATGCATGCATGAGCCTGATTCAAATTTACTCCAATTGTAATTAGCCAATACTTTTATATTGCCTGAAACTCATTTGGTTTGGGCAGAGTCCCTGCTTGTCTCTACCAGTCCTCTCGCTAAGCATATTATTCTAAATATTTTCCCCAGCCCATAGGAAGATTATGGCCCAATAGCTATATGGAAGCTCTTTTTCCCGCAACCTCATATACCACATCATGGCCACGAATGCCAGCTGAATTGAATTACAACAGAGGGTGATCTTACTCCTCCTTGTTAGTTGATACAGCTTACCCACTATTGTTTATTTCTTCCCTTATCATTTTCAAATTAAACTTATGTTATTATATTGTCAATTTAACTTTTAGTATATCTGTCGATGGTATATACATGTACAGTGGGAAGCAACAGTTTTGCGTTTTTGGAGTTTATTTCAGTAAAAAAATGTTATGCGCATATGAAATAGTCATTTAGAGAAAATTGGGAACCAAAAACTCCTTTCCACAATTTCAAATTGGATTTTCATTAGGCGGAATTACCATTTGTTAATACAGCCACAATAATATTGAATCAATGTTTGATCATTTATGGTCGTCTTGGTACTACAGCTATAATGTCTTTTCTTTTTAGAGTATTAAGATTGCACAGGTTAAAACCTCTTAAGGTGCTCTTTAGCAAAACATTCTATGTCCTCTCTAGGGACACGTTTAGATCTTTTTGCATCTTGGAATTATTTATACCTCATGAACCATTTTTCACCACACTTAGGATTTTAATTTATCACGTTTGGATACGTCCGATGTTTGACGCTGACTGGGTGTAAGTGGCACTGAGCGCTGTAATACCAGATCGACTTCAAAATCGTTGTTGTGCCAAGGTGGTAGACTTTTTAATACAGATGATCGATCTATTGCACTGCGCTCATTTTATAATGCCGTACTCAATCTTTATTTGTACCCAGTAAGACGTCAGTTTCTTGTTTCAAAACATAATTGGACATTGAAACCCTTCAGTCAGGATTACGACCTATCTTCTCACACCACTTATGTTGTATGGGACCTACAGTTTAAAGTCGACTCCGAACGATACATTTTTTGAGAAACTTTTAATGGCAATTATAACTACTTACTCTCACAGTTTTTGCCAGAAATCTGCTGAGAGAAAGTCGCTGAAGAAATATTTTTTTTTATATTTTGATTTTGATGTCTGACTTAGGGTGTGAACCGTGGACTTATGTCTAATAAGCCACACACTACCTACTACCCGAGCAGTTTCTAGTTTAAGTTATAGAAACATTCCATCGGCGTCTTTAGATTTAGAATTTGTTTCTGTTTAAAAACAAATAAAAACTGTTTAACCATAAGCCAGCTTAGGAAGGTTGGTAAAAATGCCACTCATACATCAGAAAAGGTTGATTATGAATACCTTCAGCATCACAGGTAAATCAAATATAATTAACAATTCCGAAAATTTAATAAAGATGCAATATTGAAGAGAAACTGAAGAAAAAAAAACATGCTCAGAATGTTTTCCAAAGTCTCTGGTACACCCACATTCCTGCAAACCTCAAGTGGTACTTTTGTCCAACAAATTTTTCCTTGCCCTCAGAGAAAAATGGTTAATCAGTAAACCCTATCAAGATCCCAAATGATTTCTAATTCGAGTCTTGGGCAAATATGTACTCTATAGATAGTGCCATAAAATGTCATCTCTGCAACTGATATCGTAGTCGACCAGTCTGAAGAAACGTCTCAAACAGTCTAATAGATATATTCATTACATGCATTTCGCCGAACTCTTTTCAATTCAGCTGCAATCTTCCACTAACGTCTGAAAGTCTTAGAATCCGTAAAATTTGTATACTATACAGGAGCATTGTAGGGCCTTCCTGCAGGCTCAAACCAACTTAAAATTGTCGTAATGCTCACTAAGTGAATTAATGTCAACTCATTTGCTTAGGGCACATTACAGTCTATGGTATGTTTTGTAATATTGGATTTTTGTAAATAACATACATACATAAATGAAAACATAGGGTGCCCTGGTAGTCTAGTGGGTAGTGTGCTAGACTATTAGTGTGAGGGTCGTGGGTTTAATTCCCACCAGAGATACTACACCGAGCATATGGTCAAGTTAGTCCGCTCGTATATAATTAGAATATAATTTGTAATTGTATTGTAATTAATAAATAACATGACCGATTATGTATGGTCATTACAACCATATGTCAGAATTACAACCTTTCTTCTCACACCACTAATGTTGTGTATGTTAGTTTTATCCATAAGTAGCGGGACCTACTCTCCAAACGACAAATTCGAGCAATTTGGCAATTTTTTGCACTCTTGGTGATTTTGCAATAAGACTGCTGGGAGAAAGTCGTCAAACGAAATATTTTGGTGATATTTCTTTTTGTATGAGATGTCTGAGTCAGGACTTAAATCACTGGCCAAAATTTTTCCTACTAGACTACTGTGAAGTCAACCTAACTGTTCTCATAAATATTATCCTATCCGATGATGCAGTTCATTCCATACCGACTCGTTCACTGTATCCCCAAAATAAACCCCCACTAGTCTCCACTTTCAAACTGTTGCATTACCATTTAGCAAATTTCAAACACCTCGACATTTTTTCTATACGGAAATGTTGAAGAGAACATTTTAACGAAATCACATACCTAACCATGTAGTCCGTTTCGCAGAGTGCGGTGCAAGCTCAAATCGATAAACCTGAAATTTCTAACATATTTGAACTCGGCTATGTTAACAAGGTCGTCTTCTAAAATCCTCTAAAAGTTTCTAATCACCAGGGCCATCACTGTGATATCTACGGAAAGTAAACCCAGATGCACAGAAAGACAAATTTTTGCTCCACTTTTCTCTGACTGCCCGCTTTCAATACACTTTATTTGTTGCCATAAGGCTGTAAGGTCGCCATCTTCAAGCGAATACCTCATTTGCCTACCCTTAGATAACTTTAGTTCAATCCCTTTAAGCCTAAATAGTAGGAAATTCTCCAATATATAGCTCATGGAGGAAAGAACCAGCACCATCTTAATAAAATTTATATCAAGACTACTGTTAGACGCCAAAAAAAGGTTTCTAAGCGAGAGAGACACCATGAGTTCACTGTAATTAAGAGAAACTTTCCCATTACCATTAATACCATGCTATCACGTAGCAAAAAACCTTCCGATAGATAAGGCTACCGGCAAGAGCTTTGAATATGCTGTTACGAAAATAAAGAATCTAGATACTGGAGTTTACATCGCTTAACATTAATATCATTAACAAAAATACAACAACAAACACCATCATAACAAATGGTAAACAAGTAAACAAAAATATACCACCCAACAACATAAGAATAAATGTAAACAAAATACACAAGCAACAATAATGAAACAATGATGTTTACATTTATAGAGATCTCAAAAAGGGAAGTCGCGGATATTAGCCTTCATGAACATTCATCAGACTGCTTACCCTGCCATATAAAAGGCAAGGCAAAGCAGGCGAGTGAGTTAGAGAAGTTCAGTCAGTCTTGTGTGCAGACGCAGTGTGTTTGAAGAGAGTAATCGTGGTTTGAAAATCTTCGTTATAAAGATCTGTCAAACAATTAACTAGTAATTGTTGTTGTTTATGCAAAGGGTGTGAACAGAAGAGTAATAGACAAAGCAATTGTTGTTGTTTACATCAAGTTGTGAACAGTGGCACACAGAATTGTGTGAACAATAAAGAATTTTAATTAAAAGTAAACACAAACTTATTTTAAATTTATTAGCAATCTACGAGTTCATGTTTTACAAGTTTTAAAAGGTAAAAACGTAAAAATATTGATAACATGACTACTATAAAACGCTTAAAAAGACACTTTTCTTAACGAGAGAGACTAAATGCGTTCACTGTAATTGGGAGAAACTTTCCCATTACCATTAAAATACCAAGCTATCAAGTATAAAACAGCCTTCCGGTTGTTTAAGGGTACCTGCAAGAGCTTTCAATACATTCTCATCGAGTCAAATACATATACCGTATACTTAACACCCATCCTACTTCAGTAAAGTAAAATTAATCAGTCAAATAACAGACTTTTTATTTTCCTCAACAATCAATTTGTTTTCAAGTTCATATCTTCGTTCTTCATATTTCGAATAGGTTGTGTATATGAAACATTAATTTTTTCTAAAGTAAACACACTTTTCTTACAACAATTACAACATCAACAACAATACAACACGACATACTATGGACAAGGCCATAAATCACTTGTAATTAATTACTACGACATGCAGAACAACTGGCTGAATTTGTAAAATTTCTTAATAGAGGTAAAAGTGAGAAGACAGACACACAGAATGTCGACATTCAAGAGTAGAATTCATTGCATATGGCAGTCCTTTGAAGGGTCTACATGATGAATATGAACTAGATGAACTTTTTTGTTCCTTTTCTTTTCAATTAAAAACTCAGACGATTTAGGAAAATAAAAACACAAACGTTTAACATATAGATATGGTAAATGTTTTAAAAATATTAAGAATTAAGTTCTAACACGATTTAAGAACGGTTTTAGTTTAAGCCACAGTGAGTATAACTTGTTTAAGAACACAGTCAGATTATTGAAATTTAAACATTGAATTAAAACTGTTGGACATTATGAAAGCTATTGAATATCGCGTAGTTTACGGCTGCATTGGAATCGATATCGTTAACTATGGTTTAGTAACTGAGCTCATCAAACTGTTTTTAGATTCCGTTCAGTCATCTTGAATCGCTAGTCATCATAAATTGTTAAAAGCCAGAAACACGCATCCAAATAGTTAAAATTTACTGCAAAAAAATAAATCCTTTTGCAAAGTTTATAAAGCAAAGCATCTCTTTTACGGTCAACATATGGTTACGTAAATGGAAATGGTGTTTTGATTTACATCGTTTAACATTAAAATTATAAACAAAAGCAACAAGAACAAAAACAATGAACTAGTTTACGTGATAAACAAGTGAACAAAGAATACCAACAAAACACCAACATAAAAAATTATAATAAGTAAACAAAAATATACCAACATAAAAAAGTAATAAACAAATAAGCAACGATTCAACAACAAACACTGCAAAGATAAATGTAAACAAAATATACAAACAACAATAATGAAACAACGATGTTTACATTTAGAGAGATCTCGAGAAGGCGAAGCCACGAACATTCGCCTTCAAGAACATTCATCAGACTGTTTACGTTGCCATGTAAAAGGCCAGGCAAAGCAGGCAATGGAGTTAGTAAAAGTTCATTCAGGCTTGTGTGAAGACGCGGTGTGTTTGAAGAGAATAATCGTGGTTTGAAGATCTCCGTTATAAAGATCGGTTGCACAATTATCTAGCGACTTGTTACTTTTTACGCAAAAGAGTGCAAAGACAAAGCAATTGATGTCGTTTACATCAAGTTGTGAACAGTGGCACACAGAATTGTGCGAAAAATAAAGACTAATCAAAACTAAACACAAATTTATTTTTATTTTTTATTTGCAATCTATGAGCGTATATTTTAAACGTTTTTTAAAGGAAAACAACAATATTTAGTATAGTGATTAACCCATTTATGCGAATTCATAAACATCAACAAGACAAAGAGACATGTCTATTTAATTTGTTGTGTTGTACACTGGATCCTTCGTTCGGGCGATTTAACCTCTGTGGCTATAAGTTAAGCCCCAAATCTTTAAGCTAAAATTCAAGCCGCCATTGACGCTATACGGCCAGATTTATGAGATAAACTGGTAAAAATCGAACTAATCCATCTATGCCATCTACGAACTAATCAACCTAAGATTAAATACTATTTTCTCAATATTTTTTCCAAACTTCTTTACGGATGCTCGGATCTTTTGTAATTATCTCGACCCAGAGTATCGTTATAGACTTTTTCCGTGGTTCTGACCACGACGACGATAAAATCAATCTGATGATATTCGAGAGTAGTTGGTGGCTTTAAGTATGCCATAAAATGCTTGGGACCAGATGGAGTCAGTCTTTGTCACGTTCTAGGCCGTAGTGATTTGCAGTATTATTGTTCTCAATCGATTGATAATAATTGTTAGTACGAATCCGTTAATCTGATAACCCTATGAGTCATAGGAGGATGAGTGTGCGAGAACCGACATGAGAATGTTACATAAGAATCTTTGGCCATCAATTTACGGTGTTAGTCGGATAGCTTATTGCTAGGTCTCCATGTAATCATGGAGAGACTATGGCACATTATAATACCAAGTCTATGACAAGCATTTCCGAAAGAACTGTGATTGTGAAGTCTGTATTTGTTAGAAGCAAATTAATTACCTTGGAATTTAATTTCTGACGGTATAAACACTCTGTTGGAAGCAACATGATAGGATATTCAGACTTTCCTGAGGTTTATAATGGAATAACACTGGTTGAGTAAGGTGGGTTCCTACACGCTTAACTGTATTTATTTCTATTTCATTATTTTCACTCTCACTCTGTTCTATATGCTTTATTTGCTTGTCTCCAATTTTTGTTTTCATATAAACACTATTGGTTTGATAGCCATTAATGCAATACATTTTCTCAAACTTTCTTACCTCCAGAATATAATGCATTTTCTATATTCATTAACACTATTTCTACCACGATTATGTGTATACCTATTTCGACCAAAAGGTGTCTTTTGACACCTTTGCGTTTGGATGCAAATAATTATGGAAATAATTATTAAAACATGTCTCCTATTCCTATTCTATTGTTCCTAGTCTATTGTTCCCAAAACAATCGAATATAAAAATTATAACGGGGAATTCAGTGTACCGAAAATTTCTGGCATTTTCGAAAATTTGCTGAACAGAAGAATATCACAATTTCACAGAATTTCCATGGCATGGCATTTCGTAGAATTTCCAATCGCACAGAATTTCCATGGCTTGGTATAATAAGAAGAGGAAAAAACCGAAAATAAATTATAGTTCAGTTCAAATGTATGTGTGTGTATTTTCTTTATATTTTTTATTTCTTGCTGTAAGAAAAATCGTAAAGGTGTCAAAAGACACCTCATGGTAGAAATAGGTATATCATGTACGCATTTACTGATCCATGATGAGCTGGAGGAAAATGATAACGCTAAATAAACTTAACAATTATTATATGAATTGTCAAAACATTAACTGAGAAAAAATTATTAAACTTTGAAAGAAATTTCAACTTAAAATTTTAAAAGGTGTCTTTAGACACCTTTGGTAGAAATAGTGTTAAAAATTTCTGAACAGTTTTGGAAATAGAAAACCATGCAGTTTGGCAAAGCTGCTGATTATTAAGGCTGTATTGTTGATCTAAACACTTTTTTGAAATTCCGATCAGGAATTCTGATGCCAGCAGTCGCCGTTGTCTAATAGGTCGTACACAAGGTAGTAGGTTCACAAGATAGGTGGCATGAAAAGGTAGGTTATGATCGTGATTAAAAGGTTGTTGTTGTCAATAAAGTATACGAAGCCACACCGTGGATTAAGAGAAAACGGTGTTTATATTTCGTTTGGGAATGAAAAAAGTATGTACACTTAATTTGGCAGTGTCAGTTTCTAGCTAGCTACAGACTTTACTCTTTCTTTCATTAAATTTTCATGTTAAGATTCGTCAATTCGAAGAACCGATGCATATTGTTACAGTTAGTTGTGGTCGTTGCACTGTATACGATGACATGCTATGTATGCTCAAGTGAAGTTTGGTTCAATGCAGCCGCCACATCGCTTATCTTCCTATCTTGTCCTAATGGGATACCTACATACATTATTGCTTTGAATTTTATTGCCGTAGTTGACTGATGGGACATATTGTAGTATACGGTATGTTTGTCATATTAGAATTTTTGTTAATTCACATACATACATACATAATTGGTCATTCGAATCCATCGGTCAGGATTACGACCTAGCTTCTCATATCACTTAAGCCGTATGTGGCCGGGTTTATAGTTTGAAGTCGATTCCGAATGTTTTTAAGAAATTCTTAATGGCACCTTTATTTACTCTCCGAATTTTTACAAGAAATCTGCATAAGGAAGTCTCCGAAGAAGTATTTTTCATATTTCGTTTCATTCGAGATGTTTTACCTGGGGTATGAAACCTAGCCTCACGTCTAATGAGCCAATACGCTGCCTACTAAACTATGACGACTTTGTTAATTGTTTTCCCAAAATCGATTATGATAAAGAGGCAAGAACCAAAATATTTTCTTTGAATGTCTATTATATTGCGGATATAACTTAGAGAGATTCATCAGATATATCAGTGCTATATGTCTAGCTGTTCGCAATTGGATTATTGATTATCCAACTCACAAATATTGGGCCACCACCTTCTCTGGCTCAACTTTAAAAATTTATGTCTATTGGTTATCGTAGCAAGATAGGAAACAGTGGTGTCACACTCTCACCTTACTGTTCTAAGTTCATAAAAAGGAAAGAAAAAAAGGCGGAACTTACCTTTCCCCTGGGCGAACGAAGAAATTTGTCCCTGCTCGTTGTTTTAAAAAGGCTCGTTGTGAAACCATTCCGCATATGGTATGTCTATAGTTATTAATGGTCATTATTCCAGGAATAATTATGCTGATCTCATAGTGAGACCAAGCTAAAACAAACCTAATACATACTTCGAACTCCAGTTCATTCAATTCTTTCTTCTGCACTGTTTGCATAATTATAACACAATCAACAACATAACCCACAAACCATTTACACACATATTTCATAAAATAAAAAATTAGCAGCTAAAATGCCCTAAAGAGATGAATTAAATAAAAAACAAGCAAAATTGAAATATTATTACAATAACGCAATGTATGGACATGAATTATTAAATAAAACGCGTAAAAACACAAGATAAAGCAGTGTCTACTATGCTGGCTATGTAAACAATTTTTATGAACATGGAATCGAAGACTATTTAACACACAGTTTGCCTTTAAACAGCAACGCTAAAACAAAACTTAAAACAAAATTAGGGGCGATAAAAATCAAAATGATCCATCCCGAAACAATAACTGCTTGATGTGCATTTTTGGCTGGCGACATTATCGGTGCATATTTCTTGAGAACGCCGTTGGCTAAGCTATAACTGTCAATGGCAAGCATTTTAGGTCGACGATTACCAACTTCCTTCTGATTGAATTGGATGATCTGGACACCAACGACATGTGATGTCAACAAGACGGAGCTACGTGCAGCTCTATGACCACATTAAATATTCTGTATGAGTTATTTGAGGCCATAATCATCCACGTGGAGTTGATTTGAATTTGACCTCGTTAGACTTTTTCTTGTGGGGTTTTCTTAAGCAGCAGGTATATGCTATTAAGTCAAATATCACAATTGTTCTCCAGGCCGACGTAGCACATGCCATCGATTAAAAATTTTGCCTGTTTTTTGCACCAGTGTCATAAAATATGGGACACTTCGAACGCTTTCCACCCAGAAAAGCCGTGGCAGACATCTAAACGATATTGTATTCGACAAACAATTGCTCTTTTCTGAACGAATACAAAATGTCACTTCATTTCATTGAAATTTAAAGATCTGAAGCGCTTAATAAAAGACTAATCTAATTACTTAGATGTACGACTATTTCTGACCAGTAGGGGAACTGTTGATTTACTATGTCACATCACATTCCCATCTTGATGTTCTATGTAAAGGAAATCATCTCTTTACTTGTCACTGGAGGACCAATAATTGGATTCACCGTAAGTAGTGTGTTGGCTTGTTAAACGTGTGGCCACTATTCATACTCCAGGTCAGAAATTTCCGACAAAATATGAAAAAATATTTCCTCGGCGTCTTCCACTAAGCAGATTTCTCTGAGCGTAAATAAAATTGCTATGAAAGGTTTCTCAAAAATTTGTCGTACGGAATCGACTTTGAACTGTATGTCCTGCCACTCATGTATAAAATTAACACAATTAGGTATGTATGAAGGACCAATATCTCAGTTATTCTATCCGTTCTATTGTTCCATATTGCTCATTGCTTTATTTTATCTTGTGTCAGCTGATATCGTGTATACTGATATCACTTGCCATACTTGGACCCAGTAATGTCCAATGTTCAGTTGTATTAAGACTGTTTATCTATAATTTTCTGTATGTCTAATCACCACTCCGACATTATTTCAAAATGATAAGGTGTGTATTGAGCTACAGGAGGAAGCTGACGTTTAATGGGAAGAGATGGACGGATTAGTTACTTGCTAACAGACTACAGTAATATACAAAAAGGCAAACTATCTGTTATCCCTCTGGCTGAGAGCTAGATAGGCTTCAATTGAAAGTGTCTGGAAGGAGAACAAGAGGAAGAGAAGGCGCTGGTTATCTCTTAATGGAATGACAATCCAATTTAATGTTTCTCTTAGTGGTGGAATGGACAGGAGCACCATTCAATATCATTTTTAGCTTTACTACAAAAACAATCTACTTGTTTACATGATCAGCAAATAAATAAAAATGTAGCAAAAATATCAGTATAAAAAAGGGACAACAAGTAAACAAACAGGCAACAAAAACACTGCAAGGACAAAAGTAAACAAAACACACAAAAAACAATAACGTAAACATGTTTACATTTATAGAGATTTCCCGAAGGCAAAGTCATTCTTCTACAAGGGCATCCATCAGACTATTTACACTGCGATATAAAAAGCAAAACAAAGCAGGCAACGGAGTCAGTAAAAATTCAGTCGGTCTTGTGTGAAGACGCGGGTGTTTGAAGAGAGTAATCTTGGTTTGAAGATCTCCGTTATAAAGGTCTGTAGAACAATTGTTAGTGAAAAGAATTTAAAGAAGAGTTTAAAGAAGTTGTGAGCAGTGGCACACAGAATTGTGCGAACAATAAATAATTTAATTAAAACTGAACATAAATTTATTTTTATTTGCGATCTACGAGCTTATATCATAAACGTTTTTAAAATAGTAAAAACGTAACATTATTCTATACAGGAAACACGGTAAAAACTTGAGTATTGAAAAGGTCTATGTCCCCAATTACGAACACATTGCCCCCAAAGATAATTTTTCCCAGTTAAGGATCCATTTTTACAAAGAAAAATTAGGGTTGTGGTACACTAATACAAAGCTTTAGCTACTTCTCTTTAAAGTCTTAATTATAAAAATGCAAGATAATCTCCGCTCAGTTTTAAAAACGCATATTTTAATAAAAAAAAGTTTTCTAGTGCTTAACCAAAACGAAACACTTTCAAATCCTTAACACACCTTCAAATGTAAGCAGAAAGGTACGTTAACAGCTGCACTCAACAATAACAATAAAAGCAACAATTGCCGAAAAGAACAAATGGTAAGCCTTTTACAAAAATCGTTTACTTTCTCAGCCTACTTTAAAAAATGTTCACTAAATTTTGGTTTTGATTGCTCTCTGGATTTGTTTGCGGCTGTTGCATAATTTTTTACCATTATCGGCAATCTACTTCCACGGCAAAGTAATTCTTATTAGGATAATGACTTAAAGGCTGCTGATAAAAATCTTAAAAATTTTTGGGAAGGGAAAAATTGGTAAGAGAAACGTTAAATGGTGTTAAAATAAATTATTGACGGTCGGCCAAGCCACAAGCTATACACACAATTGCAATTCAATGAAAATAATTTTTTTTTGCCGCAAACAAAACGTTGATTGCGATTGAGTAGAAAGTTTATTTGTTTGTTATGGCATGTTGTTCACGCAAATTAACTGTTAAATATCAGAGGTGTACATAATGGTAAAGAATTGGAGATTTTAAATTTAATTTTTCAAAACTAATGTACTCCAGCAGAGGAATGAACATTTAAAAAATCTCTGACAATTGAAAAAAACTATGACGAGATATTTACCAACTTTCTACGAATAGAATAGAAATAACAGCAATTGGTGCACAAGGAATGCTCATGTCTTTGATACTAAAAGCTAAAGTCTTCAATGAGTAATATAGACTAGACTCGTGTAAATAGTCAACCTTTTGATACTCAACCCCAACAGTTAAGTCTGCTGCACGTAATAGTGTTTAGGTTAGGTGTCAAATACTCCTTGAAGAATGAAGGGATTTGGCTATAGTTTAAGCCCATTGTAATACCACAATTAATAACTACCAAGGAGATCAAATATTTCCTGAAAGAAACCAACCTGACTTCAGAATAATTTATGCTATTGCAGCAATCCTTATATTGGAGAATTTACTCAAATATGACTCAGAAGGAGAGATAAATGACCTTTTCATTGTAAGAGTAATGTACTGATTCATAATGTGAATTTCTAGTCTCCGCAGTCATACAAGCTCCTGCATAAGTCGTTAGATGCAATGTCAGTCACTCGAAATACCTTCAAATAAAATAGTAATCCACCCAAATTTCAATTGTGCGATGAATACTCATGTGATTTAAAGACAGAAGTTAAACAGGCTTTTTATTTTCCATGCATGTCTAACACATTAATGCGATATTCACTTTCGCTCCTGTTCCCAAGAAAGTTGTTTCTCCCTGTAAGAAAAGCGGATAATGTAAGGCAAACGGAATACTTATATCCTGTAATATGTTGGAGATTGTGAGCTCCATTCAAGCTGAGAGGATATCGCCGAAGATATATTTTTTTTCATATTTTGTTTTGATGCCTAACCTGAGATACGAACCCGAGCTTTACGTCTAATGAGCCAACACACGACCTACTAGACTACAGCGACTCAACAAGTCCTAGCCATAAAATACGTTCGTTAGTGACTTAGTAGCATGACCTGCACCATGTTCGCAGCCTACGTTGAAAGTTTAATATCAGAACCATTACTCGGGTCCGGAATTTAGGAGCCGTCTGTATAAAACTTAAGTGTTCCACAAGGACGTTTAGCCCCGGCACTGATCAACTTATTTGCTTAATTTAGTGCAATTCGGTAGTACAGGGACTGCGCTTATCTGTGGCTTCGCGACGGGCCGCTGTGTGTGCTCAGTTCACTGTTGCCAATTTAGCTATTTTCTCGTCAAATTTAGCGATTTTAAATGCAATTTGCGGGAAAAAATATGATTTAGCTATTAGCTATAAATCTAGCGATTTTTATGTTGCTACAAAGTAACACTCAAGTGACGGTTTTTAAAGAAAAGAAAAACATAAACAAACAACGCGAATTCTTTCTACTGTATTTTTGTGACAAGTGTTTCAGTGAATGAAAATTAAAGTATATAATTAAGTTGTAAGATTTTAATAATATTGTCAAAAACTATAACAACTTATGGAATGGGGCCTAAATATAACCAAAAATTTCGCCGTGAGTGGCTAAATCAAGAAAAATTGAGAACGTGGGTGGCTCAAGACGAAGCAAAAGGATTCTGTAAGTATTGCAGATGCTCCTTGTCTGGAAAGCTTTACGACCTATTAAGTCACGTGGAAACTAAAAAACACAAATCAGCCTCATCGCTTAGGTGATCATGTTGCAAAAAATGGGAACTTTTCCCAAATGCAAATATTATTGACAACGTTAAAATGAAAAAAAAATATTGAATTTAAATTTATTGCGAGTATTTTTTCAGACTTAAGCGATAAATCGTTGTCCTCTTTACATAATATAAAAATTCAGAAAAAATTAGCTAGGCTTTAAGTAAATTTTCTTAAAATCTTTTTAAAATTTATTGTTTTGGCGATTTATCGCAAAATTTTTAAATTTTTTTAAAAGTTTGCTATTTTCTAGCTATTTTTTATGCGACTTTAGCGATATTTTTTGGAAAAAAGTTGTCAACAGTGGCTCAGTTGAGCTTTGGTAATCAAAGCTACATTCCAAACATGTCTTTAGAAGCCAACATTTTTCTACTTTTCAATTGTCCTCAGACAGTCAATTTTTTGAAATCACAGCCTTCAATTCAATTGCCTGCTATGGAAAGGAATTGGTGAGCAATATTTCAGATCTATTCAATGCTAATCCATTTGCCAGCCTGGTTTATTTTTTATTTAAAATTTACAGGCATGGGTGCCTATTGTAGCATATTACAGTTAAGTAAAGAAAAATATTCAAATAAATTATTTAAACTGCCTAAAGGCAGAGTACTTTTTATTTTAACAAAAACCAATTCAGGTACCTGATTATTTGATTAAGACCCATAATCAAATAGTTAGTAAATGATTATTGACTGCCTAAGTGTAAGCTGCAGAAACGAGAATTACTACAATACAATACAATCAATGAAAGGCCATTAAATTTTGAAGTGAAAAATTTAAATTGTTTGCTCAAGTTAATGATTCATAAATTATATGGTCAAGTCAGTGCAACACTGTGTGTTAAAACAATGCCCAACAATTTACACTTTTGGAGAGCATGTAAGTTGTTGGTTAATGAAGTTTATTAAACTGATGTTAGCATTATTTTTATTAATTTATTTTTCTACAGGCCAATGTGTTTATTTTTTAATTTTAGAATTTATCATAATCACAAACCGTCAGGTTAAAAAATTACTCAGTTTTGGTTATTGAACTCCAGCACCATTTTTTGATTTATTTGGCACAAAAATTTCATAAAATGCATTGTCAAATAGGTGTAAAAACACTTTTGCAACACTTTTCAACACAATGACAAATATAACAAGAACAAAATAAAATTTCGGAGGTTTTAATATTCAAAAAAAAAGAACTGTCGAATGTATTTGTGATGATTTCCAGATCTTCGGTAGTGATCCAAATCCCTAACTTACCCTTTTTTAGGAATCTAAAATTTCCCAAATAGGGAAATAGGTTATGTGACTTAGAACTCCACTACTTTCTTAACTAAGCATATTCGGCATTAATAAACCGTGCAAAATCGCCCGCAATTTAACAGAGAAGGAGTCAAACAGAATTATCGGAATAGACTAGACCTACTAGTCAGCAATTCATACCCTGTTATCCATTCATACATACATACATAATTGGTTATTACAACCCTTCAGTCGAGATTACGAAAACATTTTGACGGCAATTTTATTTACTCTCAGAGTTTTTCCAGAAATCTGCGGATAGGAAGTCGCCGAGGAAATATTTGTTTATATTTCGTTTTCGTTGAAGATGTCTGACTTGGGTTCTGAAGCGTGGAGTTACGTCTACTAAGCCAACACACTACCTACTAGACTACGGAGACTTCTGGCAAGGACTAATACACACTTCATCGTGGTATTTCCCTACAAACTGGTGATTCCAACGCAAACGTGGCGCCGATAAGAAAACACCGATTTTTCATGAAATCTTTTAAAACAAATCATACCCATTTGTCATGAAATCCTAAACGAGAATTACAATGGTCATGACAACCCTCTAGTCAGCCCTAGCTTCTGACAACCACACCATGTTGTATGTATTAATTTTATGCGTGACCGACGAGACCTACAGTTTAATGTCAACTCCGAACGACGGAGTTGAGCTACCTTTGACGGCAATTTTATTCGCTAGACGACTGCTGAGAGGAAGTCGCGAAGAAATATTTTTTTATATTTCGTTTTCGTTGGAGATGTCTGATCTGGGTCTTGAACCGTGGCCACATGTCTAATAAGCCAACACACTACCTACGAGCCCACGTTCATCTATTCTTATTCGTTGTAAAAGTGATAAATTCAACTAATTCCATTGTATTTCTAATCCCCAGGTGAAGACGTTCCATCATGTAACCTAATATATCATGACTTCTTGGTCAAAATCACAACGAATTCATTCATTTGGTTTGGCTTTTTAAGTCGACTTTCTCTCAGTGAATTTAAAAGACTAATGAAATGATAGAGTTTTGCAACGCTTGACAAGTGGCAGCTCAATGCTACATCAAAATGGTATTAGTCCAAATATGCTAAAGAAAATTGAACCCTTCCTTGTTTCATGCTCTATATTATGAATGAATACATCAAAGAGAATAACGCACTATTTATGTGGTTTCTTGTGTAGTTTTTTAGAATTCCTCTTTGAAATTTTACCAATAAGAGAATATTTGTTTGAAATTTGGTGGAATTTGTTGTGGAGAATTACTATTCATTTGACGTTACATTTTCTATTTATTTGAATGGCGAATAGTACTTTTTGGAGGATTTTTTAATATTTTCTAACGGTATTTGCTTTGATCAATCCTTTCATCCTGTTGGATGATTTGGAACTATTCGAATACCATTTTAAATTATTTTTGTACAAAACTGTCGTGAGAAAACTATCCACTATCACCACAAAATAAATTCTCAAAAGGATATGACGATGTTTGTAAAATTTCAAAAATTTAAAGGGAATACCATAATATTTCTCTGTACGATAAGGTTCTTTGTGGCCCTTTGGGGCATTTAGATTTCTGAAAATTGCTGTTATTGAGCCACCAACTGCTGATTGTCATCACTATAAAACTGATACCCCCATAGTCCCTTTGCTTGTTAGCAAAGTTTCCAAAGAATTGTTTTCTTCTTAAAGGATTTTATTCCCCTATTTATCCCTTTTTATAGTTCTTGTTAAGGTTTACACGGTATTTGTCCTTTCTTAAATCTTATCATTTAACATTGACCTGTGCATATAGTTTCGATTTTCTTTACTATTTCTTTTGATTATACTTTTTTAGTTTTCCACAAAAAAACGGAAAAGTTCACAACATTTTCCCCCGGGTGGTTGTAATTTTACTCAATGAAATTCCTTTTTACATTATCTATCTGCAGTTTTCTTAACTTTTTTTTGGTGTTTGGTCGTTCACTATTTCAATCGCCTGTGACCATTGGAGAGTCCGTAGTTTAAATTTAAGTGTGATTTTGCTTATTTGTTTAATGAATGGACACACAATGACAGATATCCTACGTAAGGCGTTCAATTTTTTAAAATGAAAGGTTGTGAGACTGTTGATAATGAGGTAAATGAGATTAAAATCAATTGTAGGTTTTTGTTACATTTAGCTATGAGGAGTACTGGACAATTTTATTATGTCTTAGTTGAATACCTTCTTGAATTTTCATTGTACAAATAAATATTTAAGAATAACCAAAAAAGTTCAGAAATTACCGGCAATGTAAAGTTTACTGGCAGAAATAAAGATATGAATATACAGTGCCCCAATATATTTCAGTAATTCCATGAATTTTAAGGAACAAATAATTGATGTTTTTATATATCTTTAATTAATTTATTTCTATTTTATTATAAAACAAAAAATCTTATGCTTGTCACCACCAAGGTTACTCCATATTTTTTCACCACAAAAGTGTTGGCACTCCCAAGAAAAAAATCGGAGTTAATTTAAAATTCAAAGGCCAAATATATTAAAGCCCTATTCGTTATACTTAATAAGATATCCCTTAAGGCCAAGCACTCCATTTAACGTAATTGGCATTGAATGTACTATATTTATTCAGCGTTTCCTGTTGTTTACTCATCAGCAGTGGCTTTAAGGTTGACTTTGGTTTGACGTTCAAATGATTTCCTAAGTACTCTCTAGCAGTTACTTCGGGATTTTGCGTAAGTGTTTTAAGCCTCTGAGGACATTTAAAGGCAAATGGCAACATCACATTAGCAGCAGTATGATTGGGTTCATTGACTTGTTGAAAAACAGAATCATTACCAATTTTTAATGCTTCCGAACATTTGTTGAATTTGTTCTTTAAAAAGTATAAATACTCTTTTATTTATTATTGCCTCAATGAATTCCTTACAGCCCACATCTGGTGCAGACATTCCACACTAGTGTACTTACTCTTTAACAGTAAATAGTAGTAACAACAACAGCAGGACGGAATCGCGCACCTATTAATCCAGAAAAATAACCACTAGTAGCCAACCGCCTTCGAACAGCCATTAATCCAGAAAAATAACAGTAACTAGTAGTAACATCAACAGCAAGCCGACAGCTAGCAGCTATTAATTAAAAAAAAAATAACCAATAGTAGCAAGTCGCCTTCCAACAGCCAGTAATCCAAAAATAAAGAAATAACCAATACTAGCAAGCCGCAATCCAACAGCCATTAATCCAGAAAAAATAACAGCCATTAATCCAAAAAAAGGATAACCAATAGTAGAAAACCGCCATTGAGCAGCCATTAATCCGGAAAAAAAATAACAGTAAATAGTACTAATTACAACAGCAGGCCGCAATCGTGCAGCCATTAAGCCAAAATAAATAACTGATAGCAGAATGCCGCAATCGAGCACCCATTAATCCAGAAAAAATAACAGTAAATAGTTGTAACATCAAGAGTATGCCACAATCGTTCAGCCATTAATCCAGAAAAAAATAACCGATAGTGACAAAGTAGTGTGTTTATGGGGTTTCTAGGGCACTTATTTCATACAAAATTTGGTGCATGCATAGCTGTAAAAGAGTAAGAACATTGCAGCATTGTGAAATGAATTGTGTGCGATCGGTCTTTAGGTTTGTAACATGTATTATGAAAAGGTATTGCTTTTTAATGTGTATGTATGTGTGTGTGTGTGTTAAAATTTGTGAGAATGCATATCTGGAAAAGAATTAAATCATTTTAATTTTTAATTTTTCCATACAAATTTGGAATCATACCTGCTTTTTCTTGTTCATTTTATTTGTATTGCTTTTTAAACGAATGATTGGACGGACAGAATGAGTGTGTGCGTAACATGTAATGCGTATGATCGTTTTTTAATAGTAAATTCTTGGCACGTATTATCATACTCAATGCTGAAAAAATAGAAAAGGGATCTACACCTATATAGTTGTTGTGTGTTTTTTATTTTTTTTGTATATTTAATTAGAAGGATCTTTAATTTTAAATGTGATAAGAAAGAGTAGGTTGGTTGTGCGGTTGTTTTTATTTTTTGTGTGATTTAATTAGAAGGATCTGTAATTTTAAGATGATAACAAATTCTTGACACGCACTGCTCATGATCACAGGTAGAAGAAATAGAAATATAAACTAATAAGAAAGGGTAGGTTGGTTGTGCGGTTGTTTTTAATTTGATGAGAAAGAAATGTATAGTTGTGCCTGTGGGTTTTTTTTTTTCACGTATAAGTATAAGTAATATCTGTTTTCACATAATTGAATTTACTGATTGATCTACAACACCCCAGAGTATAAATAGACTTGTTTTTAAGGATTTAGAATTTTTTAGTTTTACTGTTTTAAATAAATGAAATTATAGAATAAAGGGATTAATTAAAACAAATTAGTTTTTTTATTTTTTGAAAATTTTATTAATTTCTTTTTTCAGATTTTTACAGATTCGAATTTAAAAATACGTTTATAAAGATTAAATAACTTAAGTGTTAACAAATATTGTGTATAGAATGTTTGACATCAACAAATGTTGAAGGATTGTGAATAAGTATTTTCACAATAATACAAACGTATGACATATTAATACATACAAATGGATTACTTATTTTACTAATGTTACATATTCTTAGTTCATTTATAAGTTTCATAAATAAATCTATATGCTCTTTATCAATCTGATTACTATGTTTTGTTAATAAATAGTTCTTCCAATTCAGCTGATGTTACCATTTTTGTTCCCCTTCTTTAAAAATTTAATAGTAGGTTGTGTTAGTGCGGGACGATGTACTTTGCATTATTTCATTTTAATTTATATTTATTGAATAAAAATTTTAAACACAAGTGCCCACAATTAAATGTATTAAATTTTTGTTTTCGTTCATAATTATATTCAATAGGAAATTTTAAGTAGTTGACAATCTCAAGTGGTGGTTGTAACTTTCCAAAGCTATCAAAGTATTCCTTATAGTTGTGGTTTTTATAGTATGCTACCCAATGTGTTCCCATACCATTTGAATCATCTAAATTAACAATACCGCATTCTTGTTTGAATGGTTTTTCAGGTAAAGAATCACGCATGAAAACACCCCTAAAATGTTTGAGATGTCTTCCATATTTATTCAAATCCAAATCTGTTAATGGGCGATTGGGAAGGTTATCTAATAGTTTTTTGGAGCTGGACTATAATAGAGACCATATCCAGTTTTATATGGTTTGAGGTACAACCCTTTACCCATTGCAATTGATTCCATATATCTATTATGACGGTTAGCTTCAGCCAATTGTTCTTTTCCATTTTTGATAGCATTTACTGCTTTGACAATAGCGGATCCTCCACTTGCCAAACCACCAAGCGCTGACAATGCTGTTAGTACAGGAATAAGTGGAAGAAATCCTCCAATTTTCGGTACAGGTATAACTCTCGGTATTATAATGTCTGCTCGCTTTTTCCCTTTAAAATTTGAACGAATAGCCTTTTGAGCTATTTTAACAGCATCATTTATATCAAGGGGTTTCTGTTCTTTCAATTGTTTTAAAGTTTTTCTCACAGTAGCTGTGAATAATTTCTTATTACACTTATTCATTTTTCCTTTTCTTTTCTTATGTCTCTGATCCTTCAAACCTAATCCAAATTTCACTTTAGTTTTCATAGCGTTTGTCACAAACAACGCGTTAGCACGTTCTTTAATATCACTATCTTTAGATTTAACTCGTTGCCAGGCTTTTTCAGCTAATATTTGATCTGCTTGATGTCTTGTGTCTATATCTTTTGATTGTGAATATGCAATATCGTACTCTCTACAAGCTGCGTCTAATAAATTTATACCCTTATCTCCTCTTGCTAAACGTTTTTCAAGTTTTGTACCAGGTCCACAAAACTGATAACCAGGTAGATGTAATTCAACAGGTACTTTATTTATTAAGTTGTTTACAAATCCTCTTCTCATCTTACACTGGCTGGGGTTTTGTTTTGACTGTAGATTATAACAAATTTTTTCGTTACTTTTATACCTCTTCGCAAAAATAGCTGAAATCAAGACGATCTCCTATATATACAGCAATTTATATGATTTCAGTATGTTAATTTTTTGATATTGATTTTGATCTGCTTTGTATCTGATCACGATCTACTTTACATCTGATCACGATCTGCTTTGTATCTGCTCACGATCTACTTTATATCTGATAACGATCTACTTTTTTGGTTTTGTCTATTTTATTTTAATTTTTTTTATTTTTTTTTGACATTACCATGTTTTAGGTATACATGTTCTACCTCAATGTTTAAATTGTTTATTTGATCAGCTAGATCATCATGTATTTGTGTTATATGTTTTTCGATTACGATATTTTTGTTTTTATGGTTATATTTATTAAAACCTTCTCCAAATTTATTAATATAAGACATTTCTTTCACTCTTCTAATAAATTATGTTAGCTTCTTTAAGTTCTTCGATAATAGAGATTATTTCGTTTTGATGATTGTTGTGACCAGAACCTTCCGATGAAAGAAGTAAACGTAGTCTGTCAACTAGTTCATTAGAATCATCCCAATGTATGTAATTTGATCTCAGATTATTTTGTAATTTTAGCATTAAACCACTGCCTTTTGTTAAAATGTTTGTTGTTGTTTCGAATAAACGTTTAATTATTCGTATATATTTGAAGTCTCGTCTTCCTTTCACTTGTTCATTAGGTTCATAGCGACGTTTATGTGCATTGGTATTAATTAAAATCTCTTTATATTTTTTCAAATCATTTTTAGAATAATGGAGAGGTTTTTTATGAAATACTAGTTCAAATAATCCAGGCGTCATTTTCAATTTCATATTCCCTATCTGCATAGTATTATCTCTATTAAATATTAATTTTTCCTTGCCATATCTCCAACTACCGTCTACATCTTGATTAAAACCATAAATTTTATCCAATTGCTTATTATTAATAAGTGTTTGTATATTTTCAAATAATGGAGAGCTTTTCGTCAGCTTTAAACATTGTTTTCTTTCCAAGTTCTTGATACATGTACTTGATACAGGTCTATTATGGTCATAGTTTTTTTCACCATCATTATCATCAGTTGAAATATTTTCATACTGAAAATCGTTATTATCACCGTTTACATCATCATAATCATCGCCATCATCAATAGTGTTGTCTATATCTTTATGCTTATCTTCAAGTTTTCCGATGATTTCATTATCACCATTTACATCATAATAATCATCATCATCATCAATAGTGTTGTCTGTATCCGTATGCTTATCTTCGAGTTTTCCAATGATTTCATTATCACCATTTACGTCATAATAATCTTCGTCATCATCTATAGTGTTGTCTACATCCTTATGCTTATATTCAAGTTTTGGGATGTTTTCATTATCATCATTTACATCATCATGATCATCGTCATCATTAATAGTGTTGTCTATATCCTTATATTTATCTTTAAGTTTTCCAATGATTTTTTTAAGTGGTTTTGTTATTGGTTGAAAGGTATCTTCTAATAAATTAACTCTATCTATTTGATTCAGTTTAATATTTTTTAACTTTTTCTTTAGAACAGCCCTTGTCTTTACAAGATCTTCCAACACTTTATTATGGTAATTTTTAGACATTATAATAATTTTTTTTATTGAATTTGATCTGGTTATGATCTGCTCGCTATCTGATTATGATCTGCTTTGTATCTGATTACGATCTGCTTTATATCTGATCACGAACTGCTTGCTATCTGGTCACGATCTGATTTATACCTGATCACGATCTGCTTGATGGCTTGTGTCTATATCCATTGATTTTGAGTACGCTATATCGTGCTTTCTACAATCTACATCCAATAAATTATTCCTTTATTTCCTTTATTCTTGCTATTCGTTTTGAAGTTTTGTATCAGGTCCACAAAACTGATAAACAGGTGGATGTAATTCAACATATAATTTGTTTATTAAGTTGTCTACAAATCTTCTTCCAATCTTACACTGATTAGGTGTTTTTCTTTTGACTGTAGTTTATAACCATTTTTTTCATTACTTTCATACCTCTTCGCATGAAACACTACACCAGCTATACTAGCTATACTAGCAAGCTGTACAATCTGTACTAGCTATACTAGCAAGCTGTACTAGCTATACTAGCAAGCTGTACAATCTGTACTAGCTATACTAGCAAGCTGTACAATCTGTACTAGCTATACTAGCAAGCTATACAATCTGTACTAGCTATACTAGCAAGCTGTACTAGCTATTTGTAGTAATTTGATTTCAGATAATATTATGCTTTATTCCAGGCTTTTTCAGCTAATATTTGATCTGCTTGATGTCTTGTGTCTATATCTCTTGATTGTGAATATGCAATATCATGCTCTCTACAAGCTGCGTCTAATAAATTTATACCCTTATCTCCTCTTGCTAAACGTTTTTCAAGTTTTGTACCAGGTCCACAAAACTGATAACCAGGTAGATGTAATTCAACAGGTACTTTATTTATTAAGTTGTTTACAAATCCTCTTCTCATCTTACACTGGCTGGCTTACCAGCAATATATCAGGTATAGCTGATATAGCTGATATAGCTGGTATAGCTGGTATAGCAGGTATAGCTGGTATAGCTTTTATAGCTGGTGTAGCAGGTATAGCTGATATAGCTGGTATAGCTGGTGTAGCTGGTGTAGCAGGTATAGCTGATATAGCTGGTATAGCTGGTGTAGCTGGTGTAGCAGGTATAGCTGATATAGCTGGTATAGCTGGTGTAGCTGGTATAGCTGGTATAGCTGGTATAGCAGGTATAGCAGGTATAGCTGGTATAGCTGGTATAGCTGGTATAGCAGGTATAGCAGGTATAGCTGGTATAGCTGATATAGCTGATATAGCTGATATAGCTGGTATAGCTGATATAGCTGATATAGCTGGTATAGCAGGTATAGCAGGTATAGCAGGTATAGCAGGTATAGCAGGTATAGCTGGTATAGCTGGTATAGCTGGTATAGCAGGTATAGCAGGTATAGCTGGTATAGCTGGTATAGCTGATATAGCTGATATAGCTGGTATAGCAGGTATAGCAGGTATAGCTGGTATATCAGGTATAGCAGGTATAGCTGGTATAGCAGGTATAGCTGGTATAGCTTTTATAGCTGGTGTAGCAGGTATAGCTGATATAGCTGGTATAGCAGGTATAGCTGGTATAGCTGGTATAGCTGATATAGCTGATATAGCTGATATAGCTGGTATAGCTGATATAGCAGGTATAGCTGGTATAGCTGGTATAGCTGATATAGCTGGTATAGCAGGTATAGCAGGTATAGCTGATATAGCTGGTACAGCTGGTATAGCTGGTATAGCTGGTATAGCTGGTATAGCTGGTATAGCAGGTATAGCTGATATAGCTGGTATAGCTGGTATAGCAGGTATAGCTGATATAGCTGGTATAGCTGGTATAGCTGATATAGCTGATATAGCTGGTATAGCAGGTATAGCTGATATAGCTGGTATAGCTGGTATAGCTGATATAGCTGATATAGCTGGTATAGCAGGTATAGCAGGTATAGCTGGTATAGCTGGTATAGCAGGTATAGCTGACATAGCTACTACAGCTTGCTAGTATAGCTAGTACAGATTGTATAGCTTGCTAGTATAGCTAGTACAGCTTGCTAGTATAGCTAGTACAGATTGTACAGCTTGCTAGTATAGCTAGTACAGCTTGCTAGTATAGCTAGTACAGATTGTACAGCTTGCTAGTATAGCTAGTATAGCTGGTGTAGTGTTTCATGCGAAGAGGTATGAAAGTAATGAAAAAAATGGTTATAAACTACAGTCAAAAGAAAAACACCTAATCAGTGTAAGATTGGAAGAAGATTTGTAGACAACTTAATAAACAAATTATATGTTGAATTACATCCACCTGTTTATCAGTTTTGTGGACCTGATACAAAACTTCAAAACGAATAGCAAGAATAAAGGAAATAAAGGAATAATTTATTGGATGTAGATTGTAGAAAGCACGATATAGCGTACTCAAAATCAATGGATATAGACACAAGCCATCAAGCAGATCGTGATCAGGTATAAATCAGATCGTGACCAGATAGCAAGCAGTTCGTGATCAGATATAAAGCAGATCGTAATCAGATACAAAGCAGATCATAATCAGATAGCGAGCAGATCATAACCAGATCAAATTCAATAAAAAAAATTATTATAATGTCTAAAAATTACCATAATAAAGTGTTGGAAGATCTTGTAAAGACAAGGGCTGTTCTAAAGAAAAAGTTAAAAAATATTAAACTGAATCAAATAGATAGAGTTAATTTATTAGAAGATACCTTTCAACCAATAACAAAACCACTTAAAAAAATCATTGGAAAACTTAAAGATAAATATAAGGATATAGACAACACTATTAATGATGACGATGATCATGATGATGTAAATGATGATAATGAAAACATCCCAAAACTTGAATATAAGCATAAGGATGTGGACAACACTATAGATGATGACGAAGATTATTATGACGTAAATGGTGATAATGAAATCATTGGAAAACTCGAAGATAAGCATACGGATACAGACAACACTATTGATGATGATGATGATTATTATGATGTAAATGGTGATAATGAAATCATCGGAAAACTTGAAGATAAGCATAAAGATATAGACAACACTATTGATGATGGCGATGATTATGATGATGTAAACGGTGATAATAACGATTTTCAGTATGAAAATATTTCAACTGATGATAATGATGGTGAAAAAAACTATGACCATAATAGACCTGTATCAAGTACATGTATCAAGAACTTGGAAAGAAAACAATGTTTAAAGCTGACGAAAAGCTCTCCATTATTTGAAAATATACAAACACTTATTAATAATAAGCAATTGGATAAAATTTATGGTTTTAATCAAGATGTAGACGGTAGTTGGAGATATGGCAAGGAAAAATTAATATTTAATAGAGATAATACTATGCAGATAGGGAATATGAAATTGAAAATGACGCCTGGATTATTTGAACTAGTATTTCATAAAAAACCTCTCCATTATTCTAAAAATGATTTGAAAAAATATAAAGAGATTTTAATTAATACCAATGCACATAAACGTCGCTATGAACCTAATGAACAAGTGAAAGGAAGACGAGACTTCAAATATATACGAATAATTAAACGTTTATTCGAAACAACAACAAACATTTTAACAAAAGGCAGTGGTTTAATGCTAAAATTACAAAATAATCTGAGATCAAATTACATACATTGGGATGATTCTAATGAACTAGTTGACAGACTACGTTTACTTCTTTCATCGGAAGGTTCTGGTCACAACAATCATCAAAACGAAATAATCTCTATTATCGAAGAACTTAAAGAAGCTAACATAATTTATTAGAAGAGTGAAAGAAATGTCTTATATTAATAAATTTGGAGAAGGTTTTAATAAATATAACCATAAAAACAAAAATATCGTAATCGAAAAACATATAACACAAATACATGATGATCTAGCTGATCAAATAAACAATTTAAACATTGAGGTAGAACATGTATACCTAAAACATGGTAATGTCAAAAAAAAATAAAAAAAAATTAAAATAAAATAGACAAAACCAAAAAAGTAGATCGTTATCAGATATAAAGTAGATCGTGAGCAGATACAAAGCAGATCGTGATCAGATGTAAAGTAGATCGTGATCAGATACAAAGCAGATCAAAATCAATATCAAAAAATTAACATACTGAAATCATATAAATTGCTGTATATATAGGAGATCGTCTTGATTTCAGCTATTTTTGCGAAGAGGTATAAAAGTAACGAAAAAATTTGTTATAATCTACAGTCAAAACAAAACCCCAGCCAGTGTAAGATGAGAAGAGGATTTGTAAACAACTTAATAAATAAAGTACCTGTTGAATTACATCTACCTGGTTATCAGTTTAGTGGACCTGGTACAAAACTTGAAAAACGTTTAGCAAGAGGAGATAAGGGTATAAATTTATTAGACGCAGCTTGTAGAGAGTACGATATTGCATATTCACAATCAAAAGATATAGACACAAGACATCAAGCAGATCAAATATTAGCTGAAAAAGCCTGGCAACGAGTTAAATCTAAAGATAGTGATATTAAAGAACGTGCTAACGCGTTGTTTGTGACAAACGCTATGAAAACTAAAGTGAAATTTGGATTAGGTTTGAAGGATCAGAGACATAAGAAAAGAAAAGGAAAAATGAATAAGTGTAATAAGAAATTATTCACAGCTACTGTGAGAAAAACTTTAAAACAATTGAAAGAACAGAAACCCCTTGATATAAATGATGCTGTTAAAATAGCTCAAAAGGCTATTCATTCAAATTTTAAAGGGAAAAAGCGAGCAGACATTATAATACCGAGAGTTATACCTGTACCGAAAATTGGAGGATTTCTTCCACTTATTCCTGTACTAACAGCATTGTCAGCGCTTGGTGGTTTGGCAAGTGGAGGATCCGCTATTGTCAAAGCAGTAAATGCTATCAAAAATGGAAAAGAACAATTGGCTGAAGCTAACCGTCATAATAGATATATGGAATCAATTGCAATGGGTAAAGGGTTGTACCTCAAACCATATAAAACTGGATATGGTCTCTATTATAGTCCAGCTCCAAAAAACTATTAGATAACCTTCCCAATCGCCCATTAACAGATTTGGATTTGAATAAATATGGAAGACATCTCAAACATTTTAGGGGTGTTTTCATGCGTGATTCTTTACCTGAAAAACCATTCAAACAAGAATGCGGTATTGTTAATTTAGATGATTCAAATGGTATGGGAACACATTGGGTAGCATACTATAAAAACCACAACTATAAGGAATACTTTGATAGCTTTGGAAAGTTACAACCACCACTTGAGATTGTCAACTACTTAAAATTTCCTATTGAATATAATTATGAACGAAAACAAAAATTTAATACATTTAATTGTGGGCACTTGTGTTTAAAATTTTTATTCAATAAATATAAATTAAAATGAAATAATGCAAAGTACATCGTCCCGCACTAACACAACCTACTATTAAATTTTTAAAGAAGGGGAACAAAAATGGTAACATCAGCTGAATTGGAAGAACTATTTATTAACAAAACATAGTAATCAGATTGATAAAGAGCATATAGATTTATTTATGAAACTTATAAATGAACTAAGAATATGTAACATTAGTAAAATAAGTAATCCATTTGTATGTATTAATATGTCATACGTTTGTATTATTGTGAAAATACTTATTCACAATCCTTCAACATTTGTTGATGTCAAACATTCTATACACAATATTTGTTAACACTTAAGTTATTTAATCTTTATAAACGTATTTTTAAATTCGAATCTGTAAAAATCTGAAAAAAGAAATTAATAAAATTTTCAAAAAATAAAAAAACTAATTTGTTTTAATTAATCCCTTTATTCTATAATTTCATTTATTTAAAACAGTAAAACTAAAAAATTCTAAATCCTTAAAAACAAGTCTATTTATACTCTGGGGTGTTGTAGATCAATCAGTAAATTCAATTATGTGAAAACAGATATTACTTATACTTATACGTGAAAAAAAAAACCCACAGGCACAACTATACATTTCTTTCTCATCAAATTAAAAACAACCGCACAACCAACCTACCCTTTCTTATTAGTTTATATTTCTATTTCTTCTACCTGTGATCATGAGCAGTGCGTGTCAAGAATTTGTTATCATCTTAAAATTACAGATCCTTCTAATTAAATCACACAAAAAATAAAAACAACCGCACAACCAACCTACTCTTTCTTATCACATTTAAAATTAAAGATCCTTCTAATTAAATATACAAAAAAAATAAAAAACACACAACAACTATATAGGTGTAGATCCCTTTTCTATTTTTTCAGCATTGAGTATGATAATACGTGCCAAGAATTTACTATTAAAAAACGATCATACGCATTACATGTTACGCACACACTCATTCTGTCCGTCCAATCATTCGTTTAAAAAGCAATACAAATAAAATGAACAAGAAAAAGCAGGTATGATTCCAAATTTGTATGGAAAAATTAAAAATTAAAATGATTTAATTCTTTTCCAGATATGCATTCTCACAAATTTTAACACACCACACACATACATACACATTAAAAAGCAATACCTTTTCATAATACATGTTACAAACCTAAAGACCGATCGCACACAATTCATTTCACAATGCTGCAATGTTCTTACTCTTTTACAGCTATGCATGCACCAAATTTTGTATGAAATAAGTGCCCTAGAAACCCCATAAACACACTACTTGACAAGCCGCAATCGAGCAGTCATCAATCCAGAAAAAACAGTAAATAGTAATAATAACCGCAAATCTAGGCCGCAATCGTGCAGCCATTAACCCAAAAAAATAACCAATAGTTTCAGGCCACCATCCAACAGCCATTAATCCAAAAAAAATAACCAATAGTGACAAGCCGACAAGCAGCTATTAATCCAGAATAAAATAAAAGTAAATAGTAGTAACAACAACAGGAGGCCGCAATGCAGCAGCCATAATTCCAAAAAATGCAACAGTAGATAGCATAACAACAATAGCAAGCCGCCATCGAGTAGCTATTGATCCAAAAAATAACCAATAATACCAATCCGCCATCGAGCAGCCATCAACCCAAAAAAATGAAAAACCAATCGTAGCAAATGGCCATCGTGCAGCCATTAATCCAAAAAAACAATAGTAGCAAGCCCCAATCGAGCAGCCATTTATCAGAAAAAAATAATGGTAAATAGTACTAGCAACAACAGTAGGCCGCAATCAAGCAGCCATTAATCCAGAAAAAACAACCGTAAATAGTACTAACAACAGCAGCAGGCCGCAATCGTGCAGTCATTAATCCAAAAAAATAGCTAATAGTCGCCTTCCAGCAGTCATTAATCCAGAAAAATATTACATTAAATAGTAGTAACAACAACTGTAGGCCGCAATCGTGCAGCCATTAATCCAAAAATATTACCAATAGAAGCAAGCCATTAATCCAAATTAAAAATAACCAATAGAAGCAAGCCGCAATCAAGCAGCCATTAATCCAGAAAAAACAACCGTAAATAGTACTAACAATAACAGCAGGCCGCGATCGTGCAGCCATTAATCAAAAAATAAAAATAACCAATAGTAGCAAGCCGCCTTTCCGCAACCATTAATCTAGTAAAAAAGAACAATAAATAGTAGAAACAGCAACAGCAGGCCGTAATCGTGCAGCCAATAATCCAAAACAAAAAAAAAAAAAAAATAACCAATAGTAGCAAGCCACCTTCGAGCAGCCATTAATACAGAAAAAATTACAGTAACTAGTAGTAACAACAACAGCAGGACGCAATCGAGCAGCCATTAATCCAAAAAAAATAACAAATAGTAGCAAGCCGCCAATGAGCAGCCTTTGATCCAGAAAAAATTACAGTAAATAGTAGTCACAACTAGAGGTGGAGAACTATCTATAGTACTATCGGCACTATTGATGGTTGAGCACTATCGAGCTACCATCGATAGCAGCCAGACATTTTCGATAGTGCGATCGATAGTTTGGTTTTCACATCACCAAAAATTAAAATTTGAGCGTTTATTTGTGGCGTCTGCTAAAAAAATATTTGTGAAAAAATTTATTAAAATAGTGATACTACAATAACGAGAAATGGATGGATGATGATACCTCAATTTTATTTTCAGAAAATTATCAAAATTAATTTGGAAAATTAATATTTGTCTTGAAGTTCTTTTTATTTTTGAATAGTTTAGACTGCCGGTAATAAAATATAATAACAAACTTTCTTTAACTTGAATAAAAAATACTTTTTTACTTAACTAAAATATTTTTAATACAGCACTACTATTATATTTCACACAGCTGTATATTATTGTGGACGGGGCTATCGTCGACTATCGATAGTACTATCGTCAACTATCGATGGTTGTAAAATTACTATCGTCGACTATCGATGGCCCCGACTATCGATAGTTCTCCACCTCTAGTCACAACAACAGCAGGGCGCAAACGTGCAGCCATTAATCCCAAAAAATAGCCAATAGTCGCCTTCCAGCAGCTATTAATTCAGAAAAAAATTACAGTAAATAGTAGTAACAACAATTGCAGACCGCAATCGTGCAGCCATTAATCCAAAAAATAGCCAATAGTAGCAAGCCGCCTTCCCGCAGCCATTAATCCAAAACGACCAATCCTAGCAAAGAACCCTCGTGCATCCATTAATTCAAAAAACTAACCAATAGGTGCAAGCCGACTTCGAGCAGCCATTAATCCAGAAGGAAATAGCGCTAAATAGTAGTAACAACAATAACAAACAGCCATCGTGCAGCAATTAACCCAAAATAAAAATAACCAATAGTAGGAGGCCGCTATTGAGCAGTCATTAATCCAGAAAAAATAACAGTAAATGGTAGAAACAACAACAGCTGGCCGCAATCGTGCAGCCATTAATCAAAAAAAAATTACCAATAGTAGCAAGCCACCATCCAGCAGCCATTAATCCAAATATAAAGAAATAACCAATACTAGCAAGCCGCAATCGAGCAGCCATTAATTCAGAATAAATATAAGAAAATAGTAGAAACAACAACAGCAGGACGCAATCGAGCGGCCATTAACCCAAAAAAAAAAAACAAAAAATAGCAAGCCACCAATTAGCAGCCATTAATCCAAATATAAAGAAATAACCAATACTAGCAAGCCGCAATCGAGCATCCATTAATTCAGAAAAAATATAAGTAAATAGTAGAAACAAAAACAGCAGGACGCAATCGAGCAGTCATTAATCCAAAAGAAGTAACCAATAGTAGCAAGCCATTAATTAGCCATTAATCAAAAAAATAAATAAATAACTAAATAATAACTAAATAAATAATAACTAAGCCGCAATCGAGCAACCAAAAATTCAAAAAATAACCAATAGCAGCAAGCCGCCATTTAGCAGCCAGTAATCCAGACAAAAAATAACAGCAAATAGTACTAACAACAACAGCAGCCATTAATCCAAAAAAATAAGCAATAATAGCTAGCCGCAGTCGAGCAGCCATTAATCCAAAATAAAATAGCATTAAATATTAGTAACAACAACAGCAGGCCACCATCGAGCAGTCATTAATCCAAAAAAATTAACCAATAGTATCAAGTCGCTATCCACTAGCATCTAATCCAAAAAAAAAGAAATAACCAATCCTAGCAAACAGCCATCGAGCACCCGTTATACCAAAAAAAATAACAGTAAATAGTAGAAACCACAGCAGTAGGCCGCAGTCGTGCAGCCATTAATCCAAAAAAAAAAGACAATAGTAGCAAGCCACCTGCAAGCAGCCATTAATCCACAAAAAAATTACAGTAAATAGTAGAAACAACAACAGCAGGACGCCATCGAGCAGCCACTAATCCAAAAAAAAAAAAATAACAAATAGTAACACTCCGCCATCGACCAGTCATTAATCCAAAAAAAAAAAAAAAACAACCAATACTAGCAAGCGGCCTTCGAGCAGCCATTAATCCTGAAAAAAAAACAGTAAATAGTAGTAACAGCAATAGCAGAACGCAAGCCGCCATCGAGCAGCCTTTAATCCAACAAAAAATATCAGTAAATAATAGAAACAACAACAGCAGGCCGCCAGCGTGCAGCCATTAATACAAAAAATCCAGGGGTAGATGGCAGTAACAATAATAACAAGCCACCATAGGGAAAGCCGCCATTGAGCAGCCATTAATCCAGAAAAAATAATAGTAATCCGTAGTAACAACAACAACAGGCCGCAATCGAGCGGCCATTAATCCAAAAAAAAAACCAATAGTAGCAAGGCGAATATCGGAAGTCGGCAGTGAAAACAACCTTGTCTACATTGGAAGGATCAAATTGAGAAAGCCTTGTCGTCAATTGGTATGGCCATCTGGCAAAGGCGCGCTAAAAGCAGGTCGAAATCCGATAAAAGGGTTGTGGCCAATTAAGTTAGTAAGTAATTAAGATTTTAAACCATACTAAGTGAGCTTGTCATGTCTACATATAAGGAATCTTGTTCTTTACATTGAAAATTTTTTCTAATTTTCAAATTTATATTCCCTAAAAACTAAAACCAAAGAGATGTGAAAGCTGTCCCATATCGTATCTAAATTGGTTGAACAAAATAACTTTTTCTTTGCTGCGCTATTTAGTTGCACTTTTTAATCCCCGGAATGCTAAAGCATATGTTAGCAGGGTCTAACCTGTATGGCCATTCTAAAAGGGAAGATTCATTTAGAAGCAACGATTTTCTTTTATTTGCATAACAGTTTTCGGACCATAATATCACAATTGCATTTCATTCTATGTCAAGGAGATGAGAGTCGTTTTCATATTAAATTCTGGTATAGAATTTATAGAAGCCGCCGTAGTCTAGTAGGTAGTGTGTTGGCTTATTAGACGTAAAGCCAGGGTTTGAACCCCAAGCCAGACATCAAAACAAAATACAATAATTATTTCTTCGGCGACTTCCTCTCAGCAAAAACTCTGGGAGCAAATAAAAATTGCCATGAAAAGTTTCTCCAAAAATCTGTCGTTCGGAGTCGACTTTAAACTGTAGGTCCCACCACTCATGTATAGAAATTAACGCACACAACATAAGTGGTGTGAGGAACTAGGTCGTAATCCTGACTGAAAAGTTGTAATGACCAATTATGTATGTATGTATGTATAGAATTTCCGAAAAAGAAATGCGATTTGAATATTCAATAATTCAGCTGCTGCTAATTGCTTAGTTTCAATGAATTCATGTATACAGGTAACGATGCGTCGTTTAAGAATTCTTTGCCAATACCAAAACCCACAAATAAACAGAAGAAATGCACTCATCAATGTAAGTGGTGAAATAATTGGTTACATATCCTCTAATTCCCAGATCTGAAAGTTCTCGTGCAGTCTTTGCAGTCAATACAGTCTATCTATCTAACTTGGCCAAAAATAAATTTCAAAAATTTCAAAAGTTTTTGTGTTTTTTTCTCTTCACTTTACGTATCTTTAGAGCTGTTTTTTTAAATTTATATTGATTTTCTTAAAAAACTAAATCACTGAAGAAGAAAAGTTTAAAACTCATGTCCAAGAGAAACGTTAAGATAAATCAATTTTACTTAAAAGTAAAATCAACGGATATGAGGAACTAAATAGTAATGCTGATTCAATTTAGGACACGTATGTATGTGAGAAACTTAGCTTAACAAAAACCTGATTTCTCTTCACTTGTCTTCTGCTGTGAAAAATAAAAGGAGGATGAAAACACACAACCAATAACAGTAAACATACATATTCAATTACTTTTGAGAGTGGATTTATTTTTCATACATATGATGGCTATGTTTACTAGTAATAGTTTACTACCACACGCCGGAATATATGTCTGAATGTAAGTAATATGTATAAATACAAACTGAGTTAAATTTATTAAGTTAAACACACAAGAGTTGTTTAAGGTATTTGAAGATTGTTATCCCTTGTCTGTATTTCTCTGTGACAGTAATTGCTTCCTACACAAGCAATCAGGAGTTGAGTTTGAGTTTGAATAAGTATTAAATTTCAACCTCAGAATTACACGTACATAATTAAAAGCTTAAAATATGAGCTCGTTGATTGCAAATAAAATAAAAATAAATTTGTTTTTAGTTTTAATTAAATTCCTTACTGTTCGCACAATTCCGTATGCCACTGTTCACAACAACAATTGCTAAGCAATTATATAAGAGATCTTTGTAACGGAGATCATCAAACCACGATTACTCTCTTCGCAGAAGACTGAGTGAACTTTTTCTGACTCCGTTGTCTGCTTTGTCAGACGTAAACAGTCTGATGAATGTTTTTGAAGACGAATGTTTGTGGCTTTGCCTTCTCGAGATCTCTGTAATGTATTCGTTGTTTCGTTATTGTTGTTTGTGTATTTAGTTTACATTTATTCTTGTGGTGTTTGTTGGTATATTTTTATTTACTTGTTCATCACTTTTTTATGTTGTTGTTTTGTTGCTATATTACGCAGTGCGATAACTTGTAAACAAGTTCATTGTTTTTGCAGCTTTTGTTTATAATTTTAATGCTAAACGATGTAAAAGCAAAACACCAGTATCTAGGTTTTTCCATTTTTTAAAACAATATTATAATTCCTAATTTGGGGTCTACCATAGCTTCCCAATAATTGGTAGATCTTTTAATAAAACCGTGGATTTCTATCAGTGACTTCAGAACATTGCCTATAGATAATGGCCACCTTGTTGAAGCTTTATTAGTCAAATTAGTTGCCACGTATTCAGTCTGTTTTTCCACATCACCATCAACCGATACTGCACTCAACAAGACGTAAATAAATAAATAAATAAATAACCCGTGTGCTGCTACGCTCATTTTATGATCACTATAATCATCCTACCGAAAGGATCAGAGAAGTGGGTCAACCAACATTCATACGTTGACAAATCACAAGATTTTCCGAGACAGAATTCGACTCTTTGTATACCAGAACTTGGGGAATTCAGCTTTGTGGCTTAGGCCTGTACACTTACCACAATCAATTGACCCAGGAATTGAAGGTAAAGGACCTTAGACAAAGACGAGTGTTTATCTCTAATGCAGTTGTTAACTGACCCTAATTACTTTCGAAAAATCACTTTCAGTGACGAAAACTAGATGAATGGGTAGGTGAATAATGGTAGGATTCAAGAGGGTACATTTTTGATTTTTCGTTGTTGTAGATCCATACTTCTTTGAGAACGATGTTGGTCAGAACTTCACTGTCAAAGACCAGCAGTATACGCTAATGAATTCCTGTAATAATTTTAACTTGCATTGGATGTTTTGAACACCAACTACAATTTTCTTTCCAAAAATATGGCTTTAGCTGTCATACACCTCATGACACTTTGGATATTCTGCACAACTGTTTTAAGGACATGGTCACCTAAAGTTGCGACAATGTTAACTGGCAACCGATATCAGATCAATTTGACCTTGTTATACATTTTCTTGTGGGGTTCTTTTAAATCCCAGGCACGGACCTCAAAGCTATCATAATCCATACCAGCGGTTCAATACAGTACGCTCTGTTGTAATTTACATGCGGACTGAGTTGTGAAAGTGAAGGAGAACAGAAGACCACCATTTACCGCATTTACCATTCATGTACCACTGCCCTTTTCGTGCTATGAAGTGCTGGAGGTTTTTTAATTTACCGAAATAAAGATTATTAAAAAAGCAACGTTGCTTGTAATGATCAATTATGTATGTTATAAGCTCTTCAATGACATGGATGTTGTACAACGCATTAACATCCAGCGTCATGTCGTTCGGATGGAAGAAGATGTTCCGGCGAGACATGTATTCGATGAGTTGGTTAGCGGAAGTCGGTGAAAAGAAGGTCGGCGTCCTCGTTTACGTTGAAGGGACCAAATTGAGGATTGGTGTGACCTACTGGCGAAGGCGCGTCAGAAGCAGAGGCGTTCTGAAAGATATGTTAAAGTAGACCGATTAACGGGTCGTTAATGCCCAATTGAATTAATCTTACAAACGTTACACCACTCTCAAGTACATGGGTGTAGGGTATGAAATTAGAATTAAGAAGTAATTTTCTTACTCTTATTTTCGTTTTATTGAATTCTAAATCAATTTATAATTCCCACATAGTTACTGCCCTGGTCTATCAAGTTTTTAAACATTTTTAGGTGGTAGTTGAAGCAGCACTTAAATATCTTACTGGCCTCAGTGATAATATTTTTTGTTTCTGTCGCTTTGTAGTTGCTATTTTTGTAAAATCAATAAGCAATCTTTAACAAGGAATTTTTCCTAACTTAATAAAAAACAAATAAATTGGGAAATAATAAGAATTTCTCACAGATTCTGTAAAAAAAAAGAAGTAAATTGTATAATGAAATCGTATAAAAAGGCATCATAAAATAAAAATCACGTTTTTATTCTCCTTGATATTTTTCAAAGCTGCTGCGGATAACAATTTGTTATACAATGGCATTCTAACAGGTTTTACAATGAAGCACACACGATTTCTTATGACACTTTTTATTTAAAAGGATTCTTCTCATTTTCCAGTACAAAAAATCATAAGAATTATTGTTCTGTCATGCCTACTACATTACCATGGAAAATTACATGGTTTTCTGGAACAGCAACGCATTTCTTATACTAGGGATAGGTTAGGTTATGCTAGCGGGTAGCTTGCCGTTCACAGGCAAGTTAACTCTGCGATTTGTATGGCCCATTGTGTCACCCAGTCAAGTGTAATATATGTTACATTATGACGTTATTCCATGAAATCTAGAGTTGGATACTTTACCATCATTAAGGGGCATATTCACCACATCAAATATGTCTCAAAACATACTTCGAGACATTGGCCAAAACATTAGAATTGTGTTTAATTTTCGGGTGGCTTTAAGTGAGTAAATGCCATCTGCAAAAATGTAGAAGTATGGTTAGAAGTTAAAGATCTTGTGTATTTAAAGATCTTAAAGATGATGATAAAAATCGTACACGCTTCCACGCCATAGTGGACAGACATATGTAGCGATTTAGTTTGGTCGACTTTCTGCTGCTTCCTTGTCTACTAAACAATAATGGTTGTACGAAAATGAAAAATTTAAATACTGATGTTTTGCTTTTACATCGCTTACCATAAATAAAACAATGCAGTAAACAAACCTGTTTACAAATTATCGTACGGCTTAATATAACAACAAACACCAGCATAAAAATGGTAAACAAGTAAACAAAAGCATATAAACAACACTACAAGAATAAATGTGAACAAAATACACAAACAACACTACAATAATAAATGTAAACAACGATGTTTACATTTATGGAGATTTCGATAAGACGAAGTCATGAACATTCGCCTTCAAGAACGTTCATCAGACCGTTTACCCTGCCATATAAAAGGCAAGGCAAAGTGGGAGAGTGAGTTAGTGAAATCTTGTGTAAAGACGCGGTATGGTTGAAAAGAGTAATCGTGATTTGGATATCTCCGTTACAAAGATATGTTGAATAATTGTCTAATAATAGTTATTGTTTATGCTAAGGGTATACCTAGAGTAGTAACAAAAAAAAAAGCATTGTTGTTGTTTACATAAAGTTGTGAACAATGGCACACAGAATTGTGCGAATAATAAAGAATTTTAATTAAAACTAAACACAAATTTATTTTTATTTTATTTGCAATCTACGAGCTCATATTTTAAACGTTTTTAAAAGATAAAAACGTAGCAATAGTATTCTCTAGAACTTGATGTATTTTATTTGCAATCTACGAGCTCATATTTTAAACGTTTTTAAAAGATAAAAACGTAGCAATAGTATTCTCTAGAACTTGATGTATTGTGAATACCTGGCTTGATGATGAGCTTGAGCTTTCCTGGTTAAAACCGCACTGACAACGTAGAATTAGTGCCTTAGCAAGTGGCTTTAATTGTTCACAAAATACGTTCCTAAGAACATGATAGGCGATAAAGAGAGTGCATATACCTCTACATCTTAGGGTCTCCTTATTCATGATGGGACAGTTAATCTTTAATCATGCTTTCTTCTAATTATAGCGAATCATTACATACCCACATACATACATAAATACATACCTACATAACATATATAATTGGTCACTACAACCCTTCAGTCAGGATTACGACCGTGTTTCTCACACCACTTATGTTGTTTGTCTTAATTTTATGCATGAGTGGCGGTACCTACAGTTTAAAGTCCACTCCGAGCGACAGATTTTTTTCTGTGAAAAATTTTATGGTAATTTTATTTACTCTCAGAGTAAAGAAAAAAAAATATTATTTCATATTTCGTTTCGTTCGAGAAGTCTGATCTGGGCTTTGAACCGTGACGCAAGGCGACTTTAATACATTTTATGAAACCTTTTCAGGGGACAACCTTGAGAACCAACAGCTTTGCTGTCCTTAAATCACTTAATCGCGACTTTCTTCTTGCCATGACTATAATGGCGAAATAGGCATTATCATCACTGTAGCGTTCTATGACCTCAAATTTATAGGTATAACGACGTTAGTGTTTAAATTCTAGTGGTGTTTTTCGCTGTATTAGTATCCCAAATACGCCTTTAACGATTATACTTTTTTTATATATTTATTTATTTATTTATTTATTTATTTATTTATTTCTTACGATTTTAAAAACCTAGGTATTTATACAATACATAATTTTTTTTTTACATAAATACATTTTACATAAATACATTTTACCTTAATTACATTTACATTTTAATACATTTACATTAATACATTAATTATTTTTACAATATCCAATCAGCAGTTTCTTAAAAAAGAATATATTTTCACAGTCTTTTATATTATTTGGTAGTTCATTATAATTTTTAATTCCCTTATATTCTAAACAATTCATATCCCTTGTAGTTCTCATCAGTGGTAATCTATAATTATCTTCTCCTCATTAGTATTTGGCTTCCACCATATACTAATGAGGTATAGCTAGCCTGTTTTAAAATATCCTGAATCAGCATGTGCTTCGTGTTTCTGCCTTTTCAGCAACTAACATTGCAAGGTGCACCTCAGATATTTTTTTAAAGCATTGGAATCGATCCTATCAAACCTATTTTACATCATATTTTTTTCTATTCATACCATACGAGAAAAGAGAGGAGAGGTTGAGGCTCTTCAAGCGCATTTTTTTTGTGTATGAAATTCCGGTTTAGAATTCAAGCATTCACCCCGCTTTTAATACCACAAATTTGATGTGGTCCCTTTGAGCAGTATTCTTATATTTTAGCGGAACTATGGAAAATTGTATTGCATTGGCTAGCAATACTCTGCTGTGTGGAGAAGTGTAATAGGGCAGCATATTGTGTTTACAGCCTTTTGAGTTATGTGTCCCAGTTGTGGTATATTTTACGAACTTTAAGGCGGAATTTATTTCCATTTTATGCTGTACAATATAGCATGTATTCTATAAATAAAATTATAATACAATCAAGAGAGAGAGAGATAGAGAGAGGAAAAATGCGAAATATAAACGCAACAACACAACAATTAGCAGAAGAATATTTTCTATAGTTTTTATAACATTTTCTATTTCTTCTGTTTTCCTCTGTTTTTATTTTTATTTTTCTAATTAAATTTTATTATTTTCTCATTATTTTATATAATTTAAGATATACGATAATAATAATCGTAGTAAATTATAGCAGACAATATCATTAAATACTTAAATAGGATAAAAAGGTAAATTAATAAATAAATCAATATTGTTTAAAATAACATTACAATGGTTTGGGATAAATTTAAAGCCAGAAAATGTTAATCCCTTAAAAGAAATTAAAATCGAATGCTTGAAATGTTTGAAATTTATAAAAAGTGATTGGCTTCCAATTTATGTATTCATACACCATTAGCTTATAGCAATTTAAAAGCAAAATTAGATTTTAATTTGAAGAGCACTCCTAAAACCCTCCTTTTTATGAGTAGGTTAGGTTAGGTTAGCGAGTAGCTTGCCGTTCAAAGGCAAGTCATTCCCCTCGTCATAATTCGTTAGTGATTGATTTGAACTACTTCCAGCTCCGGATGAAACCACCCTGTTGCCTAAGTGGCACGTTCGCTACCGTGCCAAGATCTTCAAACGTTCTGTCTCCTAAAAAGCGATGACGCCTGCTCTGAACTGCAGGGTGTTGTATCGATTCCATTTCCTCCACATCATGGCTGCTTCAGCAGTAATCAGTGTGGGGCAGACCGAGCTTGTCAGCGACACTGCCAGTTGCGCAGTATACCTTTAGAATGCGAAACGTTATCTGGTCGAACTGAAGGTTCTCCCACTGTCCACTACTGTACACAGCAGCTTTGAAATTCGTCAACCAGGTTTGTAGGACCATCCACCGTTTGTTGAATTCTATGCTGCTTTTGAAAAAAGCAATTTGGAAAAGTATTCTTGTTTCTCTCTATCGACCCCTTTCGTTTCACTTTATGACACAGTAGTCCAGAAGCCAGTAGAGGTGGGTATTTTGTCGGTGTATAAAGAGTCCGTGCAACTTCTGACACCCTTAGATTTGACCAGATGGGATCCCAACGCTTTGATTGCTGCTTAAGTGTCCACACGCAGGATGTTCGAAGGAGGTAGATCCATGGATTCAACCATGTTTGTAGCTTGTTCAATAGCAAAAATCCCGCCTGAAAAACTAAACCTGGTAAAGTAATTTGAATGACCCGTTCACTGCCAGTTTATGGAATAGACCCTAGATCAAGTTCCACATTCTTCCCGGGTGGGAGTGTGAGTTTTGTATATTCGCACGAAAACGCTCTCTGTACCATGTAGTCACATCTTAAGCCTGGGTGATTGGGTCTACTTCAAGCAGTATTGAAACATGGCCCACCGTACATGGTTTAAACATATCTGAAAAATTAAGCCTCAGTGCAGTTCGGAGGCCAGGTTTCGGAGACAGATGTCTAAGATGTAGAGGGAAACCAGGAAACCAAAGAATACAGCGAAACCTTTTGTATTATTATGAGTTTTTTTCTTCCGTTTTTTTTTACCTTTCAACATTACAAAGGCATTGGAAAACGATTTTTATTTATAAGATGGAATGGAGATTTGTGTCTTTCTTTTTTAAAAATTCATAATGAAATTTAAATATTTTTAAAATTAATATATCTTTTTATCTCCCTCTCTCTCAGTTTCTGACTGTTTGCCAAAAGTACATGAATAGTCCATGCAAATTTAATTATTTTATTTTATTATCATTACTTACTTTAATGAACTACTATTATTTGTTTTATTGAATATTTATGTAAAGCAATTAAAGTCTTTATTTTATAGATTCCGTTTGCCAAAAAAATAAGAAAATGTGAAAAATATTTATTTGTGTTAAAATTTAATTCGATTATGGCAAGCTGCCAAGACAAGATGATTCCGGATGTAATTAATTTAATCAACAAAAAAAAAACCAAAACCAAGCCGACATCGAGCAGCCGTTAATCCAAAAAAAAAAATTAATAGTAAGTATTAGAAACAACAACAGCAGGCCGCAACCGAGCAACCATTATTCCAAAAAAAGCAACAGTACATAGTAGTAATAACAATACCAAGCCGACATCGAGCAGCCATTAATCCAAAAATATCCAGGAGTAGCTTGTAGTAACAACAATAGAAAGCCGCCATCGAGCAGCCATTAATCCAAAAAAATTCAGGAGCTAGTAGTAACAACAATAGCTGGTAGCAATCGAGCAGCCATTAAAAAAAAATTACCAATAGCAGCAAGCCGCCGTGCCCAGATCTTCAAACGTTCTGTTTCCTAAACAGCGATGACATCTGTTCTGAAGTGCAAATCACTCACATAAAAGGTGTTGTACCGATTCCGTTTCTTTCACATCCTGGCGGCTTCTGTAGCAATATTGGTGGGGCAGAATGAAGTTATTAGCGAAACTACCAATAGCGCAGTGTCCCTTGAGAATTCTTGTGTGTACTCTAACACACTCTTTTTTATGAGTAAGTAACAGACAAATGTGTACAAGCTTTTACCCACTATAAAAGTGTACTACTTCGAACATTTTTAAAACTATCAACAACGGCTATAAAACATGATGGTTTATTGCGGAGAAACATTTCGTATCGAAGCTCATGTGTATAGGTGACACACTATTTCGACCATACGATTTATTAAGTGCCCCAAAATGTACATAGGATACCACTGCCTCATATTTTCCAATTCTATTGCCCTGTTAAACTTCAGTATGTAGTCCGATGTCAACTTTATATACATATAGATGTTTCCTTTTCCGCACAGGTTCCAAATATTTGTCTTGAAGTTTCATTCTCTTACTTATTTATTTAGTTGGTCATTGCAATCCTTTAGTGATGATTCCAATCTACCTTCTCACACCATCCGTGTTGTGTATTAATTTTCTCCATGAGTGGTGAGTCCTACAGTTTAACATAGACTCTGACAAACAGATTTAAGAAACTTTTTTCTTATATTTTATATATTTTAAAAGTATTCGCTTAAGCCTTCTAGAAGCGTTTTCCATGTACAAACTTCCGCCATAGAAACATGTACTTATGTTGCCTAAGAGTTAACTCACAGCATTTACAGTGAGCTGCAAAAGAAACTGTACATTAAAAAATAAATATACATTAATAAATTACCGTTATTTTTATTTTAAATTATTTCATTGCCTGTTTTTAAAATAGAAACACAAAAAAAAGAAAAAAATTACAAACACTTTCGAAATATTGTCAAATTTTTTCGGGCACTCTCCTTAAATGGTAAAAGTTGAGTTTGATGATTGTTAGAATTTTATCTTTAGTGTACAGTTTCTTTTGTAGCTCACTGTAGTTCTAATGAGCTTGTCAGTGCCTTTAGGGCAGCTTGTCTGTCCGTATAAGAAACTAGACTAATCAGGGAGCCTATTAGATATCATTGCTATATGGCAGCCTGACTATCCACATAAAGACTTATCAGGGAGCCTATTAGATATGTTTATTTGCCACATAAGTGATTAAGCAATTAAATATCAATCAGGCTTTCTAGCAAATCATAGCAAACATACTAAACGAATTCGTTGCAGTCGTAAATTTTATTATTTTTTCAAGATATGTAAAAATCTTTTTTCTGGTTCCAAAAAAAAAACAGTTTCAAAAACACACATAATTGGCCATTACAACCATTTAACCCTGGCTTTTCGTCTAATAAGCCAACACACTACCTACTAGACCACAAAAAACGAAACATTTTCAAGCCTTAAGAGCTGATTACGTGTATGCCAGCTCAACCATTCCAGTCAAACGGAATTAACAAATACTGTCGCCTTTTTATAAAAAAGGTACCACTAACACTGTGTGAAAAATGTTTAAAGGACATTGCTTTTATAGGTATTTTAAGTATTTTTCTTTAAATCCTATTTTTTTTTATTGTGTGCAACACTTTTCCTATGGCTTTTTTGTGGCAATAAAATACAAAACTGTTGCTTTTGTTTTTGCGTATGATTGAAAGAGATACGGTGTTTATAGAGGAAGGGAAAACACATGTAATACGAAGGGAAAAAACATTTTTCTTTGTTTTTCTTATTTGTTCAATTGTGTGAACAAACCGTCATTGATATGTTTAAAAGTATAACCCAATGAATATATTTTGAAAGCCGATACAGTGAGTTGCCTATATTCATATGAAGCATAAGTGGTTTACATTTCAATAATTACTATACATTGCGTTTTCGAAAATATTGAAGACGGGAATATTAAGCATTTGATGCAATAGCTATCTAACTATCTGCATACACCTGAGCCATAATGTCGGCTTATTGACCGAACACCATTAGGAAATAGCAAAATTACTCCTTATAAGAAGTTTTTAAAAGCCATATGTAGGTACATTGAGCGCTATTATGAAATAACAAATTTACTTCCTATAGGAAGCCTTTATGTTAGGCAAACTTATTTAACTTCTTCCAGTCCACTCTTATTTTTAAACTAAAAATGTTGTTCCTAATAATTGGAACCTCGAATGCTGAGCAATAACATAGAAAGTGTTGCATCGTTTGGATGTTTTTGCCACATGCAACGCATTCGTCATTTTCCACGACCCAATATGGTTCAGATTAATAGATATTGTTACTTAAATCGAAACGACCTAATATCGTTTAACAACAAAAACGATAAACAAAAGCCACACGATACAAGTACACACTAACACTAAGAATACAATGAACGTGTTGATTATCTTAAGTTGCACACACACATATGTAAATACAACGAACCTGGTTGCGCCTGGTACCAACAACAACATGTATGTGACAAAAAGGGATAGACAACATAAGCAAAGTACACAAACAACAATGTATTAACAATAGAGCTCTTGAGAAGTCGAGATCACGAATCCTCCACTTCAAGAATGTTCATTTGACTGGTTGTGTCGGACTGTAAAAGGGCTGCACAAAGCAGGCAGCAGTCAATTATAATTCAGTTAGCCTTGTGTGAAGACGCGTTGCGGTTTGAACGTACAAGTGGTATTGCTTGCAAAAAGGTTTTAAGCAGAGAAGATCTAACGAACAGTTGTTAGTGTTAACGCGGACAGAAGTGTGAAATAGAATAGTGTACAAGCAAATTATTGTTGTATCGTTAAGTTGTATACGTTGGCACACAAAAGTAGTGTAAAGAATAAAGAGAGTTCAACTGATATTAAACACATGATTTGTTTTTACTTTGTTTGCAATTAACGAACTCATATTTAAACGTATTTAAAAAGGTAAAAACGTAACAATATGTATAAGGCGGATCTTCCCGTGCTTTCGCGTAAATGCATTTTTTTAATGGAATATAATAGGTAAACACACAATTCACGCAGACAACAGACAACAATGGAAATCTTCTTAATATTATGGGAAAAAAATTTAAAAAATTGATCCTGATATTGTGGCTATCACAGCAGATTGTTGACTTCGTTCCTATACCCGTTCCAAATCTAATCACAAGTAAAGAAAGACTTTCCGAAACCGTAGAAAACAAACAGAAATACATTTTCAAACATAAAGCTGCTTAACGAAGAACAACCAGAAACACATAGGTTGGTATTTTAATTGATTACATTACAAATGCATTTGACGGCACTGATAATAATAATAATAACAACAATAATATTAGCTGATTGAAGCCAAAAAATAAAATATTATTCAAGTTTTTTTTTTTTAAAAGAATAGAAGAATAGCAGAAGTTATATCAAAAGGAAACCTTTATAATAAATTACATGCTCTACTCTCCTTCAGCCCCCTATCTTTCCACATTGCTTAAAAACTTGGAATTCAGTGTATGTCATTTCTATAATAAAATTGCTGAAAACCAATAAAATATTCCTTGAAAAAAATTTCAAATTTCTTAAGTTACCTCCTGTGAGGATTGAACTCACGACCCCTGGTTTACAAGACCAGTGCTCTACCACTGAGCTAAAGAGGCTTTTTATTTTAAAATAAAGTTTATTGCGAATATTTCTGCTGTTGCAATATGATGTCAGTGCCAACATTCCTCTCGTGAAAATTTTCTTAACCGAGTTTGGTAATGTTTTATGGGTTACATGCTGACCTTAATCGACCACAACAATTTGCTAAAGTTAGAAATTATAATAAAATGTTTTGAGGTATTGTAGTTTTGTTGTTGTCTAAATTTAAATTAGGAATTGTTGCTTTTACACTGTGTTTCCTGTTGTTCTTTTTGCTTCATCTGGACTGTAACAAAAGTATTTCGGGTTACGAGTTTACAAAAATTAAGACATTTTTTTTTGTTTCTTTTGTAATTAAATCTTTTGTTAAACAAAAAAATTTAATAATTTTTTTCCCAACGTGGAGTTTCACAAATGTTGATGGAAAATTTAATTCTACTGTGATAGTTCATTCGTTTAGTTTTATGTTTTATACCTGGCAATATAATTTTATTGAGGTTAATTACTTGCTTGGAGGTCATCAACTGGAAATTGTGGAGTCTTTTATTGATCTTGGGATCCTATTAGACATAAAATTAAACTTTAATCATCATATCACTTTGACTGTAAATAAGGCAAGAAGCACTCTTGGCTTCATAAAACGTTGGGCAAAGGAATTTACTGATCCATTTATTACTAACCAGTTATACGTATTGCTTGTCAGACGAATTTTGGAGTATGGATCCATCGTATGGGATCCTCACTATAATGTTTACAGCGAACACATTGAATCTGTTCAGAAACAATTTCGACTCTTCTGCTTGCGTAGCCTTGGATGGAATTACTTGGATATGCCTTCATATACTAGCAGACTTTCTTTAATCAAACTGCCTACCTTTAAGAGTCGCCGAACAATGTTAAATATATCCTTCATGATTAACCTGATCAATATTTGTTGTGAATTTCTGTAAAGATCTGTTAAATTCAATGTTCCTCGTCGTAAATTCCGCTGCTATTATCTTCTTTATATTCAATTCTGCAGAACTAATTATGCTGTTGCTGATCCATTAACTAGAATTTGCCGTCAATTATTTGTCAGACTTTGTTGATTTTTCTTTATATTCTTGCGTTATAAAACGGAACATTATTGTTTTTCTCAATTCATAACTTTTTATATTTTTATTGTAACTATTACTTGTATTTTTGAAGAAACTGATTGTAATCCTATTTAATTTTATTCGATTTGTGTTATTAGCCAGTAAGGAATTTGTCCATGGACTTAAATAAATAAATAAATAAATAAATTATATGAGATAAACTTTTTTAATTAATATAGTAATCTTAGCTACTTTTGACCTTTAGCATTACGTAGTGTCAGTTTTCTTGGAGTTGCGTATTTTTGCATCCACCGTATTCTGCAGATTCAGTATAGAGTGTCCATTGCCTGTTATAACTACAATGTCATGCTAAGAATATGTTCAAGCTGTCGTCTTTCTATTTTTTTAGGTAAATAATAATCTACTAATGAAAGCCGCCGTAGTAGTGGATGCACTTATTAGTGATTCAAACATCCGCTCAGATATCTCGAATTAGCAATAGTCCACATCAGTCATGAAAAACTGAATACAGTATGGGTGGTGTGAGATGCTAGGCTTTAATCCAGACTAAAGATTTGTAATGGCTAATTAAAAAGAAAACACTAATAATCTACCAGATGTGTTAAAGCAACATACATACAACCCTTTAGTCAGGATTACGACCTAGCTTCTCACATCATTTATGTTGTGTGTGTTAATTTTATACATTAGTGGCGGGAGCTGCGGTTTAAAGACTCCAAACAACAGGTTATGGAGTAAATTTCCAAGGCAATTTTATTTTAGTCATTTTTGCTAGAAATCTGCTGAGGGAAAGTCGCTGAAGGAATATTTTCAAGTTTCGTTTTGATAGAGATGTTTGACCTGGGGTTTGAACCGTGGCCTCACATCTAATAAGCCAACACACAATCTGTGTTGTCATAATGAATCCACTTTTCCACTCGTAATTCAATGCAAAAATTATTTCATTTTAAAGCGATCAAACCACATTTCAGACATGCAAAATAGTCTTTCAACGTCTCACGGCCACAGTTAATGGGGCACCAAATTTCGTTACTTTTGAATGAACCTGCTACTTGTGAATGCTTTGAAATGACTGGTCACGTATAATGATTATGCAATCTTTGTTTGCGTCTGATGCGAATCTTAATCGGATATAGTTTTTAATTTGTGGTTTTCAAACTTTTGAGGCTCTCCAGGTCTTTGATGTCAAAATCAATAATTTTAAAACGCGCAAACCTCTCGATACATTGTTTTTGATAGATCGTGCTCACCGTATAATTTTACAAGTCAACGATGATTAGTACGTGCAGTGTTTCATTACATATTCTGAATGTAAATTCTCTACTACATACATGCATGCATACATAATTGCCCATTACAACCCTTCAGTCAGGATTACGGCCTATCTTCTTACATTTGAATCAAATTCTGAACAAAATGGAGTTAGTTTCCGTCTTGATTGTCGAAATTATTTTTTTTTATTTCCAACAATTCAACGAAAAATTGTTGAAACAATAGAATTAAGCTGTCGATGGCAATTAATTGTTATCTTTTTTTCAATTAACTACAGTTTTCATCGTAATAAAAATAGTAATTGCCTGTCATGGCAACAACAATGGCAGCTTCCACAACATTGTCAATCAGCAGCCTCGGCTGCCCGGCAGTTAACTGAAGTCTTACAATATATTTGAAGAAATATGAAGTTAACGTTGATGATTTTTTTTCTATTTCTTATAGGAAATGTTACGTGGCAACTGATGAAAGCCAAATGAAGCTGATGTTGTAAAACTTTTACAACAGTTTTCCCCCAAGTCTAAATGCAACTCATTAATATGAGACTGTTTATGTGACTGTTATATTGTCAACAATGATGAACTGCTGATAAACAACAAATTATTTTGATGACCTGTGAGGAAAAACTTTAAAAAGAAGTAAATAATGAAATAAAAGCCTGCTGAATCATTGTTAAAAGGTTACAAAAACTTTATTTATGATTACTGAAGAAACTGAAAGTTTAAAAGGAAAAATATAAGAATAAAATACAACGAATAGTTGTTGTTGAATTTTAATTAAAACTAAACATAAATGTATTTTTATTTTATTTGCAATCTACGAGCTCATAATTTAAACGTTTTGAAAATGCCAATGTCTTACATAGTTATAACTCCAAAGCAGCACACTCGATATGGTTATTGGAGATATTACTGGTCATTGCGTTATGGGCTGTCATGCAAGGCTCGTTAGTCTGGGATAACGATTTCTGTTGTAGAGACGAGGAAAATGAGAAAAGTGTTCTTCACTTATTGGGTACATAGCCATCACTATGTCGGAGAAATGTTAGTCATGGACATTGGAAGTCGGAGTCATTTCCTCATAAGCTCCAAATGGTTGCAAATAGGATAAAACTGAAAATTTTGGTATTACAATGGGCTTCATGCGACATAGTTTTTCTTTCTTTTTTTGGTGGCTAGCCACCTCTATCATGGCTTTTAAGGCGTTTATACCAATTTTATCTTTCAAAATATAAAGCTTATGAGAGAGATCTTAGAAGTTGTCGTAGGCTAGTAGGTAGTGTGTTGGCTTATTAATAGTAAGGCACGGTTCAATGCGGAGGTCAAATATCTCTCGGACATAATGAAATAGAAAAAATTATTTCTACGGCGGCTTCCTCTCAGCAAATTTCTGGCAAAAAATCTGAGAGTAAATAAAAATGGTCAAGAAATGTTTCTCAAAAATTCGTAGTTCGGAGTCGACTTTAAACTATAGGTTACCGCCACTCATGTATAAAATTAACACACACAACATAAGTGGTATGAGAAACTAGGTCGTAATCCTGACAAAAGGGAGAGAGATCTCAATTTGTCATCTGTACTCAGGTATGTTTTTAGGTTCAGGGCTTATAACAAATAACTGTGATGTATACCTGTATTACATTGAAGCGGTTAGAAGGCTGTTATATGTGGTATAAGAATGGTATGTCCATAACGACAACCAGACCATATAAAACTCCTTTGAATATCCACTCCTGGTGCAAGTTTAAAATTGTTGCATAAAATTACTTCCTTGGAAAAAAAGGTTTCAATAAATATGAACTAAAAAGCGTAATACACATCCACATTTAACCAATTTATGGCGCAGAAATTTAAAGTTTTATGAAGTGAAAATGAATATGAAATAAATCAATGCAAATCATTGAATGCGATACTCTTCTGTATGCAAATCCTTACATTGAACAATCGGGCAAATGCAAAACAGGCGAAACTTAAAAAGGAAAGTTTTAGAAGGCATGAAATAAAAAAAATTAAAAAATTGAGTAAATGGAACCTAAGAAAAACCATTGCGAAAAAAATGTGATTAATAGGGGAGATACTTGCAGATCAATATAACCACCAATAACAAGATATACAGTGAGCGCTATAAGTGAGTCAACACTTTTGCTCTTAATTATAAAACAGTTTTGTTCTTAAGTACAAAACAGTTCCTCTATCATGAATTGTTGTTTTTGTTTTAACATTTTATAAGTAATAGATAAACGTTTTTTTTTTGGAAATTTATTCGACTATTCTCATTTACTTTTCTCGCTATTCTAGGAAAACGAATTATTTCAGTGGTGTTTACTCACTTTTGGCGCTCAGCGTACATATATTGGATGGGCCATCTATTGGTTTAAATTTGAACCATACTATTCTATTCTGTCACAAAATTCAGTATATTATCTCCACTGAACATAATGAATCGATTTACGCTTGAGCAACGTTGAGATTTATTGGAAATTTATTTCCAAAACAATGACAATTGTACAAAATTTGGTAGCATAGAAGGACCAACAGTGCCCGGTATACGCAAATTTATTGCTAAAGTTTGCGAAACTGTTTTTATTGTTGGCGCGACAAGAACTGAACGTGCTCGTACAGTGCGCACATCCGAATATATCGAAGCTGTGGCTAAGAGTGTGCTTGAGAGAATCCATCAACATTAACGCGCCATCGTTCTTCAGAATTGCGTTGAATTTTGCAAACATATCTCGGTATGGCGCCTTACAAAGTTCAATTGGTTCAAAAGTTGAATCAGCATGACAATCCGCCTTGTTTTCGCTTCGCTAGATGGGCCAACAAGAAACTGCACGATGATGTCAATTTAGCCAAAAAAAAAAAATCATCTTTTCGTATGAAGCTCATTTTTTTCTTGGTGGGTACGTTAATAAGCAATTTGGGGCTAAAAAAACCCACATGTGATCTTACGAATGCACCCATTACGAGTGACTGTTTGCTACGGCTTGTGTAGCGGAGATATCATTGGACCATAACTCTTTGAAAATGAGGACGGCGCAACCATTATGGTCAAGGGAGACGCCTTGATAAACGAATTTTTTGTACCAGCTCTTTATGGTATTGATGTGAACGATGTTTGATTTCAACAAGGTAGTGCAACTCGCCACACATCTCATGCCATAATCGATTTATTGCCTCAAACGTTTGATGGCCGTTTAGTTAGCCGAAATTGTGACGTGAATTGGCCGCCAAGAAGCTGCATTTTAACGTTGGACTGTTTTCAGTAGGGCGCCGTTAAAGAAATGTGTTTTGCAGACAAACCAGAGACAATTGAGCATTTGGAGGTTAACATTTGTGATGCCATTACCGAGACACGACCCCATATATTTGAAAAAGTGCACGAAAATTGGTACGATCGAATGAGGTACTGTGAGGCCAGCCGCGGCAGCCATATGAGTAAAATAATATTCCATTTCAAGTTCATAGCCGGAACAATTGTAACCGTTTTTGTTCTATTGCATTTTAAAAACTTCTAAGTTTCCCACCCTATAAAAATGCATCTGATGTAGTCAAATACTACGAAATAAAAGTGATGACCTATAGCACGAGTTTGTATAACAAGGAGTAAGCGCTCATAATGGTGATAAAATCTTTGCAAGAAAAAGGTATGAAACAGATAAAGTCAATAGAAAAGAAGAATATTTTTATTTTCGAAAATCATTCGCTTGTTAATAACATGCCCCCAGCAATCGTTATTATTCTGCAATTGTTCAAGTGATTGCAGATACTATTGAAATATTTTTTGAATTAAAATTCATGAACTTTTGTTTGTCCATCCTCAGCTAAAATGCAATGAAATGAATGAAAATAAAATAAAATAAAAAATATTTCAAACTGAATTTGTTTTGTGGCTTAAAAGTTAGTTATCAACAGACAGTTGAAAAACATTTTAAATCAAATGGCAAACTGAGTAATTTGTTAAAATTTTGTACATATAGTATAAACACATATGTGTAGTACAGGCATACATACATACATTTATCTGATGTATGAAATTGTTAAAAAAAATATAAAATTTCATAAAAATCTTTTTAAACATGGCCTTTGAAAATGTATGTTTTTTTACACTGTTGCACTTCATTTATGTGGGCCATTCGGAATCAGAGTAAATTCATCAATTTGTTGAATTTGAGTTTGGCGTTTTGATTTAAGGCTTCTTTCATATGTGTTTTCATGTGAAATTGAAATGGGAGCTTTTTTGTAAGTACAAGTGGGCTTTGTTCGACAATTATTCTATCAATCAATCAATCAATCAATCAATCAATCCTCTCTGTAGTTTTCCGGCATAAACTCTGAGGACAAGTAAAATTGCCATGAAAAGTCTCTCAAAAATGTGTCGTTTTTGAAAATAAGTTAATCGGCTTAAACAATAACCATTGTATGGAGTCTGCTTATGCTGCACATACATACATATGTACATAATTTATCATTACAGCCTTTCAGTTCGGATTACGAACGAGCTTGGCACACCACTTTTGTTGTGTGCGGTAATTTTATTCATGAGTGACCAGACCTACAGTTTAAAGTCGACTCCGAAAGACAGATTTTCAAGAAACTTTTCGTGGCAATTTTATTTTTTCTCAGAATTTTTGCCAGAAGACTGCTGAAATAAAGTCGCCATATTTCCATATTTCGTTCGAGAGATGTGAGCTCACCAGACAATTGCGGCTGTTTTGCCAAATAACTGTGGACCAATATATACAACGACATGTGTTCGCTGAATGGACTCTGGAGCAATTGGCAACTTATCCTAATTTGCATCGAACAATTGCCGTCAACGATTGGGCCCACTTTGGGATGAATGAGTACGTGACGAAACAAAATTGTTGAATTCGTGACCGTAACAATTCACATAAGATACAAGATCTTCTAATTTATCCCTGAAAAATCACTGTGTAGTGTAGATTTCCTCACTATATGTTGATTTTAACAATTTCTTATCGTCAGAATTGAATGATCTGAACATCAATGATATGCGGTTTCAACAGAACACTCCCCACGCCACATTGGTATTCCGCACGACCGATAAGAGTAACATTGGTATTGCTGTTGTATGTATGCCTCCTTGTTGCTTTCGGTTCTTACATACCATATATCGACGCCTCCGTTCTATAACATTCTAAGTCGAAAAGGTGTGTTTTGAGTTATGAGCTCTCAAAGTTTTCACGCGGCATACGACTATATGTGTATTCTAAGAAGATTTTTCCCTATAACTTCGGAACGGATCGGCGCATCATAACCAAATTTTGACAGTATTTAAGTCAGAGAACGTAGAATTTAAAAATGCAAGAACATTAAAAACATTCTAAGTACACTTAGAACGTTATAGAATGGAGGCGTCGATATGGTCGTACATAGGCCTTGAAAAAGTTGTTGGTTATGATATCAAGTTTCCTTGGAGATGATTTATTGGCACTTCCCTTGGAGACGCTGATTAAACTAAGGTGTGAAACTTTTTGACGTTATTTAATGAGGTTTTCCTACAACAGGAGATTTCAGTCATGCCAGGATTCTATCCGTGTTGTTGATTTTTGGCTCGCAAACATTGTGCCCAGGTTTTGCATATTTTATAGTCAAGGTGTGAATTATCGACAAACGGCCACCGGAGATATTTCTGGATAGTAATAACATGTTGTAAGTAGTTTACTGGTATTCGAACGATCTTTCTTTGCCGGTTTCTGTATGTAGCAATGAATTGATACGAAAACGAAATATGAAAAATGTTTCAGTAGATTTCTGGCAAATATACCAAAAAAATCTGTCGTTCGGAATCGACTTTAAACTGTAGGTCCTGCCACTTATGTATAAAATTATCCCAACATATGTAGTGTGGGAAGCTAGGTTGTAATCCTGACTGAAGTATTGTAATGACCAATTTTGTATGTAGAGATGGTTACTTTAGAGCGAAATGGGAAAGATTGTATAATGTTCGGGCTACTATGTACCAGTCTTGACAGTTTCAAAGTAGGGAATCTTGATAAGATGTTTATCAAAACAAGAACGACTACAGGTTATATGGTAGAGGCCTAAAACTTTTACGCACACTCTGTCTCTGTTGTGACATAAAAAAATATAAGCTGTGTATTCAATAGCCTTGAAATGTTAGGATTTCCGACGCTGACAGTTTCCTGGCATTATTTGACTGGTGAGTAATTTTTTTTTTTTTTGTCTCTTCTATTCTCTCTTATTTTTGACGCTCACTTATCTATTTTTGATCACTTTTGTTTATTTCTTCTCTCTGTCTTTTCTTTTTGCCTGCCTACTCAATAGTGCCTAACCTAACCTAACCGACTGTTTATTGAAAATTTCAATTTGATATTAGTTCTTAAAATTTTTAAAAATAATAAATAAAGAAAACATTCTTAATAATTAAATACAATTTCTTAGATTTCTTTTCATGTTTTAAACTTTTTATCTTTTCCAGTAACATCAATTGCTTGTTACCTCAGCAACTGGGTGTACCACCCTCGGCAAGATTGTTTTAATATTGAATTTAATTATTTAAGATACACACGAAGCAATATACTGTGCCCTCTGTTGGATACCTTTTAATTAACTTTATTTTTATGTTTGATTTAAATTCTATAATCTCTACTCCTACATGCCAATTTAAATATTCTGGCTGCTAAGCAGGTATATGACCAGCCACTTAATGGAAGGGTGGTGCTAAAAAGAAAAAATAAATTCCGAGAAATATTTTGTTGACACAATTTTTAATTAAAGTCCATCTCTTTATGTTAGAGAAGTTTACCTTTAAGATGCTTTATTTCATTTACAACAATTTTTTAATTATTTTTTCTTCTTTTACTGTCTTGTGACTAAAAGTTGAACAAAACTTTGTAATACAAATGTGCTCTCAAACATTTCATGGGACAGATGTGAAGATATTTTTAATTTTTTCTATTTTCTTAAGATTTTTCTATAATTTTCTCTTTAGTCTTTAAAGTGTTGGATTTCGATAAAATTTTAAAGGGCCTATCTTTTAAATTCAAAAATAAAATAGATAGCGTGGTTCTTTTTCGTTATGTTAATGACAATTCAGATGTCACGTTTATGCTGGATACATTCTGTCCGGTAAAAGGTTTGGTTATTATTCAAGCAAGACTTAAATTCTTTCGTCATATTATTAGGAAGTCAAAAATTGGATTGCTACGAACCTATACGGCTTTAGCGTGAGGTGTGCTTATCCGCCGGTTTTATCTTCCCTCTTGTTAAATATACCCTGTTAAACTCCTCATTACAACCGTTCAGGATTACAATGCTTCAGGATTACGATATAGTTTCTCATACCGTGTGTTAATGTTATCCATTAATGGAGGGCTCTATAGTTTAAAAACGACTCCAAACAACAACTGAGAAAATTTTCGTGCAATTTTATTTACTTTCAGAGTCTTTGACATACTTCGTTAGAGTTGTGTGAGCTGGGTTTCGAACCACGGACTCTCACTTAATAAGCCAACGCTCTGCCTATCAGAGTACGGGGACTATTTTGCCAAATAACCATGGACGAACATAGAAAACGACATGTGAATAAATGTACTCTGGAGCATTTGGCAACTGACCCGAATATTTATCGGAAAATCATGTTCAGCGAAGAGTCCCACTTCTCGATAATACCAGTTCACGTCTTTGCATAAGAAATGTGTGTGTTCCACGTTGTCTTCGCCCTTACAACAGATTTCTCAAAGTACATTGTCATTTACTTGGCAACTGTGTGTACTTTCGTACTGTGTGTACCTTCAGCCAGGCTTACAACCTAGCTTCTCATACCATTCATGTTGTGTGTGTTAATTTTATCCATGAGTGCCAAAACCCACAAATTAACTTCGACTCCAAACAATAGATTTGAGAAACATTTCCTAACAATTTTATTTACTCTCCGAGTTTTCACCTGGATTGAGTCGTTGAAAGCGGGTTTAAACCATTTGCTTTAAATAGACCTTCGCACTGACTACTAGATAGTCCACCAATGGTGTAAGGCATTGACAGGATTATAAAGAAATTTAACGAAACTAGAAACTAGAGAGCATGTTTTATTTAAATTTACGTTGCAGTAAGTACTACACACAATACATGTGTTTAGGAATTTATAAAATTAAAATTTATTTTTAAGTTTTAAACAATTGTTAAAGCATTCCAAAGTTAACTAAGAATCGTAATGAAAATACATTTGCCTCTGTAGAGGCCTTAAGTTAATAATCACTGCCTTTATGGGCTTTCTCCCATAGGCAAAGGCTATTTAAAATTTAATACCGTAACAGAGCATTAAAGTGAATGGAAATAGTATTATTGCCATTACCACTGCCATCGTTGCTGCTCCGTTAAGATCAATTAGTTCTGGTCGTTATTTGAAACAAATTTTTAGTGCAATTGCTGTAAATGGCCTTCTAAACTATTGGCAAAACAGTTTATGGTTACTTAATGTGGAAAATTATTTCAAATTGAAAAACAATTGAAATGCAAATAAAGCGTTTCAAATGAGATTTTATTGTCCTAAAGGGAATACACAGCCAAAACCAGCTGAAAGCTAATTATGAATGCAAATCAATTTAAGATATTTTTGATTTAATAAACCTTTAAAGTGTTGGGAAATCTTTTACATCAATTTTATGTAACAAACGAAACAAATAAAGAAAGAACAATTTTACGTTAAAATTTTCATAGAAATTTAGTCACTCTTCCTTCTTATTTCCGTCTTATTAGTTTGATTGGCTGCCTACCGAAGGTATTAAGTAGTATCTACGCTTAGAAGTCCATTTTTTGTATTCAAAAGCAGGGCATAGATTAATTGAGGCCCCAAAAATGAATAACCGGGTATCAAACATTACCCAAAGGTAACCAACTCGTCTCCAGAAAAAATCTCTTGACTTTTTATTGGAAAACTCATTAAGTCAAGATCCCCGTCTCTTTATAAGCTCAGCTGATACGTGGTGAAAGTTAGTCTCCTCATCCATCTTAAAATCACAGCTCCTCAAGAAAACATTCGAGGGAAGTTAAGTCATCGGCCTATCTACTACTAACAATGAGGCTCGCGATTGTACGATAGATAACCATGCGAATGTGTTCTCCTTATCCATACAAGCCCGCCAGAGTTTTAGATACTTAACTGTCGGCTATTCTTGTGGCTTATTAGATTTGAGACTACGGTTCAAACCTCTGGTCAGACATTTACAACAAAGCGAAGGATAACAAAATATTTCTTCGGCACCTGCCTCTCGGAAGATTTCTGGAAAAAACTCTGAGAATAAATAAAAAGTTTCTTAAAAATCTGTCATCCAGAGTCGACTGTAAACTGTATGTCCCGCTACTCAAGTATAAAATTAACACAAACCATATAAATGGAGTGTGCAGTTAGGTCGGTCGTATTTATGGCCGAAGGGTCGTTATGATCAATTATGAATGTATGTAGTCCGACATAAAAAAGAAGAAAATTTCTAGGAAAATGGTAATGAAGATGGGAAAATTGTCCAAATAGCGAGTGAATTTAAATATTAATCACAAATATTGAAAGGTAGGTGACAGAAGACTCTTAAATATCTTCGAGAACAATGTTTCACCAAATCGTATACAATGCCACGATGGATACGATAAATCAGAGCACGTTCTATTCGAATGCCATATTTTTGGAGACAACCGCATGGAAATGTAATTTATTTGCAGCTAAAAGCGGTGCCCTAATATATTAAGACATTCAAAAATATTGCGAATATCAGAGGAAACTCGTACGGGAAATGGCAGTGTGCTAATGAAATGTACCCTATATTCACCTTCTATATCTCAAATGCCTCCCTAACACACTTCTTTACATTTCAATTAAATCTTCTATCAGAGGACTCCTAACCTGGAAATGTGAAAGTTTCCAGTGGAAACTCCGAGGTTTATACCAAACACTCCTAAAATCAATACTGAACTGAATAGGTTGTGGTATTGGTGGGTTGAGTTCTTAAACTTTCGTGACCACAACAGTCTTTTTTAGACGGAGGTCGTAGTCCTGAAAATCTTTTAATTTATTCGGTTAGCCAAGCTGCGATTACGTCCGTGAGGAAAGTTTGCCTCGAAGATCGTCCTCTGCTATGACTAAAATGTCGAAAATTTGTCGGAACATCGTTCAAATGTAACATCGGAAATTGATCTGACATAAACTGTTAAAAGGCACAGTTGTCCCTATTGCCTAAGTTCGACAAGGTATGCTCCCACTGTTTAGCAGTGAGGCTTAACTCTACTATGCTTTTAAATTCTCATTTTCGGTCATACTTGACTAAGATTACCAATATAAAGATTGCTGCAATAGAAAAAGTTTTTCTGTTGCATTTCTTAGGATTGACCTAACTTAAATTTATTATAATTGGGGCCCTATATCGGAAATTTTAACCCCTGGTCGATACCGATATTCAAATCCACAAATGACGAAAAGGCCTTGTAAATTGCTCCAAATAGACGGTTATAGATAGGCCAACATGATTGCCTTTCTGCAGTATTTTAAATTGGAAACAATGCGGACAAATATGAATTGGAGTTTTCGTGTCTGTTTTCACAAATCTCTGTAATTTAACGCTTACAGTACAACATCAATGAAAATCAAAGCGTACTTTACCTAACAAATGCCTGAAACACCAGTTGATGATGTCCATTAGGGAGTTTGTTGGCTGAGCCAAGGGGTTAGCTCAGATATCTCGAATAAAGCTGAAATTGAAAAATATTTTATTCGGCGACAAAATCTATGAAAGTATCTAGAAATCCCACGAAAAGTTTATCAAATCTGTCGTTCGGAGTCGACATTAAACAGAAGATCTCGCCAATCAAGGATAAAATTCTAACACACATCGTGAGTAGTGTGGGAAGATAGGTTCTAGTCTTGACTAATGGTGAAGTAATGACTGATTAAGTACGTAAGTAACAACTGCCAATAGAGTAGTTCTTGTCGAAAGAGTAAAAACAGTATTTGAATGACTTTTAAGACATCCTGGGAGTCTGTAATCCTCTGTGAGTAGAACTAATTCTCTTGATTTCTATTCGTTAGCGTGTTTTTAACTTCATGTTTACCATGAAGTAAGTATTGCAATAACACTTTCAATTGTTATATGTAAAGTTATCTTAAAACAAATTCTGTAATACGGGGAGTATAATATGCGCCGTTGTTTTCAGGTCTTAAATGGACCGAAGTCCTCTTCGGAATAAAACACGTAAACTGTACTTAAATAAATTCTACTAAACTCTTTAAGAAACGACATAATTTTGCGTCATTACATTTATTAGCGCACTTTAGAATGCTTACAAAGCCATTCTAAAATGCTAGGAGTATATTGTTAAGAAAATGGAAATGGTGTTTTGCTTTTACATCTTTTAACATTAAAATTATAAACAAAAGCAACAAAAACAATGGACTTGTTTACATAATAAAGAAGCAAACAAAAATATACCAACAACACCAGCATAAAACAAACCCTGCAAGAATAAATGTAAACAAAAATAAACAAACAACAATAGTGAACCAACGATGTTTACATTTATAGAGATCTAGAGAAGGCGAATATTCGCCTACAAGAACATTCATCAGATTGTTTACGTTGCCATAGAGCATTGCTTGCTAGGCAAAGCAGGCAACTAGTCAGTAGAAATTTAGTCAGTCTTATGTGAAGACACGCTGAGATTGAAGAAAGTAATCGTGATTTGAAGATCTCCGTTATAAAGATCTGTCGAACAAATTGACTAATAATTGTTATTGTTTATGCAAAGGGTATAAATAGAGTAATAACAAACAAAGCAATTGTTGTTGTTTACATCAAGTTGTGAACAGTAGCACACAGAATTGTTCGAATAATAATACAGAAGTTTAATTAAAACTAAACATAAATTTATTTTTATTTTATTTGCAGTCTACGAGCTCATATTTCAAACGTTTTTAAATAGTGAAAACGTAACAATATTATCGTAAGGCATTCAGGCCTTGCCACCACGAGCAGTAATGCACATTTAAGGGCTTGAATAGGAAAGGAATAGTCTAAAAACTTCTTCAGTCTTTTTTCGTTCATTTTATTTTTTCTAGCTAATTTAAGTTAATAAAGCCTAATAAACTGCGGCTGTAAATGTTCAGGCAAAATATTTTCATAGATTTGGGTGTAAATGGGTTAAATTTTACAACTTTTACTACTTCATTCATTCATTATTTTAATTTTATTAGCTTACAAACACACATATACTCTTCTTCAGAGACTCTCTTTCAAAAGGCTTATAATGGAAAATGATGCTGAATAATGGCCATTAAAAAGGCTTAAAACTGGGGAATAAAAGCACAGCCAAAAGAGGTAAAGAAATAATGAAAACTTTATGAAAATGAAATGAAAAATTTAAATGAAGTAGGTGGTGGTAAGTAAACTTATTCTCTCTCCCAACATTATGAAAGTGCTTTAAATTCATTAAAATTGAAATGTACAAAAACTTTTGGAGCCCAAACGAATCAAAAGCAGGAGGAAAAGAAAAAAAATCAACTGAAACGCTATTCAACAAATGCATTTTAAAGCACAAAAATAAGGAATAATTACAGGTTTTCCGCCACTAATTTCTACTTATTTCATCCCATCTTGGTTAGGGAGTTCCTAAATAGCAGACGGACAAAAGAGTTTCTCGGATAATGACAAGGAAGTTGGGAAATAAAAAGGAGAAAAACTTAGTTTGTTTGATAATGCAATTCGCTTAAAACACATTAACAAAGGTTTCTTAAAGCGTGATTAAAGTAAAAATTTTCTTTTATTTAAATTGATTATTTAATGGGAATTGAAAGAGAATATCAGCTTAAATGGCTGTAGTCTAGTAGTTTAGTGTGTTGATGCTCGTCGTTCAAACCCCGTCTCAGAAAAGACTGTGAGCAAGAAGAAATATGAAAAAAATATCTCTTTCGACGACTTACTCTCAGCTGTCGGTTGGACAGCTCGACAATAAATTGCTAAAGCGTTGTCATGCGAATTCAATTGTATGGAAAACATCGTTTCAAATGAGTGTAATGTAATGTTCGTGTATGTAAATGTAATCGTTAACAGATTTACCACAGTTAAGTAATAAGCAGAGAGTTTGTTGCTTATATTGCGGCTGTTTATGTGTAGCTATAGAGACGTATTAGAACCACGCGTATAAATATAATGACGACTATTTTGTGTATCAAATGTTTAACGTGACGTTACAACTGGGTATTTTGGTGGATAAGAGTATTGCCGAGAACATCATATTTATCTTACTCGTGTTAGTGTAAACGTGGCAGGAAGGTTACTTGATAGTAATATTTGTCGTCTATTTATCGAATGAAAAAATCATTAAAAGGTTCGATCTAGTATTACATTAAATCGATAATAAAACCTACGATAGAACCAAGTAGGTCCCACTTAATTGAATCAATTTTTTTGTGAAATTCAAGTTTTAATTGAAGTCTGTTTGTAAATTGTGAGCCAGTATCTATCCGGTATTTCATTAATTTCATAAAATAAAATCAAAATTACTTGCTTAAAAGGCCAGTTCACACCATTAAATGTATAATGTATATTATTAATATCTTTGAAGGTTTTTCCAGCAGCATATAATTCTAAGTATGTTTGTATACTCCAATATAATATGGTCTCAAATCTAGCCTATAAGCTCGCTAAACGTCATAAAAAATATATCCATGCAGGCATTGTTATCTTTACAGTTTAAGAAGTTAAAACGAAGATGGTTTTGAATATTCCGTTCGGAAACATCTTAAGGAAGTGATGGTCATTGTCGTTTTCAAAATAATATGGATCGATGACATCACCAGCCTAAAATTCACACAAAACAATGACTTTTTCGACATGCATTGTAAACTCTTGGATCTTATGTGGGTTTGTATCGTTTCAAATTCGATAATTTTGTTTATTCACGTACCCGTTCATCCAGAAATAGGTGTCATCGGCGAATATTATTGTTGCATGAAGATTAGTGTGACCTGCCGCAACCCATTTGAATAAAACAAAAATTATTATTTGCGTGTATTGTTTAATGTTGTATTGCTCCATGGTGATTTAGCAAAGCAGACTGAATAAATGGCAACTAATTTGACAGATGCGGCTTCAAGAAGATGAGCGTTATTTACTGTCATAGTTCGGAAGTTCCTGTTTGAATGCCATTTAGAAATGTATACGAAAAATATCTTTAAACGAGTACAAATGCAAAACGTTTTTACTTAACAGACGCTAAGGATATAATATTATATATATATAATAATAATTATTAATATAATTAATATAATTAATTATAATAATTAATTATATATATATAATTTCTTATTTGAAAAGAGTTAATCAAACTGAAGAGCATGTATGGTCAGAAGCAACGTAATGTCTGTATGTGTTTCAAATTGTTCTTATTTAACTGACCAAAACTGTCATCGCTGTACTTTTGCCTTCCAACACATGTTTAAATCCTTTTAATATTCCACATAATCTCTGGCAATATCTTATTTTCTAATGAATACAAAATTTCCCAGACAAACACAGTGGACAGCAAACAAAAAGTGAAAAACTGCAAAAAGGAAGCACAATTTTGAAAAGAAAGAAGAGGAAAAGAAATACATTCAGTCTTCATACAACTTAATCAATTGATTAGAAAAACATTGTATTATGAGGCACAGGAACAAAATATAAAGATATAAAGATATTTATATATATATATGTATATATAGAGCGATAAAGGATTACACCATAGACTTCAGTATAATATTCACATACACTCACATCTGCATGTAATAGACTCTAGGTGTTATATGCATGCATGTAGGTACATGCATCATTGCTCTCGAGAAGAATATGTCAGTTACTCTTACTAAAATCTAATCGTACTGTGGACCAAAAGCAAGTTTTTTTAATCGTAAGTTTAAAATACCCAAGTAGTGAAATTTTTTAAATATAATATTGTGTTCAAAACTCAGTATGTCTTTAAACTTTAAAAAAGTTAGGTCTATCGGCATGTATTTCAATAAGGCAATGACTTTTGGGAACCATATTAGTTAGATGGATGGCCATGCGACTTAATAAAAGAATGCTTTCAATATTTTCCTTATTTATATTAGTCCAGAAGAGCCTATCGATAGTGCATACATCATCCTGCTGTCAACTTAATTAAGAATCCCTTTAAAATGGCAGGAGGATATCCAGTCTAACTGAGTCAATCAGTACACTTATACACGATTTGACTGTGTAATAAAAGCCACAATACTTTGAATGATACGATATTTTATGGACGAGGACTGACGGCGAGATGGGTCTCTAATGGACAGCTAGACTGCCAGTTGTACTCTGTCCTACCATATTCATGCTGTCGGTATATACCTCAAAGGAATCCTCCGAAAACTGTGGATCATCAGACCAGAAGTCTAACAGAAAGAAGTCTAACAGAAGTTTAACAGAAAGGGTACAGACAATAGAATCAGCTGTAAAAGAAATAAATAATACAGTGTTGGATAAAATTATAGACATTACTAACAAAAATGAGGAATTAAAGAGGGAAATATTGTCTTTAAAAGAACATGCCCCTAAATGGACTGAAAAATCAAGCAAAATACAGCAAATATCATCCTTGAGCAACACATCTGTTCAAACTGTAATTAATTCCGCAAAGTTCATTGATCATAATTCGGCGCCATCTACGCCTTCAGCATGTTCTCGGACTATAAGCATTCCATCAATTGATATTGGCAGTGGATCGAATAATAATTCACAAAATTCAACACTATTAATCCATACAGGAACAGTTCCAAAACCTCTTCAAGCTGTTCCACCTAAAAAAACTGTGTTTGTTTCGCGATTAGCTAGTGACACTACGCCGGATGATATTGATCTTTACATTAAATCGAAAGTGGGAGCCAAAACGGTAATTTGGATACAAAAATTCAAATTTTCTGCACCAAGGTCAATTTCTTCATTTAAAATCTCGATCGCTGATGATAACTACGACCTTATTGTTAACCCGAACTTCTGGCCTGTAGATACTTATGTTCGTGAATATACTTTTAGACAAAAAACCAGAAACAACTATGAATCGAATATTGTCCGTTTACCATCAAGTAATGTACCTACGTCAAAAAACAAATAACCTCCAATAATTTTCTGAATATTATATACCAAAATGTACGTGGCTTAAATACTAAATTAACGGACCTTTTAATTAATAGCCATGATCTTACATACGATGTTACTATCTTCACTGAAACCTGGCTTACTGACGATATTTTTAATGCTGAAATTCATTGTGACAAATATCACATATATCGATTCAACCGCAAGTCCCGTAGAGGAGGTGGTGTTCTAATTGCAGTTTCTTCATCACATCCTTCGGAACAGTTTGTAACCCATAAGTCTAATATTGAATTTGTTGCTGTTGTTGTTAAATTAAAAACGTCTAAAGTCTACTTTACTTGTGCATATATTCCTCCTGATTCTGACTCTGCTGTCGCATACTGACGCAATAACATCTGTTGTGCAATGTGCTAAAAAGGTGATTCTGTTTTTGTTATGGGTGATTTTAGTCTACCCTCAATTGCTTGGAAACATGTACCTGATATGCCTTATTTAATTCCAATAAAAAATAAGACTTGCCATGACGAATTCTTAAATGATATTTTTGGACTATCACTGTATCAAATAAACTCACTTTGTAATGACTTTGGAAAAATACTGGATCTTGTATTTGTTAACGATGTTAATCACTGTAGTATTTTACTACACTTTATAAAACGTTGGGCAAAGGAATTTACTGATCCATTTATTACTAACCAGTTACACGTATTGCTTGTCAGACCAATTTTGGAGTATGGATCCATCGTATGGGATACTCACTATAATGTTTACAACGAACACATCGAATCTGTTCAGAAACAATTTCTAGTCTTCTGCTTGCGTGGCCTTGGATGGAATTACTTGGATATGCCTTCATATACTAACAGACTGGCTTTAATAAAACTGCCTACCCTTAAGAGTCGTCGAACAATGTTAAATATATCCCTCATGGTTAACCTGACCAATGGTAATATTTGCTGTGCATTTCTGTTAAGATCTATTAAATTCAATGGTCCTCGTCGTCGTCGTCCTATTATAATCTTATTTATATTCAATTCTGCAGAATTAATTATGCTGTTGCTGATCCGTTAACTAGAATTTGCCTTCAATTATTTGTCATACTTTATTGATTTTTCTTTAAATTCTTGCGTTATAAAACGGAACATTATTGTTTTTTCAATTCGTAAATTTTCATATTTTTATTTTAACTATTACTTGTATTATAACTATTACTTTACTAGTCAGTAAGGAATTTGTCCATTGACTTAAATAAATAAATAAATAAAAGTCCCTAATTGGAATCCTAACTCAAATCTCTTATTGAGAACCTTACGAAATATGTATGAAAAAAATTCTTCCTAGTTTTTCACACCACCAATGTTGAAACCATGTGTGGCGGGACATACAATTTAACGCCGATTCCAAGCTACAGAAAACTTTTCTTTAACATTTTACTTACTCTCAGCGTTTTTGCCAGAAGACTGCTGTAGGAAATACATTTTTTTTACTTAAGTTAAATTCCTGGATATGTTACAAATGAAGTCGTTCCATGACTAATTTATCGTATGTGTGACAGCCCTACAGTAGAATTTCTTGCTGTATCCTATGTTCTAAAGAGCTTCAAGTCTTATGTCCATACACACTATTCGCTCTTTCCCTCACCCTATAAACTTTTTTGTTAGAAAATCTCAACATCACTTAAAAAACTCTGATTTATTGTAAAATGTTGGGGTTCCTTTATCTCTGAACATTTTTATAATCATGCATTATGCTCCTGATGAAATATTTATGGCCCAAGTTAGATGATTACATACATATATGAGCTTAATAGGAATATTAAATATTAAAAAAGTTTACCCTTTAATAAATCCAATTTGATGCAGAGATATTGCGGTATGATCTTTTTAAATATGAAATACCATTCTTGTAATCACTCTCTATGCCATAAACTATGAAGCGGACTCAGCATTCTATACATATTAAGTTGGGGTGTACCACTATGATTGAAGCTTAACTGCAGTTGAACCAAATAAATCTAAAGCTAACCATCTTTACACATGTTTACAGGTCCATTTTATAAAAGGTAATATACATATACACACTTGTACGAACACATATGTATGTACGTATGCAAATGAACACGTTTTCTAACCCCATTCCCTATTTTCCTATTTTAACGGCTAAAAACATGATGGTATGCATACAAAATAGTTGGTTGACTGCCATCAATCGTCATTTTAGGAAAACTTGTTTAAATTTGCCTAAACTACACGCACTAAAGTTTAGCACATGTATTTGGGGGTGCGTGTGGTTAGGATGTATGTAGTTAGGTTTGGAAGGTCTTAAACTATGTATATGAACCAAAAACAGGGGAACCAAAATAGCCGTAAATTTTAAATTTAATAGCAATGACGCATCTCCTTTCGGGGCTAGTTAAATATTCGGGAATAATAATCGAAGTGACTGTAGTCTACAGTCATAGCTGCCAGATAAGTGAGGCACCAAATCGTCAAATATTTGAGAAAAAATCGTCAAACTCGTCAAAGACGTTTATTGAAATAGTCAAAAAATCGTCGGAAAAAATAAATAAATTAAAAGTTTTTAAAAACCAAAATTATTTCTATTGTAGTAAACCACATAAAGTCAATGTATGTAGATATCTGAGTTCAAAAACAAAACATTTAAAAAAAATTTTTAGAAAATCGAAGATGAAGGATCCTTTATTAACTTTTTTTTTCCAAAAATGAAGAAATTTTACATCATTTTCAGGAAAAAATTGTTTAAGGTTTAAACAATCTATCCCAGTGTTGTTTATTGACATCTTAATCTATGGGTGGTGTAAATATTAAGTAGTCTGAAGCTCTTGACATTCTAAGCATGAAAATTCTGTGTAATGTTGGCTGCAACCTACACTTTTTTCAGTTCCTTCTTAAGATTTTATTTATACTATTTATGGGGTCGGTGCCTCAACGTCTATATTGATGTATCTCGTCTATATTGAGTAGCTCGTTAATGACGGTAGTGTATCCAACTCCATTGAATCATTGGTGCATCGTTGCAATGTGGTTTGTGTTTCACTGTTCTATTACTACTACAAAAGGATTTTGCTCGAACGAAATAAGGGGACTTGTTCCCGAAAATCATATATTCCTACGTAACGCTCGTCTTTCTCGGCCGGGACATGTGGTCGATTGGCCAGTGGATCGCACACTGCATTATAGAAAAAGTACTTTTTTTTAATCGGACTATTCGTATGTGGAACTCAATTCCTGCAGAGGTCTTTCCTTTTCATCCCCTGAGTGTTGGTCGTACGAACAAAAATAACTGCGCTTACCTTTGTTTTTCCGATGGTAGTATTAGAAGCTAAACTCGAAATTTTAAAATTGTCTGCAACGACAAGTGATAAATTATTCTCAACTACGAGGTTATTTAGGACTTGTAATTTTTTGGCTTTTAAGGGATTAAAAAAGCATAAAATACAGAAAAATCATCACAGGTATTCGAAAGTAACCTAAAAACATAATACTTAAAGTGGATTAAAGTGGCTTTTAATGTACTAAAGTTAGGAATATGATGTAAATTTTTAATTTCAAAAATCGTCAAAATAAAGGCATATATCGTCAAATCGTCAAAATGATATTTTTAGAGCTCAAAATAGTCAAAATGACGATAAATCGTCAAATCTGGCAGCTATGTCTACAGTAGGTAGTATTTTGCTCATACATCTGGAACAAAATAAAATAAGAATTTCGGCGGCTTCCTCTCGGCAGTCTTCTGGCAAAAACTCGGACAGTAAATAAAACTGCCATAAAAAGTTCCTCATAATCTATCGTTCGGAGTCGATGTTAAACTGTAACTCCCGCCACTTATGGACAAAATTAACACGTACAACATGGGTGGTGTGAGAAGCAAGGTTGTAATCCTGACTGAACTCTTGTAATATCCATTTAAGTAAGTAATAATTCACAATCTTCTGAACTTCAAGAATTGGATGAGCTATAATTGTAAGAACGTAACACAAATTGCTATAAATAATGCGAAATGTAGGCGCATTTAAACTGTGTTTTAAAGTGCATTGAAGAAAAACAAAAATCTCCTTTGCCATATCTGGGAATCCATAAAGTTCGTCCATATAAAAGGTCCGCCAAATAACTTTTTTTTTGAAAATGCTTTAAAAAAAAACTACTGAATATTTTCTCAAATTTATTTTTTTATTTGAAAATACAATCCTTCCGGTTAATAATGGAAAATAATTTCATTCAAATGGCTGCCTCGGCTGGCCCTGCAGTAGCCTCCACGATAGTTCCAATTTTTAAGCACATTATCGATTGTGTGCAGCTGTATTTCAGCAATGGCTTCACGAATATTACCGATGAGGATGCCAGTTTCTTTCACTTTTTTCACAAGATAACGAACATATAGAGCTGACAGTGCTTCTCTTCTTCCAAAATCCGTACGCAATTTTCGCACACATTCTGCAACATTACCATGATTTTCAAAGTAATGTCGCAATATTTCCCAGCGTTGTTCAAGCGTATACACAACCATATTCATTCAGCGGAAGGATAAAACTAATTATCTGTCCAATCAGACATGAGCTGTGTTACAATTCACGAAATAAGCACTAGTTGAAAAAAAACGTTAGATATCCGATCGATCGATACTATTGTCTCTATATTGTGCTTTAATAGCATTCGCTGCTTTGTCCAATTTTTCATCAAGACAATAATCCCTATTGGTCATAAGTTCTATTCCCTTGTCAATTCCACCACTAATAGTTCTGAAATTTTTGTCGCCCGGACTGAATGTGAATTAAGCGGTAACGGGTCTTTATTAAGCACTTGCTATATTTAAATATCTGAAAGACCTGTTAAAGCCATTATATGATACCATCTTTCAAATATTCACCACGGCTACTCCGGATGGACCATCTCCGAAATGTCGAATTTTTCATTCTGGCACATAAATCATGCCAAATTAAACGCTTTAGTTTGTGGCTTATTCGCACTCTGAGAAAACCTCATAAGAAAATGTCTAATCGGATCAAATTGCACGATTACAGTAGCCGGTTCACATCACTTACATGTCAAATGACCATGCCGCTAAATCATTGGTGTCCACATCATACAACTCAGGCTTAAAGAAGTTGGCTACCATCAACCTATAGTACTTGTCGTTGACAGTGATGTCATGGCCAACGTCGTTCTCAAAGAAATATTAACCGATGACGGCGTCAGCCCAAAACCCACACCACACAGTGACTTTATCGGAGTCCCTTGGACGTTGTAGCATTTCATTCATCGAGAAATAGGCATCATTGCTGAAGATGAGTTTTCGATGGAAATTAGGGTTTTACTTAATTAGTCATTACAGCCCTAAGAACTAGCTTCTCACACCACTTATGATGTGTGTGATAATTTTAACCATGAGTGGCGGGACGTACATTTTAATTTCTAAACGACAGATTTTTGTAAATTTGGCTGAATTTTCATATGATTATCTTCTTATATATAAAAATGAATGTGTGTTTATTTGTTTGTTTGTTGGAAGTCTATAGACGGCTAAACGGCTGGGCCGATTTTCTTGAAATTTTCACAGTATCTTCCTCTATGTTGGCTATAGTGGGCGTGTTACCTCCCATAGTCTATATATATAAAAATGAATGTTTGTTTGTATGTACTATGCATTTGATCATGTCATGATCTTCTCCCTTCCCTTCCCCCTCCTTGGGTCGTAGGAACTTGATCAGTACAGAGGCTGCGTTCACCTGTGGCATCACAACGGGCCGCTATGCGTGCTCAAGTGAGCTTTTTGGTAAATTAAAGCTACCACGCTAACCCAACCTAACCGAAACACAAACCTATTTTTAATTTATTTGCAACTTACGAGGGAATATGCAATTCAAGATATTGTTCTATTACAATGCGTAGAGTGTTGGTTTGGTCTACGCAGCTCCTGTTTGGCCGAAAACCAACCTGTTCGTCTCGTAGATTTTCCTCCATCTTACTGTGAAGCCTTCCCAGTATTTTGTATATGATGTTAAGCAGAGTTGTTCGTCTCCAGATGTGACTTGAATACCCTTCGGATTAATTCTTCTGCATCAAACATTTGGGAATACTTCGGAATGAAATTTTTGTAATAAATTTCAGAAAACCTTAAAATTTCCTTGTACTTGCCTCATAAAGCCTGGCAACTTTAATTTCAATGCAATTTATAACGTATTATAATGAATATTCTGCAGTCTAAATAGAGATACTTGTGCATGGCATACCTATAAATCCTGTTAGTGTGGTTTAACTGCCCACTATGATTTTAGCAAACTACAATTACTAAAAAGATAATCAAAAGAAAGTGGTTGCGAAAAATTCTTTTTGGTTTGTGAAACGTTAGCCAAAATGCTTTGCTTTGCTTGGATTTGATTGCGGTTGTTTGTTGCATTTGGTTTCCACAGCGATTTTCTCGGTGATAAAGACATTAGAATACCAAAAGCAAAACTGGAAATTATTTCTTTTTTTGTTTACAAAGGAAAGACGATTCAGTAGCAAATGGAAAAAAGAGAAAACTGTGAAATAGCATAAAACAAAGTGTTGGCATAGAACCACTCACTGAAATAACGCATAGCTATAAAACTTAACGTTAATTTGTTGCATTTTATCGTAGACAACTCGACGATTGATTGTGATTAAAACTGGTTTGGTTTTGGCAAAATTGGTATTGCAAATCGCTACACGAAGTAGAACGTAAAGGAACACATACGAGTATTTAGTTTTAAGATAGAATGTGTTTTAAGCGTTCCGTATCTAAGTCCTTTATACTATTGAAACGGAATTCTAATTTTAAAATTTGATTTCATTGTGTGTATATCAGAGATCAGCAATGAATCTTTTTTCGCTACTCATAAGCACTCATGATATTCTTATTATATGTGACTCAACAATATTGAAATTTAACTACTCTGATTCATTCGTACCAACTATGAGTTGCGTATAAGTACATGTTGCAATGAGTAAGCGTACAACCTTGACATCAAACTCATACCATTCGAAATATGTTTGATTCATAAGCCTGCTCATTCAGATTCATAGCTTTAGAAAAATACTTATAATACTTATAAATGATTCGAGTCACTCGAAATTTACAGGCTTAATTGATAGGCATTTACAAAAAAGACGCATAAGAAAAAGGGAGAGAATAGCAAGAAAAGCAAGCACACAACGTTCTAGTGAGTATTGTAGTGTTCGCATGCGAATCAGTGTTGAAAAATTCAGTAATTTTTCATTTCAAAAATACCGCAGTACCCCCTCGGCGTTTTCAGTACTTTTTTCTTATTACATATTTTATGTCTTGCGCTATTCAACTATTAATGCATTAGTAACGTAATACTAAAGTTAGAATCAACCTTTAGCCCCGGTTTGTCAAACGTTCACGGAACATACCTTCGTTTTTAGAATGCGAAACGCAATTAAAACGCTTGCAGAACCGTATTGTTATATCGGTAAGCATTTGCACTGCTCTTCATATGCTAAAAACGAATGTTATATCGACGTTTAGCTAAACGGGGCTTTTACGTTTTGTTAATCTCCGAATCAGATGTTTTTGTCTTCTATGTGAGGAGCACGAATAAGTCGTTAGTTTTTCTGTTCCTTGTCGTATGTGTATTAAATGTAAATAAATAAACATTCTTGTAGGTAGTGTGCTGGCTTACTAGACGTGAACCCACGGTGAATCATCTATTAGAGACTTAATGCGATACATTCATTCTTTGAATTTGCCTTTCTTGACCTTCTGGCAACTCTGAGAGTAAATAAAATCTGTCGCTCATAATCGACGTTAAACTGTTAAGCTACTCCTGCATAAGCTTTATTATCCTGATTAAAAGTTTGTAATGATTATATATCTCGGCGACTTCCTCTCAAAAGTCTTCGTGAAAATCTCTGAGAGTAAATAAGAGTATCAAGGAAAGTTTCTCAAAAAAAAATCTGTCGTTTGAAGTCAACTTTATACTGTAGTTCCCACCACTTATGGATAAAAATTAACGCACACAACGTGGGTGGTGTGAGAAGCTTGGTCGTAATACAGGCTAAAGAAGCACGTTCAGCGCCTTTGTTGAAAGCATTATTATACACTGCGTTCTGTATAAGCAAGGGAGCGCGCAAATGCCAATCCTCATCGGTTCAAATACAGCAGTATACCAACAACTAACACACACAACATAAGTGGTGGTAGAAGCTAGGGCGTAATCCTAACTGAAAGTTTGTAATGACCTATTATGTAGGCATGTATGTAGAAACAATCTATTTGTCATGAGCTTCACACTTTTCAATTTTAAGAAATAAAAAAGTTAAGTGGCTTACTCCACATATAATCCATTCAGAAAACTTTTGATCTTCCATATACGATAACATCAACAAGGAACATCATCAGAAGGTCTAGCAGCGCCAATAAGTAAATTCACTGCAGTCTAGTAGGTAGTGTGTTGGCTTATTAGACGTTTCTCAAAAATTCTTCGTTCGGAGTCGACCTTAAACAGTAGGTTCCAAACTTCATATACAAAATTAACACACACAAAATAAGTGGCGTGAGAAGTTAGGTCTTAATCTTGATTGAATGTATGTATGTATGTATGTATTTTTTTACAAAAGTACCATTTGATGCAAAAAAGTACTCTTTCAGTTCGAGTTCAGTACCATTTCAAAATTCCAATTTTGCAACACTGATGCGAATCATACTTATTTTGTGATTCTTGTAAATGTTGAGTTATGGAGAGCAGAAATCAAAAACATCATACGTGTTGCTAAGTATGAATATGATGAGTACTTCAAACTTTGAATGAGAGTAGAGGATCCATGATATTAAAATAAGTATGAATGCGTATAAATTATGAGTATGATTCGATCTACTCTACTTTTTGAATACTCATTGTTGATCACTGGTGTACATCTATGTTCGTACTATTGTATGTAAGGATTTTGGGTTAGTGTTCTTATCTTGCTACATAGCAAAACTCTACTTTTAGTTTCCTACCAGGCAATCAACTAAAGTCTGTATGCCTGTGTATTGTAACACGTGATAGCAAAAACAAATTGAGTGCATATATTTTGGGTTGTGTTGGCTTTGAGATCCACTGTGGTTTATGGTTTGTTCTCACATGCTTGCGGCTTAAAAAAAAACTCACAAGAAGGTGTAACATGACAAATCGCAAGACCTCGGTGACCAATTGACATCACCTCCACGTAGTGCCGTCCTGTTGAAACCATAATTACTTCATCCAATTCATGCATATATACATGCATAATTGGTCATTACAAACCGTTAGTCAGGTTTACAACCTAGCTTCCCAAACCACTTATGTTGTGTGTGTTAAAATTTAAAAATATGAAACTCTTATTAAAAATACAATATTAGTAGTAGTGACGGGGTAGCTACTTAATTTTGACCTTTTCTTTCTGAAAGCGCTGTCTGATATTTTTATGATATTCATTGTTGAACAGTGAAAACAATAATGAATTCCAAACCTGACAAGTATCATTCTGTTCAATTTGTGTTCACCTACATCTGAAGTCATTGGATCTAAGAAATTCACCTGGTTTTGTTTAACAAACCCAAATATAAATCCTTCCTGATGCTAATTTTCTATTACAAAATAATGGTTTCTTTTCCAGAATAATTCAATTTGAAATGAAAAACAAACTTTAAATATTGTTACGTTTTTACCTTTTAAAAACGTTTAAAATATGAGCTCGTAGATTGCAAATAAAAATTAATTTGTGTATAGTTTTAATTAAAATTCTTTATTGTTCTCAGCAGGTTTCTGGCAAAAAAAACTCTGCGAGTAAACAAATTTGAGATGAAAAGTTTCTCAAAAATCTGTTGTTCGGAATCGACTTTAAACTGTAGGTCCTGCCACTCATGTATAAAATTAACGCACACAACATGAGTGGTGTGAGAAGCTAGGCCGTGATCCTAAAGGGTTGTAATGGCCAATTATGTATGTATGTATGCATTATTCTGTGCGCCACTGTTCACAACTTGATGTAAACAACAACAATTGCTTTGTTTGTTATTCCTCGATGGATCTTTGTAACGGAGATCTTCAAGCCACGATTATTTTCTTCAAACACATTGCGTCTGCACACAAAACTGACTGAACTTTTATTGATTTGTTGCCTGCCTTGTCTTGCCTTTTATCTGGCAACGTAATCTGATGAATGTTCTTGAAGGCGTATGTTCATGCCGTCACCTTCTCGAGATCTCTATAAACGTTAGCAACGTTGTTTCATTATTGTTGTTTATGTATTTTGTTTACATTGTTCGTTGTTGTATTTTTGTTTACTTATTATAATTTTTTCTTATACTGGTGTTTGTTGGTATATTTTTGTTTACTTGTTTATCATGTAAACAAGTTCATTGTTTTTGTTTTGCTAGCTTTTTTTTATAATTTTAATGTTAAACGATGTAATAGCAAAACACAAGTATCTAGATTTTTCCTTTTCGTAACAATATTAAATTCATTGGCATTTAATTTCTTCTGAAGAGTACTCCCTTCTCTCTAAACACTCCGTTCCATCGGGTACAACAACATTAGATTTTTTTATTTTCTGTTTTAAAATTTTCATCATTGCTGTTGAGTATAATACATTGAGTATCAAACATTGTCAGTTACAATGCCAACAACATCAGCACTGGCAGTCTTATTCACATCATCAGATTGAGTAAACGTTGCCCGCCATATGGCATATGGTAGAGTACAGCTGGAGTAAAGAAAAAAGTTCCATTTCAATGTGTTTTGAAAAAGGATTTAAATGGTGCTGAGGCATTGTGCTACTGATGATGATGATATTAATGACCAGAATGCTAGTGGCGCTGGTAACGGTGATGGAAATGAAAACTTTTTCGAAGTGTGCTTGTGTTGAAATTTATATTCAATGCCCCGTTTATTTTCGGAGGAAATGATAATAACGTTGCTATTGTTGGTATTTTTTTTGACTGTTTGATGCCGCGATTTTGTTGGAGAAAAGCAGATGACCAACCTATTTACGTATATACAAAAACAACAATAACATTTTATATGAAACTTAATATCAAAAAAAAAAAAAAAAATTAAAAAAAAAACAATAACGTAAAGGGTTTAGATAATAAAGCATTTTTATAAAACGAGGGTCCAAATATTTTATGTGGTATTCTATAGATTTACACAAAAAATTAAATATATTTGAGCTGAATGCTTATATTCCTATAAAGCGACAATATAATCACTTCAAACTTGTCTCGAATAGTTAAATCCTTGGAGTCCATTTTGAGCAACAAAATTTGTTTAACCTCATTAGCTTCTTTCGAATATAGTAAATCCAGAGATCTTATATTCTTTGTTGTCGAAAAGAAGTGCCATAATAGCATGACCATACTACCTACACTCAAACTATATGGCGTTCGTTATCTAAGCTTATCGATGCCACAAAAAAACAATGTCAGCTTCACAGGTTCCAAGTTTCTACTCTGGTGATTCATTCTTATCATCACTGAATCTAAATTTTAGATTCGAAACAATTCCCATCCTGAACCAGTATACTTTGTGTTTACAGTAGCTTGTCAAATGACCGTTAGTAACTGGTCAGGTTATTCTTGAACTAACCTTTCGGTTTAAGAAAAGTTTTTGAATCTCTTTCGCTTGCTTTATATATATATACTATATATATATATACTATACTTTTTCCATTCCTTAGAAAAGTTTTGGTCCAATTAGCTGCAGGAAAGAAAGCGGAAATTCGCACATGATCTCTGGCTCATTTGAAGGTAGCCCTTTTTTCTACATCCCCAACTAGTCCAATGCTTTGTTCGAATTAACCTCAAAAGAGAGTAGTCGGATGCTATGATTGATGATGAAGAAGATTACAATGATTTTGAAAATAATTACTAAAACTCTAGAGAAGATTCTGCGTGGTAGAGGTATCAAGCTGTATTAGAATTATATTCTGAGGGTTCCAAATACAATCGATTTAGTGGCGTATCCTCACATAGACTCCTTTTTTCTTTCTATCCAAGTTGGATGACACCCGCAAGTTCCCGCATGGGCTTGAATTATTTCATTCAGAGACCATAAAACTTATATTCTTGGCCTCCAGATCTGTTGCTGACCCATCCGTTGCTCTTTTCAAAGATTACTCCCTACACTATTAGAAGTAATTGTTGTTGCAAAGTATTTCCCAAAATAATAAAGTTTAGTGGTTCTGCCAGGGAAACTAATAAAAACGGAGCTGGCAACAACTAGATTCATTAAGTCAGAAAGTCCCCTAATTTATCTCGCATTAGACTTGTCTCATATCATATCAAAAATAGTCTCCAGAGCTGTGATCTTCATTACTATGTTCAGAAGTCAACGGCACAATCATACAGACTAATATCACATTTTATTGTCAGCCTAATGTTGTCGTCCTGTGTAGTGTTAACTTTAATTCATTTTAATTTGTTATTTGTAGATGTGACCAACAAACGACGAAAAGCAAAATTTTCCGAAGACGTCGCTGCTGTCCGTTAAAGTGCAAAAGAGAACCTGTACAAAATTCAACAAACACGGCAACTGAAAACAAACGAAAATCGAAAACAACGTGTGTTCGTGGAATGGACTCTAGAGCAGTCGGCAACTGACCCTGTTTTTAATCGAATAATCATATTCATCGACGAGACCTTTTGCTGGGTGAATGACAATGTAGACAGACAAAATTGTCCAATTTGGGACGATACCAAGCCACATGAGCTCCAAGAGCGTCCAATGGACAAATTCACTGTTTGGTATGGATTTTAGTCTGGTGACATTGGCGGTTGGCCAGGCAAGCACTGTCAACGGGGATCACTATACGTCGACGATTATTCACTTCGTTTGGCCAGAATTATATGATATGAATGAAAACGACATGTACTACATTGGATGTTCGACGATTTGTTCGCATTGTCATCTCATATGAATTTGATGAGGACTGGTCACCAAGATCGTGCAATTTGTCTCTCTTAGAATTCTTTTTGTGAGATTTTCAGAAGTCGCGAGTATATGCGAATAGGCTACAAGCCACCACGGTCCTCCAACAGAGTTATAAAAATTGAAATTTAGGATGCGCTCCATCTAGAGAAGCTGCGCCGGACATTTGAACGACGTTACTTTTCACAAACAATGGCATCAATAGGTCTTTTAAACGAGTAAAAAATTTCGATCATATTTTACACACACTTTGTTTTATTTAAATTTAGAGATTTTTTTAATGTTTAATACCCGAAAGAATATTCAACGACTCTAAATTCCATTCTGATTTATGCTTGCCGTCATATTGCCGTAGTCTAGTAGGTAGTATGTTTATTAGATGTGAGACGTCAGACATCAAAATGAAATATGAACATACATTCCACAAGTGAACCTGTATTCTGCCATTTTAATATCTTTGGATCAGTTTTTATGTGGCTATGTTAAGACTTTGGTTTATGCCGACAAACAAACAACTTTTAAAGTATTGAAAGTCAATAGCCAATTGCCGCTTCACAGCCAAATTTATTTCGAAAATAAAACAAAAATTGGACTGGATCATGTACCGCATGTATATGGTGGAAATATTATTCAAAAACTAATTACAATCAATTTATGAATCAAATTATAATAAAAATAGGTTCATTCCAATAATGTTTCAGTCTCGCATTATCATTTGAAGTACCAAAAATTTAAAAAAAATATATCCGATATTGCTGGCAAAAACCAAAAGTTAGTCTTTTGTAAGCTTTAATACATACAAACTTTTTAGTAAATTCGTATCACCTCTTTAATAGAAAATTATTTGTTATTCTCTCTTCTTTCTCAATAAATTTGTATCTACTTTCCACTCTGTTCGAGTGAAATGGAGAAAAATATTAACGCAACCTCTGCTTTACACCACCACCACCAGAAAAAGTGTCAGAAAATTTTTAATACATGCTTTGTTAAGGAGGCTTATGACGGTATCTCCAAGCATGTTTGTGTCTTTCATACAAAAAAAAAAGAGAGACAAAGCACAGAGTAAGTAGAAACAGAGACAAGAACTTAAAAACGAAGCGACACTTTCAATAATAAAGTTTATTTCAAAGCTTATTTAAAAGTGTTGAACGATTAAATTGAAAAATTCCTCTTTTGCCATTTATTTTCTTACAATTATTTGGAGTTATTTCTCCAGAGGCCAAATTCAAATATGGAATCAAACGAAAGAGAAAATAATTTACGATAGTAGAAGAACTCTAGCCACATAAGCAAAAATAATTTGTGTTTCTTGTTGTCGTCTCCTCCACCCCAATATTGCAACAACAAACTGGTGGTATGGCTATAAGAAAAAAATGTTGGCGGTAAGGCATTGAGTGAAAAAGAAAGTTTGAAAGGAAATAAAACAGTTGTAATCTGTGGGATTTTTATATATTATTTGAAAGTATTATACAAGAAATTAAGTTAGAAGGGAAGAAAAAAAACTTTGAATCACTTAAGCAGGAAATTGTTGAACTGTATTTGCATTTGAACATCACAAAAAAAACCTAACGACATGCTAGAAGTTTAAAGAGTTTTAAAGCTTCAATACTAGACAGACACACTTATTGACATTACAAGTTCAAGTGATAAGTAAGCAGACATTTGACCTCTGCCTAGGGGAGACCTTTCAAATTCCTCTGAATCTGTGACAATTTCTATGGAGAAACGTTCCATAATTTAATTGAAAAAGGCCTTAACGGCCTTCTATGAAACCAAAATGAAATTGTTACAAAAATGCAAAAAATCTTGATACTGGCGTTTTGCCTTTACATCGTTTAAACATTAAAATTGAAAAACTAAAGCTATCGTACTGCTTAATATAACAACAAACTCCAGCATAAAAAATGGTAAACAAGTAAACAAAAATATACCTTCAAAAACATTCATGAGACTGTTTACCCGGCCATATAAAATGCAAAGCAGGCTAGTGAGTTAGTGAAGTTCAGTCAGTCTTGTGCTTTTGAAGAAAGTAATAGTGGTTTGAAGGTCTCCATTACAAAGATCTGTTGAATAATTGCTCAGTAATTGTTATTGTTTATGCAAAGGGTGTGAATAGAGGAATAACAAACAAAGCAATTGTTTTTGTATACATAAAATTGTGAACAGTGTGCGAATAATAAATAATTTTAATTAAAACTAAACATAAATTTATTTTTATTTTATTTGCAATATACGAACTCATATTATAAACGTTTTTAAAAGGTAAAAACGTAGCAATATCAAACGATTAGAAGAAAGGATCTGTGATAGCAATACCTAAAGCGGACGATTTAAGTCAAAGTCAACAAAGATTTATTGATTCTAGTACTCATTAGTAGTCTCGTAAGGTCCTTCTCTAAGTGAATGCTACGTTCGCAGCCAGTCGTTTCAGTAAGGACTGCTATTGTCATCGTCGAAAAGAGACACCACAGCAGTGCGATCATATGCGACCTACACAATCTGTGTAGCGTATCCGTATACTAATGTCCCCTTCAAGCCTATTATTCTGCCAAACTTCAGTATGCAACTCAATGTCAAGACACACAATTCGCCACCTGGCACCTGATAAGCATACAGGTGTTTATTCTGGGATACCTTAATCCTTCAGATGTTCCAAGATTCGAAATATAGAGATCAAAAAATACATACATACATAATTGGCCATTACAAACCTTCAGTCAGGATTACGGCTTAGCTTCTCACACCATTCATGTTGTGTGCGTTAATTTTATACGTGGTTGGCGGGACCTACAGGTTAAAGTCGGCTCCGAACGACAGATTTTAGTGAAACTTTTTTCATGGCAATTTTATTTACTCTCAGAGTTTTTGCCAGAAATCTGCTGAGAGGAAGTCGCCGAAGAAATATTTTTTCATATTTCGTTTTGATGTCTGACCTGGGATTTGAACCCAGGCCTTACGTGTAATAAGCCAACACTCTACCTACTACACCACACCGACTTCATCCGGAAGTGACTCTGATGTTAGCATAGATTATATAAAATGGTTTGAACAAACTGAATCAGCTATGCATGGATAATGGATACGAGGTCATGTAGAAATTCAGTCCAATGAGCTTGTTAGGCATGCGAGGGGTTTCCGTGTTGTACGTTTTCGTTTTATAAATTTTCTGTAAGGTGGGAATTGAAGTTTAAAATTCTATACTTGCTGAAAAGATAGAAAGAGGGGAATGAAGATGGATTTGAGACAATTTAAACTTGTGGCCTGTGATCAAACCGCATCAGACTATCCACATGTAGGCTGAGGATAGTGGCTGACGGCACTCATGTATAAAATTAACACACACAACATAAGTGGTGTGAAAAACTAGGTCGTAATCCTGACTGAAGGGTTGTAATGACCAATTATGTATGTACGTATGTATAGCGGCTGACCATCTAACAGGGAATTATGTTTCTAAAGAACATTGGGAGTATAAAGCGTTTCAAGCAACACGTATTTGGAACCTGAGTAGCATGCTTGTTTATTTATCGAAAACAAGGTACCTCACTGACAGCGAACAATATCCTGAATTGAAGAAAATGTTATACTTTCCATGATATCTTTCTTAAAACTCAGTTTAATATACAAAATGTTGTCGAAATAATTAGCGCTCCCTGTGAACATAATCCGGATGTTATTTAAACCAATAGACTCCAATCTATATATCTTTAACGGCGCCCCACAGAAATTAGTCCAACTAGTGTCAAATCGCAGCTTCTTGGAGGCCAATTAAATAGCCATCACACGTTTGACGCAATGAATCGATTGTGACATGAGTTGTGCCGCAAGTTACATCATCCTGTTGAAACCAAACATCGTTCACATCAATACTATGACGAGCGAGTATAATAAAATCGGTTAGCACGGTGTGGTAGGTGTCTCCATTGACCGAAATGGTTGCGAAGTCCTCATTTTGAAAGGTGTATTCGCTGCTCCACAAGCCGCACCAAAATGTCACCCTGTAAGACCACGTATGGGTTTTCTGAGTCCCAAACACGGCAATTTTACTTATTAACCCACAGAGATGAAAATGAGCTTCAACCGACAAGATGATTTTTTTTTGCAAAATCGACATAATCGCGCAGTTTCTTGTAAACCCATCTAGCGAAGCGAAAACGAGGCGGATGGTTAAGCGGCTTCAACTCTTTGTAAGGCGTCATACCGAGATCTTTTCGCAAAATTCAACGCAAACTGGTGCGTGAAGTGTTCAATTCTGAAGAATGGTGACGACTTGATGTTGATGGATTCTCTCAAGCACACTCTCAGCCACAGCTTCGATATATTCGGGTGTATGCACAGTACGAGCACGCTCACGTCTTGGCGCGTCAACAATGAAAAGAAGTTCACGAACTATAACAATAAACCTACCTATACCGGGCACTGTTGGTCCTTCTCTGCGACCAAATTTTGTACGATATTTTCGTGCAATTTCTGACCAATTGTCTTTGTGTTGGAAACAAATTTCGGAAATAAATCTCAAAGTTGGTCAGACGTCAATCGATTCATTACGTTGAATGGAGATAATGTACTAAATTTTGTGGCAGAATATAATGATATAAGTATTGCCAGATTCGAAATAACCGATGGTTCAAATTTAAACGCATTGATAGCCCATCAATCACAAAGTGCACAGCTTTGCATCGGGAGTAATGTTGTTCAAGTCGTTTTCAATACCCTGCAAAGCCTTTGCGTGTATCTACCAAATATAATGAAGAGCAGTAGCAGTTTACTTCCCCTTAACGTATACATGCCAATAATAGATACGAAGATATTTTCTCCTGAAGATAGTGAAAAAACATGCGTATACCAGGGAAGATTGACAGACTTTTTGAACTAAAATCCTTAGGTATGTTATAGGAAGTCTGTTGGAATGAATTTTCCTTTTTTATAGCCTCAATTACTAGGTTTTTTTCAAATTAAAGCAACTTTTTTTCTTTGAGTTTCAGAACTGAACTGCCTAGCCTGCTTGATGAGCATTTGATGACAAAATACCACGAAACTTTTATATTAAAACGCGTTCCATATGTTCTGCACTGTTGAAGAACAAATTTTTTTCCCTTATGTCCTTTACTTTAAGTTTTCAAATCGTCCATAAATCTCCGCTTTGCTATGTATTTCCAATTTATTACTGGCTTAACTTTAATCTGCCATAAAAGTCAATTCATCGAATACATTTTTTTTATCCATTTCAGCTGAATATATCCTTGCAGTGAAGGTGGATGGAATCTATACAACTGTAGGCGCCTTTACGTGAAATCAATTTAAATAAATGCTTTTGTATTTCGTTTATTTATTTGAAAATCCAAACGCATTTATAAACATCAATCATTTCCTGTTCTGATCTGATTGCCTTTTACCTCTCCCCTCTTGATCTGAATATTTTATAATAAACGCAAGCCCGGTAGTTTAATTCGATTGTACGTTGTGATGTCAGTGTTTCAATGACAATTCTGCTAGAGAAAGCAAATCAACTGTTTATACATTTTCAATTTATTCCTATTTATATACGTACGTACATATATACATAGATATATCGTATATTATTCAAAAATACATCCTCATATACGTACAAATGTGTGCAATATTTTGCGTTTCTTTTTTTGTTTGTATTGTACGAATTGATTAAATTTTTCATATTTTATCGTGCAAATCTCATTTTCTTTTGCCCTCCTATGACAAATCTCTTTTTATTTTATTTTATAAAATTCGTTAATATGTGAAAATAACAACAATAATAATAGCAGCAAAAACGTATATATAAAGACAAATACGAGAATATAAAATTACGAAAATATATTCACATATCGAGATTATCGAATATCGAAAGTTAATCCATTAAATAATATCTGTAAACACATTCATTTATTTTTAATTAAAAAACAACAATAACAGAGAAATAATAAAATTAATAACAGATTTAAATTAGATTATAAAAACAAATGTGGGAATATATGGGGTGGGCCATCTATCGGTTTAAATTTTAACCATCCATTATCTCGAATCTGGCAATACTTTTTATGTCATTCTATTCTGTCACAAAATTCTGTATATTATCTCCACTGAACGTAATAAATCGATTTACGCTTGAGCAACGTTGAGATTTATAGGAACTTTATTTCCGAAACAAAGACAATTGGTCGGAAATTGCACGAAAATCTCGTACAAAATTTGGTCGCAGAGAAGTACCAACAGCAAACTTAATTGCTAAAGTTCGTGAAACTAATTTCATTGATGATGCGCCAAGACCTGAGCGTGCTCGTACAGTGCGTACATCCGAAAATATCGAAGCTGTGGCCGAGAGTGTGTGTGAGAATCCATCAAAACCAACTAGTTATCGTTCTCCAGAACTGAACATTTCACGACCAGTTTGTGTTGAATTTTGCGAAAAGATCTCGGTATGACACCTTACAAACTTCAATTGATTCAAGAATTGAAGCCGCATGACCATCCCCCTCGTTTTCGCTTCGCTAGATGGCCCATCGAGAAACGGCACGATGATGTCGATTTTGCAAAAAAAAATAATCTTTTCGATTGAAGCTCATTATCACTCTGCTGGGTATGTTTATAAGAAAAATTGCCGTATTTAGGGCTCAGGGAACACACATGTGGTCTTGCAGAAGCCAATGCAACCATTACGAGTGGCTGTTTGGTGCGGCTTGTGGAGTGGCCAATACTATTTTAAAAATCAGGACAGTGCAACCATTACGGCCAATGGAGACACCTACCACACCATGATAACCGATTGTTTTGTAACCGCTTTTCATGGTACTGATGTGAACGATGTTTGGTTTCAACAGGATGATGCAACTTGCCACACATCTCATGCCACAATCGAGTCATTGCGTCAAACGTTTGATGGCTGTTTAATCAGCCGAAATGGTGATGTTAATTGCCCGCCAAGAAGCTGCGATTTGACACCGTTGGACAATATTCTGTGGTGCGGCGTTAAAGAAACTTGTTATGCCGACAAACCAGAGATAATTGACGATTTGTAGGCCAACATTTGTAATGCCATTGCCGAGATACATCCCCATACACTGGAAAAAAATCACGTAAATTGGTCCGATCGAATGAGGTACTGTAAGGCCAACCGTGGAAACCGTATGAATGATATAATATTCCATTTCTAACCGGAATAATTGTACTTTATAATAAACAAATAAATTTGCCACAATTTCAAACTATTTTTGCATTTTTAAATTTAAACTGTTAAATTTTCCACCTTATATTTACAGTGAAAGAAGTCTGTGGCACGTAAAATCATATTTCTGAGTTCGAAGACAAAAGGATGTCTATTGTTTTCACGAAATATCAGTCGCGTAGTCCTGGACTTGTACTTCTTATTCAGAAATATAGGATTCATAATTTGCAGTCTATTGTTTTAAGTGACATCGATGTTATGTCCACTGGAAGCGTTAAATTCGTCGGCAGCATTTCAAATGAACAACTGTGTCTTATGAAGAACATCATGGGGAGGGCATCTCTATAATGTTACAAACACAAGCATTCACTAAATATGTCTCCTAAATGATGTGTTTAAGCAATTCCATCAGGCAATAAATGAATTTCTCAAAAACAGATTCTCATCTATAATTCACGTTAAATAAAACAGCACTGAAGTTTTGTACTCCTGTCACTTTTGTCGAATTAAATGAATGAAAGCTGATTAAATATTTAATGGAGGGTCAAGTGTAAAACACAAAAGTTTAATTACTCTTTTAAATTTGCCATTATTTTTATATTCTTGTTGTTGTTTAAGGGAACTCTCTTTTGCCACATGCTGTTGCAACTAACGCTGTTGCTTCGCTTGTGCTACTATTTCAAAACAAAAAAAGGGGAGAACGTTTACTATTGTTTTACACGTAATTTCTTATCTAAAATTTTTAAAAGTTTTTCGCTTTTTTCATCGTTGTTCTTTTTATTGTATTTCAAGAATATCTTTTCAACTAAAGTTCTTAGAGTAGAAATGAAATAGCAAACTGAATAAAAAAAAAATTGCGAAAAAGTGTAAGGATACACTCAGGCACTCGCAATAAAATTCATGCAATATGAGTGTCATTAAAATGATAGCCAGGTTTACATGCTGCCTGTCTGTCTGCCAGCCAGCCTTCCTTATCAACCACTCGTCTTTAGAAATTCTCATTTATATCTCTTTTAACGATTTTTTTCTTTAGGAAACGATAAACTTTATGCAAAAATGCAATTTGAAAAAGAGAAAAATTTTTTAAAATATATTTAGTCCTTCTGTGCCTTTGAGTTTTTATTCTCCTTTTCGGTTTTCCTTAAGGGATATTTTTGATGTAGTTGTCTTTTATATTTGAAAATGCTTTTTTTCTATTTCAACTTCAAGGTATTGCCACATCTATCATGCTACCCAAGTTTTATAATTGTTTCCACTCTCGTTATAAATTAGGTTGTGTTAGGTAAGAGTGGCTGCAGAACCCATTTGATAGAGTTAAGTCTTATTACACGTGAGCTTGTGGTTAAAATCCTAGCTCAGACAACACCAACAACTCACAGACCACTTAAACAAAGTTTAAAAATTAAATTTTTTTCGTCTTACTTGAAAATATTCATCGCATTTAACTTGATTAACAGATTGCCGTTTAGCGTTCCCCTTGACGTCTCATGTTGGGAATTTTTTAATCATTTTAGTATTTCACTTGGATATTACTTCTCTTCATAACACATACTCACAGACTTGTTGGTATATTTTTGTTTACTTGTTTATCATTTTTTATTCTGGTGTTTGTTGTTATATTACGCAGTGCGTTTATTGTTTTTGTTTTTGTAGCCTTTGTTTATAGTTTTAATGTTAAACGATGCGAAGGCAAAACACCAGTGCCTAGAATTTTTCATTTTCGTAACGATTTAGAGAAATTTGCTATCACTGTTTCAAACATTTGTAAAAATGATTTTATGTCAGTACATCTACGACTACATCTATATGATCCTATAAATATTGGCTTAGGAATATGTTCACATATTCAATCTTTACTGCATGCCATATAGCAAGTCCAATGAATTCAATTTCTATTGTTTGCATTTGAATGGAATACATTTATTGTGTTCTATTTAGATAGGAGATTAAAAATGATTTTAAATTCATTTAGTATTGCTATTGCAGTTGATACAGTTACATTTGGTATATTTGCAGGAACAAATACAAAAGATAATTTCATATACGATGCCAATATACTTAAATGGAAATTGATGGCAATTCCTATAAGAGAGCTTTACTATTGGTTGCATTATTTATTTCCTAGTGGAGTATTGAAATGATTTAGAATTAATAACAACTTCCTCTCTTATAGGAAAGCTTTACTATTGGTTGCATTATTTATTTCCTAGTGGAGTATTGAAATGATTTAGAATTAATAACAACTTCAAAAATTAATTCAAATACTCACACACACATATGCATTTGTCCATACACTTAAACAATTCATTAATTTCGATAGAAATGTTAATCATTTTAAAAGCTTTGGTTTTAATATTAAAACTCTTTTGCATTAAATGTGATTAAAATTAAATATTGTTTTAATATTCTTCTTGGCATCATTAATGATTATTAATTAATCATTAAAATAAAGAATATTGTTACGTTTTTACCTTTTAAAAACTTTTAAAATAAGAGCTCATAGATTGCAAATAAAACAAAAATAAATTTGTTTAGTTTTAATTAAAATTCTTTATTATTCGCAAAATGCTGTGTGCCACTGTTCACAACTTTATGTAAACAACAACAATTGTTTTTCTTTGTTATTTCTCTGTTGCATAATGAATAACAATTACTAGACAATTATTCGACAGATCTTTGTAACGTATTTCTTCAAACTACGATTACACTCTTCAAACGCACCGCGTCATCACACAAGACTGAATGAACTTCACTAACTCAGTCGCTGCTTTGTTTTGCCATTTATAGCGGGGTAAACAGTCTAATGAATTTTCTTGAAGGTGAACATTCATGACTTCGCATTTCTGAAATCTCTATAAATGTAACCATCGTTGTTTACTTTTATTATTGTAGTGCTGTTTATTTTATGTTTATTTTGTTTACATTTATTCTTGTGGTTTATTTTTGTTTACTTTATTACTATGTTTTATGCTGGTGTTTGTTGTTATATTAAGCAGCACGATAATTTGTAAACAGATTTGTTTACTGCATTGTTTTGTTTTTGTAACTTTTGTTTTGTTTAATGTTAAGCGATGTAAAAGCAAAACACCTGTATCTAGATTTTTTCATTTTCGCAACAATGTTTTCAATTCACGAAAATATTATGTTATGCCATTTAAATTTAGAATATTTTCATTTAAAAAATTTACAATTTTATGGGCAAAGTAAAGAAGATTGTCTTTTTAAATCAAATTACTGCCAACTTTGCTTCTCCACAAATTTATTTGGAGAAAACTTTTCAATTGCATTCGTTCATGCAAATCTCAATAGTTCTGAAACTGTAAGTCATGAATTTATTACAACGTTTTAAAAATGTTTTTCAAAATTAAATTTTCACGTTAAAAAATTGAATTCCATTTTGACACTGCAAATTCCATTTTAACGTAATTGCCGAAATTTTATTTGGGTTTTCCAAAATTCAATAAAATATTTCGATGTTGAAAAACAAATCTCGGATTTATTCTACTACTTTCGCAATTGGCATTTTACATGCCACAAGTAAGCAAAAACAAAAAGGAGAAATACTTTCTGTGTGATATTTCATTTTCATTTTCTATGCGCATATAAATATTTTCTTGTGTGAACCTCTAAAACATTTCGGCACGAATATTTCGATAAATTTTTCTCACTCTGGTTTTATAATTTTTCTGTGTTTCTTTTTCTCTGTTTTGCTGTTGTTATGTTTTGCTGTTGCCAAAAAATATTTGAAAATAATTTTCATGTCGTATGAAATGCCAAGCTCTTGGGGATGATAGGCTAAAAGAAAAATGGTTGAGGAGCAGGCAAGAAGGTATAAATTTTAAGTCACGTATGAACAAATAGCAGCATTAGCAGCTCACTGTATAACAAGTTTTTGAAGCTAGAAAATCGTTAACAAATTAACGGGTTTTTGCGGTACAATTCTTCGAAAGAGGAAAAGAATCAACAAAAAATAAAAATTTTACTTACCGAGAAATAGAGTAAAATCGACGTGGTCTAGTAAGTAATGTGTTGGCTTATTAGACGTGATGCCTCGGTTCAAACACTAGGTCAGACATCAAAACAAAAATATGAAAAATAATTCTTCTTCGGCTTACTTACTTACTTAATTGGCAATTAACAACCCGTTTAACGGACATCGGCCTTCTGTAAAACATTCTTCCAGGCGCCTCTGCTTCTTGCGCGCCTACGCCAGTTGGTCACACGAATCGATGACAGGGCTTCCTCGACAACAATGTCGTCGTACATCCTCGCCGGTACATCCTCCTCCATTCGAACGAAATGGCCGACCCAGCGCAACAGCTGGATGTTAGTACGCTGCTCAACGTCTATGTCGTTGAAGAACTCTTACAGCTCATTGTTTGATTGGATGCGGAAATCAACGCCAACTCGCAACGGACCGAAGATCTTACGTACAATTTTTTTCTCGAATAGTCTCAAGGCTGCTGCATCGGTGCTTAATAGTGTCCATGTCTCTGCGCCGTCAAGCAGCGGGAGGATGATTCCTCGACTTCCTCCCAGCAAAATTTCTGGCAAAAACTCTGAGAGTAAAAAACTCAAAAATCTGTCATTCGGAATCAACTTTAAACTGTTGGTCCTGCCACTCATGTATAAAATTAACACACAAAACATGTGGTGTGAGAAGCTTGGTCGTCATCCTAACTAAAAGGTTGTAATGACCAAATATATATATATTGTTACGCAAATCGAAACGACCTAATATCGTTTAACAACAAAAACGATAAACAAAAGCCACACGATACAAATACATACAAACACTAAAAATACAATGAACGTGTTGATTATCTAAAGCTGCACATACACATATGTACGACGAACATGGTTGCTTCTGGTACCAACAACAACATGTATGTGACAAAAAGGGATAGACAACATAAGCAAAGTACACAAACAACAATGCATTAGCAATAGAGCTCTCTAGAAGGCGAGATCACGAACCTTCCACTTCAAGAATGTTCGTTAGACTGGTTGTGTCGGACTATAAAAGGGCTGGACAAAGCAGGCAGCGGTCAGTAAGAATTTAGTCAGCCTTGTGTGAAGTTCTGTGTGAACAAAATAAGTCGTGGTTGTAAAGATCTACGTGTGAATACTTGTGTGAACTAGTAAAGTGAATAAACAGATTATTATTGTTGTATCGTTAAGTTGTATACGGTGGCACACAAAAGTAGTGTAAAGAATAAAGAGAGTTTAACTGAAATGAAACACATTTGTTTTTACTTTGTTTGTAATTAACGAATTCATATTTAAACGTTTTTAAAAAGGTAAAAACGTAACAATATGTACGAAAGAGAGGAAACAAAATTAACAAACCTTTAACAAACCTTTTAACCGTATGTCTACTACAATTTTTAATAATTTACGGTTTATAGTGATGCCATAGTACTGCGATCATACGATCTATTGCATTGCTCTAAACCGATGTATATAAGCTGCAGGACAATACCATGCCCAGCATTTGTGTCATCTTATAGAATGCATTACTGCCTCACATGTTCTATGTAACTACGTATTGCGTCCGAGACAATCGTCATTTTGGACACGTGTTCTTTGAGTATAAAGTGTCTCGTTACTAACATCAGATTACTCCTGAAATACCCCGAAACGTGAGTCAAGTCTACTCTGCTACTTGGTTATTACAATCTAGCTTCTCACAGTACCAATATTGTATGTTAATTTCATCATGAGTAGCGGAACCTACAGTTTTATGTCAGATTTTAGAAACTTTACATATAAATTTTTTGTATTTCAGTTTATTCGAGATCTCCTGAGCTGACAGTTTCTTGAAGTGTCATTTATACTAGCACTTCACTGGTCTTTTATGCCTACCCAGGCAATGACACCATAGGTCACTATGGTTTGTATCCAGCCCATAATCCTTGAATTATATCTGCTAGACTTAACATAACAGTCAACGCCTCTGGACGTCTAATCACAGTTCAAACACTGATCACTGGAATGTAGATTACATGAGACCACACGATGAGGAAGTTCAAGATTTTTTTTCCAAAGGGGGGAATGAAAAATGCTGTAAATTCATCCGCACAAATTTTCCGGGAATGAAACTGATTAGCGCTGTGAATGATATCAGCTTTTAGAAATCAGCAGCTGTAGTTTAAAGGATAAGGCTTCTGGGCCTTTCCGGCATTCAATTTTAGACAGAAGTGCCGATCATACGGACTGCAGTAATGGCAATTAAAGACGAGGGTAGTATGTTTTAACAGAGAGAAACTAGGACGTTGTACAATGGGTCAATTCGACCTCCGGGTACTGTACTTGTCTTAATTGACAAGTACACGTCCTTTAACCTAACCTAACCTAACCATGTTTTAACATAATGACCTCAGGCAGAGCGTTACAACATTAACTTCATATCGCTGAAGCATACACAGTAGTATTCTGTAGGATTGCGGGAAACTGCAGAGCAGGCAGACTTTACATAACTATTGAATTTTCGAGTACATTCTCTACCTTGGAATTCCCACTTTGAACCTGCACGCCTTGAAGCGTCAATGTCCCAGAAGCATAAAGTCTACTTAACTCCACAGAACAGCGCCTAGATTAGTTGTTGAATAATTACTGGACATTGGGGATGCATTGGTGATGGTCATGAGGTTAATGACTTCTGCAGGCACATGTTTTTGAATTGTGAAATTATAAGAATTTAAAATTTGTTCGTATTATTTTGTACACCACTGTACAAAGACAGTAGACATGCCACACATGTTCAGTAAAGCAGAGCATGGTTGTAAACTTCTGATTTTGTATAAGTTTATGTGTGTTAATATGTAAATTAGCTGGGGTATGTGTATATGTCTTAATCCTTATGATTGTGGCAGCAAATCTCTACAATTTAATCGAATGGCAAATTGACAATTTTACTCCTCTTCAGTTTTGTAGGATAGAAACGGTAGAATTATTAACGAAAATATTTGAAATTAAAGAGATAAAGAGTTATATATTCAGCTTAAATTGGCGTCTTTTAAGAATTAAAAAGAATTAAAATTAGAACTGAATTCAACATCAGAGGGCTCAGGCTTTAAATAATTTTTTATAATTTTTCCTTTAAAAATGCTCATAACAACGTGTGGAAAACAAAGCTCTGAGAGAATATAGGTACCCTTCAACCATCTTAAGCTCTCTCACAATTGTTTTCAAGACGTTATAAGGAAATATATAATCGACCGGGATGTTTACATGCTTTCCAAAAATTCCGTCATATCCGTAATCGATATAGTTTGACGTAGTATTTAATTGTATTGAGTATTAGTGCTTCTACTCCTCTTTTCTGCGTCAATAGAGTGTTAGGGGGAGCCAATAGAGTTAAGCAATTAATATCTTAGTTGGAGTGTAGCAGAGTGCGTTGGTGATCAGGATAGCTGACTGCATGCATACCCTATCCATCAGTCGGTATTGGCATTCGTCTCACTCTCTTACAGTCTTATTGCCACCAGCTTAGTCCTCTGTTTCAATAGCAGGTCAGATGAGAGCCAATTGAATGTAGTAAGTAATGCGTAGGTTCGAGTGATCAGGATGACTTACTGTCTCCATATTCCGTCCATTAGTCGGCAGGCACACTGGTGTTTGTACACTTTCTACCAAGCGAAAGATTGTAAAATAAGGTTGTTTCCACTACCGCCTATTAGAAGCAGTTTGTAATGGAGGGTTTGAGTCTCTTTTAAGAGAATTTTCGGCGCTCTCTTACCCTCTCAATGATAGCTCTATTAACTTAGAACTGAAGTCCAATTCCAGTATTCATTCACGAACGATACGGTAAATACATACACTGCATTATTCCTTGAGATAGGGGGATTCTTAAACACTTGACTCCGAAGGATAGATTGTCGTTCAATGGTGTAAAAACAAACAAAATTGATGAGGTGTTAGTCGTGAGCATCTCATTTCGTTCAACTCATATGATTTTGTGCATATTTTGTGCGCTTTTTTTGCAAAGTCAAAGTATCAATTTGACTGCAGGTGTTCAAAACTGTCAAAAGATACGTTATAATCGGAAAAGCTCAAAACTAGAATGTGGAACTATTCCATTTAGCCACAGATTACCTAACCAGGCCAGCGTGTTTCAGTCAGAACTTTTTGCTCTAGAATAAGCTGCACGCATCATTAAAACCGGGGACCTACCTCCTTCGAACTTAATCATATGTGTGCACAGTCAAGCAGCAAGCAAAAAGCTGGGATCCTACCTCGTCAAATTAAAGGGCATCAGGAGTTGGATGTACTCTCTGCATCGTAAACTTCGACACAACACTCGTCTCTACTTCGTTCCGGGCCACTATGGCATAAAGGGAAATCAAAAGGCAAACAAACAGGCACGGAAGAGATCGGAAACTTCTGATAAAGAGAAAATATAGGAGATTTATGCGCCTTTATAAGAATACTTTTAGAATTGTAAAAGGAAGCATTAAATTCAACAAACCGTAGACGATCCAACATACCTGGTTGCCGAATTTTAAAACCGCTATACTCAGTAGTGGACTGCGAGAGAACTAGACAGAAACGTGTAGCTTCAGTCTCGCACTGGTAGCATTACTGATGCCATGATGTGCAGGAAACTGAATTGGTACAGCGCCTTTTATGCGAGCGCCCTGTACTTTAGAACAGACTTCATCGGTTTTTGGGTGATAGAACGTTTGAAGATCTGGGCATAGTGGCGAACGTGCCAGTAAGGGAACTGGCCGGTTTCACTCGGAGCGCAGGGTGGTTCAAATCCACCACTAACGCATCATGACAAGGGGGCTTACCTCATACTGGGTGATATAATGGGCCATATTGGCCACCGGGTGAACTTGCCTGTGAAACTACCAGCTAACCTAACCTTAGAAGCTCAATGGATTGTCGCAACATCTGATTTGAACTAGTCTTTCTGTATTCAGAGTTATATTTTTTATGGTATAATTCTTATCAGTTTCCGTGTTTAACAGTTCTTTTTAAGAATTTTATTGAAAATAAATTATATATAGGGAACTAGTTTTGGTAAGAGAATTTGAATCGATCTCATCAAAAAACTCGTATTTGGCCACTTAATTATCATATTCTGTGTGAAGTAGCTGCATTGAATAAGGTAATATGTGGGCTTTTTAAATGACAAGTCGTGGTTCAAACCCTAGCTGAGACATTTCGAATAGAAGCATGAAAAAAAATATTTATTTCTCAGCAGTCCTCTGGTAAAAACTCTGAGAGTTAAATAAAATTGCCATAAACAGTTTCCCAAATCTGTCGTCGAAGTCAACGTTAAGCAGTATTTGTAGACTAAATTAAGCATTTGACTGCTAAGCGATTCTGGTGAGAACGTTCGAAATCTGCTCGAAAACTACAATTAATTATTATAATAAAAAAATCCACAAAATTCTAATAACCTATGTATAAAGAGAAGACCCTATATCTCGTCTTTTAATTTTATTTTTGCTTTTTGACTAAATTTTTACACTGAAATTCGCAGTGCAAATGCGATTTTCGTCACAAATGAACGCAGCGCTTTTGCGCCGCGGAGCAGTCAAACGGTTAACATACAAAACATGGGTGGTGTGAGCAGCAAGCTACGTTTAGAAAATATCTACAACGTCGCTGTCATCATATTGCTGAATTTCATATTTCAGAGAGTAACACAAACAGGTGACCTAGGATAATTCACAAGTTTAATGTTCATCCTATTTTCTGTAACCTTCTTAACTTTTCAGAGGAAAAAATATCGGCACGATATGAGACACTGAAAATGCAAACTACCAGATGTCCGAGCAATGTAGTTTCGTCTTCTGGCAGATTAAATAAAATTGCCATGAAAAGTTTGCCAAATCTATTGTTTTTGCATAGGTGATGTGAAAAGGAAAAGAAATCAAGTAGGAAAAAAAGCGGAAGCTTTTACTTGACCTATGAATAGATGACGCTTTAGCACGAAGGTGCTGCTCTAATAGAAAAATTTCATATTACGGCGATGCCGTGGCTTGCTTGAGGAGCAAATTGTTGATGACAACAATTGACATCGCTCAACTTTCCTTCAAGATTTGACTGCAAGTATATCTTTTTAACTATTCCATTCTGATATTTTTATAATTATGGTCTAGAAAATAAATCTTCTGGAGGAACTGAAAAAAAATCATTGAAATTAGTACGATGTGCTTTTTCGCACACAAGCCCTTCTTACCTCCTGCGTAATAATTTCTTACTAGACGTGTGCACAAGACATTTTGCTAGCTTACCCTTCACTAAATGCAATACTGAATTGTTCCCTTTTGTGTTGGTCTTGAATATACAAGTACACTGAAATGTGTATTTCTCTTTCATTCAAAGTATACAACAGCACTTATTTATCTGTGAAGTAATGGATATATGCTTTGTGTTGTAAGAGCATATTTCACTACTGAAACTAAATTTTCAGTATTGTCAAATGAATTTCAGTAGTGTCAACGTTGAAAAATATGCGTACATAAGTGTTTCTATACATTCTTTGCTTCTGCCATGAACTCTTCCAACAACAATCTCTCTTCAAATTGCTATGTTAATATTCGTTGATGTTCATGTCCTATGTGTGTAAAAAGCCGAAGATGTTCGGCCCCCGGGGCTATTGGTGCCGACATCTGCTATTGAATAAATACTCTTTCTTTATTATGAAAAAAGGAAAAAAAACATTTTTTCTTTCCCATTTACTGCAAAAAGAAATGCACGTTGTGACACTATGAAGTGTACAATATTTTTGCTGTACTATTCACACAACTCTCTTTTGTATTGTTGTACAATGGTTTATGAGTGCAGTTGTTTTTTTGTTCTCTATCTATGCTTAACTCTTATTTATATTTGCAGCTACAGTAAATATTCGCTCATGAGAAAAATATAATACTGTACAATTTTAAATGTCTTGTGCACACGTTAGGTTAGGTTAGGTTAGGTTAGAGGACGTGTACTTGTCAATTAAGACAAGTACAGTACCCGGAGGTCGAATTGACCCATTGTACAACGTCCTAGTTTCTCACACCACTTATGTTGTGTGTGTTAATTTTATACATGAGTGGTGGGACCTACAGTTTAAAGTCGACTCCGAACGACAGATTTTTATTTATTGAGAAACTTTTCATGGCAATTTTTATTTACTCTCAGAGTTTTTGCCAGATATCTACTGAGAGGAAGTCGCCGAAAGAAATACTTTTTGTATTTTGTCTTTTGATGCCTGGCCTGAGCCTCGAACCCAGGCTTTTGCGTCTAATAAGCCAACACACTACCTACTAGACTACGGCGACTTCACACGTTTATTTCTTACAATTAAATTTAAATTTACAATTAAATTTCGCTCTAAACTTGCATTTTCATTTAATCCTTCCATTAATTTCATTTCCTTGTTTAAAATTTAAGTAGAAACTGATGTTCGTTCAGCAAATAAATCCCATTAAATATTATGAATAAAAAAAATTACTAAATAAATATTAAACAAAGAGAACATTCATATGTATATACATACAGGCATATGTATATGATTTGTGTGCTGCTAATCCCAATAAATTATACCCATTGATGGTATTATTAATTGGAATTCCTTACGGCAATGTACTCGATTCTTAAATACGTCTGTGCGTATGTAGTTGTTAAGTGGTGATAATTTATGCAATTCTTTTGATTTTTTTTATTAAACAATATTAAATTTCTTTAATTATGGTAAACTTATCTTGAAATTATAAATTTTTTAGTTTTAATATACGGTACTCCAGTAGATGATTGAGACTTTTTAACAATGTTTGATTTTAGAACAGCTGGGATTTGATGCTCAGATTTTAGAACTTTCTGTCACCCAAAATCCGATGCGGTTAGTTTTGAAGTGCCAGGCCGGTGTCGTACTGATTCCGTTTCATCAACATCCTGGCAGCTTCTGCAGTATAATGGTGGACCAGAGAGAGCTTGTCACCGAAACTGTTAATAGCGTGTCCGGTTAGTATTACTGTTAGAGTGTGAATCATTCTCTTGTAGTTCCTTGGTTTTCTTGCAGTGCACTGCTGCAATCATATACATACATACATAATTGGTCATTACAACCCTTCAGTCAGGATTACGACCTAGTTTCTCACACCACTTATGTTGTGTGTGTTAATTTTATACATGAGTGGTTGGACTTACAGTTTAAAGTCGACTCCGAACGACAGATTTTTGAGAAACTTTTCATGGCAATTTTATTTACTCTCAGAGTTTTTGCCAGAAATCTGCTGAGAGAAAGTCAACGAAGAAATACTTTTTGTATTTTGTTTTGATATCTGGCCTGGGGCTTTACGTCTAATAAGCCAACACCCTATCTACTACATTACGGCGACTTCAATCAGCGGTTTTGAAATTTGACAACCAGACATTTTGTACCTACGTTTTGTTGTATTCTACGCTGCTTTTATCAGTTTGAAAAGGTATTTTTGTAGAGCCACATATATTCCCTTTATCGTCCCTATCTCAGACATCTCCAATCCCTTTCATGCCAGTTCATTCACCTTTTCGTTTCATTGTATGCCACAGTGGCCAGGAACCCAGTAGAGCGTGTAAATTGTGAAGTGTGGTATACGGTGTGGAGAGCCTATGCTACTCGTGATGCCCTTTGATATGACAAGGTGGGATCCCAGTACTTTGATTGCTTCTTGACTGTCCACACATATGATCAAGTTCGAAGGAGATAGGTACCTGTGCAGCTTATTCAATAGCAAAAAATCTCCGCCTAAAATACGTTAGCCTGTTTAGGTAATCCGTTACCTATTCAGTGCCATCTTACTGGAATATACCCCATATCTAGTTCCACATTTCATTTTTCATCGATGACACCATTTTCACCATTCTTCTAGTGTGGGAGTGTGAGTTTGTAAGTTCGTTCGACAACAGTATCTGCTATGATGTAGTCGCATCTAAAACCCGGGTGAATCGCTTCTACTTCAAGCAGTAAACAAATCTGAGAACTTAAGCCTTAGTGCAGTTTTAGTAGTCATGTTTTGGTGGAAGATGGACGTTGGTTGCAGAGATAAGATTAACTCTAGGCTAGCATGCGGCGTGTATTTCAGAGCACCAGTGATGTCCAAGCTTGCCAAACCCTGCTTTTTGTTCAGCATAGTGAACAATAAATTTTATTATATCAAACAGTAGGAAGCTTTCTTAAATCTATGATTACGTCAAATTTTTTAACAAATACGGATAGTGGTAGATGATAGACGTAGTTGCACCTTTTCCTTTTTGATGGGATACTGCAGTAAGGGAAAAATTATTTGTCTTCCATTTTTAAAAAACGAGAATGTCTTTAAAAATAAGGTAAAGTTGCCTTGTGATTTAGAATTTGAAGTCAAGCTCGAATTATCAAACGATGACAGGCCTTTTTACTCCAAAAAGTAATAGAAGAGTTGCTAAGGTACTAGAAGCAGTAGATATCCTTATAATACCTGCCAGCCGGGTGCAGTTTTGCAGATAGAATGCTATTCTAGTCCGGGCCTAATACTTGGCAAGCTGTCTTTTGAAATGTAATATCAGTAAAGCAGGTTCGGAGTATAGGTTCTGTTAATTTGATTTATCCATTACAGAATCTGCAGAATCCTGTACATCGGTCTTTAAATTTATAATGTCCGCTCAGAACACCGGTTTAAATAGTAGTATAAATAGGTAGGAGAGAATGCTACTTGAGTTCGACACGAAAACGGTTCGCACTCTGACTGGAATTCTAACGAGGTACTGTGCTATTGGCAAATTCGCTGACAAGCTCGATCTGCCCCACCAGAATTACTGCAGAAGCTGCCATGATGTGGAGAATGCAATACAACACCTCATATGAGAGAAACAGACGTCATCGATTTTAGGTGTCGGAATGTTTGAAGATCTGGGCATGGTGGCGGACGTGCCACCAGGGGAATTGTCCGGTTTCATCCAGAGCTCGGGTGGTTCAAATCTACCACTAACAGATCATGACAAGGGGGCTTACCTCAAACTGCGCAATACAATTGGTAGAAGTCTTGCTATTAGCAAATGTCACTGATATGCTCAGTCCATTAAATTGAACATGAAATATTTTATTTTCAACATCCACAAGATAGAAATAAATATTCAATGCTGTGCAATGCTCTAAAAGCTGTTAACATGATTCAGATAAAAATAACTGCTCAAAAAACAAAGACAAAAGGACAGCAGTACATGGCAATACATGACAATAGATGTCAGTTGTTTGTTTTTGTTAACTTTTGCCAGAAAAAAATTTTAATAAATTTAATAAAAAAAACAAGATTTAAAACAGACGAAAATCTGTTTATTTTTGGTAATTTATTTGTCGACCTTTATTGTTAAGCTAGTTGAAGAACAAAAAAAAAAAAAACAATTTTACCAGCCAACTTATTTGAAGAGAAGCCAAACAGTTACAGAAGATATAATAAAAATTATAACCATCTGTACTCCTTTACTCTCTGGCTTAAACAGCAAATGCCAAAGGATGTTCGAAATAGAAAACGTATCTATGACAGTTGGAACTGGAGAGATGGTGGGTGTTGTAAAATTTATACAGTTTTTATGTCTAGTGTCAACTGGGGGTTTATTAAAATTTCCTAAACGCTGTTTTTTCCTTTTTCCTGGAAGGGAATACAAATAAATTTAAATTAATTTAATTTTGTATCATATTCTAATTTAAAATAAAACAATACAATTGGCAATACACACTACAAATATATTTTTAAATATAGTTCCGTTTTTACCATTTAAAAACCGTTATAAATATGAGCTCTTAGATAGAAAATAAATTTGTGTTTAGTTTTAATTAAAATTCTTTATTCGCACAATTCTGTGTGCCACTGTTCACAACATTATGTAAACAACAACAAATACTTTTTCTTTGTTATTCCTCTGTTTATACCCTTTGCATAAACAATAACAATTACTAGACAATTATTTGACAGCTCTTTATAACGGAGATCTTCAAACTACGATTACTCTCTTCAAACACACAGCGCCTTCACACAAGACTAGCTGCACTTAACTCACTCAGTCGCCTGCTTTGCCTTGCCTTTTATATGGAAACGTAAACTGTCTGATGAATGTTTTTGATGGCGAATGTTCATGACTTTGCCTTCTCGATATCTCTGTAAATGTAAACATCGTTGTTTAAATTTTTTATTGTAGAGTTGTTTGTGTATTTTTGTTTGCTTGTTTACTATTTTCTTTTATGCTGCTGTTTGTTGTTATATTACGCAGTACGATCATTTCTAAACACGTTTGTTTCCTGCATTGTTTTGTTTTTGTAGCTTATGTTTATAATTTTAATGTTAAACGATGTAGAAGCAAAACACCAGTATCTAGATTTTTCATTTTCGTAACAATATTTATATTTAGAACAACTGAAATTGTTATTAAATTCAAGTATTACTACTGATCGGACACTGTTACGTATGTGCAATATTTACTGTATAAATAGAAAATTCCACTCTATTTCATATTACTCATACGCAAGGTATATCTAATATGTAATGTTTTGAACAATCATTTTATAATACGTACTTGTTCTCCACCAGTTCTTTATATTCATGATGCCTTTTTTATGTGTATCATCAAAGATAGAGTAATTTGTCAAACTCATAATTTCTTGTTCCTGTTCTCATATTGTTGTCGCTGTTAGAAAAACTTATTACACTGTGTTGGCATTTGGCATTCACTTTATTTATATATTATGGAAATCAAAACGGTTTAAAGAACATTTTTTAACAAACATTTCTAAATATATTCAGTGGTTAGAAACAAGTAGTTGTACTAGAATGTTGGCTAAAGCTTTACACTGCCTTATTAATTTGCTTAGCCTTTAACATTTTGCCTCTAACAAAAATCTAAGTTTAGTATTATTACTACAACGCTGTATTGTCGTTGTCAATTGTTTGTATATTTTCCTCCTTTCACAGGTTACAGGACATAAGAATGGAAATTCTGAACTGAGTATCCTCTGATAATTGGCAGCATAAAGGAGGGCTGTATGTTTTCTTCAAGTTCTTAATATCAGTAATCGTAATCAATGTCTTTGCTTTCGGAGAAAATTAATAACTAAATGGTAATACTTATATGGGAATATTGTAGGAAATTTCATTTCTGTCCAATTGGCCGGTTGCAGGACTGGTACAGGGCTGGAGATGGGCTGGTGCAGGGTTGGTATAGGGCTGATGCAGGGCTATTTCTGGGTTGTTACTGGGCTGGTACAGTGTTGCGATCTAGGTAATCTCCGCTAGTTTTAAATGAAAATTTAACGTCGAGGATACGTGTAATATTGAAGAAGATTAATTGTCTTATTTTCACAATCCGCAAGCTAAACACCGCACCATTGTAGTTGTAATAAGCAGGTTTCCTATTGATATGCATGCCTTAATGCATATGCAGGTGCGGACTATTTTTCACCTCATGTGTCCTAGACCCTTCATTTTTTGTTAACTTCGCAAGATCTCTTCAAAGTAACTGCAATGGGGATATTTATTTCGGAGTCAAGATGGATAATTATAGCGATTGTTTTATCACTGTATCCGATATTGGTGTGTGGTATCATAGTAAGCCTAACATCTGGCCTATGTAAGACCTTATCCTTCTAGGGGTGTCTGCCACTTTATCTAATCTAAGCTAAGGATTATCATCCTACATTTTCGAAATTATTTCTTCACTGCGTGTAGCCCATACTGCACCCATCTACACTACATCGTGCTGTAATTATAATTTTCTTCTACTGCGTATACAATTTGAACTTAACTTTTGGGAAAATCCGGTCGCTCGATATATATTTAGGCTGTATTTAGGCAGCCAATGTTCGACGAATAACATTAAACACATCCTTAGCATAATGTTACAGAGAAGTCTGTGACGAGTTTCGGTGCTTTAATGAGTTTTTGTACTTTTTAGTACTCCTAAAATTAAGTCACCTTAGTCTAACAGGTAGTGTGTTGGACTATTATTCTAGACCGCGTATTTCAAACCCCAATTCAGACATCCCGAACAAAATGAAATTTAAAAAAAACTATTTGAGCAAATAAAACTAATATGAGAAGTTTCTCAAATCTGTCTTTGGGAGTCGACGTAAACGTGTCTTGCGAGAGAATCTAGGTTGTAACCCTGGCTATAATGTCCAATTAAATAAGTAAGTAACACCCCGAAATTATGAACAATTTGTTTGAGTTAGTCAAAGGCACCTTTGAGTCACCTTTTAGGCTCCTTATGAATATTAAATATTAACAACCATGAGTTTTATTTTTCTAACTGAATTGTTGAAATTCTTTAATAAAATAAAACTGAGTATTCTTAAAATGGTTTTTAATGAAACGGAACCAGGGTGACCAAAAAGAAAGAAAAATAAAATCAACAAGTAAATGAGTAAAACTCTAATATCTTGAAAGGAACTGTTACTGATGTTGCTAATAAAAAGCATGCTACATTAACACTACAGCTACACATTTTTATTATTTCCTTTTTCTTTATGATTCAAATGTTGTTTTTCCGTTACACAAAAGATATATAAAATCTAAACGTATACACGCATACATACCATGTAATGTATTACCAAACTATAGGCAGTTATTTTCCATTATATTTCCAATGAAGATAATTAAGTATCTGTGTCTATGACTGTAGTTGTTGGGCTGCTTTCTGTTTCTGTATTTACTGGCAATTTCTTGTAATTGACTCTACTTGAGTGTGCCTTTGTTTAAAATAATTTACAAGATTTTTTTATTTATTTTATCATACTCTTCTTTACAGTTTACCTACTTCAAACTATCAAGTTCAAGTTCAGAAGATTTTGTTTTTTGCAAAACTGTAAGTTCAGGTGCTCTGTTTATGGAATCTGAATCAATAATCAATGTTTCACTGAAAATTCATTACATAGACACAAAAAATAAGAAACTTCACAAAAGAAACGAAAATTCATTTCTTTTAATTTCATTTCTTTATCAGCTTCCTTAGAACTTTTTGTAAAATTTTTTCCTTTTTTCCATAATTTTTCTTTGATAAGTTCTCAATGAGTTGTGGCAATAAAAATGAGTTTGGGTGAGAAAATATTTGCCATAAAATGATTGAAATCATTAATCAATATTATGCATCATCAGCACAATTTAAAATGGAATTACAATGAAAGGCTTTTATACTCTCAAATAATTTTTGATTCTTACTCTTATGGCTGGGGGTACTAAGTACGTTTTCCTTTATATGACTTCAGCAAAATACGTTCCTTAGTTAATAAGGATAGAGTCAGATAAGTATTCGAAGTTAAATGCCACAACAAAATAACACAATCCTGTAAATGTAGTCATTATGCATGAGAATTTAATCTATTCAAGTATTCTACTTGACGACTGTAGTGTGTAAAACAATGAGATTATTTTAGATCAACTTGATAAGCATCAGATAAAGTGTTCCCACTATTCTATACGAAGATCAGATATATCATCTGTTTTAGAGGCGGCCTCCTAATGGTGCTCCATCGGATGTACTCTTTCGAGTCGGAAGTAAAATCGAACAGCCGGCATAATGTAGCCTAATGAAGTCGCCGTAGTCTAGCAGGTAGCGTGTTGTCTTAAGGCCTCGTTTCAAATCCCAGGTCCGACATCTACAACAAAGCAAAATATGACTGATTCCAAGACAGGCTGATTACTAAGCTGGCAGTTTTGGCTCTATGATCTAATTACCCAGCCTGCAAGAAACTTAAGATATTACTAAAACATAAGGCCTTATGTTCCACCGATATTTAATGGTATGTATTCCAAACTATTCATATATGGTATATATATGATAGGTAGCGTGTTGTTGGCTTATTAGCAGAGAACTCGTGAGTTCAAACCTCAGTTTTAACATCTCGCACAAAACAAAATATTGTTACGTTTTTCCTTTTTAAAAACGTTTAAAATATGAGTTCCTAGATTGCAAATATAATAAAAAATAACTTTGCGTTTAGATTTAATTAAATTTTTTATTGCTTGCTTAATTCTGTGCCACTGTTCACAACTTGATGTAAACAACAACAACTGCTTTGTTTGTTATTCGGAGATCTTCAAACCACAATTACTCTCTTCACACACCGCGTCTTCAAACAAAACTAAACTTCATTCACCAGCTTTGCCTTGCCTTTTATATGGCTTGCATATTATTGAAGGCTCATGTTCGTGGCTTGCCTTCTCGAAATCTCTATAAATGTAAACATCGTTGATTCATTATTGGTGTTTGTATAATTTGTTTACATTTATTTTTGTAGTGTTTGTTGTTGTATTTTTGTTTACTTGTTTACCATTTTTTATTCTGGTGTTTGTGTTGTATTTTTTTATAATTTTAATGTTAAGCGATGTAAAAGATAAACACCAGTATCTAGATTCTTCATTTTCAAAAATAAAGAGAGTAAATAAAATTGCCATGATAATTTTCACAAATCTGACACACACATCAGAAGAGCGAACAACAGCGTAAGATAGCAGAGCTAGGAAAGGCAACTTCATCGAAATTTTAGCTTTTTTGACCATATACTTGTCCATTGTCCACCACCACCTTAAAGCGATGCCACAGAGTTAACTTTTAAGTCTTGATAAATCACTTTGAAAGTTTAATAAAATTCTGTGATTGATTTGATACCAAGGAACGATAGTTCCGTGACAGCATTTAGGAATTAAGAACAAAATTAGAGAAGTGTGCTTCGAGCTTAAGACGTACATTGTTTTCTTACGTCAGTTTGTTTGTTTACGCCAGTTGTCTCTTGTAATGTTGGAAAATTCTTTCTCAACCAAGTATTTATAAGATTCCGTTCAAATGAAGAGGCATTTCTATTCTGATAAAGGGGAAGATTCTCGATGGACGTGTACCCACCCTAGCCAGTCCATCAGCTATAAAATTACCCTGGAGGTCAATGTAACCAGGGCATTATTTATTTATTTATTTGATTTATAATGATCTACATAGCACAACAAGATACTAAATCTTATAAGTGACAGTGCTATGTTTACAATTAATAAGGTATAAAAAATTAACATTAATTAAATATAAAAAATTAGAGAAAGTTAAATTATGTATATAAATATTAAATTAAATTGATAAGGTAAAGTATAAAAATAATAATAATAATAATAATAATAATAATAATAATAATAATAATATTAATAATAATAATAGTAATAATAATAATAATAATAATAACAATAATAATGATGACCTAAAAAATAAAATCACAAAATTTACAAATATGAGATAAAAATTTTAATTATGAAAATAATTTAAATAACTCCTTTTTGAACGCGTTTGCATTGCCCAGATTTTGGATGTTATTTGGTAAGGAATTCCAAAGACTAATGGTGTGTATAAAGAACTGTCGCTGAGACAGAAGAGTCCTGAATCGTTGCTGTATAATCCCCACACCCCGGTGGGATCTGGCAAACTTTATTTTACAATATAAATACTTCGGCTGTTTCGTGTAAATTATTTTATGAAGTAGAAGGAGGCATCTAGTTTTCAGGAGATTATCAAATTTGATACCAAGAATCAGGTAAGCTAAATGAGAAATGTGATCCCGACGCCCCTTAAGGAAAACATACCTGGCTATGTTATTGTACGCCAGGTTAAGTTTCCGGTTGTCATCATAACTGCAATTTGCGTATATCTCACATCCATATAAAAGTACCGGAATCAAGTACGTTTTAGCAAGTTGCATGCGAATGACAAAAGGAGTTGAATCTATGACAGCCCACAAATTTCGAAGCATGCCATAAATTCTGCCAACAATGACACTTATATGGGTAGACCACGATAATTTGTCATTAAAGACAATACCCAGATTAGTAGCCGACCTGACAAATTCAATTTTATTTCCCCTGATACTCAATTCAGGTATGACAAATGATCCGTTTGTTCTCGAAAGTGTAATACATTTAGACTTAGAAGGATTGATACATAGTCCATTGGCCGAGGCCCATCCGTCAATCCTTGCTAAGTCACGATTAATGTAGTCCAAACAAGAATAAATATTCTCCCTTGGAGTATATGTGTAAAGCTGCACATCGTCAGCATACATGTGAACATTACAGTTAACCAAAACATCAGGTAGATCATTTATATACATGCAAAACAGCAAAGGTCCAAGTATAGACCCCTGTGGAACACCTCTACTAATAGTAAGTGGATCCGAAACTTTGCCATTGAAATGAACCTTCTGAAATCTGTTCGTCAAATAAGAATAAATTAGATTACAGGCAGTTTCGGAGAAATAAAATAGTTTTCGGAGCTTTTTCAATAGAACCGCATGATCGACTGTATCAAAAGCCTTAGAGTAATCAAGCAGAACCAAGAACGCCACACTATTCCCATCAAGTTCCGACCTAAGTTCCTCAACTACATTTACCAGAGCGGTAGTACAACTCCTACTTTCATGAAGCCCGACTGATTAACCGTTAAGAAATTGTGGCCCCTCAGATATTCATCGATTTGTCTGGCCATGATGTTCTCCAATACTTTGGATAAAAAAGGAAGGATTGCAATTGGCCTGAACTCACAATTAGTTTTCGGAATGGGAAAGATTTTAGCCAGTTTCCAACTATCAGGAAAAGAAGACTTAGTCAGAACTGTATTGAACAAGTAAGTATAGTAAGGCAAAAGTTTAGGAGTCAGAGCCTTTAAGAATAAAGGATGCAAATCATCAGAACCAACTGCATTCGATTTTACCGCTGAAATACATTCCAAAACCTCAAACCGATTTACGCAACGAAAGCTAAAGGAATACTGTGGTGGAACACAACAGAGTTCATCATACACAACAGAGTTCATCATAGCATTAAATATGAATCTCTTCATATCGCGAGTGACGGAAAAGTTTTCGGCAAGAGGAATGTTCTGCATACAGGGAATGTAGTTAAAGAAAGAGTACTCTGCAATGAATAGTGCGATCCACAAGCCAATCAGGTATGAATGGATGTGGTTTACAAGTAAGATGAATACAACGTAAACATACATACATACATTCATAAACTCTTTGTCATTAGAACCCTTCAGTCAGGATTAAGACCTAGTTTCTCACACCACTTATGTTGCTTGTGTTAATTTTTATACATGATTGGCGGGACCAACAGTTTAAACACGACTCCGAACCACCGATTTTTGAGAAACTTTTCATGGCTCTTAGAGTTTTTGCTAGATGAAATAGTTTTTCATATTTCATTTCGTTGGAGATGTCCGACCAGTGTTTTGAATCGTGGCCTCATGTCTAATGAGCCAACACACTACCTTCTAGAGTAGGGCGAACAAATTCCTTCATTTTACTAGAGCACAACCTGTCACATTGTGTGATATTCTGATAGCGATATTGCCAGAGATAATTTGAGGATTTGAAGAGTTCGAATCTCTTAGTTTTAGAAGATAGTTTGGAAAAGAACCCTGTTCCCTCGAATTGAACTGCCTAATAAAGGCCCTAGCTTTGAACAGAAATACTTGAAGACAATTTATTATGACCTTATGATGACCATTTGGTTTACAAAAGTGTGTTTTAAACACAACTCGTATAATAACTTTATTAATCTCATCTCAGACTTTTATTGAGTAATTGTGAATGAATATTTTGGCTGCACTTTAATATTTGAATTCCCAACTGTTTTCAAATTTTTATTTTAACAGTTTATTAAACCAAATCAATAAACACTTAATCCCTCTCCCCTTAAATTAATAGAATTTTCCGTACATTCTTGGCAAGTAAAATTGCTTGGCTGGAGGAGAGGAAACAAACGAAGAACAAGATGGTATTGTCTAGGCAAAATATTAGTATTGAAAGCCAATGTTGGTGTCGCAAATCTTGGCTGTTTGCCAAAGATTAGAACGGAGGAGGACTCTTAATTTCTTTTATCAAATTCTATTCCATTTTTTGTGGCTTTTTTTCTTGAAAAAAAATAAAATTAAGAAAACGTCGAAAGAATTTTAATTTAATGCCAGTATGTTAAGCTGCACAGCCCAGGAAAAAAAAAAATAAAATGAAGAAGAAGTTGGAGAATAAATTGGTGGCACAACTTTTACGATCAATTTCATTAAAAGAGTCTTAAGCAAATTAAAAGAGACTGCTTTGAAAACAAATTCAGAGCAGCGGACTAGAATTCTGTGAAGATGCCTGCCATAGATTGAGCTTGTAATTGAATTAAACGAGAATTTTGACTTTAACTTTTTAAAGATTTAATAAGGAAATAAATTTTAAGATTTAAAAGCAAATACAAAGTAAGTATCTGCAGGGAATTTAAGCCAAAATCAACAAGTAAATAAAATCATTTACCGATTTTGATACTGTTACGTTTTTATCGTTTAAAATATGAGCTCGTAGATTGCAAATAAAATGAAAACAAATCCCTGTTTAGTTTTAATAAAATCCTTATTATTTGCACAATTCTGTGTGAAACTGTTTCCAACTTTATGTAAACGACAACAATTGCTTTGTTTGTTATTCCTCTGTTTACACCCTTTCCATAAACAGTAACATTTACTAGACAGTTGTTCGACAGATCTTTGCAATGATCAAACCACGGTTACTCTCTTCAAATACACAGCGTTCTCATACAAGACTGACTGAACTGTTACTCACTCACTCGCCTGCTTTGCCTTTCCTTTTATATAGCTTACAGCGATACCATCAGAAGCGAAAGTTTAATAGAGAATAACTGAGTATGATCAGCAATTACGACTGCATGGGCAAGCCAAGTTAAGTAGATAGGAGTGATAGCTTTGATAATAGCTCCCACTTGAGTCCGTGTACTGACCGAATTCCTCCAAAAAGAAGAAGAAGAAGAAGTGGCCACACAGTTAATTCTAATCACTTTCCGGCTCACAATGAAATCCATTGCAGGGAACTTTCAGCAATTATGGAATGACTAAAATGATCTCGAAACAACTGGAGGCGTTCGATAGGATCAGATTGTGGATGGAATAGTGGCATAAAAATTAATTTCACTATTCATATTGGTGTGTTTTGATATCACATGAATTGATGTCCCACAGCTAACAGACATGCTCTGTTTAACCTATTCTGATAATCAGAATCAAGGCCTCGCTTTAAAGCAAAAACCTTTCAATCAAGTAAGTTACCATCTTTTGATGTATTTCCTGATCGATTTGATGTCAATTAAAGATAGCTGCGTTACACTATTGCGAAAGGGTGAGCAATAGAATGCAGAAGTCACAAATGAAGTAAAGCCATGTCTCTCCATATACTAAGCTACTACTGATTAGTAAGTAAAAACAAAAGACGACTATATCTTTAAAGTCCAATTTAAAAAAGTTTATTGTAACACCGTAGTCTAGTAAGTGGTGTGTTGGCTTTTTTGACATGAGGCATCGGTTCAAACTCCAGCTCAGATATCTTCAACCAAACGAAATATGAAGAAAGAAATATTTTTCGGCATCTTCCTCTCACCACATTTCTGGCAAAAAATTTGAGCGTAAAATTAGCCACGAAAAAGTTTCTTAAGGTCCCTTCACTCATGTATAAAATTAACACGCGCAACACAGGAATACTATTTTCTTCCTGCTTTAATTTGCATTAAGTTCTTAAGTTAAATTAGCTAGTAGTTTGCCGTTCACTCGGTGACTCATATGGCCCATTGTTTTAGCCAGTAACCACCTCTGCCGTGATTCGTTAGTAATACATTTCAACCACCCCGAGCCATTTCCCTTAGTGGCACGTTCGACCAGATTTTCAAACGTTCTGTCACCCAAAAACACTCATATAAAAGCTGTTCTCCCTATTCCGTTTCTTCCACATCCTGTCAGAATCCGCAGTAATTAATAAGACAGAGCTTGTGAGTGAAGCTGCCAATAGTGCACTAACCTGTTAGAATTCCTGTCAGAGTCCAATCGTTCTCTTGTTGAACTTAAGTAGTTACCAGGTTTTCCTGCTATTCACTGCTGGACACAGCAGTTTTGAAATCCGGCAACCAATTATATTGCACTAACTATGGATTGTTGAATTCAATGCTGATTTTTCCAATTTAAAAGTATTCTATTGTGGAGGAGCCTCAGACATCTCCGATCTCTTTCGTGCCAGTTCATCCGTTATTTCGTTCCCCTCTATGCAATACACTATATTACATTAAGTTCTTAAGCTAAATAAGAATGTGGTTGAGTGCTTTTGAAAATACTTGAGCAGCATTGCTACAATCCTTAGAATTTTAACGAAATTTGCTTCTGTTTAAGAAATATAAGAAAAAATGTAGGGATAGGTCCCCTTGAAATTGATTGAAAGTATAATTTAAAGAATAAATGGCAATTTTTCAACTTTATTACTTTAATTTATTAAACAAATGCATACTTTTAACGCTATTTACACGCACACATACAATATAATAATATTTTTGTTATGGTTAGCAAGTGGTAATGGTGATAAAATTTATATAGTCAGCTGTGGTTAACTAGATAGTAGTGGGGTAAATTCAAATTTAATTTTTTTCTTCATTTCCTATGCTCTTTATAAATTCTTATCAAATTCAATATCATTTTGGTAAAAGCTTTTCCATTTATTTATTTCCAGTTATTTGTTTCTAATTACTTACCCTCGATTGCAAATTACAAATATTGTATTTACTCATGTTTGCATATGTACAATTACTTAAAATCAAACTTGACGTTATCCATGTGCGTATACAAACATGCATAATGATATCTGCATGCGCTTACATGTGTGCGTAACAGTATGTGTTTGTTTCATTCGAGCATGAAAGTAAAATGGAATAACATTTACACATATAAATGCACACATACACAGAAAAGATATGCATCATATGCAAGGTTACATACATACAAACAAAATTATTCCCATACATTGTCAATGTATTATGGCAACTACAAGAAGTGCATATATGCAATGTATGTACATGCATTGAAGAATGTAGAATTACATATGATACAGCATATGCATGCTGGAAGTGAGTGTGTGCATGTGTGCATAACTGAGAATAAGTGAGAGCAACATATGTAATTTCAGCTGAGTATATCGGTATGAGTAAGCAATGTATTTAAATACTTATATGCCACACATACAATATAAACACAGATACAATACACATGTGCAAGTATGTAGATTGTACAACTACTGTTTATATTATTGCTGGCAGAGATATAAAATATTTATTTTATTAAAGGATAACAAATGGTTATTATTTTTCTTTGCTCTACCTTTTTTGTCTCAGAGAGAAGCAGCTCACTCTCTCTCTCAATTTGTTTATTTATTCAATTACTTCTTGCTTAAACAGTTTTTTAAAACAAGGGTGACATTTCAAACATCAAAGTAAAATGATTCAGTAAGTGATCGCTTTAAATGACATGATAGGGTAACACAAGAAATATGTTTGGCATTATGATAACAACAGCCCTTTTACATTATGGTGGTACATTACAATCATTTACCTTCGATTACGTCTAACTTCTCACATCCCCTTATTTGTGTTAGTTAACTATAACCATGAGAGACGTAATTTAGAGTTTAACATATACTGCGAACTAATAATTTTCGAAGGTTTTCCATAGCATCTAGTTGCTTGACACTCTTTTCCCGTAGACATATATAATTTCTCTAATTTTTTCTCAATATTTCACAGCTGAGGTTTGAAGTCAGAGTTCCAGTTCAGTATGCTAACATAATGCCTACTATTCTTTCTATTGGGTATGCTAAAAAGTATGAAAAACTACTGTAATTTACTTACTTACTTAATTGGCCATTAACAATACGATTAACTCTGCTTTTCTTGCGCGCCTACGCCAGTTGGTCACACCAATTGATGACAGGGATTCCTCGATACAAGGTCGTTCTCTTCGCCGATCCAGATCCACGCATCAAATACCCGTCTAGCCGAAGCATCCTCCTCCATTCGAACGACATGGCCGAGCCAGCCGCTGGATATTAGGACGCTGCACAACGTCTACGTCGTTGAGGAGCTCATACTGTTGAATCGGATGCGGAAATCATCGCCAACTCGCACTGGACCGAAGATCTTACGTGGTGCTTTCCTCTCGAATACTCTTAAGGTTGCTGTATCAGTGCTTAATAGGGTCCATACCTCTGCGCCATTAAGAAGATCAGGGACGATGAGCGTTTTGTAGAGTATTAGTTTTGTCGTAGCATAGTAGCAACTGCTGGCATTAGTGATCCTGCGCTTGATCTCAAGACTGACATCATTTTGGTGGTAATGGCGGAGCCAAGATAAATAAATTCATTGACTGTATCAAAAGTATAGTAATCGGCCATAATCTGAGAATCAATACGCCGCATGTCTCTACTTGTCGATAACATATACCTTGTTTTGCCCTCATTTACTGCCAGACCCAGGGAGGGTCTACATGCAAGCAGAGTAAAATTGATTGCTGTATTCAAGTTGTCGCGCAGCCTCCTAGTGGACCTCCTGGATGGCATTCTAGCACCCGCTAGATGTTAACTAATGCGTGCAGCGAATCCCCTAGACGTTAAATTTGGGTTGTATGTGGGGCTTGGAACCCACCACGTAACAAAACCAATGAAAGCTGCAACAAAAGACTCTAAAACTACTGTAATGCGAAATTAAATGTTCCTCCAAATTCTTTGAAAAGGTACACCGAAGGCTTAAAGTTTGATATGAAAATAGGTTCTGATTGGTTTTGTATACCAAATACTCAAATTAGACATCAGACACTCAGGAAAAGATTATGACTATCATTGTGGCATTTAAATGCCTTCTCTGTGTCAGCGTATTTCCTGAGAGTATCCTCATCAAGCTGTAGTCGTCGAAGTCTAGTAGATAGTGTGTTGGATTAGAAGACATGAGGCCACGGTTCAAATTCCAGATTAGGCATTTTCAACAAAACGAAATATGAAAAAATATTTCTCCGCCGACTTCCTCTGTGCAGATATCCGAGAATTCAGCGAGTAAATAAAATTGCCATGAAAAATTTTCTCAAAAAATCTGTCGTTCGAATTTGACTGCGAATAAACTGCAGGTCACGCCACTCATGTATAAAATTAACACACACAGTATAAGTGGCGTGAGGAACTAGGTCGTAATACTGAATAAAGGGTTGCAATGACCAACTATGTATGTATGTATGTATTTAAGTATTCTAATCTAATTAGATTGCCAATTTGCCATAAAGTCCCTTTGGAGTGTCATATCAATGTCCAATCTTATCCACCAATATCGTCTATTCCTGAGTATAATAATCACTGGACATGGGGACAAATTAACCGCAATGATAATCAGACTGTGACTACTGGGTTGAGTTGAGGAAGAACGAAACTGTTTATTTTCTCGACTAGAAATTTTGCTGTGGGACCGTTGTCCTTACGATACATTGTCTACTGAGAAATCATGCCTCCAAATAGACCTAGGAGAGTAGTGGGTATCCCATCGCTAACATCTGTAACGGAACTATTTGGAGCTAATTTATTTCTATTATCTATAGTAGTTAAATTTTATAGGGTATCCCTATAATTTATGCTCCCATCTTATTGTCATGACGAACTTAAGAGTGCTGCTCGCTATCAACAACACTCAGGTTCTGCCTTTTGGGATGCTTTAATGCCCAAAGATTCCAAGAAGATGTTTTGCTGATTCATCGTCTCCAAACTATTGGAAACTAGATTAGTGGTTATCATATTTTCAAAAATCTTTCGTTTAGAGTCGACTTTAAACTATAGGTCCCGCCACTTATGGATAAAATTAACACACAATTAAGTAGTGTGAGAAGTTAGGTCGTAATCCTGACTGAAGGGTTGTAATGGCCAATTATGTTAGGTAATCGACTTTATATTGGCTTCTTTCCACAGTCTGGCGTTTGTTCAAAAAAATTATCAGAATTCGTTGGTGGAATTTTATGTATACTAGCGCGTGTTACATTCTAAACTCCAAGTTATTTTTGAAAATTCAAAAAATTTCTTCACAATACTTTTTTTCAAGCTTAAACATCTTCTTAGCGCATTTCCTGTGGCACAATTAATTTTCCTTTCCCTGCAAATAATGAGCAGTCATAAAAGATTTGAAAAATTCAAACTAAACTGTTTGTTTTTCAAAAAACAAAATGAATTTTTAAAATAAAAATAAAACAAAGCAAATGTTGGTAAAAACGCATCTTGAATAGTTTTAATAATATTTCTAAAGAGCATAAGCTTCTAAAGATTAAGTGGACTTACTTGGAAATATAACACAGTAAGTGGTAAGTAACAAAAACACTAAAAAAAAGAGCTTAAATTTTTTAACATTTTTCAAGTGGAAAGTATTATGAACGATTAACTTTAGAAAGGCAATGAAAAATAAAAAACAATACAAATAAAATAAAAGAATTTATTTTATTTCGACTTCTTGGTGTGGTAATATCACGGAAATATTGGGAACTTCAATGAACAGTTAGCTGACATAAGGCTTGGAAGAAAATCATGGGACTGTAACCTTAGAATTAAGCACTGAAAGCATACCAAGATGTCTACGGTAACAGTGACTTATGGAGCTATTCTGTGCTGACATACCCGGAGCAATGATAACCTCTCCTAAAACATCACTGTCGGCCCTGTACGATAGCATACATAGGAAATAGAAGACAAATGTAATACGGTATTAATCAGGGGCTTTGCGGCGTGAAAAAATGTGTGGCCATAGACACTGCCATCTGGACAGCACCAGTTTAATCAGTTCAGTATGGTTTTGTGAAATGCTTTGCAACGACACTTGGTAACAAAAGTAAATTGAAAAACATGGAGTCTACATAGTCTTTTAAAAGTGATGCCATTTCTTCTCATATATTGGGTTACTGAATTCGAGATTATGTGGGAGCTTACGATAATAAGCAAGCAGATCAACTTGCGAAAAGAGTAAATTCTACGCCACAGATTGGTACAAGGACAGACAATTTCCGACTGGAATCCAACAAACAAATTTTCTATTTCGCTATTTCGGAATACATCCGGGAATAAGTGTCGTCCAACAGCTAGCAAGTAAATTTATCAATATGAAAACCTTTTAAAATCTGATGTAATCGAAAAAGTGCCTTTTTCCGTATTTACTCTGTCAGGTATTTTGTGTTAAGGAAAACACAAAATTTTTACTAAATACCTACATTGCGGTTTAGGTTGCCATAAAGTCTAGTCCTTTATTTTCATTAAAGAATATCTAAAACATGTAAATTTGTCTTTAAAACAAAGTTCAGCATTCATAAATAGCAAAACATTGTTTATTAATTAAAATGTTACATAGAAAAAGAACATCGAATATCTATTTTAATTCTTTTGGCTCAGACATGGGCCATGTTTTTTTTTTCTTGTTTTGTTTAAGAAAAATTTTATCTTTTTTTATTTTTGGCCCAGACACAAGTCAAAAAGACATGTGTCATTAATGAAATGTAACGTAACGTAACGTAACATTTGCACTCTCTGCTCTTTTTTGTTTTATTAGACTGCAAGTCTTTGTGAGCTTCTAAATGGTGAAATTTCACTCTCTTTATCTATGAATGTATATATGTATGTAGTGACTTGTGTTTGAGTTTTTATTTGAATTTGTGTGTCTTGTAAAAATATTTCATTTGTGAATGTGACTTTGGTTACAGCGATACTTTTTTCTGGGAAAAAAATGTATAGAACTTTTTACGTCGATATCGAGAGTTTCATATTTCACTGGAAAAAAATAAATAAAGAAAATACATGCAATTATTGTATGTCCTTGACCTTCCTGTAGAAGGCAACTTTAGCATCTTCAGGATCATGAGCGTAAATTAGGCTTATGTTGTAATACTTGGTTCATCTGGATATTTGTGAGTTTCTCCACACATATTTGTAATCTTTCGAATACCGCTCTCTCTTTTTTTGAGCCTGTAGTTTGCATCTGCATAAATATACAAGCATAGACCAAATTGTCTATACATTTAACAAAGAAGAGTATTAAAAAAAATCTTCGAGGCCATCATAATCATCACTCTCCTTTGAAGAAACAAAATAAATTCCTTTCAATTTCAATCAAATTTGGAAAATTCTCTTTTCTTTCTTCCGTCCCTTGTATGTCTTTTGTTTTAATATGTGTGGCGATAATTGTTATTATTTTTCTTTGCTTTTATTGTTGCATTTGTTGCTGTTGTTTTATTTATATGGAGACATATTTTGCTTTTATTATTATTATTTATTATTGTCCGTGAAAAATATTTGCAACACTTTACTTGTGGCTGCCTTTTGGTAAATAAATATATTTCAGTCACACACACATACTCACATTAAAAATAATGCCAATAATTTCAAAAATGTGTGAATTGTATATCGTTAGTCTAATTCGCAAATGTGTTAAGTCCCTTTTTTCAAATTTTACAGGAGACACAAAAAACATTGCGGCTTCTTCAGTTTTTAAAATTTGTAATCTTGTTAAACGCAATTATTTTTACAAAATAGCTTTCTTTAAAGGGTCTAGAACAAAAATTAATAATAATTAATAAATAATATTCGTTGAGTTAGCACGTGCTTTTAATTTTTTTTCGTAGTTTTGTGGACTTAGCGTTTTTGCAAACCACAAAATTACAACAAATTTTAACTACATAGTGACATTTTTGTTGTCGTAAAATATGTCTTTTGTATAGTGTTACCGTTTTGCATTAAAATCGCAATTTTGGGAAAATGTGGACTTAGCGTCTTTGCGAATTATACTAACGATATGCAAGTGTGGTAATATAAGTCCTTTCGTCTGACTCTTCTTTGTTTTTCTATTACGGATTGTGAAGCGAATATAAACAGGCAGACAGACAGACGTACATATGTACTTTTATTCGTTTATTCATTCATGTTCTTTTCATTGCCATTGTATGTATGAGACAATTATTCTTTTAAATTTTTTATTTTTTTTTTTCATTTTATCTTTATTATAAAATTTACTTTTCATACATTTTCAGCATGTCATCTTATGGACATGAATTCCAACATGCATCATTATCTCTACCAGGATCATGTCCAAATCACGAGGATTCTTGGAAGAAATGAATGTTTTTGGCGTTGTGTGAAGTCCTTTGTCACATGTTGCCATCAGACGACAATGGCAGAGAAGAGAAATAGAGAGAGAGGGAATACAAAATAAAATATTTTATTGAGATTTTATTTTCTTTTGATAAGTTTATGAGTGTATTATTCTATATTCTATACCGCTGCATCATAAAATATCATCTTTGGTTTGTAGGAATATTAAGGAGCAGTGTTTTATTCGGAATAAGAATTGCAGACGGCCTCATTCGATTATCAATTACAGAGTTGTTGTCTCCGCCTTAAGTACAAACTTACCTTATTAAGAAATTGAGGTTTCCTGGCTTCCATGGAAATCCGTAAGAGCGCAGCACTATGCGCAATAGTCAAAGCATAGAAAATGAAACACATACGATTTAATAAGTTTTTTAAATCCATTTTAAAGTAAAAGTGTGGAAGTCTTCTATTTAAAAGCACTGTAGATGTAAGTATGATAACACCTCCAAGAGAATGTCATTCAAGTATTCATTGACGGATCAAGATAACTTAGCAAAGTCTGATGTGCAAGCATTTCTTCCTTGTTTCCGTTTCTAAGCAGGTCTGCTATAGAAAATCCTAGGACCTGTCTGTCGTTACCTTAAAACAACGCCCTCTGAGTATTTAGTGAAGTGGTGGTGAATCTTTCATGAAAGTTGATTCCTACCTCTTTTTACACTATTTATAACATTAAACAGCCATTAGATTCCAAGAGCACACAGTGGTCCAAATGCCCAATCTAGCCCGACAAAAGTTGTAACTCGCTTTTGCAAAGCCGTACCGACATGAAACTTGGTACGTTTATAGATTTCATCAATATAATATATTAAATTATTAACAATTAGAGAAAAAAAATCAAATTTATATGTGTGTGTATAAGTGTGTCGATATTAATATTTTGGTTAACAATAGGCGGACTAGCAATATCTGGGAACACCTAATTTTATTTATATTTTAATGAGAGTAGCAAAGCTCGCTGGGTCTCTGAGTCTCTACATATATTATAATTTAAATTGAAAGAAGAATCTTTAGAAAGAATTATTTCAAATTATTTTAATATATTTAATAAAAATATACAAAAAAAATAAGAAATGCATTATGTTTATTTCAATCTATATCTGATTCACTTTCAGAATCTAGATGCACTCTGGCATTGACGCCTTACTGATAGTAAAGCAAGAACTTCTTCATCCAAAGTTTCTGTACTGCGGGAATGAGAGGATATAATAGGATATGAAGATAACAGAAGATAATGAAAAAGATCATACATTGTTTTTTCGCGGAACATTTTTCTTGTGTGATGTTCTCTTATATTTCTGAAATCTTTATTTCTGAATTCAAGAGCTTCTTCCGATAACATTCCAATAGGAAGTGCTGCACACTGAATAATATCGGCACCATGGATAAGAATTTTATGTACACTTGATGGCATGTAATACTATGAATATAGTTGTACATAAAGCTTGCGCCCACTTTTTCGTTAAAATGCATACAAACATTCGAGCAGATGCTTTACTTTTCTCTAATAGCTATCCGTTTCATCCTTCTTAATGGCAATCTTAGCAACAACGTGTTTAACAACAGCATCAGTTTTCTTAGTTAGTTGTTTTTCATTACGCCAAGTATTATACAGCTCTTTTCTTGTAATGGACATGTTAAACTCTAAATGAAATAAAAATCGTTTGGGCAAACTCCGGCAGCTAATTTTTTAAACATTAAAAAGCTACATATATATAGATGACGACAACATAAAAACTAAAGCTTAAGTACGATAAATTACCATTTGAAATTCTAATTGAATTCGGACATTAAACAAAAATTTCACATTTAAAATAAACATGTACATAATTGTATTTTATTTATAAACAAAACATATTTTATGAAAAATTTAAACAGTATTTTTTTACTCATACCTTTATTATATTAATTACACGAACAAATTTCTTTTAATTGTTATTATTATTTTTTCATGACAATTTCACTCGCACTGTTAAATGTCACTTGAGATATTAATTTTTTAGCAAAGAAGCAATTACTTGTATTTGAAGCAATATATCAATGCTATTGTAGCTGTTTAAAGAAAAAAAAATATGCCTTTATGTACTTTAGACACTTGTCAACATATTACCATACAAAAAAATTTACTTTTTAAATATTTTAAAAAATGACTTTTGTCCGGCTAGATTGGGGTTTTGGACCACAGCACACACCTCCAACTTTGACTCTAGAGGTGATAGTTAGGAATGCAACGTTTGTTATCCTATATGGAGTCCTGACCGCGGCGACATTGCAGAAGTGCAAACAAGTGATCTCAATGAGGTGACATCTAAACCCTAAATACATTAAGGACATTAGAACAAAGCTTCTAGACGCAGTAATTTAGTACCCTAATAAGAACGGACCATAGTGGCTATAGCGGGTCTGGTGGGAATCAAAATCACCACCCCAGGCAGATAGAATAGAGCTTTGCCCAAGAGAATACCAAGGCATCCAACACGTATTTTTATCACATTTTGCCAGGTGTGGTAATAACGGTAGTGTTGTCCGCTTTGTACTAATTTAACCCAGGCTATTGTCTTAAAAAAACTATATTTTATTTCAGTTTTTAAATACTATTTTGGCACGAAGTTACATACATACATTCATTGGCCTTTACAATACTTTAGTCAAGATCACGACCCAGCTTTTCACACCACTTATGTTATGTGTGCTAATTTTAAAAATGAGTGCCGCGACTCACAATTTAAAGTCATCTCCCAACGACAGATTTTTTTTACTCTCAATGTTTTTGCCAGAGATGCCGAAGAAATATTTTTTTCTTAATTTGTTTTGTCTGACCAGGGGATTAAACAGTTGCATGCAGTTATTTTAGCTTCAGGATAACAATACATTAATCTATTGGATTTTAAATTTTAAGAATTTCATTTGTAGTTTTTCTTTAATAGTTGTACAGAGTTGGATACATTTTTTTTTTTACCGATTTTCACACCAATTTACAATTGAGTGTCTTTAAAGAAACGCTTCTAGCAGTGTTCTTTTAATGTTCAAACACATGCTCAAAACTTTTGCTTTCCACTTCATCTCATAATTCAATAAAGTTGCGAGAAAAACTTTGATTTTTTCCCAATGATGTTGCAATATGAGTATGTCGTATGTCTACCACCACCATCCAACAATTACACCAAGCGTTCACAAGTTTCATTTTTAAAGAAATTTTTGGTTTGAAACCAAAAAATTCTCTTCCTTTTTCATAATGACTGGCAATGACTGCAGTGGATAGATGCATGGGATGCATTGAATTTAGAAAAAAAACTTTCCAAAAACTCTTTGCTGAATATGAATGAAAAAAAAAGACAAAAAAGAAATCCGTTCTTAAGAACTTTATTTCCATCAATATTGATGAGATCTCTTACAGGCCCTTTTTCTATGATAAATTGATTTAAATTGAAAAATAAATTAAATTGATTTGAATTGAAACAAAGAAGAACAAGTCTGCTGGTAAGAGAGCAAAGCACAGCAAAAATATTTTGATGGTCTTGGTTTATTTGCTACGTTTTCAATTTTTTTTTTCAGCTCATTTTGTGGCAATTGATTGGAATGAAAAAGCAAAAAGTGGTAATGTTTTTGAAAAGTCTTTAGTAGTATGTTTTTGTATGTTCGGGACCACTTACTCCATACAAAATTTGGTGCATGCATAGCTGTAAAAGAGTAAGAACATTGCAGCATTGTGAAATGAATTGTGTGCGATCGGTCTTTAGGTTTATAACATGTATTATGAAAAGGTAATGCTTTTTAATGTTTTTTTTTTTTTTTTGTCTTGAGCCGGAGGTGGGAATCTTCGAAAGACACTTTTGTTCCAACAAAAGAGTGCACGATTCACCATCGCTGGTGCCTACGTACTAAACCCACCCCCTACACACTTCAACCACTCTCCCCCCGCGGGACTGCCGTAAGGTATTACTTCGCGGAGGGCTGGTTAGCTTGAAAGCTTTATCACATCAATTTAAATTTCGCCTCCTTTCCTCCAGTCTTCGGAGTACTATCAAAACTTCAGCCATTCTCTGGCTATATTGACTCCATAAAATCCTACAGTTCAACAGCTCTTCCATTAGCCGGTTTGGTTCCAAATTCGTTTCTCCCGGCCATCTAAATCTGGGACAGCATGTAAGAATATGCTCCGCATCTTCCTCCTCATCTACACAGTTTGGGCATATAGGAGAAGTGTCATGACCAAATCTGTGCAGGTACTTCCTGAAGCACCCATGACCAGTTAGGAACTGGGTCACGTAGTAGTTCAACTCGCAATGTTCGTTCTTCATCCAAGGGGTTAAATGAGGGACAAGACGAAATGTCCATCTTCCCTTTAGACTGCTCTCCCATCGTGACTGCCATTTGTGCATGGAAGTCCTTCGTTCCTCCGCTTTTATAGCCGCTATTTGTCCCGGGTGCTCGAGACGGCGAAGGTATATCCTTCTCATTTCATCCGCCAGTATATCTATTGGTATTGTCTTTGCCAATACCAAAACTGCTTCATCAGACACTGTCCTGAAGCCACTTATCCGTCTAATCGCGCTTAGACGATACACCGAGGACAGTATCCTCCTCGTCGTCCCCACTGAGAGTGCCTCCGACCATATTGGGCAAGCATACAGCATTATCGACTGTTCTATCTGTTTTCACTAATTGAATTTACTGATTGATCTACAACACCCCAAAGTATAAATAGACTTGTTTTTAAGGATTTAGAATTTTTTAGTTTTACTGTTTTAAATAAATGAAATTATAGAATAAAGGGATTAATTACAACAAATTAGTTTTTTATTTTTTGAAAATTTTATTACATATTTCTTTGTTCAGATTTTTACAGATTCGAATTTAAAAATACGTTTATACAGATTAAATAACTTAAGTGTTAACAAATATTGTGTATAGAATGTTTGACATCGACAAATGTTGAAGGATTGTGAATAAGTATTTTCACAATAATACAAACTTATGACATATTAATACATAAAAATGGATTACTTATTTTACTAATGTTACATATTCTTAGTTCATTTATAAGTTTCATAAATAAATCTATATGCTCTTTATCAATCTGATTACTATGTTTTGTTAATAAATAGTTCTTCCAATTCAGCTGATGTTACCATTTTTGTTCCCCTTCTTTAAAAATTTAATAGTAGGTTGTGTTAGTGCGGGACGATGTACTCTGAATTATTTCATTTTAATTTATATTTATTGAATAAAAATTTTAAACACAAGTGCCCACAATTAAATGTATTAAATTTTTGTTTTCGTTCATAATTATATTCAACAGGAAATTTTAAGTAGTTGACAATCTCAAGTGGTGGTTGTAAGTTTCCAAAGCTATCAAAGTATTCTTTATAGTTGTGGTTTTTATAATATGCTACCCAATGTGTTCCCATACCATTTGAATCATCTAAATTAACAATGCCGCATTCTTGTTTGAATGGTTTTTCAGGTAAAGAATCACGCATGAAAACACCCCTAAAATGTTTGAGATGTCTTCCATATTTATTCAAATCCAAATCTGTTAATGGGCGATTGGGAAGGTTATCTAATAGTTTTTTGGAGCAGGACTATAGTAGAGACCATATCCAGTTTTATATGGTTTGAGGTACAACCCTTTACCCATTGCAATTGATTCCATATATCTATTATGATGGTTAGCTTCAGCCAATTGTTCTTTTCCATTTTTGATAGCATTTACTGCTTTGACAATAGCGGATCCTCCACTTGCCAAACCACCAAGCGCTGACAATGCTGTTAGTACGGGAATAAGTGGAAGAAATCCTCCAATTTTCGGTACAGGTATAACTCTCGGTATTATAATGTCTGCTCGCTTTTTCCCTTTAAAATTTGAATGAATAGCCTTTTGAGCTATTTTAACAGCATCATTTATATCAAGGGGTTTCTGTTCTTTCAATTGTTTTAAAGTTTTTCTCACAGTAGCTGTGAATAATTTCTTATTACACTTATTCATTTTTCCTTTTCTTTTCTTATGTCTCTGCTCCTTTAAGCCTAATCCAAATTTCACTTTAGCTTTCATAGCGTTTGTCACAAACCACGCGTTAGCACGTTCTTTAATATCACTATCTTTAGATTTAACTCGTTGCCAGGCTTTTTCAGCTAATATTTGATCTGCTTGATGTCTTGTGTCTATATCTTTTGATTGTGAATATGCAATATCGTGCTCTCTACAAGCTGCGTCTAATAAATTTATACCCTTATCTCCTCTTGCTAAACGTTTTTCAAGTTTTGTACCAGGTCCACAAAACTGATAACCAGGTAGATGTAATTCAACAGGTACTTTATTTATTAAGTTGTTTACAAATCCTCTTCTCATCTTACACTGGCTGAGGTTTTGTTTTGACCCTAGATTATAACAAATTTTTTTTTTCGTTACTTTTATACCTCTTCGCAAAAATAGCTGAAATCAAGACGATCTCCTATATATACAGCAATTTATATGATTTCAGTATGTTAATTTTTTGATATTGATTTTGATCTGCTTTGTATCTGATCACGATCTACTTTACATCTGATCACGATCTGCTTTGTATCTGCTCACGATCTACTTTATATCTGATAACGATCTACTTTTTTTTTGGTTTTTGGTTTTGACTATATTTTTTTTTTTTTTTTTTTATTATTATTTTTTTTTTTACATTGCCATGTTTTAGGTAAACATGTTCTACCTCAATGTTTAAATTGTTTATTTGATCAGCTAGATCATCATATATTTGTGTTATATATTTTTCGATTATAATATTTTTGTTTTTATGGTTATATTTATTAAAACTTTCTCCAAATTTATTAATATAAGACATCTCTTTCACTCTTCTAATAAATTATGTTAGATTCTTTAAGTTCTTCGATAATAGAGATTATTTCGTTTTGATGATTGTTGTGGCCAGCACCTTCCGATGAGAGAAGTAAACGTAGTCTGTCAACTAATTCATTAGGATCATCCCAATGTATGTAATTTGATTTCAGATTATTTTGTAATTTTAGCATTAAACCACTGCCTTTTGTTAAAATGTTTGTTGTTGTTTCGAATAAATGTTTAATTATTCGTATATATTTGAAGGCTCGTGTTCCTTTCACTTGTTCATTAGGTTCATAGCGACGTTTATGTGCATTGGTATTAATTAAAATCTCTTTATATTTTTTCAAATCATTTTTAGAATAATGGAGAGGTTTTTTATGAAATACTAGTTCAAATAATCCAGGCGTCATTTTCAATTTCATATTCCCTATCTGCATAGTATTATCTCTATTAAATATTAATTTTTCCTTGCCATATCTCCAACTACCGTCTACATCTTGATTAAAACCATAAATTTTATCCAATTGCTTATTATTAATAAGTGTTTGTATATTTTCAAATAATGGAGAGCTTTTCGTCAGCTTTAAACATTGTTTTCTTTCCAAGTTCTTGATACATGTACTTGATACAGGTCTATTATGGTCATAGTTTTTTTCACCATCATTATCATCAGTTGAAATATTTTCATACTGAAAATCGTTATTATCACCGTTTACATCATCGTAATCATCGTCATCATCAATAGTGTTGTCTATATCCTTATGCTTATCTTCAAGTTTTCCGATGATTTCATTATCAGCATTTACGTCATAATAATCGTCATCATCATCAATAGTGTTGTCTGTATCCTTATGCTTATCTTCGAGTTTTCCAATGATTTCATTATCACCATTTACGTCATAATAATCTTCCTCATCATCTATAGTGTTGTCTACATCCTTATGCTTATATTCAAGTTTTGGTATGTTTTCATTATCATCATTTACACAATCATAATCATCGTCATCATTAATAGTGTTGTCTATATCCTTATATTTATCTTTAAGTTTTCCAATGATTTTTTTAAGTGGTTTTGTTATTGGTTGAAAGGTATCTTCTAATAAATTAACTCTATCTATTTGATTCAGTTTAATATTTTTTAACTTTTTCTTTAGAACAGCCCTTGTCTTTACAAGATCTTCCAACACTCTATTATGGTAATTTTTAGACATTATAATAATTTTTTTATTGAATTTGATCTGGTTATGATCTGCTCGCTATCTGATTATGATCTGCTTTGTATCTGATCACGAACTGCTTGCTATCTGGTCACGATCTGATTTATACCTGATCACGATCTGCTTGATGGCTTGTGTCTATATCCATTGATTTTGAGTACGCTATATCGTGCTTTCTACAATCTGCATCCAATAAATTATTCCTTTATTTCCTTTATTCTTGCTATTCGTTTTGAAGTTGTGTGTCAGGTCCACAAAACTGATAACCAGGTGGATGTAATTCAACATATAATTTGTTTATTAAGTTGTCTACAAATCTTCTTCCAATCTTACACTGATTAGGTGTTTTTCTTTTGACTGTAGTTTATAAACATTTTTTTCATTACTTTCATACCTCTTCGCGTGAAACACTACACCAGCTATACTAGCAAGCTATACCAGCTATACCAGCTATACCTGCTATACCAGCTATACCAGCTGTACCAGCTATACCAGCTATACCAGCTGTACCAGCTATATCAGCTATATCAGCTATACCTGCTATACCAGCTATATCAGCTATATCAGCTATACCAGCTATACCAGCTATATCAGCTATACCAGCTATACTAGCAAGCTGTACTAGCTATACTAGCAAGCTATACAATCTGTACTAGCTATACTAGCAAGCTGTACTAGCTATACTAGCAAGCTGTACCAGCTATAGCAGCTACATCAGCTATACCAGCTATATCAGCTATACCTGCTATACCAGCTATACCAGCTGTACCAGCTATACCAGCTGTACCAGCTGTACCAGCTATACCTGCTATACCAGCTATACCAACTATACCAGCTATACCTGGTACTGCTGCTATACCTGGTACAGCTGGTATAGTTGGTATAGCTGGTATAGCAGGTATAGCTGGTACAGCTGGTATAGCTGGTATAGCTATTGGATTTGTAAACAACTTAATAAATAAAGTACCTGTTGAATTACATCTACCTGGTTATCAGTTTTGTGGACCTGGTACAAAACTTGAAAAACGTTTAGCAAGAGGAGATAAGGGTATAAATTTATTAGACGCAGCTTGTAGAGAGCACGATGTTGCATATTCACAATCAAAAGATATAGACACAAGACATCAAGCAGATCAAATATTAGCTGAAAAAGCCTGGCAACGAGTTAAATCTAAAGATAGTGATATTAAAGAACGTGCTAACGCGTGGTTTGTGACAAACGCTATGAAAGCTAAAGTGAAATTTGGATTAGGCTTGAAGGAGCAGAGACATAAGAAAAGAAAAGGAAAAATGAATAAGTGTAATAAGAAATTATTCACAGCTACTGTGAGAAAAACTTTAAAACAATTGAAAGAACAGAAACCCCTTGATATAAATGATGCTGTTAAAATAGCTCAAAAGGCTATTCATTCAAATTTTAAAGGGAAAAAGCGAGCAGACATTATAATACCGAGAGTTATACCTGTACCGAAAATTGGAGGATTTCTTCCACTTATTCCCGTACTAACAGCATTGTCAGCGCTTGGTGGTTTGGCAAGTGGAGGATCCGCTATTGTCAAAGCAGTAAATGCTATCAAAAATGGAAAAGAACAATTGGCTGAAGCTAACCATCATAATAGATATATGGAATCAATTGCAATGGGTAAAGGGTTGTACCTCAAACCATATAAAACTGGATAAGGTCTCTACTATAGTCCTGCTCCAAAAAACTATTAGATAACCTTCCCAATCGCCCATTAACAGATTTGGATTTGAATAAATATGGAAGACATCTCAAACATTTTAGGGGTGTTTTCATGCGTGATTCTTTACCTGAAAAACCATTGAAACAAGAATGCGGCATTGTTAATTTAGATGATTCAAATGGTATGGGAACACATTGGGTAGCATATTATAAAAACCACAACTATAAAGAATACTTTGATAGCTTTGGAAACTTACAACCACCACTTGAGATTGTCAACTACTTAAAATTTCCTGTTGAATATAATTATGAACGAAAACAAAAATTTAATACATTTAATTGTGGGCACTTGTGTTCAAAATTTTTATTCAATAAATATAAATTAAAATGAAATAATTCAGAGTACATCGTCCCGCACTAACACAACCTACTATTAAATTTTTAAAGAAGGGGAACAAAAATGGTAACATCAGCTGAATTGGAAGAACTATTTATTAACAAAACATAGTAATCAGATTGATAAAGAGCATATAGATTTATTTATGAAACTTATAAATGAACTAAGAATATGTAACATTAGTAAAATAAGTAATCCATTTTTATGTATTAATATGTCATAAGTTTGTATTATTGTGAAAATACTTATTCACAATCCTTCAACATTTGTCGATGTCAAACATTCTATACACAATATTTGTTAACACTTAAGTTATTTAATCTGTATAAACGTATTTTTAAATTCGAATCTGTAAAAATCTGAACAAAGAAATATGTAATAAAATTTTCAAAAAATAAAAAACTAATTTGTTTTAATTAATCCCTTTATTCTATAATTTCATTTATTTAAAACAGTAAAACTAAAAAATTCTAAATCCTTAAAAACAAGTCTATTTATACTTTGGGGTGTTGTAGATCAATCAGTAAATTCAATTAGTGAAAACAGATATTACTTATACTTATACGTGAAAAAAAAACGCACAGGCACAACTATACATTTCTTTCTCATCAAATTAAAAACAACCGCACAACCAACCTACCCTTTCTTATTAGTTTATATTTCTATTTCTTCTACCTGTGATCATGAGCAATACGTGCCAAGAATTTACTATTAAAAAAAAAAAAAAAACGATCATACACATTACATGTTACGCACACACTCATTCTGTCCGTCCAAACATTCGTACATACGTATATATATTTTCACATTACAGTCTACTTATACTCTGGGATGTAGATGTCCTCATTCTGTCCGTCCAAACATTCGTTTGAAAAGCAATACAAATGAAAAGACCAACAAAAAGCAGGTATGATCCCAAATTTGTAGGGAAAAATTGAAAATAAAAATGATTTAATTCTTTTCCAGATATGCATTCTCCCAAATTTTAACACACACACACACACACACACACACACACACACATACACATTGTGGTACATGGTACATGGGGCTTAGCTTCGGGCTACCATGGGGGTCAGTAGGTGGCGGATAACTGAACGGCCTATCCCAGGTAGGTTAGCTGCGAATAACCAATAAGCAGTCCCCGACCAAGAGCGGCAGATACGGAGGCGTACTACAAAAAGGTACAAGTGACCGAAGACGTTATCTGCGACATGGCGAATCGATGCCGCCATTAACTAGGCATCATCCCACAGGGGGTTCCCTCAAGAGATGGGAAAATAGGAGAGTAACGACTCCGTGGTTCCCTCAGTTCCACCGAAGCGGCGAACTACGACGCCCTTGATTGGGGCATTAGAACCGAGCCCGGTAAGGTTCTAATTATGGTATACCGGAAAATGGATTTGAATTGGTGACATAGGCTGACGATGGCAGTATTCCGGCACTTTAGTAGGCGGTGTGATAGCTGGCTGAAATGGCTGTCGGGCTAATGCTGTCATTGCCCCCGCCCCGTTAAAATGATGGCAAGTCTGTCGGTACGTTCCTGATTTATCACCGTTAAGTTGGTGTTGTAGGACCAGATGCGAATCCCTGGTTTACGTCGACCTGGCTCTGAACACGTATTCCCATGAGGTTATGTGTCAACCCTCGCGTGGCCTCCCTGCTTATGCATAGATAACCACGGGGTCTTTTGTGACGACTACAACGATGGATTAGGACAGCGGCCGAGAGTTGGGGCCCAAATGAAATGATTAGTAACAAAAATAAACCTACAAATAAGACGACGAATGATATCAATACCTTGGAGCTGAACGCTTTCGGGCAGAGCTCAAGGATTCTGAGATCTCCTGTGCGGAATCGGGAAATGAACCCGTTCGGTCAGAGTACGAGGACTCCGAGATCCCCAGTGAATGGAGAATATTCAGGATTGGCGGCATCGGAGTCGGAAGCAACGCGAAGCAACCCGACGGCATCTACCAGCGGGGTTTTTGGTCAACTCGGAGACCAAATTAAGAGCTTAGTTGATATGATGGAGGATGGAAAGAGGAGATCAATCCACCAACCAATGAGAGATGCAATTGACTCTATTAAGACCCTATACGACCTGTACGCAGGTGAATTGAGGGGGCAGTCAACTGATGAGAAGAGTTGCAGCAGTTCTGCAACTCAAACTTCGCCCTGTATGAGAAATCAGAAGGGCAAGAGGAGACAGGAGGAAACTGTTGAGACTCCCGAAGCAAAGAGGAGAACTCCAAATCCAGCACCGAAAGCTTTGGTTAGGAGGACTACTGAGACGACTCTGAGTCAACAGGTAAACGCTCAGGAATCGACTGGAGAGCCAGGGTGGCAAAAAGTCACTAAAAAGAAAAGGAAGGAAAAGAAACCTCAGGAGAGGAAAACAAAGCCTGATGCGATAACGATAGCAACGAGGGATGACACATCGTATGCTGACATTTTGAGGAGGGTTAAAACGGACCCTAAGCTCTGTAAATTAGGTGAAAACGTGACAAGAATTCGGAGAACCGTCAAAGGGGAGCTACTATTTCAGCTCGGCAAGAACGGTGAGCGAACGGAGGACCTCAGAGGAGCCATTGGAGAGCTCCTAGGGGAATGCGCTACTGTCCGCGCTCTAAAGGAGAGGAAGACAATTGAGATAAAGGACATTGATGAGATCACGGAAAAGGAGGATGTATATGAGGCTTTACGGAAGATTCCAGCCCTCGAGACTTTCGGTAAGCCCGACGTAGTTGCCCTTAGGAGGGCATATGGTGGGACGCAAACTGCCACAGTGAGCCTTGACGCGGACGCTGCAGCTATTCTCCTGAAGGAAGGAAGAATTAGGATCGGCTGGGTCATATGCAGGATTCGCGAGAGAAACATACCGACGAAATGCTTCCGGTGCTTGCAGTTTGGGCACATGGCTCGTCAGTGTAGGAGTAAGGTTGACCGCTCTGGAACTTGCCGTAAGTGCGGACAGGAGGGGCATATTGCCAGAAATTGCGAAAGGGAACCTCTTTGCATGTTCTGCAAAGTGGACGACCCGAAATCCGCCAACCATATCGCGGGGAGCGGAAAGTGTCCGCAATTTCTTAGCGCTCTTAAATCACGTTCTAGGAGATGAAGTTAATACAGATTAATCTGAACCATTGCGAAGCAGCCCAGGACCTATTGGTCCAGAGGGTAAAGGAGGAGAATATCGATGTCGCAATCATAAGCGAACCTTATAGGGTACCGAGGAATAGTACTTGGATCACGGACGGATCTAGTACTGCGGCTATATGGATTTGTGGTTCATTACCCTTCCAGCAAACCTATGCGCGGGACATTGGTTTCGTTATGGCCAGGATAAAGGGAGTTTTCGTCTACAGCTGTTACGCTCCCCCGAGGTGGTCAATGGATGACTTCCAACATATGCTGGAGAGGCTGGCGTCACACGTGCGCTTGAACACCCCCGTTATTATAGGAGGAGATTTCAACGCTTGGGCGACCGAATGGGGTAGTAGATATACTAACGCCAGGGGTCGCTGCCTCTTGGAAACGTTCGCTTCCCTTCCTGTGGCGCTGATGAATGACGGAAGAGAAAGCACATTTAGGAGAGCTGGATCGAGCTCAATAATAGATTTGTCGTTTGTGAGCGATGGCCTTGTTTCGCGGACCGCGTGGAGGCTAACTGAGGACTTCACGAATAGTGACCATCAGGCAATCGTGATGACGGTTACTGGGCGCAACACGAGAGGAAACGGATTGCCGAAGTTTACGGGACCGAAATGGAAGGACTCCCGTTTTGACGAGGAGACGTATAGATTGATGTTGTCGTCTTTTCATACGACTGGCAGCACGGTCGAAGAATTAGTGAGTGGCGTATACCAAATGCTCAACACTGCATGTGATGCTGCTATGCCTAGGAGAACTGTGTGTAGGGGACGTTCCCCCTGCTACTGGTGGAATGACGAAATTCGAAGACTGCGGTCGGCATGCTTTGGGGCGAGAAGACGGGCCCAGCGTACGAGAGGCAGACCGACATGGGAAGCCGAACGGGCTGCCTATGAGGATCTAAGGCATCAACTTAGAAGAGCCATTAAAAGGAGCAAGAAACTATCCTTTCAGCGGATATGCCAGGAAGCTGACATCAATCCTTTTGGGACGGCGTACAGAGTCGTCTGCAAGAGAATCGGTGCTCGAGAACAGCCTAAACTAGGTTGTCCAGTTTTGCTACGGGAGATCATTGGTACATTATTCCCACGGGGCCAGCCCTACACTTTTATAAGTAGGGAGCCGGAGGCCATTCATACCATACCCGAGGTAACAGGAGAGGAGGTACTCGCAGCATGCACTGGAATAGGAGATAGGAAGACACCGGGGCCAGACGGAATCCCAAATAGGGCACTTAAGGTGGCTATCCGGCTCAGACCGGACATGTTCGCCAAGGTGTTCCACAAGTGCTTCGTCGAGGGTGTTTTTCCACGTAGATGGAAGAAGCAGAAATTGGTTCTCATTCCAAAACCTGGCAAACCACCAGGGGAACCATCGTCGTATCGGCCCATCTGTCTACTTGACACGATGGGAAAAATACTGGAGAGGATTATATACAATCGACTACTGACGTGTGCCGAGGCAGGAGGAGCTCTCTCGGACCTGCAATACGGATTTAGGAAAGGACGATCCACTATTGACGCGATAAGAAGAGTGGTCGACATTGCAAGAGATGCAATAGAGGGCGAAAGGTGGAGATTTGGCACCAAGGAATACTGCGCGGTTGTCACACTTGACGTTAGAAACGCGTTCAACTCAGCGAATTGGGGGCGGATTATGAGAGCCCTCTTTAACATGGCTACGCCGCCATACTTAATGGAGATTCTGAATAGTTACTTTCAGGACAGGAAGCTAATATACCTAACGGATGGAGGAGAGCAGGAATACGTAGTGACGTCGGGAGTCCCACAGGGCTCCGTACTTGGACCACTACTATGGAACATTATGTACGATGGAGTACTTCGACTGCGATTGCCAAGCGGGACTACAATTGTGGGCTTTGCAGATGACATTGCCATAGTCTCGGTAGCTAAAACGGTAGGAGAAATAGAGGAGAAAACGAACACAGCGATTCGAAAGGTTGGAACATGGCTGCATGAAGCAGGTTTGAAACTTGCTGCGCATAAAACGGAGGCCGTCTTGATAAGCGGCCGGAAGATAGTGGAGAAGATGGAATTGACCGTTGGAGGCACAAGGATCGAATCGAAGAGGGCGATAAAATACCTGGGAGTGATTATCGACGACAGATTGAACTTCAAGGAGCACGTGAAATACATCGGTGAAAAAGCATCTGTAACACAGGGAGCACTGGCGAGGATGATGCCAAATATTGGAGGACCAGGTCCATTTAAAAGGAGAATAATTTCGGCGGTAGTAACGTCGATGATGCTGTATGCTTGCCCAATATGGTCGGAGGCACTCTCAGTGGGGACGACGAGGAGGATACTGTCCTCGGTGTATCGTCTAAGCGCGATTAGACGGATAAGTGGCTTCAGGACAGTGTCTGATGAAGCAGTTTTGGTATTGGCAAAGACAATACCAATAGATATACTGGCGGATGAAATGAGAAGGATATACCTTCGCCGTCTCGAGCACCCGGGACAAATAGCGGCTATAAAAGCGGAGGAACGAAGGACTTCCATGCACAAATGGCAGTCACGATGGGAGAGCAGTCTAAAGGGAAGATGGACATTTCGTCTTGTCCCTCATGTAACCCCTTGGATGAAGAACGAACATTGCGAGTTGAACTACTACGTGACCCAGTTCCTAACTGGTCATGGGTGCTTCAGGAAGTACCTGCACAGATTTGGTCATGACACTTCTCCTATATGCCCAAACTGTGTAGATGAGGAGGAAGATGCGGAGCATATTCTTACATGCTGTCCCAGATTTAGATGGCCGGGAGAAACGAATTTGGAACCAAACCGGCTAATGGAAGAGCTGTTGAACTGTAGGATTTTATGGAGTCAATATAGCCAGAGAATGGCTGAAGTTTTGATAGTACTCCGAAGACTGGAGGAAAGGAGGCGAAATTTAAATTGATGTGATAAAGCTTTCAAGCTAACCAGCCCTCCGCGAAGTAATACCTTACGGCAGTCCCGCGGGGGGAGAGTGGTTGAAGTGTGTAGGGGGTGGGTTTAGTACGTAGGCACCAGCGATGGTGAATCGTGCACTCTTTTGTTGGAACAAAAGTGTCTTTCGAAGATTCCCACCTCCGGCTCAAGACAAAAAAAAAAAAAAAAAAAAAACATACACATTGTGGTAGCGGCATGGGGCTTAGCTTCGGGCTACCATGGGGGTCAGTAGGTGGCGGATAACTGAACGGCCTATCCCAGGTAGGTTAGCTGCGAATAACCAATAAGCAGTCCCCGACCAAGAGCGGCAGATACGGAGGCGTACTACAAAAAGGTACAAGTGACCGAAGACGTTATCTGCGACATGGCGAATCGATGCCGCCATTAACTAGGCATCATCCCACAGGGGGTTCCCTCAAGAGATGGGAAAATAGGAGAGTAACGACTCCGTGGTTCCCTCAGTTCCACCGAAGCGGCGAACTACGACGCCCTTGATTGGGGCATTAGAACCGAGCCCGGTAAGGTTCTAATTATGGTATACCGGAAATTGGATTTGAATTGGTGATATAGGCTGACGATGGCAGTATTCCGGCACTTTAGTAAGCGGTGTGATAGCTGGCTGAAATGGCTGTCGGGCTAATGCTGTCATTGCCCCCGCCCCGTTAAAATGATGGCAAGTCTGTCGGTACGTTCCTGATTTATCACTGTTAAGTTGGTGTTGTAGGACCAGATGTGAATCCCTGGTTTACGTCGACCTGGCTCTGAACACGTATTCCCATGAGGTTACGTGTCAACCCTCGCGTGGCCTCCCTGCTTTTGCATAGATAACCACGGGGTCTTTTGTGACGACTACAACGATGGATTAGGATAGCGGCCGGGAGTTGGGGCGCTAATGAAATGATTAACAACAAAAATAAACCTACAAATAAGACGACGAACGATATGAATACCTTGGAGCTGAACGCTTTCGGGCAGAGCTCAAGGATTCTAAGATCTCCTGTGCGGAATCGGGAAATGAACCCATTCGGCCAGAGTACGAGGACTCCGAGATCCCCAGTGAATGGAGAATCTTCAGGATTGGTGGCATCGGGGTCGGAACCGAGGCGAAGCAACCCGACGGCATCGACCAGCGGGGTTTTTGGTCAACTCGGAGACCAAATTAGGAGTTTAGTTGATATGATGGAGGATGGAAAGAGGAGATCAATCCACCAGCCGATGAGAGATGCAATCGACTCTATTAAGACCCTATACGACCTGTACGCAGGTGAATTGAGGGGGCAGTCAACTGATGAGAAGAGTTGCAGCAGTTCTGCAACTCAAACTTCGCCCTTGATGAGAAATCAGGAGGGCAAGAGGAGACAGGAGGAAACTGTTGAGACTCCCGAAGCAAAGAGGAGAACTCCAAATCCTGCACCGAAAGCTTTGGTTAGGAGGACTACTAAGACGACTCTGAGTCAGCAGGTAAACGCTCAGGAATCGACTGGAGAGCCAGGGTGGCAAAAAGTCACTAAAAAGAAAAAGAAGGAAAAGAAACCTCAGGAGAGGAAAACAAAGCCTGATGCGATAACGATAGCAACGAGGGATGACACATCGTATGCTGACATTTTGAGGAGGGTTAAAACGGACCCTAAGCTCTATAAATTAGGTGAAAACGTGACGAAAATTCGGAGAACCGTCAAAGGGGAGCTACTACTTCAGCTCGGCAAGAACGGCGAGCGAACGGAGGACTTCAGAGAAGCCATTGGAGAGCTCCTAGGGGAGTGCGCGACTGTCCGCGCTCTAAAGGAGAGGAAGACAATTGAGATAAAGGACATTGATGAGATCACGGAGAAGGGAGATGTATATAACGCAATACAGAACATTCCAGGTCTTGAGGGCTTCGCTGAAGCCGACATAGTTGGTCTCAGGAGGGCATACGGTGGGACACAAACGGCCACAGTGAGCCTTAGTGCAGAAGGTGCAGCTATTCTCCTGAAGGAAGGTAGAATTAGGATCGGCTGGGTCATATGCAGGATTCGCGAGAGGAACATTCCGACGAAATGCTTCCGATGCTTGCAGTTTGGACATATAGCCCGCCTGTGCAAGAGTAAAGTTGACCGCTCGGGAACATGCCGCAAGTGTGGACAGGACGGTCACATTGCTGGGAATTGCGAACGGGAACCACTCTGCATGTTCTGCAAAGTGGACAACCCAAAGTTCGCCAAACATATCGCGGGGAGCAGGAAGTGTCCTCAGTTTCAAAGCGCTCTTAAATCGCGATCTAGGAGATGAAGTTAATACAAATTAATCTGAATCATTGCGAAGCAGCCCAAGACCTATTGGTCCAGAGAGTAAAGGAGGAGAATATCGATGTCGCAATCATAAGCGAACCTTATAGAGTACCGATGAATAGTACTTGGATCACGGACGGATCTAGTACTGCGGCTATATGGACTTGTGGTTCATTACCCTTCCAGCAAACCTATGCGCGGGACATTGGTTTTGTTATGGCCAGGATAAAGGGAGTTTTCGTCTACAGCTGTTACGCCCCCCCGAGGTGGTCAATGGATGAGTTCCAACATATGTTGGAGAGGCTGGCGTCACACGTGCGCCTGAACACCCCCGTTATTATTGGAGGAGATTTTAACGCTTGGGCGATCGAATGGGGTAGTAGATATACTAACGCCAGGGGTCGCTGCCTCTTGGAAACATTCGCTTCCCTTCCTGTGGCGCTGATGAATGACGGAAGAGGAAGCACATTTAGGAGAGCTGGTTCGAGCTCGATAATAGATTTGTCGTTCGCGAGCGATGGCCTTGTTTCGCGGACCGCATGGAGGCTAACTGAGGACTTCACGAATAGTGACCATCAGGCAATCGTGATGACGGTTACTGGGCGCAACACGAGAGGAAACGGATTGCCGAAGTTTACGGGACCTAAATGGAAGGACTCCCGCTTTGACGAGGAGACGTATAGATTGATGTTGTCGTCTTTTCATACGACTGGCAGCACGGTCGAGGAATTAGTGAGCGGCGTATACGAAATGCTCAACACTGCATGTGATGCTGCTATGCCTAGGAGAACTGTGTGTAGGGGACGTTCCCCCTGCTACTGGTGGAATAACGAGATTCGAAGACTGCGGTCGGCGTGCTTTGGGGCGAGAAGACGGGCCCAGCGCACGAGAGGAAGACCGACATGGGAAGTCGAACGGGCTTCATATGAAGATCTAAGGCGTCAACTTAGAAGAGCCATTAAAAGGAGCAAGAAACTATCCTTTCAGCGGATATGTCAGGAAGCTGACATCAATCCTTTTGGGACGGCGTACAGAGTCGTCTGCAAGAGAATCGGTGCTCGAGAACAGCCTAAACTAGGTTGTCCAGTTTTGCTACGGGGGATCATTGGTACATTATTCCCACGTGGCCAGCCATACACTTTTATAAGTAGGGAGCCGGAGGCCATTCATACCATACCCGAGGTAACAGGAGAGGAGGTACTCGCAGCATGCACTAGAATAGGAGATAGGAAAACACCGGGGCCAGATGGAATCCCGAATAGGGCACTTAAGGCGGCTATCCGGCTCAGACCGGATACGTTCGCCAAGGTGTTCCACAAATGCTTCGTCGAGGGTGTTTTTCCACGTAGGTGGAAGCAGCAGAAATTGGTTCTCATTCCAAAACCTGGTAAACCGCCAGGGGAACCATCGTCGTATCGGCCCATCTGCCTACTTGACACGATGGGAAAAATACTGGAGAGGATAATATACAATCGACTACTAACATGTGCTGAGGCAGGAGGAGCTCTCTCGGACCTGCAATACGGATTTAGGAAAGGACGGTCCACTGTTGACGCGATAAGGAGGGTGGTCGACATTGCAAGAGATGCAATAGAGGGCGAAAGATGGAGATTTGGCACTAAGGAATACTGCGCGGTTGTCACACTTGACGTTAAAAACGCATTCAACTCGGCGAATTGGGGGCGTATTATGAGAGCCCTCTTTAACATGGCTACGCCGCCATACTTAATGGAGATTCTGAATAATTACTTTCAGGACAGGAAGCTAATATACCTAACGGATGAAGGAGAGCAGGAATACGTAGTGACGTCGGGAGTCCCGCAGGGCTCCGTACTTGGGCCACTACTATGGAACATTATGTACGATGGAGTACTTCGACTGCGATTGCCAAGCGGGACTACAATTGTGGGCTTTGCAGATGACATTGCCATAGTCTCGGTAGCTAAAACGGTAGGAGAAATAGAGGAGAAAACGAACACAGCGATTCGAAATGTTGGAGCATGGCTGGATGAGGCAGGTTTGACACTTGCTGCACATAAAACGGAGGCCGTCTTGATAAGCGGTCGGAAGATAGTGGAGAAGATGGAAGTGACCGTTGGAGGCGCAAGGATCGAATCGAAGAGGGCGATAAAATACCTGGGCGTGATTATCGACGACAGGTTGAACTTCAAGGAGCACGTGAAATACATCGGCGAAAAAGCATCTGTAACACAGGGAGCACAGGCGAGGATGATGCCAAATATTGGAGGACCAGGTCCATTCAAAAGGAGGATAATTTCGGCGGTAATAACGTCGATAATGCTGTATGCTTGCCCAATATGGTCGGAGGCACTCTCCGTGGGGACGACAAGGAGGATACTGTCCTCGGTGTATCGTCTAAGCGCGATTAGACGGATAAGTGGCTTCAGGACAGTGTCTGATGAAGCGGTATTGGTGTTGGCAAAGACAATACCAATAGACATACTGGCGGATGAGATGAGGAGGATATACCTTCGCCGTCTCGAGCACCCGGGACGAATAGCAGCTATAAAAGCGGAGGAACGAAGGACTTCCATGCACAAATGGCAGTCACGATGGGAAAGCAGTTTAAAGGGAAGATGGACATTTCGCCTTATCCCTGATGTAACCCTTTGGATGAATAACAAACATTGCGAGCTGAACTACTACGTGACTCAGTTCCTAACTGGTCATGGGTGCTTCAGGAAGTACCTGCACAGATTTGGCCATGACACTTCCCCTATATGCCCAAACTGTGTAGATGAGGAGGAAGATGCGGAGCATATTCTAATATGCTGTCCCAGATTTAGATGGCCCGGGGAAACGAGTTTAGGACCAAACCGGCTAATGGAAGAGCTGTTGAATCGTAGGATTCTATGGAGTCAATATAGCCAGAGAATGGCTGAAGTTTTGATAGTACTCCGAAGACTGGAGGAACAGAGGCGAAATTTGAATTAACGAGATAAAGCTTTCAAGCTAACCAGCTCTCCGCGAAGTAATACCTTACGGCAGTCCCGCGGAGGGAGAGTGGTTGAAGTGTGTAGGGGGTGGGTTTAGTACGTAGGCACCAGTGATGGTGAATCGTGCACTCTTTTGTTGGAACAAAAGTGTCTTTCGAAGATTCCCACCTCCGGCTCAAGACAAAAAAAAAAAAAAAAAAAAAAAATTGTGGTAGCGGATTAGAATACTACCATAGTGGTTCCCTGCTTGTCGTAAAAGGCGACTAAATGGGAGGGCAAAGGTAGAGGGTGCGGATGAAAAGTCTGGCATATACCCAATGACACTGATGCTTTAAAGCGAAACAATGCCGCTCAAAGTATTGAACTACCGTGGTATCACGATAGCACCGTGGGAATCACATACCAGCATGCGTGCAAGCACGCACCCAACGGATGTGGACGATCGGAGCCTAGTCGTATAGGCATCAGAATTGATTCCAGTAAGATTCTGATTATGGTATACTGGACTACACTACTATTTGGATTTGATGACATGGGCTGGCGGATGGGGTATTCTGTTACCAATATGTGCTGGAGTGAAATCTGGTACAGACGGCTTTCAGGCTAATACACCATCTGTCTCCGTCCCGTTAAAACCTGGCAAGCCTTGGAGAACGATCTTGGACTCGTCCCGTTGAGTTGGGGTGTAGGGGCAGTTAAGAATTTCTTCTGTTTAGCTCCCGGTCTGGCTCTGAACACAAGCTCTCATGGGGACTTGTGTCAACCCTCGCATGGCCTCCCTGCATTGCAAAGATAACCATGGGACCACAATAAGGGTAACTACACAACGAATCCAAGATAACGGCTCCAAGTTGGGACCCAATAAAATGGAATTTAACAACAATCTATATAACTTTACAGGCGCTACTTCTCCAGCCGGCGCCGAGGGTGCAAAGGAGACCCAGCAGGACAGCCCTTTCCTGAATCCTTTCCGGAGGGCTTCGAGGTTACTCCACTCACCACCACTGAAGCAGAACGGCGAGAGATCTCGCTCGTCACCACCGGAGTTACAGAGGAGCAAAGCTCCTGAAAAGGAGGTGGATGATTTCACCAAGCTAGGCGACAGAATCTCGGAACTCGTCGAGATGATGGGCGGAGGAAGGAGGTCCATCCACCAAGCGATGCGCGATTTAGTAGCTTCTATATCGTCACTATACCAGCAAGCCGCTAAGGATAAAGTTGCGGAACAGGAGGTAAAGGTCAGAACCAATGACAGAAGCACACAGACGATCATGCAACAAGGGACACCTTGTGCTTCCAAAAGGCAGAGGGATGAATTGGAAAAACCAAGGAGAACACCTCCAAAGAAGACCAGGACAACCCGTCCTCGTGGACTAGTCAAGCCTGCCGCTGAGGTTAGGAATAGTGACTCGCCTGGGCGACCAGCAACTGCTACGAACCAGACTGTGGTAGTGCCCGCAGTAACAGAGGAAAACACCCAGGAGCACAATGATTGGATCGTGAAAACTAGGAAGCGCAGAAAACCTCCAAGACCAGACGCAGTGATAATAAAGCCAACCGAGAAACTATCGTTTGCGGACATTCTAAGGAAGGTAAGGAATGCCCCGGAGCTTAAATCAGTTGGCGAGGATGTCCAGCTTGTGAAGAAGACACAAAGGGGCGAAATCCTTCTGGAGTTTAGAAGATCGGCAGAGGTGGCTACGGAGATGCACCGTTCTAAGCTAAGGAGCTTATTGGCCGAAGAGATAGAGGTCAGAACAATAACTGAGGAGGCTACATTCGAACTCAGATACCTGGATGAAGTAACAACTGAGGAGGAAATAATCGCCGCATGGAGGGACCAAATCGGGGAAATACAACCGTCGGCTCTCAAGACTTGGTACTAGGACGGCGGTAATCGCAATCCCTATGAAGCTGGCAGGCAGGGCAGAGGAAGTTGGTAAACTGCGTGTAGGGTGGACAGTTTGCCGCTTACTGAGAAAGGTAACCCCAAGGAGATGTTACAAGTGCTTGCAGTTCGGGCATGTAGCAGGAAAGTGTAGCAGTAATAGTGACTGGTCCAAACACTGCTTCAAATGCGGAGGGCAAGGTCACATTGCCAAGGCTTGCGACCGTGAACCTCACTGCCTTCTTTGTATAGGCGATCCGGACGCGGACGCGAAGCATATCACGGGAGGACATAAGTGCGCACACTATCTAGCGGCACGACGGAAGTTGACATACTCAGGTAAATGAGAGTCCTGCAGTTGAACTTGAACCATTGCGAAGCGGCGCAGGAGCTACTTAAACAGACGGTGCGGGAGCAGAGGATAGACTTGGCAGTACTGAGCGAGCACTACAGAGCAACTGAAAACCAGCGTTGGATAGCCAGCAAATGCAATAGGGCTTCGATGTGGTCCTGTGGTAAATTCCCAATGGGAAATGTCGACGGCAGGTGGGAGAGCTTTGTGAAATGCACCGTTAATGGGGTACATTTCTTCAGCTGTTATCTTCCCCCTAGCCTATCAATAGAAGACTATAGACGCAGAATAGATGACATCGTCAAGGAAACAAGGCACGTGAGACCTGTGGTAATTGCCGGGGATTTCAATGCTTGGGCTGTTGAATGGGGCTCGGCATTCACTAATCCAAGAGGAGAATGCCTACTCGACGCACTTGCAACATTGGATGTTGTTTTACTTAATAGCGGTGATAGGGATACATTCTCGAGAAATGGACGCTGCTCTAAAATTGACCTGACATTCGTCAGCGACTCACTGGCGACCTCATCTACCTGGTTGGTGTCTGACATCTACACACATAGCGATCATCACGCTATCATTTTTGAGATCCGGGAACGCTCTACGGGACACAACGTTCCTGCCGCACCGCCGAACCCTCTTTGGAAGGACTCCACCTTTGACAGGGAAACCTTTGTCCTCGCATTGGAGGATATTCGGTTATTCGGGAACGCGAATGACAAGGCGACGGAACTTATGCGCTCCATAACGGAGGCTTGCAACGTTTCTATGGCAAGGAGGCGTAATATGTCTGGGAAGAAACACGTCTACTGGTGGAACGCGGATATAGCGGATCTGAGGCGTAAATGCAACCGCGCACGGCGGCTATTCCAAAGGGCCAGAGGCCGGGATGAATTTGCAGAACTGCGTGAAAGATATAGAAGGTGTAGGACCAGCCTTAATGGGGCCATTGCGCTCAGCAAGAGAAGATGCTACAGGGAAATGTGCGCCGATGTGGACGAGAATCCCTGGGGAACTGGATATAAGGTGGTGATGAGAAAGCTGAACTGCTTCCGACCACCAGCAACGTCATGTGCAGCTAAGCTGCAATCAATCATTGCGGACCTTTTTCCGCGCAAAGCCGAAATTACATACTGCGTTCGGGATATACGGTCACCGGAGGAAATCCCAGAAGTCAGCAGGCAGGAGGAATCAGTCTGTGGGGAAATGAAACTTAACAAAGCACCGGGGATCGACGGGATCCCAAACATTGCGCTTAAGGCGGCCATTGAAAGTAATACTGAGCTGTTTAGACAAGTTTTTAATGCTTGTATTCAGGAGATGACGTTCCCTAGGATATGGAAGAGACAGAGACTGGTTCTAATTCCGAAGGGTAACAACGCGCAGGATGCATCGGGCTACCGCCCGCTCTGTATGATCGACACAGCTGGAAAACTTTTGGAGAGGATAATTTGTAGGAGACTGGAAGCATTCCTGGGGGCAGAAGGCTTGTCGGATCGCCAATTTGGTTTCCGAAAAGCCCGTTCCACAATAGATGCAATAGAGATGGCTATGACAATAGCAAAGGATGCTATCAGTGGTGAGCGCTGGCTGGAGGGCGATAAGGAGTACTGCGCTATCATCACCCTGGACGTCAAGAACGCATTCAACTCTGCGGATTGGGATGCCACTTTAACAGCCCTAGATGGAAAGGATGTACCGAACTACTTGTTGGAACTTATTAAGGACTACTTTAAGGATAGAGTGCTCTTATATGACACAGATGATGGCAGGAAGACATATGCGGTATCGGCGGGGGTCCCGCAAGGTTCCGTGCTGGGCCCAATACTATGGAATGTCATGTATGATGGTGTACTGGGGCTTAGATTCCCTAGAGGTACACAGATCATTGGTTTTGCGGACGATATTGCCCTGGTGATAAGGGGAAAACATTTAGATGAATTAGTGAGAACATGTAACACTGCGGTTGGTATGGTCAGGAACTGGATCACGGGAATAGGTCTCAAACTTGCTGATCACAAGACGGATGTACTACTTGTAAGCAGTAGGAAGAAGATGGAATTTATTACACTAACAGTAGGCGACCAGCGCATAACATCAAAGCAGGCGATTAAATATCTGGGAGTAATGATTGATAACAGGCTCACGTTTAGGGAACACCTGATGTACGTCGGTGGAAAGTGTGCGGCGACAACATGTGCACTTTCCCGATTAATGCCTAACCTTGGAGGCCCAAAACAGGAGAGGAGGCGGTTACTGATGAAGGTAGTGACTTCGATCGCTATATATGCGGCCCCTATATGGGCCGGGGCCATGGATAAGAGGACCTATAGAGCAGGTATAGAAACGGCCTACAGGAGATCAGCTCTCAGGGTGATTTCTGCCTTTCGCACGGTGTCTACTGATGCAGCATTGGTGATTGCGGGGATGATGCCCCTGAGGCTAGTAGTGGATGTAGAGAGGAGAAAACATGACACAAGGAGGGGAATGGATCTCCCCAGTCCTGTTCAGTTAGTGGATGACGCTATGCATAGATGGCAGCATGACTGGGTCAATTCAACCAAAGGAAGGTGGACCCACAGACTCATACCGAGCATAGGCGAATGGACCAAAAGGAGACACGGTCAGGTGAACTTCTACCTGACACAGTTACTAACCGGCCATGGATGCTATAGAGCATATCTCTATAAGTATGGTCATGATGTAGACGACGCATGCCCAGAATGTCCCAATGAAAGGGAGACGGCGGAGCAAATGGGGGGGCAAATGGTTGAAAGTGTGACGAACTAGGTTGGGTTTAGTACGTATGCGTTTAGCAAGCCGAGAGTAAGTCTTGCGGCGAATCGTGCACATTGGTAGGCCGGGCTACCAATGTCTTTCGAAGATTCCCAACCTTTAGCTCGTAAAGCTATAAAAAAAACATTAAAAAGCATTACCTTTTCATAATACATGTTACAAACCTAAAGACCGATCGCACACAATTCATTTCACAATGCTGCAATGTTCTTACTCTTTTACAGCTATGCATGCACCAAATTTTGTATGGAGTAAGTGGTCCCGAACATACAAAAACATACTACTGTCTTTGATTAAAAATAACGGTTTTATAAGTTTTCTTTTTTTTTTGGCAATAAAATTTTCAGTTCAGCTTCGTTGCATTTTTTGTTTTTCTATGTGACTTCCTTACCAAGAGCCTTAAATTGAATAGTTTTTAAAAACAAAAGAAAAAGAGAAAAACTAAAGTTCCTTGGTTTACAATTGTTAAATAAGAACATTATTTTACTGTTATTTCTTTGACATAGAAGTTATGCATAGTTTTACAAAATTGTTGTGGCATTTGAAATATTAATACGCAATCAAGTGTTTTTTCTGAGAGAATTATTTTCTTAAACAGTAATTTAAGATTTTTTAGAGCAACGCTCAGGACATGATGCCTATTCATGCTGTGCATTGTGTTGGAATACAGGAAAGGTAGTTTATAAGAGCAAGGAAAGAGGGGTAGTGTGCGAATTTCCTCGCAACTTGAAGCCCAGCACTAGCAACTAGCCAATATCAGGCATAAAAGAATTAATATTTTTGACCGGACAATAGAGATTGAGTGAGTAATTGCATCTTTTAGGACATATGCGGTTTCTTTAATGTTCAACATCAGCCCTTAATGGTAAATTAATGGAAATTAAAACGTATTTTTTATACAAATTTATCATGCCATCAAGACGATGTGATACAAGAATGGAGAATTCTTAATAAAAAAAATTCGTCACGAATCATTGTTATACGTTTAATGTTTAAAATTAATTACAAAATGAAGATCATTGCATTCGAAAGTTTAATAAAGATCAGTCTGCAGCGAATAACTAGCTTAGTTATTTGGACATTATAGGTACAGAAAATCCCTTTAAATATTGTCGCATGGATTCTCCATTAAGCCTATATCATCTGCATATCTGCGATGGATACCCGCCTAAAACAAGAGCCTTCCACAACACTTTGCTATTCAGTATTTGTTCTATATACTTGACATTCGTTTTCGCTGCTTATACTTAATCCAGAAAGTGATCTCCTTCTTCTAAATGGTATTATTTAAGTCTTTGTCTTAAGACTTAAATCTAAAATCTAACCTAACCTTGGTTGTACAATGGGTCAATTCGACCTCCTGGTACTGTACTTGCCTTGGCTCCAGATTAGTCATGAAAGGATATAGGATCTCTTCCACCCACTTGTAAATCATAGATATGTTCCTTTCACCTGATATAATTTTGAGTGGAACGTTATAAATGCGCCTTCTATGTCAAGAAATATGCATTTATGGACTACTGACTGATGCCGGGATATGGGATGAATCGTGTGCTTTTTCCAAATTTTTGGAATGAACACTACCATAGTCCTTAGCCAGGTTGTTGGTATTTAGCAAGTATGGCAATAGTTCCTGTATATGCATTTTTTGTAAAAAGGCCGGAAAATATTCCATCTGTTGCCAGAGTCTTGTACGGTAGAAAATTGCTTAAAGCCAATTTTATTGTATCTCCAGGACATGCTTCGCAACTTGTCTTCTTGTCTTCAGTAATCTGACGTTTGGCAGAACAATAAGCTTGAAGGAGACATTGTAGGGATGGATACCTTATCAAATTGGAAGTATTATCACCATCATATGGTCGTGCTACTAAGGCACCTCTTCACAATAATAATACTGTATCAGAAGTAGAAAAGTAATAGTTTTATATGTAAGTATTGATTTCAAATAATTCGACAATGATCAATCTAAGTAAAGCTTTCTACAAATCATTGAAAATCGCAGTGAGTAACTATATTTCAGATGCAGTTGAGATTAGGGGGATATTGAAATACATTCCTTAAAAGATACAGATGAATCTAAATTGTCGTAATATTTGATGTTAATTGCACCACCTTAATCGTACTAAATTACTTACTTACTCAATTGATCATTACAATTCTTCCGTCAGGATTACGATCTAGCTTCTTACACCACTTATGTCGTGTATGTTTTACATGTTTGTATTTTTATCCATAAGTGGCGGGACATGCAGTTTAAAGTCAATTCCGAACGACAGATTTTTGAAAAACTTTTAATGGTAATTTTTAATTACTCTCAGAGTTTTTCCAAAAATCTGATGAGAGGAAGTCGGAGAAGTTGGAGATGTCTGACCTGGGGTTAGAACCATGGTCTCACATCTAATAAGCCACCACACTACCTACTAGACTACGGAAACTTCAATCGTGGTAAGTGATATATTAAATTTCCTATAAAAATTAAATTTTCTTTTACTATGCTTTACATTAAAAAACCTCCTTTCATTGGTTTTATAAAAAATTTGTTCCTGAAATCAATTGCGAACATAAGAAATCTTCTTTATTAAACTGAAACTACACTTAACCACGGAACACAATACATTTGAAATTAAAACCAAAAAAATATTAAAACTAAGAATTAAATCGCTTAAGGTGCTACATTTTCACACTCACACTATAACACTTTTGTGACACACTCATATATACACAAGCACTTCAGCAAAATTAATATATTTGTGAATGGAGTAACAAACTCGACGCATCTTAATCCTCTTCTACATACGGTTTCTCATACATCCACATACCTACATGAACGTATATATACAGTGTTGAAGGAAATTATAGAAACTCGAGACCATGTGGAGATGAGTAATATAATTAACTATCTTTCTCTTCAAGGTCTTCCTTGGTATCACATACTTACATAATTGGTTACTACAACCCTTTATTAATTATAATTAAAATTTAGCTGCTCCCATACCTATATTGTGTTGTTTTATATGACCGACACTCAGAGTATGGCCCCTACTCATGCGGTGCATTTTTTTTGGAAATAGGAAAATAGGTTATGCTAAGGACGACAGACAATGTAGTGTTTGTAGACATTAGATTTGAATCTTTTTATGTTATTAGCGGCAGAGAAATCTCTGCTCGTAGGAAGTTCCTCATACGGATAGTGCGCCTAAGTAACGAAATCTGTATATAATTCAGTATGCGATCTACTAGCAAATCGACGACAAACGGATGAGCGCTGCGAATAAGACGTGAGCTATGATTGTTTATCTCGGTAAAGCAAAATCCGTAGCATCAACGATAGAACAGTGACACATAAGTCACATTGCAATGAATCAATAGACAGATACCCTGCCACCATTAATGAAGGTAATGACTTTCGCCCTATCTTGAACGCCGGTCACAAGTTTTATTCAATCCTTGGTCGAATATAAGTGGTATAAATAGTAAGGATATCATATGAAGTGAAGTATTTCTTGAACAGTCTTAGGGAAACAGAGGCACTTGAATTCTTCTAACGAAACTTGAAATGCTGAGCTGGTTCCAGGGAACATCACACTGTATTTTCATGCCCAGAACATCAAGAGCGTCTGATTGATTAATATTTACACCACCCGTAACTACAGATGAAATAAACAGCATATATAAGAGAAAGTCATCTAAAAAAATATTATTCTCATATTTCACTTTGTTCGAGATGTCTGAGCTGGAGCTTGAGCCGCGGGCACTCATCTAATAAAAAGTTGCATTAGAACTTAAACAAAATTGAAATAACTTCATTAATAAGTAGTTGTTATTATTTGTTACGTTTCTACCTTTTAAAAACGTTTAAAACATGAGCTCCTAGATTGCAAATAAAATAAAAATAAAATGGCGTTTATTATTAATTAAAATTCTTTATTATTCGCATAATTCTGAGTGCCATTGTTGACAACTTTATGCAAACCACAACAATTGCCTTTTTTGTTATTCCTCTGTTTACACCCTAACAATTACTAGACAATTGTTCGACAGATCTTTGTAACGGAGATCTTCAAACCACTATTACTTTCTTCAAACACATCGTATCTTCACACAAGACTGACTGAACTTTCACTCATTCAGTCGCCTTATTCGCTTTGTCTTTTATATGGCAACGTAAATAGTCTGATGAATGTTCTTGAAGGCGAATGTTCGTGACTTCGCCTTCTCGAAATCTCTATAAATGTAAACATCGTTGTTTACGTTTATTCTTGTAGTGTTGTTGTTGTATTTTTGTTTACTTGTTTACCATTTTATTTATGCTGGTGTTTGTTATTATATTAAGCAGTACGATAATTTGTAAACAAGTTCATTGTTTTGTTTTTGTAGCTTTTGTTTATAATTTTAATGTCAAGCGATATAAAAGCAAAAAACCAGTATCTCGAATCTAATAAGTAAATTCCATGTTGATAAGAGCAATTCATCAGGACACATATTTGGAAGCTGTAACGCATTCATGCATCCCAGAAGGAAAAACCTGGTTGACTTCGAATGCATATTGAAATTTGTCGGGGAAATTAGATTGGAGGAGCAGCACAAAGATTGAGGAGAGTCCAATGGATGGCATGGTCGCAATGCTATGATACCACTTCACAACAGTAATAACAATAAGATTCTGTAATTGAATTTAATCAATTCCAAAGACATTAAATTCTAAACAAAATTTTAAATTTAATTTGAATATCATGACCCAATGCATACGCTTTCACTGTAGTTTTTAAAAATCTCCTGCATTAGTTTTCAAATTAAAATTCATTAAAAATGGAAACTTTTTAAAGTTCATTCTTTAATTAAATAACTGATGATATTCCTTTTGTTTCGCTTGCATATAATTGTTGCGCATACTTTTTCATAGAATGCCAAAAGAGTTTTTGTATTTCATTTCAACGGCAATTAAATATGAACATATTTCGCAATACGTTTTGTGTGAAAAAAGAAGGATAAACTTTTGCGTTTTTGTTATTTTAAACGCCATATTAAAAATTCTATTTGATTACCAAATGAATGCATATTTCTTACCATCTGCTGCAGCTAGTATTACTCCTACTACAATTCATCAAATGCTTAATATGCAATAATGCAACTAGAGCTGCAGAACGGTAATAATAACAACAATACCATGAAATAGTTTTATTTTTTTTTTTTATTTTTTAATAAAATTTTTTCTCGCAATGTGTGAGTGAATATGTGTGTTTAGCTGTAGTTGTATATGTAATTTCATGAGCTCTTTATTTACCTTTTTAGAAATAGCACATGCTTTTGTTCTTTTTTTGCAAAGTTTTTCTTTATCTCCAACACGCTCATCAAACATATTTATATCCTCGTTCATGCTCACGTTCATGCTCATGAGCATTTATAATTTATCAAATTTAAGAAAAGAAAAAAGTTTATGAATTCAAAATTTATTCTTTATTAAAGATACTACAATTCAAGAAGTTGCAAAAGTTTTGCAAAAATGTAAAGCTGAGTTCAATAACAAGTTCAGAGAGAGATATCCGCGATGGTATTGTTACGAAAATTAAAAATCTATATACTGGTGTTTTGCTTTAACCAGTAACATTTAACATTAAAATTATAAACATAAGAAACAAAAACAAAACAATGCAGTAAACAAACCTGTTTACAAAATATTGTAGTGCTTAATATAACAACAAACACCAGCAAAAACATTCATCAGACTGTTTACTTTGCCATATAAAATTCAAGGCAAAGTAGGCGACTGAGTTAGTGAAGCCAGACTTGTGCCTAGATGCGGTGGGTTTGAAGAGAATAATCGTGGTTTGAAGATCTCCGTTACAAAGATCTGTCGAATAATTGCCTAGTAATTGTTATTGCTTATGCAAAGGGTATAAACAGAAAAATAACAAAGAAAAGCAATAGTTGTTGTTTACATCAAATTGTGAACAGTGGCACATAGAATTGTGGGAATAATAAAGAATTTTAATTAAAACTAAACACAAATTTATTTTCATTTTATTTGCAATTTACGAGCTCATATTTTAAATGTTTTTAATAAAGTAAATGAATATCATTGCTGAATGACACATAACACAAGTGTATTCTCTTTCCTTATATCATATCAAGCATAAACATCTACTGAAAGCCATAAAAGGGACATCCTGCATAATTATCGTTTATGCAGACGACGTAGCAGTATTAACAGTTTTTTTTATCGGAAATACTGGATGTGAGCTATTGCGATAACGGTTTATACTCTTTAGAAAACGTCGTCCAAACCTTCACTGACTAAGAAATAGATATATAGAGAGCAATCTGTATACTATATACGATTTCTAAAACAGTTTTCTATTAAAAATTCTCCCGAAAAAAGTACTACTTATCACTGAGCCCAAAATCCGCTGTATACAGCCTTAATGGACGAGAAGATTATGGTTTCTACTTTTATCAGACTTATCTTATTCATGTTGTGGTGGGAATCCTTTGGCCAAATATCCAATCTAAACATAACACGATGAAAAGATGCGATTGATTCATTATCGTGTTATTTTGTATACAACAGCTTTACTTTCTGCTTAGCATTGCAGAGAAAATGGAATCAGCGAACAGAATTACAATTCGCCTTGATGTGCATTAATAACGATTGTGGAAACATTTTAAGTATATTTTCAACTTAGCTATCTTAACTCTACCCTGCTGCCTTTAGATACAAAAAATGTTCTGATTCAACTTTTATTACTTCTAAGTTCCCCAGTTTGACTGCTTTTGCATGAGTTCACTTTCTATTTACAAGATCATCGAAAAACACGTGTATGCTAACCGCTCAGCAATATAAAGACTACAAATATCAATTGAAACATCAGCACAATTAATTTTTCCAATATTCTGCCAAACTGCATTATGGCAAATGCTGCTGCCACTTCTGCTTTATACTTCAAATACATCCATACATACATACATACGTGCCCTAGCGGTAACGAACACATACGGGATACCCTGTAATATAAAATGCTCAGCGTTGCTCCAATTGCAAACAAAGAAAACATTGTTAACTTAATAACGCGCATACAAGTACAGTAGTTTTCACAAATTCAAGGATAATGTCCAATGCAAACACATACACTGTGTTTTGTAAACATAAATATTGAATTATGTTCTTACAAAAGAAACACAAAGGAAAACAATTTAAAAAAATTTTTGCCTTGCTTCTTGAGATATTTATTTTCAAGAAATTAAAATCTTATCTGCAAATAAAGACAATTAAATTTAATATTGGATATGATTTGTTTCTTAAATTCTTATTCCATTAATATTTTACTGAAAATTGTGTCTTTTTGTCTGGATTGTTTTTCTTAAGCTTAAGGAAAACTGTGAGAATATTTGCAAATAATCTGATTTATCTGTCACCCAAAAACGCAAATGAAACATTTTCTTAAATTCGAAAGACAGACAGTATTACTGTATAAATAAAATCGCATGTAATATTTCTCCCTTAAGACATGTTCAATGCATACATACCCGCATATCAGAAATTTTTATTCTAGTAAAAATACCTATGAGATAAGAATGAAACACTGTGGGAAATTTGAATAAGTATTATGAGTTTTTCTAACAGCACTTTGCTGTTAATGTAGTACAATGCATGGGTGAGTATGTTTAACGGAAGGTTTTCACTTCTTTTGTTGTAATGGATGCAATTACGCAGCTTAAGAATAGAGAATCTGCAGGAATTGATAATTTTACCTGAAATTTTGATAGAACGAACCTTGATGATATTGCAAACGTACCTCCCTTTAGCCTTGATGCACGGACTACAATGTGCTGTAGTCTAGTAAATAGTGCGCTACTTAATTGGATATTAAAACCATTTAGTCAGGATTTCAACCTAGCTTAGCGCACCACCTATGTTTTGAGTGTTAATTTTATCCAAGAATATTAGGATCTAGAGTTTAACATAAATTCTGAACGCCTTATTTGAAAAACATTTCATGGCAATTTTTATTTACGTTCAAAGTTTTTGCCACAAGACTGCTGAAAGGAAGCCGCTGACAGAAATATTTTTTTTTATATTTCGTTCTATTCGAGATATGTGAGCTGAAGTTTGAACCACCAGTATTTGCCTACATTTTAATTGACTTAGAGTAGGCGTTCGATACCATAAACTAAAATTAGATTTGGTAGTCGCCGTAGCCTAGTAGGCAGGGTGTCGGCTTATTAGACGTAAGGCCATAGTTCAAACCCCAGGTCAGACATCAAAACGAAATTATGAAAAAATATTTCTTCGACAACTTCCTCTCAGCAGATTTCTGGCAAAAACTCTGAGAACAAATATAATTGCCATGAAAAGTTTCACAAAAATCTGTCGTTCGGCGTCGACTTTTCACTGTAGGTCCCGCCACTCATGTATAAAATTAACGCACACAACATAAGTAGTGTGAGAAGCTAGGCCGTAATACTGACTGAAGGTTTGTAATGAGTAATTATGTATGTATGTAACCTCTGACAAACAAACACTGAATTGATCTGAAGGAAGGGATATTCTACTAATTGGACGTATATCTTCTCTGATAGAGATGCCCAAACAGCAGTCTTGTAATTTTCGAACACAACCTTAAGGTTTAAACAGGTTAGTATCAAAATCTTCTCACTTTGATCAAAATTGTGGTTCAATTTCATTATCATAGGTAAATCCCGAATATTTCTGTAGCAATTGAACTCGCCAGAGCAAGTAGACATAAGGCAATACGTGGCCTACATTGGAGTGGGAACGTACTAATTAACTATTTAAACTGGATCGTCACTTTATTAAGGAATATTTCTATCTCTTAATTTGAATAAAACAAAGTATGTTTGGCGCATAAATCAGGCTGAATTTAACTGATCACATGCGGTTTATTCGCGTACACCTACGACCTAAGAATACCTAACAGAAACTGTCTAACGGGATCATATCGCACGATCTCAATAGCCAAATCACATTACCAGAAATGAGATGACCGCGCCCTCAAATTGTTCGTGCAGAATATCCAATGTGGCATTAATTCTGTGGCGTAATATATCGTACTCCTGTTAAAACCACACGTTTCTGGTATAAAAATCATTCAGTTCAGACCAAAAGATGTTACTAACCCTCTATCTATAGTGCACGTCATTCAAGGTGTTGGAGTGTCCATCCTTGTTCTCAAAAACATGTGGACCGACGACGCTGCCTGCCCAAAATCTGCACCGAACACTAACTATTTCGGAACGCATCACTCATTTCATTGACATCGTTTCAAATTCAACAATTTTGTTTGTTAAGACATCCATTAATACTGAAATGGAACTCATAGATAAAAATATTTTTTTGATGAAAATTAGGGTAATTTGCCAACTGCTACAGAGCACCTTCATCGAACTCAAGCCGTTGTCTATGCTCGTTTACCTTCAATCGGTGTTGATTTGGCAAAACAGACTGAATAAATGACAACTAATTTAACGCAGTCAGCTTCAACAATATAGTCATTATTAACATTACATGTTATTGCATAATGGATAGGATAGAAAGGACAGTTATTGTGTTTTCTTTATTATCTGTTCTTTTGGTATAGAGTGTACTCAATTTACCCACAAAAATAAACTGCGATAGCGAATACAAAATTTCTTATCCTTGACACAAAATAGTGACATTAACGACGTTCAAAAAATCTTTTTCTTTACTTAACATTCCTATCTTATTTATCCGCTTTTTCTGCTGTTGCGTTACATCTTAAATACCCTACAAGCAGCCATAGTGTAATGTTTATAAAAATTCATACATAATTGGTGATTACAACACTTCTGTCAAGTTTACGACCTAGTTGCTCACACCATCATATGTTGTGTGCATTATACATTAGTGGCGGGACATACAGTTTTAAACTATTACGCCCTTTTTGGAAAAGTGAGCTGAAAATCTTTCAGCTTTTAATGATCCCAATAATTTTGTCGCTGTAGATAAGCGACTAATTAAATTTTATGGTCTTTATAAATTTCGTGGTCCACCGAAATCGAATTGGCAGTTTTAGATTCAAGTACATGCTACGTGCTTAGCAACTACTTACAGCCGTATTTGGGAAAACCTGTATCCGGGAAAGCAGAGAGGAATCAAAGAGAGAGAATTGTTATTGACATTATCGATGTTCTATTCAGGTCAGCTGAGGTTTGAGTGGTAGCTCTGATTTCACAAAGCGCACTTGAGCACGCATAGCGGCCCGTTGCGATGCCACGGGTGAACGCAGTGCCTGTACTGACCAAGTTCCACCAAAATCAGGGAAGAGGAAGAAGTTGGTCAGCGTAAGTGCTGCACTATGATGTTCTATTGCAACGGGAAACTTTTTTACCTCACATGACGTTGCCAACAAATTTTTCTAACGAAATATAACAATAGTTTTTACAATCAGGCTTCAGCCATTACTCAATTGAGCGTGTTACTGATACAAGTGACAATAAGCTGACCAATCTAAACAATTGGTAACTTATAAATCGCCACAAAGCAAGGGTGCTAGATATCAAAATGTTACCATTTAGAAAAAAAAAATAAAACCATGCTGCATGCACATCATGTTAAAAATTTTGGCGCACATTTCATAAAAGTGATGATAAAATGCAATAATATAAAATAATTTTATTAAAATTAATTTGAAACAAATAAAAATATTTAAATTTTTTAACAAAATCTATAAATAATTGCGAAAATTCTACTCTATATCAAAAGTGATACATAAGCTAGAATTATGAAGTCTTTTTAAGGCTCGATCTACGGCTGAAGTCGATTCCAAAGAAAATAAAAAATCAGGTGGAGGAATTTTTTTTATTTTTATTGATTTCCAACAATATGTAAACAAAAAAAATGACTCCGAACGACAGATTTTTGAGAAACTTTTCATGGCAATTTTATTTACTCTCAGAGTTTTTGCCAGAAATCTGCTAAGAGGAAGTCGCAGAAGAAATACTTTTTGTATTTTATTTTGATGTCTAGCCTGGGGCTCGAACCCTGGCTTATCCTCTAATAAGCCAACACACTACCTACTAGACCACGGCGATTATATAATCACATATAATGTCATAATAGAAAAAAGAAAGTGGGAATTATTACTAAAAAATAATTCTCGACGAGAAAAATTGGTCTTTAACATGTTAATCGCCATGCCAGTCATATGTTTCTGACGCTAAGAGTTCTACGTGAGCCATATCAGACATACATATATGTTTGACGTACGAGATTTGGTAGAAGGCCACGTGAAACACAGATCTTCGACGTAAACGACGCTGAGTTCAAAACAACAAGTTAATATTTGTTGTATATTGTTTGCATGCGTCAGACATATAAGACTGGCAGGGCTTGTCGAGAAAACACGTTCTAATATAGAGCCATGTCAGTCATATATGTGTGACATAAAAAATATTGTTTTTCTGGAAATTTTGGCAAACAAAAATTTTTTTCTGTGATACATTAAGTTTCTTTAATACATTTTTAACTAAATTATCTAATAAAGTTACCATGGCCCATGTGAAAATTTTTCTGATTATATTTCTTTCTTTTTTCTTTCCTATATTCCAACACAATGCACAGCATTAATATAGGTCATCTCCTGAGCGTTGGTCTAAAAAATAAGGAAACAAATATTTAGTGCTTGTAGTTAATATAGGGTGTTGTTAATTTGCGATACTTTTTTTCTTAAATATAAAAAATTAAACTTATATTTGGCTTCTTAGTTACATCAACCAAAAAATAAATAGAATGAGAAAAAAACACTCAACGAAAACAAAGTAAATAAATTACTGAACGTCTTACTCATATTATATTTATAAAAAAAAAAAATTTCCTTATATTGTATAAAACGTTTACATTTATGTAAAGAAATCCACACACACTGGTATACATACACCAACAACAGGTCTATGCTTAAATGAGTTTAAATACAGAATGCTACACATATGTATATTAACAGTTACTGAGATTGCATGTGTATGTATGTATGTGTGTATGTATATAAGTAAATATTTTTTAAATATACTGTATAGGTGTTAAAAAATTTTAATATTAACAAAGAAGAGTGGGTATAACATTATTTTAAACAACGAAAAAAGAATCCCATACACCTCTCGCCACTAGCACTTAAAAACGAAATAGACTGAAAGTATTTATTAACGCAAATAATACAATAAGATTTGAATACCTAGCACTCAGGAGGCTGTTGACATGCAACATTCTTTACAAAGTTTACAAACACACATCCACATGCATGTTACTACAAGTAAACTTAAATGTTTTACATGTTTTTCTTGTCTTCATTTATTTTCATTTACACCTTAAACTGTTTGCAAAATTTTAGTGCTCATTGCTTTCATTTGGATGCGTTTGTGTGACTGAGTTTTAATAAATTGATGGCAATCCAAGAGAACATTCTTTACATTTACTTTTAAACGAGGTTAGCTGTGTATAGCATGTACTATAAGCGAAAGTGAAAAAAAAATCTAATTATAAACAGAAAAATAACAAAGAAAAGCAATAGTTGTTGTTTACATCAAATTGTGAACAGTGGCACATAGAATTGTGGGAATAATAAAGAATTTTAATTAAAACTAAACACAAATTTATTTTCATTTTATTTGCAATTTACGAGCTCATATTTTAAATGTTTTTAATAAAGTAAATGAATATCATTGCTGAATGACACATAACACAAGTGTATTCTCTTTCCTTATATCATATCAAGCATAAACATCTACTGAAAGCCATAAAAGGGACATCCTGCATAATTATCGTTTATGCAGACGACGTAGCAGTATTAACAGTTTTTTTTTATCGGAAATACTGGATGTGAGCTATTGCGATAACGGTTTATACTCTTTACAAAACGTCGTCCAAACCTTCACTGACTAAGAAATAGATATATAGAGAGCAATCTGTATACTATATACGATTTCTAAAGCAGTTTTCTATTAAAAATTCTCCCGAAAAAAGTACTACTTATCACTGAGCCCAAAATCCGCTGTATACAGCCTTAATGGACGAGAAGATTATGGTTTCTACTTTTACCAGACTTATCTTATTCATGTTGTGGTGGGAATCCTTTGGCCAAATATCCAATCTAAACATAACACGATGAAAAGATGCGATTGATTCGTTATCGTGTTATTTTGTATACAACAGCTTTACTTTCTGCTTAGCATTGCAGAGAAAATGGAATCAGCGAACAGAATCACAATTCGCCTTGATGTGCATTAATAACGATTGTGGAAACATTTTAAGTATATTTTCAACTTAGCTATCTTAACTCTACCCTGCTGCCTTTAGATACAAAAAATGTTCTGATTCAACTTTTATTACTTCTAAGTTCCCCAGTTTGACTGCTTTTGCATGAGTTCACTTTCTATTTACAATTTACTCATTGCTTTCATTTGGATGCGTTTGTGTGACTGAGTTTTAATAAATTGATGGCAATCCAAGAGAACATTTTTTACATTTACTTTTAAACGAGGTTAGCTGTGTATAGCATGTCCTATAAGCGAAAGTGAATTACCGGTGTATTTAGATATTTACAAGTCAGGTGTAAAAAAAATCTAATTTAATTAATGAATAGAGTTTTAATTAGAGAATATAATGAAAACGATATTTAAACAAGTAAGAGTATTAGGAACTAATGTGCCGTGTATAGAAATCATTGTCAGTACGCTGCGAGGTGTAAAATGATTAATGAAGGGCATGCGGTGAAGACATCGAAACAATGGAACGCTTCTCGTGTCATGGCCCAGCTTTCGTGAGACCGAGATCGCAATATTTTGGGGATGACAGTATACCAAACAATTCGTTTCAGCGGAGCGAACTGGAAGCAGTTAAGAAAGTTTATATACATATAATAAGTTTATATACGTATTATAAGTACAGACACCCTATAGAAAGTAAGGTGGTATTGTTAATAGTGAGCACATGGTGGCTTATCTACGTAGTATGACAAATACTATGAGACTAAATAATTGCCATTAAAAAGCTTCCAAACCTGTGACATTTGATTCGACATTATACCTGTAATGGATAAAATTAACGCACACAACATGGTGTGGGTTGTTTCCTGGCTAAAGCATTGTATGTTGAAAGGAATGGCTGTTAAGACTAAATCCAATCAAATCTGGTGAGAGTTAAATTTCTCTTAACTTGCTACTCCTAGTAACAACGGCGTAGTATTAACACTATCTGATAAAACAAAAAGCCTGGTAACTTCATTGGACAGCAAACTAAACTTTAACTTTAAGTTTAATATGCAGTCTATAATCATAATAAGGTGGGAACGGATCTTTGTTGCTGCCTTAAATTAATATAAAAAAGTGATCAAAATTTTGTTTCAAACGTATAATAAGAATACTGGCTATCAAAATAACAGGTACACTTTAAATTAAACCAACTAAAACGCTCTTCACTATTCTTACTGCCACCAGACATATTAACGAAATAAGCAGCTGCATATAGTAGTACAGCAATGGAGCTAAATATAGTTACGAAAATGGAAATGGTGTTGCATTAACATTAAAATGATAAACGAAAATGAGATAAATAAGTACAGTAATCCTTCGATTTACGTCGAATCGATTAACGTTGTTTCGATTTACGTCGTCAAATTTTTTGTTTCCTTTAACATCAATATGCGTCGTCGTTCGATTTACGTCGCCTATTTTTGGAACCAACTGCGACGTAAATCGAGGGATTAGTGTAACTTTTTTAAGTTCCTTTATTAAAAACATACTGCTTTGTAGTATGAGCAATATGGAATTCGATTTACGTCGTTTCGATTTACGTCGCCTTTTTTTGGAACCAACTGCGACGTAAATCGTGGGATTACTGTAAACAAGAGCAACAACAGATATTACGAGAATAAATGGAAACAAACCCACAAACAACAATGATACAACGATATCGAGAACGCGAAGTCATTCTCTTTCAAGAGCATCTATCAGACTGTTTGCCCTGAAATATAAAAGGCAAGACAAATCAGGCAACGGAGTCCGTAAAAGTTCAGACAGTCTTCTGTGAAGACGCGTTGCGTGAGAAGAGAATATTTGTGGTTTGAAAATCTTCGCTATAAAGGTCGGTCGAACAATTGTTATTGTTTACGTAAACGAGGGTAAGTAGAATAAGAAACAAAGCAATTGTTGTTGTTTACATCAAGTTCTGAACAGTGGCACACAGAATTGTGCGAACAATAAAGAAATTAATTAAAACTGAACACAAATGTATTTTTATTTTTATTGCATTCTAAGAGCTCATATTTCAAACGTTTTTAAAAGCTAAAAACGTAACAATATCTTGAAATAATTGTTCTGAAAAATCTTAGGTACTGTTGATTTGGCTATCCTCGTCTATTATACCATATTTGAACCTGCTTTTTGGTCATTGTTTTATATCAACAATACCAAATAGATATTCCATTATGACAATAGCCTATTTATACCTCCACATTACCTAAATATCCGATAAATGATTAAGATCACATGACATCGTAGGATGTGAAATTTTTCCAATCAGTTTAATCTTAGGTTGAATGTATCTCCATCATATCGAAGATTATACTACAATGTCGCTTAAGTCAAATTCATAACTGCTGCAGAAGTTATGTTGGAAAGGAAAGAAGACATATGGTTGAGCAGAGAAAAGTCGCCGTTGTCTAGCAGGTAGTGTGTTGGCTTATTAGACTTGAGCACTGTTTAAACCCAAATATGAAAAATATTTCTTCGGTGAATTCTTCTCAGCAGGTTTCTGGCAGAAATAATGAATAAAACCATGAAAAGTTTCTAAAAATCTGCCGTTCGAATTCCAATTTAAACTGTAGGTCCAGCCACTCATGTATAAAATTAACACACACAACATAAGTGGCGTGAAGGGTTGTAATGACCAATTATGTATGTAATGCCAAGAATACAGCAAGTGGACTAATGCTACTAATGAAATTTGGCCTCTTTATACAATGACCGCAATATATGGAGTTTTACTGAGGCAATCAAAATTGAAAGCCGCCGAGATGTAGTAGTAGGCGAAAGCCAATAATTGAAATCCCATCTCAAACAGCACGAACATAACGAAATATATAAAAAAATTTCTTTTGATGACTGTTGTCAGCAGTTTTCTGGTAAAAATTCCGAATTTAATTAATATTGCCATAAAAGTTTCTCAAATCTGTTGTTCGGAGTCGAACTTAAATTGTAAGTCCGACCACTCATAGCTAAAATTAGCACTTAGAACATGATTACATAGAATTTAAATTGGAATTTAAAATAGCAATACCTCTAAAGGATACCAACTAGTGACATTAGTGTCCTACTATTTTAAAAAATGTACGTAAAAAAGTTACAGAAAGTCCAAGAATCGTTGAGGTATTAAAGAAAAAATTAGTTTTTCATGTTGTTCTGTTTTTTTAAAGATTGAAACTTCTAAAAATACTTAGAAAGTATCTAAAAACGTAATTTAAAGTTTTATGTTGTAATCTCTTTCTTTCTTGACATTATCATGGGCTATGAAGTATTACTTTAGGGTGACCAATAAAATAATACTTTGACAGAAAAAGAAGTATCATTTACAAAGTTTGTTTAAATAAAACACACTGGAAAATATTTGGCTTTCGAATCTTATCATGCATCACCATATCAGTGTTATAACTACAAGTACGTTTGACAACGTAAATAAATACCCTACGAAATGTCAAATTCAAATGCATAAATATTTGCTTCCCCCTTTCTTCCATGCGGCATTTGCTGACATTTTATGCATTTTGTTGATAAATGTTAGCCAACATACGAAATTATATTCCAATATATATATATTCCATGTTTGCTGCAAAACTTACTGTGTGTGGTTGGATTCTAATATAGTCCCCTTAGTTCTTAAATTATAAATTTTGTTAAAGCATTAGCTTAAGTAGAGAATGAATAGAGAAATAAAAGTAAACAAGTGTATACGCCAAGTAAGGCAAGGAAAATTGTGTACCGTCTTCAACTTCAAAGTCAAGCAAAAGAAAATGCTTTTAACATTATTAAACTGCTGATGTCTCACTTGTGTAAATACGAATATGCACTCAAGACAAATACAACGAAAAACAAAACTACATACAATAGGGTGCAATATGCAGTTGTAAGAAAAAATTAATGAAAATCTATAGTCAGGCAATTATTGCCTGCAGTGTTCCAAGAGAGAGAGATGGGTTATACTCTAAAACAGCAAAAAAAAACTATACGTTTCCGTATAGATCCTGGTGCTTTATTTTTACATCACTTAACATTAAAATTATAAACAAAAGCTACAAAAACGAAAAAATGCAGTAAACAAACCTGCTTACAAATTACAGTACTGCTTAATATAACAACAAACACCAGCATAAAAAAATGGTAAACATTACTTGTTTAAAATAATACACCAACAACACTACAATAATAAATGTAAACAACGATGTTTACATTTATAGATGTTTAAACAACGATGTTTACATTTATAGATGTTTACATTTATAGAGCTTTCGAGAAGACGAAGTCATGAACATTCGCCTTCAAGAACATTCATCAGACTGTTTACTTTGCCATATAAAAGGCAAAGCAGGCCAGTGATTTAGTGATGATCAGTGAGTCTTGTAGGAAGTTGCGGTGTGTTTGAAGAGAGTAATCGATACAAAGATCTGTCGAACAATTGCTTAGTAATTGTTATTGTTTACGCAAAGGTGTAAACAGAGGAATACCAAACATAGCAATTGTTGTTGTTTACATAAAGTTGTGAACAGTGACAAACGGAATTGTGCGAATAATAAAGAATTTGAATTAAAACTAAACACAAATTTATTTTTATTTTATTTGCAATCTACGAGCTTATATATTAAATATTTTTTAAAAGGTAAAAACGTAACAATATTTTTTTGTATTTCGTTTTGTTGGACATGTGCTCTAATCTATGGTTTGAAAGCCGGAATCCACACAACACCTACTAGACTTTTTATTTCTATTAAATAACAATTGAGGTAAGAGTGGCAGCCGACTTAATTATTCAGCAAGAGAGTGAATCGGACATTCAAGAAATTATCGGCAGATTGGATGAAAAATTCCTAAACACAATAATTTTCGATTTACACAGACTGGACCCTCTATAAATAGGGAGTATTTCAGTCTGTTAAACACTGCAATTAAAAGGAAGTCTGCTTTATGTACACTGTACAAAATCGGTTGAAAATATTTCAAAACCAACATCCTTCATTTTACGCTTGAAACGAACGTACTATAAAACAAATACTGCTAAACATCCGACATTCTTTTAGCAGATCAAATCAATCTATGAACTAGCAAGAGCTGTAGAACTACTCTACAGGAAAATTGCAGAGTTTGCCGCCAATCTCTTAGATCCAAAATTCCAGGGTGATAAGTCCAGATCACAGCGCTTATTGGTTTAGTACTTATGCAACCGATAATACCTACCACTTTCTGTGCTCTATCGTCGATATGCATGTTGTCTTCTTCAAAGCAGGACACCATTTCAGGATCCAATATATATATCTAGTGTGCAATATAGATAGGTAGGCTGACATATATTTGTCATTGTGATAACACAGTTATCCCGTTTGCCCTAATCAATTCAGAGCTGGCAGTTCATTTATATTCATAAGCTGTAAGCATGGTTCTGAAGGCACTTTGAAAAATTCCATCACCCACTGTTTCATTCAGCTCCGAATCGGGTCGTTGATAATACAATATTCCTAAAAAGTAGAACGATAAGTAATAAAAATATAGTCTGGTTGTTAAATAATGTGCACCCATTCCGAGTTTAGTCGTTAATAAGCTGACGTACCCCTTAACATCAAGGATCGATATAGGAAATGAGCACTGAACATGATACGTGATAAATAGAAACACAAACTTACTTCTTTATCAAATGTTCGTCGACAAGTCCAAGCTTTATCTCAGTGAATACCCAGGTTAATGGGAATCGTTCTAAAGTCTGTTTAAAGAATTTTGAAGTCAAGGCTTCTCTAAACTAAGTCTAGTGTTTCTGAATTTCTGACAACTGGATACGGAGTTTTTATTCCGAAAACCACAGAGAATACCCACAGATCGTATTTAAGTTACCAGTGACACGAATCTTGGGTGTGAATGGACGCTTAATGAAACAATCCGAGGGTATGCAGATGACATTTACAGTAGGTAACTCAAGGGGATGTAATTCAAGAATTTAAAGATCCATGATTACTGGTCACGTGAGAATTGTTGGCAGATTGGAGAGGAGCTACTAGATTACTGGTAGGCCCAGAATCATTCTGTGAGAATGCGTGTATGGTAACGTATATTGAACAAAAGTTAATATAAAGAGAGGCGATGTCTCCTCTCAAAACATATGAGGTTAGCAAACGGCCTTTTGATAGGGCACTGCAGAATTAAAAAACATATGTTTTGAAGGTGGACCGTTTTGAAACAATATTAATATTCTAGAAATATGAGAATGAATCACATTAACACGTACTTAACTTTACGTACTTTAGCATTAACACGTAGCGAAACAATTTTTTGTTCTGTTTATCTCTAACAAGAGCCATGTATGTTAGATATTGTGTAAGATTTCATCGAATCTTATAATTGTTTTAGTAGCTGCTTTAGAAAACTCTCCAAGTTATCTGTGTATATACAAGTAATTCTTTTGATTTGTTTTCTTATGAAAAGGCTTTAAGGTTCTGTATAACATGGGATATTTTGCAAAAACAAAAGTTAGTAAAATGGATTAAAATTAGCTTATAATGACGACCAAAGTGAAAACATCATGCGAAAGTGAATAGGACGATGATGGTAAAAGACTTCAAGTTAAAATAGCAGATTAAGAAAACAAAAATTTTCAAAGCTTTTATCGGCGAGTATGAGTATGTGTAAAATTCAAATTTATTGCTTTCAATTTAAATTTTATTTTACAAGGGAATAAATACGACTTTTTTATTTTATTACAGCACTTAATATTATGGCAAGAAACTTCTGAGATATATAGGTAATAGAACCAATTCGCATGACACTTATCGAAATACATTTAATGGCTCAACTCATTTACAATATTTATGTCGTGCTTTCTTAAGCAAATTTTTCTTCTACCGAAAGACAAGAACCCACAAAATTTATAATACATGCCACTATAGCTGCTTTAAAAATGTACACAAGGAATACTTCCAAATAGAAAATAGTCAAATAGAAGAGGATAACGTAACTTAACGATACGTAACATAAAATGTAGCACATAAATCTTTATTACGTTTATACGATCGTCTATTCATTCATTCCTTCATTCATTTGTTATGCTGCTTAAAACGCAAAGTGTATGTATAGATGTGAATGCAAATACGAAATTTACCAGCTCATAAGTCAAAGCTTTGACAGTTTTCTCTTGTTATCATATTAGCATTTCTATTCTATTCATATTCCATTCTATTTCACGACTTTTACACTCAACCACTTCTCCATATCTACAGCCATAAATGATGGAAAGCAGGCGGACATACATGACATACATACACTTATTATGTCATCAGCATCTTCAAATATCGTCCATATGGAATACTGCAGACAGTTTATCTTTTCTTGTTCTTCTTTTAGTTTTAGTGGGTTTGTTTTAAGGGTTAAATAAACATAAAGTTGTCTAAAGGCACACACTTAAATGAGTATAAAATAACATACTGTAGGCTGGAATCAATATAGCGAACGAAGTGAAAAAATAAGCAAGCAAATCTTAAAGATGAAATAAAATCGAATAAGTCGCTAATTTTGCAACAAAAGTTTAAGAGATTAAGGCAAACATAAAACAAACAAAAAAAAAATAATAATAGCAGTTCCTACACTCACGCCTGCGTCTATAAAAGGACATAAAAGGCTGTTTCATAGCTATCTGGTACTATCGATATTGATAATTATGGTTTGTCCGTTGAGAATGTCAAACTGTGTTGATACTTCTGTTCGGTAAGATCTTCGTATGTAATCTTGACTGATAAGCAAAGTAAATCAGGTCGCGAAGTCAATAAAGACAGTTCTTAAATGTTTTTTCTTATATTTTAAGATCAGAGCCAATTGTCTCCAGGGGGCACTATATTCACAACTAGGTAGTCGAAAATTTCCGAGCAATCAATCCAGCTGTCACAGTTTGAAAAGCCTTTTAAAATGTAAAAAGTTGCAACCTTATTACTTTTGCAGCGAAAAGTTACTAAAGTACTGCTAACATATTCCATAGTGCACACATATTTGCTCTAACTGAGGATAATATAACTCTCTTCTTAGTAGGTGTTTCCTTCTGAAAAACATTAACACCACGCAGATTCCAAATATGTGTTGTGGTGATACGTCTTCCTTTGCATTTATCTACTGTGATTGATCAGAAGATCACTTAGTATTTTCATTATAATTTTTTTTCTTGTTTAACGACTAAAAGTTTAGATTTTCTTTATCTCTTTCTGTCTGCCCTTTTGACGAGATTAGACAAAAGTTCGCCATAGTCTAGTAGGCAGTGTATTGGCTTATTAAATAAGAGCCTGGGGTTCCAGGTCCAATAACATCCTAACTAACGTCGACTCCTAACAACCGCTTTGAGAAACTTTTCATGGTAATTTTATTTACTTTTAAAGTTTTTGCCAGAAGACTGCTGAGAGAAAGTCGCAGAAATATTTTTTTATAATACTTCGTTTTGCTTGAGATGTCTGACCTGGGATTTGAACCACGGGCTTTCATCTCCTAAGTGACGGAGTTATTTCTGCCACCGATAAAAAAAACATAAAATGTTTGCAAAAACAATCATTCAGGACAATCTGAAGGACTTTTGAAACGAAAATAAAATTCCAAAAAATTGTTGTCATACAAAAAAGGTAAAATTAAATCAAAATCAACGTTATAAAAATCAACAGTGACGTGTTAAACTGAAGCATAAATGGTTGTGATAGAAAAAATTCAAAATTCTTTGAACATGCGTTGGTACTCTGCAAATTGTAAACGTAAAACTTGGAGGCAGAATCGAGAAATGAGAGTATGTGTGTGCGTTCTGTTAGGGCTACATACCGGGCACTACGCCCATTTTATGATCGCCGTAATCGTGCTACCGAGAGAACTATTCGCAAAGTGATGGATAAGTTGGATTGACAAACACCCGTACGTTGACAAAACGAAAGATCTGCCAAATACATCGCCGCTGTCCCGTGGGGGTGTACTGGAGAATACTAGGCAGTCGATTTTACGTCAAGAATTCGACTTTTCGCAGTTCATAACAAAGAAAAGTTTGAGACGTGATTTTGGCTATACTCTAACAAAATTAAACTGACGTAGGACCAGAAGGTAAACTACCATGACAAAGACATGTGTTCGCTGTACGAGCTCCGGAGTTTTGGGGTCCGATCTGAATCAATAGGTACATAAACAAACATAATTATAGAATTTGTGATGATAGCAAACCACACGAGTTCAAAGAGAGTCCATTGGATACTGTGTGGGCGGATTTATATATTTCTTTACGAATGATTTGCTATTGTTATATATCGATATATTCGTATTTTTTATGATGAAAAATCGTCAAACACTGTTTAGAATGTCAAACACGATAAATCCAAAACATTTCTCTGACATCTATAACTAACTTACGTACTTATTTGATCATGACAACTCTTCATTCAGTGTTCTAATTTTACCCATGAGTGGCGAAACCCACGGTTTATTTACTACAAACCTTTAGTCAGTATTACAATTTAGCTTCTCACACTATCCGTATTGTGCGTGTTAATTTTATCTCCATAAACGGCAGGAGCTACTGTTTCAAATCGACTCCCACCGAGCAATTTTATTTCCTCTCATAGTTTTTGCTAGAAGACTTTTGAGGGGGAGTTGCCGAAAGGAATATTTTTTTATTTCTTTGAATTTCGTTATCTAGGCCGGGGTTTGAATCGCCGGCTTCCGTCTAATAACCAAACACTCTACACAATACTTATAAAAATTGTATTATCATATGGTTGCCGATACAAAGTCGACTACAATGGAATTTTAAGTAGACCTATAAGATAGCTTTCCTCAAGAGAGGATGGAACATATTTTTGCGTTCTGAGCTTCTAAAACCGTTTAAAATAAGAGGTCGTAGATTGAAAATAAAATAAAAATTAATTCTGTAGGTCAAAAACTTGATGTTAACAACAACAATTGATTTGTTTGTTATACTTCTTTGCACTCTTTTGCGTAAACAATAACAATTGTTCGACAGATCTTTATAACGGAGAACCTCAAACAACGATTATTCTCTTCACACGCAACGCGTCTTCACACAAGATTGACTGAATTATTACTGACTCCGTTGCCTGCTTTGCCTTGCCTTTTATATGGCGACGTAAATAGTCTGATGAATGATCTTGAAGTCGAATGTTCGTGGCTTCGCCTCCTCGAGATCTCCATAAATGTAAACATCGTTGCTTCATTGTTGTTTGTGTATTTTGTTTACATTGTTTGTTGTTGCATTTGTGTTTGCTTGTTTATCCCCTTTTCATACTGGTGTTTTCGCATATTTTTGTTTACTTGTTTATAATGTAAACAACTTAATTTTTTGTTTGTTTTTGTAGCTTTTGTTTATCATTTTAATATTAAACCATGTAGCACCATTTCCATTTTCGTAACAATATCATAAGTCCTAAAAGGTATATTTGGCATTGCTGTAGTCGGTCCTAAAGGTTTATAGAATTATAGGTGAATAATCCGATGATTTTACAAAATTTTTGTAAAAGTATGCAATGCAGATATTAATTGGTTTTTACACCGGTCACTAAATAAATTATGTTTTATACCCAAATTGTACTCAAAACAGGAGTTGTGGAAACCTTTCTTGATATCTTAGGTTAACAACATCTTTAATTTTGGATCCCTATTTAATCAGACCAGTTTTGAACTCCTCAGGACCTACGATATATTTATACCTTAAACTTCAATACAAGGATGAGCACATGTGCAGTTTCTCTCTATTTAAGTTAGGTTAGGTGGCGTAACCCCTCGAAGAACGAGGTCCAATAAGGCTACCATTTATGCACATTGTAATCTCTCCAATAATTCTAGAGAAAACCATTCCGATTCCAAAATAAATATGTACTGCTATTGCAGCATTCTTTATATTAGGGAGTTCGATCAACGGTGTCAGAAAATGAAAGGTTAGAAGAAACCGTCTCTCCATGACAAGAGCAGGACACTGATACATGAAGTGAAAGACAGTCTCTTCTTCCTCCTCAGACCCACAGCTCCTGCAAAAGTCATTAGTTGCAATACAAAGTCTTTCGGCATGACTACCAAAGGGACAGTAGCCCGTAAGAATATTCCAATTTAGTCAAGTAAATATATTTTGGGACGAAATCTGAATGAATAGTTTGGCTTTAATCATGCCCCATGCTTTTAGTTGACTATCTCGCATTGTGCTATATCTTCGATCAAAAATAGTGTACAACAGACGAAAATAGAAGTACTCTATGGGTATGATTTGAGGGCGGGTGAACGTTAGATCATCTATTGGCCTATGTTGCCAGCCTCCAGATGCTCCTCGAGTAAGTGCTACAATTGTAAGAAGAACGAGCAACATTGCAATGGGATTTGAATATGTGAATAACAAAATATTTCAAATTCCAAGCAGTAATTATAATGTAATTACCCGTAAGTTATGAGCAAAAATTGTGCTTTTGTCAGCAGATCAGTAAGAAAGACTCTACAACATTTCAGGAACCAGCTGCTAGCAATCTGTGTGAAAATTGGTAAAAATTTTTCATCCCAAACTACTAAAGGCAGTTTGTTCTGTTCCAAGTAGTACCATCTTTGGCGATAAACATCCTGTTGTCATGTTTGTTGCTGCCAATACTTTCTCCAGTTCATAAGACGAGCTTCTATTTACTTCTTCTTCAAAGTCTTTAGCAGCAGAAATATTATATATTTTAATTAATATATAATCCGTCAGTACTACCTTTCGTTATAAATTGGAAATGTCTGACCTGAGGTTTGAACTTTGGTCTGACGTCTAATAAGGTAACATGCTACATACTAGACTACGACTACTTCAATCAATATGAAGAACATATAAGGACAGATAATTCAACCCTTTCACTTTCATTCAACACTTAACTTTCAATTGCTTCTCAAATACCACAAATAATGTATTATTTACGATAAAACTTCACAAAATCTTTGAAAACTTAAAAAAATTGCATACACAACACCAAAAAATCTCTAGGAAAGTCGTACGTGTCAAAAATGATACATAAGCCAGAATTATGAAGTTTTTGCATTTTGTAACCCCTGTTTAAATTTTTTTTTATTTGCTTTATTTGGTTTAAAATAATGGCAATAACAATACTAACGAATTATAAAAATATCAAGCCTCTAACTTTTTCTGAATTAAAGTTAAAAAATTTAAATGTATCATTTTTGATAAAAAGCTCGATCTACGGTTAACAAAATGCATATGCTTAGGGGAATCGTGCGTTCGCTTAATATTTCAATGTTCATCAATTGTTTTATAATATTTCGTATGTGTGTCTGTATGTGTGTAATTATTTTCTCTTTAACTCACGATTAAGTGTGACTCGACGTTCTACATGCGTTTATTATTGTTATTCATGTTGTTGTTGCATGATGTTCTTAGTATTATTTATAACTAAAATAACTAAAATTCTCTCTCAACACCAACACATACGCATAAACATCTAAGCAAGGTTAATAGGAAATGAAAGAAATGCGAAAAAAGAAGCAAACTGAGCACAAAACAATGCCCACATGTAAATAGAGAGATTTTTGTAAAATCAGATACATATACATACATATAAAGTGATATAAATTAATTGAAGAAAAGGGTTGTTATTGTTCTCTTGATGGTTTGGTGTCTGTTGGTGTCGTTGCTATTGTTATTGACAGCATAACGACGCTTTATGGCGAATGAAAGATGATTGCGAGGGAGAGAATTAATGAATGAATGAATGAGTGAATGTATGCTATGGATTGCTAGTTATGTCACATTCTATAGTCAATTTTGTTGTTGTTTTTTTGAGTATATCTGTAATGTATTTGTTGTTGTTGGTTGCAATACCGCATTAATAAATGCGTTGAGTGTATGCTCAAAAATAAAAGATTTTTTTCATAACACGTACTAATTTTTATAGGTATTCGTCTGTATACAAACATCTCTACGAAACAACATTTCATACACATGCACACAAACGCATTTAAATGAAATCCTTTTTTTGCTCCTGTTGTTGTAGTTGATTTTGATGGTGATGATGGTGGTAATGGTGTTGATGGCATAGTTATTGCCAGTGGTAATGATCCTGTTGTAGCTTGAAAAGAAAGTCAATGAGGGTGTATTCACTTGTTGTTTTCTTTCTGAAGTGTTTTTTAATAAGGAAATGATGACAGAAAAAATCTCTTTAATCAACAAATACAAAATGACTTCTTCTTTTTAAAAAATTGGGTTGAAAGAAAAGTGTTTATGTTGGTTAAACGAATGGAATTCGAAAATTGAAAATATGGATCAAAATATCTACTGCTGCAGTATATCGCATGGGAGCTAGGGTTGTGAAAAACAGTGAAAATACACCCGAGTAACTACATAGTTATTCACTAGGTTAAGTAGAACTCAAAAATACTTTTTTTTTATTTTTCTCGAACCCTCCAAACTTGTTTTATTTTACAGAAACGGTTTTTTTGATCTTTTCACAAAAAATTATCGATTATCGATCGATTTCATCGATATGTTTGAAGCTATTTTAAAAATGCAAAGTTTTTTAGAAAGGGGAGAGATTAGTCTTGCAAACGGTATACATAAACATTTTGTTTTGTTATGAGATTTGATGGAGTAAACGTGGAAAATATTATTTTTTTCTTATTTTTTCCAGTTTGGCCATTCCTAATTGCAAAATTTAATTAAAAAAAGAAATGAAATAAGTGGAGACATTCTTAAAGTGCATTGTCAAGAGTTAATTACTCCGTTTGATAAAATTAGACAAAAATTACCGTAGTTATTATTTAAAAAGTATAACAGCTTATTCACAATTTTTATATATGTTGTCTCATCAAATTACCTCTCATTTCAAAAATTTTAAAAATTTTTGACGGATATTGACTGTTTACCTGAGAATTTGATTTTTGCATATTTGAACTACTACCAAAAGTAGTCTAATGTTTCCGTATTTCGCAAATATTATATTTTCGCTTAATTTAAGGTTCATTTGATAAGAGAACATATATAAAAATACTACTCAACTGTTATACTCTATTAATAATAATTACTGTAGGTTTTGTCCGATTTTATAAAATAAAATGTCAATCTCTTCGCAAGAAAATACACTTTAAAAATATCACCACTTGTTTTATAGTTTTTAATTAAATTTTCCAGTTACGAATGGCAAAACATGAAAAAATAAAAAAAAGTTTGAACAAAATCTTTAAGTACACCCTGGTAAAGGCTAATTTATCCCCTTTCTAAAAACTTTAGATTTTTAAAATAGATCCAAACATATTTGTGTAATCAATAATTTTGAGTGAAAAGATCAAAAAACCCGTTTTTGTCAAAGAAAACAAGTTTGGAGGGTTCGAGAAATATAAAATAAGTATTTTTGAGTTCTACTCAACTAATTGAACAACTTAGACTATGTAGTTACTAGGGTGTATTTAATTTTTTGTATTTTGTCGCCGTAGTCTAGTAGGTAGTGCGTTGGCTTATTAGACGTAAAGCCAGGCTTCGAGCCCCAGGCCAAACATCAAAAGAAAATAAAAAAAAGTATTCCTTCGGCGACTTCCCCTCAGCAGATTTCTGGCAAAAACTCTGAGAGTAAATAAAATTGCCATGAAAAGTTTCTCAAAAATCTGTAGTTCGGTTCGGTAGGTCCCGCCACTCATGTATAAAATTAACACACACAACATAACTGGTGTGAGAAACTAGGTCGTAATCCTGACTGAAGAGTTGTAACGGCCAATTATGTATGTATGTATTTTGTCGCATAGTGTAATCATTCCAATTAGGGTAACAAAACACTCTAACAGAATAGGCATTTCCTTTTGTTCTTTACAATTTCAATTTCTGCAGTGTTAACTGACAGATCCAGGATGTGGAATCTTTTCTCACAAGGTGTATCGTAGATTACACCTTGCATTACTTAATTACTTACTTAATTGGTCATTACAACTCTTTAGGCAGGTTATTTTCCAAACTAGCGCACCACCCATTTTGTATGAGTTAATTTTATACACGAATCCCGGGGAGTCCCTACAGTTTAGAGTCGACGCCAAATGCAAGATTTTTTGTGTAACTGTTCATAACCATTTTATTTACTCTCAGAGTTTTTGCCGAAGAAATATTCCTTTTGTTAGAGATATCTGAGCCATAGGTTGAACCACAACTAAGAAAAACACACTACCTACTAGACTCCGGTCAGTGATGATTACATAGCTTCCCACACCACTTATGTTGTATATGTTAATTTTAAACAGTTTAAAGTAAACTATTCCAGGCAATTTTATTTACTCTCAGAGTGTTTGGGAAGAAATCTGCTGAGAGGAAGTCGTCGAAGATATATTTGTTCGTTTTTTGATTGAGATGACTGATATGGCCCTCATGTTTAATAAGGCAACACACTAGCTACTAGACTAGAGCGACTACTAAGGAATAGTACAGTCATCAGAATTTTCGAGAGGGCCAAGAACCTTCACTTTACATCTTTATTCTAGTTATAGAATAACTAATAAGGGTGACTGAGCGCCATATATAGCCATTCAAAGATCAATCATGTTTGTAGTTGCAGAAAATTTTTTATTCCAGTTACATTTCTTATTTCGTTGTTATTAATTATAATTTTGAGTTGCGAATATTTTGTTTCAATATTTACTTTTACGCATTTCACTTTATTTTCATCTGTTTTATTTGCTTAAGAAATAAACGAAAATGAAATATTGTTACGTTTTTCTATTTTAAAAACGTTTAAAATATGAGCTCGCAGATTGGAAATAAAATAAAAATAAATTTTGTGTATAGTTTTAATTAAATTATTTTCTGTGTGCACAATTCTGTGTGCCACTGTTCACAGCTTGATGGAACAACAACAATTGCTTTGTTTGCTATTCCTTTTTGCACTCTTTTGCATAAACAATAACAATTACTAGACAATTGTTCGACAGACCTTTGTATCGGAGATCTTCAAACCACGATTAATCTCTTCAAACACACTGCGTCTCCATACAGGACTGACTGAACTTTTACTAACTAGTTGCTTGGTTTGTCTTGCCTTTTATATGACAACGTAAACAGTCTGATGAATGTTTTTGAATGTTCGTGACTTCGCCTTCTCGAGATCTCTATAAACGTAAACATCGTTGTTTCTTTATTGTTGTTTGCGTATTTTGTGTACGTTTATCCTTGTAGTATTTGTTGTTGTATTTTTGTTTACATTTTTACCATTATTTAATGCAGGTGTTTGTTGATATATTTTTGTTTACATGATAAAAAAAGGTCATTGTTTTTGTTTTTGTAGCTTTTCTTTATAATTTTAATATTAAACGATATAAAAGCAAAACACAAGTATCTAGATTTTTGGTTTTGTATTTTTCGAACTTCCTCTTTGAATGATGTCATCACATCATTACAACCCTTCAATCAGTATTACGACCTAGCTTTTCACACCACTTATGTATGTTGTATCTGTTAATTTCCGAACCACAGATTTTTGAGAAACTTTTCACGGCAATTTTATTTATTTTAATAATAATTATAATTTTGAGATACGAATATTTTGTTTCAATATTTGCTTCCACGCCTTATACTTTATTTTCATACGTTTTCCTTTACTTAAGAAATAAATGAAAATAAAATTTCTTCATGCTGACACTCTGGTTGTTCTCTCCTCGTTTCCCATTTTCAATGCTGTTTTATGATTATATTTACGTAACCAATACATTAAAAGAATATTTATACTGCAATTCCTGTTTTGCCTCGCTTATTTTCTTTGTATATTCTTTCATCTGGTTTCTATTCTGTTTTCCCTGTTCTTTTCTTTTATAAAATTTCGCACGTTGCATTGTAAAGGCAGTGAAAAAAGGAAAACAATACAACTAGAATTGAAACGTAAACAGATCCTACCTATAGCATTTGGGAATTCTGGCAGTCTTTTCAATACCTCTTGTGACAGGGCTTAAGGTGTACTGACAATACAATTTCCCTTGAGGATACACCAACGACCTGAATGTAAAATATTATGAAATCAAATTGTTTTTCCTTTGTTATTGTACCAGTTCGAATGCAACTTTACATTTAGATTTTTTCTTTTTTGTCTTTTTCATAATTTTCTTGGGCTTCCAAGCTCTGCAAGTGTAGTATGAGTACGAATATTAAATCCAGCAGACACAAAGTAACGCTAAATGGGTTAAGATAAGTGTGCTAGTAAGTGCAGTGGAGCATAGCAGATTCGAATGGTGTAAAATAAACTGGGGCGTATAAAGCGTTGGGAGAACCAACGAAACTAACTAAAGAGTTGAAGTCAAATAAAATTGTAAGAAAACTAGAAAACTAGTGAAGTGTCTGCAAGAAATAAAACCAACGAAAAAATTATAAGAATGAGTCAAGTGCTTAACTATTAACACAAAGCCCGCAAGGAAAATGAATAAGAAACAAATAAGAAATATTTTCAGAAATCTGAATAGTTTCGTTTAAACGGTAAGCACCAATCGTAGTAAATAATTAAAAAAAATTATTATCACAGTTACTGCAAAAACAATTGTTGTAAGGTTTCCCTAATCAAGAATTTAAAACTAATTTAACGCTCTCAAGTAGATAGAATCCAAGACCTGGACTAGAAATTGAAATCAATTAACCAAAAGAGCTAGTACCCAGAGACCTTCTTCAATACTTATTAAACAAATTATAACTGCAACCATTCAGTTATTTTGACGAATCTGCTGAGAAAATTCTTTTTTCCAAAATAGGAATCTAACGCAATCTTTTGGCATGATAATGACAACGTCCTGTTATAAACACAATAAAGGGGGAGCAGCAAGCACAAACATTTTGCAATTGCATCCGAAGGTAAACTGCATGCGTATTAATTATAAAAAAAAACTACAGCGGCAGTAAGGTATAAGCAAGACATATAAAAAATAACAGTTCATTAATTCTTCAATTCAATTTCATTATAATTGCATTGACGGCATTAATCCTTGTATTGCCAGTTTCAAATCCAAATGATCACTAATTCTCTCATTGCTCTGAATAAAAATTGAAATTAACAAAAAAGCAAAGCAGCAGAATATTTGCTTGTTGCCGCGCTGTTTTTAAAATAATCTGTTCTACATACGCCAATGTATTGTACGCTTTTATTTTTTAAAAACGTTTAAAATAAATATAATATACCCTTTGCATAAACAATAACAATTAGTAGACAATTGTTCGATAGATTTTTGTAACGGAGGTCTTCAAACCACGATTACTCTCTTCAAACGCACCCCTTCGCACACAAGACTGACTGAACTTCACTAACTCCGTCGCCTGCTTTGCTTTGCCCTATATATAGCAAAGTATAAAGTCTGATGAATGTTCTTGAAGGCGGACGTTCGTGACTTTGCCTTTTCGAAATCTCTATAAATGTGAACATTGTTGTTTGCATTCCTTATGGTTGTTTGTGTATTTTGTTTTCATTTATTTTTGTAGTGTTGTTGTTGTATTTTTGTTTACGTGTTTACCGTTATTTTTATGCTGGTGTTTGTTGTTTTATTAAGCAGTACGATAATTTGGAAACAGGTTTGTTTAATGCATGGTTTTGTTTTTGTAGCTTTTGTTTATAATTGTAATGTTAAGCGATGTAGAAGCAAAACAGCATTATCTTGATTTTTCATTTTCGTAACAGTATTCTATTTTGAGAGATTGCTGCATTTCCTGCTCTAAGTTTATTGTGTTTATAGCAAAAGTCTTAACAATGTGAACTACGTATCGTATACATAAGTTTGAAATACAACCAATACCACTAAATAATGCCATAAAAAAACGAGCATGAATCTTATTAAAAGGAATTTAAAGTTCAAACTTAATTACAGCTGCCACAAGTTTTGATCAGTTGCCGTTATTAAAGCACTGTTTAAATTGTTATCTTTTTATGGCAATAGTAATGAAAGAGAAGTGATAAAATAGAGTATGAAATAAGCATTTAAAATCTTTAAAAGTGACTCGTAAAAAAACAATTCAAATCCGGTTAATTTACACACATTTGTTAAACAAAAAATTAAATATTTAAATATAACAACACTCTCTTCTGCCTTTCATTCTCTCTCTCTCTCTCTATCCTTATACATATTTTTAGAAGTATTTGGCATTCGGTTGCAAGTGTTTGTATAATTAATGCTAAAACACCATTTCTTTTCCTCTTTTACGCTCTCATAATATCAAAAACAACAATGGCTAAACTAACAATAACAAACAGACCAAAAGTGCCAGACAATAGAGAAAGAGAAAGAAAAGAAAAAAAACACTGAAAATGACGCATATTTCTAGGAACACTCGTTAATGTAGTTGTGGCTGTGTACTATTCCTTTAGACACCATATGCTTAAGTGTTTATACAAGCGCGTGTAGGGGTGTGTATGTACAGTGCACATGTAGTGGTCACATTAACATAAACTTGTACAAGCAAGCAACCATATTTGCTTGTCTTGTTAAATATGTGAAGGCGTTATGCCAGTGAGTGTGAAGAGAGAGAGGGAGGAAGAGAAATAGTAATTTTTTGCTTATATGTATGCACATCTCAGTTGTTCCAAGAAAAAAAAAGGTTTACACAACTCATAAAAGTTTACGTGTACTTTTATACCCATAGGTAAGCACATTGCATATGGAAACTCTTAGCAACAGCTAAAGGCACACGTTTACACTTGCGGGCGCAGCTGAAGAGTGTTATAGAAATTACAGTGATTGGTAAATATTATAAGTACTCATAAATATTAATAACTAATTGATAAAATAATAGAAAAAAATGGAAATTTATAAATCAAGAAAAAATAAGGATTTTTAAGACGGATGTAAAAAATGTGTGAAGTATTCACCAATCAATTGCGTAAAGGAAGATATACTTCAAGACAAACGAAAGACGTGAAAACTTAAACTATTGCCGAGTCATTCACATCGATTTTATATTTTTAATGCCTTCCTTTTTCCTGAATTGACTCTCTATTGCGCGTAGCAATACACTTAGTTAGCTAAGACTCGTCAGCGTCCCTGAGTGAATGAGCAAAGATGTGGTTTAAATGCTAATCGCTTGAGCTTTCTTAAGTAGTTAATCGAGTAACGATGCCACCCTACGGGTTAGCGTAGATACATATATTTTATAGAAAAATTATGCTAAAAATCTTGTGAATATCTCAGAACAGACTTGAATGGTCATGAATGGTTCGGAATTAGATGGGTGATTACGGAGAGTGGTAAGGATTATTCAAAACGTATATATTTCTAAAAAGGATATTAGAATACCCTGTAACAGCCAAACAAGTGTAAAGGCACTGGTGACTAATATGACGACCTGGAAAGTGATTTATGGTCGCCACGAATTTCTCAATGCAACATTGTTGCATAAGATAAAAATATAAATCTCAGATTATTTATACTTTTATGTCTTAATTGCAAGATTTAAAACAAATTTTTATTCAGTTAGCCTGTTAGTAGATAGATAGACACTCTAAGGGCACTGGGTGCCATGATTATGTAGTTGGTAATGTGCTAAACTTCAAGTGTCGAGACCGTGGGTTTGATTCTCACCAGGGAACCGGTGTGTATTTATTGTCTGATTGTTGACATTATATCTGATTAATCCGATATAGAAAAAGAAAGTGAGAATTATTACAAGGCAATTTTCAACAAAAATAAGGTGACGAATTCTTTACACTATACATAAAAAAGCAAAGTTTCAGGAATAAAATTTGTAACACACTATCCGCCTTTCCTTTCTCCTTTAACTATCTTTTTGTTATTCCACCCCAATGCATTGCATGAATACATCTCCTGAGTTGGACTCAAAAATCATTCACTTCTTCTCGAACCATTCAGGGCTTTTAATGTAGTCACTTAGAACTTTAATGTATGTTCTCGACAGTACAGTGAAATTAACCGCAAAACAGAATCCGATGTGATTACTCCTTCTTCGACATAACGCTAAGTTTGTATCAAATTGTAAAGAAAAATTTTCTGCTATCCTTTGTCTCTGGCCAGTAATTAAAATAAACTCAAAGTTAAAAAACTCAAATCCCTCCTATTTCCATCACCTAATAAAAGTTTAGATTAAGATAAGCTTATTTGGTGTAAGAAATATCATATCAATATTTTTTCATATTTCGATTTGTTTGAAATATCTTACCTAGTGTTTCAACCGTGGCCTTCTTATAAAACAACACGCTATCTACTAGACTAAGCAACTATTAAGCAATAGTTCAGTGATCTGAATTTTCGAGAGGAGCAAGAACCTTCACTCCACATCTTTCAGAGTGTAAAGTGAGAAAATTCGAGGATGTTATTGCAGTGCTATGCAACAAAAGAGAAGCGAGTTGTTTATTCTGCTTATAGCACAGTAATAAGGTTGACTGCGTGCCCTTCAAAGATCAATTGGTGTCATGTTTGTAGTTGCAGCAAATTGTTTATACCAGCCACACTTCCTATTTCGTTTTTATCCAAATTTTTGTAGAAGTCAATTGACAGATGTCAAGAATTCTATTATAATTGACTGTTTGTCACTTAGGTAGACTACAGTATGTATGAGTGATTATTTTGTACTCAGGCATCTTGTTAAAAATACCAACCAAAAAAATTTGTAGACATTCCCATTTATTCCATCAAAACGGTTTAACCATACGACGCATACATTATTAGATACTTACATGATGAGTACCAAATAATGGATTATCATTTGCAGCTCAAATTGCTGTAGGTACATATCTATAAATTCATAGAAAACAAAAATTAAAAAATTAAATTTCAAATACTTGTTGTCAAATTTACCAGACAGTATAAAGAAAACAAGACAACAGCAATTTCAATAAAAAAATACTTGAGGAATTTTTTTTTATTTTTACATTCACATAAAAGGCTACAGTAATATATTCATGCTGCATGCCTCATGCCGTGTATGTATACATAGGTATGTATAAAAACCATTTCTTATACAATGTAATAAAATAAAATGCCTGACAAATTTTACGAAATGACAGGCTGGTATAAAAAAAGAATTGTGAAAAACAAATTGTAGTGAATGAAGTGTCCTACTGAACAACTGGAGTGATGGTAAAGACTGAAATAAATTCGTATCAAATGTCGTTTAATTAAAAAGCATATAAAAGGGTAAAATATTGCAGGAATTCCAAATGAAAGAGTTACAAATAAAGTTCCAGGAAAACCTAATAATAGTGTTGAGCTGTTTTATATTATTATTTTTTTATTTTTCATTGAATTCCTTTTGTCGTTCATGAATTTCTGAATTTTTAAAGGAAAGGCTTTCTGAAGAGATATGTATTTGAATTGATTTTTTTTTTCATTGAAATAAACAATACCGTTACGTTTTTACCTTTTAAAAACATTTAAAATATGAGCTCGTAGTGTTCAGTTTTAATTAAAATTCTTTATTATTCGCACAATTCTGTGTGCCACTTATCACAACTTTATGTAAACAACAACAATGCTTTTCTTTGTTATTCCTCGGTTTATACCTTTTGCATAAGCAATAACAATTACTAGAGAATTTTTTGACATGATTTTCGGAGATCTTCAAACCAGGATTACGCTATTCAACACATCGCATCTTCACACAAGACTGATTGCACTTCAATCACTCAGTAGCCTGCTTTGCCTTGCCTTTTATATGGCAGAGTAAACAGTCTGACGCATATTCTTGGAGACGATTGTTCACGACTTCGTCTTCTCGAAATGTCTATAATGTAAACATCGTTGTTTACAATTATTATTGTAGTGTTGTTTGTGTATTTTTGTTTACTTGTTTACCACTTTTTTATGCTGGTGTTTGTTCTTATACTAAGCAGTACGATCTAGACATTTTCAGTTTCGTGACAATACTTTTAAATATAAAAAAAAATGTTTTCTAATAAGATTAACTATGTAAAGGGTGTTTTTTATAGAGGTATAGAACTTTAAGTTGCAATAAAACAACGATGGATTATTCGATTGACATGAATTTTATTTATTCGAAAGATAATCTTGTGGCATTACATTTTAAATATGATTTCTGGCATATGACCGCCACGGCTGGCGCGGATGTAGTCCAATCTAGATGTCCAATTTACACTGTTAATAATTGTAATAACTGGACGAGCAGCGATCTCTTTTTGTTATACCAGAAAACAATGACATGACACACTTTTTCTTTCAAAAGAAAGAATACGATGAAGAAAGAAGGTTCAAAAAAGTTTAAATTCCTTTTAGAATCGCTTCGCGGCTTTTAATTCTACAATATTCAACACAAATCAGCTAGAAGCTCCATAAAAGCTATCCTAGTGGTATATTAAATCGAACGGGGTTAGGGGACAGTGAACAGGATCTCGTCTTGGAATAAAGTTGGCATTAAATTGATTTTTCAATAAATCTATCTAGCAGGCTACTAACAAGGTTACCAGGGTGACCTGTTTCAAATTAAATATGGAAAATTAAAATAAATTTCCTGATATCCTGTAACTGGAACCCATAAACAATAAGAATATAAAGAGGTTTGATAATTTTAGGTAGGTGCCGACATTGATGCCCATATATTGGACAAACTCGAATCCATTGTCCCGAATATACTATCTTTTTCTTGCTTTCATCATAATATGAAAATTTATTATTTTTTCTATTTAAAGAATTTCCATCACATGTTAACTTCCTTATGTTTTAGCAGCTAATGAACATCGTAAAATAATAACTTAAAATTGATTTTCGTTTCAGCTCTCCAATCAAGTGGTTAATTGGTTGTTTTATTCATAGTCAAATAGATATTGTTGGTGGTAGTTGCTTTTGTTCTTGTTAGAAAATTTCTACATGAAACCTCTTATAATCTGTTAGCATATCCATGATACATGGACGGTGATAAATAAACGAAACGCAGAACGATTGCAGTTACAAATTTACTCTCTATCTCCCAAATGGAAAAAGACAAGTTAAAACTGAACATCAATCTGCATACAAGTAACCAATTCAAAACACTTCAAATACATGGCAAAATACACTTTTAAACTACGTTTTGTGAGTGAGATATTGTGGGAAAAACACTAAAAAAAAGGAAGTAAAGGATATAGAAAGAATCAAGTGAATGAGAAAAGATAAACGGAAGCGAAGAGTATAGCAAATAAGTTGTTCCAGTCTAAGTTCATCCCTCACACCAGTTGTCAACATTATTCATCTCAAGTCCGTTATGTCGATTTTATTCAGTTCGTCATTCATTTCGCTACACAATCACATTCATTTATTCTAAGTTTTTCTGCTTTTTTTGCAATCATGTTTAGTCATGATTATTGGCTATCCGCAGCAGCAGCCAAAAGTATCGATATCATGTGCTCAGCATTAGCAAAAGCAGTAGCATAGTTTTTAAATATCATTTTCGTTAAATTTTCTTTTTGTTTTTGTTGTTGTTGTTATTGCCACTCTTAACTGAAGAACGTATTGTTTTCTGCATGTATTTGCTTAAAAGGAACATTCCATTCACATTTCATACACAGTCCATGCACGTTCCAAACAGTTGTCTGTCTAAACATATTAAATCTCATCCATTCATTTATGATGCTTTATGATCGTTGATGCCAGCCGTCATGCTGATGAGGACCGCATTAATGTTGTTGATCATGAGAATGTGATTGTGTTGAACGAAGAAAGTGTAATACAATCATATTCGGTTTTATTTTCTGATTTTTTAAAGAAAATTTCAATTTTATTTCGTAAAATATTAACTTTTTAAGTCTCCATATCTCCATTTCTGTGTGTTTGTTTTTTGGCTGTCTGTTATGCAAAAGAAAATTGCATTCATCCGGTTATTTAAAATGTATTTAGACATGCATATGTGTGTTAATAGATGTCAGTAACGTGGACTTATTTATAATGATCTTAAAGAAAACTTCAACACCTTGAAGGTCCTAATTTTTTATATTAAAACCCCGATGTTTATTGCAACTAAAATTACAAATTCTTCTTGTGGAGTTATCTGGACAAGTTGAATTAACTAGGCAAGGAAAATAGGGTCGCCTTTTGCAGGATTTCAGGTCAGATAAGAGTTAGCAAATGAACTTGCCAGGAAAGGACCTTCGATGCCGGGCCTGGACCTTTCTGTAAAGTGATATGAGGAGTAAAAGAGAAAAGCGGCAACTCGCTTCAAGCCATACAAGTCTGATAGAACCTGAACAACTTGCACTTATGTTGTGTGTGTTTACAGTTTAAAGTTGACTCCGAACGACAGATTTTTGAGAAACTTTTCATGGTAATTTTATTTTTCAGATTTCTTGCCAGAAGACTGCTGAGAGGACATCGCCAAAGAAATTTTTTTCATATTTCGATTTTATTGAAATCTCTGACCTGGGGCCGCAAGTCTAATGGCCGCAAGTCTAATGAGCCAACACACTACCCACTAAGCTACAGCCCAGAGAAATTAAATTATCAAGGAGTATAATAAAACAAATATCAAGCCGAACGGTAAAAATTCATCATCCAAAGGTAACTTTGTTGTAATTGTTTTAAGAAAACTCATCATCTTCAGGAATAAGATCGATACCAACTCACATGAGATTTGAAAGCATCCAAGAATTCAAAAAAATTAAATTTTTTGTGTGAATTTTGGGCTGTCGGCTTGTAGTTAACAGCGACTACTAGAAATCGATTTAATCTGAATTAGATAATGTGTACACCAATAATAAATAGGTTGATTTCAACAGCTCATGCGACATTTAGATATTCTTCAGGAGCGGTTTGACACAAGGAGGTGTTGTGAACTGGAAGCCGAAATCGTGGGATTTGAGCGTTAGAGAGTTCGATTTTTTTGAGAGTGTTTCTGTGTCACGAAGTCGCCGTTGACTAGTAGGTAGTGTGCTGGCTTATTAGACGTGAGGCCACGGTTCAAGCCCCAGATTAGACATCAAAACGAAAACATGAAAATATGTTTCTTCGGCAGATTTCTCTCTCAGCAGCTTTCTGGCAAAAACTCTGAGACTAAATAAAATTGCCGTGAACATTTTCTTAAAAATCTGTAGTTCGGAATCGACTTTAAACTGTAGGTTCCGCCACCCATGTGTAAAATTAACACACACAACACCAGTGGTGTGAGAAGCTAGGTCATAATCCTAATTGAAAGGTTTTAATGACCAATTATGTTTGTATGTATGCATGTGTTTTTGTGCCATCGGTCAAATCCACCCGGATTCCTTTCTTTTCTTGAGACCGACACCCAGGAGCTGACCCCTTTTAGTGCAGTGGGAATATGAGGTACTGTGCGATCATTTTTTTTCCTTCAATGACGTGTGTATATACCTTCATCACTTTCGTTCGATAATAATTCTCACCTTCGTTTTTCTATCGTGTGCAATCACATATAATGTCTGATAAACAATCAGGCATTCATTCATTCATTCCCTTGGGGCACCGATTTATACATTATAGTCATGGAAAATTGGACACTTTGGATGCGCTCCAACGAGAGAAGACGTGATGGAACTTAAACGATGTTATGTTCCACAAATAATGATAACATTTCGTTGATATTTCTTATTTTAATTATAGGAAACGGTTAATAAAAGAAGAAAAGATCAGAAGATTTTTAAAAGCCACCTCAATTTACTACTTTCGACTGCGAGTTTTGGTCATCGTAGAACGCTCTTGTGGAGTACGTTTCCAGTCACAACACGGTATCTTAAGTTTCAAATGAATTATACTAGAAATGAAGTACCCAGCGCGGATTCAAAATGTTGGATACCAACACCTCAAGTGATTTAAAAATAGTGCAGCGTATTGATATTAATTTTTATGTTGGATATATGCAGGAAGCCTGTGTGTATAGTAAAGCTGTTATTTACAATCCATAAATTTCTATTCCGCTTCCTTTTCCATACATATGTATACGTCTACACACGCACACACCATTAAAGGAAAGAGAAAATGTTTATGCTTTTTGATTGTTTGTAGAAGTTCGGGTTTTTCTGGAATAATTTTTTTTTTCTTTTCATTTTTCTATTTTATGTTTTGTTTTCTTTTTTTCTTTTTCCTTTTGTTTTTTTACTTTTTTTCCATTTCAAAATTAATTTCATTTTCTTGCATGTTTGTAAGGTCGAAGTGTGGTGAGTAGCGTTGTGAATGGCAGCACTTCACTTCAGTTTCAACAGTCGTTGTTCGTCAAAACATCTGTCTTTGTAAATTGAAAATGTTCCACTTGATTGCCTGCTGTATAGTTGTTGCTCTAGGATTTGTTAGTTTTCTTTATAAAAAATGATTTCTTTTTGTTGTTTTTTTTCAGCATTTTTATTTGATATTCAGTGTTGCTTCACAGTTTGATGTCTTTTTTTGTCTTGTAATTCATTTCCATCGATTCTGTGATCCTATCAATTTATGATTTTGGCAAATGGTTTATGTGCCCAAATACATGTATAATAGAGCTGTTAAATACAAGCAATAGATTTAAGAGACGGCCAAATCCAAAGTAATGTTTGAATAAATCATTAGAGAAAAATGCCATAAGATTAAATAAGTAAACAAATTGATGAAGGTTAGAGAGGATAACTGAAAATTCGTTATCATCTATAAAATTTAAATCTAAAAAAGTCTGTGTATTAATATATCCCAGCTCTGGTTTCCTTAGCCCTTGTTGAATTTCAAATCAGCAAATGAGTTATCTAAGACGCAATGCTTCGTTTAGCAATTCAATATTAAAGTGTGTGGAATTTTAAATAAAGAAATGAAATTACTGGAATAGATTTCTGTTTTTTCCCCTTTTTTATGTATCTTTATTTCAAATAATTTTTTAAGATATAATGAGACACTGTAAAATTTTCCATATTAATTAAGTAGATAGAATCGTATTATATTTGTACATAATGAAGCACACATTCAGTACGTTATCATGTGGTAGCAGGTGACAGATATAGCCAGATTATTTGTCTACTGACTATGTTTCAAACACTGCTTCACTTACTCCCAAGCGTTATGTTTATCTTTATTATCATGAGTATCCTTATTTCATGAATACTGAAGGCTAGAGCACATTCTAGAAGGTAGTGTTTTGGCTTATTAGACGTTAAGCCAGGGTTCGTGCCCCAGACCAGACATCAAAACAAAATACAAAAAGTATTTTTTCGGCGATTTCCTCTTAGAAGATTTCTTGGAAAACTGTGAGAGTAAATAAAATTGCCATGAAAAGTTTCTCAAAAATCTGTCGTTCGGAGTCGACTTTAAACTGTAGGTCCCACCATTCATGTATAAAATTAACACACACAACATAAGTGGTGTGAGAAACTAGGTCGTAATCCTGACGGAAGGGTTGTAATGACCAATTATGTATGTATGTATGTATGTAGAGCACATTGTCATTCTTGAATACTTACGAACCTCTCGCATGATTTACATGTTCCCTCTGACTACTGCAACGCCGTAGTCATCTTTGATGATTAACCTGTGGATTCCTTCCATGTCGAAACTACAAACCTTCCACATGTGTTTGACTTTATGTTTTATACAGATGGATATAACCTTTTACGTTGATATTGACGTTTTCTCTTGCGAGAATAATCTGATTCTTCACTACAGCCTTCCAGGTAGTTTTAATGTGTTTTAAGCATAGATCTACAGTATAATTGACGCCTGTTTATTATTATTTCGCTATAATAAACGAGGACGTTCTAAATTTGTGAGGACAGCTAGACTCCCCACTTTGCCTTTGGATCTTGAATATTTACCGATCGACTAGTATAGTTCGGAGCAGGAGTAAATTCGATATCTTATGTTTGCTGTCAAAGGCGATTCTTGTTTAGATTTCTTGACATCTTAATATTTTTGGGTAAAAATCTTGCTGAAGTGGGTCTCATTGGGTATCTATTAAAAACAGTAAAAAAGCAGTCGACTCTATAGGATCTCAAGGCAGACATGGCCAGAATATTATGACAAATGTACTAGGTTAGGTTAAGTGTAACTGGCGGGTCCTGAAGGGTCTAGTTATATAATTATAGCCCTTGGTTGATATCTCTCATCCATCCCTATAGTATTATGAAGGTGTTCTGTCAGTGACAGTGACTGTCACTAAGTTCTGGGTGGTCAATAATTCTACGTCTCAAGTTTCCAGGCGTCGGACCAAGCAGCTTCTGCAAAAAAAAATATTACTTTCGGCGACTTTCTCTCAATGGTATTCTGGCAAAAAATCTGAGGTTAAATCCGGAGTTGACGTTATACTTTAAGTACCGCCACTCATGGATAAAATTAACACACATAACAGGGGTGGTGTCAGAAGCTAGGATGTTATCTTGACTAAATGAGTGCAATCGCCAATTGAGTAAGTAAACAAAAATTGGTCGGCTAAACGCGCAGCACAAATGATAATGATGCAGCAAACTTTATGCCTTATTAGCAGGCAGATTGATGGTTCTATCGACCAGTCAGGGTTATAAACGGAATGCAGTATGCTAGTCAATTTCTATATTACAAACAAATCCTCTTCCTTTGCATGGCAATATAGGGTAAACAAAACGTTAACTTCTGAACTTTACTGTACAGCAAATACTGTAATTTTGCATATAACTATGTATGATATTGTTACATACATGCAATTTGTGTGATGGGATTCCAAAACAAAGAAAAGAAGTGCTTCTTTTCGGTACGCTAGCAGCATCCTTAGTTCAGTAACGGTGACAAAAAAGGAAATAGAAAAATGAAGAATTGAAGGATACTGGCCTGAGTATATTAAATAATAAAGGATACACCATTAAGATATTTGTTCTGTAGAGAACAAACCTTCTGCACTTTCACATAATTTTTGCTGTTCATTTTCTCTCTTTCTGTTTGAACCCTTTTTCGTGTTTGGCTTAGTGAGGGGGATGTATCCCACAAATTAAAATTTTTGGCTACGGTCAGTGTTTAAAATTATAAAAGGAGATAAAAGCAGGCTTTGTTTTTTAGGATAATTATTGCCTAGCAAGTAAGGATAATAAGGAAAAAAGGTCAATTAAATATTTCATTCGAGAAATCAAGGTAAATTAGAAATCGAATGAAAAGTTGGTAGAGGTTGACGAGACCTTATTTCAGTACGATATAGCGATTGATGTGCGTAGGATTAACCGAGACAATCAAGACCTATTACTTATAGTTCATCTAATCGGAAAATGGCTTCTTAAAAACCTATGTTACTGAATTCAATCAATCTTCAACCAATTCTAAGTTCTTATAAACCTAATTAGAATGTAGTTCTTACTACAAAATTTACATAAGAGATGTTTTGGAGAGTATTTGACAATGGCGATAGCAAAATCAATGTCTAACCGGAGGACCTGATAATTTAGGTAGCAGTACTCGACATTCTGGTAAACCCTTTGGTTTATGTTATCAATCCACAGCCTAGAAATGAAGAAACAAAATTTTATTTTTAAAGAGAAATGAAAAACCTTTACCTTTTTTCCGTGTAATTTTTTTTAAATATGTAGTACGCTAGCTGCTATTGTCGTTTACCTCGCAAATGGTTTGGTTTTTTAGTATTTTTACACATATTTTACCATCTGTAATGTAATACATATTTAATTACATTCCATGGTGCTTTAATTTTAAAACCTTAAATAAAATTTAAAAAAAAATGTTAGAAAAAAGAAACAAAGTTCCATTCGAACATATTATTGCAATCTCTGCAAAAGATTGCAAAATAAAGAAAAATAAAAAAAGGAAAATAAAAGAAAGAATTTTTTACAAAATTTTTGCGCAAAAACATATGTTGCATTAAAAAGTTTATTAGAAGTATGAAAAACAAAAAAACAAAAAAAAATTAAGAAAATTGTGCTCTCATTCACTTAAGTCGCAGGCGGACTTAAGTGGCAAGGCATGAATCTGAAGATAAACTCAAGTTTAACAAAACATTTACTAAAGTAAAGTAATTAAAAAAGATTACATTCAACGAAAATTAGATAAGATTAAGCGAATGAAAATAGCAAAGAATCTTTTAATTTTTGTTTTATACGATTATAATTAAAAGGCTTAAAGTTTTAGACAAATTTTAAATTAAAAAATCTCGACTAAAAGTTTAATTAAGTCTACATAAGCTTTAATCCAAGAAATAGATACAGCTAAAGTTGCTTAACCCCTATGTCAACAATACAAACACATTTTATATGGGAATTTACACGTTTCTAAGCATATATCTATATTGTTTTCATTTGTATTGTGTTTGTGCCTACTTTGATTTGTTTCAATGCAAGAATATTTAAAATAAAGGAAGTTTTAACAAAGCCATGCATTTTGTCTTTACTATCACACATACATACATACATAATTGGTCATTACAACCCTTCAGCCAAGATAACCACCTAGCTTCTCACAACACCCATGTTGTGTGCATTAATTTTATCCTTAAGTGGTGGGACCTACAGTTTAAAGTAGACTTTGAACAACAGATTTTTTAGAAAAGTTCCACGTCAGTTATATTTACTCTCAGAATTTATGACATAAATCTGCTGAGAGTAAGTTGCAGAAGAAATATTTTTTCATATTTCGTTTTGATGGAGTTTCAACCGTGGCCTCAGGTTTAATAAGCCAACACACTACCTACTACCTTTCGAAAAGAACGTTTTACTAGCGACGCGAGAAACGTCCTAAGAGGCGTAATAGAAGGGGACAAATTGCGAAAGCCTTTCTCAGTATTGTTACAATTTTGCCTTTTAAAAACGTTTGAAATATGAGCTCGTAGATTGCAAATAAAAATAACAGTAAATTTATGTTCAGTTTTATTTAATTTCTTTATTGTTCGTACAATTCTGTGTTCCACTGTTCGCAACTTGATGTAAACAACAACAATTGCTTTGTTTGTTATTTCTCTATGCACTTTTTTTTCGTAATAAAATCTATTAGTCAATTTGTAGATGTATATAACGGGGATTTTCTAACCAGGATTACTTTCTTCAAACACCACGTCTTCACACAAAACCGACTGAATTTTTACTAACTCCGTTGCCTGCTTTGTCTTTTATATCGCAGGGTAAGCAGTCTGATGGATGCTCTTGAAGGCGAGTTACTTCGCCTTCTCGAAATCTCTATAAATGTAAACATGTTGTTTATATTATTTTTGTTTGTGTATTTTGTTTACGTTTGCTCTTGAAGTGTTGTTGTTCTATTTTTGTTTACTTATTATCATTTTTTTAAAACTGGTGTTTTTGTTGGTATACTTTTGTTTACTTGTTTATCATGTAAACAAGTTCATTATATTTATTTTTGTAGCTTTTGTTTACAACTTAAACGATGTGAAAGCAAAACACAATTTCCATTTTCCTAACAGTATGAATACATCGCCATATTTGATGGAATTTATATACGATTATTTTCGAGACAGAAGAGTAATTTGTTCAAGAGAAATGTGGATGGATAGAAAGAATATGTAGTGTCTGCGTGCTATAATTCGATTACAATTGTCGCACAAAATTACATAGGTTTTGCTGACGAAATTGAGGAGACGATGAACACAGCAGTTCAAGTTGTTAGAGCATGGCTTGATTAGTGGTGGAAATGATGAAAATGGCTGTAGAAATAAATTAAAGTGGAATCGAAGAGCGCCATACAATATTTGGGTACATTCATCGACCACAGGTTATACTTTAATTATCATGCGAAATACATAAGTCCAAATGCATTTGTGTCTCAGCGAGCACTGGTGCGGATAATGCTTAAAATAGGAGGACGATATTGTGGGTCATAACATCAACAATGTTCTAGAAGACAACTCTATTCATTGTATCGCCTAAACATTATTATCTGATGAAGTGGCAAACTGATAGACATATCGGCGAAATTATTTCCGCCTTCTTGAAGATCCTGGGCATAGTACAGAATGACGGATTTCCATGTGCATATGCCAATAACAACGAGAGGTCAGCTTGAAAGGAAGGCGAACTTTATCGCTAATATAACTCCGGCTCAAATTTGTACATGAGGTATCTGATACATGCCCAAAACTGCGTGAATGTGGTTAAGAATACATAACATAGATTTCTAGTGCCAGATATTCTGATGCCTGTGAGAAATTTTTCCTGACAATGCCTGTCTTTGGGTGAAATATTAAATTCTCAAATTATATAGAACGAGTGTAATGAAACGTATGGCTGAAGGTATTCTGGAACGTTGATTTATAAGTATGAGTGCAATGAGTATGAGTACGACGTTGACATCGAACTCATACCATTCGAAATATTTTTGATTCATATGCCTGCTCATTCAGATTCATAACTAAAGAATACTTATAAATGATTTTGAGTGACTCGTCGTGAGTCTTAGTTGTTGTTGCATTTATGAAAAAAGAAGAAGACAAAGATAGCAAGCAAAGCAAACACACAACCCTCTAGTGAGTATTGTAGTGTTCGTACGCGAGTCATACTTATTTTGTAATTCTTGTAAATGTTGAGTTATGGAGAGTCGAAATCAACAACATTAACACGTGTGATGTTAAGTATGAATATGATGAGTACTTCAAACTTTGAATATGAGAGAGATATTGAGATATTAAAATAAGTATGAATGCGTATAAGTATCAGAAATTATGAGTATGATTCGATTATATTTATCTTTTTGAATACTTATTGCTGATCTCTGGTATATAGGCAAGAACGATGAGGAATTGTGCTTGTTTATGTTAGAATACCTGAGCGTATCTTTTTAAAAATATGACTGACGGTATTTGTATAGCAACTACATTTGTGAGGTGTTTGTATTAATTAGGGCTAGACATTTAGCCAAATTTTATTCAATCAAAATCCAATAACGGTTTTATCAAATTGAAACCACCTTATATTATAACTGTTTTTTATTTGTAATCGTTTTTGTTTGTATTTTGATTTCGTAATTTTGTCTCCCCTTAAAATTATTACAAGCAAACTTTCATGTTTAAAATTTATGGATTTTTATTTGATTTTCAAAGCCATTTATAATATTAAATGGCCACAAAAGCAAAGAGAAAAAATAAACGAAAATAAGTTTTCCAAAAAAGTACCCGGAATATTTATTTTCAGTTTTTTGCTTTTGCCAATTTTAGCTAAACATGTGTTTAACGTTTACTCATTTTGTACTTTATTAAATAAACAATACAAGCAAACAAATACAAAAACATCACAAAATAAAACATACAAAAAGTCGTTAAAAACTTTTATTTCCAATATATTGTTGTGTCGTTTTAGTTCTTTTCATGAAAAAGTTTCCGAAAAACAAAAAAAAAAACATAAATTGCAACAAAATTGACGAAAAATACAATAAAGTTTAGCTCAGGACTAAAGTCATAAATAACTATTAAATTTCGATTTGCACGTCTGAGGCTAATGTTTTATTGTCGAAATAAGTGCCGGAGAATTTATGCTCTTACCTCCCCGGTTTTTTCTTAACAAATTTTAAAAAAATTCGCTTGGCTTTCATTTGTTTTACTTCACCTTGAGGTTTTTTATTGCCTTATGTCACCAGCAATAGTCCAAAGGAAATTTAAGGTGCATGAAAAACGTAAACATTTTTGAATAACAAGAAATTTATTTGAAACTTGTTCTCGTGAAAACGTTTGGTGGCATAACAAAAGGAAAGGAAAATCAAAACAATTCAAAATTTTATAGGTTTTTGGTTTTTTTCGTTATTGAGGAAATGATGGTTTGATTTATAATCGGGTCAATTAATTATTATGGTCCAGGAGCATAGCTGCCAGATTTGACAATTTATCGTCATTTTGACGATTTTGAGCTCCAAAAACACAATATTGACGATTTGAAGATTTTTGACGATTTGTAAAAATTAAAATTTTACACCATATAACCACAATGCAACGATGATTCAATAGAGTTGGATACATTACCGTAATTAACAGTAGCTCGTCGGCCTTTCCTGTACATGGTCAGGAAAACTCAAAATAGACGTTGAGGCAACGACCCATACATGACAGTTGTATTCCATTCTCGGTCGGTTATATATAGTGTAAATAGTAAAACCAGATGATAGAAGTCGCCGTGGTCTAGTAGGTAGTGTGTTGGCTTATTAGACGCAAAAGCCTGGGATCGAGCCCCAGGCCAGGCATCAAAGACAAAATACAAAAAGCATTTTTTCGGCGACTTCCTCTCAGTAGATTTCTAGCAAAAACTCTGAGAGTAAATAAAAATTGCCATGAAAAGTTTCTCAATAAATAAAAATCTGTCGTTTGGAGTCGACTGTAAACTGTATAAAATTAACACACACAACATAAGTGGTGTGAGAAACTAGGACGTTGTACAATGGGTCAATTCGACCTCCGGGTACTGTACTTGTCTTAATTGACAAGTACACGTCCTCTAACCTAACCTAACCTAAGACCAGATGATAAGATCTAAAGAAGGAAAACTGAAAAATGTGTCAGTTCCAGCCAACATTACACTGAATTTTCATGCTCAGAATGTCAAGAGCTTCTGCGTCCTAAATATTTACACCACCCATATATTAAGATGATGCAATATTATTGCTGCGCGTTTGTGCCAATAAACAACACTGGGATATAGGTCTAAACCTTAAACAATTTTTTTCTGAAAATGATATAAAATTTCTCCATTTTTGGAAAAAAATTAATTAATTAATTTTAACAAATTTTTTTTAATGTTTTATTTTTGAACTCAGATATGTACATACATACTTTGACTTTATATCGAGCCATAACCGAAAAATATTTTTCATATATCGTTTTTTGTAATAAATAAATTCATTGGTATCAATTGCATCATCTATAAGAATTTCAGGGTCACACTTTGTACATTTATGAAGTTATAACATAAAAAGTTTGACTTTCTAAGTTAATTTACACAAGAAATAAATAACAAAAACCTTCCCAAGTAAAATTTCGTTATTGTCGCTTGAGATATTTTTGCGGTTATGGCTCGATATGTTTTACAACAATAGAAATAATTTTGGTTTTTAAAAACTTTTAATTTATTTATTTTTCCTGACAATTTTTTTACGATTTTAATAAATATTAATAAATATTTTCTCAAAGACTTGACGATTTGGTGCCTCATTTCTCTGACAGCTATGTCCAGGAGGCTTTTCTCAATTCAGTTACAATTTAGACTTATAATGTCCCGTTTTGTATTGTCTAGTATTTTAATAATTGTTATTACAACCCTTTAGTCAGATTTACAACCCTGCTTCTTACACAATGTTGTGTGTTTTAGTTCTTTATCCACGTGCGGTGGGCCCTACAGTTTATAGTCGACTTCGAACGACAAATTTCTGAGAAACTTTTCTTTGCAACTTCATTTACTCGCAGAGTTTTTGCCATACGACTGCTGAGAGAAAGTCGCCTAAGAAATATTTTTTCATATTTCGCATTCGCCACGATATCACGGTTTGCTTTGTATATACAACCTTTTAACAGTGCTGACAGTGGATAAACTCAACAGCCATCAGATACTAAATATTGGTACTAAAAAGCCAATCTGTACACCAAATAAAGCAATTGCCAGAAATGATATCCAAAGAATTAACCAAACATTTTCGAAGAATAAAAATAGAAATTACTTGAACTACTGCATATTTTCTCACAAAATAAACCACAACTCGTGAATACCGTGCTATAGACTCATAGTCAACATACATAGTCAACACACTATACACTGGACTAAGGCGATTTCACTATTATTATTACTTCCAAGAAAATCTATCCTCATACATACATACATAATTGGCCATTACAACCCTTCAGTCAGGATTACGGCCTAGCTTCTCACACCACTCATGTTGTGTGCGTTAATTTTATACGTGAGTGGCGGGACCTACAGTTTAACGTCGACTCCGAACGACAAAATTTTTGAGAAACTTTTTCATGGGAGTTTATTTTACTCTCAGAGTTTTTGCCAGAAATCTGCTGAGATGAAGTCGCCGAAGAAATATTTTTTTTTTCATATTTCATTTTTGATGTCTGACCTGGGGTACGAACCCGGGCTTTACGAATAGTAAGCCAACACACTACCTACTACACCACGGCGACTTCAAAATCTATCCTCAACCCATTCGTATAAAATGATGCTTATTTTAAAGGTTACAAATTACATCGTACACTCTTGTTACTCAGTTGCAAAGCATTTCCCAAAGTCATACAGTCTACTGGTTCTGTCAGGGGGAGAGTAAGAAAGAAGGTACCAGCCAACAACGTATATGAAGCACTTGACTGGTTAAAGAGCTCGGAGGTGAACATTTAATACAATTGGAAATCCATTATAGATCGCTTGGTAATGATAAGATATAGGGGACATCTTCATTTGTTGCTATAACTTTCTGGTATTCAACACAATGCATTGTATGATTCATCTCCTAAGTGTTGCTCAAAAAAAAAAAAAAAGAAAACAAACCTGTAGGCTCTTTCACTGTAAAAATAAGGTATTGATGTGCTATTTACAAGATCGGTACGGGTAAAGCCAGTTTTTAGTTTCGGAAATCTGTTGCAACAAAAGATGAAGGATTGCGTTAATTCTATTTGCCAACACCTGCTACCCAACTTTCATAATTCTTAGTTCCTTAAACCTTAGTCGAAAAGTAAGTCATGCATAAAACTACAGAAGTAGACCTTATAGGTCCGCGCCTTACTGTTGGTAAATACTTTGAAGGCTATAGCCCTCTTCAGGTTGTCAATGAAGATATGAATGCGTTCCAGTAAGCCACAATTGCAACTCCATAGTTTTACTTTTATCTGATAATATTAGGATCGTTTTGTGGATAAAAAGAGCTGTTCCTTCGTGCTTTAGGTAAAAAAGACTAGAGAAATTTAAAATCGAATACAATGGTTCAGCTACATGAAGATCACATACATACATAATTGGTCATTACAAAGTTTCAGTCAGGATTACGACCTAGCTGCTCACACCACTCATGTTGTGTGTGTTAATTTTATTTTATACATGAGTCAAGGGACCTATATTTTAAAATTGACTCCAAACGACAGACTTTTGAGAAACTTTTCATGGCTATTTTATTTGAGTTATTTTATTGAGAGTTTTTGACAGAAATCTGCTAAGAGGAAGATGCCGAAGAAATATTTTTTCATATTTCCGTTTTGATGTCTGACCTGGGGTTTCAACCGTGTCCTTACATTTAATAAGCCAACACACTACCTACTAGACTACGGCGACTTCATTCCTATAATACCTGGTCCATAAAATCTCGCTAAATTTGTTCACCTTCTAGTCGATATGCAAGTTGTGTAGAAAACTACAGCAATAGACCTGATAGGTCGGTGCCCTTACCTGTTGGTAAACACTTGGAGGGCTTCAGTCCTCTTAAGATTGTCAATGAAGATATGAATGCGATCCAGTAAGCCACAATTGCAGCTCCATAGTTTTACTTTTATCTGGTACCTCAATATTAGGAACATTTTGTGAGTAAAAAGAGCTGTTGTTTCGTGCTTTAGGTAAAGAAAACTAGAGAAATTTTAAACCGAATACAATGGTTCAGCTAGTTGAAGATCACTGGCAAATATTTTAATATTTGAATCTTAACATGCCGTTGCGTACCATCGGTGGCCCGCACTAGACTGCCTTATCGGGTGACGTTTACTACCGGTGATGCAAAATAGACTATGCTATTATACGGTTCGCACGACCAAATATTTAAATCTTTAACGCTTCTACTGCCGAAAGAGGATACTTGAGAATCAGGCTCTATTAAAAGCAATTATAATTTCTAACGTAATAATTGAGTACTGTTTGTTCTATTTTCACCGTAAAATTTCCGAATAATTAGTGAGGATGAGACGAAGAAGGATTCACACAAAACTTTACACGATACCGTTGCATTGTTGGATTGTCTATGCTGCATAATAGCGCCAGTGGGCGTCAAGAATGAATTACAGGCCGGCGAGAACGTGTTAATCCAAACGACAATTGTCATATAGGCTTTGTCAGCATTTTTTTAACTTTTATCCATGAAAACAAAAAAAAACTAAATTATTCCCTAAAGTTACCCAAAAACAACGCATAATTCAATATTTTCCATTTCCGCTATAACTTGTAAACAAAATCATCATCTAACAACACAAAATGACGAGGAAATGCATTGCAAGTGTGTATGTGTTAGCATAAATGAATGAAATAATATTTGCTTCGGGATATATGCAGGTACGTTGACTGTCAGTATAAAACACAACTTAATTAGTGCTCCTGTTCATTATATTAAAAAAATTGGGCAAATATTTACAATACACGTGGGTAATCGGATACACATATATACATATCTCATATGTATAAGAGAGAGGGAGAAAAACGCAGAATATTTGACAACCCGCTAACAAACATGTATGTGCGATCAAAAATAATCATTAGGAAGTGCGTGCTTGCGTTTGTATATGTAAAAGTCAGCGAATATTAGATAAGGATAACATCATGTTTATATATTAATTAAATTTGTATATTTGTATGTATGTGTTGCAGTTGCGTTAACATACATTATTAGGTTTATTTGTCAAATATTTTGCCAACAAAATTTGAATGTGTTGTTTTGCTGTTGGTGTTGTAATTGTTTCCTATTATTTGACATTGACATGTCATAAACTCCATGTAACAAATGTACAGGGTATGGTAAAACAAAGTTTATATTTCATTAACTTATTGTGGACACGTAGAAGAATACAAGTATTAACTTGCTTACAGTGCATGGCAACCAAACTTGCCGCATATTATGAGTGCAAAAGTTAAAAAAAGGATAATTTGGCGCCTTTAATGCATGGAAACCCGGTTGGATAACTGAGTTCTTGGAAAATCACTTGCAAAATCCTTGCAAAGGACAAACATTGGGAATATGAGTATGAGTACAATACGAAATATTTTTGAGAAACTTTTCATGGCAATTTTTGTCATATTCGTAATCCATCTTTACAACCCTTCAGACCAATTATTTACGTATCAGAGATCAACAATGAGTTATCAAAAAGATGAATAGAATCGAATCATACTCATAATTTCTGATACTTATACACATTCACATTTATTTTAATATTATACTCATTCTACAAATATCCAAAGTTTGAAGTACTCATCGTACTTATACTTAACAATACGTATGATATTATTGATTTCGACTCTCCTTGACTCAACATTTACATGAATCACAAAATAAGTATGATTCGCGTACGAAAACTTCGATCCTCACTAGAAGGTTGTGTGTCTCTATCTTTTTCTTTTTTAATTTCTTGTAAATGCAACAACAACTAAGATTGGTGAATGATTCAAGTCATTCAAATCATTTATAAGTATTATAAATATTTTTCTAAAGTGATGAATCTGAATGAGTAGGCATATGAATCAAACATATTTCGAATGGTATAAGTTCGATGTCAACGTTGTACTCATACTCATTGTACTCATAATCATAATCAACTTTATACTGAGTACGAATGAATCAGAGTAGTTAAATTTCAATATCGTTGACTCACTTATATTCAAAATTTCATGAGTGCTTATGAGTAGCGAAAAAACGATTCATTGCTAATCTCTGGTATGTACAGTGTAGGCCTTATAATTAGAAACGACTTAGCAACATGTATGTTTATTAATTTGTTTTACAGTTTTCACTGTGTACCTGGGATCAAAGGGTTTGTTTGGAGGACGTCTTAAATACGTTTTTCCATCAGATTGGGACATCTTAAACTTAGATTCGTCGCTCCAGAGAACTCTATGCCAGAAACGTCGTTTCTAATTATAAGGCCATTATGTATGTGCGTAAATATGAACTCTTTTTTGAGACACCTTTTGTAACAACAAAATTTTGAAATATTTGTAAATACACATACATTTACCCGTTATAATTGTGATGGTTATGTTTTAGCCGTTATTGCCAATAGCGGTATTGAACATGGTTTTATTTTAGCCATAGTTTTTGTTTTTTGGCTGTTTTTGCTCATTAATATAATTCATGGTGTTTCAGAAAGAATTATATATTTCGGTTTGAAGAGACTTGTTTTTGGGGGTATTCTAGTTCAGAATTTTATTTGATGTTATGTGGCTTTTTTCAGTAGCTTAAGTGAGTTTTATAACACTTTAATTTGCAACTATTTATAGACAATATTACTAACATTGTAGTGGTATTATTAGTGTTAATATTATTTGTCATTTATTGTCATTAAATTCGTTACATTTTATGTCACATACAGGAGAGCGTATATTTGTGAAAAAGGCTTTCGTAATGTAAATGGAGTTGAAAATATTGACATTGTAGTGGTAGTAGTGGTGTTAGTGTTATTTGTCGTTTATTGTTATTAAATTCGTTACATTTTATGTCATACACATAAGCGGAAAAACCTTTCGTAATATAAATGGAATTGAAAATATTTCATTTGTCATACCCTCTTAACAAGGCTAAAAGGTGCTAATGCGTTGAAGGAGAAGCATGCCATCATAGAAAACCTAATTTTAAATTAAGCAAAATCGCAAATTTGCAATGATGTGATGGTCAGTCGTAAATTGTATTTGCATTTCTAAATACATTATTTAGCCAGTATATTTTTTGGTAGCTGGATGGTTGCTCGTATTATTGTGGTTATTGTTGGTGGGAGGGAGGAAGTAGAGTGTGCGGAAAATTACACACTAACCTTCGGTTTTGTTTAATTACCATCTTTAGCCGCTTAATGTCATTTCAAAATAATCCATCAGTTTAAAGTAACTGTACAGCTCCACTAGTTTCTGACGGAAATGAAACCATGAAGCCCTACAATTGAATACTGGAACTACCAAAACCCATGAGGAGGCTTTTAAAAGAATAAATAGAAGGGAATTTGTTTTATCTATACGTTCGATTCTTATTGTTACGAAAATAAAAAACCAGATGCTGGTGTTTTGCTTTTACATCGTTTAGCATTAAAATTATAAACAAAAACTACAAAAACAAAACAATGAACTTGTTTATAAATTATCGCACTGCTTAATATAACAACAAACAACAGCATAAAGATGGTAAACGAGTAAACAAAAATATACCAACAACCACTAGCATAAAAAAATGGTAAAACAGTAAACAAAAATACAACAACAAACACTACAATAATAATCGTAAACAACGATGTTTACGTTTATATAGATTGCGAGAAGGTGATGTCATGAACGTTCGCCTTCAAGAACATTCATCAGACTGTTTACTTTGCCATATAAAAGGCAAGGCAAAGCAGGCGACTGAGTTAGTGAAGTTCAGTCAGTCCTGTGTTAAGACGCGGTGTGTTTGAAGAGAACAATCGTAGTTTGAAGATCTCCATTACAAAGATCAGTTGAACAATTATCTAGTAATTGTTTATTGTTTATGCAAAGAGTGCAAACAGAGGAATAACAAACAAGGCAATTGTTGTTGTCTACATAAAGTTGTTAACAGTGGCACAGAGGATTGTACGAATAAAAAGAATTTGGAGATTTACTTTTATTTTATTTGCAACCTACGAGATCATATTTTAAACTTTTCTAAAAGATAAAAACATAACATTATTATCTTATTGAAAAGACCTGACATCTTCAGCAAAGTCCTGAAGAAATTATTGGATTTTTCATCAATCTGTTGACTGACTGTCTGAAATAAAATGTATTTTATGATGAATTGAAAAAGCAAAGTATCATACTGATTACAAATCCTAGTTACCAGACGTACAGACTTATATATCTCTTGGCTACTGTAGGCTGATGCTTTCAAAGTGTAATAAATATCCGGCCATTAAGCGCGTAGAAGAGATCAGTGATATTTCAAACATTTTGTTAAAAAGCGATATCTACGAGTTTTAGCCTTAGTTCCGAATTTTTAAACAGAAAAATGGAAAAAAAATTTTTTTTAAGAAGTTTCTGATAAAACGTATTAACCATATCCGTCATCATTAATAAAAATTTCCACACTAACGTGGGTGGTATGCGAAACTAGATACTGACTAAATAAACGTAATGCATTAATACTGCATTAATACTGCTGCAGTAGCTGCCGGTTTTGTCTAACAAAATACAATGATGGCTCGAAATTTGATTTAAGAAAGGGTTGTGGTATGTATGTAGAGAACTCGAATATCAGCTCAATGCAGCACATGGTTACCTCGGCGATTAAATACCTATTAAGTGGTATTGTATTTCCTGAGAATGTTTTATGACATCGAAGCAACCATACACATACTGTGGCTGCGGCCATACACCTACGAACATTCCTGCAGACAAATTGGTAAGAATTCGTATAGGGCCCTTATGTGATTGATGTACTCCAATCCAAGGTTAAGATTTCTCTATTTTATTTTATTTTATTTTCTTTTTCTTTTATTTATTGTAAGTTTGTCCTATCTCAGTCAACATCAGATTATTATTTTTTATTTTTTAACGTGCGTTTTTCCCTTCGTTTGTTAAAGTTTTTTCACTGGGATTACGAGTGAAGGCGTGCCGCTTGTAGTCAGCAATGGGCTACTCTTCTCACCCTAACGTAAGGTTGCCAACCGTTGTTGTCTTAAAACAATGTTTAAAATTGATTGGATATAGTAGCCAGTCGGACAGTCTATACTGCTGGGTGACGATTATATTCTCTCCGTGCGGTCTGGAGATAGAGGTCCGAAGGCTAACTGCTTGGATTACTTGGAGCGGTATAAAAGTCTATAAAAGTTTAAAATTCGAAAACAAAAATTTATTTGTCTTCTTCAGGTTCGAAAAATTTTTGACTTTTTTCCAATTCTTTACTTATTTTTAATATGTGATGTTCTTTTAACTTTTTTTTTGTGATGTGACATAGACAAAGTTCATGTTACAGTCTTTATTAAATACTGTTCATGCACATATTTGTACATCTAAACATTTATATTTTATGTTTTTATTTCTACGTAAATTTTTTAATGAATTTTTCGTTTACTTTTCTTTTTTAATTATATAAAGTACGTGAGTACCAGTGGCAAGTGGTAAGGCTGGCACGTGTTATAAAACAGATTTACCAATGTGTGTCATGTTATTTTTAATTTAACAAAAAAAATTTGTTTGTAGTTGTTGTAAAGGTTATTTAACTTAAATTCAAGTTGAGATGCGTCACCTCACATCGTATGAGTGATATTAATTAAATGGTTGACTCCATGCGTTACTCATACGTCTAGGCTGACACAAAAGGTAATTTTTTCTTATCTTGCTTTTATTTCTATTTTTATTTGAGAAAAAATATTTAAAAGAAAATTCCTAGAAATGGATATGAATAACGCTATATATTTCAAGTAGTACAAAACAAATGTAAGCTTTTGAATTAATTCAATTGTTTTAGTTAGTTATTATGAGTTAATAAAAGCGTTTCTAAGAAGGGAAAAATGTTTAATTGCTCAGAAAAAAATTGCGTATTTATAACTACTTATATTTATGATGTACTAGAGTCAAGTCGTTGTGCTTTATCACTGAAGAAGGAGGCACACTTTTAGTGCATTACTGTTATTTATAATCATCCCTTAATTAAGGATTACAACCTAGCTTCTCATGCTACTCATGTTGTGTGTATTTATGTATTTTGTATGAGGGGTGTACTCTGCGTATTTTAAAACTAAATTAGGGCGACCTAAGTACGTTAATGAGCGTACTCACGAGACACACCACATTACAGGAGAAATCAAAACGATGGAGCACTTTTTGTGTCATTGAATATGTCAGTATTCGTAAGCTCGAGAAACAGGCTTCCTATAAAATGTAAGGTGGTATTCGTGAATGTCGACAGGCTTGGGTGATCTTCTATCCTACAATCTACCTACCTATCAACCTTACTTGACCACTTTAACAATTCCATTGTTAAAGTTCCGCCTCGGAAAATAGCCACGAGTTTCATCAGGGGTTTCAAATTTTACAATCTCGACCCCAACAATTCGGACATATTATTTAACAGAGTATGTAACTTTCAACTTGCCCTCTTCTCTCCGGCACTACGCTCCACATTAATGGCAAAAAACCCAATGCTTTAATATTCCATACGCAGTTTGAAATGCTTTGCACCGCTTTGTTTATACAAAGTTTTCATGAGTGGGCTTTTTAAGTTCTAATTTTAAATCAGCATATCAGTGAAGGGGAACTGTAGTCAATCCCTTGGCAGTACCTTATAAATATTTCAATAGAGAATATCCTTTTCTCTTCCTTAATATTTTGTTGTTATTTTACACCAACAAGCGTTATTTGCTTTAATCCTTCCAAAAAACTATTTCCATTGTATAGCAGCAACAACAAATTTTAAATTATTAAATGAAACACAAACAAGGGTAACTAATGCGATATCACGGTTTTATCCTGTTGCCGTAAATGAATTTTGAAAAGTTTTAAAATATTAATGTCTACCTAATGCATACCATTTAAAGGCTAAATACACAACAAGATTAAAAAGCGTAAACAAAAATATGAAAGAGGGAAAAGAGGGAAATTTCCAAAAAAGGAGAACACCGGAAACACACTAAAGAAAGAGTCACTAATAGGCGCACCTGTACAGTCACACGTATAAATTTAAAAAAACTAAGAAACACGTGAAGAAATTTAAGCACGTCATACTTTTAAATATGTAAGTCTGTGTGTGTATAAGAATTGCGTTGGTTTCCCTGTTTCACTTTTTCTCTTGCTCTCTGGCTTATATTCTGTTTTATTTTATCTTTCCATAAAAAAGGGAAAGCAACACCAGACGACCTTCATCAACAATACAGCAAATATGCGTGTGTATATCTAGGTGAACATTCTTTGAAATGTATGTAAATGTAGATGTACATATGTATTCACGTGTAGAATGGTTAATAAAGGCTGCTTAAAATTATAACACAATAGAATTCAAGGCAAAAAATATAAACCAAAAAAAAATTTTTTTTTTGTAATTTTTTTCACAAGGAGCCTATGGAGTTATGTTAGACCCATTTAACCATAAAATTAGCGCAAGTTAACAGAGCACCAAAAATGTATGAGTATTTGGTACCATAGGATTCATCTTTTTATTGCTGGTTTTTAGTGTTTGTTGTGTGAAAATATACGTGTGCCTTTATGTATTAATATGGGAGTGTGAATGTTTTTTCTTAGTTTTTTCTTTTGAGGAAAACATTATCGGTCTACTGTACTCATTTAATGACTATCATTGCCGATAATGTAGAGAAGAGGTGAGTATGGCTTTATTTAAATAAAAACACTAAGGATAGTGATCTGAGTAGAATTTCAATATTTTTTATTTCAAAGAAATAACTATGTACACGTCTATAATTGTCATGTACGGGTGCTATAGTACTGTGACTGCACTACCGATTGTATTGATTTCAACATATGTAGGTGAATTCTCGTAATCTTATGGCCCTGATGTTGTTGCCCATTATCCAATATCCTTAGAACCTCATAGGTACGAAGTACATATTTTGATGATTCATTCTTGTCATTGCGGAATCTATATATTGGGTTCGAGACCATCGCCATTCTTTATCAGTAGTCTTTGACTTTGCAATACATACATATATAATTGGTCATTACAACCCTTCAATCAGAATTGCAACCTATCTTCCACTCCACTCAAGTTGTGTGTGTTAATTTTAAACACAAGTGGCGGAACCTACAGTTTAAATTTGACTCTGAGCCACAGATTTTTGAGAAACTTTTTCATGGCAATTTTTTAATTACTCTCAGAGTTTTTGCTAGAAAACGGCTGGGTCAGCGCCATGTATCTGACTATCACTTAAAATATTTAAATCAAGTTTAACACATTATCACTCACTGGTTCAAATTATGCATTCTCTTATAGCACTAACTTCGGCTTGGAAAATCATATGATGGTATGATTGACGTAAGTACAGTTTGGCTTCTGGTTGTTCCATTAGGAGGCCAAATTTCGTCCCTGTTCGTAGCAGACAAGTCACCACGGGCAGTTTTGGCATCACACTAATCCAATTTGTTGCGATTGATATGTTAGATATACCGTCGAATAAATCCGTCGAATAAGTAGAGACTCCTAGAGCCCCGAGACAATATGCCATAAGATCCGCCTTATCTCGTACATTTATCTCAATTGCTTGAACAAATATCATTGTTTTCAACGCTTTTCTAGATGATGCCTCATTGCTCCACTTGTCTATAAACAGTACATTCTTTGAACGTTCTGAACTACTCGAATGGAGCATATCCTGTTAATCGATATTCCATTATATTTTAAATTTAAGTTGGCATACGTGCTTTAAAGCCTGGGTTTTATTCCGGCAGTGAAGCCCCATTTAGGAAAATATTACCCTTGGAGGGCATTTAATGCCATATCCTTTCGATGTTGTCCCCATTTCAATTTTTAATTCACCATTACACTTAAATACTTCTTTTGGTTTGATATTCTAATCTCCATATCAAGAAAGCGAAGACACTCCTAATGAGCAATCTTCGTTTCTTTGGAAGTGATGATATTTTGCTCTATTCCGCTTTCACATTAAGAACCCCTGGTAGTACCAACTTTTATAGTTCAAAGAGTGTTCGTTTCACCGTGTAGAAGATTTATATTTCTACGATTCAGAAATGTTAATACCTCGTCCGCGTAGAGGAGTGGTTTCAGTCCTTCTTCAGTTACATCCTCAAGAGACTAGCGGTCGTAATGATTCAAATAATAGGTGTTCCCCTGTGGTATTCCTCCCACCACCTACGTCTTTAAGATTCCGTGAATAATTTTTATTGAAATCGTTATATTTTAACGAGAATTATAATTGAAATGATTGGCTTAAAGCTGTTACAGTTAAAGACAACACGCATTGTTAAATAACTTTTGCACCTGTGAGGCGGTGCTACCTTAAAAAAGGCCAACCTTACATCAGAGCGAAATTTTAAACGGTACCATATTGTAGCTACCCTTTTCATATAGAAAAAGTACAATGAAATGAATGAAAGCATACATTATTCTGCCAGTGTTTTCTGTTTTTTCCCTGTTGTTGTGTTTTTGTAGAAAGCTGAACTTATTTTCATAATGACATTGGATACATGTTTGCTCGCACCGTCATAGTGAGAGAGACTCATTAAAAAAAAAAAATAATAAAAGGAAAGGATGTTGAATTGTCTGTATTTCTCTTGTTATTATCATTATTATTATGGTCTTTGTTACATTATTCCCATGTATTTTGTCTACATTTTCAAAGGTAATGTTATTAAAAATTAAAATCCCTGTTTTTCCTCCTCCTTTATTCCATTTTCGTTTTTTTTTGTCAGAGATTTTTTTCAGATTATTTTTCCTTTCTCTAATTTTACAGGGAACATTAAAACTTTTTATCTTGGGTTTGCTTTCTTTCTTCCTTTTTTCTTCTATTTGGTGACAAAGCAGCAAAAACCAAATGAGTTTATGTTGGTCAGTAACACAAAGGCTCATAACAAAAACGCAGAAGAATCGAAATACAAATAGAATTTAAAAGCAGCGCCTTTTTTCTTAAACTCTTGTAAGAATTTTAAGAAGAAAATTGAATAATTTAAAGCTTGCTTCAAACTTAACCAAGTATTTAAAATTTATAAAGTAATGGAAATCAGTTACAATCAAAAGGAATACTAAATTTCTGCCGGAAATATCGATTCTGTTAGAGAAAGTGTAATGAAAACTTGATCTGATGCGTTCCCAGTAGCGCTTCTATTTTTTGTTTCATTGTGACATATTTTCCAACTCGTTACAATTAAAACCGTCGGACAGTTTACAACGGCACTGATCTACTTATGCAATGTTAGAGCAACAATCTTTCAGTGCTGATTTTTCGAGTAGAACTTTCTTAAGCGTTAAAATTCATTTCTGACACGATGGTTACATCAACAATCAAAATTGTAGCATATGGGGCTCCGAGACCGCAAAAGCAATTATTAAAAAAAAACATTTCATTAAAAAAAAACGGGTTGACGGTTTGGTACACATTAGCCTGTATTTTCCCGAAAATAAACCACTATCATCAATTCAGAGTGCTATACATCTACAAATGGAGATTATGAACTGGACTATATGTAGATTCAGCAAAAGGGTGCCACGAGCTACACAACATGTCCAATTTTGGCTTTATTTCGGGTCTTGGTCACGTCAACTGGTCACAAAAATGATGGGCCACGTAGACAAATTTCGAAGAAAAGGACTGCTCTAAGCAATATAGAGGAGATTATTGAGTTAACTTTTTATTGTTACGTTTTTAGCCTTTTAAAAACGTTTAAAATATGAGTTTGTAGATTGCAAATAAAATAAAAATAAATTTGAATTTAGTTTTAAATCAATCCTTTATTGTTCGCACAATTCCGTGTGCCATCTTTGGCAACTTGATTTCAACAACAACAGTTTACTTTATTTGTTATCCTTATTTACACTCATTCGTTAGATCTTCAAATCACGATTAGTCTCTTCGGACGCAACGCGTCTTCACACAAGACTGACTGAATTCTTTCTGAAGCCGTTGTCCGCTTTGTCTTGCCTTTTATATCGCTGGGTAAACAGTCTGATTAATGCTCTCGAAGGAGAATTGCTTTGCCTTTAGCGAAATCTCTACAAATTTAAACATGTTGTTTTCGTTATTGTTGTTTTTGTATTTTGTTTATGTTTGTCCTTGCAGTGCAGTTGTTGCCTGTTTGTTTACTTTATTTATTCACTTTTTTATAATGATGTTGCTATATTCTTGATTATTCGTTGATCATGTAAAGTCAATTGATTTGGTTTTGTAGCTTTTGTTTATCATTTTAATAACACCATTTCCATTTCCTAACAGTATAATACAGTCCATAAGTTTCTGTCCACTACATATACAGAAAATTACTGTTTGGTGTCTATTTAAAGGCACTTGTCTACTTCTGTAAACAAGAAGCAATTGAACAACTCGATGGGGATATTGAACACCACGAAGAGTTAATTCCACCTCGTAAATAAAAACATCATTGCGTAATGGGAGAAACTAAAGTTAGCACACCAATAACACCATTATGGCAAAACGAAGAAGAAACTGTGAAAAAACTGTGTGAATTTTTAATGAACATAGAAGGATAATTTAATACGTAATAGGCCAGACTACGATGTCAGACAATTAAATGCAGATGATATTACTGCCTGAGCAGAACTGGAATACGGTGGAGAAGTTTATTAAACGGAGTACTACGAGTAGAATAGAAAACTAGCAATTACAGTCACCATAGACAATTAATCTAAAGGAGCAAAATGGCTGACAGCGTCAAAAAGTAAAACTATTTCCCTACAGCATTTAAATGCTTACACTAAATCTCTTTTCTCTCTCTTAAAAATTCTATATCCCCTCCGAAATCAAATGAAGAAATAAATGTAATCGTATATGAGTGGTGGTGTGTAGAGTTGGGTTCGTTAACTCTTTTGAGTGTTCGCTCTTTCTAGTTCAGCTCTCTGTAATGAACTAGTTCGTTCTTTTAGTTCAATAGTTCAGTTCTTTTAAACAACTCCGTTCGCTTCCTCAATTTGTGCAACTTCTTTATGGCAACGTTTGCTCATTTATATTTAAACTATGTAGACAATACCAATAAAGGAATTAATGTATTCCATGTAAATTTATCGTATCTGTAATATGATTTTTCATTTTAAATAAATTGTGGTATTTAAGGTTTTTTCATTCTTATTAATTCATTTATGTGCTTGACGCACTGTAAAAGCATGTGATTTATTTTTAAATATTTAATGAGAATTTCTGTTCGTATTTCTCTTCTAAACCACCATTCCAATAGGAATGTCACACATAAGAATGATAAACGAAATAATAGAACGAATAAGAATGAAATGAACGAATAAGAAACGAGAACTAAAAGAACTACTGAACTAAAGGAACTACTGATCTAATAAGAATGAAATGAAGGAATAAGAAACGAGAACTAAAAGAACTACGGAGCTAAAAGAACTTATTATAATGACCGGCTCTTTTAGTTCAATTGTGTGAATAGTTCAATTGAACTACTTCGTCCGTGAACTACACAACTCTAGTGGTGTGGAATATCGGCTGCTTAAGTATTAAAAAACTCTTTGTGTATGTAAATTGATATTTCCACACAATGTAATTCGTTGCAATAATACAATTGGATACCTGTATGGTTGTTTGAAAATCGTAAAAAATTGTCCATGTTATGCAAATGTACGACAGTATTTGTAAGGTTCAGTCAACACTCGGTTGGAAGTAATATTGGTATACAAACGCTATGCGACAGGAAGGTGTAAACATAAATGTAAAAACACTTTCAAAAAGCCTATATAAACCCATGCAAATGTACAAACATATACCTCATATAAATAAATGCATACTATTTTAGTATTTTAAATAAAAGTATCAACAATCATCAGTACACAAAGGATATTTTTATGTGAGGCTTTAAGTAAATCGTGATCGTCTGTAAAACACCCAGCACCCAACAATTTGGTTCTCGGATATAATAGCTGAGAAAGGACAGCTACAGTCACTCAGTCAGTGTAATTCCACAATAAACCTCAGGAAAAGCTGAGTATTTTCCATTTCCATTTATTCATTTACCCCAGCAAATACTTTGCCAGTAGCTGCTACAATAAACAGCAAAATAACCATGAAACTTGCAAATACAACCGACGACAAAAGTAAGGGCAGGTGAAAGCAAGGATTTTGGAATTAAAGGGAAAGAATTTATAAATAATTTCTTTTTGTTCTTAACCTAAGGTCAACTTGGAAATGTTATAATATTATACAGCTTATAACGTTTCAACACTCGTTTTGAAGATTAATTCATCGGCCTATTTTTACAAAGTTTTGCGTACATTTAAGGCTCTCTGACATATTGAAAGTGTTATTATGTTAATCTACACAATCGCATTCTTTTAAAAGAACGTACTCTATACATACATATATCGGGTGGGTCATCTATCGGTTTAAATTTGAATCATCGGTCATTTCGAATCTGGCAATACTTATGTCATTCTATTCTGTCACAAAATTCATTATATTATCTCCACTGAACGTAATGTATCGATTTACGTTTGAGCAACGTTGGGATTTATTGGGACAACGAGAAACTGCACGATGGTGTCGATTTTGCAAAAAAAAAAAATCATTTTTTCGGATGAAGCTCATTTTCGTCTTGGTGGGTACATTAATAAGTCAAATTGCCGTACTTGGGGCTCACAAAACCCACACGTGGTCTTACAGAAACCAATGCACCTATTCCGAGTAAATGCTTAGTGCGGCTTGTGCAGCGGAGATAGCACTGGCCCATATTTCTTTGAAAATGTGGATGCCGCATTCGTTACGGTCAATGGAGACACTTATCGCACCATGGTAACCGCTTTTTCATGTACCCGCGATTCATGGTATTGATGTGAACGATGTTTGGTTTCAACAGAATGATGCAACTTGCAACACATCTTATACCACAATCGATTTATTGCGTCAAACGTTTGGTGGCCGTTTAACCAGCCGAAATGGTGATGTCAATCGGCCGCCAAGAATCTGCGATTTGACACCGTTGGACTATTTTCTGTGGGGCGTTGTTAAAGAAAAGCGTTATGCCGACGAACCGGAGACAATTGAGCCTTTAAAGGCCAACATTCGTGATGTCAAGATATGACCACATACACTCGAAAAAGAGCACAAAAATATGCCCGATCGAATGAGTTATATTTTTAACCGGAACGATTGTACTTCACAACAAAAAAATACATTTGGCAAAATTTCAAACCGATTTTGTTTTATAAAATTTTTATAATTATTACTATAATATACTCTTAAATGGCCCACCCTATACTTACATTTACATACACAGGCATACACTAGCATAAGTGGTATGTATATCAAAATTGGATTTCACTTCTAGTAACAGCCAACTTCCTATACACATATATACATGTATGTATATAGGTGTGCGTGTTTGTTTAATTGATGTCGTTCTTATTTGTGTTCATGTTCCATTGTATTTTGTAATACTTTTTATTTATCCGTTTACTTAAGGTAGCCTCGTAACAATGTTTTTATACACACATATTTATGTGTCATGTTTAAGATATTTGTGCCAATATTATTACATTTTATTTATTTTTTTTTTTTGTTTGTAGTACCTTACCACTATACATTTATGCTTTTAAGACAGCAAAAAAAAACGAGTTTCAGATTCCTTCTCTGATGTGTTGACAATAAAAGGATTTTTCCATGGCATGCCTATAAAACATATGGCCTTGCAATACATTCTCCTCCTTTGCATGCTTTTCCATTTTTAGGCTTGTAATAAAATGCCTTAGCTTGGTAGGCTATTAAATAAGTTAGGGGTTATAGTATGAAATGTTAAGTGATTGTAAAAAACACAATAACAATTTGTTAACTGAACTAAGTATAAAAATGGCAAGAAAAGAATCGATAAACCTTTTTATATTGCCAGTAATTTGTCAGAATATCTTTCGTTATTTTAATTGCTTTGAAGTAGCCATCATTTAAGTTTAGGTTTTTTTAGTTAAAAGGTTGAAGTACTTTATTGGAACAAAAAATCACACAAGCCTTTCATTAATAATTCACATGGATTTGAAAAGGCCAGGTTTGAAAAGGGAAGACAAAGAGACTCTTCTCAAACCAAGTAGATTTAAAGCAAACATAACTTTTATTGGGAAATTATCAGTCTATCCAGGAATAACCAGTGATAACATTGGTAGTAAACGGTCTTTTGTCAGGGCGCTGTAAACTCAGAGTGCACTTTGCAGAACATCTAAAGTGGAATGAGCTAGGTGACACGTAGCACCTTCCTGTTGAAAACAGATGTCCATTTCATCCAGCTCGCCGTTGACCTGGCCAATGTCGACCACAAAATGAATATGGATCGACAGCGCAAAATCCACTCCAAAATAATGACTTTTTCTAAATGAATCGGATGCTTTTGTACAATTTTGTTAGTTCATTTATACTTTCATCCAGAAATTGGTTTAATCGCTGAATTTGATTTTTTGATAATTTGATGCTTTCGTTATCAACTAATGTTGTTGATAAAGAGAGCAAAATTTGGTCAAACATAAAAGAGGGTTATGATAAAGAGTAAATGAGCTTCGTCGATTCGACGAACAGTAACCATCCAGGGTTAAATTGTTCTTCGATTCAGCGATTTTAATGTACAAAAATGAAGAGTAACCGTGCAGGGTTAAATACAAACCTGCATTTAAATTTAATGTTCAGCACAATGAAAACAAATTTATTTTTAATTATTTTTCCATAATAGTTTTTGGTTTTTGTTTTTTATTTATTATTATTTATTTTATATGTTTTATAGATTTTATATAAATATTTTTTTTACATTTTTACACATATTTAAATAATTCTTTTTTTTCACGATTTCACGTTTGTGTTGTACATAGAAATTCAAAAAAGACTTAAATTTAAATACGTTTAATCCACAGCATAGTTAATTGTTGTTTTTGTTTCATTTCTTGCCAAAAAAAAAAAAAATAAATGCATTTGCTTTAAGTTTGTTATTGTTGTGTAAACAAATTATTTTATAGTATAAAAGTAAATTCATTTTATTAAGAAGAACTAAAAAATAAATAAGATTTAACGACTTAAGCTCTAAAGTATTTACAAAATCAGTTTAAATATTAAGTACTGCTTTGTTTAACAATGAATTAGAAATAAAATGTGTTTAAGTTTTAGGGCCATTATTACAACTTGCCGTTAAAGTTGGGTTAAGTTAAATGTAACTTTAGCTGAAGTGATCTTTAAAGTCACCTTTAACTTCTTTTCCTTATTACAATCTACAGATAAAATAAAGTTAACTTTTTCAAAAATATGGCAGTGCCGGAGCAATGTCGATAACACTGCTCAATTAAACAATTTTTTTATCGCAGTAGCAATGTGGGGCTTCTTTTTTTTTGTTGTATTTGCTCATTTTGTTTATATTTGAAGTTACCATATTGAATAATATAATATAAAATGGCAAGTTCTACGATAAACTAAACTTTAAAAGTTAAAGGTAAGATGATCCTCCCTTTAGCTCAACGCTCACTTCTACCTTATTGTCCACTTATAATAATGAAAAACAATTTATTTGCCCGCTAAAATCCTCCCTTTAGTTAACTTCAAGTTGTATACAGGCTAAGTATTGTATTGTATTACATTGAATTAAAAAATAAATTGTTTTGTGCATAATTTTTCTCGTTTAATAAATTTGTTTTTGAGGAAAAAATTTTTTTTGTTTTAAATTTAAAAATATTTGCACATAACAAATATGAAATATAATTGCATTCGCGAACTCGTATTAATAAATAAATAATAGATAGATGAGCTCAACAGAATATCGTGTTATTACAGTTACGATATCCTTACACTTATTTAATTAACGATTACAATGCTTTATTAAGAACGCATAAAACTTCTTAATATCGGGTCCGCCATCTAACGTTTTTTTCAACTAGTGCTTATTTCGTGAATGGTAACACTTAGCTCATGTCTGATTTGACAGATAATTAGTTTCATCCTTCCACTGAACGAATATGGACCATCCAATACGTTTTCGCTTCGCTAAGTGGGCCTGCGATCGACTTACAGAAGATGCCGATTTTGGCAAAAAAAAATCATATTTTCAGGTGAAGCGCATTTTGATCTTGGCGGGTATGTAAACAAGCAAAATTGTAGCATTTGGGGCACAGAAAACTCGCACGCATACATTGAAAAGTCGACGCACCCAAAACGAGTCACTGTTTGGTGCGGATTTTGGTCCAGAGGCATAATTGGGCCATTTTTTTTCGAAAATGAGCAAGGAGTGGTCGTTACAGTCAATGGCGATCGTTATCGTGCCATGTTGAACGAATTTTTGTTCACAAAAATTGAAGAGGAGGATATTGGCAATATTTGGTTTTAACAGGACGGCGCTACGTGACACACAGCTGAAGCTACGCTCGATGTTTTGCGCCCTGTTTTTGAAGATAACATTATCAGCTGCGATTTGACACCGTTGGACTATTATTTTATCTATAAAAGATAAGTGTTACGCCGACAAGCCAGAGACAATTGACGCTTTAAAGAACAATATTCGTGAAGCCATTAGTGAAATACAGCTGCACACAATCGATAATGTGCTTAAAAATTGGACCGAACGTGTAGGCTACTGCATGGCCAGCCGAGGCAGCCATTTGAATGAAATTATTTTCCATTATTAACCGGAAGGATTGTACTTTCAAATAAAAAAAGAAATTTGAGAAAATATTCAGTAGTTTTTTTTAAAGCATTTAAAAAAAAAGTTATTTGGCGGACCCTATACTTTACTCTGATTCCAACAGTTGACGTGAACATTGCATTGGATAAAAAAGACGCCATAAAATCAGGTCAGTCAGTTTTAAGACGAATCGCGATGATACTTCTTCTTACAGTTAGAAAAACGATTCCCCATTTAATTTTGTTACTATGATAGTTCTTCCTTAGTTCCCTTAAATACAAATTAAATACGAATTGAGAAATTAGGGAAATGGAATATAAGTAACTTCGTTACTGTACGAAATGCGGCTTGAATTCCATAAAAAGGATTAGTTTCTACATCGCATCATTGCTGGCTATGGAAAATTCATCCTCTGTGTTGATGCAGTCAGATTGTTACTTTTTCGGAGAATATTGGTATAAAGATGCCTGGAATACGCAAATACAACAAACCGTCTAAAACCGATTACAAACTTTTATAAATTTTTTTTACATATCGAAAGGTTTGTGCTTTACTGACCTTATAGTCCGAATCTTTGTCCAGTCAACTACTATTTGTATCGATCGATGCTTAACGCTTTTACTATAATACGAATTCCAAGATTGGGTATGCGGCATTTTTTTTTACTTTTCCTGGATGTAGTATTCTTATGTTACCAGAAAGATAAGAAAATGTGGTTAAGGACAACTAATATTTTAAACATGTGTCTATGTGTCTCCATAGGCTATTCTTGAAAAATAGTGTAGAGGAGAGTTAAATACTGCAGACTTCTACGTCTCTACCATGGATTATAAACACATCAGCTTTTCCTATTTCTTTTTAAGCACCATGAGGACAGCAACAGACACAGAGTACAGCAAGTAGAGGTCCTTTCATACTAATGTGTAACGGGAAAAGAGGTCTTTTTATAAGGAAGTACAAACTGTCACATTTTCGCTCATTAAAATTGCTTGAAGTAATTATTAGTACTGGTAAACGAAAGTACTTTTAACTTCTCAAATGATTTTAAATTACTTGGTTTTTAGAAAGGTATAAAGAATTTTGAACAATAATTTTTAAATAGTTTCGGCATTTATTTCTCCTCAGCTTGTTTCGTAGTTGTCATTATCCAACAAAATTCTGGTGTCTAAAACAGGCGATTATATTGTTCTTGTCGTTGCATTACTGCAATACAAATGCATGCGCGCTGATGTAAGCAAGCATAGGGAAGCATCAATTGTTATATTGCCTGATGTTAACGATGAGGTCAACGCTGTTTTTATTGTAGGATTTTGATGTTGATGGTGACCCATTGAATTGACGCTGACCAGACTAAGATTAGCGCTAACGCCGCCAACGCCACTAACATCAACACTCATGCAGCTACCATTACTGCTGTCCATCAAACCCAATAGTGGCATACTCCATAAGGGGATGTAGGTGATACGGGTACCTCATAAGCTGTTATGAGAGTATAAAGATATGGTGTCATTCGTGTAGACAGCAGTGGTGGTGAGGCTCGTAAATAGGTCTCGCGTGGGATGTGCTCTTTGCGGTGTATTGTATAGACTAAAGGTAGGAATTGTTGGTAACGATAGTTCACCATACTGGAAAGAGGAAAATAAACAGAAAAACCAACTTTTAAATAAAATTTACAATATATATATTGAAATAATAAACAACAAAAAATTTTCACATTCACATAAGGAGTCAGTTAATGATGAAATAAATTAGTTTTTGAGTTCACAGACGATAAGGTAAACAATAAGAATAAACTAATAGCTGTTCAGTATTATATTCATTATTTTGATTCATTGATGTCGCATTGATCATTTCAAGAAGTGAATTTTAAATAAAATACTTAAAATGAGTGCGGTGTGTTCACACTGGCGGAGTATCACACCTAAATTACGACATAAGTTACGTCTAGAACAGGCCAAAACATGTTTTCGATCGAATATGTCTTGAGTAGACTTCTTAAACAACTTTTCGAATGATCATGAAACCCGGTTTTATGTGGCCTTCACCTTTTTATATTATATTTCACCGGCCTGGACAATTACGTTATTCAAAGAGCATGGACCGATCATGCAGGTATTCCAACGTGGACTTCCGAACTTTGATGTCTTGTTGTGAAGACCATCTTTGGCCCTTAATTATATGATCTGAACAACAACAAAGTATGGTTTTAACAAGACGGCGCTGCATATCGCACAGCTCATGACACATTGGATATTCTGCATGAGCAATTTGAGGACTTTGTTATCGCACTTTGAGTTGATGTGAACTTAGATTCCGTTAGACAGTTTCTTGTGCAGTTGTTTTAAGTCACAGCTGTATGCGAATAAGTCACAAACGCTCCTTAAAGACAACAGAACCCATGCCTTAGGCAATTTCAACCTGGATTGTGCGCTACAGTTACGAAAAATTTTACATTTCAAATGCGCTCCATTCTTATAACCCCGTACCATTGGGTAAATTCAGCCTGATTTGTGCAATGCAGTCATTAAAAATTATATACTTCGGATGCGCTCCATCCAAAGAAACAAAGAAATTACAGCTGTTGGAGCAATGCTATATTCCACAAAAATTCTGTCAACCTAATAAAAAATTTCGCTTTTATCTCACACACCTTTTGTTTTATTTAAATTTCAAATTGGGAAACCATCCGCTTAGCAATAAGTCCCCATAAACAACTGAGGCACGGATCTGATTCATGTTAGTCATATACTGTGATGGCCTTATAATTAGAAACGATGTTTTAAAAAATAAAATAGAAGCTCTACTTTTTTTATAATCTACGCTGTAATTTATAAGTACCGTTATTCGACGTGTATACCACCATCATTGTTGTCAATGCAAAACACGTGGAGTTTTAAGTTTGGTTATTAAAAAATTAAATAAATTATTTAAAAAGTTGTTTCTTTTGGCTGGCCACGTAATTAGAAACGTTCAGTTTACTTTTAAATTCTTGAATTTATTTTGTTATTGGTAATAAAGTAGGTGTAATTTAAATAGCAATAAGTCACCTTGTAATAATTTTGATGCGTTTTAGTTGTTAAAATGGGAAAAAATAAGTCTCCAAAACTTCGGGAGTTAATTGTGCATTGTTACCAGAAGGAAAAACTTTCAATGTCAGCTATTACACAAAGGTTTTCCTGCTCCAAAAAATGGTATTTGGTGCAATTCATTTGTACAATAAAACGAAAAAGTTTGAAGCCCCAGCCAAGAAGCCTAGAGCCAAAAAACCCACTCCAGCAGAAGGCAGAATTATTTGTAGGGCCAGTAAGAGAAACCCTTTCTTGTCTTCTCGTGGAATAAAGGCTGAAATTGGGCAAAATACAACCTCAGAAATATCCACACGGACAATAAGGAGGCGTTTACAGGTGTCGGGAATTCGTGGATGCATTGCGCAGAAAAAGCCACATGTCTCAAAAAAAAAAAATATATATATTAAAAAGCGGTTACAGCTTGCAAGGGAAATGCTTAAAAAATACCCGCGTTTCTGGAACAGAGTTTTCTGGAGTGACGAAACTAAGTTTAATTTGTGCCAATCTGATGAAAAACATATGTAAGACGTCCTTTAACCAGAGCATTTGATCACAGGTACACAGTGAAAACTGTAAAACACGGTGGCGGCTCTATTATGGTCTGGTGTGCTTTTTCTTGGCGTGGTGTGGGTCCAATTGTAAGAATTGAAGGAATAATGGATATAAATATAAAAGCAGTTTATATTTATAAAATATATATAAAAGCATTTTGGAAAATGTAATGGAACCGTATTTCTTTGAGAGTATGTCAAGCACACTTCACGGTTAGTGAAGTGTTGGCTTTCGGGTCAAAATATTGATGTTCTGGACTGGCCACCCCAAAGTCCTGATCTCAACGCAATTGGAAATTTATGGGCAATTGTTAAAAGAGATCTTAAGGACAAAAACCATCGAAATAAGTATGAATTGTTTCAGCTGGTGCAACAAAGCGGGCAAAACATATGATTATAAACATGCCAACGTTTAATACAAAGTTTGCCGAAAAGACTTTCAAATGTTGTTCAAAACAAGGGATATCCGACAAAATATTAAAGAATATGCCCATTTAACGTAAGTATATTAAGATATTCTTAAGCAGTTTGTAAGAATATTTTTTGTTTCTAATTATATGACCAACCTGACATTGGTATTTTTTGTTTTAAGCAAGAATCTGTCTCTGGTGATGCAATTTTTTAAGATTTCCCGGAGATGAAACGCCGTAAGTGGACATTAGCCGAGGGTTTTTGTATGTGAGTAACGTCACGATGGCACATCTCACGCTACTCTAAGCACGGGTGGAAACAATGCGTCTACCAGTGCTCCCATGCACAATGATGTAACCACATGCAATCCTTTGGCTTTGCATATCATGTGATTGCATCACCATACGTGAATACCAGTTTGAAGCCGTACATCTATCTAAACTCCTTTGTGAAATTGGTTAAGAGTGTAACGCCACATCGAGCTTGTAATTTTCCTGCGATTTTTGTATAAATCACAGCCTCCACGCTGCCTTCACTAGGGGGCCGCACCAACTTCGGGCACAGAAAAGTCTATGAGGCTCCCGACACCCGTGGTACGAGAACTAAGACTCCGATCAGGCTTCGGAGTCCAGTCTGCTACCAGTTGAAACTCAAAGGGTTCGGGACCGGTGACCCTTTCGCCATAATTAGAGTATTATTTCCAATATTCTTGTAGGTGATGCCCTTATTGCACTACTTACACATGGGCTGTTCATATTAGCCAGTATTATATTTCGGCCACTATCAATTCCTGAAATGAGGAAGAATTTTGTCGCATCGTTAGTTTCCATTGGCCAAAATAGCAAATTAAAAGCACAAATTAACTAAATTTGGAGTTGTATCTGAGCTCATGCCATGTAATACATACGCAATTGGAGAGGCTTCTGCAAAGGTTTTAGATTGGTTGAGGAGGAAGAGAATATTGTTCACTATATTTGCCAGTGTCCGCATACTTTTCTTAATTGGCCCATTTCTTCTCTATAATCTAACATATTGTTAGGAGAATAGAAAATGGAAAACCTGGTGTTTTGCTTTTACATCGTTTAACATTAAAAGCATAAACAAAAGCTACTAAGCAAAAACGATAAAAGAGTAAACACAAATATACCAACAAACACCACAAGAATAAATGTAAACAAAATACGCAAACAACAATAATGAAATAACGATGTTTACATTTATAGAGATCTCGAGAAGGCAAAGCCACGAATATTTGACTTCAAAAACATTCATCAGACAGTTTACGTTGCCATATAAAAGGCAAGACAAAGCAGGCAACGGAGTAAGTAAAAATTCAGTCAATCTTGTGTGAAGAAGCGGTGTGTTTGAAGAGAATAATCGTGGTTTGAAGATCTCTGTTACAGAGATCTGTCGAACAATGGTTATCGTTTACACAAAAAAGTGTAAAGAGGAATAACAAAAGAAGCAATTGTTGTTGTTTACATCAGTGTGAACAGTGGCACACATAATTGTGCGCACAATTAAGAATTTAATTAAAACTAAACACAAATTTATATTTATTTTATTTGCAATCTACGACGTCATATTTTAAACGTTTTTAAAAGGTAAAAGCGTAATAATATCTATCGTTGTTTAATAGCTATTAAAGTGATTAGAAATCTATGTATTAGCTTTTAAATAAATTACTTGTTATTTAAGCACAATATTGTTATCAGCTGACCTTTGACCTCACAGTTATTGATATTATTAAAACTGAAATTTCTTGTAACTTTATTAATTCTTTTACAAGCATGGCTAACATTTTATTGTTATTTAAACAACAAATGCAGTAAATGGCAAAAGTTTACTTTCACTACCCCATATTTGAATATTTCTATTAACTTGATAAAATGTATGTATACTTTTTTACGCCACTATGGTTATTTAATGAACCATGCTTTTCACTTTTATTAAATACAATATATTTTTATTTAGGCCATGTATCACATTTTTTCCAAAAAACATTTAGCCACATACAATTTTTATAGTCCTACAGTTCATCTGTGGTAAAATAAATAAAAAGTTGTTCCTTTAATTTGATTGTAGACAGTCGTTTCCGTTTGTATTGTTACTTTGTAGGGGTAAAATTCTGAATTTATGATTTGACTTTTAGTAGAAAGGACAACAGCCATAACAGCAACAAAAACTAATATTTTATTATAACAACAAGAACAACCACAGTAATTTCAATAGCAATTTCTCATAAAATATTTTTCTTTTTTTTTTCTTCCAATTTCGATAAAAAAAAAAGAAAGTCGTACCACAAAAGGTTAAAAAAATTCGTAGCAACGATGCCTCATATATCGTTAACATTCACGTGCCAATTTATTGTAAAAGGTGGCAATTAAACTAGCAAACCAACAACAAAATATAGATAAAAAATGAATAGAACCCAGATGTGAATGCACACAAAGCAATCGATATTTCTTTTTTTTGACAAAAATGAAATATCAAAAGGACGTGTACCAATAAGCCAAATCGAAATTGTCGGTATGTTACGGGAAAAATTGAACTAAAAGTGGATCTATTTGAAAAAATAGTTCTTCTTTCTCCCAATTTTGCCATCATATTTTAAATAAAATTCAAATTTATGAGAGTTCAGTGCTTTAAAAGTATGAAATCGTTACTCATATTTTATTTTTTAATGAAATCTTTTGTTTTTAAACGTTTAACTACTTTGCTTAAACAAGTAGAGTCTCTCGCTATCGATTCATGCCAGTCATCTACACTCCGTTGCTTTTTAAGGCTATCAATTCTAGGCTGCATTAATTTCAGAACGAGCTAATACCATCATAAGCATCCCCTATATGGCAAATAGCCTTAAACATAATTCGCCATATCTCATAACAATTTTCAATATTTTAGACTGATCTACAAGACGAATGTACTAGAATGCAAAAAATAACGGCTGAAGTAGCTGAATAGATCTGTGTCCACTAATGTGATTAATCTTCTTAGAGGTAATACTCAGACTAGGCTTAATGCATGTATTTGTGTTTGTTAAAAAGAATATTTTTACGTTTTTACCTTTTAAAAACTTTTAAAATATGAGCTCGTAGATTGTGCATAAAATAAAAAAAATTTGAGTTCAGTTTTAATTAAAATTCTTTATTATTTTTCGCACAATTTTGTGTACCAGTGTTCACGACTTTGTGTAAACAACAGCAATTGCTTTATTTGTTATTCGTCTATTTACACCCTTCGTGTAAACAAAAACAATTACTAGACAATTGTTCGACAGATATTTGTAACGGAGGTCTTCAAACCACGATTACTCTCTTCAAATACACCGAGACTTCACATAAGACTGACTGAACTTTACTAACTCACTCGCCTGCTTTACCTTGCCTTTCATACGGGAGATTAAACTGTCTGATGAATGTTCTTGAAGGCGAATGTTCGTCGGTTCGCCTTCTCGAAATCTCTGTAAATGTAAACATCTTTGTTTCATTATTTTTGTATGTCTATTTTGTTTACATTTATTTTTGTAGTGTGTGTTGTTGTGTTTTTGTTTACTTGTTTACCATTTTTTTATGCTGGTGTTTCTTGTTATATTAAGCAGTACGATAATTTGTAAAAAAGTTTGTTTACTGCATTGTTTTGTTTTTGTAGCTTTTCTTTATAATTTTAATGTTAAGTGATGTAAAAGCAAACACCAGTATCTAGATTTTTCATTTTTGCAACAATATACATCGATAGATCTTGGATGTTCACGAGATAAGACGTAGGCGATCCTAATATGTAGCAATACAGAATTTATTTCCGATTGCACTTACATTTACATCGGCACAAGGCCTCAAAGGCTTCTCGGCGCTAACCCGAATTATGCCGCATATACAGGCATACATACATATTTTGTCACTGCAACCCCTCAGTCAGGATAACGACCTAGTTTCTCACACCACTTATATTGTGTGTGTTAATTTTATACGTGAGTGGCTGTAGGCCCCCTACAGTTTAAAGTCGACTCCGAACGACAGATTTTTGTTGAGAAAGTTTTCATGACAGTTTTATTTATTTTCAGAGTTTTTGTCAGAAATCAGCTGAGAGGAATTAGCCAAAAAAATAATTTTTCATATTTCGTTGTGTTCGAGATGTCTGATCTGGGGTTTAAACCGTAGCCTCACCTTTAATGCCGCATATAAGCCCAAAAGTAGACAGTAAAAGTTGCTTACAAAAGAGGAAAAAAGCATTATGTTATATGCATCTACTATGTAATGTGCATCCTTAAGTTATTTTCGTACGTCAGCCTGCGAATTGTGTATCGTTCTGTTCGCCTTTGCGCGCATGCTGCTCATCATAGCTAATGCTACGGACTGTTCATAGACTTGTGTGTAACTGAGTAATAGATTCTTTAGAGGGCCTCTCGAAAGGGAAGGATTTAAGAATATGGTGCATAGTGACCTGGACGGGCATGGCGGTTTTCCATTTTGCACAAACTCTGTTGAAGATATTGTAGAAAATACCACAGCCCATTTTCTTCGTCTTCCAACATTCCCTTCAGAGAGAGCAAGTTGAGTTCTTCATCTCCCATTGGAACATAGGGTTTCCAGAAAACCAACACTGTTCTTCGTTAGCACTTTTAGTTCACAATGTTTTGCACGCAGCACCTGCCCATTTACTTCAAATCTGTGTTTTGTCCGATATTTATGCCGCAGCATACTATACTACATTTTACTTCATTGATAGCAAGCAGGTATCATCTTTGTAAGCAAGATATTTTCCTTTCGCTTAAAGGTAACTTGTAGAGTTAGGTTGTCCACTCAAGGACGTTGTATTATTGTCTAGTCTAACAGAGTAGCTGTAGTAACTCTTATATAGTGGTTATATCGATAAGGTCCATCCATTCCATTTTAGAAACCTCTTAGCAAATATAACGGAACACTGACAGATTGGCATATATGCCCATAGGCTAAAAGTAACACTTAACAAGTTCTACGGAAGCAAAAATGTCAGGAAATAACGGTATATTTTTCAGTAATTATCAGGAAATTTAAATGCTTATGTAGTGTAGTGACCTAATCAGTATTTGTCTTCACTCAATTCAGATCAATTATTTTGAAACTCTTGCTTTTAGAATCGGAAAAGAAATTTCAATTCTTTTATACGTCTGCATTTTGGCACAGGTGTTTTAAATATTTGCAAGAAAGTATTTTAAAGCAAGCGCGGGTGCAGTAGGAGATGGCTGGGGTATGATAAATGTTTTAAGCAAAAAAAAAACCTTGTGTTTGTTTTTATTTGTGGAATATTCATTTTTTAACATTTTGTTTGCTCTGTAAATAATATCAAAAGCAAACAAAACTTTATGGCGTAAAAGATTGAATAAGAGTTGGCGGTAGTTGGTACCGTTTTAACGCAGTCTATTGCAAGTGTTTAAATCACGTTTTATTTTAGACATATAACCTGATACCTGTGAACATAACAGTAAAAAACCAATTCTTTGCAGCGATAGTAACAACAATTTAGTTTTATAGAGACAAACGTTTGGCTTAAAAAATAACATCATTTTACCAAAAAAATATTTACTTTTACAGAAAGAGCTAAAACTGCGAACATAAATTTAAAATAAGTGTTTTGTTAATGTTTATAAAAGTGCCCTAAAATATGCAAATAATTTTATTTTTAAAACCACAGTTATATGCATGCTTTGATTTTTGAGCACACACAATTTAATTGAATTTCGTTTTGAAAATTTATTGCGCAATGAGGAGAAATGACAGCAACACTATCTTATATTTGAACAACCCTGAAAACAAACCAACTGTATTCTATGGAAGCGTGAGGTGAACGTTTAACTTACTATGAGGATAGGAGCGATCATGATAACCAAATGCTCTTAGAAGGAAAGATTTACCGCCCATACATACATACATAATTGGTCATTACAACCCTTCAGTCAGGATTACGACCTAGTTTCTCACACCACTTGTGTTGTGTGTGTTAATTTTATACATGAGTGGCGGGACCTACAGTTTAAAGTCGACTCCGAACGACAGATTTTTGAGAAACTTTTCATGGCAATTCTATTTACTCTCAGAGTTTTTGCCAGAAATCTGCTGAGAGGAAGACGCCGAAAAATACTTTTTGTATTTTATTTTGATGTCTGGCCTGGGGCTCGAACCCTGGCTTTTCGTCTAATAAGCCAACACACTACCTACTAGACCACGGCGACTTACCGCCCATAACTGCCAACAAATAAACGCCATCTGAATACAGATGTATTGTGGTTATTCTCATACCAACACCTTGAGTAAAAGTGATCTCATTACCTATTGACTGTATTGACTTTTGATCCCGGTAATGCAATAATAATAATGAATAGATTCTATTATGTTCCAAGAAAACGTCAACCAAGTATTGACACGCGAATCCAGATCAAGGTACTAAATCGGTAGCGGTCTCAGATTGCTACATAGTCTTCAGTTGTGTGAATCTAGCATTGGAGTATATCGAATACAAATATTCACATATTAAAAGAGAATGTGTGTTACACCAGAGGTTTGGGTGCATCTCGTACGGGAACATTAAAAATATCAACAAATCTGAAATGAAATAAATTTTTAAATGTGGATAATGGAAGACAAGTAGAATGCAAGATTGATCATGTGACTTCGTGATTTAACAAATCGAGTAGCTTCGGCCCTGTACGAAACCAATAAACGCTTTGCAAAAAGACTTAGTGTGAATACAGTATCATAGATCTCTTAAAAAAGAGGGACCATTCTGTTGAATTGGTGTACGTCATGAACAGAAACTGAAGTTTTTGGTATAGTTTTAAAATATTCGGAGCCCATTCAAAAAAACAAAGCGCGTATCTGCAAGGGGAAATCTATGCAATCGAAATAAGTGTTCAATTTAATTAGAGCAGAATGTACAATATACAGAACAATGTATTACTATGTAATAGTCGGAACACTAGATTCTTATGTTAAATTTAACTTGAACATAGTACGAGACTTAGGGAAAGCTGAATTAGTAGGGTTAATTTGAGGCAATCTAAATTTTTGTGGGGTTATGGCAAAGGAAGAGATTTAAATCATGCATAAGACTCTTTTGGAATAATCTAAAGTTAGCAACAGTCTGCTTGTTAGAGAACATTAGACTAAAAAATACTTGTCCAGAATGGAGATAATTTCTAATCCAATATATAGATTCTGTAATGAAGAAAACGCATTATTAAAACAAATACTTTCAACCTCAGTAAAAATAATTTTTCCTAGAAATAAACACCTAATTATTCCTGTTGATACAAAGCAGCAGAAACGATTCGACCTCGTTCCGTTTTAACAGTGAATCGCAAATAAAAATTTTTGACTTTTAATTCATCTGGCAAGGAAACATGAATGTTTTTGTTTATCCAACTTTCTTGAAATTATTGAAAACGATTTGGTGATGAACGCGTAGTTCGTTAGCAAGGTCCACATTGCTTATGTTATGGTCTTGGTGTTACAACATCGTCTATGTAAACAAAATTTTATTCGTTATGGCGTATGCCATTACTTTTTTTTATTCAGATTTCTTCAATATAAGTATCGTGAAGGTACTCAAACGCAGTAGTGCCCCTTTTTACATTAGTAAACCTAGACCACAAACCACAATATTCGGCAGTGAGCTGGACAGAAAGTTTCTTGTTTACACCACTGATGGGCACACAATCAACAACTTTACCGAACGACTTAAAGTCATCTATAATCACCCAGAATATAAATATTGTTACGTTTTTACTATTCACACCGTTTGTCACTATTCACAACTTTATGTAAACAACAACAATTGCTTCGTTTGTTATCCCTCTATTTACATCGTTTGCATAAACAATAACAATTACTACACATTTGTCCGACTGACCTTTGTAACGGAAATCTTCAAACCACTATTACTCTCTTCAAACGCAAAGCCTCTTCACACAAGACTCACTGCACTTCACTAACTCAGTCGCCTGCTTTACTTTGTCTTTTATATGGCAAAGTAAACAGTCTGATGAATGTTGAAAGCGAACGTTTATGACTTCGCCTTCTCGAAATCTCTATAAATATAAACATCGTTGTTACGTTTATAATTGGTATATTTTTGTTTACTTGTCTACCTTTTTTATGCTGGTGGTTGTTGTTACATTAAGTAGTTCGATAATTTGTAAAGAATTTCAATGGAAATAGAGTTGCATTAACCAACATTTTAGAAAATGTCTACCAAGAGTTATAACCACTATAGTACCCTTTACTAATCATTTGGCTAATGGATTGCCACATCAATATCAGGAAAGGTCAATTAATCTGATCAACATGGGATGATGTGCCAAATATTTATTTTATCTGCCACCTTGAAGAGAGTCTTCGGGTAGTAAACACATTTTTAGCCACCAACGACTTATTAGCTACAAGTGTTTCCTGTATATAAATACATACTTCCCACTGTATATTAGTATTCACCGGTTTTTTCTTCCATTTCGTCCTTTAAAGTAATTGTGCTTCAGAAAAATTGTTTGTCATTATATTTCTTATGCCAGGTAGATAAGAAACAATTTTATTCACGTCTTTTGCTCAATTTTTTTCTTTGGCATAACACCACTATTGCTGTTATCGTCCTGGAGAGTGAGAATTAAGTATAGTTTTTCTTCTGCCTCATATTACTATTCCTAACAACATCCTGTCTATTATAGTTTCTAAACTGGTTAGACACCTTTTTACTCTTGGTTTCCCTGTTTTATGTTAAACGAACAGTTTTTGCCTGTTGCAAATTTCGTTTTTTTTCCTTTGGAAATCTGAAATGACAACATGGTTGTAAGCTAAAAAGGATGAATGGAGTGTAAGGAAAGAACTCTAGGTTGTTGGAGGTACGAGTGTTGTAGTGGATATACAGTATTCTGTTGTTTATTTTAAGATTATGGGCACGCACTTCGGATTTGTTTTTTTTTTCTTTTTTTTTAAATCTTTTGTGGAAAAGAAGCTTATTCTGGGTATAAAGTACATTTTATATTAGACATTGCCTATTATTGTAAAAATTATTAAAGAATTGTTTTAAAGTATTTTGTAAATTCGTTATTTAGTATGTTGTGTATTCATTGACGTTTCTACTTTTTTTGTACAACATTTTTACAAAATGTGAAAATGGAAAATTTAAAACTTATAGGATATAATGCCATTTGTATTTGAACTTTATTATTTTTTTTTTATTAATTTTTTTAAATTCTTCTACAAACGCCCATAATCCTACAAGAATTTACACTTAAAGTATTACACCCTAAGGTATGCTTTAGTTATGTATAAAAACTCCTAGTAAAACATATTAAAACAAAGTTTTATATTACAAATAAAAACAGACATCAAACAACAGAGCTGAGAAATAAATTAACCAGAGGCGTCACAAAGTTACCCAAATAATAAACAATGACCGTCACAATAATATCAAATGATTAAATGAAAAGTCACAATACCTTTCACAGCGAAGAGGAAATATTCCAAGTGGAATAATATTGGACTTATGGAAGAGTTCTTGTCATACAGAACGGAGGTAAGAGACATATATGAGAGTCGTATTGAATAGTAAACTCATTCAGAGGGCTCATATATAGTGCGTTTCAAATAACATTAAGCAGATCCTAATAAAAATCTTGGGAGTGTAATCCGGAGACGCTGCGTTATTGAGTTATATGGAATCATTACATAGCTATGTAAGACAAATTTGAAAACGATTTAAGAGGTTGAATTTAAGATACAGAATCTAGCATAGGCTAGCATAACCAAGGTAACGAGGGCCAGTTCTATAGCGGCGTCACAGGGTCTGATGGATTATGGCCATTGCATCTGGGTAGTAAGCATATGGAAACTAGCTGAGAAACCTATTTCCAGGCGATTCATTGTGACCTCTCATAATAAATAGAGTGGATTTCAACTGGAATAATCCATAAGACTTTGTAGATGGGAAGTGCTTTGCAACGAGAGTGAATGAAATGTAGTATCTTGAATGCGGTAATCTTGAAACTCTCTATACTCCCGCAAGGGCATTCCTTTACTGCATACTTATGTCTCTACTATGAGAACCCTCATCCCAATTGGCATAAAATAAAAACAATCGATTTATTAATTGTAATAAATTAATGTAATTAAAAAATTTTGCTGTAGGCAATCGGTACAGATTTTCAGTTTGCAGCCAATCTCATTGAGACAAAATGCACTGAATGAAAGCGATTTTACCAAGACCAGACGGCAACGTTCTACAACCTAGCTCTCATACCACTCATTCTGTGTGTTCTAATCCTGACGTTAAGGTTGTAATAAGTAAACAAGATAGCAATACTCTCATTAGCACAGTTTCGTTGTGATTCACCAGTTATTCGAAAACGTTTTTTTTTTCGCCCCAGTGCTTACAATGGTCTAACTCGGTAATGTTACTTAATTTAATAACATTTTCTACAGCTGATCTACAAGATATCGGAAAAAAGAAGTGTGTAAATATTTACACAGATAGACCTAAAAGACAGGAGGATATAGTTTTGAAAAGTTATTAAGAGATATTGAAGCATTTATCGGATTGAAATCCTTGTGATCTAGAATTCTTGTATGACTAAGAGAAGCTGTGGTTAATCTTGTAAAGAAGAGGATTCCAGATTTTTTTGTATGTTTAGCAGATCAAAAACTTTACACTCAAGAAATCTCGCTAAGATAAGCCATCGTTTCGACAAACTCAGTGAATATCAATATGTATCCGCTGTTGAAGTCTTGAAATTATCGTTTCCGATAACGAGAACTACCGTCAACTATCACTCACCTATTAATGAGATGGCTGACCGCTTTAATATTAAATGTTCGGATCATATGGGTCCTGGGGACAGATGGAAGGCAAGAGCAGAAAATGTTATCAGAGTTGGCACTGCGTAATCGATACTTTATGGCCATATTTGGAATCAATCTTCGCTTCGATTCTACATGAGTTCAGAATATAGTAGATGGACAATTAAGAGTGTGTGACCAGGCAATTATTGGCCCAAACATACAGAATTGGGAATGAATTGAGCAATTCAGTCTGTAACTGATCATTAACTATAAGGAGACATGCAAAGCACATAGGGGCATATACTTTGATCATTAGCTTAAGAAGAAAAAGCTAGGGCTCAGGCTGGTTACGCTCTAGTTATTTTATACATTGAAAGGCGGGATCTACAGTTTAAAGTCGGCTCCGAACAACGATGTGAAATATGTTCTTTCTTTCAATGTGAAAATATTTCTTCGGCGATTTCCTCCCAGCAGATTTCTGACAATAAAATTGCCTTGAAAAGTTTCTGAAAAATCTGTCGTTCGTAGTCGACTTTAAACTGTAGGTCCCGCCACTTATAAAATTAACTCACACATCATAAGTAGTGTGAGAAGCCAGGTCGTAATCTTGACTGAAGGGCTGTAATGACCAATTGTGTATGTATGCATGTATTCATGGCAATTTTTATATACTCTTAAAGTTTTTTGTCAGGAATCTGCTAAGAGCAAATCGATGAATTTTCTTTCATATTTCATTTTGATAGGGATGTCTGACCTGGGGTTGTTTGAACCATGCACCCACACTACCCATTAGACTACAGTGACTTTAAGTACTGCATTTAAACCACAAATAAATAATGAATGAAACAGTGTCCTTAAATCAAACCCTTATCGGAGAACGTGTAGTATGAAACTTTATTTTAAAAACAAAGAAAAATAAACTTGAGAGTAGAAAGCTAACAAACAGACAAATAGTGAAAGGAAACCAAAAATTATTGTTGGACGAAACTTGAATATACAACGTCCCTTATAGTTAACAACAGCAATTACTGTTATTTACACTTAACACTAACAGCAGACTTAGAAAGTGTATATAAACAGATAAACAGAAGAATAGAGCGACAAAGGCAAACACGACAGGCAATACCAACGATGCATACATACATACATAATTGTGTTGTATAGTTATTATGATTAAACATGAACTTACTAACTAATATCTCACAGTGTATATAAAGATCTATAATGACTATACGAATCACCCGGTCTCTAGAGATAGAACAATCATATTATATGACATGAATAGAACACAGAGAAATAAAACATTCATTGTCATTTAGCAACTCAAATGTAAAAGTCATAAGTTTATTTAATAAAGTTATTCTATTGGATATAAAACATGGTGTCAGAAGTGGCTAATGATATGCATTTATCATTCTAAAAAAAAGAAAGGAAAAAAAAGAAAGAAAAATATAAAGGAAGGTTGAAAGAGTTGTTTAAAAGAGAAATGTCTCAAGACGATAAAAAACAAACAACAAGTAATCAAGTGTTTGCAGCCACATTGCAACCATTGAACTTGAAAGCACCAATCTTGGCCAAAGAATGGAAAATGTGGCATACCCAATTTAAAATCTTTTTACGGGCGTCTGACTTGGAGTCCCAAACTGATAAAAGGAAGGTGGCTTTGATGTTACATTATATGGGGAGTAAATCATTAGAAATTTTTAATTCTTTTGATTTTGACATTGACACTGTTAAATATGAGGACTTAGTAAAGAAAATGGCGGAATTTTTTGTCCCTCGAATAAACATTGTAATGGAAAGGCATAAATTTTTTTCCTACAAGCAGCAAGAAGAACAAACTGTGGATGAATTTGTTACGATTCTAAAAAATCTGAGTTTAAACTGTGAGTTTAAAGACTTACGGAAGTGTTAATTCGTGATATTTTCATATGTGGATTGGCACCTAAATTATCTAACGTCCGTGGGAGACTTCTGACTGAAGCAGATATTACTCTGGAAAAAGCTGTCTCTATTGCTAATACCATGGTTATGGCTAAACAAAATTCTACAATATTGCAGCAAGATGTTAATGCTGAAGGTTTTATAAACGTCGTCACGAAAAAAACTTCAAAACGCAAAATCACCAACAAAAGCATAGTATTGCTAATAACAAAGCAAGTAACAACAGTTATAATGGCAGTAACAACTACAAAATGTATGAAGTGTGGACAATCTCACAATGTTAAATGTCCAGCAGAAGCGGTGAGGTGCTATGAATGCGGCAAAATGAACCACTTTGCTAAAATGTGTTCTCTCAAGAAAAGAATAGTTAAGCAAATGGCTGCTGATGAAGGGAATGAAGAAGATGAGGAAGAAGATATTTTTGTTGGGGCCGTTACCAACGAGAGAATGGAAATTGAAGAAGATCTTTTTGTTGGTGCTGTTACTAAAGAAGACAGAGGATTAAAAGAATGGAATGTGGAGGTAAAAATAAATGAAAAAAAAAATTGTCTGGCAAATATATTGTCAACAGAGACTGCAGATTTTCTAAATATTAAAAATATATTGATACCATCTAAAACTAGAATTTGCACATTCAGCGGGGATAGGGTTCCAGTGTTAGGGACTGCTAATTTGGAAGTTAATTATAAGAACACATGCTTTTTAGTTAAGTTCTTTATTGTTAAAATACAGTGTAAGAATATCATAGGTATTGACACTGCTGTTAATATGAATTTGATCTGACAAGTTAATGAAATTTCAATAAATGGAGTAATGGAAAAGTATTCGGAAGTGTTTAGTGTGCTAGGATGCTTACAGAGGAAGTGCGAATTTATGTTAAGGGATAATATTAGGCCAGTTGCCGAGGCTCCTCGCAAGATACCATTTAAATTGATGGATAAGTTAAAAACGGAATTAGACAGAATGGTTAATTTGAAGGTTGTTGTCCCTAAGGTTGAACCGACAGAGTGGGTCAATTCGGTTGTTCTTGTCACAAAGCCAAATGGTAATTTGAGGATTTGTCTGGATCCAAGAAATTTAAATAAGGCAATTCTAAGACCACACTATCCATTTCCCAGTATTGAGGAATGCAAGGCAAAGCTAAATGGTTCTCTATACTTTTCAACACTAGATGCGAATAGTGGTTTCTGTATGGTTCCATTGGGGGAGAACTCCTCCAAACTTTGTACATTTAATACACCATTTGGTCGTTTTCGATTTTTGAGACTACCATTCGGCATTAACGCGGCGCCTGAAATTTTTCACGCGGAGATAGTGAAACTATTTGGAGATATTCCAGGAGTTATTGTTTATATTGATGATTTTTTGATTTTTTCGTCCAACAAGGAGGAGCATATGAAGATTTTGAAGCAAGTGCTTCTTAGGGCGAGAAAAGTCGGCCTGAAGTTCAATGAGGCCAAGTGTCATTTTCTCAAAACTGAGATACAATTTTTGGGACACATTTTCGATAAGTCAGGGGTAAGGCCTGATGGGGGCACGATTAAGGCTATTGCTAAAATGCCAAGACCGGAGAACGTTAAGGACTTACGGAGATTTTTGGGGATGGTAAACTACTTGGGCTCTTTTATAGATAATTTATCACTGAAAAATAGGAATCTTAGGGAACTTATAAAGGATGGGGTCAAGTGGCATTGGACTAGGGTACATGATACGGAGTTTGACAACTTAAAAAAGGAAATTACAATGGCACCAGTCCTTACCTATTTTTACCACAAGAAGGACACTTTATTGTCCGCTGATACTTCACATTTTGCAGTGGGTGCCACAATAATGCATGGGTAAAATCCTATTGCTTGTGCATCTGTATCCTTAACTGAAAACCAGAAAAGTTATGCTCAGATAGAAAAGTAGCTACTGGCCATTCTTTTCGGTTGTACAAAGTTCCACCAGTATGTATATGGTTCTAGGGTAGTTGTGGAAACCGACCACAAACCATTAGTTAGTCTTTTTAACAGGCCTCTACATAGAATTTCCCCTAGATTGCAACGGTTTATGCTGCCCTTGCAGTGTTACGATATCTCTGTAATATATAGGCCAGGACGGGATTTGAAGATAGCAGATACACTTTCTAGGGCACCGTTGAGTGATACGACATTGCCTGAACTGGATAGGGAAATAAGTTTACATTGTAATTTTATTGCTACTTATTTGGAAGTTCCATTCGCAGAAGTGAGTACAGTAAGGGAGCATAGTGAAAAGGACGAAACGTTTTTGAAAATAATGACTTACTTGAAAGAGGGATGGCCTAAGAGTCGAAGGGGTATTGAGCAGGATGTCGCACCGTATTATAAAATCAAGGACGAAATTAGTGTTTTAAAGGGCGTGTTAATGAAAAATCATCAAATACTTATCCCGAAGAGCCTTCGGAATATGATCCTGAATAGAATCCATGAAGGTCACATGGGTGTTCAAAGGTGCCAAAATTTGGCAAGACAATCTGTATATTGGCCGAATATATAAAACGACATCGATAATGTTGTATCGAATTGTGAAGTTTGTTTGAGACACCAGAATTCTAACATTAGGCCAGAACTTATGCCACATGATATTGTAGATATACCCTGGTACCGTATTTGGCCAGATCAAATGGTCTAGCTGAAAGGACAATCCAAACTGTAAAACGATTGCTTATCAAATCCTTAGAAAGCAATTCAGATCCTTACATTGCTTTACTACATTATAGGGCAACACCTAAGGGTAATCTTCCAAGTCCTTCTGAATTATTGATGTCTCGCAATTTACGTACCAGAGTTCCTATAATGGTGGAGAACCTTGAACCAAAGTTGGTAAGCAATAAGGAATACAATTGACTTGTATTATGGGTACACACAAATGAAAAAAGTAATAACATAACCAAATACTAACGTAGGCTTAAATAGAAAATTAAAAGCAAGAAAGAGCAGAAAAATGAAATGAGTATGAATCAGACAAGCCAACTAAATCATTATCGTATACATACATTCAAACAAATGCCATAAACTTATACGAAGAGAAGAGAGGAAGAGAGAAAAGCGCTAATCATGATTATATTGTTGTCTTATCACTTTGATAGCCTGTCAATAATTTGCAGACATTTAATATTTTCCTTTATTTTCTTTCCCCCCGGTTCTTGCTACTATTGTCCATGATCGTCATGTCCATTACACGCATAACTACTTTAATATGGTATCTGTGGTGAGGGTGTCAGTGCTTTTGTCGTAAATAAAAACAAACTAAAAAAGTTATCCATCAACTAACTGACGGATTAAATGACAGAGAGCCGCAAACACACTTAAATGGCAGACTACCCAGTCAGCTTAAGAATAGAAAAAAAAAACATTTCAAGTAGGGAATAAAAAAAAAATAAAATAAATAATAAATAAAAAATGAAAAACCCTAATAAAATAATTTCTATTAAATATTATGGCATACTTCTAAGGTGATAATTTTTCTTTTGGTAATTTTATTTTAATAGCACACTTTAAGGGGAATTTTTGTGAAATCTTTTTCTATATACTTTTAGGAGCTTTAGAAACATTTTCTTATTATTTTTATGGTATTTTTTCTTTTAAACAAAGTTTACTTTTTTGTTTTGGGACGGATATCATAATACAGAGAGTGTTTGAAGCAGCCAATGAAGTCTTAAGAGGGTACTTCAAGCACGAATTTGTTTTGATGTAATGCTTAAAGAATTTATTTTAATTGCTTATCTATTATGTGTCAAGGGCATATTAAATTCTTGAATTCTTTTTAAAGCTATAAAAGGTGAATATTTGAAAGTAAATATGTGCTAACAAAATTGTAAGAATTTAAGAATGAAAAAAATTTTTCCTTAAAAAAGCAAAGTCCTTAGGTCCCTTTAGAAGTTCTAGAATAGTCAAGAGAATCAGTTGCGTACATTCGGAGTCATGTGAATTATAGTCTTCAGCCAAATTTATTGACTGCTAGGAATTCCAAAATACATACAAAGAGCTCTCAGAAGAAATGAACAGGATAATGGAAATGTAATTTAACATCGTTTGGGTGATACTAGTAATAACAGAGGTTTTTCTGCAAATAGTATTTGAAAAATGTTGGTTTGTAAACATGGACGTGAAATCGCCGCAGTCTAGTAAGTAGTGTATTGGCTTATTTGTCGAAAGCTCCAAGTCAGACAAATCTAACAAAACGAAATACAAAAACTATTTCTTCGGCGACTTTCTCTCAACAGTCGTCTGGTATATACTCTGAGAATAAATAAAATTGTAATGAAAAGTCTCTAAAATCTGTCGTTCGTAGTAGACTGTAGGTCGGGAAATTCATGGATAAAAATTAGAACACAGGACATGGGTGGTGGTATGAGAAACTAGTTCATAATCCTGACTGAAGGGTTGTATTGACGAATTTAGTAGTAGTAGTAGTAGCAACATTGGATGTGTTTATTTCGTTTTTTGCTGGAAATTTGTCAGTACAAAAAAGGATTCGTGAAACTTGGCAATGTCGAAAATATTCTGAGAAGTTTTGCCATCAACTGAAACATGTGCACATTTGCAATCAGATGAAGCTGTTCTTGGAGTGCTTGAGAGAAAATACCGTGCTGCGCACGGATGGAAAAGTTTCAACTAAAAAATGTGATAGTGAACCCGAAGGAAGACGTAGAAGAGGACTTTTGCTAGAAACTGGAAAAGAAGCTATCAAGCTATTGATATTAACGCCGCCTAAATAATGAATTAAATGCCACATAAGCTAATATAGGGAAATTGGTGTCGGTACCTTAAAGCATAGTTGATGAGTCATCACTGGACATTCCCCTCTTTGTACCATATTTCTGTAGAGACGAGGTAAATGAAGAAACTGTTCTTCTTCTGTGTAATACAAAATGTTATAAGAGTAGGAAGCTCTTGGCTTCTAAAATAAAATAAAAAACTATCATTACGACTCTAAATGACTTCTTCCGAAATTCTGGGTGTAGTTAAAGAAAATAAAAGACTGTCACAGTGAATTACATGTGTCTTGGACTGGCAGCTACTGTTTACAACGTATTCGATTAATGAGGAAAACGAACTTTGGTTGTGAAAGCAAAAATTTATTTTGATTATATCCAGTTTTGCTAAAAGGCTAAAAATACCGTTAAAATTCACTTAAAATTCTTGGATTCACAAACAAAATTTTACAATTTCGATTTCTAAAAATGTTGCATACTTTAAGGAATTGCTCTAAAATCCTTCAAAACTTTTAATGGATTTGAAATAAAATAACGTGGTTTGTCGCAAGTTCGTCTACAGAGACTTAGCCATAAATTAACATAATGAGAATATATATAGAAACAAAAACTAAAATTTATTAAATCATACTTAAAGGCGTAATTAAATAGTAAAAATTGTTAGGGGAAATTTTAATACCATTGCTTGACTTTTGTAAAAGTTTAAATTGTTTGTAAATTATTTTATTTTATTTAGTTAATCAGTCGCCGTGGTCTAGTAGGTAGTGTGTTGGCTTGTTAGACGAAAAGCCAGGGTTAGAGCCCCAGGCCAGACATCAAAATAAAATACGAAAAGTATTTCTTGGGCGACTTCCTCTCATCAGATTTCTGGCAAAAACTCTGAGAGTAAATAAAATTGCCAAGAAAAGTTTCTCAAAAATCTGTCGTTCGGAGTCGACTTTAAACTGTAGGTCCCCGCCATTCATGTATAAAATTAACGCACACAACATAAGTGGTGTGAGAAACTAGGTCGTAATACTGACTGAAGGGTTGTAATGACCAATTATGTATGTAATCTTAAAAGTTCAAAATCTTTTCATCTTATTAATTAAAGTTAAAAGCACAATAACTAAATAAAAGCAGGCTTTTAGGCTGAATAATGAATGAAAATTATTTTTCCAATTTCATTACAACTGTCTAGTCCTGCTGACGTAAACGGCAAATAAATCAAAAATTCTTTTTAGCCAAAGACTTCATTAAATGTAAATTGTTAGCCTAGACAAGGCATAGACACAACATCTTCTAGCCTAAGCAAAAGCTATTAGTACAGTTAAAATAAATATCATAAAGTCAAGCCTAACAACAAAGCTAACATTTGGTTTAACGAATGCTATACCTCGCCCTCTCCTTTACTAGTTTTTATAACACTTTGTGGTTATAGCAATAGAACCAACTTCATACGTACCTGTTTGCCAAAAGGAGGCGGGATAGAGATGGCGGCGGTGTATAGTGGATATATACTGTGAGTCAATATTCTCATACAAATGAAATGCATCTTCACTACTTGCTTGCAGTATAACATCAGGACTTTTATCCTCTAAATTTGAATGGCTGCCCATATTGCGGAGAGGGGTTCAGCACTGCCTTTGTCTGCTTCAGTAGTAGTGGTATCACCGTTCGGCGCGTCACGTGTATATTTCGTACGAAATTTCATGAAAATCACTAAGCATATGGCCACCAATACAAGTGTTGCTATGACAACAACCAATGCTCCTAGCTATGACACTAGCTGAACTAAAATCGCCGTGGAGGATGTTATTTGTTGAGTAAATTCAATTGTTTTCCGTTTATATCATATGCATACATACAGTGAGTGTTTAATTTTTCGTTTGTTGTTTTCATTGCAATTATTATTGTTGTAGCGTTCGTAATGTACAATTCCATTTGAAATTACTTTTTCGCAGAAATCACAGGATTCCAGATTAAATGAATACTGTCAGCAACCATATGAAATGAGAGTGAACAAATGGCATGGCTTTCACAAAATTGTTTTTGTGGTTAAAGTTAACAGAGAAAAAAGGTGGTTAAAAATTGTTGTTTTATAAACGGAAACCTTTAAAAAAAATTCAGTGAAAAAATTTTTATTTAATCGTAGATCGAGCTTTGCATCAAAAATGATACATTTTAATTTTGCAGACTAGATAACTTTAATTCAGAAAAAGTTTGATGTCTGATATTTTTTGAATTCGTTAGTATTGTTATCGCCATTATTTTTAACCAAATAAAAAAACGAAATTTCAAACAGAGGTGACAAAATTCAAAAACTTCATAATTCTGGTTTGTGTATCATTTTTGATACATACGACTTTCCTGGAGATTTTTTGGTGTCGTGTATGTAATTTTTTTAAGATTTTAAAGGTTTTTGTGAAGTTTTATCACAAATAATACAATATTTATGGTTTTTGAGAAAGAATTGAAAGTTAAGTGCGGGACGAAAGTGAAAAGATTGAATTTTCTATTCTTGATATGTTCTTGATATTGATTGAAGTAGTCGTAGTCTAGTCTGTAGCGTGTTATCTTATTAGACTTCAGACCAAGGTTCAATCCTCAGGTCAGACATTTACAATTTATAACGAAAGGTTGTAAGGACCGATTATATATTAATTATATATGTAATATTCCTTTTGCTAAATACTTTGAAGAAGAAGAAAATAGAAGCTCGTCTTATGAACTGAAGAAAGTATTGCCAGCAACAAACATGATAACCGGATGTTTATCGCCAAAGATGGTACTACTTGGAACAGAACAAACTGCCTTTAGTATTTTGGGATGAAAAAATATTACTAATTTTCACACAGATTGCTAGTAGCTGTTTCCTGAAATCTTGTAGAGTCTTTCTTACTGCTCTTCTCATATTTATCTCACGTGACAGACAAAATGTGTTTCGTCCCATGTTTTATTACAGATGATAATATTTCTGTTAACTACGTACGTATGAAATAACAGAATCATTCGCTTTGATAATGATATATTTACACCCATTAAGCCTTTTCGAAAAATGGGCTGAAAGTCTTCCAGCCTTTAATAATCATGCTTAAAGCCTTTTTTGAAATTCGAATGAAAAGGATTTTTTTCAAAAAAAAAAATATATTTATCCTAAATTTTTGTTAGAAAATTTTAACCATTTTCATAAAACTTTTATCACACAACTTGTAGTTTTATGTAAGAAATAATACTGTATAAATAGTTTAGGATTAGCTATCATACTTTCAGAGCAGCCCATATATCCTTTTTTTAAGATTTTTAAAAATTAAATTTTTTGTTCGCCTGAAAGATAAGAAAATTAAAGAAAATATATTTAAATAATGATGCTTATATTTTATGTTCCTTTTTGATATATTTTCATCTCAAATTAAAGTTCTTTTAGCCACAGAATTCTAAAACTTCTTAGTTTTATTGTGGAAAATGAAAATTACCTCCAGCGGTTTTAATTGAAATTTGATACTTAATGATAGAATACTTACAGTGATTGTTAGGGAAATTAAATTAAGGATATTTATATAAATCAAGCTTCATAAAGAGATTTGCGGAGTAATGGTTGGTAATGATTTATGTTTTCTTTCCTTTTGTTTTGTTTATTACCTTTTCAACTCATATTTAATTTTTAATTAGATGAGTAATTATGGAATGGATGTCCTACAATATTTTACCCAACTACGCAATCAAAGAGCGTCAAGGGTTGCATGGATCCCACACAGTATATGTCGACACAATATCGGCCTCTACTAGATTCCGAGTCACTGTGGCATTGAGGGAAACTAAAAGGCGGACGAACTGGCAGGGAAGGAGTCGAGAATGAGGCAACAGAGTGCACATATACGCCCCTATGAAAATACTTTTTCAAATTGGAAAAAACAACGTGAAATTCAACAAACCATAGGAGGCCCAACGTACACGGTTGCCGAATTTTAAAACTGCTGTGTCCAGAAGTTGGCAGCAGGAAAAGTAGGGAACTATTTGTGTTCGAACTGTAACAGGAATTTTAAAAAGAAACATGATCGTCACAATACATTTTATGTAAGAGCCTTGCAGTTCAAAATTTTTGGTTGACAGAACGTTTGGGCATGATGGTGAACGTAAGGAAACTGGTCGGTTTCATCCCAAGTTTTGGATGATTCAAACCCACCATTAACGAATCGTGACAAGGTGACTTACCTCACACGGGGCAGCCACTGAGTGAACCGACCTGTGAACGGCAAGCTACATAAAGCTAATCTAAAGCAGTTGTTGAAAATTTTAGTATTTCTATCTTTTGTTTTATGACCCCCTCATTACTCTATCCTATTATGGGACAACATCTTTAAAGTGACTAATAAATATGCAGTGAGTACAGTGAAGCAAAAGAAATTGAAAAGAATTGGGTTCGTCTTGGGCTTTAAATTAGTTTTAAGCAGAAACATTAAGGAGACGAAATGGTCCAGGAATCTGTTGCCTTCAAAATACAGTGCTAGAACAGGCATTCCTTCGAATTGTTTCTACCAATTAAAATATTTACAATTGAAGTCGCTGCAGTCTAGTAGAAAGGGTGTTGCCTTATTAGACGTGAGACCGCGGTTCAAACCCGAGGTCAGGCATTTCTAACAAAACGAAATACTTAAAAATATTTCTTCAGCGACATGCTCTCAGCAGATTTCTTGCAAAAATTCTGAGAGTAAATAAAATTGCTATGAAGAGTTCTTCAAAAATCTGTCGTTCGAAGTCGACCTTAAACTGTAGGTCCCACCCCTTACGTTTTAAATTAACATACACAACATAAGTGATGTGACAAGATAGGACGTAAGCCAGACTATTGGGTTATAATGCCCATTTATTTTTGTGTTTATGTAAGACGTTTACAATAGATCCGTTAACATCTGGGTGTCTCAATTGTCTGTTACCTAAGCTAACCTAATCTACACCTTTCCTTCTCAATGTTGTTTTCATACAGCAGTCCGTAAAACGCTTTAAAATCGATGAATAGTAGATGAGATGGGGTGGGGAGGGGGGGGTTTATGCAATTTTCAACAGCTTATGTTTGGTAGAAATCTGACTCTTCATATCACAAACGCATCCTTTTTACAGGTCCCTTTAAGTTACTTTAAAATCATGAATTTTTTCAAGCCTACACAGTCTATCGTCGACAAGGGTTTCTTGTTCCATAATATAGTTTTTTTAGATTTTGTTTTCACACCTACTTTACCCAAAGTCTATTTGTAATGCAAAAAAAAACTGTCCATTAACTATTTATTATTTTCTGTTGTTGTTACTGCTATTCCCTTTGATTATTTATTACATAATTTTGTTGTAAAATGGTCTACATTCATTCACTAATCGCCCTCAGTAGTATGTTTATGGGGTTTCGGGGTCACTTATTCCATACAAAATTTGGAGCATGCCTACGCTACAGTCGGTAGTGTCGGTTAGTCGATAGGTTTGTAACATGTAATGTGAAAATTTATGTACGAATGTTTGGACGAACAGAATGAGTGTGTGCATAACATGTAATGTGTATGATCGTTTTTTAATAGTAAATTCTTGGCACGTATTATCATACTCAATGCTGAAAAAAATAGAAAAGGGATCTACACCTATATAGTTGTTGTGTGTTTTTTATTTTATTTTTTGTATATTTAATTATTAGGATCTTTAATTTTAAATGTGATAAGAAAGAGATGAACACCTGTGTAAAAATTTTTTTTTTTTTTGGGATAATAAATAACATCGTATACCTTAGTAGAAACATGAGTGTACATGTTCATTGTATTTGTATTGCTTTTCGAATGATTGGACGGACAGAATGAATGTGTGCACGTATTGCTCATGATCATAGGTAGAAGAAATAGAAATATAAACTAATAAGAAAGGGTAGGTTGGTTGTGCGGTTGTTTTTAATTTGATGAGAAAGAAATGTATAGTTGTGCCTGTGCGTTTTTTTTCACGCATAAGTATAAGTAATATCTGTTTTCACATAATTGAATTTACTGATTGATCTACAACACCCCAGAGTATAAATAGACTTGCTTTTAAGGATTTAGAATTTTTTAGTTTTACTGTTTTAAATAAATGAAATTATAGAATAAAGGGATTAATTAAAACAAATTAGTTTTTTATTTTTTGAAAATTTTATTACATATTTCTTTTTTTTCAGATTTTTACACATTCGAATTTAAAAATACGTTTATACAGATTAAATAACTTAAGTGTTAACAAATATTGAAAATTACAATTTATTGAAAACACAATTTTTACATTTAGTAAGATTATAAAAATTAATTATATTTTTAACTTCATTTTCAGCTTGATATAGTCTATGTTTATAAAGTATACAGGGGCAGGTGTCAGGACCACATGTACTGTTTTCATTCGACCATTCGCAATCCTCGAAATGTTCACCATGTCTATTTCTTATTCTTTTCAGGTTGTCTACATACTCCAGTTGTGTTTGTATGTTGATGAGTTTAGTTTTATCTATGTCAGAAATTATGTGTGAGAATGATTTTAAAAAGTTGTATATTTCCTTTAAAATCATTGTATGTTAATCTACTGCTATTGTATGCTCATGTGCAGAATATGTGAATAATCTTTAATATTTATATGATTTCAGATCTGTTAATGGACGCTTAGGTAGGTTATCTAATAGTTTTTTGGAGCTGGACTATAGTAGAGACCATATCCAGTTTTATATGGTTTGAGGTACAACCCTTTACCCATTGCAATTGATTCCATATATCTATTATGACGGTTAGCTTCAGCCAATTGTTCTTTTCCATTTTTGATAGCATTTACTGCTTTAACAATAGCGGATCCTCCACTTGCCAAACCACCAAGCGCTGACAATGCTGTTAGTACGGGAATAAGTGGAAGAAATCCTCCAATTTTCGGTACAGGTATAACTCTCGGTATTATAATGTCTGCTCGCTTTTTCCCTTTAAAATTTGAATGAATAGCCTTTTGAGCTATTTTAACAGCATCATTTATATCAAGGGGTTTCTGTTCTTTCAATTGTTTTAAAGTTTTTCTCACAGTAGCTGTAAATAATTTCTTATTACACTTATTCATTTTTCCTTTTCTTTTCTTATGTCTCTGCTCCTTCAAACCTAATCCAAATTTCACTTTAGCTTTCATAGCGTTTGTCACAAACCACGCGTTAGCACGTTCTTTAATATCACTATCTTTAGATTTAACTCGTTGCCAGGCTTTTTCAGCTAATATTTGATCTGCTTGATGTCTTGTGTCTATATCTTTTGATTGTGAATATGCAATATCGTGCTCTCTACAAGCTGCGTCTAATAAATTTATACCCTTATCTCCTCTTGCTAAACGTTTTTCAAGTTTTGTACCAGGTCCACAAAACTGATAACCAGGTAGATGTAATTCAACAGGTACTTTATTTATTAAGTTGTTTACAAATCCTCTTCTCATCTTACACTGGCTGAGGTTTTGTTTTGACCCTAGATTATAACAAAATTTTTTTTCGTTACTTTTATACCTCTTCGCAAAAATAGCTGAAATCAAGACGATCTCCTATATATACAGCAATTTATATGATTTCAGTATGTTAATTTTTTGATATTGATTTTGATCTGCTTTGTATCTGATCACGATCTACTTTACATCTGATCACGATCTGCTTTGTATCTGCTCACGATCTACTTTATATCTGATAACGATCTACTTTTTTGGTTTTTGGTTTTGTCTATTTTAATTTAATTTTTTTTTATATTTTTTTTTGTCATTACCAGGTTTTAGATAAACATGTTCTACCTCAATGTTTAAATTGTTTATTTGATCAGCTAGATCATCATATATTTGTGTTATATATTTTTCGATTACAATATTTTTGTTTTTATGGTTATATTTATTAAAACCTTCTCCAAATTTATTAATATAAGACATTTCTTTCACTCTTCTAATAAATTATATTAGCTTCTTTAAGTTCTTCGATAATAGAGATTATTTCGTTTTGATGATTGTTGTGACCAGAACCTTCCGATGAAAGAAGTAAACGTAGTCTGTCAACTAGTTCATTAGGATCATCCCAATGTATGTAATTTGATTTCAGATTATTTTGTAATTTTAGCATTAAACCATTGCCTTTTGTTAAAATGTTTGTTGTTGTTTCGAATAAACGTTTAATTATTCGTATATATTTGAAGGCTCGTGTTCCTTTCACTTGTTCATTAGGTTCATAGCGACGTTTATGTGCATTGGTATTAATTAAAATCTCTTTATATTTTTTCAAATCATTTTTAGAATAATGGAGAGGTTTTTTATGAAATACTAGTTCAAATAATCCAGGCGTCATTTTCAATTTCATATTCCCTATCTGCATAGTATTATCTCTATTAAATATTAATTTTTCCTTGCCATATCTCCAACTACCGTCTACATCTTGATTAAAACCATAAATTTTATCCAATTGCTTATTATTAATAAGTGTTTGTATATTTTCAAATAATGGAGAGCTTTTCGTCAGCTTTAAACATTGTTTTCTTTCCAAGTTCTTGATACATGTACTTGATACAGGTCTATTATGGTCATAGTTTTTTTCACCATCATTATCATCAGTTGAAATATTTTCATACTGAAAATCGTTATTATCACCGTTTACATCATCGTAATCATCGTCATCATCAATAGTGTTGTCTATATCCTTAGGCTTATCTTCAAGTTTTCCGATGATTTCATTATCAGCATTTACGTCATAATAATCGTCATCATCATCAATAGTGTTGTCTGTATCCTTATGCTTATCTTCGAGTTTTCCAATGATTTCATTATCACCATTTACGTCATAATAATCTTCCTCATCATCTATAGTGTTGTCTACATCCTTATGCTTATATTCAAGTTTTGGGATGTTTTCATTATCATCATTTACATCATCATAATCATCGTCATCATTAATAGTGTTGTCTATATCCTTATATTTATCTTTAAGTTTTCCAATGATTTTTTTAAGTGGTTTTGTTATTGGTTGAAAGGTATCTTCTAATAAATTAACTCTATCTATTTGATTCAGTTTAATATTTTTTAACTTTTTCTTTAGAACAGCCCTTGTCTTTACAAGATCTTCCAACACTCTATTATGGTAATTTTTAGACATTATAATAATTTTTTTTATTGAATTTGATCTCGTTATGATCTGCTCGCTATCTGATTATGATCTGCTTTGTATCTGATTACGATCTGCTTTATATCTGATCACGAACTGCTTGCTATCTGGTCACGATCTGATTTATACCTGATCACGATCTGCTTGATGGCTTGTGTCTATATCCATTGATTTTGAGTACGCTATATCGTGCTTTCTACAATCTGCATCCAATAAATTATTCCTTTATTTCCTTTATTCTTGCTATTCGTTTTGAAGTTTTGTATCAGGTCCACAAAACTGATAACCAGGTGGATGTAATTCAACATATAATTTGTTTATTAAGTTGTCTACAAATCTTCTTCCAATCTTACACTGATTAGGTGTTTTTCTTTTGACTGTAGTTTATAACCATTTTTTTCATTACTTTCATACCTCTTCGCATGAAACACTACACCAGCTATACTAGCAAGCTATACCAGCTATACCAGCTATACCTGCTATACCAGCTATACTAGCAAGCTATACCAGCTATACCTGCTATACAATCTGTACTAGCTATACTAGCAAGCTGTACAGTTTGTACTAGCTATACTAGCAAGCTGTACAATCTGTACTAGCTATACTAGCAAGCTGTACAATCTGTACTAGCTATACTAGCAAGCTGTACTAGCTATACTAGCAAGCTGTACAATCTGTACTAGCTATACTAGCAAGCTGTACTAGCTATACTAGCAAGCTGTACAATCTGTACTAGCTATACTAGCAAGCTGTACTAGCTATACTAGCAAGCTATACCTGCTATACCTGCTATACCAGCTATACCTGCTATATCAGCTATACCAGCTATATCAGCTATACCAGCTATACCAGCTATACCAGCTATATCAGCTGTACCAGCTATACCTGCTATACCTGCTATACCTGCTATACCAGCTATACCTGCTATACCTGCTATACCTGCTATACCAGCTATACCTGCTATACCTGCTATATATAGCTGGTACCAGCTGTACCAGCTGGTATAGCTGGTACCATTTATTGAATTTGATCTGGTTATGATCTGCTCGCTATCTGATTATGATCTGCTTTGTATCTGATTACGATCTGCTTTATATCTGATCACGAACTGCTTGCTATCTGGTCACGATCTGATTTATACCTGATCACGATCTGCTTGATGGCTTGTGTCTATATCCATTGATTTTGAGTACGCTATATCGTGCTTTCTACAATCTGCATCCAATAAATTATTCCTTTATTTCCTTTATTCTTGCTATTCGTTTTGAAGTTTTGTATCAGGTCCACAAAACCTGATAACCAGGTGGATGTAATTCAACATATAATTTGTTTATTAAGTTGTCTACAAATCTTCTTCCAATCTTACACTGATTAGGTGTTTTTCTTTTGACTGTAGTTTATAACCATTTTTTTCATTACTTTCATACCTCTTCGCATGAAACACTACACCAGCTATACTAGCAAGCTATACCAGCTATACCAGCTATACCTGCTATACCAGCTATACTAGCAAGCTATACCAGCTATACCTGCTATACAATCTGTACTAGCTATACTAGCAAGCTGTACAGTTTGTACTAGCTATACTAGCAAGCTGTACAATCTGTACTAGCTATACTAGCAAGCTGTACAATCTGTACTAGCTATACTAGCAAGCTGTACTAGCTATACTAGCAAGCTGTACAATCTGTACTAGCTATACTAGCAAGCTGTACTAGCTATACTAGCAAGCTGTACAATCTGTACTAGCTATACTAGCAAGCTGTACTAGCTATACTAGCAAGCTATACCTGCTATACCTGCTATACCAGCTATACCTGCTATATCAGCTATACCAGCTATATCAGCTATACCAGCTATACCAGCTATACCAGCTATATCAGCTGTACCAGCTATACCTGCTATACCTGCTATACCTGCTATACCAGCTATACCTGCTATACCTGCTATACCTGCTATACCAGCTATACCTGCTATACCTGCTATACCAGCTATATCAGCTATATCAGCTATACCAGCTATACCAGCTATACCTGCTATACCTGCTATACAAGCTATACCAGCTATACCAGCTATACCTGCTATACCTGCTATACCTGCTATACCTGCTATACCTGCTATACCAGCTATATCAGCTATATCAGCTATACCAGCTATACCAGCTATATATAGCTGGTACCAGCTGTACCAGCTGGTATAGCAGGTATAGCAGGTATAGCAGGTATAGCAGGTATAGCAGGTATAGCAGGTATAGCAGGTATAGCAGGTATAGCTGGTATAGCTGGTATAGCTGATATAGCTGGTATAGCAGGTATAGCAGGTATAGCTGGTATAGCTGGTATAGCTGGTATAGCAGGTATAGCAGGTATAGCTGGTATAGCTGATATAGCTGATATAGCTGATATAGCTGATATAGCTGGTATAGCTGATATAGCTGATATAGCTGGTATAGCAGGTATAGCAGGTATAGCAGGTATAGCAGGTATAGCAGGTATAGCTGGTATAGCTGGTATAGCTGGTATAGCAGGTATAGCAGGTATAGCTGGTATAGCTGGTATAGCTGATATAGCTGATATAGCTGGTATAGCAGGTATAGCAGGTATAGCTGGTATATCAGGTATAGCAGGTATAGCTGGTATAGCAGGTATAGCAGGTATAGCTGGTATAGCAGGTATAGCAGGTATAGCAGGTATAGCTGGTATAGCTGATATAGCTGGTATAGCTGGTATAGCTGATATAGCTGGTATAGCTGATATAGCAGGTATAGCTGGTATAGCAGGTATAGCAGGTATAGCTTGCTAGTATAGCTAGTACAGCTTGCTAGTATAGCTAGTACAGATTGTACAGCTTGCTAGTATAGCTAGTACAGCTTGCTAGTATAGCTAGTACAGATTGTACAGCTTGCTAGTATAGCTAGTACAGCTTGCTAGTATAGCTAGTACAGATTGTACAGCTTGCTAGTATAGCTAGTACAGATTGTACAGCTTGCTAGTATAGCTAGTACAAACTGTACAGCTTGCTAGTATATCTAGTACAGATTGTATAGCAGGTATAGCTGGTATAGCTGGTATAGCTTGCTAGTATAGCTGGTATAGCAGGTATAGCTGGTATAGCTGGTATAGCTTGCTAGTATAGCTGGTGTAGTGTTTCATGCGAAGAGGTATGAAAGTAATGAAAAAAATGGTTATAAACTACAGTCAAAAGAAAAACACCTAATCAGTGTAAGATTGGAAGAAGATTTGTAGACAACTTAATAAACAAATTATATGTTGAATTACATCCACCGGGTTATCAGTTTTGTGGACCTGATACAAAACTTCAAAACGAATAGCAAGAATAAAGGAAATAAAGGAATAATTTATTGGATGCAGATTGTAGAAAGCACGATATAGCGTACTCAAAATCAATGGATATAGACACAAGCCATCAAGCAGATCGTGATCAGGTATAAATCAGATCGTGACCAGATAGCAAGCAGTTCGTGATCAGATATAAAGCAGATCGTAATCAGATACAAAGCAGATCATAATCAGATAGCGAGCAGATCATAACCAGATCAAATTCAATAAAAAAAATTATTATAATGTCTAAAAATTACCATAATAGAGTGTTGGAAGATCTAATAAGGACAAGGGCTGTTCTAAAGAAAAAGTTAAAAAATATTAAACTGAATCAAATAGATAGAGTTAATTTATTAGAAGATACCTTTCAACCAATAACAAAACCACTTAAAAAAATCATTGGAAAACTTAAAGATAAATATAAGGATATAGACAACACTATTAATGATGACGATGATTATGATGATGTAAATGATGATAATGAAAACATCCCAAAACTTGAATATAAGCATAAGGATGTAGACAACACTATAGATGATGAGGAAGATTATTATGACGTAAATGGTGATAATGAAATCATTGGAAAACTCGAAGATAAGCATAAGGATACAGACAACACTATTGATGATGATGACGATTATTATGACGTAAATGCTGATAATGAAATCATCGGAAAACTTGAAGATAAGCCTAAGGATATAGACAACACTATTGATGATGACGATGATTACGATGATGTAAACGGTGATAATAACGATTTTCAGTATGAAAATATTTCAACTGATGATAATGATGGTGAAAAAAACTATGACCATAATAGACCTGTATCAAGTACATGTATCAAGAACTTGGAAAGAAAACAATGTTTAAAGCTGACGAAAAGCTCTCCATTATTTGAAAATATACAAACACTTATTAATAATAAGCAATTGGATAAAATTTATGGTTTTAATCAAGATGTAGACGGTAGTTGGAGATATGGCAAGGAAAAATTAATATTTAATAGAGATAATACTATGCAGATAGGGAATATGAAATTGAAAATGACGCCTGGATTATTTGAACTAGTATTTCATAAAAAACCTCTCCATTATTCTAAAAATGATTTGAAAAAATATAAAGAGATTTTAATTAATACCAATGCACATAAACGTCGCTATGAACCTAATGAACAAGTGAAAGGAACACGAGCCTTCAAATATATACGAATAATTAAACGTTTATTCGAAACAACAACAAACATTTTAACAAAAGGCAATGGTTTAATGCTAAAATTACAAAATAATCTGAAATCAAATTACATACATTGGGATGATCCTAATGAACTAGTTGACAGACTACGTTTACTTCTTTCATCGGAAGGTTCTGGTCACAACAATCATCAAAACGAAATAATCTCTATTATCGAAGAACTTAAAGAAGCTAATATAATTTATTAGAAGAGTGAAAGAAATGTCTTATATTAATAAATTTGGAGAAGGTTTTAATAAATATAACCATAAAAACAAAAATATTGTAATCGAAAAATATATAACACAAATATATGATGATCTAGCTGATCAAATAAACAATTTAAACATTGAGGTAGAACATGTTTATCTAAAACCTGGTAATGACAAAAAAAAAATATAAAAAAAAATTAAATTAAAATAGACAAAACCAAAAAAGTAGATCGTTATCAGATATAAAGTAGATCGTGAGCAGATACAAAGCAGATCGTGATCAGATGTAAAGTAGATCGTGATCAGATACAAAGCAGATCAAAATCAATATCAAAAAATTAACATACTGAAATCATATAAATTGCTGTATATATAGGAGATCGTCTTGATTTCAGCTATTTTTGCGAAGAGGTATAAAAGTAACGAAAAAAAATTTTGTTATAATCTAGGGTCAAAACAAAACCTCAGCCAGTGTAAGATGAGAAGAGGATTTGTAAACAACTTAATAAATAAAGTACCTGTTGAATTACATATACCTGGTTATCAGTTTTGTGGACCTGGTACAAAACTTGAAAAACGTTTAGCAAGAGGAGATAAGGGTATAAATTTATTAGACGCAGCTTGTAGAGAGCACGATATTGCATATTCACAATCAAAAGATATAGACACAAGACATCAAGCAGATCAAATATTAGCTGAAAAAGCCTGGCAACGAGTTAAATCTAAAGATAGTGATATTAAAGAACGTGCTAACGCGTGGTTTGTGACAAACGCTATGAAAGCTAAAGTGAAATTTGGATTAGGTTTGAAGGAGCAGAGACATAAGAAAAGAAAAGGAAAAATGAATAAGTGTAATAAGAAATTATTTACAGCTACTGTGAGAAAAACTTTAAAACAATTGAAAGAACAGAAATCCCTTGATATAAATGATGCTGTTAAAATAGCTCAAAAGGCTATTCATTCAAATTTTAAAGGGAAAAAGCGAGCAGACATTATAATACCGAGAGTTATACCTGTACCGAAAATTGGAGGATTTCTTCCACTTATTCCCGTACTAACAGCATTGTCAGCGCTTGGTGGTTTGGCAAGTGGAGGATCCGCTATTGTTAAAGCAGTAAATGCTATCAAAAATGGAAAAGAACAATTGGCTGAAGCTAACCGTCATAATAGATATATGGAATCAATTGCAATGGGTAAAGGGTTGTACCTCAAACCATATAAAACTGGATATGGTCTCTACTATAGTCCAGCTCCAAAAAACTATTAGATAACCTACCTAAGCGTCCATTAACAGATCTGAAATCATATAAATATTAAAGATTATTCACATATTCTGCACATGAGCATACAATAGCAGTAGATTAACATACAATGATTTTAAAGGAAATATACAACTTTTTAAAATCATTCTCACACATAATTTCTGACATAGATAAAACTAAACTCATCAACATACAAACACAACTGGAGTATGTAGACAACCTGAAAAGAATAAGAAATAGACATGGTGAACATTTCGAGGATTGCGAATGGTCGAATGAAAACAGTACATGTGGTCCTGACACCTGCCCCTGTATACTTTATAAACATAGACTACATCAAGCTGAAAATGAAGTTAAAAATATAATTAATTTTTATAATCTTACTAAATGTAAAAATTGTGTTTTCAATAAATTGTAATTTTCAATATTTGTTAACACTTAAGTTATTTAATCTGTATAAACGTATTTTTAAATTCGAATCTGTAAAAATCTGAAAAAAAAAGAAATATGTAATAAAATTTTCAAAAAATAAAAAACTAATTTGTTTTAATTAATCCCTTTATTCTATAATTTCATTTATTTAAAACAGTAAAACTAAAAAATTCTAAATCCTTAAAAGCAAGTCTATTTATACTCTGGGGTGTTGTAGATCAATCAGTAAATTCAATTATGTGAAAACAGATATTACTTATACTTATGCGTGAAAAAAAACGCACAGGCACAACTATACATTTCTTTCTCATCAAATTAAAAACAACCGCACAACCAACCTACCCTTTCTTATTAGTTTATATTTCTATTTCTTCTACCTGTGATCATGAGCAATACGTGCACACATTCATTCTGTCCGTCCAATCATTCGAAAAGCAATACAAATACAATGAACATGTACACTCATGTTTCTACTAAGGTATACGATGTTATTTATTATCCCAAAAAAAAAAAAAAAATTTTACACAGGTGTTCATCTCTTTCTTATCACATTTAAAATTAAAGATCCTTCTAATTAAATATACAAAAAATAAAATAAAAAACACACAACAACTATATAGGTGTAGATCCCTTTTCTATTTTTTCAGCATTGAGTATGATAATACGTGCCAAGAATTTACTATTAAAAAACGATCATACACATTACATGTTATGCACACACTCATTCTGTTCGTCCAAACATTCGTACATAAATTTTCACATTACATGTTACAAACCTATCGACTAACCGACACTACCGACTGTAGCGTAGGCATGCTCCAAATTTTGTATGGAATAAGTGACCCCGAAACCCCATAAACATACTACTGCCCTCAAGTCAGTATTTTTAATTTATTTAATTTCCTTTTTTTGACAATTGCCTATTGGGTATTCTGCTCTCGTACAGGCTAACTTACCTATAATGGCTGCTAGAACTGTAGGTTTTATAAACAAAACTGTAAAGTAGGTATGTGTGTATGTTTGGCTGTGTGTTTGTTACTATTGAATGCATATGCGGTTTTGTGTGAGTATAAATGCGTTAACATGAAATACTAACCAACAATTTTAGGGTCAACAATATGTTTTAAGCCATAAGTGTAATACAAGTAGTTGTAATAAAATATATAAAAAGAGAGAGAGAGAGAGAAAACTAAAAAGTATGATAAAAAGAGACTAACTTAAATGGAGGAGGGGAATCAATTACCCTCTCACTCCTTGCAGGGAGCAAATCGTTGTACAGGAATGCGAATGTTCTAGAAAGGAAAAGCAGGAGAGTGGTGTTAACAATTTTTATGTAGTAGTTTTTATTTTTTATAAAAAAAATTGCCTTTGGCTATGTAGTGGGATAGCAGGCAATAACTTCAACTGCAAATGTTGCAGTTTATCGTTTTCACTTTTTCTACTTTTTTTCGAATATTTCGCAAGTTTCTTTGCGCTGCTGATGTCTTTTGTTCAGCATCGGACAAAACCTAAGCACCCACTCAGTACATTTTTTTAAATGATTATTTTTTTAAGAAAACAAAGTTATAAATAATTTTTTTTTTTAATTTTTTATTTATTTATATCATTATTATTGAAAAACACAAACTTAAGGAATTCAGAATTCAATAAAAAAAAGTTATGATTCAAAATACATTTTAAGTCGAAAATATAAGCGGACAAAACTAAAGCACCCCCAATTTAAGGTACAGATAAAAACTTTTGAAATCAATATTTCGTTGCGAATCCCTTATTCTGGATGACACACGCACATCTTTTAGGCATAGAGGATATTAAATTATTAATTATTTCAGGTTGTATTACTTCCCAGTCTATTTTTGCGGCTTCAAATATATCGTCTTTGGTTTTGCAATTTTCTGGGTTGATTTTTAAGTTAAATATCTCCCACAAGTTCTCGATTGGGTTAAGATCAATTGAGTGCAAGATATTCGATCAGCAGATAAATTATTTCTAGGCTAATTAAAAAGTTTTTACAGATTGGTCGCACATCTCCTACTCATTCTGGACGAAGACCTCGTGAAACTTCGCGGTATGAAGACTCCTGAACTAAAAGGACAATCCAAAATGATCCCACAGCATCTTCTAGCCATATACGAAACCGCTTAGGTTTAAAAATTAGCGAGGCACCGGTCTATTTTGAGGCTATTCTACCGCGAACAGGAGAGAGCGAAGATGCTTATTAATGAAGGTAGGGCATCGAACATGATTGATTTATTTGAGCATCGTTGCAATGTGGCTTGTGATCACTGTTCTATTGCTACTACTACGAATTTTGTTCAAGCGAAATAATGGAACTTGTTCCCAAAAATATATTTTTTTTCTCGGCGAACATTTTTGTTTGTGCTCGATTGGCTAGTGGATCGCACACTGCATTACTGTTTTTTCCAGAGGTCTTTCCCGTCACTTATAATAGATAGATATTCAAATCTAGTGTCCATAAATACTACCTCCTCTTTCTTCCTTTCCATAACATATTTACCGAGTTAAAACACAATGCACTGCATGAGTAGAGGCCATCCGCTGAGTGTTGGTCGTACAAAATAAAATTTTGGCAATCAGTTTAGTGCCAACAGAAATGAAAATCCACTAAATGTCTTGAATTTAGTTTGTTTCTCAAAGTTAAACTGATTTGATGAAATTTTCCTTGCCACAGTTTTGTATAAGCATTCAAATGGCTGATTCAATTCAGAAAATATTTCTCTAAGCAAATATTTTAATATTTTTTAAGTCATTTTACAATACTTCGAGACGAACTTTTTGCTTTTTACGTTTTAGCTGTTGTTCTAATTGTCCTGAATCTGTAATAAAATCAATGCTTTCTCTTGAAAATTAAAATCTCAAATATTTTGTCTTTTGTAAAGAATACACAAACGTTTCCTTTTCTAAATGGAATCATAAACAACCAAACAACCTACATACCACTAAAAATTCTCTCCCTTTGTATATATCATTGAGACATCCTTTCGAAATCTTAGTATCTGTACTCGTACAACTTTCCTTCTTTCCCCAGTACAACTTTCATTTCAAAAGAATTGTGCAGAAGAAAATCCTTTTTTGTTTTTGTAGAGAAAACAAATACTGGCCCTGTTTCGAACAAAAAAAAATTCTGATTAAAAATTCCATGCAAAGGTATTTTTCAGACACCAAAAGAAGCAGAGACATAGCATTGTTATTCATTTTTTAAAGTCATTTATTGTAAAAGGAGAGAGACTTTACCAAGAAAATAAAGGAACTGTCTGCTGTAGAATTGGAAATTATAATTTTAAATTCCTGTAATTGCTTGAAACCATAAGAGGAGTATTTAATGTTTAAAATATTTACAAAACAAAGACAAGAAATTATTATTGATTTTCGACAAACCCAGTAAAGTCTTTAGGGGTTGTGTTGGGTCTCATTACCCAATAAACATATTAAGCCTGGCATTAGGTTATGTTGATTTTTCATAGCAATCATAACAACAAAATAAAGGACATTGTCTTTTATTGTTGCGGGGCTTATGCAAATTATTTAAATTTTTAAACAATGATGACCCTTAACCAGTGAATATTGTTTTACATTTTTAATGTTTGTTATTCAGTTGTTTTTATTATAAAATAAACACAGGTATTAGGGTATACCCATAAGGGATATTTAAATTCTAAAAAAGAAAATTCCGTAATTGTTATAAACTAATGAATGAAGGAAAAAACTGCCTTAGAATTTTATTTAAGAGCATACAGTTTCAAAAAACTTATTCATATGTAGAAAGTTGGTATTCCCTTTAATAATTATCTGAGCATGGTAAATGCCAGCCACCGTTGCCTTTTTACCATTTCTACATGAATTGTATATGACTGCATGAGCCTCAGTTATGTGTTAAAATGTGTACACATGTGTCTATGCATGTTTATATTTGTGGTATTATAAGCTCTAATGAACCAGGATATGGTAGAAAAATTCTAATTCAAAAAATGATTACCAGAGATGGCAATCTCAATTAATATTTAACAAAAGTTTTGGTTAAGCTAAAAATAATAGACTCAGGACTTAATAAATCAACGAGCTGATATTTTAAACGTTTTTAAAAGGTAAAAAATAACAATATAATAACGCCACGCGTGATGAATGCAATTGTTTATCCTAAAATAATAGGAGAAAATATTTGTGTTATTTCCTAATTTCGTTGATGTTGTTATTGTTTGCGTTGTAAATTGAAAGATAGAAACTTAATTGTGTTTAAAACTGTTAATTTGACTTTTTAAGCATCAATTTCAAATTAAAATCCATTTGAAGAATAAGCTCCTTAGAAATGCTTAAAAAAGGAAACTTTTAAATTGAAGTTTCAAACTCAAATGGCTTATAGAACTACCGGAGCTGCTGCTATTATTTGGTTTAAACAAAAACATCAAAAAGTAAGGAAATAAGGAAAAACTACTTTCTATAAACTAATTGGTATATCGTAAAGTCAAATGCTTTATCGAAATTGTTGTCTGCATTAACAAAATGTTCATAGTATAACAACAACAACACAACAAAAAAGGAACATAAAAAAACAACTGCAGCTTTTTAAAATTGAATTCTATTGGAAGAAATACTCCTATAAACAGTAAAAACTTATTAAAAATTCCAATTTGTTATCGTTACTTTCTTTCCCTTTCTCTTTGTGGCTGGAGAGTTTAAAAATTGTCTGCTAATCGAGAAAAAAAGAAAAACAATTATACAGGAAACTTTAAATCTAAACTCGAAACTGCAAAGAGAAATAAAAAAAATTATCCACAAAATCAATATACAAACTACACTTTTTCCTTATGCAATTCCCAATCAATTCAACATAATGTATCGAAAAATTAATGAGAAAATTTAAAAAAATTGTTTAAAATTGAAATCGATGTACAATGCCTGTAAATTTTGGAGACAGGAATTTTAAGTGTTGTGCTCACATGGTTTAAGTCCCCAATGTAGGATGGGCTAATTTGGACGGCATTACCCTAGGCAGTTACGTGATATTTTCACTTTTGGTTCGCTCATCCACTTTGTTTAGAAAAGGCATTGATGTGCGTCATTAGGGCGAGTCGTTCTGTTCGAGATTTGTCGACTGTTCCAGGTGCTATGCAATACTATGGCACTCGCCTCGGTCAAGCTGGCCATTGCGGGGAAATTCTTTCTAGACGCCAACCTATCCTGGGTCAATGAGGAGTCCTGCTTCACTGCTAGACTCACTTGGCCCCTGATGCATAGAAGGCGTACCAACCAGTTACTTGGACTTGGTAGTGGCATCATCTCAATCACAGTGGCTATGCTTATGTTATGGGTATATACGCGGAAAGGATGCGGCTTCCATTTAACGACTTCTGCCGTGGATGCAGATCGGCTGAGGAGAAGAGACTGTTATCCACTTTCTTTGGTTTTTGCAGTGTAGGGCAGTAGTGCTTTTGATGTGCAGCATCAACGGGCCGTTATGCGTGCTCAAGTGAGTTTTTTGATATCAGAGCTACCACTCCGTCCTAACCTAACATATATGTGCCTTCGTCACTTCTTTTCGAGAATGGCTTTTGGAAATAATTTTCACTTTCTTTTTCCTATTGATAGTTATCATATAATCTAGTTGCCATATTCTAGTTGTTAGTCTGATGGTCACGGCCATGGTTCAAATCGCAGGTCAAACATCTCTAAAAAACGAAATACGAAAAAAAAATTTTTCTTCGGCGTTTCTCAAAAATCTGTCGTTTGGAGTCGACTGTAGGCCCCGCAGCTCTTGTGTAAAATTAACACAACATGTGTGTGTGGTTTGAGAAGCTAGGTTGAAATTCTGACTGAAGGGTATTAATGACCAATTCTGTATGTATGTGTGTGAATTAAACCTATATAATGTCAGACGAACAATCAGACAATCACAAATATCCAGACTCTCTGGTGAAAATCAAACCAAAACCTCGAAACTTGAATTTCAGCACACTCCGAACTAGACCATCAAGGCACCTGAATAAAAAGTAACATTCACTCAAGGCACAATAGATGCCACACGGATCCTATCTGATCACAAGTGCCTTACATGTTTAAAGCGTTATTAAGTGCTGACTAAATATTGAAAGACTAATTACCACTCGGTTAACAAGTGCAAGAATGACCAACTGTACGCCAGACAATTTTTGCTCATACTCAGCGCAAACGAGAGAGAAAGAGAATGAAATAAAATACTGGTAGACATTTACAGCTGGTCATTTTGACGTCACATAAAACGATAATCGTACAGAGATAGCTTTATCTGTAGATCGGTGAAAATGTTACTTTAGGTCACCAGCGTGGTTGCACTGGGTAGCTTTCAGAACGCTATCTGTTTTCAAAAAATAAGTAGTGCCTTTGTAGTGCTTAGTTGAAAAACTCGTATTTCCTTGAACTTTAACAAGCCTTAGGAAGTCAACAAAATTATTATAAAATTTCAAAACTATTGCATACTTTAAGGCTTTTAAACTTAAACAACTCCTTGGTCTATTTTTAGGATTTTAAAATGAAAATTCTTTATATTCTTTAAGTTCTAAACAGAACAGATACAGGATCATTAGGAATTTAAAATGTAATATGCAGAAACGAACCATATGGACTTTTTTCCCTCAGTTTATGCCACTAATGGCATTACATTACACAAAAGCATATATATAAACCGACGCACGCACTAGTTCTCAAGGCAGTTTGTAAGTTGGTTGACTTTCTACTTTTTTTCAACATCAATTCTAATGATAATACCATATAATAAGTATTAAAGCGAAAACAAAAAATATGGGATAAGGCATAGGTTCTGAGGAAGTTTGAGAAGAAATTTACGTACACAGCTACACTCACCCACTGATTAGCCTACTTTTTTATAATATTTTTTAAATTGCCTTTTATGCAATGATTACTTCTAGACAATTGACTTTTTTTTTTGTTGGCATGTATATTTGTTTGCCCGGGTTACGCTAGTGGGTTTATGGATGCGGTATATAACTGAAGCGCGAAAAACACAAACGAAACAAATAAATAATTTTCCATTTGAACTACTCGACCAATAAACGTAAAAGACTATGGAGCTGAAAAGCTACATTAATGTATGTATAGGAAGCTGTGGTCGCCAAGACCATACTCGTGTTACATACAGGTTATTTCAAACATGGGTTTCATCTTAAAAACGATTTTATTATTTCAGCAGCAGTGAAGTAGAGAGTGTACAGTTTACTAAATATGAATCCAATCAATTGAAACTGGATTTAAAACTTAATCAAAAAATTTTCATAGATTGACTGAGCACATAGTCAAATGGCAAAGCGTCGAAAAACGAAAACGCAGCTAGCCATACTGACAAGCCCTCAGAGTTAATTAACGCTAGCAACAAATATATCCAGAAGATGGGTAGAATAAAGTCCAAAGATATGAACCTCAGTGGACTCTATATCCTGCCTTGAGGGAAGGAGACCTGAGACCATGTTTTTACCATTCAAAAACGTTTAAAATATGAGCTCGAAGATTGCAAATAAAATAAAAATAAATTTGTGTTTAGCTTTAATTAAATTCTTTATAGTTCGCACAATTCTATGGGCCACTGTTCACAACTTGATGTAAACAACAACAAATACTTTATTTGTTATTCCTTTTTGCACTCCTTTGCATAAACAATTATTAGACAATTGCTCGACTGATCTTTGTAAGGGAGATCTTCAAACCACGATTACTCTCTTGAAGCATACTAGACTGACTGAACTTTTACTACTCCCTTGCCTCTTTGTCTTGCCTTTTATATGAAAACGTAAGCAGCCTGATGAATGTCCTTGAAGTCAAATGTTCGTGGCTTCGCCTTCTCGAGATCTCTATAAATGGAAACATCGTTGTTTCATTATTGTTGTTTGTGTATTTTATTTACATTTAGTCTTGTAGTGTTTGTTGTATTTTTGTTTACTTGTTTATCATGTAAATAAGTTCAATGCTTTTGTTTTTGTAGTTGTTGTGTATAATTTTAATGCTAAACGATGTAAAAGCAAAACACCATTTCGCTTTTTCCTAACAATATCCTTCAAATACAGAGGTATAAGCCTTCTTCCACTCGCACTGAAGGTTCATACGAGCGTATTGGGCGAAGGATAGATAGGATAATTAAATCACTGATTGGGCAGCATCAGTAAGGCTTTGAACCTCGTAAGTGCACTATAAATCTTTGAAAAAGCTCAAGAAAAGCAAATCGGCACACATAATCTGTTTTGTCGACAGTATTCGATAATGCTTAACTGCATGCGTGGGGCAGGCTGTCCAGAAAGTACGATTTTGCTTTTACATCGCTTAACATTTCAAATTATAAACAAAAACCACAAAAACAAAACCTATGAACTTGTTTCCAAATTATCGCACTGCGTTAATTACCAGCATTAAAAATGGTAAACAAGTAAACAAAAATACAACAACTAACACTACAAGAATAAATAGAAACAAAAATACACAAACAACAATAATGAAACAACGATGTTTCCATTTATAGAGAACTCGAGAGGGCGAAGCCACGAACATTCGCCTTCAAGAACATTCATCAGACTGTTTACCTGCCATATAAAAGGCAAGGCGAAGCGACTGAGATAGTGAAGTTCAGTCAGACTTGTGTGAAGACTAGGTGTGTTTGAAGAGAGTAATCTTAGTTTGAAGACCTCCGTTACAAAGATCTGTCAAATAGCGAGTTATTAAGTAAAACTTCAGTAAGTCTTGTGCGAAGACGCGGTGTGTTTGAAGAGAATAATCGTGGTTTGAAGATCTCTGTTACAAAGATCTGTCGAATAATTGTGTAGTAATTGTTATTGTTTATGCAAAGGGTGTAAACAAAGGAATAACAAACAAAGCAATTGTTTTGGTTACATCAAGTTGTGAACAGTGGCACATAGAATTGTGCGAATAATAAATAATTTTAATTAAAACTAAAGACAAATTTATTTTTATTTGCAATCTACGAGCTCATATTTTAAACGCTTTCAAAAAGTAAAAACGTAGCAATACAGAGTCAAACAATTGGATCAGTAACAGAAAATACGGTTTTCATAAGGCCAGTTTTATCGCTGTTATTTTGCGTTGCCATTCGAAGATGGGCTTACCATTCGACTGAAAATAAGCTACAAATTTCTAACACAGGCTAAGCTTCTTGGCGGCAAGCAAAATAGAGCGAAAGTGCTCATTAATAGGAGTTGGTTATCCAACTCTATTGATTAATTAGAGTAACAAATTAAAATCGTACACTGAATTAACTCCTAAAGATTATCCACTCCTGGTCAATTGGCCAGTAGACCACACAATATTTCACAATGAAAATACGTTTCTTTGCAGAACGAGCATCTTACAATTTAAAAAGATTCAAAATTTAAGACTCCCTGCTTTGAAGTATGTTGATACTTCAGTGTATAATAAATATAAATAAGCAACAAAAACAATAATATGAAAAAGCACCAAAGAGATGAAAAATAGAAAAAAACAACAAAAAAACTTAAATAAACTGAACTGGAGTTTAGTTCAATTTTTTTGTTAAATGTTGCAAGCAGATACAACACACATTTCCTTTTTAGATCTTTTTTTGGTGTTTTTGTTTTTATACTTAAACATAATACGAACAAATGTATTTAGAAAAACTACATACAATTGTGTGTGAATACATAACATACATACATAACATGTATGTATGTAGCATGTATCCCTAGTAACGTGGTAGATTCTATCAACGCTTTAATAGTAAAAGTGGTCTTGAAACAAAAACAACGAAAAAAACAAAATAAATAAATTCAATTTTAAATATTCACCAATTTTACTACTGCCGAAAAGAGGCAAATAAAATAATGAAATAAAATAAATAAAGTAAAAATAAAAAGATTTACATTGAAATCTCGTATTTATTTTAGTTGTTCCAGTGACACAGTAGAAATAAACTAATTGCAAAAGTTTAACTGCATAATTTTAGGGACATTAAAAGGATTTATTTGAAATTAAAAAAGGGAAACATGTACAGTTCTCGTTAAAGTTTTTATAAAAAGATCAATAAAAAATAACGATATTTGTTGAAATGTTAAAATAAATTCGATCAAATTGGAATTAAAAGTTAGTAACCCAAACCCAAAATTTTATTTTCGCTTAAAAGCATGCAAATTTTAAAAGCAATTGGATTTAGATATGCTGATATATAAGGTGGGAAATTTAAAAGTATAAATTTAAAAGTTCAATAAAACAAAAAGGGTCAAAATTTTACCAAATTTTTTTTGTTGTGGAGAGCAATTGTTCCGTTTAGAAATTGAATATTGTAGTCGGCTTTGGCTTCACGAATGTTGGCCTTCAAATTCTAATTTTTTCTGGTTTGTAGGCATAACAATTTTCTTTAACGTCGCCCCACAGAAAATAGTCTAACGGCATCAAATCGGAGTTGCTTGGCGGCGAATTGACATCACAATTTTGGCTAATTAAACGACCATCAAACGTTTGACGCAATAAATCGATTGTGGCCTGAGATGTGTGGCAAGTTGCACCATTCTGTTGAAAGCAAACATCGTTCATATCAATACCATGAGGCGCGGGTACAAAAAAATCAGTTATCATTGTGCGAAAGGCGCCTTCGTTGACCGTACTGGTTACGCCGTCCTCATTGTCAAAGAAATATGGGGCAATGATGCCTCCGCCCCACAATCCGCGCCAAACAGTCACCCGTAATGGGTGCATTGGCTTCTGTAAGACCAAGTGTGGGTTTTCTAAGCCCCAAATACGGCAACTTTACTTATTAACGTACCCACCAGGATAAAAAAGAGCTTCATTCGAAAAGATGATTTTTCGCTGTTTCTCGCTGGCCCAATAAATCCCAACGTTGCTCAAGCGCAAATCGATTCAATACATTCAGAGGAGATAATATACTGAATTTTGTGACAAAATAGAATGACATAAGTATTGCCAAATTCGAAATAACCAATGTTTAAAATTTAACCGTTGACCTACCCTATATTTCAGGCAGTTTTGAATCATGTATAATTTACTAATATTTTTCTCAACCACATAAAGTTTTAATAGGAAAGTGATGTTTTTATTTAAAATTAAGCAGTAGAAATAGACTGATGGACTTACATTCGCAATAGAAGACAATAATACATTTTAATTTCAAATAAAACTAAGAGCTTACAGAGCCCTAATCATAAAATATTAATTAAAGGTTCATTTGAAGAAATATTTAAGTTCAAAATATTGTGAGTCCATACCCAAAATTTGGCGGTAAAAGGAAAAGTAGACTTTCGTGGTCAAAATGCTTTAAATTGTTTTCCATTTCAAAAGCCAACCCCACATAAAATTGTGATTTCGGTGAAGGTTTTATATCTGTGTAATGCTTTGACCATGCACTATGCAAAAAATATCGTGGCATTTAAATGATCGCCCCTAGCTTGGTTGCAAGTTGATATTTTTGATGTGGTTTTCGCCCATTTTTTTGTACACTTCGATTGGTTTCCAGTACTCCAATGGTCAAGTATTATATACACAGACACGGTCTTGATTCACACAAAAGATGTTAACGCCATTGACTTGTCGAAACTGCATGCCATCCGGTACATAGTCGCCAATTGCAGGCTGAAAGATGACGGTAGTCATACGCTCTGAATGATTCTTCCACAATAATTTCTAATATGAACCAATGAAACCAAAACAGTCACTTTCTCCCGATGCAATGGCTCTAACAAAGGTATTTACTGATCCTTCCAACCAAATGTGCGACCATTTTACTTGTTGTCGTAAACATCGACTGAGAAATAAATTTTTAGCTGAAGAATATTTTATTTGAGAACTCTGCATTGCAAGCGTGTAGCTCTAGCACCCAGTCAGCATATTTGTGGCTTTGCATAACGTCTGAATTACGACTTAGCTTCTCATGTTGTGTGTGTTAATTTTAGAGTGACGGGATCTACAATTTAAAGCCGACACTGAGCGACAAATTTTTTGTTTGACAAACTTTTCGATTATTTACTCTTGGAATTTTTGGCAGAAATATGCGTAGAGAATGTAGGCAAAGAAATACTTTTTCATATTTCTTTTTTTGTCGGAGATACATATCTGACCTGGGGATTTGGATCGTGGCCTCACGTCTCACAAGGCAACACACTACCTACTAGAATACGGCTACATGTAAGACTCTGTCAACTTTTCTATACGATTTTATCAATGTTTTTTTGAAGGAATATAATTTTCGTCTTCAAACGAAAAACTACACAAATATTTTTAATGATTTTGACTTCCATTTGCTTTCATTTCGTATTCAATTTTTTTAATATGAAATAAACAAACAAACAAATAATTTATGGTATTATATTCTACGTAATTATGTTGAAAAAAAAGCCAGAATGAAAAAAAAGAAAATAAAAATAATAACGAATAAAGTGAGTGTTTTATATAATATAATAAAAGAAAAAAAATATGAAATAATGGTGCTAAAACAGACGATATACTTCCTTTTCATAACAACTTTTATGCTTTAACACTTTTTCCCCTATTAACGTTATTATGCTCTCACTCTCATTCACTCTCTCTATGGCTTTCCTTTATTTTTTAAAGTTTTGTTTTGATACGTAAGTTGGTGTTCAAGTATTAGTTTGTTCCGCTTTGTTTAAATAATTTCTACTACACACACCCACGCACACATACAACCATTTACTTTTGTTATTTTACCGTGTGGTAGCGGGTTAGAATTCTACCACAGTGGTTCCCTGCTTGTCGTAAAAGGCGACTAAATGGGAGGGCAGGGGTAGAGGGTGCGGATGAAAAGTCTAGCATATACCCAATGACGCTCACGCTTCAAAGCGAAACAATGCCGCTCAAAGCATTGAACTACCGTGGTATCACGTTAGCACCGTGAGAATCACAGACCGTCATGCGTGTGAGCACGCTCCTAACGGATGTGGACGATTGGAGCCTAGCCGTATAGGCATCAGAATTGATACCAGTAAGATTCTGATTATGGCATACTGGACTACGCTGAAATATTATGATTTGATGACATGGGCTGGCGGATGGGGTATTCTGTTACCAATATGTACTGGAGTGAAACCTGGTACAGACGGCTTTCAGGCTAATACACCATCTGTCTCCGTCCCGTTAAAACCTGGCAAGCCTTGGAGAACGATCTTGGACTCGTCCTGTTGAGTTGGGGTGTAGGGGCAGTTAAGTAATTCTTCTGTTTAGCTCCCGGTCTGGCTCTGAACACAAGCTCTCATGAGGACTTGTGTCAACCCTCGCATGGCCTCCCTGCATTGCAAAGATAACCATGGGACCACAACAAGGGTAACTACACAACGAATCCAAGATAACGGCTCCAAGTTGGGACCCAATAGAATGGAATATATAACAAACATTTCACACAACCCTATAGGCGCTAATTCTCCAGCCGGCACCGAAGGTGCAAAGGAGACCCAGCAGGACAGCCCTTTCCTGAATCCTTTCCGGAGAGCTTCGAGATTACTCCACTCACCACCGCTGAGGCAGAACGGCGAGCGATCGCGCTCGTCACCACCGGAGTTGCAGAGGAACAAGGATCCTGAAAAAGAGGTGGATGATTTCACCAAACTAGGCGATAAAATTTCTGAACTCGTGGAGATGATGGGCGGAGGAAGGAGGTCCATACACCAAGCGATGCGCGATTTAGTGGCTTCTATATCGTCACTATATCAGCAAGCCGCTAAGGATAAAGTTGCGGAACAGGAGAAAAGGATCAGAACTAATGATAGAAGCACGCAGACGAGCCTTCAACAGCAGACACCTTGTGTTTCCAAGAGGCAGAGAGAAGAATTGGGAAAACCTAGGAGAACACCTCCGAAGAGGACCAGACCAATTCAACTGGAGGGATCAATTGACCCAACTTCAAAAATTGGAGGCAATGATACGAAGAAAGGAGCAGTAAGTACTAATGAAGGTGTAATAAATCGGGATACTGAAGTACCGGGTACCTCAGTGGAAATGAGCACAGAGCCCAATGATTGGGTGCTCAAGACAAGGAAGCGCAAAAAGCCCCCAAGACCGGATGCAATGATAATAAAACCTACGGAGAAGCTCTCATTTGCAGACATCCTGAGGAAGGTTAGGAATGCCCCGGAGCTTAAGTCAGTTGGCGAAGACGTTCACCTTGTTAAGAAAACACAAAAGGGTGAAATTCTGCTGGAATTTAGAAGATCGGCTGAGGCGTCTACAGAAACTCACCAATCCAAATTGAAGACCATATTGTCCGATGATATAGAGGTCAGGACGATAACTCAGGAGACAACATTTGAACTGCGATACCTGGACGAGGTTACCACGGAAGATGAAATAATAACCGCTTGGAGAGAACAAATAGGAGATTTACACCCATCGGCTATCAGGACGATAAGAAGTGCTCCAGGGGGTACCCGGACGGCAATAATTGTAATACCAACGAAGCTGGCTAGCAGGGCCGAAGAGGTAAGCAAACTGCGTGTCGGGTGGACAGTTTGCCGGTTAATGAGGAAAGTTCTCCCAAGGAGATGCTACAAATGCCTAGAATTCGGGCACGTAGCTAGAAATTGCCGCAGTAGGAGTGATTGGTCAAAACACTGCTTCAAGTGCGGAGGGCAAGACCACCTTGCCAAAACTTGTAGTGGTGACCCTCACTGCCTACTCTGTAGGAGCGATCGTAATGTGGACTCAAAACATGTCACGGGGGGACCTAAGTGTCCACAGTACCTGGCAGCTCGGCGGAGGATGATGAACATAGGAAAATGAGGATCTTGCAGCTGAATTTGAACCACTGCGAAGCGGCGCAGGAGCTTCTTAAGCAGACAGTCCGGGAGCAGAAAATAGACCTTACGATTTTGAGTGAACACTATAGGGCACCTGACAATCAGCGTTGGGCTACCAGTAAATGCAACAGGGCAGCGATATGGTCATGCGGTAAATTCCCAGTGGGAAATGTTGACAACAGGAGAGAAGGCTTTGTGAAATGCACTGTTAATGGAGTACATTTCTTCAGCTGTTATCTCCCCCCAGCTTATCAATGGAGGAGTACAGACTCAGATTGGACGACATCGTTCGCGAGGCCAGAAATCTAAGACCCGTGGTGATTGCCGGGGACTTTAATGCATGGGCAGTGGAATGGGGTTCAGCGTACACGAACCAAAGAGGCGAGAGCCTGCTTGACGCATTTGCAACTCTGGAGGTTGTCTTACTCAACTGTGGGCAGATTGATACATTCTCGAGAAATGGAAGGAGTTCTAAGATTGACTTAACATTCATCAGCGATACACTGGCAACGACATCGAATTGGACTGTGTCCGATGTCTACACTCATAGCGATCATCGGGCGATCATTTTTGATATCCAGGAACGCGCTGCAGTGAACCCCATTACTGCCGCCCCTCCTAATCCCTTGTGGAGGGACTCTACTTTTGATGAGGAAAACTTTGTTCTCGCGATGAGCGACATTCGGGTGACCGGAAGCGCAAACAACATGGCGGTGGAACTTATGCGCTGTATAACGGAAGCCTGCAGCGCGTCTATGTCGCGGAAGTCTCACCTGCCAGGCAGGAAACACGTTTATTGGTGGAACGCGGAGATAGCTGAATTAAGAAGGAAATGTAATAGAGCGCGGAGGATATTCCAGAGAGCAAGGGGTCGCAATGACTTCATAGAACTTCGGGAAAGATACAAAGTGCTCAGAGCCAACCTTAACTGGGCCATTGACAGGAGCAAACGAAGGTGCTATAGGGAAATGTGTGCCGATTTGGATGAAAATCCCTGGGGCACGGGATATAAGGTGGTAATGAGGAAGCTGAATTGCTTTCGACCACCGGCCACGGAAAGCGCGGAGAAGCTGCAGTCAATTGTTGAAGGCCTCTTTCCGGAGAGGGCCGAGATCACGTATGCTGTGCGAGACAGTATGTCGCACGATGACATTCCTGAAGTCAGCGGCCAGGAATTCGATGCAGTCTGGAAGGAAATGAAACTCAGGAAGGCTCCGGGAATTGATGGAATCCCAAACGTCGCACTTAAGGTGGCTATAGAGAACAACGTTGAGGTGTTTAGGAAAGTATTTGATACATGCATTCAGGAGAGGAAATTCCCAAGGATATGGAAGCGACAGAGGTTGGTTCTCATCCCGAAGGGCAACGGTGCGCAGGATGCAACAGGTTACCGCCCACTTTGTATGATTGATACCGTAGGTAAACTGCTGGAGAAGATAATATGTAGAAGACTCGAAACGATATTGGAGAGAGACGGCCTGTCGGATCGCCAATTTGGCTTCCGAAAAGGGCGCTCCACAGTGGACGCAATGGAGGCGGTCATTACCGTAGCGAAAGAGGCCATCAGCGGTGACCGCTGGTTTGAAGGTGATAAGGAGTATTGCGCAATCATCACCCTGGATGTCAAAAACGCATTCAATTCGGCAGATTGGGACGCCACCCTGGCTGCACTTGATGAGAGGAGCGTACCTGGATATTTGATGGAACTCATAGTGGACTACTTTAAGGATAGGGTACTTTTGTATGATACAGACAAAGGCAGAAAGTCATACGCTATAACAGCAGGGGTACCACAGGGTTCGGTGCTGGGCCCAATACTATGGAACGCCATGTATGATGGTGTACTGAGGCTTAGGCTTCCTACGGGCGCACAAATATTCGGATTTGCGGACGATATAGCCCTCGTGGTGAGGGGTAAACACCTTGATAATTTGGAACGAACGTCCAATGCGGCAGTTAGCAGAGTTAGAAGCTGGATCGCGAGTATAGGTCTGAAACTTGCTGATCATAAAACGGATGTCGTATTAGTAAGCAGTAGAAAGAAAATGGAATACATCACCATAACTGTCGGCGAACAAAGGATAACATCGAAGCAGTCTATCAAGTACTTAGGAGTTATGATTGACAACAGACTCACATTCAAGGAGCACCTGACGTATATTAGTAGGAAGTGTGCGGCGGCAACGGGCGCACTCGCGCGGATAATGCCTAACTTGGGAGGTCCGAGACCGGAGAAGAGGCAATTGCTGATGAGAGTGGTTAGATCGATTGCTCTATATGCAGCCCCTATATGGGCCGAGGCCATGGATAAGAAGACATATAGAATAGGAGTTGATGGGGCCTACAGGAGATCTGCCCTCCGAGTAATTTCTGCCTTTCGTACAGTATCTACGGATGCAGCCTTGGTGATAGCGGGAATGATGCCGCTACGTATGTTGGTAGAGATAGAGAGGAGAAAACGTTTAATAAGTAGGAGAACGGGGCTAGTGCACCCTGACCAGGTGAATGATGATGTAATGAATAGGTGGCAGCACGAGTGGACTTCTTCCACAAAGGGAAGATGGACTTACAGATTGATACCGAATATAGAAGAATGGACTGGAAGGAAGCAGGGCCAGGTGAATTTTTACCTTACTCAGTTCCTAACGGGCCACGGATGCTATAGGACATACCTTTACAAGTATGGGCATGACGTGGATGAAGCGTGTCCATCATGTCTGGATACAAGTGAAACAGCGGAGCATATATTCTTCACTTGCCCGCGCTACGAATTCCGACGAAATTTCCTTGAGAGGACGATCGGTTCCCAGGTGACTCCCGACAACGTGGTTAATCTGATGTTAACATCGCGCGAAAACTGGAACGCGGTATGTTTATTCGCGAAGGAAGTTCTAGTACAACAGAGAATAATAGAGAGAGCAAGAACAGCAGAAATGGATAGCAGCACTCGCTGAATCTTTACCTCCCCCGATGTAATACTTGATTGTGGTCCCGGGGGGGGGCGACTTAATGGAAGTGTGACGAACTAGGTTGGGTTTAGTACGTATGCGTTTAGCAAGCCGAGAGTAAGTCTTGCGGCGAATCGTGCACATTGGTAGGCCGGGCTACCAATGTCTTTCGAAGATTCCCAACCTTTAGCTCGTAAAGCTATAAAAAAAAAAAAAAAAAACTTTTGTTATTTGTTGTTAGTGTTATTGTTGCTTTTGTTTGCTTTTTTTGCAGTTTTGTTTCCTGTTACACACAGAGTTAACGACAAACCTTTACTATGTTGCGTTGTGTGTGTGATAAAGAGAGTTTAAAAATTGTGTACGTTATTAAACAATAAATACAACAGCACCCAAACACATACATAATAGCTGTACTTAAAATAAAAAGAAATACATATTAAATAAATATGGCCTTTTATTTAATTACCAGATATTAGCAATGAGTATTCAAAAAGATGAGTAGAATCGATTAATACTCATAATTTCTGATACTTACACGCATTCATACTTTTCTTAATATTATGGAACCTCTACTCATTCAAAGTTTGAAGTCTTCATCATACTCATACTTAAGAACGCGTATGATGTTGTTAATTTCGATTCTCCATAACTCAACATATACAAGAAAATAAGTATACACAAAATAAGTATGAATCGCGTATCAACAATGCAATACTAACAGAAGGTTGTGTGTTTGGTTTCCTTGCTGTTCTCTCCTTTTTTGCTTAAGTGCCTTTTTTCTTCTTCAATAATAACTAAGACTGTAAATTTTGATGAATGATTCGAGTCACTCGAATTAATTATAAGTATTATAAGTATTTTTCTAAAGTTATGAATCTAAATGAGTAAACTTATGAATTAAACATATTTCGATTGGTATGAGTTTGATGTCAACGTTGTACGCATACTCATTGTAACCTGTACTTATAAATCAACGTTGTAGTGAGTATGAATGAATCAGAGTAGTTAAATTTCAATATTTTTGACGCACTTATATTCAAAATTTCATAAGTGCTTATGAGTAGCGAAAAAACGATTCAATGCTGATCTCTGTTACGTACACTTACTATACAAGCAGGTTTTAATAAAACAATTCTCTCTCTCTCTCTTACCACCATTTTTTGTCAACAATTTCTAATACAGACTCATGCACACATATACACGCACAGGCATTTGAATTAACTGTTGAAAATTTACTCTTTTTAAGAGCAAATTAAACACACCAAAGAACATAGAAAACTCGGAGATTTTAATGTCTCAAGTAGAAAATGAGTAGAAAATGAAAAATTAGAAAGAAAAAAGCAAAAGAAAAGGAAATAAAAAACAACGCAATACAAAGCAATAAACACAATTTTATTTTTTTTTTCAAAAGAAGTGAAGAGGCAATGCGGTCTATGATAAATTTTTAAGTTGTAAAGAGAGTGTGTTGAGTGTTAAAAATTAAGGACACTAGTGTTTTAAGTGACGTAAACAATTTTATACGAGGGTTGTTAAATATGAAATAAAAGGAACATTCGGACTTTTGATAACGGAAACGATCTTGAAATTACATCTGTGATATTAGTTGCCATTTATTCAGACTGTTTCGTCAAATCACCATGGACGACCAAAGACGACTACGTTTATTTGTTGAATGGGCACAGAATCAGTTGTCAACTGACTATTTCTGGATGAAAGAATGTCTTAACAAACAGAATTGTTGAATTTGAGAAGAAAAAAACCTATATAAGATCCAAAAGCGTTCAATGCATTTCGAAAAGCTTACTGCTGAGTGTAAGCTTTTTGGGTGGCAGCGTATTATCATTGTTAACGGCAAGTTCGATGACTACTAACTTCATTTGACCTAAATTGGATGGTTTCAACAAGATAACGATCTATGCATAACTGCTCATAACACATCGGATGTTCTACCGAGAATTGGATATCGAGATCTTTCGATTGGATCATTTAAGACTCTTTCATGTAAAGATTATCAGCAGGCAAATAACAATTGTATAATCAAGGTGTTCCAGTCAGTTTAATTATTCACTAGAAACGAATTCCAATTGTCTCTGAAGTTTTGATGAACTCATCATATACCTCGAAGCTTACAATATCTTCTGTTTTATTATTCACTAGAAACGAATTCCAATTGTCTCTGAAGTTTTTATGAACTCATCATATACCTCGAAGCTTACAATATCTTCTGCAGTATATTTCTATCGATGTCCGCAAAATACTTTTGATGGTAAAGATTTTGACAGGCGTCAAGACTCTCTGAGTTTTCAATGATAAGCCCTAGAGTGATTCTATGCCGATTATAGAACTAAACGATGTAAACTCGTTACACGAATTAAATATATTTTCAATTTAGAAAATAAAAATAAAAACAAAAAATACTTTTTGTGTGACTCAATATGGTGACAAGTCTTTAGCTTTGTTATAAAAAAATAAGAAAACACAGAAGAAACATAAAAAAAGTTTTTTTGTGGATCAGGTTGTTAAAATTACACACGCGCCAGAATAATTCCAGTGTTACGCCGTAAAAGTTTGTTCATCATACAACAGAAAACCTTTGGCGTTTAGCAAGAAAAGCAAAAAGAAAAAAAATTATATTGTGTTGTATTATTACAGCTCTAAAGGAACAATTTCCGGACAATAGCTTTTGTATGGTGAACTACATCCCTTTGTTATCCTTTACAATGTTTACACACACACTACACACATAAATTACTTAGGCATGCAGACATTGTAGTGTTATGACTCCCACTCAAAAACATATACGGCACAGGTCCTTGTTTTGTTTTGTTAATTGTTTAGTACCGTCTGTCATACAGTTCATAACTTTATATAAGTTTTTTGCAAATTTATTACCTCCCTTTTTCTTATAAATTTATTAGATTTCTTTACTTTTTTTGTTGTATGTATTTCAATTACTATTATTGTCATGTTCTAATTGTGTGCTGCAGCTGTAAGTTTTTTCTTTTTTCGGCGGTGCATAATATTTGCTGTCATAATGTTTGCCCTTAAACCCTTAATAGACTATGTAGAGTCCAAAAAAATCTAAAACTGAAACTCAACAAATGGGAGTAATAATAGTACGTAAATGAGTTAATGAACTCCTTGTTTAACATCATGTAAATCTCGCTGCACATACACTTAATAAATGTAACCATCGCATCATATCGCTTCTTTTGGCTGTGGCCCATTATGATTATGGCTCACAAAATTGTTTTTCCTTTTCTTCCCACTCATCCGCTAAAGGCATCAAACAAAGGACTGTATTAAAGTGTTTAAAACATTTTAAAAGCCGCCAAGGATAGTGGTTATGAGCATTACAACTATCTTTTAAAAGCAAAGTAGAAAAGAAAATATCAAAAACGAATTCAATAAAAACTTTATTTAGAAGATAAAGTTCTACTCTGTGCATAATTCAGGACTCTATTATAATGGCACTAGCCCACTATGTACCCATTTAACAACAAAAATCAGTTTTTGCCACTGAATGTTGAAAATTAATACATATTGTTACGTTTTTTACCTTTTTAAAAAGGTTTAAAATATGAGCTCGTAGATTATAAATAAAATAAAAATAAATTTGTGTTTAGTTTTAATTAAAATTCTTTATTATTCACACAATTCTGTGTGCCACTGTTCACAACTTGATCTAAACGACAACAATTTCACTTCTTTATTATTTCTCTGTTTACAACAATAACAATCACTAAGCAATTATACGACAGTTCTTTGTAACGGAGATCTTCAAACCACGTTTCCTCCCTTCAAATGCACCGCGACTTTACACAAGACTGACTGAACTTCATTAACTCCTCGCCTGCTTTGCCGGCCTAGGGTAAACAGTCTGACAAGTTTAACCAGGCGTGACTGCGCCTTCCCGAAAACTTTATAAATAAATAAAATTTTGTTTACATTATTGTTGCAGTGTTGTAGGTATATTTTCGTTTACGTTTACCATTTTTTATGCTGGTGTTTGTTGTTGTATTTTTGTTTACTTGATTAACAATTTTTTTGACGCTAGTGTTTTGTTTTTGTAGATGTTGTTTATTTTTAATGTTAAGCGATGTAATAGCAAAACACCAGTATCTAGATTTTTCAATTTCGTAACAGTATCATACACCGGAAACGATTATGAGTCATATGTTATTACGGCTGTAGTTCCTTAAGGTTCTGTTTAAAGATCTCTATTACATACATACGTAATTGGTCATTACAATCCTTTTGTCAGGATTACGAGCTAGCTTCTCTCATCACATATGCTGTGTGAGCTAATTTTATACATGAGCGGAGGAACTTTCATGACAGTTTTATTTACTGTCAGAGATTTTGCCACAAATCTGCTGAAAGAAAGTCGCCGAAGAAATTTTTTGGTTGGGTGTCGCTGTCTGATCTATGCTTCGAACCGTGACGTCACGTCTTATAAGTGAACATGCTACCCTACGGTGACTTCTATTGAGGAACTCTATTTTGTGGCGGTGTTTTAGATTTGAAAACTGTGGAAGAGATTTCCATTGTAGGATTCTTCAACGATGGGATGTAGTTGTGCTTTAATCTAAGTCTGAAAGAGCAATAGCGAAAGACTGTCCCCAATACACGGATACATTAAAGATTTAAGTTTTCGAGAGCGGCATTCGTTTGTGATGAGGCAATGAGAATCTGTCCTACGGCGTCGGTAAAGGCTTTATAGGCTTTACATATGATGCATACATACCAGAGATCTGCTATGAATCGTTTTACGCTACTCATAAGCACTCATGAAATTTTGAATATAAGTGTGTCAACAATATTAAAATTTAACCACACTGATTCATACGTACTCACTACAACGTTGATATATAAGTACAGGTTGCAATTAGTATGCGTACAACGTTTACATCAAACTCATACCATTCGAAATGTGTTTGATTCATAAGCCTACTCATTCATAACTATAGAAAAATACTTATAATTCTTATAAATGAGTGACTCGAATGCCAATTTTATTTTCTCTCAGGTGTGAACCCCAACACACTACCTACAAGACTACGTTCGATCCACTTAGCAATAATGACCAGAGTTGTGTGCACTATTTGAGAAAAATAAAATACATGTCTAGTACGGGATTTATCAAGGGACTTAGTGAGCTGGTATAATCCAGTCGCTGATGGATCCAGTAGACTTTAGTAAATGTTTCGCAACAATTTTTAATAATAAAAGTGAATACAGGGGAGACATACTCTCTGTGATATACTGACGAATTGAAGACATACATCGGGATAGGAACGGTGTTGTATTACAAGTACTTGGGAAACTCAATTGTGTCTTCCAAGCAGCTTTCAAAGGCATATCATTTATTTTCGGATCTTATGACCCGAAAATAATATGTGACGGTCTGGGAAGCTGATTCAGCTAGGTAGCGGAAAGAGGGTTACAATTCTGATATATCCCATGGGAAATTCATAGCAATGTGCAGGAAGAGTGTGGAATAGGAAGAGATAGTTTAAAAGTGTACTCAGCGAAAGAAAGGATAGAGAGAAACTGAGCCTCATTTCTAATCAAATGGATTTGATAGTTGAGAGGAAGAATCTTCGTATCAAAATATAACTTCCTTTGCTCAGACTGACTGTTATTCATTGAGTGATTCCGAAACCACCAGTTTAGCAAACCTACCTGCTGTTAACTGTCTTTCATCTGAATTTCTATTTATTGAAGGAAAGATATTAATTAGATTACAAACTTTTAGGGAAAGAGTGGCTAATAATCCGAAATTATTGACTCTCAATGCCGAACGTATGCTGATTGGGTGTTTGAGCGACAAGACTTCTTGATGCTGATTTTTCAAATGAAATTGTTTCCAGTTTAGACTTTCATATTGATCACTGGTTTCGTCAGCAAGCAAGCTGTTTATAAATAGAGATCAGAGAACCTAACAGTGATTGTGAATAAGCTGATAGTTTCAGAATACTTAGTTTTTGGGAAAACCAGGAGCATACCTTTTGGATGAATGAATTCCAATGAATCAATACCGTCATTAAGTAGCACCTTCGCTTTCTCTAATACGCTGTCGAGCCGGGGCACCATCTTACATTCCATTTTTCGTTAGATGTAAGTGGTGCAAATGGCACGGAAAACAGATTGAATGACGTGTTTCTTACACTGTCCAAGGTGGTAAAGAACAAAGGGTTATTCTTGCATTAAATAAACCAATGAGTAGAAAGCATCTCAATTTTTTTCCCCACCTAGACATTCATCAAATGGTTCCTATGGTTATTGGGCTAAATCTATTAAGTATTAATGCTATTCGCTTTATTATTTCTTGACAGCATTTCAGCACTTTCAATTAATTTGCATTACTTGCTTACTTTTTTAATTGGTCAACCCTTTTGCCAGAATTACAACTCAGCTTTTCACATCCCCCATGTAGTGTGTATTAATTTTACACATTAGTAGTGGGAGTTACAGTTTAATATTGAAAAAGAAATTTTAAAACACCTTTCATGGCAATTTTATTTATCCTCAGAGTTTTTGTCGGAAGACTGCTGAGAGGAAGCCGCTGAATAAATAGTTCTTCATACTTCGTTGTTCGAGATGTCTGTGGGGAGGTTTGAACCACAGTCTGACGTCTAATAATAAACAATATCTGCTAATAGAGTATAATATCACATGATTACGTGTTGTGGCTCCATACAAATTTGCATATTCTACGTTGATATAGAATTGTTAAAGTATGCATTAAGGCGTTTTACTATGTAAGAAATATCTGCATATTTTTAGGATTTTTTTTAATATTAATTTTTACTAGAAAGGCACAGACAATTTAGAAAAAAGTTTACATTACAAAATTCATTAAATCATACGTACATACATACATATATTCGCGGATTGTCAAAGGCAATTATATGCCTGATGAATCTCAAAACATTTAAATTTGTTCTCTCTCAGTTTTTTTTTGCAAGAAAATATGTCGGCGTATGTTCAGTGACTTGTATATAATTAAAATTAATGGGTATTTAAAGCAACTGGTGCACAAACATTCTTTTGATAATGAATGTACGACAGGCAAAATTGGAGTATATAAATACATAGAAAAAATATAAAATTAAATTCCCTTTAGCAGCTATACGTAGAAAATGTCAAAAAAGGATATAATCAGCATATCCGAAAATTAAATTCTAGCAAAATTGCGAAAGAAAAGGATAAAAATGTTACATTTGTTAAATTTGTTGACTAAAAATATGCAAAACATTCCACTTAATTTTTAACCCCCAAAAATTATGCTTTAATTTTCGTGTTTTTATTTTTGTTTACTTAATTTTTTTCTTCTTTTATTATTGTTGCCAGTATTTTAATTTCATTTTGCGTGTGGCCGTTTTCTTTGCATATTTTTCGCATTAAATTCAGTGGCCTACTTTTAGGCTCCCAAAGAAAAAAATTTTATTAATCTAGTTTTTCTCTTTTCGGCAGTATATTATCTTGGGAATTTCTGCACAAAGCATTTATAATTTTTAACTTAACTTTCCGTTTATTTTGGCAATTTCATGTTCATGTTTAAGCAGGAAATTACCAGAGTTGTTTACAAATTAAACACAAAATGTAAAGTCTAGTTTTCAGCAGCGAACAACAAGCCCATATACACTATTTTAAGATAGTGTGCCAAAATATTTATCGTTTACATATTCTGTATAAAACGAAGGCAATTTATTGTCCTATAGCCTTTAATAGAGTAAATATTTGCAGGATATTTTAAACTCCGAAAGGAACAATTTGTTAAAAAGTGTTTTGAAAGTGTATGTAAAGTATGTAAAAGTTTTTTTGTATTTGATTTTAATGAATATTAATGGAGACTAGATAAATTGTTATTGATATTACCCCATAAAAAAGCTATCCATTAAATTAACTTATCCCTGTAAGTAAGTCTCATGTTCAGGGGACAGCCAACTACTATATTAGTTGACATTAACAATATCATTGGCAAAAGTTTGGAGTACGCGCAAATATCTGGTATTCATATATTTCCTTAGTTTTAAAAATTTTGTGTCTTTTTTAAATAAAAATCCAAATCATTTGACAAAATCTTCGTTTCTTTGGGTCTGTATACAGAATTTGGTCCTCGTTTCGCTGGTATTAGAGTTTCCTAACGTGTCGAAAAGGTCTAAGCATTCACATACAATTTTTAGAGTGATAGTGATTGACTGGTTTCAGCACAGGTGACTGTCATTGAAATTTTCCATAATCCCGTAACACTGTACACATTTATTTGTAGAAATATTGGTACCAAATGGACACTAGATTTTGTGATAAAACTCTAGGAATCCAAGAATCCTTATTCTCCAGTTCAAAAGTATGGGACAGACGCAGACATTATTTCGTGGTCTGCTCTTCTTCATTGTGATTACAGTTTCTGCAGAAGTCGTTGTGAGGTGTTCCCAAGCTTCAATCGTGTGTACATAGAGAACAATATCCCATAATAAAAATTTTAAGATTTCTTATGTGGACTCTAGTCAGTTTTAAGCCTGACTGAACTGTCTATTGGATTCACTGCATCCTTCTATCGCAAAGTTTATGTGAAATCATTTATCTGTCCCTCTGTAGAAAAATGTAATACTCACGTAAAAATGCATTTGAATTTTTTTGTTTTGTAGGCTTCAATGGCCTTAAGACCACCAAACTCATTGCTATTTCCTCCAAGGACACGCGGCTTTTTTGGTCAATCTTAGATGTGGTGTACATATCCCATAGGAATCTAATGCTAGCTAGACACACGTACAAAATTAATCATTATAACCCTTCAGTTAGTATTACGACCTAGCTTCTTACACCACTTATGTCGTATGTGTTAATTTTTACATGAGTGGCGGGACCTACAGTCTAAAGTAGACTCCGAACGACTGATTTTTGAAAAAAAATTTCAAGGCGATTTTATTTTACTTTCGGAGTTTTTACCAAGCAGAATACTTAGAGGAAGAATGCTTAATTTTTTTAACATATTAAGAAAGCTTTTGTACTTACAATTCACGTCCAATGCCACTTTTTTATTTAAAGCTGCCACAAGATGAACATTGAACTTGACTAGTATAAACCTGAAACAAAAAATGGAAAGAGAATTCAACTAAAATTTAAGTTAATTTTTTCATTTACTACCACTTTGAAAAATCATAAGTCATTAAAAAATTTTATGTTGGAATACAAAGTTCTGGAATTTTTTCTATTGCAAATTTTTATTTTGCGAATTTTATGACCCTTAAGTCATTTTTAATAAATAAAACAAAGAAAAGAAAATTAATAAAAAACTATTGCTACGAAAATGAAAAATGGTGTTTTGGTTTTTTGCTTTTACATCGCTTAGCATTAAAATTATATACATAACCTACAAAAACAAAACAACGTACCTGTTTACAAATTATCGTACTGCTTAATATAAAAACAAACACCAGCTTAAAAAATGGTAAACAAGTAAACAAAAATCCACAAACAACACTACAAGAATATATGTAAACAAAATACACAAACAGCAATGTAAACAACGATATTTACATTTATAGAGATTTTGAGAAGGAGAAGTCAATAACATTCGCCTTTAAGAACATTCATCAGACTGTTTACCCTGCCATATAAAAAGCAAGTGAAAGCAGGCGAGTGAGATAGTGAGGTTCAGTCACTCTTGTGTGAAGACGCGGTGCATTTGAAGAGAGTAATCGTGGTTTGAAGATCTCCGTTGCAAAAATCTGTCGAATAATTGTCTAGTAATTGTTATTGTTTATGAAAACGGAGCAAACAAAGGAATAACAAGGAAAAGCAATTGTTGTTGTTTACATCAAGTTGTGAACAGTGGCACAAAGAATTGTGCAAATAATAAAGAATTTTACTAAAAACTAAACACAGATTTATTTTTATTTTATTTGCAATCCATGAGCTCATATTTTAAAGATTTTTAAAAGGTAAAAACGTAACAATATTTTCCTGTTCATATGTTTTTGCTGAGTTACTTAATCTCCGCATGATAACATAGTGACAAAAAAAAAAGTCATAAAGACCCAATTGGAACACTTTCAACCCGCAATGAGTTACAACAATGACAAAATTTTGACGTTGGTATGTGATTAAAGCGCATAAAAAAATATACTTCAACCACTCAACAATAGTTCCTTGACATCCTAAATTATTTCGTCATCACCATAAATTACTCCATTAAAATGTGTTTTAGTTTCTCAAAAACATAAATTTCAGTTGGGCATAATCCCTTTTTTTTTTTTACTTTTTTCATCACACTGACTTATGTTATTAACATGTTGATTAATTAATTGGAGCATGTTGTGCTTCGTATTATGAAAATATACAAGAGGAGTTTTTTTTTATTTTTTTTTTAATATTTTTGTAGTTTCATCCAATAAAAATAAATAAACGTAAAAAAATCAATAACTATTATTAAATGAATTAAACACAGTGAAAAAAGGCTCCAAACTCCGGGATGATGATGTTGCAAATTGTAGCAAATCGTTGAAAAAAAAAACTTCGGGGTATTTCCATAGAACAATGCTGCATTAATGTTTTCCTGTCATCATTGTTATCAAGGCCTTCTTTTTTTGTGGTGTAATGAAATACAATTTTTTTCCGCTTTAAATGAAAATGAAAAGTACAAACAATATATAGGAAAACAGTACACTCGACAGCAAAAGTGGGGCTACAAAGCATTTCTATTTTCTCTGATAGCTAAGTCGATCACAAATCCTCAAACTGCCTTGCCCACCAATGTGGCAGAATTACGGGCTTTACGTCAGGCGTTTAGAGAGCAAATGTCTGGTCTAGATTTATCTAGGAGCTCGTTGAAACGCGAGCGTAACGATGACTTTGAGGATGACATGGATGAGTCCCACTCGTCGGAGAATAATAATGATGAGCTCGATGATGAAGATAAAACCAGTGAATACCGTAGCAAAGCATTAAATGCAAAGAAAACTTGCTGCACCGCAATGGGTTAATCCCGTGTATCCTCGGCTGGAGAGGGAGAACGCATTATTAATGGTGTGTGACGAACAACAGCAGCAACAACCACCAGAGCAGAGCAGGAAGACAACATGGACATGGAAGCGGTACATCAATCGTTTATGGAAACCGAAGTAGTTATCAAACAAAGAAAAGAAGACTGTGACGAAAGTGGCCAGGAGAAAACACATAATGCAGAGGAGTTAACGGCCGCAGCAATAAATGAGGAACGCATCAAGGTGGTACAAGAGGATAGATTCAGGATGGCACGAGTCAATCGCTTAAGTAAAGATGAAACGTTGGCAGCGAGTAATACAGTAAATGCCGCAGCAAATACAGCGTGGAATTATTTCGAACGCTACATTTCATAGCTGAACTGCAACGCCTTTGATCGTCTTCGGCTGCAGCCACGTGGCAACTTTACATGGGGCTACTAGTCAAAGTAAGAGCAAAATCTGCGGCATTTTCTAGGCCAAATACATTCAATTGCCGTAGTTTAGTACTTAGCGGTCGGGTTCAAACCGGACTTCTCTACCAAAACGGATATAAAAAATATTTCATTTCAGCAGTCTTCTGACAAAAACTCGGAGAGTAAATATAACTGCCATGAAAAGTTTCCCAAGAAACTGAAGTTCGGAGTCGACTTTAAACTGTAGGTTCCGCTATTCATAGATGAAAATTAACACGCAGAACATGACTGGTGTGAGAAGCTAGATTGTAGTCCTGTATAAATGGTTGTAATGAAGAGTTAAGTAAGTTAGTAAGTACATTCCTACTACTCGTATCAAGTATGGTTTATAGAATATCATATCATTCAGTTCAAAATCCGGCTCTACCACAAATCAGATTTTGAGCCTTGATTAACTCCGGATCGTTCAAGATTCCACATTAAAAGTAAAGTTTGCAAAGTACTTAGGTCGCCAGACAGAAAATAAAAACCAAAGAGAATGAGTACACAATTTGTAACAATAGCAATAGAAGAACAAAACATTTTTTAAATAAAGCTGTGCATGTGCCTAAAAGAGAATTTAAAACATTTCTTCAAAGTAAACTTCCTGTGTGATAGGGCTGGTTTGGATGCGGGCAACATAGTTTACCACGGCTGTTTATATAAATTTTAAATTCCACATGCCTTTGTCGTCTAGTTGCGCGTCAAACTACATTGTTGTAGACTAATAAAACTGGCCTCTAAACGAGGAATTCAATTCACTTACTGTAATGGTCTCAATAACCAATGCAGCAGCAGAGATCTCTCTCGAACGACGAAACTAATACTCTACAAGTTACTCATCCACCTGTGTTCTTTTATGGCGGAGAAACATGTACGCTATTGAGAACCGATGCAGCAGCTTTGAGAGTACTCGAAATAAAAGTTTTTGTTCAAGTTGGCGAAGATTTCCCCGTTCGATCGAACTATCAGCTGTATGATATGTCCTCACCGATACGTATGTATATACATTGTGCAGCTTACAAACATCGAGCGGTTACACTGGCTCATCCACGTCGTTCGTATGGAAGAGGTTGTTCCTGTGAGACGATTATTTGATGCGGGTATTAGCTTAAGTCGCCGAAGTCTAGTAATTAGCGTGTAGGTAGTGTGAGGCCATTGTTCAGACATCTCCATTTGAAAAAAAAAATAAATACATTTCTTCGGCGACCTCCTCTCAGCAGAAACTCTGAAAGTAAATAAAATTACTATAAAAAATTTCTTAAAAATCTGTCGTTCGGAGTCGACTTGACAGTATTAAACACATAGAGGGAGCGAAGGGAAGGGATTAATACAATATATACCCAGGTTAATAGGTATGTATTTAAGCTTTCGTAAATTAAGTATGAGGTTTCCATAAGACTCTTAGGAAATGGAAAATTTTTCTACTGTCAGGTATAGTGTTTGGTTGTTTGTGTAAATAAAAAAGGAAGGTAAACAAAATTATGTATTAAGTTTCGTGGCATGTTAATACTGTCATTTATAAGAAACATCCTGCCGATAAGATTATAAACCAATATTTATAAGAATATTGTTTATTTTTATTTTAATTTGCATATTTGTTTGTATTCCAGCCCACTTACATAAATAAGACATTCGAAAGACACATTTCCTTGCTTGACATCCATCTTATTAGAGGAACGTAGTGCTAAAATATTCACATAAATTATTTGATAGTAACAAAAACCGGAGAAGTCAATTGCCAAACAATGAATAACAGAAACAAGCAATTAAGGATAATGGAATCAAACAAAACAAAATTAAAAAACTATACTGTAGATTTGGCTATAATTTAAAGTAAAACGTTATTAAATTCAAGTATTGGTAACATTTTAATCAATATAACACACGAAGCATAGCGAACATTTAGAACATTTTCAAATCCATTCCTTAGGATTCTTGCGTACATACATATGTAATTGGTCATCACAACCCTTCAATCAGCATTACGAACTAGCTTTTCATATCACTTATGTTGCGGGTGTTAATTTTATGCATGATTGGCGGTACCTGCAGTTTAAAGTCTATTCCGAACTCCAGATTTTTGAGAAACTTTTCGAGAAATTTTATTTACTCTCAGAGTTCTTCCAAGAAATCTACTGAGTTTAAGTCACCGAAGAAATATTTCTTTCATACTTCGTTTTGTTGGAGATGTCTTACCTGAATTTTAAACGGTAGCCTCACGTCTAATAACAACACAACACAATAACAACGACCACAGCGACTTCAAGGATTCGTACTCTTATCGAAACTTGTTAAACAGGGATAATCTATCGATTTTCGTAAGAGCTATTTTTCATTTTTATGGCGTATTTTTATAAGCGCGTACAATATTTCTAAAACAAATTAAATTATCTGTTGCAATATATTTTTTGATAGACGAAACCATTCATTTAAACTAAGTCGAGTGAGGTTTAGTATCTAAAGTTTTTCTTAGCTGCATGAAAACTATCGATATCAATAACGTTAGCTTGACAACTAAGTCAAGTCATAATAGAATTAAGGCGATCGTTTGCCTTGCATTTTTACTGGTTGGACTCATTTGAAACTGATTGAGGGTAATAATTTTTATCAAAGAATTTCAAGCAATGGCTACGTCTTTAATCAATATCCCAAAATTGGAGCGAAGTTTATTTTAAAGCTTTTAATGAATCGCCATTATATATAAAGGTATTACAATAAAATGTTTGGTGCGATTTACATAATGGAGGCATCATCGGCTAATTCCTTTGAAATGAACACGAATCTATTTTCAGGGTGAACGTCAAGCGCTATCAAACCATTCTAACACAGAATCAACTAAACATCAACGAATTGGTTCAAGGATTAACATGCAGCACGATTGACAGTTAATTTAATGAAATCCTTCACAGGTCCATTCATTTAGAGTAAATAAAATTGCCATGAAAAGTATCTCAAAAATCTGTCGTTCGGAGTCGACTTTAAACTGTAGGTCCCGCCACTCATGTATAAAATTAACACACACAACATAAGTGGTGTGAGAAACTAGGTCGTAATCCTGACTGAAGGGTTGTAATGACCAATTACGTACATATATTACTTTCTATAGGACTATGTTAAGCCATAATTCTTTAAGCATTATATACCAATATTGAAGCCGCCATTGATGGCATGCCTACAAACTTTCATACTTAATTGATCACTATAAACCTTTAGTCACAACTACGACTTAACTTTTCACACTACCGATCTTGTTTGTGTTCATTTTATCTATAAGTGGCGGAACCTTTCGTTCGGCTTCGAACGACTTTTTGCCAGAAAACTGCTGAAAGGAAGTCGGAGAAAGAAATATTGTTTTCCTATTTCGTTATGTTCAAAATGTCTGAGCCAGAGGTTGAAACGCGTGTTCTCGTGTTAGACTACAGCGACTTTAAAAAGATTCGTCTTCGGAGCTTAACAGATAATGTTCTCCACGAAGTTTAGACCCATTGCCGCAAGATATTTCTATAGAATTGCTATAAAACCAAGATCGAAAGCAAGCTTTGTTATCTTGTCGTCAACAGGAGAAACAGTATCAATAGCATCTACAATTTTCATATGACCATTATCATCCAATCACGGAGGCATCTATTGATGTCAATCGTTATACTCTGAGAGCTTGTATTATTGGTTTCTGTTAAGAATTATGGTCTGGCTTCAAACACCAAGTAATAAAATATCTATGCAGGAATTTTCTGACATTTAAAAACCTTTTGGTTAGAATACAAAAAACTGTAGACTGAATACTACAGTCTTTAATAGTTTATAGACTATATTCTTGTTTATCAAACGATTGATTAAAAATTTGTCACGCATTATTTTATTGGACATTTCAATAATATTAATAATAAATTTTGGTTTCTTTATTATTGAAGAGAATATTATTACATGAAGTCCCCGTAGTCTAGTAGATAGTGTATTGGCCTATTAGACGTGAGGCAGTGATTCACTAAAGCTCTGACAGTAAATTAAATTGGCATGAAAGGTTTCCCAAAAGTCTGTCGTTCGTTGTCGACTTTAAACTGAAGGTCAAGCCACTAATGGATAAAAATTATCATACACAACATGGATGGTGTGAGAAGGTAATTCGTAGTCCTGACTAAAGGGTGATAATAAGAAATTAATTAAGTAAGTATTTATTTATTTATTTATTTATTTATTTATTTATTTATTATAATACAAATTACAATTACAAATTATTTTTAATTACATACGAACTGAGTAACTTCGACCATATGCTCGGTGCAGTGTCGCAGACCACATTCTCTGGAAGAAATTGAACCAACGACACTCACGCTAATAGTCTAGCACACTATCCACTAGACAACCAGAGAAAGTACCCAAGTAAGTAAATAATATTGTAACTTTATTTGCCAATGGCCAATGATGGATTTATGGGTCTAAAGAATTTTTTTGTACTATTTGCTATGCTTTAATATCTCTAATTTATATTTCATATCCTTTGAATGTCAAAAAAATATTTTTGGATTTACTGAGAATAAATCTACAATTACACAATTATTTCGTTTACCCCAAGGTATTAATTATATGTACGGAAAACCGGAGAATAAATAAAAAATATACTAAAATTACATTCATTCTGTCGCCTGTAAACAAAAGCAACGAAATCCTTTAATTTCAATAACTGAAAGAAGGTCCCCTAAATAAATATAAGAATTAAAAAATAAAAGAAAAACAATAATTAACAAACATGTAAAAAGATTAAATGCACGTGTCAAATACACATTTCATAGTAGAAACATAAAAGGCTACAGACCATTTCACCCTCGGTATAAATTAAGTAAAGTGGCCAGTTAGTTTGGCAGCCATTTAAGTCAAGAGCACAAAAGCATAAACACAAGTATAAGCTGTAATAATAATGAAAGAAAATCTAATAAATTCATTAAGAAACATGAAAAAAAAGGAACTAACATTACATTACTAACAAGAAAATTAATTCATAAAAATATTAGGCACACTTGCACACACAATCTTATAAATTATGAACAAAATCCCCTGAAGGAAAAACTAACAAATTTGAGAACACATATGCCTGCAATTCAATGTACGTAAGTCAAAGGGAAAGCAATGGAAAGTATTAACACAAACTGAGAGAGTATTAAGGAAAATAAAACATCAAAAGCCACATTAACATGTGTAGGGATCACGCAAGTGACCAGGCGTTAACTATGGAAAAAAAATGAAGCCGGGGAACAAAGATAAAAGGGCCTTTTAAATCATGTGTTTAAATTAATTAAAAACATATTTCTAAAATTCTATGCAAGAAATAAATGCTCTCTAATAGTCCAAACCCAACCAGTCCAAACAAACCCTTGGTATGACACATTCAAAATCTACAAAAACATATTGTTGCCATTGACTTACAATCCCATAAGCTTGCCCGAAACGTATTTAAATTTTGAAACTATTTTTTGAACATTCATGCTTTAAGCCATTTTTGTAATGGTTTATGGCTCATATTATCGTTCTTCTTTTTTCTAATTTCCTTTTAACTTTCTTTATCCCCTTTTATATTTTAGTTATTTGAGCATTTTTCCATATTGTACACCAGAGAACAACTTTTAATCCGATTAGTGTTTGATAATTGTGTTCGCATGCCAACACTATACGGTAAAGAGAAGATTTTATCCGATTTTAAACCGTTTCTTTCCTTCGAATAGAATATATAAACTTTAACTGTGATGTTTTCAAAATATTATTAAGTTTTTACCTTTTACAAACGTTTCAAATATGAGCTCGTAGATTGCACATAAAATAAAAATAAATTTTTTGTTTAGTTTTAATAAAAATTCTTTATTATTCGTACAATTCTGTGTGTAACTGTTCACAACTTGATGTAAACAACAAGAATTGCTTTGTTTGTTATTTCTCTTTGCACTCTTTTGAATAAACAATAACAAATCACTAGATAATTGTTCAACAGATCTTTGTAGCGCAGATCTTCAAACCACGATTTGTCTCTTCAAACACACCTCGCATTCACACAATACTGACTGAACTCTTACTGACTCGTTGCCTGCTTTGCCTTGCCTTTTATATGGCAATGTAGACAGTCTGATGAATGTTCTTGAAGGCGAATGTTCGTGGCTTCGTCTTCTCGAGATCTCTATAAACGTTGATCGCTGTTTCATTATAGTTGTTTGTGCATTTTGTTTACGTTTATTCTCGCAGTGTTTGCTGTTGTATTTTTGTTTACTTATTATAAGTTTTTTATACTGGTTTGTATTTTTTTTCTGTACTTATTTATCATGTAAACAAGTTCATTGTTTTTATTTCTGCAGCTTTTTTATAATTTTAATGTTAAACGATGTGAAAGCTAAACACCAGTATGTAGATTTTTCCTTTTCGTAACAATACCATGCGCCTCTTTAAACTGTTTTATAGGCTTTATGGCATTAAAAGGTCTGTTTGGCAAAGCTATCAAATGTTAAATATTTTGAAGCGATAGATTTTCCGTTTACGAATATGGCTCGCTTAATAACTGACGAACGCGCAAAAATAGTCAAAAGTCAAAAGTAGTGATTCAAAGTAACAGTTTTTCTGACAATATGGTGTAGTTATGGTCGTCATAGTGACGGCGTGGTGTATTGATCGAAACAGTTAGTCTACAAATCGAAAAGCCCAGGTTTGAATACCAATGAAAGATAAAAAAGAGAACCTCAGATTCGAATTCCAATGGAATAGAGTAAAAAAACGTTTATTATGGTTTTGGAATTTCAAAAAAAGTGGCTTTATCAGCCTCCAACATAATTCGTCTAAGAAGCCACCTCACCACTTACAAATGGAAAAAGGATAACAACACAGGAAAGTCAGGCAGTGTGGCCACCTAGTAGGCAAAGAGATAGGTATCAAAAATCCAGTACACCAAATACTCGTACTTATTTCTAGGCAACGATAGGTGGCATTATCATAGGACGTGCTACAGCAGAAAAACAAAATGAGAAATAAAATGAAACAAGGCAAAAATGCTTTGGGGAACCATATGCACTCAACAGTGATAATGGAAAAATTATCGTGATTGTGCAGTGTGTTGACAAGTTTATAAAGAAATTTGAAGAAGAAGAAAATGGTTACTGCTGATGATATCGCTTTGTTGATTCCATGTTGTCGTCAGCATTTCGGCCTATCTTACGTCCTATTTGAAATTCTATCCCTATAGAGTGTAACTACCTCAACAATTGAAGTACAGTGACCAACACCACATGTGATTGCGAAAAACCGTTGCATTCTAAAAAACTATTGCTGTATGCTCTATATCTGCAGGAGTCAGTGCCCCAATATTGCTATTTAGAGCCCTATGGCCGTTTGATAACGTTTCAAAATTATGATTTATACTTTCAACAGGATAGTGCCACGAGCCACACAGCACTTCCGATTTTGGATTTATTTTATAAGAACTTGACAGAATAAGATCATATGATTTTTATTTATTTGTGGGGCCAAGTAAAAAACACTTCGATTATTATACCTTAAAGTTGGAATATTAAAAACAATATTTTCTCATATTTCGATTTGTTCGAGATATCTGACCTGGGGTTTGAACCCTGGCCTCATTTCTAATAAGCCAACACACTTCCTACTAGGCTACTGCCTACATGAGTTGCTAAACTTTATTGAACAGCAATGTTAAGTCAATTTTTACATACTCAGCTTTCAAACCATAGCTATCGTTATCGATAGAGTTCATGCAGCTAAATACATACCCGATAGTCTGCTTTAAAAGTCTTCGACAATCGTTTTTATTTATAATAACTTGCAAGATGTCTTATCCTTCGTTTGTGACCACACATATCCATTTAAATAAAAATGACTTTGTAATTGCGATCTAAAATTGAGGCTCTCAAAACCATATTTGACCAAAGCAAAAGCGTAAGACAATAACAATTTAATACAAGTTTTATGTGCGTCATTAAATTTTATTTCGATTACAACAATTACCCAAAAAAAAAACGAACCCAGACCGGAAGGGTCTTTCCACAAAAATAATAAAAAAAAGTACGAAAAAAATAGGAAACAAAAACTAGATTACGAATATAAATGTTGGCAATTACAAGCTAATAATTCTGTTTTCCCAGAATAGCTTTAAGAGCTTATTCACCAGAGCCATTAACGAAAAGGAAACGTAATGAGACTGCAGTGAGAGCAAATGAATGAAAGAAAAACAAATTTAATAAATTTAAAATATTAGAAAGGTTAATGATTCTAAATAAATCGAATAAATAAACGAATAAATTCTCCATAAACGGGACACTTATTATTGAAACTGAACTGAATTGAAATCAGCAAAATAATTCATAAAAAGCTTGTGGAAAAAAGAAGCAGACATTTATCACAGCGATTTTCTTTTCACATTTTCATGCAGCCTTGGAATTAAAGATTATTTTCCCGTTTTTTTTTTCTTCTCAACATGTTCACCGGTTTTATTTTAAAATAAATGGCTAACACTTAAATCAACGTACATTTGTTTTTTCTCGTTCCGTTTTTCTTTGCCATACTTTTCTCTTTCTTAGCTTCCAAATCTGGTTAGTTGTGGTGGAAGAATGTGATTTAAAAGGTACACAATTGTAAAATTTAATACGTAAATATAAGGTGGGTCATCTATCGATTTAAATTTGAACCATCGGTTATTTCGAATCTGGCAATACTTATGTCAGTCTATCCTGTCACAAAATTCAGTATAATGTTACGAATGTTGTTTACATTTATAGAGAATTCGAGAAGGCGAAGTCATGAACATTCGCCTTCAAAAACATTCATCAGACTGTTTATTCTGCCATATAAAAGGCAAGGAAAATCAGGCGACTGAGTTAGAGAAGTTCTGTTAGTTTTGTGTGAAGACGCAGTGTATTTGAAGAGAGTAATCGTGGTTTGAACATCTCTGTTACAAAGATCGGTCGAATAATTGCCTAGTAATTGTTATTGTTTATGCAGAGGGTATGAACAGAGGAATAACAAAGAAAAGCAATTGTTGTTGTTTACTTAAAGTTGTCAACAGTGGTACACAGAACTGTGCGAATAATAAAGAAATTCAATTAAAACTAAACACAAATTTATTTTTATATTATTCGCAATCTACTAGCTCATATTTTAAACTGTTTTAAAAGACAAAAACATAACAATATTATCTCCACTGAACGTAATGAATCGATTTCCACTTGAGCAATGTTTGAATTTATTGGGCCAATGAGAAACGGCACGATAATGCCGATTTTGCCAAAAAAAATTATCTTTACGGATGAACCTCATTTTCATCTTGGTGCATATGTTAATAAGCAAAACTGGCATATTTGGGGCTCAGAAAACCCACACGTGGTCTTATAGAAGCCAATGCACCCATTACGAGTGTCTGTTTAGTGCGGCTTGTAGAACAGGGGCATTATTGTCCCACATTTCTTTGAAAATGAGGACGGGGCAATCATTACGATCAATGGGGACACCTATCGCACCATGATAACCGATTGTTTTGTACTCACTCTTCATGGTATTGATGTGAACGATGTTTGGTTTCAACAGGATGGTGCCTCCTACCACACATCTCATGCCACAATCAATTTATTTCGTCAAACGTTTGATGGCCGTTTAATTAGCCGAAATAGTGAGCCGAATAGTGCCACCAAGAAGCTGCGATTTGACACCGTTGGACTATTTTCTGTGGGACGCCGTTAAAGGAATTGAAGATTTTAATGCCAACATTCCTCGAAAAAGTGCAGGACAATTGGTCCGATCAAATAAGGTACTGTGGGCACAACCGCGGCAGCCATATGAATGAATTGAAATTCCATTTCTAACCGGAGCAATCTCATTTCACAACAAAAAAATAAATTTGCAAAATTTCAAACCGGTTTTGTTTTTTGCATTTTTAAATTTAAACTTTTAAATGGCCCATCATATATATTAAAATACAACAACAATTGCATTTTAGCCAGTTTGTCATACTCTTACCGGCTAAAACTCATCTATCGAAAGACGCTTTCTTTTTAAAAACATTGACATTCAGCGTAAATAATGGTATTGGGGTTTGAGTACTGAGTTAAGCCTTGATATTCCTTTAATTCTCATTATTTTGTTGCCATTCCTTTGGAATGCATTGCTAAATAAAAAATATATTTTGCACAATAAAATCAAAACGTTTCTCTTTCCTTTATTTTTTTTTTCCTGTAATCCCTACAAATAGCTCAACTAAACACAAAAAACCAGATGGCTTTCAATATCATTTTTTTTTGTCTGTGGAAATAATTCATTTTGCTAGTCTTTGCAGGATTTAAAGAAAATATTAAAAAATAATCCACAAAAAAACATTTCCCACAAAAAGCTAAATTTAGTGGAGAGCACATGGCACCTCTTGTAGAAAGCTGCTTGTTAAACGGTGGAAATTATTAAACCAGTTACTGCTTCACTTGTAATCCACTCTTATCAATATAAGGGAGGGAATTCTTAATATTGCCAAAGCTTTTGATACATAAAATGATACGATTTTAGCGTATAAGAATAGTGATATCGTTGGAAATTGCATTGCGGATGAGCTGGCCAGGACCTTTACAGGGCATATGTATTGCCATTACATACATATATAATTGGTCATTACAACCCTTCAGTCAGGATTACGACCTAGTTTCTCACACCACTTATGTTGTGTGTTAATTTTATACATGAGTGGTAGGGCCTACAGTTTAAAGTCGACTCCGAACGACAAATTTTTGAGAAACTTTTCATGGCAATTTTATTTACTCTCAGAGTTTTTGCCAGAAATCTCCTGAGAGGAAGTCGCCGAAGAAATACTTTTTGTATTTTGTTTTGATGGCCTGGGGCTCGAAACCTGGCTTTACATCTAATAAGCCAACACACTACCTACTAGACTACGGCGACTTCGACTAGGTATTGCCATTGGTTCGATTAATTTGAATATTTTTCCACTCATTTTGCAAAGAGGTTAATCTATTTGCCAGACTCTGCTGGACACGTATGGACAAGTAGAGGTCTGACTCACTTCTGTCCTTAAATCATATGGCCATCCATCGCGCAAAAGTGATCCTTACAGACCATTGTCCTTTTGGTAGGCATGCCGAAAGACTCGGAATTCCAACTAATGACTTCTGAAGGAGCTGTTGATCCCTGAAGGACTCATGTAATAGTGCTCTGTCCTAGTCATAAAAAAACGTAGGTTTCTGACCTCTTATTTTCTGACATCGTTGACCGAAGCCTGTAATATAAAGATTCCTTTCTCTAGGTTATGGTTCGCCTCCGGGTAAAATTATTTGTAGTATCACAGTAGGTCTAAATGTTGGTCTCCTTCTAGGAGGTCCGCCATCTAACCTAACCTAATCTAACCTTGAGTATAAGAATTCACCATTATATACTGAGAAATAAATTGGAAGATCATTCTATTTACTTTACTGCAGAAATCAATCTTGTCTATTTTCTTTCCATCAAAATGGCTTAGGTCGCGCATTTCTTCTGCTGAGACCAGATTAAGTCTTTTCCGAAATTAATTGGTTTTGAAAACATGATATAATATTATCAACATATTTTTAATTTGCTTTTTGTATTTGCTATTTTGTTTATCAATATATAAAAAGATATTCGTGACATGTGGCAATATCAAAATTATTGACAGTATTCGCGATGAATAGACTAACAAAAGTACAACACTTGCAAGTCTTACTGATACTTACTGAATTGCTCATGACAACGCTTTAGTCAGGATTGCAAACTAGCTTCTTACACCACTCATCATAGTTTTATATATGTATGAGTGGTGATACGTACAATTATATATGATTCCGAATAACAGATTTGACCAACTTTTAAGGATCATTTTATATACTCTCACAGTTTTCAGCAGAAAACTGGTGATAGGAAGTCATCGAAAGAAATGTATTTTTTTTTTCATTTTTTGTTTTGTGCGAGATGTCTGAGCTAAGGTTTGAACCACAGAGTCTCGTCCAATAAGTCAACACACTACCTACTAGACAACGGCAGCTTCAACTTTATCAAATCATTTAATTTTGTCACCAACATTCGTGCTTTGTGACAGATGAGTTAGTCGCGGCATTTTGGACACTTGAAGATCACAAAAAAGAAAAATTTGTTATCCTTTCTTCTAAGAGGATCTGCTGTTACTGTCGATTTAAACGTATTTTCATGAGGCCGCGGTTTAAACCCAAGCTCAGACATATCGAATAAAAAGAATATAAAAAATATTTCTTCGGTAATTTCCTCTCAGCAGATTTCTGGCAAAAACTCAGAGAGTAAATAAAATTGCCATGAAAGGTTTCTTATAAATCTGTCGTTCGGAGTCGACTTTAAACTGTAGATCTCACCACTTATGAATAAAATTAACACATGCAATATAAATGGTATGAGATGTTTGGTCGTAATCCTGTCTGAAAGGTTGTAATGGACAATTATGTATGTAAATCATCATGAAGTTTTTAACGGTGGAACAACACTCTCAAATTGTGTTAATTTGCTATAAAAAATTCGCTACGGCGTAGAGCACTTCACACAGTTTACTACCAAAATAATCAGTCTAATGAGCAACAATTTCATGGAGTTATCGATCGTTTTCTCACAAATTAGATTAAAAACGACGAGACATTGCTTGCATGAAAGCAGTTGAAAGAGAGGAAACCAACCATATTGCTTAAGATCTCATTGCGATCAGTATATAGCTAACTCATTATACATCATCAAAGGGGATTAATGTTGAATGCTTTTAATCCAGTGCTTGCAAACATATATTAGCAAGTATATTACTTAATAAGCTCCTAAATTCTGTCAAGGCAATATAACATCACTAGCTATCTAATTTAGTAAATATAAAATCCTTCTGAGGTCATTCAAACTACTTGACTATCTTCAAGAATTAGTATTGAATTCTCAGTAATGAATAATGCAGAATATAGTCTAATAAATTGTAGACACTTCGCTTTGAAAGATACTCCAAACTATTCCTGAAGGGAAAGTAGAATTCTATCTGATCCTATCCTTTCCCCTTTCTTAAGGTTTCCCGTCTCTGTGAACATATTGTTAAAGATGGATGTAAAGTGATATTCCCCTCAATCTAAATTTCCTGGTTGAAGGGTTGTAATGAGCAATTATGTATGACGTATGTGTATGATGTATATTTTATTCACTCCGCTTCTTTTTTGCAATTTATTTCAATTTATTTCTTTCCTTCACTTTAATTGTACTTTAAATTAAATTTCTTGTATTTCAAACTAAGTGTGTAAAATGACAAAAACAACATTTAGAGCGACGTCATAAATATATTCCTTTCATCTGGCCGTGAATGCCATTATTAAAATTCATAACTTCCTATTGAAAGCAAAGCATAGTAAAGGCAATGATGGAGGCAACTGATTAACGAGTAGCAGTCTTACTGTCATACCCTGGCAGCCAGAGAAGAAGCAGTGGAAGTAACCGAACGGCAGTAATTTTAAATCTAAAATCACAAAATATTTGCTCATCAAGTCTAATTTATTTCTCGCCTATTATTTTATAATTTATTCGATATAATTTGAGAGCGAAACGTTTTTCTTTGACTCAAGAAAATAATCATAAAAACGAAATAATCAAATAATAACGGTAATAACAGTAATAATATGAACAACAATAAAATGAAAATCTGTAACAGGATCGAGCCAGCAGAGGTTTTTTTTGGCATTTTTTGTATAAATGGTTGGCTTTTAGGTGGTGGGTGATGTTAACTTTATATTCTTTTGTTATCATGGTTCGTTAAGTTTAAGGATAACGGACACATACGCATATAATCTTCTTAAATAGTGTCTGTATGTGTTGATGTGGAAGGAGAAAAACAATATGCAAAAAAGGCAGAAAAAAAAATTAAATTGAAAATGAAAATGAAAAGAAACTTACCGTTAACAAATCCTTGTATGAAATAATTTTCAAATGCACATTGCGCTCCGAACCATATGGTGACACTTCAAATGAATCATCCACCAAAGCATTCTAACGCCATTATGAAATGAAACACGAGGTGATGCTATGTCACCCCTCGATAAGCGTGTTAATTGTCAGTTTTATGGGTGGCACTACAAAGAGAAAATTAAATAAAATAAAAAAGAATCAGCACGGACAGTAAAATGAAATTTATTTGCAACTACAAAAACTACAACAATGAAAAAATAATGAAACGACAACATAAAACAGATAAATTATTAAACTTAAAGGCTACAGGCAAGTACTAGACAAAAAAAGCAAAATATGGCATTGAACTCTATTGCAGTAGCCGGCAGTTTCAACACAATACTGTATGTTTGTCTGCTATAATAGCACAAAAACTGAAAACACCCATTAAATTGACACAGGGATTTAATTTTGTTCGACCAAAAATAAATTAGAAAACATATATAAAATGAATGAATTTATTCTGTGTAACAGAATAATTAAATATAAATCTCTATCAGCCAGTATTTAAGCAGTCAGTCCGATTTCCATAACCTCGAACAGAATATTGATTCATTCAAAAGACTAATAGACAAATAAATAAAAATCTTGAAAATATTCTCAAGAAACATATGAAATAATTGTAGAGACCATCATATGCTCTGTTAAAATAGCTCAAGTAGGACTGATGATTTCCATTACTCGGTATAAAAAAAAATTGACAAATTTTGCAAGGTGAGGAAGAGAGAGAAGAAAGCATTTATAGACAACGTGAAATGGAAAGATGTGAAAGAAAGAAAAGTGACGCATTTAATCGATCAATCATCGATCCAAATTTTTTAAATTCTTCTGCTTTTAGAAATATTAGAACGTTGCAAAGCTTTTTTCTCATAAGAACAAAGCACAATCAACAATCTGAGCAGCAACGAATATGTCAACGTACTTTGAATCTCTTCCAGTCGTTTGACACAGTTGAACAGCTTTCAACTCAACTGTATCGCTATCATCTTCATCTACCATAGAAGTAAGGAAAGAACTGTACATAACCCTCAAAGGCAATCTCCTTCATTTCTGTTAACACGCGATTTATATTAACGAGAATATGAGAACCAGAAATATGGCCTTTAGAACTCTCACGAGAACAGTAGTCATGAAGATAAGGTTTTTAGTGACTTCGGAAGAGGTTATGCTATTCCTTTTTGCAACAGGTGTTGCAGACAACACAAAATAGTACGTTTCGACATGCGACAGCATGTGTGAAAATGAAAAACGAATAGAATTTACAACGGATACATTATTCGTCATGCAACGCAATGTGTTGCTGATTACACACCATTTGGTAGCATTCCATCCGTCTACTAATTCTAACTTCCACATTCTATAGAAAAATGCTCCTTCTCCTGTTTTGATACAAATATATTGAATGTCATCTCATCCCCAACAAAACGAAATTATTTCTTTGATAGATTTCCATGATAAGTTCTCATGATCATGATCATGATCATGATGATAAGTTTTTCAAAATCTGTCTTTCAGAGGCGACTTTAAACTGTATGTCCCACCACTCATGTAAAAAATTGCCACACACAACATAAGTGGTGTGAGAAGCTAGATCGTAATCCTGACTGAAGGGTTGTTATAATATAAATCTAAATTTAACGAAGAAATGCCGCGCAATCTAAATAAATTTCAAATCATAGCGGCAAGGAAAGAAGTAACACTAATTTCCCATAAAAAAAATTTCAAATCACAACAAAAATCTCCGACAGTGAAAGACCACAGATTTCTCAAAGCATAAAAGGACTCAAACAAATAAAAACAAATAAAAAAAAGGAAAACATACAAACCAGTCTACTTACTCAATACGGTTACATTTACTCGCCAATTACGTGTCGGTGATTTATGGAAATCAAACCGACATTTATACAGACCCGCATCACTTATTTGTCTATTTTTAATCCTTAAAGCTGCCTGCCTTATTTTCAAATAAATTCTCATCAGCCCATGGTGTACCTTGGTGTAGTGAACTGCCTTTGGCATCAAAACTGTAAAGAGGGGAAATAAGAAAAATTAAATACAATCTTCATTTCTGACAACAACAATAAGTGAAAATAATAAAGAAAAAAAAAATGAGAACATTGCTTCTAATCCCTGTATTCTATGTTGCAGATGATAATGATGATATTAAAAAAATAATCATGATGGACATATTTTTCCTTTTTGGAAGTTTTAAAATTTTTAATATTTTCATATTTGTTCTGTTTTTTCTTTTGTAATTGTAATACAATATTTGATGGTTTACATATTTTGGAAGATCTGTTTGTATATAATCAGACGTCGGCACCAATAGTCTCCGGGGGCCGAACATCATTGGCTTTTTACACAAATAGGACATGAACATCAACAATGTTCGTTAAAAAGAGCGTAAAAATGCATCCAGTTGCTTGTCAGCTTTCAGCGAAGAAGGTTGTCGTCACATTTTTTTAAAAAAATTTTGTATTTCAATTTTCACCCAAAGAAAAATTAAATTAAAATGTTTGGAAAGCAGAATTATTTTTGTTTTAAATATATTGAAGGAAGATAAATGCGAACTTTTCAAGGGGTTATATTTTAAGGTCATCTGTTTCGGTCATTATTATGTATGTAAATCTTTCCATAATGATATTTTCTGCCTGGTGAAATATAGCCATCCTTTACAATGCGAAAAATTCACAGCTTTTTCTTTGAATTTTTAAGTGAAATATGCCTATCATCCCTAAGAGTAATAAATGTCATTAAAAAACACAATAGTTTGTAAACAATATTTGTTCGAACACTGCTTGAAACAATAATTACTAACAATTTTCCTCTGGGTTATACACATGCCTCTCACAAATACACTCACATTTTTATCATGTTCTCTTTGTGCTGACATCTGTATATAATTCAGACTACATGTGTAATTTGGAAGTTGTAGAGGAGGACAAAAATATAGCAAAGCTAAGATATATTTTATTTAAATACATGGGTGCAGGTTAGAGTTTAAATTTTATAAAAGTTCGGAAGTCAATATATGAATAACGGGTATTATTTGCTTTTGTTGTAGTTATTGGCTTTTATTATTAGGAAAACTGACAACTACATTTAAAGTTTTTGAAGCCAATAATTACAAACCACAAGTAATTATCCAAATCAGCTGTATTACCTTATTTTGCTGTTGGTTTTTGATTGATGTATCATTGGCAAAGGGTAGGTAGAGGTGATAAGTGGTTGTCATCATAAATATTTTTAACAAACAAACTTTGTGAAGTAAATGCATACGATCATAGTTGAGGACGAGAAAACAGCAGCTACTTAAAATTCTGCTATTGCAAGTGGCCCAAAACCCCTTCAAATCTTGTTTTGATCGCTACTAAACGATTTATTATAGAGATGTCTCATGGTATGCTTTAGTTAAGTACGGAAAAATGTTTTCTGGCTTCCTTATATTCTCAAAGTATATACAACAAACAGCTTACAACTACAATTAAGAAATTTATTAATATTTAGCAAAACCTCTATAAGATTGCAAGTCATTGGTACAAGATAGGTACAGTAGTGTGCTTTAAAAGGAGGAGAAAACATCCTAATTGAAATAATATTAGACTCCTGATACTAAACGGAAATAAAATATCTGTAAATATTATTTGGTAGTAAATTGGTACGTAAGACTCATGTAAACAGCCTCTCAGCACGTATGCCCTAATAATATGAAAAATGGTTGCAAGAAAATGCTGAGGATTCAACCCTGATATTACGCACTGAATGGGTACCTTGATAGTCAGAATAATATTGATCCATGGAGCAATTAAGAAATTAGCAGAGATAAGCGTACGTTAGTACAACAGGAGCAATCAGAACCTATTGACAGGATTTTAAGGGATTTAAGTACACTACACATGGCAGTGAAGGCCAGAGCTAACATGAAATTCACTGGAAGATTTTGTGACGTAGGGAATCGAGGTGCTGATAGCTCCCTCTCTCTACAGCCAGGAGACTCTATTTTCTCAGGAGACTCAAGGGGACTTAGGAACAAAAATGAGGAGTAATCTGGAAGCTGCATACATATGTATAAGAGGACCCATTTTCCTGTAAACAGTCTATGCCATCGCATGCAAGAAGGAGAGCTTTCATGCCGTTGATGACACAAGAACAGTTGGGAAAGGCATGATCAAATAAAGGGAAGATAAAGAGAGATAAAGACTCTCTCTTCTGAGTCTTGCATCAGACAAATAAGGAGTAAGATTATCGGTCTTATGACAAGGCACAGGACTCAAAATACAATTCATCAGAATGAGAGCTATATTGAGGACAAAATTTAGATTCTGTGGATATGGAAATGACTGATCGAACATATTCTTGAATTCTATGAAGTATTAATGCATCCCTGGGTGCATATCAAGTGTTAGACAGGGAATTGTCATTTTTGACACAAAGTAGCGTCATTATATTTGTCCGGGCAATATCCTTGGTGGAAACATTATAGGGATAGCCTATAAAGTTTGAGGGAATACAATATATCATATGAGCTGCTAAAGTATTTTGACTCGATAAGACTTTATAGAGTTTCCAAATCCTAAGTTACAACGTTCTTAGTATGCTTCGGTGTGTATGCGAACCTCAGAATAAACTCATCTTCACAGATAGAAATTAAACGTAAAGTATATAAATCAGTTAACACTTACACGTGTTAATTTCATCTTAATTGTGCACATCCAAGTATCGTGAATATCGTCAGAATATTCCAAGAACCAAAACCGTCAAATTTATTCTCAGATACTTCAACTCTTGTTGACATTTTAATGAAAATGATCTTTAAAAAAGAAGCAATACATTTGAGAAAGGAAACAAAAGAAAAACTTACATGTGATGTATTTTAAGCAAAAGAAATTTAAAGTCATGCTAAGCAAAAAAAAAAGGAATCTCAAAATAAAGTACTGCAAAGGAAAAAGGGAGAAAAATTGTAATCAGCACGTTGATATCTGATATGACATAAATAGTGACACGATGAAAAGAATTCGATTAAAAATTCTATAAACATGCGACAAGTTTTTGTTAAATAAACACAGTAAAGTAACGACACCAATAGCGTCAGCATTCAACTGCGTCAATATCGTTAACACGACATAGGGCAAACATCAAGGCAATGCGATAGATTGAACATCCACTGAGACATCAATTTCCCTCGATTTTAAAAATTTATCTGTTCCCTTCAGAAGGTGGCATGCGTGTTTGTGATAAAACAAAATGATGTTCATCTATGTAAAGCTAAAGGAAACCAACACATTTTCATCAATTTAATGGCAATAACTAGAAAGAAATACGACAAAATCATACAAGGGGGAGATACAAACCCCCTGTGTGTCTTTAAACTATTTTTTCCTTTTAGTGAATTTATAGGGCAGACTTTCCTACATCAAATATAAGGGACAATTTGCAAGGATACTGAAAGTCTGAAACGGACATTATTATCTTCATCGAATGAAATGAGTCAAAAATTTGTTTTCAAAAATTTATTTCTGCATCTGCCTTGAAAACCGTAACATTGACGACTTTCCTGTAATACATTAACGATTCTAACGGTCTTATCTAATTTAAGTGTCCTATGCTCTACAGATAGAGAAATTTGACTTTTCTCGGACATATTGCACAATATATGGCACTACCGCTTGCATACATTGATTGTGTATGGATGCCTGGCGTGTCTATGATGCAGTACGCTTTATGATTCTTCATTTAAAGACTTTGTATATAGTGTGCGCCAAATTAATATTTAAAAAATATATTAAAGATCTCATAGGAAGATTCAAAAACACTTTTTCCTAGTAGTTATAATCATCCTACGCCAAAAAAATAGTTTGGAGATGTAGTACTTTTGAAGAAACATTAGGCATTTTGAATTAGCTTTGTGTTGATTTTCAAATACTAACAATAATTTATGGAATGATTTCATGCATCGAATCTAATGGCGGCAATGTGAGTGCAGCAGTTACGTCATACTCGTACCAAATAAATCAACTTCATCTTCAGTTCCACACTCCGAGAAACATGCACACGATACTACTTTGCGATAAGGTCACGTTCTAGGCTGTTCTTTCAATAGCTACCCTCTTTTCGATGGTTTTAGGGATCAATATCCATTCTATAATTCAATAAATTGGTTAAGTGTCGTGCCATAAAAATATACTTAACCGTTATAACCTGCTAAGAATTTTTAGGTTGAGGTTGATCGCTTCACAGCTTCTGTCAATCCACCTTTCAATATCACAACCGATTGTTCGAACTTGTCCATTCTTTGTTATTATCGGAATAATTCTGACACCACACTATTTGCTTCTACATAATAGCGACATCCGCGATACAGACCCTCAAACAGCTTATTTATTTATTTGTTAACTACCCTCAAATTTTAGGTTATTAGTCTAGAGGCCATCGTAATATGAAAAATCGTGAAATATATCTTTCTAGGACTATTTTTCAGTAGATTTCTGACAAAAACTCTAAAAATAAATAAAGTTGCCATGAAAAGTTTCTCAAAAATTTGTCATTCAAAATCGATTTTAAATAGTAGGTCTCACCACTCATGCATAAAATTAACACACGCAACATATGTATATGGTGTGAGAAGCCAGTTAGTAATCCTACTGAAGGGTTGTAATGACCAATTATTTATGTATGTATGTATGTATATAAAGGGTTGGCTAAAGCCAAACATTGTTTACATCAATACCATGAAAAGCGGGTACAAAAAAATCGGTTATCATCATTTAACGAAATTTGGACCATGATTCATCCCCTCCAGAAGCCGCACCAAACAGTAACTTGTAATGGGTGCATTGGCTTCTGTAAATCCACGTGTATATTTTCGGAGCCCCAAATACGGCAATTTATTAACGTACCCACCAAGCGAAAACGAATCAGATGGTCATGCGGCTTCAAGCCGATTGAATTTTGCACAGCGTCACACCAAGACTGGTGCGCAAAATTCTACAATGCAATCAATGAAAACAGTTTCACGAACTTTAGTAATAACTTGCGTATACCGGGTACTATTGGTCCTTCTTTGCGACCAAATTTTGTACGACATTTTCGTGTAATTTTTGTCTAATTGTCTTTGTTTAGGTAATTAATTTACAAGAAATCCTAACGTTGTTCAAGCGAAATTCGAATCACTACGTTCAGTGGAGATAACATACTGAATTTTGTGATAGAATAGAATGACATACATAAGTACTGTCAGATTCGAAATAACCCATGGTTAAAATTTATGTTCAATCACACTAATTTATTCAATCACATAAAAAACACCAAATTTTTTTTTTGAACAAACAGCCTTTTTTATAATAGAATTTCAGCTTTTTATTAACACATACTTTTTGTTATTAAATTAGTGATGTTGTATAACAACTTGAAAGATTTTATTATATCAGTTTGTGTACAGTAAGTTTCGATAGACTCTGTTAATATATTATATATAATATATATACATACATACACACACAACATAAAATGTTATTTGTTGTCTTTATTTGATGTTTCCCTTTTAACACAATCGGTTAAGGGAACAAAACAGGAAACTTTACCTGAGGGTATGACAAAGTTTCTGTTCACTTTTTTGTTTTCGCATAAATATAGGCGAGCGTAAGAAAAAAATAAATATAAGATGTGTAGAGATGTGAAGTTATCTTGCCTTTCCTTTTTCTTGTGTTGTTGTTTTAATATTAAAGAAAATTGTTTCATACTTAAACTGAAAATGATTCCGTGTAATAGCCGAAACCAAACAAAAAATTGAAAATATTTCAATGAAAAAAATGTTTCTGTTATGAGGTGACAAAATAAATTTTTTTTGTTGTGTGTTGTGTGGAGTTGTAAAAATTTATAAAATAAACAAAAACAAAAAAAGCAAGTAATAAATGGGAAACTTTTTTTCTAATCTCTGTATTGTCTTTTTATGAGTAAAAAAGGAAAGCAAAACTTTTATCTTCAAATCAGAGCCTTTAACATTCCTTGTTGAAGACGGCATAGAGTATACATATTGGTACGAAAAAGGGAAATGGTGTTTTGCTTCTACATCGTTTAACATTAAAATTATCAACAAAAGTTATAAAAACAATGAACTTGTTTCCATGATAAATAAGTAAACAAAAATATACCACCAAACATTAGTATTAAAAAATGCAACACAAAAAAATTTAACAACAAATACGACAAGAATAAATGTCAACAAAATGCACAGACAACAATAATGAAACAACAATGTTTACATTTATTGAGATCTCAAGAAGGTGAAGCCACGAATATTCGACTCATCAGTCTGTTTACGTTGCCATATAAAAGGCAAGGCAAAGCAGCAACTGAGGCAGTAGAAGTTCAGTCAGTCTTGTATGAAGACGGTGTGTTTAAAGAGAATAATCGTAGTTTGAAGATCTCCGTTATAAAGATCTGTCGAACAATTGACTAGTAATTGCTCTTGTTTATGCAAAAGAGTGCAGAGAGGAATAATAAACAAAGCAATTGTTGTTGTTTATAACAAGTGGCACACAGAATTGTGCGCACAATAAGGAATTTTAATTAAAACTAAACACAAATTTATTTTTATTTTATTTGCAATCTACGAACTCATATTTTAAATGTTTTTAAAAGGTAAAAACGTAACACTATTATCGATTACACCAATTAATCCGAAACATTTACCACATTATGTCCTCAAAATACATTCTTAATGACGGGCTGACGAACTGGCTGTGTGGCCAATAATACAACCAGGCTAAAGAGCTTTGCGACATTTAATTAATCAAATAACGTTTTATTGTTAAGCCCTCAGTGTTAGTCTCAAGTACAACCATTGTCTTTAAGAGAAAAAAACATGTTCGTAGTTTTTTTATTATTCTCTTTCTTGCACCAAAGTACATTTAAGTGCAGGCCATTCAAAATAAAGAAATAAAGAACGAATTTTAGCAAAAATGAAAAAGACTAAAAAATTTCAAATAAAGAAGTTACTTTAACTTCTCGTGTGTCACCATCAGCATTACAGCGTCATGAAAAACAGATAAAAAGTTTTCTTTTCAACATTTTATTCTTTTTCTTTTTTTATTGCTTAAAGCAAATGTTTATGAATCAAACTTAGAAATAAAACAGCGGAAATATAAATAAATTTCAGAAGGTTTCTGGCATTTTTCTTTTAATGTTTCTATTTCAGATTTTTATATCATTTGCTACCCATTGGTTGTGGCAAACTTTGAATTTATAATTTGTTGTACCTTGTAAGCTATTGTTTTGCCTTTTTATTTTTCGGGCTTATGATATTTTTACGTTTATACCTTTTAAAAACGTTTAAAATATGAGATCGTAGATTGCAAATAAAATAAAAAATAAATTTGTGTTTAGGTTTAATTAAAATTCTTTATTATTCGCACAATTTTGTGTGCCACTGTTCACAACTTGATGTAAACAACCATTTTCTTCACATTTTTTAAGCTGGTGTTTGTTGTTGTATTTTTGTTAACTTGTTTACCATTTTTTATGCTGGTGTTTGTTGTTATATTAAGCAATACGATTATTTGTAAACAGGTTTGTTTACTGCATTGTTTTGTTTTTGTAGCTTTTGTTTATAATTTTAATGTTAAGCGATGTAATAGCAAACACCAGTATCTATATATTTTCGTTTTCGTAACAATATTGTAAAATTAAAATAATCATTAACAGACGCTATAAGTAATTACTCAACGCTCGGTTCGTAATCTAGCAAATAGTGTGTTGGCTTATTAGACGTAAGATCACGGTTCAAACCTTGGCTCACACAAAAGGAAAAAATAAAAATAATATTTCTTCGACGACTTTCTCTCACCAGATTTCTGGTAAAAACTCTGAGAGAAAATAAAATTGCCATGAAATTTCTCAAAAATCTGTCATTCGGAGTCGACATTAAACTGTACATTCCGCCACTCGTATTAACAACATAAACGGTGTGAAAAGCTAGGTCTTAATCCCGACCGAAGGATTGAAAGCAACAAAAGTGATGCTAAACCCACTAAAGCCAATCGGTTTTGATGCAGTTAAAAATAAATTTTTTAGTAACTTTTGATTCTCCCCATTTTGTTTAGCGTGCAGGTTAAATGTTGGAAATCAGTTTTCTTGGTGTTTGTATAGTGTCATCTGAAACGAAAATCCACTTTTTTTCTATAAAGTTCCTTCAATTTAGTTTGTTTTTCAAAATTAAACTATTTTGATCAAACTTTCCTTATCACAGTTTCATTTTTTAATGACCAATTATGTGTGAAAATAGTTGATATAATTGCGATGAAACTCACCATTAAACTATCTCAGTCTACATGCATATTGTCACCGAATCGTTTAACAGACTGATTATATAATTAAATGCGTAATGCAAACAGATACCTAGAACAACAAACTCTACAAAAAACTTTTTACAGAACTTTGGTTTTCACAGTTATTGGCTTGACCCTTTCGGTTAACTTTTAAGAAACTCTTTAATGCTGAATATATTAGCTCAGAGTAGAGTAACAATTGCTGAAATACCTTCCTGTATGCGAATTGTGCAATGAAAATTGATTTCAGTATTTTGTAAGACGTTTATTTGTCTGAAAAACACAATCAATATTGAGTGTTACAAATAGACGAACGATTTCACCTTTTTGTCCTATAGAAACTTAAAACCTAGAAAAATTTCCTTTCACCCACTGTATATATCGCACTGTATGTAGATCTTTTATTTACAATATAATCGCTCAGGTAGATTGACATACGTATTGACAAGAAGAGACAGCCCTAACAAAAAATATTTACAAAACTTGTCCATCAATTTGTATCAGCGTCCCATATGCCGTGTCATATGTTGACATATAGCCAGCTTGAGGAGTAAAGAGCCACTCCACCAACAAACTTGTTATTTGGGAAACCATTTCAAAATTTTCCTACCAGAAGAAATATTGGAATTCCATTCTAAAGACTTGTTTGTTTTCTGTATGATATATATAAAATAAGTAACATTTGACAATTACAATAAGAAACACAAAAAGAGGAAGAACCAGGGCGAACTTAGTTGGGATGTCATGTGAAATCATGTGGAAAAATTTCGTGTCAATTAAGGTTAATAAAATACATGAAAACTAAAGACAGCGGAGGGAGTAACAGAAGGGAAAGGAGAGAAACTATTAAAAATACGGAATAAGATTGAAGAAAAAAAAATTTTGAGAAAAAAATAATAAAACACTAAAACACTTAATGGAAGTTGGAATTTCCTTCGGTTGTATAAAAAGGAAACGGAAAAAAGTATTTAAAATTAAGAATTGCCATGATGCTCTTTATGTGTTTTGCTTCTCATTTCTTTACGTTTTTTCACAGTTTCTATGTTTTCTTTTAATGTTCCTTGAAATGCCACAAGACTATTTAATGTTCTTCTTTTTATTCGCTTTTTGTTTTTGTTATAATCCCTTTGACGTTTTATTTTCCATGAAATTCTTTGGTATAAAGAAATACATTCTCTTGCAATATTTTTAATTTACATTTTTATTGTTTTGATTTCTTGTAAAACATTACCGAACGGTTTTTAACACTAAACCTACCAGAGCGGTCAAATGACCGCTTTTGAGACTTTAATCAAAATTGTTAACTTCCAGGTTTTTATTTTTCTTGAACTAACTGCACGACTTATACTCCATGGCCAGCCGAGGCAGCCAGTTGAATAAAATTATTTTCCATTATTAACCGGACGGATTGTAGTTTCAAATAAAAAAAGAAATTTGAGAAAATATTCAGAAGTTTTTTTAAAGCATTTAAAAAAAAAAGTTATTTGGCGGACCCTTTAGCTGTTTAAATTTTCAATATATATTTCTCTTCTTCTTTCGTTTTTCTGATAATAATCTGTGCTCTACCATTGCCTACCCTGAGCGGTCTTTTGACCGCTAGAATATATATGAAATTTTATCTGGATTGAAATCTCAAAATCTCTCTCTCTCACACAAAAACAGTAGTTTTTCAAGAAAATATCATCCGATTGTATTTTAGGAAAACGCCATTTGCTTACAGTTTGTTTTATGTTGGGTACAGAGCGACTTCTGGTAACTCATGAGGTGAGGCAAAATAGCGATTATTCAAATTAGATTACTGGCTCTGACGTTGATGAAGAAGAACATTCTGGGAATGAGGATAGTATATATGATCCATTAGATACTGACTCTGAGCTATTCGAAACGGATAATGAGGAAGAGAACATTGTGAACACGCGTAGGGAACGAAAAAGAATGAGATTGTTCTCCAGTTGCTAAGATGAATGTGAAAAATCAGAGTATTGAAACTTCAATTGATGGAACTGTTTGGCAAAAAATTCACCAAGACCTGGACCTGGAAGACCTCCGCTTCATACAAGAGAAATATCAGGGCCAACGGGATATGCGAAACGCAACACTATGAAGGGCAAAGTAAGGAGTGCATTTTCATTGATACTTGACCAGGGAATTATGAATCATATAAAAATGTGCACAGGATCAGAAGCACGTCGAGGTTTAGGATCCGAATGGAGTATAACTTTAGAAGAGTTAGATGGTTTCATTGCATTTTTATATGTACATGGTGCATATGAAACAAGAAACCTGAACGTTTCCTGTTTATGGAATAAGTGATTGGGTCCTTCATTTTTTTCACGAACAAAAAACAGAAATCGTTTCACAGGAATTATGCGAGTTATTTGTTTTCAAAGAAGAAGCGAGAGGAGCCAGCGTCTACAGGCTGACAAATTTGCTCTCATCTCCAATGTATGGAACTGTTGATGAACAGCTATTTGCTGCAAAATCTAGATGCCGATTTACACAATATATGTCCAATAAATCCGATAAGTTCGGAATCAAGTTCTAGTTGGAATTGGACTTTGAAAGTAAATATATTGTGAATGGATTTCCGTATTTGGGAAAACAAGAGACGAGGCCATCAGCAATACCACTGAGTGAATTTGTTGTTCTCAAACTCACGGAACCATTTATAGGGTGCCACCACCGATAATTTTTTTAAGAGCACATCTTTTATCAAAAAGAACTACCTTAGTAGGGGCTATTCGGGCGAATAAGAGGGGATTACTCAAAGCGGTCATTTGACCGCCATCGGTAGAAATAGGTATAGGTTTAGCGTTAAATGCCTTCATAATAAATTGCTTGAATGGAACTAAAAAAAAAATTCCAACTAAAACACCCACTCATTTTATTCATATTTTTTATTTTTTTATATAATTTTAAGCAAAAGAAATTTAAAATTAAATTATTTCATGGTTTTATAACATAATTTCAATTGAATCAAAAAAAAAATTCCGGCCATTTTCGAAACAAACTCTTCTGTATTTTCTTTGTTTTCTATTTGTCTACATACATTAAGGCGACATACATACATAATTGGTCATTACAACCCTTCAGTACAACCACTTGTGTTGTGTGCCTTTCATGTATACATTCTTTTTGTCTATCTATGCGGCTCCCAGACCGTATACACTGGCTTGATGATCGCAACAATCCCAACCAAGAAGACACTTTATTTATCTGGGTGCCTGTCGTAGAGTTTTGCACCGACCAAGTGATAGCTCATATTTTCGTGCCATCTACCGAGGTCGTAGAATCCCAAAGGAAACTACGTACACCATTCGATTTCAGAGAAGATGCGCTAATTAAGAGAAATGATTGCCGTTGACATAACCAATGAGTTGCAATGAAAACGCACAGTGTCACATGCTATGAAATTGTTTGGGCATTTTCTATATGCCCAAGCCCAATGCGTTTCCCGTGAGCGCCCATAATCTAATGACGAGTAATGATCCTAGACAACATGCTGGGCATTCTCCCTTGGGGTTTGAAAGGACTCCATCAATTCTAGGCGGAATTTGTTACCATGACTACGTCGTACCAAAAACATAATTGATGACCTGGCAGAAACTGAGAGAGAGATTGGCTTGGAAGTCTTAATGCATATAGCCGGGACCCTCAGTGTGCAAATAATAACACTTTGCGACATAAAATTAAAAATTAAAAACACCCGAATAACTGCATAGTCTCAGTTGTATATTTACAGTTTTTTTGAACTTTTCTCACAAGATTACTGATTACTCAAATATTTTTGAACCGATTTTAAAAACTCAAAGCATTTTGGAAAGGGAAGAAATATATCCTTGAAACGGTATGTATAAACATATTGTTCAAACTTATATGTTATGAGTTTTGATAGGGTAAAAAGTTTATCCGCCCTTAAATGCAAAATTTTATTAGGAAATATACAAGTGCATTCTCTTGAACACAGATTGTTACATCGCTTGATAAAATCGAATCTTGATTGATCTACCAAGTAAAGCATATTTTTTAGAACGGCTGCCAATTTAATCTAATCTAACTAGTAAAGAAAACATTTGAACAAACCAATGTTTAACTAGGGTATTCGAGATATAAATATAGGAATCAGTAGAAGAAAATTAAGGCGGATTATGCTTACCCGTTGAAAATCTTCTGAGGGAATATACAATTAGAGCCTGATATACACCCAAAAATAACGCGGAGAAGTGCTCCATTCCAAGAGTAAATTCGGGCAGCACTTATTAAAGAACATCGCTAAGCTGAAATGGATAACAAAAGGTAAACTACGTTTCAAGCTTGTCCTAAACAAACTAATTTAGCAAAATATAGTATCTACTATTTATTATTACCACTTCAAACATGTTGTCTTAAGTACTTAACTTTAAATTTTCATAAGTTTTTCTATCTGCCCTCGTTTGGTACACCCTATTCCATTTAATTGAATCATACTTTATGAACAATTGTGTGCATGTTTTTATGGTAATACGCGGAATGAACCAACTAAGAAACGTATCATTAATCACTGTTAACCCTTGGATTACATTAAAATTAATATCCGAGAAAAAATAACTTAATTTTGTAATTATTTCATTATAAATCATAAAACACTTGTAAACCATTTAAACAAACAAAAAAACGATTAAAAAATAAATAATTTTTAGTTGGTATACTTACTTATAAATAGGCTTAACATTGCCCTGGAGATATTATATTTGCAATTATCGGCTATCATAGTGGCTGGCAAAGATCACAGGGAAAAGTCGTCTCCTCCAAACCCACCACAGAAAATCTAAAATAGAAATCGTACAAATAAACCGATTAAATAAATTCAATAATTACATAACGATTACAAAATATTTGATTTATTAAAGTGCCCCTCCCACCATATGCCATACAGAGGTTGCTACATATGTTTACCATGTTAGCAGGGGGTGTCTTAATTAACTTTGAATGTTTTCTTAATGGCATACAAATTGCCCAATTAATTAAATTTTTATTTATAAATAAATGCATAATAATGACTATCTATGTCTATATGTATGCCCATACATACATACATACTTCCAATATGAATTCAACATATAGAAGTTTAGGGTCATAAAATACCTAATGACCTACCGTTGCAAGTAAAAAATTGCCAAATACACATATATGCTGATGACGTGCAGCTTTACATAAGTTGTAGTGTTAGTTATGCCCCCAATTGCATACGTTTGGTGAACCAGGATTTGGATCAAATCTATTTATGGGCATCTGCAAATGGTCTAAATATAAAACCCAGCAAATCAATCGCATTAGTGATAAGAGCACCTGAAAGCATAATTGCGTATCTACCATCAATTCAAATTAATAAATCAAATATATTTAGGTTTTCTTAGAACGGCTAAAAATCTTGGCGTAACTCTGAATAGGGAACTAAATTGGTCGGATCACGTTGAAATGAACTGTGCAAAAACTTTTGCGATGCTTCGAAATCTCTGGATGTCACAGTATTTTACACCAACTAATATTCGAATGCTATTAGCAAAGACATATTTACTTCCGACTCTTATGTACGGATGTCAGCTGTTTGCTAACTGCGATGCAGTTAGTAAAAAAGACTGAACGTAACTTACAATGCTATAGCCCGATATATTTTTGGCATTAGAAGAAATAGGAGCATATCGCATTTCGCCCGACTAATTTTTAATGTCAGATTTGACAATTTAATGAATTCCCAGACTCTGCTGTTTCTACACAAATTAATATATAATCGACAGCCACCTTTTTTATATGAGAGATGATGATTTTTTCTAGATCAAATAGAGGAAACAAGATAAACTCTATAAAATATAACAAGAAACACTTTCCTATTCCATTCGTACACTCCATTCGTCTCTGGAGCCAAATACAAATGATCGATAATGCAAACCATTTCAAAACTGTCATTTTAAGCACAAAATTAATGTTAGTAACAATTGCTAAGCAATACTATAATATCAGATTTATTCTTGTTGTATTGTTTCAAACAAATAAATAAATAAATAAAAATAAAATATATTCCTTCAAATATGCCAGCTGCCGAACAAATAAAATAAAAACCGATTTTTTTGCTTAAATGCTCATAAGAACAGTCAATTACAGATACAACAGACACACATAAAATTCGATAAAAAAAAATTATAAGTTTTAATGCCAGAACGTCACTGTAAAGTCAGTCATTAAACTCACGTCCCTCTGATGAACTGCCAAATTTTCTGTCTCTTCTTTACTTTTTATTTTGTAATGTCAAGTGTTTATACGAGTGAAGAGTCATTCTTTCGGCGAAATGTTTTGATATTAATTAAGTTGAAACGAAATGAATTCCGAAGAGCTGAGATGAGAAAAATTTCTAGTGAAACTAAAAATGAAGAAAATTTAATTAAAAATGTCACATACCTGCCAACCGTATCCTAAACTTTGGTACTAAAAATTCTAAATTTAGGAAAAGATTTGAATAACGTTCAATGCAACATTTATTTTCTGCAAAGTATCATTAGTCGTGACAATGACGCAATTGTGGTTTTCTAAAATAATCAGCATTTTTAATGCCTGAGCTACGTTGATGATTATAGGGGCATGAAGAAAATATTTGGTATTGCAAGCGTATAGCTTTAGTAGCAAAAAATCCAACACACACTCATCATATTTTTTATTCCTTTGAAAGGCCTATTGATGCCATAATAAGTGGAATCTTACATTTTTCAAATGTACGCCACGGATTTTATAGGTGGAGCGCATCCATAACCCTGGTTGAATTTGGCCGATGGCATGGGTTATGCTGGCATTGAAGCCACTTAAGAAAACCCAACAAGAAAAAACCTAAGGGGATCAGGAGGCCACTTCATACTATTTCTAAGTGAAATCGGAATACCTTCAAATCGCTCATTCAGAATATGGAATATTCCGAATATCCAATATTCCGACCTAAAGAAATTAGTATTCTTCGATCTTTAGTGCTCGCTGTTGTCGCCGTTCTCAAAGGAATATTGACCGATGACGCCAATAGCCCAAAATCGACACCCAACAGTGACGTGTCTGTATGCCCACGTGATACGACAATGCCCCTTAAATCGCTTGTGCAGGAAGTGCAATTTGGCATGAGCTCTGTGGCGCGTAGCACTATACTATTGAAACCAATATTCAGGCTCAAAAAAGCCACTAGCTCATAATAGACACCTAATAGTGACTTTTTCGGTATGTATTAGACATTCATGGATCTCGTGTGGACAGACATCGTACCAAATTCGACAATTTTGTTTGTTTACACATCTTTCGTCCAGGATTGGACCTCAATGCATATGATGATGTTTCGATGAATATTAGGGTTAGTTGGCAACTGTTCCAGAGCCCATTTAGCGCATAGACGTCGTTGTATACTTTTGTTTACCTTCAGTTCCAAGGCCAGTTGAATATCGTGTGGGTGCAGGTCCAAGTCATGATGCAAATTTTCCCAAATTGTGGTAAACACAAGGCGACTCGAAATAAAATCTCCTGCAGACTCTCACGGACAGCGGCAGTATTTTCGTTGCAACTTGTGTTTCGTTGACCATAAATTTTATGAAAAACTCTCTTAGGGCAGCATCTTCCTCTTCCTTACTACTATTCTCTTACAGATCCAGCCTATGCAAATTGAATTGTGTTTTAAGGGCCTTCTTATTTGGTACGATAGGGAACGTTGGGCTGTCTTCGTCAGGGTTTATGAGTCGTTGGCCAGAATATTCGAAGAATTAAGGGTGAATTTTTATACACCTTAGTTAGTTGGTGAATTAATAGAAGAGAGACCGTGGTTTAAACCCCAGTTAAGACATCTCGAAATAATCATTCCTTTCGGCGATTTCTTTCTCAGCGGTTTTCTGCCAAAAACTCGGAGAGTAAAAAAATTGGACTGTAGGTGGTCCCGCCGCGTATTTATAAAATTTAGAAACACAACGTCGATGATGTGATAAGCTAGGTTTTAATCCTGACTAAAGAGTTGTAATGAATTAAGTAATCGCGTTGTTGCACTGTTGGTGCAAGCTCTCTGGAGAAACCCTCTCTTTTAGAAAGCATTTAATTTACGCTTAGGCACCTAAGGGCCATTACGATAATTATTTTTTTAATTTATAATTTAAAATTCAAGAATATTTTCATAATTAAAGAATTATTATTTATATTAGAATAGTCGCTCATAAAAATATTTCATTAATTGTGGCCTTGCGCATCTAAAGAAGACAAAATTGAATAGAAAAACTGCAAATTATAATTGTAATAAAGACAGCAAATTTATTTAAAGAGGAAATAAATTAAGAAAAATAAGTAATTAAATGCATTGCAAAATAAAGAAATGACACGCACTTCCAGCAACAAATGTGACAAAATTCTATTTCTTATTCCTATCACTCTAAACAACTATACTACAATGTTGTTGTTTTTTATTTTCCTATTTTTTCTAAAGCATTGTTTTGTCATAAGTTAGCAAGTGTAGTGGAATTCAGTACTTATAAGATTTAGACTTCAAGTACATTTAAAAAAGAACAGAGTGATTATATGGAAGTTCTTTCTATACCAGTATTGTTTAATAATGACTCTACACTCTATTGAGATAAAAGTGAAGTAACAATATTAATAAGTTGTTGTAAAAAGCAAAATCAACAAATATGTGCATACAGAAGCACTGCCAATTGCGAAAAATATTAAGAGTACAAAAAAAAGAGTATCATGAGAGCGTTAGTAGCATTATACTCTGTTAACATTACACACAGTACATTTTCCATTTAATACATTTGTTGGCTTTTTCTATTTCTCTCTTAACTCTATTCAATACTCTGCTTTGTAGAGTCCTATAAAACCAAACACACAATTGTTTGTGCTATAACAGAAAGTTTTAGTTCTCTAACCCTCTCTCATGAAATTGCTAAAATATATTGAGGGCCTAGCTTTTGCTAAAGTTAAACAATTAAGTGAAAATCTAAAGCCTCTGTATTAATATATTAATTAATACGCCACATAAATTAAAATAGAAAAATGATTTTAGATCCACAATGTTATTTTTACATTATCTATCCAAACTTAAAAATAATCTATAACTACGTAGGTCGAGCTTGAGATCAATATGAATTCTATTATTAATAAAGTTTATAAATTTTTCTTCTGCAACATGCAACATGCACTGAGGTGCATTAGCTCAGTTGGTTAGAGAGTCGTGCTAATAACGCGAAGGTCGCGGGTTCGATCCCCCCATGCGCTAAGATGATTTTTTATTTTAATTTTAATTATAATAACAATTTAATCTTGTCTGTATACACATATATATGTCTATATGTACTCGTAATTGATGTTTATTAAATTCATTTACACTTAGTGTTGAATTAACATACATATGTTGGGAAAAAATCTACCACACAAAAGTGTTCACATTAAACATACATACATAATTGGTCATTATAACTCTTTAGTCAGGATTACGTCCTAGCTTCCCACACCACTTATGTTGTGTGTGTTAATTTTATACATGAGTGGTGGGACCTACAATTTAAAGTCGACTAAGAGCGATGGATTTTTGAGAAACTTTTCATGACAATTTTATTTACTGTCAGAGTTTTTGCTTGAAATCAGCTGAGAGGAAGTCTCTGAAGAAATATTTTTCATATTTCGTTTTTAGTTGCAGATATCTTATCTGGGGCTTGAACAGAGTTCTCACGACATAAACGACATACTCAATACGTTTATTGAAATTGAGTAATAATTGCCAAATATACAAATCTAAAGAACTTTACTTATAATAATTTAAGAATACACTGACTGCTCAGTTGTGGAGTATTATCTGAAACTATACTGATTTACTAACGTGTTATGGTTCTTGAATATCGCATATTTTTGGCATATTATCGCATATATGCGGTATTATATTATCGCATATTATGGCGGATTGTTCTCATGAATAAAGTTGACACACACGACATGAGTAGTGATCAATGATCAATTAAGTAAGTAATCTTAGAGGCGCTCTTTCATAAATTAGGTTGAAAATTGTAAATAAATTCAATTTAATAGCCACCACTTTCTTTTTTAAAGAGACAATCTACTCGACCACTATTATATTATTATCTATCTACCTACTATTTCAATCTACTGATCCAATACAAGTTATATCTTTCCAAAAATTGTTGGGATATCGTGCTTACTAAAGCTGGGCAATGTCTCAAAAAAACTTTCATCATTTTAATATCTTCACAACATGCCCAGCATTCCATTTTATCCAACGCCCCTATACAGTCTAGGTATGAAACATGATGTTGTTCCGTAAGAGCGCTCATCGCTCATCAAGTCGCCTTTAAACCATCTCAATACACTGAAAGTTTTCTTCTTATAAGCCTTACCATAGAATTTCTTCAATGGATCCGTTTGATTAAGAAAGTCGGTATAGTATATCGTCGGATAATTTGTTGTTAAGCGAGTATTAGTGTAGAGCCCCAAGCTTACTGTGGAAATATAATTTGTAGCTCTAGTTGATCCCTTCCACTATAGCATGGAAACGTCACAAGGGCCGCCTTTTGCTTCAAATGCCAAAGGTGATGTTCTTAATGCACACACTTTGAATTATTCTTATGTAGCACCATACTATTGAAGTATAAGTAAGCAAATTTGCTCTTTGAATTCTAAAAAAGTGCCACTTCCTGCGTATCTGTGATGTTGTTTCCTTTGGTTTTAAAAATGTTCAACTTTTCAGGAATGGAGTACCACCCTTATGGCTACTTCTTTTTCAGCTAAGCAAGTTATTCGTCTAATGCAACATGTTTTAGGACGATAGGATTGCTATCTTTCTTTGCCTAGTATTTACGCACTAATATAAACATGTATTGTGTTGTATTCTATAATGTGGTAGGTATTGTATCGTATGGAGTTAAGTGTGCTCAATCAGACAATTGAGTAAACAATCAAGGGGGCTATAGTCGGTTGGTTTAACTGTATAATTCCTATTGTAATCTATCCTTAAGAAAATAAAATCTTTGCCCGGAACTAAAGGTCTACACACGAGTTAGCCTTCCATCCCATTGATATTCTCTTTAAAATATCCATTCATTCAGCACGTTTTTTTGCTCCTCAGCACGAATATTTACAGATTTGCGTACTGTGGTTATCTTCCTTGATATCGTCGAACTATGGTCCATTCTTAATGAAAACCTTGAAGGCTTTAGTTGTATTCGTATGAGAACTTATAGTTTACAGGGTGGTAAAAACAATCATTGAACGAAGTTGCATGGTTGCCCTTATATTTTCTCGAGAGATTCTGAAAACTGTTTGAATGGAGGTGTCTTAGTCCAGTTTCTGATGTTGTTGGACATTCACACGGGAAGCAGTCTCCTTTCTTCTTATTCAAACAAATGTTATGAAACAAATCATTGAACTCTACAAGGCAGTGTGTTGATCTGACCGTACTATCCACAAATGCGTTGTCAAATCGATATCGATGTAAATGTGTATTCTAAAGTTCTACAAAATTTGTTTATACATACATATACATAATTGGCCATTACAACACTCCAGTCACGATTACGGCCTAGCTTCTCACACCACACATGTTGTGTGTGGTTATTTTATACATGAGTGGCAGGACCTACAGTTTAAAGTCGACTCCGAGCGACAGATTTTTTGAGAAACTTTTCATGGCAATTTTTTATTTAGTCTCAGAGTTTTTGCCAGAAATCTGCAGAGAGGAAGTCGCCGCAGAAATATTTTTTTTTATATTTCGTTTTGATGTCTAACCTGGGATTTGAATCCTGGCTTAAGCCAACACACTACCTACTCGACTACGTCGACTTCTAAAATTTGTTCTTCGATTTTAAATTGGTTACCTTCTTGTGGTGAAAAATTTGGCTCAGATTTCTGTTTTAACGCTAGGCACTGCAGAGATGTGGGCTGACATCTCGATAATAACTTTGCCAACCACAACTGTAAGTATTTTTTACGTCAAAATTGTTCGGATAAATCTCGACAGATGAAGAGTATAATTTTATTTATAGAACCAATATTACGGGACTCAACTATCCCCAAATTTTCTTAAACGATTAATCGTTTAAATATCATCAACTCCACTTAATACAAACCATCATGATGCACATCATTTATCTCATGTTCATATCTCCGCCTGTTTTACTCAAATTTTTTCCACTCAACATGCTACAAATGTCATTAATATGAAACTGTTAAGTGGCTAATTTGTCAAAATTGTATGGCCTAATGAAATATCATTGTAAACACTTTCAAAAATTAGTCACAAGGAAAATTTCAAACAAACAGTTGAAGTGGTAAGTTGAAGGCAAAAAAAGCCTCATTTTTATTTAACACAAACTATGATTTTGGATTTCAATTAGTCAGTGTTTATGTAATGATTTATTTATTTATTTGTTTTGTTTGTTTTGAAGAAAATAAAAACAACAACAACAACTATAGTGTTAACAATATTAATTGTTTACTTAAATAATTGGCTATTAAAGGAAAGAAATAGCAAAACGAAAAATCAATGTTATGAAGGAAAGCAAAAGTGATATGTACATTCAACACATACAAAAGCATTTTGATCAAAAGTATGATTTTTATAAGAATTTCCCTTTACATGGTATTGATTTTTTTTTCTAAGTCCTATTACATGTCAAAACGTTAGGAAGAGTCTTAAAGACGTATAAAGATGTAAGAAAGTAATGAAATATGAGGATTTATTTGTTTTGTAAATTAATTTAAAATTTTTTCTTCTATTTTCTCTTCCACATTGGAATGTTAATCCAATCTAAAGCCAGCAAATATGATGAAATATTTGAAATCATAATGAGGATTTTAAAACATCATAAAAATGGAAACTAAAAATTAAATACAAAATTTTAAGATTATATTGTCTAGCAATGGATTACGTTCATAGAATTGACTCCAATCATTCCAATTTAAAACCCTTTCGCTTTAAATATAAAGAGAGAGACCGCAGTGGTTTATTATTAAGTTTTTAAAATCGTATTTGTTTTAATTTAAATGTAAAATATTTATTAACCAAATAATACTTAATTATTCGGGATTACAACCTAGCTTTCCAAACCACCCATGTTGCGTGGAGCAATCTCATTCATGAGAGGCAAGACTTAAAATTTAACATCGACTGCGACTGATTTGAGACAGTTTTCATGGCAATTTTATTTAGTTTTTGTCAGAAGACTAGTGAGATGCAGTCGCCGAAATATTTTTGTTTTGTTCGAGATGTCTGAAATTTAGTTTGAGCCATGGGCTCTCGTCTAAAAAGCCAACGCACTACCTACTAGATTACGGCGACTTCAAACTGTGCAACATTAATTTTAATTACAACATTATGGTCATCAATTTTCATAAATGCTTTCAAATTGTATAAATCTTCTTTGAAAAAAATTTGTTCGCAAACTTCATAGAGTACTTCGTCTATTTTAAGGTCAAAATTTGGGCCTTCTCGATTCAAAATATTAACAGAAAAAGGAGATGTGGGTACCGAAGAGTATATTGCTGCTGTACAACGAAATCTTGAAGAAGAAACTGAATTTTTTATTCATCATAGTTTTCAACCTATTGGCTTTCGTCCCTCGACTGCAGTCTACGTTGTCTCCGAACGACGAATTGGAGAAACTTTTCATTGAAATTTTATTTACGAGTGTTTGTCAGACGACTACTGAGAGGAAGGTGCCGGAAGAAATATATATTTCTTATTTCGTTTGTTATGATCCTGACATCGTCTCTTTCTCAAACATCTCCGATCGCATCCTTGCCAGTACGTCCTCCTTTTCGTTTCCTTCTATGCCACAGTGGCTCGGAACCCAGTAGAGGCGGTAGTTGTATCGTCGGTATGGTATAGAAAGACCATGCAACTCCTGACACCATTAGATTTGACCAGGTGAGAACCCAGCATTTTGACTGCTGGTCGATTGTCCGCAATAGCCAACTTCGAAGAAGATACGTTTCTGGTTACGTTCATACGTGCAGCTTGTTCAGCAACAATTTGATAGTGCCAACTTATCTGAATCGACCTCAGATCCATTTCCACTAGACATCGTAAATATTAGAAAAAAAAGAAGAATTTAAAACAAACTTGCTCTTTCCATAATTAACTTAAAAATTTGAAATCTTTTTCATGCCTTGTGTAAATGCTTAAGAAAATTTTTCTTTAACGCCAAACATGCTTTTCATCCATAATGTAGAACAACATGTACAATGATCATTAAATGTTGTTTTACTTTTCTGTTTTCGGTTTGCTTTACAGTTTTCAAACATTCATTTGATTTGTAAGGTAAATTACGTTAACATTTTACTTTATTTTGTAGGTGGTTAACACTGCCCGACTTCATAGACTGCAATTTTCCAGCCAAACAATAATAACGTAATTTGCTACAGTCATACACCAAATTATATATTTTCATTTCAAATGAGCAACAATTTTGTGCTGCTTTTATGTAAATCAAAGAAAATTTAACAATTACCCTGTATTAACAAAATGGCAAAGTGTGGCGGCATTATCAAATAAAGGCAGAGGTTCTTAAATAATTTTCAAGGAATTTAAAAATACAATTTCCAAAAAAAAACAATTTAATATTTTTAAGTAAGGTGAAAGGTCATTCTATCTATCAGATTAAATGTGAAAATGAGGACAGCGCATCAATTAGGCTCAATGCAGACACCAATCGCAACATGATAAAAGATTTCTTCATGGTATTGATGTGCACAATGTTTGGTTTCAACAGGATGGTGCAACTTGCCACATATCTCATTCCACAAACGATTTATAGCGTCAAATTTCAATCGCCAAGAAGCTGCGATTTGACAACCTTGGATAATTTTCTGTGAGGCGCCGTCGAAGAAAAGTGTTATGCCGACAAATCAGATGCAATTGATCATTTGAAGGCCAACATTCGTGATGCCATTGCCGTGATACGACCCCATACGCTCGAAAAAGTGCACGAAAATTGGTCCGATCGAATGATATACGGTGAGGACAGCGGCAGCTGCCATATGAATGAAATAATATTCCAATTCTAACCAAAATTTGGCTATATTTCAAACTCGTTTCTAAATTTAAACTTTTATAATATTCTTACGAAAATAAAAAAAAAACTTAGATACTGGTGTTTTTCTTTTATACCGTTTAACATTAAAATTATAAACAAAAGCTACAAAAACGATACAATGAACTTGTTTACGAATTATCGCACTGCTTAATATAACAACAATCACCAGCATAAAAAATGTTAATCAAGTACACAAAATACAACAACAAACGCTACAAGAATAAATGTAAACAAAATATAATAATAAATGAAAACAACGATGTTTACATTTATAGAGATTTCGAGAGGGCGAAGTCATGAACGTTCGCCTTAAAGAACAATCGTCAGACCGTTTACTTTGCCATATATATGGCAAAGCAAAGCAGGCGCCGGGTCAGTAAAAGTTCAGTCAGTCTTGTTGGAAGACGCGGAGTGTTTGAAGAGAGTAATCGTGGTTTGAAGATCTCCGTTACAAAGATCAGTCGAACAATTGTCTAGTAATTGTTATTGTTTATGCAAAGAGTGTAAACAGAGGAATAACAAACAAAGCAATTGTTGTTGTTTACATCAAGTTGTGAAAAGTGGCACACAAAATTGTGCGAATATTAAAGAATTTGAATTAAAACTAAACACAGATTTATTTTAATTTTATTTGCAATCTACGAGCTCATATTTTAAACGTTTTTAAAAGGTAAAAACGCAACAATATGCTGGGATACAGTTTCTAAAATAAAGAAAATTTTCGTACTTCTTAACTTTAAAAAGAAGATTGTTTTTCGTTTGCATTTCCAAATATAATTTGAAACTCCTTATAGACTAAAAGCCGAAAAAAAAACAATTTTTTTCGTAGAATTTTTATTGCCAGTCTTGACTTTAATGTATAATTTTTTTATTTCTTTTTCCTTTGCCTTCACAGTCATTAGAGCATATTCTTAAATTATCATCGTAGGTTGCTCTTTTCAAGTGAAATGTGTAGCCAAAGGTTAAGTTAAAGAGATTATGAAAACGTTAAAAAGGAAAAGCAAATAAATGTAGGCCAAGTTTTTTTTCTGTATTTTTCTTGCTTATTAATGTGGGAAATAAGTAAAATAATTGACATATAAATTGCACGTGATATTGAAAGATTTGTTTCTATATACTAATTTTGTTTAACAAATTTAAAGCAAAGCGAACAAATAAAAAAATTTTATGCAAAAAAAAACAGCAGGAATTTAAATGAATCCTACAAGTCAAAATATTTTTTATGGTCAAAAATTTAATAAAAACTTACAAGGATTATATCTTTCACAGTGGTTCACTCACTTAGCATGATGAAATGAAAATCAGTCAAATAAGTTGTCATTTATTCAGTCTCTTTCGCAAATCACCATGGACGCGTATGGAATTCAACAGCAAGTAGAAATGTGCCGTGCGCTTCGCCCATAATCGATTGATTGAGAAAATCGAGTGCAGTGGGTCAGTAAACGATCGATCGAATGCAAGATCTGCCGAAAACTTTTCCGCTGTCCCTGAGAGTGTGCAATAGAATCCGAGGCAGTCGATTTCTTGACGCATACCACAATTCGCGTATTTTGCGTCGTGAATTAGGTCTGCGCCCTTACAAAATGCAGCGCACATATCAGTTGAAGGTAAAGAAGGTATGAGACCCATTTTTAAATGAATGGGTACGTGAATAAAGAACATTGTCGGAATTGAAGTATACCAAGTCACACGAAATCAAAGAGCGTAAAATACATCCCGATAAAATCGATTTTTGGTGTGAAATTTCTGCTGACAACGTCATTAGTCCATATTTTTTGGAGAACGATCTTGTCAGACCATTACAGCAATCATTAAAGGATTAACAATTTCTTTTGGCCTGAATTTGATGATTGGGGCACCAACGATATGTAACATCTAAGGACCATACTACGTGCCACGCAGTTCGCGAGAGATTTGAAGACATGATCATCGCACGTGGAGATGATATGGAATGCCCACCAAAGTCGTACGATTTGACCCCGTAAGTCCCTTTTTGTAGTGCTTTCTTAACTCGAAGTGGTCCTCAAATCCAACTTAATCCATGCCATCGCTCAAATTTAGCCTGATTTGTGCGCTAGAGTCATGGAATAGCGGAGCTTTCAGATGTGCTCCACCTACAGAAGCCATGGCGGACATTCCATAATTAAAGGAAAGAAAATGTCATTTAAACGACAGCGTCTGAATTGGTTGCAGCAGTTGACTATAAACTGCGAATGTAGCTTTTTAAATTATCCAACTTAAGATAATTTTCTGCATCAACGTGATCTTCGATATAGTCCCATGACAGAGTATATTATATGGCTACTTAGCCACACCACTAGAATTAGAAATAACTTCTTCTGGAAACTTCTCATGCAATAAAGCTAAAATCGGTGACTTTCGTTTGTTTATGTCTTGTTGATGTTCCGTTAATAGGCTTCACTTGCAGCCCAAAAAGAATCAATTATCAAGTGTCATAGCACTCTGAATAGAAATAAGTGACTAATGGTATGTTGTTGAAGATACAGTCTGTCTAATTAATAAGCTTTACTTGCAGTCTAAAAAGTGTCATAGCGATGTGAATATAAGCTGAAAGTTCTTTCTGGGTCACACCTCCTGACTCAATGCACATCAAACAATAACTTTTTCGGAATTCGATATCCTTGTCACAGTCACTTCTTAGTGAGAAATACGCTGAAGAATGTTTTAGTCGAAAATAATCAGAGTACTTTAGCTTCCAATTGGTCGCTTTATTAATACTAAATTGGTTTTTTTTTTTTTTTTTTTTTGTTGTTCCAAAAATTTTACGTCATATAGATGCAGGCGCAAATTCAAATACGTCATAATGGACCGTAAAATAGGCCCAATTGCTGAGAACGCCACACTGGCACTAACAGTATCCATACTTTCGGCTAGCCGTAACACTTTCATTCTGGTAAGGAAGGAAGTCCAAAAAGTCATACACTTTAAACAGGCTTCTGTCAACCGTGGCATAGGCATGTTTGAATAAAAAATAACAACTATTTGACAACTGTTCGACTGATCTTTGTAACGCAGATTTTCAAACCTCGAATACTCTCTTCAATCACACCGCGTCTTCCCACAAGATTGACTGAAGTTTTACTGACTCCGTTGCTTGCTTTGCCTTGCCTTTCATATGGCAAGGTAAACAGTCTGATGAATGATCTTGAAATCGAATGTTCGTGGCTTCGCCTTCTCTAGATCTCTATAAATGTAAACATCGATGTTTCAGTATTGTTCTTTGTGTAGTTTTGTTTACATTTATTCTCGCAGTGTTTGTTGTTGCATTTTTATGTACTTGTTTATCTCTTTTTATACCAGTTTTAGTTGATGTATTTTTGTTTACTTGTTTATCATGTAAACAAGTTCATTATTTTTGTTTTTGTAGCTTTTGTTTACAATTTAAACGCTGTGAAAGGAAAACACCATTTCCATTTTCGTAACAATATGAAGCATGTTGAAGCGACTTCAACTTTATTTGTATTTAATTTCTTTGTATATCATTTTCTATTATTATTTGTATTCAATTTCTTTTGTATATTATCCAATTATCTTTTTCTTTTATCATTTTTATATTATTCACAATGAAGTTCCTAATTTGAGTTTTTTTTTTTTGTAGTATAACACTGTATTTGAGTAATTAATTTAATCTCTTTGTTATTTGATCATTGAAGACCTTCTGGTCATTTTAGTTTAATCTTAGTTTTAAGTTCAAGATTGAATTTCAAGGAAGCAAGAGGCTTCAATAAAATAAAATTATTTTAAGAAAAGACAGAGTTCTTTTTATTAATAAAAAAAAACACAAAGGCTAAGGAGAAAGTCTAGCCTTCATTTTGGTCCTTCGAAAAAATCCTAGAGGAGCTAGGATTGGATTAACTAGTGGAAAACATGTCCACTGATAGCCTTTAACAGTTGTTCTATCGTAACAACTCCGACAAAATTGTTTGAAGTGTCTACAATAGTTGTTCTATCGCAACAACTAAGGCATCAACAGCAGTCAAGAGGGCTGCTTACAGAACAATCTTCGGTGTGTGTCCCGTTCCATCGAAGAAGAAAACTCCCAGGCGTTGCTGGCCATTCCAAGAAGGAAGAAGTGTCTCCCAGAAAATTTATTTTTCTAGGCGAAAAATCATTTAGATTGATCAAAAGGAATTGATTGGGTATGTACAGTGATTAATTTATATTTAGTGCGATTATTTAATTTTTGGTAAAAATTCGTTGGAAAGTGCTAAAAAATTAGTTAAAATTAATAAAATTATTTCACAATCATATCCAAGCAAGAATTCGTACATAACCTCCAAATTTAATAAAAATCCCTTAAGGAATATCACTAATATCAAAAATCCCCTACGTACCATCACTATTGAAAAGTACCAACACTAGTATATAAAAAACAACGGAGTTTTATTAATGACATGCGCAGTGGCTAATTTCGTAATAGTCATACTCTTCGCACTTATTAACAAGTGTTTCGATTCCAACCGTTTCTCTTACTTCTTATGTGCAATTCGATTTATAGCGACATCTTCATACGTAAAAGAAAAGAAGTGAACGGTGGTGAAATAAAATAATTTAATTTTTGAATAAAAAGAAATAAAAAAGTGAATTAGAAAAAAAGCAAAAAGAAAAAAAAGACGGGAGTGTTAAAATAAATAGGAAAAAAAGCACTGAATTTCTTCAGAAGGACAAATAACAAAGTGTTAAAATAATTTCATAGAAAACACATCCTTCACATTGAAGAAAAAAAAAACACTTACAACCAGCAACAACAATAAATTATAAATATAATAAACTAGTGTCAACAACAACAACAACACAATAAATAATAAATAAACGGTGAGTTTGTGGAATTTAAGTATTTACTGTTTTTTTTTTCTGGAGAATTTGATACGAGCGTTGTTTAGAGGTACATACTTGTAGAAAATACATTTTTTTAAAAACGTTTTGAGAAATTAAAGGGTGCTCCAACCAGTGGTGTGTAAGTTCGATTTTAAGATAAAAGATGAACCAAAAAGAGGTCTTTTTTGGAGAACTTTACACGGTGGCCCTTCAAGTGGTGAATAATTGTGAAAAAACATTTTGAAATAAATGATTGCACAGGAACTACATGTTTAATATTTTGGGATTTTAAAAAGAAAAAGGTGACTCAAAGAGTGAGTTCGAATTTTTTTGAAAATTTGTTTGGAGAAAAGAGTGAGTAATTTTTGGAAAATTTATTTTAAAGCACGATTGCAATAAAATTTTACGGGAAATTTGCGATTAGATTTTTGATTGAAAATTTTAAAAATTTTTTTTGGATAAATTTAAAAATAAAATCAAGGTGGTATAAATCGGAATTTATGGATATATAAATTTGAAAAAATAAAATACTACTACTGCTATATTACCTGATAACAGTTTTTGGGAATTTAACACTGTTTTTTAAACTTTTTTGTCGTCGCTTTCATTCTTCGCGAATATTTTGAATTTGCATAGATTTTAGCAAGACGTTGAATTTCTTCACGACGTTTTTAATTTTCGTCTACGTACCGTAGAATTTCTCAAGGAAATTCGGTGAGGTATACATTTTTTGAGGTTTTCGATTTACAATTTGGAAAATGGTTTCTAAAAGAAAATGTAAATACGACATTCAGCAAGTAGCTACATTCTGCTCTGCTTTTGAAAAAATCGATTTCGAAACTTTGACGATTTCACTTTTAGAAGTAAAGCAGTCCGAATTAGAGAGAAGATGGCTGAAGATGGTGGAAACATTTGAAGAATATATCATATGCGAAGAAAATATGAAGGAAGAAGAAGATTTCCAGGACGAGGTTTCTTTGAAATACGAAGATGTTTGTGAGCGGTATCAGATTTTGAAGGCAAAAATAATGGAAATGGTAAAATCTAAAGCTCCGGAACCTAAACGAACATCCGTTCGTCAGTCGTCGCTTAGGCTACCAGCAGTCGAAATCCAAACATTTGAAGGAGGTTTCGACAAATGGCCTGCATTTAGAGATATATTCATGGCAGTAGTTGGAAATGAGCCCTCTGTAGCTCCGGCTCAGAAATTATATTATTTGCTTGGCAAAACGAGGGGGGAGGCCTACCACCTCATAAAGGATTATGAGTTGGTGGATTCTAATTTCGAATTAGCTTGGCAGGCCTTGAAAAACCGCTACGAAAATAAGCGAATTTTAATTAACAACCAGATCAAGAAGATATATGGCATCCAGGCCCCTCAGAGTGAGACTTTAAAGTTTTTAAGGCTTCTTCAAAGTACGGTCAACGATGGTTTGTCAGTTATTAGATCTTTTCAAGTTGAAGTAGGAAGTAATGACCCCTTCCTTATGCACATTTGCACTTCAAAGCTCCCAGAAGAAACTTCACATGCATGGGAAGACTCCTTGAGTAACCACAAGGAATTGCCTACTTGGCAACAACTTAGCCAATTTCTGACTGAACGAATTGAAACGCTGGAAACTCTTACAAATTTGAGGAAGACGTCCGGCAGAGACAACAACACCTCCAAATCTCAAGTTTTTTATTCTAATACTGAAACCGAAGGAAATAAATTTAGTTGCAAGAAATGCAAACAGAACCATGCGTTACGGTTTTGTAAATATTTTAAGGGTTTGTCAGTCAAAGATAGAATAAAATATGTATATGCAAACAAAATTTGTGCGAATTGTTTTTCACCCACCCATTTTAAGATGAATTGTCAGAGTGCGAGCAGCTGCACAATTTGTAATAAAAGGCATCACACTATGCTACATATTGATGAAGATAAATCGAAAAAATTTTCAACTCCAAAGACATCATCACAACAGAATCGTCAGGACTATGAAAAAACTACTGCGACGGGTATTCGGTACAAAACAAAACCGTCCAATTCTCAATCCGAAAGATCTGCCATTTCTAATGCAAATGAAATAGAGTCAATTCAAGTTAATTTATCTCAACACAGCGGAACTACTATTTTACCAACAGCTTTGGTCCAAGTGGAACATTTAGGAGAAAAATTCACTGTTCGAGCGTTAATTGATACAGGGTCAACTAGGAGTTTTATACTAAAACGTGTTCAACGGAATTTATCGATACCTCTCGAACCCCATCGTAGCGAAATATCAGTATTCGGTGAGACGGTGGTAGGAAGGTCGAAGGGAAGGTGCTATGTCACAGTTAAATCTCGTATATCCGATTTTAAAATTAAAATCCGAGCGATTGTGGTATCAACATTGGCACATTTTATGCCTTCAGGGCCGATTCTAATCCAAAATTTAGACGATATAAAAGGTTTACAACTTGCAGATCCCTATTTTTACAAACCTGCTGCAATAGAAATGATTATTGGTAGCGATTATTTGCCCTTTATAAATTTGAACGGCGTGAAGATGAATATTGGGAACTCTCTTGAAGCTCGAGAGTCTCACTTCGGGTGGTATTTATTAGGCCCTGAACCAGACACAAAAATCCAATCTTTTCACACATTAGTTTCGCCTTGTAGCGATCTGGTCCTTCATGAGCAGCTAAAGAAGTTTTGGGAGGTAGAAGAGGTGGAAAAAGGAGATATTCAGTCGGTAAGCGACATTTATTGTGAAAATTTTTATAAACGTACCACAATTCGACAATCTGATGGACGTTACGTAGTTCGGCTACTTTTTAAAGAACAATTTCCCAATGAGATTTTTTTGGGTCCTTCTCGAAATATGGCTCTAGCACAATACCACAGAATGGAAAAAATGCTCAATACAACTCCAGTTTTGAAAGCGCAGTACGCTGAAGTTCTACAAGAATACATAGATTTGGACCATATGGAATCAGTTGTGCATTTTGAACCTAAAGCTGAAAAAGTTTCTTCGTTCTTTCTACCCCACCACGCGGTTGTCAAGCCAGAGAGCAAAACTACCAAGGTTCGAGTGGTATTTAATGCTTCAAAGAAGACAGGAAGCGGGTTTTCCTTGAATGATGTACTGTACCAAGGCCCAACGCTCCAAGCGGATTGGATGCAGCTTGTTTTACGATGGCGAAATTACAAATACGTATTCACAGGAGATATACAGAAGATGTACAGGCAAATTTTGGTACATAAATCAGATCGATCCTATCAACAGATATTATTCCGCGACAAAGTTGATGGACATGTGAATTCTTTTCAACTTAAAACAGTTACGTTTGGCGTCAATTGCGCCCCCTTTTTGGCGATCAGGACTCTACTTGAGTTAGGACATGATTGCAAACACATATATCCCAAAGCATCGATTATTTTGAAAAACGAGGTTTACGTTGACGACATACTCTCGGGTGGACATACGCTTGAAGAAGTCAAGTTGAAACAAGATGAGCTTATTAAGGCTTTGAAATCTGCTGGATTTCCCCTTAAAAAGATGACTGTAAACGACCAGTTTCTACTCGAAAATTTGTGCCGGGAGGATCTTCTAGACGAAGATTTCTTGAAGTTGGATGACGCCAGCTCTATAAAAACTTTAGGAATACGCTGGAATGCGTTAACTGACATATTCTACTATGCTGTAGAGCCAATTGAAAGTACCCCATCCGCGACAAAACGAAAAATCTTATCGGTCATCACAAGACTATTTGACCCTTTAGGTTGGCTAGGCCCTGTCGTTATTATTGCTAAAACTTTGATGCAAGAATTATGGGAAGAAAAGTCCGATTGGGATGAAGGGGTACCTCCACACATACTCCTGAAATGGAATTTATTCTTGAAAAACTTGCCATTTGTTTCAACCATTAAGATACCTAGATGGGTAGATTTCTCTCCAGGATATAAAATTCAGATACATGGCTTCTGTGACGCCTCAGAGAAGGCATATTGTGGTTCGGTATACAATCGAACAGAGAACTCAGAAGGTCAAATAAAGAGTCATTTGCTAGTTGCAAAAACGAAAGTGGCTCAATCAAACGGACTACCGTTCCAAAACTTGAATTGTGTGGAGCTCTATTGCTTGCTAAGCTCAGCCGTAATATAGTCACGAACAGCCAGTTCTCATATGAACTTTTTCTATGGACAGACTCGCCGATAGTATTGGGTTGGTTACAAAAACCTCCTTATACGTTAAAAACGTTTGTCGCAAATCGCGTGGCTCAGATCATTAGTATCGTCAGCGCTCAGAACAGGAAACATGTCAAAACTGAAGAAAATCCTGCAGATATAGGCACGCGTGGCTGCTCCCCGCAGGAACTAGCAGAAAATCAACTCTGGTGGCATGGACCTACTTGGCTACACCTTCCCACTCCACTGTGGCCAATTCCTCGGACTTTTGATCCAGTCGATTTGGAGACGAAGAAGTCTGTCATCAACCTTCATCTTGAGGATAAGTGTGCAGATGTACTAGAAGAGTTTTCAACATTTCCAAGAGCGCTGCGAGTTATTTGTTATCGACTTCGATTTATCAACCGAGTCCTAAAGAAACCATTTTCAACCGAAAATTTTATTACGGCTGAAAAAATTAGCTCACTGAAAACACGACTCATTTCTATCACTCAGAAGAGGTATTTTTACCGTGAATATGATTGTCTCAAAGAAAATAAACCGTTAACCCGCAAAAGCAGGTTACTCAACTTAAATCCTTTTATTGATAAGGACGACCTTCTACGAGTAGGCGGCAGACTTAATAACTCAGGTTTAAGCTACGAGGAACGTCATCCAGTCATTGTTCCTGAAAGGTCACATCTAGCGAAACTTTTAGTAAATTTCACACATCGCATTTTGCTTCACTCTGAACATCACATAATGCTACGTGCGATTCGTCAGGGATTTTACATCCCAAGATTAAAAAATCTTGTTCGAAAATGCATACGAGAATGTAAGACGTGTACGATCTATAAACATAAGGTCAAGCACCAAATCATGGCCGCACTCCCCCCAGAACGTGTGAACTTTTCCTTGCCATTCACATATACTGGAGTCGATTTCGCTGGTCCATTCAGCATTAAATCCTCTACACTGAGAAATGCGAAAATCCTTAAAGGTTATGCTGCGGTGTTCGTGTGTTTCTCTACTCGAGCCGTACATTTAGAAGTTTGTTCCGATCTATCAACTGATGCCTTTCTAGCCTGCTTTGACAGATTTACCGGACGCAGAGGTCTCCCTAAGACAATGTTCTCGGACAACGGCCGAAACTTCCTCGGTGCAAGCTACGCTCTTCTAAAAAACCATAATGATTTTCTAAAATCCACTGAAAAGGCTTTATTTGAGAAGTATACTACATTGGGCTTTAATTGGTCTTTTATACCGCCATACGCACCTCATATGGGTGGCCTTTGGGAGGCAGCAGTAAAGAGCATGAAGTCACATTTGAAGAAAGTGACCAACAACTTGTCCTTCACTTTCGAAGAATTCAATACGCTTCTAGTTCGTATTGAAGCTGTTTTAAATTCCCGACCTCTTTCGCCTCTAACCGAAAACCCGAGTGAGATTTTACCTCTGACCCCAGGACATTTACTTCGAGGTGCTCCGATTACAGCACTACCAGAAGCACCTGCTGAACCCCCACTCAAGGATGTTCCCTTTCTAAAACGTTGGGAAAGATTGAAAGCACTCCAACATATTTTTGCTCGACGTTGGAAGTCTGAATATATCACCGAGCTCCAGAAACGTTTTAAATGGCAGAAGGAACGCGGCAACCTTAAACCAAACGATATTGTGATAGTCAAAGAAGACCTTCTACCACCTGCCGAGTGGCTTGGTCGCGTTACCAACGTTATTTATGGTCGAGACGGCAAAATAAGAGTTGCTGAAGTTCTCACAAAGAATGGTAAAATTTTACGTCCAGTTGTTTGCTACCAACTAATAATACAGAAAGTAAACTCCCGCCAAAATCTAATGAATAATGTATCAAATTCCCCAACGAAAATAGAAAATTAAAAAACTCAATCGCACTAGGTATTTTTAACACTGTATATATTTCTTTCTTTTATTATCAACCTAGATGGAAATGAACAAGCGCCCACGTTGTCACATTTGCCACGTCAACCCTCCCCTGCAGTACTGCAAACCTTTTAGAGACCTCAGTGTTGGTTTGCGCTGGAAATCGGCACGAGCTAAAGGTTTTTGCCTTAATTGCCTCGCCTACAATCACTTCAGAAATGAGTGTCCTTCGACAAAACGATGTGCAGCGATAGTTGATGGGCAGCCTTGTAATGCTTTTCATCACACTCTCTTACACCCAGAAGAAAAGAAAAATGACGTGCCCGCTGAGCCTCTTCGTGAGAAACCTGTGGCCGATCAAGATTCTGCAGTCACCTCACCAACAACACCAGTGGTAACTCAGCAGGCCGCGACCCCTCACCTAGAGGACATTAAATTGGCAACTCTGGCCGATGAACTTCATCTTGAAGAAACTATTATTATAAAGAAAGTAACATCACAAGGGGCCGTAAAAAAGGTATTCGTCAATGCTGCAACCGAGACTCCGAGTTACCCAAATAGAATTTTAGTCAGCCAGGCTACCCAAACTCCACCACGAGCAAACCGTCATAAGGCTTCAACCCCAGTTAAAGAAGACGTGTCAACCCAAACATCGATCACGACATCTTGGCCAATCAAGCCTATCGTGAGAGTGAACATTAATTTTAAGGGTGCGAAGATGTTCACAGTATTTGTGTTAGATAGGCAAGCAGAGCGCTCTTATATCCTGTGGGATGTGGCTAAAATACTTCCCGAATTTAGGCCGATAAGATCTCGAGGAGCAGTATACGGTCGTTTCATCTTGGAGCCAAGTTTTCCCCACGAAAAAGAAGATGAGTTTGTGGTAGACCTACACATACAGGAACAACTGGATGTTGATATGCCGGACCCAATTTTGGACGCTTCATTGCTTCAGCACTTTAGGCAGTACGAGCCCCTAGCGCATCCATTTTTTGATTGACGGAGTATTGGGTAATGACGTCGCTCGAAGAATTTTAAAGCCAGATATTGAGCAGTCGTCCCTCGATGTTTCAATAGCCCAAGCATCTACATTTGGATGGATCGTGTCTGGAGTATGGAGAGGATGCTCTTGCCACTCTCAGGGGGGAGCATGTTGAAGCGACTTCAACTTTATTTGTATTTAATTTCTTTGTATATCATTTTCTATTATTATTTGTATTCAATTTCTTTTGTATATTATTTTCTATTATTTTCTTCAGTGTAGAGAGAATACTCCAATTATATTTTTCTTTTATCATTTTTATATTATTCACAATGAAGTTCCTAATTTGAGTTTTTTTTTTTTTTTTGTAGTATAACACTGTATTTGAGTAATTAATTTAATCTCTTTGTTATTTGATCATTGAAGACCTTCTGGTCATTTTAGTTTAATCTTAGTTTTAAGTTCAAGATTGAATTTCAAGGAAGCAAGAGGCTTCAATAAAATAAAATTATTTTAAGAAAAGACAGGGTTCTTTTTATTAATAAAAAAACACAAAGGCTAAGGAGAAAGTCTAGCCTTCAAAGCAGTTTTGTAGAAGATCACAGATTTCAGCCAGCTGCAAAAATTTAGCATTTTGTTACAAAGCTGGTTTTATGTGGTAGCCAAACATTTCTTAGCTTTGACAAATGTCAGACGTGCGTTTTCTATGCTTCGTAGAATGTCGGGCTTAGCATCTCCGTTGGTCGGAAAAACACTACCCAAATATGTAATGTAACTGGCCATATTTCAGAAAGATTTAACTAATAGGGATTTAGTTTTGTTGATATTAAGTGTAAACCAAGGTTTTTAGTGTTTCCTGATTCGATTGCATGTGAGGATGCGAATAGGAGCGTAAAGCAATGTCACCGGCTTATTCAAGGTCCCAATGGCAGTCATTAAGACGATGCCAAGTAAGTGGGTAGACCGGTAAAGAATCTCCAGCAGACTGTTATACAGCTCCGGTGAGAGAAAACATCAACATAATCAGGGATAGAGAAATTTTAATTATAACAAAATTTATAAAAATTTATATCAAAACCAGAGATCAAAACTACCAAGGTTCGAGTGGTATTTAATGCTTCAAAGAAGACAGGAAGCGGGTTTTCCTTGAATGATGTACTGTACCAAGGCCCAACGCTCCAAGCGGATTGGATGCAGCTTGTTTTACGATGGCGAAATTACAAATACGTATTCACAGGAGATATACAGAAGATGTACAGGCAAATTTTGGTACATAAATCAGATCGATCCTATCAACAGATATTATTCCGCGACAAAGTTGATGGACATGTGAATTCTTTTCAACTTAAAACAGTTACGTTTGGCGTCAATTGCGCCCCCTTTTTGGCGATCAGGACTCTACTTGAGTTAGGACATGATTGCAAACACATATATCCCAAAGCATCGATTATTTTGAAAAACGAGGTTTACGTTGACGACATACTCTCGGGTGGACATACGCTTGAAGAAGTCAAGTTGAAACAAGATGAGCTTATTAAGGCTTTGAAATCTGCTGGATTTCCCCTTAAAAAGATGACTGTAAACGACCAGTTTCTACTCGAAAATTTGTGCCGGGAGGATCTTCTAGACGAAGATTTCTTGAAGTTGGATGACGCCAGCTCTATAAAAACTTTAGGAATACGCTGGAATGCGTTAACTGACATATTCTACTATGCTGTAGAGCCAATTGAAAGTACCCCATCCGCGACAAAACGAAAAATCTTATCGGTCATCACAAGACTATTTGACCCTTTAGGTTGGCTAGGCCCTGTCGTTATTATTGCTAAAACTTTGATGCAAGAATTATGGGAAGAAAAGTCCGATTGGGATGAAGGGGTACCTCCACACATACTCCTGAAATGGAATTTATTCTTGAAAAACTTGCCATTTGTTTCAACCATTAAGATACCTAGATGGGTAGATTTCTCTCCAGGATATAAAATTCAGATACATGGCTTCTGTGACGCCTCAGAGAAGGCATATTGTGGTTCGGTATACAATCGAACAGAGAACTCAGAAGGTCAAATAAAGAGTCATTTGCTAGTTGCAAAAACGAAAGTGGCTCAATCAAACGGACTACCGTTCCAAAACTTGAATTGTGTGGAGCTCTATTGCTTGCTAAGCTCAGCCGTAATATAGTCACGAACAGCCAGTTCTCATATGAACTTTTTCTATGGACAGACTCGCCGATAGTATTGGGTTGGTTACAAAAACCTCCTTATACGTTAAAAACGTTTGTCGCAAATCGCGTGGCTCAGATCATTAGTATCGTCAGCGCTCAGAACAGGAAACATGTCAAAACTGAAGAAAATCCTGCAGATATAGGCACGCGTGGCTGCTCCCCGCAGGAACTAGCAGAAAATCAACTCTGGTGGCATGGACCTACTTGGCTACACCTTCCCACTCCACTGTGGCCAATTCCTCGGACTTTTGATCCAGTCGATTTGGAGACGAAGAAGTCTGTCATCAACCTTCATCTTGAGGATAAGTGTGCAGATGTACTAGAAGAGTTTTCAACATTTCCAAGAGCGCTGCGAGTTATTTGTTATCGACTTCGATTTATCAACCGAGTCCTAAAGAAACCATTTTCAACCGAAAATTTTATTACGGCTGAAAAAATTAGCTCACTGAAAACACGACTCATTTCTATCACTCAGAAGAGGTATTTTTACCGTGAATATGATTGTCTCAAAGAAAATAAACCGTTAACCCGCAAAAGCAGGTTACTCAACTTAAATCCTTTTATTGATAAGGACGACCTTCTACGAGTAGGCGGCAGACTTAATAACTCAGGTTTAAGCTACGAGGAACGTCATCCAGTCATTGTTCCTGAAAGGTCACATCTAGCGAAACTTTTAGTAAATTTCACACATCGCATTTTGCTTCACTCTGAACATCACATAATGCTACGTGCGATTCGTCAGGGATTTTACATCCCAAGATTAAAAAATCTTGTTCGAAAATGCATACGAGAATGTAAGACGTGTACGATCTATAAACATAAGGTCAAGCACCAAATCATGGCCGCACTCCCCCCAGAACGTGTGAACTTTTCCTTGCCATTCACATATACTGGAGTCGATTTCGCTGGTCCATTCAGCATTAAATCCTCTACACTGAGAAATGCGAAAATCCTTAAAGGTTATGCTGCGGTGTTCGTGTGTTTCTCTACTCGAGCCGTACATTTAGAAGTTTGTTCCGATCTATCAACTGATGCCTTTCTAGCCTGCTTTGACAGATTTACCGGACGCAGAGGTCTCCCTAAGACAATGTTCTCGGACAACGGCCGAAACTTCCTCGGTGCAAGCTACGCTCTTCTAAAAAACCATAATGATTTTCTAAAATCCACTGAAAAGGCTTTATTTGAGAAGTATACTACATTGGGCTTTAATTGGTCTTTTATACCGCCATACGCACCTCATATGGGTGGCCTTTGGGAGGCAGCAGTAAAGAGCATGAAGTCACATTTGAAGAAAGTGACCAACAACTTGTCCTTCACTTTCGAAGAATTCAATACGCTTCTAGTTCGTATTGAAGCTGTTTTAAATTCCCGACCTCTTTCGCCTCTAACCGAAAACCCGAGTGAGATTTTACCTCTGACCCCAGGACATTTACTTCGAGGTGCTCCGATTACAGCACTACCAGAAGCACCTGCTGAACCCCCACTCAAGGATGTTCCCTTTCTAAAACGTTGGGAAAGATTGAAAGCACTCCAACATATTTTTGCTCGACGTTGGAAGTCTGAATATATCACCGAGCTCCAGAAACGTTTTAAATGGCAGAAGGAACGCGGCAACCTTAAACCAAACGATATTGTGATAGTCAAAGAAGACCTTCTACCACCTGCCGAGTGGCTTGGTCGCGTTACCAACGTTATTTATGGTCGAGACGGCAAAATAAGAGTTGCTGAAGTTCTCACAAAGAATGGTAAAATTTTACGTCCAGTTGTTTGCTACCAACTAATAATACAGAAAGTAAACTCCCGCCAAAATCTAATGAATAATGTATCAAATTCCCCAACGAAAATAGAAAATTAGAAAACTCAATCGCACTAGGTATTTTTAACACTGTATATATTTCTTTCTTTTATTATCAACCTAGATGGAAATGAACAAGCGCCCACGTTGTCACATTTGCCACGTCAACCATCCCCTGCAGTACTGCAAACCTTTTAGAGACCTCAGTGTTGGTTTGCGCTGGAAATCGGCACGAGCTAAAGGTTTTTGCCTTAATTGCCTCGCCTACAATCACTTCAGAAATGAGTGTCCTTCGACAAAACGATGTGCAGCGATAGTTGATGGGCAGCCTTGTAATGCTTTTCATCACACTCTCTTACACCCAGAAGAAAAGAAAAATGACGTGCCCGCTGAGCCTCTTCGTGAGAAACCTGTGGCCGATCAAGATTCTGCAGTCACCTCACCAACAACACCAGTGGTAACTCAGCAGGCCGCGACCCCTCACCTAGAGGACATTAAATTGGCAACTCTGGCCGATGAACTTCATCTTGAAGAAACTATTATTATAAAGAAAGTAACATCACAAGGGGCCGTAAAAAAGGTATTCGTCAATGCTGCAACCGAGACTCCGAGTTACCCAAATAGAATTTTAGTCAGCCAGGCTACCCAAACTCCACCACGAGCAAACCGTCATAAGGCTTCAACCCCAGTTAAAGAAGACGTGTCAACCCAAACATCGATCACGACATCTTGGCCAATCAAGCCTATCGTGAGAGTGAACATTAATTTTAAGGGTGCGAAGATGTTCACAGTATTTGTGTTAGATAGGCAAGCAGAGCGCTCTTATATCCTGTGGGATGTGGCTAAAATACTTCCCGAATTTAGGCCGATAAGATCTCGAGGAGCAGTATACGGTCGTTTCATCTTGGAGCCAAGTTTTCCCCACGAAAAAGAAGATGAGTTTGTGGTAGACCTACACATACAGGAACAACTGGATGTTGATATGCCGGACCCAATTTTGGACGCTTCATTGCTTCAGCACTTTAGGCAGTACGAGCCCCTAGCGCATCCATTTTTTGATTGACGGAGTATTGGGTAATGACGTCGCTCGAAGAATTTTAAAGCCAGATATTGAGCAGTCGTCCCTCGATGTTTCAATAGCCCAAGCATCTACATTTGGATGGATCGTGTCTGGAGTATGGAGAGGATGCTCTTGCCACTCTCAGGGGGGAGCATGTTGAAGCGACTTCAACTTTATTTGTATTTAATTTCTTTGTATATCATTTTCTATTATTATTTGTATTCAATTTCTTTTGTATATTATTTTCTATTATTTTCTTCAGTGTAGAGAGAATACTCCAATTATATTTTTCTTTTATCATTTTTATATTATTCACAATGAAGTTCCTAATTTGAGTTTTTTTTTTTTTTTTGTAGTATAACACTGTATTTGAGTAATTAATTTAATCTCTTTGTTATTTGATCATTGAAGACCTTCTGGTCATTTTAGTTTAATCTTAGTTTTAAGTTCAAGATTGAATTTCAAGGAAGCAAGAGGCTTCAATAAAATAAAATTATTTTAAGAAAAGACAGGGTTCTTTTTATTAATAAAAAAACACAAAGGCTAAGGAGAAAGTCTAGCCTTCAAAGCAGTTTTGTAGAAGATCACAGATTTCAGCCAGCTGCAAAAATTTAGCATTTTGTTACAAAGCTGGTTTTATGTGGTAGCCAAACATTTCTTAGCTTTGACAAATGTCAGACGTGCGTTTTCTATGCTTCGTAGAATGTCGGGCTTAGCATCTCCGTTGGTCGGAAAAACACTACCCAAATATGTAATGTAACTGGCCATATTTCAGAAAGATTTAACTAATAGGGATTTAGTTTTGTTGATATTAAGTGTAAACCAAGGTTTTTAGTGTTTCCTGATTCGATTGCATGTGAGGATGCGAATAGGAGCGAAAAGCAATGTCACCGGCTTATTCAAGGTCCCAATGGCAGTCATTAAGACGATGCCAAGTAAGTGGGTAGACCGGTAAAGAATCTCCAGCAGACTGTTATACAGCTCCGGTGAGAGAAAACATCAACATAATCAGGGATAGAGAAATTTTAATTATAACAAAATTTATAAAAATTTATATCAAAACCAGAGATCAGCAATGAATCGTTTCTTCGCTACTCATAAGCACCCATGAAAGTGATCGAACAAAATTGAAATTTAACTTCTCTGATTCATTCGTACTCACTACAAGGTTGACTTATAAGTACAGCTTGTGTTCGTATGCAAATCATACTTATTTTGTGGTTCTTGTAAATCTTGAGTTATGAAGAGTCGAAATCAACAACATCATACGTGTTGTTAAGTATGCGGACGATGAGTACTTCAAACTTTAAATATGAGTAGAGGTTCCATGATATTAAGAAAAGTATAAATGCGTATATCGGAAATTATGAGTATGATTCGATTCTACTCATCTTTCTGAATACTCATTACTGATCTCTGAACAAAACGTAGAAGACAAAAGCGTTGTGGCATAACTAGATTTTGAGAAAAATTGAGACCTTTTTAAATTTCAGAAGGTATGTTATTCAAGTGGCGAGCAGTATTTATCATGCGAACAATTTTAATCAATGTAATAATTGTGTTTATCCTACTAAATCTATTATTTTATTTTTATTATGTATAATGTTTGTAACATTAAATCAAATATTTAATAAATATTTATATTCCATACATTTATTTAGACCGAAAGGCAGACTAAATGTCTTAGAATCAATAATAAAATATAAAGTGAATATTGTGGATGAGAAAGTGTGAAATTATAGGGTATGAAAATATATACACTTACACGCTTCACTCCACTTGCCCGATGCAAATAAACAGTTTAGAACGAAGACCCAAAGAAGGAGAACAATATCATTCAATAAATTCAATAAAATAATATACAGACACGCAGACAGACAGACACACACATCCATGTAAACAACAGACAATCGAGAAAAATAATAAAAACAAAAAGTGTTTATAACGGTATGACATAAAAATAACACGCACTGCCGTTTTTCGAATCTGTTTGTTTCAGAGAGTGACTGAGGGTGTTATATTCAGAATGAGATGTTTTTGCTGCTATTGTTTTTATACAATTGACACATGCGTTTATCATGTCAAAGTTTATAAGTAATTCAAAACATGAAAATGACTTAATTTTCCTACAAAAACCAAAATATATTGAAGCGTCTAGAACAGTAACAACAACAAACAACAGAACAACTTTCGGAATATGTACTGGATAAGCCATAAATAAATGAAAACAACTTGGTTGGGAAGATATCGAGAAAACGAAATAAACAGACAGTTTAAGAAACAAAAATTTGGAAGGCTCTGACAGTAAAACAGAAGCATATGTAAAGAATATAAAATGATAAAATGATTTATTTCGTTTTCCTTGTTATATCTGTCGGATATTCTGCAAATTTTATAAACAGAGCACTCTATAGTTCTTAAAGAAGGTATGACATAAGACTGATGTTAAAGGGTCTGGTTTACTATACGAAAAATTATATTCAGCTGGCTGAAGTTCTTTCGAATGAGAGCCAACAGATATTTACATAAGATTTATATATTTATAGGGCAATTAAGCTAGCTGAATTGACTTTCGGCGAGCTGAATCTCATTAAAATGAAGAAAAATAGATATGTACATGAGTTTTACGTATTTTCAGGCCAATTCAGCTTGCTGAATTGAATTACAGCTAGCTGAATGAAACTCCAAAGAACGAAAATAGTTATTTGCACACATTTTATATATTTTTAGCGAAATTCAGCTAGCTGAATTGACAATAAATTGAGAAAATATAATACAGCAAGCTTGTCCATAAAAATCTGAGTAAAATACGTATTGCAAAACGTAAACAAGACTTTTATTCTAATTTCGATTGCTGAATTTAAAGGGTGGGAAGTTTCAAAGTTTAAATTTAAAAATGCAATAAGACTCATTTTAAAATTTTGTCAAATTTATTTATTTGTTGTGAAGAATAATTGTTCCGGTAAGAAATGGCTGCGTTATATGGGTGCTGCGGCCATCGTCACAGTACCTCATTCGATCGAACCAAATTTCGGGTATTTTCTCTTGTGTATGGGGTCGTAACTCAGCAATTGGCCTTCAAAATGCTCATTTGTCACTGGTTTGTTGGCATAACACTTTGCTTTAACGACGTCCCATAGAAACTAGTCCAACGGTTTCAAATCACAGCTTCTTGGCGGCCAACTGACATAACCATTTCGGCTAATTAAACAGACATCAATCGTTTGACGCAATAAATCGATTGTGGCATAAAATGTGTGACAAGTTGCACCATTCTGTTGGACCATCGTTCACCTCAATACCATGTAGAGCTAGTACAAAAAAATCGGTTATCATGGTGCGATAGGTGTCTAAATTGATCGTAATGGTTGCGTCGTTTTCTGAGCCCCAAATACGGCTATTTTGCTTACTAACGTTCCCATCAAGATGAACAGATGATTTTTTTTAACAAAATCGACATCATCATGCAGTTTCTCGTTGGCCCATCTAGTTAACTGAAAACGAAGCGGATGTTCATGCGGTTTGAACTCTTGAACCAATTAAACTTTACGGTCATACCGAGATCTTTTTCAAAATTCGACATAAACTGATGAGTGAAATGTTCAAATCTTGATAACGATGACGAGTTCATGTTGGTGGATTCACGCGCACTCTCAGTCAAAGCTCCGATATTTTTGGGTGTAGCTGTTCTGTTCTGTTCCTGTTCTGATAAATTAATTTTAAATTTCGTTTTTTTTCACAAAATGTTTATTCAGCTATCTAAACTAACTTTTAGAACTTGACATGGAAACAATTTTTTAATTAATTAACTACTAAGTCAATAACATGTGTATGTACACACATAATTGATCTTTACAACATTCAGTTAGGATTACGACCTAGCTACTCACACCACTATGTTGTGCGTGTTAATTTTATACATGCTTAGCTACAGATTAAAGACACAACTAGATTTTTAAGAAACCTTTTCATGGCAACTTTAATAACTCTCAGAGTTTTGTGCCAGAAATCTGCTGAGAGAAAGTCAACGAAGAAATATTTTTTTCATTTTCTGTTTTGTTGAAGATTTTTGGCATGGAGTTTGAAGTGTGGCCTCACGTTTAGTAATCCACCACACCAACTACTAGACAAAGGCGACTACAATTCCGCTTTACTGCTCCACAGAACATCGATGTCTCATCGGCGGCATGAAAACTATTCTTCTCGCAATCTGCTCTGCCTGTTCATTTCCTAGAATTCCTACAGAAATTCTTGCCGGTTTAGTTTTCCATTTTCCATCTGGTTGAATTCCTCCATAAGAGATAAGGAACCCAAATAAGTCACAGTTACTTTACCCTCGTGGATAAAGATAGTTGAAATTCGTTGCCAAATTATAGACAGGTTTCTATTAAATTTTGGTAAAGGCATCAATTCCGTTTTACTAGAATTGATGAATATATCACTCGAATTGTTATAAACTTTAAGGCCTGATTGCACCTCAAAGAACTTTCTTTGTGTGTAGATCAATAGCTATAACAAAAGTGTAGGGCAGTTTAACCCAAGATCTTAAAAGCAAAGGTCTGCAATAGTTCGTTCAAAACTATATTTCGAAACAACTGCGAGATTAGTCCATCTTGTGCTGTTCCTTTGTTCACTTCCTTGGTAATTGGAACAATTGAGATTAAAGTTCCAAATTATGGAAAATAATTCATTCTAACTGTATTGAGCTACGAAAAACAGTTAATTTAGTTTCGATTACACAACAATTTGCAATACTTTTCAGATTAGACAGAAGTGTACATATATTGTTACGTTTTTACCTTTTAAAAACGTTTAAAATATGATTTTAATCGTAGAATGCAAATAAAATAAAAATAAAATTTGTGTTTAGTTTTAATTAAAATTCTTATTATTCGTACAACTCTGTGTGCCACTGTTCACAACTTTATATAAACAACAAGAATTGCTTTGCTTGTTATTTCTCTCTTTATACCCTTTGCATAAACAATAAACAATAACTAGACAGTTATTCGACATATCTTTGTAACGGAGATCTTCAAACCACGATTACTCTCTTCAAACACACCGCGTCTTCACGCAAGACTAACTGAACTTCACACACTCTGTCGCCTGCTCTACCACGCCTTTTATACGGCAGACTAAACAGTCTACTGTTCATGATTTCGCCTTCTCGAAATCTCTATAAATGCACACATCATTGCTTACATTTATTATTGTAGTGTTGTTTGTGTATTTTTGTTTACTTCTTTACCATTTTTTTATGTTGCTGTGTGTTGTTATATCAAGCAGTACGATAATTTGTAAACAGTTTTGTTTATTGCATTGTTTTGTTTTTGCAGTTTTTGTTTATAACTTTAATGTTAAGCGATGTAAAGGCAAAACACCAGTATCTAGATTTTTCATTTTTGTAACAATATAGTTGCCTCGACTTCTGTGAAACTCTACCATGACAAAGAAAATTAAATTTATTTTTAACTGCAATCAGTTCCAAAACCTTCAGACAAAACATATACGCTTGTGAACTCATACATACAGACACTTGTCAATGCCAAAACTTGACACTTCGCAACTTTTGTGTTAACATTATAACACCGTCTTTATCATATATTTTTTTGGTTTTTTGTAAAACATTCCCCTTATTGTCGGCAAAGATATATGAGTCCTGTATTATTTATGACAATAGGCAGTTTACGTGTTGGAATACAGTAAATGCGTGTAAATGTGTACGAAGGAATAACAAATGTAGTGTGAAGACATTCACACAAAGAATTTTTGAAATCTTTTTTTAAGCGTGCCAGTGTTTTTTCATACCATTCAACATTAGAATATTTTCTTAAATGTGGGATTTTTTTTATAGAGTTTTGTGATTATAAAGGAAAAAAATCGAATAAAACAAATGTTTTGATTTCATTTTCAAACGTTTTTCCTTATTCGATTTTATAAATTTTTTCCGACAAAAAGAAAACAAAATAAAAAATTTTGTGTTCGAAGCTAGAGCCAAAGTAAAACGCAGAGTTTATAATACGTTTAGAACTTGTCAATCAACATGTTAAATTTCAGTAGCATGCCTATGTGTGACTGGTTGTGGATTACGTATTTTGAGGTAATAAACAAAAATTATAATATTTTCGGTATAAAAGAAATATTTTTTGCTATGATATTACTGTAATAAAATGCAAAAAAAATAAATAAAAATAAAATTATATTAAGGCGTAAAAAATTCCTTTCAAATATAATCAAATGTCCTAGAAAAGTTTATTCAAAAATGAAGCAAAGATCCTAAGAAATATTATTTAAGTTCCCAAAATTACATTCAATTCATTGCTGGATTCTCGCGGCACTTTTGCATCAGTGTAATAAGGAGTCAGTGTAATAAGGAGTCAGTGTAATAAGGAGTCTCTCTAATAGAGATCTTTCGGATATTTACTTTCATGATGTACACTCCAGAGGACGCAGACCTTAACTCAATTAAAATTTTTTAGCAAACAGTGTGTATACCTCCGACACTTTCTTTTTCAAGAATTGCTTTTTAGTAACAATTCCCACTTTATTTTTTCTATTGTGAGTAATTACGTAAATCAATCACAAATACCCACAACAGCCAGTCTCCGGTGGGAACCGAAACAACGACCTCGACACTTGAAATTTAGTACACTACCAGCTAGGCCATCGGGACATCCATTGTTTACTAAAGAAGAACTGCGTTACATTGCATGGACGTTCAACTAATAATATCTTTACTACTATTCGACTGTCTATTAAGCAAATTCATATCTTCAATTGAATTGGAAGTTTAGTTAGATTGTAGAGACAACTCTGAAACTGTATCTTTTCTCATGGGTAGGTCCGTAAATTAGTTAATAATTCTGACTAAGGGGTTGTAATGACCAATTACGTATGTATGTAGGTTCGTAAACTGATGTGGGAAGACCATGCTTACCTGCAAATAACTACTGCAGAGACTGTTGCACATCAGAGAAGGAAGATAGTATAGCCAATGTACGTCTTTGGCTCAACGCAGACATCATTTAATTCACCCTTCCTCAGTAATCAACAGAGCTACAGTTTCTATACACTAAATTGAAGTCAAAACAAAATGCATTGATTGGTTTTCCGATTGATTTTAAGTTGATAAGCATTCACGCTTTATATGTGACGCTCTTAAGCTGTTTGTCAAAACCAATTTATTAAAACTTGTCATTTAGTTTTAAGGTATCGCTTTATGTAGTATCACAAGCGATCGCTGTGGGCGCACCTGTATGTTTTTATCAAAAAAAAAAAAAAACTGCCACTCTTATATTCTGTTCTAAACTAGATATTCAAATCGACTACCGCGTAATTATCAATGTGTGCATTCAATACCTACTTAATTGATTATAACCCCAGTTTCTCAAACTTCCTATGTAATGGCTGTTAATTTTATTTATGAGTGGGGTGACCTACAGTTTAAAGTCGACTTCGAACTACAGATTTGAGGAACTTTTCATTGTAATTTTACTTACTCTCAAAGTTTTTTACCAGAAGACTGCTGGAAGTTGCCAAAAGAAATATTTTTTCATATTTCGTTTTGCTCGACATATTTCATCTGGGGTTTGAACCATGGGCACTTTTCTAATAAGTCAATACACTATGTACTATACTTCTGCAACTTCTTGCGTGTATTCAATGCTTGTATAAAAGCAACACTACTCTGAGTTAGTCGCATGTGGCTAATACCGAATGTAATCACTCAAACGTGCAGGTTTTCGTTATGAAACGTATGCGAAATATTCAGAATTATTTTAGAACACGAACTACAGTTTTATGAAATGTGTGCAGAAGAAATTGGATGGGATATACCATATGAAAATTCCCTTCAATAATATCTAGAAAAACGTTTGAATTAAAGTCATTGGTAAGACCACCGAAAGAATACCTGACACTGAAAGAAGTTTCTGGGAGTAATGAGTCTATGATATTTAAACTTTATAGACAAGAAAAATCCTTTAAATAAATAATATGCCACTTTTTATTACAACTCACAATGCTATCTTTTAATTTATTTGCATTCGTTTAATTACTGTTTCGCAAGTTCCAGAATTCTACTGTTGATTTGTTATTGTCATATTTATTTTCCTACCTTGGTCTCTATACTTTCATTATTGTAACATAATATGATCATTGATTATTTGTATCCCCTAATTTCTTTTTTATTTTGCTACTTTTTGTTTCTCTGTTTACTTTTCTAGACTAAATATCATATGTTTTTTCTTTCTTAAAACGGCTATAAAAAGAATATTTTTTTATTTCTTTATTTAAATAAAATATCAAACCAAGGGCTTATGGCATGGGACCCTTGTAAAACTTTTTATTTTATTAAATCCACGATTAATCTCAAAAACCCCCGGTGTTATTGATAAATTTCACTCAACTCAACATAAAGACGTTTAACTCTTTTTTAATATCACAAAAGTGTTTATAAAAAGTCAAAAAATAATGTTTTTCTACATTTTCTCACATTTTTCATAAAACTTTTGCTATACCTTCACTTACCAGAACAACATAACTTTATACACATATTAATTGCTGTTTTTACATACCGTAATAAGCATATTTTAAACAAAGTTATCAACTCTCTCTTTCGCACGCTAGATTCCCTATTTTATTAGAAAATTAAATTATTTCAACTTTACCCTTATAAAACACTGCCTTCCAATTCACAGGTTCAAAATTAAGGCAACGTATGAGTACAACACATATGTACACTGTACGAGAGCAACATATGTACATGAAAAAAAGATGGTTTAAAATGAAGGTGCAGTTAAAACTTTTAATAAAAATTAAGAAAATATTGCTCATAAATAATTCGCATTTAAAACAATTTAAAATTCTTAATTAATCTGAAATAAAATGTTGAAAAAATAAATTTAAATGAAATTATCAACATACAGACATACTAGAGATTAGCAATGAGTATTCAAAAAGATGAGTAGAATCGAATCATACTCATAATTTCTAATACTTACAGTGGTGGCCACGAATTTAAGATACGACATTTTACTTATATATTTGTGATCATTTTTACATCTTATTAAACAAATTTAAGTCCATGATATTTTTTTAAGATTTTAGTAATATTAGGAAGAAAAATTAATAATATTTTGCAACCTATACATGGTGAAGAATTTTTATTTACATATTATATAGATCAACACAAATTTTATCCTCGTCATGAATTTAAGACATAGGCAAAATAAAATTTAATTCACTAAAGTAAAGCTCAGCTTCATAAAAAAATCATACCATTTGGTTGGAAATCCTTTATTTTGAGTCACAGCAGCGCATCTCCTGGGTAAATTTTCTACTAATGCCGTACAATGTTGCTTTGGAATCGCATACCAAGCTTTTTGGATTTCTTCCCACAAATCGTTTAAATTTTTTGATTTTACTGCTCGTACATGTTCCTCAGCATCATTCCACAAGTTCTCAATTCGATTGAGGTCTCGGATTGTAAATATTATCACAACTAAAACAGTCATATGTCGTGTCTTGAATTCGTGACCACCACTGTATATGCATTCATACTTATTTTAATATTATAGAACCTCTACTCATATTCAAAGTTTGAAGTACTCATCATATTCATACTTAACAACACGTATGATGTTGTTGATTTCGACTCTCCATAACTCAACATTTACAAGAATCACAAAATAAGTATGATACGTGTACGAACTCTACAATACTCAGTAGAAAGTTGTGAGTTTTTTTGCTTGTTGTCTTTGTCTTTTTCTTTTTCATAAATGCAACAACAACTAAGACAGTAAATTTTGATGAATGATTCGAGTCGCTCGTATTTTTCTAAATTTATGAATCTGAATGAGTAGGCGTATGAATCAAACATAGTTCGAATGTTATGAGTTTGAGGTCAACATTGTACTCATACTCATTGCAACTTGTACTTATAAATCAATGTTGTAGTGGGTACGAATGAATTAATATTGTTGACTCATATTCAAAATTTCATATGATACATACATAATTGGTCATTACAACCCTTCAGTCAGAATTACAACCTAGCTTCTCACACCACTTATGCTATGTGCGTTAATATTATACGTGGGTGGCGGGACCTTCAGTCTAAAGTCGACTCCGAATGACAGATTGTTGAGAAACTTTTACGTCTAATAATACCTGTTAGACTACGGCAACTATGAAATTATCAAAGTGAAGGAAAATTGTTGAAAAACAGTGCATAAGCAAAAGAGTTTGAGAGAGTGAGAGAGAACTTTAGTAAAGGAATCTGAAAAAGCTTTAAAAATATATAGTCTAACGGTATACGTGCTTGAAATATAATAAAAATACTGCATAAGTAAAAGCTCACATGTATTTATCTATACTTTCTAGGTGTACGTAGTCTAAGTTTTAGTAAACAAACGTTTTTAAGGGTGTCCCTATAGGGTTTATTGAAGAAAAGTTTTATTTCGAGTAAAACTATCAGTTCTTTAAGGTGGTTTCTTAAAACACAGACACAGACAAAAACAAACATGATACCGATCCAGATGTTTCCTACTGAAATGCATTAACGCCACACTGATTCATCAAAGAATTTACAATCGACTCGAACGATGCCTATTCTCATCAATATTTTCAGTCAGAAGGCCGTTCTTTAAGTACTTTAAGATTGTCTCAAACCTATAACATAGCTTGAGAATAATATTCACCTTCTTCAATATTTTCCTCTCGCTCGGTATACTTTTTAAATTTTTTCTTCAGATTTAATAAAAAGGTTGCGGCTCAATCAAATACAGTTGTTAGGTAGAGGTGGCTGTCCATCTAAGAGAGTTGGATGCACACACTTAAGGCCCATTGTATTACCTCAGATTTCCGCTATTCGCTAGTCTCGGAGCTACTCTGATATCCTAATGAAGCGACTTAGACTGCCAATGGCAATCCGTGACAGTTCGTCCATATCATCCATATAGTAAGCACCAAAGTACCTTTTTCTGCTTTGACAAGTTGACATGTGACATGTGCTTTGCAGGTGAATGACAGTCTAATCCTCTTCCTCATCCCTGCAGCTTCTGCAGAAATCATGCAATGCCCCGTAATAACCCCGACAACCATACTGAGCGTGCCCTTTGGAGTTTAAACAGACTTACCGTGCGCCCTTAATTCAGCCTGGGCCAGATGTTCCTCGCCGTTCTTGCCCTATCCGAAGCCGCCCATTTGTCTTTGACGGAATCGACGATCGCATTATCAGTTATGAGCACACAGGTTCTCATAGAGATTCCCAGAGTCGAGAATTTATCGGAGAATTCAATGGTTGTGCTCCAGTGCCAGTACTACAGCTCTACAGTTACCCGGAATATCACTGTACCCCGGTGCCCATATGATATAAACATTATATCGTTCTGTTATATTGTTAGGGTAGTAATTTGTTAAGATAGTAAATTTGCCATTTAACTTACTTATTTGGTCATTACAACTCTTCAGTCAGAGTTGCAACCTTGCTTGTAACACACCATCCATGTTGTATGTGTTAATTATTGACCTACAGTTTGTGGACAATTGCGGACGAGAGATTTTGGTGAAACTTTTCATTGAAATTTTATTTACTCTCAGAGTTTTTGCCAGAAATCTGCTGAGAGGAAAACGCTGAAGAATGAATTTTTTGTTCAGTATGTCTGAGCTTAGCTTTGAACCATAGACTCCCATCTAATAAGCCAACAAACTTTGTATTACACTACTATGGTGTTCAGATATGCACAATATATATTACACAATCAATATTTCATATAAGTTTCAATTAATTATTGCGCAATAAATACGCAAATTGTTATAATATTGAGTGAAACTTAAAATGCAGCACTGTCATAATTATGTTCAGTGCGCATGTTACAATTATCCGCACTTGACTTTCTGTTGATATTTGACTACTTAAATGTCAACAACGACAAACCAAAAAAAAAAATAAAAAATAAAACAGTGTAGTTGAAACCACCAGCTGTTTTGTTTACCAGCTGTCAAATGAATATTATTATGTCTGAACACTTAAAATATTGTACTCAATAAACCGAATATTGACTCAATAAAAGTGCACGAGTATCATTTAATTAATGGCGTACTGATGGTGCTTGAAGGAGGAAGCAACCAGAGCACATATTTTGTGCAATTGACTGACTAGAATCAGATTACATGAACGCAATTACGTTTGCTTCCTGACGGAGATGAAAAAGTTACTGTTTGAACCTCGTATTCAGGGTAACCCTTACTATTGAGCAAATTAGTAGTATTGTACCGGCGAATGATTCCGGCAATTTGGATGGTTGTGTATGATTTTTCTTTTTATTGTTTTAAATTTTTATTTTGAGAACAGACTCCCAATATATATTTTTAACGGAAACCCTAACGAAATTGTGAATATTTATTAACGAAAGTATGAGCATATTATCGTAACAATAATGTTTTTATACCACAAACACGTGTAATTTATGATAAAATTTGCGCAGAAAATTATAAAAAAGGAGGTAGAAAGGACACCCATACAGAAAAAGAAGTTGTAGTAAAAAATCATACTTTTGAACTGGAAATTAATGCAAAATAAAGCTTAAAGAATTAAAACATATGGGAGCACATAAATAATTCATATGTTTCCGCAAGAATTAAAAAGAAGAATGAAATAATTAAAATATTCCCAAAAAAAACATGTGAATAAATTATAAACAAATTCTGTTTCACAGGAAAACAAAAATGAAAACGATCGAAACAAAAAAGATTCAAATAATGTACGTATTTAATACAGAAGGCGGTGTTCATTAAAAATAACAAAGGAATATTTGATTATTATTATTATTTTAGTTTTTTTTAGATAAGCACTGTATATGTAGGAGTATATACGTTTGTACCATATGTACACAGCCCTTTCTCGTTAATACAAAATTCTTCCTAGTCAGTGTTAATTTTTTGTACTCCTGTTGCTTAAACAATAAATGCTTTATGCGGGGGAATATTTGTTATGACATATTCATGCTCCGGGCTGCTTTTATTTGCATTTTTTTAGGATGATTTACAAAAAACAACTTTTTGTTGCGATAATTTGTAAACAAGTTCATTGTTTTGTAATCATGTAAATCAAAAAAATGCAAATAAAAGCAGCCCGGAGCATGAATATGTCATAACAAATATTCCCCCGCATAAAGCATTTATTGTTTAAACAACAGGAGTACACAAAATTAACACTGACTAGGAAGAATTTTGTATTAACGAGAAAGGGCTGTGTACATATGGTACAAACGAATATACTCCTACATATACAGTGATTATCTTGCCATGTAAAAGGCAAGGCAAAGCAGGCAACTGAGTTAGTAAAAGTTACAAAGATCTGTCGTACAATTGACTAGTAATTGTTATTGTTTATGCAAAAGAGTGCGAAGAGCAATAACAAACAAAGCAATTGTTAGTGTTTACATCAAGTTGTGAACAGTGGCACACAGAATTGTGCGAAAAATAAAGAATTTAATTAAAACTAAACGCAAATTTATTTTTATTTCATTAGTAATCTATGAAATCATATTTTAAACGTTTTTAGAAGGTAAAAACGTAACAATATTAAGTGCCAAAATAGCAAAACAGAAGAATAATTAGTAGAACGAAACTAAAATTAATTAAAGGAAAAATTCGAAATTGATCATTGATTCAGTAGGTATATTGGTCTCGTATGTTCAATACTGGCTTTAAAAATGTTTTCGTCAAATTTAACTTTCCTTAAAGCGACTTTGAATATGAAACAAAATGTGATACGGACATCCTCTATTTTAGAATTATATTCAAATATTTCTTATATTTTTATTAATGTCATTTAGTAGAAAAAATATGTCAAGTAAAAAAATCATTTATCATTCCATTGATCTTTTTATCAAACTTAAACAAGAATATGATTAATATGAGAGAGTATACTTACATTTTAGACAAAAAAAGTTAAAATAAAAAAAATACATGTACAGACCAGGACCTTCCGTACCACGCAAGTGCTATAAATATCGTTCTCATTTTATATTTCTTTTATTGGATTTATGCCTTAAATAAATACAAAAAAAGTAGAAAAATTAAAGGCCTCTTAAGGAATCTACATAAAAGAGATTCTCTTCTACTTTTTGTAAAGTTGTCATTTTTTTAAGTGACAGCCAAAAATTAAATTAATCCTCGAGATGATGAATTGGTTTTACATCAAATTTAAAAAATAAAAAAATAAAAAACCAAAAAAACTTGGAAATCATTTTCTATGATACAGCATAACCTAAAATGTTTCTTCTTCGTTAGATCTGTTGGTTTGTATCTATTTCGAAAAATATTGTTGGTCATTGCGACACAGAAAACAAAAATTTTAAGTGGCTTTACATAAGTAGTAGTCGTACATAAGTAGACCCTTATATATTGCAAAAGCTTCAAAAGTTCGTACTGAAACAGGAGTAGGTATCGATAAACAATGAAAAAACAAGAAGTCATGATGTATTTTTATTTTAAGGCAAACAACATGGTATATTAACGATTAATAATGGAAAGATAAAAGCAAATAAATTAATGAGTTTTAGACGTCAGTTTCTAACATAAGAAGAAAAAAATGGCCGCCATAAAGATACAAATCAGAGATCAGCAATGAGTATTCAAAAAGATGAGTAGAATCGAATCATACTCATAATTTATGAGTGATATGATACTTACATGCATTCATACTTATTTTAATATCATGGAACCTCTACTCATATTCAAAGTTTGAAGTACTCATCATATTCATATTCATACTTCATACGAGCCTCCATAACTCAACATTTACAAGAATCACAAAATAAGTATGAATACTAAAATACTCACTAGAAGGTTGTGTGTTTCCTGTGGTTGCTTGTCTTTTTTCTTTTTATGTAAATTCAACAACAACTAAGACCCCAAATTTTGATGAATGGTTCGAGTCACTCGAATTATTTATAAGTATTATAAGTATTTGTCTAAAGTAATGAATCTATATGAGTAGGCTTATGAATCAAACAAATGGTATGAGTTTGATGTCAACGTTGTACTCATACTCATTGCACTCATTATTATAAATCAACTTTGTAGTGAGTATGAATGAATCAGAGAAGTTAAATTTCAATACTGTTGACTCACTTATATCCAAAATTTCATCAGTGCTTATGAGTAACGAAAAAACGATTCATTGCTTATCTCTGATACAAATCCAAGGGCTCATAGGGTAGCTGGAGAGTCATTTAATTACGTTCCATAAAGAGTAGTTACACAACAGAAAATTTTTAATTATTGTTGCTGAAGTGAAATAAACTTGAGTATCTACGTATATTCCAACTGTAAATATATATGCTGAGAAAGTCCTAATCAATGCCATGCAAAATATTTCAAATATGTAAGCTGAGTTCAAATTGTCTAAAAAAAATATTATTTTTTAATTTTAATCATTTGAGAAAAGGGCATGTTTATGCAATTTTCGTCTACGGTGTTTGTAATAACATGACCTAAATATTTTCAAATTAAATGTATTTTCCATTATAAAATGATATGAGAAGACACTCTCAAAATATAGCAAAAGTGGGAAAATATTTTTAATTCCTCAACACAAGCAACCTGTATTACGATACAAGTTTCCAGCAATACTTAGTTACTTCAATGCTTTATTTATAGAAGTTTTTTGCTGCTTAAAATAGACTTCTATCGTGGAAGTCTTCGTAGTCTAGGAGGTAGTGAGTTGGCTTGTTATACGTAAGGTCACGGTTCAAACCCGTCAGAGTAAGACATCTCCAACAAAACGAAATATGAAGAAAATATTTCTTTGGCGACTTCTTCTCAGCAGATTTCTGGCAAAAACTCTGAGAGTAAATAAAAATTACTATCAAAAAGTCTTACTTAAATCAGTCGTTCGGAGTCGACTTTAAATAGTTGGTCTCGCCACTCATGTATAAAATTGACATACACAACATAAGTGGTGTGAGAAGCTATGTCGTAATCCTGACTAAAGGGTTGAAGTGATCAGTAATGTTATGTTGTTGACTCCAGTTTTTGCTTTTGGAAAACCTTTCATTACCTAGCTACAAGGTATACCGGTATAAAATGAGCGTCGAGGTACAAGTACCTCCATAGGGAAAATTTGTTACGGGCGAGCTTTTTTGTGTAGGCGGTGACTTCTATCAATCATATTCACCATACATAAAATCAGTCAATAAACAACATCATATGTTTTTATCGCATTAAAGATGGTGAATTTTGTACTGGAAAGCGTTAATTTCTTTGTTTTGATTTGAAGAAAAGACCTGGAAAGTCGCATCGAATGGCTGTCGCGGAATGTGGTGATCATGTTCTCAAAACCAACATGCAGAAGTTGTGTTGGGTGGTTCAGTTCTTCACATAAGGCTGACTGAACTTCACTAACCCACTCGCCTTCTTTGCCTTGCCTTTTATATGGCAGGGTAACCAGTCTGATAAATGTTCTTGAAAGCGAATGTTAGTGGCTTCGCCTTATCAAAATCCCTATAAATGCGAACATCGTTGTTTCATTATTTTAGTCTTGTAGTGTTTACTATTGTATTTTTGTTTACTTGTTTATCATTTTAATGTTAAGTGTTGTAAAAGCAAAACACCAGTATTTAGATTTTTCATTTTCGTAACAATATATAAAAACACCTTAAATTCCGCCTGTAATTTGCTTAATCAGTAAATAAAACCCGAACTTTATTGTTTTTACACAGCATTTCCTTCAGTAAATGCATGAAAGCTAATAACGCTTGTGAAAGAAACAGGTATGATATAAAGGAGCCAAACCTACGTAAAGTAAGAGAGAAAGAGCAACACATAAACCAAATAAAGCATAAGTTAAGAAACGAAGCAGATTTGTGGATAATATTAAATTTCGTCTGCCGAAAAAGTGTTTGGCAAAATAGAAATACAAAAACTACTTAACAAATTGCTCAACCAACGACAATACTATAACAAAACTGTTAGAATTTATTTTTTATTCCCCTTTGATACGATTTACTTTTCATTTATTTAATTTGGGTTTTCTATAGCCAAATTTGCTAAAAACAGAGCAAAAGCAAATGAAGAAAACAAATAAAAAAACATGAGAACAATAACTCAAAAATAAATGCCAAATAAAATGAACAAACGAAGGATATCGAAACAATAGTAAAAAAACAAAACCAAAACATATAAAGCGTGGGCCATATACAAGTCTAAATTTAAAAATGCAATAAAACGATTTGAAATTTTGCCAAATTTTATTTTTTGTTGTGAAGTACAATTTTTCCGGTTAGAAATGGAATATAATTTCATTCATATGGCTGCCGCAGCCAGGCCCTCAGTACCTCATTCTCATCTTGGCAATGGCATCATGAGTATTAGCCTTCAAATGCTCAATAGTCTCTGATTTGTCGCTTTTCTTTAAGGGCGCCCCACACAAAATTAACCAACGGTGTCACATCGTAGCTTCTTGGCGGCCAATTGACATCACCATTCCAAACGTTTGACGCAATAAATCGGTTGTGGTACTAGATGAGTGGTAAGTTGCACCATCCTGTTGAAACCAAACATCGTTCACACCAGTACCATGAAGAGCGGCTACAAAAAATCGGTTATCATGGTGCGGTATTTGTCTTCATTGACTATAATGGCTACGTCGTCCTCATTTACAAAGAAATACGGTGCCTCCGCTCGACTTGAGTGTTTCCTGAGCCCGAAATACGGCAAGTTTGCTTATTAACGAATCCAATAGGATGAAAAACGTTGCTCAAGCTTACATCGATTCATTACGTTCAGTAGAGAAAATATGCTGAATTTTGTGACAGAATAGAATGACACAAGTATTGCCGGATTCGAAATAACCGATGATACAAATTTAAAACAATAGATGGCCCACCCGATATACGCCGCAACAGAGAAAAGGAAAGAAAAGTGAAACAAGGTTAAGAGGAAGTGCTTCAGAAATATTTTCCTGAAATACCAAAAAAAAAAAAATAAATACAAAACAAGATTTAAAAAAGTTCTGCATTCAAATCAGTTTGTATTTTCAGTTCATGTGTTCTTTTGTTCCTCCTCTTGTTGATTTCCACTTTCTGTTTTACAAATTACATCCCCATTAACAATTATTTATTTTGTTTGCTTATGTATGTAAATGTGTAAGTGTAGGTTAGTGTTAGTTGCCTGGTGTTTTAGTATATGTTTTCGTGTATTTGCCACTTTATTTTGAAGAAAACAAAACTTTTTACAGTCCTTTTATAAAATGTAAAGAGAGAACACAGTCATTGAAATTATGTTCTCTCAAAGTGAGGCACCATATGAAGTGTTTAATGTGTGGTAGTTTGTTTACTACAACTACTACTTTTACTGTGAAACTACACTTCTAATTGTAGCTTTGACGTTAACTTCTCTCTTCGCATGAGTAAATGTTGGTACACCCAAACCTGTTTATACACGGTTTTTTTTACGCGAATTTGAAATAACACGGTTTTTTTTAACAAATTTACCATTTTTTTTTGTCGCTCCTTTTTATACGGATAAAATCGTTTAATAAAATAAAAACTCTGTGTATACTATCGAACTAAATCTGTGCGTTTTTATAAACTTATTCAATTTTATAGGCATATGTAGGCTGCTGCATCAATCCTATGTATATCTCTCCAGTTTGTTTATACACTTACATACATACATATTTGTCTTTTTTTACGCGTTATTTTTTTTCCACGGTATCCACTGGAACGTATGTACCGTGTAAAAAAAGGTTTGGGTGTATATGTGGTCAGTTTCTATGCACGCATTCAAGTAGCAGAAAGCAACCCATCAAACATTTTGATTGTTAAACTAACAATGGATTTTTAGGTGCTTTTGTTTGCCGTAAATAAACTTTAAAATTCTAGGGTATAGCCGGTATACCACAGAATTATTGTTCGTTTAGAACATGTACCTCCCAGATTACTCTATTATTATTTACTATACTGGTCTTTAACTTTAACAGTTTCTTCAAACGTGTATGTACCTTTTTGTGTAAAAAAATTAAACTTCACTGGCAATGTATTAAAAATTTCTTTTTAATGGCATTTATTAGAAAAATTATACATTTTCTTCCTTTTTCCGTGGTTTGTTTCTTTATGAAATTTTTTGAAGTTAATTTTGTGGTTTATGTAACACACATGACTGCAAGTGTTACTTTTGCTTAATTTTCCTCAACAAATTCATTGGAAATGTAGAAAATGCTGAAAAAGAAGAAGCCAGTAGGAAATTTATACGTAAAAAGATCAAGAGCTGTTATGTTGTGCTTGTTAAAAAAAAGAGTATGATTTTGCTTAAGTTTCTTATGAAAATGCACATGATACGAATTTAATATAAACAAAATTTAAGAAAAAATTACGTGCTGTTCTATTAACTTTGAGGGTCAGGAGAAGTGAAACTACCCTAAATTATGTAATGTAATGTATTATTTGTACTGAAATATGTATGTAAATCGAATTTTTTTACTTTGTTTTTTTTTTAATTTTTCTCATATATTTTAGGGATTCCCCGCAACTATATATTTGTCTTTTTTAAGTACATATTTTCTATGAAAAAATTAAAAAAAAACGGTTGTAAGTCGGGGACTACCTGTACATTTTTAAAACCATTATGCACTGTGGAACATTTTTCTACAAAATTCTTATGAATTTTTTTCATTCAATTTCCCTACTGACGTTACTACTGTTATCTACTCTCTCTCTCTCTCTAAGGTTTCACAATCATTATTCTTTCATTAAACTCCCATTGTATTGAGGGGAGTAACTTCCTTAAACACATTTCTTGTGTGCATGTGGTGTGCATTTCAAAAGAATAATATTATGAGAGTTGTCGTTTATATTTTCTATTTCTAATTGTCTTTTTCTTTAGAATATTATTTAAAATCATTTTCAATATTATTTGTTAACTTCACTTTAAACATGAAACTGAAATAAAATACGAAACGTAAACATGACTATAGCATTAAATTAAATTAAAATTGTTTATTTTCAATTACTATTGTGGAATTGTGAAAGTGTAAACGTATAAGAAATAAGGGAGAAAGAGTGCAAGAGAGCAAAAAGTACAACAATTTTGTAATTATTTGTATTAATGCATGCGCATTAATTATAATGAAGGCAGCAGCAGCAAAGCATAAGCATAACAAATGGAAAATAAACAATTAATTAATTCTTTATCAATGGTGCCACTAAAACGTTTTCTCGCGTTATATTTCATACATCGCGTTTTTAAAACCTCGTTTTTTCTCTACTCATAAGCACTCATGAAATTTTTAATATGAGTCAACAATATTATAATTAAACTACTCTGATTTATTCATACTCACTACAATGTTGATTTATAAGTACAGGTTGCAAAAAGTATTCGTACACCGTTGACATCAAATGCATGCCATTCAAAATATGTTTGATTCATAAGCCTACTCATCATAACTTTAGAAAAATACTTATAAGTGAATCGAATCATTCATCAAAATTTACAGTCTTAGTTGTTGTTGCATTTACCAAAATAGACAAAGACAGCAAGCAAAGCAAACGCACAACCTTCTAGTGAGTGTTGTAGTGTTCGCACGCGGATCACTCTTATTTTGTGATTCTTGTAAATGTTGAGTCATGGAAAGTTGAAATTAACAAAATCATACGTGTTGTTAAGTATGAGCACGATGAGTACTTCAAATATGAGTAGAGGTTCCATGATATCAAAATAAGTATGAATGCGTATAAGTATCAGAAATTATGAGAATGATTCGATTCTACTCATTTTTTGAATACTCATTGATGATCTCTGGTTAGCACTAATTCTCTCATTGCTGCGAACAAAAATAGAAATTAGCCTAAAAGTAAAGCAGCAGAATCGTTCCTTATTGTCGCGCTGCCTTTGAAATAATCACCCATGTATTCATTCGTGAGAGATTGCAGTGTTTGCTCCGTTGCGTCTATTGTGTTTATAGAATAATGCTTAAAACCCACCACTTGTAATAATTACATGTAAATGTTTTAAACAAGAGAGCATAAAGTAGTTTATATTTACATACGTCACTCTTTTTGTATTTTTTTATTGTTTGTGGTGATCAATAATATGTTTGAATTACTCTTGAATACTTAGTTATTGAATTGTGTTCGTTTTTCTTGGTTACTCCATTATTTTCTCTAAGTATCTGACTGTGATTTTGCTCATAATTGTAAATATTTTTTAGGCTGCTGGTGTAATTCTGTAGATTGGTTTGTATGGATTGGATAAGGATATTGTATGGAATTATTTTTTTTTACATGAAATATTATTGAAATTTATAAAATTGTGAATTTGCATTATTGTGTGGGTTGTAAATTCGACAAATGGTACTAAAAGTGAAAGGATTTCTTTCTAGACTTGTTTAAGTACCCCGAATTTTATGTCAAAATTTCAAACACAAAAATCATAATTTTTGGAAAATTTCAAAGCGGAGACTAAATACGCAAGAACACTTAGACAACAACAAAGAAATAAATACAATAAGGAACTGCAACAACAAAAGTATTAATATAATAAACAAAAATCAAATTACAATAACAAAACTACATAGAAACAGCATACGTCGCGAAAGAAAGCTTCTAGAAGTTACAATAAGTTTCTAGAAGTTACCAGATTGAAAGTCAATGAAGTAGGGCCGTCTTCTAAATTCATGAGAACAATCAACAGCTGAGAATCTGTCAAGATTTGTGTTTAATAAAGTTTTGCAAGACTTGCACACTAGCACAGTGGTATTCTAACTGCATGAGAACGATCATTATCAATAACAGCAGAGAAATGTTGACACTTCTGCTCACTAATGTTTTACAATCATATTGAATCACTTAACGTCAGTACAACGGTTTTTCACTATTCTCTTCATAACTGGTTTCTATATCTTTGGAAAGTTGTAGTAATATACATATATAACACATTACATTGACTAAATTTTTTTACTAAACGTTTGTCACATAAACACCAACTCTGTGCGGTGTTTATTATTTTATAAGGATATGATTATCATGTACACTGGCATTAAACAGCATTTTGAGGTTTAGGGCCACATCACCTGGGAAAACACTTAAGTATAACCCTGTATAGGGCAGCAGTACAACAGATCGGCTATACCTTTATACAACCGTACAATACAATGCAAGCAAGACAGCAGTTTGGTAAAGTCCTCGCCTGATGTAGATATTATTTCAACTAAAGCAAGCTTCAACTCTCGGGATAGTGTTCAAGTCTAAGGATGAAAAGTCTTATAAAAGTTAGGGTAAGAGGAATGGAGTAAATAAATACAAGAGGAACACAAACCTTTAATATGTTTTTATAAGCGTATGTTAATAATAAATGCTATTTAGGATATTATTTTTGTTTGTTTATTTAAAACATTTTAAAATGAACACGTTATGTTTATTGATATGTAGTTTTTATAATTTCATTTAATATCAAAATAAATCTCTTTTCCTTTGCACACGTGTGTCCTTCTTTATTACTGGTGTTCGAAACTCAACTGAACTGATGTAAACAATGGATCTTTAGTGTTGGAAATGTTGATGTTTGTTGGCGATGTTGGCGATGTTGGTGTTGTTATATTGGGTGACAGTGTTGGTGTTTATGTCCAAATGCAGAATTGGGGTTGTGTAAATATGCTCGATCGTGTGAATATTCTCCCGGACCGGCAATCTGCGAATAACTTTTAATTTCGATCTCTAAACCTACCATAACTTCCGTGTTGCATCTGAAATTAGTCTTTTGGTGAGTATTGATAGTTGTAGGCGTTTTGGGTGAGAATTCGGATATACATATAACGAATGCGTAGGTGTGGAGCTCCTTAATGGAGCTCTTTCAAATTCTCATCCTTGGATTCTTCAGTGTTTGTTGTTGTGGAGATTGACATTTGTTCGGAATGTTGATGTTGGTATATTGGATGACAGTATTGGTGCTGATGATATTGAGATGCAGAATTGGGGTTGTGTTAATATGTACACTCGTGTAAGCAATTAGTCTGTAGGATAGAGAATTTGAAGAAAAAAGAAATTTTAATTAGTTTATTCGTTTAATGGATTAAAAGTTCTTTCTTGTATTAATAAAGCATTAGAATTTGGAGTCAAACCTTGGCTGGATAAACAGTATTTAAACTGGGTGGTATGAGAACCTAGATTATAATCCTGATTAAGAGGGTCGTAATGATCATTTCACTAAGTACTGAAGTTATTGTGTTCAAAAACACTTTTGATTGGAAATGTTTAAGCATAAATTTTATTCTGTGACTATAAGTAATCTCCAAACGGATTATTTACATATTATTAAAGCCAACAACCATACGAAAACAAAATCAATACACATACATACATACTTGGTCATTACTACCCTTCAGTTATGATTACGAGCCCCGTAGTCTAGTAGGTAGTGTGTTGGCTTATTAGACGAACACCCAAGGTTCGGGCCCCAGGGCCAGACATCAAAACAAAATACAAAAAGTATTTCTTCAGCGACTTCCTCTCATCAGATTTCTGGCAAAAACTCTGAGAGTAAATAAAAATTGCCATTAAAAGTTTCTCCAAAATATGTTGTTCGGAGTCGACTTTAAACTGTAGGTCCCGCCACTCTTGTATAAAATTAACACACACAACATAAGTGGTGTGAGAAACTAGGTCGTAATCTTGACTGAAGTATTGTAATGACGAATTATGTATGTATGTATGTATCAGCAATGTTGATAACTTGTTGCCAGCCAAAGCTTACTGCAAAATTAAGATCAAATTCAGCTAGGTGAAGAGCAATTTATCGGTTGGGCCATATCTCGGTTTATTATCTTCACTGAACGTAATGAATCGATTTACACTTCAGCAACCTTGGAGTTTATTGAGCCATCGAGAAACTACACGATGATGTCGAGTTTGCCCAAAAAAATATTCGAAAATGAGGACGGCAAAACCATTGCGGTCAATGGAGACTGCTATCGCACCCTGATAACCGATTTTTTGTACCCGTTCTTCATAGTTTTGATGTGAACGATGTTTGGTTTCAACAGGATGATGCAATTTGCCATACATCTCATGCCACAATCGATGTATTGCTTCAAACGTTTAATGGCCGTTAAATTAGCCGAAATGGTGATGCCAATTGGCCGTCAAGCTGCGAATTGACATCGTTGGTCTATTTTCTGTGGGGAGTAGTTAAAGAAAAGCATTATGCTAACAAACCAGAGAAAATTGAACATTTGAAGGCTATTTCATTTGATATTGGCAATATTTCAAACCGTTTTGGTTTTATTGAATTTTTTAAGGTAAACTTTTAAATTTCCTACCCTATATAAACAGCCCGCTGCTACAATATTAGCAGACTTACAGTCCTATAGTATGGAAGTAATTATGAGAATTTAGAACTCTCAGACCTCTTCAACCATTTCATACAACTTACTTACTTACTTATTTGTTCATTACAAACCTTTATACAACTTAGCTTCTCACACTACCCATGTTGTGTGTGTTAATTATACCCACAGGTGGCAGAACCTACAGCAGACAAAATTGTCTATTGGGTATTCTTTGCCTATTTACGAAAGAGGTTAAAAGATAACATTTCCTATTGCAAGTCTTCGGACATTGTAAATTTTCGAATTAAAAAATATATAACAATGTTATAAAAAAATTTAAATTGAAGATATTCAACTTACACTGTCTGCTGAAGGTAGAGTACAAACAAGTTTTTTCAAATTCCTCTTTGTGTAACGGTTGTTGTGTTGTGTTTGTGTTTAATATTAATAATGTTAATTTGTTCGTAGTCACTTATGATATTTGTAATTGTTTTTGGTTTATTGTTAGTGAACTGTAGTGGAATGTAATTGTTAGTGTATTTTATATTTTTCAATCTTTTAATTTTTGCCATTATGTATTTTGTTGCTATTTGTTTTGAACTTTGATGAACTTTTTATTTTTTTACTTTATTATTATTTACTTATGTATTGTGAGGTAGAATTTGCACAATGAGTTTTATATGGACAGTATAAGTGTCACTGTCTCTTCTTTTTCCTTCAAGAACCAATGAATATACGGGTTATATGCTCGAAGGAGGGTTAGTTTGTGGGTAAGAGGGAGTAGGGTGCATAAACATGAAGGACTCCAGTCATAAAACACCTAGAAAAAAAAGGAAATAAAATTTTATTATTTTTCCCGTATGTATGTAAAACTGTATATATATATGTATGTATATATGGATTTTAACTGCTTCAATTTTTTAAAATAGAAATAAAAATTTTATATACAAATAAATGTTGGTAATTGGTTGTAAAAGTGCTTGTTTTTTACTCTTTAATATCTCCAAGCCCATTTTAATAACATTTTATCAGTTTTAAACATTAGCAATGAATCCTGGGAGAATTAAATCCTGTTTTTATAAGAATGAGCAAAAAACTAAAAATCATTATGCGGTAATGGAGGTGTCAAACGGAAACAGTTTATAAATGATAAATTTCTTAAAGGGTTTCTGTTTAAATAGGTAGAAAGAGTTGAAGCTAAGCTGGACTGGGTGGTGTGAGAAGCTACACATAGCCACAGAAGTATACATACGGATAACAAATTTCAGAAATTTTTGTAACTAATCCGTTTTCGTTGAAAATCTTTGTAATTTTCTGACAACTTTCCTCGATTTTAAGACGGTCTTGCTTAAAAAAATTTCTGAAATTTGTTAACCAATCCGTTTTTTTTGAAAATATTTATAATTGTTTGACATCCTTCTTCGATTTTAAGACGGTCTTTTGCTTTGGTTTAGAAATTTGTGAAATTTGTAAATCGCATGCATACCTTTGTGGGCCTGTGCAGGGCCACAATTCAGTTCAATTTCAGAAATTTTTTAAACAATGCAAAAGACCGTCTTAACATCAAGGAAACTATAAAGATTTTCAACGAAAACAGATTAGTTAAAAAATTTCGGCAATATTTTAACCGTACGTATAATTTAGTAACTGTGTGTAAATTGTAGTCCTGACTAAAAGGATTGTAATAATCATTTAAGTAAGTACTTTATGTGTGTAAAACTTTTTTAATTGGAACGGTTTAAGTAGACATTTTATTACTGTCACTATAACGTATCTACAAACAGATTATTTTTTATTAAGGCCAACAAACATACAAAAACAAAACTAATACACATACATATGTACATACCCTTCAGTTAGGATTACGACCTAGCTTTCCACACCACTTCCGTTGTGTGTGTTAAGTTTTTATACATGAGTGGCGGGGGTGTAGAGAAATATTTTCACACATTTATCAGTTCGACTCATAATAGAATCAAAATCAGTCTACAAGAATATAAGAATAAAACATAAAAAGCAAACGGTATGCAAATCTCTTATTAAAGAAAACATGCTTTCCTTTCTTTCTTTCTCGATTCTAGTTTGAAATATTCCGATTCCATAGAGAAACTCTTCTAAACAGGAGTTTATGAGAAATGAAAGCCATGCTCAATACAACTGGCAAAAAAGTACAAGGAACGGGGGAAGATGAACCCTCTGCTGGATTATGAGGAAGTATGTGGTAATCAAAGGCAGATTAACTTGAGAAGACAGGAACTTCCTTGCCGCTGATGTGGTCAGAATATTTTTTGTGGAGTAAAAAGAGATGTTTATACTCAGAGAAGGCATCTTCTCAGCCCATATGGGAAATTATAATGAAAGAGATTTGTGTCATGCATCAGACTATCTCGGAATAATTGAGGTTAGTAACTGAACCTTTCGCAGAGCAGAGTATACTCGAAGAACACTTGTTTAGAATGAAGATCGTCTCAAACCAGATATAGAGGTTTTGTAATGTAGGAATGCATTATTAGCACACAACTCGTAAAACACTAAGGCATCCCAGAAGTAAACTCCTAAATGCATATCAGGTGCTGGATAGGAAGTTGTTCTTGCTGACATCGAACATTATTCTTCAACCTATCGAAACAATAGTCTTGGAGAATACTCTATATAGATTGAGTGCAGTGCAGTATATTTCACGGTCTTTATGAGTATAACAGTCTAGTATGCCTCACTAGAGTGTCGAGTTTCGAACCTTTGTAACGTTTACCATTTAAGCATTGCGAAACCTATGGATTTAATTCGTTATCATCTTTGTTTGTTTTGCAAACCTCCTTATAATATGCGATTAAAACGTTAATAATTCTGTTCAAAAGTGGCACCTTCAGCTTTCTGACGTAATTTAAAGAATATCTGTCACTAAAAATGTTCGCGGGTATTTCAAGAAACGAGCATGAGCATAATTCCGTACTTAACATTATACCTTAGAGAAGAACTAAAGAAAGTAATTAAAATTTTTTTTATTCTCTGTCTGTTTTTCCTTGCATTTCCTTATTTCTCTTCCTTTTTTTGCTATTGTTTTGTCTTTCCTTTTTCTTAAGCTGTTTACTCTCTGAAAAAAAACGATAAATACAAAAAGCATTAGAATGGCACGTCAAATACCTATGTGGCTTTTTGTTATAAAGCCTACAATAAAAACAAAAGTAAAGAAAAAATATTTCATAAAATAGTTGATATTACTGACAAACTTAATGTTGGTTTTTCAAGAATTCTCTTGTTTTTTCTCTTGGTTGTTTTTTGGTACTCTTTTTAATGTTGAGGTATTATATACATATTGCCCCATATGCCCATTTCTTATTCTCTTTAGTTTTTGTATCTGCCTTCCTAACCTTTATGTTAGCGCAGGTCAATTCAAAAAAATGATTTTCTATCGTATTCTGTTTTTAATTTTAAATTTCGGCATCCTTGAAAAACTTTTTCAAAGTTTAAAGGCTATACACATGCTGGCAGTATTAAAGTTACAAAAAATGAGATGAATGTTTTGGTTTCTATTATACACGCTTTTCAACAAATCAATATATGCAGATTTACACAAATTTTTTTTCCCATGTAAATGTTTTTCTGATGAAAAATTCATTGCCTGCATAATTTAAACAAGGAAAGAGAAAGCCGTAAAATAAATGCTATACTATTGGATGTATTCTTGGCACAATTACAATAATGATTCGAGTTTAAGGGCTTTTCATTTTTTGCAATCATATTTTCCTATAAGTTTTAAATTTTCCATTTTCACATTTTGTAAAAATGTTGTACAAAAAAAATAGAAACGTCAATGAATACACAACATACTAAATAATGAATTTACAAAATAGTTTAAAACAATTCTTTAATAATTTTTACAATAATAGGCAATGTCTAACTTAAAACTCTTGACTGCTATTATTTTGCACGGTACTGTATGTATATCTTATGTACACCACTAAAATATGCGTGTAATAGTTGTTTTTGTTATTCTGTTGCCGCCACGTTTTTGTTTTCCGTTAGAGGTGAAAAAAACCCTGCTATTGTTGTTATTGTTATTCTGTCGACACCATACTTTTATTTTTTTCGTACATTTTGTTTGGCTTTATAAGCGTTCTTTGTATTCATAATTAATACGTTTATAAAATTCTGCATGTTTCTAGGGTTGCATGTGTAAGCAGAGTACATGTGTGATTTAAATAAATGGAGCAAAAGAGAGCAAACAGTTTCAGAGAGTGTACAAAATTGTAAGGCAGTGGTAGTGCTGGTAGTCAAGGTGAAATTGATTTCTTGATTTAAGAAAGAAGTTTTGTTTTTAGTTTGTTTTTGTATTTGTTTATGTAATTAAAAGCAATTTTTGTTATTTTAACCCATGAAATTCATGATCTACTTAAATGTGGGAATTTCTAACGAAAATCTAAAATATATTAAAGTTAAACTTAAACTATCGCAAAATTCATAAGCCGATGATCTTTGTAATTCTGCTACGATGAGGAGAGTGATAACAGTCTGAAGTGGATTATTTAACTTACTAAATTGATCAGGGTTGCCAGGATCGACCTAGCTTCTCACACTAGTTCTATTGTATGTGTTCATTTTATACATGAGTGGTGGGACCTACATTTTAAAGTCGATTTCGAACCACAGAATTTTGAGAAAATGTTCATGGCAATTTTATTTACTCTCAGAGTCTTTTTCCAGAAGGCTGATGAGAGGAAGTCGCCTAAGGAATTTTGTTCATATTTTCGCTTTTTTCGAGATGTCTGGGCTGTAGTTTAAACCACGGCCACACGTCTAATAAGCCAGCACACGACTTACTAGACTACAGCGATTTCACAACATCCTAAAAGAGACATCCTGAAAGAATATCCCCGACATTTTCTTTGGAAAGTCAAACTCTTGGTGGATAGCAATTGACTACTGGAATATAACAAAAAGACGTACTAGGTAACCCATAGTAGAATAGTAAGCCGCAGTAGAATGGTAAGTCACAGTAAAATAGATGTACGTAGAGTAATGAATATTTTGATTAGACCATACTCGCAGGCTGATAATGCAACATAGTAATCATTATTGTTGTTATGATATTCATATTGTCGGCGTTAGTTGGCTTAAGCACGATATCTCGGTGATATACTGTATTGATTAGAAAGACATTAATGTCGACGCCGTAAAGGATGCGTATTGACATAAGTTTCCACGTAATGTGGTATTCATCAAAACAGTGTCTTATTGAACGGTCACAAGAACCAACCATCGAACCAACAATTTATTATTGTATGTTCTAGTTTTTACAAGAAATTCTCTGTATCATACTTGATCTAGAAATCTAAATCAAAAAAATATGTCAATATGACAAGTTATTGACAGGTATGATTATGGTGTTGGTCTTGAGATAACAATTTACGTAGCACAGTGCAATGCACGTGAGATTTATTTTTCAATACCGTGTATTAAACTCCAAGGAATCCAGATGAATAAAATATTGACCAACACTTTGTTATGAAAGTGGTGAAATGGTTTGTCTTTGGTTGGTTCATCATAATTATAAACCATGATTTGCAGTTATGACCCTGATCAGTTTTAATGTCTTTCTCAAATTCTTCTCTTGGAAGTAAGCGCAGAGAAATAGTGAGTAGGGGTATTGAACGTCAACGAATTGATCCTGGCAGCAATCTGAAGATACTAGATGGGTTGTTAATTTGCTAAACTGAATGTGTATGTCTTTCTCAAATTGCATGATATGTGCTCTGTATTCCAGGCAGAGACTTACGCCATTGAAACACCACGAGATATGTACGAGAATTGAATCTCGAAAGTTTAACTGCTGATATCTGCGTAGATAGCATTGCGTTGATCAGTGCTTTTATATCCAAAGAAGCCAAAAGTCATTGTTTGGTATAGCTTTTATGCTTTTTATGCGTGTAAATTTAAGACACTAAATTATTAAGAATATGTCAGGGTGTATGTTTTTTACAAATTATGATTACTGTAGGAGCCATATGGAAAAGGAGGAAGGAGAATCAAATGAATGCTTTCTGTGATATAAGTTCTCAGTACATTAACTGAAAACTGGTTGTTCCAGGAATTCGCTATCAAATTTGATAAGATTTTCTAGGAGAACTGGTTGATGTTTAGAGGGATATAAATGGAACTGCATTAAAAAGTAAAATTTTTAGGACATCAGAATGGACTGTCGACATCCGAGTGAACTTATGAGTTAAACTTCAAAGCGATCTAACCTAACGTATAACTAATGAGTGAAAATCGGGATCATTAGTCGCTGGATTCATTAATTGTCAACATGTTGTGGAGTTCAGAAAAAAAGTACGTCTACTTAGCAATGTATTCTAGTACTTTAAACAGTTACAAAGATTAACGGTATAAAGAATAAGAGTATGCTGTACCAACTTACTGGACGCAGAAATCGAATTTCTTTTAACACACATAGCATTATAAATTCCACGACGCAAAACATTTAAATACGAATTGTGAGGAATCACGATGAATGAATGCATCTGATAAATTATTAAAAGACACGGGTGTTTTCATTTGTAAATATCGTGGGGAGCCAGACTCTTACATACATGTTAGTTTAAAAGAAATCCTTGGTAATCAAGATTATTGAGTACATTTAAAAAAATGGTGAAATCAGGCGAAGGTCGAGCTATCTCAACTACACTAGGGCTTTAGTAATTGATGTGAATATATTCCTTTCAATAGTTTCTGTTAGTATAGATGTCATGCATTCGACATTGAATACTTTCAATTATAAAACCGTGTCCTTTCCAGTTTCATTGTTTGTAACATTTCTTATGTCATTTCATACTAATTGTTTTTTGCTCTGTGGTTGGTATGGTATGGTATGGTATTATTATGTATGCATATTGTATGTGCTTACCATTAATGTTGGCAATATTTCATTTTAAATACCAAAAACTGAAACTGAAAATTTATACATTTTATTTGATGTCTTTGTTGTTGATTAAAATATAAAAACAACAACAGAAAATAATTGTAATTATGCATGGTTATGGTCATAAAAGAATTGCCTAAATTATAAAAAATTTTAAGAGACTGTAAGAGTTATTGATGTAGTCAGGCATGTGCATTTTGGCATTATGCATTATGTAGTGGATAATCCGAATTTGTCAATTCAATGCTTTTCTCAACTTTTTAATCTATCTTTCTGTGCTTAATGACGACATTCAAATTGAATTTGTTCATCCATCCCTATCAAATCCGACTCAGACGAAAAACTAAACCCAGCTAACCAATTAATGCCTTAATTCAGAAAAAGTTAAATGCCTGATATTTTTTTATTCGTTAGTACTGTTATCATCATTATTTTAAACCTTAGAAAAAAGAAAAATTTCAAACAGGGGTTAAAAAATTCAAAAACTTCCTAATTCTGGCTTATGTATCATTTTTGATACATACGACTTTCCTAGAGATTCTTTGGTTTGTGTATGAAATTTTTTTAAGTTTTCAAACCTTTTGTGAAGTTTTATCGTAAATAATACATTATTTATTGTATTTGAGAAGTAATTGAAAGTTAAGGTTGAATTTTCTGTCCTTGATATTGATTGAAGTAGTCGTAGTCTCGTATGTAGCGTGTTAACTTATTAGACGTCAGACCAAGGTTCAAACCACAGGTCAGACATTTTCAAATTTACACCGAAAGGTTGTAATGACCGATTATGTATATATATATATATGTAATATTCCTGCTGCTGAAGACTCTGAAGAAAAATAAAACAGAAGTTCGTCTTATGAACTGACGAAAATATTGGCAGCAACAAACATGATAATCCTTTGTTAATCGCCAAAGATGGTACTACTTGGAACAGAGAACCGTATGCCTTTAGTACATTACTTACTTACTTACTTAATTGGCCATAACAACCCGCTTATCGGATTTCGGCCTGCCGCAACACATCCTTCCAGGCGCCTCTGCTTCGTGCGCGCCTACACCAGTTGGTCACGCCAATCGATGACAGGGCTTCCTCGATTTGGTCCTTCCAACGGATGCAAGGTCGTCCTCTTCGCCGACTTCCGCAGATTCTCGCATCAGATACTCGTTTCGCCGGAGCATCCTCGTCCATTCGAACGACATGGCCGCAGCCGCTGGATATTAATACGCTGTACAACGTCTTTGAGGAGCTCATACAGCTCACTGTTGTATCGGATACGGAAATCATCGTCAACTCGCACTGGACCGAAGATTTTGCGCAGTACTTTTCTCTCAAACACTCTCAAGGCCGCTGCATCTGTGCCTTTAGTACATTGGGAAGAGAAAATATGACCAATTTTTACACAGATTGCTAGCAGCTGTTTCCTGAAATGTTGTAGAGTCTTTCTTACTGCTCTTCTCATATTTATCTCACGTAACAGACAAACATTTGAAAGAAAGTGTTTCGCTCCATGTTTTATTTCATAGATATTACAGATGATAGTATTTCGGTCAACTATGTACGTATGAGATAACAGAATTATTCGCTTTGATAACGTGCTACTCGGAAGTGATGATAAATTTACACCTAATATGCAATTTCGAAAAATTAAAGTCTTTCAGCTTCTAATGATCCCAATAATTTTGTCGCTGTAGATGAGTAATTAATTGAATTTTATGGTCGTTATAAATTTCGTGGTTTACAGGAATTGTATTGACAATTTCGGATTCAAGTACATGCTTACAGCCGTATGTGAGGAAACCTGTATCAGGGAAACCAGAGAGGATTCAAAGAGAGAGCATTGTTATTGACATAATCGATGTTCTATTGTAAACAGAAACTTTCTTACCTCACTCGACTTTGACAACAAATTTTTATTACGAAATATAACAATGGGTTGAACCATCAGGTTTCAGCCAGCTCTCAATTGAGAGTCTTACTGATGCGAGTGACAATAAGCTGTCCCATCAAAACAGTTGGAAACTTATAAATCGCCACAAAACAAATTATTAGCATTTAGAAAAAAATAAACCAACCTCTCAGGAAGTGTTTGATTTTTATGTTAAAAACCATACGGCAATGTACAACATGTCAAAAATTTTTGCGTAAATTTTATAGAAGTGGTAATGAAATGTTAGAATATATAATAGTTTTACAAAAATGAATTAAAATAAATAAAAATATTAAAATTTTGTAACAAAATCTATCAAGAATTGCGAAAATTCTATGTACTACAAGTATGTATCAAAAGTGATACATAAGCTAGAATTATGAAGTGTTTTTAAGACTCGATCTACGATAACCTACTAATATCTATTTTTACAGCCGCTAAATTCAATTTCATAAATCTTAAATGAAAATTATTTTTGTTCCTAAGTAATAAATCTTAAACGTGTGTCTCTTATTTTTCCATATCAATTAAAGCAACAGCGACCAATTAAAACCATTTAGTTATTTAGAAAGCATTACTGTCCTCCAACTATAAATAATCATAAGTAGCAAAGAATTATGGCCACTTTGTCTTTTTTTTTCTACAACAAATTATAACAAATATTGCCATAGGCAAACAAGTAAAAAGCAAATACCAAAATGCCACTTAAATTGTCAGAATACTCTGATTTATAGGAAGCTATCAAGCCGTGGTACCATACAATTTTAAGCTCGTGTGCATATAATTTTCCTACACCATATTTATTTAAGTTGTGGTGTATACAGGAACAACAATCAATTGACCTTAATATTGTGTAAATATTAATTTCGTTAATAGCAAAAAATATATGAAGGAGTCCCAACCCTCTGTACAAACATTACATACCATTCTCCTTTTAGATATAAATCTGAATTGCCGTGTTTCAAAGCAATCAAATAAACCATCTTCTATGGGAAATGGAAAACAAATTCTCTTTAGAGACAGATTAAAAGGAACAAAATTATGAAGAGAAATATGAAATAAATTTTTTACAATAACTGACCAACCAACCACTCTGTACCGACCTAAAAACCACAGACCATAAAATACTGTTACGTTTTAACCTTTTAAAGACGTTTGAAATATGAGCTCGTAGATTGCCAATAAAAGTAAAAATAAATTTGTGTTTAGTTTTAATTTCTTTATTGTTCGCACAATTCTGTGTGCCACTGTTCACAACTTGATATAAACAACAACAATTGCTCTTTGCACTTTTTTGCGTAAATAAAAATTAGCGTAATTTTGCGTAATTAAATTAGTCAATTGTTCTACAGATCTTTATAACGAATATCATTAAACCACGATTACTTTCTTCAAACACACCGCGTCTTCACGCAAGACTGTCTTATCTTTTATTGTCTCCGTTGCCTGCTCTGTCTTGCCTTTTATATCACAGCATAAACAGTCTGAGGAATGTTCTTGAAAGCAAATGACTTCATCTTCTCGAAATCTCTATCTTAATCTTGCTTGTTGTTGTATTTCTGTTTACAGTTATTCTTGTAGTTGTTTTGTTGCTGCTTTTTTATTTACTTGTTTATAATTTTTTTATGCTGGTGTTTTGTTAGTATCTTTTTGTTTACTTCTTTATCATGTAAACAAGTTCATTGTTTTTGTTGCTTTTGTTTACAATTTAAACGATGTGAAAGCAAACCACCACTTCCATTTTCTTAGCAATATACTTAAGAATATCCTGAACATATATCTTTATACAACTTGCAAACTTAAAATGATAATATAAATCAAAATTATTATTGAATTCGATTTCTTGTATAACAATTTGATAAATAATCTAAACGAATGAAGTCGCCGTAATCTAGTATGTAGTGTATGTTGGCATATTTCACGAAAGCCCGAAATTCAAACCCCAGCTGGTACATACCGCACAAAACGAAATATGGAAGAAAATAAAATTATTTCGGCGTCATACTTCCAGTTATCTTATAGTAAAAACTCTGAGAGTAAATAAAATTGCCATGAAAAGTATCTCCAAAAATCTGTCGCTCGGAGACGACTTTAAACTGTAGGTCTCGCTACTCATGGATATAAAATTAACACACACAATAAGGTTGGTGTGAGAAGCTGGACCGTAATCCTGATTGCAGTGCTGTAGTGACCAATTTTGTATGTATAAATGCATCTATAAATCATCCGCTATGTCGATCAACTCCTCACTGTATGCGGTGTTTCAAAATTATGGACTTTTTAATGCTTCAATAGTAAAAACCTCTTTAAGGCGTTGACTACGTCTTTTGTGATGTAAAAACTCCTGTATATTCAAATCTCTAGCAATTTCCTGTATACAAATTATTTCTTTTTTTTACATTTAATGGAATTCATTGAAAAAAATAAACTTTTAAAAGAAAATTTAGTAGACATTATAAACTTTAAGAAAAGAATTAAAACGAGCAGCGAAAGAAAAACCATTAAAAATTAAAAAGTCTGGGCGAATTTTAGACACAAGTTCAATCCAGTATTTTGGCTACTAAATGCCAACATCAAAAAGAATAAATGGTTTTAAAATATCAGTCATAATTTCAAATATTTAAATAAAATAGCAACCAAGAGGCACATTCCCTATTATCTCTGGCCATAACAATTTAATTTTTTTCTTGGGCAATAAACTAGGGTAGAAAGAAAATCTTTGAAAATCTCTGGTGAATAAACAAATTCTGTTTTAAGTGTTCTTTTGCTTATTTCCTTCCGTCCGTCTGTCTGTTTGTTTGTGTGTTGTGTGTCTTCATAAGATTTAAGAGTTTATTAGGAACTGAAATCCTTAAATTAAGGTAATTAGATGGTTTCATTTCTTTTCTTCACAGAAAATGTAGGATTTTCATTAATATCGTTACAACTGTGAGTAAATTTTCTAAAATTTATCTTATCGTATTACAGGCTTCATATCGTATTGTTACGTTTTTACCCTTTTAAAAACGTTTAAAGTATGAGTTCGTAGATTGCAAATAAGGAAAAAGAAATTTGTGTTTAGTTTTAATTGAAATTCTTTATTATTCGCACAATTCAGTGCGCCACTGTTCGTAACTTGATTTGAACAAAAACATTTTGCTTTATTTGTTATTCTTCTTTTCACTCTTCTGCGTAAACACTAAGAATTGTTCGACAGATCTTTACAATGGATATCTTCAAACCACTATTATTCTCTTCACAAGACTGGCTGAATTTTAACTGACTGCGTTGCCTGCTTTGTCTTGCCTTTTATATCGAAGGGTAAACCGTATTGAAGGAGAATGACTCTGCCTTCGCGAAATCTCTGTAAATGTAAAGATGTTGCTTACCTTATTATTTTTTGTGTATTTTGTTTGCGTTTGTCCTTGCAATATTGTTGTTGCTTCTTGTTTACTTATAACCCCTTTTTGATACTGATGTTGTTGCTATACTTTTGTTTATTCGTTGATCATGTAAACAAGTCCATTGTTTTTGTAACTTTTCTTTATTATTTTAAAGTTAAACGATGAAACACCATTTCCATTTTCGTGACAGTATGTTTTATGTTCCACATAATATTCATTGAATAAGGGATTCAAGCGGAACAGGCTCTGGGCATTAAATTTCTTTTACATTTAAAAAAACAATTGACTTGCTTTCCAACATTACTTTCTCCAAATAATGAACAACATATGGACAATAATTTCGGTTTTTTTTTGTGAAATATTCGGTAATAAATTTTAACATTCTCTGCATGACAGCATTTTAAAATTATTGGTACTTTTATGTTTTAATGTTTTAATTTTTGTATAAACATTACGATTTATCGACTTTTAAATGTGAATGAGCATGCGATACACCACAACACAAATACGTCCATACATATATTGTGATTAAAAATTTAATATTTGTCTATAATAATAATTGTTATTTTTTTGAAACAATAAAAAAAATATTGGTTTTGTCCTTCGTTTAAATTTCACACACATGTGCCGACGAATTTATAAAATTTGTGTTCATTATTAACACTTACAAGTGTAGAGAGGGTACATACAATAATAATAGAATATAAAGATTACTTGGGGTCTGAAATAAATCGGAAGAGTTTTGACTTATACGGAGAAAATATTTAATACAGTTTTGATATATTGTTGCCCATGTCCTTTAATGAACGTAAGGTATCTCCCCATATCCATTTTTATCTAAAGTATTGGAACGATTGTTACACAACCAAATTAGTACTTATTTAAATGACCATTAACTGCTCTTTAGCAAATAATCTGGATTTAGAACAGGTCACAGCTGTGTTTCTTCGCTGTTAAGTGTATCTGAGGATATAAGATCCAATATCGATAATGGTGGTATCATACTTTTGGTACTTCTGGACCACTCAATAGCGTTCGACTCTGTAAACCATGATATACTTTGTAAAAAGATATACAACAATTTTTATTTCTCTTCGAGTGCATCATCGCTAATAGAAACCTATCTCTTTGATAGATACCAGTCTGTCTCTGCTGGCGAACCCGTATCTATTCCCATGCCCGTGTCTAAAGGAATACCACAGAGCTCTATTCTTAGACCACTACTATTTACTTTTTACAATTTATATATATATACAAATATATACAAATATATATAAATTGTAAAAAGTACTCAATTGATGACTGTTGTGTCAAATGAGGACCTTGACAAAACGCATTATCGTCAAACGACTTATACCTGAATCCTACGAAGTCAAAAGGCCTGATTATAGCACAACGAAATCAAAATATTGTCGTTGATTACCGATCACTTTAGGAAATAAAAACATTTCAATAGTTGAATCCACAAAAAACCTTGGTATAATTTTTAACAAATCTCTTCAATGGAATACCTACATAAATTCTGTCTCCGGAACAATTTTTTCTATGCTTAGAACGCTATATCCCCTACAACACATTGCACCTTTTAATGTACGTGTGCTTCTTGCGAACACGTACTTAATGCCCAAGTTGTTATATGGCTGCGAAATTTTTGCTTACTCTGATTCAACAAATAAAACTAGATTAATGGTAGCGTATAACGCGATTCTTAGATAATATGTCTACGGCATAAGAAGATATGATGGTACTTCTCAGTTTTCCAGATCATTATATGTTGTTGAATTAATTGATTTAGTTAAAATAAAAGTATTAATTTAACTACACAAAATTATCTACACTCAGGAACCATCTTATTTATTTAATCGTATTCAATTTGCAAGATCGAACAGAGGAAAACAGATCATTCAGTTAATATATCGAACTTTAATATCCTAGTGGCAGTTCTTCTCAAATACAATACGGCTGTGGAATTCGTTAATAATTCACCACAAATCAATGGCAACGCTTTGAAATTTAAAAAAATGTTATTTTCTAAATTTTAAGGCCAAATTATTCGAAAAGCATATAATATTTAGGGTTTATATTCAACCACTTTAAACACACCACACCACCTGCCCGTGGGAAAGCTTCTAATCAAGGCTTATGTAGTAAGTTATAAAAAGTGAATGGATTTAACAGATTAGCCTGAAGTCGCCGTAGTCTAGTAGGTAGTGTGTTGGCTTATTAGACGCAAAAGCCTGGGTTCGAGCCCCAGGCCAGGCATCAAAGACAAAATACAAAAAGTATTTTTTCGGCAACTTCCTCTCAGTAGATTTCTGGCAAAAACTCTGAGAGTAAATAAAAATTGCCATGAAAAGTTTCTCAATAAATAAAAATCTCTCGTTCGGCGTCGACTTTAAACTGTAGGTCCCACCACTCATGTATAAAATTAACACACACAACATAAGTGGTGTGAGAAACTAGGACGTTGTACAATGGGTCAATTCGACCTCCGGTACTGTATTTGTCTTAATTGACAAGTACACGTCCTCTAACCTAACATAACCTAACAGATTAGCCTTCTGTAACTAAAAATGAAACCGTGTACACAAGATACGTACATATACAGAGAAAACCGATTCTAATGTTAGAGCGCCTACATAAATTATCAACATCCATTTCCCTTTTCGAAATACTTACTCACTTAATTGATCATTATAAGCCTTTAGTTAGGATTACAACTTAGCTTCTTGCACCAAATATGGTTCGTGTGTTAATTATATTCACGAGTAGCATGACCTAAAGCGTTGAGCGTTGACTACTAACGTGAGATTTGAGAAAATTTTTAAGGCAACTTTATTCACTCTCAGAGTTTTTGCGATAAGGTTGCTGAAATATTTGTTTATATTTCATTTTGTATGAGATATCTGAGCTCAGATGTCAACCACGGGCTCTCTTACCTAATCTTTAGCAAATGACAGCAATGTTTGTCATTAATATTCTTCTAACGTTAGGATGAGCCCTTTGGAAATCGATCTATAGTAAATTTTCGAATGGGTTCCTATGAAAAGGCTTGATTCAAACCCGCGACAAAGGCAAATCTGTTTATTAAAACACAAGCGCAGCAATAACATTGCCTCATCTATAGTTCTGTGTTGTGTAAATACTAATGAGTCAGTTCCATGACCTAACCTAATACAACTCTCATGTATGGACCAGTGTCTCAAGGTCTAGTTTTAGGCTTCTCGACCGCGTTCATGAGAGGGCTTATGTGCTCATTAGAGCCGGTAGGTTATCCAACTCTTTTGATTGGTCGGATTATCATCGCAATGTGACTTGTGTTTCACTGTTCTATTGCTACTACAACAGATTTTGCTTAAGGGAAATAAAGGAACTTGTTCCCGAGAATCATATATTCGTACGTAACACTTGTCTTTCTAGCAGAGCACATCCGTTTATGATTGATTGGCCCGAGGATCACAGACTCCATTATAGGCAAAGTTCTTTCTTTAGATGGACTATCCGTATTTGGAAATTGCTACCGCTTATAACAAAATTCAAATCTAATACTCGCAAACACTAATCATTCTGTCCTCCTTTCCATAAGCTATTTTCCTGGTTCCAACACAAAGCACTGAGTTGAGTGTCTAAAAAAAATATTAGAGCGTGTCAAGAAGGCTTATTTTAGCTCCCAAACAGCCACACATTAAAATTACCATAATTTAGTCTGTCATAAAATTTAATTACTGCCATATATCAATTAACATGCCTCATATTTAAATAAACCGTGTATTTTCGTGTTTGTTTTTGAAAATAAATTTTAAATAATTTATTAAAAATTTCTACTTTTTGAACAATTTTGTTTTATAGTAATTACAATACCGTAGAATCATTTCTAACCAAATAATTTAACAATGCTATGAAGTGTATGATTCTAATTGTTGTTATTCTTGTGGAAAATGTTTCGAAAACTGATTATTTTTTGTTTTTAAATTGTGTTGGTCACGAGTTTCATTACTAAAAAGTAAAATTTTAGTGTTCCAACAACATTAGGTTTTAGAGAGCCATACAACTTCTGTTTAAATTTGGGAATTTTTTTTCAAATTTTCTTTAATGTTTTACTATGAGACTCCCCTTATATATACTGAATTATTAATTATTATTAAATATTATTATTAAATAATTTTTATTTTACATGTGTATACCCATATAAAATCTAGTTAAAAATTAAATTTCGATAATTTTGCATTTCTAATAAGCGGTTTAAGTTTAGAAATAATTATTTACTACATTACTTACCCAGTAAATAAAATGAAGAAAATTGTGTTTGCCGACTTCAATTGATTTATTAATTAATATAGTCTTTATTTAACAAAAAAAGTTTTTTTTTGTTCTCCTCACCTTAGAATTATTAATTATCATAAAATATGTATCCAAAAGCAAAATTTGTTCAAAGGAAACCACTAATGATTACCCAAATTCATGTTTAAAAATAAATAGTGGGAGTATACTCATGTGTTGACTCTATTTATCACCATAAAACCAAACATATGAATATGTGTACCCTATTTCACTTTTTGTACAGGATTAGCACATAAATCCCTGTTGCGGTAGCCTAAAAAGTAGTGTGTTGACCTATTAGATGCAAGGCAAATCCCTGGTCACACATCTCGAACAAAACGAGATAAACTCTGAGAGTTTCCCGAAGATATATCCTTTGGAGTCGATTTTAAACTACAGGTCCTACGATTTGTCAATAAAATTAACACACACAACATAAACGGTGTAACAAAGTTAGATCGTAATCCTGACAACCCTGACCAATTAAGTTAAGTAATCCACTTAAGAACAACTGACAACTGACTTTTATCACTCTTCTCATAATAGCCGAATTATACAGATCTAGGATCTCTAAGGCCAGTAAGTATAATTGATTTATTAGTGGTACAACAGGCAATGCAATTTGGTACATACACACAGTTACTAAAGTATACATACTGTGAACAAATTTCAGAATTTTTTTAACCGTTTTCGTTGAAAATCTTTATAACTGTCTGACATCTTTCTTCGATTTTAAGACGGTCTTTTACATTGGTTACAAAATTTCTGAAATTGAACTGAATTGTGGCCCTGCACAGGCCCACAAAAGTATACATCCGATTAACAAATTTCACAAATTTTTGAACCAATGCAAATGACCGTCTTAAAATCGAAGAAAGATGTCAGACAATTATAAAGATTTTCAACGAAAACGGATTGGTTAAAAAATTTCTGAAATTTGTTAACCGTACCGTATGTATATTTTTGTGGCTGAGTGTACATAATTGGTCATTACAAACCTTTAGTCAGGATAACGACCGAGTTCCTCACACCACTTATGTTGTGTGCGTTAATTTTTATGCATGAGTGGTGGGACCTACAGTTTAAAGTCGATTCCGAACGACAGATTTTTGAGAAACTTTTCATGGCAATTTTATTTACTATTAGAGTTTTTGCCAGAAATCTGCTGAGAGGAAGTCGCCGAAGAAATATTTTTTATATTTCGTTCAGTTGGAGATGCCTGACCTGGGGTTTGAACCGAGGCCTCTCGTATAGTAAGCCAACGCACTACATACTTGACCACGGCGATTTGGTTCAATGCTATATAAAAACCAGAGTATTCTTAGCGCAAATGATATGCTTACGATTTGGACACCACGTGCTATAATTGCTGTACATAGTAAATATTACGATTGGAGTAGGCCCAGAGAAAGGTGTAGAATAGTTTTAACCTGAGGTTGTACTTCTCTTTGGATTCCTACCTTAACTACCATGCAGGCGAGTGTACCCAAGGTTTTCAGTGCTAGGAATGACCGCACTTAAAAAAAGCCAGTTGTCACTGTATCTTGCAAACAAATCAGAGACATTATTTGTTTCTTGTCAAAGTTAGGATTAGTTGTGCTCTTACAAAGTTAGTATGGATTTTGGGCTGGCAAAGTATAACCGGGTCGCCCGGGTTTTGAGACGCGATTATATGTTAGCAGAGATTGACATACAGAACTCACACTCCCACGTGGAAGGAATGGGTTGCTGAAGCTGTCATCGGTGACGGTCATATAACGATTTTCACTGATGTCTCGAAAATGGAATGTGGAACTGGATCTGGGATTTCTTCCTATAAACTGGTGCTGAACGGGTCATATAGATTATCTAACCAGGCCAGCGTAATTCAGGTGGAGATTTTTGCTATTGAACAAACTACTCGCATGGTGAAACCGGGGACTTACCTTCTTCGAATTTGATCATATGTGTGGACTGCCGAGCAGCAATCAAAGCGCTGGCATCCCTCCTTTTTATACGTCGAACTCTCTACACTGTATATGTCGACACAATACCTTTCTCTACTGCGTTCCGGGCCACTGTGGCATAGAGAGAAACAAAAAAGCAGACAAACTGGCATGGAACAGATCGGAGATGTCTGAAGAGGAGACGATAGAGAGGATATATGCGTTCTTCCAGGAAACTTTTTCCCAGCATAGAAATAGTCGGCATTGAAATGATATTAAATTGCATTGACCTGCTGTTGATATATATGGAACAAGATTTGAGTTACACTATCGAAAATCGGTCTTAATGACCGCACAGGAGTCAAACGGGCCCATTTATGTACAAGAGCAAATTTTGTGAATTCATTACACAGACGATGAAAAACAAGGTATAGAACATCTCCTAAATAGTTGTTCGTTACTTGAGAGCCTGAGGCGACAAAAATGTGATTTGTATTAAATCCACGTATGCATAAAACAATAAAGTATGATTAAGAAAATCTAGCCAAGAGTTATTGATAAATAGCGAAATGATTGGAAACGGTAATGACAACCGTATAAGATTTGAGTGAGCTGGCGATTAAACTTAAGCAAACCAAACCAATTTATTAAATTTAAAATTGTTTTTAATTTTAACTGCTAAAAGAAAGAACAAAAGAATTTAAAAAATAATAATTTTATGGAAATCCCTATTTCTGTTATATAGTTGTATGTAATACAATATCAAAAATTTTTTTTTTCATATTTTGGTTCTCAAATTAATGTATTCTGCTGCCATTACTGTTGAACTGTGTTGCACCCCATTTAATTGTTTTCTATTTGAAACTATCTGACATTATGCCAGTGTTTAGGCTTAAAACTCATGATGTTTTCCTGTTGTGGATCTCCTAACCTTAAGAGATTTTTTGAAACGTGAGTTCACATTATTATATTTTGAAGCATTCAGCTGTGTATTAAACAAGGGAAAACATGTTACTTGGCGGTAGCCAACCATTTAACATCCAATTTTAATTATTTTATTCATACTCGTATATTTTGTAATTTCTTTCTTATCATTTTTTAGTTTATAAAAAATAAATAAAAAATAAAAAAAAATATGTTTTTAAGGAAATGGTTTTTTAAACATTTTTATTTTAAATGTAAAATGTTTGACAGTTAAACAGAAGTGTCAAAACGAATAAAACACAATTGTCAGGAGGAGGAGTAAAAAGGAAACGAAATTGAAGGTATGAAATAAAAGAAAAAAATTGGAAAATAAATTTCTTAAAGCACAACTTAATTCAAACGATATATAAAATTTCTTTGTAAAAATTTTAAATTTTTGACACTTTTTGATACCAAAAATTTTTGTTTTTCCCTAAACCTTTGAAAATAAATTATTTTCTCTTTAAAATATTTTCTTAAGAATTTTAGTACTTAAAGTGTTTTTTTTTTAATAAAACAAAACTTTCTGCCCTGGTAGTCCAGTGGGTAGTGTGTTAGACTATTGACGTGAGGGTCGTGGGTTCGATTCCGCACCGAGCATGTGGTCGAAGTTGCTCAGCTCGTATATAATTAAATATAATTTGTAATTGTGTTGTAATTAATAAATAAATAAATAAAACATAATTTTCCCATAAACACGACTATTTTTTGTGATCTTTTTGTTTTGTTGCGTAGAATTTAAAAACTATTTTTACAATTTGTTTGTGGTTAAGCACATAATATGTCTGTGTATCTCTGGAGAAGACATAATGAAATCGATACGATTTTGAATTACGGAACGAAAAAGAACAACAAAGTCTGTGAAAACCACATTTTTAAACAAATTTTTTTACACTGTGTAAAGATGGACATAGTATATGAAAAAAGGCAGGAAAATGTTATATCGGTGAATAGCTGCAAAGAATCCTATAGCCGGTAATATTAACAGCATCAGACAACCTTTACTACTTTCTCGAAAGATGATATATTAGGACTCTTTTTTTATTCTATGAACAATTACAGAATTGGTCATTACAATCCTTCAATGTGGATTACAAACCTAGCTTTTCACACCACTTATGTTGTGTGTGTTAATTTTATACACGAGAGGCGGGACCTACAGTTTAAAGTCGATTCCGAAAGACAGATTTTTGAGAAACTTTACATGGCAATTTTTATTTACTCTTAGAATTTTTGCCAGAAATCTGCTGAGAAATATTTTTTGCATTTTGTTTTTATGTTTAGCCTGGTGCTCGAACCTTGGCTTTTACGTCTAATAAGACAACACACTACTTACTAGACTACGGCGGCTTCAAACACAATATGTAATAAAAAGTAATATATATAATATTTTAGAGGGTATGGGAAACAAGTTTAACACAAAATTTTTCAGTAGTTGATGGCATCTTTCTCCGTAACAGCCTTTGGACCCAACCAGTAGACTCTATGATTTTAAGGAATGCTTTGCACCGAAAGTAAGTAAAAAAATTTGACTATTATGTGGCATACGGATGGATTAAGAACGACAGGAGTAGGAGTTTTTGGACGCAGTTTTTGGACGTTTCCAAGCGAAAGGTTTTCTTAAATTGTATTGAGGGTACAAAGGGTGGGACATAAAATTTGACAGTCATGTCATCATCTGAGCGCTCCGCTCTTCGATGTTAACTGGAAAATAGTACGGTACTGTCTGAGAAAGCTGAATCAGCTAGGTAGTGCAAGTAGGTTTACCCTCTCCTGGGTTGCAGGTCATGTGACAAAAGTCGGCAATGGAAATGTTTTTTGCAATTAATAAATATAAATTAAAACAATACAATTTTCATTTCTCTATGCGATAAACATGAAAACCATTCAAAATTAGATCAAATCCAATAATGTAATCAAACATTTCAATTGGAAAACTTAATCATCTTGAGAAGTAAATGCGTGTATGCTTTCAAAAATTAAAACTCTTTCTCAATTTATTAACTTATTTTATTTATTCTAGCAATCAATATGTGAGTACTTTAACCATAATTGACCCACTTTTGCAACAATGTCACATATTTAAATATTTGCATATAAAAGGTTCAGTTATTTCAATTTAATTTAAAATTTTATTCATAGTTTATGGTTTCTTAGCAATGTTTATTAAAATCAAATGATATGTTTTTAATTTTAGTTTTAAACAAAAACTTTAAACATTCAAAACCCGAAGTAATTCAATTTAAAAGTTTTCATAACTACAAAGCTTTTGCCATGATTTCATGTTCCTAATGTTGATGACTTAATAAACATGTTGCTTGGCCATAAATGTTAAATTAAAACGTACCAAGTGTGTCACTGTTAAAAAGCTGGTATAATTTTAAATATCACGTAAGCATGTAAGAAACTAAAAGAACATGTTGATTTTCCATAAATGTTAAATTATAATCTACTAAATGTGTTACTGTTAATAGTTGGTATAAATTTAAACATCACGTAAGCAATTAAGAAACATTACAAAATCATGTTGCTAATGTTGATGACTAAAAGAACATGCTGCTTGTCCTTAAATATTAAATTAAAATGTACAAAGTGTATCAACGTTAATATAATGTTGAAATAATTTTAAATATAAATACTTGTTGATGTTCAGCGCTATGCTGTTAAATGTTAGAAAGGGGATATTAATTATACATCGGTATGTTGCTCCTCTAAATGTTAATTTGGACTGCAATATGTTGCTTAATGATTATTTTAAAGAATTAGGCATTATTTTAAATTTTGTTTCAACAAGTTAATGTCCAACAAGGTAATATTCAACTTTCTTACATTTGCCTTCACACTGTCATACTAAAAAGGTGGATATTTTGTATAACAACATGATGTTTCGGAAAATGTTAAATAACTTGATGCATTAATTGTTTACTTTAAAACCTGTTATTTAACATTATTTTATACAACAAAGCATTGTATATTTTGAATGATACATGTTTCTATGCACTAATAATGTTACAATATACAATTACAAATTTAAATATTTGATAAAATTAATAATAATAAATTAATACCAAATGAAAATTAATGAAAGCCTAACAAATAATTAATTTGAAGAATTGATCACTGCCAAAGTAGACCAAATTAGTGTGTGAGAAAAATTCCGTTGTAAAATCATGTTAACAACGACCGCAATACTACAACCTTTACATACACTTATGGTACACATATTTAGTATTAATATACCAACATGAAGTCTTGATGTAGCACAAAACGGAGAGTCCCTAAGACACTTAATGGCGAATATACCAAGTGTGTCAATGTTAAATTGTTGATAAATTTTAAATATCACGTAAGCATTTAAGAAACATTACATAATCATGTTCCTAATGTTGATGACCAATAGAACATGTTGGTCGTACAAAGCGTATCAATGTTAATATAATGTTGATATAAATTTAAACATTAGAACAACATGTTGATTTATAACTTGCTTCCATTAAAGGCTGCGCTGTTAAATGTTGAAAAGGGCATATTGTATGCATTTTGTTCCTTCTCTAAACGTTAATTTTTCCTGCAATATGTTGCTTTAATGATTAATTTAAGACATTTGGCATTATTTTAAAATTTGTTTCAACAAGTTAATATTCAACTTTCTTACATTTGCCGCCACACTGTAATATTAAAAGGGAGGTATAGTGCTAAGTACTGGACATTTTGTAAAACAACATGTTGTTTCAGAAAATTATAAATAACATGATGCATCATTTGTTTACTTTAAAAACTCCTATTTAACATTATTTTATACAACAAAACATTGTACATTTTGAAAGATACAAGTTTCAATTCACTAATAATGTATATAAACTTTAATGTAAATCAACTTTAGTTTTAAACAAAAACTTTAAACATTCAAAACCCGAAGTAATTCAATTTAAAAGTTTTCATAACTACAAAGCTTTTGCCAGGAAATTGTAATCCTTGTGGGAATGTTGTGCTTAACTACTACAAACTTTACAAACAATTTCTACCATTTTACTTTAAATGTAAATAAACAAAGAAACATTAGTAAATCATGTTCCTAATGTTTATGACTAAGTGAACATGTTGCATGTCCATAAATGTTAAATTAAAACGTTGCAAGTGTCTCAATGTTAAATTGTTGATATAATTTTAAGTATCACGTAGGCATGTAAAGCATATTACACAATCATGTTCCTAATGTTGATGACTAAAACAACATGTTGCTTGTCCATAAATGTTAAATTAAAATTTACAGAGTTTGTCAATGTTAATACAATCTTGACATAATTTAAAATATATAACAACATGTTGATGTTCAACTTGCTTGCATTAAACGCTGAGCTGTTAAATGTTGAAAAGGGGATATTAATGGGCATATTGTATGCATTATGATACTCCTCTAAATGTTAATTTGGCCTGCAATATGTTGCTTAATGATTATTTTAAAGTATTAGGCATTATTTTAAATTTAGTTTCAACATGTTAATATACAACTTTCTTACATTTGCCTCCACACTGTCGTACTGAAAAGGAGGTATAATGCTTAGTAGTGGATATTTTGTTTAACATGTTGTTGTGGAAAATGTTAAATAACATTAATAGCATTAACATGCTACTTCGGAAAATATTAAATAACATTAATAGCATTAACATGCTATTTAGCTTTTCCTAAGCAACAGTTTCTATACAAAATATCCACTACTTAGTATTATACCTCCGTTTAAGTATGACAGTGTTGAAACAAATGTAAGAAAGTTGTAACATGTTGAAACAAAATTTAAAATAATGCCTAAAGCCTAAAAAATCATTTAAGCAACATATTGCAGGCCAAATTAACATTTAGAAGAGGAACATAATGCATACAACATACTCATGTGTAATTAGTATCCCCTTTTTAACATTTAACAGCATAGCGTATAATGAAAACAATTTAAACATCAACATGTTGTATTGATATTTAAAATTATTTCAACATTATGTTAGCATTGACACACTCGTAAATTTTAATTTAACATTTTTGGACAAGAAGCATGTTCATTTAGTCATAAACATTATGAACATGATTGTAACGTCCACCCTCAATCAATACATGCTGCAATAGAAATATTGTGGGATTACAAAACAAAAAATATGACAGTAGAGTTTTATAAGGGTGATCTGTCGGTTCACGCCGCCCTAGTCTAGTAGGTGGTATGTTGGACGTGAGGCCACGGTTCAAATCCCAAGACAGACACCTCCAGCAAAACGAAGTATGAAAAAATATTTTCGGAATCGAATTAAAACTGCAGATCCCGACACTCATGTATAAAATGAACACACACAACATAAATGGTATGAAAAGACAACTCGTAATCCTTACTGAAAGGTTGTAGTGACTAATTATATACATATATATGTGTGGATGAATGTAGTCTGTCTATTTCGAAAATTTTTAGAAGCAACAGCTTACAAAACATGGTAACAAGACAATCGTTCAAACCATAAACAAAAGACTTTCCGCATCAGTTCTATAGACTGGTTTCAGTTCAGAAACTACTACCTAAACTATGTAAGCAGTCTCAAAACAATCGTAGAACAAACAGTTGAATGGGCTTCACCGATTTTACAAAAGTCTTCAGCATTCTTTATCACTCGGTGACATGGCTTGCTTTGGAATTTAAAAGTGGATTTCCGAAACTAATCCAACTGATGAAGGCTTTACTGCTGAAATATCACATGTGCTGTCTTATACCGAAATTGGCAGATGAGCCAACCGAAAATCAGTTGAAGTTGATATAAAAAACTTAAATAGAAACGGAATTGAACATACAAGAAGGAATCTAGAAGAAACTCCAGAAACTCCATTGAGGGCAAACCAAAGGCTGTTCGAGTATTAATCAGCTAAACAAAATTTTAGTAAATATAAATATATTGTTACAAAAATGAAATAATCTGGATACTTGTGTTTTAATTTTATACCGTTTAACACTAAAATTATAAACAAAAGCTACAAAAAAAAAACAATGAACTTGTTTACAAATATCAACAAACACCAGCATAAAAAGGATGGTAAACAAAAATATACAAACAAACACCAGCATAAAAAATGGTAAGCAAATAAACAAAAATACAACAACAAACACTACAAGAATAAATGTAAATGTAATGAAACAGCGATGTTTACATTTAGAGAGACCTCGAGGAGGCGAGGCCACGAAAATTCGCCTTGAAGAACATTCATCAGACTGTTTACTCTGCCATACAAAGGCAAGGCAAAGCAGGCGAGTGAGTCAGCAAAATTTGAGTCAGTCTTGTGTGAAGACGCGGGGTGTTTGAAAAGAGTAATCGTAGTTTGAAGATCGCCTTTACAAAGATTTGTCGAACAATTGTCTAGAAATTGTTATTGTTTATGCAAAAGGTGTAAAGAGAGGAATAATAACAAAGAAATTTTTGTTGTTTACCTCTGGTTGTGAACAGTGGCACACAGAATTGTGGGAATAATAAAGAATTTTAATTAAAATTAAACCCAGATTTATTCTTATTTTATTTGCAATCTACGAGCTCATATTTTAAACGTTTTTAAGAAGTAAAAACGTAGCAATGTTGTTGCGGCCCGTTACTTCTTGGAGGAGTAATATGATCAAATATATAATAACGGCTATTTAACTATGTATCTCTCACTAGGTAAGAGTTTTAAATTCATATTCAGTTCGGAAGCAAATCCTTGACATTTCAGTTCATCCAGACTTTTAAGTAACAAGTTTCATAAGGAATCTTTTATTTCATCTTATGAGTTCCACATTATTTGTATTCATTCAACAATTACAAACAATGTTGAAATGTGTTGTTATGGTATAAGTTTGGTTCATATTTAAAAGAAAGTTGTTTATAAACTTATTTACACCATTGACTGGTGGATTCTATGTTTTATAGTAAAAAATTCGAATCAACAAATTAAATTCCCAGTTATAAGACCTAATAAAATTATTATTTTGGATTGTGTTGTTTTGTCCAAATTTAAAGGCAACTTGTATAGAAGCAAATATACTGAAATGAAAACTGGATTCTATATTTTTATGGTAGAATTCGAAGCAACAAGTTATATTCCATAGCATTGAAATGAGTAAAATTATTTTAATTCCACCATCTTCAATTCACCATTTTTAATGTTTATGGGCGGAAATGTTGTAGTGTTACGCCAACAGCAACATGTTGATATACCCATAATGAGAAAGCAACATGTCTATTCATTATTCGGATGTTAAGTGTGTATACACTACACTATATTTACATATGGATTCTATGTTTTGTGTACTACAACGTGATCAAAATGTTGACGCAACATAGGAGGAATTAAATATTTTGATGCAAGACATTGACAGCAAATGCAAGTTATTGAAAATGGCAATATATTTCAAAAATTTTAACACTAATTCATTAAAACTTCTTATGATTATTTTCAAATTGTTATGAAGCCGTCACACTGATGATGCCGTGTAGCCTTAAATCACTGCAATTTTGAGTTGAAACCTATACTTTTTCGTTAACTTACAAGGGCACATTTAATCAGTGCGTATACCACTTGGGATACGGGAAATGCTTTTCAGAAATATTTATTACCTATGGATTCATCGAATCAAGCTAACAATGGTAATGACTTAGAAACTAGTAATATATTTACGGGCAGTCAAACTTGTCGGAATGAAAGAATTACAAACTATTTCAATCAAACTTTCTTTTTAAAGCTGTTTGATGAACTTTTTGAAGGTTTTAAACATGGATTGAAAGCGGGTTAAATCGGAATATTTTGATTAATTACCGTACAAGACTAATTTGTTTTAATTAATAGGGTATTCGAGCTAAAACATCAAGTATAATATAAGTAAAGTTTTATTTTCTGGTAAGAAAGTACTCTACCGAAGGAAAGTGATCGAGGAAAACATTTAGTATATCATTACCATGAGTACAACCATACCTGTTAAGTAATGATTAGTAATTTGATTATTTTTTTTTTTGAAAGGTGAAATAATGATTACAATTACGATTATTTTTGGTTAAAATAGTTAATAATTGATTACGATTACAAAATAATCAAAAAATAATCAGGATTACTGGCGATTAGTCTAGTAATCAAAAAGAATCAAAAGTAATCCAAAAGTAATCAAATAATTTTCAAAAATTAATTTCAATTCTTTTTGAATATTTGAAAATAATCAAAAATAATTATTGAAAACAATTTGATTACTTTTCGATTACTTTTGAATATTTGAAAATAGTCAAAATGAATTATTTAAAACAATTTGATTATTTTTTAGACTACTTTTGATTCTTTTTGATTGTTAGATTAATCGCCAGTAATCCTGATTATTTTTTGATTCTTGGGTAATCGTAATCAATTAGTAATTCAAAAAAATTGTTCATAGAATTATATAATCATTACGATTCCTTTTAAAAAGTAATGTAATTGATTACTAATCGTAATCGAAAATTAACAGGTATGAGTACAACTGCATAGTTTTTGTCATAAAGATCATAAGAAATCAATGAGCGTAACTACATTAACATGGTTCTGAATTTTCGGCTCTTGATCATTATTTCGAAATATTTCTAACCGTTGATTTTTTCGTAGTGTGTGTGATGTGTGTAATAGCACGTTCACACGACACAATTATTCGTCATTCACGCTCTCATTCGTCATTCAACCCCCAGTTACGAACTGAATGACATGTTTCGCCATACAAAATTTTAGCTGCGAATCACACAAGCTGTACGGCATTCAGTTTGAATGACCTTATGAATGACGAACGAATGACTGTCATCTCTAATTTCTATCGATTATTTATGTATCAAAATCAGCTGTCAAAACAAAACAAAATAAAGAAAAACAGTTTAGCATTAAATAAATAAATTAAAAGAAATAAAAAATCTTATTATTTGTGAATTTTGTGGAAGTATTTAAAAAAATATAAGATAATGGATGAAAAAAAGAAAATTATAAAAAAATTATAATGTCCCGAAGATTATTGGCTACATTAAAGATTGTAGAGTAAACAACATTGTGCACCGTGGCATTACTCGATCTGTTCGAGCTGTTCTTACGGACGCCACGCAGCTCTACCAACCTTTCAGCTCATACCTCTAATAACGCCCGCTCACTGCCCTGGTCCCACCTGCTGGCACTTTTTCTTTTTTCTAATATTGAAAATAATAATTAAATAATATTTGCTTATTATTGCTACAATTTTATATTTTTCTTACCTTTTTTTCTATTGCCAAATTAAAAATTTAAAAGTCCCAACAAACAAATAAAATAAAGAAAAAACAAAACGTAAACAAGAAAAAAACAAGAAGAAGAAATAAATAACTTTCAAACTGAATGACGAACATGTCGTGGAAACGGGTGAATTGGCTATTGTATTTCAGTGCCCGAATTAAGTGATTCAACTGTCCGTGTGAACATGGTATAAGAATACCATACAAATTGTGTTTTGAAACTAATTTCATTTGTTTGTTAATTTGTACGTTGGCATTTGCATCATACTTTATTTACACAAAATAATCAGTCTGTCAAATTTGAAGTAAATGAACCTTTACTTCTGGTAGGGAAGGTCAGAGCATATTTACTTTTGTGCGTTGTAGCGATGGAAATTATTTATTTTTTAATTGTACTTAATTTTATTGAAACACTTTTTTTGGCCTTACCATAAGGCTAAACTATAATTAAGGTGTTAAGAGTAGCGTGTATAGGAACAATATGAAGTGGACAGAAAAGGATACAATGATACATTGCAGCCGATAGATTGCTGTAAAGTAGATCAAATAGTCAAAAATCTTTCTAATAGGAACTTTACAAAACAATTGTGATGTTATCACCTTAAAAAACATCAAAATTTAGGAGCAAAATTCATGCAGTCAGTGGATTCCATCAATTGTTTAATGTTATTGTTATGTATTTACCTTTTAAAAACATTTAAAGCTCGTAGATTGCAAATAAAATAAATTTAAATAATTAAATTCTTTATTATTCGTACATTTCGGTGTGCCACTGTTAACAACTTGATGTAAACAACAACAATTGCTTTTCTTTGTTATTTCTCAGTTTATACCCTTCGCATAAACAACAACAATAGCCTTTTTTGTTCTTCCTCCTTTTATACCCTTTGCATAAACAATAACTATTCCTGGACAATTATTCGACAGATCTTTGTAACGGAGACCTTCAAGCGCACCGCGTCTTCACATAAGACTGAGTAAATTCCACTAATTCAGTCGTCTGCCTTGCCATACCTTTTATAGGGCAAAGTAAACAGTGTGATGAATGTTCTTGAAGGCGAACGTTCATGATTGCGCCTTCTCGAAATCTCATCGTTGTTTACATCTTTTATTGTAGTGTTGTTGATATATTTTTGTTTACTTGTTTACTTGTCGTCGTAGTCTAGTAGGTAGTGTGTTGGCTTATTAGACATACAGCAGGGTTCCAGCCCCAGGCCAGACATCAAAACAAAATACAAAAAGTATTTCTTCGGCGACTTCCACTCAGCAGATTTCTAACAAAAACTCTGAGAGTAAATAAAATTGCCATGAAAAGTTTCTCAAAAATATGTCGTTCGGAGTCGACTTTAAACTGTAGGTCCCAACACTCATGTGTAAAATTAACATGGTGTGAGAAACTAGGTCGTAATCCTGACTGAAGGCTTGTAATGACCAATTATGTATGTTATGTATGTTTACCATTTTTTATGCTGGTGTTTATTGCGCAGTGCGATAATTTGTAAACAGGTTTGTTTACTGCATCGTTTTGGTTTTGTAGCTTTTGCTTAAAATTTTAATGTTAAGCGATGTAAAAGCGAAACACCAATATCTAAATTTTTTATTTTCGTAACAATATTAATAATAGTAAAAAGCCCGATATACTTATAAACACACATAATTTATAACACATAATATATGACGCTATTCATCACAAAAGGTTTCGGAAATAGACAACATAAGTCCAGAGCTGTAAAAACATTATGTGTGTGTAAAACTTGATAGGACGTGTTCTTACGATTGATCTGATTGATTAGCAACAACTCCTTGCATGGTCTTAATCGATTGCGAAAATGGTTTTGATACTTTTTGATTGTGTTAAAATTTTCAGGATAGTAACTAACAGTTTTGGTCCAGTAACCGTGGCTATTATTGGCTAGGAATTCACAAATTGCCTGGAAGTTTGAATAAATATAGAGCCAGCAATGACCAAAACTTTGAAACAAATGTTTTTTACTTTCCGATTAAAAATTTTTGAATTTTTTTACAAAAAAACTAACTTCATACTGGTACACCTGGAAATTTTTATACTGTTACCTGTTGCTATGTATTAGGAAATGCATACAGTGCTATACGAATTTGATGTGAAAATGATTTTATTTTCCTGCATTTCCTTTCAGGTAATTTTCTTTAATTTTTCTCTCCTGTGTAGATAACATGTTGACGCGGTAAAAAATAAAAAAGATGGAGAAAAGTTATCATGATGCGTTTGATTTTCTACAAGCATAAGGCTGCGGCAATTAAAATTAGGTTACAAGAGCTTGCTCTTCGTTTCAACGGAGCCGCCAATAAAAAAAATTAAGGGAGAGGGAACAAAAATTTAAATCAAATGATTAGCTTCTAACAAGTGTGAGTATCAGTATACATACATGTTTAATTTATGATGGGTTTTGCTTTTTTTCTGTTCTAATACGCTTTCGCTTCTGTTAAAAATAAAAGAACTGAGGATATACAATATGATTATAAAGTTTTTGTTATTGGTGTTTTTATTTATTTTTTGCCCATAAATTGATTCCATTTTTTTTTGTTGTGCATGTATGTGTAAACATTTTTCGTTTGCGTTTGTTCCACATTCTGTTTTTCTTCTCTTTTCTTTTGGAATTTTTCTGTTATTTCGTTCCCTACTGTAACTCAATATGTATGTGACTTTGTTTCTCTCCACAGCTATGCTGTAAATCATTGTCTATACAGCACTCACATATTATACCATATGCCATTGCATTAACTCTCCCTAGCTCTCTTATAGACACGAATACATGGGCAATAAATGTTTTCTTTCCGTTCATAAAGTGTAAATAAATTGTTTATGGTTCAACGGGTATGATGCGGTATTTGATTTGGAGTCTCTACTTGCTCATTCCATTCAGTGCTTACCAAACACGGTTTACTTGCTCTCCGTGAGGTTGATATTGATATTGTTAAAATGACTAGGCTGTTGATGTAGTCATGTAGCCATGTTTTCAAATTCCAACAAAGTAGGAAAAACGTTTATGAAATAAAGCTCGTCAATAGTGGTTGCGTATGATTGTTTTATCAGCAAATCGTAGGTTTGATGTTGTAAATCATTTAAAACTATTTTTTTAAATTTATTATGACTTTTTTTTTTTTATAAATAATGCATCTCCAATAAAACAAAATATGAAAAAAATATTTTTTCGGCGTTTTCCTTCTCAGCAGATTTCTTAGCAAAAACTCTGAGAGTAAATCAAATCGGCATGAAAAAGTTTCTCAAAAATCTGTCGTTTGTAATCGACTTTAAACTGTAGGTCCCGCCACTCATGTATAAAATTAACACACACAATATAGGTGGCGTGAAAAGCTAAGTTGTAATCCTGTATGTATGTATTGTTACGAAAATGGAAAAACCTAGATACCGGTATCTTGCTTTGTACATTGTCTAACATTAAAATTATAAACAAAAGCTACAAAAGCAAAAAACAATGAACTTGTTTACACTGCGTAAAATAAAACAAACACCAGCATTAAAAATTATGATAAACAATTAAACAAAAATATAGCAAAAAAAAACCAGCATTAGAAAATGTGAAAACAAGTAAACAAAAGTACTACAACAAACACCTCAAGAATAAATGCAAACAAAATACACAAATAACAGTAATGAAACAACGATGTTTACATTTATAGAGATCTCGCGAACCCGAAGCCACGAACATTCTCCTTCAAGAACATTAATCGGACTGTTTACGTTGCCATATAAAGGGCAAGGCAAAGCAGGCAACGGAGTCAGTAAAAGTTCAGTCAGTCTTGTGTGAAGACCCGGTGTGTTTGAAGAGAGTAATCGTGGTTTGAAGATCTACGTTACAAACATCAGTCGAATAATGCTGTAGTTACCCACACATAACGTAACGTACAGTAGCGAACGTTCACTTTTTAGCATATGGAGAACAATGTAAACGATTACCGAAACGTTCTCTCTCGTTAGCAAAACGGAACGATCTGTATAAAACAGAATTCTCCCACGTTTTTACGTGACATTTGAATTTGAGCAGTGTTGCCACGAAAAAAAAAATATTGTAACCAACATTTGCGAAAAAATCACCCAATAAAGAATAATATAACCAAAATTAAATTCGCAGTTTTTTTATTATATTTTTTTAAATTTAAATTATAATTGAGAAAAAAAGAAACAAAAATAAAAAAATAAAATTATAGTCTTAATAATTAATTAATTTTAGCAAACAAAACAAAAGCTATTTTTATAATAACCAAATCCGGAAAAATCTACACATTGAACAAAAACGGCAACACTGATAATGAGCCTGTATACCAATTTCTTTGCATTGTGTTGTGTTCGTTTGTGTGTTGCTTTGTATTCTGTTTCATTTTTATTTACATTCTTCGTTGACATATGTCCCGTTTTGAACGTTTCTATAACTACACAAACGTTTTTAAGTCTACGTACGTTACGATTTTACGTTTCTTACGCTTGGGTAACCAGGTCATAATTGTCTAGTAAGTGTTATTGTTTATGCAAAAGAGTGCAAAGGGAAATGACAAACAAAGCAATTGTTGTTGCTTACATCAAGTTGTGAACAGTGTATTGTGCGAACAATGAAGAATTTAATTAAAACTAAACACAAATTTATTTTTATATTATTTGAATCTACGATTTTAAATATTTTTAAATGCTAAAATCGTAACAGTATCTTACCCCAGCGGATAAGGAGAGTATAACGTGTTTGAGTCTCGCCACCATGTATCGACCGCTCCACGTCAATGAAAGTCTATTCGACAATGCTTTCTCAATGTTCCCTAAGAGGTTCGTAAGGTCCTTAGATTTTTCGAAACACTTGTGACGACTACGCTCATATATTGATGGCACAATATACGAATTTTTCTTTGCTTGTTTGTCTATTACCTGGAAACGAGTGTCCGTGAAATCAACTACTTTTGTTTGAAGGATGAATTCAATACTGAGGTCAACAAATTAAATGTTTTACTGCTTTTCCGCACTACATTTTCGATGGGAAGGACAGAAATTCAAATGTCTTCATTCTCTTTTAGACATTACCTTGTAATAATAACTAAGAGTTGAGTTTAGTGGTGTATCGCCGTACTCCTCTGTAAATCATTGCATTGCCTTCTGATTATTTTTCGAAAAAGTCTTTCATTCTATTGCTTTTTGTCATTTTAAAGAGTATTTTTTTGTTGGCTTTAAAGTCTGTATTAAAGCATCTTTAATTTTTCTTTTTTAGTTGCTGTTGCTTTATCATCGCATTAAATATTTAATTTAACGATAATCATTTATTTTCTATGGTAGTCATTGTCTCAGCTTATAACACTTTTTCTCTTTACACAACCCGCAGCAACAGAAGCTATATTACCAGCATATTGGCGTTGGTTATATCACCTTGAAATGGTTTAATTCAGTTAATTTATCTTAATCCCAAAGAATGCTATTTATTTGCCTTCTTTTTATCATTAACGAACGGAAGCTTACGGTCAGCGTAATAAAATAAAAGAGTTTCTCTTTGGAAGCAGACTGCTTTTATATTTATATTTCGTCTGTTTATTATCAGATTTAGGGCCATTATTACAATTTGCCGTTAACTAAAAGAAGGATTTTAACTGGCAGATAAATTGTTTTTCATTATTATAAGTGGATAATAAGGTAGAATTGAGCGTTAAGATAAAGGGAGAATAATCCTACTGGTAACTTTAAGTTTATATCTGAACTTTCCATATTATTATTATTTTCAATATGGCAACTTCAAATATAAACCAAGTGAGTAAATACAAAAAAAGAAGTCCGTCGTCACTACTGCGTTTAAAAAAACTGGTATAATTGAGCAATGTTATCGACATTGCTCCGGCATTGCTATATTTTAAAGAAAATAAGTTAAAGGTGACTATAAAGCTCACTTTAGCTAAAGTTACCTTTAACTAAACCCAACTTTATCGGGAAGCTGTAATATTGGCTATTAATTCAATAAAAATTAATATCGATTCAGTCTGACAATGAGACAGCCTACACTACAAAAAATTTTTGGAACAAATTGTTGTATTGTATAGGTTAGCATCAGCGATGCAATGGTATAGGGTGGGCTATTTATGGTTTCAAATATGAACCATCGGTTATTTATAATCTTGTAATACATGTGTCATTCTATTCTGTCACAGAATTCAATATATTATATCCACTTAACGTAATTAATCGATTTACGCTTGATGTACGTTGGGATTTATTCTGCCAACCAGAAACTACACAATCATGGCGATTTTTCTAAAAAATTATATTTTCGGATGAAAGTCATTTTCATCTTGGTAGGTGCGTTAATAAACAAAATTGCCATATTTGGGGTTTAGAAAACCTACACTGGGTCCTACAGAAGCCAATGCAGCAATTACGAGTGACTGTTTCGTGCGGCTTGTGGAGCGGAGGCATCATTGGCACATATTACTTTGAAAATGAGGAAGGCGCAAACATTATGGTCAATGGAATCACCTATCGCAACTTGATAATCAATTTTTTTGCACCCGATCTTTATGGTATTGATGTGAACGATGTTTGGTTTCAACAGGATTATGCAATTTGCCATACATCTCATGCCACAATCGATTTATTGCGTCAAACGTTTGATAGCCTTGAAAAAGTTTCAAGTATAAAATTAACACGCCCATACACACAAGTGGTATGAGAAGCTGGGTGATAGCCCTGACTGAAGGATTATGTATGTAAAGCATGGATAGGTAGGTAGGTTGGAGGGGTAGCTTTGATTACTAACGCTCATTTGAGTAGGCATAGCGGCTCTTTTTGACACCACAGATAAGCGCAATCGCATGTACTGACCGATTACCGCCGAACTCAACGAAGAAGTTTTTCAGCGCAGGGGCTGCACACTAAACAACGACAGCAAAGCACGGATAGATTATTACCGAAAACAAAATCTTGTGACCTATTGTTCGGAGGAGCTCTAAGCATTTTTAAAAAATTTACGAAATTTATTACTCTGTTTTATAAAAGAGGGTTTCAAACATTAAAAGCAAAATTCTTTAATTAAAAACTGTTTCTATGGCACTTCATTCCGATTGTTTACCTTCTATCCCGGTAATTAGGGCCTGAAGCTATGTGAAGCCATCAACACCCTTTGCTTGTTTGAATATAGATGTTGAAATCAATCATCTCCATCACCGTTTTTTTTTTTTTTTTTTTTGCTATCAAAACGTAAGAGACAGACCTTTTTGCTTACAGCCCTTCTTCGATTATTGCCTCTTTACTCTTTTTTCTGAAATTGATTTGATTTCATGACTCTCTGTTTCTTTTTTATTTCTTCAAACTTAAGCCCGTTGCTGATGATGCCTGTTGTCTGCTGTTATACGTCAAGAGTTTTAAAAGATGTTTATTGATGAGCATTTTCTGCGATTTCCATTCTTGTTTCTTTTTTATTTTATTTTTTCTCTAACGTTGGCCTTTTAATGTAGTTACTCAGCAACAAAACAAACTCTTCCAATCGCAGCGATTAACTTCATTTAGCCGTGGATAGGATAACAAAAACGATGGCATTTGTCACAGACCTCTTGTTTTTAGCGCAACTATAAGAACTTTTTTGTTTTTGTGCTGGAGAAACTAAGGGAAGATATGTAAATAACAGGGTGTACAGAAATTAAAGATGAAATGAAAAACGTACCTTTATTGAAAGCAAGGAAACTAAGAATCGAACTTACCGGACAAGTATATGGTACACAAGAAAAACAACTTTGTTATCTTTAGTCTGATAGTGTTGTAATAACAACTGCTGATGGAGTTCTTCGGAAGACAATTGGCCTACATAAGGCATGTCATGAATGTCGTAATTACCTTTAAGGCTATATCAAGTATATTTACAAGTATTAGTTTGCCTTCATGCTTCTGCCCAAATGTTATGTTCAATCCATGTTATGCCACTAAGGAGTTCATGACTTCAAGTAAAAGAAAACGCCTTCAACTTTCTGCTAAGGATAGTAAGAAAAACTTGCCGAAATGGTGACTTTCTCAAATCAACGGAGGGATAAATGGACCAGATTACGCAAGTACCAAAAACTTCATTCATTAAAAAGTACGTTCTAGGCATTCTATTGTTACGAAAATGAAAAGCCAATATACTGGTGCTTTGCTTTTATATCGCTTAACATTAAAATTATAAACAAAAGCTACAAAAACGAAACAATGCAGTAAATAAACCTGTTTACAAATTATAGTACTGCTTAATATAACAGCAAACACCAGCATAAAAAATGGTAGACAAGTAAACAAAAATACAACAACAAAAAACACCAGCATAATGGTGAGTAAAATATACAATACATAAATACACAAACAACACTACAAGAATAAATGTAAACAAAATACACAAACAACAATAATGAATGTAAACAACGATGTTTACATTTATAGGGATTTCGATAGGGGATGTCACGGACATTTGCCTACAAGAACATTCATCAGACTGTTTACCCTGCCATATAAAAGACAAGGCAAAGCAGGCGACTGAGTTAGTGAATTTCAGTCCGTATTGTGTGAAGACGCGGTGTGTTTGAAGAGAGTACTCGTGATTTGAAGATCTCTTGGGCAATTCACACGACTTTGTATCGTTAATGTTGTATTGAATACATTTGTTTGTTTGTGAACGCTCAATGCTATGCTGTATTGCGTATCTCGTGGCATTCGAACAATTTGGTAGCCCGAAACCAACACAACTTTTTAAAAACATATGAAAACTTATACACATTTTTTTCATACACACAATTTGATAGCACGAAACCAATACAGCTTTTAAAAACATATGGACAAAATATGTATAAGTGTATCGGATTTTTATATGAAAAATATCAACAACAATCATACACTGTTGTATGTTCATCCAACAATACAATGAATACAACGATACAACGGCTTGTGTGAATTGACCATCTGTTACAAAGATTTGTCGAATAATTTTCTAGTAATTGTTATTGTTTATGCAAAGCGTACAAATAAACAAATAAAAGCAATTGTTGTTGTTTACATAAAGTTGTAAACAGTGGCACATAGAATTGTGCGAATAATAAAGGTTTTTAATTAAAACTAAACACAAATTTATTTTTATTTTATTTGCAATCTACGAACTCATATTTTATACGTTTTTAAAAGGTAAAAACGTAACAATATTTAAACATAACCAATAGAAAAATTTGTTCAATCGATACTAATAAGAATCCGGAATCGGCGAAAAGATTATATTTAAACTCAAGACCTTTTTAGAGAGATTGCAAAGGTTGAATAGAAACTTGTGTTCTCTATTTCCATTTCACTGACATTTTCTGGTTTTAGGGATGACCAATAACTAATAGGCATCCATAATCGATCGTATGTATATAATCTCAGGGCTGTTTGAGACAGATTGAAAGAGTTGAATTGAAACTTTTCTGAGCTTTCGCCCTGTCAAACTCCTTCTCTCATTTTACAGAAAGTTTCTTGCTTCGTCTGCTCTGGAATTTCATGGCGTGCTTATCTGAACGTTCATGTACCCACTCATTGCTTTGAATTATCACTTAATATGGCATCCAGAAAAATCTAATCGTGTTTCATCTGTCTAGATGGTTCAGTTTGCTTAGATAAACACGAGCAAAACTAATCCCGAGTAGACCTCTTAGATACTAAGTGCGTATATGGATGGACTGTCAGTATTGCTATATAACGCCTGGCCAAGTTGAATTGAGCATACGTTTCGATGGCGTAGATTTCCGATAAATAATACTGTTGGGTTTACCAATAAATACCGAATATTCAGCCACCCCTACTAACCTATTTAACACGATACTGTAGTATGTGAAATGTTACCTACATACATACTTTCGTTCATAATTGGACATTGCAACCCTTCAGTCTGGAAAACGACCTAGTTTCTCACACCACTTATGTTGTTTGTGTTAATATTATCGATAAGAGGCGGGACCTACAGTTTAAAGTCGTCTTCGAACGACAGATTTTTTTGAGAAACTTTTCATGGCAAATTCATTTACTAGCAGAGTTTTTGCCAGTAATGTGCTGAGAGGCAGACGTCGAAGAAATATTTTATCATATTTTTCTTGTGTTTGAAATGGCAAACCGGGGTTCGAACCACGTTTAATAAGCTGACGCACTACCTAACAGACTCCGGCAACTTTACCTGCTAAAGGAAAAAACATATTTTTCGGTGAACCCTTTTCCATGACATCCTTTCTGTTTTTCTTTCTTATCATATTCCAAGATGAACGAACCTGCACGTTGGTTCCATCTATTAAAGGGAAAAACTCTTGCTTTTATTCGTTCTTCGTTATTTTTGTCGTCCGTTTACTTTTTGTTTTATTTTAACTTTTACAGTCTTTACCTTCTCCTATTTGTAGGCTCATCCATCCTTAAGTTTTACTTTGATGTCTTGATGAGGCAGGTGGTTTCATTTAATTTGTTTTTTGTTGTTTTCTTTGTTATTAAATTTTTTCCTAAATTAATTTCAATATTTATGACTTCATCACAAATTGATAAGAATTTCTTGCTCTCAGCGGGAGTTTCCAAACTCTTGTGCAGCGAGCTAAAAAATATTTTAAAATTTGTCAGTGGACTAAAGGTCAGAGTTTATGTGGTTATTAGGAAATTAATTGGTATATAAGATAATAATGACCAAAACAATAATAAGGCAGTAACATAAAAAAACTTTTAATCAAAAGTATGTTTTTAAAGAAGATATTTCCAAATTTAAAATCAAAGGACCAGTAATACAATCAGTGTATTATCATAGGGATTACAAGTTCAGTAGACTTAATGTGTTCGGTCAGGTAGCACCAAATTAAATTGAAGAACCACAAAAAAACTAAATTAGGACTTCTTTGCATAGGACTGGAATGAAAATTACGTCCAAGTTTTGTATTGTTCACTATTGGCTTAGGTCTTAAAACTTACTATAACAACAATTTTGTTTGCTGTTACGTTGAATGGTAGACATATACTATACATAATTGGTCATTACAACACTTCAGTCAGAATGACGATCTGGCATATCATACCACTTATGTTGCGTGTGTTCACTTGTATACATGAGTGCCGGGACCTACAGTTTAGAGTCGACTTCGAATGACTAATTTTTTGAGAAACTTTACATGGCAATTTTATTTGCTCTCATATTTTTTGCCAGAAATCTGCTGAGAGGAAGCCACAAAAGAAATATCTTTTCTAATTTTCGTTTTGATGTATGACCGGTCGTTTGAACCGTGACCTTATGTCTAATAAGCCAACACGTTAAAATTAAATATAAAGTTAAACCAAATCGAGCTGTGAGTTGTTCGTACCATGAAGTGAGGTGTCAAACTATATACATATAAAAAAACTTTTGTACGACCAGTTGGGACAACATGAATGAATCGTTCGTAAGAGTGCATGACCAGGCGTAGCATTTTACGATTTTGATTCTTTGGTAATTTATCGTGTTAAAGGATTTCAAACTAGACGTTTTTGTCCTTGCTTATTCATCAAACGTACTTAAGTGATGTTTAGAGACAACAGAATCCCAAACAAATTTTAAATAAAATTAAAAATGTGAGACAAAACATTATTTATATAATTATAGATATTTATTTAAATAAAATTTCTTTTATAATTCTTGAAAGGCCCAGGGAGAGAGAATTGAAAATCCCATTAGTATGTACGCTCAAGTTCTTTTTAGTTGTTCACTTTAAGCCAAAATAAAATTGCATTACCAAACTGAAAGAAAATCTGCTGTAAACTTGGTTATTCATGGTAACAACAGCAAAAGATAAATACAAGTAATAAATGAAACAAAACAACAGAAAGCATAGGGTCCTATAGTTAAGCGCTTCCTATTTTTAAATTTAAATCAAACGACAAAGTGTGTGAGAAATATCATCAACATTTTTTATTTATTTGAAAGAGCTATTGATGCCATCGTGAATACAACATTATTCAAATGTACGCCACGACAACACTGAGTGGAGCGCATTCGGAAAGTTCAATTTGATTGACTTTAGTCAATGAGATTAAATTTAGCTAATGCCATGGTTTATGTTAGCTTTCAGGACTGTTAGGTACTGTGGCTTATTCGAGTGGCAAGAGCTGCATTGCACATAGCGCCGTTTTGTTAAACCACATGTCGTTGGTATGCCGAGCATCGAATTCACATACATACATACACACATAATTGGCCATTACAACCCTTCAGAGAGGATTACGACCTAGTTTCTCACACCACTTATGTTGTGTGTTAATTTTATACATGAGTGGCGGTACCTACAGTTTAAAGTCGACTCCGAACGACAGATTTTTTTAGAAACTTTTCATGGTAATTTTATTTACTATCAGAGTTTTTGCCAGAAATCTGCTGAGATATAGAAATATTTTTTTATATTTCGTTTTGATGTCTGACCTGGGGTTTGAACCGTGCCCTTACGTCTAATATGCCAACACGTTAAAATTAAATATAAAGTGAAACCAAATCGAGCTGTGAGTTGTTCGTAACATGAAGAGAGCTGTCAAACTATATATAAAAAAACTTTTGTAAGACCAGTTGGGACAACATGAATGAATCGTTCGTAAGAGTGCATGACCAGGCGTAGCATTTTACAATTCCAGCGATTTTGATTCCTTGGTAATTTATCGTGTTAAAGGCTTTCAAACTAGACATTTTTGTTCTTGCTTATTCATCAAACGTACTTAAGTGATGTTTATAGACAACAGAACCCCCAAACAAATTTTAAATAAAATTAAAAATGTGAGACAAAACATTATTTATATAATTATAGATATTTATTCAAATAAAATTTCTTTTATAATTCTTAAAAACCCCAGAGAGAGAGAATTAAAATGCCAATTAGGATGTACGGTCTTGTTCTTTTTAGTTGTTCACTTTAAGCCAAAATTGTATTAAAAAACTAAAAAAGACTGCCGTAAACTTGGTTATTCGCGGTAACAATAGCAAAAGATAAATACATGAAATAAATGAAACACAGAACAGCAACAACAACAGAAAACATAGGATGCTTTATTTGAGCGTTTCCTATTTTAAAATTTAAATCAAACAAATTGTATGAAAGATATCATCGAAATTTTTCAGATATTTGAAGGAGCTACTGAAGGCATCGTGAGTGGAATACAACATCTTTCAAATGTCCGCCACGGCAACTCTGGGTGGAGAGCATTCGGAACGTTCAATTTGTTTGACTTTAGCCCATAAGATAAAATGATGGCTGATGGTTATGAAGTCAAATTGCACTCTTTGGGTGATTTGCTCCAGAGATCAGCAATGAATCGTTTTTTCGCTACGCATAAGCAGTCATGAAATTTTGAATATAAGTAAGTCAACAATTAAATTAATAATTAAATTTAACTACTCTGATTCATTCGTACTTACTACAACGTTGATTTATAAGTACAGTTTGCAATGAGTATGCGTACAACGTTAACATCAAATTCATACCATTCGAAATATGTTTGATTCATGAGTCTACTGATTTGGAGTCATATCTTTAGAAAAATACTTATAAATGATTCGAGTGACTCGAATCATTCATCAAAATTTACAGTCTCAGTTGTTGCATTTACAAAAAAGAAAAGTGAAACATAAGGAAAATAGACAGAGTAAACACACAACCTTCTAGTGAGTATTTTAGTGTTCGTACATTTATATATTTTGAGTTACTGATAGTCGAAATCAACAACATCATACGTATTGTTAAGTATGAATATGATGAATACTTCAAACTATGAATATGGGTAGAGGCTCCATGATATTAAAATAAGTATGAATGCGTATAAGTATCAGAAATTTTGAGTCTGATTCGATTCTACTCATCTTTTTAAATACTCATTGCTGATCTATGATTTGTTCACACATCATCTCGACATGAGATGCCCTCAATTCGCTCAGGAGGAGTATCGAATGTGGCAAGAGCTGTGTGGCACATAGCGCCGTTCTATTAAAACCACATATCGTTGGTATCCCGAGCATCGAATTCACATACATACATACATAATTGGCCATTACAACAATTCCGTCAGGATTACAGCCTTGCTTCTCACACCTCTCATGTTGTGTGATTTAATTTTATATATGGTTGGGGGGCCTACAGCTTAAAGTCGACTCCGAACGACAGATTTTTAAGAAACTTTTCATGAAAATTTTTTATTTACTCTCAGAGTTTTTGGCAAAAATCAGCTGAGAGATGTCTGACCTGGTGTTTGAACCGTGGCCTCGTGGCCACTATATGCTAGACTACGGTGACTTCATATGATTATCATACACATAAAACAAACATAATTTACAAGGCTTAGGGAGCATTACAACATAACTTCTAATTCCATCCATATTGTGTCTGCTAATTTTATACAAGAGTGGCGGGACCTACAATTTAAAGCCTACTACAGATTTTTGAGAAACTCTTCATGGCAATTTTATTTACTCGCAGAATTTTTGCCAGAAATTTGCTGAGAGGAAGTCGCCGAAGAAATATTTTTGCATATTTCGTTTTGATGTCTGACCTGGGGATTGAACCGTGGCCTTACGTCTAATAAGCCAACACACTACCTACTAGACTACGGCGATATCGTATTCAGGTCAAATGAATTTAGCAATCACCGATCTATAAGGTTTCCGTTAACAGTGATGGCCTAACCAATGTCTTTCTCAAAGAAATACAATAAAAAGTGACTATTTCGGCATGCCTTTTATGCTCTTGGATTTCATGTGGATTGTTATCGTGAGAAATTAAACAATTTTGTATGTTTAAGTACTCGTTCATCCAGAAATTGGACTCATTGTTGAAGAATATTTTTCGATCAAAATTAAGGTCTTCGGCCAACTACTCCAGATCCCATTTAGCAAACACTCAATGCTGCCTATGATCCTCCACGGTAACTTGGCGATACAGACTGAATAAATGACAGCTAACTTGACAAATGTAGCTTCAACAAAATGACCGTTATCAACTATTAAACTTTGGAAGTTCCAATTGAACGACCCTATATTTTATTGTTCTGATTACGCTTTACAATTCAACATTTTCGCTCATTTAAGAAAATAAAAGCGAATAAATAACCACAAACTAAAATTATGAATGGACATCAAAGCCTTTAAATATTACAAGAGTTTATACATTTACAAAAGAAAAAAAATATTAAATTTAAATGATTGTAAAGGCCACAACAACAACAATACAATGTAAACCTTACAAAATAATATTTTTTGAGGGGATGTTGAGCAAGAATAAAACATTTAATCAAAAACTTTGCTGCAAGGAAAAAGTAGTTTTTCATTTAAATTAGAAGCTTGAGAAAGCATGGAGAAAAAGAAGAGGGATTTTAACAAAATGAGAGAAACTTTTAGGGAGAAAATGTAATTTTGAATTAAAAAAAAAAGAGTGAAAAAGTCTAAAACGTTGAGGTATATTATAAATTTTTGGGTCATTTACCTCTGGCAAGAATAACTGTCTCTTACAGTTCAATCTGTAAAAAAATTCTTTTAAAATTTCACAGAGAACGTAGGCATCAGAATTAATTACAATCTCTTAATTATATGGCATTAAAATTGTTTTTTGTGTTATTTTAGAAATTACGCTAAACAAAGTACAGAGTTTGGCATGTTTGGTTATCACGGACAGAGAGGTTGCTGTCATGGTGATTTAGCCAGATAGGCTGAATAAGTGTCAATTAGCATCAACAATGTGGTCGTTATCAACTGGCAAAGATTGGAATTTCCTACATGATACTACAAGTACTACATGGCCTTCTTTCGTTTAATATTTGCATCTGAATTTTTCTCAAAATTTTTTCGTTATTACACCTCACGGTACGTTTTTTTAGGTACATACGATTAATCACCGGCAATTCTCTTTCATTGTACAAAGAACCATTTCATGCAAAAACCTAATAACCACAACAAATCCAAACTGCAATATTGAAATCATCAAATCTATACAACTGAGATTTTTTTTAAATTCCATACCAGAACTGCTTTATGTTACAAGCAAACATAGCAAAAACCAATACAAATGTCTTTATACCACTCAACATGTTTCAAAAGAATAGAACTTCTTGAAAACCTAAATAAATTCCAGTAAAAATATGCCACAATACGGCTTAAAAGCAACAACCAAGAGAGAAAGGAAAGATACAATAAAAATAAAGAGGATATAAAAGTGTTTTTTTGGCACACGCCAAACATGCGTTTGACATACATATATAACATTTTTTTTCATTTTACCACTATAAGGACAAACAATACAATGAAATTGGTTACAGTTGAGATATCCTATTAAAAAGGATTTTAAAACTGATTCAAAAATAAAAGAAGAGATTAATTAGAATAAAAATATGTACTTAAACTAAAAGTGCTAAAATTTAGGAATAATATGTCCATTTTTATACGGATTGCCATTGTTTCAATGCAAAACTTATATTTATTTCGCGATTATGATTTTTACTTACTAACTTACTTACTTAATTGTTCATTACAACGCTTTTATTTATTTATTTAATTTCAATAGATAATTTATCCTTACTGACTAACTATATGTATATACATATAGGAAATGGAGAGCCATTTCATGTCAGCTTTACTGAGCTATCATCTATTGATGTCAAGGATACAGCTTCGTTTATCAAACTTTCTGGCTGGCTTTCCGGTGTGGGGTAGTCGTGATTTGATGTGCAGCCCCTGCGCTGACCAACTTCCTTCCCTTCCCTGATTTTGGTGGAACTTGGTCAGTACAGAGACTGCGTTCACTCGTAGCATCACAACGGACCGCTATGCATGCTCAAGTGAGCTCTTTGATATCAGAGCTACCACTTCGACCTAACCTAACCTGACTAACTATATATACAATAACAGTTTTAAATATAGAACCGCTTAATACAAAAAAGTCGCCGTAGTCTAGTAGGTACTGTGTCGGCTTATTAGACCTAAGGCCAGGGTTCAAATCCCAGGTCAGACATCAAAAAGAAAATATGAAAAAATATTTCTTCGGCGATTTTCTCTCAGCAGATTTCTGGCAAAAACTCTGAGAGTAAAAAACATCTATAAAATTAACACACACAGCATAAGTGGTGTGAGAAACTAGGTCGTAATCCTGACTGAAGGGTTGTAATGACCAATTATGTATGTATAACAAGGTTAACATGTAATAGAAGCATACTCCAGAATAGGTCGGACGAGAGATATAAATAACAATTTTGTTAAACAAGGATCAAAAAATTCCTTAGACCAGCGCTTCATATATCCGAGTATGCCATAAGCTTTATTCACCATCATGGATATGAAAGTTGAGCCAGTGATCCAATAGTATACCATGGTCCAAATTAGTTTTAACTTTATTCAAAATAGCATTCTCAATGCAATCGATCTTTGAGTGTATAAAAAATGTCATGTGTTTGCATTTTTTAATATTTAATTCCAATATTTTAATTTGCACCATTCAAAACCATTAACATTATTAAGGGCCATTATTACAACTTGCCGTTAACTCAAAGCAGGATTTTAACGGGCAGATAAATTGTTTTTCATTATTACATATAAGTGGACGATAAGGTAGAAGTGAGCGTTAAGCTAAAGGAAAGCTCATCCTGCTGGTAACTTTTAAGGTTAAGTTTATGTTTGAACTTGCCATATTATATATTATTTTCAATATGGCAACTTCAAATGTAAACAATGTGAGCAAATACAACAAAAAAAGAAGACCGTCGTTGCCACTGCGTTTAAATTGTTGTTGTTGTTTCATTTGAGCAGTGTTATCGACATTACTCCGCCACTGCCATATTTTTGAAAAAGTTAACTTTATTTTATCTGTAAGTTGTAATAACGTAAATAAGTTAAAGGTAACTTTACAGTTCCCTTTAGCTAAAGGTACCTTTAACTAAACCCAAGTTTAACAGCAAGTTCTAATAATGGTCCTAAAAGTGTTAAATACTTTAACATCGTCAGCATACATCAGTACCTTAGAACGCAAACAGCTGAGGAAAGGTCATAGATTGGTCAAAATGACTGCCCTGAGGTACACCTGATTGCAATTTAATAATTTTAGATGCGACATTTCTAAATTTGACTGTTGACAGATACGGATTTGTTGACAGATAAGAATTTAACGATTCTACGGCATTCTACTAAAGTCCATAAGTGATAATTTGTGCAATAAAAGTTTATGATTAACTTTATCAAATGCTTTACTAACATCAGTGATATCACATCAGTGTGCCTTTTATTTGAAAATCCTTAATTAACAATTGTGGAGAGTTCTAAGATATTAGTTGTCGATGATCGAGATTTACGAAAGCCATGTTGACAAGGCGATAAAAGAGGCGATATTTGTTGGTATAGGAGATCCGTTAGTATTTTCTCAATAAGTTCAGGAATAACATTTATTTTGGCAATACCTCTGTAGTTTTATATATCCAATCCAATGCCACTTTTAAATAAAGGAATGATGTATGTTTAGTCAGGATTACGATATATTTTCTTACACTACCCTTGTTGTGTGTATTAATTTTATCCATTAGTTGCGGAATTTACAGTTTAAAGTCGACACCGAACCACTGATTTCTGAGAAACTTTTCATGGCAATTTTATTTTCTTATCAGAGTTATTGCCAGACGACTGCTGAAAGGAAAGCGCCAAGTGCAATATTTTTTCATATTTCGTTTTATTGGAGGCAGGGGTTGGACGGCCTCTCGTCTAATACGCCAAATCACTACCTACTAGAATACGGCGGCTTGAAACATAGAGATAGATAGATGTATTGGATTTAACACTCTTGGCTTTTTTTCTACTACCAAACTTGAAAATAGTAAACAATTTTCTAATAATTATTGCAAAATGGAAAAAAAAAATGTTTTTCTTAAATTTTTTTGATTTTGAATTACCATTCAAGCCTCCGTTTCATTTCATTTCTTTTCAGGGAATTCAATATACCAATTTAAATTTAAATTTGGATTAATTACCAATTAAATGACGAAATATTTATTTTTTAACTTTAAAGATTTTTATATGAAAACGCTTCCAAAAAATAAAAAAATTGTTGACACAGTTTGGCGTTGAATATTTTTTTTTTATTTTATTCTTCGTCATGATTGTTGCGATTGTCATTGAAATATAGCAGCAACCACAAAAGCCGTAGAAAAAACACATCCAGACATCAACAGAAGAGAACGTTTAAATGGAAAATAATTAAAGCATAAGTAGGTAAATGTCTTTGTATGAGAAGCATTTATTTGTGTGAATGGCTGTATGTGTTTATGTACTTATGTATGCGTATAACAATAACATCCTTACGCCAATACACACAGCCAGACAGACAGATAGCCATACATACATGCTTGAATTTAACCATGAAAAGGCATTTCACACTTAAACTGCTGGCATTTACTCTCATTCCCTCTCATCCTTACAGTTCTCAATGCCAAACGATCTGCAATAAATCAAAAGTAAGAAAAATTGAGAGAGAAAAAAAGAATGTACCCTTAAAAACGGTCTTATAAAACGCTTTTTTATTTCCTTTAAGCTCATTAAAACGTAACTAAAGGAATGAAAATGAACACGAAAATAAACATACACACTAAATTTCTTTGAATTACACAAGAGAACAAGAGCTGGAAAGAATGCTACTGAAGCTGGACTGAATTCTACTCTAAAGATGGAGGTGATAGGAAATTAATGAAACTGGTTCATAGACTTACAGTTCTTACTTTTTTGGCCGAAGGAAATATAAAAATTAAAAAGAAAACACTTAACACAATATTTATAAAAAGGATTGAGGAAAAAAATTTTTTGGTATTTTTAATTAATTTCTACAGGAATAGAAATAAATACAACTTTAATTAATTTAAACTCAATCCTTTCGATTTTCCTTTAATTTCAATAAAGCATTTCAACCTCAGCAGCATATTTGGAGACAAGTGCATTGTTGGATCCCAGCAAAGCGAAAACCACCTACATGAGTTACCTTTTGTCTTTAAGATGTTTTATGGAGAGATACCCGATATAATATTGTACTGTATTAATGTCATTGTTAAAGTATCACAATAACATCTTCTCGAAATCTATTGCGGAATGCTGCTCGGTGTCAACAAGAACAATTCCCTGGCCAACACTCAGGCTATGACTGACTCACTGCCAGGAATGTGTTCCGATGCTTTATACTTATTATCACAGAATCTACCTATTGGGTTCTAGACGATCCCCACTTTGAACAAATATACTTTGTGCCTGAAGTCACCATAGTCTAATAGGTAGTGTATTGGCCTATTAGACTTAAGGCCACGGTTCAAACCCAACAAAACGAAATATGAAAAAATATTTCTCTTCGCATGCTAGTCGACTATAAATTGTACGTCCTGCCACTGATGTACAAAATTAACACGCACAGCATTAGTGGTGTGAGAAGCTAGGCCGTAATCCTGACTGAAGGGTTGTAATGACCAATTGTGTATGTACATACATATGTATACCTTGTGTCTACAGTACGTTGTTTACAGACCTGTTACTAACCTCAGGTTATCAATTTCTTAATGTGTCATTAAAAACTTTTAGTAAGGATTACAATCATGCTTCTCACATCACTATCCATGATGTATGTGTTAACTATGCCTTCTGGTGTCGGGAGCTACAGTTTAACCACGACTATAAACGATGCATTTGAAAAACTTTTCATGGCAGATTTATTTTCTCTAGAATTTTTGGCAGAAGAATGCTGAGTAATATTTTTTAGTATTTGGTTTTGAACCATGGGCTCTCTTCCAATAAGCCAACGCACTACCTACTAGACTATGGAGACTTCTGGATAGTCTTATGCTTGACTAAAATATATTCCATTTGGTTTGAAAAGAATCTTTCCCTCTTTTTATCTTCCATTCCCCCACTCCACAGAAACTTTCTCGCTTCTTCAGCAGCGCATGTTTATGTGTTAGATCGTTTTCGAGAATTTCTATAAGTTCTGTGACCCTTGCTGATTCAGTTGCCCAGAAAGTCCCATATTATCTTCGATTTAACCTCAAAGAATCGAAACCTGCGTTGAAAGAAAATTTTGGCAAAGACTCTGGGAGTAAATAAAAATGTCATGAAAAATTTCTAAAAAAAATCTATCGTTCGGACGATAAGCAATGGGTCTCACCATTCATCGATAAAATTAACAAACGTAACACGAGTAGTGTGAGATGCAAACTCCTTATTAGGACTAAATGTTTATAATGACCATTAAATAAGTTAGAGAAATGTTTATGATCATTTATGGAGACGGAGATCTAGCCTACATACATTTTTATATTTTAGGTGGCTTATGGTATGCCGGGATGGAAGCGCGATTAAACATTTCGTGCTCTATCTGCCTAGTCTAGTTACAAATTGTAACTCTTTTAAAATCTGTAACATGACGCAGAACTACCTTACTTGCATAATTTGAGCAAAACAAATTAAAAAGTATCCAGTAGTCGAACTTAACCCTGTTCTGTCAATTTTCAATTGCTTATTTTGTTCAAAAAGCAAAAGTTATTTTGTATTGTTGTTTTTAAAAAATAATAAAAAAAATTGTTAAGTGCGTTGCCAAACAGTAGGACAAGTACTTCAACTCTTTTTTGTTTTTAAGTCCAACAATTTTACGATTTTTATACTTAACTTTCATGGTACTTGTTAAAGCCAACAAGCAAATACGAAAAGGTTTACAGTGAATTGGGGGAATGGTGCCAAAAGCCACTTTTTGATATTTTTTAGGTTCAAAAACAAAAACAAAAAAATTATGTATTATATACGACGAGTATAATAATAACTCACAGCCAATAAAAGAAATTACGGTCGTCATAAAAATGGAAAGGACACAAAACAAAATGAAAAATTTCTCATAAAGGATGAAATAAACAACATTTTATGAAATTGTTGCTATTGTAAGAAAATATGAAGAAAGAAACGAAGCAAATAAAAAAATATAATAAATAATCAGAATTGGCATCAAGTGGAAGTTTTTTTAGTTTTTATAAGAAATGTTTTAACGACCCAAACAAGAAATCAAAACAAGAAAGAAATTTCAAGTAGGTCATATATCCTTAGAGATATGCTAATGCTAAATTAAATGCTACCGTAAACTATTTTTGATCTCTATAAGTAGTGGAGAACCCAAGAACTTTACACGAATTTACTGACTCATCTGCAATAATAGCAAGCACAGCCTGTGGCCACTTCTAGTACATACTTGGCTTGTAAATGTATACATAATTGGCCTTCAGTTAGAATTATGACCTAACTTCTCACGCCACTTACTTATATTGTGTGTGCTAATTTTATACAAGAGTGAAGAGACCTACTGTTTAATTTCAACTCGGAACGACAAATTTTTTGAGTTTTTGCCAGAAAACTGCTGTGAGGAAGTCGTCGAAGAAATATTTCCTTCATATTTCGTTTTTAAATTCGTCCTATCTTCAAATTCAAGAAAATAAAATTTGTGGGAGAGATATCATACATACATAATTGGCCATTACAACCCTTCAGTCAGGATTACGGTCCAGCTTCTCACACCACTCATGTCAAGATAAATATTTTTAAAGAGATGGCGTTGTAGAGCATTACAATTAGTTGATTACAAATCCCAGGATTAGAGAAAAAGATTTAATTGGTCATTACAACCCTTCAATCAGGATAATGGTTTCTTATACCACTTACGTTGTGTGCCTCGACTTTATACGTGAGTGGCGGGACCTACAGTTTAACGTAGACTCCGAAAGGCCGATTTTTGAGAAATTTTTTCATGGCAGATTTATTTACTCTCAGATTTTTTGCCAGAAATCTGCTGAGACTAAATCGCGGAAAAAATATTTTTTTTTATATTTCGTTGTATGCCTGACCTGGTCTACGAACCCGGGCTTCACGTCTAATAAGCGAACATACTACCCACTAGGCTACGGCGATATGAGAGCTATCATGAAACTTTTTATTCGTTTGAAAGATCTTTTAGTGCCATTATGACTGGTAATATAACATCATTCAAATGTTCGCTACAGAGCCCATCCGATTTGCCCAATTTGCCATGACCCTGGAGCACAAATCTGAACGAAATTAACAGATGGTGGCTTTGAGACTTGTGACTTGTGGCTGATTCGTATACACCTGTGACTTAAAATTGCTTGCTGAACTATAAATGAAAACTAATTTATCAGATGTGACTTCAACGAGATGGCTGTTCGTTGAAAGATCCATTATATAAAGCCAAATTATAAAATTCAATGAAAATTAGGGTCAGTTGTTGAATCTCCAAATTTCGTTTGAAAATAACTGTTGTTTTTTCCTTTAATTTTATTCTCCAATAGAATATAGTGCCAAGCAGTAAGTACTTTGAAAATTTATTAACGCTTTCACATTACAATGCCAAATAAATGAAAACAAAATATTATTCTTGTCGTTTGCATATATTGTCTCAAAATATTTAAGAAAACAAGAAAGAGAAAATGAAAAAAAAAATTGAAAGGAAAATAATTTATTATGCAACAACAACAATAACAAGAGTAGTTCATCTCCATACTTTATTTGTCACAAACACAGGAATAGCCGCCAGTAAAAAGGACATTTTGCATAAATTCACTAGAAAGAAATGGTGGTTACAAGAAACAAAAATTGCGAAGTTTTACGTGTGCGGAGTATTTCCCTATTTTTGTTAGAAAAAGTGTTATTTTTTAGGATGAAAAAAAATCGTTTGATTTTGTTTTTTTTATAATAAAGACCATAAATCAAGGAGGAGGTAGCTGTGGCATGAGAGAGAAAAAGCATGTCAAGTTTGCTGTTTTCGCTTCCAAAGAGATTAAAAGAAAATTTAAGGTACATTAGGGCGATAGCAAGCAAGTGCATCCAAAGTTTAAGTATATAGTGATGAAGAAAACTTGAAGCTGATTTCATAAAAATTTAACATTTTTTCAAAACCAAATCCAAGCTAAGTTCTAATTTTCTTTTTAAGCAGCGGCAAATAAAAAATACTCGGGGCCATGGAACCTATTGTGCTCGTTTTCTGCCTTTAATGACCCCAGCTTATGGCAAATTGACAACTTTTTCTGCTCCAGCAGAAGCCGTTTAAGGTCCCCTTAGGGGTCAGATTTTGTCATGATGTGTCGCGACTTAAACTCAATACCCTGTTTCTAAGGGTTCAGGCAAACTGAATAAGCGGGCATTGGTACAGATTAATTTGTATAACTCTCAAACTCTTCTTGGAATTAAACATCTCCAAAATTCGTATATCAGATCATTATATATTCCATGCCATACAAAGTCTTCCTTCCAACGGCATTTTTCTTTCCTTTATCAGTCAGTGCAAACCCAACTCTTGAAAGTCGTTTATTTTTTTTTTATAGTAGAAATGACTTCTACTCTCACCATGGGCCATAAGAAAATTTTATAGTTTATTCACTCATTTATGCATTCATAGCTTGACATGACCTATCTTCTCACACCACATATGTTGTGTGTAGGGTTTCGTAATAACAGCATTTTTAGTAACCGCGGTTATCGGATAGTAATTTTCCAAATAACCGCGGTTATCGGTTGACCGAAGGAAAATTTAAAAAATAACTTCAGTATAAATAGTTTATTTCTAACATATATTGCATACATAAGTACTTAAAATTATTTTTGCTGTTTTTCATGGTTAATATAATAATGTTTTAGAAACACTAAAGCATTCAGTGACTTACAAGATAAACGAGAACGAATTTTGGTGCAAAAATTTCCTGAAACTGAGAAAGTTCTCTCGGAGTCTGTTGATGTTGGCTTAACCGTTTTTAGAGCATTTCAAGAATGGGAGTTCTTTTCAATGTTCTTTTGAAAATGGTGAATTCTTGCCTCAAAGTGTTATCTGAAGGCTTTCCCAAGTGTTTTATATTTGATGTTTTTGTTATGTAAGAGTTCAGTTCTTCTACTAAATCAACTTGGTGATCAGTTACAGCTACTTTCCCTGACTTTTGTTGTCTGGATCTTGAATGTTACTATTCGGAAAAAGTATTTTAATGAGAGTATTAGCATAAGCAACCACGGAATTGGAAGAATATTTTGTATTATAATATTATTATTTCTCCGGGACTCAATCCGCTGTTGAATTGACTGTAACAAATCACGGCTTATTTCTGTGTTGTGAGCTTTCATTTTTTTTTGCTCAAAAACGACAAAAAACCCTCAGCACTAAATAAATTTTAGGTCTTTTCGCATCTACGGCAAGTTTTATTGGCTGTAGAGCAATGCAAACGTTATCAATCAGCTCCAAATCTACTTTGTCCATCAAATGAAATGAATTTAAATCGTTTAAAGCTTGTGCTATTGATGTTTTGAGCTTCAAAAATCTTTCTAACATTGGCGAAATTGAATTCCATTGCACTTTGATGTCCAACAGCAACTCGTATTCACATTCAAATTCCTTTTTAATATGATTTTGAAGTACGCTATTACGCACAGGAGAATATCTAAAAAAAACTACAATTTTTCTCACCAAATTAAGTTGCTCAAAAATGGAGATATTATCCTCTATATAATCTTCGATTTCATGGTCAACACAACAATCTTCAAAAATATCTTCTTCATTGTCCTCCATGTTTTCATCATAAGATGTTTGTGTAAACTCACGTTTTTTATAAAAGTAGTCACAAACACCTAAGTGTATACTGTGATTTAAACATACAATTAGTTCAGCAGGACAAGTTTTTCCATACTTGAGCATTATTGGTGCTCCATCATTAGTAGTACCAAAGAATATGAATATATATATGAATAATATTTTATTTTTGTGGTAGTACATACTATATCACTCTCAAAATCTATGTTGATTTCAGTTAGATGATTTTTAATTTTCTCAACCGTTTCATCCGCATTGCAAGATCCTTTGATTGGAACAAGGCCCAAATTCAAGAACTCATTGTTTTCTCCGTGTACATTTACATTCATATATCTACGTCCTCTGAGGCTTGTCCATTCATCAGTAGTGAGACTGAATTTTCTCCCATCTATTTTATGCTTTTGAATGATTTTTATCATCTCAATTTTTTTTTAATTCGAAGTTATTGTGAATTAAGTTCATGACTTCACTTTCACAGTGTGGCAAAGAATAACCTCGATTGATTCTCGAATAAATTTTGAGACACTATCCACCAAACTCTCTCGATTAACAAACTCTAGCATTGAACTTGAAGTTTTTTGTAGTTTTGGTTGATGCAATTCATTTTCCATAGAAGAGTTTAATGACATTTTATGTATCAGCTTCAGATGATTTATCATGGCGCCAGTTGTTCCTTTTGCATTTGTCACCTTGAAAAAGCATTTTAAACATTGGGCTTTGGTCTCTTCATCCAATTTCTTGAAATAACCCCAAACTGATGATGTTGGTCTTTTTAATGACATTTTCTAGGGTAAATATTTGTTAATTTATGTATAATTTATCATAATGTTTTATTTTCTGTGTATGTTTTTTTTACCAATTTTATTTTGCTTCCACTTGGTGCGTAATGCGTTGAATATTCTTTCTCAAAAAGTTTTTGTTTACAAACGACAAGCATTCACCAAAACTTCTTTTACAAATAAAACAAATTTAAAACTCATGGCCTACTACATATTGTTACGCGCCGGTTATACCCGAATAAAATATCGAGGTTAAGGGCATGCAAAGATCTCCCCGGTAGCTCAGACTAAAGTGGTTCTCAACCCGTATTTTATGACGCGCAAGCATATAAACACAGCCTGCATGCCACCAAGATAAAAAAGACTGTGCTAATATAAAGAAAACATACAACAATGTCAAAACGCGAAAGTATCCGGACAAAAAAAAAAAACCGAGTCAAAACGATTTAACGGTTAGGTGTTATCCCGCCTAGGGCATGAGTTCCCTCCCAGTGACAAAGTCACACGCCATGACAGACGGACGCCCTAATCAAGTACTACATCTGTCCCTAATATAACCACGTGCCTCTTACCTTACCATGCTCCCCGCGTTTCCCTCCCTCCGAAACAGCAGATTAAAGGATCATGTTTCCTTAAATCTCACCTAAGGAATGATATCATATATATATATACATTTTACAAAAATATTCAAGTTTATTCAAAAATAGAAATTCAATAATTATAATGATGGTATTAAAAAAAATAAATTCAAATAAATTGTGGGATAATATTAATAATACATAAATAGAAATTCATTAAATATAATGATGGTATTAAAAAAAAATAAATGTGTTGCCTGTCTTATCTCGGCGGTGCACCGCTCCCACGACGATGGCTCTTGGGTTGTTGGTGTTGTAGTTGGGGGTATTGATGATGCTGGTTGTGGTGTTGTTGCTCTTGTTGCTGGGTTGTGGAATCAGGTAAGTCTTTGTTTTTTTTAATGTTTTTTTTTTTGTCTTTGGATCGTTTTTTTTTTTTTTGCTTGTTTTACTTTTATTTAGACATTATAATTTTTATTTCGTTTTAGTTTTTTTTTATATTTTATGCTTCTTTTATTTAGCACTCGGGGGTCTTAATTTTAAGCAATTTTTTGTTTTATTTTATTTTTTTTTAGGTCTTACGTAAAATAGAAAAAATATAATTTGTTTTCTTTCTTAGTTTTATTTCACTAACACAAAAAAAACTTCTTTAAATTTTATTATTTTCTTTTCAGCTACATTTTCTTTAAGATTGAATTTTCATTTATTTTTTTTTTTTCTTAAAATTATTTTTTTTTCAATTTTAGTTTTGCTGTGTTTCTTAATCACTTTGTTGCAGCATTACGAAAATGTGCTGTTTTTATGTTTATTAAAAATAGAGTTTCTTTAGAAAAAATCCCCGAATATAATTTTGCTTTTCGTACAAATAGTTCATCATAATTTTCTTGTTTTGTGTTGTTTAGTTTTTGTTTCTTAAATGTTTAAGTTTTTTTGTATTTTTATTTTTTTAATAATGTATACACAAATAAGAAGAATGTAAGTTAATTTATAATAAAATATTATATTTTATTGAATCGGTATTTGATTTTAAAATTATTTATTTAACCCCACGCTTCGTTTTAGGTCAGTTTTTATTTTATTTGTTTTATTTATAATTTTAGTTTTTAAGTTAATTCAATGTTATTTTAATTCTAATATTAATTTTAATTCTTATTTTTATTTTATATTAGTCCTTCCGCTATGCGAAACCTTACTGAATCAAATTAATCTATTTCGTCTTTTCTTAACTTTTATTTTAAATTATTTTTTATATATTTTTTTATATTTCAGTTTACCCAATGCTAATTAAATTTCATTTTAATTTCAATTTATTTTTAAAAAAAAAATTCAATTTCACTTTAATTCTCATTTTAAATTATTTTTAAACAGTACTTATTTTATTCTTAACTACTAAGTTCTTAATTTCTATTTATTTTAATTTTTATTTAAAATTAGTTTCACATAGTTCTTAATCTTATCTTAACCACTATATTCTTAGTTTATATTTATTTTAATTTTATTTAGTATTAATTTCACATGTTTCTTTATTTAATCTTATCCACTATGTTGTTAAGATCTATTTATTTTTAATTTAATTTAGTATTAATTTCACATATTTCTTTATTTAATCTTTTTCACTACATTGTTAAGATCTATTTATTTTTATTAATATTTATAATTGTTTCACATTGTTCTTTATTTCATCCACTATGTGGATCTTTTCAAATTTTTTTACTCAACCGAAACGCGAGTTGAACTTTAACTTTTTTTTTTTTAAAAATATTTCTTTTCTTCTTTAAATCTTATTTTTATATTTTTAATTCGAAAGGAGAGATCGAATATCTTCGAACTGTTCGGCTCGAGTACCACACGTGAACTGCCTGTCCATCTCAACATTCCTCTTTTATATTTCTTTTTTTTTCTTCTGGAATGTTCTTTTCTCCCGCCATAACGCATTATCTTCCTCTACCTATATCCCTCATCCTTGTTTCTGACAAATGGCACATTCTGATTGGTTAAACTGTCTAACGGTAAATTTTTTAACGAAACAGACGCCAGGTGTCAGAATCTAATTGGTCGATCAGGACGCGCAAAAAAAATATAACGAAGTACATACATAGCAAAAGGGATAAAGATAATCGAAGAGTTGCAATTGCATCAGTAAAAAAAGGGTTGCAATAAAGTGCATTATTGCCAACCATACATGCAAATAAAAGGGTGGGAGTAAAAGTTGCAATTCTAACTTCGACAATCCGTAACAAACCTGCTTCATCTGGAGGTCTATGATCGACAAGTGAACAGGCAGGATTGGAAGAGCCAATCTAAACTACACAGGCTGAGAAAAAGAAGGGGGGAAAGAAAAAACGTGTGGCTCGACCCACGACCCTAGGAAAAGAGGTCTCATGTTCTACTTACTAAATTAGCCGGGCCTCACAGTCAGTTTAATTTCCATAGCCTAGGGCCTTATGTCTGAAGCGTGATACTTCCCTATGTAGTTTCCCCTCAGATCTTCGAGTGTATACAGCGAATTTCCTAACTTTTCTCTAATCCTGCATTTTATATATTTGGGGAGGAATTTCGCGTTAATAGCCGATTTAAAATCACTCTGTGCATGGTTTCTTCTAAAGACTTCCTGTCCTACGACAAAATTCGTGGATTTACACCTCGTGTTGTAAGTTCTGCTTCCTTTTTCATGAGCCCTATCGAGATTCCTGCGAATGTTCTCTCGCACAACATCCAGTCGGTCATTGCGTAGAACTAATGTATCGTCGATGAGAATGTTAAGTCGGTTCAATACGTAGTAACTCGTTCCGCTCGTCATCATGTTCTGCCCGAAAGGTGCGAAATATGGAGAACATCTGATCGCCGAATGATAATCACTGCGGAGAATCTGTAATATTTGAGGTATTTTTCTGTCCCAGGCTGTATGGTTAGGATGATCCTTAAGAAAATATCGTATTTTTGAGATCACTTCTCGATTAGCCCTTTCAGAGGCATTCGCCTGTGGCGAATAAAATCCTGTTGTTATGTGAGTAATGCCGTGCGCCAAGAAAAAGTCTTCTATCTCTTTTGAAGTAAATTGCTTGGCGTTGTCGGTGTGAATGACTTGTGGTACTCCAAAAGTGCAGAATATGTCATCCTGAAAAAATTCCATTACATTTACAGAGGTTGCCGACTTCATGGGCTTCAAAAACAAAAATTTGGTAAAATGGTCGATCACAATCAAAAGTTGAGTATTTTTCGACTTACTACACGGGTATGGACCTAGAAAATCACAGAAAAGTCGTTGAAACGGCCGATTTGTCTGAAACTGCTTACCCATGGGAGGGCGTAATATCTGGTTGGTCGGTTTAATTTCCTTACAAATATCACATTGCTTAATGTATGCCCTCACGTCCTGTGTCATCCTTGGCCAGAAGTATTTTTGCCTGATTCTGAAAAGCGTTTTCTCGGATCCACCGTGGCATCCTTCTCTGTGCGCGTTTTTAATCACGTTTCCAGTTAGGGATCTGGGTAACCATAACCTCCACGTGTCTTCCGGGTTATCTGATCCGCTCTGGATGTTTTCGCGTTTATAAATCAAGTTCCCTGATATACATAGGTTGGGGAGTACCTGGGAGTTTTTCCTTACATGGTCTCTTATTTTGTTGTATTCTGGGCTTTCAAATTCCGGTGAGGACAAGTCGACTTCAGGTGGATTATTGCACATTTCAAGTTGATCGGTATCGAATCTGGAGAGCGCGTAGGGAACCACGTTCAATGCACCCTTTCGGTGTTCCATAGTGAAGTTAAAAGCCTGGAGTTTCAGGCTCCACCGGGCCAATCTGTCATTCAAATCTTTTTGGCTCATAAGCCAACGGAGGCTCGAGTGGTCCGTAATAATTCTGAAAGGAAGTCCCTCAATATATTGTCTGAAGCGCTTTACACTCACAATGGCCGCTAAACACTCCAGCTCCGTAACTGTGTAGTTCCTTTGCGCCTTGTTTAACTTCTGGGATACAAATGCAATAGGTCGCTCCTTCCCATCATTATCCATTTGATATAAAACACCCCCTACACCAGTTCGGGATGCATCACATTGGATTATAAATTCCCTATTGAAATCTGGTTCGGCAAGAACAGGTGCCTTTGACAATGCTATCTTTAATTTTTCGAATGATTCGACAGCCTGAGGTGATAGATGAAAAGGCTTGTTTGTCTTTCTCAGACAATCCGTTAGTGGGCCTGCAAGATCTGAAAAGCAACCTATGAATGAGCGATACCAATTTGCCATCCCGATGAATCGCCTAACCTGACGCGGTGTTTTAGGAATCGGGAACTGAGATATCGTTGACCTTTTCAGGATCGACTTTCAAATGTCCGCCACCTATAAGGTAACCTAGGTATCTGATCTCGCGCTGACAAAACTTGCTCTTGCCTACATTAATTGTCAAGCCTGCATATTTAAGACATTTCGCGACTTCGAGGAGTAATTCCAGGTGCGTGTCGAAATTATGACTGCACACTAGTAGGTCATCCAAGTAGACGAATACGTTATCTCTCAATTTCGCCGGAATTACTTTATCCATCAGACGGCTCATTGTTTGTGGTCCATTACACACACCAAATGGCATTACTGTGTACTGGCATAAGGACCTACCGGGTACTGCAAATGCTGTCTTCTCCTTGGATGTGTTTGACAATTTGATCTGGAAAAAGGCGTCTTTTAGATCTATGCCACTGATGAAGTAGGTGTCTTTTAGTCGGCTAAGAAGTCCATTAATGTGGGGCAAGGGGTACGAGTCCTTTTTTGTTAGAGAATTTAGTTTTCTGCAGTCCAGGCAGAGTCTGATTTTTCCGAGTTTTCGAACTGTCATGATTGGGCTGCACCAGGGGGAATTCGATTCTTCTATAACACCGAGTGCTAATAATCTATCTAACTCTTCGTAGACCTCGGCTTGTCTGGGTGGCGAGAGAGGGTAGTGCCTTTGCTTTACCGGTGTAGCATCACCTGTATCTATATGGTGTTCCAGTAGGTGAGTACGCCCTAACCCTAACTTTTCGTAAGATGGAAAATTCGCCACAACCTTTTCCAGACGCAATTTTTGTTCCGGAGATAATTGGTGAAAATTAGATCCAGTCTCCTTGACAAGCTCCGAACAGGACAAATCTGAAAAAATCTGAGGAGCAATGTCGTAGGCTTTCCAAAAATCCACACCGAGGTATCCAAGCTGAGAGAGGTTCGGTGCTACATAAAAAATTATCGACTTTTCTACTCCCTTATACGTCACTGGCAATTTACAATACCCCACCACATCATTTCTGGAACCATTTGCGGTAAAAATACTAGATCTAAATCTTTCCAATCGTATATTGTTCCTATTGACAAAATCAAGACTTCCCTTTCCTAATACAGACACGTTAGCACCGGAGTCCAATAGACACAGCAACTCCTCGTTCAAAATTCTAATCTTTACAAAAGGCCTTCCATCATCGTTGTCTGGCAAGCGTGAAGATTCTGTTACTTTTCTAAATTTCCTTCTCATACGGTATCTTTGCCTGCACTTGTAAATTCGTTGCGAAATTCTATGACCAACTGACTTACGTCCACTGCGCTTAGGGTTATTTTCATGTTCTAGCTGAGTATATGTTTGTATATCCGGTAAATATTTTGTCCTATCAGGTAGTATGTCCTTCTGTGAAGGCTTTGCTCCTGTGTTGTGTAACTCGGGATTTATTTTGAGGAACGAGCATCCCCGGTCACCCACTCGCTCCGACGGAAGTTTCCCCCATGAGGTTTATCGCACTTGACTGTAGTTACTCCTTGTTGGCCGCATTTATAGCAGAAAACGTTTCGCTTCTCGGCAGGACAATAAATGTAACTATGACCGAGCTCTAGGCAATTCCAGCACCTGATTTTTGAATAATCGCCTGCTACCCAAGTTTTATTCACCTTTAGCGCCTCCACTTGAGGGTCAAAATCCGTGTCCGTATCTCCTGGTGTGGTTTCGACAGAGATCTCATTCACCTGACGTCGACTAAAGCCAGTATTCTTGTTTTCCAGGAGAATTTTCTCTGCTTTCCTCGCCAGATCCCGAAGAGTATCTAAATCATTTGGGTTAGCTATGAAGAGCATCACTTTTAGCTCTGCGTGTACGTTCTTCTTTATTATATCAATTAAAGCTGCATCAGACAAAGGGTTTGTTAGACGTAAATTTAATCGAGTTACAAATGAATGGTAGTCATCATAACACTCCCTCGGTGACTGTCTACGTGTCGAGAGTTTAAGCAGAATTTCATGGTCACTTTCACTTGAGCCGAATTCCTTAGATAGTGCAGTTTTCAGCATTTGGTACGTTGCCCTCTGGTGTTGCTTAATATAATCCCAATAGAATGTTTCAGCTTTACCTGTCAGGAAAATGTGGAAATTCGACATAACATGGTCCTGTGAGCATTGCGAGCGCGCAACAAGAGTATCTAATTTGAAGAGAAAATCCGAGACACTGCCTTCTCCGCTGAAAGAAATCTTCCAGTCCTTTAGCTTGATATTCATGATAGAAGTAGCGTACGACGGAGAATATTCCTGAGATCCAGACGGTTGAACATTCAGTCCGGGCGTAGCAGAATTGGGTCTATTGTCAGCTGTACTCCCTATTGTTTCTCTAAGAGCTGTTAGTTCCCTCCTAAATTCCTCCTGAGTCTTACGCATGGCCTCCTGGAAGTAGTCCAATAAGCTTTCCATTGTGTTGCCACCTGAAGCCTGGTTGTCCTCTTCTTTATCTCCTTCCCCTGGCGCCATTTCCACTGAAGCTTGGTTGCCCGATGTTGAGTTCCCTGAAAAGCTCGTTCCTAGCGCTGCTAAAGATCCAGTTAACGACTCGTGACCAAGATTGTCTCCCTCTATTTCGCCAGATGGGTTTGATTCCAGTAAACGGGAAGCAGATGATCCTCTTAATGCCCTAATACTCGAATCTGACTGTGGACTAAGCGAAGGTCTCTTTGACACCGGAGTTGTACCCCTACCTCTACCCTGCGCTGATACTGAACTACGAGATGCAACTCTTACTTTTCCTGGTACGTTAGCTAAAATTGACCTTGTGGCTGTTTCGCGTGAGGAAGCCCCAGTTGTGCTACTCGCCCGAGTGTTAGGCTTGGACATAATGCGCCATTGAACGCATGAAAGAAGTAAATTAAACCCAAATAAAAGAAAATCGACACCGAAAGAAAAAACAATTTAAAATTATCAGCTGGAAAAATAAGAATAATTATGTATAATAAAAAAGGTTGTCTCTTCCCAAGGAAGAGAGGTGATAGGCAAAGGAAGAAAACGTTCGTTTCCCAAAAATGTAGGGAAAGGAAAGAAGAAAAACAAGTACTTTTACCTGTAACTAAGATAAGCGCAAACAAAAGAAAATTCCAGATTAGCAATTAAGATTTAAATCCGACAATAGAATAAAATAAAATTTAACAATTTCAATGAAGCAGTTCACATGTGTTCTCAAGGAGGACTGCTGGGAAACATGGTAAAATAGGCACGTGGTTTATAAAAAAAATTCATATAAAAAAAATCTCATCATCGATTCACACGTGATACGACTAACCTCAACCTGCACATTACTAAAACCTTCCAATTACCGCATCGTGGTGCAACTCGTCATTCAACACTACGGACAAGGACTCCCGCGAGCAAAAACACTGCGCGATACCTGATAAGATCCCGGAATCCTATCGCAACGAAAACTTTCGACCCTATATCGCCAGTTCGGACTTATAGTTCCCTGAATCTAGAACAAATATCGCTAGAATGCTGACAGAGTTTCGGTCAAGACCAACTTGAGGGTGACCCTCCCTCGACGTCGCAAATGAAACCTCCAGAATTGTTGTCCAGATGGCATGACTTACGCCGATTTATGAAGGAAACCAACAAAGGCATGTAAAATCAGATAAAATTAAACGTTTTCCCCATTTGATGTCGCAAATGAAACATCCAGAGCAATCAAATCCAGATGTCATGACTTACATCAAATACACGAAAACAAGTAATAATTCTAACCGAAACCTGTCCAGTAATGTGCACTAAAATTATTTTAACTGTACTATCCGATAATGTCGATCACGTGTAACCATCGTCAACTCGAAACCCGTTACATAGCACGTGCCAGTGGCTCGGTCGCCACGTGGTGCGAATCACCGTTATACGTCATTTAGAACACGTGCTCTATCACGCTACATTGTTTCGTTGGGCGCCATATATGTTACGTTGGGCGCCATATATGTTACGACATTGTTTCGTTGGGCGCCATATAGGCCCCACGTTGGGCGCCATATATGTTACGCGCCGGTTATACCCGAATAAAATATCGAGGTTAAGGGCATGCAAAGATCTCCCCGGTAGCTCAGACTAAAGTGGTTCTCAACCCGTATTTTATGACGCGCAAGCATATAAACACAGCCTGCATGCCACCAAGATAAAAAAGACTGTGCTAATATAAAGAAAACATACAACAATGTCAAAACGCGAAAGTATCCGGACAAAAAAAAAACCGAGTCGAAACGATTTAACGGTTAGGTGTTATCCCGCCTAGGGCATGAGTTCCCTCCCAGTGACAAAGTCACACGCCATGACAGACGGACGCCCTAATCAAATACTACATCTGTCCCTAATATAACCACGTGCCTCTTACCTTACCATGCTCCCCGCGTTTCCCTCCCTCCGAAACAGCAGATTAAAGGATCATGTTTCCTTAAATCTCACCTAAGGAATGATATCATATATATATATACATTTTACAAAAATATTTAAGTTTATTCAAAAATAGAAATTCAATAATTATAATGATGGTATTAAAAAAAAATAAATTCAAATAAATTGTGGGATAATATTAATAATACAAAAATAGAAATTCATTAAATATAATGATGGTATTAAAAAAAAATAAATGTGTTGCCTGTCTTATCTCGGCGGTGCACCGCTCCCACGACGATGGCTCTTGGGTTGTTGGTGTTGTAGTTGGGGGTGTTGATGATGCTGGTTGTGGTGTTGTTGCTCTTGTTGCTGGGTTGTGGAATCAGGTAAGTCTTTGTTTTTTTGAATGTTTTTTTTTGTCTTTGGATCGTTTTTTTTTTGCTTGTTTTACTTTTATTTAGACATTATAATTTTTATTTCGTTTTAGTTTTTTTTTTATATTTTATGCTTCTTTTATTTAGCACTCGGGGGTCTTAATTTTAAGCAATTTTTTGTTTTATTTTATTTTTTTTTAGGTCTTACGTAAAATAGAAAAAATATAATTTGTTTTCTTTCTTAGTTTTATTTCACTAACACAAAAAAAACTTCTTTAAATTTTATTATTTTCTTTTCAGCTACATTTTCTTTAAGATTGAATTTTCATTTATTTTTTTTTTTCTTAAAATTATTTTTTTTTCAATTTTAATTTTGCTGTGTTTCTTAATCACTTTGTTGCAGCATTACGAAAATGTGCTGTTTTTATGTTTATTAAAAGTAGAGTTTCTTTAGAAAAAATCCCCGAATATAATTTTGCTTTTCGTACAAATAGTTCATCATAATTTTCTTGTTTTGTGTTGTTTAGTTTTTGTTTCTTAAATGTTTAAGTTTTTTTGTATTTTTATTTTTTTAATAATGTATACACAAATAAGAAGAATGTAAGTTAATTTATAATAAAATATTATATTTTATTGAATCGGTATTTGATTTTAAAATTATTTATTTAACCCCACGCTTCGTTTTAGGTCAGTTTTTATTTTATTTGTTTTATTTATAATTTTAGTTTTTAAGTTAATTCAATGTTATTTTAATTCTAATATTAATTTTAATCCTTATTTTTATTTTATATTAGTCCTTCCGCTATGCGAAACCTTACTGAATCAAATTAATCTATTTCGTCTTTTCTTAACTTTTATTTTAAATTATTTTTTATATATTTTTTTATATTTCAGTTTACCCAATGCTAATTAAATTTCATTTTAATTTCAATTTATTTAAAAAAAAAAAATTCAATTTCACTTTAATTCTCATTTTAAATTATTTTTAAACAGTACTTATTTTATTCTTAACTACTAAGTTCTTAATTTCTATTTATTTTAATTTTTATTTAAAATTAGTTTCACATAGTTCTTAATCTTATCTTAACCACTATATTCTTAGTTTATATTTATTTTAATTTTATTTAGTATTAATTTCACATGTTTCTTTATTTAATTTTATCCACTATGTTGTTAAGATCTATTTATTTTTAATTTAATTTAGTATTAATTTCACATATTTCTTTATTTAATCTTTTTCACTACATTGTTAAGATCTATTTATTTTTATTAATATTTATAATTGTTTCACATTGTTCTTTATTTCATCCACTATGTGGATCTTTTCAAATTTTTTTACTCAACCGAAACGCGAGTTGAACTTTAACTTTTTTTTTTTAAATATTTCTTTTTTTCTTTAAATCTTATTTTTATATTTTTAATTCGAAAGGAGAGATCGAATGTCTTCGAACTGTTCGGCTCGAGTACCACACGTGAACTGCCTGTCCATCTCAACATTCCTCTTTTATATTTCATTTTTTTTTCTTCTGGAATGTTCTTTTCTCCCGCCATAACGCATTATCTTCCTCTACCTATATCCCTCATCCTTGTTTCTGACAAATGGCACATTCTGATTGGTTAAACTGTCTAACGGTAAATTTTTTAACGAAACAGACGCCAGGTGTCAGAATCTAATTGGTCGATCAGGACGCGCAAAAAAATATAACGAAGTACATACATAGCAAAAGGGATAAAGATAATCGAAGAGTTGCAATTGCATCAGTAAAAAAAGGGTTGCAATAAAGTGCATTATTGCCAACCATACATGCAAATAAAAGGGTGGGAGTAAAAGTTGCAATTCTAACTTCGACAATCCGTAACAATATATGTGCATATTGTTTTCAAAAAATTGGATTTCATTTCAAATTGCATATGCATTTTATGAACTCTGCTTCTAAAAAATAAAATTACTTGTGACTGCAAATATATTTTTATGTATGAACATTAGTTTTACAAATAAAAAATTTACAAAGTCATGGCTTACTAAATGTGCGTATGCGTCCGATTTTCATCCGTTTACGGTTACGGTTATGAGCACAAAAAATCGCGTTTACGGTTACGGTTATAAACGTTTACGAAACCCTAGTTGTGTGTGTTAATTTTATACATGAGTGGCGCAAACTACAGTTTAAAGTCAACTCCGAAAGACACATTTTTGAGAAACTTTACATGGCAATTTTATTTATTTCTGATGTATGTGTTATGTATTCTTTTGCCTGAAATCTGCTGCGAGGAAGTCGCTGAAGAAATCGTTTTTCATTCGATATGCCTAACCTTGGGTTTGAACCGTGGCGTTACGTCTAATAAGCCAACACACTAATTACTGGAGTACGGGACTTCTTTATCTAGTCACAATTTTAACAACAGTCTGATGGAGGAGACGCAGACGTTATTATCGACACAAAAAAGTTGTATCATGACACCAAAATGTTGTATCATGACACAAAGCCGTTGTATTACGACTTCAAAGTTCATTTCAATAGTACGAATACCTCTGACAGTATACTATACTGAATACATATTTTTTTTGTCACCCTATCTAGTAAACTTACACGTATATTTCCTCCATATTGTTGCTGTTTGTCTTTCTTAATGTTTTTGTTTAATTTACTTGGTGACTTCTTTAGCTTTCATACGAATTTGCTTAAGTTAATTTTAGGAGCCTGTTGATTTTATTGTCATCCTTTTGATTATTTATTGTAAAATACGTGACTACATTCAGACTTCAAACATACACATACACCCTTGAATTTTCTGTTTTTTTCTTTTTTATATTTTCTGTAAAGAAAGCTTAAGAAAACATCAAAAATATGAATTTTAATGTTATTTCCTATAAATACACAAACACAGAGACACACTTACTCTCTTCTGAATGAGTACAAGTGTCTAAAAATCTTTTGTTTTTCCTTTATAAATTATACTCATAATTAAGTCTATCAAGAACACAGTTTACGGAACATACACACGTAAAACAGCTTTTAAAAGCTGTGTCAATATTTGTCTTGAATACACTTTTTTTGCACTTGTTTGTTGATTAAAGCCCCACCAAAAGAACTCTGGTGCAATTATAGGGTATCGATCAATAAGTTCAAGTTTTGCCAAGAGAAAATCAAAAGAAACGGATCGGACAATACGAAAGACCTTCAGAACTATTAGGAAGCCTGATTCAGAAATTGTTAAATATTATGTTGGTTTCTTCTTTATCAGTATTTCTTCGTGCAGTATACTTTGCAATCACAATGAAGTCACCGTAGTCTAGTACGTTACGTTACGCTACGTTTTTACCGTTAAAAACGTTTAAAATGTGAGCTCGCAGATTGCAAATAAAATAAAAATAAATTTGTGTTTAGTTTTGATTAAAATTCTTTATTATTCGCAAAAAAAAACAATTATTAGACAATTATTCAACAGATCTTTGTAACGGAGATCTTCAAACCACGATTACTCTCTTCTTCGCGTCTTCACAAAAGACTGAGTTGACTTATAAGACGCACAAGTGCTGTCGAGAAGCTAGGTAGCGATCCTGACTGAAGTGTTGTAATAATCAATTAAGTGAGTGATACTTCACAATAAAGGAAGATAAGCTACAATTTTAGATCATGGTGCTTAATGGTGCTTAATAGTCTACGGTGCCTGTATTGAAGTTTTCACGCAATTATGCTGTGTAGACTGTACTCTTTGTACCTCACACCAATGAAATTTTATCTTAATTGATGGGTTTAAGCACGTAGAGATATTGATATGGTTTTAAGAATTTCAACAAGTTTTTTGCTAACATAGTAATTGAATTGATTAACATTGACTGCGATTAGTAGCATGATTGCATGATGCCAATCAATTTCGAACAGAAAGGAGTGCTGACAAGGCAGTTTAAACCATATCGAACGTAATACACGTAATAAATATAAATCATGTTAAGATTTAAATTCCTTAATTATTTAAAAAAAGTACCAAAAAAGTACTTTTTTATATTTTTCTTCCAAACGCCGTAAATGCAAAATATTATAATAAGAACACATCACAATTAGCCTAGCTTTCAGCGCTTCTATCTTTAAATTTAAATAAAACAAAGTATGTGTAAGATATCATAGACATTTTTTATGCATTTAAAAGTATAATTTATATCCCACTGTGTCAAGTATATTGTCGTTCAAATATAAATCCCGGTGGTATTTTTCATGCTGAATTCGAACGATGATGCCGGTTGTGATGGCTTTGAGAGTCGCTGTTGTTTGTAGCTTCTTCTGAGGCTTAAGAAAATCCCACAAGAACAAATCCAAGAAGGTCGCCAAATCGCACAAATTAATGAACAATTTGCAACACTTCAAAGTGAGATGACCATATGGCGCTATCGTGTTAAAACAACATCTTATTGGTGTCCACAGAATCCAATTCATGTAAAAAAAGGCTGATAATCATCAACTTATAATGTTTTCAGTTGACAGTGAGGGCCTGGCCAATATCCAAACAGTGAATTTTTGGGATGTATTGGGCGCTCTTGAATCTCTTGCGGGTTTTGAGCGTCCCATATTTCGCAATTTTCTTTTTTCACATACCCATTCACTTACAAGTGGGTCTCGTTGCCGAAAATTATATTTTGTTCAGTTCACAACTCCTTAGCTTCAGTTCCTGGGATGCATTTCCAATGGCTATAGTTCCAAGTCTCGACACAATTCAACTAGTTGTGGTCTGCAGAGGGTCGAGTTCTTGTGAGCCACACTAAATCGACTGCCACGGATTTTTATGCGCCTTTTCATGGATGTCAATGTTGTTTTCGACAGATTTTTCATTTTCTGTGAGTCTTGCCCACTTGTTTACTCAACCAGTGGACTCTAATTGAACGAATGAGCACACTGCGATGAAACGATTATGGCGGTTGTAAAATCGGTGTTGCTAGTTGAACGTTGGCCCAAGAGTGAACGCTTTTTTGATAAAGGAAAAGATTCTTATTTTTACACGTTATTGAATGCTATATCCATTGATGGTGATTTGGCAAGACAGACCGAATAACATACAAAATTGGCCGTTACAACACTTCAGTCAGAATTATGACCTAGCTTCTCACTGCACACATGTTGTGTGTGTTAATTTTATACACGAGTGGTAGGCTGAATAAATTAAAATTGATTTGATACGTACAGTTTTAACAAGATGACCTTTATCAACTCTAAAATTTCAGAAGCCTTTGTTTTAAAACTGGCTTGTAATTAATATCCGCGCTTTACTGTAAAGACTTTTATAAGAAACAACTGAATTATATAAAGAGAGGAAATAGTGTGTCATTATACCGTTACGAAAATGGAAATGGTGTTAACATTAAAATGATAAACAAAAGCTACAAAAACCAACGGACTAGTTTACATGATCAATAAATAAACAAAAATATAGCAACAACATCAGTATATAAAAGGGGATGAACAAGTAAACAAAAAGCAACAACAAACATTATCACAATAAATGTAAACAAAATACACAAACAACAATACATTTATGGATACCTCGAGAAGGCGAAGCTATGAACATCATTCATCAGACTGTTTACGCCGTCATATAAATGGCAAGGCAAAGCAGTCAGTCTTTGTGTAAATAAGCTTTGCGTGTGAAGAGAATAATTGTGGTTTGAAGATCTCCGTTATAAAGATCGATCGAACAATTGTTATTCTTTACGCAAAGGTGTGTAAATCAGAACAAGAAACAAAGCAATTGTTGTTGTTTACATAAAGTTGTGAACAGTGGCACACAGATTTGTAAGAACAACAAAGAAATTAATTAAAACTGAACACAAACTTATTTTTATTTTTATTGCAATCTACGAGCTCAAGTCGCCGTAGTCTAGTAGGTAGTGTGTTGGCTTATTAGACGTCAAGCCAGGGTTCGAGCACCAGGCCAGATATCAAGACAAAATACAAAAAGTATATCATCGGCGACTTCCTCTCAGCAGATTTCTGGCAAAAACTCTGAGAGTAAATTAAATTGCCATGAAAAAGTTTCTCAAAAATCCATCGCTCTTAGTCGACTATAAATTGTAAATGCCACTCATTTATAAAATTAACACACACAACGTAAGTGGTGTGAGAAGCTAGAACGTAGTCTTGACTAAAGAGTTATAATGACCAATTATGTATGATTTATGTGAACACTTTTCGAAATATTAGCTGAAGGTCCTGTTTGATATTGGACTGTATAATTCACTTTTAAAGCCAATTTGGTATCACGTGGAACATTACAGATGTATTTGATTTATTTGCAAATAAAGCTATAAAACTACACCCAATCATTGACATTTTTTTTTCAACATTTTGTATATTTTTTCATTAAAATTTGCTGTGGTAGATTTTCACCAACATATGTATGTTAATTCAACACTAAGTGTAAATGAATTTTTTAAACATCAATTACGAGCACAGACATATGTACATATGTGTATACAGACAAGATTGAATTGTTATTATAAATAAAATTAAAATAAAAAACCAGTTTAGCGCATGGGGGGATCGAACCCGCGACCTTCGCGTTATTAGCACGACGCTCTAACCAACTGAGCTAATGCACTATATGTTGCACTAATGCATTGTTGCAATAATGCACTATATGTCTCTCGGGCGTTGCAGAAAAAAATATTTATAAAATTTATTAATAATAGAATTCATATTGATGTTAAGCTCGACCTACGTAGTTATAGATTGTTTTTAAGTTTAGATATATAATGTAAAAGTAAAATTGTGTATCTAAGATCATTTTTCTATTTTAAATTATGTGGCGTATTAATTAATTAATATTAATACAGAGGCTTTAGATTTTAACTTAATTGTTTAACTTTAGCAAAAGCTAGGCCCTCAACATATTTTAGCAATTTCATGAGAGAGGGTTAGAGAACTAAAACTTTCTGCTATAGCACATACAAGTGTGTGTTTAGTTGTATATAACTCTACAAAGTATATAACTCTACAAAACAGAGCATTGAATAGAATTAAGAGAGAAATAGAAAAAGCCAACAAATGTATTAAATGGAATACTGTGTGTAATGATAACAGCGTATAATGCAACTAACGCTCTTATGATACTCTTTTTTTGTACTCTTAATATTTTTCGCAATTAGCAGTGCTTCTTTATGTACATATTTGTTGATATTGCTTTTTACAATAACTTATTAATATTGTTACTTCACTTTTATCTCACTGGAGTGTAGAGTCATTATTAAACAATACTGGTATAGAAAGAACTTCCATATAAACACTCTGCTCTTTTTTAAAGGTACTTAAATTCTAACTCTTATACTAAGTGCTGAATTCCACTACACTTGATAACTTATGACATAGCAATGCTTTAGAAAAAATAGGAAAGTAGTAAAAAATAAAAATAAAAACAACATTGTAGTATAGTTGTTTAGAGTGATTGGAATAAGAAATAGAATTTTGTCGCATTTGTTGCTAACATTTCTTTATTTTACAATTCATTATTTTGCAATTCATTTTATTACTTATTTTTCTTCATTTATTTCCTCTTTAAATAAATTTGCTGTCTTTATTACAATTACAATTTACAGTCTTTCTATTCAATTTTGTCTTCTTTAGATGCGCAAGACCACAATGAATGAAATATTTTTATGAGCCACTATTCTAATATAGATAATAATTATGGTCGTAATGGCCCTTAGGTGCTTAAGCGCAAATGACATGCTTCCTAAAGGAGAGGGTTTTTCCAGAGAGCTTGCAACAACAGTGCAACAACATGGTTACATAATTGCTTACGTAATTACATTCATTACAACTCTTTAGCTAGGATTAAAACCTTGCATCTCGCAACATCTACGTTCTGTTTGTTACTCTTATAAATACGCGACGGGACCTGCAGTCCAATTTTATTTACTCTCCTAGATTTTGAAAGAAAACCTCTGAGAAAGAAATCTTCGACAGATATGTTTTTTCGATATGTCTATTAATTCAATAACTACCTAAGGTGTATGAAAATTAACACTTAATTCTTCGAATATTCTGGCCAATGGCTCATAAGCTCTGACGCAGGCAGCTCGACGTTTCCTATCGTACCAAAAGCAAATAAGAAAGCCTTAATAGAGCCGTATTTGTCGTACCCTTAAAAGGCAATTCAATTTCCATAGGCTGGATCTGTAAGAGAATAGAAGTAAGGAAGAGGAAGTCGCCGTAGTCTAGTAGGTAGTGTGTTGGCTTATTAGACGTAAAGCCTGGCCAGACATCAAGACAAAATACAAAAAGTATTTCCTCGGCGACTTCCTCTCAGCAGATTTCTGGCAAAAACTCTGAGAGTAAATAAAATTGCCATGAAAAAGTTTCTCAAAAATCTGTATTTGGGAGTCGACTTTAAACTGTAAACTTTGGTGTGAGAAACTATGACGTTGTACAATGGGTCAATTCGACCTCCGGGTACTCTACTTGTCTTAATTGAAAAGTACACGTCCTCTAACCTAACCTAACCTAACCTACGATATTTCATATTTCAAACGTTTTTAAAATGTATTTCCTAAAATATACGTGCACAGAAATGAACCGCAACCAGTGTGTTCACACATCACCTCCGCCTACATTTAAGGCGAATATTAAATACGTAGAGCGTTTTATTTTATGCGTAACTCGTTTTCATCTACTTAATATAAGATATTTATTGTTGCTTTTATTACTTTTTGTTGTTTGTTTCTGTAGGTGTTAAAATTTATTTGAGCGTAAATTTCATGAGAATTTTAAGTGATTTTCATTTGCATATTGCCGTTCGTTAAACTCAAATTAAAAGGAATCCTTTGAATTGTAAAAAGTATAAATAAATGAACTTTCATTAATACATACAATAAATTCATCATTTTGCAAAACAAACGTAATTGAAGTTTATTCCCAAGCCTACAGTGTCTAAGGCTCAGTATTCATTCGTTTTATTAATTCATATTTAATAATACACTCACAATAACGTTACCGCTAATAGGCCAACATTACAGGCACTTAACTTACCTGGAATAATGACACTGTTAACAAGCTCTTGGTCATTTAGTTTTCATGCCATAGGCAACAGGAACAACATGATGATGATAACAATAGTAAACATACAACAAACGAATAAAGTATGAGACGCATTAACGAAATGTACATGTTGGATTAACAATTCTCAAATGGTTGTAACTCACTCTAGTCGCATTGCCTGAAAATTTTAAATGACGATTGTTAGTATTGTGGCCAGAAAGAAACAAATAAAATTTTACTGGTTTAAACAGTAATTGTGATGCAAATTTCTCATCGTTATCATTATACTGTTAGTCTCGTTCGTCTGATTGTGTGATCTATGTTCTATGGGAATGTACTTTTGCTTACTTCTGGAGGGGAAGGCATCCGGAAGGAAGGAATTTATTTGCTTAGTAGCATGTTAAACAATTTTTTTTTATATCGAAAATCAACAACACATACATACAGAATTGATCATTACAACCCTTCAGTCAGGATTACGACATAGCTTCTCACGCCACCCATGTTCACGCCACTAATGTTGTGTGTGCTAATTTAATACAAAAGGGCGGGACCAACAGTTTAAAGTCAATTCCGAACGACAGAGATTTGAGGAAGTTTTTATGGCAATTTTATTTACTCACAGAGTTTTATGCCAGAAATCTGCTGAGAGGAAGTCACCGAAGAAATATTTTCGTTTAATGTCTGACCTGGGGTTTGAACCGAGGATTAATAAACTGTGGGATTTGTAATCCACTAATCAACTAATTAAAACAGCGCCAGCTTTAAAAATATTTATTTTTCACAGAAACGCTTGTAGTTGAAATTAATTAATAATATGATCGCGATCTTTGTTATGGAGATCTTGACACCACGATTCACACGCAACACGTCTTCACACAACTGACTGACTGAATTTTTTTACTCACTCATTGTCTGCCTTTTATATGCCAACGCAACAGTCTGATGAATGTTCTTGAAGTCGAATGCTCGAGGCTTCAACTTCTCGAGAACTCCTTAAATGTAAACATTACATCTTTGTGTATTTTGTCTACATTGTTTGTTTACTTGTTTATCATATAAACAAAGTCATTGTTTTTGTAGCTTTTGTTTATCATTTTAATGTTAAACGATGTAACACCATTTCCTTTTTCGTAACAATATGAATTGCAGGATTTAATATTCAGTTCTTTTGCTTTAGCTTTTCTGTATACATATTTGTAAAATACAATTAGAAAGTCATTAGTTTGCATTGTCTTGTTGCTTGCTCTCTCCCAAAAATAATTTCAACTTTTTTTAATTTCCAATTGATGATATTTGCTTATTTCTCAATTAGGAAAACAATGGGTAAACATGAGAGGGTTTTGGTGTTACGTTGCCATCACTTACTAAACTATATTTTAAAATCAAAAAGTGTCACATAAGTACTATCGGTAGAATTCTTTAATATCTCTTTTGATAAGGTCAGAATAAAAATATTATGAAGCAATTGCAAAAAGTGTAGCATACTTAATGTCGATTGGTAACAGTGTTGAAAAATTCAGTACTTTTGTACTTTTTTCAGTACTTCTTCATTTCAAAAATACCGCAGTACTCCTGCACCGCTTTCAGTACTTGCGCTTTTCAACTAATTATGCATTAGAAACATGGTGAGCGTAATGCTAAAGGTAGAATTATACTTAAGCCCCGGTTAGTCAAACGTCCACGGTACGTACGTTGGTTTTTAGAATGCGAAAAGCAATGAAAACATTTGCCGAACCGTAAGCATTTGCATTGCTAAAAACGAACGTATGTTACATTACGTTCTATCGACGTTTTACTAAACGGGGCTTTTAGGTTTTGTGATGTTCGGAATCAGCTGTTTTTGTTTTGTATGTGAGGAACACTTATAAGCCGTTAGTTTTTCTGTTCCGTGCTGTATGTGTATTAAATATATATAAATAAATAGTTTAGGAGGTAGTGTGTTGGCTTACTCAACGTGAGCCGTGGTTCAAACCCGATACAACAAAACGAAATACGAAAAAATATTTCTCCGGCGACTTCCTTGCGGTAAAAACTCTGATAGTAAACAAAATTTCCATGATAAAGCATTTTAAAAATCTGTCGTTCGGAGTCGACTTTAAACAGTTGCTCACGCCACTCATGTATAAAATTAACACACACAAAATAAATGGTGTGAGAAGTTAGGTCATAATCCTGATTGAAGGATTATAATGACCAATTATGTACGCATGTATTTTTTACAAAAGTACCATTTGATGCAAAAAAGTACTCCTTCAGTTATAGTTCAGTACCATTTCAAAATTTCAGGTTTGCAACACTGATTGCTATATACCATTAGTCAAGGACCGGAATTAACTTTATTCTCATAAAATAAACAAGTTACACTGTGTTAGTTTGTATACTATTGCCATGTCACTTTATAAACAACAAAATTAAACAATACAAGTTATTGTCAATTGTGGTTTACTTAATCTAGATAAAGTCGTTTATCCTCTCACTCTCTTTGTTTTATTGTTACAATATTTTTGCTAACAATATGACAAATATATTTTGATTGTCATTGTAATAATTTTCGTCCATTCGTGTTTTTTTTTTTTGTCGTATTGAAATTATTTTGTAGGAAAATGGGTGGGAATGTAAACATTCATAATTGCGGCAATTGTAAATCGATTTAGTTAGGTCATGTCTGTTAACATTTTGGTGAAATATCTTTTTTAAATTTCTCTTTCTGTTAGTCGAGATATCAATATAATACTCTTGGTATTGTTACGTTTTTACCTTTTAAAAACGTTTAAAATATGAGCTCGTAGATTGCAAGTAAAATAAAAATAAATTTGCGTTTTTTTTTGTGTTCACAACTTGATGTAAACAACAAAAATTTTTTTTCTTTGTTATTCTTCATTTTATACCATTTGCATAAACAATAACAATTACTAGACAATTATTCGACAGATCTTTGTAACGACCACGATTACTCTCTTCAAACGCACCGTGTCGTCACACAAGACTGACTGAAATTCACTAACTCTGTCGCCTTGTTTACCTTGCCAAAGTAAACAGTCTGATGAATGACTTCCTGAGATCTTTATAAATGTAAACATGGATGTTTACATCAGTACTAGAGATACCAGCTGTTAAAACAAAATGCAGGGCAAAATGATTATGAATAGATTAATAAAAGTATTCAGAATACTGTGTACAGAACAGTTTGTGTGCACTAAACCAAATCATATTGAATAGGTACATATTACTTGAGGTAACCTTAAATTGTGATGTCCTGAAATTGGTATTCTAAGGTTGACTAAGGCCTTAAGGCTTCTGAAGCAAATTGGCTGGTTATAGTTTATCAATAATAGCCTGGAATGATATTCTAGCTTTTACTCTTGATTCCAATAAGTGTTTCCCTTTGTGATATTAGCAGTACAGTTAAATGACAATTTTTATAAAACTTAAAAGAATGAAGAAAGACTACCTAAGGCCAGAGGTAAACATCAGAAAGTTAATATGTCAACTGAGCATAAAAGCTGAACGTCCGAATTAGTTTAAAGATATGTTGATATGGTAAAATATTTCAACTTAGTGTTATGAATCTAGAGCTCCTCTAGGCAGGCAGACCATTGGCAATTTCGGAATCGCTTCACTTAGAGAAACCATGTTATATTCCACACATAATGACAATAATATATCTTTGTAAGGTATAGAAAATTTTAAATGATATCGGACATAAGCTTAGTTTTTTTCTAAGGATAGAAAGCGCTTAATGAAAGACCCAAAGTAAATCTCCTTAGCTGTCTCAAGTTCTCTCTTCTGAGACGAGTCATGCCTGGTGTAGTACATATCAGAGATCAGCAATGAATCGTTTCTTGCTACTCATAAACACTCATGAAATATTGAATATAAATGAGACAACAACACTGAATTCTAACTACTGTGATTCATTCTCACTCACTAGAACGTTGATTTGTAAGTACAGGTTGCAATGAGTATGAGTACAACATTGACATCAAACTCATACCATTCGAAATATGTTTGATTCATAAGCCTACTCTTTCAGATTCATAACTTAGAAAAATGCTTATAATACTTATAATGATTCGAGTGACTCGAGTGACACGAATCATTTATCAAAATTGACAGTCAACAACAACTAATTGCATTTACAAAAAAGAAAAAAGACAGAGCAGCAATAGGAACAAACACTTTTAGTGAGTATTTTAGTATTCGTACGCGAATCATACTTATTTTGTGATTCTTGTAAATGTTGAGTCATGGAGAGTCGAAATCAACAACATCATGCATATTGTTAAGTATAAATATGATGAGTACTTCAAACTTTGAATATGAGTAGAGGTTACATGTTATTGAAATAAGTATGATTGCGTATAAGTATCACAAATTATAAGTATGATTCGAATCTACTCATCTTTTTGAATATTATGAGTAGAGGTTCCATGATATTAAAATAAGTATGATTGCGTATACGTATCAGAAATTATGAGTACGATTCGAATCGACTCATCTATTTGAATACTCATCGCTGATCTCTGGTACATACCCTAAAAATTGAAGCCTTAAGCTTACAAAGACTGAACAATGACATCAATGGGCACTGAATGTTCGTACAATCGTTCCGGTATTAAGAATATCAGTTACCCGTAAATATCCAGTCTTAAATTAGCCGCAATAATATATTCTAGTCTGAAGTCGCCGTAGTCTAGTAGGTAGTGTGTTGGCTTATTAGACGTAAAGCCAGGGTCCAAGTCCCAGGCCAGACATCAAACAAAAATACAAAATGTATTTCTTCGGCGACTTCCTCTCAGCAGATTTCTGGCAAAACCTCTGAGAGTAAATAGAAAATTACCATGAAAAGTTTCTCAAATCCGTCGTTCGGAGTCGACTTTAAACTGTAGGTCCCGCCACTAATGTATAAAATTAACACACACAACATAAGTATTGTGAGAAACTAGGTCGTAATCCTGACTGAAGGGTTGTAATGACCAATTATGTATGTATGTCAACTAGCAGCAACTCGTTTCCTTGCCGTTCGCATCTTGAGTTTAAATCAAATGTCCACAAACACTACTCCCTCTTTCCACCTTCCTATAATCTATTTTCCTAAACATGCACAATGCACTGCATGAGTAGGAGCCACCACCCCCTGAGTGCTGGTTTTACTAAAAAAAAAAATTATGTATGTATGTATGTAATATATTCTAGAGTGCTTTTTTCAAAAATTATAAACGTAGTGTGGCAGTGTCACCTTTCATTTTATTCTCCCTGGGATACCTTGCAGTTACTGCTGTTCTACAAAACATCATAGATTTCTTTCACTCTATTCGAGCTACTATACTAAAGTGGCCATTAACATGCACGTAAAGTGTAGATTAAAAAGAGGAAAAAAAAGACGACAAGAATAACTGAGGAATAAACAAAGACAATGATTATTAAGAAACGGTTGAATAACTAAATTGAAATATTGTTCAAACTGTCTTAAGCTTTAAAAACACAACAACAATAACACCAATAACGACTGCAAATATTGCAACACTACAACGATTCCAAGAAAGGTATTCAATATTTTTTTTAGTTACCCACACTGGGAAAAATAATCGGCCATATGGGTCCCCGAGTGAATAAAACAAAAAATATAAATAAAAACACTGACTTACGCGCAGCTATAGAAACAATAGTAGTATTTCACCATGTTGCAAAAATGTGCATGTAAAAATGTATGTGCCACAATGTCAATAATTTATGCTGTATTAAAGTATTAAAGTTGTATGCCGCAATAGCGAATAAGAAAAAGTTGGAAATATTGATTGTCTCCAACATCTTGTTAAAATGATTTTTTTTGCTTCACGTACAATTTTAGATTTTTCAGATTAAAAAGTAGAAAAATATAACTAAGCACCAGAGGTGTCAAATAGGTAGCCAGCCGATCTTCACGTTCAAGTTTATATACATTGGAGTTTACTCAACTTACATAACAAATTCATGATTCAATTCACGACATTGTTTCCTTTTCTTATTTTGTTGTACTTCTATAAAATTTTGGTTGCAGCCTCATCTTAATAGAGAATCATTGAAACCGGCAGAATAAAATTTATCCGCTCCTGAGAAATATTGTTACGTTTTTACCTTTTAAAAACGTTTAAAATATGATCTCGTAAATTGCAAATAAAATAAAAATAAATTTGTATTTAGTTTTGATTAAAATTATTTATTATTCGCACAATTCAGTGTGCAACTGTTCACAACTTTATGTTTGCTTTGTTTGTTATTGCTCTGTTCACAACCTTTCCATAAATAATATCTTCAAAACACGATTACTCTCTTCACACAAGACAGACTGAACTTTTACTGACTCAGTTACCTGCTTTGCCTTGTCTTTTACATGGTAAAGTAAACAGTCTGATGAATGTTCTTGAAGGCGAACGTTCGTGACTTTGCCTTCCCGAGATCTCTATAAATGTCACCATTGTTGTTTCATTATTGTTGTTTGTGTATTTTGTTTACATTTATTTTGTAGTGTTTGTTGTTATATTTTTGTTTACTTGTTTCTCATTTTTTTATTCTGGTGTTTCTTGGTATATTTTTGTTTACTTGTTTATTATTTTTTTATGCTGGTGTTTGTTGTTATATTACGCAGTGCGATAATTTGTCAACAAGTTCACTGTTTCTGTAGCTTTTGTTCATAATTTTAATGTTAAACGATGTAAAAGCAAAACACCAGTATATAGATTTTTTCCGTTTTCATAACAATGTACTCAAATCTTTTAATGCGTACTCCTTAAGGAACTTTACATCTAGTTTTCTATTAATATTGGAAATTATGAGGAAATTAAAAAAAAATTTAATTATATAAAATGATGTTTCAACTCCATCCATATGAATTTTTCGTATCTTATTTCATAATTTTGTTTTGTAAATATATTTATTTGTTAACTCTTTTATTCGTTTTTGATCTAATCCCGTCAATTTTAGTTGAAACAAGCAATTATTTTTTGTTTAAATTGTTTATAGTTGTGGTTTTCAAAAGCAATTATCCTTTAACAATGTTTTTTTTGCTGTTGGTTTTACTAATCATTTTACCAGACATGGCTTTAGGAGACGTTTACGAATAGTTTTACATTTATTATCATTATTATTATAAATTTAATTAGCCCTCTCCTCTGCTCTCCTTACTTAATCATACCCTCTCTATGCGATAAAACAAAGTCCAAAGTATTGTTTCGAGGGCAGAACTTTCACAGTCATCACTGTCTACACAAATAGAAATATAGGAAATTAATCCTTTTTATATCACACAATATATGTAGGTATGCTTGTGTATAACCACCCCTAATTAAGTTAATTAAATTGTTTTGTTTGTAAACAATTTTTATAATTGCCGCACTACTTCCGTTTCATTACTCTATTGCCAGGGTTTAACTCCCTTTCTCCTATGGCAGTGTGTTTTGTGAAATTGTCACTTTAATTTTTTGTATAAACGAACAGGAGTGTATAAATGCTTTCCTTGTAATGATATACTTGTGTAGAACCAAGTAAAACAAATATTTATGTGTTCTAATGAAATAAAAACTAGCTACTAGAGTAGATTAGTTTCTCATTTCATTTTCTCTCTTATTACATGAACAAATATGACACAGAAATAAATTACTGCCACCATTAGAGTACCACAGACCCATTATATGCATAGACACTCCTTCTAGTGAGCAAACGTAAAAACGCCAAAAATTTTGTGAAATTTCTATGAGCAGGTAATAGCAGCGAATGCACTTGACTCAGAATAGATTTCAGCCTGATACTCAATCCACGCTTTCTTTGAAGATAAAATTGAATATGATGTACAAGAGAAGGAAACGGATCAACACAATCGCAATGAAGACACGCTAAATATTTTACGATCGCGTGGGCCATCTATCGGTTTAAATTTGAACAATCGGTTATTTCGAATCTGGCAACACTTATGTCCTTCTATTCTGTGACCTCCCATTAAACGTAATGAATCGATTTACGTTTGACCAACGTTGGGATTTATTGGAATAGATGGGACTACGAGAAACTGCACGAAGATGTCGATTTTGCCAAAAAAATCATCTTTTCAAATGAAGCTCATTTTCATCTTGATGGGTACGTTAATAAGCAAAATTGCTGTATTTGGGGCTCAGAAAACCCACACGTGGTCTTACAGAAACCTCATTACGAGTGACTGTTTGGTGCAGCTTGTGGAGCGGAGACATCATTGGCCCATATTTCATAGAAAATGAGGACGGCTCAACCATTGCGGTCAATAGGGACACCTATTGCACCATGATAACCGACTGTCTTGTACCCTTTCTTCATGGTATTAATGTAAACGACAGGATGGTGCAACTTGCTACACATCTCATGCCACAATTGAACTATTGCGTCGAATGTTTGATGGTCATTTAATTGGACGAAATCGCCAAGAAGAAGCGATTTGACAACGTTGGATTATTTTCTGTGGCGCGAATTACGTTGTGGTCCGAACGTAATAAAAAAAATAAAACAACCTGCTTGTTTGGTTGCTGAATTAATAATAATCATTACAATTTTTATTTGTCTTATTTATACTTTTTAATAATATTTTGACCTAATTAATTTATAAAAATTGCAAGTTAATAAAATAATTAATAATTGCTTATTTAATAATACAAATTGTTAATTCCAAGAATAGAATAAATAAAGTTAATAATGAACTTTAAATAGGTCAGTGAATAAAATAATAAAATGTAGTTCTTAGAAATATTTCGGAAGTAAATTAATAAATAAATAAATTGATGACATCGAATAAATTAAGTAGGTTGATCAAAAGCTGTTGTTGACCTGGCTGGTTTGGGAGGTGCTGTTATGTGGTTTTCCATAACTCCTCCCCCCCTGGGATAAAGTGAAGGCCACAAGGAAAACGTAGCGGCTGGAACGTTGTCTGGAAAATTTGGTATGAATTGGATTTTAGTTCTTTTCTTTGCAACAAAAAGCAGGGCTGCAGTAAATATAATGCTTAATAAACAGGTTGTTAAAGTTATAATGTTGTTTTTCTTTGATGTTGTTTCGTGATTTTCTATTTGATAATTCCTCAGTTTTTCAAGACTCAGTTTGTCTGTTATTGTTTTTGCGTTTACTTTGGAGTTAATTATTAGTGGTAGAAAAATTTCATCTTTGTAGAACATGGGATTGGCTTTGTAGATTTCACCATTGATGTTGATCGAGCAGTTGTTGTAGTAGAGGATAGCTGTTCCCTTAATCTCGTAAGTGTCGTTATTGCAGCTAGCTGTAACAGTAGTATTCTTCACATTGACGAAAAGTAGATAGTTTGGTTCAGGCTGCGTAATAAGATTTATGTTACCAACATCTTCCAGGTCGCATAGAGCATCTTTGTTATTGATTATTTGTGCAGTGCACGTGGAATCAGCTGTATATTCAGTGTATGGTGAGTTCTTGCAGTAGTAAGTGTTCTCTACTCTTGGGCAAGGTTCGTTGAAAAATTGAATGTGGTTTTTATTGAAAGCTAAATATGGTTTTATTTTTATTTGTTTTGTGTTATTTAATGGGAGTGGGAATATGTGAAAAAGTTCATAATTCTCTTTTGAAACATTTGGAATCTGTACATTAAATATGATATTTGAATTGTTATAATACGCTTGGAGTCCAAGCAGTTCATATATTTGTTCTTTTGAGCTTGTTTTAGTTGACTGATTTTCCATATAACTATATATTTGATCTAGTTCTGTAGTGCTTAGTATGAACTTTGATATTACGTTTAGTTTAGCTAAGATAATTGCTTCAGCGATGTTAGCTAAATGATTATTTAAAAGTTCTATATTATAATTAATTTGGCTGATATATTGAAGCTCGAAAAATTGTTCATCTTCTTTTAAGATATTGTTAGCTAATTTATTGATGTAGGTCTCTATTCTATCCTGCTCTTTGTTTATATGATTTGTGATGTTTTGTATCCTTTCCTGCATTTTTAGATTTATTTGGTTCTGGTCTGTTAGTAGAGTCTCGATATGTGTTGTGTTAGTTCTGATGTCTTGTATTTGTTTATTTATAAGAAGTGCGTCTTTGGCGTCCATGTTGCCTGTAATAAATTTAATGGTGGTGCCTAGTCCGTTAATAAGTCCACGTTTATGTCGTCTATATGGCATAAGGATATGTATTTTATTGTTTAGTTCGTCGAGTTTTAGTCTAGTTATTTTTGTGAAACTCGTAGTTCTGTGGTTCTTCTCAAAAATGGAGATAGTGTCTTGAATTTTGTTGGTAATTTTCGCATATTCGTCAAGGTTAATGATATGTATCAGGTTATTGTGATTAGTAATTATCCTTGCGTTGCCTAATCGGAATCTTACTATTTTCTGTTCTTTACTTATTTGTTGTATGTCTACGGTTTGTGATAGTACTAGTGGTATCCTATGAATAGGGGTGTTGGGTCAGAACAGTGTCAGCAAATGTATTATTAATTATTATTAATTCTTTCATTATATTTTTGTTTCGCAAATTGAATGAATGCAGCGTTTTACAGCTCTCCTTTTATTTTTCCATTCTTTAGTTTACTTACATTCTCACATACATATTGATATACACACATTTATAACGGGATTGCATTTTTGTATACTGTTTTGACTTTAATAATTTGTTCTTTCGCATTGTAAGTCAGTAGCTGTTGAATAGTCAAGCAATAAAGATCAACGTAAATTTCAAACAAGTGTTTTCCTTTTATTATATACATAAATCACAATGTAACCAGTGATGACAATTGTGACGTTTAAAAAACGCTAAAATCAGCTGCCTTAACCGTCTTCTTGGAGGGAGAAAGAAAATGTTAAAAGTTTATCGAAGCAAATGTGTTAGAAGCAACAGATATACAGGGTGAAAACTTGCGGATAAAGTAGAAAAATTAAATGTAAACAAACATTTATTTTGTGTTAAAAAAGGGACAATTTGGAATATTTTTTAATTTCTTCAATGAAAAGTTTAAAGATTCTTAAATATTTAAATATTAATCGAAATGTGCGTGATTTTCAGTCACAATGAACATAGTTTCTTGTACAAGAGGTAATTAAGAAGCTAAATATTACAAGATCAAAATAAGACGTACTGTTCATAAAAAATTTTCTTGCTGAAAGTTGCCAATATTTTTTAATTTCTTGAAAGAAAAAGTTAAAAATTGTTACTGCTAGTAGGTGTTTTTATTATTTATTAATTGTTTTACACAAAAATTACATTTTTTCTTAACTCTCGCCAATATAAAAAACCCACCCCAAAACCTAAAAAACATAAATAAACAAAACAGACAGACAATTAGAAAGGGACAGAAATACTTTTTGGTAATATTTGCTGTCCCTATCTTAGTATACGGTTAAATGTCAAAATCCCGAGTCGCCACTGTGTACATTGTGACATAAATATTATTTGTTGTAACATTTTTTATGGCGACCGTGACAGGACACTGCATATGAATAAAATATTGTCCTAAAAATTCACAATAAAAATAAAACTTTAAATTAAATATTATTTTTGAAATCGAAAGCCACACACGAGGCTAAATAAAAAATTAAACATCAATATCATCATTATCGTCTTCGCCTGCCAACAACTCTATCGTTTTTTTCTTCTTCGCTGCACACATCATCATCGTTATCATGGCTTAAGCCTAAAAGACAACACAATCCTCATAATTAACAACTTTATCGTCATCACATATCATTTCAGCAGTGCAGTCATCATCATAAACCACATTATAAATTTCTCACCATCATCATTATCTTCAACTGAATTGCTAGCCACTGAACACTGCCGTTATTTCATCTACATCGACGTCAGCATCGCGCAGTCAACAACGCATATACACATTAATATAGTTGGTTTGTTAACAAATAAGACAGTTTGGTCATCAGTTGGTACTTTTTATTGTGTACTTTTTTTAACTTGTGCCTTCATTTATATTTTCAATTACAATACTAATTTTAAACCTTTTTAGTTTGAAATGAGTACCGACAAAGGGGAAACCGATAATCTTGCTTCGTTAAAGGTGCAAAGATCAACAATGAAGCGTAATATTACACAAATGAAAGCAAAAGTGGACAAGGATGGTGCTTCATATGACTACATGATACTGGAATGTCGTTTGCAGATTTTGGAGTCTTACTTCAAACAAACAAGCTACATTCAATCTCAAATTGAGAAACTAGATCCAGCTGACATTCATCGATCGGATCTAGAAGAGCTTTTTATAACAGCTAAAGCAGCTTTGATTTCCCTTATGAACAAGAAGCGAAGTACTACCGATGTTGAACTAAGTTTTTTAAACGTGACAAGTGCACCGTTTTCGCATCAGAATCGTTTGCCAAAACTCAAACTTCCTAAATTTGACGGAAAGTATTCGGAGTTTTCCCGATTTATCAGTTCATTTAATACTTTAGTCAACGAAGATGCTAGCATTCCTACTATTGATAAATTTAACTATTTATTAGATTGCTTATCTGGTCAAGCGTTAGCAGTTGTCGAGCCGTTCCAGGTAGTTGAGTCAAACTACAATTTGGCTTTAAACCGTTTGAAGGAAAGATATGACAACAAACCATTGATTTTCATCGATAACATCAATTCTCTGTTTTCTATCGGTCCTATCTCCGAACCTAATGCCACTTCATTGAGATCAATTATTGATAACGTTGCTAGTCTTCGAAGTTCTCTTCTTTCATTGGGAACAGAGCTTGACGTTATGAACGCAATGATAATTCACGTCGTTCTTTCCAAAATAGATGCTGAATCTAAAAAAGTTTACGATGAGAAGCAAGAATTTAAATCTTTGCCTTCCTGGGACGATTGTTATACAATTCTCAATCGCCGTTGCCAATTTCTGGAAAGTCGAACTGCTGAAATAGATTCGTTTCAACATCACCATCAAAAATCTAAACCTATTACTAGACGTCCTAGTTCATCGTTAGTAATTTCATCGATCATTTGCGAATATTGCAAAAATACCCAACATTCTATTGGATCTTGTCCAAATTACTTAGCGTTGCCTGTAGCTCGTCGTTTTGACTTTATTAAAAGCGCAAGTCTTTGTATTAATTGCCTTCGAAAAGGACACATAGTGTCAAAATGTACTTCAAAATTTCGATGCCGTATTTGTCGTATTTCACATCACACGACATTACACAACCCCAGCTCATCACATGCAACTGATTCTCCTACATCGTTAATCCATCATAGTTCATCATTACCTCAATCACAATCTCATCGTTCATCACAAAATCAGCATTCATCATCAAATATTTTTCGACAACCTCATATCTCATCAACTCAACAATCTTCGTTATCGTTTCAACGTCTTGCACCACAACAACAATTGTCGTCGAACCCATCAACTAGTTCTGCTGCAACTCATTTAACTACACACTCATCGTTCCTTACTCGTAGCAGTCAGATTAATCTTTTACCTACAGCAGTTGTGTTTATCAAAGACTTCTATGGCAATTATCAACCTATTCGTGCTTTATTGGATTCCTGTTCGGAACTTAATTTAATAACTCAAGATGCTGTAAGTCGCCTTCGATTAAAACAAACCCGATCTCAACAAGAAATCACTGCTGTGGAAAATATTCGTTCTCAACTCAATTTTGTAGTTTCTGCCACCATAAAGTCCCGCTTAACCGAATTTGAAAGGACTTCTAATTTTTTCGTCACCAAATCTATTTCATCGCTACATCCAGCAGAACGCATCAATACTGCCGATTGGAACGTACCAGATGACCTTGAAATGGCAGATCCACAGTTTTACACACCTCAGCGAATTGATCTTTTGATAAGTGCTGAAATTTTCTTCGATCTCTTATTAACTGGTAAATTCTCTCTCGGACACAATCGCCCTTGCATTATAAATACATCGCTGGGCTGGATAGTAGGCGGAAAGGTGAACAATCAACAACAGCATCGTTCTTTGAAATGCAATTCAATCACGAAAACTCAGGACGTGGATACTCTGTTGAGGGCGTTTTGGGAAATCGAGGAATTTGCAAAACCTAAGTCGTCCAGAACCAAAGAAGAAGAACTTTGTGAGCAGCATTTCATTAAAAACACCATTTTTACTTCAGCTGGAAGAGTTCAGGTACGTTTGCCTTTCAATTCTAATATTTATCAACTTGGTAGTTCATTTGATATTGCTCGTCGACGTTTTCTATTTCTTGAAAAGCGACTTTTAAAAGATGACACATTAAGGAAAATGTATATTGAATTTATTGAAGAATATATTAACCTTGGTCACATGTCACCTGTTTCCTTTGATAAACTCAACTCTTCGCACTATATAATCCCGCACCATTGTGTTCTTCGTCCTCAAAGTTCATCGACAAAACTCAGAGTTGTCTTTGATGCGTCCTGCCGCACATCTACTAACATTTCACTCAACGAAACATTAATGGTTGGCCCTACTATACAACAAGATTTAATCACAACAATTTTTGCATTTCGACTAAATAAATTTGCTTTATCGGCCGACATCTGCAAAATGTATCGTCAATTTTTGGTAGACGAAAGTGACCGAAAGTACCAGCTCATTTTATGGAGAAGTAACGTAAATGATCCTTTAAGTTTATATCAGTTGAATACGGTAACTTATGGCACTTCTGCAGCACCGTTTCTAGCTATAAGAAGTTTATTTTTTATTGCTGATTTCTATAAAACTACATTTCCAATTGGCTGTGAAGTTCTCAGGGAAGATCTCTACGTTGATGATCTTCTTACGGGGGCAGATGATATTGTCGAACTCTCTAAGAAAAAATCTGAAATAATACACATTTTAGAGAAGGCTGGCATTCAGTTGAGTAAGTGGAACTCAAATTGCCCCAACTTTACGCCATCGGTTAGTGAAATTCCCCTGAAAACAGCTGACGATAATATTACCAAAACATTAGGAATGTTTTGGAGGCCAAAGGAAGATGTTTTCTGTTTTCGATTCGGTCTACCAATAGTTGAAGTTCCCACAAAACGCTCCGTTTTATCGACTGTTGCAAAAATCTATGATGTTCTCGGTTTATTATATCCAATAGTAATAACTTGTAAGATTTTAATTCAAGAAATGTGGAAACAACATCTGGATTGGGATGCGCCATTAAGTAAGCGTTTGGAAAGTCGTTGGCGACAAATTGAACACGGTTTTTCATTTATTAATCAAATTGAGGTCCCAAGATTTGTTGGAGCTACACTAATGAAAACATTTATTGTCCACGGGTTTGCTGACGCTTCCCAATTGGCATACGGGTGTTGTGTTTACGTTTCAGTGGCTCAAAACAATGAATTTAAATCAACCTTGCTCATTGCAAAGTCAAAGGTGGCTCCAGTTGTTCAACAATCTTTACCTCGTCTAGAGCTCTGTGCTGCCCTACTACTTAGTCAAACTTGGGAAAAAATCAAACACAAATTTCATCGTTACACTTATCGTATCTACTTTTGGTCTGATTCTAAAATCGTTTTGAATTGGCTAAGCAATCATTCATCGTCGTATGTTTGTTTCGTCGCAAATCGAGTTTCAGAAATTCAAAATCTGACTCACAACATCCCTTGGAAACACGTGCCTTCTAAAGAAAATCCTGCGGATGTTGTTTCGCGAGGTTGTCTAGCACATGAATTAACCTCAACAATTTGGTTCAGTGGTCCAAAATTCATTTCAAAAAATGAGAACATGTGGCCTAAAGGTAACAATGAAATAGTCAATTTACCTCAAACTGAAATGAGAAAATCCGTTTTTAGCACAACTACTGCTAGCGAAACTATTATTCACAAATTAATTTATCGTCAATCTTCGTATCTTCGTCTTCTTCATATTGTCGCATATATTCATCGCTTTTTGGACAAATCAAATCGTAATCCTGTCATATCATCGGAAGAACTACAATCATCGTTTTGGAGAATTGTGTATGACATTCAACAAACTGAATTCAAACACGAAATCGATTTGCTCAACAGGAAAAAGGTCTTAAAGACAAGCCTTCAAAAATTATCACCATTTCTCGATAAGGTACAATGCTGTAATTCAACATTAATCATTGTCAGAGTTGGCGGTCGGCTAGCAAATTCAGATTTACCATACAACACAAAATTTCCAGCACTTACCAAATCATCGTTTCATTCAACTTTTCGTCCAACATCTTCATCGCAAAAATTTACATGCTGGTCCGAAAGCACTAATCGGCATTCTTCGCCAACAAGTTTGGGCAATCAACGCTAGAGACATCGTACGAAAAGTGGTGCGGAACTGCATCCACTGCTTCAAATATAAACCCAGACTTTTACAACAAATAATGGGTGATCTTCCCGCAGATAGATTGAAAGTTCATCGTCCATTTTTCATCACTGGTGTAGATTTCTGTGGTCCATTTTACACTACTTATCGGATTAGAGGAAAACCTCCTTATAAAACTTATGTAGCTATATTCGTTTGTTTTTCGTCTAAGGCCGTTCATATTGAACTCGTGTCTGATTTGTCTGCTAGCAATTTTCTTCTTTGTCTCAAGAGATTTGTCGGTCGTCGTGGCGTACCTAAAAAACTCTATTGTGACAATGCGACAAACTTCGTCGGTGCTAACTCGAAGCTTAAAGAGTTTGGACAACGTTTCTTCGATGACGCCAACATAAAGAATATGATGCAATATAGTGCTGTAACAGGCTTCACATTCTCTTTCATTCCTCCCCGCTCTCCCCATTTTGGCGGTCTTTGGGAGGCGGCCGTAAAGTCAACAAAAACTCTTTTAATAAAAAACATTTCGAAGGCTGGTGTTACGTACGAAGAGCTTCAAACAGTACTTATTGAAGTCGAAGCTATCTTGAATTCTCGACCATTAGCACCTCGCTCTGACGACCCAAATGACGGCGAAGCATTGACGCCAGCACATTTACTAATTGGATCCTCTCTACTGGCATTACCAGAGGAAAATATGGACAACTATAAAAAGGTCAATTACCTAAAACGCTGGCAATTAGTTACTTTTCTAAAGCAACAATTTTGGCGATTATGGGTTCGAGACTATGTCTTAAATTTGCAACAAAAGGCTAAATGGTTTAAATCCTCAACAAACATCCAAGAAGGTGCATTAGTCATCGTATACGAAGACAACATCCCACCACAACAATGGGTTCTCGCTCGGATCGTTAATATCATTCCCGGTCGTGATGGCAAAGTTAGAGTTGTTGATTTGAAAACACCAAGGGGAACTTTTCGAAGATCTATTCATAAAATTGCACCTCTACCTATCGATGAAGTTAATTGAAAGTCCCTTTCAATGGGGGCAGGATGTTGGGTCAGAACAGTGTCAGCAAATGTATTATTAATTATTATTAATTCTTTCATTATATTTTTGTTTCGCAAATTGAATGAATGCAGCGTTTTACAGCTCTCCTTTTATTTTTCCATTCTTTAGTTTACTTACATTCTCACATACATATTGATATACACACATTTATAACGGGATTGCATTTTTGTATACTGTTTTGACTTTAATAATTTGTTCTTTCGCATTGTAAGTCAGTAGCTGTTGAATAGTCAAGCAATAAAGATCAACGTAAATTTCAAACAAGTGTTTTCCTTTTATTATATACATAAATATTATTTGTTGTAACAAGGGGAAAAAGAAATTAGTTAGAGGTTTCTGGAATTTTGTGTAACTTTTTTATTTTTGACTTATGAAATTTCTTGTTTTGTTGTGTGATTATAGTTACCCTATTGTTCTTTTTTACTTTATGTTTTGTAAATCTAGGTGTTAGTTTATTACGTTTTGCTTCTTTTCAATAAATGGTTTGATTTTCTAAATTTTCTGGTTCTGACCGAGTTTCGTTTAGTTTGTCTATCCTGTTTTTAGTTGCATTTTCAAGTTTTTCCTTAATTTGTGGATATAAGATATTTTGAAATTCATTAAGTTTTGTAAAGTATTCATGTTCATTATTAAACGTGACAGAGTTATTGAATTTATAAGTTCTACCGAAAAATAATTCGAATGGGGTGAGTTTAGTAGAAGAATGTATTGAATTATTATAAGTTATGAGAGTTTCTGTGAGTATATCATCATGGTCCTCACTAAGGTGATTTTCCTTTCTAGTAGTTATAATGATTCTGTATATTTCGGTTAATGTTGAATGTAGCCTTTCTACAGGAGCATTGCTTGTGCTCTGTTCGAATGAAGTAATATGTAAATTAATTTGGAATTGTCTACAAAACTCTTTGAAAATGTTGGCTGTAAATTCCGAACCTTGGTCAGCTACTATTTTTCTTGGGATACCATAAAGATTAATAAAATGTTTTAAAGATTTTAGTATGCATATAGTATTTCTTGATGAAAGTGTATACGCTGCTGCAAATTTAGAAAATTTGTCAATTATTGTTAAGATTTGTTTGTAGTTTATACTGTAGATGTCTATATGTAAAATATCTAAGGGGGTTTCGGGTTTTTGAAATATTGGTTTTGGGGGATTTCTATCGTATTTAAGGGTTTGACATTTATCACAATTGTTAATTATCTGTGTTATTTTATTCTTCATAAAAGGGAAATAGAATTCTCTTTTAAGATGGAAAAACGTTTCGTTAATTTCGCGGTGGTTATTGTTTACATGGTAAGTATTTATAAGTTCTTCCTGTTTGTCACTGTCTGTTATGTCTTCTAATATTTCTGTGCATCGTATTACACGAAACATTTTACTATTTGACAAAAATTTTGAATAAACAGATTGAACAATGCGAAAAGTGTCATTGTCAGTGAATATGGCTGACAGTTTGTTTGGATTGAGAAATTTTTTGAAAATTTCTACTATTATTACTTCTGTGTATAAAGGTTTTCTAAATATTCGACGTTGTTTGTTTTTAAATGGCATCATGACTGACATTTCTGGAGTATTTGAGGATTTTTCGAATACAATTTGCAAATTAAAGTCGTTTAGAGGTTTTTCTGAGATATATATATACCGTCATTTAAGTTTTCCTCATTTGAATGTACAGTGGTACCGGACGTACCTTGATTTGAAGCAATGTCATTCACGTTTATCTCAGACTGCTTGGGTGTATCTAGTTTTATTCGACTTAAGGCGTCAGCATTTGTATTCAGTTTTCCTTTTTTGTATACTACCTCGTAGTCGAATTCTTCCAGTTTAAGACGCCACCTTACTAGTTTTGAGTTGGGTTCTTTTAGGCTCATTATCCACGTGAGTGGTTTATGATCAGTTACAATGAAGAATTTGCGTCCAAACAGATAAGGTCGAAAATACTTAGTTGCCCATACGATGGCTAATAATTCCTTTTAAATCGTTGAGTAGTTGCATTCAGATTCTGAGAGAGTACGGCTGGCGTAACATATTGGCTTGTCATTTTCTATCTGTCCTTGGGAGAGTATAGCCCCTAAGGCAAAGTTGCTTGCGTCCGTAGTTAAAATAAACGGTTTTGTGAAATCAGGATATTGTAAAATAGGGTCGTTAGTTAAGATGGATTTACATGTTTCAAAAGCTTCTAGGTATCTATCATTAAATTCTATGTTTTTCCCTTTTTTAAGACATTCGGTAAGTGGTTTGGTTAATTTTGAAAAATCTTTAATGAACTTTCGATAGTAGCCGACGAGGCCTATGAAGCTTTTAATTTGCTTCTGAGTGCGAGGAAGCGGAAAATTTTTTATAACATCAATTTTAGCTGGATTAGGTTTTATTCCGTCTATTGATATAATATGCCCGAGAAACTTTGTCTCTTTCTGAAGAAATTCAGATTTGTCTGGTTGAATTTTAAGATTTGATGATCGGAGTTTATCGAATACTAATTGGAGGTTTTGTAAATGTTCTTGTAGGGATGTGGAATAAATAATAATGTCATCAAGGTATACTAAACATATTTTACCTATGACTTCACCTAAAACATTATCCATGACCCTTTGGAAGGTCGATGGGTCATTTTTTAGGCCAAAGGGCATTCTTACGTATTCATAATGCCCACCTTCAACAGTAAATGCGGTTTTAGGGATGTCTCTTTCGTGCATCTCAATTTGGTGGAAACCACTCGCCAAATCGAGTGTAGTAAAATACATACACTTTCCTAACTTATCCAATATTTCACTTATATTAGGAAGGGGATGCCTGTCAGATATGGTATTTTCGTTGAGCTTTCTGTAATCTATTACCAGTCGCCATTTCTGTTTGCCACTGGCATCTAATTTTTTGGGAACGATCCATACAGGAGCACTCCATGGATAGTAACTTGGGCGTATTATTCCCTGTTTTAACATATCTGTTATTTGTCGTTGGACTTCAGATTTATGTATTTGTGGGTATCTATACGATTTTGTATATATTGGGATATCGTCCGTTGTTATTATTCTATGTTTGACTTGATTTGTGAAACTTAATTCTGTATTTTCTTTAAAAAAATATCTTTGTAGTTACGACACAGTTTTATTAGGTGTGATTTTTCTTCATTGTTTAAATGTTCTGTTCTGAGTAATTCAGAGATATCGTCGTGTTCACAATTTCCTACTTGGGTTGACTCGAAGTTAAAACTCTCGATGAACTCTTCGCTATTGTATTTAGTAACTTTGAGTGGTTCGATGTATAAAATCTGTTGTTCATCTGATATGTTAATAATATCAAGGAGACTGTGCCATTCTTTTGCATGGTATATACCTTCTGGTATATAAAGTGAGTCAGTAATAAAGGTTGTTTTTACGTAGATGTCTCCTTCTCTCACATCTACTGGAATTTTTTTCATTAGTTTGGAATTTTCCGGAATAATGTGTTTCCCTGATGAAAAATTGGGTTTAAATTCTAAAGGGATTATTGCGTTCTTTGTTACAAATCTATTGTTTGCTAAGTCTATTTTAGCTTCTAATTTTGAAAGAATATCAATACCAATTAGCCCATCGAAGTAATTGTGAAATTTGAATAAAAGGAATCTAAATTCTCCTGGTTGATTAAACTCAACGAAGCTTGGGAGTCTAACCTCTTTGTTTAGTTCGTATTTGTTAAGAATTGTTGTTATTGTAATTGATTTACACGTTTTTTGATCTGAAGGATTTATAAAATTTGGGTTTATAAATGATGAAGAAGCCCCAGTGTCAATAAGGAATTTGAGCGGTCGTCCGAATGGAGACGAAATATTAATGTAGCCTAACTCAAATCCATGCTTATTGATGTCTAGGTATCCTGTCTGTTGTTCGAGGCAAACTTTCGAAAATTTATGTCATCTTCAATATTTTCTACTAGTGTATGGTATTGATCTAAGTTTTGTTGATGACCTATGCTTGGTGGTTGTAATTCTGAACAGTTATTTTGAAAGTTAAAAAGCTCTCCTCTCTTATATTGATTTTCTGGTGCTAGAGTTCTCATTGTTTGATCTGTTCTGAAGGATCTTTGAGTTGTTGTTGGTGCTTGAGTTTTTATATAACTAGAACTTACATCCGTAGGTTCTGGTTTACTATATCCCTTGAATGTATTACCTCTAACTGTGTTTTGATTAGAGAGGTTAGAGTTTAATCTACGTTGCATAGGTTGGGTGTTAGAGTTTACGATTTCTTTCGGCTGTTGGGGTCGTATGTATTGGTTGTTGTAGGTAACCTGGTTTTGTTGGGGAAACGGTGTAAACCTACCATTATACCTGTTTCTATTGTAAAATGAATTGTTGGGTCTTGGTTGCCATTTGTTTTGGACAACTGTGGGGTCTGCTTTCATGTAAAAAATATTTTGTTCTTTAATACACATTGAAAATGCTTCTGCTAGTGAATCTGGTTTCGAACCTCTTATGGTCGAACCTAGGGGTTCCCTTAGCCCAATTAGAAAACTATTTAGACACATTTCAGAATAAAGATCTTTTTTGGCTTTTACTACCTTTTCATCCCTTTCGTGTATCTGGATATTGTTAAATAAGGATGCCTGAATTTCTATAATTTCACTGTAAAATTTTTCCACATTATTGAACTTTTGGCGAATATTGTGAAGATCCCTAATTAAGGAAGTTTCCGTTCTTTTGTCCGAGTAATGTAGGATAAGGTTTTGCTTTATATCGTCCCAATTAAGAGAAGTTCCGTACATGTTCAACAACTCATTAGCTTGTCCAATGATTTTATTACGAATGGCTCGCAATAATATTTGCCCTTGTGGTGTTGCATCGTAGGCTCTGATATGAAGCAAAATTTCTTCTACATTATTAATAAATTAATTTAAAAGTCGTGGATTGCCTTCATACGTTGGCAAATCCTTTATTGCATCTGGGATGCGGAGAGATTCAAAAGGGGGTCTACAGGTAATAGAATTGCCTGAAGAAATTGGCTGTTCAACCGGTGGAGTAGCCATACTGTTTGTTTGTAAACCTTCGGGAATTGAATTTAAACTCCTACTTTTAAATAGATTTCCTAATGCACTTGGATATGGTCTGAATAATGCACTTTTAGATGTTTTACGTTTGTTCATTTACAAGCGGTACAGAAAAAATCAATATGGTAATATTTTCTTTACTTAAATAATTTTCTTTTTATTCTTGTTTCTTATGTTTTTAAATATGTAAAATTTTCTATTTTAAAATTTTTCTTTATTTAAATAATATCTTTTTTTTTATTCTTGTTTCTTATGATTTTAAATATGGTATTTAAATATGTTATATTTTTTTCTTTTTTTTTTTTTTTTATATATAATTTCCTTTTTCTTCTTTCCCTTTATTTAATTATGTACTCTTCTAATTTGGAGGGACTGGCTTTTTGGGCTACAGTTTCGCAAATTTGAGTTTTGTTATACTGGAGGGTCCTTCGATAGGATTCGCAGTTTTTCTTTTATTTTGTTAAGGCTTTACAGGCCCGTTTGTTATAGCTTTCTTTCACTTTTTATAAAAAACACACATTACAATTTTCACTCACCAAGTCCAGAGTAGTATGTGGTACATCCTGGTGATAAGGAGTTAATACTCCCCGGCTTCTTTTTATATCTTCGATATTCCCTCGAAGGTAGTGCTTTTTACTGCGATATTCCTTCACAGTCCTTTAGGATGTACGTTTTCCTTCGATATTCCCTCGAAGTTTATACTGTACAATAGTGATATTCCCTCAGTATTCCTTTAGGTAGCACTTTTATAGAGAAAACCGTTCACACAGGCCTAGCCGACTGCGCCAATTACGTTGTGGTCCGAACGTAATAAAAAAAATAAAACACACTGCTTGTTTGGTTGCTGAATTAATAATAATCATTACAATTTTTATTTGTCTTATTTATACTTTTTAATAATATTTTGACCTAATTAATTTATAAAAATTGCAAGTTAATAAAATAATTAATAATTGCTTATTTAATAATACAAATTGTTAATTCCAAGAATAGAATAAATAAAGTTAATAATGAACTTTAAATAGGTCAGTGAATAAAATAATAAAATGTAGTTCTTAGAAATATTTCGGAAGTAAATTAATAAATAAATAAATTGATGACATCGAATAAATTAAGTAGGTTGATTAAAAGCTGTTGTTGACCTGGCTAGTTTGGGAGGTGCTGTTATGTGGTTTTCCATAACTCGCGCCCTCAAAGAAAAGTGTTATGCCGACAAACCAGAGACAGCAAATTACCCGCATTAATAATTGCAGTATTAGAGTGTAGATATCTGATACTTAAGAAAGCTTAGGATTGAACAGGCCATTCTGTATGCAGTACCAGAATACAACACGACATACATATATCATGATAGAAAACAAAATATGCGTGTGAAATATCATCGACATTTTTTATTCACTTGAAAGACTTACTATTGCCGTTATGTGTGAAATACAACAGCGTTAAAAGCTCCGCCGCGGCTTCTTCTGGTGGAGCGCATTCGAAATGTTAAATTTTCGATAACTCTGGCGCATAAATCACTCTTAATTTAACAGACAGCACGGTTTACATATGTACGCTTTAAGGACCAATACGGTTTGAATCCGCCTGTTAAGTTTGAGTTCCTGCGACTTAAGAAAATCCCATAAGAAAATTGCAAACAAAGTTAAGACGCACGATCTCGGTTTCTAGCTCACATCAGCCCCATGTAAGATAACCACGCCCTCAAATTTTTCGTGAAGAATATCCACTGCGGCGTGAGCTGGGTGACGCGTTGCACCGTCCTACGTCTCGTTGCAGTCATAAACGTCCTATTCAATCCAAAAGAAGTTTGTACAGTGCTTGGCGTTGACAGTGATAACCTGGCCAACGTCATTCTTAAAATAAAATACCAACCAGTAGCATTTTTGGATGCTCCTGGATTTCATGTGGCTTGATATCATCCCAAATTTGACAAATTTGTTTGTTTACGCGCCCACTCTTCCAGAAATGGACGTTTTAGCTGAAGATGATTATTCGTTGAAAACGTTGCTCGAAGATCATTAACATTGTTGTTCTGGCAAACTATATGTACATCAATTGGTATTCTAAAAACCAACATTTTAAGTGAAATTAAATTTGTTATTCAAATAACGATCAAGGTAGGAATGGACCTCTCCGAAACTTTTAATATCGTGCGGGGTTTCAGGCAAGCCAATCCCTTATCATGCGACCTCTTCAACTTCGTCATGTTCTGCGGAAGGCGGGAGAACATCGCAATGGGGCTATTTTTTAAAAAAGCCTCCAGTTATTTGCATACGCTGACGTTATTGACTAAATACTGCATACCAAGCGGGATGTTACTGCTGCCTTCAGTGCTATTGAAAAGAGTCTACTAAGATGGGTCTGGCAGTAAATGAGGGCAAAACGCAGAATATGTTATCGACAAGTAGAGACGTGCGGCATATTGGATCTCAGATTGCGGCCGATAACTATACTTTCGATATAGTCAAGGAATTTATTTATCTTGGCTCCGCCGTTACAACCAAAAATGATGTCAGTCTAGAGATCAAGCGCAGGATCACTCTTGCCAACAGGTGCTACTATGGTCTCAATAGGCAAGTGAGTAGCAAAGACCTCTCTCGGCCGACAAAACTAACACAAGACGCTCATCCTCCCCGTGCTTCTTTATGGCGCAGAGGCATGGACCCTATTAAGCACTGATGAAGCCGCCTTGAGAGTATTCGAGAGAAAAGAAGAATTTCGGTCCAGTGCGACTTGGCGATGGTTTCCGCATCCGATCCAACAGTGAGATGTATGAGCGCCTCAACGACATAGACGTTGTGCAGCGTATTAAGATCCAGTGGCTGCGCAGCTCGACCACGCTCCGGCGAAACGAGTATTTGAAGCGGGTATTTGCGGAAGTCACTGGTGTAGACTCGCAAGAAGCAGAGGCGGGTATAAGAATGTACTAGAGCAAGCCGAAATCCAATAATGGCTAACTAAGTAAGAAAGTTAGAGGAATGGAACAGATTTTTCGATTTTTCAACGAAACGGAACAAGAAATTGCAATAAAGTTAACGAAGTATACAATGAATACAGCTTATAATTGGTTGAATTGTCTCTTAGTATTTCGTGTATTTGAAAGGCAATTGAATCTCATTAAAATAATTATCACACGGTATATGATCAGGAAATTTTAAAATTTAATTTTTCATTTTCCAAAAAAAAAATGTTTTACGAAAACAGTTTAATTAAATATGATATCTGAACATACCACTACCGTTAATATTTCACTATAATTCTATTTTATACTTTAAACTTAAAGCATTTAAGCAATTAAGCAAATTAGTATTACATTCACTAGATGTAATACAAAAAGTGTATGTATAAAAATCATAAAATACGAGCATAATGTGCAATTTAATGCAGCACACGCAACTGCTGCTCTTTTACTGTCATTAGCAATTTTTGATAGTACGACATAATTAGTGCCTTCCATTAGAGAACAAAAATCCTTAACAGCCATTTGAGGTAGTACTGTTATAATTTCAGTTATCAGCAACATAATTGCAAGCAATAATGCTTACGCTACAAAAGTGCTGTGAAAAGTGATTTCGTAATCCTGACTGAAGGGTTGTAATGACCAATCATGTATGTATGTATGTACATATGTATATAATGCAGGGGCAAAATATTTTTTGTTTGTTTTTAATTAGCAATTGTTTTTCCATATTCCATTTACTTTACAATTATTTTACGAGGTCTGCATTATTTTATCAATATAAATTTTATTTAATTCTTTCATTTTACTTTTCAATCAACCCTCGCATATTTCTGTAGTAGGTATAATAGGATTGCATGTTCATTGTAAACTCATAATAATTACGTGCTAAATATTTATCATAAACGAGCAAATATTTGTAAATTGTTTGTAAATGTCAAAGCACTCGAAATGCAGAGTAAATATGTTTAATTTAATTGGAACAAGAGCATAAAAATTTAGAAAAATTAAATATTTCTTGACGCCAAAGAAATTCTGCAAGTAGTTGAAAAAATTATAATTATATTAGAAATAGTAGGAGACATTATGTTTTCATAAGCCTACAGATTGGAATGAGTAGTTCAGAGAAATGCTGAAAGGAATATGTGGTCTGTTGAAGTCAGATTTGACGATTTATCGTCATTTTGACGATTTTGTGCTCCAAAAATATCATATTGACGATATGATGATTTATACCCTTATTTTTGTAATTGTTATTTTTGCAAATTTAGCGTAGTAATGACAAGAGTAAAGTATTATATTCTTAAATTATTTACTACCACCATCGATGATACTACGTAAAATGCTACAAAATAACCTAAATAAAAGCGCCAATTAGTAAAGATACTTAAAATAAATTATCAAATATTTGAAGAAAAATGGTAAGTTCTGAAAATATCCTAATATTACCCATTAAGCCATTTGCCGTTGAAGACCATTTTTAAAAATTTGAATATAGCTTCTAATATTACCCTAGGAAGACCAAAGGCAAGTGCCATTATTAATTTTTCGTACGACCAACACTCAGGGGATGTCTTCTACTCATTTAGTGCATTGTGTTGGAAGTGGGAAAATATGTTATGTGGTGTTGGTGGACACTATATTTGAAACCCTTTATATCATAAGTCACAAGAAAGACATTTGCAGGAAAGGAGTTCTACATACAAATAGTCCAATTAGAAAACAAATCTTGTTATACATTGTGGGATCTACTGGCAAATCGACAACAAATGGAGGTGCTCGCCGAGAAAGATGAGTGTTACATGATTCTCGGAAACGAATCCTCTTATATCGCTCGAATCAAATCCGTTGTAGTAGCGATATGAAGAACAGCGAAACACAAGACACATTGCCATTAACGAGAATCTTCCGCCTCTCCTATACGTGGTCGAGAAGTCCCAAAATAGACGTTGAGTCACCTTCCTATACATGAGAGTTGTATTCCATTCTCTTTCGGATATAAGTGGTGTAAATAAGGAGAAGAAGAAGCCAAGGCACTAAAAAATGTATCAGTTCTAGTAAACATCACACTGAATTTTCATGTCCAGAACGTCAAGATCTTCTGACTCTCTAATATTTACAACACCCATAGATATAGATGGTGCAATATTATTGCTGCACTTATGTGTCAATAAACAACAATTGTTTAAAACTTAAGCGATTTGTTCCTAAAAATTATATAAAATTTCTCAATTTTTGGAAAAAAAATATCAGAAATGAAAATAAGAGAAGGTAGCTTTTAATTTCCAGCCGTGAATAAATTTATTAAGAAATATTAGTACTATCACAAGCTTCAGTTAATATAAAGAGAGTGTTAAGTCAAGTTAAGTTAAATTAAACTAAATGCAATTTTGTATGAAAATTTATTTTAAACTTAGCAATTGTAACTTTTTCGACTTTAATTTTTTGAATTGGTATCAAAAACAAATTATCAAACACATGAGATATCAAAAGTTACTGTTTGGAGTGGATTTTTAAAAAGACATTGACTAGGTCGTCACTGTTAACAATAACCAACTTCTTTTGGACTGAATTGGATGATTTTGGGCTCCAGAGACATGTGATTTCAGTAGGTCGGCCGTTAGACTTTTTGATGTGTTGCGAGTGTATGCGAATAAACCAATAACCAGAGAGTCCTCAAGGCCAACATAACCTATGCCATCGGTCAAATTCAGCGTGATTTATGCGCCAGAATAACGGCAAATTAGATATTTCGGATGCCCTTCACCCAGAGGCGGATTTATAAGCTATGTTTTATTTCACACATAATGGCACCAATAAGCCTTACAGATGTATAAAATTTGTCGATGATATCCCATTCACTAACTTACTTACTTAATTGGTCATTACAACCCTATGTTTTCACACCATCCTTGCTGTGTGTAGCTTTTATCCATGAGTGACAGAACCTACAGTTTAAAGTCGATTTCGAAGTACAGATTTTTAAAAAACATTTCATGGCAATTTCATTTCAGTCTCAGATTTTATGGCAGAAGGCTGCTGAGCGGAGTCGCCGAAAAAATATTTTTGGTTTTCTTCAAGATGTCTGAGATGGGCTCTCGCCTAATAAGCCAACACACTAGCTGAGATCATCACTACGGGAATTTGGCTGATTGTTTTTACTTAATAATCATATTCAGTGTCCTCCTAAATCTGAATCAGTTATGAAACAGTTATGAGACTAACTAACTAGAAGACTTCCTCACAATCACTTCTAGAAATCTTTAGTCTGATTATAAGGTATCAAATTGAGGTTCTGTCAAACTGTGGTAGAAACCTCCTACTTTTACTATGAAGAAGTTCAAAAAACATCCAAATAGGAAGTTGTATACGACCCCAAGCCTGCATGATGATTTTTCTGGCCTTTGAAGAGTTAAAATATTCTCTGTAAGGAAAATGAATGTTTCAGTTTCAATCGTTTAAAACGTGCTCTTTGTTCAAGATAAAGATGAACAGGTCAACAGTTCAAAGTCTTGAAAATCAAAAGCTTTTCGTCAGCGCTCCAAACACTCTGTGTCATATAAGGTTTGTCAAACTTCGGTAAGGACTTAGAAGGCAATACAAAGTCAACGTTCCCTTGCTTGTAAGGTGCAACCATTAAACTTACTTTCAATATCATTCAATACACCTTTCTATCTAAATTGTATTGTATTGTATTGTATCTTTGAGAGATCTCAGCCAATAGTCACTATAATTCTGAAATTGATAAAATTTTGATAACTTTTCTTTGGTGAAGAATTCCCTGAATGATTTTAAAGGTCTTACAAGAAATGATTCCAATTAAAGTTGTACGTTCTTCAAACACAATAAGCTCTTGGTAAGCCACCTGAAAACCCTAAATGAAACCCTACTAAGTAGTTTAAATTGAGTTTTTTCCATAACCTTAGTTTGTCTTCCAGTTGCCTTGTCTGTCTCAGCTTACTTTCTGCCGAAGTATTTATGGTTCACGAATAGATTATATTTCACTACTGATTTGTAAATAATTCAAAGTCATTGTTGTTGTTATTGTTGTTATTAATACAAGAAATTTTCATTTTCAATATCAACATTATGGTAGCAGAACAACAAAACTATTTAAAGTATCAAGTAGCAATAGTCTATCTTACTATCATTACTTCAAACTTTTGCTATGTTTATACGGTTGTCTTCAGTAACATGAATAATTCACGATCATAGGCCTTGTGCCAGTACACCAACTTTAGCAGTAGAAACTATAGACGAATAGTACTTATATAATGTAGGTAGCTGTGTATTTCAAGAGGCAATTTATTTTTCATTATTGTTGCCATTAGTAAGATTGTTACTATCTACACAAATCGACCGAAAGTACAAGTACCGTACCGTACTTGTTTAAAAGTTGATATTAAGTTACCAAAATTGTTTGTACGAGGAGATGCATATTATTTTCATTGTCAAGTCATGGTTTCCTCTATTATACCTTTGGAAATTTAATTCATTTCTTATAGAAGACACATTACCATAGATGTAGTGGTTACACTAGCGACGATTACACACATCTTTAAAAAGTATTTAAAAAATGTGAGCCAATCTCTTAAAAATATCTCTTCAGAGGGCAATAAATGTATGAAAGAAGAACTGAGAGTGTAGTTGTTAAACAACAATTTTATGGATTGATTTTGATTGCCCCGTATAGGTTCTATTGCCATGCCGTCACTCAGCCGTTGACATACAAATTAATTCGTTTTAATTGTCGCCCTTTAAAGACCGTATATGACTTAATTGCACGTAAAACATAATTTGTCGATCACCCTTTTAAAATTTTTCCTACTTCGGAATTTATTTTGCTTCCGTAGTAGCCTATCCCATGATCCATCAAATGAACTCTTTCAACTGGCATATTTGTTTATATCTGGCACTAAGACCTGGATTTAAGCGGAGGTTTTTGCAAACGTTGGAATGTAATGTACGAACATTTTAAATTTTTACACGCCATTAAGTCTAGATTTGGTTCTAATGAAGATTAAATTGCCATGAAAAGTTTCTTAAAAAATCTGTCGTTCGGAGTCTACTTTAAATTGTAGGTCCCCGTCACACATGTATAAAAGTATTACACATAACATAAGCGGTGTGCGAAGCTAGATCGTAATCCTGACTGAAGTGTTGTAATGACCAATTATGTCTGTATGTATGTATGAAGATAAACTTACATTAAGGAAATCAATCTTTTAAAGAAATCAACGCGTCAATTTGATAGCCATTCACCATACAACGAAAGTGATTAAGAGATTTAACAATATTTATTCAACCTGTTTTAGCTGGTAGCCGTAAGAAGAAGGTATTTTAGACTCAACTAACCGACACTAAGGCCTATAGCCTGGCTTTGCCTTATAATTGCTTACAATTTTGAAGACCATATTTAATAATATCTCTCTCATATTGCAGTTCTACTGAGGCAAATTTCTCGTTAATAAAATTGCTTGTCATATGCTTTTCGTATGCTGATGTTCACTTTAAGCCAGACTTGATTTATAAAATGGATGCATAAGTATCTCTTTCGCAGGATATCTAGGCTTCACTTCAGTTGCTTTTAATACACTATCCTAAAGAAATACAATTACTTCCATTTGCCCAAGCCAGTAAACTTTTAGGCTATTGTCTAGACAGTTCAAGAGTTAACTGCGTTAGTACTACTTGACCAGAAGTTGTGAGTTTAAACTTTAGCTCTGACATACTGAAACTGAAACAAAGAATGTCTCTAAGTAAGTATAAATACTTATTTTTGCAAAGCCACATACAAAGACGCAATCGTACTTATAAAATGCGCTATACAGTTTTCATTTCTATTTACCACACTCAATATTAAACTTATTACACTACCAGCGTAAACAGCTTTTTCGTGTACAAATATTTATTATTTCCATAGTAAATAATACTATTTAATGCAAATTTCTGTTGCCATTGTTTTCATTTCATGTTATTATTATTACGGCAAACAAAACAAAATATTTTCTTTTGTTGCATGGCACGTACTCGATATACAAAGTTTTGTAGCAAATCTTTTTAAATGTGGTTTAAACAAAAACAAACAAAAAATTTATAATAAAATATCCAAAGAAAAACTATTAAGTCTACTTGGTATTTTTTTTCACTCTAAATTTTGTGGACCCGTTTTTTGGTTCGAATTCAATACGATCGTTTAAAAGATTTCAATAAAAATAAATTTTATTTAAATGGTTTAATAAAATTTAAAATTTTTATAGTGAATACAGTATGGTGAACAATATGAACTTTTTTCCTTTATAGCACTTTAAAAATAAAATTATTTTTTCTAACACCAGTCCATCCATCAGACCATGAACATGAAGTTCATCTTGTTGAAGCTAAATCTTCTAAATTAGTTGCCATTTCAGTCTTTGCGGTCAAATCGCAGTGGATATACAATAACACTTGCAAATAATAAAATTCGTGTTCTGTTCTTAACCTAATAAAAAAAAATCGTCTTCACCGATAAGACTTACTTCTGGATGAATAGGTATGTGGACAGATTGTCCAGTTTCAATACTTCTTTGAAAATAACGTTGACCAGGCCATTACTGTTGACGGCAGGCACTATAGGTCGCTGATTACCAATTTCTTTTGATGATCTCCACCCCAACGACGAAATATAAAAAATGTTACTTGGGCGACTTCCTCTCAGCACATGTCTGGCAAAAACTCTGGAAGTAAATAAAATTGCCATTAAAAGTTATTCAAAAACCTATCATTCGGAATCGACTTTAAACTGTTGGTCCCGCCACACATGTAAAAAATTAACACACACAGCATAAGTGGTGTAAGAAGCTAGGTTGTAATTCTGACTGAAAGGTTGTACCTACCTACTAGACTGCGGTGAATTCTAGGCACTAGTCCTTCCAAATTAATTGACCTAATTTTGTTTAGATTATTCCTTACTCTTCTGCCTTTATTAAATGGCGATATACTAGCGTCGAAAGAAAGGACACATAGACAAAGGTGTTCACTTTATCGAAAACAAAAAGTAAAGTCAACAGAACTGAAATCTTTAGTTCCTTCAGCCTGTTATTCCTTCAGCATGTTGTAAGTATACATAAGATGTCTGTTAGTTCCCAATTAAATCTTACATCCTATGTTGCTGAGTTTAGTACAGCGGTTCAATATCAATATTATAAAAAAAAATAATAAAAAAAATCTAATAAATATGAACAACCATGATGATGGTGTTGGTAATGACAGCTACAACAGAGAAAATCGGTTAGTGACTGCTGCAAGCTTCGAAATCTATACGTACTCGTACGCTGTAAGTTTTTAATCAAAATAACAACACCAACTAAACACGAGTAAATGCAATAAACTTTGCAACACAAAAAATGAAAACGAATTTAATAAGCACAAAAAGGGAAATAAGAAGCATATCCATTTCATTATAACTTACTGGACTTGCAAATTGTTGTCGTCAATTACTGTCAGTATGTTATCATAAAAAATAACCAAACTTTACTACAAAAAGTTAATAGATTTGCGAGCAATCTATTCCCCTGTTGTTTGGTTTGTGTTTTTGTTTGACTTCATGGTGGAACTGCAACCATATTTCCGTTATAAATATTAATAAATAATTCAATTATTCACCAATTTTATTTAAGGCACATGAATTGTGTACGAAGAAAATTAACGTTCAACATGTAGAGAAATGAATTCAAATTCGGAGAGGTGATTGGGAGCATTTTTTTTAAATTACAAGCATAATTGCACGTATTCAAATATTTATTGCAGAAAATATTGATTTTATTTGATTAAATTATCTTGTTCCAAATTAACTTCTTTGTCTTTAATTTTTTTACAGCACAATTATGACTCGGCCAGTATTTTGTGAATTTTTCTTTCGTGCTGCTTGTTGAAAATATTTTTTAAACTTGAAAGATATTATTTACAGTACACATCCGCAAATAAAAGATGACCGAGTTTAATAAAAACAAATGAAATCAGAGAGTGAAAACATTATCAATTCAATGATGCACAGAGATATCGTATTGGATATTTGGGGCAACATACAATACAACAGCAACACATAGAACAGGTCAGAACAGCAAATCGCATACGATTACGAAAATATATATGTGATGTATTCTCAGTAAACGTTGATTTTATTTGAATTGAACTTTAAAACAATTTTTGGGTACATGCCCTGGCAGCGTAATAAATCTTGGTTTTTAATTTCGACTCATAGCAGGCTACCAGTTGAGGCTCTTCAAAAGAAACTTTTTCATTTTAACGTTGCATTTGTTGCTGTACTCCTAGCGGGAATTTCAGCAAAAATAATAAATGAATTGCTAGCGACAACAACTGAGTGCTGTCATCAGGTTTATGTTTCTCTGCTTTTACTTTGCTTTTATTGTGAAGATATTTTATCTTCATTTCTGTATGTATGCCAAGGTCAACTTATCTGATGTATTATTGGTAGAGTTTGGCTTTACTGCACGAGTGCACTTGTAAATTTCTGGCATATTGTACAGCAACGAAGTTCTTGACGATATTTTAATTTCATTTACTTTTCATTATGATTTCCGTTTTAATTTCATTTATTTCAATTTCTTCATTATCTGCTTTTTTATGCATTTGCTGACGTTTAATTATTTTTCTCTTAACGTTTTGGACTTAAAAACTGTATCATGTGTTAAATCTTTTTTCTTGTTGCAATACATCGTTAAAAAAATACGCAGAACCTAATGCATATATGTCAGCAGCCTTAAAATACAGTTGTGTTTATAACTCGACGAAATACAATAATTCTTGGAATAAATTTTTAAAGTTGACCCATACTCAGACTAAAACAGTCCGGGATCACTTATTTCGTCGGTCGCCCATAGTCACCTGCAATATCTTCAGTCATAATCGCTATATTATTAGTACAACGACTGCTTCTGGGCTGCCAAAAACTTACGGAATTTCGTACATCCGGACAGTTGCATGCAGTAGTGATTGCCCAGTGGATATCGTACAATCGGGATATATATCCATAATACACTATACACCTACACCACTGACGAATGGAAAGTATAGCGATTTATATTGCATTTTCCAAAAGGCACTTTCAAGCTTTAGCAGTTGATAACTGTCATCTTCTTGAAGCTAGAAATTATGAAAATGGGTGTTCTGTTGCGACAGCGTGCCAAGCGTTCCAGGTATTTTACGATCGTCATAATCGTCCTACAGAGAGGGCTATTGGCAAAGTGGTGGATAAATTCGAGTCTACTGGTTTAATAAACGTTCGACTAACACCCGAATGTCAACTAAAGGGAAAATCTGTACAAAATGTCGTCATTGTCCGTAAGAGTGTACAGTTTCAAGTTGCTCAGAAGAATTCGGCGCTTCGTAAACCACAAACTACTGATTTTTATGACGTAATTTGGGCATGCATACTTCAGTCAGGATTAAGACCTAGCTTCTCACACCACTTGTGTGGTGTGTGTTAATTTTTACATGAGTGGCTGGACCAACAGTTTAAAGTCGATTGCAAACGACAGATTTTTTGAGAAAGTTTTCTTGGCAATTTTATTTACTCTCAGAGTTTTTGCCAGAAATCTGTTGAGAGGAAGTCGCCAAAGAAATGTTTATTCATATTTAGTTTTGATGTCTGCCCTGGAGTATGAATCGAGGCCTCAAGTCCAATAAGCCAACACACTACCTACTGGACTTTGGCCGCTACTTATTTGGGCATGCACCCTCACAAAATTCTACTCACACCGAACTTGAAGGTAACCGATCATAGATTGTTTGCTGATTGGTCTTTGGAGCATTTGGCAACTGATCCTAATTTTCATTGGAAAACCGTCTTTAGCGAATGGCTACATGAACATACAAAATTATCGTATTATAGGCGATACCAATTCAAATTAGATTCAAGAGTATTCAATGCAGTACGAAGAAGTCATTATTTGGCAGTATCAGTGTTCCATATTTTTTTAGAATGACTTTGGCCAGGTGATCTCTGCTGACCGCGAACTTTATAGGTCGATTATTACCAAATTGTTGTGATCAAAATTGGAAGATCTCGAAACCAACAGCTAGCGGTTTCAATAGGACGGTGTTATGTGCAGCATATTTCATGCCACATTGAATAAACTGCACGAGCGAATTGAGGACGTTGTCATCTCACGTGAATATAATTCAAATTGGCAAGTGATGTCATGCGATTTAACCCCATTGGACTTTTTCTTGAGGTTTTCTTAAATCACAGGTTCACAAACCACGCAGTTTCTCAACATACATACATACATATGTACATGCATACATATTACAGTTTAAAATCGATTCCGAACGACAGGTTTTTGAAATGGCAACTTTATTTACTCTCGCAGTTTTTGTCAGAAATCTGCTGAGGGAAGTCGCAGGAAAAATATTTTTTCATATTTCATTTTGTTCGACCTGGGGTTTCAACTGTGGCCTCACGTGTAATAAGTCAACTCACTACTTATTAGTCTACGACGACTGCAGCGGTTTTCAATGACAACATAATACATGCCACCGATTCAATTTAGCCTGAATTAGTAGCCAGGGTAATGGAAAATTAGACATTTTGAATGGTTCCAGCCAGAGAAGGCATGGTTGACATTTGATCGAATAAAAAATTTCGATTGTATCACACATACTTTGTTTTACTTAAAGAACTTAATGAAAGACCCGTTATTTGATTTAAATGTATTACGAATCTGTTTTCTTCACAAATGTTAAAGCAGAATTGATGCATACCGATATTTTCAAAATTTATTGAATTTTTCGATAGGGTGATGACTTTGCGCTAAATTGTACGTATATGATCAAAATAAATTTTGTTTCTACTGACCCTAATCACACGAGAACAATTTTTATTCGCACAATTTTTGTTCTTTTCAAACCACACGGGATTAATATCCAAAAAACCATTCTCTTCACCCCTCTTGCTTATATACTAACATTTTGCGCCAGCACAATCGTGTGATTAGAGCCACTCAGAATTTTACGGCATTCCTGACTTTATTTAACAGTTTAATTTACTGGTTACTCTATTTTCTCTTGAGCAGTTATAAATAGCATGTCTTCCGTTTGTGTTTATTAAAACCTACGGCTAAAAATATATCATTTTTATGCTGATTTCTTTAGTTTTGTTAATGTTTTATAATTACATACGTAGGTTATGTAGTATTCATGTGTTTTTTTTTTAGAAGTTTCATCTGTCCACAGAAGATTAACGCTAATATTTCTGCATCATTAATCAATAAATCATTTTGTTAATATTTAACGATATGATAAGAAAAAATTAGGAGGAAATCGGTGTATTAAATTGTGAGAAAGAGAAGAAATTAATTCATGGTTCATGAGATGGATTGCATGTAATTAATATTCATTCTTAATGATGACAGTCAAGGCAAAAATTTACGCTTAAATTTATTTATTTATTCAGTTTTGTTAAGAATTTATATAAGAGCAGATTATATTTTTTGTGTTCAGCAAAAACGTTTGTAAATGGACGGTTGTGACAATAAGGAAAACATTATTTAAAATATTCCTGATGAGTTGTAGTATATCGTATATTGGTTTGCATACCATCAGAATGAACACGACCCTTATATAATGGCGAATGTACGGATCACGCTATTTTGAAATATTCACGAGTTAAATAATTCTGCGGCAAAAAGTTAAAAATACAACGGGAAAGATGTTGCTGTCTGAAAAAACCTGTCACGCGATGAACAAGTCCGTTATAGCAGTTATCAAAAGCAGAATAATGTGCTATATCTTAAGGCTAATGTCGTTTTCTTTTTGTTGAAAGAATCTTACTCTATAATATCATACATAACGTAAGACGTAACGCCTAAATTCATACAAACATTGGATAATTTTATCAGCCGCAGACAATGTAGTAGATTTTGTTCATTTGTTTACTTACTAATTATAATACAATTACAAAATGTTTTGTAATTATTACGAGCAAAGTAATGTAGAAATTATTCTTAGTGTAGTGTAACAGACCAGAATCTCTGGTGGCAATCTAATCATCTCACTAATAATCTAGCACACTACACAATACACTACCAGGGCACTCTGTGTTGAAGATTAATTTGAATAATAGTTAACAGTACTGAGTAATTGAAATTATTTACATACATTACTTAATTAATCATTACAAACCTTTAGTCAGTAGTACAACTTAGCTTCTAACACTACCCACGTGGCGTATGTTAGTTTTATACATGAGAGCCATGTTAAAGTCTACTCCGAAGCACATAAAATGGATGGTGTTAGAAGCTAAGTTGTAATTCTGAGAAAATGTTATAATATCCAATCACTTAAATGAAAAGAGCCCTTGACATTGTATATTTATACAACTCAATCTTAAATCAGTTTAGAGGTTTCTGGTTTCTTCTCGGGAAAGGACGTAAATGCGAAAATCACAGTAGGATAACCTCTTTTGTCTGCAATACAATATAATCTGCTTCAATGAAGTAAAATTTAATTTTTGTGGCACGAGATCGGATCCCTTAGGTTAGGTTAGGTTAGAGGACGTGTACTTGTCAATTAATTCAAGTACAGTACCCAGAGGTCGAATTGACCCATTGTACAACGTTATAGTTTCTCACACCAGTTATGTTGTGTGTGTTAATTTTATACATGAGTGGTGGGACCTGCAGTTTAAAGTCGACTCCGAACGATAGATTTGTGAGAAACTTTTCATGGCAATTTTATTTACTCTCAAAGTTTTTGCCAGAAATCTGCTGGGAGGAAGTCGCCGAAGAAATAATTTTTGTATTTTGTTTTGATGTCTGGCCTGGGGCTCGAACCCTGGCTTTACGTCTAATAAGTTAACACACTACCTACTACGGCGACTTCATCGGATCCCTTTCTAAACCGAAATAAAATTATTCTTCGAGAGAGTCATCCAATACGTACAAACATACGTAATTGGTCATTACAACCCTTCAGCCAGTATTGCGACCTCGCTTCTCACACCACTTATGTTGTTTGCATTAATTTTGTATATACTGTGTAGGGACCTACAGTTTAAATTCGGCTCCAAACGACAGATATTTGAGGAACTTTTTCAAGGTAATATTATTTACTCTCTGAGTTTTTGTCAGAATCTGCTGAGAGACAGTCACCGAAAGAAATATTTTTTCATGTTTTGATTTGTTGGAGGTGTCTGACCTGGGGTTTAAGTCGTGGCATCATGTCTAATAAGCCAACACACTATCCACTAGACTACGCAACTTCAGAGTCAACCAACATTGACAGGATTTGTCTGCGAAATATCCGAGAACACCTCGGAGTGCTTAAATCGATAGGCCGTGGACGAGAAAGGTATTAAAGAGGTACTGCATTGACATATCCTCTTTCTTATTCTTAGCACTTACAATACCAATTGTTCCGACATACTATCAACAATTTAGCGTTCAGTAATAATGACCGTTTTAAGCCTCATATTATCTACTAAAATGTGAGATAGTTTTGGTCATTTTCAATGATAGAAAAACTAGAGTATTTTCAGTGTTCTGCATGTTCTGATCTCAGTAGAACTGAGTTATGTTTGACTCAACATCTATCTATCTATCACGTTCGACAAATCAGTAGTAAAAGGATGTACTTTACTCTTCGTAAGGATCATAACAATGTCATCTAATATTCGACAATTTTGCTTGTTTACGCAGACATTCATCTAGAAACCGGCCGCATTGCTGATGATGAAAATTAGGGTCAGTTGCCAACCGTTGTCTGTAATCGTTTATGGCGACTAGACGAAAGAGTGTTAATTTAATTTTCATTCCTTTTGGAATAACCTTTTGTTGTGGGAAGTGCGTTATTTTAAAGTACTATCCCATGTCTGTCCATACACATTCTCTGCTTCTTTATATTGAATACCACTGAGCCATATCTCTTACTACCCGTTTGCTTAAATGACTGTACTTTTATCCATTAAAGCTAACAACCTTAAATTGGCATAGAAATTTTTAAGAAGCTTTCCATATAGAATTGCAATAACCATCGAGTGTCTCTCTTTTTTTGGCTGCTATTTTGTTTTTATTCTTTTAAAGCCAATATTTATTATGATTTTGTTTTTTTTTTTATTGCCTTATTCCTTTTTTTGTATGCCGTCCACATGCTAGTCTTGGTCTGGCCAGAGATTTCATTTAATTTTATTGTCTGTTTGTGGTCCCTTGGAGATGAAGAGTGTAAAAATGTTATTTATAGGTTTCACTTCAATACTATTGTGTTGTTGTTTAATTTACTAGAAATAATTTTACTTAATTTATTTTTTTAATCTGAAAGAAAATCCACATTTTAATATTGAATTGAAAGACAAATGGTTTTGCATTAGTCGTGTAGATCCAGTACACTTTGCATAGAACTCAAAATTGTAAATAACTTATGGATTTTAAATAAAAAGTTTGAAAATGTTTTTAAGGGTACAACATTGATACCGTTTAAAAACGTTTAAAATACGAGCTCGTAGATTGCAATAAAAATAAAAATAAGTTTGTGTTCAGTTTTAATTAAATTTCTTTATTGTTCGCATAATTCTGTGCGCCGCTGTTCACAACTTGATGTAAACAACAACAATTGCTTTGTTTGTTATTCCTTTTTGCATTTTTTTGCATAAACAATAACAATTACTAGTCAATTGTTCGTCAAATCTTTGTAACGGAAAGAAATTTCATTTAATTATATCGGATTTTCCGATAGAGATTTCCGAACTTTAACATTTGTTAACGGCCATTTGTTTTAAGCTACTTCTGCCAAATTATTTGTCAGTCTGCTTTGCTAAATCACTAGGGACGTATACAGCATTTTTTGTTTGGGAAAACTTCTGCTCGCTTCGCCTATTTTACAGTCGCCATAATCGTTCTACCGAGAGAACCATGCCCAATATGGTAGATAAATTCGAGTTCATCAACGAAACGCAACATTTGTTGAAAACATTGCAGCTTTGCCCACATTGATTGGGTGCCTACATCTACATAAAATTTAAGTTATCCAAGAACCAAAGGTAAAAAACCATGAATAATAGTGTTCGCTGAAAGGGCTCCGATGCACTTGGCAACTGACCCTAATTTTCATCAGGAAATCATCTTCAGCGATTAGACCCATTTCTGAATAAATATGTACTTGAACAAATGCAATTACCGAAATTGGGACGATACCAATCCACATGAGATCCAATAGCATCGAATTCGTCAGATTTTATGCTGGTGCGACATGGCTCCATATATCCATCAGAAGAGCTTCGTCGACGTTGAGGCCTCTAAGTCATTGACAATCAGCGTTTGACCTGCATTTGATGACATAGACAGAAACGACTTGTGGTTTCAGGAAGACGGCGCTATTTGCCACTCAGCTCACGCCATATAGGATATTCTGCACACGCGATTTGAGGGTATGGTCATCTCACGTGGAGATAATGTGGACAGGCCACCGAGATCGTACGATTTTATCTTATTGGACTTTTTTGGGGTTTATATGCAAGTGTATGCGAATAAGCCATAACCACAGTGGTCCTCGATTCAGAGTCATAAGAAATTGGACATTTCAAATGCGCTCCAAACAGAAAAGAAGTTGCAGGCATTTAAAAGACATTATATTGCACACAATAGGTTTCTCAATCAGATAAAAGAATTCAATGATATCTCACAAACACTTTTTCACTTTAATTTAAAAATACGAAGCGCTTAATGAAACACTCCATCATTTTTGAATGAAATAACTTTGCTGTTTTGACACAAATTATGCATGAATAGTTGTTTTGAACGTTTTGTATTGAAATATTTTTAAAACTAATTAAACTGATTTGCTTGCTTCTCATCGGTTTGATGGCCTAGTTCTACATCAATTACTTTGTGAAAGAAATTAAAGCTTGAATGAGACAACAAGATTTTGAGTGAGCTATGAATGTATTAAAGGGAGGTTAACCCTAATATTATTAAGAAATACACATTTTTCTTTTTGCTTGAATGCAATAGATGAAATGTGTTAAAAGGTAGCTATTCTATTATATATTTTACGAAATATGGGGTATTAACAGGTATAGTCAGCTGAATAACTGTACGGGCATGTTTGTAATGTTAGCGCTAAGCTGCCTTGTAACACGCTACTTAATTATGGCGAACAAATGGTACCGAATGTTACGTTTTTACCTTTTAAAAACGTTTAAAATATGAGCTCGTAGATTGCAAAGAAAATAAAAATAAATTTGTGTTTAGTTTTAGTAAAAAGTCTTTATTATTCACACAATTCTATGTAAACAACAACAATTACTTTTTTGTGTTATTTCTCTGTTTATACTCTTTACATAAGCAATAACAATTAATGGAAAATTATTCGACAGAGCTTTGTAACGGAGATCTTCAAACCACGATTACTCTCTTCAAACACACTCCTTTTTCACACAAGACTGACTGAACTTCACTCACTCAGTCGCCTGTTTTGCCTTGCCTTTTGTGTGACAGAGTAAGCAGTCTGATTAATGTTCTTGAAGGTGAATGTTCATGACTTCGCCTTCTCGAAATTACTATAAATGTAAACAATGTTGTTTGTATATTTTGTTTACATTTACTCCTGTAGTGCTGTTTGTGTATTTTTGTTTACTTATTTACCATTTTTTACGCTGGTGTTTGTTGTTATATTAATCAGTACGATAATATGTAAACAGGTTTGTTAACTGCATTGTATTGTTTTCGTAGCTTTTGTTTGTAATTTTAATGTTAAAAGATGTAAACGCAAAACACCAGTATCTAGATTTTTTCATTTTCGTAACATTATTATTGAAAACACTCGAAAAGCGAAATAGGTTTTTAGGTTACCCTCTAGTCGATCTAGTCTACCAGTAAATTTCTTTTTCATTTTGTATTATAATTGTAGAAATAAATCATTTATACAAAACAATGGAGTAAACTTTAATTATATTTACGCATTGTTTCTCTATAAATATTCCAGTTAGAATTGCATATGCGATTATAATATGAATTTAGAGAGACTAATTTAAAATTTTAATTATTATTCCAAATTAATTAATTTAAATTGCTTACGATTTTGTTTTTGTATTCAAATTGATTAAAATAATAAAATAATATTATCATCAACCATATATTTTATACACTCGTAAATAGATAATAATTACGAGCCATAATTGTGAAAAAATTTTTAACATGCAGACATGGAAACAAATAACGGGTGTTGTAACAGGGGCTTTCGAACTAGGACAGTTGGTAGTGGGCATCTTCTTAAAGTTACATCTGCCACATTAGCAGTCGTTTATTCAGTTTACATTGCCAAATCACTAGGAATAGATATGGTATTTAACACCACTCACAATTAATAGAACTGTTTTGTAGTAATAGGCGTTCTGTTCGGACAAAGCAACACGCGTTTCGCCCATTTCACGATTGCAAAGTCGTCTTACCGATAGGTCTTTTCGCAACCTGGTGGATAAATTCGAGTCCACTTGTTCAGTAAACGAACGACCACCACAAGTCCGTCGACATGACGCAAGATCTACTGAATACATCTTACTTGTCCGTGTAAGTCTTCAGGAGAATCCGACGCAGTCAATTTCGCGTCGTTTATAAGAATTGTGCAGACCACTACATGGCGAATTTTTTGTTGTGACATGCACTTGCATTCGTACAAATTAAATTGACACCATTCGCTGAATGAACTCTGTATCAATTTGCAATTGACACTAATTTTCATCGAAAAATCATCTTCAGGGATGAGGCCTGTTCCTGACTGCATGGCTACGTGAATGTACAAAATTTTCGAATAGAGGCGATACCAATCCAAATCTGATTCAAGAATATCCCACACATCCAAAAAAGTCACTATATTAGCGTGGATCGGTCTTCTTGAAAACGTTATTGGTCACGCCATCACTGTCAATGGCGATAACTTTAGGTGGTTGATTAACAACTTCACCTGAATTATTTGGACATCAATGACATGAGGTTTCAACGAGTGATTTGAGGGCATGGTCATATCTCGTGGAAGTGCTGTTAACTGGTCACCAAGATCATATAATTTGACACCGTCAGACAGAAACGCAACCCATGCTCAGTTAAATTCAGCCTAAAATAAGCGTCAGTCATGGATTCCTTGGGTGAAACGCATCCGAAATATTCAATTTTCCATGATTGGCGTTGAAATTAGGCTGAAATTGACGGATTGTGTAGTTTATATTGAGAACCACTGTTGTTTGCGGCTTATTCGCATAGACGTGAGACTTATGCAAAATCCATCAATAAAAAGTATAACTGGGCGCAAATCGCGCGATGTGGGTGGTTAGGTCTCGGGAATTGTATGTCACATGGCATCGTCCTATTGAAACTACATGCTGTTGTTGTCTCATTCAGTATAATTCAGTTCAGAATAAATGAAGTTTGTAATCTTCGAACTATAGTTCTCGCGGTTGATAGTGATGGCCTTCTTCTTGGCTCAAATGCGTCAAATTTGTTTGTTCGCATGCATTTTTCATCATCACTTGGGCCTGCATTTGCAAAAAATTCAAATGATCCCACAACTGAAGATAAACGATCACAGACAACGACATATGTTTGCAGAATGGTCTTTAGAACAGTTGGCAATTGACCCCAATTTTCATCAAAAAATCATCTTTGGTCTTTTTAGATCAATATGTATGGAACGATACCAATTCAAGAGCGTCCAATGCATCCCGAAAAAGCCACTGTTTGGTGTCGGAACGAGGAAAATTCGTGAAAATATTGCGCACACTTATTATCATTGAAAATGCAGTCGCTTTATTTGTAATGCAAATCAATGAATGAAATCTGCATTTGTGACGAAAAATTTCGAAGTTATTTTCCATTTATTTTTCTGTTTTTTTTTCCAACCTTATTATTTTTTTCTAATTGGTTCCTAATTATGACAGGCCTACTACACGTTTAATATTGCAGTTATAAGCAGATTTAAAGCACTTAAACACACAAGTGCGTAGAAGTATGTTGCAAATTTGATGTTTGTATATGGCATGGATTTTAATAATGTTGTTCGTTAAAATTTGGTTGTCCATAACGTCCCATTGCCGTCATATGCCAATATATCTTGCATCGCATAGCCGCTGCTTTCATTGTGTATAAACGCTGTTTTAAAAATTTAGCTACGTGTTGTTGATCCATACTTTTCTCCTTTTATTTTCGATTACAATTAATGTAAAATAAAATTAAAAATAAAAAGTGATGTTTAGAACAGCTATTTTTCTTATTGTGAGATAGTGTAGACCTGATATACTAAAATAAAAATACAAACTCTCAGTAGTGAGTTAGCCTAACAAAATGTCTTGCATGAATAGAGCCTTTCATTTCACAAATTTAAGCTTGAAGCACTTGTCAGATTACATCGTGCTATTTTCTTCGTTTGTGTTGGATTATAAGAAGTGTCACCCATCAAAACACTCGTTAAAACACTGATTGGTCATTATTAGTGAGGCTTCAGACCTAGCAAGTCCACCATAGACCAGATTTTCACACTACGTCTAATCATGGAAAAGACCCACGAAAAACAAGTCGACACACACTATCTTTTTATCGACTATTAAGCAGCATTCGATAACCCCATAAGGGATCGTGTTTTTCCGCAATGCCTAAGCTCGGTATACCTGCAAAGCTGATAAGGCTATGCAGAATGACGTTGAGCAATTCCTACAGCTCCGTCAAGGTAGGAATGGACCTCTCCGAACCTTTTAATACCGTGCGACGTTCCCTGCGCGATCCCTTATCATGCGACCTCTTCGACTTCGCCACGGAGAGTGTTCTGCGAAAGGCGGAAGTGCATCGCAATGGCACTATTTTTCAAAAAAGCGTCCAGTTGCTTGCATGCGCTGACGACATTGACATCATACGGCATACCAAGCGAGATGTTATTGCTGCCGTTAATGCTATTGAACGGGAGTCTACTAAGATGGGTTTGGCAGCAAATGAGGGCGAAACGAAGTATATGTTATCGACAAGTAGAGACGTGCGGCGTATTGATTCTCAGATTACGGCCGATAACTATACTTTTAATATAGTCAAGGATTCATTTATCTTGGCTCCGCCGTTACTACCAAAAATGATTTTAGTCTGGAGATCAAGCGCAGGATCAGTCTTGCCAACAGGTGCTACTATGGTCTCAATAGACAATTGAGTAGCAGAGACCTCTCTCGTACGACAAAACAATACTCTATAAGACGCTCATCCTCCCCGTGCTTCTTTATGGCGCAGAGGAATGGACACTGTTAAGCACTGATGCAGCAGCCTTGAGAGTATTCGAGAGAAAATTTCTACGTAAGATCTTCGGTGCACTGTTGTATGAGCTCTTCAACGACATAGAGGTTGTGCAGGTTATTAACATCCAGCGGCTGCCCTGGCTCGGCCATTTCGTTAGAATGGAGAAGGATGCTCCGGTGAGACGGATATTTGATGCGGGGATCTGCGGAAGTCGCGAAAAGGACGACCTTGTTTTCGTTGGAAGGACCAAATCAAGGAAGCCCTGTCATCGACTGGTATGACCAACTAGCGTAGGCGCGCAAGAGGCAGCGGTGCCTGGAAGGATGTGTTAAGGCAGCGTTAATCGGGTTGTTAATGGCCAATTAAGTAAATAAGTGAGTATAAGACGTTAGGTCACTTAAACCTCAGGTCAAACATTTTCAACGAAAAGAAATTTAAAAAAATATTTCTTCGGCGACTAGGTCTCATCAGATTTCTTTCAAAAACCTGTCGATCGGAGTCGACTTTAAACTGTAGGTCCCGCCACTTGTGCATAGCAAACACAACATGGGTGATGTGAAAATATAGGTCGTAATCCTGACTGAAGGGTTGTTATGACAAAGTATGACTCTTTTTAATCTTAACGTAAATCCAAAAAAGTTAAAACCAATGACTTCTATGAGTAGAATTTAATTGACACAATTATATCAGATTCCTTGAGCAAACTTGGTGAACATGAAACCACTCTTCAAACTCACGTTATTACAGGGAGGGTTGTAATGAAGCCATTAGCCGACTTTCATTGTCCCCTATTTTCAATCTATATATGTACATAAATTTGTGTTAAATTCTAAAATAAATCCATTAAAAAAGTATACGCTTTTGGTCTTTTTGGTATTCATTTTTTTATTTTATTATATTCTACATTTTAATTGAAAAATTTATATATGCGTACGTGCACTATAACATATATTATTGCATTTATTTGATTTAATGTTTTTTATACAAACCACTGAAAACTAAAAGCAAAAACAACATACGGTACCATTTCGAATTTAGTAGAACGTAATAAATGAGTTCGTTCTATAAAATTGATGATTTTGCGGTAAATAGATTCAATTTAAATGTAATCAACACAATTATTGGGTGTACATGTATAAACAAAACATAAATAAACAAAGAACGCCAACTCAAAACTACATGAACTAAGGAATCTGCCAAACGCCTTCAATACTTTGGTCATTACAACCCTTTAGGCAGGATTACGACTTAGCTTCTCACACCACTTATGTACGTGCTAATTTTATGCAAGAGTGGTTGGACCTACAGCATAAAGTCGACTCCGAACGACAGACTTTTGAAAAACTTTTTCACAGTAATTTTATTTACTCCCAGAAACAGAAATCAGCTGAGATGTTCGAGATATTCGATATGTATGACCTGGAGTTTGAACCGTGGCCTAACGTCTAATAAGCCTAACGTCTAAATAACCACCTACTAGACTACAATGACTTCAGTATGTATATTCACAATAAATATACAGCAAAAAAGAGATGATTTTGTGTATATAACTTTTAAAATTTTATTTTCAGATATCTAAAACTTTCTGAGCCAGTTAGTTCAGCCTTGCTCAACTTATCAAAACCTATTTCAATCGCCGCATTGCATTGAATACACAAAACGTTTTATAAATTTGTGTGTAAATCTATAACGAAATGGCACGCATGTTTGCGAATATTTATGGAGTAGTATTGTTGTGAATTCAAATGTATTTTGTGTTGCATGCATTCCATGCAGGTTCCTATCATAATACACACAATCGATGCAATTTTCATTACATTAACATGACGACATGATTGCCCTACAAAAGTTCATAAACATATGGTAATGTGGACGTAATCTATGTGGCGAAGCGAAAATAGTTTTTTTATTACCTGCAATGGCTTTAATGATAAACAAGCACTGTTTCTAACAATTCTCGTAAAAGCTAACTTTTATTGGAACAAAGTACCTTATGGTGGTGGTAATCTAGTGAGTAGTATATTGGTTTACTAGATTAGCAATTTTCTGTCAAAGTTTGTGGAAGTAAATCCGTTGTCATGAAAAACTTTCCAAATCTGTATATCAGATTCAAGAGAATCTAGGCCGTAGCGGGTTGTAATGTAATGTTACGTTTTTACCTTTTAAGAACGTTTAAAATATGAGTTAGTAGATTGCAAATAAAATAAAAATAAATTTATGCTTATTTTTAATTAGTCCTTATTGTTTGCACAATTCAGTGTGCCACTGTTCACAACTTGATGTAAACAACAACAATTGCTTTGTTTGTTATTCTTCTTTACACTCGTTTGCGTAAATAATTGTTCGACAGATCTTTATAACGGAGATCTTCAAACCACGATTATTCTCTTCACACGCAACGCGTCTTCACACAAGACTGACAGAATTTTTACTGACTCGAAATTACAAGGTCGGCAGGAGGCGTGCAACTGTCCTTCAGGGTGATAACTGTCCTTCAGGGTTCTTGAATTGCAACAGCCATCTCAGTGCGGAATAACCGGCCCTTAGCAGAAAATGTTGGCCATACAGGTACTTATGGTGATGGTTTATGCATTCCAGCAAGTGGCTCATGTCGGGTCACACAATAGTTTTGTTCAGATTTCGACAGTAAGCGACTATAGTAGCCTACGATTTTCTCTCCATGTATGTAATTATCTTACCCGGCATGATGCCTAAAAATTTACAAGTGCAACCCAAAGCGACATTAAATAAAATTTTACGAGAGGAAAATTATCAAATTATTTTTCAGTGTTTTATATGCTGATTATAAGCACGATGTAGGAGCTTAGGCTCGCTAATGCTTGTAAGAATATTTTTTAATAAATCAACGAATCCCTCTGCTTGGATCGTCCTATTACTGGAGTCTTACTGACACTTTTACTGGAGTCTTACAGACATGCTAAAATTTTTCTTTAGTATAGAATTGAATGAATGAACTCTAAGTAGGATGCAAAAACGAGTACCTCTTGTTAGTTAGAAAATAATTAAAATTTCAATGCAAGTCAGTATAACAGCAGGAATTGATGATCAATCTGCAAGATTTTTACTGAAGTTCGCAGTACTTTAACGGAATGACCAAATACTCTCACTTGTTTAAACCCTTTAGGCAAGATGACGACCTTGCTTCTCACACGATCAATGTTATGTGTATTAATTTAATACATCAGTGGCGGGATCTACAGTTTAAAGTTGGCCTCGAACGACAGATGTTTTTTTTTTTCTTTTTTAAGAAACTTCTCGTTGTAATTTTATTTACTCGCAGAGCGACATGTGTTCAATGAAAAGTCTCTCGAGGAGTTGGCATATGACCCTAATCTTAATCGATGATTATTAGGTACATGAACAAACAAAATTGTTGAATTTTGGATGATGCCAATGCATGATATCCAAGAGCTTTGGGATGGCGTCGTCATCGATTGACATTTTTCTGACAACGAAGTTGTACAGATCATCGTTACCTATGCAGAGCACTGCAAAAGCAGTGTTCCTCAAAGCCAGCAAAACCCAAGTAATCGGTCAAATTCAGCAATTGGAAAACTCAACAATTCGAATGCACTCCGTCCAGAGAAGACGTGGCGAACATTTGAGTGAACTTGTATATCATACATTAAGGCAACAATAGGTCTTTCAAAGAAATAAAAATGTCGATGATATCTGACACAAACTTTGTTTTATTTACATTTAAAGATAGGAAGATCTTAATGAAAGACGATACTGTAACCTGTGTCTTATATTCTTTAGAAATGTCCTCATTATTTTTAAATGATATCCATCTGTTCCTAATTCATTAAGATACACTTTTTAATATTCGCCTCAGATTTTCTGAATCATATTTGTTTTTATTACACAAGAACGACTGTAATTTATAATCCATTGGAATTTTGTTAAGTTTGATTCATATTCCGTTTAAAACTTTATAAAAATTGTTATCAGACCTCGATAAAATCTACAATTTTCCACATCTGGTGATTCAAATCATTTGAAAGTATTTTGGTTTTATACTGATGGCTTAACCGGAGATCGAGCCTTAAAAAACTTCATAATTCTACCTTATGTATCAGTTTTGATACATACTTGTAGTAACATAGAATTTTTGCAATTATTGATAGATTTTGTTAAAAAATTTAAGTATTTTTATTTATTTTAATTTATTTTAATAAAATTATTTTATATCGCTTTTGTGAAACTTACGCTAAAATCAAACACTTCTTATCAGATTGGTTTTGTTTTTTCTAAATGGTTACATTTTAATATCTAACACCCTTGCTTTGTGGCGATTTATAAGTTTCCAATTGCTTAGATGGGGCAGCTTATTCTTACTCCCATCAGTAACGCTCTCAATTGAGTTATGGCTGAAGCCTGATTGTTCAAACCATCATATATTTCGTTAGAAAAATTTGTTGTCAACATCATGTGAGATAAAAAAGTTTCCCGTTGCAATAGAACATTGATCATGTCAATAACAATGGTCCTCTCTAGTTTCCCGGATACGAGTTTTCCCAAATACGGCTGTGCAGAGTTTGCTAAGCACGTTGCACGTACTTGAATCTAAAACTGCCAAACCGATTTCGATGGAAAACGAAATTTATAACGACCATAAAATTCAATTAGTTACTAATCTACAGCGACAAAATTATTGGGAATTTTAATAATTTCAGACATTTTTTCCAAAAGGCGTAATAACTGTAAATTTATCATCATTTCCCAATAATGTATTATCAAAGCGAATGATTCTGTTATCTCATATTTATGTACGTAGTTGACCAAACCAAAATATTAACATCTGTAATATCTATGAAATAAAACAAGGGCCGAAACAGTTTTTTTTAATTTTGTGACAGACAAACTCACGTGAGATAAATATGAGAAGAGCAATAAGAAAGACTCTACAACATTTCAAGAAACAGCTGCTAGCAATCTGCGTGAAAATTGGTAATATTTTCTCTTCCCAAGCTATGGATACGGTTCCTGTTCCAAGTAGTACCATCTTTGGCGATAAACATGTCTGTTGCTGCCAATACTTTCATCAGTTCATCAGACGAGCTTCTGTTTTCTTCTTCCTCAAAGTCTTCAGCAACATGAAAATTACAAAATCGATCATTACAATCTTCGTTGTAAATTGTAAATGTTTGACCTGAGGTTTGAACCTTGGTCTAATAATTTTACACGCTTCATACTAGACTACCACTACTTCAATCAATCTCAAGAATATGTCCAGAACAGAAAATTCAACCTTTTCACTTTCATTCAACACTTAACTATCAATTACTTCTCAAATACCATAAATAATGTATTATTTACGATAAAACTTCACAAAATGTTTGAAAACTTAGAAAATTTACATACACAACAGCAAAGAATCTTTACGAAAGTCGTAGGTATCAAAAATGATACATAAGCCAGAATTTTGAAGTTTTTGAATCTTTTAAGTCCTGTTTAAAATTTTCTTTTTTTTATTTGGTTTAAAATAATGGCCATAACAATACTAACGAATTAAAAAAATAACAGACATCTAATTTTTTTGAATTAAATTTATATTGTCTTAAAAATTTAAATGTATTATTTCCGATACAAAGCTCGATCTACGATTAAGCTATAAGACTAAAATTCGGTAGAACCCCAACAATGTGGGAAATAAATCATTGATAGTTTCCTAATACTTCTATTCACTACGCAAAAATGCATACAAAAAAATTTTGTGGAGCTGTAGAATTGTTTTTATTGATAACTATTCCATACGTGCGACATACATTTAAGTTGTTTTCTATACTCATTTAATCACGATTTTTTTCCAAAAGTAATCTATACCGTCTATTAAATACAAATTAAGCAGAAAAACAATAAACATCTGATTCAATGGACACCAAAAGTAAATTGTATTGTAGCGCAGCCATTCTATTGTAAAAGCTATAAGAATTCATTGCTCATCTAGTGAACTTCAAATGCAAACAAACAATTGCAATGCTCGTAACAATCCACAACAACTAGCCACGCGTTTTAAGCATGCCGCATACCAGCAATAATCATTGTGTTACGGTTATGTTGAAAGCTAACAAGTGAATGCTCGCTCACTTTTATTGAAAAATATGGGCACTTCAAGTCAAGTGTCTTTAATATTATTCTTAATAGCAGGGTCAAAAAAATTATTGTGGTACAATAATACTGATACGATACGAAATTTTGTTTATTCGTTAAGAATTAAAAATTGGTGCGTGAGGCTGTTCAAAATAAGTACTTTGTGTTGCAGTTTTTAGCTTCAAATTGTAGCGTAAAAATATCGTGTTGATGGTAACGCAAGTCAATCTTATGTTCAATTGTTTTAAAAATTAAAACAATTTTTTTCATGATATTTATTTACACCATTGGTGGAGGTAAAAATAAAAGATCAAAAAGAAACTAATTAATGCCGATCACAAGGATTTCATGAGCCGTGAACAAAACATGGAGTGATTAAGGTGATTCAGCGCTCACTGAGTTTTTTTGTTAGTTATAGGTGGACATATGGTCGCCGTAACGTAAATAAATGATTTTTTTTCTTTTGCATTTATTTTTAACTTTTATGCTTATTATTATTGTTTTTATTTTTATTGTACTTATTTCGTTGACTGATGCTCTTCAAAAGTTGTTGTTTCGGAAAGGAAATTTGCTGAAGGAATGGAATTATAGACCTTGTTATTATTATTATTATTTCTTTCTTTGTTGATGTTGTATTAGTAGGTTGTAAAGTTTTCAAATACAATTCATTGTGATGTTGCATGTTTTTGGTTGGCAGATAAATAAAATTCATGATTTAAAGTTATGAAAATTGTACATAAATTTGAAGATAGTCTTAATATAAAGAGAGACTAAAAGCAGGATAGTAGGACAAATCTAGTAGGATTTATATCTAAATTGTATCTAACACACACAAGGTGCATATTGTGTAACAGAATTTATTTGCTTAAATCATTTGAAAGAATCAAATATCCTAGAGCAACAAAGTAACGATTCATTGGTGGCCTATGCTTTATTGTAGCTCTTTAAAAAATTAGTCATTAATCATCTATCTTTGCGATAATAGAATGCGATAGGCTAGGCTAGGTTATGTAAGTTGATGCAATCTCTTGAAGTAAGGAAACCCACCAGCATTTAATCCATAGAGCTCATAAGCCGCAGTTAATAATCGTTTTTAAGTGCAAACTTTCAGCAGATCTCTGGCAAAAATTCTGAAAGTAAATCAAAATTGCAATGAAAAATTAAAAAAAATCTGTCTTTCGGAGTCGACTTTAAACTGCATGTCCCAGCCATTTGTGAATAAAATTAACACACACAACCATAATGTATATATGTAAACCAATTATATATGTACGTAAACTATCCTAGAAAGATCCGAGAGCAAAAGGTTAAAATTTCAGCAGAAGTGACTTTACTTCGGTTCAGTTTGAAGTACAAAAAAAAGTCTACATACAGCGGACCATGTAGACTTTCTTCTCGAAAATTTTTATCAAGTTAAAAAAGGCCTTAAAGTGTTGTTTAAGGTATTTACAGTTAAGAATATTTGAAGTAAAAACGAATACCATACAACGCATCAAAATTAGCGGAAAGAAGTCTACATTCACCGTTGTATGTAGACTTTTTCCTTTAACTGTGCATGTTGACGGAACAAGTTTCATCAAATACAGTAATAATTCTGAGTGACACAAGAGCAAGGACATGCAGAAGCCATAATCATAAATAAATAGTTTAGCTCAATATCTTCTTATCAGTTATTAACTAAAAACTTTCATATTGTTACGTTTTTACCTTTTGAAAACGTTTAAAATATGAGTTCTTAGATTACAAATAAAATAAAAATAAATTTGTGTTTAGTTTAAATTAAATTCTTTATTGATTGCACAATTCTGTGTGCCACAACTGGATGTAAACAAGAACAATTGCTTTGTTTGCGTAAACAATAACAATTGTTCGACAGATTATTCTCTTCAAACACACGCGTCTTCACACAAGACTGACTGAATTTTTACTGACCCCATTACCTGCTTTGTCACTCCTTTTTATATGCTAACGTAAACAGTCTGATGAATAATCTTGAGGTCGAATGTTCGTGGTTTCGCCTTCTCGAGATCTCTATAAATGTAAATATTTTTATGAGTAATTAACTAAAATCTTTCATATTAATACTAATGACAGCACAACTGATTGCTTTTCTTTAGAAATCGATGGGCATTGACTCAAAAAATATGTTCATTCCTGCAACTAAACATCCACTGATGCGACAGTCATGGCAAGAAATCAAGTGGAGAACTAAATCAAAACCAATGCAATACGAAATGAAGTGTAATATAGTATAATATTGACTGGCTACGTTGTGGGTGGTGCATACTAATCACAACACTAACAATGCAATGATTTACGTTGCATTATGATTCAGAAAAATAATCATTTCTTACTTAAAAAATTAGAACTTTTACAAGTCAAAATAAATTTCATAACAACATAATATAAATGATAACAATACTCTATGAATCTTATTTACAATCTTTTATTGAGATCGTGAGTTCGATTGCCACCAGAGACTCTGGTCTGTTACACTACACCAAATCACCATAAACGGTGACAAACACTTGCGAATATTTTTTTTTAGAATAGGTAGTCTGTTTAGGCAAAGTTCCGATCGTTTGACCCTTTTATATGACTACTTGAAATCTGGTCGATTCGATTCCATAAGTTCAATAAATGATCGTCCTACACAAGTTTTGCCGAAAACACTGCCGCTGACCGTGAGAGAGTAAAAAAGCATCCGAAGAAGTCGATTTCGTGCCGCTCTTGAGAACACGTCTTTACATCGTGACTTGAGCCTACACCCGTACAAAAGATGCAGGCATTGGCAACTGACCATAATTTTCACACAAAAACCAAGTTTAGTGATAAGGATCATTTCTGGATGAGTCGATACGTCATATGAAGAGCACCCAATGAATCCTGAAACAGTCACTATTTGATGTGAATTTTGGGCAGGCGGCGTCATCAGTCGCTATTTCTTTGAGAATGAATACCCTTTTGGACTTAATTGAATGATCTGAACACCAATGACATGTTGCTTCAACAACAGTCTTGTTACAAGATGCCGTTATGTGCAACAGCTTCTGCCACAATGGATATCCTGCAGTAGCGATTTGAAGGTATGGCAATCTTATGTAGAGGTAATGTTAATAGGCCATTCATATAGTACGATTTAACTCCGTTGTAGTTTGTCTTGTCGGGGTTTCTTAAGTCGCAAGTACATGCGAATAAGTCGCATACCCTTAAAGCCAATATAACCTTTGCCATCGATAGAATCCGGCTTAATTTATACGCCAAAGTCATGCGAAGTTGAACATAACGGATACGCTCATCCAGAGAACCGCGACGGATATTTGTTCGATGCCATATTGTACACTTAAAGCCATTAATGCGCCTTTCAAACTAATAAACACACTTGTTTTATTTAAATTTGAAAATATGAGGTGCTTAATGAATATTGTGATATATCTCTTAACATCTGATAGATGTTAAAATGCTACCGTGATAACTAATTTGCACCAATTATTATATTGCAGCATACGTCTAGTGACGTTGTGTTCCGATATTCATGCACATGTATGTGGAGATGGAATATTTAAGACAACAGCTCTTTTCAAATATTCTTAGAGTTTTTGCTGATTCAGCTTTCTCTTGCTATCTCTTGTCAATATCCTTAGCTGTCTATTCAATTCCTATTACTTCGGGCGTTGGATTCTCGAGTCACCCATACTTTATCCAACACAATATTGAAGAGAAGATGAATTTTAATCTTTTCAGGAAATTGCTTTTTCCCTTAACAAATCAATTTCAATTATTTAGTTGTGCATATTCATTTAGAATCAAGTTGTGGTTTTTGATTTAAAACTTGCTGTGTAATCGCCAGTGGTAAGTGAATTCCTTGTAGACAAGTACTGTGGGTTACATGCTATTTGAGAGCCATGCAAACGAAAAAAATAACATCTCGAAACGCATGCGTGTGGTTTTCTTTTGAGTTTTTTCCTTTAATGTTCTACAAACTGTTTTCACAAACCTTGTAATACTGGCATTGGTGTTTAATTTATCTTTTTTTATAATTTCAGGAATAGTTAAAAAATTTCTTTCATCATAAAGCAAAACATCTAATAGTCCGGCATAAGAGTGTCACTTGTTGTTTCTTGTCAGCAGTGGTAGTAAATGCAATTGTTAGTAATTTAACACAAAATTTTGAATCCTTCAATCAAAAACTCCAGTTAACTTATTCATTTCGTTACTCAGCAATTTGTTTAATTTTATTCTATTTTTTAGACTTTTGAAGCCTTAAGATGAGTGTGTATAGTTTTCTCTTTCCTTTCTGGCTTTTTAAATGAGTAGGTAAATGGCGAATAGTTGCTGTTTTCAATGTAAGGTGGCTTGTTACTTTGAAGCCATTATTAAAAAGAGAAAAATGGCGCTGTTGTGTTTTGATGTCTCGAAATGCATGTTCTCTGCGCTTTGTACTTTAACACTTCGTGGTGTTTTTAATTTATACTAATGGTTTATAGTGGCTTTTGCAACAACTATTGAGAACAACAACAAAAAGTACCAAACAAAATGTTAATTTTAAAAAGTATGACATTGTTTTAGACATGAAAATATTGTTATGTTTTTAAAGACTTTTAAAATATGAGTTCGTTGATTGCAAACAAAATAAAAATAAATTGGTGTTTAGTTTCAATTAAATTACTTATTGTTCTCACTAGTTTTGTGTGCCACTATTTACAACTTGACGAATACAACAATATTTGCTTGCTCGCTATTATTCTTTGCTTACAACGCAGATCTTTTCAACGGAAATCTTCAAACAACGAGTGGTTTCTTCACATGCAACGTGTCTTCACACAAGACTTGCCTTTTTATATGCTCACGTAAACAGTTTGATGAAGGTTCTTGAAGTAGAATGTTCGTGTCTTCGCCTTCTCGACAACTCTATCGCTACTTCATTGTTGTTTGTGTATTTTGCTTGATTTCTTTCTTACTTGTCTGTCTCCTTTTCTTTCATACTGATGTTGTTGGTATATACAAGCAAGTTCTTTGTATTTGTTTGTGTAGCTTTTGTTTATCGTTTTAGTGTTAAACGATGGTACACCGTTTCCATTTTCGTAACAATATATATGCATTATACGTGATGCTTCAGTATACAAGAACTTTTAAAAACATTTGGCTGTCGAGAACAATATATGCAAATTGAAATGAATAATATCCTTCTGCTAAAATAGTTACAAATGTTGCCGAGAAAATTAAAAAGGATTTGGTAAAGTATTATCTCTACAAGATAATTCAATTGATGGCCACTACGCTTATTCTGGCACTGCAAGAAATATGCTCACGCTCTCTCTGTGTTCATAGATTACCAACCAGAACTTCTCACATAACTCTCTATTTGATATAAGGACAATACTCTATGCAATTACAATCTTGAAGCATATTGTATTCAAAGTATACATACATGGCATTCATACATATTTATTGTCATTTGCAGCTTTTGTCAGTGTTATAATGGCACAATGTTTCCTGCCCTCATCTTTTCTCCCAATTCAAAGATTTGCCTTTCAAAAGCGAAAGTTTTAGCAAGATACCTTCTGCTTTTCAATTACTGTACGGACTGACCTGAACGACTGGGATTGTGTAGTATTTTACATATTTTTGGATTCAATAAGCATTTACTATAAAATAAACTGTCCTTCAGACTTTTAATATGCTATATGTGTGCTATTCCTGATGCCTCTATTACTTAATTTATGTTTAAGTACCCATAGTCTGGAAGATAGTATATTGGCTTACTAGACGAGAGATCTGAGACAAGAACAAAAAAAGAAAATAAAAAGTCGCTGAAGTCAAGTTGGAAGAGTATTCAATTATAAAGGCGAGCTCTCAGATTTTTTACCAGAAATCTGTAAAATCATAATATAAGTTAAAATCATTACATAATCTACGAAAAGGAAAATTACATCCATAGTTTGTTCTATAAAAATCTAAAGAAAGAGGACGATAGCGCCGTGAAAATCTTGCTGGAATACTGAAATCCAGGTTACAAAGCCAAAACTCAGAATCGATATCACCTTTAACCAGATTAAAAACAAAACAAACCCCTAAAACAGTACTTCTACGTTCTAAAGTTGGAAGTTTTATCAAACCTAATCTAGCCTCATATGACGGAAACCCATTGGCACAATCCCATCCTAAGCCACGTAAACAGAATAATAAAAACTGCTTCTGCACAGACTCTATTGAATCACTATGACAACGATAGTATGGATTCCAAATAATAGACGCATACTCCAAGTGAAATGTATAGCAGTCTTGTTATATAAGGATCTACGAATTTCCTAGCCCATTTTTTCACAAAACCAAGAACAGCCCGAGCTTTGCTAATCATCATACTAATATGATCAATAAAAGTCAGTTTCATATTCAATAATATTCCCCAAACAAGAAATGTAGTCACAGTTTCCAAAAGACAAGAATAAATCACATAAGTGGACGAAATTACGCCCCCGCGAGAGAAAACCATGCATTTACATTTTTTCAAGTTAAGATCCATTAAATTTATTCTGCACTAAGTTACAAACAAATCAATGTTTCGCTGAAGAACAGCCTGACCATGATCATAATCAAAAGTATAAAATAATTTAACGTCGTCAGCATACATCAGAATATTACAATCAGAAATAGCACAAGGAAGATCATTAAGAAACAATAAAAACAGTAAAGGACCCAAATGGCTACCCTGCGAAACACCAGAAGTAACATATACAGTCTTAGACAATACGAATTATTATTAGAAGTATTCCTAGGATTTGGTGAACAGTTTACATAAACGAATCTAACAAAGATTGTTTTGAAAGAAATGACGTTTACATCGAATAATTTATTGCAACATATATAAATAAATCTTAACTACCCTTTGTACCATTGTTAACCATAACCCATTCCCTTTATCAAAACACTTACTTCTCTTTATAATCGAACTTTTCGAACACTTTTCCATTAATTTTAAACGCTTTAGCGACTGTCACAACATGTCTCAATCTGCCTACGGACATCGAGCATGAAGTAAAAAAGAATCGGAAGAATAAAATAAAAAAAATAAAATTGCCGCATTGTCTTAACTCATCCTAGTGTATTTGCATCTTAAGCGGTATCTGCATCAATAAACGCGACACAATATGCACTCTCAAAGGCAAACATGAATTTTAATATGCACAGGATGGCAAAACGTATTAAAAGACAATGAGCGGCGCAGATAATGTAATAAAAAAACACTTTTCAACACTACACCTCCTTATATAGACTCTCGTTTGTTATTGTAAGGATTTGGATGTCATCTTATGACTGTGCGGTTTTCTACGTGAATGACAGTCACTTTTATTTTACGAGTGTAAAGCATTTAAAATTTCAGTTTGCTAGTTGTGCAGCTATTGACCCATTATTGAGCTGATGCATACTATTATACTGACTTTACTATAAGCAATACTCAATCTAATGGTAATGATAACAATTGAGGCAAACAAAAAAAAGTAAAACTGTTGAAGGAGGGTGCAGTACTATTCAACAATCATGCAGTCATCATCTGGTAGGTAATTTTTTGTAACAATTGTGTGTTGCTTGATGCAAAATGTAAAGATAGCAACGTTTGTTTCTCATCTGATACATTAAGCATTGGGATCACTGAGCATTCAATAATGCATAAATTTTTCTTGTCATCCGATAAGAGAATACTAAAACAGCAACGGAAATTCTAGCAAATGTTCTTGAAAATGTATAAAAAATAAAAGGAAAGCATAACTATTGAAAAAATTATAGGAGAATAATTAAGATTATAGGGCAAAATCTTCTTATATATAAGAATGAATGTGTGTTTATTTGTTTGTGGGTTTGTTTGTTTGTTTGAAGTCCATAGACGGCTAAACGGCTGGACCGATTTTCTTGAAATTTTTGTATGTCTGGAAGGAGTCATAGGCTACTTTTTATTTTAAAATTTCAAGTAGGTGAGGTGAAACGCCCACATACCCAATAAGTATTTAATGTCGCATATCTCATAAACTGCAACAGCTAGAGTATTAAAATTTTGTATGGACGACTTTGACGTATATATGAACAAAATGGGCTGATAGGTTATAGTGAGCGTGTCACCTCCCATACTCTACCTATATAAAAATGAATGTTTGTTTGCATGTACCGTATAGAATCGTAAACTATGCATTTGATCATGTTATGATCTTTAGCAAAGTTGTTGCGCATGAGCCGGGGAAGGTTTCTAAGTTAGTATAACTAATTTCAGACAGGTGGCGTCACAGAAACTTACTTAAAATCAATTAAATCTTAAACTGTGCATTTTTTAACAAAGTTGTTGCGCATGAGTCGACGGAGGTTGGTGCGATTATTTTCCGATGGATGGCGTCACTGAGCCTCAGAATCAGACGAGCATAGAGGTTGGAAAATCTTCGAGTATATGCCGCTGAAACTCGTTTGCTTGAACCACTTCAGCAACGAGAAGTGAGGTTAGAAACTGATCGAATGCGTACTACTCAGGCCCTTTCATCTGAATCATCAGGACAACGGGAAAAAATCAATAAAATGATTCAAAATTAATTGGACATTTGTGTAATGTCTTTCCTTCAAATTTATTTTATTTGGTGGCGCAGCAACACGCGCAGAGTACAGTTAGTAATATTTATTATTTATGCTTAATCTGTTAGTGACTATGCAATTTCGGATTGAATTCCATTCAAATTAATTACATACATTCATTTGAAATTATTTTGTTCAATTGTCGACTATAAAATCCTTTTCTATATGAACAGTGTCTACCTCCTATATTTTTAATCGTGTATATATTTCGCTTCATTTGCAGAAATTGTAAAATGACCACCAAATAAATAATGCAAATTATCATCGTTCCTGCATGCTGCTGTATGTAATTTGCATACATGTTCAGTGTGACATATATAGCCATACATACATACGATCGTCCTTTGGCTGAAAAGCAGCTATTTTTGGTTAATTAATGATTTCCAGGATATAATTTGAATCTCTATTCTCATATTACTGTATATAAACATGCATTCATACTGAGTGTTTTTATTTAAATACTTATAAATACATATTATAAAAGCTTTAAATGCATACGTGCTGTAATACTAACATGCCACTGATCGACAGATTTTTGAAAAAACTTATCTCGGCAACTTGATTTATTCTGAGAATTATTGCCAGAAATCTACTGAGATGAAGTCGCCGAAAAAATATATTTTCATATTTCGTTTTGTTGGAAATGCCTGACCTGGGATTTGAACCGTGGCCACACGTTTAATAAGTGAACACACTACCTACTAGACTACGACGAATTCAGTCCGTTTACAATCAAATTAAAATATTTTTTCTCGGTTAATCTACATCAAAAAAGATATAATTCTGTGTGTATAGCCCTTTGGAAATCGAAAACTTTCTAAGCCTTGCTCATCTTATCAAAACATGTATCAAATGTGTGTGTGTGTAAACCAACAACGAAAAGGCATACATATTTGAGTTAATTTATGGAGGAGTCTTGTTCAAGTGCAAGAGGTTTTCTGTTTAGTGCATTCCCCAATGTCGTCGAAATATACTAACAATAGCAAATGCAAGTCGCCAACAAATTGAGAAAATTAAAGTCATTGACAAATTATCTTAAAAAAAACATGCTGGTCATCAATAAATTTGCTGTAGAAAATGCATGTCATTGACGACTTTAATCGAATGACAATTTAAGTCGAATTGAGACGTAAACTGAATGATTACTCTACTCACTGTTATTTCTTGTACAAAAAATCAACATTACAGACTTGGTTAGTTGTATTATTATGAAGTCTGATATCCCTTTCCAGTGACGTAAATAACTGGTTCAGTTATAAATAAATTATTTCGTAATCTTGTAGAAGTCTCCGTAGTCTCCAAAAACTCTTGGAGTAAATAAAATTGCCATCAAAGTTTTTTTGAAAAAGTCTGTCTTTCGGACCCGACTTTAAACTCTAGGTCTCGCCACTCATGGATAAAAAGGACACACACAACATTATTGGTATGAGAAACTAGGTCGTAATCGTTGAAGAGTTGTAATGATTTATTAAATAAGTAATTTTGTGGGAATAATTTTAATTTTAAGTCGCACAATAACAATTATAGACTGAAACACAAAAAGGTTCAATAATACATTCATAAAAGGTTAGCGTTACTTAAGTTTGCCTAAATATTACAACATGAGTAACAATTTAGCTTTAATGTTCAAAACATTTTTTTGTGTGTTATTTTGCGACATTTGCTGATGACAAATGTGGTATGTTTTTACAATGAACTTTTCGTTGTCTGTTGTCATGGAAAAACATGTAAAAGCGTACGAGTTTTCTTCTTTTACTTTTCTATTTGTGTAAGGGTAATGCAGGATTGTAATGTGAATCTAATTAATTAAATTGTTGGAGTCTATTGCCTTTTGGAAATACATACGCACTAGGGTGGTTTTATCTTATATGGTAAAAAAAATTTTTGTTGTGGCACCCCCCTAAAATGTTTCTTTCTGTCAAATTTTAGGGTTGCCAAAGTTTGAGCGCAATTGGAAGATGTTAACCCGTGCCACTGGGGCCTCAAAGTTTTGAAAATCTCGATTTTTGGCAGTTTTGCGACTTCGGCGATCCATATCTCTGGAACGGCTAAAGCTATTCGACCGTGTCATACATCAAATTAAAGGCCATACTGTTTATAATATTTTATATTCTCACAAATAAATACGCAACTAGTACTGAAACCGAAAAAATAGAGCCAATGTCCCTAAAAACGTGACTAGGTACTCCTGAGAGCGAAGATGCGTTATTTGTATTATTTTGATATGGTTATTAAAAATATTAAACGTTTAAATAATTTTTATGTACATAAATATTAAGACCAGTATGTACTACGTATACTTGCAGATTATATGATTCACGATATTTTTCACAAATAAAATGTACGGACAGCGTGTAAAAAATTAAAAACAAAAAACAAAAGCAAAAAACAGTTTTGTTTGACGCATTTTAAATTCGATATTCTCTCTACTATTTATACCAGTAGAGAATAAAACCCCAACAAAACGGATTTTTTTGGTTTTTCTTATTTTTAAAAATGTTTATTGATAATAATTTCATTTAATTGGAAATAATTTTTATTGTTATTGGTTGCCTATTGACATCTGACAGTGTCAGTATTGGTTTAGACTCCACTAAGCCAATGTAATCTGATGTAATGGCTGTAACAGACAGCCTGGCAACTATTGGCTGCCACACCAGCATATATTAATATAATAATATTTGGTACTGAATTTTTTGGTTGATCATTCTTATTTGACAACAAAAAACGAAAATTCGAATTGTCAGCCTGCATATGGTAAGAAATAGATATGTGCTTAAATATTACACCTCGCTATGACCCACCCTAGCCACATTTTATTTGTGAAATAAACTGTTTGCCATCATTTGTATATCAAAGTATGTTAGGTTAATGGTGACTAATGTAACACTTTAAAAATCCATTTTATAAAAAATAAAAATCCATTATATATAGCATTTTACGAAATTGCTTTACAAACGTTCTGATTGAAAAACGATATGTAACTGCCTGTATCGATTGAGACCACGATATCGAAGTTACAGAAATTTCTTTGTATTGCTTACTCTAGGTTTATATTATATTATTAATTAGATTCTGATTATATTACTCACTGCTTAGCATCACAGCACCGTTTTCGCCTGTTTTTGATCCTAAAACTTCATTAATCATATTCGCCTCGTTCATGGCCACCCATTATCTTACTCCGAAGACGATTTAAGGTTCAAGAACGGTTCACTTCGAATTTATAAATTTATAATTCTTAAATGTATTATTCGTTTATAGGTTTTATTCAAAAATATTTTGACAACAAGAAAGGAAAAAAATTAAGAACTTTCATGACAAACGCAGAATTTGACATCCATCCATTATTCCCTATTCCTGCCCCGGAAATATATTCCCACACCATTACAGGCCTTCCTCCATACTTCACCAAAAGCCTGATTTACTTACATAATCATAATCTTTACTTATTAGATGGAAGACAGTACCTTTGGCGTAAGTCAAATACCGAGTTGTTGTTACACTATGGTCAAACATGTTTATCCGATAACGATGTGTGGTCTCTGAATTAGCACTGGAGGACTTTGCAACGGACCCTAATTTTAATCGATTAATTATGTTCTGCATTGATTCAAATTTGTGGATAAATTGTCGAATTTGGGATGATACAAATCCGTTGCATCCAAAAACGTCCTATGCATCCCGAAAAAGTCACTGTTTGGTGTAGATTTTAGGCTGGACTCCATCGGTACACGTTTCTTTGTCAACGGTAAGTACTATAGGTCGATGATTATCAAATTCTTTTGGCATAAATTAGATTGTCTGCACGCAAACGACATGTGGGTTCAATAGTATACACGGCATAGTGATCTCACGTGAGGATAGTGTAAACTAGCTACCGAGATCATATGATATAACATGATCAAACTCTTTCTTTTGGGGTTTCCTTAAGTAGCAGGAGTATGGGATAAACAACCAACTACAGCTGTCTTCAAAACCTGCAGAACTCTTACGAATCATCTTTTATGCGTTGAAGATTTAACCTTTGCTTAAGAAAGCATTAAATGTCCTACAAACATTTATAACTTGTTAAAGAAAATTGTACTCGTAAAATAATATATGTAGAAATGTTCAGTAGAAATGGTGTGTACAGTTTGGAATTTATTGATGACATAATGAGTAGTGAGAGTATTTAAACATTCTATAGAACAAATTTACCTAAAGTTCGGAGGAATTAAGAATTCATAGTGGATATTACTTCTAACAAGTCAATGGACCTAAACGAACTGCTGCTATTGTGATGCAGTAATATGCCTACCAAAGTCCCCGTAGGCTTAACACACTTGCACGAAGTATCAATATAACTGCAAAGGAGTATTTAGGACATCATTTGGTAAAATGTTTATGTAGTCGCTAAACCTCAAACAAAAGTCAGCTGAAATACTTGTTCATTAATGCAATGCGGCAAATGTCATCAGGAAACACTAAACAAAACTGGTACATTCTAAGTCAAATAGTTTAAATAGGGTGCTTGGCCTTAAGGGATATCCTACTAAATATTGGGTATAACATTTTAATATATTGGGCCTTTGAGTTTTAAATTTACTCTGAGTTTTTCTTGGGGGTACTTACACTTTTGCGGTGCAAAACTATGGGATCAAGTCTTATTTTTCTTATCGTTTATGGAAAACCTTAAAATTTGTTTGTTTTACAGCAAAATAGAAATAAATTAATAAAATAAATATAAAAACATCAATTACACAGCCCTGCATGGGTTTTGCAAATAAGATGGCTCCAGGTGTTCCCGAAGGCATTTTGTGCGCTGTACACGAATCTGGGTTCAAAAACTTTCCATCACGGATCAAATATGGCGGTCGAGGTTTATAAAAATTAATCAGATTTACTTGACCGCTATATTGAATCCGCCATTTTGAATTTTTTAAATCTGAATGAAGATCTGTAATCAGCGACCCCAAAAACCCCTGAGTAACAATTTTCAAGTAATTCTGATTAAAATTAAAACCCACCTCCTATTTTAAGGGTTCATGCAAACAATTTGGCTTTGGACTCATTTTAAAGAGCAAAGATCAATAATTTATCTAATTCATTGACAATAATTGTCAATTGATTGACAATAATTGTCAATTTCTGTCACAATAGCGATGGTTCTAGCACGTCAGTGTTTAGCTCTACAATTTTTCAAAAATGGCCAAAAACGCTATTTTTAGGGTTTTCAACACACTTCTTCTTGAAAACCTGACATGATGGGAAGTTTTTGAGCCCAGATATTCAGCGCGCAATATGCCTTCGGAAACACCTGGCGCCATCTTATTTGCACAAAAGAGTCCAAATTTGCAGGGCTGTGTTATTTTTACAAATTCTGGCTTACAATTCATAAAATTGCTTACTTGGATTGGGATACCTAGAATTTTGCTGTGCACTGTAGTTCAATGCTTATTTTATTTTTTATTTTAAAAAAAATGTGTTTATAATTATTAAAATTCTGCATTAAACGAAAATTGTTATGACTTTTTATTCATCTTTCTGTTGTCTCATAATAATTGTAATAGATGCTATGCATATTTACTTATTCATCATCATTATCCTTGAATTTCAGAGCTGCGATTGATGATGCCAGGGGCTGTTTTACTTGCCATTATTTATTTTCATCCTTTATTCCTTCAATTTTTTATTGCATTATCCCTTAACAAGCCACAAGTCAATGGAAAATACGAAATTATAATGCAATGTTTTATAATGAAAAATAATAATGAATTATTTTGAATTCTTGCAAACTGCTTTTTATTATTTTTTATGTGCGTTTTTTATAGGTTTTCATTTTCCAGTTTCCTTAGAATTTTTTATAGCAAATAATGCATCTGGTCGTTGTTTTTGTTTGTAAATATTTAAGCCTTCTACAGAAATGGTTTGAGGAAAAAAGGATTCTCATATTAATTAAAATTTGTTTCTTTGCTTCATGCAATGGCATACAAAGTCATGGCTGGTAATTTACTTTGATAAGCCAAATATATTAAGGAGACAACATTTTATTTCCTAACTGACAATAGTTTCTCCTTTTTAGAGATAAATTTATGTTTATGTATTGTGCCCAATTTATGCTGAAGCCCAAGCTTGGGAATACCACTTCTTTTTTGGATACAGCTGCGTTAAAAGTTTGAGTGAATAGGTGGACTTTGACTTCTTGGAGTGTGAACATAAGTTGAGTGCATTTATTCGCTTTGACTGCAATCCTCCACTTGCAGGGCCATATCTCTGGCTCACTGATATGTCGCTGTAGTTGATAGGTTAGGTTAGAGGACGTGTACTTGTCAATAAAGACGAGGACAGTACCCGGAGGTCGAATTGACCCATTAGACAGTTAACAGGATGCTGTGGCATGGTTGTTATGCAACTGAAAAAAGGAGTATCATGTGAAAAATACTACGTATCTTGAAAAATTGGAGAGAATCTCAAAATTATTTCAAATTTCAAATCAAAAATTAACCTTCAGTCAGGTTTACGACCTAGCTTGTGTGTTAATATTATACATGAGTGGCGGGATCTACAATTTAAAGTCGAGAAATGTGCTGAGAGGAAGTCGTAGCCGAAGAAAAATTTCGTTTTGTGGGTTTTGAACCGTAGCCAACGCACTATCTACTAGACACGACAACTACACTTATATTTATTGCAAGCATTATTCTCAAATTCTACCATTTGTTCATACATATTCTGTCAGTCATATATATATTTCTTCAATTATTTGATGCTAAATATACAAAAATTAGAATTTTTCTCTAAGCTGCCTTCAAAGTGCCATAACGATAATGCAGACAGAGATAGTGAGAGTTGAGGTAAAAAGTAACATTCAAATAAACGAAAAACATTCTTGTGCACAGGAACGAAGTCAAATGTAAGTCGTCTACAATTCTGAACACTTACATTATTCAGCATTTCCATTATTCCATTCCTGTTCTTTTTTTCCTTTTGCATGACGTTAAAACAATATTTGTTTGTTACAATTACAGTTGAAATTACAATAAAAATGCATTTATCATGCTCGGCATTACAATTGTAATAATATTTGAATAAATAATGTTCAAATGGCAGGTGGAATACAGGAGAGGGGAATTGACGTCAGAAAAATGTTGTTAGACTGACAGGAAGTGCTATAATGCTTTGGGTTTTATAAAATGATTATAAAGTGGATTGTTTAACACAAAATGTAATGAGAGAAAGGGAAAAGTAGACTAGAATAGAGAATAGTAGAGTCGCTTATCAGTACTCAATTTTCACTCAAAATGTCTTTAAGGCATAAAACTAAATTAAAAACGAAAAACCTTAAAATAAGGGATAGAGCATAGCTGTATACAACATCAAACTACATCTATATATACACCAAAAACAGAGAGTAATTCAAGATAATATTGCAGAACCCAAAATAAAGAAAGTTGAACTTTCATTTAATTACTAAGCAAAAGAGCAATTAAGGCATGCATTTATGGTATCCTAGTACAACGTAATCAACTAACAAGCAAAAGATTGTTACTTGAAATGTAATCAACTGTTTGTAATGGTAGTAATACTGTATATAGCCTTTCAACACATCTACATGACAAGCGCTTGTCACATGAGCAATACTGTCTGTATTAAAGTATTTGACGGCACAAACATGAGTGTGTGTGTCCACTATGGAGACAAATCCTGTGAACTGTTGTGCAACAAAAATAAACGAAAGCTTAAAAGAGACTTTGTAGCTTCACTCATGTATGAAGTTCTAACAAAAATCCCTAAACATTTCGTTGCTTCTGTTGGTGATGAAAACGGACCCGATATTTTTGCCCTTCAAGTTTTGCTTTAGTTTTCTTCGTTTACGTGTTTGTCCTTATAGATAGAAGATGTAAGTTTATTCTCTTGAAGCTATTGTTAGGAAAATGGAAATGGTGTTTTGCTTTTACATCGTTTAACATTAAAATTATAAACAAAAGCTACAAAAACAAAAACAATGAACTTGTTTACATTATAAACAGGTAAACAAAAATATAAAAGTACAGTATAAAATAAAACCAGTATAAAAAAGGGATAAACAAGTAAACAAAAATGCAACAACAAACACTGCAAGAATAAATGTACACACAAATACACAAAACAACATTAATTAAACAACAATGTTTACATTTATAGAGATGTCTAGAAGGCAAAGCCACAAACATTCAACTTTAAGGTCATTCATCAGACTGTTTACGTAGGCATATAAAAGGCAAGACACAACGGGCATCGGAGTGAGTAAAAATTCTGTTAGTCTTGTACGAGGACGCTCGGTATTTGAAGAGAATAATTGTGGTTTCAAAGATCTGTCGAACAATTGTTATTGTTTACGCAAAAGAATGTACAGAAGAATAACAAACAAAGCAATTGTTGTTGTTTACATCAAGTTGTGAGCAATCACTAAAGAATTTAATTAAAACTAAACACAAATTTATTTTTATTTTATTTGCAACCTATGAACTCATATTTCAAACGTTTTTAAAAGGTTAAAACGTAACAATATTAAAAAGAAAATGTTTAGCTCACGATTTTAAGGAAAATTACAGGCTTTGCAAAACTTCTTATGTACCAGACCGAGTAATAAATTAAAGTACAATATTGAAGATAAGGAATGCATCTCCAAGAGCTAAGCTTTGTGTGGCCTACATTATACGATTTTTTGAGACTTCCTGCTGCATAGATAGACATGCAATATACGGTGATAAAAACTATTATGATATATAAGTGCTCAGGAAAAATGTTCTCAATACCTTGAGATTGGAAGATTGCTTTTTAGAGAAGTTGACCTTTTTTTCAAAAACTGATCTCCAGCTATTAGGCCCATTTTTGGACGAATCCAAAAGCATCAATTTCATCCCGAAAAGGTCACTGTTTGCTGTGGAATTTGGCTCATTCTAACTTAATGAAATTTTGCTTTGCATTTAAGCAACTTAATTCATAAAGAACACATATTAACTAAATTACAGATTAAAGCAATCATACATGGACACAAACTCAAAAACTTGTACATACAAACAAATATTTATTCACATTTACATAGATTTACACATACTTAAATATCGGGTGAGCAATCTATCGGTTTAAATTTAAACCATCGGCAATAATTATGTTATTCCATTCTGTCACAAAATTCAGTATATTATTGCCATTGAACGTTATTAATCGATTTGGTAACAGAGACAAATCATCTTTTCGGATGAAGTTCAATTTCATTTTGGTGGTACGTTAATAAGCAAAATTGCCGCATTTGCCAACGCACCCGTTACGAGTGACTGTTTGTGCAGCTTGTGGAACGGTATCATTATTGGCCCATATATCTTTGAAAATGAGGAAGGCGCAACAATTACGGTCAATGGAGACACCAATCGCACCATGATAACCGGTTTTTTTATACCCGCTATTCATGGTATTGGTGTGAACGATTTTTGCGCCACAATCGATTTATTGCGTCAAACGTTTGATGGCCGTTTAATTAGCCAAAATGATGACGTCAATTGGACGTCAAGAAGCTGCGATTTGACACCGTTGGATTATTTTCTGTGGGGCGATGTTATAGAAAAGTGTTATGCCAACAAACCAGAGATAATTGACCATATGAAGGTCAACATTCGTGATGCCGATGCTGAGATACGACTCCCTACAGTCGAAACAGTGCACGAAAATTGGTCCGATCAAATGATGTATTGTGAGGCCAGCCGGCAGTCATATTAATGAAATCATATTTCATTTCAAACTAAACAATTGTACCTCACAACAAAAAAATTAACTTGTCAAAATTTCAAACCCATTCTGTTTTATTGCATTTTGAAATTTAAACTTTTAATTTTCCCACCCTATATTTGTTCACATATACGTAAATATGCACATACTTAAACAAATAGGGACTAAATGTCATGTCTTCTGAATTAGCTACTCGTAATCGTGTTAAACACAAACTAAACAGACAGTTGAAGTAAAGAATGCTTGTTGTTGCAGTTCTCGATGTAATTGTCAACTACAATGTACAAAGATGAGTATATTTGGGCAACTCGTATCGGTCTTTTATCATTTTGTCGTTAACTAACTGCAATGCATTGACATCAATGACAAGAATGGCAATAAATTATCAGCAGATCTGTGTGACATTTATTACAGATAGAAAGTTAAATAGTGGGGGATGAACGAAAGGTTGTGCATTAGATTCAGTTTACAATGACCCGTGCAGCAGTTAATTGTAATCATCTATTAATGATGCGAAACAGTCGAATACTAGAGTGGTTTATTTATATTATAAACACACGAATTCGAAATACAAGATGGCGAACAAAACAAAACTTAAAATTTAAGTTGGGAAAAATATTTTTGATTGACTTATGTTTCATCTGGTATAGCGTATTACACTGAAATATCCATATTTACGCACTAAATATCCAATCAAGTCGCCGTAGTGTAGTAGTTAGTACATAACATACATACATACATAATTGGCCATTACAACACTTCAGTCAGGATTACGGCCAAGCTTCTCACACCACTCATGCTGTGTGCGTTACTTTTATACATGAAAGGCGGGACCTACAGTTTAACGTCGACTCCGAACGACAGATTTTTTGAGAAACTTTTCATGGCAATTTTATTTACTCTCAGAGTTTTTGCCAGAAATCTGCTGAGAGGAAGACGCCGAAGAAATACTTTTTGTATTTTATTTTGATGTCTGGCCTGGGGCTCGAACCCTGGCTTTTCGTCTAATAAGCCAACACACTACCTACTAGACCACGGCGACTTCAGTGTAGTAGTTAGTGCGTTGACTTATTACACGATAGCTCTTGATGCAACCCCAGTGTCGTACATCTCAAACAAAACGAAAGATGAAAAAAATAATTTTTTTGGCGATTTCCTTTCAGCAGTCTTTTGACAAAATCTCTGAGAATAAAATAAAATTACCATGAAAAGTTTATTAAGTCTGATAGGAGAGGATATTAAACAGTAGGTACCGCCAAATCATATTCTACTAGGTAGTGTTATCTCATTAGTCATCGGTTCAAACCCCACATCAGACATCTCGATTAAAACGAAATATTAAAATATTCGGCAACTTTTTTTCAGCTTTTCTTGTGTAGTTTCAATAGGACGTCGAAATGTGCCACATAGCTCATGCCAAAATGCATATTTTCTCTCATGGGGTGATCTAACATCGCTACCACCAACATCGTGCGATTTCGTTCTGTTAGATTTTTTCTTGTAGGATTTTCTTAGTACGCCATAGAGCTGTTCAAACCAACATTACCCTTGTCTTTTCAAAAGTAGTTCTTCCAGCGAAGCCATGACAGATATATGAACGATGTTATATTCCGCACCTAATGGAACAAATATGTGTTTCAAACGCATATAAAATTTCGATTCAAATTACAAATAAAAATTATAATGCAACTATAACAATCCGGATAGCTCAACATAGATTTATCGATGTTCTCTTAACAAAATATTTGTCTGGACGTAATAATTTTTTAAATTTTGTGTGACACCTCTGTTCTTGAAGAAGAAAACTTATTTTTTACGTACAACTGTCAGCAGTAGGTTAAATTTTATGTTTTATCTGGACACACTTAACAGGAATCAAGACTACGTTACATGGTCGAATACATTTTCATTTTTCAAACCCGGTATATTGTAAAAGTCGCCGTTGTCTATAGATAGAGTGTTGGCTTAATAGACGTGAGGCCACGTTTCAAACCTCAGGTTAGACATCTCCAATAAAACGAAATATGAAAAAAAATATTCCATCGGCGACTTCCTTTCAACAGATTTCTGGCAGAAACTCTAACAGTAAATAAAATTGCCATGAAAAGTTTCTCAGAAAATCTGTCGTTCGGAGTCGACGTTAAACTGTAGGTCCCGCCACGCACGTATAAAATTAACGCTAGCTGTAAGAAGCTAGGTCGTAATCCTGACTGAAGGGTTGTAATGACTGAAAGTTTGTGATGTATATATGAATTTATGTACATATATTGTAAAAACCACAATATCCTGCTGTTGTCGTCTCCACAATTACTCTACTAGCAGACTAGCGCACTATTCTTTAATTAACCGCGGTGCATGTTAAAAATTTTAAAAGTTTGGCTTTCATGTGTACCATGATTTTAACTCACACAATAAACCACTATTACATACCCACACAAATTTGCTTAACGCATATATTTCGAAGGCATTAGCCATTAAATCATATTTTGAACACACAAATCTGAAAATCTTACACGTGTTGTACTACACTACATGAATAGGTTAAAATGTAGAGAAAATATATTTGTAAACATGTCTCTATGTATGAATTTACGTGTGGGTTTAATATACATCAGCTAAACCATCGATTTAAGGCATTGATCGTATTTTAAGGTTAAAAGCGTTGTTGTGGTGAGCAATACAAAATAGTTTATCCGGCTAACGTTAATCTTAATTTTAGTAAAACATGTTTGGATTAGTAAAACAACACACCCAAGTAAATATTTTATGTGAACGAATATGGTTGACAAATTTTTGAACGTCTGTGTATTGAGGAATTATTGCTGCCGGTGAAGCATACTGGAAATGTTTTAATAAATCGTAGCAAAGAAGTTAATCATAAAAATGCGTTTGACTAGGAATGGTTTAGGTGGGATAGAGAGCATGCCTAGGTTATGAAGGCGAAAATTTTGCAAAATTTAAGTGTGGGAAAACGAAGAACAATTTTAAATTTACGTAAGCCACGAAAATTCGCCTTCAAGAACGTTCATCAGAATATTTACATTGTCATATAAAAGGCAAAGCAAAGCAGGCAACTTGTTAGTCAAATTTCAATCAGTCTTGTCAGTAATCGTGATCTGAAGATCTCCGTTACAAAGATCTGTCGAACAAATTGACTAGTAATCGTTATTGTTTACGCAAAAGAGAGCAAAGTGCAATAGAGAGCAAAGCAATTTGTGGTTTACATCAAGTTGTGAACAATTGCACACAGAATTGTGCGAACAATAAAGAATTTAATTAAAACTAAACAAAAAATTTTTTTTATTTTATTTACAATCCACGACTCATAATTTAAACTTTTTTAAAAAGTAAAAACGTCAGAATATAATGGATATGAGATATTTATAAAGTTAGGACAGTTTAGGTTAGAATTGTGGGTAGCTTTCAGTGCACATATAAGTTCCCTCGGTGGCCCATATGTGTTACCCAATGTGAGGTAAGCCCCCTTGTCATGATCCGCTAGTGGTGGGGTTGAACCACCCCGAGCTCCGGATGATATTGTCCAGTGCCCTTAATAGCACGTTCACCACCATGTCCAGATTTTCAAACGTTCTGTCACCCAAAAACCGAGGATGTCTGTTCTGAAGTGCAAGTCACTCGCAAAAAAGGTATTACGCCGAGTCCATTTGCTTCACATCATGGCAGTTTCCGCATTAGTAGGGCAAACCGAGCTTGTTAGTGAAACTACTAATAGCGAAGTGTCCCTCTAGAATTCCAGTAAGATAGATTCAAGATAACAGTGTCGTACTCAAGTAGTTCTCTGGTTCTTGCGCTGTTGGATAAAGCTGGACAAAAATTCTGCTCCTACGGTTTATTGAATTCCATGTTGTTTTTTATAATTTGAAATTTGAGTGCGAACCGTTTTCTTGTCGAACTCAAGTAGCTCCCTGGTTGTGCCGCTACCCATTGATATATATACGTTATGATAAAAAAAAACAAATCCGTTTCAAATTATCATTCAGTCTGATTTGCCTAAGTGCTGTCAAACCAAAATTCCTTCTCTATGACCCATCCAAGAAATCTTTTCAAACTATTTTCTCTTCAAACTTTTCCTATTGCTGGCGGATCCTAATTTATGTTACTCACACGTATTTAATCAATTTAACTTTAAAAATTGAAAATGCTTGAAACTAAAAACAAAAACTTCTTACCAAAGGAAGCAACGAAACAAACTGCAATAAAACTTTTCAAATCCATTTACTTGAGCAATGTATTGTGTAGAGAAACCAATAACTATTGTCGTCAAACTAAAATTTATTATAACGCAGACCAAATAGTAAAAAACAAAGGAGATAAAATTTTAAATTGAAAAACAAAACGAAACACTTAAAAACCTAAAGAAAAACCAAGCAATTCAAAATGTTGTGTTGCACTCCAGCACCGAGTGGCTGGACAAAATCTTGCCATTAGTTAGGATAGTTTATGGTTGCAAGAGTTTAAATTTTTATGGTTTTTATTTTTGTTTCTTATAGTGTTGCAATATGGGTTAATGTACGTCTGTTCAATTCTATATCAATCCAAGTTATCATCCATACTTCATGACATATAAAGAAATAATGGCATCTCAAAGGTTTGGCAAATGGAAAAAATAAAATACTTTTTTTTAAAATTTAAATGAGGACAATAACACATATGCACTATTCTAAAGTGTTATTAAAATAGGTGGATTTTATAAAAACAAAAAAAAACAAATAAATTTATACCACGATTTTTCTCCAATTTTTTCAGGTGACCCATGTTTGGATTTTGCCAGTTTTGGCACACCAAAATAATAAATCAACATGCAGTACACTAAGGACTAAAAGAGAAACAAATGCTTTTAAGATCAACAAATACAGTAGTGGACATTAGGTTAGCACATTAGCTATATACACTCTTTTTAACCTAAAATATGTTCATGTAGTTAGATCAAGCCGAGGATCACTTTTGCCCACAGGTGCTACTACAGTCGCAATTGAGTAATACTCTACAAGACGCTCATCCGCTTCGTACTTCTTTATGCCTCAGAGATATGGACTGCACTGACGCAGCAGCGTTGAGAGTATTCGAGAGAAAAGTCGTACGTAAGATTTTTGGTCCAGTGCGAGTTGGCAATGATATCCGCATTCGATCTAACAGTGAGCTTTATGAGCTCCTCAACGACATAGACTTTGTGCTGCGTATTAACATCCAGCGGCTGCGCTGGCTCGGCCATATCGTTCAAATGGAGGAGGATGATCCGGCCAGACGGGTATTTGATGCGGGGATCTGCGGAAGTCGGCGAAAAGGACGACCTTGTTTGCGTTGGAAGGATCAAATTGAGGAAACCCTGTCATCGATTTGTGTGACCAACTGTCGTAGGCGCGAAAGAGGCACAGGCGCCTGGAAGGATATGTTACATCAGGCCGAAATCCATTAATCGGGTTATTAATAGCCAATTAATTAAGTAAATAAGTTATTACTCTAATTCCTATGCCCTTATATGTACCATTCTGTCAAAGGATTACGTTGATTTATTTTGCATCAGAGTTTTGTTCCTTGCAACGACTTTGTTTTATTTTTATAAGTCACAAGTTGCTGCAGTTTAGTAGGCAGTGTGTCGGCTTATTAGACGCAAGGCCTCCTTTCAAACCCCAGATCAGACATCTATACGAAATATGAAAAATATTCCTCAGCAGAAAGCTGGCAAAAACTCTGAGAGTAAATAAAAAAAGTTTCTCAAAAATCTATCCTTCGGAATCGACTTTAAACTATAGGTCCCGCCACTTAGGTATAAAATTAACACACAACATGATGGTGTGAGAAGCTAGGCCCTAATCCTGACTGAAGGTTTCTAATTGCCAATTATGTATGCATGAATTTCATTGGAAGTTATAAATGGAACAGCTGCTCTATAAATGAAGGAATCCTGGTTTTTCTAGGTCTTGTGGTCTGTATAACATTTTTGTACGTCCAATAGTAGTTCAAACCTATACGGTATATAATGATTACACCATATACAATATATACATACATACATACATAATTGGCCATTACAACCCTTCAGTCAGGATTACGGCCTAGCTTCTCACACCACTCATGTTGTGTGCGTTAATTTTATACGTGAGTGGCGGGACCTACAGTTTAACGTCGACTCCGAACGACAGAATTTTGAGAAACTTTTTTCATGGCAGTTTATTTTACTCTCAGAGTTTTTGTCAGAAATCTGCTGAGAGGAAGTCGCCGAAGAAATATTTTTTTTTTCATATTTCATTTTTGATGTCTGACCTGGGATACGAACCCGGGCTTTACGAATAGTAAGCCAACACACTACCTACTACACCACGACGACTTCATATATATATATAGTTAAATACCTAACTTACTTAATTTTCATAACTGAAGTGCGCTAACCTAATGTCCTCCACTGCATTTATATGGATAAACTTCTATTATCGAAATGGTATGCCAAACAGACTAAAATGCTCGCATTGAACTTTGATTATGATACCGCGAACGCAATGATGTAGAAACAGAAAAAATATTCAAAGAAATATTCAAATGGTCTGATGCCCTACATCCATTATGGTTATTGATATGGCGTCATATCAAAAGTGAATGAAATGTTATGAACAAATATGGGACTTAAAATTTTGTTTTTTGTTTTTTTTTGTTTGGCTTAAAATTGGTAAAATATTGATTTATTGGAGATTAAGGTGCTGGTTCTACACCTTGTGACATAAACTCTAGATGCGCTAGAACATGTTAAACAGATAAAACAGTGAGCAAAATTTAATTTCGCCTGAATGGTCCTTTAATAAGAATTGGTGGCGATTCGAATCAATTTTGTACACATCAAGGCTATTATTCGAAGGTCCCTGAAGGAAATATTTCCGCAGTTTTAGAGGAACTCGTATACCTTAACTTAGTCAGGACCGCAACCTAACTTCTTACACTTTAGGATTACACACATCACTCATGTTGTGTGTGTTAAATTTCTCCTCGTTTGGCGTGACCAACAGATTAACATCGGCACCGAACAAACAGATTTCAGAAACTTCTCATGGCAATTTGATTTATTCTCAGAGTCTTTGCAAGAAGACTACTAAGGGGAAGTCACCAAAAGAAATATTAAATATAAATATAAATATGTCTTGGTTGGCTCTCTTCTAATAAGACATCATACTACCTATTAGACTAAGGCGACTTTAATAACCACGAGCATTTAAACCAAACGAGAGCAGCTCAAAACCTTTTAAAAACCCCAAAACCCCCTTAAAACACTAACGCAAGATGCTCCCGCAATATTTTTCAAGAAATCTACAGTCACAAAGAAAGTGATGAAATGTATCCTCTTTCGCAATGTCACATTTGCAACAGTGGTTTTAAAACTGAAGTATATTCCATCGCGCATGATTTCTAATCATTCCGTACGTTTTTCTTTTTGTACCCTCGTTGGGAACTAGGCAAGTGATATCATATTCTGATCAGTTGAGTCCCCAATTCCCATAAACTTCCGCCTGTAATTTGTTCTTTCCACGTAGTAGTCGATCGTACCGCTTTTAATAGATCACACAGCGGCCGGATAGCTTTTATATGAGTAAGAGCCTATGTATACATACCAACTAGCCAGATCGTTAATTTTTATAAACATTGTTGGAGTATAGAAGGTTAGTATATTCAATTCGGTTGAACTGCGATGAAGAAGTGATAATGTGCGATAGGAGCAAGAGTATCTGCTTGTCTGTCAAAGCAAATTCATTGGCGCACTTCCTTAATTAAAACCCATAATTTTCATTTGAAAAATATTTGAGCTACGACTCAAACTACAATAAGGGATCAATTTAGGTGTGACTGAAAAAACACTGGATCCAACGTCACAATTTATATTTGAGACATCGGTGAAGAGCCTGATATCGAAGTCGTTACATATATACACACATAATTGGTTATTACAATCCTTCAGTTAAGATTACGACCTAGCTTCTCACACTACTTCTATTGTGTGTGTTAATTTTTTAAATGAGTGGCGGTATCTATGGCTTAAAGTTAACTATGAACGACAGATGTTTGAGAAAATTTTTTATAGCTATTATGTTTACTCTTAGAGTTTCTACCAGAAATCTGATGGCAGAAAGTCGCCGAAGAAATATTTTCTCTTATTTCGTTTTTTCGAGAAGTCCGACCTAGTATCAAAGCCGTTACCCCGATTCTATATCGAATTCACGAATACAGCAGGGTTGCACGTGTCATGTCCTAGCATTCCACACCCCAGGAATTAATAATCTCGCTGTGCTACGGGCTGTTTTTGCCAATCCAATTAGAAGTAAATGCATTAGCGCATTACAAGCCACGGATGATTTAATGTTTAATCCAATAGTAGCTGTCCAATGAGTTGTGTTGACAACTTGAAACCCATAAACGTTAACAACACCCTCAATCGAATAAGAACATCAATGAACTTCATGAATTCAATTCCATGGACTCGTTGCCAGAGATGTTCGGGACGCTTGTTAGAGAAATGACTATACACTATAGACTATAGGCGATCAGGTAATTCTGGACAGGAATGTGATGACCGTGTAGTTTATAGAAATCAAATAGTGGTGACCTGTTTATTAGAAATGAAAACAAATCCAGTAAATTACTTCAAGCTAATGTGGAGTTCTCCGATCTGCTCACGCATCTCTATCTGAAGTAAATTGAATAACAATTCCAATCACATCCGAAGACGTATGAAGAATGGGCTTAAAAACCCTTACTGTAACATTACTCTACAGATATAGGGTGAGCTATTTAAAAGTTTAAATTTAAAAATGCAATTTACAAGTCAATTGATATCACCATTTCGGCTAATTAAACGGCCATCAAAAATTTGATGCAATAAATCGATTGTGGCATGAGACATTTTTTAGATTAAGATTGAAGGAAAATTAATTTCTGACTCTTGTCCTAAAATTTAATTACTGGGTTTTATTTCTTTTTCTGCAGTGTCAGTTACTGCCAGTTTAGCTTAACCCAATATTCCCTCTGTTGCCACTTACAGCATCGCCGTCAACTAACATAAGAGACGTATCGTGGCGTCACCAAATACTATTTGATGGTGAGGAAACAATAGAATGACTTTAAGATGCTTACAAAAGAAAAATAGAAAAACATTTTCATTGAATATTCATCCTAGTGTTGTAAGCAAATTGAGCTTAACATAAACCAATCTCCTTATTGTACGCAAACACTTGTCTCGAAAATTTTATGAGAAATATGTTTTGAGTGTCTTCCTTGTAATAAAAATGATGAGGAAAATAGTTTTAAAAGATTATCGAAACTATGATTTAAATCGTCAATAAAGACAATTTTGGGAAACTTGTGAATTGTTTGCAACACCACTGATACCCGATGATTTTGTTACATACACTAGTAAAATATCAGACAGTATTTTAAGGTACACTTAAATTACGCTGATCAGCTTAAAATTGTTTTAGGAAGGCCTCCGGAAACGGAAAAATTGCCATTCCTATTAAATACAGTCTTAAGTACCAATAGCCTGTAATGACCAATTAAGCAAATTCGTTTCGTAGGTAAGACAATACTACAGCAAACGGGGTAAAATATCAGAGAATATAACTAGACATGGACATGGAGTGGTTATATAGAGAAGGCTTGCAGAGAACTCCATGATGGTCAAACAAGTGGCAATTGTCTGGATAGACAATAAATCTGAAAACAGCTCAAATCGAGTTAAACAAGATACTGAGACTAGCCTGTGTTGGTGTTATAAGGGCAATGAGAACCTGGCCTACATTAACGTTGGAAGCTCTGTTGGATTTAAGTCCGCTGCACAAAGATCAGAGCTTTGGCGACTATAGTTAAGTTGATGGGATATAAGTTTAATATGAAAATTATTAGAAGAATTCGTGACCAAAGAATTTGAGTGGCTTTCTCCATAACTGTCTCCTAGATAGACCAGTACACCCTAAGAATTTGAAGGGTGTTTTGCAAGGGGGCTTAATAACATAAATAAATGGAGGGACTATTTTGGATGGATGGATAAAGAAAGGACAGCAGTAGGAGTTTTTGATCCCAGAAAGAGTTTATGTGGAAACTCGGGGTTATACAGAATAAATACAAAAAACTGGACATTATATATCCAAGTTGTCATTCGAGCACTCGTTAAATCGAAGATAGTACGCGGCTGTCTGGGGTAGCTGAATCAGTTAGATTGGGAAAATAAGTTTACCCTCGCCTAGGTCCCAGGACGTGAGCGATTTCACGGCAATGGGTAAACAGAGCAGGAGTGGAGATTCCATGCCTTTTATGGGACCAGAACCATTCTGTGGATTAAGAAAGCATTAGTGAAAGATACATACAATTAAAGGGAAAATAAAGAGAGGCAAAGACTTTTCTCAAACCAAGTGAATTTGAGGCATTCAAAACTTTTGTTGAGAAATTACACTAACAGGAGTCATGCTTCAAAGTATTCAGGAATAATCTGAGGTTGGTGACCCGTTTTATGACTAGTCACCGTAGAGTCAGAGTACACTTATTCAGAAAACAAAACATTGTATGTTTTACAAATTCTGTGAGCATTAGAATTAATCATGCGAACAGATTTTTGGATTCTTTGGACAATAAGGAAAACCTGGATGCGTAACAGGTGCTACATAGAGAACTATCATTTTAGGCACCGAGCAGAATACTGAAGTTTGTCAGGGCAATGGGAGTGTCTTTATAAGGAGATCTTATAAGATATGAGAAGAGTACAATTGATCGTATGGTCACAGAACTAAGGCATCTCTCATCGACAATAATAATCTACTTTTCAGCTCAGTCTGTATAAGTAGCGAGGAATAATCGACGGTTAATTTTATGGTTTTGTCTAATATATTGGAAACTTATCATTTACAGCTTAAACGATTTACTAAGTCTCTTTAATCTATTACATACATACACATATAATTAATCATTAGAAACCCTCAGTCAGGATTACGACATAGCTTATGTTGTGTGTTTTAATTTTTTATATGAGTGGTGGGAGATACAGTTTAAAGCCGACTCCGAATGACAGATTTTTGAGAAACTCTTCATGGCAATTTTATTTACTCTCAGAATTTTTGTCAGAAATCTGCTGAGAGGAAGTCGCCGAAGAAATATTTTTTCATATTTTCGTTTTGATGTCTGACCTGGGAGTTGATCCCTGACATTACGTCTAATAAACCAACACACTATCTACTAGACTACGGCGACTATAATTCTCTAATATAATCCTTTATGAATATTATTGCCTTAAAAATTTAAGTAGAAAATAATAATAAAAAATCAAATGTTAGTGTAGCGTTTCAGATGATTTCTTTATTTGTATATTTTATATTTAATCTATTTTAATTACAATACAACTTTAATTTAGAATTTTAAAGATAAAACAATATTTCCGAGTAACGTCTGCTCTCCACTAAGGGTGTGTACAAAAAGGAATGATCTAGAGAAAACATGGTAGAAAAAATGAATCAATTGCCAACTACATGATAGTACCATGTTGCCAACTTATTCTACCTATAGTAGTATAGTAATGTTCACTTATGGCAATACCTTACAGTCTAAATTGCCAACTAATGCTAGTATTACAATGTTGTCAACTTACTACTAAATTTGTATATCACTACACGCTCTTTTTTTTTTTTTTTTTTTTTTTTTAAGAAATAATTACATTAGTAAAATTAAGAAATAATTACATATTACATTACTACTCAAAGGTTTATCACTAGCGTTTGGATCTTGTTTTTAACAATTACATTAATACTTAAAAATAAAAAGAAATGAATACTTTAAACCTATTTTTTTTTATAATAAATAATTACATATTATATTACTACTCAAAAGATTTATCACTAGCGTTTGGACCTTGTCTCGACACCATAGTCCCTACCATAACGCATAGGTGGTCTAATAGTGCGTCCACTTCTAGTAACCCTTGGCTGACTGACCTGAACATCTAATGTTACAGGCCCATGCGCATCAGAATCAATTGCTTCGGCATTTGACTGTATAGTCTCAGTATCTTCATTCACAACCGAAGGAATTGATTCGTCAACATTACTACCATCCTCCTGAATGTCATTTCCAATCATGTTACCGTCATGTATATCCGCTGAAGGTTGAGTCTGAACTTCCTGCTGGTCTTTAACCCTAGTGTCCCTAAGGTTCTCCTCAAATAACAATTCGCTAGCATTAAAATCTTCGTTTTTTGTTTTTCTAATAAAGCGTCGATTCCGTCTAAAATAGTTATCAAAAGTATCCCTTATTATGTAAGATCTATTATTAAATACCGATACTATTTTCCCATGATTCCATTCCTTTCCACTCTTTTTAAAGATAACTAACTCACCCTCTTTTAGCATCGGTAGTGATTTTGCGCTCCTATCATAGTAATATTTCTGCTTCTCCCTTTTAATTTTAAATTTGTTTCTAATTTCATTCTCCCCTATGTTGTTTCTGAACAAAAGTGAACCGGCTACTGGTAATTTGGTCTTCAGAAGTCTGCCGAAGAATAATTCCGCAGGAGCAAACTGGATACCCGTTAATGGTGTTGTGTTATATTCTAGCAAATGATATTGAAATTGATCAAGATCATTTACTTCATAACAACGCTTAATAATATTTTTTGCAATTGACACACCTTTTTCGGCTAACCCGTTACTCTGCGGATACCCCGGGCTTGAAAATCTGAACTCAATATTGTACTCCTGCGAAAACCGTGCAAATTCAGCCGATCCAAAGGGACTGTTGTCACATTTAATAATCGTTGGATACCCTATTGCATTAAATATCTGGCGAATTACATCTATAATATGACCCGATGTTTTATTCCGAATTCTAACAGTTGTGAGATAATTAGAGTACGCATCAATAAGTGCAACATAATCACGACCAGCATACTCAAAGAGGTCCATGGCTACAATGTGAAAAGGAAATTCAGGAATTTCCTCTTGAATCAGTGGTTCCTTTTGATTGTTAGGTCTAAACTTCTCACAAATATTACAAGAGACACCAATTTCCTTAATTTGGATATTCATTCCGGGCCAGTAATAGAGTTTTCTTGCACGAGCTAGTGTTTTCTCTATACCCAGATGAGGTGAATGCAACCAAGTTGCTATCTTACGTTGCATTTTTGATGGTATAACCAATCTGTGATTGTAGAATAATAATCCATTTTCAACATGCAACTCAGATTTCAATTTATAAAATGTTTGTCCCAGATTATGCAACTTATGGTAGCCTGGCCAACCATTTTCGACATATCCACGAATTTCTGAGTATTCCTTGTCATTGTCAATTGCGTCACGATAAAACTTATAATTTTCCACGTTGAGACACACTGACTTAATGACCGAATGTATAACACCTGATAATTCAGTGATTTAAGACGTTTCCACTAATTGAGCCCTTGACAAGCAGTCGGCCACAAGCATCTCCTTACCCGGCTCATACACTACAGTCATTTTGGGATATTTTAAAAGGAACATAAACATGCGCTGAAGACGTGGCGTTACATCATCAATATCACGTTTGACTAATGCTTCCAAGGATTTGTGGTCACTTTCAACTGTGAATTCACGTCCGTATAAGAAATAATGGAAACGTTGACATGCGAAAACAATTGCCAAAAGCTCTTTTTCTATTTGTGCCCACTTTTATTCACTCTTACTAAGAGTGCGTGAAGCGAATACAACGGGATGGCCATTCTGAATTAATACACATCCCAGTCCATCCTTGGAGGCATCAGTCTGTATAAACACGGGTAATTTCGGGTCATAAATTGCCAGTACTGGCTTCGCCGTGACTATTGTAATCAAATTCTCAAATTCCTTATCATGCTTGTCCGTCCATTCAAAGTCTACATCCTTCAGAGTTAAGTTCCTAAGTTCGGCTGACTGTCTCGATAAGTTCGGAATAAATCGGGCCAGGTACTTAAGTAGACCCAAAAACCTTAACACATCCGATTTATTCCCAGGTTTCCTCATTCTAGCCACTGCCTCACCATATTTCAAATCCGCTTCAATTTTCCCTTCCGATAAAATATTTCCCATAAATCGCACTTCCTTCTGTCTATACTGAATTTTATCTGGGTTAAATTTTATATTATTGGCACGAGCTCTTTCCATTATTAAAGTCATTATCCGATCATGTTCATCCTCAGAATCAGCACAAATAGCCACATCGTCAAAGTATACTAATACCCCCGGTATGTCCCCAAAAATCCTTACCATTTCCTGCTGAAACATTTCAGGGGCGCAATTTAGGCCAAAAGGCACTCAGGTAAATTTAAATCTCCCAAATGGAGTTGAGAATGTTGTCAGGTCCGAACTTTTCCTATCAAGTGACATGTGCCAAAACCCACTTCTATGGTCGAGCACAGAAAAAATTCGCTTGCCAGCTAGTCCTGAAGTTAGATCATCTACTGTTGGAATCAGAAAATATTCCCGTTTAATACAGGAGTTAAGAGCTCTTGGGTCCAAACAAATTCGAAGATCGCCATTTGGCTTTTCAACCAATTGTAGATTGTTCACCCAATCGGTAGGATAATCAACCGGTAATATTATCCCGTCCCTGACAAGTCTGTCCAGTTCCGACTTCAATTTCCCGAGCAGCGAGTTCGGTATACGTTTCCTATAATGCAGAACTGGTTTCGAATTTTCCTTCAATGAAATTGAAAATGTCCTTGGAAACTTACCAAGTCCCTGAAAAACGTCATTATATCTATCCATGAAAGACCTCTTTAACTCCGGGTAGGTAATACAATTTACATCTAATCGTTTAATCAACCTAAAATTTTCACATGTCCTCAACCCCAGTATCGGTTCACAATTATCACCAACAACTACAAATTCTGCCACTTTTCCTATTTTCGAAATCAAATCTACACATTCCAATTTACAAATACCGTAAACATCTATTTTATTATCATTATAGTCAAATACAGGGAGACTGTTCTTCCTATTATATAAGTCTACATCTAATTTCCTAACTATATTCATTGGTATACAATTGACATCAGCCCCGGTGCCCAGTTTAAACTTCACAATTTCATCTCCTATGCAATACAATTTGGTCCAACGCTCGTTTACAGGTGTTATTGAATTTAATCTGAGAATATGTTTAGAACTTAATAAGCTACTTAATTGACTAAAACTACTAGATTTTTTACCTTCCATTTCACTCCACTTAACTTCGGCAACTGTCTGCTTGTTTCCGCCATTATTCTTAGTGAACTGCTTGCTAAAACTTGCCTTGTCTTTGGGTCTACGGCACATCCTCCGAAAATGTCCTTTCTTAGAGCAAGAATGGCATATAACGTCTTTCGCCTTGCACTCACTTGGATGGCCAACTTTCCATGGACCCCCACAATTGAAGCAGAAACGATTAACTGCTGACACTGTTACCTCTTCTGGCTTCTCAGTTTCCTTGATGACATTTATTATTGAATTTTTGGCGTCTAGTATGCCCTTGTTTGCGTTGGCCGCTTCATATGTTTTGCATATCTCGATGACACGCTCCAACGACTCATCACGGCCATCTAACAATTTTAGCTGCAATTTTTTGTCGTATACTCCAACAATTAATCTGTCTCGTAACATACGATTCTCATACAATGCGCCACAAGAACATTTGAAATCACAGAACCGGATCTGCGTTCTTAGTTCTGTCTCAAATTCCGCAAAGGATTGATGCTCTTTTTGAGAAATCATATTAAATTTGTATGATTCCATGGCCACATTTCGCTGAGGAAGACAGTGCTGGTCAAATTTATCTAAGACTTCATTTAATGTCCGTTGTAAGACTGCATCGCCAGAGGTTACTGTACCAAGTAAGGACTTCTCTGTGCCATCATTGGGAAACAATGTGTTATAAATGTTTGCACCTCCAGTTCCAACTAACCACAAAAAATTGGCAATTTTTTTAGCTTCTGGTTCATTTGTTTTCCCACTGGCTATCATATAGACCATGAAGCTTCTTTTCCAATTCGGCCATTCGTTAGCAACACTTGAGCAATCTAGCTCTGATGGTAGACGGTCATTCGCCTCCATTTTAAGTAATGAACTGTAAAAATTATCTTCCACGAGTCTTCCTGAACAGTAATACTAATCCGATAACCACCAATTTTTTTCCGATTTAGGCGACAATGTTGGATGTCTTCCGATTAAAAAAAATTTTTTTTTTCCTTATACGGCTCCCCAGAATTTTCTTACTTCCCACGTGTACCAAATCACTAATTTGAATTTGTATCCCACTTCTGACACCATGTAGCGTTTAAGATGATTTCTTTATTTGTATATTTTATATTTAATCTATTTTAATTACAATACAACTTTAATTTAGAATTTTAAAGATAAAACAATATTTCCGAGTAACGTCTGCTCTCCACTAAGGGTGTGTACAAAAAGGAATGATCTAGAGAAAACATGGTGGAAAAAATGAATCAATTGCCAACTACATGATAGTACCATGTTGCCAACTTATTCTACCTATAGTAGTATAGTAATGTTCACTTATGGCAATACCTTACAGTCTAAATTGCCAACTAATGCTAGTATTACAATGTTGTCAACTTACTACTAAATTTGTATATCACTACAGTTAGAGAAAACAATAAAATTTTATATTTTCTCAAACAAAACTCTTAGCATTCCATTACCATCCAACAAATAACCATTTTCGTATAAACTTTTTATCTTTCGATAATAAATTAAGAAACTTTTTCCAATGGGTTCAATTTCACATTAAAGGCTGAAATCAGTATTTCATTACTTGGCATTAGAGGAGTACACAGTATCGCCCTCTTCATGACGACTTGCTTTACAATGATTAGAAGTTATCAGTTTGAATAATAATTGATGACTTTGTTGCTTGACTTCACCGTTTAATATTTGCCACCAGAAAAACAAATGAAGTGACTTTACAAGTGTTGAAGCGGAAATATGGAATGACAATAACGATAAATGAAAATGAACGAAAGAATTATAGGAGGTCAAAACCGATACCATAAATGTTTTAACTTATGTGGATATAGACATTAAAACAAATAAATATGCATTCAACTCTCAAGAACTCTAAGTTTGGATTAGGAAAGAGAGTCATAGCCTAATATGAAATCTATTTGATCTCTACATGTATTGGAACCGAGGAAAATGTTGAAGAGGAATTGTTGACTTATCATTAGAGGAGTTATTGATGGACACCGTGTTATTGGGTGACTGGTTCCAAAAAATTATTTTAGATCTACTGGGAACGAAAAGTATATCTAAGAGGCTTGATGTGAAACTTTTTTTTAACATCGCTCTGCAGCACTATGAAACATTTTATTGAAGTTATTCTTGCCACTGTCACGCAATTTTTTTAAAGGCTTGAGTACAAAACGGGTACCAGCTATCAGTCATGGCATGTATGGCATACACAACATACATTATTGGTCTTTACAACCCTTTAAATTTGCTGAGAGGAAGTTATATTTCTATAACTGTAGCTTAAACCGTTTCGAGATAAAACTTTTTGTGATAGTCGCACGTGGTCTAGCAGGCAGTATATTGGCTTATTAGAAGTGAGGCCCCGGTTCAAACCTCAGGTCGAGCATCTTCAACTAAAGGAAATAGTCTTCGGCGACTTCTTCTCAGCAGATTGTAATATTTTAACATCTTATAATATTTTAAATTGAAAACACTTTACTTGAGTTTTATGTTTATAGTTTCTTTATTTATTATTTGGGGAACAGTAGCGCTAGCGATGTATGGTCGTTATGATACTTGTTTACAATTTTTATAATAATTAAAAGCTAAACACAAAGCTAAATTCTTAACTACTTATTCACTGTGTGGGAATATGCTGAGGCGGCATTTTACTCGCAGTCCCAACATTTGTGCAGTGTGGACGATATCAACACAAGAATGTGTCGATATTAGATTGCATACAGAAGGTATGGCAATCTAGACTAGTCAAACACACTACTAGATTTTTGGCAAAAACTCTGAGAGTAAATAAAATTGTCATGAAAACTGTTTCAAAAATCCGTCGTTCGGAGTCGACTTTAAACTGTAAGTTCCACCACTCATATGTAAAAATTAACGCACACAACATATGTGGTGGGAGAAACTATATAGTAATCATGACTAAAGGGGTGTAATGAAAATCCAATGATCTAAGGTTCATGTTTCATTGTCATGCCTTAAATAGGCCACACAATTTGCTATACTGTATCATTCGTATTTGTTTTTAATTACTTATCTTTTATTGCCATTAGACAATGAAAATGAACTGAGATTTGAAATCTACTGATGTTTAAATTTGGCGAAGATTTTTGATTTTTTGTACTTGTGCTTTGTAATTAGAAAAACAAAATATAAGATTACATCAGCATGTAATCTTTTAATGTTTTTGCTGCTCAAACCTTAAGAAACATTGTTAAGCTTAATGCAGCAATTTTTCCTAAATATGAAAAAAGAAATAAAAAGAATTTGTTGTGACAACATATTGAGTCCATATACTCGTATATGGTATTATCTTATTGGCCTTGAACGAATTTAAACCCACGGTAATCATATATTATTGTGAAATCAAAAGGGAAATTTTCGGGTATGAAATACTAAAAAAAGCTACGGGAATAAGCACAGGTTCCATCTCCAAAGACAGAAAATCTCCTGCAGAATCTTACTATAAAATTTTAAATATAAGCATATAAATTGAGCATGTAGGGGATGTTGTTATAACAGTACATTGTAAGCACGTAGTTTTTAAAATATTATTTTTTTTGTGTTACCAACACTCAGGAGAATACCCCTCTTCATGGACTGCATTGTGTTGGAATACAAGAAAGATATTTTATAGGAGGAAGAAAAAGGGTAGTAAACGACAATTTTTTTAATACCTTCATCACTTTTTTTCGAGAATGGTTTTCTAGTAATAATTCTCACTTCCTTTTTTCTATTGTAGGTCAGTATATATAATGTCAGACAAAGAATCAGACAATCACAAACACCCTTAATCTCTGAGGGGAATCGATCTCAGAAACTCGTAACTTGAAGTTTAGCGCACTACCAACTAGGCTGTGGACTACCATTCGCATATACATATGTAGACTGTATGGTGTATTATTTCTAATATATTCAAAAATAGCCACTGATCTTCTAGAGAATTTTCATATATTTTTTGGACCAACAATCGATTTTTTTAAAATTGAAAATCTCGACTCACAAAATTAGTTCAGCTATCCCACTATCTCTGGACTACCATTTGGATACAGCATTGTCTAAAGTCATTTACCTTCATTTCCTGGGTCAATTAAATTTGTTACGGATGCAAAACCATCACCACGCAAAATTCACCAGGTTATGGTCTACTAAAGATTGTATTGATATGAATGTATTCTTCTGCATACACCCATTGATAGTGATAATGCTTATGATAGTTTTGCGACCGGTGTTGGTTGATCATTTATTGAATTAATCGACATTTATCTACCAAATTCGAAAAACTTCTTGATAAGACGATATTGGCAATCGTAAAATCTGCAAATCAGTTGGGACGGTATTCCAACAGAACACCAATTTTGATTAATCAATTTTAAATCAATTGTTGATGAATATTGAAAACGACAACTACTTTGAGAGATGTAGCTTCACAAGATGTATCGTCAACTCTTTAAATTCGAAAACCCCTGCTGGAAGATCCATTACATTTTCCATGCTACTTTATTCTATTTTAACTCAAATATGTTTGACAAATCCAGATAATTTTGTAGATAATTTTTTGCAATACGGTCGATGAAAGACTTTCCTTACTGAATCGGAGACTGATTAATATTGTTACGTTTTTACCTTTTAAAAACATTTAAAATATGAGCTCGTAGATTACAAATAAAATAAAAATAAGTTTGTGTTTAGTTTTAATTAAAATTCTTTTTCGCTCGCACAATTCTGTGTGCCACTGTTCACAACTTCGCCTTCTCGAAATCTCTATAAATGTTATTATTGTGGTGTTTGTTGTTGTATTTTTGTTTATCAGTTTTTATACTGGTGTTTGTTGTTATACGAGTATTACGCAGTGCGATAATTTGTAAACAAGTTCATTGTTTTGTTTTTCCAGCTTTTGTTTATAATTTTAATATTAAACGATGTAAAACCAAAACACCAGTATCTTAATTTTTAATTTTTATAACAATATCGTGGTGCCCAGTTTAAACTTCACAATTTCATCTCCTATGCAATACGATTTGGTCCAACGCTCGTTTACAGGTGTTATTGAATTTAATCTGAGAATATGTTTAGAACTTAATAAGCTACTTAATTGACTAAAACTACTAGATTTTTTACCTTCCATTTCACTCCACTTAACTTCGGCAACTGTCTGCTTGTTTCCACCATTATTCTTAGTGAACTGCTTGCTAAAACTTGCCTTGTCTTTGGGTCTACGGCACATCCTCCGAAAATGTCCTTTCTTAGAGCAAGAATGGCATATAACGTCTTTCGCCTTGCACTCACTTGGATGGCCAACTTTCCATGGACCCCCACAATTGAAGCAGAAACGATTAACTGCTGACACTGTTACCTCTTCTGGCTTCTCAGTTTCCTTGATGACATTTATTATTGAATTTTTGGCGTCTAGTATGCCCTTGTTTGCGTTGGCCGCTTCATATGTTTTGCATATCTCGATGACACGCTCCAACGACTCATCACGGCCATCTAACAATTTTAGCTGCAATTTTTTGTCGTATACTCCAACAATTAATCTGTCTCGTAACATACGATTCTCATACAATGCGCCACAAGAACATTTGAAATCACAGAACCGGATCTGCGTTCTTAGTTCTGTCTCAAATTCCGCAAAGGATTGATGCTCTTTTTGAGAAATCATATTAAATTTGTATGATTCCATGGCCACATTTCGCTGAGGAAGACAGTGCTGGTCAAATTTATCTAAGACTTCATTTAATGTCCGTTGTAAGACTGCATCGCCAGAGGTTACTGTACCAAGTAAGGACTTCTCTGTGCCATCATTGGGAAACAATGTGTTATAAATGTTTGCACCTCCAGTTCCAACTAACCACAAAAAATTGGCAATTTTTTTAGCTTCTGGTTCATTTGTTTTCCCACTGGCTATCATATAGACCATGAAGCTTCTTTTCCAATTCGGCCATTCGTTAGCAACACTTGAGCAATCTAGCTCTGATGGTAGACGGTCATTCGCCTCCATTTTAAGTAATGAACTGTAAAAATTATCTTCCACGAGTCTTCCTGAACAGTAATACTAATCCGATAACCACCAATTTTTTTCCGATTTAGGCGACAATGTTGGATGTCTTCCGATTAAAAAATTTTTTTTTTTTCCTTATACGGCTCCCCAGAATTTTCTTACTTCCCACGTGTACCAAATCACTAAGTTGAATTTGTATCCCACTTCTGACACCATGTAGCGTTTAAGATGATTTCTTTATTTGTATATTTTATATTTAATCTATTTTAATTACAATACAACTTTAATTTAGAATTTTAAAGATAAAACAATATTTCCGAGTAACGTCTGCTCTCCACTAAGGGTGTGTACAAAAAGGAATGATCTAGAGAAAACATGGTGGAAAAAATGAATCAATTGCCAACTACATGATAGTACCATGTTGCCAACTTATTCTACCTATAGGAGTATAGTAATGTTCACTTATGGCAATACCTTACAGTCTAAATTGCCAACTAATGCTAGTATTACAATGTTGTCAACTTACTACTAAATTTGTATATCACTACAGTTAGAGAAAACAATAAAATTTTATATTTTCTCAAACAAAACTCTTAGCATTCCATTACCATCCAACAAATAACCATTTTCGTATAAACTTTTTATCTTTCGATAATAAATTAAGAAACTTTTTCCAATGGGTTCAATTTCACATTAAAGGCTGAAATCAGTATTTCATTACTTGGCATTAGAGGAGTACACAGTATCGCCCTCTTCATGACGACTTGCTTTACAATGATTAGAAGTTATCAGTTTGAATAATAATTGATGACTTTGTTGCTTGACTTCACCGTTTAATATTTGCCACCAGAAAAACAAATGAAGTGACTTTACAAGTGTTGAAGCGGAAATATGGAATGACAATAACGATAAATGAAAATGAACGAAAGAATTATAGGAGGTCAAAACCGATACCATAAATGTTTTAACTTATGTGGATATAGACATTAAAACAAATAAATATGCATTCAACTCTCAAGAACTCTAAGTTTGGATTAGGAAAGAGAGTCATAGCCTAATATGAAATCTATTTGATCTCTACATGTATTGGAACCGAGGAAAATGTTGAAGAGGAATTGTTGACTTATCATTAGAGGAGTTATTGATGGACACCGTGTTATTGGGTGACTGGTTCCAAAAAATTATTTTAGATCTACTGGGAACGAAAAGTATATCTAAGAGGCTTGATGTGAAACTTTTTTTTAACATCGCTCTGCAGCACTATGAAACATTTTATTGAAGTTATTCTTGCCACTGTCACGCAATTTTTTTAAAGGCTTGAGTACAAAACGGGTACCAGCTATCAGTCATGGCATGTATGGCATACACAACATACATTATTGGTCTTTACAACCCTTTAAATTTGCTGAGAGGAAGTTATATTTCTATAACTGTAGCTTAAACCGTTTCGAGATAAAACTTTTTGTGATAGTCGCACGTGGTCTAGCAGGCAGTATATTGGCTTATTAGAAGTGAGGCCCCGGTTCAAACCTCAGGTCGAGCATCTTCAACTAAAGGAAATAGTCTTCGGCGACTTCTTCTCAGCAGATTGTAATATTTTAACATCTTATAATATTTTAAATTGAAAACACTTTACTTGAGTTTTATGTTTATAGTTTCTTTATTTATTATTTGGGGAACAGTAGCGCTAGCGATGTATGGTCGTTATGATACTTGTTTACAATTTTTATAATAATTAAAAGCTAAACACAAAGCTAAATTCTTAACTACTTATTCACTGTGTGGGAATATGCTGAGGCGGCATTTTACTCGCAGTCCCAACATTTGTGCAGTGTGGACGATATCAACACAAGAATGTGTCGATATTAGATTGCATACAGAAGGTATGGCAATCTAGACTAGTCAAACACACTACTAGATTTTTGGCAAAAACTCTGAGAGTAAATAAAATTGTCATGAAAACTGTTTCAAAAATCCGTCGTTCGGAGTCGACTTTAAACTGTAAGTTCCACCACTCATATGTAAAAATTAACGCACACAACATATGTGGTGGGAGAAACTATATAGTAATCATGACTAAAGGGGTGTAATGAAAATCCAATGATCTAAGGTTCATGTTTCATTGTCATGCCTTAAATAGGCCACACAATTTGCTATACTATTGCATTCGTATTTGTTTTTAATTACTTATCTTTTATTGCCATTAGACAATGAAAATGAACTGAGATTTGAAATCTACTGATGTTTAAATTTGGCGAAGATTTTTGATTTTTTGTACTTGTGCTTTGTAATTAGAAAAACAAAATATAAGATTACATCAGCATGTAATCTTTTAATGTTTTTGCTGCTCAAACCTTAAGAAACATTGTTAAGCTTAATGCAGCAATTTTTCCTAAATATGAAAAAAGAAATAAAAAGAATTTGTTGTGACAACATATTGAGTCCATATACTCGTATATGGTATTATCTTATTGGCCTTGAACGAATTTAAACCCACGGTAATCATATATTATTGTGAAATCAAAAGGGACATTTTCGGGTATGAAATACTAAAAAAAGCTACGGGAATAAGCACAGGTTCCATCTCCAAAGACAGAAAATCTCCTGCAGAATCTTACTATAAAATTTTAAATATAAGCATATAAATTGAGCATGTAGGGGATGTTGTTATAACAGTACATTGTAAGCACGTAGTTTTTAAAATATTATTTTTTTTGTGTTACCAACACTCAGGAGAATACCCCTCTTCATGGACTGCATTGTGTTGGAATACAAGAAAGATATTTTATAGGAGGAAGAAAAAGGGTAGTAAACGACAATTTTTTTAATACCTTCATCACTTTTTTTCGAGAATGGTTTTCTAGTAATAATTCTCACTTCCTTTTTTCTATTGTAGGTCAGTATATATAATGTCAGACAAAGAATCAGATAATCACAAACACCCTTAATCTCTGAGGGGAATCGATCTCAGAAACTCGTAACTTGAAGTTTAGCGCACTACCAACGAATGGTCGCATATACATATGTAGACTGTATGGTGTATTATTTCTAATATATTCAAAAATAGCCACTGATCTTCTAGAGAATTTTCATATATTTTTTGGACCAACAATCGATTTTTTTAAAATTGAAAATCTCGACTCACAAAATTAGTTCAGCTATCCCACTATCTCTGGACTACCATTTGGATACAGCATTGTCTAAAGTCATTTACCTTCATTTCCTGGGTCAATTAAATTTGTTACGGATGCAAAACCATCACCACGCAAAATTCACCAGGTTATGGTCTACTAAAGATTGTATTGATATGAATGTATTCTTCTGCATACACCCATTGATAGTGATAATGCTTATGATAGTTTTGCGACCGGTGTTGGTTGATCATTTATTGAATTAATCGACATTTATCTACCAAATTCGAAAAACTTCTTGATAAGACGATATTGGCAATCGTAAAATCTGCAAATCAGTTGGGACGGTATTCCAACAGAACACCAATTTTGATTAATCAATTTTAAATCAATTGTTGATGAATATTGAAAACGACAACTACTTTGAGAGATGTAGCTTCACAAGATGTATCGTCAACTCTTTAAATTCGAAAACCCCTGCTGGAAGATCCATTACATTTTCCATGCTACTTTATTCTATTTTAACTCAAATATGTTTGACAAATCCAGATAATTTTGTAGATAATTTTTTGCAATACGGTCGATGAAAGACTTTCCTTACTGAATCGGAGACTGATTAATATTGTTACGTTTTTACCTTTTAAAAACATTTAAAATATGAGCTCGTAGATTACAAATAAAATAAAAATAAGTTTGTGTTTAGTTTTAATTAAAATTCTTTTTCGCTCGCACAATTCTGTGTGCCACTGTTCACAACTTCGCCTTCTCGAAATCTCTATAAATGTTATTATTGTGGTGTTTGTTGTTGTATTTTTGTTTATCAGTTTTTATACTGGTGTTTGTTGTTATACGAGTATTACGCAGTGCGATAATTTGTAAACAAGTTCATTGTTTTGTTTTTCCAGCTTTTGTTTATAATTTTAATATTAAACGATGTAAAACCAAAACACCAGTATCTTAATTTTTAATTTTTATAACAATATCCATAATTTTTTATGCTAAAAATTCTTTTATAATGTTTGATATACTCGATCTTTACTGACTGTAAATTTTTAAATTTCAAATCATAATTTTTTTTGGCAGTTTCCTCTTTTCAATTCTAAGGCGATAAAAGAGTACTTAGTATTAGTTTGACAAAATGGTTTGCACAAATATTTAATAAAAATTTGCTTTTCCTTTTTGAATATTTGTCACTGGATGAGATATTCGCGTAGATAAGAAGTTTATAAACCACCTGAGAAATATCTTTGGCACACGTTAATTGTTCCACAGGTGTAGATATAACAGAAAGTGGTTAAGTGGTTAAATAAATCCTCTTCAACAAAAAAAGTAAAAGCAGCAAATGTAACAAATGACCGTTTTACCTAATGCTCAGTTCATCCGTTTGTAAATGAACGAGAATAATGACGTACAACAAATTACAACTAGTACGAGTAAAGAAGTAACAGTGCCAACATCAGTATCCTTGTTATACATTATCCACATTGTGACCACATTAATTGATGTTAACAGTTTTAACGATATGGTCAATAGAAGGTTATTTTTTTAACTCTGCTTTCCGTTTTTATAGTCTTTTTTATTCAAAGTTCCCATATGGTTAACGGAATTATTGCTGCATGGTTTGTAGTATTCTGTTCTGCTGGTGGTTGTCCCTAAAACGTAGAAATACTTAAAGATTTTAAGTACTTCAATAAATGTGTGCGAGTGTGTAGTATGTGGAGATAGAATTTTTTATTTGTTTTTTAATATATTTTTTCTTTCCTTTTTTAATGATATTTTATAAAATTAAGTTAAGCGGCAGTTGATTGGGAAGGGTATGATGTAATGAATACCAGTTTTGTTTCCTGGAGAATTTAAATCAAGAATTTATTGCTAATGTTGCTTTTACTATGACCACCATACATGCTATTTAAAACAAACTAAAGGACAATAAATATTGTTACGAAAATGAAGAATCTAGATACTGGTGTTTTGCTTTCAAAAATTATAAAGAATGCAAACAAACAAACTTTCACAAATTCTCGTACTGTTTAATATAACAACAAACACCAGCATAAAAAAATGGTAACCAAGTAAACAAAAATATATTAACAACACTACAATCAAAAACGTAAACAACAATGTTTGCATTTATAAAGATTTCGAGAAGGCGAAGCCAGGAACATTCGCCTTCAAGAACATCCATCTGTTTACCCTCTCATATAAAAGGCAAGGCAAAGCAATACGGTCGATGAAAGACTTTCCTTACTGAATCGGAGACTGATTAATATTGTTACGTTTTTACCTTTTAAAAACATTTAAAATATGAGCTCGTAGATTACAAATAAAATAAAAATAAGTTTGTGTTTAGTTTTAATTAAAATTCTTTTTCGCTCGCACAATTCTGTGTGCCACTGTTCACAACTTCGCCTTCTCGAAATCTCTATAAATGTTATTATTGTGGTGTTTGTTGTTGTATTTTTGTTTATCAGTTTTTATACTGGTGTTTGTTGTTATACGAGTATTACGCAGTGCGATAATTTGTAAACAAGTTCATTGTTTTGTTTTTCCAGCTTTTGTTTATAATTTTAATATTAAACGATGTAAAACCAAAACACCAGTATCTTAATTTTTAATTTTTATAACAATATCCATAATTTTTTATGCTAAAAATTCTTTTATAATGTTTGATATACTCGATCTTTACTGACTGTAAATTTTTAAATTTCAAATCATAATTTTTTTTGGCAGTTTCCTCTTTTCAATTCTAAGGCGATAAAAGAGTACTTAGTATTAGTTTGACAAAATGGTTTGCACAAATATTTAATAAAAATTTGCTTTTCCTTTTTGAATATTTGTCACTGGATGAGATATTCGCGTAGATAAGAAGTTTATAAACCACCTGAGAAATATCTTTGGCACACGTTAATTGTTCCACAGGTGTAGATATAACAGAAAGTGGTTAAGTGGTTAAATAAATCCTCTTCAACAAAAAAAGTAAAAGCAGCAAATGTAACAAATGACCGTTTTACCTAATGCTCAGTTCATCCGTTTGTAAATGAACGAGAATAATGACGTACAACAAATTACAACTAGTACGAGTAAAGAAGTAACAGTGCCAACATCAGTATCCTTGTTATACATTATCCACATTGTGACCACATTAATTGATGTTAACAGTTTTAACGATATGGTCAATAGAAGGTTATTTTTTTAACTCTGCTTTCCGTTTTTATAGTCTTTTTTATTCAAAGTTCCCATATGGTTAACGGAATTATTGCTGCATGGTTTGTAGTATTCTGTTCTGCTGGTGGTTGTCCCTAAAACGTAGAAATACTTAAAGATTTTAAGTACTTCAATAAATGTGTGCGAGTGTGTAGTATGTGGAGATAGAATTTTTTATTTGTTTTTTAATATATTTTTTCTTTCCTTTTTTAATGATATTTTATAAAATTAAGTTAAGCGGCAGTTGATTGGGAAGGGTATGATGTAATGAATACCAGTTTTGTTTCCTGGAGAATTTAAATCAAGAATTTATTGCTAATGTTGCTTTTACTATGACCACCATACATGCTATTTAAAACAAACTAAAGGACAATAAATATTGTTACGAAAATGAAGAATCTAGATACTGGTGTTTTGCTTTCAAAAATTATAAAGAATGCAAACAAACAAACTTTCACAAATTCTCGTACTGTTTAATATAACAACAAACACCAGCATAAAAAAATGGTAACCAAGTAAACAAAAATATATTAACAACACTACAATCAAAAACGTAAACAACAATGTTTGCATTTATAAAGATTTCGAGAAGGCGAAGCCAGGAACATTCGCCTTCAAGAACATCCATCTGTTTACCCTCTCATATAAAAGGCAAGGCAAAGCAGGCGAGTGAGTAGAAGACGCGGTGTGTTTGATGAGAGATCTGTCGAACAATTGTCTAGTAATTGTTATTGTTTATGCAAAAGGTGTAAACAGAGGTATAACAAACAAAGCAATTGTTGTTGTTTACATAAAGTTGTGAACAGTGGCACACAGTAATGTATGAATAATTAAGAATTCTAATTGAAACTAAACACAAATTTATTTTTATTTTATTTGCGATTTCCGAGCTCATATTTTAAACTTTTTTACTACTACTACTTTTTTCTAACTACATATTAAATTTTCTAACCTGATTTTCCAGAAACTTAAATATATAATCGTATACTTTAAAATAAAAAGGAGTTCCTAGGTTGTGACAAGGAATTCCGTTTTAAAAATATCAGCTTATTTGAGTTTTTCATAAATTATCTCCACATTGAGACTTTGGAATAAAAACTAGTTGTGGTTTTTCTTAATAGGTTCTGATCGGAATTGCTTCCAAAATACAGTTTGAACCAAAATACTGGCAACACAAAATTTGGCTTGAAAATAGATCACTTCCTAAAGGACATTCTTACTAAAAACATAGTATTGATTATGTTTGATTGGCTGGCATCCCTACACATAAAAGAAAGTGAGGTTGAAACCAAAATTTTAATTGATTTCTTTAGACAGCAGTGTGGTAGTTTTTTCGGCAAGCGGCGGAGCCTACAGTTTATAGTCGACTCCGAACTACTAATTTGTGAGAAACTTTTCATGGCAATTTGATTAATTTTTGCCAGAAATCTGTTAAGAGGAAGTCGAGGAAGACATATTTTCTATATATCGTTTTGTTGGAGGTGGCCGACCTGGGGGTTTGAACCGTGGTCCACCTTCTAGTAAGCCAACACAAAACCTACTGGACCACGGCGACTTTTCTTGTTTTTCCACATTGCATTTAAATATAAGGCGAGAATTATATCATTGTGTAGAAAAGTCCCAGACACTCTATAAGCCTGACGTTGACAAAAATCTAAATCTAGATCCGTCAAAAATGTTAGGTAGAGTATATCTGTAAACGTTTGCACAGTGATAAGATGCCTCTTCCTGCTTCTCTAAGTAGCACAATCAACAGAAATTAGTTTAAGGGACGCTTTGCAACGAGCAAGCCTTCAAATTAGGCAACGTCTTGGGGACAGATAACACATAATAAATGTTCATGTATCAACCTGTTAAACATAGTGTTCGAACATGTTTTGTCTTCTACCCCGGAAGTTTTAACTAAGGAAAGTTTCCTCAGCCTAATAATGGCCATGGGGATAACCTTCGTGAGGATAACAAAAAGGGTTTTCCAGTGTGTTACCTTTTTGTGTTGTGAAAACCTTGGAATTATTTGTCCTTTTCCCGAAAATAGAACATACTCATGAAGCTTGAAAGTCGATGTGACATTTAGAAGGGACTTTAGGGCAACTTAGCCATCCGAGTCGCGAGCCATCTCAGAATTTTTTGAGGGAATTCGAAGTAGAATCTAGCTTCGCATTCCAGTAGTCTCTACATGGGATAATGTGGTCTAAGTAAACGTTCAAATTTTAATTGGCGACTATTTAATCAGTCGTTGCCGGGTTCATATAATACTTAGTAGAAAACAAATTTTAACCCAGTAGCAGAACACAGAAAATTTATTTTTCATGAATTGCGCTACATTACATTCTAAAATCATTACTCATAACAGCCTGGACTTTGAGACTTTATTATCTTATTGGTTAAAATGTCTTTAGACTATAAATCTGAAAATGTTGTATTTAGCGCACACTGAACTCGTTATTATCGTCTCTTACAGCAAAATGAAAATAAATGAACTTTTTTAAATGCTCTATGACCATTGCATGAACATTAAAAATACAAATTTGAAATGTTCATGTTCATTGGGCTAATTTAATGTCAACAAAAAACCACTAAAACGAATAAAAGTCAGTCAATATTATTGTTGAACATAAATTTGGAAAATTTAATTTAAAATTATTTCTTTTTTATGATGTAATTTTGATTTAAAAGCTCATAATACAGTTAAAAAATATTTTACGTATTATTTGGTTGATACGAAAATCATATAAGGCAGTTGGCATAATAAGGATTGTTAAACAAATAAATTGGAATCCATATGTGGCCCCTTCTCCAGCATTTTTGGGTTATTATGGTCATAATAATCGACCTATCATACTAAGAAATCGCGAGATTTTAAAGAAAATTGAGGAAACTGGAAGCATTGCTGTGCATCATCTTAGAGAAAGTGTGGCAAATAATTCGACTTTGCCAATCCCACGTTTTCAGAAATTGGACCTTATTATGGTATTTTATTAATAATTTTAACGTCAAGACAAAATACTGAAAGTATTTCTTCGGCGACTTCCTCTCAGCAGATTTCTGGAAAAACTCTGAGACTTAATAAAATTGCCATGAAAAAGTTTCTCAAAAATCTGTCGTCCGGTGTCGACTTTAAACTGTAGGCCCCACCACTCATTTGGACTTACAGCAATTAAAAATTCCTCGTTTTCTAGGAGCTGACTTTTGTGTATCACCACTTGTAGAAGGTACACTATTTGATGAGGATGCTTCTAGTTGAGTCAATAGCTCTGCCGTAAAGGGATTTTTAGGTTTGACTGTCATTTTCAAAAAGGATTCTTCAGATAGACACATAGCTAGCTGACGTAAAAACTCAAGTCTTCTGCGATTTGAATCATTTGCAGCCCACGAATAATCTATTTCTGAATATAAAATAAATGCATTCAATGCGGATATATCAACTATATTTGAAAACACAACATTTGGCCATCTATTTGTTTTTCTTTTAGTGCTGTAGTAGCTAATCCTTTGATCAGTCACTTGTCACTACTTTTTTGTTTTCTTCTGTTGAGAACATCATCAAAGCGGAGAGCTCTTGTTATCATGTGAAAATTATCCTCACTCATAATTGGACGACCAAAACTTGCATCAAACAAACCATACAAATCTTCGTTTTTGCCTCTGTAATACAAAATTATTTTAATAACCACTTCACGTATACAAAAGATCAAAAATATTTTATATACCGATTAACCCCATCAAGAATTAGAACACCAATATATGCCCGTAATGTGGATTTAATTAAATCTTTCCATTTGTTTTCAAATTTAATTCTACCATATTTATTCGTATTTTCAATGATTATTTTTTCTATTCTAGAAGGAAAAAATAATAAAAAAATAGACAAAACATCACGGCATCTGGACACCGTGAAATGTGTTGGACCTGGTGGTAATGGTATAATATTCTCCGCTGAAGCTCCAATGTAGTGTGGTAACGGATTTGCACTCCATTGGATTTTGTTCTTCGCATGTATAATGCATCTGCACCACATTGGCCTCATCATTTTCCATTTCATATTCACATGTATCAATATCACTTTCAATTTCAATATTTTCATCTAATATGGAACAAATTGAAATATCTGAATATTTTCATTTAGAATTTCATCAATGCACTGCTGTCCAAATATCGTCGATTTTCCATTTTTTTCTCTTTGAGAATGTAAAGACATCAAAAGCTAAACACGAAGTAAAACTCATACCCGTGGTATAAATATTTAAAATGTTTGGTCAAAAGAGTTTTATATCGAATTATTTATGAAAAATACAAAGTGGACCAAAATGGTCCTTTACCTAAGATTCGAAAGTTTTTTTAACCTACTAGCAGAGTTAAATATTTTTAAACAACTTTTTATAAATAAAAGTTTTTGGGAAAGGGTATACATATTGTTCAAACTTACATATATGTTACGAGTTTTGATTAGATATACCTGGAATACGTAGATGCTTTTTTTTGCTTATTTTCTCAAGTTTGACCAAATTAATTAAAAATCATTATATAAGTGCTGACATTCTTAAAGTGCATTCTCTAGTGAAGAGATTGATACTTTGTTTGATAAAATCGAACAAAACATACCGTAGTTATCATTTAAAGAGTATAAAAGTCGTGTCATATTTTTAAATATATTTATCAAGCAGACAAAATTTTTAAAAGTTTTGTTGGATCATAGTTTTTAAAAAAATCGCCTCTTTCACGTTTGAGCGACTGTCAGAATTCGGCTAATATTTCTTTTTTTTAGTCGTTGGAAGGCTTATAAATCAGGTTGAATTTAACCGATGTTATGGATTATGTTGACTTTGAGCATCGCTGTGGTTTGTGATTTATAAAGGCTTATAATGGAAAATTTCCGATGTGCTGCATCCAAAAACGTCATACCGGATATTTTAACGATGTTATCAACATTTCAATGATTTCTCACACCTAGTGATTTCATAATAATATAATGGGAAAAATATTTTATTTCCTTGTTAATAAATTTATTTAATTAAGTTTTTAAGCAAATAGTTTCTTTAATTCTCAGTTTTAGTCTTCAAATGTTTTAAAATGAGATTTTAGCAATTTTATTTGGCCATAAAAACTTCTCAAATTAAATTTCTGGCACAAACTAATGAAAACCGCAAGGAAACAGGGAACAAAAAATTGTTGGTGTTCGAATTTGTTTTCGTGGTATTAGATTTCTTATCTATATACTCTCACACACACTATATTGCTCTCAGAACATAACTAGCGGCATAGAGAAGAGCATACGTTATACGCACTCATGTATATGTGTGAATATTCAAAGTATAAATAAAGTTTTCTAAATTATTTCCTCTTCTTTATTTTATAATCATAGCACAAAAGGTTCCTTTTCTTTTCTTTGTTTCAAAGTTTTGGTTTCTTTTCTCTTTTCTTGGTCGTTTGTTTATAGAGATACACTTCAAGAAGGGGAAAAAGAGCTAATAGTATAACAATGCATTTGTATCATTTGTGCTGTGTATAATTATTTGTTTTTCATGGTGTGCACAATACAAACTCATGTAAATGTGTAACTAAATATGAACTTTCTTACATACTCGTGATTGCATCCTCGTACGTACGTTACCGTACATAGCACAAGACGTTTTCGAAAAAGAGAAGAAAAGAGAGCAAATGCTTGGCTTGGTGAAGAAAATTAATTCCATCGCGAGGTTTGTTGAAGTTCTCATGTGAGATACATTTGTTTCATTGTTTGCTTATTTGTTTTTATGTTGGTTTGAGTGTTGGTTTGTATACGAATATGTATGTATGGTTTAGTAACATTCAAATGTAATATCCTTTGAAAATATTTGTTTAAAGTTTTGTTTTAGTATTTAAATAATTCTCAGCACATAAAATAAAAGATAATGAAGTTAGAACATATAATTTGTATTTACAGTTAAATTGTACAAAGTATGTGTGACATTATAGTATTTGTTTGAAAGACTTATTGATGCCATTATGTGCGGCATCAAAATGTCAAAATTTCCATGATGAACAAAAGGCTGAATTTTATGAATTTTATGCTGACTTTGAGGACATTCGAATTTACTTGCGATTTAAAGAAAACCCAAACGAAAAAGTTCAACAGTGTCAAGTCTCAGATTTTGGTGGCCAATTCATATTACCTCCGCATGAGATGACCACGCCCTCAAATCGTTTGTGAAGAACATTCAGAAATGGGTTCAACGCTTAAAATAATTTTTCGATTAATGTTAGTGGCCGTTGCCCCCATCCATTTATATTTTTATATTTACACGTTTGTAATTTTGTTGAGGTCGCCGTACACACTTACATATGTTGTGTGTTTTAATTTTATGTGTGAGTGGCGGGAAGTACAGTTTAAAATCGACTCCGAACGACAGATGTTTTTGAGAAACTTTTCATGGCAATTTTTGTTTACTCAAAGAGTTTGTGTTAGAAATATTTTTATGCTTTTAAAATATTTTTTTTTCATTTATTTTCTAAAATTTAATAATATTTCGAAATAAGTAGAAAAGCACTAGTATTATTAAAATTTTTATTTTCATAATCCTTTATTTATTCATACGTTCATAGATTTTGTACTATTCATACATTTGCGGATTATTATCTCCTTCATTAATACATTTTTTTAAAATTTTTTATTTTTTTATTTTTTTTATTTTGAAATTCGAATAATAAATGATAGTCGTAAAAATTCAAATACAAATAATGGTTGTCATAGATGTAAAAATTAAACCGGAGGTGTCAAGAAAACACCCGGCATTAACTGTTTTTTCACTTTCAATAGAAAGAGAAAACATCAAACAAAAGATCCGGTACTTATATGGCTTATATGACGTTTTATTTGTTTTTTATTTCATTCTAGCCATCAGCCAACAACGCCTGTTTTTGTCGCACATATTTTGCTTCTGAAAAGTTGCATAAAAATATATGTTTGAAAATGTGATCAAATGTAAAAGCATTGTTGTAGAAGAACATAATTATTTATGTTTCTAAACAAAAACACATTCTACCCAATACGTAAATGTTGTTGTAAAATAATATTATTTTCATTTATTTCCATATATTTAATATTTTTTAAAGGTTTTAATTTTCCGGTTGTAGAAAATTTCCAAATCTTTAGGGATCAATAGTTTGAAAATTTAATATTTTTTATAAATTTTGTTTATTTTTGTTCTAAATTTTTGCATCATGACTATGTGTGCCACCAAGTTTTACGAAAGTTTTGAATATTTAATTTAAAAACTTTTATCAGCACGTAATACTAGTAAAAATAACTTTGTTTTAATATTTGTTTTGTATTTATAAACTTTAATTGGACTTTAAAATGAGGGAGTAAATTTGGTAATACAATATAATAACAATTGAGAGAACGTTTTTAGTCAAAACCCTTAATACTGTTATGTTTTTAGCTTTTAAAAACGTTTAAAATATGAGCTTGTAGATTGCAAATAAAATGAATTGGTGTTTTGTTTTAATTAAAATCCTTTATTTTTCGCATAATTCTGTGTGTCACTGTTCACAACTTGATGTAACAACAACAACTGCTTTGTTTTTCATTCCTTTTGTTTACACCCTTTGCATAAATAATAACAATTATTAGATAAATGTTCGACAGATCTTTGTAACAGAGATCTTCAAACCACGATTATTCTCTTCGAACGCATCGCGTCTTCACACAAGACTGACTGAAATTTTACTCACTAGTTGCCTGCTTTGCCTTGCCTTTTATGTGGCAACGTAAACAGTCTGATGAACGTTAATGAAGGTGAATGTTCGTGGTTGGTTGTCGTTTGCTTAGGTTAGGTTAGGTTAAGTTAGAGGACGTGTACTTGTCAATTAAGACAAGTACAGTACCCGGAGGTCGAATAATATTTTGTTTATGTTTATTCTTGTAGTATTTTTGTTGTTGTATTTTTTACTTGTTTATCGTTTTTTATGCTGGTGTTCGTTGGTATATTTTTGTTTATTTGTTTTTAAAAATTTTTATGCTGGTGTTTGTTGTTATATTATACAGTGCGAAACAAGTTCATTGTTTTTGTTTTTGTAACTTTTGTTTATAATTTTAATGTTAAACGATGTAAAACCAAAACACCAGTATTATTTAATTTTTGTAACAATACAATACCCCGCTGCTATTAGGAATGAGAGGTTCGTTTAGCGGGTAGCTTGCTCACACGCAAGTTCACTCGGTGGTCCATATGGCCCCTTATCAAGATCCGTTAGTTGTGGATGTGCATCAGCCCTAGCACGGATGAAACCGACTGTGCCCTTAGAATTTCAAAACATTCTGCCACCCAAAAACCGATGACATCTGTCTTGAAGTATATAGATAGCTATGGCGGAATTGAATTTCTTCCGCGACTTTGAAGCTTGAAGCTATGTGTATCTCTTGAATCAATTGTCAATTATTCAGTCTGTTTTGACAAATCACCATGGTCGAAACATAGATAAATATATGTGTTCAATTGTTTCTGGAAGTAAAATATTATAGGCGACTCCCGTCATTGAACATCCCCAGTTTGCGATCCTTTACCTCCTCCTATGGCTCTTGATTGTAATTAACCTTTGAAGGTATTAGAAAAGTAGGAACATTAAGATTGTATAGTATGCCAATAGTATGGTTGTTCGGATAATAGATAAATTCCTATCCATACTTTGAAGATAGATGGAGTCGCCCCTTAGTGTTTTTCCTTCATAGGGTTCAATATTTAATCTTTCAGGATATCCAATTTAAATGGTGTGCAGATTTAACTGTTTTCTGAAATCATATCACTTAGAATCATTCTAGACAACAGGCTGAACGGAAAGCAAGAAATAGGGAAGAGGATAAAGATGGCCCTAAATGCCTGATTCCACTTGATCTTAATGTCAAGCGAAATGCGGCGAGCAATACAATAAATCTTAGATCAGCGGGAAATAATGGACGGAAAGTGATTTCAATATTTTGAATATCTTCTTAAAGTCGCCATGGTCTAATAGAGAGCGCATTTAGAACAGAATATGTTCTCGAACAGAAATATAAAAAACTATTTCCTTAAGCAACTTCCTTCTCAGCAGTCTTCTGGCAAAAACTCTCTAAGCAAAATAAAATTGTCACGAAAAGTTTTAAAAGTCGGTCGGTTCAGAGTCGACAATAAACAGTATGTCCTGACACTCATGGATAAAATTAACACACACGCAACATTAGTGGTGTGATAAACTAAGTTGTAATCCTTACTAAGGAGTTCTAATGACCAATTAAATAGAATAGTTATGGACTTCTTGATCGAGCCACTGGCTACATGTTGCCCGAGGCGATGTTTTTGCATAAAAGTAGGGTTTCAAATATTTAAAATTTTTTTAATACAAATGTTTTTTCCATTCCATATGACATACTTATATACAATTGCCGTAGTCTAGTATGTATAGTGTTGGCTTCTAACCACAGTAGATCAAATTGGCATTACAAAGTTTCTAAAATCTGTCTGTGTAAAATCTGTCTGTTTATGTATCACATATAAAACGTTATACACTTCCATCCATTTTCTATTCATTCTTTTTTTTCAATTTCACAACTTTAACTTCAAAACTGTTTTTCCATCAGCATAATAATGTATTTTGCATTTTGGTTGTTTTCCTGTCGTTGTACATTCAACGGAAATCTATACATTAAATGTGATTCTGAACTTTAAGTCCTGCATTACCAAGTAAGTACTCATGTGTAGGAGAGCTCAAGTATTGCAGTCGTATTGTGTTTTGTTTTCTTTTCAGTTGACAATGTTGTGAAGAAACAAAAGAAATGGAAAAACAAAATTCTCTAGAAAATAAAAATTCTTAAGAAAATCAAAATGCTTAGGAAAACATACATTTTTTTAAAGGGGCAAAAGAAAAATTTTTTGTTTAAGCCAATGTAACTCCTATAAGTAAAATAATAATAATATGTTGGATTTTAATTTAAAGTTCCTTGGTTACATTTTTTATTTTTTTTTTTTTAGCCTGGCTGAAGGAGTTTTATTAAAGGGCAACACAATTACTACATTAGATTTTTAAGCTTAAGGGTTTGAAAAACAATGTAATCAGAAATTTTATATTTTTCAAACTTTTTAGTATTGCCTAAATTAAGAGTAGCTGTTACGTTTGCTTCACAGATAACAACAGAATTACAAATCACATTATTCAATATGACACATTTGTGGAATATTTGACTAGTCAATCCCTACCACTTTAAAATCCTTGTAAAACCAGACCAATGGTGAACGACTTGTTCATTGTTTACATCTATAATATGATACCATCTAACCAACTCTTGGTTTTGGTCGGAATTAATCCAAGATTTGGGTTGACGTATTGGATAAATTTGATCTTTTGTTGCACCAAGTCCATCCATCCTGCTCTGCTATATCTGGAGTAATTATATATCTTTAATGTAATGTACTGGCAATCGCCGTAGTCTAGTGTGGCTTATTAGACGCTAACTCGAGGTTGAACCCTTAAGTCAGTTATCTCGACCAAAACGAAGTATGAAAAATATTTCTTCGGCTACCTTCTTTTAGCAGTGTTCTGGCAAAAACTGTGAAAGTGAATAAAATTAAGATGAAAAACTTTTCAAAAATTTATCATTCAGAATCAACTTTAAACTGTAGGTCTGAAAGTGAATAAAATTTAGATGAAAAACTTTTCAAAAATTTATCATTCGGAGTCGACTTTAAACTGTAGGTTCCACCATTCTTGGGTAAAATTAACACACACAATATGGGTGTTATAGGAAGCTTGGGCGTAATACTGAAGTAAAGTCTTGTAATGAACAACTAAGTAAACAAGTAAGTATTGTACTGGAAACAGTTTTATACATGTTCAGTACAAATGAACACAAAGTATATTTATTTCGTTATTTTTATTTCCTTAGTCAAATTCGATGTGTGGTTGCCATTCAATAAGAGCATGTTTTGCTCTTTCACTTACTCCGCTCATTCTTGATTAATCTCTTTATTTTCAAGAATAGAGTAGATAGGAGTACTAAATAGTCATTCGATGTACTATGCTCACCACTATTTAACCACCAAGCCTCACTAAACCTCATTATCAATAATCCTGTTAACTCCTTGTCGATTTGTGATTTCTTTCCAAATTCACTCAAATTTCGTTTTCAGTACCAGTGAACACAAAGCATATTTATTTCATATACTCCACGTTAATTTGACTTTTGTCAAATTTGGCAGTTTCAAAGTATTCCCGTGCTGAATTACTTCTACGCATAGTGTAAAATAACTCTTTTCCATTTGTTAATCACTCATTCCTTTTTTTTTATTTTTATTTCATAGTATAAACGTCTTCGATTTGTTTTCAGTTTCGAAAACGTTAGGGTTTTGCATAGCATACAGAGGTGCTAAGTGAGAATAATTGTTTTGAACTTAGTAGGATATCAGACTGTCATTATGTTCAATTACATTTAGAATCAGACTTAAGCTGAATTAAATTTTAAAATACTAAGTTATGTCGCTCAGATTCTTTAACGAATGGTATACTAGTTTTATAGAAAATGTTCAATAGGAATACTCTGGTTTATAATTATTTAATCCAGAATAAAATAGAATTCTGCCTTACATACAACAATTTATGCTGTAAAGAAATTCTCTCTAGGTACTCATTTACACATGTACTTGTGTTATGCTTATTTTAGATTAACTAAGTAATTATCTAAAATATACATCAAAGGAAATGTGAAAAAATATTAAAAATAAAAATAAAAATTTACCACATTATAATTAGGCATGAAAATGCAATTTTTGTCTCCACGGAAAAAAATATGTTATGTGGTGTACATTGGCAGAGTATCAATTAAAAATTTTCTATATGAGCATCGCAAAATTAAAATTTCAGTCTTTTATTACGTTGCAATTAAAATAATTCCCAGTGTTATTTCACATAAAACGAAATTAAAATCAAAAAAAATTATTTTTTTTTGGCTTAAAATTATAATTAAATTCCGTTTATTTCAGAATTTTTGCTCATTTTGTTAAAAAAATTCTCAATGCCATTACGCACTAGGGAATATGTTTTGGCCAATTGAGCTAATTTAGAACACAATTTTAATGAAATTATTTTTATGGCAGAAATAAGGTTTGAAAATATGAAAATATGCTGATGGGTAGAATCGTCATTTCATATAAACACAATAAACGCAACGCAGCAAACGCAGCAATCTCACAGAAATAGAATACATTGTTGTGTATGGAATTGATAATATTCAATGCAGCGCGCCAACAAGCAAAGCTGCTTTGCTTTTAGGCTAACTTCTACTTTTACTCACAGCAACAAGAGAATTAGTGTTCACAGTGAGACGATTTGTGCTGGTAGAGCGACGATTAATGCTGTCAATACAATAACATGCTTAGAATTGAGGTTTTAAAAACGTGGTGTAAGAAATATAACGTGATAGAACGTTTTAGTGGCACCATTCATAAAGTCTTAATGAAGTGTTTATTTTTTATTTGTTTTCCTTATGGTTTGCTGCCGCCATCTTTATAATTGATACGCATGAAGGTTATCTTTGGCTGCAATTACACAATTGTTGTGCTTGCTGCTTTGTGTTTATTGTATTGAAAGCGTAAGGAATTAGGAGTGATGTATTAAATATTTTCATTTTGGTTGGCTTATATCGAACATTCAATCAGAAACTTTTGATTTTTGACATTTTATGTCAAAATAATTATCATTTATTCATTCGATTTTGCCAAGTTACCCTGATCGACTGTAGACTGGGTATACTGAATGAGCTTTGGAGATCTGGCAACTGACTCTATAAAATCGAAAAATCATCTTTAGCGATGAGGCACATTTCAAAATAAATGAATACGAATTTGTCGAATTTGGTATGGGACCAATGCACATAACATACAAGGCCTAATGCATCCCTAAAAAATGATTGCGTGATGTCGATTTTAGACTGGTGGCTTTATCAGTTCATATTTCTTTCGGAACGAGGCTGGTAAGGCAATCACTGTCAACGGCGAGCACTACAGCTCGATGATTACCAACTTCTTTTGGTTCGAATTGTATGATCTGGACACCAATTAAATGTGGTTTTAACATGACGGCACTGAGTGCCTGACAGTTCATTGGATTTGAAGGCATGGTAAGGCAACGAGATTGATTAGTTCTTGTAAGACTATTCTGGCGAGGATTTTCTTAAATCTCAGGTGTATGCGTGTAAGCCACAATTTGATGCATTTATAGATTACTCATAGATTACTCTGTATTAAGGCTTTAAACCAAGATAGAGGAACTTTTACGAGACGTAGACATAGGTTTCCGGCCAAACAGGCGCTAAGTAGATCAAGTCAATCACCGTACTTATTATAATAGAACAATCTCTTAAATAGCGTACTCCTTTATATTTACAGTTCGTAGATTTCATGAAAGCCTTCAATACCATCATACCAACTGCCATATGGAAAACATTGAGAGGAAAATGAGTACCTTAGTACCCCAGAAGTTAGTACGCATCATTATAGCTATGTACGAGGATGCAGAACACTTAGCTTTTCACAACAGCAATATAACTTAATCATTGTAACAGTGTATAAACAGTACTATTAGATAAGATTACATGCTTGTTCTACTGGAATTAACCAATAAATAAATAAGTCAACCATTTCAGCATTCCAACAAATGCTGGAGTAAAACAAGAGTGCCCTCTATCACTTCAGCTATTCACCATCGTGCTGGATGATGTTATGAGCGAAGTCTGTTCTGAGAGAAGAAGAAGAGATATGAGATGGAGTCTCTTCCGTCAACTGGAGTATTTGGATTATGCGGATGACATTTATCTACTCTCGCATAAGGTCTCCAACATGCAAACATAGCTAGAGGACTTAGAAAAAATAGCGCGCAATGTTGGACTTGAGACAAATATTAAGAAAACCAAAGCCATGAGAATTAACTAAGTAAGTACCAACGACATCGCGCTGCAAGGCCAACCAGTCAAATATGTAGATAGCTTCTGCTATCTAGGCAGTATAGTGACAACAAATTACGAGGCAGGAATAGGCGCAATCAACAGACTGAAGAAAGAGAGAGCGGCATTCGGACGACTGTAGCCAATATAAAGAGGCTCACTAATATCCAGATGAACCTGCTATAAAAGTCGTCTGTTCCTAAACCAATTATTTTGATTGGTGATGGTGATTACAATAGGATTGCGGGTACCAGTTCTTCTAAACTGGTTCTAAAAGTAGAAGCAAATTAATTAAATCTTATTTAAAATTGTAGTCGCCGTTGTATAATAGGTAGTGTGTTGGCTCATTAGACGTGAGACCACGGTTTAAACCGCAGGTCAGACGTCTCCAACAAAACGGAATACGAAATGATATTACTTCGGTGAGTGCCTCTCAGCAGATTTCTGGTAAAAACTTTGAGAGCAAATCAAATTACTATCAAAAATGTTCTCAAAAATCCGTAGTTCGGAGTCAACTTTTAAGTGTAGGTCCAGCCACTCATATACAAAATTAACACACAACCCATAAGTGTTGTATGTATGTATGTATTTAAAAATTTAAAAGGTATTGTTACGTTTTTACCATTTAAAAATGTTTAGAATATGAGTTCGTAGATTGCAAATAATTTAAAAATAAATTTGTGTTTAGTTTTAGTTAAAATTCTTTATTATTCGCTCAATTCTGTGTGCCACTGTTCACAACTTGATGTAAACAACAACAATTTGCTTTGTTTGTTATTCATCGTTACACTCTTCTGCGTAATTATTCTCCAAACGCTTCTTTACACAAGACTGACTGAATTTTTACTCTTCCCGTTGCCTGCTTTGTCATGCCTTTTATATCGCAGGGTAAACAGTCCGATGAATGCCCTTGAAGGAGAATGACTTTGCCTTCGCGAAATCTCTATAAACGCATACATGTTGTTTACGATACTGTTATTTGTGCTTGCAGTGTTGTTGCTTCCTGTTTGTTTACCGGTTTATCCCTTTTTTATACTGATGTTGTTGCTATATTTTTGTTTATTTGTTGATCATGTAAACAAGTCCATTTTAATGGAAATGGTGTTATTCCATTTTCGTAACAGTATCAATTTGTTATCGACCATCCACTTGTAAATATTATTATGGAAATGAAGCACAAAAGTACTATTTTTTTTCAACAGAATTGCGCCAACATTTTAGTACCCTTATCATGACATATGCCTATAATGACCACATTCATTACAAAGTCTCTGGGAGTAGAAGTTATTGACTTTAAAAATACAAGCTGTCAGCACTTTATTAGATTACATGACCCTTTGTAAAGTTCTCTATGACAAAGTACGAATATTTTTAAAATCTAAAATTTTAGATGAAGCAAGTTTGTATAGAGTTTGTTTAAATATTTTTAATAGCCATGCCATCGGCTGAAAAATTTTATTCTTTTTTGTTCTAATTTTTTAAAAACTAGTTTTTTTAAACACCAAATGATGGGATATTTATGCCCTGCGTAGATGTATTCTTTTCCTTTTTTACTTTAATTTTTCGAATTTTGTTTTTAAAAACCAAGTATTTTATGGTTTCCAATATATATATGTATATATATTTCTATACATTGTTACAAATCATAAACAAAAGTTTTTCTAAACTTTTTATTTTGTTTTCAAATTCAAATCCAAATATTTGGTTGTATTTGTTTTTATAAACTTTTTTATTTGATTTTGTTTACCTTCAGTTTTTATTCTCCTTTCTTTATTACTAACCGGCAGAGAAACAGAGAAAATTAAATAAAATAAAAACCAAAGTTGAATCCAATAAAGTTAGAATTCTTAGAAAAGGGCGTCGAATGCTAAAAGGCAGATTTAATTTCAGCTATTCTCATAAAAAAAGAAGCGAAAGAAAAGAAAGTAAATAAAATTTTTAAGAGAATTTCAGTTTTTATGTGAATTGCATTGTGCACGTTTCATAGCCGATTACTTTCTTTTATGTTAATGAAAAATCTTTATAAAAGGACACCACAGCGGATGTGATGCTAAAAATCACATCACATTTTTTGTGATGTTCACATAGGCAGAGGAAGTTACAAAGTGCCTATGTTAACAACACACCTAACTAATCTTATTGATACTAAAAATCCAAGACAACAATATTGAAATCTGCTGTAGAACTAATGCACATATTGGCTTATCATACAGGAACTTCAGAACTTTAACAGTTGATGACGGTGATCTTGTTAACGCTACATCTGTTCAATTAATGGGTTGATCGGAAAGTAATTTCGTTTAATGTCAATCAAGTGGTCATAATCTGTTGAATTTGATAAATTTAACCTCAATCTGATCTCACGTGTTGTTATTCGCCGTTTCGTATCAAATAATGCCTTTATCACGTCTTTATTAGCTTCAACCGGCCTTCCCGAACGTGGTGCAACTCCGACCTCAAAATTGCCGGATCGAAATTTAGCGAACCAGTTCTGGCACTGGTGTACTGTCAACACACCTTCTCCATACACATCGGCCAATTTCTTTTTGGCTTGAACAGCATTTTTACCTTTTCTGTAGTAAAACAGTAAAATATGTCGAAAATGCTGCTTATCGCTCTCCAACAACTACTGCTTAGAATTAATTGGAATTTTTCACATACAAGCCTTGCTATATGAGCTCTCAAAGCATAATTATACGGTTGAAGTGTGAAGTTGGGTGCACAAAAATACAATTAATTCCTCAAATAATAAAATTTCGTGTCTTACCTTAATTTCGATTGAAAATCATTACTAGATGAATGGGATTTAGAACAAACAAAATTGTCGAATTTTGGACGACAGCATAAGGTCCAAAAGCAACCAATGCACAGCGAAAAAGTCGCTGTTTGGTTTGAATTTTGTGCATATTTCCATATTTCTTTAAGAACAATATTGGCTAGACCATCACTACCAATGATGATAACCAATCTCTTTTGGCCTTACAATTGGGGCCATTATTACAACTTGCCGTTAACTAAAGGTAAGATTTTAACGGGCACATAAATTGTTTTTTATTATTATAAGTGGACAATATGGTAGAAATGAGCGTTAAGCTAAATGGAGGATCATCCTACCTCTAACTTTTAAAGTTAAGTTTATGTTTGAACTTGCCATATTATATATTATTTTCAATATGGCAACTTCAAATATAAACACAATGAGCATACACAAAAAAAAAACGATGCCCGTTGTTGCCACTGCGTTTAAAAAACTTGTTTAATCAAACAGTTCTGTCGATATTGCTCCGGCAATGTCATATTTTTTAAAAAGTGAACTTTATTTTATCTGTAGGTTGTAATAACGAAAATAAGTTAAAGATGACTTTAAAGTTCACTTTAGCTAAAGTTACCTTTAACTAAACCCAACTTTAACGGGAAGTTGTAATACTGGCCCTTAGACAATTTGGTTTGTTCATGTTCATTCATCAATGGGGTTCATCGTTGAAGATATTTTTCGGTGAAAATTAGAGTCAATAGCCAACAGTACCAGCGCTTTCTAAAAGAGGAAAGAATGTGTTTTTATTAAAAACGGGCACCCTTTGTGATTGTTCTGACTTTTTTTATTAGGTTGTAAAAAAGTCGTGTTTCGATTAAGTGTGGAAGGAAATCAAACGTTCGCCACAGTTCAGTCCAGCAAGTATTTTTTCATGACATTTTTCATACATATTAGCATTGATCTGATTGTATCTCACCGACGACATGTGGGATCTTAGATTTAAGATTCGCATATGCTCCAGAAGTCGCCGTAGTCTAGTAAGTAGTGTGTTGGCTTATTAGACGTAAAGCCAGGGTTCAAATCCCAGGCCAGACATCAAAACAAAATACAAAAAGTTTTTCTTCGGCGACTTCCTCTCAGTAGTTTTCTGGCAAAAACTCTGAGAGTAAATAATATTGCCATGAAAAGTTTCTCAAAAATCTGTCGTTCGGAGTCGACTTTAAACTGTAGGTCCCGCCACTCATGTATAAAATTAACACACACAACATAAATGGTGTGAGAAACTAGGTCGTAATCCCCACTGAAGGGTTGTAATGACCAGTTATGTATGCATGTATGTATATGCTCGAGATTTCACAAACACCAAAAAAAAAACCGGACAGTGGTGATTTAACACCTCATTTAATGGCGAGTTGACATTAAAATTTCATGAGATATTTTGTTTTACAATTCATATCGAATTTTATGTGCTGTCAAACGAATCGCTATGCGTACTCAATGTGCTTTGGAAATCAGAACTACCACTCCAATCTACCAACCTATCATCTCGCAATAAATCATTTATTGCAACCACAAATAACTCCACCAAAAACATCTTAATAAAAAACCCAATCCAAATTTTTTCTCATAGACTGGATTCGACAATTTTTATGTATTCACATGGAACTTCATCGAAGAAGACGACCTTTTCCGAAAAAATGGCATTGACTTCACTTTGTGTATTAGCCATGGAGCCAATTGTAAGGCGCTATCCATGGTATTTCTTTTGGATTTGAAACTGCTGGCATTCCTACACATGAAATTGGAGGTCTTTTCTAGAAATTCTCTGAGTAGCTCTTCATAAAATTTGCGTTGATGACAACGCTGCCGAATTGAATATTATTAGAAAAACAAATGGTACTTTGACGGACAGGTGTTTTAGTTTCCATAATCGACCATAATCGAATGGCTGACATATTAATTGTAGTTTCTGAGATGAAAAATTTGGGTTCCGGGTCATAGCGCAATACTCGGTAATGAGACGGCGGATGCTCTCGCTAGGTTAGGTTCGCTTTCTGAGGGCCTGATCACCCAATCTGCCACCTCTACGGCTTCATCAATGGTTGGGTCAGGGGGGAGGAGCAGAGGGTTTCGGGAAATGTATCGGGTAGTTATGTCTATAACAGGCCATAACAACAGGTTGGCTGCTGAGCTTGGATAAGGCAAGTTTAAGGTTAGTTATTGGGTTTATTACGGGGCACTGCGAGATTAGGTCGCTGACAAGGAATTGGAACAGATCCCAGCCGTACTATTGCAGGGTATGTTCCGATGAGGAGAAGTTGGAGACTATCGAGCACCTCCTCTGTAACAACCCAGCCTTTATTTGGTTGACGTTGAAGACCCTTGGCAGAGGCTTCTTTGAGGGTTTGAATTCTATGTGGAGAGCCGACATTAAGGCTCCCCACAAATTCATTATTAGCTTGAACTGGTTGAGAAGTGCTAGGGCTTCATTAGTGTAGTCGCGCTCTCCCTTGTGTGTTACATACATACAACATACATAATTTGTCATTACAACCCTTCAGTCAGGATTACGACCTAGTGTGTTAATATTATCCATTTAAGGCGTGACAGTATAAAGTCGACTCCGAACTATAGATTTCTAAGAAATTTACAATTCTATTTACTCTCAGAGTCTTTGGCAGAAATCTGCTTAGAAGAGGTCTCCGAAGAAAGTTCTTTTTTACTTCGTTTTGTTAGAAATATCTGAGCCAGGCGTTAAACCGTCAATTCACATCTAATAAGTCAATACACTACCTACTAGACTACGGCGACTAAAAAAAATATTTCAGAATCTTCACAATTTTGCTTATCATTCCTAAGCAGGAAAAAACCAGTGAAAAATTCAAAAATTAAAGAAACAATGAATTAAAGTAAGCCGCTGGTCTCAATCAAAGACATATTTTTGTACAAACACTTCAAAGAAAAGACAGAATTTAATTAAAACGTGACGAAATCGATATTATTGAGATACAGATTGACGTCAAATTATTTATCAGGATTGTATAAGAGACACTTTAATATTAAAACAAAGTTTTATTTAATTATACCCTTATAAGCTGGCGTATAAAGTATTTCAATTTAACACATGAAAAGAATTCATAGTTATACGTTAAAAAATAATTTCATTATTCGATACAAAGTTGCGAGAAGTTTTTGTTGACTGTTGTGTTATAAACACGCCTTGACTGCCGAACAACGAGAGAAGCTGACAAGTTGAATTATTTAAAATATACAAGAAGGCCATTGTCACCACCTGTTATTGAATAAAACGGCGGCTTTAAAAAATGATTTTTTATGCATTATAGACAGCAATATGTCAGCGATACTTATGCAATAACAGGTGAAATATCAGTCGGAAAAATGAAAATAATATTTTCTCTCATAATAGATGGTTAAACAAGTATTTTACCAAAATGAAATCAAATTTTTTCATGAACTTTTTTTTAATAAAGACATACATAGATTATGTTGGCAACGATGCTGTTACATTCTATAGAGTCTTTCAAAAGGGATTGAATATGGTCATGTTGCTGCTGTCCCTAATTTTCTTCGCCAGCGATGGGGTTCATTTCTGAGCAAATGGATACATGTATAAACAAAATTGTCGTATCGAATTCCGAAAATTTGTTCTGTTTAATGTGGATTAAGGGCTGGAGGGGTCAAAGGACTACATTTGTTTGAGAACATCATTTGCCAGACGATCATTTTTAACGACCACGATTGCCAACTTACTTTGGTTGGAATATAATGATCTGCACATCAGCGATATAAGTTTTCAACAGAACGGCGCTATATGCCATACATTTCAGGCTACATTGGATATTTCGCTCTACTGATCTGAAGTCGCTGTAGTCTAGTAGGTAGTGTGTTGGCTTATTAGACGTGAGGCCACGGTTCAAACCCCATGTCAGACATCTCGATCAAATCGAAATGTGATAAATATTTCTTCGGCAAAAAATCTGACCGTAAATATAAATTGTCATGAAAAGTTTCTCAAGAAAATCTGTCATTCGGAGACGGCTTTAAACTATAGGCCACGCCAGTTACGGATAAAATTAACACACACAACACAAAACTTTTGCGAATCTAGGTCGTAATCCTGACTGAATATAATGACCAATTATATGTGACCTGAGAGCTTGGTCCGAAAACGTTGAAGTGAATCGTTCTATTTGACAGCGTCAGACTTTCTCTTCTAGGGTTTTCTTAAGTCAAAAGTAAACCACTATGCTACAGTGGTCCTAATAAAACATAACCAATGCCATCGAGAGAAGTCTGAGCAGATATTTGATCGATTATATTCCACACAAATGATATTAAAAGGTCTTTCAAATGATTAAAAATTCAATGATATCTCACTCACACCTTGCTTAATTAAATTTAAGAATATAATGCGCTTAATGAAAACCCCGATGCAAACAATATGATAGGGTGTTATGTTTACAACAGTGATACAAAAATGTTTTGAAACTTATTGCGTAAACAAGAGTTAAAATACAAGAACAGCAGAAAAAAATTCGTTGAGTTTTTAAAGGTGTTTGGGTTACAGCAGTTATGAAAAGTAAAAATGTAAAGAACAACAGTGAACATCAGGTAAATTGAATAGGGGTTTATATAAAAACATGACTGAAGTAATAAAAAGAAATTTAAATTTTATCTTAAATCTCAAGCTTTTTTATTATAACCTACAGTCGCACTATGTGGCATTTACCCCGAAAAGCTGGCCAAAAAGGCAAAAATGAATTTTAAGAAATTTAAGAAACTGAGTATGCAGTTCGATAGACAACAAAATCCTGCATTATATAGTGAATTTTCACGACTTTATGTTGAGATTTGTAGATTTGAAACGATGTCAAAGTCAGTAAAGTGAAGAAAATTAAATGCGTTTTTGGTGTTTTTTTGAAATTGTAATAGGCTTATATGATATTTTTTTGTGGCTAAACGAATAGAGGTTTTATATTGATTTTTTTTATTTGAAAGGTATGAGCAACTGCTATTTTCATTTTTTTTTATACATATATCTCATATATTATATGTTATATTATATGTTATATTATATGTTATTATATATATATATTATATTATATGTTAAAATTATTCGTTCAAAATTTAAAAATAATAAAAATTTCACATTTTTTACCCTCCCTAAAAAAAAGATAAGGATTTTAAAGGTGAAAGTAGTTTTTAGTAGTTTAATGTTATATACCACAAGAAAATACGAACTCTCTACATTCAGGAACAAAAAAAAAGTTTGCGCAAATTTGTGCAATTTTTTGGCGATTTTTTGAAAATTTTGCTTATTTTTTGAAACATTAAAAAAAATTTGACTCAGTGTAATAAAGCCATAGGCAATGAAGCCATATGGCGTATGAATTATGCTAGGAAATTCAGTAGAAGCGATACCAATCGAGTTGTCCTGAATAGGTTACTTTTAAGCAGTGACCCTTTTATAAGCTGAAGTACACAAAAATCGCGAAGGAATAGAAAAGCATTTTCATCAGACACTATTAAATTACTCCTTCCTGACATTGATGATAAAAATGATAACGATTTCAACGATTGTAGTTAGTTTCACTTTTAAGTATTAAATAATGTAAAATAAATATTATAAATAAATATTAATTATCATAGAAGTTTAAAAACTTAATTACATATGTATGTATATCGACTATTATAACAATATGAGATGTATGTTAGATTTTCTTAATGGGCCGTATGTGGTACCTAGGAGCACTTATGATCCGATCATAATAAAATGTGATCATAAATGATTCACATTCATATTAAACATATTCATGTAGAATTTCATCGAGGTAATAAAATTTTTAAGCCAATTATAATTGCTAAACATATTTTCTTAAGGGGCCCCATTTTGGACCAAGGGGCAATTATGGACCGACAATAACAAAATTTGGTAATATGATTTAGATTTACAAAATACACGTTCATACCGAAGTTCATGACGATACCGATGTTTTTAAGCCATTTATAAGCGCAAACTTGAATTTCTTAAGGGGAGTTTATATGGGGACTAGGGTCAAATGTAATCCGATTTTCACCAAACTTTACACCATGATTTCCTACTACACAGAACAGATCCACGCTAAATTTTATCATGATTGTTCAATAATTACCATAATTATGTGTAAATAAGTGCAATTTCGAGGGGAATTTGTATGGGGGCTAGGCGAAATCACGGACCGATTTGAACCAAAATCAGTTGGGTTCATCCTTGGGCCTAATTGTCACTAACACTATCAAAAAATTCCAGCCATTAGCTCATAAAACGCTTCTATTAATTTTGGCCAGGTTTTGAGGCAAAATGCCACATAGTGAGTCGTCGCATATTGTTACAGTTAATTATAATGTAAGCATGTTGCCAATAAAACATAATAAACAAAACAAATAAACAATAAAACACAATAAAATGGATCGTATATACATATAATATTAAAATGAGAGACATTCAATTGATTTTCAGTTGACATGTAAAAAAATTAAAATTACATGCAACAATATATAACTTAAGACGAATAAAACAATATCCTGGATAAGCCTGTGATATCCCTTCTGTGTCTAAATTTGCCATAACTTTTCTTTATCGGGATAAATGTAACTTAAGCTTTCTACATAAACACATACGCATACATACATAATTGGTCATTACAACCCTTCAGTCAGGATTACGACCTAGTTTCTCACAACACTTATGTTGAGTGCGTTAATTTTATATTAAAATTGGCGGGAAATACAGTTTAAAGTCGACTCCGAACGACAGATTTCTGAGAAACTTTTCATGGCAATTTTATTTACTCTCAGAATTTTTGCCAGAAATCTGCTGAGAGAAAGTCGCCGAAGAAATACTTTTTGTATTTTGTTAGATGTCTGGCCTGGGGCTCGAACACTGGCTTTAAGACTAATAAGCCAACACACTACCTACTAGACTACGGCGACTTAGTATTTATGTTTTCTACATAAATACACTTCAGCATATACTTGCAAATCAAAAAACCAATGAATTGAACGAAGTCCAGAAACCTGTTGAACTTGTAAATTCTATTCTGATTCATAATGACATGGAGACTTTAGTAGAATAACGAGATTTCTTACGGATACACATACATACTGTTACGTTTTTACTTTTTAAAAACGTTTAAAATATGAGCTCGTAGATTGCAAATAAAATAAAAATAAATTTTGTGTTTAGTTTTAATTAAAATTCTTTATTCACAACTTTATGTAAAGAAAAACAATTGCTTTGTTTGTTATTCCTCTGTTTATACCCTTTGCATAAACAAGAACAATTACTAGACAATTGTTCGACAGATCTTTGTAACGAAGATCTTCAAAGATCTTCACGATTACTCTGTTCAAACACACCGAGTCTTCACACAAGACTGACTGAACTTCACTAACTGCAGTCGCCTGCTTTGCCTTGCCTTTTTTTCTTGGTAAGAATACACGGAAGATTTTGAAAAGGCAGCCGTTCACGAACACTTGTATCCGTAGCGTTTGATTTGTCACAACCGTAAGTTATAGTTGGTTGTTATTCGGTCTTGTTTCTGTTTCGTTAATCTTTTTTTTTATTTACCCGAATAAGCAGATGATTAGTCTGCTACAGCGAGTTCTACAATAATGGGGCTACCATCTATCGTTGCTTAGGAACAACGCCCTCAGGGTAAGTGCTGTAGTAGTGGGGAACCTAGATAATCGTTGTATTCTTTTTTTTTCCCAGCTGGTTGATGGCACTGCCTGACCTTCAGGGAACTTCTTAGATGGATAGTATTGGAGGGAGTGAAGCAACGTTTTCTTGAAATTCGAAAACCATGATGTTTTCTTTTCAACTCCATCGGGATTAAGACCAGTTTTTTAGTATGCAGTTATAAAAATGATGAAATCCAAATGGCTCTATGGAATCAAAATATCTGACTGTAAGCGATTGTTAATCTCTCAATATTACAGCATTAGGTGACGTCCTGTATTTCGTTTGTGTCTCTTACAAATCGCTGCTGGAAAGTCGCATTGACTTCCATCGTCGTATATAGTAGTTTCCCACGATTAATTCTGCACGTTAGGTGTCTGTATAGCCTGCCAATAAGGCGTACAAATTTTCAAAAAATTTCTTATATATCATACACCTGATGACGCCGTCATTCAATTTTTCGCAGACTTTCTCAAATTCTATGAATCACAGATTCATTTCATTGCGATAACACGCAATATATTTATGGGGTTGATGGTTGACTTTCAAAAAAATTTAACTCGTTTGATCAAAAGAAACATTTTGGGGTCAATTCGTTTGTAGGCCTTTATAAGACACTCATTAAAAACTCAATAAAAATATTTTCTGTTTCTATGCCTCATTTTGCCTCTACGAAGACATTCAAAACATTCAAGAAGAAGAAATATTTCTTTTTGACATTAACATTACATATGTATATATTTGCGGTACATAATCGTAAATAAAAACTAAAACCAGCATATTTTCTCCTCAAAAGACATTCAAAGATCATGTTAAATTGAATTTTCTGCTGTAAACATATTTGAATCGCTAAAATTTTTTTACGAAAATAAAATCATAGATAAGCAAGCAAACAAAGTTTATGGATAAAGCTCAACATAAAATTGTAACAAACCTAGTCAAGTTAAGCAAACCCTGAATAAAAACGTCTATACTTTAGTAAAGTTCTTCGCTTTTGTGTTTGCGAATAATACGTAAAAAACAAAGAAACAGCAAGAGAACATAAATTCGAAAAGTCAAAGCCAATAAATGGTAAACCGTTAAATGAATTGCGTTGTGTAAGTATTTGAAAACCAAGAAAAAGATTTTCCTCTTGTACATACGATTGTGAAATACTCTTATGCCTTTACATTGCCTAAAAGGTTATGTTTTTATTATACTTTGAAATAAAACTGTATAGCTTTAAATTAAGCTATACAGTGAAGTTGGGTTATAATGAACAAGAATTTAAATACATTGAATATGACTCAGTTGAGTATGCGGTTATATTTAACTAAATTGTTGTAATAGATTTCCAAAATAAACTCACATTCAAATTCAAGAACTTGCATTATTGACAACATTTTTTTAGTAATCGAGTGCAAAAAAGAACTTCTGAAGAAGGGTTGTGAATTGTCAATGATGACAGTTGGTTTGGAAAAATTAAATAACAACAACAATTAAATTTTATTTTATAGCAAAAATATCCATTCAAAAACACTGCACCAATGGTTTATTTTTTTAAATCTTAGTTGCACTGGAAATGTTGCACATTTCATATGGTTTCATGTCAATTGTCGGTTTTGTTGCAAGCATTGAACGTTTTATATATTACACTGTCTTTTAAGCAAATATTTTTGAATCATTTCATTTAATTCAAGCCGAAATTTTCATTTAAAATCATATCACGAGAAGAATTAAGCGTTTAGAAACAAAAAATATTTAAATCAATATGTACGACCGTAGTCTAGTAGGTAATATGTTGACTTATTTGACGAGAGCCTGTGGTTCACCCTTGGCTCAGACATTTCGACTAGACTAGGTTGTAAGTGACGGCACCTACAGTTTAAAGTCAACTTCAAACGAAAGATTTTTAATAAACATATTTCACGTATTTAATAAGGAAACTGAAGTAAGTAACAATGGATTGATACTCGAAGCACTGGCGTAACAATTCAGATAGCCCCTATATAATGACGGATTAATCGCCTTGACAGCAAACTAAACTACAACCTATCCGAATCTCTAACTGTATAAGTTATTTTCTAAGTCCAAATGAAACCAGAACATGTAAAATTCAAATGTGTGCGAGTTAGAAAAAAATCGAAGACAAATAAAATCTATGACCAGTGAGATTCTAGGAAAGACGGCCTTGAAAACTTATTGAATTTCTTGCTTCTTCATAGAATTGTAGTGTATAAGTTATGTTGCTGAAAGTCGCCGTAGTCTAGTAGTAGTGTGTTGGCTTATCATACTTAAAGCCAGGGTTCCAATCCCAGGCCAGACATCAAAACAAAATACAAAAAGCATTTCTTCTACGACTTCCTCTCAGCAGATTTCTGGCCAAACCTCTGAAAGTAAATAAAATTGCCATAAAAAGTTTCACAAAAAACTGTCGTTCGGAGTCTACTTTAAACTGTAGGTCCCGCCACTCATGTATAAAATTAACACACACAACATAAGTGGTGTGAGAATCTAATTCGTAATCCTGACTGAAGGGTTGTAATGACCAATTATGTTTGTATATATGTAAGTTATGTTGCTTGGCTATTAAGAGGATATTGATGTTATGTCCCACTTGTTCAACTTATGAAAACTGTAACACTTACCATGAGTTTGATTTTTTCTATTGTGGTTATTAACTGTTATATTGACTAAAGTCAAAAACAATCGCAGACTATATATTTACCTACAATTTGACAGGCATTTATAAAAAATAGTTATCAGACAAGAAAATTATGATTGATGGAAGCTCTAACTGTTCCAAGACTAACCACAAAGGTACCGACCTCTTAGGCATTTTCTACAGTGAAGATTTTATTCTGAAAGGTTTGATGCCGCTAAGTGTGGCTTCTATGGCTTCACTATGTGCAGCGTATACGTAATGTACTCCGATGCATAAATCAGGCTCAATTTGATTGATGGCATGGATTATGTTGGCTTGGAGAACCTTTCTGGTACATACACCTGCGACTTAACTGTAGATCGAGCTTTGTATAAAAATGATACATTTCAATTTTTGACACGATATAACTTTAATTCAGAAAAAGTTAGATGTCTGATATTTTTTGAATTTGTTAGTATTGTGATTGTCATTATTTAACCAAATAAAAAAAGAAAATTTTGAGCAGGACTTAACAAATTCAAAAGCTTCATAAGTCTATCTTATGTATCATTTTTGATACATACGACTTTCCTTTGGATTCTTTGGTGCTGTCTATATAATTTTTTTAAGTTTTCAAAAGATTTTGTGAAGTTTTATCGGTAATAATAGATTATTTATGATATTTGATAAGGAATTGAAAATTAAGTGTTGGATGAAAGTGAAAAAGTGGTATTTTCTGTTCTTGACATTGATTGAAGTAGTCGTAGTCTAATATGAACTATTTTAGGTTATTAGACGTCAGACCAAGTTTCAAACCGCAGGTCAGACATTTCCAGTTTACAAAGAAAGGTTGTAATGACCTATTAAATATGTACATATATATGTAATATTCCTACTACTGAAGAAGAAAACAGAAGCTCCGTCTATGAACTGACGCAAGTATTGACAGCTGCAAACATGACTTGAAATAGGGAACAGTATTAGCAGTTTGGGAAGACATAATATTTCCAATTTTCACGCAGATTGCTAGCATCTGTCACATGACATGTTGTATAGTCTTTCTTATTGCTCTTCTCATATTTATCTTCCTAGATAGACAAACATTAGAAAAAAGTGTTTCGTCCTATGTTTTACATCATAGATATTACAGATGATAGTATTTCGGTCAACTATGTACGTATGAGATAACAGAATTATTCGCTTTGCTAACGTGGTACTCGGAAGTGATGATAAATTTACACGTATTACGCCTATTCGAAAACTGAGCTGAAAGTCTTTCAGCTTTTCCAAATAATCCAAATAATTTTCGCTATAGTAACTTATTGAGTTTTATGGTCTTTATAAATTTCGTGATCCACTGGAATCCGGGGCACCAGAGAAGAATGAAAGAGAGAACATTGTTATTGACATAATCGATGTTCTATTGCAAAAGGAAACTTTTTTACCTCACATGACGTCGACAACAAATGTTTCTAGCGAAATATAACAATGGTTTGTGCCATCAGGTTTCAGTTAGCCCTCGATTGGGAGCGTTACTGATGGGAGTGACAATAAGTTGCCCCATTTAAACATTTGGAAACTTATAAATCGTCAGAAAGCAAGGGGGCTAGATGTCAAATTGTTACCATTTAGAAAAAAAATAAAACCAAGCTGACATGAAGTTTTTAATTTTTACTTAAAAAACCATGCTGCAACGTACATCACGTCAAAAATTTTGGCGTAAATTTCATAAAAGTGATATGAATTATGAAGTTTTTTTAAGGCTCGATCGGTTAAGAAAAATAGTTCAACAAAACCAAATCGAACGATCGCAATGACCAGTTCACTTCAACTCTACATGAGATGAGCATGTGCATCCAATGTGGCATGAACTGTGTGGTATGTAGCGCTAAAGATCATCGAATTGAAGCCGAAAGAAGTTCATAATCATCGACCTAAAAACGACGTTGATAGATATAGGTTGACAAATGTCGTTACGAAAAAAATATAGACCCATGACGCCATCAACCCAAAATTCACATTAAACAATGACGTTTTCTGAATGAATTGATCACTGATGTATCTCGGGTAGATTGACATCGTTTCAAATATTCATAAAAATTAAGATCAGTTTTTAAATGTATCAGAGCCTATACAAAGAACACACGTCCTTCTTTATAGTCGTTTACTTTCAGTTCCTGGTTTAGTTAAATTTTTTACTGATGCATTCTTAAATTACGTCGGAAAGTTCGCTGAGCTTTTATAAGCGACGCCAAATTGGCTCCCTCTAATTTTTCTCCAGACTCTCCCGGGCAGCGGCGATATTTGCGGTTAACATAGCTAGCGTTATAGTCGTTCACAGGCAAGTTTACTCGGTGTCCATATGGCCCCTTGTGTTAATCCGTGTGAGGTAAGCCCTCTTGTCATCATTCGTTTGTAGTGGGCCGTTTTACCTTTATAAATTTCGTAGAATTTTTTAAATATTTTTTTTTCGCTCGACTTTCCATGCACTTTAGAAAATTTTTTAGTTTTACTGATTTGGCTGATATTTTCATTGTTACTGTGCACATACACATGTTGCCAGCTTTTGTAATTTCGTATTATTGTTAATGTCAATGTGGTTGCATCTGTTGTTATTTTTTGTTAGTGTTGTTGTTCAAAATTCATCTGTGCACATATTTTTTATATATGTTGGCTGATGTGCATCGTACTGACTGACGGCTGATATTGTTGGAAAAATGTTGTTCATCTGGCTGTCAAGTGTAGCACAATTGAACGATGTTTTGTATTCATATTTGAATTTTTTTGTTAGTGTTGCTGGTGTTTGTTTTTGCACTTGTATGCGGTGTTTATAAGAATAGAAGCAAATTGTTTTTCTCGTTTTCTTTTCTATTAGTCTTGTGGGTGGTATTGTCCGCTCTGTTACGGTATGACCGAAGTATTTTACAGGAACTATTGTTGGAAGGAATAAAGAGAACATGATTTGAAAGGCGACGTTTTTTGTATATTTCTTTCATTTTTATGAACGCAAAAAGAGTCTCATCTGTAGCTATAAAGTAATGAATATTATGAAGTTGTTTAAGGTTTTATTTGCTTTCACTGGGCATCAGTAGATTTTTGCAAATAGAAATATTGGCAACCAAATTTCTTTGTACAAATTCATGCTTTCTGGAGTTTACCAAAGGCAATGGTGGGCGACTGTATGGTGAGGCTTGTGGAGCGGAGGCATCATTGGCCCATATTTCTTTCAAAATGAGGACAGCGCAACCATTACAGTCAATGGAGACCCTTTTCACAACATTATAACCGATTTTTTTGTACCAGATCTTCATGGTATTGATGGGAACGACGTTTGGTATCAACAAGATGGTGCAACTTGCCACATATCTCATGCTACAATCGATTTATTGCGTCGAACGTTTGACGGCCGTTTAATTGGACTAAATTGTGATGTCAATTGGTAGCAAAGAAGCTGCGTTTTGACACCGTTAGACTCTTTTCTGTGGGGCGCCGTTCAATATGCCGACAAACCGGAGACAAGTGAGCATTTGAAAGCCAACATTCGTGATGCTCTTGCCGTGATACGACTTTATATACTCGAAAAAGTGCACGAAAATCGGCCCGAATAAATGACGTACAGTGAGGTATACTATCAACAATTATGTGAATAAAATAATATTCCATTTCTAATCGGAATAATTTTACTTCACAACAAAAATATAAATTCGGCAAAATTTCCAACAGCTTTTGTTTTATTGCATATCAAAATTTAAACTTTTAAATGTCCCACCCTGTATGAAGCTTTCTGGACTTTTCCAAATATATGGATATTTTGTGATTTTCCCAATTCCCAAACGATTTTGTGGTGGTACGCCTTTGACTAATTGCATTTTTGGCCCGCCACGATATAAAGGAATCTGGATTCTGGATCAAACTAATAAAACTTTTCAACAGGTCAATTTCATAAACAAGACTATCTTCCTTCAATTTGTCTTAAACGATGTGATTTTAACAACCATACATTGAGACACCACCCTAAAACAATAACACTTTACTTGTGTTATAAGCGTTAGCCAGCGTAACTCCTGTTGTCCTCTTTCTATGATTGTTCCCGTTCCATTGACAATTCCACTACTCTTACATTATTGGTTACAAGTTTTCTAAAAAAAATACACATTTACACTAAATCCACGTTGAAGAATAAAAATATAACGTTTAAATTTTATGCAAGCATAGTATAAACCCACGTAAATCCTTTGATGCTACTGAACATGTACCTAGAAAATAAAAAAGTATAAAACAAAATAAATCCCAGTCAAAATACGCGACACCACAGTTTAGAACCTATCGCTAACACAATAAAACGATTGGAAAGCGGATATAAAAGCGGTTTTTCGAAATACGATAAATATGTGTTGCCAGACAAACGCAAACTGGAGATTTAAATTTCAACACTGAAAAATTCACAAAAAAAAATTGTACCAACATGTCCACAGAATTACTCATACACAGAATTTTTAATACAAAGATCTATTTTATTGCCCCAAAAAAAGAGATTCTTGAACCTTAAATAAACTCCTTTAATTCAATTTTTTAAATAAATCAAATATTATTGTATAAGCAAACAAAAAAAAAAAAATAAATAAAATATGACATTTGAATCTTTTATTTACGTTTTTATGGTACTCAGATGCATATGTCATATCATATTGTTACGCTTTTCCCTTTTTAAAACGTTTAAAATATAAGCTCGTAGATTGCTAATAAAATAAAAATAAATTTGTGTTTAGTTTTAATTAAAATTCTTTATTATTCGCACAATTCTGTGTGCCACTGTTCACAACTTGATGTAAACAACAACAATTGCTTTTCTTTGTTATTCCTCTGTATATACCCTTCGCATAAACAATAACAATTGCAAAACACTTATTCGACAGATCTTTGTAACGGAGATCTTCAAACCACGATTATTCTCTTCAAACGCACTGCGTATTCACTCAAGACTGACTGAACTTCACTAACTCACTCGCCTGCTTTGCTTTGCCTTTTGCCTCTTGAAGGCGAAAGTTCATGACTTCGCCTTCTCGAAATCTCTATAAATGTAAACATCGTTGTTTTCATTTATTTTTGTATTTTGTTTAAATTTATTCTTGTAGTGTTGTTTGTGTATTTTTGTTTACCATTTTGTTTTGCTGGTGTTTGTTGTTATATTAAGCAGTACGATAATTAGTAAACAGGTTTGTTGCCTGCATTGTTTTGTTTTTGTAGCCAGTATCTTGATGTTTCGTTTTCGTGGCAATATATCTCAGTAAACTTTTCATTTCGTTTTAAGTCTGTGCAGGTTCAATGCCTTTTACGGTCTGTGTCGCTTTTTATTATTTTTTTTTTTCAATTGTTTTCCATTTTCACTCAATGACCATGGAAATGAGAATTTGTTTCAGTTTTTACTTTTTTCTTTTTATAAAATTTTTTTCTATATTTTGAAGTAAAATTTCTACATGAGTACCGTTGTCAATATAGTTGAGATTATTTTATAAAAACAATTACAGCAGAGTTGAATCAAACGTTGTCCGATTGAAATAAAAACTGTTCTTTTAAGTATTTATAGGGTCTTTCAACAGGGACTTTAGACTTTTAACAGTTTATAAAGGCCATCTCTCAATTTAGTTGTGTCACATATCCATTCTGTTATTCCAAATCACTATGTACAGTTATAGCATTCAACAACACTTGCATAAAATTGTACTCTGTTAGGACAAGTGCGACTTGCGTTCGTCATAATCGTCGTAAGGAGACAACTATTTTAATACCCATGACTTTTGACTTGTCGGAGATTGCCTGCCATGTGCAGGTTATCAGCAGTACAGTTTCCAAAAATAATCCCATTTTCTGGAACCCGTAAAAGAGTTACCTTTTAAATGAATTACCGCAATTACACTAACAAAACCTTGGGATTCATGGAAATACTTTCGTTAAGAATTGCGTTAAGGACTAAATTGTACTCTGGGTGTCCAAGCAAATCAAGAGATTTTCAGAGAAAAATCCGCCACTCACCAAGCATTGCGCCGTTTCAAAATAGTGTTTAGGCAGCCTACACATACATACATTAGTCATTACAACCCCTTGTATGTGTTAATTTTATACATGAGTGGCTGGACCTACAGTTTAAAGTCGATTCCGAACTACAGATTTTTGAGAAACTTTTCATTTCAATTTTATTTAGAAGAAATACTTTTGGTATTTTGTTTTGATGTCTGGCCTGGGGCTCGAACACTGGCTTTACGTCTAATAAGCCAACACACTACCTACTAGACTACGGCGACTTCAAAGACAACGTTACTTCAACGTATACTGACGGGAACCTTAAAAAGGGTGCGAATACTCTTTATCAAATACTGTCTTACATGACAACGAACTGTTGAGCTTGGCTAGAGGTACAATATTGTTACGAAAATGGAAACGGTATTTTGCTTTTACATCGTTTAACATTAAAATGATAAATAAAAGCTACAAAAACAAAAACAATGAACTTGTCTACATAAACAAGTAAACAAAAATATACCAACAAACTCCGCAAGGATAAATGTAAACAAAACTGCACAAACAACAATAATGAAACAACGATGTTTACATTTGTAGAGATCTCAAGAAGGTGAAGCCACGAACATTCGACTTCAAGATCATTAATCAGACTGTTTACGTTGTCATATAAAAGGCAAGACAAAGCGCGCAAGGAAGTTAGAGAAAGTTCAATCAGTCTTGTGTGAAAACGCGGTGTGTTCAAAAGGATAATCGTGGTTTGAAGATCTCCGTTGCAATGATCTGTCGAACAATTATCTACTGATTTGTTATTGTTTATGCAAAAGAGTGCAAAGAGGAATAACAAGCAAAGCAATTGCTGTTGTTTACAATAAGTTGTGAACAGTGGCACATAGAGCTGTGCGAACAATAAAGAATTTAATTAAATTTAAACACAAATATATTTTTATGTTATTTGCAATCTAAAAGTAAAGGTAAAGATAAGGTTTTTAAAGGTAAATATCAATAACACAGAGAAACACAAGACAATTGACGATTGTGCTATAATGAATCAATAGAGTTGGGTACCCTGCTTTTTTTACCTACTTTCGCGCCTGTATAACTCACAAGTAAGTTAAAAATACTGGGACTTGTGTTAAATATAATCCTTGCAGTTCTCAGCACTATTCAAGAGATTGATAAGACTATAAAGAAATTTGAAGAGATTGGTCATGCTTAATTATCATCGTAATTTGCACACTACCGAAAATATTGTTTCTATCATAGATAGTATAACAGAAAATCCGAAATTGAGGAAACCCGGATGTTTTCTGTAACTGGAATGGAATAATTTTGACGCATTATGGCGTATTAAATATTACGGCTTGTACGCTCATCCTCATCATAATTAAGTTCAATTCATGCAAAGATAAAACCAAATGGTCAATGGCCATTCATAGAGGCATATGAATGTTTATTGGGTACTATAGCGATGGGTTTTAATTTTATGATTTTATAAAAATTAGTCAGAATTCAGCGATGAAGTGGTAAAAGCATCTGTATTGTGGGTATTATCGTATACAAGTATCATTGGCTCATTTTTTTATCGAAAATAACAATGTATGAACCATTCAGAGCGTGATGGGCGTATTATAAACAACTTTTTTGACCTGTAATTGAACATTGAGAAAAGGATGCTATATGATTTGAAAATAACTGGACTACTATATACAATACGACCGATTTTGTGTTGATTGCATGAGACGTTTACAGTTTCTGTTAGAGTTTTTTGAAGGGATACTTCGAAGACCTTGCATACACGGATAATCAATTAATATTAAAGCGTTTGAAAACCAATAGCCGTTGAGTTATAGCCAAGATACCGCACAAAATGAGCAAAAATATAGGTTTAAAATTACTTCGAATTGGTCGACTGCAAAAAATCCACAGGCAATCATTTCAATGAAATTGTATTTCATGCTTAATGGCAATGACCAAGCATTACAATACAATTAACGATTAATCGTCATTATAGCTCCGCGTGTGTTAAATTAGTCGTCGTAGTCTCCTATATAGCGTGTTGGCTTATTGGACTTGAGGCCAGGGTTCAAACCCTAGATCAGATATCTCAAAAAAAAAAACAAAGCGAAATATGAATAAAAGTATTTCTTCGGCGACTCTTTCTCAGCAGATTTCTTGCAAAAAAAAAACTCTGAGAGTACATAAAATTGGCATGAAAAAGTATCAAAAAAATCAGTTGTTCTGAGTCGACATTAAACTGTAGGTCCCGCCTCTTATGCATAAAATTAATACACACAAAGTAAATGGGGTGTGAGAACCTAGGTTAGAATCCACGCTGAAGGGTTGTAATGACCAATTCTTTATAGCTCTGTGTGTGTTCTATTAGAACTCGTCCGACTCTATAAGGTGTATTAGTCTTCTACTGACCTCGCAAAATATCTATTCAGTAATAAAAATATAAACATACACAACATTGGTGGTGTCAGAAGCTAGGTTGTAATCCTGTCTAAATGATTACATTGACCAGTTGTGTAGTTAAGAAAATGTATTTTATTTAATTTTACTTTTTAAACTGAAAAGAGAATAACTATTTACATTTGAATTTATTTTTAAGTCCCACAATTTCGAATAACTTGTGTAGAATTCTTACTGAGAAAACTCGTTGTGCAATCTATAATAATTTTTTGTCAACAACAACAAAAATAATATTAAAATCTTTTCAACTGGGTTAAAGATATTCAGAGCCGTAAAACTTACTCTCAAAAGAAACCAATAGTACCCGTCACTAAATAAATTTTTTCGCATTTTCCGAGGAGATACGGAGGAGATACTCATTTATACGTTAATATCTTCCAAATATTTCAAAGTTTTACTTAAGTAGAGGCAGGTTCTGCTACAATTTTTCGGAATTTAAAAATGTATACCACCCTATTAATCTATTAGTAATAGAACCCAACACTATTTATTTATTATTTATTATTTATTGCATAGAATATAATATTTGAAACGGGAGTTTAACTGACTGTATGTATGATTATTGCGTCATACGCATTATTAAATAAATTTTTATATTCACCATAAATTATCTAACAATGGCAATAAATTTACAAAAATTACTACAGAACATAGAAAACTACCACACACACAAACAGTCATAGACAGCCAGCTAGTCACTCATTACAAAATGTACTCCAATAGCGTAAATCATTAAATGCAAAAAGGGGGAAGGCTATAATGCAAATGATGGAATATTTTTTTTTTGTTTATTGTGGGGTCTAATAACCCCAAGTAATGGCTAGTTCATTAAGTATGTAAGTGTTTCAATTTGATTTCATGGTTGTTAGAGAAGAGAAATTTGGTATAAATTATGAAACACTTAAGCTTAGGTTTTGCCATAGGCAAAGACAATTGGCGTCAAGTGTTATTAATCAATAAAATAAATAAAAACATTATTTAAAGTGTATTAAGCTATTAATTTAATTAAAATAAGACGTGGGCCTGTTGTTCAAACTCCAGGCCAGACATCTCAGACAAAACGAAATATGAAAAAATATTTCTTCAGCGACCTCATCTCAGCAGATTTCTGGCAAAAACTCTGAGAGTAAATCAAATTGACATGGAAAGTTTCTCAAAAATGTGTGTTTCGGATTCAACTTTAGACTGCAGGTCCCGCCACTCATGCTTAAAAATTAATACGCAATCCTGAATTAGGGTTGTAATGACCAATTGAGTAAGTAAGTGTGCGTTAGATATCATTGAAATTTTTTATTCGCTTGATAAATCCATTGATGTAATTATGTGTGGCATGAGTTTGGCTGAATATGATCGATGGAATGAGTTATGTTGACTTTAAAGACACCTGCCATTGGGGCTTCTAACAGTGTCAAATCCCATGATCTCGGTGGCTAGTTGATGTTGCCATCACTTGATCTGACCATGTCCTCAAATCGCTCGTACATAGTAACCAATGTGACAATAGCTGTGTAGCATATACTGCCGTATACCAGTATACCAGTTTAAACCATACATCGTTGGTATCCAATCCAGGTCATCCAATTCAGACCAAAAGAAGTTGAAAATTATCGACATTTTGAACCCACATGTTATTTGTGAAGTTGGCAATAATCGATCTACAGTGTTCGTCATTGACAGTGATGGGCTGGCCAAAGATGTGGATGATACCGTCAGCCCAAAATCCACAACAAACAGTAACTTCTTCAGATATATTGTATCGTATCAATTTAGACAAGCCCAATCCATTCATCGCATATTTTTCATTATTTTCTAAATATCCATCTCTTTTGTAATACATTTTATGTTTACATTATCCTGTTTCCGGTCTTCTTCCAAAAATAAGTTTTTACGGTTTGATTGTTATAATTTGTTTTCTAAATTTTTATTATTAATATTGGAAATAGTAGAAAGAGAAGATTTGCGGACAACCGCTTTAAGAAAGAACAATAAGACAGCAGTTGTAAGTCATAAACAAGCATTAGAGGCTTTTAGTATTGCTTTGAAATAATTTACAAAATAGTGTTAATGTCACATGTCAGGTACTAGTTTTAGTGCAGTTCTTAACACGATCGCATTTGGCATTCACATTCTATTGAATTGTTTTTTCTTTACAAGCAGGACATAACATTCGCTAAAAACAAGATGTATCCCAATATACAACAAGTTTCTTTGTAATTAAGTTTGTTAGGTATAAAATCCTGGGCCTACTATTTCTTTGAAGTCTTTTTAGTAAGTCTTCAGATTTTTTACAATATCTACAAAAATTCCATTATTTTGTAGAACTCTTCGAATTCAAGAACAAAGCAAATAGAACTAAGTAGGGTGAATTGGGTTGAAAGCAAGTAGCTGGAGTTTCGGACACTATCATCATATATTTTAAACAGTACGAGTTTTCAAGGATATAATAACTTTATAATAACTTTTTTTACTAACGAAACAACCTTTTTGATATATTATAACATGACAGGCTGAATTATGTTGGCTTTGAAGTCGCACGGTCTAGTAGGTAAATACGAAAAAAATATTTCTTCGGCGACTTCCTCTCAGCAGATTTCTGGTAATAACTCTGAAAGTAAATAAAATTGCCATCAAAAGTTTCTCAAAAATCCGTCGTTCAGAGTCGACTTTAAATTGTAGGTCGCGCCACTCATGTGTAAAATTAACACATACAGCATCAGTGGTTTGAGAAGCTGGGTCGTAAATCTGATTGAAGGGTTGTAATGACCAATTATGTGTATGTTGAGGACCACAATTAGTGGATTATTTGCATACACTTCCCACTTAAGGAATCTCCACAAGAACAGGTCTATTGGGATCAAATTGCACGATATCGGTGAACAGTTATCACATCCACCTTTGATGACAATGGTTCCAAATTGCTCTTGCAAAATATCAAATGTGCCACAATGTCGTGTAGTAGATAGTACCATCCTTTTGAAACTGCATTCGTTAGTATCCAATTCATCCATAAAAACTGTTAATCATCGACTTATGGCGCCCGTCGTTGACAGTGATAGTGAAGATTGTGTTCAAAGATGTATGGACGGCGTCATCGGTCCAGTCTCAAAATCGCTACCAAACCGTGGATTTTTCGGGGCGTATTAGACACTCTTGAATCGCATGTGGATTGGTATCGTCCCAAGTTCGACACTTCTGTTTGCTCCCATACCATTCATGCAGAAATAGTCCTCGTCACTGAAGATGATTATTCGATCAAAATTCAAAAGCGTTTGTTGGAAAATGCTTTAGTACTATACAAATATTTTTTAAAAAGCGAAATTTAAATATAAATATACTACATACAATTGTAAATTAAACGCAAATTTAAATTAGTTTTATGACTCTCCTGCTGTTATAAACCAAAACCAAACTAAACCAGAATGTTCAAATGTGTACTAGCAGGTGATTGTGCTAAATGTACAAATTGTGCAAATCGAATTTTAACTATTCCGACTAAAAATAAAATTACAGAGTACGGAAGTATTTCTACTGCAGTGGCAGTTTTAAATAATTAAGTGCAATTAGGCAAATAACAATATGACAGCAAATGTTAGAAAAACTGGAAAAACAAATATCTACAGAATATACCATAACGAAATAAATAAAAATTTTTTCTTTTTTCTAATTTTAGTCATCACTATGGTCTTCGTATCAAATGGTTAGATGTAAATATATGGTAGATTGATATAGCTGCCAGATTTGACGATTTATCGTCATTTTGACGATTTTGTGCCCTAAATATATCATATTGATTTATGTCCTTATTTCGACTATTTTTAGAAATTAAAAATTTACATCATATTCTTTACTTTAGTACATTCAAAGCCACTTTAAGCTTTGTATTTGCTTTGCAACTGTTACTATTGCAAATTTATGTTCGTAATAACGAGGAGTAAAGTATTATATTTTTAAATTAATTACGAACACCTGTGATGATACTACATAAAGTATAGTAAAGTAGTAAAGAAATTTAAAAAGAAATGATCAGATATTTAAAGAAAAATGGTAAGTTCCGGAACTGCCCTAACATGACCCAACAAATAATAGCAAAACCAAGAATTTTTAAATAAGATTGGCACTTTTCGTATTTGACCAATATTTACCATTTGCCGTTGCACACCATTTGTAAAGATTCGAATATAGCTTCTAATATTACTTTAGGAAGACCAAAGGAAAGTGCCATTATCTTTTTTCTTTTGTATGACCAAGAACGAATAGCTCCTACTTATGCATTGTGTTAGGAAATTGTGGAAGAAAGAGGGAATAGTGTTTGTGGGCACTAGATTTGAAACCTTTTATACCATAAGTGACAAGAAAGATCTCTGCAGGAAGGGATTTCCACTTACGAATAGTTTGTCTTATGAATAAATTTTGTCTGTAATGCAGTGTGTGATCCACTGGTCAATCGACCACAAACGGATATGCTCGCCGAGAAAGACGAGTGTTACGTAGGAATACATAATACTCGGGAAAAAGTCCCCTTATTTCGCTCGAGCAATATCCGTTGTAATAGCGACAGAACAGTGAAACACAAGCCACAACAATGCTCTAATGAATCAATGGAGTTGAATAGCCTACCGTCATTAATGACAACATACGCCCTATCCTGCATACGTTCGAGATGTCTCAAAATAGACGTTGAGGCACCGGTCCATATATGTGATTTGTATTCCATTCTCGTTTGAATATAAGTGATAATGATATAAAACTTCTCAATATTTGAAAATAAGAGATTTATTAAGAAATATTAGTATTATCACATTCTTCAGCTAATGTAGAGAGCCAAGGGGCTAGATAATCTAAATTAAACTAAATTCCTTAAAACTAAATTTCTTAGGAGCGATTATGAATAAAAAGATTATTTAAAACAGCAAATTTAACTGCTTCGATTTTAATATTATATCTGATTTCATTAAATTGTTTAATTCTAATACATGTATTTAAGCTAGGCACCATAGGATTTTAACGTACAAATATTTTATATAAAACAATCGTTTATTAAGTTATTTTTATAATTAAAGTGTTAAAGAGTTTTGTTTATTTTTTTGTTAAATGTGTTTATATGTTTTATATTTGAACTAAAGTACGTATATCGTTAGTATAATTCGCAAAGACGCTAAGTCCACTTTATTCCAAAATTGAAATTTTAATGCAAAACTATAACACTATACAAAATACATATTTTACGACAAAAAAATGTCAGTATGTAGTTTAAAATTGTTGTAATTTTGAGGTTTGCAAAAACGCTAAGTCCACAAAACTACGAAAAATATTAACAGCACATGCTAACTCCACGAATATTAATTATTAATTATTCTTAATTTTTGATCTAGGTCATTTAAAGAGAGCTATTTTGTAAAAATAAATGCGTTTAAAAAGTTTACAAATTTTAAAAACTGAAGAAGCCACAATGTTTTTGTGTCTCCTGTAAAATTTGAAAAAAGGGGCTTTAACACATTTGCGAATGAGACTAACGATATGGTATTAATTTTATATTTTTCAATTTATTTACTTATTTTTTCCGACGATTTTATTACAATTTCCAAAAGACATTCATCTTTGACGATTTTGACGATTTTCTTCCTAATGTTTGATGATTTGATGCTTTATTTATCTGGCAGCTATGTAGATGGAGAGCATCAGATTTGTTTACTGAACATACCTATAATATGTGTATATATGCCATGTTATAAGATATACGTCTAGTTATTTGTATTTGTATAATTGTGAGCAAGTGATAAGAAGTGTTCATTGGAGGAATGAAATACTGTCTATTTGAACTTAAAAAATAAAAATTAAAACATACGAAAACATCTATTCGAAGGATGTTTTACCCTATATATTCTCGGAAAAGCACCTAAAAAACAATAATTTTCTGAATTAAATACAATGTAGATTTCTCTAATTAATTTAGTACTTAAACAATAAAATCTATAATAAATGCACTCAGGTAATTAGTTTACCAATTAGGATGATATTAAAGGAGGTAAAATGGAAGAAGGTCTGTAATTCCACAATTTGTATAGGACTGTTTGCTACTTCGGCGTAATTTTATTAAGGAGTGGTTGCCACATAATTAAAACTTTCGTAATGACAGCAGAAAAGATAACAAAATCTATTTTTCAGTTTTTAAATCTTTTTTTTTTTGAGACCAATGCTCAGGTGATGGCAACTATTCATGCAGTACATTGTTTTAGAATACAGGAAAGATAGTTTATAGGAGAAGGGAAAGAGAGGATAGTGACTATCTATTTTAATGACCAGTGTGTACACCTTCCTAGCCTTTTTTCCAGAATTGCTTTTTAGTAATAATTCTCACTTCTTTTTTTCATTCGATGAGAATATTGATGCCATGACAAAAATTGAAAAAATTGAAAAGATTAGGAATGAAAAGCTTTATTTCTACAAAAACCATTTTGAATAAACCAAATTTTGGTTTAATAAGACGTGCGAACTTGCAGTCAGATCCAGAGGGGAAGCATTCAAAAATTGACGCAATAATAACTGCACATAAATTGATTTATTTCACAAGCAGGCGAAATCATCGTGTACCACAACGCTAAGGAGTGAGAGAGTTTTCATGCTAAAGCTCATTCTTTTCCTAGGGGAAATAAGAGCTTTTGATCCTATGTACAGTCTGAGTATTCAGATCAATTATACTATGATCACTGAAAAGTTTCAGAACGCTTGTGGATACAAGCAAAACCTGCAATGAATATAAAATATTGCCCCATTTTATGATAAAATTTGTAAAGGTGATTGCTTTTATTTTTTTACTTTATTCTACACAAGGAAGTAATCATATACCACAAAAGAACAAATTCTGGTAACTTGAATATAAAAAGAAATCATGTTTTCACATAAATTTTCAAAAAGATCTGTCCAAACATTTGCTCAAAAACCATTCAAATAATTTATATAATGCCTGAGTATTTTTGCAGTAGAGGACATATTTTTTATGATTTAAATGTTCTTTAACTAAAATTTGTTGGGTTTCCAAAATATTTACTTTACCAAAATTTATATTTACTTTTTGCCAACGTATGTGTTGTTTTTCTAATGCCCATACATGGTAGGTACGTATTTACTAAGCAAACATTTTTATTTTGTTTTTGCCATATGGAATTCAAGAAAAACAAATTTTCGAGACACCTTACAGGTCTCTACGACAAATAAACTAACATACATACAACCATCCATTCATTCATCTCGTTTTGGAGAAATATTAGCTGCTGTTGCAGATACATCTGCAGCTGAGTGCATTTGTTTGTTTGTTCTCCTTTACAATGACAACAAAATGTGAAACCTTAAACTTGTTACGAGTATATAGTAAATGAAGCAAATCTTAAAAAAGCAAGATGTCAGCATGACAGTCTAATAAATATGTACGGACACACAGTTACTAAAGTATACATACGATTAAAAAATTTCAGAAATTTTTTAACTAATCCTTTTTCGTTGAAAATCTTTATAGTTTCCTTGATTTTAAGACGGTCTTTTGCACTGGTTAAAAAATTTCTGAAATTGAACTGAATTGTGGCCCTGCACAGGCCCACAAAGGTATTCATCCGATTCACAACTTTCACAAATTTCTGAACCAATGCAAAAGGCCGTCTTAAATTCGAGGAAAGTTGTCAGACAATTATAAAGATTTTCAACGAAAACGGATTAGTTAAAAAATTTCTGAAATTTGTTATCCGTATGTATACTTTTGTCGCTGAGTGTATGTACATTTATTATTATGAAAGTGGAAAAAGATGTCAGTAAGAAGACTTTATAGTGAATGTCTCTTCTATTTTATTGCAATTGGCTCTTAAGAAATCATTCATATTGTAAATGTCACACAGTATATTAAGGCAATGAAGATATGAAAGAGACTAACGTAAGATGAATGGAAGACGAAAAAAAAATCATGGAAAATTGTTGCACATGCTTATAAAAACAACAAAAAACGTGTGTAAGTGGATGCACTTATCAGTCAGTCAGCACCAGGCCTACACATTGCATGATTTAACAGACATAAAAAAATTTTTTTTTACATTTACTTTTACTTCAACATACATATTTGCTTATTTAATAATTTATTACAACCCTTCAGTCAGGATTACAAGCAAGATTTTCACACAACGAATGATATGTGTGGTGGGACCAACAGTATAATGTCGACTCCGAATGACAGAGTTGAAAAACTTACCGTGGCAAATTTTATTTTCTCTCAATATTTTTGCCAGAAGATTGCTGAGAGGAAGTCGCCGAAATAAATATTTTTATATTTCGTTTTGCTTGAGATGTCTAAGCAGGCTTTTGAACCACGAGTTCTCGTCAAATAAGCTAACACACTACCTACTGCATTACGAAAAATTCTTTATAATACAAAGTTTGTAACACTGGATCGGTTTATGGGTAACTACACATTGCGGGCAAGGATAGCGGTTTTGCAACGAATTTAAATTCCAACCCCAAGAGCAAACCCTCGCTAACCTAAGTCGGTGAGCACAAAGCATCCCCTCTAGCCGGTGGACGCAACACACTCCCCAGGCAGGCACCTGGCAGAAATGTAGCTGCCCCTCACCTCTGAAGTCAAAGCCCATGTGTCTGCTTCGGCAACATCCCGCTTTGCACACAAGGCAGCAGTCGCGAAACCGGTCAGTAGTGTCGCCACACCTTCCATCCTGGCACCTTCGACCGAGACACCGCCTACCTCCAAACCTGCTGCGAATATGACCATTCACTCACTCTGCCACCAAGGCATTGGCTAACAAGTCTGCCGCGCAGATCACTGACACCAAACCATTTTCGGGTGTCAATAGTACCCTGACCCATGGCAATTTTATTTATTCTTAGAGTTTTTGCAAGAAAATTTTCTGAGAGGAAGTCGCCGAAGAAATATTTTTTCATATTTCGGTTCCATCGAGATGTCTGACCTGGTCAGATGTCTGAACTAGTCTGAACCGTGGCCTCACGTCTAATAAGCCAGCAAACTGCCCACTAGACTACGGCTTCTTCACATTCGATCAATAATGGAATAAAATTCCAGTGTCTCGCATTAGGGTGGTTTTATCCCATAAGGTAAAAAAAATGTCAGAATTTTTTTGTGGGCACACCCTAAAATGTTTCATTCTGTCAGATTTTAGGATTGCCAAAGTTTGAGCACAATTGGAAGATGTTAACCCGTGCCACTGGACCTCAAAGTTTTAAACATCTCGATTTTTTGGCAGTTTTGCAAATGTCATACATCAAATTAAAGGCCATACTGTTTATAATATTTTATATTCTACACAATACCTACGCAACTAGTACTGAATCCGAAAAAATAGAGCCAATGTCTCTAAAAACGTGACTAGGTACCCCTGAGAGCGAAGATGCGTTATTTATATTATTTGTTATTATGGACAAATACTTGTACGTTGGAATCTACTTTCATTTAAATATGTTTGCTATGGTATACCGCTAATTTTAGACCCACATACTGTATCACTGGCGACCACAAGCAGGTAAAACAAAACTAGTTTAAAAATATATTGTTATATTTTAAGTAGAAATCCAGGGGTTCAGAGTCTGTTATTAAAAAAAGAAAAGCATAGCTAGGTGGTTCTTCCTATTATGATTTTGTTTCTTGGTCAGTTGAAAATATTAACTACAAAAGACATTTTTATTTTAATTAGGTCGGTACCTACTAACACGTACTCTTTTTTTTAGTTAGTGTCATTCTGTGTCATTTATACTAGTGAACATTTCTATTTCTCGTAAAAGTGATGGCTTCTACATCTGGCATTAGAAGTAGAGGTAGAGACAAAATTTTTTTAATTGACAATCCAGCTCATCAGATAACTGGATGTTAGCTGCCCTCCAATCGAGGGAGTTCTAGTTACTATGTTCTACAATTTGCGTACTGTGAAGTTAGATGTGACAGACTCTACCACAACTACTGTTGACGAGGTTTTCTTGCACTTTCCGTTTTTCTATTCTTGTACTTTTGCATTTTTTTCCAATCATCGTGCAGTTTTTCCAGCTTTACTATGACATTTTTCTTTTGCTTTGTAGGAATTCGAGCTTTTGTCAAAAAAACGAAAACCTCGTCAACAGTAGTTGTGGCAGAGTCTCTCACATTTAGAGAGAAATCGAATTTGTAGAGACTTGTGGCTGACAATTGCTTATTTTACGAAGTACTCGTCTTTCATTTATTTTACCTCCAATAGTGGTAGATGAATATTGAGTCAACTACCATTTCAGAGAGAATGCTTTTCGGTATTTATATGTTGGATTAATTCCCTGCAGCAGTCTTTCCTGTTTCTAACAAAGAGATTCAATCATGATTATGAACGCTACATGCAATTCTTCCACAACATAATCTATTTTCCAAATGGTTAAACGTAGAAAATATTGTTACGTTTTTACATTTTAAAAACGTTCAAAATATGCAGATAAACTAAAAATAAATTTGTGTTTAGTTTTAATTAAAATTCTTTATTATTCGCACAATTCTGTATGCCACTGTCCACACAGAGCGAAAACTGCCTAATAAAATCAAGAAGATTTTCTCTACAAAGCTTTTTTCGAGCGAGGGGTATTACAGCAGAAAGAAACGAAGATTTTTTCGTAGAGATTTCTTACTATTTTTATGTGATAAATCTTTTTAATTTTTTCAAGACGTAAAACACATACATTTAAGAAGAAAACTTGTTATTTACCATTTTTTTTTACTCAAATTCCGTCATTTTTGCCATAAAAAATACAATCCATAGAGAAAAATTATTGATTCCATTGTGTTTTCTTCTAAATTGTATAAAACAGGAATTTCTTATTAATTTCATTGGGCTACCTAATCAATTTTTTCAAAAAGGGTTTTCTTATAGATTTCATTAGGCTACTTAATAATTTTTTTAAAGAGTATTCCTCATTGATTTTATTGAAATATATGCTAAAACTTTTATTACCAACAGTGGGTTATCAAATGTACTTGTTTAAATTATACTTATTGAATTCAGAAATTTTATATCAGTTTTACCTTTGCATTATGTATTTAAAATAAATTTTCTAAATTTTTTTATTGCCGTTTGTAAAATCAACAATTGCGAGATACAAAATGCCAAATTTTTGACGAATATTTTTCAAGAGTGGCCACGATATAATGATTTCTTAGGTTATGAACTTGTAAGTATTGACATTTTTTAATCTAATTTTATTTAACTTTTAATATCTATTTTATTTTGAATAGGTCGAATTAGATTTTGATTTTTTATATCCGGATAAAACTAATAATTTATTCTTAAAGTTGGAAACTTTTTATAAAAAGTTGCTTAAAATTTTTGACCTTGAATTAAAGATCAAGCATCAAGGGAATTTTACGTACAATATTTATGTAATGAAAATATTAGAAAAGATACTATATTCTTTGAAATTTTGACATAAGCGATATTTTGATTTTACATTTATTTATGTATATTTCTATTTAGATTCCAAGTAGTGTATGTACATGCTTCATGCTTTGTTACAGTCACAACGACTTAATAAGGAATATAAGCCCTCGATAGCCGATGCCCAAACAGATTACTGAAATTAAAGCTAATTTAAATTTTTATTATTACAAATATTAAATTAGTTTCTAAGTAAATATATCAATAAAAAATCTATAATAATATCAAACAAAATCAAGAATTATTTAAGAAAATAAAGGGATAGTCCTATAAAATTAAAAAGAAAATCTTTTTGAAAAAACAAAAAGAAGGCCCAATATAATTAAGAAGTCGCCGTGGTCTAGTACGTAGTGTGTTGGCATATTAGACGAAAAGCCGGGGTTCGAGCCCCAGGCCAGACATCAAAATCAAATACAAAAAAGTATTTCTTCGGCGACTTCCTCTCAGCAGATTTCTGGCAAAAACTCTGAGAGTAAAATAAAATTGCCCTGAAAAGTTTCTCAAAAATCTGTCGTTCGGAGTCGACTTTAAACTCTAGGTCCCGCCACTCATGTATAAAATTAACACACACAACATAAGTGGTGTGAGAAACTAGGTCGTAATCCTGACTGAAGGGTTGGAATGACCAATTATGTATGTAATAAAATTAAGGAGAAAACCTTTTTAAAAAAATCAAGAAGACTATCTAGTAAAATCTCTAAGATTTCTTCTTGATTTTTTCAAAAAGGTTTTCCTTATAAAAATAATAAGAATCTCTTCTTGAAAAAAACCATAGAGAAATCTTATAAACTTTGTTCTAATTTACTATGTATTTATTAGGTTCAGTTTTCTCTATGCACAACTTGATGTAACAACAACCATTGCTTTGTCTGTTATTACTATGTGTACACCCTTTACATAAACAATAACAATTACTAGACAATTTTTCGACATATCTTTATAACGGAGATCTTCAAAGCACGCGTCTTCACACAAGACTGACTGATTTTTTTCTGATTTATATGGCAAAGTGAACAGTCTGATGAAAGTTCTTGAAGGCAAATGTTCGTGGCTTCGCCTTCTCGAGATCCCTATAAATGTAAACATCGTTTTTTTATTATTGTTGTTTGTGTACTTCATTTACATTTATTCTTGTAGTGTTGTTGCTGTATCTTTGGTTACTTGTTTACAATTTTTTATGCTGGTGTTTATTAGTGCATTTTTGTTTATCTTTTAATGCAAGTTTATTGTTTGTTTTTGAAGTTTTTGTTTATAATTTAAATGTTAAACTGTGTAAAAGCAAAACACCAGTATAAAAATACACCTTTTACAGATAGTAAAATTATAAGGATACGCTTTTGTCCTGAAACAACGAAAAGCTTTGTATTGGCACCAACCTTACATCAACATTGTCATGGCTTCTACATTTTGTTAATTATGAAATTTGGTTCCACATGAATGCAGCATGAAAGATAATAAATAAACATTTGAAATTCACAAAATAATATTTCACATTTAAATAATGATCGCATGCATGCGGTATGACATGCATTAAGTTTAGTTGACCAAAAAAATTCTGTGCAGCATGACACGTGGAACATTCGGATTAATATAAAAAACAGCTCCTGTTAGAGTTTAATAACGTTTTAAGCGCACATAACTATTTGAATTTAAACATTTTATCAAATAAATAAATCCAAATTAAGTATGAAGCCATAAAGTTCTTGAATGAATTTTTTTTAAATCCAATTAAAGTTGCTTAACTGAACTGTTAATTGAATTTACATGTTCTTAGATGTTGCAGATCTTACCCATAATGATCAGATACGGATAGTAGATACCGGATGCATCCCTTTATGATAATGATTTACACCTCCCTCAGAATGTGAAAATTATGCTACAAAGTCGTATGTAGAATACTGATCTCTTGGTAAATATGTCCGGAGACTGGGCATGCAAAAACTGTACTGACATTTCAGTATAGGAGATTTCAGAACATCTTCTGTTATTAGCCGGTGTTCGAGAACCGAAGAATTCTAAGGCAGCCAGAATTTGATCACAGGCCATGTGTAGCCAAAAACAATATAAAAAAATTAACTTCCGATATGGTTGAGAAATGCCAACCAGGAGTTTTGACAATTTGATGGTGTAGATAATCTGGTTGTTACATAGGACCTTCCAGAACTTATATTATTGAGACTGTAGTCAGTTAAATCTAGTCTAACCTCATAAGTGTATTGTGTATACAGAACACAGAAAGCAACAAATGGCTATTATTACTTGAAGATTTGGAAACTGCCATAAAAAGCTAGGTAGTTCACTATCCTTGAGGGGAATTGAGTCAAACATTTCTATCACTATTGCTACGAAGATGAAAAATCTAAATACTGATACTGGTACACCAACAACACTATAATAAGAAGTGTAAACACTATGCTTACATTTATAGAGATTTCGAGAAGGCGAAGTCATGAACGTTTGCCTTCAAGATCGTTCACTGTTTACTTTGCCATATAAAAGGTAAGATAAAGCAGGCGACTGAGTTATTGAACTTCTGTCAGTCTTGTGTAAATACGCGGTGTGTTTTAGGAGAATAATCGTGGTTTGATGATCTAAGCTACAAAGATCTGTCAAACAATTGTCTAAATTGTTATTATTTAAGCAAAGGGTATAAACAGAGGGATAACAAATAAAAGCAATTGTTATCGTTTACTTCAAGTTGTGAACCGTGGCACACAGAATTGTGCGAATAATAAAGAATTAATTAAATTTTAATTAATTAAATTAATTAAAACTAAACGCACATTTATTTTTATTTTATTTGCAATCTACGAACTCATATTTTAAACTTTTTAGGAGGTAAAAACGTAACAAAATTTACAGTCAATCATATAGCGGTGTGTGTAGACTTTTTCCTGCTTATTTTTTTTCTTTTTTTTTCTAGTTTTTTAATAATTTCTAGGTGATATTTTTTTATTCGTTTTCACCTTCAAACATTCATAATTGTAACTGCCTTAAATAACGCTATATTTGATAAAAATCAACTGGAAAAAAGTCAAATTTCAGAGATGTATGTAGACTTTTTTCTTTGACTGTATGAGGATTTTAAAACAAGTATCCCAATCGACATTGACGACCTAGCCATTACTTCTAACTTAATAAATTAAACAATATAACTTTAGTCTAGTAGATAGTGTGTTGGCTTACTGATGCGAGCCCGTAGTCCTATCCTCAGCTTATACATCTCGAACAAGACGAAATATGAAAAAAACAATAATCCTTCGGAGACCTCGTCTCAGCAGTCTTCCTGCAAAAGCTCTGGAAGTAAAATAAAATTGCCATGAAAAGTTTCTCAAAAATCTCTCACTCGGAGTCAACTTTAAATTGTATTTGCCGCCACTAATGGATAAAATTGACACACACAACATGTGTGGTGTGAGAAGCTAGGCCTTAATCCTGACTAATAAGTTGTAATAAGTTGCAATTTGTGATTTCGTCAACCTAAAACTGGGTTTAATGTATTTAAAATTAAATTTTTTAATTCCACTTACTACATTTAAGCCAGCAGTAGTTACATTTAAATCATTGCGAAATTGGAGAATCTAAAGCATTAGCGTGCCGTTTAAGCTATAGGGTCACTGTAAAAAGCAATAATTGTTATGCCCTAAACAATTTATGCAATGCGGCAAGCGCATCAATCTCTCAAAAATAGAATAAATGTGTGTATATGGAAGCGACTATTTTAAAGGCAACGCGACAACAAACAACGATTGTGCAGCTTTTATTTTAAGCTAATTTATATTTTTATTCGCAGCATGATAGATTTAGTGCTCAAAGTGAGGGGATTTGTAATGCCAATGAGAGGATTGAGCTCTCAATACAGTAACATGCATGAAATAGATGTTTCAATAACGCGATGTATGAAATACAACGCCAAAGAACATTTTCAGCGGCATCATTGATAAAGGCTTCATGAACTGTTAGTTTTTTATTTGTTTTGTTTACGCTTTGCTTCTGCTGCCTTTATTATAATTTGTTGGGTGCCCTGGTAGTCTAGTGGGTAGTGTGCTAGACTATTAGAGTGAGGGTCGTAGGTTCGATTCCCACCAGAGTCTCTGTTATGTGACATTACACCGAGCATATGCCCATATGGTCAAAGCTACTCAGCTCGTATATAATTAAATAAAATTTGTAATTGTTTTGTAAGTAAAGAAATAAATAAAATAATTATTGCGCATGCAGCTTACCTTTGGCTGCAATTGAACAATTATTGTGCTCGCTGCATTGCGTTTATTGTGTTTGTTTGTGTATTGGACTCACTGAAATGTTGAACATTTTCACACAGAATTCAGCTTAAAAGGGTTCTAATATGTGAAGTAATTAACATGACAAACAAGCAAACAAGTTTATTTAGAATAAAGCCATTAGTAGTAATAGAGTCCGCTACATCGTTAAAGATTATAAAGAAAGGGAGAGCTTAATGCAACTGTGTGTGGCATAGCCTTGTGTAGATTTCAGTCTTTTTAACAAATAATGACCAACTGACTGGTAAAACAAACAATATGTAGTTGAAGACTGCATACGTTTTCATTTCCCTTTAGGCGTAGTCAGACATGTAAAGGCATTTGCCGACAAAGAAATTTTGTTTCTTTCTCAATTTGTTTTTGCAACGCTAGTGTCAAAATGTGATCACAAAGTGAGCAACAAATGAAAGGGCATTCTAAAATAAATAGACGGTCATTAACGACTTAGATGTTTTGTAAGAATTATGAAAGTTTATTAAATATTTGTTTTTATAGGGTAGGACACTTAAAAGTTTAATTTTATAAATACAATAAAACAAAAACGGCTTGAAATTTTACCAAATTTGTTTTTTTGTTGTGAAGTACAATTGTTCCGGTTAGAAATAAAATATTATTTAATTCATATGGCTGCCGCGGCTGGCTTCACAGTACCTCATCCGATCGGACCAACTTTCGTGCACTTTCTCGAGAGTATGGGGTGGTATCTCGTTAATGGCATGAATAATGTTGGTCTTCTAATGCTCAATTGTCTCTGGTTTATGGGCATAAACTTTTCTTTAACGGTGCCGCACAGAAAATAGCCCAACGGTGTCAAATTGCAGCTTCTTGGCGGCCAATTGACATCACCATTTCGGCCAATTAAACGGCCATCAAATGTTTGACGCAATAAATCGATTGTGGCAGGTTGCACCATCCTGTTGAAACTAAACATCGTTTATATAAATATCATAAAGAGCGGGTACAAAAAAATCGGTTTTGATGGTGAGATAGGTATCCCCATTTATAGTAATGGTTGGCGCCGTTCTCATTTTCAAAGAAATATGGGCCAATGATGCCTCCGCTTAACAAATCGCACAAAACAGTTACTCGTAATGGGTGCATTGGCTTCTTTAAGACCCCTTTCTTTCTTTCTGCTTTCTTTGCTTATTAACATACACACCAAGATGAAACCCAGCTTCATCCGAAAATAAATTTTTTTTGCCAATATCGACATCATCGTGTAGTTTCTCACAACGTTGCTCAAGCTTAAGTCGATTCATTGCACTGAATTTTGTGACAGAATAGAATGACATAAGTACTAATATATTCGAAATAACCGATTGTTCAAATTTAAGCCGATTGATGGCCCGTCCTATATTTTACAGAATTTTCTCAAACCAATATTTTGACACATTAATTAAGGGACTTAATTTCTACGGCCGATTGTGGGTTCTAATAAGATTTATATTCTTTATCTTTGGCGCATTACCACTAAATATTTAATAAATCCGTCGCCGTAGTCTAGTAGGTAGTGTGTTGGCTTATTAGACATAAAGCCAAGGTTCGAGACCAAGGCCAGACATGAAAAAAATATAAAAAGTATTTCTTCGGCGACTTCCTCTCAGCGGATTTCTGGCAAAAACTTTGAGAGTAAAAAAAATTGCAATGAAAAGTTTCTCAAAAATCTGTCGTTCGAAGTCGACTTTAAACTGTAGGTCCCGCCACTCATTTTTAATACATGAGTGGTGTGAGAAACTAGGTCGTAATCCTGACTGAAGGGTTGTAATGACCTATTATGAATGTATGTATGTAGTCAATAAATCCTAATGAAAATAGGTAAAGATCTTCCACACAAGATTACTCTCACTCTACTGAAATTAAATTGTTTAACAAAAACTGATTGTAGGGTGCTTTTAATAATATAACAGATATTCAAAATTAAATACATTTTTAAGAGAAACTATCAATTGACATTGGCACATGAGCATAAGTCTTTTATATTTCAACTCTTGTTGATCTTTAGCGGTTGAATTTATTTAATGTTGTCAGTGTATGACACGCTGTAGCTTGAATGCTATACACAGTTTGAATGCAATTCACACAACCCGTTCATTCATGATGTCTCTTCATAAAATCATTTGTTAACTTTATTTCTTATATTTTTCAATAAGATATGTATGTATGTTAATCATAACGACTACCCATATTTTTTATAAAGACTATTTTAAATTTGAACGGACAATGGTTATGTTGTAGAACTAACGGGTCTTTCATTAAGCGTTTCTTGTGTTTAAATTTAAACAAAACAAAACTTGTATAAGAAGATATCGCACAAGTTTTTTATTATTTTCAAAGACCTATCAAAAACGCATCTCGTGCAAGTCGGATAGAAAATGGTGAAATAAGATCAGACCTGAAGCTACCAACAGATTCCAAAGGCCTAGGTGGTATTTTGGAATCATTAAAACATCGAATTACTTTTGGCTGATATTTAGGCAACAAGCCATGCAGTACTGTTTAGACATTAGTTTTGCAACTTAAATCTTTAAATTGGAATGTTGCCAGTGGTTTCAGACATTTCGCTCGGTTACATTGTGTTATTTTAATAGAATGTGTGTGTTTAATTATTCCATACTCTGTTTTATTGAAATTGTTAGCCAATATCTGTTCATGCATAGTCTAAGACTTCTAAGCCATACTTCTTACTGCCAATTCGTTTGTAGTCTAGCACTTCTATGCGTTAAAGAAGCTGCCCACAATCGTATGTATATTGCCAATAAATTTTTAAAAAAGCTTTCCGTTGTTGCATCTACATTTAAAGCCGAAAGTCCATACCATGCGTTTTGCATTACATGCGTATACCGAAAAAGTAGAATCAGTGTATTTGATTGTGACAAGTTACAGAAGAAAAAGCATAGATTGCATAGACGCATAGAAAGTAGGATTACTTTCTACTTTTCTATGCGACTAATACGGTGTTGGAAAATGTCAGCAGTTTTTTAAACTTGGCATGCCAAATTATATACTATTGTGAATGGTTTCTACAAATATGTTTAAATAGTGCATTACTATTTTCGCATTTTTCTTTATATGTATTATAAAAATATTAATAAAAACATATTTCATAATAAAGTTTATTACTAATTTAAGAGGAAAATACATAAAAAACATATTTTAACAAATTTCTTTCATGAACAAAATATGTATATGATGATTGCTTATACATATGTATGTATGTATGATTGTTTTTATGTACTGTGTCATCTATTTTGAATTTATTAATTTGTAAACAAGAAAAATTGAGGATAAATTAACTGAAAACACTCGTCTTGTATTCTTTTGAGGATTTTCGTAGGCCTTAACAGCACAGTACAATGTAATTTTTGTGTAAAACTATTAATAATAAAAACAAATATAACAATTTTTAATTTTTCCTTCCAAGAAATTGAAAAATTTTGGCAACTTTCAGCAGGAAAATTTTTTTGTGAGCAGTACGTCTTATTTTGATCTTATAATATTTAGCTTCTTAATTACCTCTAGCTCAAGAAACTATACTCATTGTGACCGAAATTTGTCCACATTTCGATTAATATTTAAATATTTAAGAATCTTTAAACTTTTCATTGAAGAAATTAAAAAATATTCAAAATGTTCCCCTTTTTAACACAAAATAAATGTTTGTTTACATTTAACTTTTTATTTTATCTGCCAGTTTTCACTCTCTATATCTGTTGCTTCTAACACATTTGCGTCGCAAAACTTATAACATTTTTTTTCTCCCTCTAAATTGGCCTGTCCTTTTATGTTATGAGCGTTTTTCAAATGTAAACTCATAAATTTGTAATTAATGTCATAAATTCTTTTAAAATTACAATTTCATTTTCTTTTTTTCCAAAAATCGCTTGTTTGTTGTTTACCACAACAGCTGATCAAAACAAAAAATCAGTCGCATAAACGCATTGTGTGTAACTTGCAATAAAATCGGCATAGAAAGCAAGATTCGCAAGGCGCATGAAAAGGATGGTATGGACTTTCGGCTTAATAGTTGCATTAGTCATTGAGTGTTGTCGAGATTTTTATTCTTTTAGTTGGTTTAGTTGAGATTTTGCTATTACATTGGCATCGTATTGAAGCCAAATCTTATAAGAATTTTCTTTTCTCGCTGCTGGAGTATCCAATTTTTATATGCAATAGAAGTGTTCGCTTTTGTCTGACCATAGAATTCATTTAATTTTGTTGTCTTATTGTGGTACTATTTGGATGAAGAGGGGGAAGATGTTATTTATGAGATTTATTGAAACACAATTTTTGTTAAATTTACTAGAAATAATTTTCGGAATTTCTTATTTCTTTTGTCTGTATTTAGTTCTGTATAAAAACAGCGAGGGAGATAAACAGTTTTGCAGTAACCATTTAGTGTAACTTTAAAAAATAAAAGCGATCTTAAGGGTTTGAATTAGAAATGAACCCAATGAAAAGAATTTTTCGAAATGGCAGTAGTAATCTAAGATCTAAAGCCTAAAGCTATAAACACAATAAACGCAACACAGCAAACACAACAATCTCCAAAAAAATAGAATACATGGGTGTATTTTTTTATATCATTTTGAAATGGCAAAAATGTTTAACGAAAAAGTATTTCGAATCCTGTAAAGGTTGCTGCTTTTCTGCACCAGCAATAATTATTATATCATAAACACAATGGATACAACACAGCAAACGTATCAATATTTTAACAATGGAATACATATGAAGTGATTAAATTAAAAGCAGCTTGATAACAAGCAAAGATGCTGCTGCTTTACCTTTAGGCTAATTTCTATTTGTAGCAATGTGAGAATTAGTGCTTACAGTGAGAGGATTTGCACTGTTAAGGAAGAGGAAAATTGCTGTCAATCACAATAACATGCATGCAAAAGAGGTTTTAAAAACGCGACGTATGAAATATAAGGCGAAAAATGTTTGAAGTTTTGCTGCCGCTGACTTAACATACACACCTAATTGGTCATTACAACTCTTCAGATAAGATTACGATTTTTATTTTTTATTTATTTAATAGATTCTATAACAAATAAACTTAATAAAATTTGGTATAAAAATATAACGTTATATTTAATTGGCTTAACTTATAGTTGTGAGCCAGAAAGGCAACATTAAGGCAGCAGAAAAATTTATATACTTTGACCTCATTAACAACATAATTATTATTGACATGTGAAAATAAATATTAATATTTTCCATTTCATTTTAATTAAATATATCAATTTAAATACAACTCTAAGCAAATTCATTTAAGATTAGTTTTCTGTATTTTAAGCAAACTTCAAGATAATTAATAAGTAAACTAAAACTATAAGCGTCACCGTTGAGAATATTTATGACCTCAGTTTAGTTTAATTGGGTTTTGTTAAAAAATTTTATTCTAAATTCTTTAAAAACAGGGCAGATATCAATGAAGTGAAGCGTATTTTCCGAAGAATCTTAATTGCATAGAGTACAGATTCCGATTGAAAAACTTCTGAACTTTCTAGCATTTATATCCAAAATTCCACCTATCAGTAGACTTAACTCCCGAGATGAGTTGAGAGTATAAGTCGTAGAATTAAGAATTTCTGGCATCGGAAATTAAATTATCGTATTCATACGTTCAACTTGGTTTGCAAGGTTGCTAAGAGGCACCGAGCTATTTTCAGGGGCAAAGTTGATTTTATTACATAAACCCAGCCAGTCCACAGCTCAAAAAGCCTGCTTAGCAATTATGATTTCTGCGAGCTTGCGAGGCAATCTGTTGTAGTTAGATTTCAATATTGTTGACTCATTTATATTCAAATATTCATGAGTGCTTATGAGTAGCGAAAAACGATTCATTGCTGATCTCTGATGTGAACCTTATTAAGGTCTAAGATAAGTTTTTTAAGCTTTTTCGCTTATTAAAATAAATATTTATCCAAAATTACCTTTTGTTTGCTTATAAATATTAAATATCTTAAAATAACACTTCATCATACGTGCCAGTAAATAATCCTGTTAATGGCGTCTCGCTTATTGTGATACTGGTTCACAGATTTTCATGAATGAAATCCTGTTAAGCGCAAATAAATTTGGCATTCCATATGACACAATTTGTTTGGAACACCACCGTATGCATTGTATTTTAACTACTTTGATGCTTAAGACTTAAATTATTTTAATTTTTGCTTAAAATTTTAAAGCAAAACATTTGCTTTTAAAAGTTTGTTAAAAAAGTAGAAAATTAAAACAGAATTTTCTTCAAGTTATTATAAAATTTAGTTCATCTTTTTACATAAAGTGTGATGCTTTACTTGGTTTAAAGTAAACCAAAGTGAAGCTAATGAACTTTATTTAAGAAGCTTAAAGGCATTGTATGAAAAGATGATTAAATGGCAACAAAATGATCACTATACACACAGTATTCTATACACACATGAATAACACATGAAGACACAATAACTTTACGTTGATATACAGTGGAACGAAACAAACCTTAATCTCATCAAAATATTGTTGCAATTCTAATATCCTTTCTCGCATTTCTCCTTTATTTTTTTTTCTAAGCTTATATTATACGAACAACTATTACTTCTTTCTCTTTCCTTTCTTTATTACCGTAACTGCTCCTATTACTGCTATTCAGGAAATAAACTTTTACTCAAATTGACGTTATGGTCATCATGGCAGTCATGAACTGAATATATAAGAATGGCCGGTTAAGCAAATTTAACCAGAAATCTGCAAATTTCCTAAGGAGACTATTATTATATTCCTGAATAGTTGTAGTAGTTTTCTCCAAGTCTGTTGCCCTTACAAACTTGGTGATCAGTGTCAGTAGGAACAATACCCTGCCTAGCACCTGATATGCATTCAAGTGTTTACTTCTAGGATCTATCAATGTCCCATATGTTCCAAGAATATATTCCGATTATTTATTTTTATCGTGGCATGAAGGTTTAATGAACTAAGTCCTATCGTTGATATAAATGGATGTTAACTCCGTTAAGCTGAAAATGAATAGAAAGCCAAAAGACTTAAATCTGTATAAGACGATAAAAGTTTCCTCCTTTCCAGCAGGCCCACAACCTTTTTAATTGTAATTTTCCCCACTTTAGACTGAATAGCGTCTCTCCTTCTCTTTATCTTCCCTCTCTTTGATCCTACCTTTCCAAACGCTTGTACTTACTTCACAGAAGGGTTCCAACACAATCAACGGCGAGAATCTCGTCTGCTTACTCATTGCCGAGGATTCCTACATGACCTGCGATTCATCAGATGGCAACTTCATTTTCGCAAATTAGCTGATTCGGCTTCCCCAGAAGGTTACATATTATCTTCAATTTAATCTCTAAGTGTCGCGTGCACGAATGATAGCTTTACTGTCAGATGGCATTGCTATGTCTTGCCTTTTGTACCTTCTTTCGGATTTAAACTGAGCACTTCTTTCGCTAGGATAGACTTCGGTTTAAAGTTTCTCCATGGCCTCGGAATATTTCATTCCAGAACCAAAAATTCATGCTCCTGTACCAAAATTCGTTCATGGCCCGTTTGTATACTAAAAAAACAGTCAACAACTTAGGAATCGAAATAAAGAATTGTCGATAAATTTGCCAGTCTCCCAAAAGATTTTACCAAACACGATTACAGCATGAGGTGATTGTGATTGATGTATAACTCTGTAAGAAAGGAGATCCAAGATTGCAAATAAAAAGTTCGCACAATTCTGTGTGCTACTGTTCACAACTTTATGTATACAACAACAATTGCTTTTTTGTTATTCCTCTGTTTACACCCTTTGCATAAACAATAACAATTACTAGACAATTACTAGACTCTTAATAAAACAGTCGTCTGCTTTGCTTTTATATGGCAAATTTTTGTTTAACATTCTCAGTCATGAAGTAGAACACATTCATTTGTTTCGAGCATACACCTTTAGTTGTATAACTTTTCTTCGATTCGAATCCCACTGTATTCTACTGTAAGACATACGAGCATTATATTCACCATATCCCATCATATTAACTGCAGTATTCATTTACTAGACTATGCAAGTGTATAGAGTTTCATTATTAAGCTTACAATGGTTGGTTGGCTGGCTTAAATTATGACATAAGAATTACTGAAATATGCGGGTGTATTTAACACACATACTATGTAGAAACACACACCCACATGCATATTATAAATCTGGTATTATACCATTACTACATATATACACAGCCACATTGTCCTCCCACAAATTGGTGTTATTTTTTAAGGAGTTTATTTCATCTCTGTTTTGCTGGAAAAAGGTCGTACAAAAAGGTGTGCTAATTAAAAAACCACCTCTGTATTCATCAAAAGTTAATAAACCTAGTATTTTCAATAGACAACAGTACTGTGGTGTAAGAGTTAAAATAAAATATGCAGAGGCAATTTTGCTTCCTGAGGATCTATAAGTTTCGAACATTAATTTCTAATAATTTTTGTTTAGCAACTACGACAGCCTTCGAAAACGAACCAAAGAACTTTTATTAATTACGATAAAGTAATTTTTACGATAAAAAAATTACGCTATTTTTGAAATCTAAATTTCAATGCAGGACATGTATATTTCACTCTCCATACCTCTTTAGAATTTCTTATAATATATGGGCCCTTTCTATATAACACACTCAAATAGCAAAAAATATATAATAATTAGAGGATGAAATTTTAAATAATTCATTAAATACTTCATTGAAAAATCTTTGTATGGCATTACAGATACAGATACAGATTATTTAATAAATTTATTGATGCAAAAATATGCCATCAAATTAGTAAATTAGTTTAATTACCTAATAAAGTACTGAGTGTTTACTAAAGTTGTAAAGTAAAGTTGTCATTTCATAACAACTATTCATGCACATAAATGGTGTCAAAGGAGTGAAAGTTGTTGAATTAAGAAATGATTGATTTTGTTATAAATATTTTAAAAATATTTTTGGCGTTTATTCATTAATTTTTAAAAGAAATTAGGGTACGAAATTAATAGTGCAGCAAGCCAATGATAGAAAACCATTACAATTAAAGGCTGGAAGTTAATAAACATCGTGTTGCTAATAGGAGTAGTAGATGAACACTCCATATGCATATACTAATAATAGAAGTATACTCGAAGACTAGGATAACTTTGAAAGGATAAGGTTACATTGGAGAGTTTTTTCGAAAATGGTGGTTGGTTATAAAAGCGCAGTAGGCTCTAGTTTAATAAAATAATGAAAGAATTCAGAGATTATAGACGTTACAGAATTATCGTAATGGATTTCAAATGCAAAGTAAGCGAAATTATGTTGTAACAAATTCGGAAATGCAGGGGCGTCCAAACTTCGACACCTGATTATTGTTACCTTGTTAAAGCTATATCTGACAAAATAGTCATAATTTATTCAGTCTGTTTAACCAAATCAACACGGATGATCAATCATAGTCATCTTCAGCAACGAAGGCCATTTCTGGGTGAACGAGTACTTGAACAAACAAAATTGTCGAATTTGGAACAATCAGATATGAAATGCAAGAGCGTTAAATGCATTCATGTAGACTTGGGGATGGCGGCATTATATTCCTTTGAAAACGATATTGGCTAGGCTATCACTGCGAGCACTATACGTCGCAATAAAAAACTTGTTTTACCTGAGTCCTATGATCGGAACACCAACGACATATAGTTTCAACAGGACGTCTCTAAAGTGGAGGTGTTGTGAACTGATCACCGATACAGTGCGATAGGCACTCTATGTTTAATTGCCTTAAACGTATATCTTGGATTTAAATCTTGAATCGAGGGACGGCACACATTGTTCCTTTCATTAGAGTCAAATCGATTGAATTTACATTCTCTACTCCTAAAAACATTGTTCTTGAATAATGTTAAATTAAATAAAAATGAGGAAATATTAAACTACAATTTTATGGTGGATGGGTGTGCTAATTATAAGACCACCACTGTATATAAGTCTATCGCCATTGACTATTAATTATAACTTGATTTAAATATTTTAAATTATATAAAATTGTATATTTAAAATTATATAATAAATAAAATTATTTATAGTTTAGTTTTATATAGTTTAGTTGTGCTCCAGGTAATTTGGCATCAGTAATCAGTTTAGTAGTGCTTTCTGAGCAACATTCCATCCAGTATACAGAGGACTTCCTGTGGAACTACGAAGTATAGACAAATACTGATACATGCTGCAGCATTATTTAACCTGCATACATACATACATACATAATTGGTCATTACAACCCTTCAGTCAGGATTACGACCTAGCTTCTCACACCACTTATGTTGTGTGTGTTAATTTTATACATGAGTGGCGGTCCCGCGTTTAAAATCGACTCCAAACGACAGATTTTTGAGAAACTTTTCATGGCAATTTTTATTTACTCTCAGAGTTTTTGCCAGAAATCTGCTGAGAGGAAGTCGCCAAAGAAACACTTTTTGTATTTTGTTTTGAGTTCTGGCCTGGGGCACGAACACTGGCTTTTACGTCTACACACTACCTACTAGACTACTGCGACTTCATTATATACCTTAGCTTAGCTTACAACCTACATTACCTAACTTAGCTTACAACCTTCTAATTGTCTTCCAATTGCTTGACCAATCCAAAACAGAAAATTATCCTCAACTAGATATTAAATCGATTTACAAATAATTCCATTTAATTTCTCAACCAACAACTGTAAATGTCAAAAAGTTCATGGATAGCAAAATATGCCTGTGAAAATCTTAATTTTGGTCCTGATCCCAATTATTCGTCAGTTCTGACAACATAAATTTTTTTAGTTATTTTAATTTATAATTGTAAAAATAAATCGTTGTTATTAAATCATATTATAAAGAAAGAGTTGAATAAATTTTAATTACATTTATTTTATATTTTCTATACCAAAAAACTTTTTTATTCGGGTTTATGTGCGTTATGTACAATTATAAAAAATTAAATAAACTTATTTTAAATTTTAATTAAAATTCCAAGTTAATTAAATTGAATTGAATTATAAACAGTTTTGTTTTGGAATTCAAATTGAATAAAATAATAAAAAAAAATTTTATTTATACACACTTTTATACTATATTTATGTAGCAAAATTATAAAAAAAACATCATAGTAAATATTATTAATAGATTTTTGTTAAGCCCACACCCTTAGTTTTAACGCAAAATTTTTTACTCGGTGGCTAATTCACATCAATTCCACATGAAATGACCATGCATTCAAATCGTTCGCGCAGAATATCCAATGTGTCATGAGCTGCGTGGAGCTATTGAAACCGCAAGCCCTTAGTGTTCCAATTATCCAACTTAAGCCCAAAAATTTGGTAATCATCAACCTATGATCGCGGTTGGCAGTGATGGCATAACCAATGTTCTTTAAAAAAATCTTTCAAATATGTCGCCAGTGCAAAATTCATACCAAACAATGACTTTTCCGGGCTGTGTTAAATGCTCATGGTCTCATGTGGTCTGGTATCGTCTCAAATTCGTTAACTTTGTTTGTATAAAACTGTTGAAGAAATCATACTGGTAATACAGCTCATGTAAGAAGAGATAAGACAGGAGCCTTATATCTCATGTTGAACTGTTTGGCAGATCTGAAATGTGTAATGTTGACAGTGGATGATTTATAATAATGGGCTACAGATATCATTCTTTTGTTATGTGAGGTTATTTTCAAATATGGTCAAAATCCTAATATATAAAGTTCAATATAGACTTACTAAAAAATCTACAAAATCTGACAAATCTAGATACTGGTGTTTTGCTTTTACATTAAAATTATAAACAAAAGCTACAAAAACAAAACATCAGCATTAAAAAAATGATAAACAAGTAAACAAAAATATACCAACAACGAACATTACAAGAATAAATGTAAACAAAATACACAAACAACGATAATGAAACAACGATGTTTACATTTATAGAGATCCTGGGAAGCCGAAACCACGAACACTCACCCTCAAGAACATTCATCAGACTGTTTATGTTGCCTTATAAAAGACAAGGCAGAGCAGGCGACTGAGTTAGTGAAGTTCAGTCAGTCTTGTGTGAAGACGCGGTGTGTTTGAAGAGAGGAATTGTGGTTTCAAGATCTAGGTTACAAAGATCTGTCGCTCAATTGACTAGTAATTGTTATTGTTTATGCAAAGGGTGTAAACAGAGGAATAACAACAAATCAGTTGTTGTTGTTTACATAAATTTGTGAACAGTGGCATACAGAATTGCGCGAATAAAAAAGAATTTTAATTAAAACTAAACACAAAAAATTAGTTTTATTTTATATGCAATCTACGAGCTCATATTTTAAACATTTTTAAAAGGTAAAAATCATTTGAAGATATCATACAAAAATTAAACACAAATGAAGTGCATTGTATAGTTCAACCACAAGAAGAATCAAATTGAAAATTGAAATGCGATAGAATTCATGAATTGAAATTTAAAAAAATTTATTTTATTTTATTTTCTATTAACTGTGACGCACATTTGGTTTCGTACACATATTTAAGCAATATTTTTTCTTTTTTGTTTCTCCAAAGTAATCTATGCCGACTATTAAACACAAATTAAACAGAAAAACAATAACCACCCATGGATAATATGGAGGCAAATGTAAATTGTTTTGTAGAGCAGCAATTCTGTTGCAAAATCTCAATGGAATTTATGGCTGATCTAGTGAAATTTAGAGACACAAACAACTACAATAATAATAACCAGCAACAATCATTGTGGTACGGTTATGTTGAAAGCAAACAAGTGAATGCGGACTTTTATTGGAAAATATGGGGACTTGAAGTCAAGTGTCATAAATATGTTCGAGTGTCATCTACTTTCAAAGTGAATAGACGTGTTTAGCTCTTTACGAAAGTAAAATTCAAAATTATTTAAAAATTACAAACAATTAAAAACAAAAAAAGCAAAAAAAAAAAATAAACTTTAAAAACAATATATTGTGTTAACTAGTTGTTGTTACATTTCAAACAACACTTAAAATCAATTGCAAGTAAAAAAGTTGAAAAACAACTTTTGTTGCTGCTTTTAAAGCAACAACATGGATGCTGATGCTGATGAAGCTGAAGCAAGCAGTGAATCAAGTGATAACAGTTACATACATTGGCAAAAAGTGACAAGAAATAGAAAAAGAAATTCAAACGAATTGCCAAAAATTTACAAGAACAAAAGGCCAACGTTTAAAAATGATGATTTACCCTTAACCAGCAACAAATTTTCTATTCTCCAAAATGATGATGCAGATGACGACACACAAACAACAACACCAAAACCTCCACCGATTCCTGACGTAGTTAATATTGATAATATGATAAGTAATATATCTAATATTATACCTAAGGTAGATTTTAATTATAAATCCTTAAAAAATAATCAAATTAGGCTCATGATTAAGACTGTAGAGTCATACAGAAAAATAGTTAAGTATTTTCAAAATCGCAATGTAGGCTTTCATACTTATCAGCTCAAGCAAGAGCGGTCTTATAGACTGATTATTAAAGGACTGCATCATTCTACTCCACCTGAGAATATCAAGGCAGAATTAATCTTGTTGGGTCATCAAGTACGTAACGTCACAAATATAATAAGTAGGGTAACAAAGTTGCCTTTGCCTATGTTCCTTGTTGAAATAGATCCCCATTCAAACAATAAGGAAATTTTTAATATTAAGGCTATAAATAATGCAATTGTTACTGTAGAGGCGCCAAGGAAGAAAAATGAAATAGTACAATGTCACCGATGTCAACTATTCGGCCATACAAAAACGTATTGCAACAGGCCATTCAGTTGTGTTAAATGCGGTTTAAATCATCCAACTGCAGAATGTAGCAAAAATTCCAGCACTCCAGCTCGTTGTATTAATTGTTTGAAAAATCATACGGCTAATTATCGAGGTTGTCAAGTCTACAAAAATTTAATTTCAAAAAGATTTTGTGATCGAAACTCACATAATAACAATAATCAATTCACACAGTTTTCAGTAAATCCAAATGACTTTCCACAATTTAGCAATCGCAATTCTAATGCTAATCAATCGCCTACAACCCACCAACCAAATTTGTCCTACTCAGAAATTTTAAAGAATGGTAATACTAATAATGTCAGCAATAGCTCAATGGAGAGGATTGAAGCTATATTAGGAAATCTAGTTAATATGATAACGTTGTTAATTTCTAAATTAACAAAATGAATTTAAGAATTGCAATATGGAATGCCAATGGACTTTCCAATCATAAAGCAGAAGTTGAAACTTTTGTAAACTTAAATTTCATTAACATATTCTTAATATCAGAAACGCATTTTAACAAAAAATCGTTCTTTAAAATCAATGGTTTTGACCTCGTATGTTGTAATCATCCAGATGACAGGTGTCACGGTGGATCAGCTATATTGGTGAAATCAAATATACATTATGATATTTTAGATGACTTCAAGAAACCATATCTACAAGCTGCTGGTATACGAGTTAAAAATAACAACAACAAAATTGATATTTACTCCGTATATTTTCCACCACGACATAATATTAAATATCAAGAATATCAAGAATTCTTCCTAAAACTTCGACATTCATTTCTAGTTGGCGGAGATTTTAATGCCAAACATCCATGGTGGGGCTCAAGGTTAAGTAATCCTAAGGGCAAAGAGTTGTAGAAAAGTATAATAAATAATAAGTTTTCGGTTCTGTCTACTGGGAGGCCAACCTATTGGCCAAGTGATCCTAGGAAAATTCCAGACTTGCTGGATTTTGTTATATATTCTGGCATTCCAAGTAATTTATTGGACATTTTAGATACCGATGATCTAAGCTCTGGCCATTCACCGCTAATAGTCAACTATGATACATTTTCACCAACAGGAAGAGAATCTTATGGCACAACTTCAAAAACCGATATCGACTCCTTTAAATATTGGTTGGATATAAATATAAATCTCAATATAAGAATCAAAGATGGTGCAGAATTGGACAGTGCTGTAGACAATTTCACAAATTTAGTGCATGAGGCAGCTTATTTATCAACGCCATTAACTATTAAGAGAAATAGAGTTCTTGTTGCTGCTGAGATTAGAGGCCTTATACAGAATAAAAGAAGACTGAGACGATTATGGAGACTAACCAGAAATCCGTTAGATAAAAGGAATTTAAATAGAGCCGCATCTGAGCTCAAAGAACGATTAAAAGAGATAAAAAATCAAAATTTTAACACATATCTAAAAAATCTCACTGTTCATAACGACCGAAACGATGAAATCAACTTATGGAAGGCGACAAAATACTTAAAAAAACCAACAAAGAGGAATGTTCCCATTAAAGATCTTAATGATTCATGGTGTAAATCAGATAGTAGTAAAGCGTGCGCATTTTATAAATATCTAGAATCTACTTTTCAACCTTTTTCTTTTAATAATGATGACAGCAATATCACATCCTATTTAGATATCCCATGTCAAATGGATTTTCCTATTGCACACATAACACCTAAGGAGGTTGTATTAGAAATATCGAAGCTGAACAACAAGAAAAGTCCAGGATATGACAAAATTAGTGCCAAAGATGTTAAATTTTTTCCTAAAAAAGCCATACTTTATCTTACTCTAATATATAATTCTATTTTGAAGTTACAATACTTTCCATTGCAGTGGAAATGCGCGGAAATTGTAATGGTTCCAAAACCAAGTAAACCAGAAAATTTGATAAACTCCTATAGGCCAATAAGCTTGCTATGTTGTCTTTCTAAAATATTTGAAAAACTTTTCTTGAAGAGACTACAAAAAATACTGGACAACAAAAAAGTTATTCCAGAATATCAGTTTGGTTTTCGGCAAAAACATGGGACACCAGAACAGTGCCATCGGATTGTTAAAGTAATAAGAAATGCTCTCGAAACAAAACAATACTGCTCAGCGATATTTTTGGATGTTAAGCAAGCATTTGATAGGGTATGGTACCCGGGCTTACTTTTCAAATTGAAACAAATTCTCCCAGCACCTTTTTATTTAGTGCTGAAGTCTTACATAATGGATCGTTACTTCTACATCAAGATAAACAACACTTTCTCTGAAATTTGTGACATTAAAGCAGGAATACCTCAAGGTAGTGTACTGGGTCCTGTGCTTTATACAATTTATACCTCAGATATGCCAATAAGCGAGGATATAACTACTGCTACGTATGCAGATGACACTGCTCTAATTGCGTGTAATAATAACTCCACAGAAGCCTCCCGGATGTTGCAAAGGCACGTTGACGATATTTCAAATTGGTTTAAAAAGTGGAATATTTGCATCAATCCAGAAAAATCAACCCATGTCACATTTGCTTTCAGAAAAGGCGATTGTCCAGATATATTTATTTACGGACAACAAATTCCGAATTCGAACTGTGTAAAATATCTTGGAATGCACTTAGATAGAAGATTAACATGGAAAGATCATATAAAAGCAAAGAAAGAACATCTTAATATTTAAACAAAACGCATGTACTGGTTGCTGGGTAGTAATTCTGAGTTAAGTTTGGACAACAAGGTATTACTTTATAAAACGATTCTAAAACCCGTATGGACGTATGGAATAGAGTTATGGGGTACTGTCAGCAACTCCAATATTGAAATTTTGCAACGTTACCAATCGAAAACTCTTCGAATGATAGTAAATGCGCCCTGGTTTGTCACCAATGACAATATCCATAAAGACCTGTCTATACCAAAAGTCAAAACTGAAATTAACAGATATAGTTCAAACTATCTCCATAGACTTAGTAATCACTCGAGCGTCCTTGCAATAAACCTACTAGATGACAGTGATGAGGTCAATAGACTTAAAAGAACTTAATCCATAATAAGTTGTAAATATGTAAATTTTAATGTAAATAACTGTTTTATTATCTATTTTAAGAAAAACTAAGTTAATTATTTTTTAACTTGTTAAGATATGTTTTAAACCCAATGGGGTTTAAACCAATGTTATGTTGTAATATTTTTAGTAAATTTGCTGATTATTGTAAGATAGATTGCAAATAAATTTCGAGAAAAAAAAAAAAAAAGATAAATATGTTTTTAATAGGCGCGGGTTATATAATTTCCTTGATACAATAAAATAATTCTGATATGACGTTTTGTCTTTTTGTTTGGAATTACATTATTGTTATGGGATAATATAAAATAAATAGTTTGTGTTAAATTTTGTACACAAAATACAAACAATTCTATGTCCAAATTGCATTTTTCCCCTGTCGGTTGAATTTTCTTTAACGCCAATGGCTCTTACTGACATGTTTAATTTTCACATCAATTTTTTTCGTTCATTTTTCTTGCTCCTTCATTCAGTCTCCCATCAAATTTTCCACCATTCCGTATTGTTTATTTGTTCGCATTTTGGATTCTATTGTTGTTTAAGTGAGAGGGTGTGGTTGAGTGTATTTACTTCTGAAGACTGTTTGAAATCAAATCAAGCTGGCAGATAATTTTTACGCAACCATCCAGTACTCAGCTCTTACTGAGGTAGAAATAATAATGTTTTTGGTTTGGTTTACCAATGCTTGGTACTTGCCATATCTTTTTGAGTCATGCAACAATTTGCAACAATAGTGCAGTGTATGCAATTCTTTTATAGTGTTTTTGTTCCTTTGTTGCTCCTTATCCATGGAAATTCTGACTTACTTTGTTGTTTTAGGTTGTTGCTGTTTTTTTCACAAAAAACTTTGCACTGCCAGCCCGGTAGGAGAAAAGATATTCAGTGTAGAAACAGTGGACAATGAGCTGAGCACAAAGCATGTGAAGCACTTGTGCATACCACTTCTTACAGAGCAATATAAACAGTATGCTCTGAACACTCAATATCGTTTTTGTTGGTTGGTTTAACAAAAACTTTTTTTCTGAAGCGAAGATAAAAATCTCCGAAAGACATACATGTTTCATATTAAGCGTGCATGATTCAGAATCCTTGGTGCCCGTGTACTTAACCTACTTCCCATATCCTTTAACCACTCTTCCTCCATGAGACTCCGTTTGGTATTACGTCGCGGAGGTCTGATTAGCGCTAAAGTTTCCATATTAACAATAAAATAAATACAACTATATTCTTGACTTTATTAGACTCTAGACAAAACTTTTTTTCGGCGTCTTCCTCTCAGCAGATTTCTGGCAAAAATTTTCAGAGTAAATAAAATTGCGATGAAAAGTTTCTCAAAAAATCTGTCGATCGGAGTCAACTTTAAACTGTATGTCCCGCCACTCATGTATAAAATTAACGCACACAACATAAGTGGTGTGAGAAGCTAGGTTGTAATCCAGACTAAAGGGTCGGAATAAACAATTATGTATGTATGTAAGTACCTAACGTATTTACATAAACCTTGGCTATTTATTATTTTCTTTATCATTCATTTTAAGCACTTAGGTAAGTTTCACAACATGACTAACTAGGCATTCTGACATCGAGCATAAAAATGACAAAAAAAGAGGAAAAAAAACAATCGAAAAAAGAGAATTCAAAAAGAAAGAATTAAAAATAAAAGTTACCGCAATGTCTTAACTTTTCAAAATGTTTTTCGCTATCGTCTTCAGGAGTATAAGTATCAATAAACTCACGTCATACAACAAGACAAACAAGCACTTTTGTATACACAGGCAGTCAAAAGTTATTAAAAGACAATTGAGTGTCGCAGTGAAAGTAAAATACAAAAAACATTACACATCTCTTACTGATCGTCATCTTCAATATAGTTATTGCAAGGATTTGAACGTCATCTTATGATTGTGCGATTTGCTACGTACATACATACATATGTATACAAATGACAATCAATATTACTTTACGAGTATAACACAAATAGCAAGCATTGTGCAACTATTGACCCGTTATCGAGTTGATACATACAATTACACTGACGTTACTGCAAGCAATACTCAGTCTACTGGTAATCATAACAATTGAGACAAAGACAACAAAAAGCGAACAGAAGGCGGTGCAGTTCTATTCAGCAATCATGCAGTCATCGTCTGGTAGTTGGGCTATTGTAACAATTATGTGCTGTTCGAGTTAGAGTGTGTGCATGCAAAGTATAAAGATAGCAGCGCTTGTTTCTTATTTGAAGCATTAAGCATTGGGACCACTGAACATTCAATAATGCATCAGTTTCTTTTGTAGTTTCGTCTTATTATCAGATATCTGAATTATATAACAGCAACGAAAATTCTAGGCAAATGGTCTTGAACGTGAATATAAATAGAAAGAAAGCAAATATATGAAAATAATTTAAAAGGATAACAAGAATTATACAGAGGTCTGTATCTCAATATGTTTGGAATTTTTTATGGCCAACATTCAAGTGATGACTGCTACTCATGCTGTACCTTATAGTTATAGGAGAAAGGAAATACGGATAGTGTGAGCCAAATTTTATTTCTGAAAATTTTTTTGTTTTGTTTTTAATGAACACTTTTTTTCCAGAATTGCTTTGTAATAATCGGGGCACTAAGATTCGTCTCATTAAGTCATAACGTCCATAGAATTTACTAAAATCAGTGTTAAATTTACCACTCACTGAATTGTTTAAAAAAAAAGAACACTGCTACAACGAATTTTGTTGTGAATGGAGCTAGGCATATTAATAGGGTGGCCCGAAAATAAATACTAGTTTCATTGAGCAATTGACCACCAACGGATGTGCCCTTTGAGAAATTGACTTATAGTAGATGATTGACTTTAAATCTCGTTTATATAATTCAAAACCTCCCTGACTCTCAACTGTTAAGAGATTCATTCATATTAAATCTCCAAAGGGGTACAAACAGGCGGAAGAACTGCCACGGAAGGGATCGGAGATCTCTCAGGATGAGTACAAGAATACTTTTCTAAATTGAGAAAACTTGCATGAAGCAGCCAAATTTCAAAGCTGCTGTATCTAGCAGTGGGAGAACCAGAGAACTACTTAAGTTCGACTTGAAAAGGGTTCGCATTATAACAGTAATTCTAACGTGATACTGCACTATTGTCATTGACAACCCTAAAGCATACATTGATAAAATGCTGAATTTCGTAGAGGCCGCACTATCTGAATTACCTAAACGTGATCGTAGAGTATTTTGTAAAATTTAAGAAAATGCAAAAATAGGTCCTTAAGGATAATGGCCAATTTGGTTTGTATCTATATTTTGATATGATAAACGTCCTTTGACAAATGACCCAGTAGCACTATTTATAATTTTTAACATTTAAAAGGTTTGGTTGTATTCATTACCTTTTACGCTTAATCTGTTAGTGAATATGCAATTTAAGACACAATTCAATTCAAATTAATTTCGTTCATTCATTTTAAATTATTTCGTATAATTGTCGTCTATAAAATTGTCGCTTATACTGCAACTGACCATCAACATCTTACCTTGTGACAGTTTTCCTTGCCTTTATCCAGCCATTTGCACAGTGCTTCTCTTCAATATCTCTTTGCATAGCATTTCATTTGCAGAAGTTGTAAAATGACCACCAAATAAATTATGCAAATTATCATTCGTTTTATATGGTGCCGTATGTCATTTGGATATATGTTCTGTGGATATGCAGGCATACATATATATATACATTCGTCCTTTGGCAGAGAAGCGGCTATTTTTGTTAATTAATGAGTTTCTTGATACAATTTGAATCTGTGTAATCATACGATTACTTATTCAAATGCATTCACACAGACAGTGTTTTTTTTGAATGCTTATATATATATTATATAAGCTTTAAATGCATATATGCCATAATACACACACTCATTTTGGTATTTAAGTAATTGTGCTTTTATTTAAAACTTTGTGTGGAATATATTTAAGAAGCGGAGACAACAAAACCGCCAGTAAAGACGGGGCAACCTGCCAAATGGGGGGCTTATGCAAATGAATGGCGACTTAATTGAAAGGAAGATTTCAACTAAAGAAGTACAATTTTCAGATGTTTATTATTTACAATATAAGTAGAAGAAAAACAAAGGGAAGAAGAAGATTATTATTGGAATGTTTCTTTAAATTAAATTATTTATTAAGAGCAGGAGACATGGAAGATTACAACTGGTGCTGGTATCTTATTCGAATCGATAATTTACCTAAAATTGTAAAGAAATATTTTCATTAAGCGCTTTCGTAATTTAAATTTAAATAAAGTGTGCGCGCGTTATCTTCTAAATTTTCTGTTCACTTGATGCCATTATTTGTCGGGGATACATACGTACATCATTGGTCATTATAGCCATTCAGTTAGGATTATGGCCTAGCTTCTCACACCACTTATGTTGTGTCGATTATATACATTAGTGGCGGGACCTACAGTTTTCAATCAATTCCGAGTGACAAATTTTTGAGAAACTTTTCGTGGAAATTTTATTTACTCCAGAGTTTTTTTTTAAGAAATCTGCGGATAGGAAATATGTTTCATTAATCAAGTTGAATTTGGCGTGGGCTATGTTGGTCGAACTGCAATGATATGTGGATTGTTCGCATACAACTGCATATTAAAAATATCCCTCAAAAAAACTGCAATTATGCCGTGGAGAATATGAAAAGTGGCGTGAGTTGTGTAACACCCAGCGCCAATCTGTGTGAACCAGATGTCGTGTATGTCCAAATGACCAAATTCAGGCCAAAGGAAGTTGGTAATTATCCTCCAATATTGAAACCAATTGTTGAAACCACTTGTGTTTGGCGTCCACATTGCCGAATGCAGGCCAAAGGAATCATTGACATGACGTGGTCTTCCGAACTTCCGAACGGGTGAGGACAGCCAAATTGTTATTTTTTTAAATTACCATGGAAGAATATAGCATACAACAACAAGTGCAAATAACAGAATGTTTTTATTGAAATGGGTGCTGGCAACTGATCCTAATTTTCATTCAAAAATCATCTTCCGCGATGAGGGCCATTTCTAGATTAATGGATACGTGAACCATCAAAATTATAAAACTTGGGACGATGTCAACTCACGTGAGATTCAAAAGCGTTCAATTAATGTTTGGTATGGATTTTTGACAGGCGCTGTCTTCGGTCCACATTTCTTTAAGATCGACAACGATGATTTCCAACTTCGTTTGGCCTGAATTACGTGAGCTAGTCAACAACGATATGTGGTTTCAATTCGACGATGCTACGTGTCACAGAGCTCATGCCAGGTTAGATATTATGCACGAGAGGTTTGACAGTATTGCCATCTCATGTGGAGGTTATGTGAACTGGGCACCGAGATCGTTGGGTTTATTCTTGTTTAGCTTTTTCTTTAGGGTTTTTTAAGTTGCAGGTGTATCCAGGCATGCTTCAAATTAATTACAAATATAACACATGCCATTAATCAAATCGGCCTGATTTATGAGTATTGGAAAATTAAACATTTCGGATGTGCGCCAAGCAGATAAGACAAGGCGAACTTATTACTGATGTTATACTCTACACATAATGACATCAATAGGTCTTTCAAACGCAAAAAACATGTCAGTGATATTTCACACACACACTGTGTTTTTGCCTCCAAGTTTTTTAAACTATAACCTATGATTATGCATATTGAACACAAAAATCACTTTCATAATTCTTGTGACGAGAAAACATTAAGATTAAAGAAATATTTTGTTTGTCTTCCACTTGAACGCTTTAATTTGATTTATCTGATCTTTCGTAATGATTCTGTAAAGAAATGACAGTTTCCTTGCAATCTTATTAAACCTTTGCTTTTTTGGTTCCTGAGTTAATTTTAAAACTCAAAGTTCACTGAATTTTTTTATTTGAAATTATTTCGGGCGTTAGAAATCCTTTAAAGTTCATATTATATTTTTTTTTTTTTTAGAAAATTATCTTGGCTGTTGGCCAAATTGACGATCACAACAAAATTTTTGATATATTAGTTGAAATTTTCAGTAGGTTTTTACACGAAGACAAAAACGATGTGGAAAAGGATTGGAATTCCTAACATAGTTATGGTAAAAAAAATTAGCGTTATCTTAACTGAAAGTTAACAAAACCTTAGACGTAGTAGTATCTTTTAATGATATTTTTACTTTCCATTTTTCGTTTAAGAATGATTCCACAGAGATAATCGTTAGCATAATAAGCCATAGACCACTAAGCACTAGGATCCACTTGAGAACAATTATAAGTTCTTATGAATACTTACAGTCTGGGAAAGGTAGACTTAACTATCCAAGTAATCCGAGGATATATTAATTATCCGAAAGTCCAATAAGCATCACCCATAAAGCCTTTTTATATATAGTCCATACGTCTAATTAGTTTCTATACCTATATTCTATATATATATATATATATATAGAATACATATATAAAATACATATATATAGAACACATTCTACTGCCTTTAAATGAAATCTTCCTGGGAAACGTGATTGTAGCATTTCCACAACGAATACGACTAATTATATATTATACAGAGGTAGTCATAAGTATTTACACAAAAGAACATTTTTAGATTTTTCTTAAAAAAGGTCTCAGTACTTTTTTCTGGAAGTAAATTTTGGAAAAAATTTTTTACTATTGCCTAGCCTGGAATAAGCAGAAGCAAATAAAATAAAATTGGAAAATATAACGGTTCTTAGTACTAAATAAAATACAAATAACCATATGCTTATAAGTTGTCAAAATTATTTACACACATTTTATTGTTTTCAAAAGTATTTACACAAGACTTAAGTCCGGTCGAAATCTTTATTTTAATTATTTTTTTTTTATTTTTACATAGTTTATTAATAAACTTAACTAGTACTTTGTAATTACGCCTTTTAAAACAATGACCGCCTGTAATCTCTCTGAAATTGAGTTAATTAAGTTTTGGGCAAATTCGGGAGTCAATTTAGACCAAATCTCACTAATTTCTTGTATAGCCTCTTCGCGTTTTCGACTTTTATCTATAGTTCTATGATATTTTATGAAAGCCAAAACATTTTCAATAACGTTTGGGTCAGGGCTCTGAGAAGGATATGGAAGAACAGCCTGATCTACGTTTTCTAAGAATATGGTAGGTAACCAACCCTTGTGGCAAGGGGCATTGTCGTGCTGTAAAATCCATTCACTGGTTGGAAATAGGTTGTTTGCGGACTCAAAGGCATGGTTGTTTATAATTTCGAGATAACCAGACTGCTTTAAAGTCCCGTCTATCGGTACCAAATTGCCAAAAACGTAATATGATAGACATCCCCAAAACAACACCGTGCCGCCACCAAATCTGTTAAGCGTTTATACAGCCTTTTTTTTTGTTTCATGGTAGATGCATAAAGCGCTTACAGAACGAGCACTGGAATTGAAATGCAGCCTCATCCGTCCACAATACACTGTGATAAAACTCTATAGGCTTCTTAATATACTCCAAAGCTAATGCGAGACGGTTTTGGCAATTTGGTACCGATAGACGGGACTTTAAAGCAGTCTGGTTATCTCGAAATTATAAACAACCATGCCTTTGAGTCCGCAAACAACCTATTTCCAACCAGTGAATGGATTTTACAGCACGACAATGCCCCTTGCCACAAGGGTTGGTTACCTACCATATTCTTAGAAAACGTAGATCAGGCTGTTCTTCCATATCCTTCTCAGAGCCCTGACCCAAACGTTATTGAAAATGTTTTGGCTTTCATAAAATATCATAGAACTATAGATAAAAGTCGAAAACGCGAAGAGGCTATACAAGAAATTAGTGAAATTTGGTCTAAATTGACTCCCGAATTTGCCCAAAACTTAATTAACTCAATTTCAGAGAGATTACAGGCGGTCATTGTTTTAAAAGGCGTAATTACAAAGTACTAGTTAAGTTTATTAATAAACTATGTAAAAATAAAAAAAAAATAATTAAAATAAAGATTTCGACCGGACTTAAGTCTTGTGTAAATACTTTTGAAAACAATAAAATGTGTGTAAATAATTTTGACAACTTATAAGCATATGGTTATTTGTATTTTATTTAGTACTAAGAACCGTTATATTTTCCAATTTTATTTTATTTGCTTCTGCATATTCCAGGCTAGGCAATAGTAAACATTTTTTTCCAAAATTTACTTCCAGTAAAAAGTACTGAGAACTTTTTTAAGAAAAATGTAAAAATGTTCTTTTGTGCAAATACTTATGACTACCTCTGTATATATAAAAACCTGCACGGTGATCATTCTGAATTGTGTCCACAAAAATATCAAAGAAATATTGCTGTTGATTTGGGAGTGATTCGGTTCTTATATTGAAATTTAATGAAGATAATGACAAATTACTCTGGATCTGTTGGAATACTGATAGCGCCAGGAACGCTTCCTGTAGCTAGACAGGAAGAATGTAGCTGTTCACCAAAGACTGGTTACACAAGTGGAGGCGTATATGAGAACTGAATCAGTGCATTTGGATTTATTCGCCACATTGCGAATAGTCCTCTCGGTAGCACCATTTTGGCGATTGTGAAATGGACAAAAGGGGCGTAATGCTGGCGGAAAGTTGCAGTCATTTTGATAGAACTTTTTTTTATTTATTTTTGTTTGTACGTGTTGTTGAGTGCTTAATTCATGTATGGTGATTTGTCAAAGCAGACTGAATAAATGTCAACTAATTCGACAGATGCAACTTCCACAATATGGCCGTTAGCAACTATCACAATTTGGAAATCTTTGTTCGAAGACTAGATATATTGTAGTATTTTACAACAAAATGTTCTCAAGTAGACCATTTCCTTTCAACATTTTTCTTCTTTTTCTATTTCTTTTTTTAATTTTTTCAATTCTATTCCAATGTTTAAAAAATATTTATTGGTGGTATTTATGAATAATGTTCGCTAATAATTTTTGGAAGTTTCTTTTCTTTTTTTCGGTTCTAAGATAAGGTTATTTATGATAAACATAATTTAATACAAACGTTTTTCTACTCAGATGTTATTTATTTTCACTTTTTTCCGTCGTTTTTGACACAAAAGAGATAAATGCTGTATACAAAGAGGGAATAATAAGATGACCGCAGAAAGAAAAAGATGGTTACAGGATATTAGACACAATATATAAAGACTATGAGGAAGAAAAAGATAGTTCGACCCGCTATCATATTTCATGTTGAACTTTTAAAAAGTTACTGTTGAATATAAAAAGGGAAAGGAAAGTAATGCCATTGGAAACTTGAAAGAAAAGTCTTTTTCTTGTGTAAAAACTTCAATTAAATGAACTTGCTTTTTAAAATAAAATTTTCGGTGGTAAATGGTTTTTGGTCCTTTTGTACAAGGCCTAGTTAGATTCCTTTAAATACCACATTTTGTTTGAATCCACTATAAAAATTTCTATCAGAACATTAACAATGTTTGCGTAATTAATGTAAAAACGTTGAAAACGTTACATTAAACTTATTCAGTACAACTCGAATTAAGGTTCAACTGAAGCCATTAGATTTCGCATATTTTTAGGTAAAAGTATTTACATTTCTTGTATCCATTACCAACCAATTTAAACAAAGTCGAAGATTTATTAGCTAAGTTAGTTGGCTTTCCGAGAAACTTGACTTCCTTCATCAATATAAAATTAAACTCTTAACCGATTTGTGTAGAATTCAGTAAATGAGTTAATTTAGATTTGAAAAAGTTTTTAAGTTCAGTTTGTATCTCTAAGTCGCCGTAGTTCAGAAGTAGTAGGTCGTGCCGCAGTCTAGTAAGCAGAGTGTAGTCTTATTAGAGGCCATGGTTGAAACCCGAGATCAGACAATACGAAATTTGAAGAAATATAACTTCGTCGACTGCCTCTCAGCGGATTTCTGGCAAAAACTCTGAGAGTAAATAAAATTGATATGAAAAAGCTTCAAAACAAAAATCTGTCGCTTGGAATCGACTTAAAACTTTAGGTCCCGCTACTCATGTATAAAATTAACACACACAACATAGGTGGTGTGAGAAACTAGGTCGTATTCCTGACTGAAGGTAATGATCAATTGTTAAACTCTCGGCATTTGACAATTGAGAACTACATCTGATCTCGTTTAGTCATCTGTTTTATCAAATCGCCATGAACCATTAACAACAATGTACATATATTCCTTGAATGTGTAACTGACCCTAATTGAAATGAATGAAACATCATCTTCAGCAACGAAATAGCAAGATCTGTCGAAAACACATAAGCTGTAAGCTACAGGCTTATGCGAAGAAGCCACAAACCACCGCGGTTCTCAAAGCCGACGGACTAATGGCATCGATCAATTTCAGTCTTATTTATGCGCCAGGGTCTTGAAAAATTGGATATTTCGCAAGTGCTCCACCCAGAAAATCCGTGACAGGCATTTGAAAGATATTATATTCCACTCATAATGGTTGCAAAAATCTCTCAAATGCCTTAGAAATTTCAATTAAATCTCACAACCTGGTCCATGGAGTTGGTATAAATGTTTGAAGGATTAAACTGGCTGTAAATTTTATTCAGGAAAGAGTAAGTATTTTATCCAAGTACTTTTATCCAATTATTTATTTATAACTTCTGTTTTCTGAACTGTGGTTTTGTTTATTTTTTTGGTTTTTATTTACAATAATTGATTTCAATACATTTATAAATTTTACAACATCAACAATAGTAGTTACAAAGTGTAGACATTGTAAGTGCTTTTGTATACAATTCGTTCATAAAATTTAATGCTTTTCATAAATAATTTATACATTGTTTGTTTAAGTATTTGTGTTACATTTACAGAGTTTGAGACATACATTCATATGAATGCAATTGCAATTTTGTTTTCTCGATTTAATACAATTTTAAAATTAATTTTAACAATATTGTACGAATATAATATGAACAACAAAAATATGCTATGACTACGACAGATGCTATGTATATAAATACTATACATAAAGACATTCATATTTAACACAACATTTATTTATGGAATATTATGTAGAGAGATAAGAACATTACACATGTAGACATGGCTATAATTTGTTATTGGGTGAGTTTATATATGAACTTGTAAAAATTGTATAAAATAATCGTACATAATATGTAAAAACAAACACATTCTGCTATACTAGTAGGTAGTGTGTTATCCTATTAGACGTGAGACCACTGTGCCAACCATATGCCAGACAATTCCAAAAAAACGAAATATAAAAATATTGTTAATTCTTTAGCTTTTAAAAACGTTTAAAATATGAGCTCGTAGTTTGCAAATAGAATAAAAATAAATTTGTGTTTAGTTTTAATTAAAATTCTTTATTGTTCGCACGATTTTGTATGGCACTGTTCACAACTTGATGTAACAACAACAATTGCTTTGCTTGTTTTACTTTTACTTACTCGTTGCCTGCTTTGCCTTGCCTTTTATGTGGCAACGTAAACAATCTGATTAATGTTCTTGAAGTCGTATGTTCGTGGCTTCGCCTTCTCGAGATCTATGTATATAAATGTAAACATCATTGTTTCATTATTGTTGTTTGTGTATTTTTGTTTACATATATTCTTGCAGTGTTTTTCTGCATTTTTGTTTATTCGGTTATTCCTTTTTTAAACTGGTGTTGTTGATATATTTATGTTTATTTGCTTATTATGTAACAAGTTCATTGTTTTTGTTGCTTTTGTTTATAATTTTAATGTTAAACAATATAAAAGCAAAACACCATTTTCGTAAAAATATATTTCTTCAACGAATTCCTCAGCAGATTTCTGGCAAAATCTTTAAGAGTAAACAAGGATCTGTTGTTCGTAGTCGATTTTAAACTGTAGGTCCCAGCTCTCATGTAAAAATTATCACATATAAGTCGTATGAAAAGCTAGGTGGTAATCCTGATTAAAGGGTTGCAATGACCAATTAGATATGTATGTAAAGGTAATGATAAAATACGATATGTATTTTGGAATGCATGTATTTCAAATAAAATTAGAAACTGCTACTCAAATCAACTCATAAGATTTCCCTTATTTCTTCCATAAATAAAAAATAAATATGGGGCAGTTACAGTGAGCGACATAAGAAACTGTATACTAAGAATAAAATTCTAACAATCACCAAAATCAAGTTTAAATTTTTCAATAAAACAATTTTAAAATAAAAATAACGGTAATTTATTAATGTATTTTTTAATGTACAGTTTCTTTTGATGTTCACTGTATGTATGTATTTAAAAGTAATTAGAAAAATGTACGATACGTATTTCAGAATACATGTCCGTTAAATAAGTGAATGGAGCTTGCGTAACTTTTTCAAATTGTTTCAAATAATTCAGAAACTGCTGCTCAAATCAGTGCATAGGATTTCTTTTAGTGTACGACTAAACACTTAGCTTGTCCTTCATAAATGGAACAACAAATATAGGACAATTATATTGTGTTGTCCAAGTGTTTCTAAGTTGAAACTACATCTGTCTCAAATAAAAAAATTATCTTCTTATGATAAGTGTTCTATTCGGGCAACTCGCCGCGCGCTAGGCAAATTTTACGATAGAGAAAGCCGTTCTACGGAGGGGACTATTCGCAATGTTTTGGAAAAATTCGAGTCCGCTGGTTCAGTAAGCGATCAACCACACGCGTTGGTTTCCGAAAACATGCCCGTAAGAGAGTGCAGGAGAATTATAGACAGTCTACACTGCATCGGTCACAAAAACTCGATTTTCGCAGACCACAACTTGAGGAATTTTGATCTGTGACTTGAGCCTGCTCACGTACAAAAACCCAAGAACTGAAAGTAAAAGACTAAAGGCAACAAAGTGCTGAGTGGAAAAACAACTTTCAAAGTTGACACCCATTTCTGAATGAATGGTTACGTATTAACATAATTGTCCATTACAACTCCTGAGTCAGGATTACGACCTAGCTTCTCACACAATTTATTTGTGTGTGTTAATTTTATCTATAAGTGTTTGGAATGGTTGCACAGACAAACAAAATTGTCCATTTTGAGACGTTACCAAATGCATTTGAAATTCAAAAGCATTCAATGCATTTCGAAATAGTCACTTTTGGTCTAGATTTTAGACTGTCGGCGATATCGTTTCATATTCCTTTCAGAATGATGAAGTTCGGGCGAGTAATATAGATCGATGATTTACAATAGACATTTGGGATGAGCCACATTCCATATTCTGTAAGAGCGATTTGAGGGCATGATCATCTAACGTTGAAGTAATGTGAAATGGCCACGAAGGTCATACGATCTGTCTCTGCTACGCTTTCTCTTGAAGGGGATTTACTAAATTGCTGGTGTATTCTAATAAGCCGCAAACTTCAGCGTCTTGAAAGCCAGCGTAACTCATGTCAGTGCTTGAATTCAGCCTGTCAGTTACAGAAAATTTAAGATTTCAGATGCGCTTGACCAATAGAAGCCATGGAGTATATTTGAGTGATAGTCAATAGATCTTTCAAAATAATACCAAATTTCGATGATATCCCATAAACACTTTGTTTCATTTAAATTTAAAAATAGAAGGTGCTTAATAAAGGACCCGATATAATATGTAAACATACTGCACCTCATATTACTTTTATGTTAAACATTATTTCGCTATTTTTTTCTCGAATATGTTCTGTTCGTTTTAATATTTATTGAAGAACATTAAACGTTTAAATAATTTTTATGTACATAAATATTTATGCCAGCATGCTCAGTACGAATGCATGCAGTTTATATGATTCACGATATTTATTGAAACAGTAAATGGTACAGACTATCAGTAGAAATATGCAACGAAAAATTAAAAAAATAATTCTCCACAAACAATTGGTTTTAGTTGTGGCAGCTTAAATTTGATATTCTCACTGCCATTTATGGATAATGAGTGCCATAAACGAATTTTTTTTTTATTTTTCTTGTCTTTATTTTCATTTTAATTCAGTTAATTGGAAATAATTTTGACAGTGTCAGTATTGTTTTAAACTCCCGTAAACAAATGTAATCTGGTGTAATGGCTGTAGCAAACGGTGTGGCAACGATTGGCTGCTATACCAGTATACAATATTTGGTATTGAATTTTTTGGTTAGTCAATCTTATTTGATAAAAAAAAATAAAAACTTTAAATGCCAGTCTTTATATAGAAAACAATAGATATGTATATATGTGTCTGGCTATGACCCACCATTATCATATTTTATATAAAATAAACACTGTTCTACCACAAGTGTTATTAAAATACATTAGGCCTACAGTGACGAATGTAATGAAAAAATTTATAAAAGTTAGTTTAGAAGCGAATATCAAGGATAAAACAAATTTTGGGGTCGCGATATCAAACTCATAAAATTTTGTTCGTATAGCAAAGGATTAGGTTGTCTTATATCTTTCATAGATTTTCGAAGATTGGATTCCCCATTTAATTTCATAAATCATAGAGGATTTAAGATCTGTTCAACTAAAATACATTAACTATATAACTAATCTAACGACAGATTTTTGAGAAACTTTTCATGACAGTTTCATTTACTCACAGAGTGTTTGCCAGACCAGAACTCTGCTGAGAGGAACTTGCCGTAAAAATAATTTTTTAAATTTTCGTTTTGATGTCTGTCTTGGGGTTTGAACCCGGACTTACGTCTAATAAGCCATCACACTACCAACTAGACTACGACGTCTTCGACATCGGCAGCAATAAGAATGGTAAATAATTGTAATACATAACATAATTTCGTTTTGTTGCAGATGTCTTACCTTGGGTTTGACCCATGGTCTCACGTCTAATAAGCCAACACATTACCTTGTTGACTACAGCAACTTCAGTATAAATAATTGTAATGGTGGTAGCTTATTGGAAATTTAAGCTAAAGATGGATTCTCACTTCATTTATGATGACACCTCAGAACGACATCTATACGCTCCAGCTGTTGCTGAATCAGGAAATGTGAAATTTGTTTGTAAATTGTGGCACCAGCGGTAGTCAAAGGAGTAAGAGTCAGGGTTTTCCATTTGGCCATCATCTAATTCATATAGCACTCAGTTTCCAGACTTTTGGAGTTTACCTATAGCTTTTGAACTGTCAGAAATTGTTTGTTGCCATACATTTAACATTATCTGACATTTGTTTCAGTTCGTTTTTCATCTTCTTCCAATATTATTTGCAGTTCGCCGTCTTCATAGTTCGTTGATGGTCTTCAACGTTCGACATTTCTAACATCAAAATTGTCGATAACATGTTCAGCATGTTGCTTCTGATAGAGCGTGATCACCATATGCCTCGACAACCATTCGAAGCGACCCATCATTCCTTTTTTGCAAATGAAAACAATAAATTAATACATACATACATACATGATTGGCCATTACAACCCTTCAGTCAGGATTACGGCCTAGTTTCTCACCACTCATGTTGTGTGTGTTAATTTTATACATGAGTGGCGGGGCCTACTGTTTAAAGCCGTCTCTGAAAGACAGGTTTTTGGAAACTTTTACATGGCAATTTTATTTACTCTCAGAGTTTTTGCCAGAAATCTGCTGAGAGAAAGTCGCCGAAGAAATACTTTTTGTATTCTTGTTTTGATGTCTGGCCTGAGGTTCGAACCCTGGCTTTACATCTAATAAGCCAACACACTACCTACTAGACTACGGCGACTTCTACGACAATAAATTAATACTTTCCGCAAATCAATATTTTCGGGTACAAAATTCGCCATCTTTCACAGCTAGAATGAGTGAAAGGAATGATTTGGTTACTAGACCCTCTTTTAAAAAAGAGAGACTGTTCTGGGATATATAGGACATGTAGTGGAGCAGAAGCAGGGCGTTTGGTACCAGAGTATTCGTGCGCTGCTTCCAAATTTATGCCAGATTTGTCAAATTCAACTTAAACAGGAAGAATATTCCAAAAAGGAGTTTAGCATAGAAATATCAACAATGAGCAGTCAATATTTTAGAGGGGTTCTTCTACGCCACTGATGAAGCCAGAACCTTTCAGTGTATTGATAGAGTATAACCGGTGTAACGAAAGATGAATAGAGTCAGACTTCGTCTGAGGTTAAAAATGTTTGATTGGGTAATTAGTGAGTTATGCTTTAGACCATACCTGTTAAGTAATGATTAGTAATCGTAATGATTAGTAATTTGATTACTTTTTTTTGAATGGTGAAATAATGATTACAATTACGATTATTTTTGGTTAAAATAGTTAATAATTGATTACGATTACAAAATAATCAAAAAATAATCAGGATTACTGGCGATTAGTCTAATAATCAAAAAGATTCAAAAGTAATCCAAAAGTAATCAATTTATTTTCAATTTGAATTCTTTTTGAACTTTGAATTCTTTTTGAACATTTGAAAAGAATCAAAAAGAATTATTGAAAACAATTTGATTACTTTTGGATTACTTTTGAATATTTGAAAATAATCAAAAAGAATTGTTTAAAACAATTTGATTATTTTTTAGACTACTTTTGATTCTTTTTGATTATTAGCCTAATCGCCAGTAATCCTGATTATTTTTTGATTCTTGGGTAATCGTAATCAATTAGTAATTCGAAAAAATTGTTCATAGAATTATATAATCATTAAGATTCTTTTTAAAAAGTAATGTAATTGATTACTAATCGTAATCGAAATTTAACAGGTATGCTTTAGACTATTCAGAAGAAAAACTTACTGAAGTTTGCCAAGGCAACAGTATTATAGGAGACATTACAGCGATATCCTACCATCTACTTATATATGTAGATTGAGAGCAGTACAATAAATCGTCTTGTCGCTGAAAAACAATTCATCAATTCTGTTGCATTCTGTTTTCTCTTATTTTTTTACGCAAATCAATCGATGGACAGAAAACATCGATGTATTTTGCGATTTATCGATATAACATCGATTCATATTTGCAATGCATTACATCGAAAACAAACACTGATGTTTTATTTTAAGGTCCATCAGTGTGAAGATTCAAAAAAAATTTTGCCTCATTAAAGCAAAATAACAAATGAATACTCTTTGCAAAACTATTATCATAAAAACGACATAAAATCAGAGAGAAAAGAATAGAAAAATTGTCTAGCAAATATTTTAAATGATAAATGCTATGAAACATGATAACTTAAGAAATATTTTCGGATATAACATATGTATACCCAAGTACCCATGATATTAAAAAAAATAATAAAAAAATGATAAAAAGAAAAGAATAATAATAATAAAAAGAAAATACTCTTGTAAATGGTGTTTTTTATAGAGGTATAGAACTTTAAGTTGCAATAAAACAACGATGGATTATTCGATTGACATGAATTTTATTTATCCGAAAGATAATCTTGTGGCATTACATTTTAAATATGATTTCTGGCATATGAACGCCACGGCTGGCGCGGATGTAGTCCAATCTGGACGTCCAATTTTCGATGACTTTTTCCAACATTTGTGGCCGTATATCGGCAATAATACGGCGAATGTTGTCTTCCAAATGGTCAATCGTTTGTGGTTTTACCGCATAGACCAATGACTTTACATAGCCCACAGAAAGTAGTCTAGCGGTGTTAAATCACAAGATCTTGGAGGCCAATTCAGAGGTCCAAAACGTGGAATTAGGCGGTCACCAAACGTGTCTTTCAATAAATCTATTGTGGCACGAGCTGTGTGACATGTTGCGCCGTCTTGTTGAAACCACATCTCCTGGACATCATGGTTATTCAATTCAGGAATGAAAAAGTTAGTAATCATGGCTCTATACTGATCACCATTGACTGTAACGTTCTGGCCACCATCGTTTTTGAAAAAGTACGGACCAATGATTCCACCAGCCCATAAAGCGCACCAAACAGTCAGTTTTTCTGGATGTAACGGTGTTTCCACATACACTTGAGGATTACATTCACTCCAAATGCGGCAGTTTTGTTTGTTGACGTAGCCATTCAACCAGAAGTGCGCTTCATCGCTAAACAAAATTCGCTTATGAAAATCGGGAACAACGGTAATCTCGTTTTGGGCCCATTCGACGAATCTACGTCTTACTTGATGATCGTTTGGCTTCAAATCTTGCACGAGTTGGATTTTGTAAGCACGCAAACCAAGATCCTTCCGCAAAATCTTCCATAATGTGGATGGACACAGATCCAATTCCTGTGCTCGATGGCGGATGGATTTATTCGGGTCTTTCTCAATGCTACGCTCTACATTAGCAATAGCTTCTTCTGTACGCACCGTACAGCGTCTCTGGGGATGCGAGTTATCAATAAGAGTAAACGTGGTGCGAAAACGTTCCATGGTTAATCGAATTAACTGCTCTGATGGACGATTTTGACGACGATAAAATGGACGTAGTGCGCGATACGTTTTCCGCACAGAACCATTATTTTCGAAATAAAATTGCACTATTTGCAAGCGTTGTTCAGGCGTGAGTCTATTCCCGATAAATTGTCAAACCAAACTGAGAATAAATCACTTGACAGCTGTTAAATCGGTCGCCATCTTGAAAAGTAATGCCAACTTAAAGCTCTATACCTCTTTTTTAAACTTTCAATATTTCATAAGGAAAAGAAAAAATATTCAGATAAGAAATTTAGAAATGCATGGAATTATTTCTCTATTTTCTATAAGGAACTAATAAAACTCTTTTAAAACTTTTTATACATACAGCACAATATGTAGTAGTGTAAGCAATAAAGCTATCTTCTAATGTACTTACCAAATATTTATGTATGCATTTCCTTCCAATTTATATACATTTACATTTGCAATATTACTTCGTAAATATTATTCGAAAATGCTTGTATATGTACTTACATACATATGTATTTTACATTTGTTAAATAAACTAATTTCAATTTAAATACGAAAAGAAAGAACTTGCTAGATGGATTTCATATAAGAACAGGCTATGCATAAAACTATCGAAACGTGTAGTTTATTAGATATGTCTTATTCTCTGTAACAATTAGTCACGACATCAGGCATCATACATACTGCTACGTTTTTACCCTTTTAAAAACGTTTAAAATATGAGTTCGTAGATTGCAAATAAAAATAAATAAAATTGTGTTTAGTTTTAGATAAATTCTTTATTGTTCGCACAATTCTGTGTGTGCTTTGTTGTTATTATTTTCTACACTCTTTTGCGTAAACACTAGCAATTGTTCTGCAGATCTTTATAACGGAGATCTTCAAAAAATTATTATTCTCTTCACACGCAACGCGTCTTCACACAAGACTGTGAAGACTGCCTGCTTTGCCTGTATTTTATATGCCAACGTAAACAGTCTGATGAATGATCTTGAAGTCGAATGTTCGTGATTTCGCCTTCTCGAGATCTCCATAAATGTAAACATCGTTGATTCATTGTTGTTTATGTATTTCCTTGTTACTGCATTTTTGTTTACTTGTTTATCCCCTTTTTTATACTGATGTTGATATTTTTGCTTACTTGTTTATCATGTAAACAAGTTCATTGTTTTTGTTTTTGTGGTTTTTGTTTATCATTTTAATGTTAAATGATGTAACACCATTTCCATTTTCGTAACAATACATACATAATCTGTCATTACAACCCTTCCGTCAGGGTAACGACACAGCTTCTGACGCCACTTATGTTGTGTGTGTTAAATTTTATTCACAAGTGGCGAGACCTGGAGTTTAATGTCGACTCCGAACCACAGATTATTGAGAAACTTTTCATGCTAGCTTTTACTTACTATCAGCTGAAGCAATATTTTTTCGTATTTCATTTTGTTGATTTAATTCGATTGATCAGACATCGAAGCTGGTGTTTGAACCGTGGTCTCACGTCCAGTTGGCCAAAACACTATCTTTTAGACTATGGCGACATCAATAACACAGTTAATGCCACAAAAATTTGAGTATTTTTTCTATTCGTATAAGAATATATATATATACATGCAGATATACAGGAGACATCTGATATCTTACTGGCTGCAGAGAATCTATTATGCTTGTCTTAAGTACTCGCATGTACCTGCTGTATGGAGAGAGGCGAAATTGAAAGACTGTCTATGACCACTGCGAATGACCTCAGACCTATTAGTCTAATCTAATTCGTCCTTAAAATAATGGATAGGATTCCGATTCATGAAATAAAATCTAATCACTTCCCCCGCTTTCTAGTAGCACTCAACTCGCCTACAATCGAAACAGATCCACCAACATAATACTAAGCTGCTTAATAGGGAATATTGAGAACGCTCTGGCATACAAATTTTATTTATTCAGTGGCAGCTTTCATTGACGCACTCCACATTTATCAATGTCACTTTCATAAAAAGCTGTTGCTGTTCATTAGAATCGATTATATTGTTGTCTATAACTTTCTGATGATCGAATTCCAAATTAAGACTTCTGGTGTATACACAGGAAGTTCGAATGTGAGTTCTATACCGAGGCCTCTAAGATGTATGACACAGTTGGCTGTGGTATATTTACTGATCACTGCAGTGTTTTTCAAACAGAATTTATGGCTATTTTGAAAGTGGCACAATGCTTGTTGTTTGGCTGGATTTTCCCTGAAAATCTATTGCCATTAAATTCATAAGGAACATAGTTTCAATGTCCATCACTGTCCATAAATTCCGAGGCTTTCTCAGGAATATTTCGGACCATTTAACTCTTATAAATGGATCTGGGGTCTGTTCCGATAAACTGGCACTGAATGGGTCATACAGATTACCTAACCAGGCCGGCGTATTTCAGGCGGAGATTTTTTATATTGAATATTGAAACCGGAGATCCACCTCCTTCGAATATGATTATATGTGTGGGGTCAAGCAGCAATCAAAGCGCTGAAATCCCCTCTCGTCAAATCAAAGAGTGTCATGAAATTCATCGACGCTCTACTCCGTATATGTCGACGCGATACCTGCCTCTACTGTATTCCGAGCCAAAGTAGCATAGTTTGGATTGAAGAGGAGGATAAACTGGCACGTGAGAGATCGAATTAGACGATAAAGGGGATATAAGCGCTCCTACAAGAATACTTTTTCAAATTGGAAAAAGCAGAATGGAATTCAATAAACCTGGTTGCCGACTTTCAAAACTGCTGTTTCCAGCAGTGGACAGCGGAAGAAACAGGGAACTACTTGATTACAGGATTTCTAATAGGACACTGAGCTATTGCCAATTCCGCTGAAAAGCTCGGTCTACCGCACCAGGATTACTGAACACAACAACACTTGTTATGCCTGTGCCCAGAACTTCAGAACAGGCGTCGTTGGTTGTTGGGTGGCAGAACGTTTGAAGATCTGTATATGGTGGCGAATGTGCCACTAAGGGAACTAGCCGCTTTCATTCGAAACTCGGGATGATTCAAACCCACCGCTAACGGGTCATGACAAGGGGACCATATGAGCCACCGAGTGAACTTGCCTGTGAATGGCAAGCTACCCGCTAACTTAACCTAACTCTAATATACGGCATATGGCGATATCGGTGGACAGAGAACTCGTGATATTAGAAACTCCGATACCTTCAGTTAAATTTGAAATTTTACGATGAAGATCGATCGCTCTGGCAGAAAGAGGGTACGTGCAATATTGTTACACTCTGCTGGACACGTATGGATAAGAGGAGGATCGATTCAGCTCTATCCTTAAATCGCCTTTTACCTAACCTAACCTAACCGCTTTACGGAGTTATAGACACACGAGGCTTAATTCAGGCCACTTAAACTGGATTTATTTTGGTTTTTTTACTACTATTGATCTGAATACATTGTGCAGATACTTTAGTTGCGTCTGAATAGATTAGATTCTTATAATAGTTTATGTAATCCATTATACCATCCATGCACACATTTTGTATTTGATAAGGATGAATACTCCTTTAACTTACTTTGAAGTATTTTAGATAAATTACTAATAATAGAAGCATACACTCTAATACAATTCCTTTAATGGTTCCTTTTTAGATGTACAAGTAAAGTTCTCAAATGATAGCTCCATACAAAGGAACACACAAACGCATTTGTTCACTTTCGTTTCTATGTAAGCACATGTAGAAAAATGTTCGGAAATTTTACAAGTAATTGCATATGGAATGTAGGAGTCCTATTTAAGTATATTTTTGTAAAACGGCTGCAATATTTTTGGGGTATTTCTAGAGAGTTAATCAGTCTGTAGCATTACATCGCGTTATACAAAGAATTAATACATTCAACGCCCATTTCAATCCAATAAAACGGCGTGTTTAGTTAAGTCCGAAAAAATTCGCTGGCCAAATTTGTCATTGGCGTTAATCTTTCTCTCAACTATTACTAACCTTTGCAAAATACACATTTTTCAAACCGCTTTCAAACAGAAACGTTCTAAGGGTGCAAATATTGCGTTAGTTGTAAGACGTTGCCAGCATCGAAGACAACGAGATTTTCAGGGAATATAGTCAAAAGCAACTTAGTGGAGCTCAGGACTTCATCCATGTTGTCCGAAGAAAACGTTTGCCTGTACAAAACTATATTTTGCTGAGTGTTTTATGCAGCACGATTTACTCTTTTGTAAAAATTTTTTCAGAAAATTAACGCGGCCTGATAACGCTATTAAAGTAAATCCAAATTTCATCCGATTTGTATACATATGTACATACATTACTGGTCATTGCGACCCTTCCATTAAGACTACGACCTAGCTTCTCACACCACTTATGTTTGTGTGTTAATTTATACATGAGTGGAGCGACCTACATCTTAAATTCGACTTTGAACTACAAATTTTTGAGAAACTTTTCATGGCAATTTTATTTATTCTCAGAGTTTTTTCCAGAAATTGATTTTTTGTTTTGTTTGAGATGTCTAACCTGTGGTTTGTACCGTGGCTTCACATCTAATAAGAAGACACTCTTCCTACTAGACTGCGATGACTTCATGATCTATATGAGCAATTAAATTCAATTTTGTATTAAAAATATAACAAATTGGCGGCTCTGCTTAAGTTTGGCCGGACAAAATGTAAAATTAAACTAAATTGAGCTGTTCGTATACAAAATTTTTTCTCTCTCTTTCTCTCTCTCTCAAGAAGACAGCTGACAAACACCATATAAAGAATCATGTCCTAACAAATATTTTGTCTGAACCACAGTCGTGAATCCAGCCTAACAATTCAATATGGTTTCTTGGTTTCCATGACGATTTCTTGTCCTAATTTGTCTGGAACCAAAATATTGAAGTATTCCTGGTAACAAGACTTAATCTTTATTTACATCTCGAGCGCATAATTTCCCTGCTATTAGCCACAACCAACTGCTATGAAAGACAATCCATTATTCTCATTGAAGAATAGTTTTCACTAGAAGTTGTCCAAAAGATGAACAGTTTCACCAACAAGCTTCATTACGTCTGTTGGATGGCATAGTTCCTAAAGTCAATGCAATACATTTCTTGTGTATTCAAATACATACTACATACATACATCAAATACTGTTTCCAGTGATCTAATGCAGGTAAATATAGATCTTCGAGCTACGAATGCCTAAGAGCACAACTGTTTCTAATTGTAATTTGTTATAAAAAATCGAACCGGTTTTGATCACTTCTGTTGTTTGCAATTTTATTCTGTTGTTTATTCTGAATTATTTTTAATGCAAAAATAAATTTTTAAACAATCATTATGTGTACATACACACATATTTACATATTGCACAAATCCACATATACCCATATAGCCTTAAGACGAAACAACAAATCATTTAAGAACTCTTGCTACTTTAAACAAATGCATACAACATACACTGAGTTAGGATGCCATCCTCCAACACTTTAAAGAAACGAACCAGAAAAGAGAGAAAAGAACAAAGCACCAAAGTAAAGCAAAAAAAAATGGAAACTTTTTCTGCGGTTAATACAGACAGAAACCAGAGAAAGTAAGTCAAAAATGTACATTTACATTCATATGTATGTATGGTAAGTGTGTTTATACTGTCTCCTCCCTTTAAAGTTTATTTCTTAAGAGAGCCAGTATGTGTGTGCCTGAGTTCGAGCATGAGGATATTTATTTTACAAATATTATGCCACTGAGACTAAACCACAAAACTAAAAGCCAACTTAAGAGTGTAAAAATTCTTCAAAATAATTTTTTGTTTTTCAAATCAATTGGTTTTTGCTCTTCTATATCTTTGTGATTTTCATAAAGTTTGTGCCAACAATTTATTTTTTTTTATTTTTTTATTTATTTATTTATTTATTTCAAGTCTATGGAAAATCCTTACAGACTATTACATTTTAAACTTCAATGCAAAATTATTATTATTATGATTTCAATACAAAAAAGTTAAAAATAAATTTAAAAAAAGAAAACAACATTGAAATTATTAATTAAATTAGTTTAATTGTAAAATTATAGCTTTTTTAATGGAATCCAAATTTTTGTTAAAATCTATATGAAGGTATTATATTATTAAAATCATTACAGATTCTACAAAATGGATCGAATTTCGTGTAGTTAGTTGTGTAATATTTTATATTTATTAAATTATAGTATCTTGTTGGACGAACAGGTACTCTTACGTACAGTTTTACTAGAAGAAATTGAGAGTTGATAACACCGTTAATCAGCTTCAGGAGAAAGACAGCATTTATCATTTTACGATGGTAATTTAAGATGGTAATTTAATGAGTGCTAGGCGATTTTCATAAGATGGTAACATTTCATTAGGATCCCATCCATTCCCTAAACCACGAAGACAAAATAATAAGAACTGTATTTGAACAGATTCGATTTTGTCAGAGTGTACAGCGTATTGAGGGTCCCATGTTACAGATCTATATTCAAGAATTGGGCGAACTAATGTGATAAACAATTGTTTGGTAACATAAGTGTCAGAAAACTCTTTAGCCCATCGTTTGATAAATCCCAGGGTACATGTAGCTTTGCTAACAGTTGATGTAATATGATTTCTGAAGTCAAATTTACAATCGAAAACTATCCCTAAATCGTTAAAGGTATTGACTAGTTCAAGAGCAGCACCATTCATTGTATAAAATCCATTGGTTGGAGATGATCTAGTGAAGCACATATATTTACATTTTTTAATATTCAGCTCCATTAAATTAGTACTACACCAAGAGGTTAAAAAAGTAAAAGTGCTCGGTCTTCAATGTCATTAAATGATAAAAATATTTTATCATCATCTGCATACATCAATGTGTTTGAATTTTTGATAACAGAAGAGAGATCATTTATAAAAAGAGTAAATAGGAGCGGCCCAAGATGACTACCCTGTGGTGCGGCTGACAGTACATCAATAAAGTTAGATTGCGTATTGTTGAATTGAATACACTGCTTTCTGTTTACTAAATACGATTTAATCCAATTTAATAGTGATGAACTCAAACTAAGTTGATTAAGCTTATGAACGAGTAAGTTATGATTTACTTTATCAAATGTCTTACTGAAATTGATATAAATGACGTAAGTTTGTTTGCCTACAATAAATCCATCATTTACCAAAGTTGTAAATTCAAGATGATTTGTGATTGTTGATCGAGACTTGCAGAATCCATGCTGGGATGCATATAAAACAGACGATGCTTGAAATAACAGTGTATCATGACAGTGTATCAAATAATTTCGGTAATTTGTGGAGTTTAGCAATTCCATTCATCATTTTATCTATTTAATCAGGTTTGTGTCCTTTCAACTTGGTTTTGAATAATTCCTATAAGTGCGAAGGTCTACCATCACCTATTACTGTCAATTCGCCAGCATAGCCAAATGTACGGTCTTCCAACAGAGATTTCCAAATAGTCGATAATGCCCATCATGCTAAAGCTACATTTATAAAATTAGTTGTCATTTATTCAGCCTGCTTTACCAGATCACGATGAACGATGAATGACATGTGTTCGCTGAATGGGCTCTGTTGGCAAGAGACCCTTATTCTGATAAAAAAAAAAAACATCGTCAGGGATGAGGCCGATTTCGGGATAATTTAGAATAACTCGAATTCACTTGAAATCCAAGTGCGTCCAGTGCTTTTCGAAACAGTTATTGGTATGAATTTGGGCTAGTCGCGTCAGCGGTTCATATTTCTTCGTTCACGAAGTTATTCAATTATCACCTCCACGTGAAATGATCCAGGGCATGACCAGAGAAAATTACTGTGGCACTTATCACCGTTCTATAGAAACCACATATCGTCTGTGTCTAGGTCATGCAAATAAGGTCAAAAGAAATTGCTTATCAGCGACCTATAATGCTCGCCGTTAACAGTGATGATCTGCTCAATGTCGTTCTTAAGGGAATATAAACCGATAATGCGCGCCAGCCGAAAATTCACACCAAACAGTGAATTTCTCGGAATGCATTGGAAGCTCTTGGATATGATGTGGATTAGTATCAAATTTGTTTACTCACATACCCATCGATGATTTTTCGATGAAAATTATTGGCAGTTACCAACTGCTCCGGAGTCCATTCAGCGAAAGTAAGTTTTTTCTATGGTCGTCTACCTTCAGTTCTTGGATGGCATTTTGGACAGGTTTAAGCCCAAAGTCAAGTCGCAAAATTCATCAAGTTGCAGTATGTGAAGACCCAAGTTTTTGTGTGAATTGTGAAATCGATTACGTCGGATTCTTCTGCGCACCCTTACGAACAGAAGCGATGTTTTCGGCAGATCTTTCTTTTCGTCTTTTCGGATACTATTATGTACATTCGTTTTTACTAAAGTCCGCCGTCTAAATCTGTATCATTAGCTTCGTTACAAACACATTTAGAATAATCGGAATTATGATGATTGATAGTCGCTTGTAGACATCTATTTATTCAATAGAAAAAAGTCTATATCTTCACCTATAATATTATGCGAACTTTTCAGACCTTGAACCAGAAGAAGTGTTTCCCTTTCCGGGGCTTGCCGCTACTGCAGTGAGATAGAAGTATCTTATTAAGCCTAGTAATGTTATATCGACCATATTGGCGAGGCGAAATTAAAGATACAAGTTTTTAAAAGGGAAGTCGCCGTAGTCTCGTAGCTAGTGTGTTGGCTTATTAGACGTAAGGCCACGGTTCAAACCCCAGGTCAGACATCAATATGAATATGAAAAAATATGAAATATGAAAAAATATTGCTTCGGTGAGTTTCTCTCAGCAGATTTCTGGCAAAAACTTTGAGAGTAAATAAAATTGCCATGCAAAGTTTCTTAAAAATCTGTCATTCGGAATCGACTTCCCGCCACTCATGTATGAAATTAACGTATTACGTAATCTTTACTGATGGCTTGTAATGACCGATTATGTATGTTATGTTATGTAGTTCTTAAAAGCTAAAGTACATCTCATACCTTTACATCGAAAATCATAGGCACTGCGTTTGTTATTTTCGCTTTCTATTGGAAAGTATCAGAACTATAGCTTTCTCTTTTCTTCTAAAAAAAAAGGATTTCCATTATTGGCAAGGGGCAACTTTTTATGCTCAATCGCATCATGTAATTATTTTAAATCACGAAAAATAATCAGCAACAACATAACGCAAGATCTCCAGGATGTAATTTTCTTATCATTTATTTAAACCGTCAATTAATGAAGATGTTAAACACCACCTGGGATATTCTACAAGTGAATGTAACAAGTGCCATCAATGGAAAAGCCGATAATAATTAAGAAAAAAAAACAACAACTCTGAATTAAATTTAAACGAAAACAGCGAAGACTTTAAATCAATTTAGATGTTAATGCACAAAAAGTGAGGAAGAACTTAAAAAAAAATTTTGTATGTCGAGCGGTCACATGCACCATGGTAAATTAAACGGCATACATCGTACCAAAACACTTAAAATAAAACAAAAACTACACCAGCTCAACAGAATACTGATATAAAAAACTATATCAGCAACAATTGTATTGTCAAAATGAGACAACAGCAACAGCGTATACTCCTGGAAGATGAACAAAATTGGTGGAAAATGTGGCAACAGGAACAAAGCGTAACTGCTTTTGACTTATGTATGATGCTTGCTTCCTTGGTTGTTGCAAAAAACCTACAATACTTTTTTGATTGGTTTTATGTTTTAGGCATTTGGCCACAAACCAATGCACCAAAAATAAAATCACAATCAACAGGAATTGGCAAAGGAATTCAATAAAAAAATTTCGTCAAAATGTTTAAATGTTTTAACATACATACATACAAAATTGGCCATTACAACCCTTCAGTCAGGATTACGACCTGATATAAATTAAATTTATTTGTAATAAAATTTATTAAGTTTTTTAACAAATTAAAATCAAAAACAATTCTTATTTTTTATTTTTTATTTAAATACACAAAATTGAACTGCCTGGTTCGGCTGCGAAATATATAATAATTTTAATTGTCTGTTTTTTTATTGAAAACCTATTTTTTCAAACTCGATCAAGTATTTAAGTTTTATCATGTTTATGTCTTACAGTCCGCTTACTAACGGGTGATTTTTTAGCTATTCTTTTTTTGGCAACACTGGTTTAAACAGCTCACGCACGTTTCGTGTTTTGTTTGACTGTCAAACATCTTCAGTTTGGTCTATAATTCAACCATGAATCGTCTTACAAACGAACAACGCTTGCAAATCATTGAATTTTATTACCAAAATGCGTGCTCTGTTAAGAAAGTTCACCGCGCGCTTCTTCCATTTTATGGTCAGTTTAATCGACCCACTGTAGCGCCTATTCGGGCTATTGTGACTAAATTTCGCACGAAATTTACATTGTTGGACATTAAACCATCAACACGCTTACGTAGAGTGCGAACTGAAGAAAATATCGCAGCTGTATCGATTTTGGATTGAAGATCAGCCAAAAGCATTGCAAAAGTTACCAATGCATCCAGAAAAAGTCACAGTTTGGTGCGGTTTATGGGCTGGTGGCATCATTGGACCGTACTTCTTCAAAGATACTGCGAATCGTAACGTAACTGTGAATGGTGAGCGCTACCGTGAGATGATATCAAACTTTTTTTGCCCAAAATACAAGAGCTTGACTTGCATGACATGTCGTTTTAACAAGACGGTGCCACATGCCACACAGCACGCGTAACAATGGACTTATTGAGAGGCGAGTTCGGAAAACATTTTATTTCAAGTTCGGGACCGGTCAATTGGTGGCCTAGATCGTGCGATTTAACGCCTTTAGACTCTTTTTTGTGGGGCTACGTTAAAGCTCATGTCTATACAGACAAACCCGCTTCAATTGACGCATTGGAAGACAATATTGAAGCATTTATTCGTGAGATACCGGCCGAAATGTTGGAAAGAGTATGCCAAAATTGGACTAAGCGGATGGACCATTTGAGGCGCAGTCGCTGTTAACATTTGCATGAAATAATCTTCAAACATTTAATTATATGGACCGTACTATCGATTCAAATAAAGATTTCATGCATTTTTCTGAATTTTATGTGTTTTTTTTGAAAATTTTTCCTATAGCTCTTAAAAAATCACCCATTATATTTATTTTAGTTCAGTTTTTCTTAAATCTTACTGGATCGCCTTAATCCTTGACTGTACCAAAAGTATAGGTATCGGCCGTAATCTGAGAATCAATACGCCGGCACAAAATCAACAATGTTCGTAAAAAAGAGACTAAAAATGTATTCAGCTGCTTGTCAGCTTCTAAAGAAGAAGGTTCATGTCGCTTATTTTCAAGTTTTAATTATATACCCAAAGAATTACTATGATGTTATTTTATTATGGAATTATTATCAATGAGAAATGATATCGATTTTTGGAAGAATACTTGTCAAGTTAAATACGCTAGCTTTAGCGATTTAGCCCTGTAAATTTTTTCTATATTTTACTACAAATACATACTATTAGATTAGTAAGTACAATTGAAACAATTTTCCTCTGGGTTATATACATGCTTCTTACAACTACAGTCATATTTTAATCATCTTCTCTTTGTGCCTACTGCTGCCTTAGATTCATAGTTCCGACAAAAATCATACAAAAGAATATCATGTCGATTGAACTGCAATAGTGCAATATATACATAGCTATACGATTTAAGGAAAGATAGGAAACTTCTATTCTTATCTAAATAAATCTAGTAGATCTAGATCTTTGTTGCATACAAACAAAGTTAAGCCACCTTGAACAACGACTTAAAGATAGCCAGTTTAACTAAGGCAATCCGCTCGGCTATACTCAGTAACATGTCAGAAATTATGATATCTGTACTTGCTCTGAACGGTTAATTAACATTAGAAAGTCCAACGTTCGTTTTTTGTATTAGAAATTAATAAGTTTTTTATGTCACTTTAGAAAGGTAAATCAAAACAACTACATTAAATATCGGTTGATTAAGAATGGCTTTCTCATTCTAATAGGTTCATAGACGTTGGGATAGTTTATAGAAACTTTGGGCAACCTGATGATCTCAATAATTTACTTCAATTCATTGCTGTAGAAGCACACATTAAAGTCAGTCGCTCTACTTAAATTACGAAATTTACAATAGGGTCTAAATTAGCTCAAGCCAACTGTCAAACTTTAATTTAGTTAACGATAATATCTATTGACTTCAGCGTTAGGCAGTTAGTACCACCTTAGGTGGTACTAAATACAATACTAGTTCATTAGAAAATATCAAAATGTGTGATCTTTGAAACAATATGATGTACACATGGTTTTGAGAAGTCATATTGGCTCAAAAATTGGTCAACAGAACTCTTTAATTAGGATTACGACTTTGCTTCTCACACCATTCTCATGTTGAGTATGTTATTTTTATCCATGAATTACAATTTTAATTCGACTTCGAACGACAGATTTCTGAGAAACATTTCATGATAATTTTATTTACGCTCAGGGTTTTGGCAGAAATCTGGTGAGAGGAAGTAACCGAAAAGATATTTTTAAATATTTTGTGTGGGTGGGTTTAATAAGCCCCTACACTACTTGCTAGACTACGGCGACTTCAGAGGGATAATTCCACAAATTGACTCTCAATTCAATTATTTAAGTCAATGGACAAATTCCTTACTGACTAATAACAAAAATAGGTACGAATAAAATTAAATAGAATTACAAACAGTTTTTTCAAAAACACAAGTAATTGTTACAATAAAAATATGAAAAGTTATGAATTGAGAAAAACAATAATGTTAAGTTTTATAACGCAAGAATTTAAAGAAAAATCAACAAAGTCTTACAAATAATTAAATTGGCGGCAAATTCTAGTTAACGGATCAGCAACAGCATAATTATTTCTGCAGAATTGAATATAAATAAGATTATAAAAGCGGAAGTTACGACGAGGAACATTGAATTTAACAGATCTTAACAGAAATTCACAGCAAATATTACCATTGATCAGGTTAATCATAAAGGATTTATTTAACATTTTTCTACTCTTATTTATGCCAGTCTGCTAGTATATGAACAGAACAAACCAGGGACCGTAACTGTTATAAGTTTTATCGTAAAAGTCAGAAAATAAAAGTTATTTTTTGACTTTTATTTTTTCGAGCAGAAATAAAAGTTATGTTTTGACTTTTATATTTTCGAGCAGAATAAAAGTTATTTTTGACTTTTATTTTTAAGAGCAGTAATTTATATTTGGACTTTTATTTTTAAGAGCAGAAATAAAAGTTATTTTTGTTTTAATTCATGATGAATTCATAATATTTATTAAAAAATTCTTTAAAAAAAAATAAAGTAATTTATGTTAGAAAATTATTAGAACGAAGTTTTGGGTATATTAAACACAAATCTTTGTGTAATAGGGTTTGAAATAACCAAAATAACTTTTATTTCTGCTCGAAAAAATAAAAGTCAAAAAATAACTTTTATTTCTGCTCTTAAAAATAAAAGTCAAAAAATAACTTTTATTTCTACTCGAAAAAATAAAAGTCAAAAATAACTGTTATTTTTGCTAGAAGAAATAAAAATCAAAAAATAACTATTATTTTTTTTTCTAAAAAATAAAAATCATGTTTTTAAAAAGCATCGCATTTTATAAAAATTTGGTAAAAGACAATCCAAATGGTATACTTGGTTTTGTTCTCCGACATTTCCTTGCGGTTGCTTTTTTAATCAAAAATTCAAAAATAACAGTTATTTGCGGTCCCTGGAACAAACAGAAGAGTAGAAATTGTTTCTGCACAGATTCGATGTGTTCGCTGTAAGCATTATAGTGAGGATCCCATACGATGTATCCATACTCCAAAATTGGTCTGACAAGCGATACGTAGAACTGTTTAGTAATAAATGGATCAGGACATTCTTTTGCCCAATGTTTTATGAAGCCAAGAGTGCTTCTTGCCTTATTTACAGTCAAAGTGATATGATCATTAAAGTTTAATTTTGTGTCCAATAGGATTCCAAGATTAATAAAAGAGTCCACTATCTCCAATTGATGACCTCGAGGCCGAGATAAAATTACTTCTTGAGAACCGCATACATTTGCATTTTTTAATATTCAGCTCCATGTTGTACTGGCACCACAAAAAGAAATTATTGAGATCACTTTGAAGATAAATGTGCTCGATGAAATTATTAAAGGACAGAAAAACTTTTACATCGTCAGATATTGGCAAAATTAATTATGTTGGGAAGATCGTTTATAAACAGTGAAAAAAAATTTGACCAAAATGGCTGCCCTGATAACACATATATATACTTATATTTATATTAAATAAACACATACGGTCTGCCTTCTACCAGTCAAATACGACTCTACGCCTTAAAATATTAGTTCGAATGAAAGAAAAGAATTTTTGCCAAACCCTTAATCAAATTATTGATAATTTTGAAAAACAAGGGTGGATTAAGTGTAAGCAAATGGGCTTAGCAATTTAATGATTGCAGCTAAAAAATATGAATACTTTTTCAATTTTCCTTAACAGTACTCTAAACATCACAGACCTGATCGCAGTTGCTGAGTAAACTTCCCATTCATTTTTAACACAAAACGCAAACAAAAAATACCAAGCAATTAATATTGACGCCGCAGAAATAATTCAAAGTCTTATAAATGTGACCAATTAGTTTTTTGTATTGGAAAAGGAAAGATAAGCCATTTAAACTGTACGTTATCAAGTTTCATTCCTCAATCATTCCCTCTAAACTTCTAGGCCGACTGCTTTCTACAATCGATTACGAGATGAACTCTCGATCTTGAATTAAGTCAATCGCAGTCCTATGTCTATGTTCTTTAGCCTAAAGTAATATAAGCCTCGTAGTATAGCCAGCCTAATGTGTTTTTTAGTTGGTTTTTTAAATAAGGAATAAGGAATAAGGAAGGAAAACTTTAATCTGTAATTTTCGCATTTAAATTCCGAGTAAATCAAGACCTTGTCCGTTCATATTTTTTGCTCACTGGTAGAAACACTTGGTTTATGTCGCCATGGTTACCATAAACGAAATAGGTCATCAGACTTGGATGCTGTTTGATTCTTTTTTTTTTGTATTTATTTCTGTTTCAAGCTTATTGAGTTGTTGGTATCGTATGCAAAGTTCAATGCGTGCATTTGATAATTTTTTGTTATGACATTTCCACATAAATATTAATTTTTCTTTAAAGCATTTGTTTTCTCTTTTTTGGCTTGGTATGCTTCATATTGATTTACTATTTTAGTGTTCACAAGTGGCAACATCCGTAGACAGCCATTTCGAAAAAACAAACAATAAAAATTTCATGACATCTTCTTCTCCTTATATGTATATAAAAATGAATGTGTGTATATTCGTTTGTGGGTTTGTTTGTTTGTTTGAAGTATATAGACGGCTAAACGGCTGGACCGATTTTCTTCACAGTATCTTCCTGTATGTCTGGAAGGACAAGTAGGCGAGGTGCCACGCCCACATACCCAATAAGTATTTAATGTCGCATATCTCATAAACTGCAACAGCTAGAGTCATCAAATTTTGTATGGACGACTTTGACGTGGACGTGCAACTCCCATAGTCTATATACAGAGGTAGTCATAAGTATTTACACAAAAGAGCATTTTTACGTTTTTCTTAAAAAAGGTCTCAGTACTTTTTACTGGAAGTAAATTTTGGAAAAATTTTTTTACTATTACCTAGCCTCGAATATGCAGAAGCAAATAAAATAAAATTGGAAAAGATAACGGTTTTTAGTACTAAATAAAAAACAAATAACCATATGCTTATAAGTTGTCAAAATTATTTACACATTTTATTCTTTTCAAAAGTATTTACACAAGACTTAAGTCCGGTCGCAATCTTTATTTTAATTATTTTTTTTTTATTTTTACATAGTTTGTTAATAAACTTAGCTAGTATTTTGTAATAACGCCTTTTGAATCAATGACCGCCTGTAATCTTTCTGGAATTGAGTTAATTAAGTTTTGGGCAAATTCGGGAGTCAATTTAGACCAAATTTTACTAATTTCTTGTATAGCCTCTTCGCGTTTTCGACTTTTATCTATAGTTCTATGATATTTTATGAAAGTCCAAACATTTTCAATAACGTTTAGGTCAGGGCTCTGAGAAGGCCATGGAAGAACAGCCTGATCTACTTTTTTCTAAGAATATGATAGGTAACCATCCTTTGTGGCAAGGGGCATTGTCGTGCTGTAAAATCCATTCACTGGTTGGAACAAGGTTGTTTGCGGACTCAAAGGCATTGTTGTTTATAATTTCGAGATAACCACACTGCTTTAAAGTCCCGTCTATCGGTACCAAATTCCAAAACCATAATATGATAGACATCCTCATCATCCTATAGAATTTTGGTTGAGTGTATTGTGGACGGATGAGGCTGCATTTTAATTCCAGGGCTCGTTTTGTAAGCGCTTTATGCATCTACCACGAAACAAAAAAGGCTGTACAACCACTTAACAGATTTGGTGGCGGCACGATGATATTTTGGGGATGTCTATCATATTACGGTTTTGGAATTTGGTACCGATAGTCCGCAAACAACCTTTTTCCAACCAGTGAATGGATTTTACAGCACGACACTGCCACTGAAATTTACTCAAAATGAATTAAATTGTAAACTGTGCATTCTTTAACAAAGTTGTTACGCATGAGGCGACGGAGGTTGGTGCGATTAATTTCCGATGGATGGCGTCACTGAAAATTGTTCAAAATGAATGACAAGCAATTGGTCGATCTGCACCTCAAGCACGGAAGAAAAGAGCATTACGAGCCTCAGAATCAGACGAGCATTGAGACTGGAAAATCTTCGAGTATATGCCGCTAAGACCCGTTCGCTTGAACCACTTGAACAACGAGAAGTGAGATTAGAAACTGTTCGCATGCATACTACTCGGGCCTGTTCATCTGAATCATCAGGACAACGGGAAACAAAATCAATAAAATAATTCAAAATTTATTATACATATGTGTAATGTCTTTCCTTCAAATTTATTTTAGTTGGTGGAGCAGCAACACGCGCAGGTTATAGCTAGTAACTTTATATATTCTCAACTATAATATTCATATATTTTTTAAACACTTTAGAATAATGAGTGTGTGTGTAAAGCTTCTTGTCTGTCTTTAAGTTTTTTTTTTTACAAATATTTTTTACAGCTAACTTTTCACATTAGCCAATGACAATATTTCTTTCTGTATCATAAAGTACGGATGTTAACTTGAAATGGGTTGAAATAGAATTGAACAGACATACATAAATCCATACTGCAACAATAAAAAAAGATACCAACATGGCAAAAAACTTAAACTTTTAAAACCATAAACCATCCCCACTAATGACAAGATTTTGTTGCAAGCCCAGCTACTCAATGTTAGCGTGCAAAACAACATTTGAGTTGCATGAGTTTTAGTTTTTTAAGAGTTTCGTTTTGTTTTTCAATTTAAAATTCGTCTTCGTTTCTGTACTATTTGGTCTGTGCTATCATAAATTTTAGTTTGACGACAATACTTATTGTTTTGACACAATACATATATTTTACTCAAGTAAAAGAAATTGAAAAGTTTTATTGCAGTTTGTTTCAATGTGTATTTCCTTAAAGAGTTTTTATTTTAGTTTCGAGGTTCTATAATTTTGTGAAGTTAAATTGAGTCAAATAAATTAAAGGACGCCAGCAAAAAAAAATTTGCATTAAATTTGAAAAGGTTGTTTTGAATGTGTGATTGTTACATCATTTTAGTCAGGAACCCATGTTGCGAGTGGCAGGACCTACAATTTAAAATCGATTCCGGAAGACAGAGTTTTGAAGAACTTTTCATGGCAATTTTATTTAGCTTAAGAGTTTTTGTCAGACAACTGCTAAGAGGAACTCGCCGAAGGAATATTTTTTTATATCTTCGTTTTGATTTCTAGCAAGCTTGCTTACGTTGTTTGTTAGACTACGACTACTTCATATTGTAAATATTGTACAAATTTGTTTAGAAAATTTGTTTGAATGTGTCATAGAATTTAATTGAGAATTTAATTCTGAAATCAGGATTAGTTTAATCAGCTAGATAGGAAACATATTGTTACGAAAACGGAAAAGATCTAGATACTGGTATTTTGCTTTTGCGGCGTTTAACATTAAAATTAAAAACAAAAGCTACAAAAACAAAAACAATGAACTTGTTTATAAATTATAAACAAGTAAACAAAAATATACCAACAAACACCAGCATAAAAGAGTGATGATAAACAAGTAAACAAAAATATACCAACAAACACTACAAGAATAAATGTAAACAAAATACACAAACAACAATAATAAAACAACGATGTTTACATTTATAGAGATCTCGAGAGGGCGAAGCCGCGAGCATTCATCAGACTGTTACTCTGCCATATAAAAGGCGAGGCAAAGCAGGCGAGTGAGTTAGCAAAAGTTCAGTCAGTCTTGTTTGAAGAAAGTATTCGTGGTTTTAATATCTCCGCTACAAAGATCTGTCGAACAATTGACTGGTATTTGTTATTGTTTATACAAAAGAGTGCAAAAAGGAACAACAAAGAAAGCAATTGTTGTCGTTTTCAACATGTTGTGAACAGTGGCACACAGAATTGTGCGAACAATAAAGAATTTTAATTAAAACTAAACTCAAATTTATTTTTATTTTATTTGCAATCTACGAGCTAATATTTTAAACGTTTTTAAAAGGTGGAAACGTAACAGTATGGTTACCCTGGGACCCAGGAAATGAGCCTTCGATAAAAGGACCTTTTAAGCCATTGATAAGGCCAGAAAATATCTATGGAGTGGATAAAGATTTTTGGAAGGGTATACTCAACAAAACGGAAGATTAAAAGATACAAATGCTCTTTTCAGACCAACTAAGTTTGTTGTGGAATTACAATATTAAGAGATCTGTATTATCTATCAAACTATTAAGGAATAACCTGAGTTTGGTAACAGGTCGCTCGATAAGCGTACTAAAAGTACACTTATTTAGAATAGGGCTTGTACCGAACCCAAAGAATTATCAGAATTTATTCTTAGACTTGGAATATATTGACACCGAGCAGCATCCTGAAGTTTGTGAGGGCAATCGGCTTGTCGCTGCATGCTAGGCGATTATCAGAAGAATCACACGCCTCGTTTTCTTAACAAATATTATAGAGTTAGAGGGAGATGTTGAGCAAATATCTCCCTCTAATAATTTCAATAATTCGGATTTATGCTTTAAATACAAAAAACATAATTCAGCAAACACAGCAATCTCTCGAAAATAGAACACATGATTGCATATGGAAATGATTATTTAAATGCAACACGACAACAATCAAATTTGTTGCTACAAAATTGCAGCGTTGCATTTATTCGATACAATTTCCTGAGTCCAACTGCTTTTATTCATAAAGTAGTGCATATCCGCATGCAGGATTTTAATTTTACATTCAGTATCATTCATCATTGTAACCCATAGGAAACGTTTTATAAACCAAATTATAAAATATCTTTGCAATACTCTTACCGCACTATTTACTGCATATGGTATGTATGTACTTGTATTTATTTTACCATACCATGCATTACTTTATTAAGTAATTCTACTAAAGTCGGCCGAAAACAGCTCTGCCTTTAAATGCTTTTAATTATTTTAATACGAAATACATTTTGTCAGTTGATGTGTTTGTTTGTTTATACAGAAAATGCATAAATATTTGCGTGCAATTATTTTAATATCGGCAATAAACTTTTAACTTTCAGGATTAACAACTTCATTAATTAGGAGTGATGGTGCACAAACCGTTTTTGGTGGTTTTGATTTAAAGAAAATAAAAGAAAGTTCTGAAATTTGTATCTCTTTTTTAATTCTTTTTAACAATTAAAGAAACAAAATGAAGTTATTAAGCGATTGAACTGTAATATGCAAACCAAAATATTGTATGAGTACATTGATGTACCACCAAAGACTATAGCGTTACTGGAGGTCTGAGGTTTACACTGATTATTGGCACACCTCAGCTGAGACTATGTGCCATATTACAACAAACCTGTTCTTGCATGTAATTTCATCAACTGTGTAAGCACCAGTATTAAAGTCAGTATAAACAGAGATATTCTAGAACCGGATAGACGTAAACTTAGTTTTTTATTTTTTTCTAAGAATTTCGTGAGTTAAGCCATTAGTCACTCAGAGTACTTACTTACTTATTTAAATGGCCAATAACAACCCGATTAACGGATTTCGGCATGCCTTAACACATCCTTCCAGGCGTCACTGCTTCTTGCGCGTCTACGCCAGTTGGTCGCACCAATCGATGACAGGGCTTTCTTGACTTGGTCCTGCTCTTCGCCGTCTTCCGCAGACCCCCGCCTCAAATACCCATCTCGTCGGAGCATCCTCCTCCATCTGCTGCTAGATGTTATACGCTGCACAAAGTATATGTCGTTGAGGAACTTATACAGCTCTCTGTTGGGTCGGATGCGGAAGTCATCGCCAACTGGTACTAGACCGAAGATCTTACGTAGGACTTTTCTCTCGAATACTCTCAAAGCTGCTGCATCAGTGCCTCTGCGCCATAAAGAAGCACAGGGAGGATGAGCGTCTTGTAGAGTATTAGTTTTGTCGTACGAGAGAGGTCTCCGCTACTCAATTGCATATTGAGACCTTACATAGTAGCACCTGTTGGCAAGAGTAATCCTGCGCTTGATCTCCAGACTGAGATCATTTTTGGTGGTAACGGCAGAGGCAAGAAAAATAAATTCCTTGACTACATCGAAAGTATAGTTATCGGCCGTTTTCTGAGATTCAATGCGCTGCACGTCTCTACTTGTCGATAACATATACTTCGTTTTGCCCTCATTTACTGCCAGACCCATCTTAGTAGACTCACGTTCAATAGCACTAAACGTAGCAGTAACATCTCGCTTGGTGCTCCCTATAGTAACAATGTTGTCAACGTATGTAAGCACTTTTTTGGAAAATTGTTGCGACACACTTCCGCCTTCCACAGAAAACTCCCCTTGACGAAGTTGAAGAGGTCGCATGAAAAGGGATCGCCTTGTCTGCAACCTCGCACGGTATCAAAAGAATAATAAATTTTATGACTCTTTTTTGGACTCAGTATTTTGTGTGATCTCTTTTGGCCGTAATTTCAGCTTCTACTGTGCACTAAGTCTTTAGAGCATAAGGGCCTATACCTCTCCCTCTTGTTCACGGAAGGGTCCACAATTCCTCAAGGTTTCGAAGACCACAATCAATACCTTTTTTGAGAACTTATCAGAAGTGTTCGATGATGCCCTTTCTAGCGGTTATAATATGGTATTTATATTTTTGGTTTGTCGGTGCCATTTTCCAAAATGATGTTTGCGGTCTATAAACGAGATTTTTCTTCAAAGGCAGGTACGTAAGTGCTTTAAATGTTTGTATAAAAACACTGTACAACAATGCAACATCCCTCGAATTATATGAAAAACAACTGGGCAAGACATCAAAATGAAAACCGGAGTACGCCTAGGATTTGAGCTATCACCACTCCTCTTTAATTGTGTCCTCCATGTAGTGATGAAAAGTCAACAAGTTATAGGAGAGGGATCACATGGGGTGTGCAAGATAGAATGGAAGGCTTGGACTATGTGGATGTTATATGGTTGCTAAGTAATTCTTTCTCCGACATGCAGTCAAAGCTAAATCTAATTAGCGAAAACGCAAAGATTGCAGGACTAATATACGGCAAGGAAATTAGTGATGTGGAGTCCTTCTGCTATCTAGGCAGTATACACTCTTCGTAAGCCATTAGATGACATAACCCCCAGGGAAGCTGGCGCATCCGACGACCATCACAAATGTGGAAATGCCAAATTATAACCGAACTATCCAAACTACGTCTACAATGGTACGAAGTCAAACATGGCGCTGATGATCGAGTTCATTGGAATCAACTTGTTGCGGCCCTATGCTCCCTAGAGGAGCAAAAAGAACATATGTATGTCGGTGATAGATGGGCCAGTTAATCACGGTGTATGCTTCGACATGGCTTACATAAACCCTTTCTGATCACAAAACCAATGCTTTGCAATAAGGCAGTGTTTGAACTTGATCAGATTTTTTGTATCTGACCTGTTCTAAGAGGTATTCGTAAAAAGAAATATTTTTTCACACTTTGTTTAGTATGAAATACTTGAGTCTGGTGTGGAACCAAGGGACAAGGCTACGGTGAGTTTAGATGCAAGTGTATTTTGAAATGTGATAATTTTAAAATTCTTCAAAACAGCTTTTAATTATTTGATGTTATTATTTCTGGTGGAAACTGATCACACGACCCTCGCTGGCATTACCCGATGTACTACTACAGCAGCAACATTTCTCAAATCTGATATGATTTCATATGCTAATAACATAAACTATTTGATTCAGTGTTTGACTACAACGCATCATGATGACGTAAATATACTGCTGCACGGACCACCGTAAAGCTAACAATATTAACAACGAATAGGCGTTCTTTTGTTTGACTTTAAATGTAAGTAAATGTCACATAGAGATGTCAATAATTTATTGTCATTCAAATGCAGTTAGTTAACGACAAAATGATAGAACATAGACACAACTTGACAAACATACTTTGTATATTATCATCGATTACTCTGTCGATTACATGGAGTACTAAAACAATACCGTAATGTATTCCTTGCTTCAAACGTCTATATGTTCATGTCTAACAACATTTCGAGGAGCCTAATTTAAATGACATGACATTCAGGCATTTCTAACAGACTGTGTTATTTAAGTATGCGTAAATGAATGTAAATGTAAGTAAATGTCAGCATGAATACACAGTTACTGTAGTTAATCAGTAACTTATTCGTCCATTATAAATAACGTCAATTAGTTAGCAAAGGAGAATTGCATTTCATTCATTTAACTAGCAAAAGTTTTTGACTCAAACAAAGCAAACAATTCGATAAATTAAGAGTTTTAAAATAAAAGAGCTTTAAAATTTTTTGAACGAAATTTAATTTGCTGTTGTAAAAAATGAATACATTCTTGGATTGCTTACATTCAATTGAGCCTTTCAAAAATGCTGATTTTGATATCAAAGGATTAATTAGAAAGCAAGGAAATTGAATGCCACATGAACTGAAACCGAAAGCATGCATGAAACGCTTTTTAATCGCTTTAAAAAAGAGATAATTTTTGCCTCAAAACTAATGGATTCATTACCGCAATCACAAGCACCAGGAATCATATTCTACGGCACCAAGTCAATGCTTTGTATTTAATGGAATCAGAAGAGTGTGGTCCATTATACTTAGTTAAAACTGGCCCAACTATGATGGGATGCTTTAATAGACAATATATTAATTCATTTGAAACGAAGAACAAAATGCCTTGAATATACTTTTAGTCACGAGACCGTAATTTTTCATCACGACAACGATCGGCCAAATAATGCGACAGCAATGGATGACAAGTTTTATCTTACCTGCCCTGTAGCCCAAACGTTCCTCCTTCTGATTGCCATTTGTTTCGATCGCTACAAAACACTGTCAATGGAATACACTTCACTCAAAGCAGGGCTCGATTCATTCATGGCCTCAAAAGATATACGGTTTTGTTGAAGCTTTTACTTACGTATATACATTTCGTCATTAAGACCACTCAGTGAGGATTACGACCTAGTTGGTTACACTACTTACGTTGTTTGTGTTAATTTTATACATGAGTTGCAGAATCTAAGAATGACAGATTTTATAACAACTTTTTATTTTTTCTTAGACTTTTTGCAACGACGTCAAATTAATAGTGCTGCTCAAACCGTTTTCATCCCCTAAAAAGTAACAAAATAAATATTTGTTAGTATTCCATGCAAAAGCATTCATTTTAATTAAACTTCTTTATTATTGGCACAATTTTTTATGTAAACATGCCTAATTTGTAATTCCTCTGTTTACATCCTTTGTATAAACAATAACAATTACTAAACAATTGTTCGACAGATGTTTGTAACGGATATCTTCAAACTACGATTACCCTCTTCAAACACATCGCGTCTGCACACAAACAGACTGAACTTTACTAACTCTTTCGACTGCTTTGCCTTGCCTTTTATATGGCAGAGTAAACAGTGTGATGAATGTTCTTCGTGACTTCGCTTTCTCGATATCTATATAAATGGAAACATTGTCATTTCATTATTGTTGTTTGTATATTTAGATTCATAACTTTCCAAAAATACTTATAATACTCATAACTGATTCGAGTGATTCGAATCATTCATCAAAATTTACATTCTTAGTTGTTGTTGCATTTACAAAAAAGGAAAAAAGACACATAAGCAAAAACGACAGATCAGCAAGCAGAGCAAACACACAACCTTCTAGTGAGGATTATAGTGTTCTTACGCGATTCATAGTTATTTTGTGCTTCGTGTATATGTTGAGCTATGAAGAGTCGAAATCAACAACATCATACGTGTAGTTAAGTATGAATATGATGAGTGCTTCAAACTTTGAAAATGAGTAGAGGTTCCATGATATTAAAATAAGTATGAATGTGTATAAGGATCAGAAATTATTAGTATGATTCGATTACACTCATCTTTTTTAATACGCATTGCTCACATCTGGTCTGGATACAACAAAGTACAGTAATCCTTAGATTTAAGTCGCCTCGATTAACGTTGTTTCGATTTACGTCGTAAAATTTTTTGTTCCCTCTAGCCTTTTTTGGAACCAACCGCGACGTAAATCGAGGGATTACTGCGACTTTTTAATGTTCCTTGTTAAAAACATACTACTTTGTATAGTGAGCGATATTATATTCGATTTACATCGTTTCGATTTACGTCGCCTTTTCTTGGAACCAACTGCGACTTAAACCGAGGGATTACTGTAATCATTAAAAATGTGACATAAAATTTAGTTGAATTTCATTTTTAGGCTGCCAGATTACTGTCCGTTTATTTTCCCGTATTCAAGTGTCTGCAATAAATATTAGAATGCCTTACACATAAAAGGAATTTCATACAATTTAGCTTACATATACAGCACACTATACATGAGGCTTGAATTAACGATTATTTTGTTGTAGGCGGCAGATTTACGCATTGAGTAGTTAAGTATAATGAAGTTTTACACATCCCCAACTTTAAACTTCACATGTGTAATCTTACCTAAAGAAAGAATATTTATTCTCACCTTTCGTTTCATTCTTTACACATCTTTACATCTCTTTTTTAATTCTGAAGGCCATAATATTTTGGTAGACGTATGCTGACTGGCAACATTTAGTTTTTCCATTAGCGTGCCTTTTTGAGCTGTAGTGTGAAAAACTTTTTTAATATTTAATAACACGCGGGGCAGTAAATGTCAGTCACACTTTTCCATTCATTATCATTTAATAAAAACAAACACTTTCTATAGAGAAAAAAATTTCTAAAGAGAAAAAGAAAACACATCAGATATTTATTTTCACGCTTCGTACTTTTCATTGCCCCAATAGCAGCAGGTCATCAACAGGAAATTTCGTATTTGCTGAAGAATAAAGTGCGAAATGTAAATACACGAGAAAAACACGAAAATAAAACAAAAGAACATTGGAAATCTGAACCATGAATATGAGGAAAAAAGTTGAACGCGGATCTTTAGAGTAAGATTTCGTTGCAGGTTATGCTACTACGACACAATGTTATCTGCCAAAGATCTTCCCTTGTTATCCACTGAATAAATATTTATTTACAGTAGTAAAGATGTAGTTTGAACATTCGCCTGATAATGCGATATCAAATATAAACTCTAAAACGAAGCTCTGCTCAGTTGTTATTCAAATGCTTATTAAAGAGAAAGAACCAAATATCCCACCATTTATTGCTATTGTTTGCTGCGACTCAAACAATAAATGCAGATTATCATAGACTGGTATCAGTCAATTAACGTATTGGACACTTGAATGATATACATACATACATACATAATTGGTCGTTACAACCCTTCAGTCGAGATTAAGACCTAGTTTCCCACACAACTTATGTTGTGTGTGTTAATTTTATACATGAGTGGCGGGACCTACAGTTTAAAGTCGCCTCCGAACGACAGATTTTTGAGAAACTTTTCATGACAATTTGATTTGCTCTCAGAGTTTTTGTCAGAAATCTGCTGAGAGAAAGTCGCCGAAGAAATACTTTTAATATTTTGTTTTGATGTCTGTCCTGGGCTTTGAACCCTGGCTTTACGTCTAAAAAGCCAACACACTACCTACTAGACGACGGTGACTTCATTTCCATTCCTTACTTGAATGATATACTTTCGATAAATTTTTTGGTACATTAAGCTACTGGGGCAAGTAGTGGTTCACAGTAGTATCTCATGAATACCAAAGATTCGTAAGAATATGAGAGTTTATGTAGTAAATTATTTAAGTTTCTGGCATGATAAATCAAGAGAAACAAGGAGTGATAAGGATATTAAAATGTTCTGGAGTGCTTGCAGTTCCATTGCTATTGGAGCCGATTTAGTCTTTAGACGTGAGGCCACGGCTCAAATCCTAGATCAGACATTCCCAACAAAACAACCCTGGCTTTACGTCAAATAAGCCAACACACTACCTACTAGACTACGGCGACTTCATAGTTCATACACAAGATATTCTATAAAGATGTAATAGACATGCTCAAGTAGATTTAGAATTCATTTGGGGCTATATTAATTGACGCTAAAGGCTGTGCCAATATAAGTGGTGTGAGGAACTAGGTAGTAATCCTGATTAAAAGGTTTTAATGACCAATATACAGCAATTCTACCATCTCCAGACAAATAAATCAATACCATATTGAATTAGGGTAATAATCGCAACACTGTAGAAACGCGCTATAACTGAGTCTGAAAAAAGAGTGTCTCTAACGTCAACGTCAAGCGAAGGCAGTAGTAATCGAATTGTTAAGAGTTGACACAAATAGTGTCCAGGTTAAACCATCACAAACCTATTTCCACATTACTAGCTTAATTTGAATAAGCAAACGCCCGCTTTTGTTTTTGCTTACAAATTCATTGATTCCCTGCTCCTGTGTATCTTAAGAAACTTGTAAAGATAGTCCGTCCCAGATTTTTCTAATGAAATTGTAACAATTCAGCGCACAAAAGTTGACATATTGTTACGAAAATGAAAATTCTAGATACTGGTATTTTGCTTTTACATCGATTAGCATTAAAATTATAAACAAAAGCTACAAAAACAAAACAATGAAGTAAACAAACCTGTTTAAAAATAATCGTACTGCTTAATATAACAATAAACACCAGCGTAAAAAATGGTAAACAAGTAAATAAAAATATACCAACAAAAGTACAATAATAAACGTAAACAACGATGTTTCCATTTAGATTTCGAGAAGACGCAGTGACGAACGTTCACCTTCAAGAGCATTCATCAGACTGTTTACTTTGCCATATAAAATGCAAGTCAAAGCAGGCAACGGAGTTAGTGAAGTTCAGTCAGTCTTATGTGAAGACGCGGTGCATTTGAAGAGTGTAATCGTGGTTTGAAGATCTCCGTTACAAAGATCTGTCGAATAATTGCCTAGTAATTGTTATTGTTTATGCAAAGGGTGTAAACAGAGGAATAACAAAGAAAAGCAATTGTTGTTGTTTACATCAAGTTGTGAACATGCCACACAGAATTGTGCCAATAATAAAGAATTTTAATTAAAACTAAAACCAAATTTATTTTTATTTTATTTGCAATCTACAATATAATACCTATGTGGGCTTATTCTAACTAAGCTTTAAATTTATATTTAAGTAGCCATTTTTACCACACTTTTGATGACACCTCTAATGTTCTGAAGCATTTTAGGTCGATAATTAAATCTCCGATTCACATATAATAGCAGTAAGTCCATAATAAATTTTTCAACCAAATTATGAGTTCAGATCGGCGTAAAACTTTTAACAGACTGATACTTTGCCAAAATGGAGCACATAGCCCTCTACTGTTTTGTTTCTACAGCGATCTAAATTAAAAATAATTACAAGCTTCGACCATAGCCTTATCTATACATTTCAAATGCCTTTTGTTTGTAACGTTGTTTACCTTTGTTTAAATCTTTTTCTTTGTTTGAAAAGCCATAATTTTCAATTTAATTTCTTTGTCATTTAAAAATTCTTTTCCTTTCATTAAAAAGCAAATATTTTCTCTATTAATTCCATTGAATAACTTCTTTCTCTAACGCCAACTATTTTTATAAAAATCATGTGAATTCTTATTTCGCTGGCATCCTTTGTATGAATAATTGTCACCGCAACCAATGTTGCCACAGGTCGTTATTTGTAAAGAGTAATACTTGGAAAAAGGAATGTACTCTGGATGTAATGAATAGCACATACTCGTAGTGTGTAACTAACGGGTAATCATAAGTGGACGTTATCACCCACCAAAGTATCTTCTAAAAGTACTATTAACGATGGCCCCTACGAAATAGATTGTCACAAGTAGAAATGGAATCAAATAGTATCTGAAAACCAAATTTTAACTTTCAGGAATTGTTTTCAATAAGGAAAAGGAGAAGCTTTCACCGTAACCATTGCCTAGCGCTTGATATACATACATACATACCTAATTGGTCATAAGAACCCTTCAATGAGGATTACGACCTAGATTCTGACACCACTTATGTTGTGAGTATAAATTCGTTAATTTTATACACGAGTGGTGGGAACTACGACAGATTTTTGAGAAACTTTTTCATGGCTATTTTATTTACTTTCAGAAATATCTCCGAAAAAATATTCTGTATTATTCCGTTTTGTTGGAGATGTTTGAATCGTGGCCGCACGTCTAATAAGCTAACTACTACTTGATACGTTTTTTACTTTGCTTTAAGAAACCTGAAAAATATTTGAACGATCCGCTAAAAGTTTGGGATGCTTTACGAGATCATATTATATTTTTAAATAGTTCTCCAAAGGGGACTTCCGAACCTTGGCTGTTGATAGCAGCTATCTAGTTGAAGCCTATATCTGTCCGATTAGTTGTCATTTCTTCAGTATAATAGTTTTCCAAATCAGCATGTTTGAAGAAAAACAACAAACTCGTATAAGCTGAATAAAATCTGAAGCAGTTGGCATATGACACTAATCTTCATTGAAATCATTCTTCTATTTATGGATTAAATTGGGAAAATACCACTACGCATGAGATCCTATACATCCCGAAAAATCTGGTATTTGGCGGCGTTATTCTTTCATATTTCATTGAGAACGCCATTGGCCGGAAAATCGCAGCGAGTACTATAGGTTGATGGTTACCGAAATCAGCCTGCATTGGATGATCTGGCATGTGCTTTCAACAGGATGGCTTTACAGACCAGAGATCAGCAATGAATCGTTTTTTCGATATTCATAAGCACTCATGAAATTTTAAATTTAAGTGAGTCAACAATGTTGAAATTCAACTACATACTTTTATTCATTTGTACTCACTACAATGTTGATTTATAAGTATAGGTTGCAATGAGTATGCGTACAACGTTGGCTTCAAACTCATACCATTCGAAATATGTTTGATTCATAAGCGTACTCATTTAGATTCACAACTTTAGAAAAATACTTATAATACTTCTAAATGATTCGAGTGACTCCAATCATTCATCAAAATTTACAGTTTTAGTTGTTGTTGCATTTACAAAAAAATAAAAAGACAAAGACACCTTCTAGTGAGTATTGTAGTGTTCATACTCGAACCATACTTATTTTGTGATTCTTGTAAATGTTGAATCATGGAGAATCGAAATAAACAACATCATACGTATTGTTAAGTATGAGTACGATGAGTACTTCAAACTTTGAATATGAGTAGTATGAGTATAATATTAAAATAAGTATTAATGCGTATAAGTACAGAAATTATGAGTATGATTCGATTCTACTCATCTTTTTGAATACTCATTGCTAATCTCTGCTACATACCACACAACTCATGCCACACTTTGTATTTTGCTTGAGCGATTTGAGGGCATAATGATCTGACGTGGACGTTATGTAAACTGGCCACCGGTGTCTCGTGGTTTGAACCCGTTAGTCTTTCTCTTATTAGGGTTTTCTTAAGTTTCAGATATATGTATGCGAATATGCTTTAAACCACAACGGTCCTCAAAGCCAACATTAGTCATGCTAGCAGTCAAAGTCAACCTGATTATTTTTCAGATTAATAAAAAGTTGGAGATTTCAGATTCTGCTCCAACTACACATACATAATTGGTCAATACAACCCTTCAGTCAGGAATATAAGCTAGCTTCTCACACCACTTATGTTATGTGTGTGTTAACTAATATTTGAGAGTTCCAGTTTAAAGTCTACTCCGAACGATATATTTTTGAGAAATTTCTTCATTGCAATTTTATTTGTTCTCAAAGTTTCGGCTAAAAAATATTCGCTGAAGAATTTTTCTTATATTTCGTTTTTTGTTGGAAATATCTGACGTGAGGTTTGACCCGTGCCCTCACATCTAATAAGGCAACTCACTATCTACTAGACTACAGCGACTACTCTTCACTGACTAACAAAACATATTCCAAGAAAAGGTTCAAATCTGTGTACAAAAAAATGCAATCTCACGACTTGAATAACCCTGTATTTATATCTACTGGCTGAAGTATATTCATATTTCATTACGTGTGTATATATATACATATGTTTTCTCATTGTATCGTTATGTTGGACTGACCGCATTATAAATCTTTGTGGTCTTACAAGTCATGTGTGCACACAGAACATATAGTTTACGAGAGCGTTGAATTGTTGTTATTTGAACAATCGCAAAAGTTCAATAAATTAATGACAACCAAGTGGTAAAGGGAGACACCAATGGAGAACGTTTTTTAAATCGGAAATTAATATTAAAATGTAAAAAAAACAACGAAAATGTAGTGGTCATAAGCGAAATATACGATGCTTGTACATGATTTTTTGAAAGGTTTTGTTCAATCGTTTTCTATAGTTTTTCATTTTTTGTTTTTTATAAAACAGAAACCGAATGTTTTATTGTTTTAATATTTCTTTTTAACAAATTTACTTGTTCATTTCCACCAAAAGATAAACACCGAGAGTTGTGGTTGAATTCATAAATCATTTTTGAAAACTACAGTTACCAACAACTAAATAGTAAAAGTTCTCAGATACTTTATAATGGTCTGAGTTAAATTTAAAATTAAATTAAATTTGAATAAGTCCTGTCTAATAACGGATTGGTAGATCCGTTTTACTTACTTAATTGGTCAAACAACCTATGTTGTGTACGTTAATTTTATCCATGAGTGACGGGACCTGTAGTTTAAAGTCGAATTTTTTCCAGAAGAAGGGTTTGACTCACAGGGAATACAATTACCTTTTTTTTGCTTTGACTTTAAGTTGAGGAATATATAATGCGTCCTGACAGTAACTAAGATGATATATGTAATATAACTTAAAAATTAATCTTTTGCCCAAGATGGCAGCACTTGCTGATACATTGCTTTATAGGTATATCAATGATAAATCCGTAAGCTTTCTTTGGTTTGGGTATGCACATCATCATTTTCTATCAACAACGCAGTGTATCCAGTAGTTTGCACGTTTAAAAATTCCGTCCGGCACAGCCAAATAGGCCCATAAATTGGAAACATTACACGATCAATATTCAAAATTCGTGGTAAACAAAAGAAGAACTTGCAGACATGTATGAAATGCTGGTTTAACGCTTTAAAAACGACTTGCGACAGAAAAGCGATTCCCTATAACAACCACAACCGGAAGAAATCATATTAGAAGCGTGGGCAATAAGCAAATTCTACGACCAAGCAGAATATCCACGGCGCCAAGGTAATGCTCTGTATTTTTTTGCTATCAGATGGGTGTAATCCATTATGAGTTGTTAGAATGCCACGTCTGTACAGGTCAGACAACAATTAATTAGTTTAAAGCGAGCTTTGGCCAAAAAACATTATTTATATGCAATCAGATACGAAGACGTAACTTTCCATCATGACGGAGAAAAACTATTTTGAAAACTTACTTAATTGGTGAGAATTGCAACCTACCTTCTCACAACATCCTTGCTATGTGTGTTAATTTCAGTCATGTGTGGCAGAACCTAGATTTTAAAGCCAACTCCGAACGACAAATTTTTGAGAAACTTTTCATAACAATTTTATTTACTCTAAGAGTTTTTGCCAGAAATCTACTGAGAGAAAATCGCTGAAGGAATATTTTTTTTATTTCATTTTGTTCGAGATGTCTGCGCTGGTGGTTTGGACGACAGCCTCACGTCTAATATACGGACACACTACCTACTAGATTATTGCGACTACGAAAATCGTACCTTGCTGGTCGTATATTCCAGATATTGCCTCTTCTGACTACCATTTGTTACAATCAAAGCATAACGCTCTTACTAGAATATCCTTCAGTTCGAATTAGGGTATCAAAAATTGGCTGGATTCATTCATTCAGACAGTGAAAAAAATGGAAGAAGTCCTATCTTCCGATGTTCAATGGCTTAAATTAATTTTCTTTTAAAAAAACTATCCCAATAAAGCGTTTATATCCGATAAAGGAATGATGCTACCAATATACATACATATGCTCCAATGCACCTCTTTAAATGATCGATAAAAACTTTTCAATTTAAAATTCCAATATGTATGTATGTATGTATGTATTTTGTATACATTATGTTCAATTTATAGCACATTTATATACTTTAGTTGCAATAAATTTGTATATTTTGAAAATAAAATTTTTTTCTAGTTTTCCTAAAAATGCACAATTTTCAATTTATGGATGCTATATGGAATATATTAATAATGAATGGTTTGGAATAAAGTATTTGCATTTGCCTGTTCATAAAATGCATACGCTTAAAAATGTATGAATTTGATATAAAAGAGCAATTTGTAAATAAAATTTTAAATCTTTACATATATATATTCCAGAGTACTAAGCTGTCATACTTATATTTTCAAAATATAACTTTTCATTCATTTATAAATTTGACCATATTTTCAACTAAGTACAGTCACTAACTATTATTATTAAAAAATTTAAAAAAATAATAATATTATTCATATTTATTTTCTGTTCATTTAGTTCGTGCGCACATACATTGAAAAAAAGAATAATATTTTACTTTCCTTTTATTCATATGTTCACAAAATTTTCTAAATTGTTTTGAAATATTGTCCCCTCAGTAATATAGTTCATGAAAATATTTTTCATTTTCTATTTCTAATTTATTTAAATAACATATGTTTGTAACAAAAATACTTTCTTAATCACAAATACTAACGCAGTTGTCGACGGAGGAATTAAGAAGACACACGGTCGAAAATAACTTCCTTCTTCTCTGATTTTCATCAATTAGTTTTAAGTAAATCCTAATGATGGTCACTGCTAATGATGTTAGCAGTTCACAAAGCCAGTCTGTAGACAAATCAGCAAAAGTATACACGAAGGAAAGCGTTAGTAATAGTAAGGCAGTCATATGACTAACTAAACCACAAAGTATTATACACATATATACATACACACATAATTCATCACTACAACCTTTCACCCAACCCAATATAGTCGGACGACAAGGAGGAAACTGTCCTCGGTGTATCGTCTAACCGCGATTAGACAGATAAGTGGCTTCAGGACAGTGTCTGATGAAGCTTTACTGGTAGTGGTAAATACAATACCGATAGACATATTGACGGATGAGATGAGGCGGATACACTTTCGCCGTCTAGAGTATCCAGGACAAACAGCAGTTATAAAAGCTGAGGAAGGAAGGACACAAATGACAGTCACAATGGGAGAACAGTTTAAAGGTACGATGGACATTTCACCTTGTCCCTGATATAACCGCTTGGATGAAGAACAAACATTGTGAGCTGAACTACTTCGTAACCCAGCTACTAACTGGTCATGGATGCTTCAGGAACTACCTGCACAGATTTCGAGATGATACTTCCCCTATATGCCTTAAACTGTGTAGATGAGGAGAAAGATGCGGAGCATATTCTAACATGCTGCCCCAGTGTGTGATGGCCGGGGAAACGAGCATTAAACCAAATCGGATTATGGAAGAGGTATTGAATTCTAGGATTCTATGGAGCCAATACAGCCAGAGAAAGTCTGAAGTTATGCTGGAACTCCGAAGTTTGGAGAAACAAAGGCGAAATTTGATTTAGTGTGATAAAGCTTTAAAGCTAACCAGCACTCCGCGTAGTAATACCTTACAGCAGACCCGCGGGGGGAGTGTGGTTGAATAGCATAGGGGGTGGGTTTAGTACATAGGTACCAGCGATGGTGAATCGTGCACACTTTTATTGGAACAAAAGTGTGTTTCGAAGATTCCCACCTCCGGCCCAAAAAACCCTTCAGTCATGATTACGATCTCACTTCTAACACCACTTATGTTGTCTCTGCTAATTTTTATCCATAATTGGAAAGACCTATAAGCAGAACTTGAAATCAACAATCAACGTCAGATTTTTGAGAAACTTTTCATAGCAATTTTATTTACTCTCAAAGTTTTATCCGAAAAATACTAAGAGGAATTTCATATTTCGTTTGGTTCGAGACGTTTAAAATGTTTAAAGCGTGGTTTTACGTCTAATAAACCAACACGCTATCTACTAAACTACGGCTACTTCACAAAGTATTAAAGTTCCGCCAAGTGTGGTCCTAAATATTTACGAAATACCATATTCAGAAATAGATATCTTGATATAAAATTTTCCGCAATCAAGTTTTTTTCATCAGAAAATTACTTTTCCAAACCAACATTAGCAATAACGAGATGTAGAAAAGATTCATTAAAATAATCTATTCAAATCAATTGTAGTGCCAGGGTATTGCAGAGAAAACTTTGCAGATTCAACAAATCCTATTATTATTATAGTATTAGAGACAGCTATTACCTAATCTTACTTTTCCACAGATCTCCTTGCTATATTACAGCACTAATATGTATGAGTACGGTGCTTCGAATACTAATTAGAAGATTTTTGAGGGAGGTCAAAGGTGATATTTAATATTTCTGCAGTAATCCTCGTCTGGCAGACCGAGCTTGTCCTCGAAAGTAGCAATTGTGCAGTATACCGTTAGAATGCGAAAAGTTTTCTTGTCGAACTGAAGTAGTTTCCTGGTTCTCCCGCTGTCCACTGCTGCAGTTTTGACCAGGTTTGTTGGACCACCCCCGGGTTTGTTGAATTCCATGATTCTTTTTCCAATTTGAAAAATTATTATTGTAGAAGCGCATTGTACCCCTCTATTGACTCCTTTCGTGTCCCTTTATGCAAAATTATACAACAGAGGTAGAGGTGGGTATTGTGTTGGCGTATAGAGAGGTGTGGAGAGTCCATGCAACTCCTGACTCCCTTTGATTTGACCAGATGGAATACCAACGCTTTGATTGCTGCTTGAGTGTCCACACGCAGGAAGTTCGAAGGAGGTTGGTTTCAATCATGCTTGTAACTTGTTCAATAGCAAAAATCTCCGCCTGGAAAAACCTGACCTGGTTTAGTAATCTGTATGACCCGTTCATGGTTTAAACATATCTGAGAATTTAAGTCTCAGTGCAGTTCGGAGGCCAGGTTTCGGAGAAAGATGTCTAAGATGTAGAGAAAGATTAAGAAGAGGGAAACCAATATTTGTAAAGCAAAGAATACAGCGAAACATTTTGTATTATTATAAGTTTTGTTTTCTTCCGTTGTCTTTTTATTTTCTTAACCTTACAAAGGCATTGAAAAACGATTTTTACTTATAAGATAGGATGGAGATTTCTTTAGTGTCTTTGTGTTATAAAAATTCATAATGTAATTTAAATATTTTTACAATTAATATATCTTTTTGTCTGTCTCTCTTCTATCTTATTAGCTACAATAAATTACTGACTGTTTGCCAAAAGTACATGAATGGCCCAAACAAATTTAATTATTTTTAATTTTAATATCATTACTTACTTTAATGAGCTACTATTATTTGTTTTAATGAATATTAATGTAAAGCATTTAAAGTCTTTATTTTATAGACACTCTGCCAAAAAAAATAAGAAAATGTGAAAAATATTTATTTGTGTTAAAATTATAATTCCATTATGGCAAGCTGCCAAGACAAGATGATTCCGGATGTAATAACCAGTAACTATGTTACCGCTCTTTTGAAAACAAATAATAATAATTGCTTAAATAATTGCTAGAATTTATTGGTTTTTAGTGATAATTAAACTAAAATTTATTTGATATTTTTGAAAAAGAAAATAAATTTTATAAGAGCCTTTCCAGAACTTTCAACTTTTATGTACAAATTGCAAGGAAATCTGAATTTCTTGGAGCTTTGCAGGTGCTTTGCAGGTGCCTCTTCGCACTTATTTTTATTTATTTTGTACATATTACTATAAACCACTCACTGGTGCCTAATCGCCAAGCAAAACTAGGGAGTGTTGAATTGGATAAAATTGATAAAATTCCAACGGTAGACGAGACAAAGTAGCATCAAATTGCAAGTGGCACACAAGAGCTCACGTAGCGCTCCTTATCAACAGTAAACACACATGATTTTTCCACTGTGGAACAATGTGAGATATCGGGTGTTGTAAGGTTCGGCCTTGCACTATAAGTTTATTACTAGAGAAATAAATTGGTAGCTGTGCAAAATCTTCAGTTGAGTCATATGCGATGGTTTTAAAACATCCACTCATTCTAGCTCCAAATCTTGGCCTAGATTTTAATCTAGGTTGTTTGCCATTAACGTACTGTTACGTTTTTACCGCTTAAAAACGTTTGGAATATTAGTTCGTTGATTGCAAACAAAATAAAAACAAATATGTTTCAAATAAACTCCTTTATTGTTCGCACTACTTTTGTGTGTCACCATATACAACTTGACGTTACAACAACAATAATTGCTTGTTCACTATTGTTCTTGTACTTCTGCACTGACAACTGTTCGCTAGAAATTCACAACGGCGATCCTCAAACAACGACTGTTTTTCTTTTCTTTTCTTTTCTTTTCTTTTCTTTTCTTCAAACGCAACGCATCTTCACACAAGACTGACAGAATTCTTACTGCCCGTTGCCTGCTTTGTCTTACCTTTTTATATGCGCACGCAATCAGTTTGATGAAGGTTCTTGAAGCAGAACGTTCGGGGTTTCGCCTTCTAGAGAACTCTATAGGGACTTCATTGTTGTTTGTGTACTTTATTCACATTGTTTGTTGTTACATTCTCGCTAACTTGCCTATACCGATTACTTGTAACATGTTTGTTGTATTTGTTAGTGTAGCTATTGTTAATCATGTTAATGTTAAACGATGTTTTTATTTTCGTAACAATACTTTTTAAAGGCTAAGCGGCTATCAGAGCGCTAAATTACAACATAATGAGCTCCAAGACGGTATTTAACTGTCACAGACATCTCAAAGACGTAGCGAAACGATATCATTTCCGCATTAAGTGGGAACCAGGATACAGTGACATTCCAGGCCACCTGTAGAGCAGATGAACTGGCAAGATGCGGCAAACCCGTCATCATCGGGAATCCGAAGAGTTGTTGGGGTCATTACGGGGCATTGCATTAAGAGTATGCATGTGAGTTTTGCACATTTAGCAAGCGATTTCTGCAGGAGCTGTAGCGGTAAGGAAGAAGAAAATATTGTTCTTCACTTATTGGGTACATGTCCGTCACTATTGCGTATGTTAATTATATACATCAGCGGCGGGATCTACAGTTTAAATTCGACTTCGAATGACAAATTTTTTTGAGAAACTTTGGCAATTTTATTTATTCTCAGAATTTTTGCTTGAAATCTGCTGAGAGGACGGCACCGGAGAAATACTTGTTCATATTTCTTTTCGTTGGAGATGTCTGACCTGGGGTTTGAACCATGGCCTCACGTCTAATAAGCCAACACACTACCTACTAGACTACGGTGGCTTCTCCTACTATAATTTCTATTTTCTTTATACCAGCAATACACATTTTACAACCATTAAGTTCATAGAGCGAAAGTTTTGTTCCTTTTTTATTTTTTTTTAAGTTACACACACAAATTCACCAAAATCACTGTAAAATACAGTAATCCTTCGATTTACGTCGCCTCGATTATCGTTGTTTCGATTTACGTCGTCAAATTTTTCGTTCCCTCTAACTTCAATTTGCGTCGTCATTCGAATTTTTTGGAAACAACTGCGACGTAAATCGAGGGATTACTGGAATTTTTTAAGTTAAAAAACATACATCGTTTCGATTTAAGTCGCCTTTTTTTAGAACTAGCTGCGACGTAAATCGAGGGATTACTGTATTTCACATCATCAAAACCCTATTTACTGTACCTAACCTAGTACATGGGATATATTATAAACGCATTCTAAAAAACATAATTTTTTCTATAAAACTAAAGATATGATAAAAGTTAGAAATAAAACAGTGACTTTATTGCAACATCATGTCAAAGATCATCATCTTTATCATCATTATCCGCAGTGGCAGAAAACGAAGTGAACGCAATTTAAAGTAGTACGTGACCTTTTTGCGGTCACAGGGAATTTTTGTAGAAAAATCTTTAAATAGTAAAACCATACTTTTTTCTTCATTGTCTCTATAGTTTATTCCATTATTTTTTTGTTCTTTGTTTGCTACGAAATCTTTTCGTATAGGGAAAGGACAATGCAGCAAAAAAAATATGCGGCAAATAATAAATATTATCGAATCAGTTCAAATTGTAAGTTTGTTTATTGCTTATAAAAAGACAAATAATTTTTTATTTAGTTAAACAAATAAGCTAAACTTTTTACAACCATAATGATTGCGTGGAATAATACAGTTGAAATTAAATAATAAATATGGCATATTAAGTTAACATTCTAAGGGCCATTATTACAATTTCCTGTTAAAGTAGAGTTTAGTTAAAGGTAACTTTAGCTAAAGAGAACTTTAAAGTCAGCTTTAACTTCTTTTCGTTATTACAACCAAATGATAAAATTAAGTTAACTTTTTCAAAAATATGGCAGTGCCGGAGCAATGTGCTCAATTAAACATTTTTTTAAAGCAGTGGCAACGACGGGCTTCTTTTTTTCGCTGCTCATTTTTTGCTAATTTTGTTTATATTTGAAGTTGCCATATTGAGAATAATATATAATATGCTAAGTCCAAACATAAACTTAACTTTAAAAGTAACAGGTAGAATGATCCTTCCTTTAATTAAACGCTCACTTCTACTATATTGTCCACTTATAATAATAAAAGAATTTATCTGGCAGTTAAAATCCTCCCTTTAGTTAACGGCAAGTTGTAATAAATATTGGTAGTGGTAAATATTTTTATTTGATGGTCAACAAAAATTTCGTTGCAATTTGAACCCAATCGAAATGTATTGGAATTGTTTAGAACCCTTTATTCAAGGTTGCGACCTAGCTTCTCATATCACTTATTTTCTGTGTGTTAATTATATCCACAAGTATAGGGACTCCTACAGTTTACTGTGGATTCCAAAAGACATAATGAGAAACATTTCGTGGTAATTTTATTCACTCTCAGAGATTTTTTTCACAAACCTACTGAGAGAGTGTTGCCGAAGAAATATTTTTTTTTCATATTCCGTTTTGTTCGAGATGTCTGCCCTGGGGTTTGAATCGTAGCCTCACGTCTAATAGCTCACACAGTACCGTCATTTGAAAGATCACTCAATGCCATTATGTGTGGAATATAACATCGTTGAAATATCCGCCTCGGCTCGTTTAGGTGGAGCGCATCCGAAATATCCCGTTTTGCATGACTTCTGTTCATGTTCTTCTGTTCTAAATGATATGAGCGTGCGTGCCCTCTAATTACTCATGTAGAATATCCAAACTGTCATGAGCTATGAGGTATCTCATATGTCATATTGAAACTGCATGTCTTTATGTCGAGTTCGTCCAATTCGGGCCAAAAGAAGTGAATAATCATCAACCTGTAATGATAGTAATAGGCTGCCCTTTGCAGTTCCCACACAAATATGTACCGATGACGTCGAAATTAAGAAGAAAGTTTGCATGAAGATTTAAATATGATAATTATTTACATCGGGTCCTTCATTAAGCGTTTCCCATCTTAAAATTTAAGTCAAACAAAGTGTTTGTGAGATATCGTCGAAATTTTTCTTTCGTATGAATGTTCTATTGATGACATTATATGTGTAATACAGCACGGTTTAAATGTCCGTCACGACTCCGGGTGGAGTCAAATCACAAGATCTCTGTGGCCAGTTCACATCAAATTCACATGAGATGACCATGCCTTCGAATCGCTTAAGCTGTGTGATACACATTTGTGATACACGTTTTGTTGAAATCAGATCACCGCCATCTATCCAATATCCACAGCAAACGGTGACTTTTTGGGGATGCATTAGGATCTCTGTGAATTGTTATTGTCCCGGATTCGACAATTTTGTTTGGGTGTCATCGTTGAAGATGATTTTTTTTCTGAAAAAGATGATGATTTAGATCCTCTGTTTTTGAAAGCTTTGTCACGTAGACTTTTGCCGTATTTGACTCATTTATTCAATACAGTTTTAACTATGTCGTCCTTTCCTGATGAATGGAAACAGTCGAAAACCATTCCCATTCCTAAATCCAACAACGAATTCAGGCCAATTGCCATTCTTCCATTCCTGTCTAAAGTAATGGAAAATCTCATGGCTAAACAAATAAACAGTTATCTCGTGAGTAATAACTTCCTATCTGATAAGCAGTCGGAATTTATGAAAGCTAGGAGCTGCACTTCTGCTTTAGTCAATGTGGTTGATGACCTTAGGTTGGAACTAGATGAAAATTACATAGCGTTTTTAGTTCTTCTGGATCACACCAAGGCTTTTGATACGGTTGACCACAAAATATTATTGAGGAAGCTACAGACCCTCTTTCATTTTTCTAACTCAGCTTGTAATCTCATACGTTCTTATCTTGTGAACAGATCACAACGAGTTTATCTTAACGGCAAGATCTCGAATTCGCTAAGCGTTCGAAGAGGTATTCCTGAGGGATCTATATTAGGGCCTCTCTTGTTCTGTATATACATTAACGACCTGCCTGATGTTTTGGATAATTGTAGCGTACATATGTATGCTGATGACGTTCAGCTCTATAGAAGCACGCGTATAGAGGATATCCAACTATGTATAGACACCATCAACTGTGATTTACGAAAAATTGACAACTGGGCTAGGTCCAATGGACTTTGTATAAATCCCTCTAAATCTAAATGTTTATTGCTCTCCAGAACTAAGAGAGCATTTGTCGTGCCGGATATTATTATCAGGGGGAATAAAATTGACTTTGTTGAATCAGCATCCAATCTGGGTGTTATCTTTAATAGTCGGCTAACGTGGTCTAACCACATTAACGTCATCGTTGGTAAAGTTTATGGTATGCTTAGGAACTTGTGGGCTGTTATAGATTCGACTCCCTTTGCCATACGTATGCAACTGGCTAAAGCGTATTTGATTCCTGTCCTTTTATACGGATGTGAAATCTTCGCAAACTGTGATACTGACGATAGGCGGAAACTCAACCTGGCTTATAATAATATAGCCAGATATGTTTTTATTAGGGGATGTCGAGACCATATATCACAATTTTCATACCGGATATTCGGAGTTAATTTTGATAATCTATTAAATATAAAATGCCTTATTCTCCTCCATAAGATTATTACTTTAAAACAGCCAATATACTTATTTAGTAGGATTACATTTGCTAGATCCAACCGCGGTATGAAGATTATCCAACACAGACATAAGACGCTTTTGTCACAACGCCAGTTTTTTATACACACCATCAGTCTTTGGAATACACTACCTAATTATATTCAGAACATAGGCAATGCAACTAAGTTCAAAAAGGAGCTATACATTCTGTTTAAGTAGTTTTTAGCATATCTTGATTTTTTTTTGTGAATTTTTTTTCTCTCTATTTCTATTAATGATTATTTTTAATTTTTCATTTTTTTAATTAATTTATCTTTAAATTTCATTGTATCTTAGTATATGTATATATTTTTACTTTGTTTGTATATTTCTTTATATTTGTATATATGGTTCTTTGTAGTTTTCCTAATTTATTTTTTACATATATTCATTTTTTATCCTTTTTTGTATCTATTGCTATTTCCCGTGATTTTAACACGTTCTTATTCATTTTTATTTCTACATTATTTCAAACATTTCATTACATATATAATCAATGATTTGTTATTATTTTGTTTCTTTGATGTACTCCCATAGCACTTTCATTTATAATATTATTATCTTGTTGTGCTATGACTAATAATAAATAAATAATAATAATAAAAGACAGTTCTCAAGAACCCATTGAGATAACACACGTCATTACCTGTGGTCATACATGGTTATTTAGCAAAACAGACTGAATGTATTGCAACCAATTTGACAGATGTAGCTCCAAAAAGTTAGATATTAGTTCGTAAATACATACATAATTGGTCATTACAACCCTTTAGTCAGGATTATGACCTAGTTTCTCACACCACTTATGTCGCGTGCGTTAATTTTTATACATGACAGATTTTTGAAAACTTTTCATGGCAATTTTATTTACTCTCAGAATTTTTTGCCAGGAATCTGCTGAGAGGAAGTCGCCAAAGAAATATTTTTTCATGTTTCGTTTAGTTGGAGAGGCCTAACTTGGGATTTGATACCAGGCCTCACGTCTAATAAACCAATACACTACCTACTATACTTTAATACTTTAATACACTAACTTATACTTTTAAATATTGTAAGTACAACGCAATTTATCATCCCCCAAAGAGTCTATACAACGCTTAACCATAGTTTGTTTCCGAACCCACGGTATCTATAGCTCATTCGCTATATAATTCACATTTAATAACACACTCGTAATAATGTTACCACTAATTTGCTAGTATTATAACCACTTAACTTACCTTGGCTAATGACAGTGTTAACAAGTTGTTGACCATTTCTTTTACATACCACAGGTAACGAACAACGACAAGTGACGCTATCAACAGAAAGTATACAATATACATGTATCCACGGACAAAAGTATGAAACACAATAGCGAAATGGAAATGTTGGATTTAGAATTATCGAACAGTTGTAATCCGTTCTATTCACAATGCCAGAAAATGTAAAATGATGACTGTCCGTTTTGTAGACAGTAATAGAAAATAATCTTTAACCGGTTTAGAGTTTCAAGAACAAGAAAAAAATTGTTTCCGTTTTTCTCATGAAAATATTCTTGACTTAAATTTGCGTATCAGTTACTGGGTATCACTCAGTATCGCTGTCATCATCGTCATCAACATTACATTGTTAGACTCGTTAACGTTTGTTCAGTTGAGGATTATTTTGATTATGAGGCTTAAATTGTTCGAAGACATAATTTAGCATGCTTTGAAGGGGAAAGATCCCATGGTATTGTTTAGTATACACCATACCTATGCTACATATGACAACTCTAACTGAAGTGGCATGGTGTTAGTGCTTGACTAAATATTCTAGTAATCTTAAGCCAAGCGTATGAGAAGCCAAAAGCGGTTTTCAAATTTTTAGAAATTATGTGGGTTTAATCACTTCAAAATAATCGATCTAGTAAGGCGATCAAGTAAGTAAGGATATCTTCCCTGATTTTCTACTATAAATTTGCTTTGTGAGTATTAGTCTGTGGGTTTATCTTTTAAATTTTAAATGAGTATTCCTTTATTCTGCTTATCTGCATTTATCACAAGTACTTATTTTATGCAATCCTAAAATGCTGATGCAATACAGAAAGAAAAACTAACAAAAAAATTTTCAGTTTTTTGTTATTTGTCAGTGTATTTAATTACGATTAAGAGATTGTTGATAAAAAAAATATTTATATTTTATTTTAGAATAATTACCTGATATGTGTAGAAGGGGAGAAAGGGGAGGAAATAAAAGTTTATAAGAATACATTTTCATGTCTTTATGAAATCTGAGTATAAATGCCTACAAACTATTTTACTTACATGTATACCAGGACGCCGTGGTCTAGTAAGTAGTGTGTTGGGTTATTAGACGTGAGGCCTCGGTTCAAACCCCAGGTCAGGCATCTTCAACTGAACGAAATATGAAAAAATATTTCTTCGGCGACTTCCTCTCAACATATTTCTGGCAAAAACTAGTAACTGAGAGTAAATAAAATTGCCATTAAAAGTTTCTCAAAAATCTGTCGTTTGGAGTCGACTTTTAACTGTAGGTCCCCCCACTCATGTATAAAAATTAACGCACACAACATAAGCGGAGTGAGAAACTAGGTCGTAACCCTGATTAAAGGGTTGTAATGACCAATTATATATGTACATACCAGAAAACAGCAACGAGTATTCAAAAAGATGAGTAGAATCGAATCATAATGATCATTTCTGATACTTATACGCATTCATACTTATTTTAATATCATGGAACCTTTACTCATATTCAAAGCTTGAAGTCTCTATATATTCATACTTAACAACACTTATGATGTTGTTGGTTTCTACTCTCCATGGCTCAACATTTACAAGAATCATAAAATAAGTATGATTCACGTATGAACACTAAAATACTCACTAGATGGTTGTGTGTTTGCTCTGCTTGTTGCTGTGTCTGTTTTGCTTGTGTCTTTTTTTTTTTTTTTTTTTGTAAATGCAACAACAACAAAGACTGCTAATTTTGATGAATAATTCGAGTCACTCGAATCATTTATAAGTATTTTTCTAAAGTTATGAATTCGAATGCGTAGGCTATGAATCAAACATATTTCGAATGGTACTTATAAGTCAACGTTGTAGTGAGTACGAATGAATCAGAATAGTTAAATTGTAAAATTTCATGAGAAAAAAAGACTCATTGCTGATCTCTGATACATACTTACACAATTGGTCATTACATTCTGTCAGGATTACGATCTAGCTTCTGGTACCACTTATACATAAACGGTAGGAACTACAGTTTAAAGGCGGCTTCGAACGACTGATTTTTGAGAAATTTGTTGAGAACAATTTTATATAACGCCCGAGTTTTTGCCAACAGACTGTTGAGAGGAAGACTATGGCGATTTCTGCTTGTAGATAAATTTACAATGGCTTGTTAAAGTGTCAAGTGTAAATTAACTAAGAGCAATTACTCCCTGCGTATTTATCATGTTTACAGGAACCAAACAGTTCGAACTGATGGTACACTTATGCATACCTTAGGATTGAAATATATTTTTGTGTAAATATTAATTGTTGTTGTTGAAAATAGATGGTCAACAGGTTATTTATTTTCTCCACGAAAGTTATTTCAATCTCAGTAGAGATGTTTGCTATGAACTTTATTTGCCTCCAGAAATCGCCTTGTTCCAAACGTGCCCATTGATGAGCAAAATATAACGCTTTCTGGACGCTACGAATATCTTTAACCCTCCGTCACAGTCATGGATCTTTTCCAATTTATTTTGCATTTTAAACGTGTTTGCAATATGGCTATAGATTTCAATTTTCGGGTATCCTTCTGAAATTCTCTTGGCTTTCTGGTGGTGAAAATGGGACGAACAAAGTAAACAAAAAAGGAGTTAGAAGGATATTTTTAAACCTATATCCTATTAGTACCACAGTGGGTCTGTCCAGACCCACTTTTAACCCTTATATTTTTTCTCTGCTGGTGGCAGTGAGACTCAATGCAGTTAAATCCTGGCCCAATCTGAACTATGGACGTGCTGCTATTCTGAGAATACATAATCATATAAGTGTCGATTATATTGCTACGTTTTTATTTTTAAAAACGTTTAAAATATAAGCTCGTAGACTGCAAATAAAAAATAAATAAATTTGTGTTTAGTTTTAATTAAATTCTTTATTGTTCGTAAAAATTCTGTGTGCCACTGTTCACACCTTTATGTAAACAACAACAATTGCTTTGTTTGTTATTCCTCTGTTTACATACTTTGCATAAACAATAACAATTACTAGACAGTTTTCGACAGATCTTTGTAACGGAAATCTTCAAACCACTATTACTCTCTTCAAACACACCGTGTCTTCAGACAAGACTGACTAAACTTCACTAACTCAGTGACCTGCTTTGCCTTGCCTTATATGTCAAAATAAAAAGTCTCATGAATGTACTTGAAGGCGAATGTGCATAAATCTCCTTCTCGAAATCTCTATAACTGTAAACAACGATGTTTACATTTATTATTGTAGTGTTTTTTGCGTATTTTGTTTACATTTGTTCTTGTAGTTTTGTTGGTGTATGTTTATTTACTTGTTTACCATTTTTATTATGCTGGTGTTTTTTGTTATATTAAGCAGTATGATAATTTGTAAACAGGTTTGTTTACTGCATTGCTTTGTTTTTGTAGCTTTTGTTCATTATTTTAATGTTAAGCGATGTAAAAACAAAACACCAGTATCTATATCCTTCATTTTCGTAACAATTTGTATGTATGTTTTGCATAATATGGTAGGCTGTAACAAAATAAAGTGTATATGCCAACAAAACTGATTTTGTATATCAAATACTATCCGTTGAATTATAGTGTGAATCATACATGAGTTTTGTTGAAGCATACATGAAACCATACTCGAACCTAGAGGGACACATTAGAGGTTAAAATAAAGAAATGTTGAAATGTTGCGACGGCTTAACATTTATTGCGTATTTAGTTTTTGCTTATAAATTTTCTTTATAACAAAAAAGTCTAAAAAATACTACACCTTATATAACATAAATTCAAAACTTCCTTCAAATTTATTCATTTATTTCCAAATTCAAATTAAATTTTCTTGTACTCGAAATTGTGTGTCTTATCCTAGTATAAAAAATAATTCTCGTATACATAAAACAAGGAAAGCGAATTATTTTATTATTTATCTACTGATGGTGAAGTTAATTTTCAATCATCATCCCATTCAATTGCATTTTAAATTATATTTCCCTAACGAAATCTAATTTGTATCAATTTAACCTTTCCTTTTGGGTCAACTGTAGTTTAAATTAAAAGACAGTTGAAGTAATACTCCCTCAAAGTCAAGTATTTAGCGTTTGCCCAGAGGCAACAACTATTTTCACTTCCCTGAAAAATTAAATTAGTTTTCTTATGCTCCTATTATATAAAAAAGAAATATAAGAAAAAGAAAGAAGGCACCAAACACTTCACTAGAGAACAAAAATAAAATAAAGGCAGTGTACCAAATCTGAATATGACCAGCATAAAACATAAAATAGAGGTGCCAGAATAGAGGTACAGTAATAACAGCATTCAGAGTGATAATGGAATCACACTTTAAACATGACGTCCCAAAAGTGTTCTTTTAAAATAGTTAGTATGTATAAGCCACAAACTATATCTTGTACTATATACATAAGTATATGGATGGCACTATAGTCTAATAGATAATGAGTTGGCCATGATATCTCCAGCAAAACGAAAAATAAAAGAATGTATTTCTCCGGTGACTTCCCCTTAGTAATCTTGGCAAAACTCTGAAAATTAAATTGACATGAAAAGTTTCTCAATCTGTCTCCCGGATTTGACATTAAACAGTAGATCTCGCCACTCATGTATAAAATTAAGAAACGCAATTTGTGTGCACATATGCCTCGTGTGCTAACAACGAGTCTGGATGTAGTCACGAGTATGTAAGTTTTAAAGGGCTTCCCAGAAGTGGGAAATAAAGCTTCTATTTTCGTTACAGGTGAAAACAATTATAAATTTCGCTGGTTTTTTTAAGCAATTATTTTAAATTGATTAGTCTAAAGACTTTTGAACTCCTGTGTTAGACTTTTTCAACAGGACTAGAGAAAACAGTACGTTTAGTCCAAGAAAATGAAACTACAGTTGGGTTTCTCTTTTTTTTAATTTTTTTAAATCCTTTTTTTGCTTTTCTAAGTACTGACATCGCTAGTCACACTAACATAAGAGATCTTGCAGTAACTCCTTTATTATAGTCACAGAACAGCTCTATACGAACTACTCTACTAAAATGGCTATTAATATGCATGTAAATTGTAAAGCAATAAGAAAGAGCGACGACAAGAAGAAAAAGAAACTGAAGCTAAAATTAAAAACAAAAGAAAAAGGAAAGTGTATAGAAAAAATAAATGAAGACAATGACTGTTAAGAAAAGGTTGAGTAAATAAATTGAAATATTTTTCAAATTGCCTTAAGGCTTAAAAACAAAAATAACACCAATAAGGAACGCCAATGCTGTTGCAATACAGTTCTAGGAATAGTTTTCAATATTTTCCCTGGTTTGTTTCTTTTTTTTATTCTTTTTAGAGAGAAGTAATAACACTAGCTTGCAGGAATCGAAGATAACAATTGCACCCCGATGTTGCAAAAATATTTATTATCAAATTTATGTCGCACTATTCTGTTGTTGCATATTCCTTCTGCGTCTAAGAACAATGTATACAGTATGTGATATGTTTGTGATACAAAGTCATAGTTTATTTTAGGAGTTTTAAAAGTAAGAATAAACAAGTTTTGATTTTGAAGAAAAATATTAAACGGCTTTACATAAAATGCAACAGTTTTTATTAACATTCAGTAATACTATCGGTATCGGTAATACGGGCATTTAAATTCAAGTAATAAGAATATGAAAGCATGATGATGTTTAAAATGCTAGAATAGAGCCCACTTTTTTGTTTTAATCTGATAAAGTCCTGAATATGATACTGAGGAATATTTACATAAATTATAAAAATCGTTTTCTAGAATCGAATCCATAAGAAAAAGAAACTTATAAATTTGGCTCACCATGCTTACTTCAACTTTTATAGATACAATGAAAACCAGCGCAAAGAAAAATTGTTGGTTACTCAGAAATTGTAAAAAATATTGCTGTGAGGGAATGGTAATATGGCTTATGAAATGTACTAGAGACTGTTTATCAAGCAATAAATAAATTTTCCATTATATTTGAGCTGCTAAAAGAATTTTAAATCTCCATGGACGACCATAGACATCCACGTGTATTCGCCGAGTGGGCTCTAGAGCAGTTGTCAATTGATGTCAGTTTTCCTCTAAAAACCATCTTCAGCGATGAGGCCTATTTCTGAACAACTGGGTATGTAAACAAACAAAATTTTAACATAAGAGACGGTACCAGCCCCCTGAGATCCAAGAGCATCCAGTACATGACGAAAAACTCAATTTTTAGTGTGGATTTTAAGTTGGTGTCGTCGTCGATCTATATTTCTTTAATAACAGCGTTGGCCAGATCGTCAATGTCAACGACGAACACTATAGGCCGACGATTACCAAATTCTGTTGCTCTGTTATGGGTAATATTGACACTAAGGACAACACAGTTGATGTCACATTGGATATTCAGCACGTCGGATTTGCCGGTATGATTATATAACGTGTAGACGACCGAAATTGTGAGATTAGATCCCGTTAGACTTTTTATGTAGCAAGTGTATCTGAATGAGCCGAAAACCACAGCCAACATAACCCTTGACATCGGTCAACTTCAGCCAGCTTTATGCGCCAGAGTCTGGAATATTTGAAATGCGTCCCACTCACAGAAGCTGTGGTAGATATCTGAACAATGTTATGTTCCACATATAATGGCATTTATAGGTCTTTCAAACAAATAAAAACTTTCGATGATATCTTACACACGGTTTGTTTATTCAAATTTGAAGATAGGAATCACTTTAAAGAGACGCTGTAGTTCCGTATTAAGTGTATTAATAACTTTACCTTATTAAAAAATAATAGTCACCACACTGCTACGCTATCTACGCTAAACGTTATTCCTTTTTGAAACCGAAATATAATTGACATTTTCCAAATACTTTATTCAAAATGCTGCCTCTCTTGCTTTGCACCGTTAAAATAGTTCGTAGCAGTCATTATATAGTGCCATGTCACGGCTTCCAAACTTCAACTGTAACTTTCTGCTTTAAATGACTTTAAATAATGGCTCACTAACGACGTTGTGTTCTACTCCATAGCTGACCGATAATTCCCCTTAAGAATCCAAAAGGAGTGTCGTTGATCAGACGAAAAGATTAAAGACAGCTTCATACTAAGTCGGGGATAATGTATTGCATTTCAAAAGGGTTCAACATTTCAAAATTTGCTAAGTATGGTGTTAATTATGGGCTTCATAAACTTGGTTTGGGTTACAGTACCGCAATTATGAAGTGTGATATTTTAAGTCAAACACAATTTCAAGCAAACATATCTAACCATACTTGGCAACACTAAATGAAACCCTAGTAAGTAGTGTAAATTGACTTTATTTCTTAGTTTTGTTTTCTATACAGATTGCGTCGTTTGCCTTTGTTTACTTACTGCAGAGGTATTCATAGTTTATGAGTAGATTGTAATTCAATGTTGATTTGAAAAGCATTCAAAATCATTGTTGTTGTTGTTTTCATTATTATTATTATTATTATTATTATTATTATTATTATTATTATTATTATTATTATTATTATTATTATTATTATTACAAGAAATTTTGGTCTTCAATATCAACATAACAACAAAAATTACATGTATGAAGTACCAGTACCCTATTTATCTTATTGTCATAGCCTCATAATATGTTTAAAGAGTTGTCGTTATTAGTAACGTGAACAATTCATGACCATACAAGTGTGCCAGTACAACAACCTTAGCACTAGAAAGTATTTATAAAGAAATAATACTTAGCTATGTCTTTCAAAAGCCAATTTATTCTTAATTTCTGTTACTATAAGGGAACTGTTACTATCTACACAAATCGATCGAAAGTCTACCAACCGTCTACTTGTTTAAATGTTGATATTAAATTACCAAAATTTTTCTTACAAGATGTGGATTCTGATACCTTGAAAATTTAATTCATAAAACATGCATTTTTAAAGGCTACACTAGCAACGCTTACATATTGTTACGTTTTTACCTTTTAAAAACGTTTAAAATATGAGCTCGTAGATTGCAAATAAAATAGAAATAAATTTGTGTTTGGTTTTTATTAAAATTCTTTATTATTCGCACAATTTTGTGTGCCAATGTTCTCAACTTGATGTAAACAACAACAATTGCTTTTTTTGTTATTCATCTGTTTATGCCCTTTGCATAAACAATAACAATTACTAGACAATTATTCGACAGATCTTTGTAACGGAGATCTTCAAACCACGATTACTCTCTTCAAACACACACTTTATTATTTCACACTTAATTTATTCAGAGGCAACTAAACCAAGTTAAACTCAATGCCTCATAAAAACACTATTGCCATGGCAGCTCCGCCCAATTTCGACAAGCTTGGTACGATAGTAGATAATAAATCTCGAACGTTCATTTAAAATATTCACAATTTCTGAAGTACTAGCTAGAATTAATATTATTTCCATTTAGTACTTTATGCTAGGAACCCACAATTCAATATTTCGCAAAATTTTCTGTCAGAGTAGCTATGAACGGAGAACAGATAGGTGCTAAGTTATATAAAGGGTTCGCAAAATAACTTTTTTCTTTTAAAATGCTTTAATAAAACTACTGAATATTTTCTCAAATTTATTTTTTTAGTTGTTTACGTACCTATTCATTCAAAAATTTGATTCACCTCTTCAAATAATTTTTCGAATGAAATAAGGCTAAAATACCTTCTGTTCCAGAGTCCAATCAGCGAAGCTTATTGTTGTGTATGGTCGTTTACCTTAAGTTTCTGAGTCAGTGCATATTGTCACGTACAGGTCATGTACAAGTCACGATGCCAAATTCGCTAAATTGTGGTTTGCGAAGGATCTATATCAGAGTAAAATATTGCATACTCTCACAAAATGTTGTTTGATTATTTACTATACCAATGGACTCGAGTTTATCCACCTCACTATGAATAGTAATTTCGGTAGACCGCTTATGGGCGGTACGTTGCCGGAACAAACCATCCTCTAAGATAAACCAATTTTGTTATTTGTGCATGTGGTTGAATGATACAGCTATCCATAACGATTTTTCAAAACAGAGTGAATAAACCGGGATCAAGTTTATTGTTAAAATTTTTTCAAATATCGGAGTCGCTATTGGAAAACCCGATAGAGTTATCATTTCAAATTTTATTATTTTTCAGAATTTTATGGCACTAGCATATGCATTTTTATAATCGGAAATTCCAATTGACATTTCCTCTCCGAAAATGACTTATGAACGCTTCAGTTGGCAATATTTATTGGTCTTTTATTCATCGACTGTTCGTAATTATGAAATTTGATAGTTTAAGCCATTCAATACATTGTTTTTTAATTATAATAAATTAGTTCTATTATATTAATTTTATTTTTTCCCATAGAAGCGCTTCATACAAACCCCTCAAACCCCAATGAATAGAAAATTAACCAATTTATACGTCGTACAGCAGAACAACGAAATTATAATGAAACTGAAGACGCGGAAAGACATTTTCTCACTTTCTCATTTGAGTTATTCAAAGGTGTTGCAGCTAAATTTGTTGTTATTTTTGCTTATGGCCGATAATGTTTCCTTCTCCACTTACTTGATGACATGTGAAGACATGTATCGTATAATTTCTGATACTTGATGACATGTTTGTTGCTTGTTTTCGGGTTTTTTCTCATTTGTTTTATACAAATGAGTAATGCAGCGGTGCGCGTGTGGTATAAACAATCAAAATACAAGAGAAGTTGAAACAGAAGACACTTAAGAGAAAGCAGTTGACCAAAACTAATTTCACAGTTATTAAATAATTATAACATGGGACAATAAAATTCCATTATTTATGATACCTAATAATGTAATCTGATATTTTAAATATTTTTTTATACGATTTAGTGATACAGTGGGAATTTTTGGAATAGGATTCGTTCAAATCATTCATTTGGAATGGGTTAACAAACAAGATTATTCAGATAAAATTTTTTAAAGCCTTAAAATCAATGGAGCGGTTCAACTCTTCATAATCAGATTCATTGACTTACATATTTGTGTAATTACAGATCATCATAGGGACATACCCCAATACCTGAAATATAAATGCTGCAGCTATTCATAGTAAAAGAGTCTTGCTGAGAAAAGCTCTACTTTTTCGTTCGTTTCAGAAACATAGGGAACAAGTCACAAAATACCTTCTTTATCATTTTTATCTTTATCTTCCAACAGAGACTTTCTGGTTTCTAATCGAATCTTTCATTAAGCACATCCTATCTCTTATATGTGAAATTTTTACCCACTTATAAGATCTATTGATGTCGTTAAGTGCGAAAAATACATACATACATAATTGGTCATTATAACCCTTCAGTCAGAATTACGAACCAATTTCTCACCCCACGTACGTTTTAAACGTTAATTTTATCCACAGTGGAAAGAACTACAGTTTAAAATCGACTCCGAACAAAATATTTTTGAGAAACTTTTTATGCCAATTTTATTTTATTCTGCTAAGACTAAGTCACCGGTGAAATATTTTTTCATATTTCGTTTTGTTGAAGATGTCTGAACTGGAGTTTGAAACGTATCTAATATCGCGACACATAACCTACTAGACTACGTCTACCACATAAATCAAGCGCAATTTGACAGTGGGTATGAGTTATGTTATGTTATTTCAAAGACCGCGGTGTTTCGTGACGTATTTGCATTAGGGGTGCACCATCGTTCATGAAAACATCGTTGTTAATAAACATTAGAGAATCAATAATTATATACAGAGAATCATTCAAAAATTATACAGAGGATCATTCATTTTAACGATGTTGATGGTTTGGATGTTGATTTTAATGCCGTCGATAACAACTAATGTATACAACTCAAATAAACACAAACCCTAAAGGACATAAACATGCGTCTTATGATGAACGATTAAAAAGCTTTTCAATTTGAATGGCGATGTATCGTCGATCAAACGCCGTCCATCTACATCTGCTCTCTAAACATCAATGTATCGTTTGCATCCCTAATTTAAATTCAATTAAGAAAATCCAACAAGAAAAAATCTAATGTGGTTAAATCCCAGTGGCCAGTTCACATCACCAATATGTGACATGACCGTGAACTCAAATCAGTCGTACAGAGTATCAAATATATAACCACATGTCGATGACGTCTAGGTTACGCATTTCAAGCTAAAAGAAGTCGATATTCATTGACAGTACAGTCCTCGCCAAAATTATTCTCAAAGAAAAATGGACCAATGATGCTGTCAGCCTAGGTTCACCCAAACAGTCACTTTTTCTTGATACTTTGCGCGCTTATGGATCTCATGTCGATGGGTAACGTTCAAAATTCGAAAATGTTGTTTGTTCACTTCCCATAAGTGCTTACATTTAAGCGCTATGGGTCGATGACTACCAACTTTATTTGGCATGAACTAGATGTTCTGGGCACCAATGATGTGTACTTTCAATGGGTCGGCGCTACGTGCCACATAACGAATGCCGCATTGGATACTCCACATGAGCGATTTGAGGGCAAAGTCATCTCAAAGAAATGCCCAGAAATTTCGAAAGAAGCAAAGTATAAAACAAAATTTGTTCGGCGACATCCTCTCATTAGACTTCTGGCTAAAAATCTGAGAGCAAATTGTCATTAAAAGTTTCTCAAAAATCTGCAGTTCGAAATCGACTTTAAACTGTAGATCTTACTGCTCATGTATAAAACTAACACACACAAAATAAGTGGTTTGAGTAGCTAGGTCGTAATCCTGACTGTAGGATTGTAATGACCAATACATTATAATGATAAGTATCGTCTAAAATGGGGGTGATGTAGACTGCTTAGACTTGACCGCATTAAGCTTTTTCATGTGATGTTTTCTTAAGTCGTAGATGGTGTATGTGAATAAGCCACAATCCACACTCGCCCTCAGAGCCAACATAACGCAAGACATCGATTCAATTTAGCGTGATTCATGAATGATTTCCAGATTCATGAAGCATTTTACATTTTTTGTGTGCATGTGATTTGCCTACCAAAGTCCCCACAGGCTTAATACTTTTGAGAAAACCCGATATGACTTCAAGAGAATATTTAAGGGATCATTTGGAAGAACGATAAAGTAGTCGCTAAACTTTAAACAAAAGTAAGACTTGTTCACGAGTTAGGTTAGGTTAGGTTAGTGTGATAAATTCCATACCAAAAGCTCAATTGAGCACGCATAGCGGCCCGTTGTGACGCCACAGGTGAACGCAGTCTCTGTACTGACCAAGTTCCTTCAACCCAGGGAAGAAGAAGAAGTTGGTCAGCGCAGGGGCTGTACATTTAAAGCACGACTACCCCAAGCTGGAAAACTAGTCAGAATGCTTGACATCAATGGACGATAGCTCCGTCAAGCTGCCAAGTGTTGGAGAGCCAAATAACCTATATCTGCACCTCGCAAGAGATGGGCATTGACAGAGAAAGTGGTTAACACTCTCCTCTTCCTCATCGGATCTACACCCACGGCAGAAGTTTTTAAATGGAAGCCGCATTCTTTCCTCGTGTCTACCCATAACACAGTGACCTGCAATCATGGCCACTGTGATCGAGATGATGTTACGACCAAGTCCAAGTGAGCCTAGCGGTGGAGCAGGACTACTCATTGATCCAGGATAGGTTGGCATCTCGGAAAAAATTCCGCGCATTGGCCAGTTTGAACGAGTGACATTCCTAAGTTGATTGCGCCAGCTCTGGCTAGCTCGGCGGCTCTGCAGTTTCCCAGAATGTCGTAGTGTTCGGGGACCCAGATAAGTGTGACGCCGAAGCGCCCAGGAAGAAGGTTGAGGCAACGGCGACATTCCCTGACGATCCTGGAATGTTCAGGAAAGCATGGCGGTAAATATCAACAGGAAACGCTAAACAAAACTGATACATTCAATGTCAAATGATTTGAATTGAGTGCTTGGGTGTAACATTTTAATATATTGGGACTTTGAATTTTAATTTCACTCTTAATTCTTCTTGGTCTTATCTACACTTTTGCGGTGCAAAAATAGAGTGTCATCAGAAACTTTTTCTTATTTTTTTATGGTTTGTGAAAATCATTATTTTTTTTTTGTTTTAAAATAGAATAGAAATAAATTAATAAAATAAGTATAAAAACTTCAATTTTTTCAAATTCATGATATTGCTAAGAATATATTGGGGTACTAAGACTTTTGCTGTCCACTGTATATAATTTTCGGTTTTATTTCGCACACGTATAGGGAAACGAGACTATTATTATTCTCTCCCTTTGGCATTACTGAACCGTTCATATGTTATTGATTAAAGAATTTTATTTGTAATACATACTAAAATGGAGATAGAAACTGTTTTTACCACGTTTTATTTTTAATACCTGTCCGATTGTCGTGTGTATTTTAACAATTTGTTTGTTAAACCGCACTCTGTTGGGTCATTAAATTTCATTTGAAACCGTTGCTCTCCTTTTTAATTGTTTTTCAACTTGAAATTATTCTCTGCAAAATAACCAAATAATCGTTCTTTTTCAAATACTGCGTGAGACTTTATGGCGATGTTAGTGAAACTAATTTCAAATAACGACCGACAGTAATTGAGCTTAGCAGCGCAAAGCCGCAACATAGGGAGAGAACAGGATATTTGACAAACACAAGAAAACTACAGCACGAGTGTGCATTTTGCGAATGTTCTACTCACTGATGATCAATTTAATGTTTAACGATTCGAGGTTTAGTTTTTTCTTATTTTCTTAATACACATACAATTTGTGGTGTCCGTCGGAAAATAAACAAAAAAAAAAATGTTGAATGAATTTAGTGTTTCATGCTGTAATAAAACTTTTTGCGATAGGAATTAAAAGTTATTCTTAAATATTGTTGTAAAGGGTGGGTGATTTAATCGTTTAAATTAAAAAATTCAATGAATCAAAAATATATCGAATTTTACAAATTTATGTTTTTTTTGTTGTAGAGTACAATTTTCCGTTTAGAAATGAAATATTATTTCATTCGTATGGCTGTCGCGGCTGTCCTCACAGTACCTCATTCTATCGGACCAATTTTCATACACTTTTTCGTGGTATCTTGACAATGGCGTCACGAATATTGGCCTTCAAATGCTCAATTGTCTCTGGTCTGTTGGCATAAGACTTTTCTTTATCAGCGCCAAACAGAAAATAGTTCAACGCTATCAACGTTTCTTGTCGGCCAATTGTCATCACCATTGCGGCTAATTAAACGGTCATCAAACGTTTGACACAATAAAACAGCTGTGGCACGAGATGTGTGGCAATTTGCACCATCCTGTTAAAAGCGAACATCGTTCTCATCAATATCATGAGGATCGGGTACAAAAAATCGGTAATCATGGTGAGGTAGATGTCTCGATCAACCTAATGGTTGCGCCTTCCTAATTTTCAAAGAAAATTGAGCCAATGATGCCTCTGCTCCAAAGGCCACACCAAACACTCACTCGTGCATTGGCATTTGTAAGACCAGAGCCCCAAATACGCCAATTTTGCTTACTAACGTACCCAATAAGTTGAAAATGAGCTTCAACCAAAGAGATAGTTTCTCGTTGACCGATATATTCCAATAAATCCCAACGTTGCTCAAGCGTAAATCGATTCATTATGTTCAGTGGAGATAACATACTGAATTTTGTGACAGAATAAAATGACATACGTATTGCCAGATTCGAAATCAGGGACCGTAACTGTTATAACTTTTATCGTAAAAGTCAGAAAATAAAAGTTAATATTTGACTTTTATTTTTTCGAGCGGAAATAAAAGTTATGTTTTAACTTTTATTTTTTCGAGCAGAAATAAAAGTTATTTTTGACTTTTATTTTTAAGAGCAGTAATAAAAGTTATTTTTGGACTTTTATGTTTAAGAGCAGAAATAAAAGTTATTTTTCGACATTTATTTTTTCGAGCAATAATAAAAGTTATGTTTTGAGTTTTATTTTTGCGAGCAGAAATAAAAGTTATTTTTTAACTTTTATTTTTTCCAGCAGAAATAAAAGTTATGTTTTGACTTTTATTTTTTCGAGCAGAAATAAAAGTTATTTTTGTTTTAATTCATGATGAATTCATAATATTTATTAAAAAATTCTTTAAAAAAATTAAAGTAATTTATGTTAGAAAATTATTAGAATTAAGTTTTGGGTATATTAAACACTAATCTCTGTGTAATAGGGTTTGAAAAAACCGAAATAACTTTTATTTCTGCTCGAAAAAATAAAAGTCAGAACATAACTTTTATTTCCGCTCGAAAAAATAAAAGTCAAAAAATAACTTTTATTTTTACTCGAAAAAATAAAAGTCAAAATTAATTGATATTTTTGCTCAAAAAAATAAAAGTCAAAAAATAACTTTTATTTCCGCTCTTAAAAATAAAAGTCAAAAAATAACTTTTATTTCTGCTCGAAAAAATAAAAGTCAAAAATAACTGTTATTTTTGCTAGAAAAAATAAAAATCAAAAATAACTATTATTTTTTTTCTAAAAAATAAAAATCATGTTTTTAAAAAGCATCGCATTTTATAAAAATTTGGTCCAAGACAATCAAAATGGTATACTTGGTTTTGTTCTCCGACATTTCCTTGCGGTTGCTTTTTTTAATCAAAAATTCAAAAATAACAGTTATTTTCGGTCCCTGTTCGAAATAACCGATGGTTCAAATTTAAACCAATAGATGGCCCACCCTATAAAAGTGCCCGTGCCCTATTTAAAGATTAAGAGTTGTTTTTAGTTTTACTTCAAGAAAGTTTATTTATCATTTGTGATTAAAATGTTAAATTACATATCCTGTTTTAAAACACACATTTTTTTTATTGTTTTGAAAACTTGCCATCAAAAGTGATGCAGTATGTGCTCTGTAATGCTAGAACTTTGAATGAAATTTTTATTTCAAACATTAAAATTGAACTCTAAAATGGAACAGAATCCCAAACAACTTGAGGTGCATTGCCAACTATTTGAAGTTGCAAATCGTAATGAAAATAATTAAAATTAAATAGATTTACGTGACAACTGCGAAAGCTTTAAGGAAATTCATGGGGATACAAAATAACATGTTATTTTTATAGTCAAAGAAGAAAGTCTACTTACACCGTTATATGTAAACCTTTTTCCCGCTAATTTGTATTATGTTTTCCAATAATTTATACTTAATATTTTTTCAAATTCGCTTTTTCTTCAAACATTTTTAATTGTAAATGCCTTTAAAAACGCTATAACATCTTTTTTAATTTGATAAAAATGTAGACTTTTTCCTTTGGCTGTATGTAGTTTGATCCAACTTCAAGCCCTTTGAATATTTAATCTGAAATAGTGGTGAGCGATGTACACACTTACTTATCACTGTTCACAACTTTATGCAAACAACAACAATTGCTTAGTTTGTTATTCCTTTGTTTACGCCATTTTCATTAACAATAACAATTATTAGACAATTGTGCGACATATCTTTGTAACGCAGATCTTCACGCAGTCTGATTAATGTTTTTAAGCCGAATGTTCGTGGCTTGTTGTTTACCATTTTTTATGCTGGTGTTTGTTGGTATATTACCGTTTACTCGTTTACCATTTTTATGCTGGTGTTTGTGTATGTTACGCAGTGCGATAATTTGTAAACAAGTTCATTGTTTTGTTTATGTATTTTTTGTTGATAATTTTAATGTTAAACGATGTAAAAGCAAAACACCAGTATCTAGATTTTTTCATTTTCGTAACAGTATTTTATAATAAACGTGTACATATATAAATTAAGAATAAAAATATTATTCTTGTTTTTGAATTTTATTATAACTGAACTTTATTTTCAAAAAATGTAATATTTATAACTTAAATTAATTTACAAAAGTGCTTATAGTTAAAAATACAAAAGAATTAATAAAAAATGTTTAGTAAGCAAAAAGTGTTTTTAAATAGAATTATGTTAAAGTAAGTAGTTTATTGACATTAAATAAAAGTAAGTAGTTTATTGACATTAAATAAAAGTAAAAGAGATTGATAAGCAGTTTTGTTGTTCAACTAAGTTCAACAACCCATAATTTGTTGCACTTGCAAAAAAAGACAATAAAAAGAATAACAGAAATAAAGAAAATATTTTGTTGTTAACTTTATTGTTAACTCTTCCCCCTTTAAATGCAAACGTCCCGGTTTGCAGTAAAACTTGTTTGGCAATCTTCCGTTCCATTGAATTCTACTATCTCTGGTTTCTTAATTTCAGAATAGATCGGTAAAGTATTATTTTTCTTGGAATTAATTTTGTATTTCATTTTGGTAGCAAATTTGAGAGCTATTTTGATTATAATAATCACGCATATGATTATGGCTACTGTGCTCTCCCATAAATTTACATTATTTTCTTTCTTAATCAATTGGATAGTTTTACTGTTATTTAAATGGAGCTCTTTAACAAGTTGAAGAGATAAGGATTCTTCGAAATAATGATTGGACTGCAACGAGCTCAGAATAGCGGGCAATGGTTTGCTTGACTGTTTTCCATAGTGCGAAATTGTAAGATTACCAACGATTATCGTGGCATTATTATATTGCACTACAAAGGTGCCATTTATATTAATATGATTGCCGTTTATAAGAATCGATCCATTATATTTGTTAAATAATAACAGACCATCTTGAATTAGCTCTAAGGAGGGGATATCTAAATTGTTGCTTTTCCTACAAGTGGAAGGGATACTCTTGAGGAGATTCGGTATGCAACTTGAACTGGTTATATCTTGGATATTATTTTCCTTACACAAATTTATTTCATCATAGTTCTCGCATTGTTTTCCTATTCCAAATATTCTGTTTTTGCAAGTCATTATGGTTTCATAATCTAGTTTAAGAATTTCACTATTTATCTTTATTGGTTTTACAATCATAGTCTCACAATCAACTTTATCAACTATAGGTAGATTTATAACATATAAAAGAATAGAGTTATTCGAAGCAACTTTGACGTTGGCGAATTTTAGACATTGTTCTAGATTATTAAAAGGAAAATTTTGTTCTAAAATTAATTCGTCCAGCATCTCCATTTCTTTATGAGAGAAGAGGAAAGAATTTATTATACCTGCTTTTGACCATAACAGTGCTTGTTCTATGTTAGACACTTCTTCTTTAAGTATTTGTAATTCGAATTTAAACCCTAGTGCCGCAGTGTTTTCCCTATTGTCCTTTTGTAAGTAATTAGTTATATCGTTTGTTAAATTCGTCAGTTCATTTAATTTTCGTTCAAAAAGTCTATTTATTACAATTTGGTTTTCAGTCTGTCGTAAGTTATCATTTATTTTGTCCTTCAAAATCTCTAAGTCTGTCCGGTCAGGTGAACCCGCGATCCATTTCCATACGGTGCCTATTTCGTTTATAGATCTCTTAGTCCTTCCGAAGGGTAATTCGATCCATAAGTTTCCCTAGTTCTAATATTTCATGCTGTAGAAACGGCATTAGAGGATTGGATTTCTCTATTTCATAATTGATGTGTTCGTTGATAAGTCTCAGTTCCCGTTCATAGGTCTCAATGTCAATAATGTGAATTAAGTTAAAGGTTCCATTTTGTATGAGTGCTCGTCCTGTCTGAAATGTCACGATCTCGGAATTTGAGTAGTCCAAAATTTGTATTTCAGCACAAACGACTTGTATGAATAATCTGTAGATGAGAAGAGAAAAATTTATGTCCTTATTAAACTTTTATGAACTATTCGACCCGAAACTGTTTTTATAGTATTATTGAGATTTTCTGCAACCTTTTCCTCTTTATATCTATGTGACAACTTAGTTCCTATCCTTTTATTTGTTTTTACATAAACTGTATTCCCAATGGAATATTGTTTGGGCTGTGTTCGATTCTTATTATGGAAAGCTAATTCTTCTATTTGTTTTTCTTTCAATCTTTTCATATGCTTCTTCCTTTCTTCCATAACATTTTCTGGCTTTACTCTTCCAAAAAATTCATCCACTGGTCTTTTCCCCGTGGTAGAATGTATGGAGTAATTATACCTGCTAACAGATATGTCTAGCAATTCTTTGAATGAATCATGGATTTTTTCGGCTTTTACACAACGCATTATCTCCGAAAGTGTTGAATGAAATCTTTCGATTTGTCCATTAACACTGCTCATGTACGGTGGAGCTTTAAATAACATTATTCCGAATTGATTCTCTAACATATGTTTTATCGGTGCGGATCCTAACGACTTTTCATTATCTATGACTATCCTCTCGGGTGGTCCGAGGCTCACCAATATTTCGCGTAAAGGTTCTTTGATGTCCTGCGTTGATCGAGATTTGATGATTTTAGCTGATGCATACTTTGAGAATTTGTCTATTGCTGTTAATACAACATTTTGGTTAGTAAGGTAGATATCGAGGTGAACTATTTGTCCAGGATATTCGGGAATTGGCGTTTCATTGAGTAGTGGTTTGATTGGATGCCGTTCGTACTTCTGTTCTTTACAAATTTTGCATTGTTTGACTATCCTTTTTATTTTGGCATTCATTCCCGGGAAATAAACTCTTTCAATCAGTTGGCTTTTGTTTTCAGCAGCATTGCGGTGTGCGCGTTGGTGTTCATTTAATATTTCCCTCTCTTGATCTCCTTCGTCTATCAAATCAGTGACAATTTTCCGAGCAAATCTAGTGCGGTAATTAGAGAAATTTGCAGGGTAAATTTCCTGTATCTTCCCTAGGACAAATTCAGTAGTATTTAATCCATTTATGACTGAAGGATTTAGATATTTTTTTAAAATTGCTATTAATTTTTCTGCCGTGTAGTTGGTTTCATAAATGATATGCCGGTGGAAAGTAGGGAATACTATTTGAAATTCATATGAAGAGCATGGGCCTAATTTTAGAAAAATTTGATTTTTAAATACGTTTATTGGTTCATTAGCTATTGGAATAAGATGGTGAGATGAAGTATTATCACTATGAACTGTGGCAGTCATTGAGTTTATCTGAGGAGGTCGTGATAGGGCATCAGCGACAACATTTGTTCGACCAGGTTTATAATTGGGCAATTCACACGACTTTGTATCGTGTATGTTGTATTGAATACATTTGTTTGTTTGTGAACGGTAAATGCTATGCTGTATTGTGTATCTCGTGGTAATCAAATAATTTGATAGCCCGAAACCAACACAACTTTTTAAAAACATATGAAAACATATACACATTTTTTTCATTCACACAATTTGATAGCACGAAGTCAATACAACTTTTAAAAACATATGGAAAAAATTTGTATAAGTGTATCGGATTTTTATATGAAAAATATCAACAACAATCATACACTGTTGTATGTTCTTCCAACAATACAATGAATACAACGATACAACGGCTTGTGTGAATTGACCAAATGTAATTCGTAGTTGTGTTCCTCAAGAATGGACTTCCATCGCTTCATCTTATTATTGTTACTTTTGCTGCTTAACGCGTATGTTAGTGGCTGGTGGTCTGTGAATATCTTTATTTTGGCTGAACCATATAAGTAATTCCTTAATGAATTAAGAGCCCAAATAATAGCCAACATTTCTCTCTCATTAGTGGCGTAGTGCTCTTCAGTCTTACTGAGGGTTCTGGAGATAAACGTTATTGGTCGGTCGTTTTGAGACAAGACAGCTCCTATACCATATTCTGATGCATCTGTTGTCAATTGAAATTCTTTGGTGAAGTCTGGGTAGTGGAGCAATACCTCTTCTGTAAGCGCTGCTTTTATTTTGTCAAATGCTTCTAACGCGTCTTTATTTAGTTTTACCGGTGTTCTTTTCGAAGTAGTTTTGGACGCTTTTCCTCCCCCTTAAGAGGGTTGTTAAGGGTTTCGCTAATTTAGCGTAATCCTTGACAAAACGTCTATAATAGCCGGAAAGGCCAAGAAAAGATCTTAAATCTTTCAACGTCTTTGGTACAGGGAAGTTGGTGATGGCTTCTATTTTTGCCGGATTTGATTTTATGCCATTTTCTGACACGATAAAACCAAGAAATTCGACGTTATTTTTTAAAAATTCACATTTGTCGACTTGAACTTTCATATTTGCTTCGCGAAGTGTTTTGAAGATAATTTCTATATCCTGTAAATGACTTTCTTTATCTTTACTAAATATGATTATGTCGTCTATATAGACGAAGCATCGTTTTCCGATGTGTTCCCTTAAAATATCATCCAACGTTCGTTGGAAAATAGAAGGTGCGTTTTTTCGACCGAATGGTAGACGAGTAAACTCGTATTTACCATTGTTTATTGAAAGCGCGGTCTTCTCAATATCAGATTCCTTCAAGGGAATCTGGTGAAAACCACTTTTGAAGTCTATGACTGAGAAAAATTTGTTCCTTCCTAACTGCGACAACACCTCGTTTATTTCCGGTATTGGATACCTATCCGCAATGGTTACAGAATTAAGCTTACGATAGTCTATTACCATTCTGAATTTTTTTTCGTTGGATTGATCTAGTTTCTTCGGGACAATCCATACAGGGGAGTTGTACGGTGATCGGGAAGGCCTTATTATGCCATCGTTAAGTAATTTTCCCACCTGTGAATTAATTTCATCCTTTAAGTGCATTGGATAAGGATATGACTTGCTGTAAACTGGTGTATCGGAGGTTGTACGGATTTCTCCCATTACCTTTGAGGTGTATGTTAGTTTTTCGTCAGGTTCGGAAAAGAGATCTGAAAATTGTCCTAACACGTTTGAAAGTTCATTTACCGTTTGAGTGTCAAGATGTTGCATTTGAACATTAATTTTGTTGATACTCTGGGAGTGAAATTGCTTCAGTTGAAATTTTGAATTTTTGATTCGCAGAATACTATTTTTAGTGTCAATTACGGCGGATAATTCTTTGAGCGTATCATTGCCCAAAATGGCGTCAAAAAACGAGAGTGATGGAAGAATGAAAAATTTGATCGTATTATTAAGACCAAAAAGATTAGCCTTAGTGTGATGGGTAATTTTGATGTTACCTGCTACCGAGTTTGCAGTGAATGGAAATTCATTTTTTATTGGTTTTAATATTATTCCTGATCTTATGTAGTTTTTATTAGAGCCGGTATCTATAAGTATTTTTAATATTTTTCCGTTCCTCATTTTACATTCTAAATAAGGCAATGAGGAACTCCTCATTCTAAAAAATGAATATCACTTAGACTCGTTATTATATCGTCTTCAAAATCTACCGTGGTGGAGTCGACCTGATCTTCCTGATATTGTTGATTTTCTTTTCCCATAGATCTGTTCCTGATTCGTGATTAATCGAAGTTTGTTGCAGTGAGTGATCCGTGGGTTGTGTTTGGATATGGTAATTACGTTGTATTTTGTTCGGAGGTCCGAGTTGATTTGTTGGGGGCATTTTCCATTTCCTATCTTCGGTTGGGCGATTCATATAATTCACCTGTTTTTCCATTGGTTCCGGGCGTGACATTGGCTTGGGTGGCCGTGGAGGCAAAACATTACCATTTTGCTGAAAGTGTCTCTGGTTAAAGTTCGGTTGTTGTCGTTGCATGAAATTGGGTATAAATTGTGGCTTTTGTGGGTATTGTGGGGAATATGTCAAATGAGGTGCAAATGGTCTTGGGGATTGGTGCATTATATGTCTTTTAGGAGATATTACTAATGGTGCTGAGTTTTTTGCGTGATGCCCTGATAAAACATTTCGATTCGTTTGGTTATCCAGTTTTTGACAGAGATACAATGCGTGAGGCAGGTCTTTGGGTTCACGAACGCCAAGTAATCTAGGGAGATCGCCTTTAAGACCCCTAACAAGTGTGTCCAAAGCCTTCTCTCTATAGGTTTGAGTCAGTAATTTAATTGACTCATTACTTGCTTCCATGCATGAGATTTTATTAAGAATAAGGGTCAAATGAGAGTAAACTGATTGATAAAAGTCATTGATTGACAAATTGCCTTGGGCCAGTGAAAGCAATTGGTATTCTAAAGTTTTTAGGTCTCTCTGGTCGCCATAATGATGATTTAAACACGCCGCAATAGCTTTCCATTCAAGTGGTGTATTATATGCTTCTAAAGCCACATCGGCTTCGCCGACTATCTTATTTCTAATTGTAAGTATGATGGCGTAGTATTTAGGTGTTCCTTGGGACTTGTCATAGAGGTTTAGTACTCTCTCTATGCTTTTTTTCCATGAACTAAATTCAGCGTGTTTACCTGAGAACTCTCTCAAGCTCTTCACTACATCGGGTACTTTCTCTAAATCTTCTAAGTTATTGCTGTATCGTACGTCTATTGTTTGGTCAGGTAGGTTTGCAAATTCTTGCGAAGGATTAATGATATTGTTAACTAAAGTTTTGCCCTCAGTCAAAAATAATTGTTTTTGGTTTAATCCTGTCGGGACAGTTGGGTTACCTACTGAAGGATTTTGTTGGCTTAAGACTGCCGGTCGTATGAGATTATTGGGGTTTGACATTTTTTTTTTTTTTTTTTTTTCAATCTTTCCTTTTCTCTTTACAAAAATTTATATAATGAATGGACAGAAATATAACGTTCAAATAGATTTATTAAAAAATTACTTCAAGGTTTAAATTAATATAATAAAAATTACTTAAAACTTATTTAGAAAAATTATCTTAGGTATTTTAGGTTACTTTTTCCGTTTTTATATTACATTAAATTCTTTAGGTTTTGTTTAATTTTTAAATTCCAATTTAATAAAAATATTTATTTGTATTTCTACAACATTCTACTATAAAAAAAAAAAAAATATTCATAAATTATTCGCTTACGTTAGAATGATGATCATATTTGGATTTTTGATGACTATCTGATGATGATGATGTTAGAGGACAATAGATGTTGCTGTTGTTGGCTGTTGTTGTTGAAGACAAAGAGGTGGTTGTAATTGTTGCAATGTATTTTTCTTCTAAATTTTTTCGGCAATTCGTTCTTGTTTTTTTGGATATTTTTTCACTTATGTCTTGTAAGAATTTTTCCTTTCCTTTAATTTTAACGAATTGTTTTTAATTTTGTTCCACACAACTTTTTTTTTATTATTATCCTTATATGAGGATATTTTATTGTTTTTACAAGGATATTTTTTCCTTAATCCTTTTATAAGGATGTTTTTTTTTTTTTTTTTTTTTTTTTTTTTTCACTATTTTTAGTTTTTTTGTTAATCCTTTTACCAGGATTTTTCCCACTATTATTAGTTTTTTTGTTAATCTTAACAGGATATTTTTTCCACTATTAGTTTTTTATTTATCCTTTTACAAGGATATTTTTTCCACTATTAGTTTTTTATTAATCCTTTTACAAGGATATTTTTTTCACTATTAGTTTTTTATTAATCCTTTTACAAGGATATTTTTTTCACTGTTTTTATTTTTTGTTTTTACTAATCCTCTATGAGGATATTTTAAAGAAATTTTTCGTTTTTACTAGTCCTCTATGAGGATATTTTAACGATATTTTTCGTTTTTACTAATCCTCTATGAGGATATTTTAACGAAATTTTGCGTTGGGCGCCAATTAAGAATAAAAATATTATTCTTGTTTTTGAATTTTATTATAACTGAACTTTATTTTCAAAAAATGTAATATTTATAACTTAAATTAATTTACAAAAGTGCTTATAGTTAAAAATACAAAAGAATTAATAAAAAAATGTTTAGTAAGCAAAAAGTGTTTTTAAATAGAATTATGTTAAAGTAAGTAGTTTATTGACATTAAATAAAAGTAAGTAGTTTATTGACATTAAATAAAAGTAAAAGAGATTGATAAGCAGTTTTGTTGTTCAACTAAGTTCAACAACCCATAATTTGTTGCACTTGCAAAAAAAGACAATAAGAAGAATAAGAGAAATAAAGAAAATATTTTGTTGTTAACTTTATTGTTAACTTATACAAACATAATTGGTCATTACAAGCCTTCAGTCAGGATTACGACCTAGCTTCACTCATCATTTATGTGGTGTCTGTTAATGTTATACATGAGTGACTTTGTAATATAGCACGTACACATATATCTGTTTATAGAGTGACTTAAGGATGTCAATATTATCTGAAGTAATAGGAAATTCTGAGCTCTGTATCTGCCATGAATAGTTTCTGAATGATTTACATAGTTTCCGACGTTCGTTTTCCCAAAGGGAAGGGACAGATTTTTGAGAAACTTTTTCAAGGCAATTTTATTTTACCCTCAGAGTTTTTGCCCACGAAATGTTGTTCTTTTATTTCGTTTTATTGGAGTTTTCTGAACTGGGATTTGAACCGTGGCCTCACGTCTAATAAGCCAACACTATACCTACTGGCCTACGGCAACTACTAATGTATTGCGATGTATGGAATCTTTTGATGTCCGTCAATGTTTGTTTGGGAAATGTTTTGCGACTCGCACTCTATTTGCTTTGACATGCCTACTCATGCATGTACTCCACTGCTTTAAATTTAAGACTCCCATTTCGCCATTCTTACTGTTCGCTTTTTAAATTTTTTTCATTGCATTAAAGCTGCCCATCCCCATGTATATTTTAAAGCGCCAAAGAAATTTTTAAAAATCTTTCGGTGCCACATCTAGTATGCAGCTATACTTGTTGTAGTCATGGAGTGCCATTTTCAATTGCTATTATTTTGTTTTTATGCTTTTAGTTGGTTAACTAGAGATTTTTCTATTATATTGACCGTATTAGAGCCACAATTTACTAACATTTTTCTATTGTTTCTATTGCAGTTTTCCTTTTATTTTTTTGGAATGCAATAGAAGTGTTTGTTTGTTTATGTCTGACCATAGATTTCATTTAATTTTATTGTTCATTTTGTGGATTTAATGGAATAAAGTGAGTAAGAATGTTATTTTTAGGATTTATTTAAATACTCGAGTGTTTTTGTTTAAATTACTAGATATTATTTTATTCGAAAACAAACACAAGATTATATTGTACTTAAAAAAATACAGCAAAGGGAGATAAATGGTTTTGCAGTAATTTTAAATGCAGAGCATCTTTGAAAGAAATGAATGAATCTTAAATGTTTCTTAAGCAATTAGGAATACAAAGAAATTGGTTTTAATTTAAGCAAAAAATTTGATAACTTTCTAATTTGATATGGGATTTATTTGGATTATTATTATCATATTAGTTCAGTTCCCTTATACTTATTCGCAAAATCCATACCAGAGATCAGCAATTAATCGTTTTTTTGCTACACATAAGCACTCATGAAATTTTAAGTATATGTGGATGTAAAATATTGAAATTTAACTACTCTGATTAATTCGTACTCACTACAACGGTAATTTATAAGTATAGGTTGCAATGAGTATGCGTACAACAACTTATAATACTTATAAATGATTCGAGTGACACAAATCATTCATCAAAATTTACAGTCTTAGTTGTTGTTGCATTTACAAAAAAGAAAAAAGACACATAAGCAAAAAATAGAGCAGCAATCAGAGCAAACACGTAACCATTTAGTGAGTATTTTAGTGTTCGTACGCGAATCATACTTATTTTGGGATTCTTGGAAATGCTGAGTTATGGAGGGTTGAAATCAACAATATCATACGTATTGTTAAGTATGAGTACGATGGGTATTTCAAACTTTGAGTATGAGTAGAGGTTCTCTGATATTAAAATAAGAAATAAGAAATTATGAGCATGATTCGATTCTACTCATCTTTTTGAATACTCATTGCTGATCTTTTATCCGTACCATACTCACAATTTTAAACTACACGTGTGAACAATGAACAGCAAAAGTTTAGGTACCCCAATATAATGTAGCAATTTCAAGAGTCTTAAACAATATGCTATAAACACAATAAACGCAATAAGTCAAGAACAGTTCATTAATTCCTTACCACTAAAATATTTTTTTGCCTTATATTTCATACACCGCGTTTTTAACACCTCTATTTTATACACGATAGGAACCACTATACTATCGAGAAAGTCGCCGTGGTGAGACCGCGGCTCAAATCTGAGGTCAGGTATCTCCAGCTAAACGAAATATTAAAAAAGATTTCTTCGGCGACTTTCTCTCAGCAGATTTCTGGCAAAAACTCTGAGAGTAAATAAAATTGCCATGAAAAGTTTCTCAAGAATCTGTCAGTCAGAGTCAACTTTAAACTGTAGGTCCCACCACTCATGTATAAAATGAACGCACACAACATAAGTGGTATAAGAAGCTAGGTCATAGTCCTGACTAAAGGGTTGTAATGGCCATTTTATGCATGACATTGTATTGACAGCACCAATCCTCGCATTGCCAGCACAAACGCTCTCACTCTGAGCATTAATTCTCTCATCTTTGCGAACAAAAATAGAAGTTATCCTAAAATCAAAGCAGCAGAATATTTGCTTGTTATCACGCTGCTTTTAAACAAATCACATCCTATATATGTATATACACCCATGTATTCTCTTTTTAAGAGATTGCTGCATTGGATACGTTGCAGTTATTGTATTTATAGCAATAAAGTGTACAAATAATTGATATTTTTTATATATTTTTGTTTGTTTATTTATTTTTATTTTATTAGGAACCAAAAATTTTTTAACAAATTTCAAACCAAAAGAAAAATAAGGAAGGGTTTCTGATGACACCATTTTTTTGCACCGCAAAAGTGTAGGTATCCCCAAGAAGAACTCAGAGTAAATTTCAAATTCATAGGCCCAATATATTAAAACTCTACTCCCAGTATTTAGTAGAATATCCGTTAAGGTCAAGTACACCATTTAACCCATTTGACATTGAATGTACCAGTTTTGTTTAGTGTTTCCTGCTGATATTTGCCGCCATTCACTCATGAACAGGTTTTTCAGTTAAATTTTGTTTGAGGTTTAGCGACTATTTTATGTAGTTCCACCAAATCATTTCATAAATATTTTCTTGGAGTCATATCGGGACTTAGTACCAGAGTATTAAGCCTGTGGGAACTTTGATAAGCAAATCACATCTTCAGATAAGCAGCAGTATTATGAGGTTTATTGACTTCTTAGAAGTAATAACCATTACGAATTCTTAATGCTTCCGAACTTTAAGTGAATGTGTAGGCGCCGTAGTCTAGTAGGTAGTGTGTTTGCTTATTAGACGTAAAGCCAAGGGTCGAGCCCCAGGCCAGACATCGAAACAAAATACAAAAAGTATTTCTTCGTCGACTTTCTCTCAGCAGATTTCTGGCAAAAACTCTGATAGTAAATAAAATTGCCATGAAAAGTATCTCAAAAATCTGTCGTTCGGAGTCGACTTTAAACTGTAGGTCCCACCACTCATGTATAAAACTAACACACACTAGGTCGTAATCCGGACTGAAGGGTTGTAATGACCAATTATCTATGTATGTAGGCGCGCAAAAAGCAGAGGCGCCTGGAAGGATGTTTTATGGCAGGCTGAAATCCGTTAATCGGGTTGTTAATGGCCAGTTAAGTAAGTAAGTAATCCACACTTCGCGGCAACATACATTCCCACTACACTTTGTATCCACCGTATATATAAAACTATGCACTTGGGAAGCGAGATCATAATCCTGAGTGGGGAATTGTAATGACCAATTATGTATGTATGTATACACCTATTTGCATATGCAGCTTTTTTAAACATTATGATAAAAATACAAACCACCTTACTAATCCAAAAGATTTTGATTCCATATTAACCTTTCTATATTAATTCGATTTTTGATCTGACAATTTCCTCAATATCCTCCTTTTTTTGACATGTGTTGACAGACATTTGTGTTTAAGGTTTTTCGTTGACAATAATTTACGCTTGACTAAAACAATGTCAATCATAGTAATATTTTATAAAAACATTTTTAAATACAAATCGTGTCATGTCACCAAAAACAATATCCGCATAAATGACCATCTCATTCAATATCATTTAAAATCTTGTCATACATATTATTTTGTAGTCTTTTTGATGTCATTAATTTTGATTTTAAAAATAAGTAGAGGCAAAAATTAAAGTATGGAAAGGTAAGTAAGTACCCAATTAACATTTTTTTTTATTTATTTTAATTTTTTTTTTTGTTGATTTTTTTTTGAGCAAATTTCTCTAATTTCTTATTCACAGACGATGCCGTCAGTGATACTATTATTGTTAAGTTCTTTACTAGTGAAAAAACAACCTGCAAACATGACGAAACGCACCCATTCACTGTGCAGTTACAATTATACACGTCGTTGTCTATGGTCGTTTACCTTCAGATCACGCGTCAATTGAATTTTGGACATGTGCAGACCCAAATCACGAAGCAAAACTCGCCAAGTTATAGTCTACGTAAGGCAGAGTTTTTTTGCATGACACGATGGCGACTGCCTTCAATTATCCTGCACTCCCTCATGGAAAGCGACGATGTTTTCAGGAGATCTAGTGCCTTGTCGACCTATGGAAGTTGGTTAATCGTTCACGGAAGCAGTGGAGTTGAATTTATCCGCCATATAACGAATAGTCCTATCGACAGGACGAACAGAACATCTAATTTGATAGAACAATTTTATATTTAGCACAAGCTGTGGACTCTACTTGCGTCCATAGTGAATTGGCAGGTCAGACGGAATAAATAGCAATAACTTAATCGGCAGATGTAGCTGCCAAAATTTGGAAATCCCTGTTGTAAAATTCGTAATATTTTTCATTTCACACGTCAGTAGTTGTTATTACTAAAAACGAAATCATTTAATTTTCTGTCAAAACTAAGTTTGTTTTTCTTAAAATTAAAATGAACTGCATTTAAAAGTTTTTTGAAACTTAAATTAATTCGACGTTTTTCCTCTTTTAATATAAAAATTCTAGGAAAAATTTCATTTATACGCTTTTGGCCATTTTTATATATTTTTTTAAATTGGTTTCAAATTATGGCAGGTCTGTTAGATTGTTTAAAATTGCCGTTATAAGTTGATTTATACGGTTATACAAGTTAAAACACTTATACACGCAAAAAAATTTCCAAATTTGAAATTTGCTTATGCCATAGAGTTAACGACGTTGTCCGATATAATTTTAACTGAACGTAAGTCAAATTGTTTTTGTATGCCAATATATATTGCCTTGCAAAGTGTTTGCATTGGCTTATGATTGCCATTTTAACAACTTAACTGCGTGTATGAATATAAATCAAATGCATATTACAAATAATTTGAAATAAAACTGTGATAAAAAGAAAATTTCCAAGAGTGATTGCATATTTGCCTTATCGAAAATATTTTATTAGGATGAGAAACAGTAAAAGTTATTTTATGTAATTGCAAATCAAAATGCAAATAAAAATTTGACTTTATGTGGACCTTATATTATATTTTATGTTATTATTTTATTTTTATTTTGATTGATATTTTAATAAATAAACCTGTCACGAAAAGTTCAGCTGCTAACTTGAGACATTAGCAGTCACTGTTATTTTTATTATCGCCGTAGGGTGTGTCTTAGACATGAGGTCAGACATCTCCAAGAAAACGAAATAAATAAAATATTTCTTCCGCAACGGCCTCTCAACAGGCTTTTGCCAGAAACATTCAAAGTTTCTCAAATCAGTGGTTTGGATTCGCCTTGGATTGTTGTTACTTCACTCATGGATAAAAATTAACACTCACAAAATTAATGATGTTAAATGATGTTGTAAATCGTGTCTAAAGGATAAATAATTCTCTCATTTATAGGCATGTGTGTTTCATAATAGTAAATAAATGTAAAAGAAAAAATATAATCTCTATGAAAACGTGGAAATTATTTTTATAACATGTAATACCATTAACTTTCGAAAAAATAAACATTTATAGAAGCAAAGTACTAACAAGTCCTTATAAATCAATTGCATCGCAATTCATTTCCTGGACTAAGTAAATAAGGATAGATTTGGACATTTCTGTCAAAGGTAATCACATCCTTATAATTAAAAAACCCATAATTCTTCAGATAGTTTTCAATAATCTCTTCACTTATTCTCACACGCAACGTATGTTAATCACAAAATGAAAACCAGCTCCATTTGTCTGTCATTCAATTCATGTGGCACCTATTTTCTAGACTTCTGGATATTTGTTGTATCTTTGAAAGATGGAAAATTGTTTGTTGTGTACCATTTAAAATATCTGTCATTTGTTCCTGACCAAAAGTGTCAACAACAAACAATTTTTTTGTCTTCAAAAATTTGTTCCACGTTTTTTATTTCTCACATCAAAATCGTTATCTCTAAACCGTCACAGGGACTACATAGCACTTTTGTTCAAATCAATCAAATCATTTTCTGGTACAAAATTCGCCATCTTTAACACGATGAAAAAAATATGATGACGATTGTTTACTTATTTTATGTATACTGAATATGTTCTTTCTCATTCACAATAAATGTTTCCCATTTAACATTCACTTCATACTGGTACACCTGGTATACTTCTTATAAGCATAAGTTGCGTTTCCTATTCGGTTTGGTTATTTAATCTTAAACAAATTAAAGAAAAGCACCTTAACTAGGGACTTGATACCAAAAACAGTAGTAGATAAATAGCCGTCCATCAAGGAGGAAACCTAACATAAGTCTACAACTCTAATCTACTTTGACATCCACCACAATTTATTCTCTATACTGTTCATACAATTCATTGTGATAAATTTATTATCGATTATAAAATGACAAATAACCCAGTAGCACTATTTAATATTTAAAACGTTTAAAATGTTTGCTTGTATTCATTACCTTTTACGCTTAATCTGTTAGTGAATATGCAATTTAAGACACAATTCCATTAAATTAATTTCTTTCATTCATTTTAAATTATCTTGTATAATTGTCGGCTGTAAAATTGCAGCTTATACTGCAACTGACCATCAATATCTTACCTTGTGACAGTTTTCCTTGCCTTTATCCAATCATTTGCACAGTGCTTCTCTTCAATATCTCTTTTCATAGCATTTCATTTGCAGAAATTGTAAAATGACCACCAAATAAATTAGGCAAATTGTCATTCGTTTTATATGCTGCCGTATATGCTCAATGTGACAAATGTATGTATACATACAGCGTCTTTTGTAGGTATATTTGTTAATTAATGGTACATATCCTGGATACAGTTGGAAACTGCACACAAAGAGTTTTTTGTTTTAATGCTTTTAAATATATTATTAAAGCTTTAAATGCATATATGCAAATACACTTTTATTTGAAATTTATTTAAGAAAAGTGAGGGCAGCCAGCCAAATAAGAGTTTATGCGAATGAATGGCAACTTAATTGAAAGGAAGGTTTCAACTAATGGCAAACAATTTTACAAGATTAATAATTAAGGACTAAGTAATCAAAATAAACTTAAATAAGAATCAAAGCAAATTTTTACTTCAGTTAAATTTTATTTTTTGTCGGTTTATAATAACTTTACGTTTTTACCCCTTTAGAAACATTTAAAATATGAGTTCGTAGATATTTTATTTGCAATCTACGAACTCATATTTTAAACAAGTTGTGAACAGTAGCACACAGAACTGTGGGAACAATCAGGAAATTAATTAAAACTGGACATACATTTATTTTTATTTGCAATCTACGAGCTCATATATTAAACGTTTTTAAAATTTAAAACGTAACATTATGTTACTGCTTACCGAAGATTAGAGCGGAATGCGGTAATAGTCAATCAATGGCTTACGTTCAAGACACGGAAGGTAATTCCATTATAATGCATGCTATAATCTAATGTTTTTAACTTCGCTCACTGGGTTTTTAATCATCAAACTTAGTCATCGGAAGTAAGCAATAAAAGCCTTCATATTAGTGAAGTGACCAAATGGAATCACTTATTTGATCAAAAGTCCTTTGGTGCTTTTTTTATTCTACACATTGTGAATAAACAGTGCATTATTCAACGTTTGTAACGGTATAGCAAAATGTGTGGGAATGCAACAGTTTGTTATTTTCTTTCTTTTATTTTTAGACGGGTATTGATGCATTCTAATGTAATAAATTTCATTTCATTTCTCTTTTTTATTTTGTTTTCTATAAATGATTGATAAATGTTATGGAAAAACTATCATGTTTTTGAAATACTGTTTTAGTTGTTGCTGTTTCGGGTAGAGTCCAGTTATTCACACTAAGCTTCTTGCGTTTAGTCTATCATTTTAGGACTGCAGATTATAGCTTAGACTAGAGCTGGCTGAGTAGCAGAATATTAAATGCACTGCCTGGTAATCTAAATGAACTGTATTCCTAAATCATATTCTAAGTCTTGCATTGAATATAACAGCTTTTTAGAAACAATTACAAATTTTGCTACCACTTTTTTCACTTCACTTCAATCTTATAATAGAGAATACTGTACCTTTATTATAAGCATGACCACACTGATAAACTATTATAAGTTGAGGTTCTGTACTTTTTTTATCGATTATCCATTGGAAAAGCAATGCAAGTGGATAAGAAAATTATAACGCAGAAGGTTCAAATTGTTTGCCATTGAATTTATAATCACAGATGCCTCCTTAGAGATATGATAACCATGTTGACTATGTTTTCTATAAAGAATTTAACACCCTATACTTTATTTTACACACTGTTCATCTATTATAGGACGTCAAGGAATGGTAAGACAAAGTTTCGAATATGTACGATAAAAAGTAAACAATTCAGGCATGCAATATGGATTGATTCGATAAATGAAAAGCAGGATATCCAACGGATGAAAAACTTCAAATGGTTTATTCTTCAAGTAATGTAAATAATACAACTAGCGATTACACTAACCCCAATTCAAGGCTCCCAAATTTTTTGTTGCTTTCTTTGTACCGCACTACACAGTAAACAGTCTTAGGGTCATTATTAACACTTGCCGTTAAAGTTGGGTTTAGTTAAAGGTAATATTAGCTAAAGTGAACTTTAAACTCACCATTAACTTCTTTTCTTTATTACAACCTACAAATAAAATAAAGTTAACTTTTTCAAAAATTTGGCAGTGCAATGGAGCAACGTCGACTGCTAAATTAAAAAAGTTTTGCTTTAAACGCAGTGGCAACGACGGTCTTCTTTTTTTGTTGTTGTATTTGCTCATTTTGTTTAAATTTGAAGTTGCCATATTGAAAATAATATCCCTTTAGTAAACGGGAAGTTGTAATACTGGCCCTTAACCTCTCACGCTTTTATACCCTGTAGCACAATCCATTTTTTTTTATGACAAACAAGATGTCTCCGACTTAAATAAATCAACCATTCTAATAAGTTTGTCTCATATGAAAAATAGTTATTTCATAAAATTATGTAAGAGTAATAGTGTGTGGAACTTAACAGTCTAATTTGAACTATTTTAAATTTATTACTTGCTTGTTATTGTGAATATTCTCTTAGCATGAGATCATCTTCTACCTACGGCTGTACGTTTAAGTTTAGACACATGATCGCCTTAATGCGTTAACATAGCCGCTGACCATCAAAGTATGTAGACGAGTCCAAGGCAATCGATTTCCCATCACTCTCATATTAAGGCAGATGGCTGAGCTAATGGCAGTGAGACTCAATGCAGTCATATCCTGGCCCAATCTGGACTGTGGACGTGCTGCTATTCTGGTAAGACATAAGCATATAAGAGTCAATTATATGATTCCTTATAACTTTCTGAATAGAACATTCGATTTTAGAATTCCAACTAAGCACTTCCGGACAGAGGATCCGAAGGTTCCCGAAGTCTACACTGATGAGTCCAAAATAGGGTGTGGTATTTTTTAACCTAAACTTTCTTATAGACTGAGTACTGCATAGTTTTCCAGGATTTTCCCTGAAAATCTATTGATTTACTCAGACCACCAGACTGTAATCAAGTCCCTATTGAACGTAGTTTCAACGTCCGTCTTTGTCCATAATTGCGCAGGATTTCGCAGAGAAATTACTGAGATAACTCTTATATGGGTTGTGGGACCTAGGGATATCATTGGAAATTCATCGCAATCTCAGGCATATTACAGAGTATTGGTTTTCCGATTGCCTTGGTTAATTTGGAAATTCTCCACTGGTTTTGCGAGGTGGCTTAATCTCTTTGAAGACAAGGGGGTACGCGGAAATATTTCTAGACTCTGCTGCGTTCACCATTTTTTCTGTTACAATCCAAAAAAATTAAATAATTATAAAGAAACACTTGAATGCTTTATTTGTGCCACAAAATACACATAAAAATAGTTCATGTTCATGTTTAGATCTTAAGAAGTGAGTATCTACTCCTTACCATTTCTTCTAAAGAATTCTACATTCTACGCCTAATTAGTTGCAAAAATTATCACATCTGATGAATCTCATTTTTTTCCTTCAAGTTCAGTTGATATCAGAACTAACCATTCCAGACGTCGTAAATCATTTAACCACACATACATTCTGCAAATGTTGTAATAAATGAATTTTAAATCGTACAATTAAATGCAAAAACTTCATTAATCCAACGCAAAAAGAAAAAAAAAATGTTTTTGAAAGTAATCCCTTTCATATTAAAGTTTAAACATACAAACATAAAAGGCATACATTAGATAAGTTTGTCTAACTACTACAACAACATTAGTTACTATTAAGCTTTGATGTTTGGAACACTTTTTCTATATTATTTTGCAACATTTGCTGATGACAAACGTAATAAAAAATGTGGCATGTTTTAAAACAAACTTTTCTGTCTCTGCTGTGCTGGTAAAACATGCAAAAGCGTACGTGTTTCCTTCTTGTTTTTGTTCTTTTTCTATTTGATTTATTTAGGCGTGTGTTTAAGAATTCTACGGATACTATGGCGTGTATACTCTCAGAAATTCGATTAGTATGAACACAATATTGGATTCTAATATGAATCGGAATAATTAAATTGCCTTGTGATACTCACTTACATTTATTGAGCCTATCATACAAACAAATCTTAAAAATGGAAAAACATAATGCTGTCGTATCATATATCATATTAAAAGTAATTCTTATCAGAGAAAAAACATGCATTCGAAGCGTAAAAATAACACGAGAATTTAACTCCAAGAAAAAATTAAAAAAATAATCAAACGAAGAAAGTTGCAATTTTGATACTTTGCTCTGAAGTGAAACGCATTCCAGTTGGAGCACTTTGCATTGACGAATCAAATGTTAGTCTGAAGGGAAAGTCAGGTAGAATATCTCATCCATTGTTTTCAAAATTGTCTGTGAACGGCGGCACATTATGTGCATAAGCATTGTCTTGATGGGAAAGTTACGACGGTGGGTCTACCTGCATATTCAAGGCGTTTTTTGGCCAGTGCTAGCTTCCAACGAATTGATTGCTGTATCTTGGCGCAATGGATATTCCACTTGGTGGCATATTCTATTTTCTTACGTCTGGAATTGTCGTAATAAATCCAGTAATAATTCGATGTAAAAATTGTTTCGCTTTAAAGCAATCAAAAAGGATTTCAGACATACAAAATCATCTATTAGTTCATGTGGTCCCCAATCTCCCGCTGCTATTAAAGCCTTTGAAATGGCTGCTTAAGTGATGTCTAATGATTGTGCAAGCTCTTTTTGCATCTGATCTAAAACTTGACCTAGTAATGTTTAAAATTTATTTATTTATTAGAATACAATCACCAATTATATAGTATAGTTACGTTTTAACCCTTTTAAAAACGTTTAAAATATGAGTTCGTAGACTGCAAATAAAATAAAAATGAGTTTGTGTTTAGTTTTAAATAAATTCCTTATTGTTCGCACAATTCACAACTTGATGTAAACAACAACAATTGCTTTATTTGTTATTCTTCTTTACACTCTTTTGCGTAAACACTATTGCCTTGTTTACCCAAGCCCAAGAAACGTAAAATCGTAACGTTCGTTTGTGTAGTTATAGAAACGTTCAAAACGGGACATATGTCAACGATGAATGTAAATAAAAACGAAACAGAACATAAAGCAACACACAAACGAACACAACACAATGCAAATAAATTGGTATACAGACTCTTCATCAGTGTTGCCGTTTTTGGTTCAATGTGTAGATTTTTCCGGATTTGGTTATTATTATTCTTATAAAAATAGCTTTTGTTTTGTTTGTTAAAATTAATGAATTAGTAAGACTATAATTTTATTTTGTTATTTTTTGTTTATTTTTCAATTTGTTTCAATTATAATTTAAATTTAAAAAAATAAAATAAAAAAACTGCGAATTTAATTTTGGTCATATTATTCCTTATTTGATGATTTTTTCACAAATGTTGGTTACAATATTTTTTTTCGTGGCAACACTGCTCATCATCTCTCATGTTCATATGTCACGTAAAAACGTGGGAGAATTCTGTTTTATACAGATCGTTCGGTTTTGCTAACGAGAGAGAACGTTTCGGTAATCGTTTACATTGTACTCCATATGCTAAAAAGATAACGTTCGCTACGGTACGTTACGTTACGTGTACAGCATAAGAATTGTTCGGAACATCTTTATAACGGAGATCTTCAAACCACAATTATTCTCTTCACACAGGACTGATGGACTGACTGAGTTTTTATTGACCCGGTTGCCTGCTTTGTCTTGCCCTTTATATGCCCACGTAAACAATATAATGAATAATCTTGAAGTCGAATGTTCGTGGCTTCGCCTTCTCAAGATCTCCATAAATGTAAAAATTGTTGTTCCGTTGTTGTTTGTGTATTTTGTTTACTTTGTTTGTTGTTGCATTTTTGTTTACTTTTTATCTCCTGATGTTGTTGGTATATTTTTGTTTACTTGCTTATCATATAAACAAGTTAAATGTTTTTGTAGCTTTTGTTTATCATTTTAAAGTTAAACGATGTAACACTATTTCCATTCTCGTAAGAGTATTATAGTTATAATGACCAAACTCACGATCCTTACAATAATTGAGTAGAACATTACCTACTAGTCCAGTAGTGTGCTCAATGTTTCTAATTTATTTTCTTCAATATTTTTTGACTCTCCTGGAAGCTCTCTGCCTTTGATGTCAAAATCATCATTTTTGAAAACCAGAAACTATTCGATACACCGTGTTTTTGATAGAGTACACTCAGAGGATATACCATATAAAAATTTCGGAGAGTAAATAAAATTGCTATGAAAAATGTCTCAAAAATATATCCTTCGGAGTCACTAGTGGTGCCCTGCTCACTGCTCTTACGCTCGCTTTGGAGATAACTTTCTTATACTTTCTGCCGCTTGCCCTCTACTGCAGGGCGTGGCGGCTAACTGGGCGACTGGACAATAACATGAATCGGGCATTGGGCATACGAAGATACTTGGAGAATTTGGGATTGTCGCAAGCAGTGACTACATCACACCGCGATATGACTTCTCAATGAATTTTAGGACATCCCTTCCGAATGGTGCGGCTGGCGTCGCAAGAGACTATGTATAACTTTACACCGATGGCTCCAAGCTGGAAGGAGCCGGTAGTTGGGGAATTTATTCGGAATCAATCAGAATATCCCGGTCTATAAGACTACCGAATCACTGCAGCGTCTTTCAAGCGGAAGTGTCGGCAATTCATGTTGCGGTGAAAATTATTGTGGATAAAAATGTTCACAGGCGGAAAATCACCCATCAGGGCATTGGATTCTAATGTAATTAAATCCAGGACGGTATACGACTGCCGCAGATATCTTAACGAGGTGACAAGTCGATATAATGTTTGTATCATATGGTTACCGGGACATAAGGACATTCTCGGTAACTGCAGAGTGGATGAACTGACCAGAAAGGGCACGACCATCGAACTCTCTGATGAATTCTCTACATTGGTGATCCCTTTGAATACCTGCAAGCTTATAATTAACAATGCATACGTGGACCTTGTCAACAGTAGAGGGGCAGCTTCGGACACGGGCAGAACGGTGCGTAAAATTTGGCCAAGGCTGGATAAGAGGCACGCGTCGGCTCTGTTTAAACTCCAAAAAAGTAGGCTCAGCACTGATATCTGAGTAATTACGGGGGATTGTTTTATAGGAACGCATGAGTGACATATTAGTCTTGGACACCTCGCAAATAAGTTCTGCAGAAGTTGTGGAGATTAAGAAGATTATAAGAATGCTCTTCACCTACTGTGGACATGCACTTCACTTAGCCGGAGGAGAAAGAGGCACTGTCATGCATGGCAGTCTAAGTCGCTTCATCAGAAGTTCCGAGTGATTCCTGCTGGACTAGGGAAGAATGTGAAACTGTGTTATCACAATGGCTCTTGTGTGCGGCCTAAATGTGTACGCTCATAACTCCATCGAGGGCACAGCCAATTCTACCTACCTATCCTTCGGAGTCGACATTAAACTGCAGAACCCGCCACTCATGCATAAAATTAACACACATGGGTTGTGTCAGAAATTAGACTGCAATCCTGACTAAAAGGTTGTACTGACCAGGACAGTGAAGACTTTATACGCCGAGTGGAAGATAATCATAAAAAATGTGCTCTAAAATGCTCAGTGTTACTTTCACAGATGTTGATCTCAGAGAGACAAATATTTTTTCAAGTGATACTTCAGTTTACAGTGGTCCGTAAATTTACAAAACATTGCAATCTTTTCGCCATTCCAGTAACTCTGCCCAATGCAACAATACTAAAGTTCCGTCATGTGTCGACTAAGTCTGAATACTCACATACCATAGCCAAAGTGTTCATATTCGCATATATATACCAAAAATAGTATCTATAAATGATAGTATCTTTCTTTTAGTTGCCAGTAATTTCTTTTTTTTAATAATATTGCATCTCATATGACGCTTACATTAATATGTTATGTTCAACATTATTATCCTATTTTTCTGAATTTATTTAATTTTGAAAACTTTAAACGTTTAAATAGCTTTTGTGTACATAAATATTTATATCAGTATGTAGTACGAACGCATATAAATTATATGATTCATGTTTTTTATTAAAACAAGAAATGACTGAGGGTATCAGTAAAAATATGCAGCGAAAAATAAAAGAAAAATTATTTTATCCGGTGCAGTTCAAATATGATATTCTCACAACCATTTGCAGGCAATTAAAGCCATAAACAAATTTAGTTATTTGTTTTTAATTCATAAAAATGTTTATTGACAATCATTTTATTTAATTGGAAATTATTTTTATTATTATTGGTTGTCTACTGGCATCCCGCAGTGACAGTATTGGTTGGAACTCCACAAAAATAATATAATCTGGAGTGAAGGCCGTACCAAACAACCTGGACTGCTGCACCTGCGTAAACAATATTTGGTTACTCACCCTTATTATAACAAAAAGTGTCAAAAATTTACAATAGCTGTATGAAAAACAATAGATTCGTATGTGTTTAATTATTGCACCTGGGTATGATCCACATTTGTCAAATTTTATTTCCGAAATAGAGCTTATTTCCACCAAACTTACTTACATAAGTGGTCATTAGAAACCTTTAGATAATCAATGAATCGTTTTTTCGCTACTCATAAGCACTCATAAAATTTCAAATATACATAAGTGAGTCAACAATATTCAAATTTAACTACTCTGATTCATTTGTACTCACTACAACGTTGATTTATAACAGTCTGCAATGAGTATGCGTACAACGTTGACCTCAAACTTATACCATTCGAAATATGTTTGATTCATAGTTTGATTCATAAGCCTACTCATTCAGATTCGAGTAACTTATATCATTCATCAAAATTTACAGGTTTAGTTGTTGTTGATTTACAAAAAAGAAAAAAGACACAACAAAAAAACACAAAGCAGTGATCAGAGCAAACACACAACCTTCTAGTGAGTATTTTAGTGTTCATAGCCGATTCATACTTATTTTGTGATTCTTGTAAATGTTGAGTCATGGAGCGTCCAAATCAACAACATCATACATGTTGAATACGATGAGTACTTCAAACTTTGAACATGACTAGAGGTTCGATGATATTAAAATAAGTATGAATGCGTATAAGTATCAGAAATTATGAGTATGATTCGATTCTTCTGCTTTACTGGTAATACGCTCCAAACCTGCTGTTTATTATATACGTCAGGCCTAAAAACTGAATTTAGTGAAGAATGTTAAATTTTTGGCAGAAGAATCATCAGACACATCGATGATTAACGGAAAAAGCATTATAGCTGGTGACAAAGATCTATCCCAAGATCCGTTCTTGGCCCAACTGTATACCGAGAAGTAAAGCACTTAACAAAATCAAAGATTTTACTTATTTTATGCAGGGGACAGTTAGGAGAGAGCGCTGTCAGGCATTCGATTCGATGGTTACGAAATCCCCTTGTGAATTTTATATTAGATTTGTCTTAAACTTAAATTCACCATAGCTTTCAACGCCGCTGTAGGATAGATTGTCACTGTCCCTATTATACAAAAACATTATATCATTGTGTGTCCCTATGGCCTAGCAGTTAGCATGCTACACTTTATTAAAGCTTTTAATAGAAAAATATGATTTGAGTACAGAAGTGGCTTTTGGAAAATGATTTGCTAAACTCTTGTCATAAAAACGACATAAAAACATGAAATATGTCAAGAGAAAGATATTGTAGAAAATATTTTTGAAATGACAGAAAATGCCAGAAAGCAAAACAACACAAGACAAAATTTGACATACAAACCATATGTACATAAATATGCATGTGTAAATCTATAATAATAAAATATGACAATAACAATAAAAGGAAAGACTATCGTATTTGAAAAGAAATTTTTTGTAAAAATATTCAATCCTTCATATTGAAAATAAAAAATACTCTGCAGTAGGAATTCCAGATATGCATGTCTTTAATGAACACTTCAATGTCATTTCTCTATTTTCTGGAATGTAATAAGAAAACTGTTTAAAAACTTTGCAATAATGCTGTCTTCTAAAATATATATAAAATACAAAGTATTTTACATATGGACATGCATTTTATATTTGCAATATTACATTGTAAATATTATTCGAAAATACATTTTTACATACGTATTTTACAGTTGTTAACTAAACTAATTTCAATGTAAATATCGAATGAAAAAACTGTAAAGTTCAGAATGATTGCAAGATGCATTTTACAAAATAACAGGCTATGCACACCAGCTATTAAAACATGGAAATTTTAGGTCAAAATAATAATGTCGAAAATGAAGATGAATTTTTTTAGTACAACTTAATTCTGAGCACTCTGAGACGTCGAATTAGGATATTTTTACGTTTCGAAACTTTTTCACTGAAACTTGCGAAAACGTGATTATCCAGAAACATGAACACACCAGAAATATGAACAATGCTTGTTACATTGATTATTTTAAAACGATATGGGACCTCTTTCTTTAAGGTGGGTCAGCCATCTTATCTATCTCAAGTGCTGTATTTGAATGTTCTAAGGTACTTTTAATTAAAGTAAAAACAAAGTAAATGACACTAAACTTAGTTTTACGAGCACTTATTTGTAGAGTATTTACATATTTAGTACTAGAATTTTACTTAATATTGTGGTGTTATACACGTACAGAAATACGAAAAAATGTTCAGATACTTTGTATAGCATTTTTTCACCATATCAAGGAGGTCTCAATAATTTGTGTATGTGTTATATTACAATGCTTCTGTTTTTCTCCGTATCATATTTTTTTATTCTCGTTTTCAACAAATAAATAAAGAATTAAAATGGAAACATTGTGTTTGTGAACATAAGAACTCATAAAATTTGACATTTTTATGCATGAAAATTGCAAAGACTTTTTATGTGAATTTATTTTGCAGAAGTCCATAAAATTAATATGTTTTTAAATACTGAGGATGCAAATTATTTCAACTTATGTTTGGGTGGTATCAGAAGATAATTGCCAACATAATGTACGAAGAAAAACTTAAGATTTAATTAACCGCCACTAATAAGCAGAATACTGAAAATTGTTTCATGATTTCCAGGGAAATTAACATAAAAATTACGAACAGATGACGAAATTGGCGTGAAGAATTTAGTTTTTTTTGGGTTATTAAAAACAAACAAAATGTTCAAAATAGACGAATTTGTGTCACACAATGTGACTTGTGTGGTTAATACATTGTCTGCGGAACACGTACGTACTAATGAGAGTTAGTGTAACGGCATGGTTTGCTGGTTTTTCTTTTAGAGGAAGAAATAGGCTGGTAAATGCTTAGCTTGGTGTTTGCGGATATATTTCAGTCTCAACTTTATTTTGCTATTCCTAGAATTTAAACTGAAAGCAGATGTGTTCTCCTTCAATATTCCATACAACATTTTTATATGAAAATAGCTTTTGATACATAAAACTGTACCAAAAAAGTACACAGACTGTTATCTTCTCTTACTAAATGCTTAACTGTTGTAATAATACTTTAAAGTAAGGTATACGAGAGAACTGTTTATATTTAGTAAATAGTAAGAAGAGTGTGTTGCATGTTGCATAAGAGATTATATAAATTGTAATAAAAATCTGATATTTAAAACAGCAAGCAAATTAAAGTATCTGCACAATCAATTTACATGAAACTTAAGATTACATTTAGCATAGCTTAAGCGGTATAAATTATGGCAACTAAGTTCCGTTTTGTTAAATAACACGATGCCAAATTAAAGACTCGTTTCTATTGAGACTCATTTTCAAAAACGCAATTATTTGCCATTACTAGGAGCATGTGTTAGTCGCTTACTGTCAAGTGCTGACTATAAAGGGAGAACACACATAAAAACATTATATTCGGTGAAGTCAATATAGATGTGTGGAAACTGGCATAGTCCACGCTTAACGTATGTGAGCGACTGCTAGCTTTACTTACTTAATTGGTCATTACAAACCTTCAGTCAAAATTACGCCTTAGTTTCTTACACGACTCATGTTGTGTATGTTAATTTAATCCATAAGTGGCGGAACTACTCTAAAGGACAATTTACATGATAAGAGTTTACATACGTAAAGTTGCAAAGAGAATGTTAGAGAATAGCACACGAATTTTGAAACTGAAATTAAAAAATCTTAGTCCAGATTTGTTTTGCGTTTATACGATTGAACAAATGGTGTTTGACTGTCAAATTTCCAAACGCATTTTCCCTCAATATCATACGCTCTCCTCACATGCTGTATTTACTCTCTGTGCTTTAAATTTAACCACTTGTGGCATCTTCTAAATTCCCCATAATAGACCGAAATTTAGGTGGATAATAATATGGTTCAGAAAAGCTTTAGATTCACTTTTAGACTTTTTTACGGACATACAGTGCAGAACAGGCAAAGTTTCTGAAGCTGCTTTTATTATATGGAACAGATAGTAAACTGGTTATGTGGAAAGGAATCAAACTAATCCTAACTAGTCCTTATGATTATAATACACAGTGAACTTGCACAAAAAGTAGCCAATTTTTGCGACGGGAGTTCATGTTTTTAATTTTTTCACAATTTCGATTGGTTTTTGCCAAAATTTATGAAATTAATCATACATATCATAAATAACATAAGCATTTAAGCCAATTGTGATAATACCACATTCTCTAAAGAAAATCATTCGGAGTCCAAAATAATACTTGCCATTGCAGCAATCTTTATATTATAGAGCTCGATCAAAAATTTCAGAAAATGTTATGTTAATAACATTCGTCTCTTTAAGTCAAGAGTAGGGCACTGAGACATATGGTGAAAGACAGACTCTTCCTTCTCCTCAGATGTCAAGTCTTTCGGCATGCTTTCCAAAATTCTAGTAAGCCGTAAGAAATGCCTTTGTGCAGTGGATAGCCATGCGATTAACACGTTGACGAGATAACTCGTAGATTGCGTTCCCTTCTAGGGAGTCAACTACGAGTTATCTTGTACTCACTAAACCACTTTTTCTCCTAAAAAAAGATAATTTTTGTTTTTTGATGATACCTACGATCTAGAAATAGAGTTTTTAGTAATATAATGTGAAAAAATCAAATTGTCATTTTTGGCCAGTTTTCTGAAAATTGCCGCGGCAGTCAACGTGTTAAAGGACAGAAGTGAGTCCTGTCCAGATGTTATTTTTTACGTTACTTAAACTGAATACTATCTTTCTAGCAAAAAGAACAGAAGCGCAAAGAACACGTCGATTGTTGACATTTAATTATAAAACTGTATGTATGCACATATCGCAATAGGTGGCCTACATTATCCGGATCTATGTATGGTCGTGGACGTGATGCTACCGCACGATATCTCTTTGCAAGAACATCATCTGCACACTAATTTATAGAGTTTAAACTAGTTACCGCAGTCTAGAACGTAGTGTGTTGGCTTATTAGACGCAAGGCCGCGTTTCAAACCCCAAAACAAAATATGTACAAAATATATCTTTGGCGACATCCTCTCAGCAGATTTGAGGCAAAAACTCTGAGAATTAATAAAATTGCCATGTAATGTTTTTCAAGCTAGATGGTAATCCGAAATGAAGTGTTGTAACCACAAATTATGTATGTATGTATGTAAATCTTAATAAAAGGCATCATTTGGATCTAAGGCTGATATAAATAAAATTGCCACTTTTGTTCTCAAGTATTTCGGAACATGGTAAAAGTATGCATAACTTAAGGTGCACATTAGAGATCGGCTATGACTCGTTTTTTCGCTACTCATAAGCACTCATAAAATTTTGAATATAAGTGAGTCAACAATATTGAAATTTAACTATGTACTCTGACTCATTCGTACTCACTACAACGTTGATTTATAAGTACAGGTTGCAATGAGTATGCGTACAACGTTGACATCAAACTCATACCATTCGAAATATGTTTGATTCATGGCCTACTCATTTAGATACATAACTTTAGAAAAATAATTATAATACTTATAAATGATTCGGGTGACTCGAATCATTCATCAAAATTAACAGTCTTAGTTGTTGTTGCATTTACAAAAAAAGAAAAAAAAAACTCATAAGCAGAACAGACAGATCAGCAAGTGGAGTAAACACACAACCTTTTAGTGAGTATTTTAGTGTTCGTACTCGAATCATACTTATTTTTTGATTCTTGCATATGTTGAGTTTTGGACACTCGAAATCAACAACATCATACGTGTTGTTAAGTATGAATATGATGAGTACTTCAAACTTTGAATATGAGTAGAGTTTCCATGATATTAAAATAAGTATGAATGCGTATAAGTGTCAGAAATTATGGGTATGATTTGATTCTACTCATCTTTTGAATAATCATTGCTGATTTCTGGTGCACATATGTGTTAAATACATGCACTGTTGCAATATATGCCTTGGAATCTGTTTCACCCTGTCTGCATGAATTTATTTTTAAATATTATTTACAATCATTTCGTAGAATTTTTTTTAAATATACATTCATCCACCCTAACACATACGTATTTACAAGTTATATTCATGTCTACATGTGTAAAACGTTTATCTATTTATGAACATCACATACAAAAGAGATTTTTTTATAACAACTTGTAGTATTTGCAACATATTTATGTTGCACCCATAATACTCATACAATATTGTAAAAATTATTTTTAATTTTATTAAAACACAAATAAAATTACTACAACAAGAACAAAATAAAAACAAATACATCCATGTGGTGGTATCTGTCTCAATCTTAATCAATCTCAAAATTAATGAAATTGTTTATGAAATACATAAAAATTTATGAAGGAATTATATGCAAAACTGCTTACAGTTTATGTTCAACATGTGGACATTGTAAACGCAATTTTTGTTGCTGTTGTATTTACAATTGTATTACAATTATTTACACTACGCGACAAAAAAAAAACAAGAAATTAAATACAGTCAATTCACTACAAACCCGTAGTTTGGTGATTTAGGTGAATAGAACTCAAAAAAAAAAAGAAATGGGTGCCGGTGGCAACCGTCCGAGTTCTATAAGCAAAATATGATCTCGTAGATTACATAGATTGCAAATAAAATTTGTGTTTAATTTTAATTAAAATTCTTTATTATTCGCACAGTTCTGTGTGCCACTATTCACAACTTGCAACAACAGTTGCTTTGTTCGTTATTCCTCTTTTTACACCATTTGCACAAACAATAACAATTACTAGACAATTGTACGACAGATCTTTGTAACGGAGATCTTCTAACCACGATTACTCTCTTCAAACACACCGCGCCTTCACACAAGATTGACTGAATTTCATTAACTCCGTCGCCTGCTTTGCCTTGCCTTTTATATGGCAGCGTAAACATTCTGATGTTCTTGAAGGCGAAAATTCATGACTTCGCCTTCTCGAAATCTCTATAAATGTAAACATCGTTGTTTACATTTATTCTTGTTGTTTGTATATTTTTGCTTACTTAAAACAACTAGATTTTTCATTTTTGTAGCAATATTTTTAATATTCTGCAGAAATAATTTGAAGGCATGGTTGTCTGATGTGGATGTAATATGAATTGACTACTGAGGTCGTGCATTTTAGGTCCGTGAATCTTTTTTTTTGTGAGGGTTTCTTAAGACGTAGCTGTGTGCGAATAAGACATAAATCACAGCACTATCATAACATAACTCATTCCGTCGGCCAAACAAAATAATTGACGATTTTGGATGCTCTACAGCAGGATAAGCTATGGCTGACATTTAAAAGACGCTATGTTTACGCACCAGAGTTATGAAAGAAGCCGTGGCGAACATTTGAACGATGTTATATTCCATACAGAATGGCATCGATACTTCTTTCAAACGCATAAAAAAATTTGTTGAAGTCTCACTAGCAATTTTTTTATTTAAGTTAAAAGATAGAAAACATTTAATGAATATCTAAATTGAAATAATGAAGGATGAACCGGATGGACCGCTACGCCGAAAGCACAGACAACATATAACTGAAGTACTTTATAAATGATACACAACAGTTATTCATTTAACGGTAGATCGAGTCTTAAAACACTTCATTATTCTAGCTTTTGATACACGCTATTAGTCCATAAAAGTTTCGCAATTATTGATAGATGTTGTTAAAAAATTTAAATATATTTATTCATTTTAATTCATTTTAATAGAACTATTTTACATTATTTTATTTTATTATCACTTTTATGAAATTTACGGCAAAATTGACATGATCCCGGATTTAGCTTTCCTTAAAATATGGCTGTAAGTAATTCCAACGCACGTAGCACGTGCGTACGTACTTGAATTTAAAACTGGCAATTCCATTTTGGTGGACCACGAAATTACGAAATTAAATAACGACCATAAAATTCAATTAGTTACTAATCTTCAGCGACAAAATCATTCGGATTATTAAAAGCTGAAAGATTTTCAGCTCACTTTTCGAAAAGGCGTAATATGTGTAAATTTTTCATCACTTCCGAGTAGCACATTATCAAAGCAAATGATTCTGTTATCTCATAAATAGATAGTTGACCAAAGTGTAATGATATGCAAATTTGTTATCCTTATAAATATAGATGAAAATTTAGAAAATGAGTTGACAACATTTAAATATTAGTAATACTTGGCAATGTAGTTATTTTCCACCATTTTTTATAGAGTTAATAATCACTTTTTGATCCGCAATAAAGACAACGGCTACGCGCAATTGATACCAAAAAATTAAAAAGTAATTTTTTTTTATTTCACAAAGTATGAAAAAAACATAGAACGAATCATTTTTTTTCTAACGTTTGTCTGTCACGTGAGATAAATATGGGAAGAGCAGAAGAAAGACTCTACAACATTTCAAGAAACAGCTGCAACCAACCTGCACGTAAATTGGTAATAACCTAATTTCTCACATCACTTATGTTGTGTGCGTTAATTTTATCCATAAGTAGCTGGACGTACAGTTTGAGGTCGACTCCGAACGACAGATTTTTTGCGTAACTTTTCATGGCAATTTTATTTTACTTTCAGAGAAATTTGGTCGCCAAAGAAAATTTTTTTCTAATTTCGTTTTGTTGGAGATGGAATAGGCCAGCACAAACAATATGTACATACATATATGTAACTATGTAGAATATGGCTCATATAAATTTCGTTTTCATATTTAAAAAATAATTCTTTAATTCGTTATAAATATATACTGCCTTTATATATGTAGGTATACCAAGTGAGTGGAAGAAGATAAGTGGTTATGTTGATCATTGGCAATGGTTAAGAAAAATGTACTGTTGCATCCTGAGCTATCAATTTGTTTTCTTAACAAAGTGATTGAATATTAAAATTCTTTATCTATTGCACATACAAGAAAACTTTTCAAACTATATTATGTTAGAATTTCCTTTTCAATTATTCATTTCATATTGTTAGCGGCTTTTAATTTTCATTTTACTCACGTCTACTTACTCAATTTAACTTTAAAAAATTTAAAAATCTTAAAACAAAAAAAAAACGAACAACGAGAAAATATTGATACAAAATGCAATAAAACTTTTCAATTCCTTTTTCTTATGAAATATATTAATTAAGTTGAAACCAGTAACCATGTATTGTCCTCAAACCAATATTTATAATAACACAGACTAAATCGAAGAAAACAGAAAGCAAACATAAAAACACTTGAAAACAAAAAAAGCAAGTAACTGGATCTGATGCAAAATCTTGCCACTAATGGGGAATGGGCTTATGGTTTTAGAAGTTTAAGTTTTTGCCACATGTCTATGTGTATTGTTTTCGCTTTATATATTGGTGCAATATGGGTAAGCCTATGTCTGTTTAATTCTATTTCAGTCTGAGTTAACTTTCAATGAATCATGCCATATAAAGAAATGTTTCCATTGAATAGGAGGTCGCTTAATGTGAAAAGTTGGCACTCAAAATATAAGTACAAAAGAAAGTTTATAAAAAACTAAGATGAACAAAAGAAGTGTTACAATGTTTAGTGTTAGAATGTTTAAAAATGTATGAATATTTTCGAAAAAATATATCAGCTATGGATGTTGCCAATTTTTGTAAAATAATAAATCAAAATGCAGTACACGACAGACAAACAGACAGAATAAAAGCTTTAAAGAAGTGTAATAACTTATGTTGTTAAATTTGGTTTTTCCAAATGGCATGCTAAAAGCCTAAAATGCCCGCATTGAATTTTGCATACGAGGTTGCCAATGCAATGAATTGAATACAGAAATATTTTATTTATTTATTAAAATAATACATACACAATTGGTAATTAAAACCCTTCAGTCAGGTTTACGACCTATCTTCTCACACCATTTATGTTGTGTCCATTAATTTTCTACATGAGTGGTGGGACCTAAAGTTTAAAGTCGACTCCGAACAAAAGATTTTTGAGAAACTTTTTCAAAGCAATTTTATCTACTGTTAGAAGTTTTGCCAGAAAAAAGTTCACTGGAAGTCGCCGAATAAATATTTGTTAATATTTCGTTTTGTTTTTGAGGATATCTGCCCTAAAGTTTGAACCATCTATTAAGCCACCACACTAGGTAATAGACTGCGGCGACTCCAATATTCAGAACTTGATCTAATATTGTGTTGTCCAATTGAAATCTATCATGTACTAGGTCAGTACATACTGAATTTGAATACTACAGTGAAAGGGTTCATAGAAACCAAATGGCAAACAAACTCTACAGGGTAAAATTACAATACAATTACAAATTATATCTAATTATGTACGTGCTAAATAACCTTAGACCTTATAAGCGGTATAATGTAACAGACCAGGGTTTCTGTTGGGAATCGAACCCACTACCCTCACGCTAATAGACTAGCACACTACCCACTGGACTATCAGAGCACCTCTTATTGAGGACAGAAATAAATTTAAAAGCAAGTAATCAAATGTTTTTTTTTATTTTAATTCAAGTCAGAATTATCTTTCTTATCTAATGAACTTTCAGTTCAAAATGTGTTAATTTCACGTTTGCACGGCTACCAGAAGTCGGCTAATAGTTATGTTTTTTTCAAATATTATTATTTCTCTTGGCGCAAACATTGGCCAACTTCTGATGGTCGCTCTAACGTGAAATTGACACATTTTCCAATAAACAATCAAGATCCATCAAAAATTTTGAAAATTTTTTAACTAAAAGTTCATTTGAAAACATATATACGAGTATATGAAAAATAAAAGTCTTTAAAGAATAACTACGGTAATTTTTATCCGATTTGATCAAGCTAAGTGTCAATCTCTTCATAATGCACTTTCAGAATGTCTTCTCTTACTTTTTTTGTTAGACTTTGCTACTACGAACGGACAAACTTGAAAAAATATGAAAAATATTCGCATTTGTCAAGTTTAACTCATCAAAGCACATAGCATATTAAGTCAAATAAAATATGCTTATATGTACGTCTTTTAAAGTCTCATCTCTCTCCTTTCTAATAAGGTTTACATTTTGGACATCGGTTCAGAAACGTTTATGTAACCAACAAATTTGTACGTGAAGTCCAGTTTTTTGTCAAATAAAACAAGTTTCTAGGGTTTAAGAAATATAAAAAAAATATTTTTGGGTTCTACTCAACAAAACTCACAACTTACACTCATTATTTTTTATTTTGTCGCATAGTGTTATCTGCTAAAACAGTAGTGGAGTCACTTGACTGGCATAAATTTTAATTTTTAACCGGAAACTTTTTGTATACATTGAAAAATGTTTTTAATATTCGAAAAAAAGTCCTGTTTCTTATTAAAATTTAAATGAAACACATTTGCATTTCCCCTCTCTTACATTTCTTAATTTATTGGTTTCTTTTTTCCATTCTCCATATATGTAAATCGTCTGGCTAGTGAAAGTGTCTAAATCAATGACAGGAACTGTTGCTTTAGCTTAAGTGAACAATACTAATACTGCTGCAGCTTTAAGATTAATGGTGGTTCTTTTGGCATCATCAGTAACTATTTGTGTTGAATTATTTTTATTTTTATTTCGCAAACTTTTAACAATTTTCGAATTTGCATTAATGCTTACTACCCAGTATCATAATTGATGGTGTGGAAATGATAGAATGACTTTAAGATTCTTATAAATGTTATTACATAGTAAATAAACAGAATAAGTATGCAGACAGACTTGTGTTTTAAGCGATGCTGACTTTAGGCAAACCAGCCAACCAGACTCCGCGAAAATTCATCTTAAAAGTTTTATGAGAAAAACTTTTGCTTGTTAAACGTTTCATTTTTGTGAATATTTTTTGGATATTGGTTTGTTATGTTAGTATTTTACTTATGAACACAATGTTAAGGGGAGAATAGTTTTAAAAGATTATCAAAAATACGATTTAAATATTAAATATTTATAAAACTTGTGAATTGTGGCACTTGCGATGCGCTGAATCATATATGCTTGTACTATTTATGGCGTATTTTGCTTTCACATAGCTTAACATTAAAACTATAAGCAAAAGCTACAACAACAAACACCAGCATATAAAATGGTTAACAAGTAAAATAAAAACAACAACTAACATTAGAAGAATAAATGTAAACAAATTACACAAACAACAGTGATGACACAACGACGCTTGCATTTGTAGAGATTTAGAGAAGGCGAAGCCACGAACATTCGCCTTCAAGAACATTCATCAGAATGTATACTCTGCCATAAGGCAAGGCAATCAGCCGATTGAGTGAGTAAAATTCAGTCAGTCTTGTGTGAAGACGCGGTGTGTTTGAAGAGAGTATTCGTGGTTTGAAGATCTCCGCTACAATGTTCTGTCGAGCAATTGTCTAGTAATTGTTATTGTTTATGCAAAGGGTGTAAACAGAGGACCAATTTATCAAATTACTGAGAAAATGGATCGATTTGTTTATAAAAATCTGTTGGAAAACGTAATGCTGCCATACGCAGAAGAGAACATGCCACTGGTTTGGGTTTTCCAACATGACAATGACCCAAATCATGCTTCAAAATTTGTTAAGGGATGGTTGAGTCAATCAAAAGTAAGTGTTGTCGGGTGGCTAGGTTAATCGATAGACCTTAACCCTATTGAAAACCTTTGGAGCATAGTTGACCGCAAAATAAAAAGGGATTTAGGGACAAATAAACACCCCATTTTTAATCGTATCCAGAACGCATGGAACAGCATTTCTAAAGATCAAATTAAGAGGCTAATTGATTCAACACCCCGTAGATGTGCTGCCGTCATTAAAAATAAGGGTTACGCTATTGACTATTAATTTAATTTTTAAGATTTGTTACAGAAGTACGCAAGTTGCTTTAGTTTTGACCACTAGAATTTTATGGTTATTTCGTTATTTTGAAAGAAAAGCAATATTTTAAGCAAATTGATTATAATTTTTTTGCATTTACGTTTAGTCTGAATAATGTGTAAACATAAAAACCAAAAAACATCCAGTTTTAACCTTTATAGCGGAACATATTTGCTAAAATATCAAAGTGTAATGTCAGTTGCTTTAGTTTTGGCCACCAGTGTATATGGCAGTGATGGACCTTAAGAGAAAACATCGGTGTGCTTTACGACTTACTTCTAAGAATTAGCAATGTACTTTAAAGAATCAGTGATATTATATTAAATTTCCGTAAAGTACATCTTTGTTTTCTGTGCATCGATTGATTTTTGTAACAAAAGAATGGTAAAAAGAACGTACTTATAATTGCTCAGAGGTAGTGTAGTACCGCGACCAGACGATTTATTGTACTGTCATCATACTACATGCCCCCGCCTCCTCTTCAATACGTTATTAGTTGTCAGTAAAAATAGGTTCTTATGTTCCTAACTTATGTAAATATGTTCCTTCTTCTTATCAAGCAGTCTACATATTGGGCTTCAATCGATTTTTATTTTAAACAAAGTGCTCTCTGAGTCCGCTATGATCGGCAAAAAATTGGTTATAATCTTTAGGCTACATCTCGGTAGTCTAATACGTACATACATTCATACATAGTTGGTGATTACAACCATTCAGTCCTAGCTTCTCACACCACATATGTTGTGTGAATTATTTTTATGCATGAGTGGCGGTACCTACAGATTAAAGTCGACTCCGAGATTTCTCAGATTTATGAGAAACTTTTTGATGACAATTTTATTTACTGTCAGGGTTTTTGTCTGAGATCTGCGGAGTAGAAGTTGCCGAAAAAATATTTTTTCATATTTCGTTTTGTTGGAGATGTCTCACTAGGGGTTTGAACTGTGGTCTCTTGTCAACTAGGCCAACACACTACCTACTAGATTATGACAACTTTGATAGTCTAATGCATAATATAAATCTCAAAGTAATTAACCAACAAGACAAAAATTTTCTATAATCCGTTCGAATCTAGATGAGTGTCCAACTTTCTACAAATTTCCTTTCACTCTCTTCCTATTCCACAGAAATATACTGGACCCAACAGCATGAAAGACGCCTTCTCAACAATCTGATATGCCTGCTCATTGCTGCAGATTCCTACGTGTCTGGCTGTTCATTCAACACTAGCTGATTCAGCTTTCCATTGCAATCTTGAGTTAACGTAATATTAGACAAGGGCTCGTGTTGCGGTCTGACTGTCAAATGGTATTGCTATGTATCTTGCAACTTCCTGCATAAGTTGAACATATTTCGATAGTGTAAATTCAGATTGGAAGCAACTCTAAAGTTTCTACATATACAATGAAAAATCTAGATACATGTGTTTTGATTTTACATCGCATAATATTAAAATTATAAACAAAAACTACAGAAACAAAACAATGAAGTAAACAAACCTGTTTACAAATTATCGTACTGCTTAATATAACAACAAACACCAGCATAAACAAATGGTAAACAAGTAAACAAAAATACACAAACAACACCACGATAATAAATGTAAGCAACGATATTTACATTTATAGGGATTTCGAGAAGGCGAAGTCATAAACATTCGCCTTCAAGAACATTCATCAGACTGTTTACTCTGCCATATAAAAAGCAAATCAAAGCAGGCGACTGAGTTAGTGAAGTTCAGTCAGGCTTGTGTGAAGACGAGGTGCGTTTGAAAAGAGTAATCGTGGTTTGAAGATCTGTCGAATAATTGTCTAGTAATTTTTATAATTTATGCAAAGGGTATAAACAGAGGAAGAACAAAGAAAAGCAATTGTTGTTGTTTATATCAAGTTGTAAACAATTTTATTTAATTTAAATTTAATTTTAATTTTTTTTATTTTATTTGCAATCTACGAGCTTATATTTTAAACGAGACAAATTATTTCTTTCACTCTTAATACCCATTCTTAGACTCATTACAAGTCATTTCATCGCGAGCCCTTGCTACTTAATGCATCCCATAGCGATGATTACACATAACATACGTACATAATTGGTCATTACAACCCTTTAGTCAGGATTACGTAATAATTTCTCTCACCACTTATATTGTGTGTGTTTACTGGTAATGTTTAGGTGAAAGTTAAGTAACGAAGTGTAAACAATCCTATTTGGTATGTCTGGATGACTGCTGATTAATAGGGCGTTATACTTGTCCTAACTGTCTATGCAATAAGTTTGTACCAAACAGAGTCAGCAGTGTCGTTAAAGGGCAGCCTCTCAGTGTCACAGTTATACCAGCACAAGCAATCTCTTTGAAGTCTGTTCCAAAATATGTTGAATTTTTTAATTTTGCGGGATACGTCTTTTAACTATTTTATTATGTTTAGACACTCGTCTAGCTGTGTAGCATGTTTAGTTTACCTGTAAGAGACATAAATAAGAAGATTTTCTGTAAAAGAAAAAAATTATTCTAAGAAATTGCATCAAATTTTATGTAAAAAATTGAATTAAGTGCTCAAAAACACTTCTGCAATTAACGTCATTCAACACTTCCTATTAATTTTCATGCGACGGTCAAAATTTAGAATTTTAGATCGAATTTTGCTGCTACACGCCTCATACCAAAAACTTCCGAAAAAATTGCATGACCAAGCGATATGCCTACATCCTCAGCAACTTATCTAATCGTGAATTCTTTAATTTTCAGTGGATATCAAAACGAAAACATGAAACAATATTTCTTCGGCGACTTCTTCTCAATAGATTTCTGGCAAAAATTCTGAGAGTAAATAAAATTGCCATGAAAAGTTTCTCAAAAATCTGTCGTTCGGGGTCGACTTTAAACTGTAAGTCCCGCCACTCATGTATAAAATTAACAAACACAACATAAGTGGTGTGAGAAACTAGGTCGTAATCCTCACTGAAGTGTTGTAATAACCAATTATGTATGTATTGATGTCTTGAGGCGTACAGGGCGAGCGCCGTGATTCACACCTTTTCGACCTTCTGCCAAAAGCTTGTACCACTTATGAAACTATTTTTGACTTAGAGTTTTCTCACCGTATGTCACTGTAAATAATTTAAACAAAATTCATTTAACACAATAGTTTATTCAGTCATTATAGAAAAACCGTTAAAATTTCCATTTTCTCACACCAAAAACTTTAAGGATTTCATTTTCACCCAATGAATAACAAATTTCCCAAGAACTTTTGATCTTCGGATAATAAATTAAGAAACTTTCTTTCTATGCATTCCAATTCACACTAAAGGCTGAAATGAATATTTCATTACCAGGCATTAGGAGTACATAATATCGCCTCCTTTATGACGACTTCTTTCGCACAACGATTCGAAGTTTGAAAAATTATTGATGACTTGTATGCTTGACTTCACCGTTTAACACTTGCCACCAGCAAAAACAAATGAAGTGACTTCAGAATTTTTGAAGCGTAAAAAAGCAACAACAGAAAAAATAATAAATGAAAATGGAGTTAAAGAGCTATAGGCAGCTAAAACCGGCTACGTGATAAGCTACACCATTGAAATTGATCATAAGGGCCTTCCATATTTGTAGTGTGTGGAGTAAAGTAGAACTGTGAAACCAAGAAGAGTTATGAAAAAAATTTCTGAAGTAATGAGAAACAGGATTTTGAATCATTCAGTCTCTTTATAGTTAAAGTTTGACCTCAGTTTTAAATCGTTAGGTAGGGTATCAGACACAATAAGCTGTAGAATAAAACACAATAAACTTTGTCTTCCAAAAAAGATGACCCCTACCATTCCATCGACGTTAATTACCAATCTTACAAATCTAATTTCCTATTTAATACTGAACAATTCAAAATAATGGAAATGGAAAATTAATGGATTTTCGTTTTACTCTCATATCTATCGGCTTATAATGTTGCCTTCTAGCCATTGAAGACGTGTCATGGAGAAATTATATGTCTGGGGACTTTTCGTTTTTCGCAATCTTGTGTTGTGCCTCCAGTATACACCCACAACTGCTGTAAAAATCTCTTAAAACAATTGCACAAAAAAGAAAAAATAAAACTTATTATTGACTGTGCTATAAACTGTTGCTTTAACTTCACTTATCATTATGTTATTGCCAAGTAATTGTTAGAAAATAAAGTGTGACCAACTGTTTAAATTCGTGAAGTTGGATAAAAATAATACCATAATTTGTATTTCTTGTAAACAGAAACTCACTTAGGGCCATTATTACAACTTTCCGTTAAAGTTGGGTTTATTTAAAGGTAACCTTAGCTAAAGTGAACTTTAAAGTCACGTTTAAGTTCTTTTCGTTATTACAACCTGCAGATAAAATAAAGTTAAATTTTTCAAAAATACGGTAGTGCCGGAGCAATGTCGACAACACTGCTCAATTAAAAAGTTTTGCTTTAAACGCAGTGGCAACGAAATTCGTCTTTTTGTTGTATTTGCTCATTTTTTTTAAATTTGAAGTTCCCGTATTGTAAAAAATATATAATATGACAAGTTCAAACATAAACTTAACTTTAAAAGTTACCAGTAGGATGTTCTTACCTTTAACTTAACGCTCACTTCTAATTTATCGTTCACTTATAATAATGAAAAACAATTTAGCTGGCCGTTAAAATCCTTCCTTTAGGTTATAATAATGGTCCTTAATTGGTAATAACAAGACTTTAGTCCGGATTACAACCTAGCTTTCACACCATCCATTATGAGTGTAGTAATGTTTTCCAAGATTTGTGGGACTTACGGCTTAATGTCAACTTCACACGACATATTTGAGAAACTTTTTACGGCAGATTTATTTACTTTAATCAGAGTCTTTGCCAGATCACAGAATAAGTTCTTTCGGCCACTTTCTCATATTTTGTTTTCTTTGAGTTGTCTGAGCTGGAGTCTGATCCACGGAGTCGTGTCTAATAAGTGAACACACGATCTACTAGACTACAGCGGCACCAAGAATAATAACATACATACACACATAATTGGTCATTACAACCCTTCAGCCTGGATTAGCACCTCGCTTCTCAAACCGCGTATGTTGTGTGTGTTACTTTTATCCATAAGTAGCGAGACAGTCGAAACTTTTTCATGGAAATTTTTTTTTACTCTCGGAGTTTTTGCCAGAAATCTGCTAAAAGAAAGTCGCCAAGAAATATTTCGTTATGTCTGAGTTGTGGTTTGTTCCACGGAGGCGTGTCTTATAAGCTAACACACAACCTACTAGACTCAGCGACTTCATAAATAATATGACACGTGCTGTAATGCAAATACATTTTACATTGAAAATATTCTTTAATTTGATTTGATTATCTTTTCATTTCTCTTCTCTTCCTTCTTATTCATTTGTTTTCTTTACACTTCAAATATAAAAGAAATAGTTGGTCACATTTGATAGATTTTGACGATTTTGTGAAGCGTCCATATTAATCGATTGCCAAGCATTTTCGTTTACCGTTTTGAGGCATGAATATATATGTGGAGATGGTAAATAATGACGTTGCGGACGGTGACATCAGTTAGGGTAATTCTATGGAAGTCTAAAAAATGTTTGTTTAGCTTAGTATTTCATTAGTGTTGCAATTTATGTCATTATAGTCATTAATTTATACGCTTTTTTCATTTTATTTTCCATACACTTTCCTCAAATCAGTCTTTCTTCGATATTTTAATAGTTTATGTGTTTAAAACACAAATAAGGCAAAACTGTCAATAATTTGATAAACAATGTACCAACAGTCCTCTCCTCCTTGACAACGCATAAGTATTGTACGCTATTTCGATAATTGGATTCGAGTTGACGTTGGTGTGTAGAATAATGTTCGCCAGTTCAAAAACTCTATGTGAATCCACTACTTTGCACTTTATAATTCTCAATAATATACTCATAATTTCTGATACTTATACGATAATCGCATTCATACTTATTTCAATATTATGGAACCTCTACTCATATTCAAAGTTTGAAGTACTCATCGTACTCATATATAACAATACGTATGATGTTGTTAATTTCGACTCTCCATTACTCAACATATATACGAATCACTAAATAAGTGTAAATCACGTACGAACACTAAAATACTCACTAGAAGACTGTGTGTGCTATGCTTACTGCTCTGTCTTTTTTGTTTATGTGTCCCTTTTTCTTTTTTTGTAAATGCAACAAAAACTAAGACTGTAAATTTTGATGAATGATTCGAGTTACTCGAATCATTTATATGTATTATAAGTATTTTTCTAAAGTTATGAAACTAAATGAGTATGAATCAAACATATTTCGAATGATATGAGTTTGATGTCAACGTTGTACGCATACTCATTGCAACATGTACTTATAAATCAACGTTGTAGTGAGTACGAATGAATCAGAGTAGTTAAATTTCAATATTGTTGACTCACTTGTATTCAAAATTTCATGAGTGCTTGGAAATAGCGAAAAAACGATTCATAGCTGATCTCTGGTATATGTCTTTTCTTTATGTGAGATCATGGATCAGATTTACTGGAGTTGCCACTAAAAAACATAATCTGGTTACTGTCTCAAGCTACTAATTTTGTCTTGAATATGAGCTTCTTCTGAATAATGAATTTAGGTTCAAAACCGTCTCAAAACCGCTTGTGTTGTGATTTGTGTTAATTTAATTCTTATCTTTAATTCTTATCTTGATTTTTTTGTGAATTTTTTTTCTCTCTATTTCTATTAATGATTATTTTTAATTTTTCATTTTTTTAATTAATTTATCTTTAAATTTCATTGTATCTTAGTATATGTATATATTTTTACTTTGTTTGTATATTTCTTTATATGTGTATATATTGTTCTTAGTAGTTTTCCTAATTTATTTTTTACATATATTCATTTTTTATCCTTTTTTTGTATCGATTGTTATTTCCCGTGATTTTAACACGTTCTTATTCACTTTTATTTCTACATTATTTCAAACATTTCATTACATATATAATCAATGATTTGTTATTATTTTGTTTCTTTGATGTACTCCCATAGCACTTTCATTTATAAGATTATTATCTTGTTGTGCTATGACTAATAATAAATAAATAAATAAATAAATAAATAAATAAATAAATAAATAAATAAATAAATAAATAAATAATTCATGAGCTTATAGCCGACACCGAATGACTGCTTGTAGAGCAACGGCATCATTGGCCCATATTTCTTTGAAAATGCGGACGGCGAAACCAATACGGCCAATGGAGACACCTATCACACCATGATAACCAATTTTTTGTACCCGCTCTTCATGGAATTGATGTGAACTATGTTGGTTTCAGCAGGATGGTGTAACTTGCCACAACCCATTTATTACGCCAAACTTTTGATGGCCGTTTAATTAGTCGAAATGGAGATGTCAGTTGGCCGCCAAGAAGCTGCCTTTGCCTGTTTGCATGTTATGTAGATAAACCAGAGGCAATTGAGCATTTCAAGGCCAACATACACTCGAAAAAGTGCACGAAAATAGTCCGATCGAATGAGGTACTGTGAGGCCAGCCGCGTCAGCCATATGAATGAAATAATATTAAATTTTAACAATTCGGAACAATTGTACTTTGCAACAATAAATAAATTTGACAGAATTTCAAACCGTTTTCGTTTTATTGCATTTTTAAATTTAAACTTTTAAATCACACACCCTATATATGTGTATGTGTTACCGAGTAATGGAATGAGTGAATAAGTGAGTGCGTGTGTTAATATTTAATTCCAAGTGAGTCTATATCACAAATGTACGTGATGTCCACACTTGATAGAGATGTCTTTATGGCACTAGTTGTCGCAATATTTTTGTCATCATTTTAAATTTCAATTTCACCGATGTATGACTATTTCACTGTTTTCTTTTAAAAATTTTAAAATTCCAACGATATAAACGAAATACTTGCGCGAGCGATAAGTTTGGGATTCCCTTTGGATTTCAGACTATCGTCCCTATTACACCGTTTCTATATCCTAAAATCGAACAATATATTTAATTTGCTTGTTAGTATCCACTTTTCTGTTTTCTTATTAAAACATTTCTATGTCCATTACTATTCTATTTTACAATTTTCCTCCTTTTGCTTCTTGCAGATTTGATTTTCGTTAAATATTTTCATTTAGCAGTAACCTGATTTTTTTTCTTTTGTTTCTTTAGTTATTCAACAACACAAAACTTTCACAGCTTTTTCCCCTGAGTGTTTCTAATTTTACTCAGTGAAATTCCTGTTGAAAATACTACTCTATGCTGTATTCTTTTCAAACGTTTCAGTTTTCTTTGGCAATTTGTTTCTTTTGATTTGAATCATTTGTCCCTAGTGGAGACTAATCAGTTTAATTTTAAGTGTGATGTTATTTATGGAAGGAGATGCAACATAGTACATTTGCCATAAATTGTAACATTTTATACAATGAAGGACTATGGATTACTTGGTAAAATGGTATCGAAATCAATTGCAGGCATTAATTATAATTGGATGCCGCTCCAATTGGATAAAATTGTAAATAAAAAGGTGCCCCATAAGTAGAGATGAGATCATCTTACGCTAGTAGGTACTGTGGGTGGCATGAGAAGCTGGGTTGTTACTCTGATTAAAGGTTATAATTTCTAAGAGGGCAAGTTAGTTACTTAAGAACATGGCAAGTTTTAAAGTGTCCAAAAAACTGAGGAGTTTACTACTAGAGAACAGCAATGAATCGTTTTTTCGCTACTCATAAGCACTCATGAAATTTTGAATATAAGTGAGTCAACAATATTGAGATTTAGCTACTCTGATTCATTCGTACTCACTACAACGTTGATTTATAAGTACAGGTTGCAATGAGTATAAGTACAACTTTTACATCAAACTTATACCAATCGAAATATGTTTGATTCATAAGCCTACTCATCATGCATCAAAGTATACAGTCTTAGTTGTTGTTGCATTTACAAAAAAAGAAAAAAGACACATAAACAAAAAAGACAGAGCAGCAAGCAGAGCAAACCCACAACCTTCTGGTGAGTATTGTTACGAAAATGGAAACTGTGTAACATCGTTTAACATTGATAAAAAAGCTACACTAACAAATACAACGAACTTGTTTCAAGTAAACCAACAACATCAGTATGAGAGAAAAGGGGATAGACAAGTAAGCGAAAACGCAACAACAAAGAATGTAAATAAAATACACAAACAACAATAAAACCACGATACATTAATCGATAAGGCGAAGCCACGAACGTTCGAATTCAAGAACATTCATCAGACTGTTTACATGGGCATATAAAAACGCAAGACAAAGCAGGCAACGAGTAGTAAGAATTCAGAACAGTCGTGGTTTGAAGATTTCCGTTATAAAGATCTGCGTTGTAAGCAGAAAATAATAGCGAACAAGCAATTATTGTTATAAGTATACGTCAAGTTGTAAACAGTAGCACACAAAAATAGTGCGGACAATAAAGAATTTAATTGAAACTAAATACCGCTTTATTTTTATTTTGTTTGCAATCCACGAATTCATATTTCAAAGGCTTTTTTATAAAGGTAAAAACGTAACAGTATTTTAGTGTTCGTACGCGAGTCATACTTATTTTGTGATTCTTGTAAATGTTGACTTATGTTGTTAAGTTTTTGTGACTTTTGTAAATTTATTTTGACCCTATGACTTAATCTCGTTCATCGAAGCTTAGGTGTACATACAACAGCAGATAGCAGAAATCTCTCTTAACAACAAAAGGAGGATAAAATATACGAAATGACAATTTCACTGCGTTTCCAATTTATAGTTTGCAAGTGCCAGTAAAGCAATACATCTACCCTCGAACAGAATTTGACCACATTTAGTGTTGTTACAATTTTATTTACGTGGTCAATAGAAGGTGATTTTTTATTCCAACTTGTTTACCCCAGTCGTTGTTTTACGGTCTTCATGGCAAGCTCCAATATGGTTTACAGAATGTTTAGTGCGTGTTTTGTGTACCCTGTTCTGGAAGGGGTTGGCGATAAAATGTAATAATACTTGAAGATTTTAAGTACATTAATAAATACTATATATTGAGAGATAGATAGCATGTGTGCTTAAGGTAAAATCAAGTACTTGTGCATGGCATCAGCTGATTTATTTGTATTGTAATCTATTGTATTCTTTTTTTTGGTATTTTTTATAAAAACGTTTTGTTCATAAATTCGTTTCGTTTGTAAATTTTATTGCATTTTACAATATTTGTTTTGTAATTTTTGTTTTGTTTTAGGAATTGATTGCAAGAGATAAATATGAAATGAGTAGTAATTCGGTACGTGTTGTTGCTGTAAATGTTTACTATAAATCGTAAAATCTTAAATAACAATATTTTTGATTTTAATTAATTTTTTTTTGGATTTTTTAGCTTGTTACAGTTCAAAAACTCGGAAAAATATATGGCGATATAAGTCCGAGTCTCGTTGACGAACTTCTTTAGAGTTTTTCATTGTTTGATCACCGGATACAGCTCAAATTTGTTGTTGTTGAACAAATTGACTTCAATAATTATATTCAAATATATTACAGAGCTTCAAAGCTTGTTATATACGCAGGCATGTAGATTATCGACTTGAAGAGTCTGGACCAGCATTTAAGTTCGAGTGTATGCGCTCGTTTGCTTTAGAGCCACTTATGTAAGTATGAACTTCCGTCTACGTTTTATTTTTTCTTGCTTCAATTTTTAATTCAATCTTCGCTTAAGTAAGTAACAAAATTATAAACTACGGTTTCTACATGTGTTTGATGAACGTTTTGATGAACATTGTCATAACTAGCTTGCTGAGCTTCTTCTTGCTTCTGTTTTATGTTTCTGTGAATTTTTACTTCTTTAAATTGCGTTTCAGCATTTCGTCTTTGGTGTTCCATGGCAAACGAATTTTGCGTGTTCGGCAAGCTACCTGTAGCGCGTGGTCGGGAGTTGCTTTGCTTCTTAAAAGGCCTCCTTTGCGTAGGTGACCTCGCATAGGCATTAAACTCTTTCCGTTAAACTGAAGACTGTTACGAATTCTTAAGGGAAAATACAAAACTGGTTACAGAAACACTATTTCAGGATTTTTTTCCAATTTTTTTATTCTTTTAACAAGGAAATGTTTTCAAGTCATAGCTGGTGTGGATGACAGTTGATTTCGAAAAACTAAGTTTGTTTAAAATTCCAATAAATTTTCAAAAAGTTTGTGCTAAAACCTTTTTGAAAATTCATCAAGCCTTACGCCTTTTTTAAACATACAGACTCCTTTTATATCCGAAAAAAGGCTGCCAATTTATATGAAATTCAAGGGAGGATTTCCAAATTGTTTTCTGATGCTGAGCAGTCTTAAAAGTTGTAAAGTCAGTCACATTGAATATTTTTCATACTTTCAAAACTATGGTAGCCGCGGCCTAATTTAATAAAAAAATAATCTGGAAACTTAAAGGCTCTTTCCAGTTCAAATATAAAAACCTTTAAAATCACTAGAAGTTGAGAGTGCCATACTCTCGACTTCTGGTAATTTCGTTGTGGTTCTTAGCTTTTCCAAGAAAATTGAACATAGAGATACTTCATCTATTTCAAAAGTTCCTGGACTCAAACCGAAAAGAACCTTGCGACGGCCCTTAAATTTATTGAAAACTTTTCTTTTCAAATCAATGGTATTTCCTTGTAAAAAAAACATGGGTTTCGATAAAATTAAATAGTAACTGTGGTCCAATTTTACATTGTAGCCTTCTCCGTTTACAGTCTATAGTTTGTCTTAAGAGTTATCCGCCTTTTTCTTTCTTTCTGTACGTTAAAATTTCACTTCAGGTCATTTACCGCATCTTTTTCAATAGAATCATTAATTTAATGATTTGCGCTGTTCGACTTCAGGAGTTTGGCGTGCTCTTGAAGCTTTCATCGAGTATACCATAGATTGCCGTCTGCAATCTTTTGGTTTTTCAGTTTCACGTATTCACCCATTCACAAAATTATGATTAGCTTTCAAGAAACCGTTGTAACGAACAAGGAATTTAAGAAAAAACTTTGTTCGAATCGCTATCCATTTCGAAAAAAACCAGTATTTTTTAATGAGCAATTGAAACGAAAATGCTTTAATTCGATTAAAATTAATGTTTAGTTATGTCTTATCATAAGTTTGATGGATTTACTTAGTTACTTAATTGGCCATTAGTCAGGATTACAACCCAGCTTCTCATACCAACCATATTGCGTGTGTTAATTTTACTCATATTTAAGTAGCAAGACCTACAAATTAGTGTTTTTCATGACATTTTTATTTACTATCAGAATTTTTTTCAAGAAGACTACTGAGATGAAATGGCCGAAAGAAATATTTTTTCGTCTATCGTTTTGAACCAGAAATCAGTAATGAGTATTCAAAAAAAAAGAGTAGATTTGAATCATACACATAATTTCTGATACTTGTATGCCTTCATTCTTATTTTAATATCATGGAACCTCTACTAATATTCAAAGTTTGAAGTACTCATTATATGATGTTGTTGATTTCGACTTTCCATAACTCAACATATACACGAATCACAATATAAGTATGATTCGCGTACGAAAACTAAAATACTCATTAGAATTTTGTGTGTTTGCTCTACTTGCTGCTCTGTCTTTTTCGCTTATGTATCTATTTTCTTTTTTTTTGTAAATGCCTAACAACTAAGACTGTAAATTTTTATTAATGATTCACTATGAATCAAACATATTTCGAATAGTGTGAGTTTGACGACAACGTTGTACGCATACACATTGCAACTTGTACTTATAAATCAACGTTGCAGTGAGTACGAATGAATCAGAGTAGTTGAATTTTAATATTGTGGACTCACTTTGTATATTTAAAATTTCATGAGTGCATATGAGTAGCGAAAAAACGATTCATTGCTGATCTCTGGCTTAAACCACTAACTCTCCTACCTACATACGTCGATTTAGCGAGGGGTTTCTAAACTGAAATACCATACTTGGGAGCACTAACACGGAAGAATTAAGAATTCGTAAAGTTTATTACTTCCAACAATTCAATGAGCCCAAACATACGGCTGCTAATGTAAAGATGTGATTTGCCCAGAAAAGTTCGCACATGAGTAATACTTTTACACAGAGTCCTAATAACTCCAAGAGAGTATTTAGGAGATCATTTGGAAGAGCGGTTACTTAGTCACTAAACCTGAAACAAAAGTCAACTGAAGAACTTGGGAATGAGTGAATGACGGCAGATATCAACAGAAAACGATAAAAAAATTTCTTGCGTTCAATACCAAATGGGAATAAGATCTTCAGACCCTACATTTCAAACTTCGGTATTTAATGGAAATATAGTTCGTTATTGCTGTTTCATAAAACAAAATCGAATAGAATTTTTTGTTTATTTGTTTATTTATTAATTTTGTTTATAACTTAGACAAATTTCAATACAAACAATTTATTTTATATAATTGATACATATTTTTATTTGTTATTGCTGAAATCAAATTCTTGTCTAAAAACAGGTTTGGTAGGTTGCGGTATATTTAGTGTTAACATTGTTACGTTTTCAAGTTTTAAAAGCGTGTAAATATGAGCTCGTAGATTGCAAATGAAATAAAAATAAATTTGTGTTTAGGTTTAATTAAAAGTCTTTATTACTTGCACAGTGTGGCACTGTTCACAACTTTATGTAAACAACAACAATTTCCTTTCTTCCCTATTCGTCTGTTTATACACTTATATACATAAATAATAACAATCACCAAACAATTATTCGACACGATTACTCTCTTGAAACACACCGCGTCTTTACACAAGACTGACTGAACTTCACTAACTCATTCGCCTGCTTTACCTTGCCTTTTACATTTTCTTTATTCTTGTAGCGTTTGTTGTTGTATTTTCATTTACTTGTTAACAATTTTTTGTGGTGGTATTTGTTGTTGTATTTCTGTTTACTTGTTTACCATTTTTTATGCTGGTGTTTGTTGTTATATTAAAAAGCATGATAATATGTAAAAAAGTTCATTGTTTTTGTAGCTTTTGTTTATAATTTTAAGTGGTAAATGTAGATTTTTCCACCTTCGTAACAATATGTTCCTTAGAGACATTGGTCTCGATAGCTCTGTTGAGTTCTCAAGAGTTCAGACTATTTCAATAGTGAATGTAGATCATTAATGTGAAACTCAAGTGGTATGTAGATTTTTTTCTTTTGAGGACAACAAGATATTTATTTACCTCATGTTTTATCTGTCAATAGCGGTCTATTTATATATTTAATAGACAGGTTGTTTAATAAATGGATTATTTTGAAGGGATTGGAAGTTTCTTCATTTTATCCATGATTTAACATTTATTACTTGGGTTTGCAGTCGCGTGCATTAGTGCATTTCAGAATGAATCACTTGTGTACATGTGAGTACTAGACATGGTATTATCTTTGTTAAGACCGAGTTTAATAATGAAAGTTGTTAGAGCAATAGAAACACCTCATATACATAAACTGGGGGCAGTGCAATACATCATACTTCATATGGTCATAGTACTGTGCTACCTCTACACGTCTATAATAGAGAAAGTACTCTTGAAGGCGAATGTTCATGACTTCGCCTTCTCGAAATCTCGATGTTTACATTTATTATTGTAGTGTTGTCTGTGTATTTTGTTTACATTTATTCTTGTAGTATTGTTTGTGGATTTTTGTTTGTTTGTTGACCATTTTTTATGCTTAAAACAGTACGATAATTTGTAAACAGGTTTGTTTACTGCATTGTTTTGTTTTTCTACCTTTTTTTAAATTTTAATGTTAGAAAAACACCAGTATCTTGATTTTTCATTTTCGTAACAATATGATTTAAAATTACACTCGTTTTAATATTAAAAAATTAATTATTATCATTACTCCAAGGGTTATACGGAAATGTGCTTTAGGCGTTTGCATTTTCTTTCAAATTCAAAGGATAATTAAACTCATATGTATTCCCAACATATGCCTTTAGTAATGGCTTAAATATTTATGACACAATAATTTCTTTCTTGCAAGCATTAATATTTAAACACTTAATTATTGCCGTGAACTTGAAGGTTATATTCACCAGCATGTCAGCTATGTAAGGGTGTTTATATTTATTTGTTTGTCAACCTCAATAATTAACTATGAAATAAGTGGTGAATAAGTAAGAGATGTGAACAAACTGCTATAAAATATTGAATTTGTGAATTTAATTACAAATAGTATGCCAAATATTCGGCTTGTAAGCTACAAATTTAGATTTTTATTACTTCTTTTCAAGCTGTTCAAATTTAAGATCGATCAACTTTATTTCTGTACAGATTCAGAAATAACTCTTCATTGGGTAAAGACCCATCTATCTCCCTTGCTATTTTTGTATCAAACAGGGTCCCTGAGATTCAGGAGTGGTCAGAGAAAGATTCATGGCGACATGTGTCAACTGACCATAATCCAGCTGATATTGTTTCTCGAGGATGTGTCGTTCAGGAATTGAAGCAGTCTATCTGGTTTGAGGGACCGTCATTCTTATTAGATGACAGTTCTTCCTGGCCTGTTAACAAACATTTCGAGTTAACAGAGAACTAAATACTATTGGAGAAAAGGAGAACAAATGTATTTCTTGCAGTAGAGGATCCACAAAATTGCTTGTTGGATCTCATAGAACAGTATTCCTCGTACAAGAAATTATTACGAGTCACTGCGTTTGTAATCAGAAACGATATCGAACGGTGTTAATTATTTAATGGTTTTGGCGAATGTTAAAGAAATCTTAGTCAGTGCCCAAATTTCTAGTGAATATTTAAATTATAAATTAATTAATTTAAAAAAGTGTTCCTAAAAAGATTAGGAAAAAACACAAGCCTTTAGAATACTGAGAGACAGTCGCAAATTCAATTGATAAAGGCAATAATCAGTCCCTCTTATTATGAAATGGACAAGTTGTATGACTTGCGGTTAACAATAAAAATTTTGAAAAATTTAAAAATGAAATATTGTTTGCTATTACATACATACATACATAGTCATTACAACCCTTCAGTCAGGATTACGACCTAGCTTCTCACACCGCTTATGTTGTGTGTGTTAATTTTATTTTTTGAGAAACTTATCATGGCAATTTTATTTACTCTCACAGTTTTTAACAGAAATCTGCTGAGAGGATGTCGGCGAAGAAATATTTTATTCAAATTTCATTTTTATGTCTGACCTGGTGTTTGAACAGTGGCCTTAAGTCTAATAAGCCAACACGCTACCTACTCGACTACGGCGAGCATAGTTGTAAACAAATGCATATAAATGTTGCCAACGCTGTAGGCATTAATTTAATTAAAAAGGTGTGAACTTAATTTAAATAGAATTCTTTACATTCAAAATGATGTACAAAGCAAATAGCCTACAAACTTCTCATCGAACGACATGTTATACGCATTGGCCATTAATATTTGCTACTTTTTCTCTTCTTTCAGGCAATTTACGAATTCCGTTCTGAAAAATAATATCTTTGGAAGCTAAGAAAAATACTGTAAAGTGAAGCGTATTCCAGAGAAGCGCTCTGCTTTGTTCGGAACAGAGATCACCAATGAACCTTTCTTCGCTACTTATAAGCACTCATGAAATTTTGAATACAAGTGAGTCAACAATATTGAAATTTAACTACTCTGATTTATTCATACTCGCTACAACGTTGATTTATAAGTACAGGTTGCAATGAGCATGAGTATAACTTTGACATCAAACTCATACCATTCGAAATATGTTTGATTCATAAGTCTACTCATTTAAATTCATAACTTTTGAAAAATACTTATAAATGATTTAAGTGAGTCGAATCATTCATCAAAATTTACAGTCTTAGTTGTTGTTTCATTTACGTGTCGTAAGCAAAAAAGACAGAGCAGCAAGCAGAGCAAACACACAACCCTTTAGTAAGTATTTTAGTGTTCGTACGCGATTCATACTTATTTTGTGATTCTTGTAAATGTTGAGTCATGGAGAGTCGATATCAACAACATCATACGTGTTGTTAAGTATGAATATGATGAGTACGTCAAACTTTGAATATGAGTAGATGTTCCATGATATTAACAGAAGTATACACATTCATACATACATACATTCAGAAATTATATGTATGATTCGATTCTACTCATCTTTTTAAATAATCATTGCTGACATCTGGTTCGGAACTAATGGAATTTAGAAGGGGTAAGGTCTTAGTTAAAACTCACTAATTACTTCTTCTTTTTTTATTGTTCGATAAAAATTAGGGTCAGACAGTGTACTCATATTTATAAAAATATTATATTTTTTCACGTGTTTTTGAATACTTAATATGCCCATGTTCTTTAAGGAAAAACTGTCGCGAAGAATGGAATCAAAAAAATTTTTTAACATTAATTTCAAAATTATGAAAATATGAAAATTAATTATGGCCTAGCGAGCCAGAAACCACTTCGAATTAATTAAAAAATTTAACACAATTTTTCAAACGATACATTTAAACTGAAACCATCATGAAAACTAAAGTCAAAAAAAAAAATTCTTTATTAATTGCGTACTTAAAGTAAGCTTCTCATATTCTATAAATTATTCCCAACATAATTGGATGGCAGTAAAATTAATTTATAGGTACGCATGTGTGTATGTGTGTTTATACGATAACATCATATTGTGGTATATTATGTACCATCTAATCTTTATGAACTGTCTTAATTGTCTGTTGGCCAATTGCTCATGTTAATATCATATGACACATTAATGATGTCTATTTAGTTCTGTTTGGGGATGTGGTTGCTGATACGAATATGAGTTCATAAATAATTTCTGTTTATATTCTTGTTGTTGTTGTTGTCTAATGGTTTTCAATTGATTATTTGTATTGAAACCATAATTAATATCTATTTATATGCTACTATAAGATTATGGTAGAATAATTGAATGGTGCTGTTATATTAAAACGGAATTTAGAGGAAATCCAATATTCTGGAAAATAATTACTAATATAGGGTCTTTTATTAAGCGATTCGTATATTTAAGTTCAAATAAAACAAGATCTATTCACGCTATTATTTTTGGAATATAACATCGTTAAAATCTTCGTTACGACTTCTTCCGTGACTTCGGCACGTGAATCAGTCTACATTCGACCAATGGTGTGGATGTTGGCTTTGAGGATAGCTAAATTTTGTGGCATATTCGCATACATCTTGGGCTTAAAAACTATCCAAAAGATCGATAGAAGTTATATGCCATCTAGAAAAGAGAATATAAGGTTAGAGTAGAAGAGTGTAGATCAAATATTGTTACGAAAATGGAAATGATGTTATTAAAATAATAAACCAAAGCTACAAAAACAAAACAATGAACTTGTTTACATGATCAACGAATAAACAAAAGTATAGCAACAGCATATGAAGTCGCCATGGTCTAGTAGGCAGTGTGTTGGCTTATTAGACGAAAAGCCAGGGTTCGAGCCCCAGGCCAGACATCAAAATAAAACACAAAAAGTATTTCTTCGGCGACTTCCTCTCAGCAGATTTCTGGCAAAAACTCTGAAGGTAAATAAAATTGCCATGAAATGTTTCTCAAAATTCCGTCGTTCGGAAACGGCTTTAAACTGTAGGTCCCGCCAATCGTGTATAAAATTAACACACGCAGCATAAGTGGTGTGAAAAACCAGGTCGTAATCCTGTCTGAAGGGTTGTAATGACCAATTATGTATGTACATATTTATAGAAACAACATCAGTATAAAAAAAGTGGATAGCAAAGTAAACAAACAGACAAAAACAACACTGCAAGGACAAACGTAAATAAAATACACAAACAACAATAACAAAAACATCATGTTTACATTTATAGAGATTTCGCGAAGGCAAAGTCAGTCTCCTTCGAGAGCATTCATCAGACTGTTTACCTGATCTATATAAAAGGCAAGACAAAGCAGGCAATAGGATCAGAAAGAATTCAGTCAATCTTGTGTGAAGACGCGTTGCGTGTGAAGAGAATAATTGTGGTTTGAAGAACTCCGTTGTGAAGATCTATGGAAAAATTGTCAGTGTGTACGCGGAAGAGTGTAAAGAAGAATAACAAATAAAGCAAATTGTTGTTGTTTAAATCAAGTTGCCAACAATAAAGTTGCGAACAATAAAGAATTTAATTAAAACTAAACATAAATTTATTTTTATTTTAAAAACGTAACAAATTATTATTTATTTATTTATTTTATTTTTGTACTGTTTATACAATTTTATAACGATTAAGTTAATAATTATATGTAAGTAGGTTAGATTAGGTCAGAGTGGTAGCTCTGTTATCACAAAGCTCACTTGAGCACGCATAGCGGCCCGCTGTGATGCCACGGGTGAACGCAGTCCCTGTACTAATCAAGTTCCACCAAAATCAGGAAAAAGGAAGAAGTTGGTATGCATGTAAGTTTCATAAAAAAAGCAAAAATTATGTTAATTAAATTTAAGTTAGCCTTAAATTGGATTGAATTAAATGGTAAATTTTAAAGAAAAGAAAAGTGTGTTGAAATTGCAGTTTTAAATTGTATTACATTGCATTTCAATTGAATTTCTGGCGGAAGTTGGTTCCAAGAACGAATATCATTAATAAAAACTGTCTTTCAGACACTTGTTTCACGTACCTTATGGCGTTTATTCTGTAGCCTTTGTTAGTTCTAGAAAATTTTATGCTGGTAATTAGATAACTTGTTTCCTTTAAATAAATAATTTGTGTAGAAAAATTAGCATACAATATTTCAAAAGGTTTTCCAGTGACATATTGTAAATTTTGAAGGAAAAATGCGAGATACTACTATATCTACTGCGTCCAAGTTAAGTTTATTTTTGCTAACAGAGTCTAAATCCACAAAGTGCTCACATCCATACAAGAGGGTTGGAATTAGTTATGTCTTCGCCAACAGCATACCTATATTAAAATGCCTAAAGGCCTGAGTGCTATAGAGATTCCTCAGCATAGCATACGTCTTCGCACAAATCGTATCAACATGGTTAGTCCAGGAGAGTTGACTATTAAAAGTAATACCTTAGTTTTTGGCACATTGTAATAATTCTATGGGTGAGTCCCCAACGACTAATGGTGGAAATAAGTTTGACAAAAGGCCAATTTTTCCAATTATGATAGACTTTGTTTTTTTCGCGTTTAAGCAAAGAATCACTCTGTTAAAAAAAAACTTCTTTAACTAAACTGAAACATGGAAAAACGGTTAAAATGAATAGTCTTTGTGAAAGTGGTCTACACACGTTTTGATTCATTTTTACCCCATTTTTCCACACGACTATATTAAACTAAAAGTCACTGAAGGTCAGTAAATTGTCTTCTAAATTTGTTTTAAAATTTCTTTTAGGCAAATATAATTAGAAACAGATTTAAAGCACACAATCATAGTATTTCATAAACAATGGCATTCCAAAAAATTAATAAATTAACCACAGAATTTAATTTCATGCCTGAATAAATTTTAAATACGTTTTAGATTATTTATATTATTAACAAATTTACATACAGGCCAACACACAACAAAACTCATTACTCAACAGACGCATTAAAAGATAATTTAAAAAACTTTTAATGAATAAGTGTATATATATATATATGATATAATACATAAACACATAATTATTAAAATCATTTTAAACATTAAATACATCGACAACAAAGACTACAAAGGCAAAAACATTCTTACTAAAAACTCTAAACCAGTAAAAATAAAATTATATTCATGAGCAAACATTTAAAAATCGTTCATTCATTCAATATGAGCCATAACATTTGACTCTGAGATCTTTTATATCCTTATTTCACTTTGAATTTAACTGCTTAATAAAATCCTAACCTTATTTTAATGCCTTAAATCGTAATCTTGTTGAGAACAATACTGTGCACCCCACGTACATTATTCTGATTTTGTTATGTAAGTGGCCTATTGAATTTGCGGTAAAATAATGGTAATTTTGTTCAATACTTATTGATCTTTAAGTGGTTTAAAAATTAAATACTGTAATACTTCGACGTAGTCTAGTGTGTAGTGTGTTGACTTATTAGAAGTGAGGTCACGATACAAACCCCTGGTCAGACATCTCCAACAAAATGAAATATGAAAAAATAGGGAATTACCAGCAGATTTCTGGCAAAAACTCTGTGAGAGAAATAAAATTGGCATGAAAAAGTTTCTCAAAAGTCTGTCGTTCGAATTCGACTTTAAACTGTAGGTCCCGCCACTCATGTGTAAAATTAACACACTCAACATAAGTGGTGTGAGGAGTTAATTCGTAATCCTAACTGTAGGGTTGTAATGATCAATTATGTATGAACGTATGTATCGGCCTTGTTGTTGACCTCGATGTTGCCGTGCCCACGATTACAAGTGATTATAAATATTGAATGTCTCGCTATCCCCTTTATAGTCACCTGGCATTCTTGGACAATCTTAGATGTGGTATACACATACTCTAGGGCTCTATTTGGTCGCTTTACTGTCGGGAAATATGCGTATATCAACATACGATATGCTCAGACCCCGAATTTGTATGACGGCATTTCAGACTGAAAAATACTACAATAATGATGAACTGGACACCAACGATATGCGGTTAAGAAACGTGTGCTATGTTTCAGAAAACTCATGCGACATTGGAAGTTCTGCAGGAGCCATTTGAGGGCATGGGTATCTCACGAGGAAGTGATGTAAACTGGACATCTAGATCGTGCATTTTACCCAGTTTTCCCTTTTTCTTGTGGAGTTTTTGTAAGTCGCAGGTGTTTGTGAATAAGCCGCAAAACACGGAGGTATTCAAAACCAACGTAGCCATGCTATCGGCTAATTTTAGTTTGCTTTATGTGCCAAAATCGTGTAACATTTTACATTTCACATAAGCTCCACCCAGAGAAAATATTTAAAGGCAGAGAGAATTCAGACAGAGCGAATATTTAAAGGCATTAATAGATGTTTTAAGCGAATACAAATTTTCGATGATATCTCACACACATACTTTAATTTATTGAAATTTATAGAGAAGAAGTCATTACAATCCTTCAGTCAGCATTATGGACCTAGTTTCTTACACCACTTATGTTGTGTTTGTTAATTTTATACATGAGTACAGTTTAAAATCGACTGCGAACGACAGATTTTTAAGAAGCTTTTCATGGCAATTTTATTTCAATTCTCATATTTTCGTTTTTTGATGTCTGAGCTGAGGTTTGAACCGTGGCCTTATGTCTAATAAGCCAACACACTACCTACTAGACTACGGCGACTTCAAAGTGCTCAATCTATTTTTACTTGGACTTGGTTAGTCTAAGCGATTTCTTTTTTCTATGCACGGAGGAATATTTTTATTCATACATACATACATAATTGGTCATTACAACCCTTCAGTCAGGATTACGACCTAGTTTCTCACACCACTTATGTTGTGTGTGTTAATTTTATACATGAGTGGCGGGACCTACAGTTTAAAGTCGACTCCGAACGACAGATTTTTGAGAAACTTTTCATGGCAATTTTACTCTCAGAGTTTTTGCCAGAAATCTGCTGAGAGGAAGTCGCCGAAAAAATACTTTTTGTATTTTATTTTGATGTCTGGCCTGGGGCTCGAACCCTGGCTTTTCGTCTAATAAGCCAACACACTACCTACTAGACCACGGCGACTTCATTTTTTTTATAAGTTTTTTTCATAGGTTTTTATTTTATTTTTTAAATTAAATTAAAATGAATTCAATAGAATTGATAGTTTCTTTGAGCATCATTAAAAAATGTTGATGAAATATGCCACTCTTACGTTTTTGCTCTCAAAATATTTCAGGATATTTTCCATTTCTATCCACATTTTTTTTGCAGCCACCAATTTTTTATTCAAAGCCATTAAAAATATTGCCAAACAGCAACCATGACTATCTGCTGCTCTTTATTTATTAAATCAACTCATCCTTCTTCAGCCAACCTACAGCCTATAAGCCAGCCTACATGGAATTCGACTAACAATTTTCAAATATTCACTCACAAATGTTAACAAATGTAGTAAAAATCGCTTAGTCCTGGCACAAGTCCCTTGCCACCAATACACTAAATTGTCCATATGTATGCCCATCAATGGACCAACGGCCAACGTACGGTTTTTATCTACCTTTTCAGCATTTGCCATCGAATCATGGAACGTGATCCCGTATATTTAAAGCCACAAGATATTTAATGCTGGCGATGAAGGAAGGGACAAAAAAACAAGGTTTTTTGGCTGCTAAAATAAAAAGAAAAAGTAATCCTAATAGCATGCCGGTTTGATGACAGCATAAAATAAAAATCTGGTTAACAGCTAACGAGTACGTGTTGCTGTTGTCGTCTCCCTACCTGATGCCAGACACACAATATTTTTGTAACCGGGATTTAGAAAAAAGGGCTCCTGCTGCAATGGCAACATCATATGTGCATCAATGCTTGAGTATACATATAAGTGTGCATGTTTTCGGTGTGAGGCAGTTGCTTTACGAATTATTCTCACAGTAGGTTTGTGAATTGTATCAAATATGTGGCAAACAGACAGACGTACATGCTTCAAGCTGGATTCAATACAAGTTTGTTGAAATTTTATGAAATTTGATATTATTTTTGAAACAAAATCTAATCACGAATGATAAATTTTTTTTACAAGAATGGATGTCTTGTGGCTTTAATACCCTACACTAGTCCCTCTTTTTTATATCGGTGGGCTAGTTATCAGCTTGGTTGCAGTAATTGTACTGACAACCTCAAAGGGCTTGAGCTGTTAGTCACAACTATGTTGACTATGGAAGCTTAAGATGAAGTCTACCTTTCCTTTAAGTCAGATCGCTTTAAACTTTAAAACGTTTTAATTTAAATTAATTTTGATCAAACCAAAACTAACCACTGTCAAGCTTCATTTACAACAATCATCTGTTTTTCTATAGAGTAGTAGTTTTCTATAGAGTAGTAAATATATTATACTAGTATATGATATAATATATTGACCAGTCTATTGATTTCTGTGGTCTTTTAAATAGCATTTGAACTAGTTTTTTAAATAGACCATTAATTAATCAACTGTATTAGTCAATGGTGTATTCGATCGACTATTTTATAGACTACTACTAGTCTATGGACTGGTGTATTAAATAACTTGTAAACTATTCTATTGATTAGTCTATTGAATAATCTATAAACTAGTTTGTGTAATTTGATTATTTTTGTTGTTTTGTTTTGAAAAAAATCTAAATTTCAGAATTTTTATTTTCCATACCTGAACAATAAAGTTATAAAAAATATGCCTTCCATTATGATATATTTTTTCATAAAATTGCGATTTATTATGACATATAAATAAATAACATAATATAAAATGTAAAACTATATATTTAACTTATTACAAAATGTTTCTATTTACTTCTAAAATGAAGCGTTGCAACAAAATTAGTATTTATGTTTAACTTTTTGATCTCAGTTTGTTTAATACAAAAATTCCAAATACTATGTACTCTAAGTCTTATCATATTAATTATTGAAATGTAATTAGTAATATTTTATAATTTTGAATTGTATTTTTATTTTAAAATATATATTATATTTTTTGTTATTTTTTTTTAATTTGTTACAAAATACGCAATTTTGTATAATTTTTTATTTATCTTTAATGAACTGTTTTTTAGTTATAATAATAGTTTTGTTTTGTGTTTTGTATTTTTATATAGTGGGTTAGCAAAAAAAAGTTTTATTTAATGGAATTTTTATAAATTTAAAAATGCATTTTTTATTTTTGAAGTTTAAATGTCGTAACGTTCATAAATTTGAATGAAATTCAATCAAGAAATAAAACTGAACAAATAATTTTAAAAAATTAGAATTTTTGTTTAGGCTTATTAATTTTTGGCTAAAAATTTGTTTCTATTATAAAAATTTGGAAAATTATTAAAAAATAAACTTATTATATGCTGGCTAATGTACATTACAAAATCCAATAAAAATTAATTTTTTTTATCTATATTAGTTCATTTTTTTTTCTTTTAAAAATGTTGCCCCTTTTTACTGCCAAAATACCCTTTATGTGCGACTTTTTTTTCAAAAATCCCCTTTTTGTGCGACTTCTTCAAAATTTCCAACGGTAACGCTGCCCACAAGTCCATTTTTATCCGATTTTGGTAGATTTTTATAGAGATTAACCAACATAGATATCGCTCGAATGTAAGGGAACTTTTTTGGAATTCTTGATATCATCATTATTTATCCTATTTATAACGATTTATGAAACAAGCTTTTCAATTATTTTAACTTAACAGTCTCTGTGAAGTAATATTTTAAAATTGTTTGGCGCTTAAAACTTTTTTGATTTTTATCCTTCGTCTTGATTGTTGATATTGCTATTGAAATATAGCAGAAACCACATGAATTGTGGAAAAACATTGCCAGACAGCCACAAAAGAGAATGTTAAAATGGAAAATAATTAAAGTTTAAGTGGATAAATGTAGCTGTATGAGGAGTACTTATTTGTATGGAATGCTGTGTGGGCTTACTTGGAAAGGTTTATAAATGTGTGTTTATGTAGTTATGTACGTATATAACAATTACTTCCTTACGACAATACAGACAGACAGAAAGTCCGACAGAGATTCTTAAATTTAACCATGAAAAGGTATTTCACACTTGAACTGCTTTCACTAGCTGGCATATACTCTCTTATTCCCATTCTCACCCTTACATTTCTCAAAATATTTCACATACGAGGGTTGAAGGAAAATGTTTTTAGTCAATTTGGCGTAAGGAGATGCCCCTCAAACTATATAAGGTGTCACTATAATGTCTTCTCCAAGCCTATTGCTTTGACAATCTTCAAGATGCTGCTCTAAGTCAACAAGGATAATCCCCTGTTCAGCACCTCACTTAGGTGATATTTTCTCGTATGCATTATTGACTAACAGGTACAAGTAATGTGTTCTGATGATTTATTCTCAATATCACAGAATATAGCTGTTAGGTTCGAGACGATCGTTACTTTGAAGAAGTGTACTTTGTGTCTAAAGTGCCATGTAAAATATACGCTTGCTTCACACACACATACATAAGAGCTTATTACAACCCTTCAGTCTGGATTACGACCACTTACGTTGTGTTTGCTAATTCTGTACGTGAGCGGAGGGACCTACAGTTTAAAGTCTACCACGATTGACATATTTTTGAGAAACTTTTCATGGTAATTTTATTTGACACCAAGAGTATTTGCCAGAAATCTGTTGAGAGGCAGTAGCCAAGATGTCTGACACGGGGTTTGAACCGAGGTTTCACGTCTAACAATCTACTCACGTCTACTAAACTACGGAGACATCCTCCGGTTACTAACCTCAGATTATTCCAGGATAGTCTTATTATTTCCTCAATTCTTCATTACAACCATTTAGTCAGGATTACAACCTAGCTTCTCACACCACACATGATGTGGAAGATTATTTCTACACACTATTAGCAGGACCTCTATTTTAAAATCGTCTTCGAACGATAGATTTGAGAAAATTTTCCTGACAAATTTACTTACGACCAGAAAGACAACGAAAGAAATGTTTTTCATTTTGCTAGAGATATCTTAATTTGAATTACTAGCTACTAGACTGCGGCGACTTCTGGATAGTCTTGTTCTTGACTCAAATATTCACAAATCTTTGCTTACAAAAGTTTTGATTGCATCAAATCCATTTGGTTTGAGAATAATCTTTGCCTCTTCTTATCTTCTATTTCGTTGAGTATACATTTACAAACATTTGTATCCACTCCATAGAAAGTTTCTGGCTTCTTCAGCAGCGTGGAAGCCTTCTCTTCGCGTGCTCAATTGTCTGTTCATTGCTGCGAATGCCTATATGTCTTGCTACCCTATTTATTATCGTGTTTAACACACTCATAATTTTTTCTTGCTACAGATACGAATTCCTCAAACGATACTCATACTGCAAGGATACATACACGACCAGAAAGACAACGAAAGAAATGTTTTTCATTTTGCTAGAGATATCTTAATTTGAATTACTAGCTACTAGACTGCGGCGACTTCTGGATAGTCTTGTTCTTGACTCAAATATTCACAAATCTTTGCTTACAAAAGTTTTGATTGCATCAAATCCATTTGGTTTGAGAATAATCTTTGCCTCTTCTTATCTTCTATTTCGTTGAGTATACATTTACAAACATTTGTATCCACTCCATAGAAAGTTTCTGGCTTCTTCAGCAGCGTGGAAGCCTTCTCTTCGCGTGCTCAATTGTCTGTTCATTGCTGCGAATGCCTATATGTCTTGCTACCCTATTTATTATCGTGTTTAACACACTCATAATTTTTTCTTGCTACAGATACGAATTCCTCAAACGATACTCATACTGCAAGGAAGTGCTAGCCAAACTGTTATAACGCCGCAACAAGAACAAAAAACTCAACTTCTCGTGGGCCAAAAATTAAAGGAAAAAAATAAAGAAAGAAATTTGTCGCATCGTTTATTAAATTTTACTTTTTAAGACTGCAGATATTGTGTTGTAGAGTGCTGTGGCCACTTAAACATTACTTTTCTAATTATGTGACAAAGCAAAGAAGCAGAAAATTAAAAAAAAAACAATGAAATGAAAATAACAAAAACGCTAACCCTGTATCGATAACTAAATGAGGTAAATAAAGTGATGTGGAGCAGTTTCATTAAGTGGGTGAAGAAGATGTCTTTAATATTGATTTGGCCGAACTTCAATTCCTCCGTACACAAGGAGTTTGTTATTTGATAATGGCTAGTAAAATAGTAAAAGGTTTGAGGCACCGAAGGTTCCCAATGGAACACTTGAAGTTTACACTGATGGCTCAAAGATGAGTGAAAGGTTAAGCTGTGATATATTTAATAAGGTTCCTGATATTAAACATTCCCAAAGGCGCCTGATCACTGCAGTGTTTTCCAAGCAGAAGTCATGAAAATTTTGAAAGCGGCTTAATGTTTGTTGAGGTCGTGGCTTGTTGAATGCACTGAAAATCTCTTGATTTACACTGACAGCCAGGCTGCGATTAAGCCCCTAAAGAACGTAATTTTAATGTTCGTCCATGTCCATGAATACCTAGAATTTCCTAGTGAAATTTCGTATCATTTAAAGGTAAATCTTATGGGGACACAGGAATATTGTTGGAAATTGCATTGCTGATGAGCTGGCTCCGGTCGCTACGGAACTCATAAACTCAGACATGTTATAGGGCATAGGTATTCTTCCTATTGCTTCGATTAATTTGGAAATTGTCTACTCGTGTTACGAGGAGGCTCAATCTCATTAGCAGCAGAAGAATACCGCACAATAGCGATTCTTACAAGCAGTTGTCTTTTTTATACGAATTCCGAAAGACTTCTGTAGGAGCTATGGGTCTAAGGAGGTGAAAGAGAATGTATTTCACCTCATATGTCAAAGTCCTGCTCTAGTCATAGGGAGACGGAGTTTTCTGAGATGTCATTTTCTGATATCGCTGACCATGCTCTCTTATATAAAGATTGATGCAATAGCAAGATTTATTTTGAACACGTGATGGTTTTCTCTAAGGAATGGTTGACCACCGGGTAGAATTAATTGGGATAGCAAAATGGGTACATGCTGGACTAAGTGCGACCTCGTCCTTCGAGGGAATCCACTACTTAACCTCGCCTAACCTAAAAATCACAATCTATTTGAAAGGGAACTGTTTGCGTCCTTACTGTATGAGACTGAAGCAAAACATTAGGGAGAGTTAAACAAGAGAATCGCTGCAGATTGTTTAGACCTGAATGTGGTGGTATACGAATGTAATATGATTGCGCTCTTGGCTGTCAACGACGATATAAGTGGCAGTAAACAGAGCTTCCTTATTAAGGATCAGTACCACAACGTGATTTATGACCATTTATAGAGACAAAGAGTTATCATGTGACCCAGCCTAGGCCCGATTTATGTGGGTAATTCAGGAAAACAATGGCTTATGGTATGTAAGGATGTAACATTAAAATTCTAGGGATTACTTTACTTGCATAATCTGTGCCAAATAAATTAAAGAGTGTATTCAGTGGTCGACCGTGACCCTGTTTTCATTTTCAATATAAAAATACACACTCGAAAGGTTTGTATTGTTGTTTTTAATAAGAAATGAAAAAACTTTGTGAAGTGCGTTGCCAAATAGTAGAACAAGTACTTCAACTCTTTTCTTCATAAAAAAATTCAAAAATTTTACGTTTTTTTCTTAAATTTCATGCTGGTACTTGTAAAAGCCAACAAGCATATACATTTACGATGGATAGGGGGAATTATGCCAAAAGCATCGTTTTTTGTATATTTTTTAGGTTCAAAAAATAAAAATAAAAACAAAAAATTTTATTTTTTGTATACGACGAGCATAATAATAACGCAGCCAATAAAAGAAATTAGGGACGACAAAAATGTGAGCTGTTAGTCACAACTATGTTGACTATGGAAGCTTAAGATGAAGTCTACCTTTCCTTTAAGTCAGATCGCTTTAAACTTTAAAACGTTTTAATTTAAATTAATTTTGATCAAACCAAAACTAACCACTGTCAAGCTTCATTTACAACAATCATCTGGGTCCACTTATCTGTACCTCTTACGTTTTTTGTAAAACAATATGTATGTGCTATATCATCGAATTTTTTTTTATTCGCTTGAAAGGCCTGTTAATGCCATCATGTGTGGAATAAAACATCGTCTAAATATCCGCTACGACTTTTCAGATTGTATCGCATCCAAAATGTTATATTTTTCCATGATCCTGGCATATAAATAACACTAAATTCAACTGTTGATATGGGTTATGTTGGTTTTGAGGACAGCTATGGCATGTGGCTTATTCGCATACACCTGAAACTTCAGAAAACCCTACAAGAAGAAGTCTAATGTGGTCTAATGATCTCAAAGGAAGTTCACATCACCTCTACGTGAGATGACTGTGCCTTCAAATCGCTCGTGCAGAATATTCAATGCGTCGTAAGCTGTGTGGCAATTTGAGTCGTCCTGTGTACAGGTCATTCAATTCAATGAAGTTGGTACTCATCCACGTTTGGTGTTTGCAGTTGATAGCTACGGCTGGGACAACTTCGTTCTCAAACAAATATCGGTCGGTGAGAGGCTTTGGTGAAAAATTGAAAAAAATTGCTATGTATTGGACACACTTGGATAAAGTTTGTTCATGTACCCATTCATATAGAAATGGGCATCATCAAGATGATTTTTGGATGAAAATAAGGGTCAGTTGCCAACTGCTACAGAGGCCATTCAGTGAACCCACATAATTGTCTGTGGTCATCCAATGTGATTTGGCAAAACAGATAGAATAAATAACAACTAATTTGACAAATGCAGCATAAACACACTATTAACTGAAGAAGGTTAAGTTTTCGAAATTTAATCTTGATTTGCAAATAACACCTCCTAACACTACAGACTGTTCATGAATTGTCTATATTTTTATAACAGTATGTGCCCCAGTAACCAACAAGTTCACGTACTATAAATAATCCAACAAAATTGCAAAAATAAACATAAAATAAAAACATTGTGAACATAAAACATAAACATTCGCGACGACATTGCTGGATTTGGACAACCTTGCAGCGGTGTCCTGACAAAGTAAATGTACGATATTCTGTGCAACCAATGTCACTAACTGCTGTATAATTGTGTACTTACACAATATTGAAATTGAATGGTCAATAGAAAATTGGGGAAAATGTAGAAAACTTTTAAATGCTAAAAAAACTGTACTATTCCGTTAGTATGGGAGAACGTACGTATGTGTCGTTTTGAACACAGTCACTAGTATTCCCTTTATTCAATAGCTTTTTTAACTTTCGAAATGTTTCGACCAGGTTTTAAATATGTTTTGGTACATGAAATTAAAACACATTAAAACACAAGTGCATATTTTATAAAATAATAGTTGCAACAGGGCAGAGATGGATTTGCAGAACAAAGTGAAATGATGTTCGAAATAAATTGCAGTGAATAACTGCAGATTTAATATAAGTTTGGTTGCAGCCAAGTGAAAGTCATTTCGTTCAACGTATGCTTCAAAAATTAAGTGTTTTATAAATATCCGTCTAAAATTAAAATTTTTTTTTAAATTTCTACAATTTTTCTACACAAACAATTCAACAGTTATGCTCGCCACATATGCGCAATATTCCATCAATTTAAGACGTACTATATATGATAGAAGTCTAAATGCAGAAAGAGTGGTTTCTATTCACGGATTCGAAATAATGTCCATGTCATGTCGTTGTTTGCTGACGACTTCATTGTATAAAAGTGCCTTTGGCATCACCGTTCAAGCCACGCAATTCCAGAAAGTGTGTTACGTCACGCTCAATCTCTTTGAGCAGTTTTTAGAGGAATGAACTCACATATCGTGTGCTTTAGGGCACCACAATAACACTTGTGAACCTTTTCTTACTTCTCACCCTGAAAAGTATAAAACGATCGTATGTCTATTCTTCCGACCTCATGCAGATACTGTTAAGGTAACAATTTACAAATTTGGAAAAGTGAAGAAAGATATAAGATTGTAGATCTGAAGAATAGTGATAAAGCTAAACCTTTGGTTTTCGAATCTAGTGGGCCCGATACCTACATATTGGATCATGGATTGCAAAACAGACCGGAGATACAGCTGACGAATCTAATTATTTTTTTCAAATTATAAAAAAAAAGTTTTCTATATAAATCACGCCAAACCGGCTAAAGAATTGAACCTAGTGATGAAAATGTACTAGTGGCCTGGACAGCCATACCAAAACAGTTTTTCTTACGGTTGGACATATCTTGGAACCCGAGATATAAGCATTGACGAGATTTGTTTTCTTCAAATGACCAACAAAAAGTGTTCTATGTAAATACAAATAAAAATGAAATTGTAGGGAAATGGACTTTATATAATTCTCATTGAGTTAATATGCATTTATATATAATAGACATAACAAAATGTATTTTTCGCAAGTTGCATTTCTTTCGTAGATCACTCGCATTTTTGATCGATGACTTGCATTTTTTTGTTGAAGACGTGAAACATTTTAAAAAAGATTTGCATTTTTTTTGGTTGGATGACTTGGATTTTTTGGTCGATAACTAGCATTTTTTGACCACTGAGGCATTTTTCGCCTTGAATATTTTTGGTTAATGACTTGCATTTTTTTGGACGGTAACTTATATATTTTGGACGTAGGCTTGGAATTTTTTGGTCGATGACATGCATTTTTGTGCGATGATTTCCGTTTTTTTTGGTCGATGATTTTTTTTTGGTCATTGACTTGCATTTTTCCGGTGGATGACCTGCAGTTTTTGCTGATGAAAAAAATTTTAGCTTCAGCTCCTATATTAACTTTGTCACTGATATCTCCGATTCCACGTAATACCCAACCATAACAAAAACTGTTTTGGAATCATTAATAAAAGGATTATCCATTACCCCACAAGTCCATTTTTATCCGATTTTGGTAGATTTTTATAGAGATTAACCAACATAGATATCGCTCGAATGTAAGGGAACTTTTTTGGAATTCTTGACATCATCATTATTTATCCTATTTATCACGATTTATGAAACAAGCTTTTCAATTATTTTAACTTAACAGTCTCTGTGAAGTAATATTTTAAAATTGTTTGGCGCTTAAAACTTTTTTGATTTTTATCCTTCGTCTTGATTGTTGATATTGCTATTGAAATATAGCAGAAACCACATGAATTGTGGAAAAACATTGCCAGACAGCCACAAAAGAGAATGTTAAAATGGAAAATAATTAAAGTTTAAGTGGATAAATGTAGCTGTATGAGGAGTACTTATTTGTATGGAATGCTGTGTGGGCTTACTTGTAAAGGTTTATAAATGTGTGTTTATGTACTTATGTACGTATATAACAATTACTTCCTTACGACAATACAGACAGACAGAAAGTCCGACAGAGATTCTTAAATTTAACCATGAAAAGGTATTTCACACTTGAACTGCTTTCACTAGCTGGCATATACTCTCTTATTCCCATTCTCACCCTTACATTTCTCAAAATATTTCACATACGAGGGTTGAAGGAAAATGTTTTTAGTCAATTTGGCGTAAGGAGATGCCCCTCAAACTATATAAGGTGTCACTATAATGTCTTCTCCAAGCCTATTGCTTTGACAATCTTCAAGATGCTGCTCTAAGTCAACAAGGATAATCCCCTGTTCAGCACCTCACTTAGGTGATATTTTCTCGTATGCATTATTGACTAACAGGTACAAGTAATGTGTTCTGATGATTTATTCTCAATATCACAGAATATAGCTGTTAGGTTCGAGACGATCGTTACTTTGAAGAAGTGTACTTTGTGTCTAAAGTGCCATGTAAAATATACGCTTGCTTCACACACACATACATAAGAGCTTATTACAACCCTTCAGTCTGGATTACGACCACTTACGTTGTGTTTGCTAATTCTGTACGTGAGCGGAGGGACCTACAGTTTAAAGTCTACCACGATTGACATATTTTTGAGAAACTTTTCATGGTAATTTTATTTGACACCAAGAGTATTTGCCAGAAATCTGTTGAGAGGCAGTAGCCAAGATGTCTGACACGGGGTTTGAACCGAGGTTTCACGTCTAACAATCTACTCACGTCTACTAAACTACGGAGACATCCTCCGGTTACTAACCTCAGATTATTCCAGGATAGTCTTATTATTTCCTCAATTCTTCATTACAACCATTTAGTCAGGATTACAACCTAGCTTCTCACACCACACATGATGTGGAAGATTATTTCTACACACTATTAGCAGGACCTCTATTTTAAAATCGACTTCGAACGATAGATTTGAGAAAATTTTCCTGACAAATTTACTTACGACCAGAAAGACAACGAAAGAAATGTTTTTCATTTTGCTAGAGATATCTTAATTTGAATTACTAGCTACTAGACTGCGGCGACTTCTGGATAGTCTTGTTCTTGACTCAAATATTCACAAATCTTTGCTTACAAAAGTTTTGATTGCATCAAATCCATTTGGTTTGAGAATAATCTTTGCCTCTTCTTATCTTCTATTTCATTGAGTATACATTTACAAACATTTGTATCCACTCCATAGAAAGTTTCTGGCTTCTTCAGCAGCGTGGAAGCCTTCTCTTCGCGTGCTCAATTGTCTGTTCATTGCTGCGAATGCCTATATGTCTTGCTACCCTATTTATTATCGTGTTTAACACACTCATAATTTTTTCTTGCTACAGATACGAATTCCTCAAACGATACTCATACTGCAAGGAAGTGCTAGCCAAACTGTTATAACGCCGCAACAAGAACAAAAAACTCAACTTCTCGTGGGCCAAAAATTAAAGGAAAAAAATAAAGAAAGAAATTTGTCGCATCGTTTATTAAATTTTACTTTTTAAGACTGCAGATATTGTGTTGTAGAGTGCTGTGGCCACTTAAACATTACTTTTCTAATTATGTGACAAAGCAAAGAAGCAGAAAATTAAAAAAAAAACAATGAAATGAAAATAACAAAAACGCTAACCCTGTATCGATAACTAAATGAGGTAAATAAAGTGATGTGGAGCAGTTTCATTAATTGGGTGAAGAAGATGTCTTTAATATTGATTTGGCCGAACTTCAATTCCTCCGTACACAAGGAGTTTGTTATTTGATAATGGCTAGTAAAATAGTAAAAGGTTTGAGGCACCGAAGGTTCCCAATGGAACACTTGAAGTTTACACTGATGGCTCAAAGATGAGTGAAAGGTTAAGCTGTGATATATTTAATAAGGTTCCTGATATTAAACATTCCCAAAGGCGCCTGATCACTGCAGTGTTTTCCAAGCAGAAGTCATGAAAATTTTGAAAGTTTGTTGAGGTCGTGGCTTGTTGAATGCACTGAAAATCTCTTGATTTACACTGACAGCCAGGCTGCGATTAAGCCCCTAAAGAACGTAATTTTAATGTTCGTCCATGTCCATGAATACCTAGAATTTCCTAGTGAAATTTCGTATCATTTAAAGGTAAATCTTATGGGGACACAGGAATATTGTTGGAAATTGCATTGCTGACGAGCTGGCTCCGGTCGCTACGGAACTCATAAACTCAGACATGTTATAGGGCATAGGTATTCTTCCTATTGCTTCGATTAATTTGGAAATTGTCTACTCGTGTTACGAGGAGGCTCAATCTCATTAGCAGCAGAAGAATACCGCACAATAGCGATTCTTACAAACAGTTGTCTTTTTTATACGAATTCCGAAAGACTTCTGTAGGAGCTATGGGTCTAAGGAGGTGAAAGAGAATGTATTTCACCTCATATGTCAAAGTCCTGCTCTTGTCATAGGGAGACGGAGTTTTCTGAGATGTCATTTTCTGATATCGCTGACCATGCTCTCTTATATAAAGATTGATGCAATAGCAAGATTTATTTTGAACACGTGATGGTTTTCTCTAAGGAATGGTTGACCACCGGGTAGAATTAATTGGGATAGCAAAATGGGCGTACATGCTGGACTAAGTGCGACCTCGTCCTTCGAGGGAATCCACTACTTAACCTCGCCTAACCTAAAAATCACAATCTATTTGAAAGGGAACTGTTTGCGTCCTTACTGTATGAGACTGAAGCAAAACATTAGGGAGAGTTAAACAAGAGAATCGCTGCAGATTGTTTAGACCTGAATGTGGTGGTATACGAATGTAATATGATTGCGCTCTTGGCTGTCAACGACGATATAAGTGGCAGTAAACAGAGCTTCCTTATTAAGGATCAGTACCACAACGTGATTTATGACCATTTATAGAGACAAAGAGTTATCATGTGACCCAGCCTAGGCCCGATTTATGTGGGTAATTCAGGAAAACAATGGCTTATGGTATGTAAGGATGTAACATTAAAATTCTAGGGATTACTTTACTTGCATAATCTGTGCCAAATAAATTAAAGAGTGTATCCAGTGGTCGACCGTGACCCTGTTTTCATTTTCAAAATAAAAATACACACTCGAAAGGTTTGTATTGTTGTTTTTAATAAGAAATGAAAAAACTTTGTGAAGTGCGTTGCCAAATAGTAGAACAAGTACTTCAACTCTTTTCTTCATAAAAAAATTCAAAAATTTTACGTTTTTTCTTAAATTTCATGCTGGTACTTGTAAAAGCCAACAAGCATATACATTTACGATGGATAGGGGGAATTATGCCAAAAGCATCGTTTTTTGTATATTTTTTAGGTTCAAAAAATAAAAATAAAAACAAAAAATTTTATTTTTTGTATACGACGAGCATAATAATAACGCAGCCAATAAAAGAAATTAGGGACGACAAAAATGTGGAAAGAAAAACAAAGTATTCTCGTAAAGGACCAAAAGAAAATAAACAAGATTTTATGAAACTGTTGCTATTGTAAGAAAGTAAGTAGAAAGAAACGAAGTAAATAAAGGGGGGAAAAATAATAAATAATCAGCATGGACATCAAGTGGCAGTACATTTTCTTTGGTCATAAGAAATGTTTTAAATACACAAAAAATTCAAACAATATAGGAATTTAGAGTCAATTATAGGGGCTTTCAGATATCCTACTTTAACTCCTTTAAGTTGTTGAATATTGTTATGTTTTTGCCTTTTTAAAACGATTGCAAATAAAAATTAAAATAAATTTATGTTCAGTTTTTATTAATTTCTTTATTGTTCGCATAATTCTGTGTGCCACTGTTCACAACTTAAAGTAAACAACAACAATTGCTTTGTTTGTTACTCCTCTTTTGCGTAAACAATAACAATTACTAGTCAATTTGTTCGGTTAGTTTTTATAACCACGATTACTCTCTTAAAACACCGCGTCTGCACACAAGACTGACTGAATTTTTACTTACTCCGTTGCCTGCTTTGTCTGGCCTTTTATATCGCAGGGTAAACAGTCTGATTAATACTCTTGAAGGCGAATAACTTCGCCTTTGCGAAATCGCTATAAATGTATACATGTTGTTTACATTATTTCTGTTTGTGTATTTTGTTAACGTTTGTTCTTGCAATGCATGTTGCCTTTTTGTTTACTTGTTTATCACTTTTTTATGCTGATATTTGTTGTTGTATTTCTGTTTACTTATTATCATTCTTTTTCTATACTGGTATTGTTTTGGTATATTTTTGTTCAGCCTGCAGTCACGTCTTGTAAATAATTTCTTTGTATACATCTCCCACCTCATCACATTCTGATAACAACACAGAACAACAAAGCTATTTTCGGTTGTTTAACTTAGAAGCCATTGGATCCTACATATTGTTCGTCAAAATCCAATCTGTATATCGAATAAATCAAACAAAAAATCATTCAAAACATTGTAGCGCAAAAAAGTAGAAATTACTTTGACAACTGAATGATTCCTTCTAAATAAATCACAACTTGTGATTATCCTGTCGTCAGTACCCATGCGCCAGAATCCAGGAAAAACTCCCGGACCATAAAATTGAAATTTCTTTCAAACGAACATAGGCCGCTATTATCCACTCGCCAGTATCCAGACTCCAAGACAGAAATTTCTTTCAAGCGTACTTAGACTATGAAGGACAAAATCTTACAAAATTTGGTAAGTTTGAAAGAAAGGGTTCATATGATCATTGTAACTATAGTGCTCGCTGTATACAATTATGATCTTAGTCAACGCCGATGACTTCCCCATGCCTTTTTTGGAATGCAGTAGACACCTTTGGATCTCATATGGATTGGTGTCATTTCAAATTCTATAATTTTGTTTGTACACATACCAATTTATAGCGAAATGACTTCATGACTGTAATTGGTTTTCAATACTAATTACTAATTAAATACTTCGTAATCAGCGAACACACTTCGTGGCCTATATATCGTGCAGGTCAATCCCACGAAATAAAAATTCAGCAAATTTTTGTCTACAATAGGTCGAATTCATATGGGCGATGCAATATTGACTGCATCATATTTTTCTACACAGTTACGGCAATGCTTTCGGCAGATCTGGTGCTTCGACGACATACAAGTATTTGGCGATCGCTTGCTAAAGCAATTGACACGAGTTTATTCACAACATTCGGAACAGTTTTCTCTACAGAATGGTTATCCTGTGCTTTAATGACATACGGGTATTGGTTGATCATTTGCTGAGCCAGTGGACTTGAGTTTATCCACAACACTATATATGGGTCCTCTCTGTATGGTTAGGTGATCGTGAAATAATCGCAGCGAGCGATAGGTTGCCCGCATTGTGGTATAAACAATTCCATTATTTGTGTATACGTGTTGTTGAGTGCTATATTCGTTAACGGTGATATAACAAACAGACTGAATAAATGACAACTAATATGACAGTCGCGGTAATCTAGTAGGTGGTGTGTTGTCTTCTTAGACGTGAGGCCCCTGCTCAGACATCATCAATAAAACGAAATAAAAATACTATTTCTTCGGCGACTTCCATTCAGCAGATTTTTGACAAAAATAATTCTATGGATAAAATAAAATAGTCGTGAAAAGTTTCTCTAAAATATCTGTCGTTCGGAGTCGACTTTCAACAGTAGGTCCCGGCACTCATGTGTAAAATTAACGCAAACAACGGTGTGAGAAGTTAGGGTTGTAATCCTAACTGAATAATACAAATGTACCTTCAACAAAATGGCTGTTATTAATTGCTAGAAAGCCCCTGTTGGAACATCCAATGCAAAGTTTTCTTGGTTATCTCTGTAGGAGAACTTGGATTCTTAAGATAATTTTTGGGAACTAAAATAAAACAATTCTTTCGAAATGTATGAGACTTAATTCCTTTTAGACAAAGGCATAATTCTATAAGTGCTTCTTTTGAAATTATTTGTTGTTTTTGTACTTTAATTTTATTTCCCAATAGAATATAGTGTCCAAAAAACTAGTTTTCTGAAAATATAAGCACGCCTCTATAACATTACGAGGCCAAATACTAAATGCAATCAAAATATTATTGTTGTCTCCCAAATATATTGTCCAAAAATTTAATAAAAAAAATCATCTTAAAAAGGGAAATAATTTATTATGCAACAACGACAACAACAGAAATTCATCACCATACTTTAGTATGGAATACAGCCAGGAATAGCCAGCAGCAAGGACATCTTGCATAAATTTACTGACAGGGAAATGGCATTACAAGCAATGAAAATTGGGCGAATGTTTTAGGTGTGAGTACTTCCGCATTTTTGTTAGAAGAAATTTTACTTTGTAGGTTAAAAAAAATTCTTTTCCATAGAGTATATAAATCAAGAAGAAAGCAACTCTGGCCTTAAAAGAAAAACTTGTGACAAGTTAGCTATTTTCACTTTCAAAGTTATGCAAAAACAATTTAATGTTTATTAGGGTGGTTGGTTGCAAATCAAGTTTATTTGGAGTTTAAGTACAAAGTTAATGTCGCCGCTTTTCCATTGATTGCATTGGGCATTAGCATGATAACTTATTGCAAGCTGGCATCTTATCCTGCTCCAGCAGAAGTCGAGTAAGGTCTTTGGCCGATCTGCCAACCCATAATATATACAGATTGATGACAGCGTCAATTTGAGACCAGATCTTGCCAGATGTGTCTGACAAAAACCTATACCCTTTCCTCAGTATTCACGGTGTTGGCTTCACAAAAATGCAGATTAATCTGCACAACTCTCAGCCTTTTCTAGGAATTTAGTATCTTCAAAGTTAAGTTATTGGATCATCAAATGTGACATACCACCTGAAACCGTCGACAGAGGAACAATCGAAGCAGTTATCCCACCAAACGACTCTACTATAGTCTTATCCATATATATATCTTCTATCTATTCCTTCCAAATGAATATGTTCAGATGCCTTATAGATATTACACAGTGCATGATAAGTAAGTAACTCAATTGTTCATTACAAGCCTTTAGTCAGGATTTCGAACTAGTTTCTTACACTACCCATGGTGTGTGTTTATATTATACATGAGAGGCGGGACTTACAGATTTTTGACAGACTTTTCATGAAAACTTTATTTGGTCCTCAGAGTTTTTGCCAGCAGTTTGCTGTGTGGAAGTCACTGAAGAAATATTTTCTCAAAATTTCGTTTTGTTTGAGATATCTTAGCTAAGGCTTGAACCACATGCTCGGAGCCAAAATAAGTCTTTAACCCTTTCATGTCCGAATTTTTTGGGCCAGAGCTAAAATTTTTTTAAACACATGTGTTTGTTAGTCATGGCCTAAATATGAAGTGATATTAAATTCAGAATCCTACGTATTCTGGTTTTACACGTTTTTAACCAAGCTTGTTTGCAAAAAAAAATCTTTTAAAAAAATTAAAAATTACGGAATTTATGAACAAAAATGTACAATGTTGCCTATAGGCAACATCGGGCATGAAAGGGTTAAAGGTTGTATGTATTTATAGTTATTCGTAGTAAATGTTGTGTTTAGAGAACATATAAATATTTTTAGAAAAAAAAATCATTTCAATGAAGTTTGCCTCATGATATCCCAGATCCGGGCTTAGATAAGTCTCAACTTAAGTAAAATTTAGAATTAAAATGTCTGAATACAAAATTTAAGTAAAATGCTAAGCCGCCGTAAAATGAAAACATATTGTTTCTTTGGTTTGTTTCTTTATTTGACTCAAATATTTATTGTCTTCATATTGTTGTTGTTGTTGGCTGTCTTTTGTTGATGTTTTTGTTTAATTTGCTTTGTGACTTCTTCCTTAACTTTCATACAAATTTGTTTAACTTGATTTTTTCAGAGGCCCATCTTTTTGAGTATTTATTAGAACACATGCATAAGTGGCTACATTCAGACTTACAATCAAACACACAAACATACGAAAAAAGAAAAGCTTATTTGCCCTGAAAGTACTTAAGAAAATATGAATTTTAAGATGCAAAATATCAAGTGTGTGGATAAAATTGAATGAAATAATGCGAACCGTACGAGTACGATTATAATGGCGATGATGATGACGATGGCATTATTGTGTTTCACTTCTAGTATTTATTTCTTATAAGTACACAATCACCGAGACATGTTTAATTCTTTTGGGAGTGTATAAGTGTATAAGAACCTTTTTTGTTTTTCTTTATAAATTACAATCACACGTAAGTTATTCAGGAACAGAGTTTACGGAACAAACACATGTGAAACAGCTTTAGAAAGCTGTGTCAATATTTGTCCTGATTATAGTGATGGGCAATCATTTTTGCGCACTTGGTTGTTAGTTAAAGTCAAACCAAACGCCAAGCCAAAGGAATGCAGGTAGAAAATTCAAAGGAACGGATTGAAAAACTTTATCGAACAATGTGGAAGGCCTTCAGAACTTTTAGGAAACTTGGGTTACATACATGCATACGTACATACATAATTGGTTATTACAGCCCTTCAGTCAAGATTCAGTCAGCTTCTCGTAGGTATTAATTTTATACATGAGTGGCGGGAGCTACAATTTAAAATCGACAACGAATGAAAGAAATATTTTTCTTCTTCCGTTTTGTTCGAGTTGTGTGGGCTGAGGTTTGATCACGGTATCACGTCTAATTAATTCACACACTACCTAGTTGACTTGCGTTGGAAGGACCAAATCGAGGAAGCCCTGCCAACGATTGGTGTGACTAACTGGTGAAGGAGCGCAAGAAGCAGAAAGGCCTGGAAGGATATGTTAAGGCAGGCAGAAATCCATTAATCGGGTTGTTAACCATTTAAGTAAGTAAGTCACGACACAAAATCCGTGAAATTAAGATCTGTGGAAGGCCGAGTTCTTGTAAGAAACTCGAAATCGACGGTCTTGGAATCTAATGCACACTCTCACAGACTGCGGTCATGTTTTAAACAGATTTTTCAATTCCCAAGGGTGTTGGACGATTGTTTACACAATAAATGGACCTCCACATCGTGAATAATCTTTTCTGTAAGACAATATGGCTATTATAAACTGGATGATACGAGTTTTATGTTTGCCGAACAGAGCTTCCAATTAAAACAAAAGTATTTGTACGCGTTATTGTATGCAATTTCAGTCCACAGTGATTTGGCAGAACAGACTGCATAAATAAGAAATAATTTAATAGCTGCTATCAACAGTCACAGTTCGGCAGTCACTACCATAACAACCGTGCTTTACTAGAAACACATTTTCAAGAAAACTGCTGCCTAATCTTTGCTTAACCCTGGTGTTCTTTAAATTACGTTAATTTTTCTTTACTTTTAGTCTTCTGCTCAATTGACATCGGAAGAAAACTGTGTTTCTGAAAAGCTAACATGCACATGAGTGAATACCCACCAGTGTGTTCACGCTTAACTTCGCCTGTGCATTATAAAGCGAATATTAAATACGTAGTGTTTTACCGTATTTAAACTCCTTTTCATCTTCTTAATGCAATACGTTGTTATTGTTGTTGCTATTGTTTATTTTGTTATTTGTTTTTGTAAGTGTTAAGAGTTATTTAAGGTCAGGTATTAAAGCCTACCAGAAAGAAACACTTATTTGTATATCACGTGCTAGTCATTATTGACCTCAAGCAGCATTCTAAAGTTTTTCAGAGCAATAGGCTTGGAAGACACATTATAAATAAAGCTCCTTTTCATGACTATAATAATATATGCACATACATATAAGTTAAAGGAGACTTACGTGGATTCGTTAAAAAAATTTAATTCAGAGGCGCGACCAACAGCGCCGCAATAAAACGGATTATAATTTTTATATTTTAACGCCAATTAATTAATTATTATTAACAATTATGAATTTTATATTTTAACTCAATTAAACAGTTATTAATTAATTATTAATTTCAATTCACTACAATATTAATTAAATATTAATTTTAAATCACTACAATATTCATTAATTATTAATTTTAATTCACCACAAAATTATTTAATTATTAATTTTAAATCCCTACAATATTACTTTAATGATTAATTTTAAATCAACCTTAACGAGCGGACACGCTGCCAAGACTGCCCGTTCTTTCATCAACCCTATTCGCTCGATGGTTGGTAAGTCACGTTGCACCAACATGTGCAAGAATGCAGACGCTGATCAAGCAATAATTATTTTCCAACAAAATTATTGTATTTAGATCGGATGCGCGTGTTGGTAAAAAAGAGCTTATGCTGCAAAATTTGGTTGGTCGGCAGAGCCGCCACTGTTAGTAACTCCTCCCTCCTTAAATGTCTGCGTCCCGCTGACCATAGAGTCCGTATTTGATATTTGGAAATGTATTCCTGGGAGGTTAAGCTTCCTTACTTGTTGGTACCAGAGCCATGCAATGCATCCGAATATAGCACCAATGAGAACAACATTTATCCCTATGGAACTGTTGAATTTAACACCTAAGTGATCCAACCGATTTATGTTGTTAAGGCTGACTTCATGGACGTACTTAATGTCCAGCAGTAGGTCATCATGTGTTACATTAGCAAGAACTGGTGGTAAGGCTTGAGTTTTCGTAATTGAGCTGCTCGAGTAAGTATGATTTCTAATTACTATCGACTCATTAGAGAGCTGAAGAAGATACGTGCCATTTAAAAACTTAGATTCTCCATTGGCTTTAATCACGCCTTTAAAATTTGTAACATAGACAACGTCCTCGTCCAATATTTCGACGACCTCGTCTTGATTAAATTTGTATTTACATCTTGCTGATCCACCCTTCAGGATACGGTTAAGGCAATCGTCTTCTGCCAGTTTAATTACGGATGATCTTCTGCATACTGTGGAGTTATTTATTGAAAGGCAATCGTCCCTTAGTCCATAAGTTTCAGCTTCATTTATCAGAACTTTCTTGAATTGCAAGTCGATTTGTCTGCCTTCGTTAATGGTGGCTCTGGTAAGGAGAAGATTATAGACGCTTCTTCCCAGTTTTGGTATCGATAGAAAATGTGACCCATTTGTGTATACAGACGATGTCGCATATTCAACTGCTTCTATTACATTGTTATAAGGTAAGGTTTCCAACTCATCTAGGATTCTATTGATCTCGGCCTGATTAAGTAGATTCGTGTTAACAATTCCATTCTTAGCCATTTGACATGCTCGGACAATTTCATTTATTTCATCCTTCAGTACAATTATTTCATTAATGGTGTTTTGCTCAATTAAATTGTAGTCCTTGCCGCTCGTTATGTTATTTAGTCTAGATATCATTTCATTTATCTTTTTTGCAGCCTGATTTGTGATCTGTTGTAGCTCTTTATTTATTTTATACTGCTCGTTATTATTCTCAATAATGCCTTCCTGGCTTTTGAGTATATTATTCCAGTCTGCCGCATCGGGATTTCCAGCTATCCACTTCCACGCCGATCCTATCCAATCAATCGATCGGGTTGACCTTTTGTTAACATTGATTAGTTCGTTGAGGCGTTCCTGCATCTGCGACAAGTGGTGCAAAATGAAACCTTTATTTTTGCTTAACGGGATGTGCTCCTGAACTAGGGTTGATATATTCGCAGCCACCTCTCCATATTCTTCAAGATTAATGATGTGTATTAGCTTCAAATTCAAATATTTGAAGGGCATTTGCGAATGGGGCCAAATTGAGTGTCATAATCATGAGAGATGTGTAAATAGTTAGTGTAAAATACATGTCTTAAAAAATTATTCTGAAAATAGAGTTAATAAGAACCTTAGCTTTCCCCTAATTAGGTGGCATTATTAGTGTGTGATGATAAAGTGGAATTCGGGTGGATACATAAAAAGTATCGTTCACCCTTTTTTTGTTTCTACTCCTAATTTTATATCTTATTTTACTTTATTTTTAACACTATTTTTCCTTAAAAATTACCCTTCACCCTATCTTTACCTTTTCTCTTTTTTCTTTTTGAAAAATTCATTATTTTTATGAAAAATTCATTGTTTTTATATACGTAATTTTTTGTTAGTAGATTTTTTGTTAGTAATTTAAGTTCTTTACTATTTCTTTTTAATTTTTAATTGTTTTTTCTTCTTTTTAAATTTTATTTTTATTTTTGATTCTATGTCTTACTTTACTTTATTAAGTTTAAGGCTTTCCCAATAGTGCGATTTCTCTATTCTCATGATACTCTTAGGGAGTTGAACCCCACCGTAAATATACAGTATCCACTATATTTTTGAGATCATTTGTTTATATTTTTTGTATGGACCGTAAATTCCGTATTATCCCTTTTAGTTTCAAGCGTTAATGGTTTGATTGCGAGAAACCTACTAATGGTACGGAGATCTACTATGACTTGCGGCAGTGAGAACATCACTATCATAAATCATCATCCCAAAAAAAACGAAATCGCCTTAAAGGCCGCCATTAAGTTTCAGTTGGATTTTTCTATTTTTTTATATATTTTTTACCCTTATGTAGCTCTCATGGGTGTGGAAGTGATCAATGATCCCCTTAGTTCTCATGGGACCCATGGGGAGTTGAACCCCAGCATAAATACATGCTTTCCGCTTAAATTTTGAGCCCATTTGTTCAAGGGATATACTTATCTATTATAAATCTTTTCATTTCAAATCTTTATTTTATAAAAAAATTTTATTTAAGAAACATTTACGTAGAAGTGAAATTAGTTAAGTTTTAAACAATTTTTTTGGACTTGCCCCTTTTCGATTCTTAATATGCTCTTTGTGAATCTTTCTTCCACTCCTTGTCAGTACTGTTGCCCTATTATTTCTTTCAACTATTTCCTTTTTATACAGCGCCTTATTCTTTCATTTAATAGTTTTAATAGCAACATAAATTCTGTCACCCTTCCTATAATTTTTCGGACTTTTTTATTCAATCTTGCATTTCGGATTGTCATATTTCTCTTCAGTAAATGTCTAAGATCTCTATTTACTTTCCTCTGTGTGGACAATAGCTTTTCATAACTTATCTCTCCAAACTTATTAAAAAACAAGTCTCGGGGTCTTTTCTTTGTTATCGAATGTATGTTATTATTGTATCTGTCGACACATATCTCAATTAATTCTTTTACCGATAAGTCTGGATGTGCTGTCCTCAGACACCTATATATTTCGATTATTGTTGGGTGTAATCTCTCAACTTGCCCATTTACCTCAGTTCGTTGTGAAGGCGTAAGATATAACTGAATTCCCAATGATTTAATAAAAGTTTCTACCAACGGGATTAAAAAACTACCTTCATTATCAGTGACCAGTATTTTTGGCGCTGTAAAATAATGTAAAATTTTAATCAATTTCTTCCTCACCTGTATTAACGACCTATCCCTAATACTAAATAGTTTTGCGAATTTTGTAAAATTATCTATACATGAAATGAACTTTTGCCCCTGAATTTCCATAATATCCATATGAAGAATCTCACATGGGTATTTGGGATCCGGAGTTCTTTGGTGATGTATGTGTGGAGGTTTTCGGTCATATTTACATCGGTTACAAACATCACAGCTAGCGACATATTTCTTAATGCAAGCATTCATTTGTGGAAAATAGAATTGCTCTAAAATTTGTTCTTTATTTTCCCTAGCATTACGATGTGCTCGTCTGTGTTCAGTTTCGATTATCTGGAATTGACGTTCCTTCGATGTAATATCCGTTACCATTTTTTGCGTAATCCTAATCTTATATCTAGAAAAATGATCAATATAAATCTCTTGTAGGCTGCCAAGCAGTTTTTCGGGTATCTTGATACCATTTAGAATATTTGGTCTAAGTTTCTCTTTTAATATTGAAGTAAGCGCATCTTCAGTCCATTCTCTCGCTGATACAAAGTGTCTAGTAAACCCACGGTGTGGTTCCTCAACCGCTACCATGTCCATTCCGATTCCAATTATAATCTGATTCCTAAAGACATTGATTGGAACTTCTACGTGTGGTATTAAATCAGAGGAGTCCTGTTCGGCACTATGAACTGTTGCTCCTGACGAAAGTCCGTCATTTTCTCGACCCTCAGATGCAGTTAGGGTGTCACCCATATCACTCCCATTGCCTTCAGTGGCAGTTATAGTATTTTCCAAATCAACAGGCATTCCTTCACTAGCTGTATCAGTAGCAGAGTAATATAAATGGTTAGATATGGTTTTTAATCTTGAGAGAGCGTCAGCCACGTGATTTGATTTACCAGGCTTATAAATCAATTCGTGATTATACTCCTCTATGCGTGCCTTCCACCTTTTTAATTTTGCGTTAAAATTTCTATTACCTAATGCAAAGGTTAAGGGTTGATGATCCGTATATATTCGGATCTTCCTAGCACCATATAAATAATTTCTAAGATTTTCCAAAGCCCACACGATGGCTAACATCTCTTTTTCATTAGTAGCATACCCCTCTTCAGTTTTGTTGAGCGAGCGAGAAATATAAGCTATTGGCTTATCCTTTCCAATTTCACCCTGTGACAGTACAGCACCCAATGCCGTATTAGAGGCATCTGTCGTCAAATTAAATGGCTTTTCGAAATCTGGAAAAGATAAAATCTCCGCTGTCGTCAATAATGATTTTAATGCCTCGAAAGCTTTTAGAGCTTCATCGATTATGGTAATTGGAACTTTCCTTGACTGGCTAGCTTTCACTTGAGCGTATTCCTCCCTGGTTAAATTTGTGAGAGGTTTCGCAACTTTTGCATAGTCTCGGATAAATCTGTTGTAATATGAAGTCATACCCAAGAAACTTTTTAATTCCTTCAGGTTTGTGGGTGGTAACAGGTTCTCAATAGATTAGACTTTGGTGTGGTCTGGTTTGATTCCCTCTGAACCAACGATGTATCCAAGAAATTCTACCTCGGTTTTCATAAAATGCGTCTTATCGAGATTGACTTTTAAATATTGTGTCCACATTCTTTAAATGATCTTCGACATTTTTTCCGATCACAATTATATCATCAATGTAGACAAAACAAATTTTTCCTATGTACTCGCGAAGGACATCATCTATCATTCTCTGAAATATAGCCGGAGCATTTTTTAAACCGAAAGGAAGTCTTAAATATTCAAATTTACCATTTGCCGTTGAAAATGCCGTTTTCGGAATATCTTTTGAATTCATGGCTATTTGATAGAAACCTGATGTAAGATCAATTGTCGTAAAATATTTAGCATTCCCTAAGCTAGCAAGAGTCGATGTAATATCTGGAATTGGATAAGTATTTGAAATAGTTACAGATTCAGGCGCTTGAAATCAACAACCATTCTGTATTGTTTTTCACCACTGGGTTTAGGTTTCTTGGGCACTACCCAAATTGGAGAATTATATGGGCTTTTCGAAGGTCGTATAATTCCTTCTGATAGCAGCTCTCCTATTTGCCTCTCTACTTCTTGTCTCATGCAAACTGGATAAGGATAACTTTTTGTGTAAATCGGTTCCTCCGTACTAGTTCTAATTTCTGCCTGGACATTCGTTGATGCTAGTCCACTACCATCTAATGGTCCGAACAAGGACTTATATTTATCTATTAGCTTATCTAACCTAATCCTAATATCATCAGGGAATTCGTCATCAATAACATAGTTTATTTCAACAGAAACTTTTTCTTTAAGAGGAATGTGAATATTGTTTTCCAAAATAAGGATATTTGCTCTACGGTCAACTATAGCGCCTAGTTGCTTGAGGGTATCATCACCAATTATACCATCAAAAGTTTTAAGACCAGGTAATATATAGAAAGATATTGGTAGATCTATTCCTGCAAACTAAAAGAACTGACCTTCCACTTTTTCATTAATTAAGATATCTCCTCCCGCTGATCGAACTAATATTGGTTTGGTTAAAAGTGTGGAACCCTTAGACAGAAGAGGACTACAGAAGTTCTTGTTTGAGCCTGTGTCAATCAGGAATTGCAACACTTTGTTACTCGGAGTCTTGTATTCTATGTAAGGTAAGCTTGACGGCTGACCCCCATAAAATTTACTTCATCGACTATATCCGGCTGGGCAATATCATCTTGTGCCCCACTGGCATTCTCCTCCTGGGCTTCGATATGATACAATCGTGGTTGTTTGTTTGAAATATATTCTTCAGGTTGATTCCTTTTAACCATCGATCTCGGATTGTTGATATAATTAATTCGACGTGTTTGAATCGTTTTATCAACATCCATTGGTTCACTTTTGGTCACAGTATAACGAGGAGGAATTGGTGGCCTCAATTTAGAGTCATAAAACTCCTCACGAAAATTTTGAGGTTTATAACCACTTCGCCAATTTTGTTTATGATTCCTAGGCTGCCAGTAGTTATTTTGACGTATTGGGTAGGATTTTGGTGGTCGAGGAGGAAATTGCCTATCTGCTGTTCCGATCGAGGTTGGAACAGTGATTCTATTATTACCCTTAATATGTAGGATGTTATTTCTCATAGTTAAATTTTGCAACTCCAAGCAAGCGGAGTATGCCTCTGGAAGCGTTTTCGGTTTCTGAATAATAATCATCCGCGACAAATCTGTACTCAAACCACGCACAAATACATCCAAAGCCCTATTCCTATAAGTCTCTATAAGTGCCCTCACAGTTTCCTGACTATAGGATTCCGTCTTTAGTTTATTAATGATCAGTGATAACTGATGATTCATTCGTCCATTTTTGAAGAACCTTGAGAAAGCTGGTTTAACTGATGTTCCAAGGTTTGAATGTCTCTATTATCGGCGTAGTGGAGGGACAGAACCTTTTTGATTTCATTCCAATCGTCATCAAACACGTTGTATGAAATCAATGCTGTGTCCGCAGCACCCACCACTTTCTGACGTATGCTTTGGACCATGGCTCGATAAATGGGTTTTTGTCTTACGATTTCGAAATCCTTAAGGATAGTCTCCACCGATATGTATTGAGTTGGATTACCATCGAAAGATCGCAATTCTTCCACGCTGTCAGGGAGTCGGCTTATATCCTTCAAATCGTCCTCAGTTCGTGGTCGTTGAAGGGGTCCTTCCTCTGAAACCACAGCACCTACGGCAGCAGCCTGACTATTTTCAAGAAATTCTAATCTACTAATCACCTGGCCTAAGGCGTTGTTACTTAAACTCGCCTCAATATTTCCTATTCTAGTTTCCACTCCCTTAACCTGCTCCATGAAACGGTTCATGGCACCAGTCAAGGTGGTTACAGTTGATCTAAGCTCCTCCATATTATTATTAGCAAGTACCGACAAGGATGAAAAAATAGAAAAATTCACTTACCTTCAAATCGTCTTTTGTGATTTTTATTTTTTTATTTTTAGGGGATGTCCACTATAGCACTCACTTCACCGTAAATAATTCTTATTTTCTTTTTAAATTTTATAATTTTTCTTTTTTTTTTATTATTTTCTTATTTCTCTTAATTTCTTCTTTTCTTTTTTAATGCTCTTATATTTTCTAATCATATATTTCTTCTAATTAGTAAATTTAAATTTTTTCTTTCACACACACATATATTTCATTTAATAATTTATTTTTTTTCAATTTATTTTTAATTTTAAAACTTTCTATTTATATTTTCCTTTTTTTTATTTTAATAATTTCCTTTTTAATCAATTATAATTTTTTACTTTTATTCAATTTAATTTTAGAACTTTTTATTACCCTCTTTTTTTTACTTTGACAAATTTCTTCAATTTTAATAAACTTCAATTTTTTCTTCCTGCTTTGTTATTACTTTTATTTTGTTCTCTTTTTTTTCTTTCGAAAAAAAGTTTCACTTTTTCTTGTTCACTTAAACACCTTTCTTATTTATATTTTTATAACTTTAATCTTATTTTCTAAAAAAAAAAATTGCTGAGTCTTGGCTATATGTATCGCGACACGACGCGCTCCACGTAAACTCCTTTTGCCCTCTCCGTAAGCTCCGTGTGTTTCCCTTTTGGAAGTCCACTTTTATAATCGTGGATACCTACTTGGGCACGGTTTACTTAGCTTTCGCTCGAATAACCTTCTGAGGCTAATTGATTTAGGAGCCACTAGGAATATTCGGTTAGCGAAAGAGAGGTTTCCCTTGTGGTTATTATATTTTTTTTATAGAGTTATTGGTTCTGGAGTGCTCCTTAGAGATCGCAGAACTTTTTATATATTTATATATTTTTTTCCTTTATTATTTTTGTCAAGTTATCCGTTCTGGAGTGCTCCTTAGAGATCGCAGAACTTTTTTTATTTTTTGATAATCAAGGACTTCCGCAATTATGAGCGGGTCCCTGCTCGGGCGCCAGTTAAAGGAGACTTACGTGGATTCGTTAAAAAAATTTAATTCAGAGGCGCGACCAACAGCGCCGCAATAAAACGGATTATAATTTTTATATTTTAACGCCAATTAATTAATTATTATTAACAATTTTTAATTTTATATTTTAACTCAATTAAACAGTTATTAATTAATTATTAATTTCAATTCACTACAATATTAATTAAATATTAATTTTAAATCACTACAATATTCATTAATTATTAATTTTAATTCACCACAAAATTATTTAATTATTAATTTTAAATCCCTACAATATTACTTTAATGATTAATTTTAAATCAACCTTAACGAGCGGACACGCTGCCAAGACTGCCCGTTCTTTCATCAACCCTATTCGCTCGATGGTTGGTAAGTCACGTTGCACCAACATGTGCAAGAATGCAGACGCTGATCAAGCAATAATTATTTTCCAACAAAATTATTGTATTTAGATCGGATGCGCGTGTTTGTAAAAAAGAGCTTATGCTGCAAAATTTGGTTGGTCGGCAGAGCAGCCACTGTTAGTAACTTATATACGTAATTGGTCATTACAAGCCTTCAGTCAGTATTACAACCTAGTTTCTCACCATTCATGTTGTGTGTGTTCATTTTATACATGAGTGGCAGGACCTACAGTTTTTAGTACGGCAATATATATTTGAACAATTTCATGAATTTTAACCAACAGTTTGTATAAAAAATTAAGGTTTATATATTTATTTTATTAATTTATTTCTCTTTTTTATTACAAACAAACAATTTTTTAATATTTTTCATAAAACAGGAGAAAAATAAGAAAAAGTTTCAGATGACTCATAGGTAGCCCCAAGGAGTACCCTGAGTAAATTAAAAATTCAAGGGTATAATATATGAAAATGTTATCCCTTGTATTTAGTAGAATATCCCTTAAGGTCAATCACTCCATTTAACCCATTTGGAATTGAATATACAAATTTTGTTAAGTGCTTTCTGGTAGCACCATGAGCAAGCTTTTCGGTTGACTTTTGTTTGAGGTTTAGCGATTACGTAACCGTTCTTTCAAATGATCTCCTAAATACTCTCTTGAAGTCATATCGGGACTTTGTACAAGAGTATTAAGCCTTTGGGGACTTTTCTTGTTAAAATATATTGCCATACTAAGACTTTTGCTGTCCACTGTATGTGGTGTGTGTTAACTTTATTCTTAAGTGGCGGTGCCTACAGTTTAATGTCGACTTAGAACGACAGATTTTGTTGAGAAGCTTTTCATAGCAAATTTTATCGTTCTGTCAGAGTTTTTGCCAGAAGATTGATGAGAGGAAGTTGACGTAAGAAATTTAATTTTGTTTGAGATGCCGAAGCCACGGATCTAACCACCTGCTCTCGCTTAAGAAGTCAACACATTAGCTACTAGCCTACGGCTACTTCCTTGATTCTTTTAATATCAATTCACACTTTTTAGTTGCCGGCTGACGTTTGTAACATAGTAATGAATTAATAATTCAAATATCCCAAAGTAAGGAAAAGTCATTTGTTTTTCTAAAATTTAGTATTGCACACGTGCCTACGATTTGCCATGGCAGCTTAAAAAATTCAACAAAAAGGTTCAACACTTACAATTAGAAATGGTCTCAACTCCTTCCCTGGCAATTACACACCATTCACTCATTCAGTTAGTCATCCGCATGAAAAACGAGACGTAATTGTGCGTAAAATGCACGTTCTTTTAAGTTAGCGGGTTGTGTCGCTGGCCATTTAGTTTTAAGAATCCACATTATTTTGTTACTCTAGTTGAGGGTAGAAAAACTCTTTAACGTAAAACGTTCGACATTTAAAAACTCGAAGAGGAAGAAAAGAAATGATTTTAATGATCGCTTTAATAGGGATTAACGTTGTTTGCTTTTAACGGCCAATAAATATTTATTGCTTAACGGGTACTTCATCATGCTCATGATAGAAAAAAAGTCATATGCAATCCGCTTAGAAGGCAAGCAAACAATTTTTGTTTTTTTTTTACAGGAAATGATGCACAATTAAAATTGTGAAAATGAGTTTTTCTAATCACTCGAGCCTAATAAGCAAGCGCTTAAGCACTTATGGTCTTAATTGGGAGACTGTGTGATAAGCTTAAGAGCCTCAAATCGAAAAAAGAAGAAAAAATAATAAACTTTGGTTGTGAACACTTGAAACTGTGATCGTAGAAAAATCTATGTGATGTCGAAACACTTGCTCTCTATCATAATGATTTAGAAAGACAAAGATTTCTTAAATCTGTGGGAATCCAAAATAAATCAAGAATGATAAGTGGCACACACTAGAAATAATTAGAGTTTTCAAAGCGAAAAAAATTAATTTTTACGGGGGACTGTACAAAATAATGGAAAAAGTTGTCTTTTTTTATTCCTCCGATAGTAAAATGAAAATTATTGTAATTCTCTAATAAATTTTATTATATATATGTCAAAGTAAGAAGAAGAATAAAGTAATACAAAAAATATGATAACATAAAATATGACAATTAAATAATGAAGGTGGTTGCCATCCAACATCTCCCCTTTTTGGAATCTAACCCGGAATAAATCTTTCGACAGGTTTTCGTTCTCGCTGAGACCGTCTAAATTGAGGTGTATTAAGTTGATCGTTGTCAGGTTCTCGGCATGTTTGATAGTTACCTGGTTCATCCAATATTCCATAGGCATCACAACAATTTTTATTAAAACCTTCGTTATTATTCTTGTCGTAGTTTTTTTTTAACTGATTTGTATGAACTCGTATCAATTTTTCACTTGTAAGTAAAACGTTATACATGACATTCCCTATTCGTTCAATTATCTTTCCAGGTAGCCAATAAGAATCTTTGTTGTTTTTATAAACTCGAGCATACACATTCTCTTGAACAGAAAAATAGGTTTCTTTCGCGCCTTGTTTCCTATTAAATTGAGTTTCCATGGCAGTATTTCTAACAACATCTTTTTTCGGACATGGTTTGATTAGATCCAAGGTTAAACGAATCTTTCTGCCAAATAATACTTCAGCCGGCGATAGATTTTTAGGCGAATTTGGGTTTGGAGTCGATCTGTAGTTTTGTAGAAATGTCTGAAGATTTTGTCTTGTAGTCCCCTCTCCATCCAATTTCTGAAGTGAACGTTTCAAAGTGTCGACAAATCGTTCAGCTTGTCCATTGGACATCGGATAGTATGGGCTAGATTTTAAATGTTCTATACCGTTTCGAATCATAAAATCTCTAAAGTAAGCGCTGGTAAATTGTGTACCATTATCCGATGCCAATGTTTTAGGTAAACCAAAACGAGAAAAAATTTCTTCCAGAATTTGGACTGTTTGTTCTGCAGTAATAGATTTTGTCATTACTATTTCTGGCCATTTGGATAGTGCATCGCCCAACACCAAGAAATAATGTCCATCAATAGGACCAGCGTAATCGATGTGTAATCGTTCCCATGGTTCCGAAGGAATGGGCCATGGTTTTAAAGTGGTTTTGGTAGGCATTTTTAGAGCTGCTGCGCATTTACTACAATTTTGTACCATAATTTTGATATGTTCGTCAATATTTGGCCAATAGACATAACTTCTTGCTATAGCTTTTGAACGCTCAATACCTGGATGTCCACGATGTACCAATTTTAATATTCTTTTTCGAAAAATATTCGGAATCACTACTCTTTCACCGAACATAATTACACCATCAACTATGGATAAGTTATCCTTACGATTATAATAAGCTTTCATTTCAGGATCTTTTATTTCTGTGGGCCAACCATTTCCTAAATAGTTCAACAACAAATGTAATATTTTATCTCGTGATGACTCATATTTTATCATCGTGTTGGTCAAAGGCAAGTTTTCAAGGCTATTTTGTACGACGGATTTAATTTCATTTTCGAACTTAACACATAATCGACATAATCTTCGGCTTCATTGTTGTTGTTGCTTATAAGTCGTGAAAGCACGTCTGCATAACCAAAGCTTGTCGTTGACACAAAACTTATATCAAAGTCATATGCCAGAAGCTTCACTGCCCAGCGCTGTAAACGATTAGCCTGATGAACTGCTATTCCAGACTTTTTCCCAAAAATGGCTAACAACGGTTTATGGTCGGTGTGAAGTGTGAATTTTCTGCCATAAATCATTTTATGAAATTTCGTCACAGCGAATACTAGTGCTAGCCCTTCTTTTTCAATCTGACTATAAGATTTTTCTGAAGGTGTTAGAGCTCTCGAGGCATGTCATATGGCTTTAACTGAATTACCTGGATATTTATGAAATATACATGCGCCTAAGCCGTACTGAGAGGCATCAGCAGCAACTATTATGTCCTTTTTGGGATCATAATGCGTAAGTAAAAGCTTCGATGTTAAAACCTCTTTTATTTTCGTAAAGCAATTATCATGTTCTTTGGTCCAACGCCATTTTACAATTGATTTTAACAAATTATCAAGTGGACCTCGCAATTGTCTCATATTGTTGACAAATTTTCCATAAAAATTAACTGCTCCAAGAAATGATCGCAGTTCTGATATATTCGATGGTTTTGGCATTTGGGTAATTGCAGATATACGTTGTGGGTCTGGTTGAAGCCCATCGTGATTAATTACATAACCCAAGTACTTTACTTGTTCAACAAAAAACTTGCATTTTGAAAACTTCACTTTAAGGTCATAATCTTGAATGCGACGTAAAACATCTTGAAGATTTTTGTGGTGCTCCTTTTCATCCTTACCAGACACAAAAATATCGTCAATATATACTGCGACATTTTCCAGACCCGCGAGCATTTTATCCATTATTTGTTGAAAAATGGCTGGAAAAGTTTTTACGCCAAAAACCATTCTGTTGTACCGATATAACCCCATATGCGTTGTTATGGTTAAAAGATGTTTTGATTCGTCGTCGACCTCGACCTGCAAAAAAGCGTCCGTCAGGTCTATGTGACTAAAGTATTTTGCATTCACCAATTTTGAAAAAATATCCTCAGGGAGAGGTAAAGGGTACTGATGGTTTTCTAAAGCTTCATTTAGACCCGTAGAAAAATCAGCGCAAATCCTTACAGAGCCATTAGCCTTTTTAATTACAACTATTGGAGCTGCCCAATCCGAGTAGTTGACAGGGGAAATTATACCTATGTCTTGTAATCGTTTTAGTTCTTCTTTTACAAGATGTTTCACCGCATAAGCTACCGGGCGTTTAGAACGAAAAACTGGTTGTATATTCGGTTTTATTGCTAAACGAGCTTTTGTTTTCGTGCAGAGACCGAATTTTCCATCAAAAACATCTGGAAAACAAGACTTTAAATGGTTAATAGTTTTATCAATTGTTAATGGAGAACTTCCCTGATTTTCAATAATAACGTTGTTGCAAATAGCATTAATAGGCATGTCATCCAATTGGAGAGCTTTAATCCAATCTAAACCCAACAAATTTAAATTTTGTATTTTCGTAACGTAACAAGTGACATATGCATGTCTCTTTCTGAATTTGACATTGCAATTAAACTGTACTGAAAGTGGAAGTTTTCCTGTAGCACTTCTGACTGCTTGTTTAACTTGTACTGCGTTTGTATTTTGAAGCATTTTAAAGGTTTCTTCTGATATAAGAGTTATATCAGATGCAGTATCAAACTGCAACTCCACAAATTTATTATTAATTTCTACGGTTACGTATTTACGGTCTACATTTATTTTGTTAACAAACGAAATACTTTTTGTTTCCACCTTAGGTTTGCTGTTTCTGTTATATTTTGATTTTGTTTTTGCGTTTTTAGAGTTTTTCTTGACCACACTACAATAACCTGCCCTGTGCCCAACTGCATTGCAGAGTTCACATTTATGTTTTTTGTATGAACATTCTCGAGCGAAGTGCATTCCGCCGCAAAACCAGCAAGGGTACTTTGGAGTTTTTTTATTCTTTTTGTCTGTTTGTAATTGGTTAACATGTGGTTCTATTTTTGAGCTCTCAATAAGTACAGTGTCTGTCTTTAGATTGAGTAGACGTTGGCATTCTCTTGTCAGAGAATCTAATGTAACAGTACTACCTTCGTGATCTATTTTATTTAATAGTTTTGTTCGGATATCAAAATCTGCAGATGATTTCAAACCCATGACAAAAATTAGGCACTTAAATTGGTCTAGAGACAATTCCCTCAATTTAAATTGTTCGCACTGCTTGTTTACGATTCCGGCATATGTAACAAAATCGGTATGGGAATCTTTTGTTGTTTGTAAGCAGTTATATCTTATGTTAAGCTGAGACGTTTGGGTACCGAACAACTCTGTGAGTTTGGTTACAGTTTCCTTAAAACTCAAGTCTCTTGCGTGCTTTGGTAAAATAAAATTGGTGTATTTATTGTGGATAACGGTGTTAAGTTTTCTTAACAATAGGCGCACTTTTGCTGCATCATCCAACTTAGCCGCATCGACTTCAAAAAGATCTTCGTATCTTGCAAACCACATTTCAAAAGTGAGGTTATGTTCGTCGAAATTGAATTCGGTGATATTAGATGCGAGAGCTTCGATAAGAAATTCAACGTTATCGCTTTTGCCAATGGATTTTTCTGATGATTTAGCTGTAGCCAGATTTTTCATCAGTTCATGCAAAGCCATATTGTGCCGTTGCTGCTCCTGTTGCATTTTTACTATTTGCTTTAGCACTTCTTCCATTTTTACGAAATTTTAATTTATGAGCTAAGCCAAGGTTTTCCTTGTATAATAAATGCAACTTTTTTTTAATATTTAATTAAATTTCTTTGTGTTTACACAGAAGAAAAAACCAATTTTTTTTGTCCTCGTCGCCACTATTGTAATTCTCTAATAAATTTTATTATATATATGTCAAAGTAAGAAGAAGAATAAAGTAATACAAAAAATATGATAACATAAAATATGACAATTAAATAATGAAGGTGGTTGCCATCCAACAAAAATGTTTATAAAAAACTTCTTCGGCTGCTTCATAAATAACCACCAATTCTCATAACTTTTTTAGAAAATTATGTTTGAATCAGTCTATACTACCTGGTCGTCATCAATCTATTGTAACAACCAGCACTTCAACCACCTATGCCATTAAATCCATTAAATTTACGAAAAAAAGGACATTGGAATGCAATGCATGTGCATGTGCAATGCATGGGAAATTTACTACCACTAAAGCAAATAGAATCTCGATAAATTGCCAGCAACTGCAGCTCAACAACGGACTCAGCGCCAAGCAGTAATGGTGCCACTGTTATGCCTACAGCTACTATATCTCAGACAAGTACAACAATTTGTTGTTTAGAAGGTGGTTCTTCTCCATCAGCTGTATCGGCTATGAGAATGAAAGTTTTGTCATTAACGTCTGCAGTATCACAACATCTTTTATACCGTCCTGGTGAATTACAACCAGGAGCCTATGCTGCCATTTGGCCGCTGTCGACCAATCAACCAATTAATCATTGCCTAGATTAATTCATTTTTGTCTACATATATTCGATTGCCGCCGTAGTCTAGTAGGTAGTGTGTTGGCTTATTAAACATGAGGCCACGGTTCAAACCCCAGCTCTGACATCAAAACGAAATATGAAAAAATGTTTCTTCGGCGACTTCTACACAGCCACCTTCTGGCAAGAACTTTGAGAGTAAAATTAAATTACTATGAAAAGCTTCTCGACAAAATCTGTCGTTCGGAGTCGGCTTTAAACTGTAGGTCCCGCCACTCGTGCATAAAATTAACACACACAACATGAGTGGTGTGAGAAGCTATGCCGACATCCTGACTGAAAGGTTGTAATGGCCAATTATGTATGTATGTAGTCTAGCAGGTAGGCTTGTTCAAACTCTAGGTCAGACATCTCCAACTAAACGGAATATAAAAATATATTTATTTGGCGGTTTCCTCTCTGCTCAGCGGAATCGACGTAGTCTAGTTAGCGTTGGTTCAAATCCCAGCTCAGACATCTCCAACAAAACGAAATAAAAAATAATATTTCTTCAGCGACTTCCTCTCAGCAGGTTTCAAGCAAAAACTCTGAGTAAAATAAAATTGCCATGAATAAGTTTCTCAAAAAAATCTGTCGTTGGGAGTCGATTTCAAACTGTAGACCACGCCACTCATGTCTGATGTGAGAAACTTGGTTGTAATCCTGGCTAAAGGTTTGTAATGGCCAATCAGATAAGTAAGTAACAGGTGCGTAGCAGTTGTGTTCTTTAATTTTTAAACAGTAGTTATCAGCGCAAATAGAGGCCGTAGTCTAGTAGGTAGTGTGTTGGCTTATTAAAGGTCAGGCCAGGTCAGACATCAAAACGAACTACAAAAAAATATTTCTTCGACGACTTCCTCTCAGCAGATATCTGGCAAAAACTGTGAGAGTAAATAAAAAATTGTCTTGAAAAGTTTCTCAAGAATCTGTCGTTCGAAGTCGACTTTAAACTGTATGTCCCGCCACTCGTGTATAAAATTAACACATACAACATGAGTGGTGTGTGAAGCTGAGGTTGTAATCCTGAACTCAAATTTTATTCCTTGTTACATTTTTTGTTACTTATGAATTGTGCCACTTATTTTGTAGGCATGATGAACTATTTTGTTTGACCGTACATGCTGAATACCTATTGCATTTGGGATTTTTGTGCAACATATTTGCATTTCAATAACGCATAAATTTTTGGTTTGCATTTCGTGCATTTTCGTGTGGTGACAGACTCTAAACGAATTTAGTTGCAGGTCAATATATACATACACACACATGTACGCACTGCTCGTATACATTCATTAAACGTCAATACTTTTTCTCTCCTGCTTTTGCAAATTTCGTTAAAAGGTTTTCAATTTGTTTGCTGCTAAAATTATCTTTGTGTGCTTGAGCATATGTTGGGGTATACAAATACGCTGTCTTAACAGAGTTTCAAACGAAGTTCCAGTTGACACACGCCTGTGATTAACCAAGTGAATGAAATTGATTTTCAAATACTTAGAAGCTGCTTAACGTAAAGAATTTTAGAAAATTTTTCAATAAGTTTAAAAGGGGATTCGCAATGATAGATTTAAAAATTATTGTGTAAATGTTTAAAGGGCTACAATTCAGTGAATAAGTTTTTGAACGTATGTAATATACGTACAAGTAATGATGACACATTGGCGTCACATTAGCATTTGACATGACAATGTCATAAATTTTGAAAAAGCCATGCAATTTAAGCCCTCTAAGGCATTGAACAGTGAAATATAATTAAATATTAGGGTGGTAATAATTTCCATGTTTGCAGTTTGGTAGTTAATACTGTTGAAGTGCTTATGCACTTGTTTCTTTAGTTTTGACTTAACCTAGCCATTTATCCTAGCAAATATATTCTAAAAATTCTATTCAAGAATTTCATGCCACCTTATTAATCCATTAGCGTTATTACAAGACACTATTTATTACATACGAGTATAATTTTTAAAACAGAAGTTTAACTGACTATGTATGGTGTATGCGACACATGCATTATGCGCTGTATTAAATTAATTTAATATTCAACATAAATTATCAAACAATGACAATAAATTAAACAAAAATTGCCTACAAGAACACAATAGAATACCACACACAAATAGTCATAGACAACCAGCTAGGCTGCTCATTATAAAAATAATTGAACAGTGTAAACCATTAGAAGGCCAAACGAAAAGTCAAACGCTCCCCCTTGTATTGCTGTATTCTAAACGAATTGACGTTTAAAAATTTTATGTTTTATGGAGGGTCACAATACCAATTATTTTAGACAAATTTTAATGTTTTAAATGCATATTGTTTTGTCTCTTAATACTCTATACCCTCAAATTAATTTCAAATATTAATTCCATTAGATCTTGGCAAAGCAAAGTAATACCGCTGGGGTAAATGTATCAGGGGTACTGGTTTGAAGTGAACTATTTTAAATGAAAACTAGAAAAAACATTACCTTCACCGTATTTTTCATTGCCGTAGGTAGTGTGTTGGGTTATTGGACGTGAGACCACGGTTCAAATTCCAAACGATATACTGATATATATCTGATATATCTGAACGAACATTTCTTCTACGACTTTTTGGCAAAAGCTCTGAAAGTAAAATAAAATTGCTTCTCAAATATCTGCATTTCGGAGTTAACTTTAAATTGTATGCTCAGCCACTCATGTATAGCATTAACACACACAACATAAGTGGTGTGAGAAGCTAGGTCGACATCCTGACTGAAAGGTTGTATGACCAATTATATATGTATGTATACCACAAAATGGTCTCTATTTTAAGGGAGTATATGATGTCTAGATTACTACATTAATTTTTATTACTAAGTCTCGTTGAAATGCACTTCCCAATATCATAGTGTCTACTGGTTCTGTTGTGGGGACATTTAAGGAGCGAAATGACAGTCGTTCGATCCATTATGTCAGGAAATCCTTTAATGAATTTCAAGTTAGATTTGTCTCCCAATTATGCTAACCATAGGATCCAAAGTTTTGGCTTTCAATACCATGTGCGGCGGAATTAAATCAAACAGAGCATCCAGGACCACTCTATGACAGGTTTCCATTGCTCCTGTTATACTACCCCGCTTGTTTTTATACCTTGTATGACTGCACACCCTGCGGGCATCTTTTGATTGCGTTAACCCTTGTTATAGCGTTACTCGCGTATGTCTTGGAACATCGCTTGTATAAGACCTCTGCCATTCATTACAATATCATAGAAAGAAGGGATGGTATTTAACGCCCTACTTATGGCCTCGTAAGACGTCTTGTCGCAGTAGTCTAGTAGATAGGGTGTTGTTGTCTCCAACAAAACGAAACATGAAAGATATATTTGTTCGACGACTGCGCCTCAGCAATTTTTCTGGCAAAAACTTTAAGAGTAAATAAAATTAACACGAAAAGTTTCTTAAAAAATCTGTCGTTCGGAGTTCGATTTTAAACATGTATAAAACTACCACACACAACATAAGTGGTGTAAGAAGCTAGGTTGTAATTCTGGGTGAAGGATTGTAATGACGCCTAATTGGCTCCCATTAAATTCATAAGGACTGCCTCAGCAGGTCTGCGAGCCTTATAAGCATTTTTCTACGATACTGTGGTACCCTTTCTAATACTCTTCATCTTATGTAGTTTTGCCCAGAACTTCATCAAATTATATTAAATGTTAACTGTTTTAACTACCAGTACAACCAGTTTAAAAGCCACCATAAGGGCTATCATAATTAATACATGAAAAAAATTCATCATTTTGCAAATCAACCATACAACGTAAAATTTTCGTTGCTTCCTAAAGCTTACAGTGTCTGTGGCTCATTATTCATTCGTTTTATTAATTCATAATACAGTCGTGTCGTTAAATGTTACCACCAATTCGCCAACATTACAAGCATTTAGCTTACCTTGGCTAATGACACTGGCAAACAAGTTGTTGGCCATTTATTTTGCATGCCACAGGCAAACAGAAATAACAATTGAGACGATATCAGGCAGTAGGTATAGAACATGCCATGTACGACCATAAATGAGAGAAGTATGAGAAGCATTAGCGAAATGCAAATGTTGGATTAACAATCCTCAAACGATTGTAATCCGTTCTAGTACGCCATGACGGATTGTTTGTGTTGTGACCAGAAATAAAAAACTAAACTTTTACTGGTTGAAGGCAAAAAACTAGCCACACATTCTTTTGTGTTCTCATGCAAGTATTCGTGATAGAAATTTGCATATCAGTTACTGGGTATTACTATTATCCCCATCATCGTCATTATCATTATATTGTTAGGCTCTTTCGTTTGATTAGAAGATTTATGTTCCATGGGAATGTACATTTGTTTACTGCTGGAGGAGGAAGCCATCCGTAGTATTTATTTGTTAAGTAGCAAGTAAAACCATTTTTTTAAACGAAATATGAGAACTTTATTTCGGATATTACAAAAGAGACAAACGTTAACAGCTGATAAGGACCTTATTGTTGAAATAATCTCTTTTGCCAGACTACTACGGCCGTATATAGCATTCAAAAAACATGTGAAAATAATCTTATACTATGAGGCCTATTTCCTAATAAAGAGAGCCGTAAACAAACAAAATTTTCGAATTTGAAACGATACCAATCCACACGAGGATCAAGAGCGTCAACACATACATAATTGGCCATTTTACAATCCTTCAGTCAGGATTACGACCTTGGTTAGTAAATTTTATACATGAGTGGTGGAACGTACGGTTTAAAGATGACTCAGAACGACAGATTTTTGAGTAACTTTCTCATGGAAACTTTTTTTTACTTTCATAGATTTTGTCAGATATCTGCTGAGAATCAGTCGCTGCAGAAATGTTTTTACATACTTTGTTTTGTTCGAGATGTCTGACCTGGGGTTTCGATCCTGGCCTTAAATCTAATAAATCAACAAACTATCTACTGGACTACATTGACTTCAAAAGAGTCTAATGCATCCCAAAAACATCCCTGTCTAATGTGAATCTTGGGCTGACGACAACAGACGATGTTGTCGAAGACATCACTTTAAATGACGACCACTTTAGGTCGATGATTTCTAACTTCCTTTGGTGCCCTGCACCTGCACCTTCACAATATTCAACTGACCCAGTAACTGAACGTAGGCGACCATTGACAACGGCATGTGTTCGCTGGATAAGCACTGAAGCAATTTTTCATTTTCAACGAAAATTCCTACTCAGCGATTGATATCCATTTTTGAATGAATGTATACGTGAACAAACAAAATTTCCAAATTTGGGACAATATCACTTCAGCTGATACCCAGGAGCAACTAATACATACATACATACATAATTGGTCATTACAACCATTCAGTCTGGATTACAAACTATTTTCTCACACCACTTATGTTGTGTTTTATACATGAGTAAGGGGGCCTACAGTTTAAAGTAGACTCTGAACAACCGATTTTTTGAGAAACTTTTCAATGGCAATTTGTTTTTTCTTACTCTCAGAGTTGAAGTTGCCGTAGTCTAGTAGGTAGTGTGTTGTCTTATTAGATGTAAAAGCCAGGGTTCAAGCCCCAGGCTAAACAACAACATTTCTGGAAAAAACTCTGAGAATAAATGAAATTGCCATGAAAAAGTTTCTCAAAAATCTGTCGTCCGGATTCGACTTTAAACTGTAGGCTCCACCACTCATGTGTTGTGAGAAACTAGGATGTTGTAAAATGGGTCAATTCGACCTCCGGGTACTGTACTTGTCTTAATTGACAGGTACACGTCCTCCAACCTAACCTACTCTCAGAGTTTTTGCCAGAAAACTGCTGAGAAAATTGAGACGAATTATTTTTTCGTATTTCGTTTTGTTTTCGTTTTTGTTTGGAGTCTGCCATGGAGTCTATGTATCACAAAAAAGTCACTATTTGGTGTGAATTTTTGTCCATATTTCGACCACTATAGGTTGGTTATTTCAAACCTCATTTTATGTCCTTCTGCTGCACCTTCACAATATTCAACAGGCCCAGAAACTGAACGTAAACGACCATAAGCAACGGCGTGTGTTCGCTGCATGGGCACTGAAGCAATTTTTCATTTCCAACTAAAAATCATCTTCTACGATGAGATTAATTTCTTTATGATGTGGGACAGTATATCCAGGAGCATCCCATATCCTGAAAAAGTCACAGTTTGGTGTGGATTTTGATCATGCATCACTATCAACGGCGGACATTATTGGTCGACGATTACTAAATTCTTTTGACCTAAATTGAAGGATCTGCACATCAATGACAAGTGGTTTCAATAGGTCGGCACTACATACAACTTTGCTTATTCCACATTGGATATTGTGTCAAATTTAATATTCGTGGTCATCTTAGGTAGAAGTGTTGTGGACTATACATTGATATCGAACCATTTGACCCCGATTGATATTTTCTTGTGCAGGTTTCTTAAGCCGCACAAGTATGTGAACAAATTACAAATTATAACGGTCCTCAAAGCTCATGCTTTCGGCCAATTTCAATCTGATTTAAAATTGAACATTGGCATTCAGACACTACCACGGCTTCTTTATATTTAAACGATATCAAATACAATTTAATTATTTGAATTATAGACTTACATAATTATGTACTTACAGAAGTACATATGCTAAAATAAGTTTTGCAGAGATGAGATTGTATGGGAGATTTTCGAAATTATAGTGGCATAAATTTTTTTTATTAAAATTGTTTTTAATGTGACCCATGTGTATCTTTAGTGGTTTCCTTTGTTGTATTTGTAAATATTTTATCAATTTGTCAAATGTCACATGGTTGGCAACACAGAGTTACTCCTACAAAATAGACAAATTAAGGAAATAGAAAATGTTCCTTCTGCCTCATCACGAATAATAACTATGTTGTGTATATAGTACGTACGTTACTCCAGTTACTATTTATAGAGTAAATTAAAAATTCTATACGTGATGAAAAAGTCCCTCAAATCTTACATTACACAGATCACATTCATTTTGTTGGCGACTCCCACTTTTAGGGGTTTTTTTTGCTGGAAAACCATGTCAATCGCATGGCTATGTCACTGACATTGTGGAACAACAGATTTTGAAAAAAGAGTAGAATGGTTTGACTTTAGTGAAGTATTTGTGTTGATAGGAGTCACCAACAATGATGAAAATGTCATGCTGTCTCCCCATGTTCATTGCTAGTTTCAAGCATTTCAACATAGGGTTTTGGAATGAAACATATTTTTCTTTTTTTCGATATGTGATCGTATGAAGGACTAGAAGTAGTTTTTCTGTGTTGCTTTTCTTTTATGTTACTCTCCCCCATTATTATTAATTTCTTGGAAAGCCAATTCTATTGTAATCCTTAGATTAGATAGATATCAATGAATGATAACAAAAAATAAAAGTGTCATGGGTACCCTGGTAGTCTAGTGGGTAGTGTGCTGGACTATTAGCGTGAGGGTCGTGGGTTAGATTTCCACCAGAGATTCTGGTCTGTGACACCACACCGAGATATGGTCAAGTTACTCCGCTCGTATGTAATTAAATTATAATTTGTAATTGTATTGAAATTAATAAATAAATAAAAATGACAAGTGAATTCGAATCATAACAAATTTGCTCACATACCCATTCATCCCGGCCTCAGGACTGAAGATGATTTTTCAATGAAAAGCGAAGTCCGTTTTGTCGAACACACCTTTTTTCTAAGTCAGTTGCTTCAGCAGAATTTTTTACAGTTGCTAGTGTAAGTTACGACACAAAATTCGCCAGGTTCTGGTCTAAGAAAAGTCGAGTCCTTATGAGCCACACGCAATCAATTGTTGCAAATTCTCCTCCAAACACTTTCTTGCATTTCGTCAACTTACGCGTTGGTAGATTGCATACAAAACCACTGGATTCGAATATTGGGAATAGTCCTCCCGCTAGTACGATTAAGACGATCGTAAAATGGGCGCACTATGCAGTATTTTTTGGTATACTTTGTTTTGAAGTTGCCGTAGCGTAGTAAGTAGGGTGTTGGCTTAGTAGATGTGTGGCTACGGTTCAAACTACAGCTCGAACATCCCGAACGAAATACGAAAAAAAATTTCGTCGAGGATATTGCCATGAAAAGTTTCTAAAAAAAATGTGTCGTTCGAAGTCGACTTTAAACTGTAGGTAGGTAAATAATATTGGACAACTGGCTCTCTACGTCATATGGCGTGATTGATGCATGATTTCCTGTGCTAGTTTAGCCTAAAAAGTCAACAAAGACATGTAGAGACAAGTAGACAAGTATTCAACACAAATGCTTTACAAAAGAAAAAGTTGAAATAAAAATAACATTTCATAATAACAACATTGAATAGTAGAGCACAAAAAAACTAATACTCGTACAAATAATCAAATAAAATCACATGATGAATAAAACTAAAGTGAAGAAAGAATTTTAAAAATAAAAAACAACAACCTACACAATGCTGATGTATGTTTACATAGCCAAGCTGCATGCTGCCATACAAATTATATGCAACTCTACTTAGACAAAAAGACGACAGCTACCTCAACTCTATCTCTGTTATCTTAAAATAAAAATCAAACATAAATAAGTAAGCATTGCACAGTAGTACTATGCTCTTAACAACACCACCACCAACTCACTCACTCGTACGGTGAGTTGTTAAATCTAAGAAACTTTACTTCATGTTTTTCTGTTTGTATTTCAAACTGTTTTGTTGTTTATGTTCCTTTGTTGTTTGATGGTTTATTTGGTAGACATTTCTCTAATAGTTTAGCTGTCATATTCATAATAATAAGCACAAAACAACTCTTTTTTGCTTTTTTTTGGACAAGATAAAGTCTTAAAATATCCATAAGAAGGGTATACACGTGTGCTGGCGTGTGTGTAGAGTGAGAGGTAACCACTATGTGGGAAATGCTGTTGTCTGACAGTAGCTTAGCTTTCAAAAAATTTACTCAACAAATAAACATCAAAACGTCAGACATTCAAGTCTGTCCGTTTGTTTGTTTATAACTCAACTACACAAGTTTTCTATTCGAACTTGTTTTTTTATGGCTAAAATTTACGAGTGATGGTTTAAAACAATTGTTAACATCAATTTGAACAGTTTTTAGCGGTTTATGTTAGCGGTACACTACAGCAGCAGTATTTACAGCGATCGGAGGCATTTTTTGACACTTGGTGCCAATGGATGTGGCCATTTCGGAATTAAATTACTATCAGCCAGCAGTCGCGTATAAAATTAACACGCACTATATTTATGTTGTCAGTCGCCGTAGTCTAGTAGGTAGTGTATCGGCTTTATTAGACGTAAGGCCAAGGTTCAAATCCCAGGTCAGATATCAGAGAAATAGTGCTTCGGTGACTTCCTCACAGCAGATTTCTGGCAAAAAACTCTGAGAGCAAATAAAATTACCATGAAAAGTTTCTCAAAAATCTGTCGTTCGGAGTCGATTTTAAACTGTAGGTCCCACCACTCATGTATAAAATTAACACACACAACATAAGTGGTGTGAGAAACTAGGTCGTAATCCTGACTGAAGGGTTATAATGACCAATTATGTACGTACATAGGTGGCGTAAGAAGCTAGGCTATAATGCTGACTAAACTGTTGCAATGACCAATTAAGTTAGTAAATCAAATGAGCGAGTCCAAAATATCACATTTTCCATAGCTCTGGCGGATAAATCTGGCAGGTTATATTGGGTTTGAAAGCCACTGTGATTTATGGTTTATTCGCATAGACCTACGATTTAGGACACGAAAAAGTCTAATGAGGTAAAATCTATACGCGAGATAAGCATGCTCTCAAATCGCTTGTTCAAAATATTCAACATGGTATAAGTTGTCTGGCGCTTAGCGAAGTCCAATTGAGACCACATTCAAATCAAGCTAACAGAAGTTGTTTATGCATGCTCGCCTTTGACAGTGATTGTCTGTGCCAACATCATTCCCTAATAAATATGGACCGATGACGCCGCCGTCTAAAAGTCCACAAGAAGAATTGGTTTTTTCGGGATGCATTCAACATCTATGGAACTTATGTGGATTGGTTTTGTCCCAAATTGAATGATTTTGTTTGTGTTCGGTCCAAAACAGAGATCAGCAATGAGTACTCAAAAAAATGAGTAGAATCGAGTCATACTCATAATTTCTCATACTTATACGCATTCATAATTATTTTAATATGTGTCATGGAACCGCTACTCATATTCAAAATTTAAAGTACTCATCGTATTCATACTTATGTATGGTGTTGTTGATTTCGACTCTCCCTGGCTCAACATTTACAAGAATCACATAATAAATATTATTCGCGTACGAACACTCGAATCATTTTGAGTATTATAAGTATTTTTCTAAACTAATGAATCTGAATGAGCAGGCTTATGAGTCAAACATTTTTCGAATGGTATGAGTTTGATGTCAACGTTGTACGCATGCTCATTGCAACCTGTACTTATAAATCAACGTTGTAGTGAGTATGAATGAATCAGAGGTTTTAAATTTCAAAATTGTTGACTCACTTATATTCAAAATATAATGGGTGGTTATGAGTAGGAAAAAAACGATTCATTGCTGATCTCTGGTTCAGATATTTTTCGATGAAATCCAGAGTCTATCCAGCAAACACACGTCATTGAATATGGTCGTTGACCTTCAGTTCCTGCAGTAGTTTCATTTTGTGCGATTGCAGGCCCAAGTCATGATGTAAAAATAACCCAATTGTGGTCGGCTAAAGGCCAAGTTCTTGCAAGGGACGCGAAATTGTTTGCCTCGAATTCTCCTGCACATTCTCATGGACAGTGGTGATGTTTTCCACAGATCTTGAGTTTCATTGACGTATTGGTTGATCATTTACTGAATCATAGGTATTAAACTTATTCCCCATATTGTGAATAGTCTTCTTGGTAGGATGTTTATGAAGATAATAGGAAGTTAGGATAGCGGGTAGCTTGCGATTCATAAATAAACTGTGAGTATTTCCTATCATCTGCAATATAAGTTATCTGTAATTAATACAATGTTCGGTGATAAAAAAGATACTCTCATGTGTTATGATACACAATACACTGCTAGGGTGAATCGAACATAACCTCACTGTTTAAATCTCTAAAAAGTTGACTTGCAAAAGAAGTTTATCTCATTAAAATCAGTTTTTTTATTCCTGTAAAATTTTTTATTTTCTTTGTAGACTCAAGTGGGTTGTTTACTTTTAAGCGTTTTAACGTTAGCCCATAATGACTTATTCTCAAGCATGTATTGTTGTCGTGGACAACAACTTATTTAAAATCAAATTTAACTGCTGGTGACGTATTTTTTTCGTTTTTTTTTTGGTATTTAAATATTTGAACTCTTTTAGATAACACCGATAACAATGGTTTTTTTAAATGAACAACTTAACTGGAGCAAAGTGGAGTTAAATTGGTAATCAAATGATTTTTATGGGAATTTAATTTGTATCGTATTCAAACGATAGGAAATAAAACATTTGATACGAGGGAAAGATTGTGAAATCTAGGGTAAGTTTACTCCAGCATAGATGTTCATTTAATTAAAGTTGTTCTATGGTTGGTCAAATAGGGTATACAGACATACCACACATCTAATAATTCAACACACTACCTACTACACTACGGCGACTTCAAAACAACCCTTTAGTCAGGATTGCGACCTAGTTTCTCACACCACTTATGTTGTGTGCATTAATTTTTATGCATGAGTGGCGGGACCTACAGTTTAAAGTCGACTGCGAACGACAAATTTTTGAGAAACTTTTCAGGGCAATTTTATTTACTCTCCCGAGTATTTGTAGTAATCTGCTGAAAGGAAGTCGCCGAAGAAATATTTTTTCATATCTCGTTTTGATGTCTGACCTGGGGTTTGAACCGTGGCCTTACATCTAATACCAGCACACTACCTACTAGACTACGGCGACTTCTCGCACTGACTTTGTTTTATTTAAATTTAAATATTGGACGCGCTTAATTAAAGATCCGTTATGAACAACATCAACCAGATTAAAGTAGGTTCACTTGAAAGTTTGGTCAATACAAGAAACTGGCTAGAGGCCAGATGGGCATATTTGCGGTTAAAAGATTTACTTGGCCCAGTGAAAAAATACTGAATGGTCTCCGTATTGCCGGTAAGGCTTTTAATTCTCGTCTATAGACGAGAAGGAAGAAGAAGATATTTAGGAACAAGAAGCTATAATATTCTTCCTTTCTTTCCCCCTTTTTTACAAATTTTAATTAAATTTATTGTGCTTCAATTGTATGCAATATTCTAGGATGTATTCTCCGGTATACAAAGTGTTACAATGTATTCCAGTTCTTTTCTTTGCAGAAATATAAGGAATAAAAAAATAATTTTGTAACTTATTTACTGATGTTCAAGTCAATTTTCAATCATCATCATCATCATTCGTTTTCCTTAACGAAAACTAATTTGTTTTAATTTAACCTTTCTTTACGGGTCATAGTGTAGAGTGTTTAAATCAAAAGGCAGCACAGCTAAAGAAGTACTTCTATAAACTCCAGGCATTGAAGCATTCAAGCATTTATACAACGACAACAACTGTCTCCATTTCATTCGAAAACTGAATTAGTTTTCTTATGATCACATGAAAATAAAGGAAACAAAAAAATAGAAAAAAGAAACGGCATAGAATACTTCACTACAAGAAGGAAAACAATACAAAGGCACTGCAAAAATTATGTGTGAAATATATAAACAAACTAAATGCCAGGGATGCCAGATGTTTAAAAAACTGCTGGGCCAAAAATGATTATGAATACGAAATTCTTTTGACATAAATTAAGTGATCTGGACACTAAGTACATCTAGTTCCAACACGATAGCGTTGTGGTGCAATATCGAATATCCTGCACAAGCGATTGGAGAGCATGATAACCTCTTTCGAGATGGCCACCAAGATCGTGAAAACTACAGCGGTCCTCACAGCCAACATAACCTATGCCATCGGTCTAGGTTTTACGATAATTGAATATTGCAGCTACGCTATATCCAGAAAAAGCTGTCGCGGATATTTAAACAATGTTCCAAACATAATGGCATCAGCAGGTCTTTCAAACAAATAAAAAATGTCGATGGTAACTCACATGCTTTTTTCTTTAGTAAGAGAGGAAGCGCTTCATTAAAGACCCGATATAAAATTCGTTCCCTGTTTCGAGTTCACTTCTCTGAGATGAGTTATGTCTGGTAATTAACATTCCCTAGAAAATTAAAATCTGATGCTAACAGAGGCAGAACCGTTGGCTCAAAAATGGAACATGGAACTGGATCCTGGCTCTATACAGATAAACTGGCATTGAACGGCTGATACAGATTACCTAACGAGGCCAACGTATTTCGGGCAGAGATTTTTGCTATTGAACAAGCTTCTCTTGTAGTTGAAACCGGGGACCTACCTCCTACGAAGTTAATCATATGTGTGGAAAGTCAAACAGTAATCACAGCGCTAGGATTCCATCTCGTCAAATCAAAGGGCGTTAAGAGTTGCATGCGCTCTCTACACGGTATACGTTGACACAACACCCGTCTCAACTGGGCTTCGAGCCACTGTAGCATAGAGGGAAACGAAAAGGCGGACGAACTGGCACAGAACGGATTGCAGATGTCTGAGGAAAATACAATAGAAGGGATATATAATCTTCCAAATTGGAAAAAACAGCATGTAATTCAACAAACCCTGTTTCGACATACCTGATTGCCGAATTTCAAAACTGCAGTGTCCAGCAGTAAACAGCAGGAAAACCAAAGAACTGCTTAAGTTTGGCAAGAAAACGACAGACATTTTGATAGGAATTCTAACGAGACACTGCGCTATTGGAAGATTTGCTGACAAGCTTTGTCTGCCCCAACAGGATTACTGCACAAGCTGCCAGGATGTGGAAGAAATGGATTCGGTGCAACACCTTTTTATGAGAGTGGCCTGCACTTCAGGACGAACGTCATCAGTTTTTGGATGGCAGAAAGTTTGAAGATCTGCACATGGTAGCAAACATGCCACTAAGGGAACCGACCGGTTTCAATCGGAGCTCGGGGTGGTTCCAACCCACCACTAATGGATCACGACAAGAATGCTTACCTTACACTGGGTAACACAATGGGCCATATGGACCACCGAGTGACCTTGCCTGTGAACGACTAGCTACCAGCTTACCTAACCTAACATAACGAAGACTGAACAGTGACATAAGAAGTCATCCATCGTTTCAATGGCTTCAATGAAGGGCACTGATCCTTGTGTAACAATGATGAGGGGAATATTTGCTGCTTGAAAAAATTTCCATTCTTAAATGAGCAGCAATGTGGCATTCTTGAGCTCTTAGAAAAATTATAAACATATTGAACTCAAGTCATTTAACCAAGTATGGCAGGATTTCCTTTCCTACACATAACCACGACCACCATCATGAAGCGCCTTGAGTAGCTCTTACTTCCATTCATTCTTTCTTTGTGGTCCAAAGAATTTTTGAAGTTTTGCTTTGCAAAGCCTTATGTTTTCTTGAAGAATGGCTTCCCTAATGTTGAGAGCCTGCGACATCTTGCAGAAACTGCTTCTCTACAAAATATCACAGATTTCTTCCACTCTATACGAGCTACTCTACTAAAGTGGCCATTAATATGCATGGAAAAGGGTAGAGTATGAAAAAGGAAAACAAAGAAAGGCGACAAGTATAACACAAGAAAAAAAATAAAACAAGAAGAAGAAGAAACTAAAACAAAAGTAAAATGTATGGAAGAAATAAATAAAGACAATGACTGTTAAGAAACGGTTGAGTAAATAAATTGAAATATTGTTCAAATTGCCTTAAGCTTTAAAACAACTACGACAACAACAATAACAACAACAATAACAACTGCCAGAGCTGTTGCAGCACTACAATATAATTCTAAGAATTGTTTTCAATTTTTTTTATTTTTTTTTTTATTTTTTTGAAGTGTGAATGGAAGAAAGAAAACGAAATAAAGGCATTGACTTACAGGCAGCAAGTTATGGGAATAATTGCACCCCCATGTTGCAAAAATGTGTATGTAAAAATTTATGTGCCACAATACTAGTGCTGTTGCACATATTTCGTTTTGCATCTGTCTACGGTAATATATGCTGCAAGTATCAATATTGTATGCAGCAAATAATAAACGAAAAATGTTGAAAATATTGACTGTCTCCAGCATCTTGTTAAAATGATTTCTTATGTTGCACGTATAATTTTGAATTTTTTAAATTAAAATATAGGAAAAAACAATAACCAATAACCCTCTAACCTTCACCCTCTAGTTTTTACTTCACTTAACTAGAAAAATTCATGATCAAATTCACGGCCAGGATTTGTTTTGTGCAACATACTCTTGGCGGTGTCATCATTGCAGGGAATATCATTGACACCTAGAGCATGAATTTCATGCGCTTCTGCGAAATAGTTTTTTCTTGACTTCTCATCATGACTTATCGAACGCGTTATTGACAACATATTTCTCTTCATAATTCAAGGAATTTTTTCCTTTTTCCTTACTGCAACACACCACAAAAAAGAGCTAAAGCAAACCACTATATGTCTACCAGCGTTTAAAAATTCAGTACTTTAGTACTTTTTTCGGTACTTTTCCATTTCAAATATACCACAGTACCCCCGCGACGCTTTCAGTACTTTTTTATTATTACATATTTTATGTTTTGCGCTTTTCTACTCTTAATATGTTCGCAACATGTTCAGTGGTGGAAAGGTGCTAAAGGTGGAGTTTAATCTTTAGCCCCGGTTAGCGAAACGTCCATGGAACGTACGTTAGTTTTTCTATTGCATTTCGTACGTGTATTAAGTATAAGTAAATATTTTTTTACAAAGTACCATTTTGTGCAAAAAAGTACTATTTCGGTTAGAGTTCAGTACCATTTCAAAATTTCAATTTTGCAACATTGGTGCCTACATACTCAATCATTGCAAAGCATGTCAGTTTCTCGTTCATAAATAATAATTTTTATGAACCACTCGATATGAATATTCGCGGAATATGTTCAAAAGAAACAAAAACATACCAAAAAAAAATTCAATTTTAAATGCAGCAAAAAAGTGGCCTTCGTATGGTACTTAAAGGAATCTTGTTAAAAACATTATGAAATCGTATGTCAAGAAGAAAACGAGCATGATTTTGTTTAACGTTCACTACGCATTAAAAAAAAACATTTGGTACGGAGAGAAATTCAAAGAAGAAGCGTTTAAATTAGTGCTGCCTGTGGTACAGCAAAAACAAGTGTCATCATTTATGTTGTGGCGTTTAGTTCAAATATGAATTCCACGGTTGCGCATACATGGCTACAGGTTGGTGTCACATAAATTATTCCTGTCCAGTGCTTTTGGTGAATTACTTGTTTGTATTTTCCATTAAGACGAGTTTACTTGCTTTAATTTAATGATTAGCAAGCATTGTGTATTTAGCTGGTGCTACAGCTAATTAATAATAAAGTTCAGTATTGAAACTAAGCCTAGAATAAGCTTTACAGTCGGTTTATGGTATGCAACATACATACGTAACATAATTGGCCATTATTGCCATTCAGTCAGGATTATGATTCACCTTCTCGAACTCCACTTATGCTGTATGCGTCAATTTTATATATAAGTGGCTGGACCTACAGTTTAAAGTCGACTTCGAACGACAGATTTTTTTGAGTTTTTGCAAGAAATCTGCTGAAAAGAAGTCACCGAAGAAATATTTTTTTATTTTCTTCTATTGGAGATGTCTGAACTGAAGATTGAACTTCTCTTCTAATAAGCTACTTAAATAGACCGCTTCAGCTTCAATGTATGCAACATTTTATTAGAAAGAAAATCTGTCAGTTTTTTAAGGTGGCTTGCTGTTCATATTCTCCTTTCTTGTAAGAGGATAATGGTTACTCTCATTTCAGATTCACAATTGAACCTTATTGCTTTTGGCAGTTCAAGCTATTGATGTCTCACAGGTTCGAAGTATGCTTTTTGATGATTTAATCTCATCATTTTAAAATTCAGTCTATAGTACCGGTTAATAACCGTATACGGTGTTCAGATATGCACCTTTATTGCGTAAATCGCAATAAACGCCATTATTGAGCTCAATATTTCATATGAAGATTCAATTAATTATTGCGCAATAAATACGCAAATTATTATAATATTGAGTAAAACTTGAAATTCAGCACTGTCATAAGTGTGCTTAGTGAGCATAGTGCAATTAATCAAACACTTTCTGTTGATATTTGACAACTGAAATGTCAACAAAAAGAAAAAACAAAAAAACAAAACAAAACAATGTTTTTGAAATAACCAGCTGTCAAATGAATATTGAATAAGCAGCTGAACTGCGTATATTATTATGTCTGAACACTTAAAATATTGCACTCAATAAACCTAATACTGACTCAATAAAAGTGCATATCTGGTTTATTTTTATTTCTGTTCTGATACATGATTAAAATCCCTCTGTATTATAATTCTCAACAGAAGTTTTAATTGCTCAAAAAACCGTTTGGCTTGAGAAATAGTATCCGTCGGTCTTTACCTTCGCTTTCGTTCAGTATGACTTTCTAAATATCTCGACACACCTAACAGGAAAGTTCTGGTCGCGTTAGCAGCGTGTAAGCTCATCTGCCTACACATTGTCATAATTTCCGCACATGATCTAAGCAGAGATTAATCCTATTTGTCCTACTTGGCTTAGTGCTCAGAAAATCAGTGACCAGGACTGCTACGTCTTGTCTTTTGTAACTTCTATCCAACTTGAATTGAACACATTTTTCGATGTCATTGACTTCTACTGGGAATATACTCCCGAGTTTCCTTATGAACTTTGAATATTTCATTCCAGGGTTAAAACCTCTTACTCATGTCCCATGATCTGGTCTTGAACCATTCATAACAAAAATAACATAATATTACAACATAACAAAATTTTTTTACATAACAAAAATTTGCAAGAGTATATAGCTTCCGTAGCTAGGTAGGTAGGTAGTATGTTGGCTTCTTAGACGTGAGGCCATGATTCAAACGCCAGGTCAGACATCTTAAACATAACGAAATATGAATAAAATATTCCTTCGTCGGCTTCCTCTCAGCTCAGCGGAATCGTCGTAGTCTAGTAATTAGTATGTGGTTCAAATCCCAGCTCAGACATCTCAAACAAAACCAAATATAAAAATATTTCTTCAGCTACTTCTTCTCATCAGTTTTCTGGCAAAAACTCTGAGAGAAAATAAAATTGCTATGAAAAAGTTTCTCCTGCCACTCAAGTATAAAATGAACACTTACAACATAAGTGGTGTGAGAAACTAGGTTGCAATCCAGACTGAAGGGTTGTAATGACTACTTTGTATGAATATACTTGAGTTTTTAACACTTATTATCTCATTTCCTTTGTAAGTTTTCGCTGATCACGTGCAATCCATATGGATATCGTAGGTTCTACACCCCTTCTATCTATTTATGATCTCACGAAGCTCTCTCTATAACAAACGAGTTTTCGAATGAACTTTTAAAGATGCCATCTCTTGAGATTGCATAATTTTTATTGCTATAAAACAATATTTTCCGTTTACATTGATCATAAATTTCTTTCAGTGTAAAATTCAACATTAAATGCCAATCGTAACAAAGATTTTAAACCATAAAAATTTTTAATTTTGACTGTTTCTGTTATTGTTGCCGTCGTTGTATTTTCATGTTCAATACATCATTGTTAAGCGTAAATCAAATAAATTTTTTATGTTTGAAGCTCAAGTACTTTATAAAACTCAAAAGTATGCCTATGAGTGTATTGATTGATGTTGAATTCGTATTTGAAATGCAGAAAAAAATGTTGTTTAATTAAATGAGACCAAATAAATAACAACGGTGAGAGGGGGATAGAGGTTATTAAAATAACATTTATTTTAATTTTATAGGTTAGAAAGGTTTCCATAGAAAAGAAAAAAAAACCGAAATTAATTTTTAATTAAATGAAACCAATTCAGCTGAAAAATTAATTCAAAACACAGTTTCTCGGAACATATGAATCATTTCTCGGAACATGCCATATTCTGAACTTTTTTTAAACACATTTCTTTGCCAATGTCGAAATTAAATGTCAAAAGAGCAAACGATTTATCATTTAAAAATTTTTTTTTTTTTTTTGCTCTTTTTGAAAATTTACTTTTTAATGCCGCCTCTAATTTATGTACAGCACGTGTTGGGGCCAAATTGGATAAATTGACGAATTGTTTGAAAATTGTATTTTGCTGAAGAAGTTAAGCTGCCACACAGCTCTTATGAGGTTAAATAGAAGAGAGGTAGGACCTCTGCTGGGTCCCAAGTCATGTGGGCATTCTCGTCTTTAAGCAAGCAGACCGTCTTATAAAAGAAGGCCTCTATGACGTTGATATATGTAAAGGTATACTCAATAAAAGGGAAAATAAAGAGTGGCAAGGTTAAAATAAGAGGAGACTTGAGTCATATTTCAGACCGCACAGATATACAGACATAAGTGGTCATAAAAACCCATCAGTCAGAATAACCACCTAGCTTCTCACACTACTTATATTGTGCGGATAAGGTTAATTTAGCGGGTAGCTTGCCATTCACAGGCAAGTTCACTCGGTGGCCATATGGTCAATAGTGTCAACCAGTGTGAGGTATGTCCCTTTGTCATGATCCATTAGTGGTGGGTTTGAACTTTAGTGGCACGTTCGCTACAATGCCCAGGTCTTTAAACATTCTGTCATCCAAAAACCGATGAAGTCTGTTCTGAAGTCCAGACACTAGCATATAAGATGTTTTATCGCTTACGTTTCCTATACATCATGGCAGCTACTGCAATAATCTTGGAGGGACAGACCGAGTCTTTCAGCGAAACTGCTAATTGTGTGTGCATATTATATATGGGTACGACATGAGAACTACAAATTTTTTGAAAAGCTTTTCATGGCTATTTTTTTCCTCTCAGACTTTTTGTCAGAAATCTACTGAGAGAAAGATGCCAAAGAAATACTTTTTTCATATTTCGTTTTGTTGGAAATATCTGACCTGATGATTGAACCATGGCGTCACGTCTAATAAGCCAACATACTACCAACTAGACTACGGCGACTTCCGAGTTTATGAGGACAAATTAATTCCTGACAGTCTTTAAAATACTTCGGTGTAGTGATTCACGATTTCGTCGTAGTCTAGAAAGTAGTATGTGGTTCAAACCCCAGCTTAGACATTTTAAACAAAACGATATAGGCTACTTCTGCTCAGCAGATTTCTGGCATAAACTCTGAGAGTAGAATAAAAAAATTGCCATGAAAAGTTCCTCAAAAAAATCTATCGTTCGAAGATGACATTAAACTGTAGGTCGCGACACTTATGAATAAAATTAAGACACACAACATGAGTGGTGTGAGAAGCTAGGTTGTTATTCTGACTAAAGACCTGTAAGTAATGCATTTAATAGAGTTTAATTTAGAGTTTAATGCCAATTGCGATACAAATATAGACAAAGTTCAGGTGTCATCCTTAGCTGAGCACCGCCTTTATTTAAGTAAAGTATTCTTCTACCGAATTCCACCGAAAACTATAAACCAATACAGTAAACTATACAAACTTAAATTGGTGCTGCCCGCCTGCAGACAATTAAATTTCTTTCTCTACAGTATATGGTACATAAAGCTTATGTGATACATGATTTATAATACCAAGCGTAACATCATCATCAATATCATCATCAAAATATTTTTTTATTTATTATCACACCAAACCAGTGATAAAACAAACGTTTACCTGTATGTATAGGACCAAATATGTACTTTCAGATAATACTTGTGCCCTGGTAAATTGTGTCAAATGAGCACATCACTCATGACAAAGAAAAAAAAACCAATTTGAACTGAATTTGCAAATCAAAATAAAAATGGACACGTGGTGCTTTTTACTGCAGTGGTAGTTTTAAATAATTAAATGCAATTAGCGAAATAACATTATGACAAGAGAGAAAATAAAATGTCATATAAAACCGAAAATAACTAACTACACATGGTAAGACGAAGTGACAGAAATACGTTATTTTCTGAGTTTCACTTCAAGTGGATGGATGGTGAACGCTTATCAAATGGAAATAAAGTGGCTAGTGTGCTAGACTATTAGCGCGAGGGTCGAGGGTTCGATTCCCACCAGAGACTCTGGTCTGTGACACTACACCGAGCATATGGTCAAAATTACTCAGTTCTTGTATAATTGGAATAAAATTTATAATTGTATTATAATTAATAAATAAACAAGTAAACAAAAATACAACAACAAACACTACAAGAATAAAAGTAAACAATACACAAACAACAATAATGAAACAACGATATTTACATTTATATAGATCTCGAGAAGATAAAGCCACGAAAATTTGCCTTCAAGAACTTCCATCAGACTGTTTACGTTGCCATATAAAAGGCAAGGCAAAGCAGGCAACTGAGTTAGTAAAAGTTCAGTTAGTCTTGTGTCAGCGTCTTCTGTGTGTTTGAAGAGAGTAATCGTGGTTTGAAGATCTCCGCTACAAAGATCTGTCGAATAATTGTCTACTAAAAAGAGGAATAACAAACATAGTACTTGCTGTTGTTACGTCAAGTTGTGAACAGTGGCGTACAGAATTGTTTGAATAATAAAGAATTTTAATTGAAACTAAACACAAACTTATTTTTATTTTATTTGCAATCTACGAGCTCATATTTTAAAAGTTTTTAAAAGTTAAAAATGTCACAGTAAAAAACATACTTCGAATTATTCGAAAGAGAAATAAATGCAAAGTCGTCTCCAAAAGACAAATCAATCTTCCATATGCATCGGGACTTAAAAAGGCCTTTTATAAAGTGCTGTTTAAATTTAAATAAAACAAAGTATGTGTCAGATATCATCGATATTTTGTAATCGTTTGAATCATTGTTCTCTTGCTAGAGCCCATATGCAATACCCAATTGTCTGCGACTCTGACGCATAAATCAAACTGAATTTGATCGATCACATGAGTTACAGTGACTTGGAGGGCTGCTGTGATTTGTGGTACAAAAGAAAGACTTGCCATTTTAAGTCGCACAATCTATCACAGCCTTTAAAACTACATATCGTTAGTCTCTACATCATCAAATTCAAAAAGAAATTAGTAATCAGCGTCCTATAGCTATCATCGTTAACAGTGATGACCTGGCCAACGTAGTTCTCGAGGGAATATGGAGCCATGTCGTCGTCACCCCAAAACCCATATCAAAAAGTAACTTTTTCGGAATATATTGGATACTTATTCGCTTGTACCAGCGATTTAATAAAATCCCACAAGACAAAATCTGATCGAGTCAAATTGCACGATCTTGATGCTATGATTCATATCCTTTCCACCTGGTATAACTATGCCTTCAAATCGCTTGGGCGCAATAACCAATGTGGTATGCATTATGTGACAACTAGCGCTGTTCTGTTAAAATCTCTTGCTGTGGGAGTCCAGATCATCCAATTCAGACCTAGTGCTCCTGTTGACTGTACTTAAAAGTTCCCAAAAGACCTTTTCGGTATGCACTGATTGCCTTTGGATCTCATGTAGATCGATTTTTTTGACATTGGAAGTATATGGCTTCCACGAAGCATTTTTGCCTTGTTTCCATTTCTTTAATCTACGTTTGTTGTTTCAGCTAAGCTGGTGATTGGTCTGTTGTGGCAAGAGGTAGGATAATGCGGCTGCCATCTATCGCTGCCCAAAAACAATGTACTCCGAGAATTTGGTGTAGTGGTAGAGAATCTTGCTATGGATTAATATCGTCACCAATTCGACAATTATGTTTGTTCACATTCCCACATACATGCTTAATTAATTGGTCATTACAATCCTTCACTCAAGATGATAAGCTAGCTTCTCACACCAATTGTATACATTAGTGGCGGAACCTACAATTTAAAGTCTACAATGAACGACAGATTTTTGAGAAACTTATTTTGGTCATTTTATTTACTCGTAAAGTTTTTGCCAGAAATCTGCTGAGAGGAAGTCGCCAAAGAAATGTTTTTCATATTCCACTTACTTTTTGATTCAGAATGCAGGATTGCTTCTACTTTTAGGAGGTAAAAACATATTTCCATTTGAACGTGGCAATCACAAACATCTTCCTAGTAATATCTATTTAGTTCTGTTTAGTGCTGTTGTTCTATTTTCTGTAATCATATATGTACGTTTACTTGTTTATTTATTATTGTTTGAAGTTGCTGTGAATGATTTACTTCAACTACTTAAAGAGTTACTTGTCATGTAAATACACATTGCAAGTAAATACGTCTGAGGTTACAGGTAAATAATATTAAAGAAATGAACACATATTGTCAATCTCATTGTCATCAAATATGCATCACATATGTATATTCAAATATTGTCTGCTTTTGCTGTTTATGATGCACACATACCCTCATGTACGGCTTCAAATCAGTATTGCCAATTGAAGCATTTGAGTTAATAAAAAAAATTCTTTATAGAGAGTATTTATTCTAATAGATTTTGAATTTGAAGATAAAGAAAGAGAGGGATTGATAGGAAAACATATAGGGTGGGCCCTCTTTCGGTTTAAATTTGTACCACCGGTTATTTCGAATATGGAAATACCTGTCATTCTATTCTGTCATAAAATTCAGTACATTATCTCCACTGAACGTAATGAATCGATTAAGGCTTGAAAAACGTTGGCATTTATTGACCCAAAGAGAAACTTAAAAAAAATCATTGAAAAAACATCGCCTTCAATATAAACTATCAGGTGTACCATCTATCGGTTTAAATTTGAAGCATTGGTTATTTCGAATCCGGCAATAGTTACATCATTCTATTCTGTCACAAAATTCAGTATATTATCTCCACTGAACTTAATGAATAGATTTATGATTAAGCAACGTTTGGGATTTATTGGAATAGATGGGCCAACGAGAAACTGCATGGTGATGTCGATTTTCTCAAAAACAATCATCTTTTCGGATGAAGCTCATTTTCATATTCAATAAGCAAAATTGCCGTATTTGGAGCTCATAAACCCACACGTTGGCTTACAGAAATCAGTGCAGCCATTACGAGTAACTGATTAGTGCGGCTTGTGGGACAGAGTAATCATTGACCCATATTTCGTTCAAAATGAAGACGACGCAACAATTACGTCCAACGGAGACACCTATCGCACCATGATAACCGATTTTTTTGTACCCGCTTTTCATTGCATTGATGTGAACGTTGTTTGGTTTCAAAAGTATGGTTCAACATGCCACACATTTCATGCTATACATACATACATAAATAATTAGCCATTACAACTCTTTACCCAGGATTACGACCTAGCTTCTCACACCACTTATGTTGTATGTGTTCATTTTATACATGAGTGGCGGGACCTGCAGTTTAAAGTCGACTCCGAACGACAGATTTTTGAGAAACTTTTCAGGGCAATTTTGTTACTCTCAGAGTTTTTGCCAGAAATCTGCTGAGAGGAAGTCGCCGAAGAAATATTTTTTTATATCGTTTTGATGTCTGACCTGGGGTTTGAACCGTGGCCTTACGTCTAATAAGTCAACACACTAACTATTAGACTACGGCGACTTCATGCCACTACGGCGATCTCATGCCACAATCGATTTATTGCGTCAAACGTTTGACGGTTGTTTAATCAGCCGAAATGTTGAACTCAATTGGCCGGCAAGAAGCTGTGATTTGAGACCTTTGGACTATTTTCTGTGAGGCGCCGTTAAAGAAAAGTTGTATGCCATCAAACCAGAAACAATTGAGCATTTTTAAGGCCTACATTCGTGATGCCAATGTCGAGATACGACGCCAAGAGTGCTCGTGTTGATTGGTCCGATCGAATGAGATACTGTGAGGCCAGCGACAGTAGCCATATGAAGAAAATAATATTCCGTTTCTAAACGGAACAATTGTACTTCACAACAAAATAATAAAAATAAATTATATTTTGAAATTTAAACTTTTAAGTGGTCCACCCTTTATATTAATAAGTGGAAATACAATGGAAGATGAATATCTCATAATATAATGAAACGAAAACAAAAAGAAGAATAAAAACGCCATAGAAAAGCGAAGGTTTATTGTCTCAATTCTCGCTCTACAAAATACTTGCTCGCTGTACAAAGGCATGGATAGAAACGAATATGTGACCACGCATTTTGTAATTTTATTTGTTGCTTTCAAGGAAATTTATTCTGAATATTCTAACGACAAATACAAAAGTTTTCGTTGATTGTTAACAAAAAAAAAAAAAAAATTTAAAAATGACACTGCATGACATGACTTTCTTTTAATTCAACTGCCTTGAGTTTGTCGGCTTCTTTTGCTGATAATTTTTCAAGATAAGAAGAAATCCCAGAATATTACACGAAGTAAAATAAAAATACCCCTCAGCAGCCGATTGATTAAAGATTGACGGTATGCAGGACAGCTATATGAAATTTATTTGATTCCAGTTCTAAGCTTGAAAGGTGATCCTTAAGAAACTTTCAAAACTGCGCATTTATTGTAAAAATTAATTGCTTCCAACAGGACTAAGATATTCATTTGTTAAGGTCTTCATTAATGTTTCAAGATCTAATCGTTAAACTGCAAGCTAAGCTTGAGAGCTTTATTAGGGAATGGATAAAGATTGACTGTATGCATGACCACTATTTGAAATTTACTGGTCTAAGCTTGAAAGGTGTTCCTTAAAATACTTTCAAATTTGCGCATTTGTTGTAAGAATTAATTGTTGCCAACAGGACCAAGAAATCTATTTATTAAGGTCTTCATTATTGTTGCAAGATCTAACCGTTAAAACTGCAAGCAAAGCTTGGGAGCTTTCTTAGAGAAAGTTTGTATGAATGACTTTTCCAAGACTTCTTTTTAACAAGTAAAAACTTTAAAGAAACTGTTGTGTATATAGATAGGTTAAAGATTAGATACCAAAGTTTACTTGAGCACGCATAATGGCCCATTGTGACGCCACAGATAAGCGCGGTTCTTATGCTAGCCAAATTCCACTCAGCTCATCGAGGGTGTTTTCCAGCGTAGGGGCTGCATAATAAAGCACGACTCCCCAATGGTGGAAACTTGCCTGAATGTTTACTCGTAATAAACGAAGCTAAATCCTTGATATCAGTGAATGATAACTCCGTTAAGCTGACAAGGAATGGAGAGCTAAATACCCTAAATCTACACCTCTCAAGAGATTGGCACTGACAAAGAAAGTGAGCAAACCCACAACCTCGGCAAAAGTCGTTTGATAGGAAATGCATGCTTACCGCGTGTCTTCCGATAACGCAATGACCTGTAAGCATGGCCACTGTGATCATGATGACACTGCGAACAAGTTGTAGTAGTAGTGAGCGTCCTGTCCAATTGAGTCTGGCAGTGAAGCAAGATCACTCACTGAACCAGAATAGGTTGGCTTCCCGAAAGTATTATTGCCATTCTTAGGTCAATTTAATCGAGGTAAGTGGCATACCAAATTCGATTGGCGAGGTCTCCGAAAGAAGTGTATCTACTCTGCCGAGCTCATCGGCCTAACATTCGCCACGCCATGTAAAACACTTAAGCGCTTAGAGTGAACGTCGAGGTAGCTACGACACTTCTAATGGGGGAAACCTTAAAGTTAATTTGTAGACCGGTTCTCCGGTGTGCACTTTGTTATGCGGGGCTTGATAAATCGATTAGACATTCTCTCTGTTCTCCATAATTAAAACCATTTCTGGCTAGTCATGAGGCATACATTGTAATATAGTTAGATGGCAAGGTAGAGTGTAACCCTCTAGTAAACACCAACATCTTGGGAGCGTGTATAGAGAAAATAGTAGGAAAGTCGGATAACATGGTGCCATTGATAAGCTGTAAGTGCTATCACTTTAAGTGGTTTAAAAACCATTCTCGAAGAATGCTCTGCAAATTACTACAGAAATCAAATGAATTTATGCCTACCACGTAAATATGTGAGATGGAGGTCTTTAGAACGATCAAATCTACTTAGTGGTACTCCATATCATTACTAATTCAGTGGTTGTTAATCGGGAAGCCAGATTGAAAAGACAAGTTAATGCTTATCAAGGACTGTAAGAGAATTTTATAGAAAAACGGCGCTCTTCATGCCGTCGTATTCTGGTAGGCAGTATATTGGCTTGAATGAAACAAATTATGAAAAAAATATATCTTTAGGATACTTCCCCTCAACTTGCAAAAAACTTGAAAGCAAAAACGCTGAGAGTAAATAAAATTGCCATAAAAACTATTTCGAAAGTCTGCGTAGGTGTCTTCACTCATGGATAAAATTGACACACGCATTAACATTAACGGCGACTTACCCTCAGCAGATTTCTAAAGGGAAAAAAGACAACCAGTCTGACAGTAAATGAAATTTATTTAAAATTTTCCAAATCTGTCGTTCACAGTCGACATTAAACAGGAAGGTCCGGCCACTTATGAACAAAATTAATACACACCAAGTGGTGAGAGGCTAGGTTGTAATCCAGACTAAATGGCAGTAATGGCCAATCAAGTAAGTAAGGTTTAGTCTTATATGGATTTTAATTATCTTTTCAGAGCTTAAATATCAATTGGTCTGTTCACAGTAATTACAAGCAACAGCCTTTCTGGAAAATGCTAGCGCGTTACTGTTAAACAGCTAAGTGTGATATCCTGTTTACGGAATGCAAACTTAATAATTCCTATGGAAAAGGTCCTTACGGGCGTGTTGTGTGTACAACTGAAGCCATTCGTCAAAACAATGATTGAACCTTATCAGTGCGACTTCAGACCTGGTAAGTCCACCATCGACCAAATATTCACATTACACCAAATCCTGGAAAAGACCCTCGAAAAACAACCACACACACACCATCTTTTTGTAGACTATAGACTTCGAAAGGATCGTATTTTTGCCTTAATGTCTGAGCTCGGTATACCTGCGAAGCTGATAAGGCTATGCAGAAAGACGTTGAGCAATTCCAGCAGCTTCGTAAAGGTAGGAATGGACCTCTCCGAACATGTTAATAACCTGCAAGGTTTCAGACAAGGCGATGCCTCTTCATGGAGAGTGTTCTGCGAAAGGCGGGAGTGCATCGCAATGTCACTATTTTTCTAATAAGAGTCCAGTTGCTTGCGTACGCTGACACAATTATCATCATAGGGCGTACCAAGGGAGATGTTACTGCTGCCTTTAGTGCTATTGAACGGGAGTCTACTAAGATGGGTGTGGCAGTAAATGAGTGCAAAACAAAGTATATGTTATCGACAAGCAGAGACGTGTTGCCTATTGGATCTCAGATAACGTCCGATAACTATACTTTCGATATAGTCAAGGAATTTATTTATCTTGGCTCTGCCATTACCACCAAAAATGATGTCAGTCTGTAGATCAAGCACATGATCACTCTTGCGAAACAGGTGCTACTATGGTCTTAATAGGCAATTGATTAGCAGAGACCTCTCTCAAACGACAAAACTAATGCTCTACTTCTTATGTCGCAGAAGCATGGTACATTAAGCACTGATGCAGCAGCCTTGAGAGTATTCGAGAGAAAAGTCCTACCTAAGATCTTTCGGTCCAGTGCGAGTTGGCGATGATGTCCGCATCCGATCCAACAGTGAGCTATATAAGCACCTCAACAACATAGACATTGTCCAGCGTATTAACATCCAGTGGCTACGCTGGTTCGGCCATGTCGTTCGAATGGAGGAGGATGCTCCAGCGAAACGGGTATTTGATGCGGGGATATGCGGAAGTTGGCGAAGAGGACGAGGAAATTGAGGAAGCCCCGTCATCGATTGGTGTGACCAACTGGCGTAGGCGCGCATGAAGCAGAGGCGCCTGGAAGTATGTGTTACGGCAGGCCGAAATCCGTTAATCGGGTTGTTAATGGCTAATTAAGTAAGTATGGAAAATGTACCTCTTTTTCAGTGACAATATGTGTTAAAGCTATTCCTGTATTGCAAATTCATCAATTCTTCGTAGAATAAAACTTAAAAATGAAAAAGACACAAGTTTTTTATTAAACTTCGTTACAACTGTATGCCTTGCGTGTTTTTCTCTCTTTTTCTGATCAAAACCGTCATTTATGATAAATAAAGTGTTGATGAATTGAGAAAAAATAAAATAAAATATCATGCAAACACATTTGGATAGAAATTCATAAAGAAATCAGGCACAGTATTTAAATTCGGTTACGGCTCTTTAACAGACCATTTATAATGCAAATGTCACACGGCATTTATAAGAAATGACAAGATGAAAGAGACTAACAAGACAAGAATTGAAAAGAAAAAAAGAAAAACAGAAAAACAGAAAAAAATATCATGGAAAACTCTTGCGCATGCTTAGAGAGAACAACAACAAAAAAATGAATACAAATAAATGGATAAACTGACTGATAAAAAAACATGCATGTGTGTAATAAAGCAACAGACCTACACACATTGTGTGGGGGTGAATGGGGAAAACGAATAAAATAAAATATTTTGCGAGAATGCGAGTAAAATAAAACAAAGATAATTAGTTTAAATAATCAAATATTATTTATTTATGTACAAAACGTACCTTTCGGGTTGGGGGTTGATCGGGTATTGATCTCTTTTCGTTTAATTCTTTATAATTCACAATAATTCATGGTAAAGCAGGGGTGGTTAATTACACTTTAACAAAACTTAAAACTAAACTTAAAAGTAGGGTGGCCAGCGTGAACATCCCGCCCCCCTTGCAACATTGCAACAAGAGGACCGAGAAGTCACCTGGCCAGATATCAAAATTCACATTTCAATAAAATATTAACAATTAATTAATAATAAATTTAGGGTATAAAATAAAAAGTAAATATACGACTGGAACTGATGCTAGTACTGGAAACATAGTTTTAATAAGAGCCTGGTTGTGGGTTGCGCTCTTCTTTTCCCTTTGGTGTGAGTGGGTTCCTTCTTGTTGCCAACTTTTTTCGAGGTGTTTGTCTCCTAGGCGTTCGACAATTAGCCTACCGCATTACACTATCTATAATTAAACGACAAACACGCAACAGAGACAAAAGAAAACGAATTAGTTTTGCTCTTGACTAGGGAGCAGCACGAGCTTCGCAATCAGACGGGTTAGAACGCCATTGGCGAATCGAACAAAAACAAAACAAAACATCAATTATCTGACTTAAAAAACGGTATGATAGGGTAAATGGTAATTGGAGGAGAATAAAATACAGTCATGATCGGCGAGTGGTCTAGGGAAAGGGATTCCTTAATTACTTCCTCGTATTAGGTTTTAATCTCGGGGCTCCGTAGCAATCAAATCTCATATTTTGAGCAAATGAACCTTTACAAGATAGACCAGGACTCAAGTCCGTAGGGAATTCGGATTTATAGGATAACGAATTTGACTGACGTGTTTTGCCAGTCACAATCCAACCGAAAACGCTTCGTTGGGCGATCAGAGTGTTTTTGGGGTCCTTTCGAAATCCAGAAAGCATTATCTGGGGGTATAAATCTCCACCCAATAGCAAATCCATGTGGATATATTTAAAATCTGATACCGGGAGATCAGGTGTACGAGTATCAAAATCATCATACGAGCATGTGGGTAATTGACCAGTAAGTTTTTCCACAACATACGCTTCCGTGGTCAATTTAAAGGATGGATCAATAGGAGATCGCAGAGAAATAATGCAGACTTTTCTAGAGTTTGCTACCACTGCGCCATTAAGGCCCACAACAGCGGCAGCAGGTGACGAATATGTCGGAAGATCTAGCTTCCGTTGCAACTTTTGAGAGATGAAAGTAGCTTGAGACGCTGGGTCTATCAGAGCTCTCGCAGAGAAAATTTTATGATCTAATTCTATATTCACACGGGCAGTTCCTAACAAAACTGTTGAAGACGGGGTGGACTGTAATCGGGTAGCGAAGTTCTGAAAAGTACGGGTAGTAGTGGATGTCGATGGACAATTATCCTCATCATTTCGCTTTTGTGCAGAAGGCCGAGGGATTTCTGGGGAACTATGTGGGGTAGAAGAGTTAGCGGGGTTAGTTCCAGTCCTCGGTTCCTCCCGGGGGGAAGATTCGATACGATGAAGTAGCGAATGATGTTTTTGTTTGCAAATGTAGCAAACGTTGGAGCTATGGCATCTGTTTGACTCATGGGAAACGGCCAAACAATTCGAGCAACACTTATGATCTTTAACAGATAATAAGCGTTCACCAACAGACATTCTTAGAAAATCAGAACACAAACGAATAGGGTGATTCTGATTACAAATCGGACACTTTCCTTGGGTTAGATTCGGGGCAACAGTCTCATAAGTTCTGTATTTTCGGGGGCTACTAGAGCTGCTTTGGTTAGTAGCCTGGGTAAAATTGTGACTGCCGATAATGTCAGATACTGATTCCAAAGTTCGATATCTGGCCGTCAGGAACTCATCCATCTTGCTCCACTTAGGTCGGTCTGAGCAAGGCCCTTGAGACTGCTCCCAAAGACCTAGGGTGTGTTGGGGAAGTTTAGTGGAGCAAATGTAAACAAAGATGATATCCCAATTTTTAGTTTCTATTTCCAACAACGACAAATTTGAAATGCAATCATTAATTGTCCGTTGTAAACTTTTAATCGACGGGCCAGATTCTTTGGATATGGAAGGGAGGTTGAAAAGAGTTTTCAATTGAGAATTTACTAATACTCTTTTATTCTCATAACGATCGACGAGATTCTGCCAAGCCATGTCGAAACCATCATTCGTCATGGGGCACGTTCGAATAATATCCCTCGCTTCACCTTCCGTTTTTTGTAGAAGATAATACATCTTCTGTATATTAGTAATATGGGGGTTAGTACCGTAAATGGCCGAAAACATATCTCGAAATGTTGGCCAAGAAGCATAATCGCCAGAAAAGGTTGGGGTATCGCAAGGGGGAAGGTTAATAGGGACAGTGCTAGTAATGGGTTTCGTGGCCTTACTATTAAGGCTATCAATTAATCCGTCAATAAATGAAGAGGATTGAAAATACAAGGTATATCCCGACATATATTTGGCTTTCGCGTCTTTTGTCGAGACTTTGGTTTCTTCGGCATTTTCCAACAAGTCTTCGTAACTGTCACGAAAGACTTCCCACAAACGAGTCAGCTCCTGCCGATGAACACCTAGAGAGTGAACCGAATGTTCCTCTCGCGGAATAGCTTGAATAAAGCTTTCCAAATCGCTTAAGCGGTTATAATTTCTATTTAAATTTCGCAAAGCGGCCATTTTGCTACAATTCGGGTTTTTGTAGTTAATTTATCGAGAAAAAATAACTCAGAGTTTGAAAATTTAAATTAATTTCAATGAAAGAAAAGTTTGAGAAAAACTCCAAAAAAAATATGGGGTATCGAAAAGAAAACGAAAGTTCAAACAGAACTGTGTGAAAATATCACCTTCAATTACAAAACTTAAAAAAATATTCGCGATAAATTTTAAAAATTGCACAAAAGAATTTGCAAAATTTCCGAAACAAAGTTCAAAAAAGGAATCGAAAAATTTAAAGTGCACGGAGAAATATATTATATAAGATTTAAGATATAATAAACTGTATATATAGTCAGTATTAATATACTTAAAAGTTATCGCAACTTTTTCGAAAAAGTTTAAATAATTTTAATTTAAGCGTAAGAATATAAAAAAAAATTGCCGAAAAAAAACGCTTAAAATAATGTCAACAATCGAAAATTATTAACAGCGGCTTAGTAAAAATTGACAATTTCACATAGAAAGCAATAAACTGTTTACTTACAAAACCAGTAAACAAAATAAAATAATAAAAAACAACACTTGTGCACTTCTTACTTATACAAAATAAAGCAACACCAATGCACTTGTTTGTATTTATTGCTTTCCGACAACAACAACGCACTTCTAATTTTCACTTTATATTTTTTATATTCTTACACTTACTTCTTTTAAATAATACACTTCACTTTTTATATCCAAAATTCAATTACATACCTTGAAAACTGTAATTTATTAATACCAAATTACTATATAACAAATTTAAGGGGATAAAAGGGTGTAATTTATCCAAGGAAAAAGTAACCAGTATGGCGATCTTCGAGACAATCTGCAAATATAGTCTCGCAAATATTTTATTTTATTTAGGGGATGATCCGGCTCGAAGGACCAAAATGTGGGGGTGAATGGGGAAAACGAATAAAATAAAATATTTTGCGAGAATGCGAGTAAAATAAAACAAAGATAATTAGTTTAAATAATCAAATATTATTTATTTATGTACAAAACGTACCTTTCGGGTTGGGGGTTGATCGGGTATTGATCTCTTTTCGTTTAATTCTTTATAATTCACAATAATTCATGGTAAAGCAGGGGTGATTAATTACACTTTAACAAAACTTAAAACTAAACTTAAAAGTAGGGTGGCCAGCGTGAACACATTGCATGATTCAACAGAAATAAATTCAAATTTTTTTTTAATATTTTTAAGCAAGAATTGATGTACTCAAGGGGAATGAAGAGGAAGAAAAAATGTGAAAAATTGAGAAAAGCATCTCTAATAGACACATTAAAGTTCATACATTGAATAGACATTGCCTTCACTCTAAAGTTTCAGATGGGCCATCTATCGGTTTAAGCATCGGTTATTTCGAATCTGGCAATACTTATGTCATTCTATTCTCCCACAAAATTCAATATATTATCTCTACTGTACATGATGAATCGATTTGTGATTGAGCAACGTTGGGATTTATTGGAATAGATGGGCGTACGAGAAACTGCACGATGATGTTGATTTTGCCAAAAATAACCATCTTTTCGAATGAAGCTTATTTTCATCTTAGTGGGTACATCAATAAGCAAAATTGCCGTATTTGGAGCTCATAAAACCCACACGTTGGCTTACAGAAGTCAGTGCAGCCATTACGAGTGACTGTATGGTGCGGCTAGTGAAGCGTACATCATTGGCCCATATTTGTTTTTGTAAATGAGGACGGCGCAACCGATGGAGACATTATCGCACCATGGTAACGGATTCTTTTGTACCCGCTAGTCATGGTATTGATGAGAACGATGTTTGATTGCAACAAGATGGTGTAACTTGCCAGACATCTCATGGCACAATTGATTTATTGCGTTAAACTTTTGGTGGTTGTTTAACTAGCCGAATTGATGATGGTAATTGGCCGCCAAGAAGCTGCGATTTGACACCGGTGGGACTATTTTCCGTTAAAGAAGTGTTATGCCGGACCAACCAGAGACAACTGAGCATTTGAAGGCCAACATTCGTAATGCCAGTGCTGAGATACGACCCCATACACTCGAAAAAGTGCACGAGAATTGGTCCGATCGAATGAGATACTGTGAGGGCAGCGGCGGCAGTAATATGAATGGAATAATATTTCATTTCTAGCCGGAACAACTGTACTTTACAACAAAAAAATAAATTTGGAAAAATTTCAAACCGGGTTTGTTTAATTGCATTTTGAAATTTAAACTTTTAAATGGCTCATCCTTTACAATTCTAGTACAATTAGTCCTTTTACATAAGTTACCTTCAATATTTTTTAATTTTATAGAAACTATCGCAAGGCCAAGGTTTGAACTGGATGTCGGGTGAGATAATACTTCCATCCAATGTTTTCTAAATAGTTTTCGCCAGAGGTTGCTATACGTGGCAGAGCGTAGGTTAGGTTAGGTTAGAGGACGTGTACTGGTCAATTAAGACAAGTACGGTACCCGGAGGTCGAATTGACGCATTGTACATCCACGCATTTCTCACACCACTTATGTTGTGTGTGTTAATTTTATACATGAATGGAGGGACCTACAGTTTAAAGCCGACTCCGAACGACAGATGTTTTGAGAAATATTTTCATGGTAATTTTAGTTTACTCTCAGAGTTTTTGCCAGAAATCTGCTGAGAGGAAGTCGCCGAAAAATACTTTTTGTATTTTGTCTTTGATGTCTGGTCTGGGGCTCGAACCCTGGCTTTGCGTCTAATAAGCCAACACACTACCTACTAGACTACGGCGACTTTGGCAGAGCGTAAGTGATGATAAAAATGTCATATTTGGTTACATTTTAGTTCGGTTTCCCCGCAAATGGTCGCTTCAAACGAAATAAAAGTGTTGTCTGTATAGACCTCCGGTGGTAGTCTGATCCGGTTTTAGTAACTCATTATTGATCACGTAATTGGTCATTACAACCCTTTAGTCAGCATTACGACTTAGCTTCCTACACCACTGATGTTGTGTGTGTTCATTTTATCCATGTGCGGTGGGATCTACAGTTTAAAGTGGATTCCGAATTTTTGAGAAACTTTTCATGGTAATTTTTTTTATTTTTATATTATATATATATTTATTTATATATTTCGTTTTGTTGGAGATGTCTGACCTGGGGTTTGAACCGAGGCCTCACGTCTAATAGGCCAACTTACTACCTACTAGACTAAAGAGATTCCACCAAATACAAAGCATTGCCTTGCCACAATGGATATTTTATTTGGCCATATACTTTGCTCGTTTTGTGCTCTTCACATATGTTTTTTTGCGCTTGCAGTTGTCGTAATGAATCCATGTTTCATCGCCAGTGATAATTCGAGGCAAACATGATTTTTTTGAAGCGTTCAAACAGCATTTGAGACATGCAAAATCATCTTTCAACATCTCACGGCTTTAGTTCATGTGACATCCAACTTTCTTGCTTTTTAGCAAATCCTGGTGCTTTTAAACGCTTTGAAATGTCAGCTTTAGTCACTTCGAATAATTGTGCAACCTTTTGTTGTGTTTGACACGAAATTTGATCGCGTAATGTTTCCAATTTAGGGTGTTCAAACTTCTTCTAGCTATCTTGTACGTTCTTTTATGTTAATGTCACCAATTTATGGAAAAATTTTCAAGCATGGAAAAGTATTTCAATAACAATGTGGTTACGATAGCGACAATAACCTCACTTTATTTCTGAAAACATTTAATAGTTGCCACACAAAAAATTCTTCTTAAAAAGGCTCCATAAAATGTGAAATGATTAACACGAACACCATCATAACAAGTTTGCATATAATAAACCCATTAGCAACGAAAAAAACCAGGGTCCGCTAAAACCTACAGAACGAAAAAAAGGGAGCGTTTTTCAATATAATGCGTTGTGATATGGCGTGTGTGTGGCATCGCTTGGTCTAGTTTTGTCTGTTTGACAAATAATGACCAACTGACTGATAAAACAAAGAATCGTTGAATACTGCATACGTCTTCACTCCCTGCTATGTTTAGTCGGACATGAAATAGCATACGCCGACAGAGAAAAAAATTTTTTTTGTTTTTTTTTTTAAGTGTGCAACAAATGAAAGGGAATTTTTCTTCTTCTTCTTGTTTGCAAATGAATAGGCGGTCATTAACGACTTAAGGGAATACCATTTTTGCAAAAATTATGAGAAGTTAAAGGAGGATTTTCTTCGCTTATTTATGTAATATCAGGCCGTATAACAGTTTTTAGAATTTTTTTAAGCAGTTTTTACTACTGTCTTCCTAATTCCACTTGGAATTCATTAATTTTATTTTAAAAAGAAAGAATTCCTTACAACCAGGGGTTCTAAGGACTTTAGACCATTCATTTCAGATTAATTATGTCGCCTTCTGAATATAATTACAGGAAAAGTGAATTGATTGAAATAATTTTACACACATTACTTGGAAGCACCGGATCTTTAATGAAAGGCTTCCTATCTTTAAATTTTAATAAATGTGTGGGGTAGGTAGGTAGTTTGGAGTGGAAGTTTTGATACCAAAAGCTCACTTGAGCACGCATAACGGCCCGTTGTGATACCACGATTAAGCTCAGTCCCAGTACTGAAAAAATTTAACCGAACTCATAGAGGAAATTTGTCGACACGGAGCTGCTGTGTGAGATATCAGCGAAAATTTTTATATCATTTTGTGTGGAATATAAACCCCGTAAGGAAAAATTTTAAGGAGTTAAATCGAAATCGAAATCGGTTGTCAGTTCATATCACCTTCAAATTGTTCGGGCAGATTATGCAATGTGGCATGATCGGAGTTCCACATAGTGCTATCTACTTGTTATTGGTATCCAAATCATCAAATTCAGTCCGAAAAACTTAATAATCATCGATGTATAGCACTTTCCGTTGATGGTCATGGCCCGGCCAACGGCATCCTTAAAGTAATATACCAAACAGTAACTTTTATGCGATATATTAGACGCTTATGGATCTCATTTGGATTGGTATCGTCTTAAATTCAAAAATTTTGTTTGTTCACTTACTCAGAAAGGGATTTTACAATAAAAATGTTGCTCAATGGAAATGATAGTTGTTGTAGTCGCCATAGTCTAGTTAGTGTGTTGGTTTATTAGAAGTTAGGTCAAACTTCAAACCACAGGTCAAACACCTCCATCAAAAAAGAAATTTGAAAAAATATTCCTTTGGCGATTTGCTCTCAGCACATATATGGCGAAAACCTCTGAGAGTCGAATAAAATTGCCATGAAAAGTTTCGCAAAAGAAATCTGTCATTGGGAGTCGATTTTAAACGATCATGTATAAATGTAACACGCAACATAAAGTGGTATGAGAAACTAGGTCGTAATGTGCACTGAAGGGTTGTAATAATCAGTTATATATGTAAAGGCAGTTGCACATATTTTTTTTAGTAAAAAGCATGCTGTCAGCGGCTATTTTCAATATCACAACAGTGTGAGAATGGCAAATTGTAATGAATTAAAGGAGTATTTGTGCATTGCACGATAGGTTAGGTTAGGTCGCAGTGGTAGTTTTGATTACCAAAGCTCACTTTAGCACGCAGAGTATCCCATTGTGACGTCACAGGAAAGCGTAGTCCCCGTACTGGCCGAATTCCACCAAACTAGGGTCAGCGCAAGGGCCGCATATTAAAAGCACGACTACACTACGCTGGAAAACCAGGCTGAAGGTTTAATAAACGAAGCTATATTCTTGGCTTTAATGGATGATGACTGATGAAGAGATGAGCAGTAACAAATAAAGTGGATAACAGTTTCCTACTCTTCACCGGATCTACAAAAGTCGTTAGATGGGAGCTGCAGTCTTTCTGCAGGTCTTTCCAGAACACAATGACAATGGCCACTGTGATCGAGATGATAATATGATCAAGTCCTAGTAGTTACTTGGTGCGCCTTCTATCCGTCGAGGGCCAAGTGAGTCTGGCAGTGGAGCGCGATTCTTGATTGACCCAGCATATGTTGGCGTCCCGAAAGAATTTTCGCCGAATAGCTAATTTAAACGACGTAAGTGGCATAACCAAATCGATACACGTAATGAAAGCTGAGTTACGAAAGGAGTGCACCAGCTCTGGCGAGCTCGTCGTTGCCTGGAATGTGACTGTGCCCAGGTATTCAGACAAGTGAGACATTGAAGCGCCCAGAGAGAACGTCAAGACAGCGACGACATTTCACGATAAGACTTCAAAAAAGTGCTAAGCCACTGCTTGTGGTTTTAGTCTACCAATCTTAAGATCAACAACTTTATTTGCCGTGTGAAAAAAACAAGTGGAATACTGCCAAGCCCTGGAATACATAAATACTGTTACGTTTTTACCTTTTTAAAAACGTTTAAATATGAGTTCGTTAATTGCAACAAAGTAAACACAAAAATGCGTTTAATTTCAATTAAACTCTCTTTATTCTTTACACTACTTTTTTGAGCCTCCGTATACAACTTAACGATACAACAATAATAATCTGTTTTATTCACTAGTTCACACAACTATTCGCTAGATCTTTTCAACCACGCAACTTCACACAAGGCTGACTGAATTAACACTGTCTGCTGCTTGCTTTGTCCAGCCCTTTTATAGTCCGCATGCACGTAATCAGTATGATGAACGTTCTCGATATGGAAGGTTCTAGTTCGCGCCTTCTCGAGAACTCTATTGCTAGTACATTGTTGTTTGTGTACTTTGCTTATGTTGTCTGCTACATATTGATAATATATATAATCATTTCAGCTGACCAGACGTGTTTTAATTGCGCTCCGCTATAAATTTTTTTAAAGTCTGAATTTATCTCGATACTAATTTATATTTTTTTAAATGCAAAACATAATCAAAACAAAACAATCCAAAACACAGAACTAAATAATAAAATAAACAACGATAATAACAAAAAATAATAACAAATTAAACCTAATGTATAGATATTAGGTCGTTTCGATTTGCGTAACAATATATAGTTGCTTGACTACACATTTATTCTAAGATATTCTGAGTCGATTGGCCACACAAATATTTTCATGGCGGGCATAGTGTTGTTAAATCCATAAAACGTAGCATTATTATCGCATTTTATTGAACATTTTATAGATTTCTCCCACAGTAATCTGTAAAATCTGTTGACATAATGAAACTTATTTGAATTAATTAAGGAGCTTAATTTTAACTACTATTTCCACTTCTAATAAAATTTATGTTGCTTATCTCTGACACATTAACAGCCAAATTGTTTGTAAATCTTAATGAAGTTCGGTTGTGATCTTGCACAGAAAATTATTGTCACTCTGAATGAATTTAAAGGTTTTAAAATAAACAGGTTGTAGGGTGTTGTTTTCTGTTTCTAGTCGTATGACTGTATAGTAAGCGTTAAAAGAAACTGTACACTGTGGATAAAATTCTAATAATCAGATATTTATTATTTGTAAACAAAGCTCACACTTCGACCTAACCTAACCTATCGCGCAATGCAGAAATACTGCTTTAACCCATTACAGATTGCTATTATCACACTGTTGTGATATTGAAAATAGCTGCTGACAGCATGCTTTTTACTAAAAAAATATGTGCAACTGCCTTCACATATATAATTGATCATTCAGTGAGGATTACGACCTAGTTTCTCACACCACCTTATGTTGCGTGTGTTACTTTTATACATGAGTGGCGACACGCACACTTTCTTCTGCGAAACTTTTCATGGCAATTTTACTTGACTCTCACGGTTTTCGCCAGAAATGTGCTGAGAGCAGATCGCCGAAGAAATATTTTTTCAAATTTCGTTTTTTGTTTATTAATGTGTATATTTTTTTTTATTGTACAGTTACTTTTAACACCTACTGTAGAACATATCTACAACATAGTTAAACACATCTTTAACAGAGCCTATCAATTGATATTGACACATGAGCATGTGTCTTGTTGTGTTATTTTGTAACTATTGTTGGATGTCAGCGGTTGAATTTGGAACGCACACACTGCAGAATTTGAATGGCATTCAAGACCATCAATTCATTCAAGAGTTTGAATACAAGTTGTTGTAGTAACAAACAATATTGTTGTTGTTGTTATTATTCAAATAAAAATGGGAATTATTATGGTTGCTCTGTGGAGTCTATTGAGAAAGCCATTCATTAACTTCTTTTTATTTATTTTTTATTTTTTTTATATCATGCGAGTATTACAACGACCACCCATATTTTTTTTAAGTGTCTATTTGTATTTGAACGAGTGTTTATTATTAATAAATGATATTAGAAGAAGGAGGGGGAGAATAATAAATAAAAGGAGATAGCAATAGGCCTTCTTGATCATTTTGAATTAAAAAGTTACATATGCAAGTGCTGCCTAGAATACATAGTTATTTCGTGTTAAGAATTCTTTTCTTCAGTGAACATAAATTGTTAAACAATTTTTTCTCCTGTATTTATTCAACTGCATAACGTATAATTAAACAATATTTATTGAAATAAATTAATTAAATTTTTAATACGTATGTGTATTGATTAATATTAAACTCTTTTTTTTGGATAACCATGCCAGCATATCAAACGCAGCCAGCCAGCCCATCAATTAATGTCAACCAAAAATTTTATTAAATTTTAATTTTTGTTTTAAAACTTGAATAATGTATAGTCTTCAGTTTTTAGTTAAGATAAAAGACAATCGCTGACATTCGATATTCATAATTAAAATTGATGATATTTTATCACACTTCCTTCATACACAAGTAGCTTGCATCTTTGGAGCGGTCTGTTGAAAGCATCAATTAAAATAGTTTGCTTAACAAATTTTTCATAATTTAAGACAGCAAAATTTAAAGGAAATCAAAGGGAAATGTTTTTAGTTTTTCCGGTCAGCAATAGTACATAAGAAAACATATTGGATACCCAATATAAATGAAAAAAAAAATAGCTGCCGGTCATACATAGCATACCATAGCATAGCCAGCATAAGTTACTAGTCATCAACCTACACAGCTCACTGTTAATAGTAATGGCCTGGCCAATGACGTTTTCACAGAAACATCGAGAGATGATACCGCCACACCTAAATTCACACCAAACTGTGACTTTCTCATGATGCATTGGAAGCTTCTGAATTGGAATAATATCGTCCCAAATTCGACGGTTTTTTTATAAGACCAACACTTAGGCTATGACCCCTACTCATGCAGTGCAATGTTTTGAAATTAGGAAAATATGTTTTGGAAGAGGCAGTAGTGTTTGTGGACATTAGATTTGAATCTTTTTTTCTTTGTTACGAAAATGGAAACGGTGTAACATCAAAATGAGCAAGAGCCACACAAACGAATACAACGAACTTGTTACAAGTAAACCAACAACATTAGTACGAAAGGAAAGGGGATAGACAAGTAGGCGAGAATGCAACAACAAACAATATGAACAAAATACACAAACAACAATGAAGTCGCAATAGAGCTCTCGAGGAAGCGAAACCAAAAACGTACAACTCCAAGAACCTACATCAGACTGTTTATGTGGGCATATAAAAAGGGAAGACAAAGCAGAATTAAGTCAGTCTTGTGTGAAGACGCGTTGCGTGCGAAGTAAACAGCCGTGGTTTGAAGATCTCCGCTATACAGATCTAACGTACAAGTGTTATTGCCTACGAAAAGGGTGTGAGCAGAGAAGAATAACGGACTAAACAAATTATTGTTGTTGTAACATCAAGTTGTATACGGTGGTACACAAAAGTAGAAGCTGTTATGATTGCTAAATTTTAAATAATCTTTTTATATAACATCGCTTCTAAGGAAAGAACAGTCGTAAAGATCGCCGTTGTAAAGTTCTACCGAAAAGTTGTTAATGCTTTCGCAAGTAGAAGTGTAAAAAAGAATAATGAACTAAAAAATTGTTGTTGTAACATCAAGTTGTGAACAGTGGCACATAAAATTGTGCGAACAATAAAGAATTTAATTGAAACTAAAAACAAATTTTTTTATTTTGTTTGCAATCAACGAACTCATATTCTAAACGTTTAGAAAAAGGTAAAAAGGTTTTAAACGTTTTTAAAAAGGTAACAGAAAGAACCCCTGCAGATATTGCGTTCTACATGCGGATAGTACGATAGTAATGCAGTGTGCAATTCACTGGCCAAACAACCAAAAGCAAATGTGCTCTGCTGGAAAGAGGGTTGCTTCGTACGAATGTATGATTTTCGGGAACAATTTCTCTAATCTCAATTAAGCAAAATCCATTGTAGTTGCAATGGAACAGTAAAACACAAGCCACATTTTAACGATGATCTAATGAATGAATGTACATAGTTGGATACTCTACCATCTTAAATAAATACCTTGGCCCTCAGCTGTAAGCGGTACAAAATAGATTTTGAGGCACCAGTCCATACATGGGAATTGTATTCCATTCTCACACGGATACAAATGGTGTAAAGATGTATGAAAACCGGATGATGTGAAGTATTTCTTAACGCGTCTTAAGAAACCGAGACACTTGATTGGTACGACCTAGCTTCTCATGCCACTTATGTTGATTGTGTTGATTTTATATATATGAGTGGCGGGACCTGACGTATAAAGTCGGCACCGAACGACAGACTTTTGAGAAACCTTTCATGACAATTTTATTTGACTTTCAGAGTTTTTGACAGAAATCTGTGGAGAGAAAGTTGCCGAAGAATTATTTTTTCATATTGAACCATGGCTTTATGTCTAATAAGCCAACACATTACCTATTAAATTATGGCGACTTCTTGAAACACAAATCACTTGCGCAAAATTCCCTGCATACTCACATGATCAGTGGCAATGTTTTTGGCAGATCTTACGCTTCGTTGACGTATATACTTGTGTTGGGCGATCGGTGACTCGACTTTATCCACCACGATGTCAATAGCGCTCTCTGTAGAAAGATGTATAATTTTCTTTTGTAATATTGCAGTCGCCGTAGTCTAGTAGTTAGTGTGTTGGATTATTAGATGCGGGGCCTCGGGACAAATTCCAGGTCAGACATCGAAATGAAAATATGAAAAAATATTTCTTCGACGACTTTCTCAGCGGATTTCTGGCAAAACTATGAGAGTGCATGAAATTGCCATGAAAAAATTTCTCAAAAATCTGTCGTTCATAGTCGACTTTCAACTTTAGGTCCCGCCGTGCATGTATAAAATTAACACACACAACATAAGTGGTGTGAGAAGCTAAATCGTAACCCTGATTGAAGGGTTGTAATGACCAATTATGCATTTGTGTATGTAACACTCAATGGTTGGCCCGTACCCGTGCAGTGCATTGTGTTGGAATTAGGAAAATAGTTTATGGGAAGGAAGACAGAGGGAGTACAGTTTGTGGACATTAGATTTGAATCTCTTTATATTATAAGTGCAGAAAGGGAGTTCCACGTATAGGAATTGTCCGGCTAAAGAACGAATTTTGTCTGTTATGCAGGGTGCGACCCACTAACCAGTCAACTACACACAATTGCAGTTTTCGGGAAATACTGCTGCTACATAAGAATTTCACGATTTTCGAAACAAGTCTCCTTATTTCGCTCAAGCGATAGAACAGTGAAACACAAACCACAATGCGACGATGCTCCAATGTATTAATACCGTACCGTATGTATACTACAATACCTGAGAATGCGAATTACGATGTCCGAGGGTTCATTGAAAATAAAAAAAACAATTTATATTGTTTTTTCTTTTTCTTTATTGTTTTATTTTATTGATGTTCAAACCAAGACTAAACCTAAACTTAAAAGTAATTACAATATTTATAAATTTTAATATTATTATATTTAGCTTACGTTTGTTGAAATAAATACGTTCCAGAAAAATAAATATTTATTGCTGACTATGAACAATATGTAGTTCATCAAACTTAATAATTTTGCAACTGTTTATATTGCTTACTAATTAAAATTAAGTTTGTTGAACTATTGTATTGTTGTTATTGTTGCCAATTGACTGGCAGGGAATATGTTGAGTTATTGGAATGGGAGGTTGACATAACTCCTTCCCCGTTTGACTGAAAACTCTCCTGAGTTTTTTCAATTATTTTTATTTTTTTATAAATGCAAAATATCACTACTATGCCTAGAGCTAGTAGACTGAATATCAAAGAGAGGCCATTAAAAGTGTAGTTGTATTTTTTATGAAATTTTAATTCTTCAATTTTTTGAATATTTTTGATCTGATTCGATATTATTTCATCAAACGTTAGCTGAGAGGTGATATTACTTATATTAAAGTTATTATTAATTAGAAAATGTTGTTCAAATTTATCATCGAAATTACAATACAAATCTCCGTTTATTTCTATTTTACAATCATTGAATGTTATGAGTTTATTTCCGTTCAGATTAAATTTTCTATTGTTACAAGTACTGTTAATTATGGAGTTTACATGATTTTTTATGATTATTAAGCCCGGTTTTATTTCTACAGTTTCTATTTGTTTATTCTTTTTTCTTAGACAATTATTTGTAAAAATGCAAAGGTTAGATTTTTTAAATTACTTCTTTTTACTTCATTAGTAAAATCATACATTGTGTTATTTATTTTTAATATTTCTTTATTTTTAAAAATAAGTTCCTCTTGGTTTTCATTTGGTATAGGGATAAAAAATGATCTTTTTATTTTTCGTATATCTTTAGGTATTTGAATTACAAAAATAATTTTATTTTCTTTGTATTGGGCTGCACTTAATTTGGTATTTTGCATTTTATAAAGATCTATATTATAACGAGCTATTTCTTCACTTGTTAGTACATTGTTATTTATAGTGTTTGTTTTTGCTGCTACAAGGTTGTTCTGTATGTGTTCAATATTATCTAACAAAATTTTAATTTTTAATAATAAATCTAGATATATAAGCTTATTTTCTAGTTCTTCATCATTCTTAGTTATTTGATTCAATTTTGAATTAATCTGTGTTCTGTCACTTTCTATTGCGTCTTTTAGCTTTGAAACTGTTTCATTGAATATGTAGTTTATTTCAATATTTTTATTAAGATTTTCTATTACTGCATGGTTATTATTATCTATTCTGTGTACATGTCGTTCTATTTCTGTCCTGTCAAAGTCGTCCATTGTCCCGTATAACCATTTCATTCTGGTACCTACGAAGTTAATTAATCCTCTTGGATGTCTGGTAGGGATTATAGTTTGAAGTTTCGATTTTGCTTTTAATAGTTCCATATTCAAAAAGTGTTTGTCATTCTTATCTAAGATTACTTTTGTATTTTCCTCTAGTTCTTCTATAATATTCTGAATTTCTCTAGGGTCAATGATGTGTAAAATAGTATTATAACTGTATGTTATGTCCACGTCCTCTAATGCAATTTCTGCGAAACCATTGTTGTTATTGATGTCTTCAACAATTAGAGTGGTGTTGCTCAAAGCGAAAAGCGTCATGTATTATTGTTATTATTGTATAACAGCGTTATATGTACCTGAAAATTTGGTAGTTCTTTTTATGTTTGTTGGATGAATATTTTCTAGTTTCATCTTTACGTATCTAGGTTCTTGTTTGTGTCTAACAGCTTTATAATTTTTTACATAACCTTCCTGATTCGTATTCTGATATTCTTCCCTGTTAAGGTTTAATTTTGAGATTTTTTTTTCTTTTGTGGTTTGTAATAAATTGTGAATTTTATTTCTTTCAATTTTTCCATTTGCTATGTCTATTGGTCTTTCCCTGGTTACAGAGTGGATAGATTTGTTGTACCATTCAGTACACTTGTATACTTTTTCCTGGACTGTTAAATGCAGATTTGCTTTTTTATTTTCTATTTCTAGCATTCTAAATCGTTCTCCTAAGGTGTTGTGAAATCTTTCGATGTCTGCGTTTCCTGTATGGGAGTTTGGTTTTGTGAAATGAATTTCTACTTCTTCTTGTCTGAGAAAGTCCTTTACATTTGTCGAATTAAATTCATTATCAGCAACAATTCGTTTTGGTTTTGAGTTGAGAGAAAAATATAAACGAAGTTTTTCTATAAGTGTTATGCTATTTCTGTCTTCTAAATAAATGGTGGTAGCTTGTTTGGAAAATTTATATATTATGGTTAGAAAACTATGTTTTTTAATAACGTAAGTGGCTATATGTATTATTTCATTCGTATCCGTGGGAGTTTCAGTAATGAAGTATTTTGGTTTATATGGTTTTCTATCATATTTGCCTCTACAACAGATATCACAATTATTTATATATTTTTGAATAAGAGTTTTAAGATTTTTGAAGTATATTTTGTTTTTCAAACCTTGATAATTTTCATTTATCCCAGTCTCTTGTTTGTGATACTTTTGAATATACCTGAAAGCTTCTTCTTCATTTCTCATATCTTTAGCATGGTATGAGCATCTATAGAATTTTACGCTTGTATTAAATAACTCTATAAGTTTTTGCTGGACTACATTGTAATCGGAATCTGAAATACCTGAATATATTCCTACTTTTCCTGTTTTTATATATCTTCTAAAAATGTCCGACATGAAACCACTTTCAATGTCGTCTAGGCTTACAAAAATTTTTCTTTTATTATGAACAATTTTAATTTCCTCTGTTTTACTTTCCGTTAATATTATTTGGGTGTGGAAACGGTTAACAACTGAGTCTAATATGGGAAAATGATCATTTCTTTCTTCCTCTTGGGAGTGAATAGTAGCGGCTGTACTTAAGTTGTCTAAATCTGTGTCTGCTGTGTCATCATCTACTGCGCAAATTTCTCCTGTGTCTGCATTGATTCTGCTAAGGAAATCGGCCAAAGTGTTTTCTTTGCCCTTGATGTACCCAATGTTGATGTCATATTCGCCAAGTTTAAGTAACCAACGTTGAAGTCTAGGGTTTATGTCTTTTCCTTTATATTTTGTTTGAAGCCATTTTAGTGGTTGGTGATCTGTCATGAGATCAAAGTTCCTTCCATATATGTATGGCCTGAAGTAATTTACACTCCAAACGATGGCCAACAATTCTTTCTCAGTTGTGGAATATTTCCTTTCATGTTCGTTTAGAGTTCGGCTGGCATAGCTAATAGGATGATTATCCTGTGTTAGCACTGCACCAATTGCGAATTCGCTGGCATCGGTTGCTAATTTAAATTTTCTGTTAAAATCTGGATACCTAAGTATGGGTGTGTTGATTAACAATCTTTTAAGTTTGTAGAATGCATCTGTATATTGTGGATCATTTTTATTTATTTTCGTATCCTTTTTCAAATATTTTGTCAGACCATGGGCAATTTTGGCATAATCTTTAATAAATTTCCTATAATAGCCAGTTATGCCTAGGAATGATTTTATCTGTTTCTGAGTTTCAGGAATTTTCAGTTTCTGAATAGTTTCAATTTTATTTGGGTTAGGTTTAATCCCTTCAGTAGTAAGGATATGTCCTAGATATTCGGTAGACTTTGCAAAAAATTTACACTTATCAACTTGAATCTTAAGATTATGCTTTCTAAGTGCATTGAAAATTCGTTGTATACTATCTTTATGTTCCTGTACTGTACTGCTAAAAATTAAAATATCATCGAGATATACTACACATATTTTGTTGATATATTCTCTAAGTACTGAATTCATGAGTCTTTGAAATGTTGCAGGTGCATTTTTTAATCCAAAAGGCATCCGGACAAATTCGTAATGTTCTAGTGGTGTAGAAAATGCTGTTTTTCTTCTGTCTTCCTCTTTTATGAGGATCTGGTGAAAGCCTTTGGCTAGATCAAGCGTAGTAAAATACTGTGCTCGACCTAATTTCTCTAACATGGTATCAATATTTGGGATAGGGAATTTATCATTAACAGTTATTTCATTCAGAGCTCTGTAATCAATTACGCTTCTCCACTTTTTCTTTCCCGAATTGTCCGATTTTTTGGGTAGGATCCATAAAGGAGAATTATATGGAGATACACTTTCCCTAATTATTCCCTGTTCCAACATTTCTCGCATCTGCCTATTGATTTCTTCTTCATGTATTTGAGGATATCTGTATATTTTAGAATATACAGGTTTGTTGATAGTTGTTGTGATCTCATGTTGTACTTCATGAGTGTGGGTCAGATTGTTGCCTTCTTGGAAAAATAGGTCAGAATTTTTTGAAATAAGTTCTGTTAAAAATTTTTCCTCTTCTTTATTCATATCCTCACGTTTTAATTTGTCTAAAATATTTTCTGATTGCACTTCTAAAGTTTGAATTTCTTCTGGGCTATATGGACAGGAGTCTATAAATTTGATTTTATTACCATTTATTTGAAGAAAGTCTTCCTCGAGATTTATAATTGCAGAAAAGGCTTTTAATATATTTTGCCCTATTAAACCATCGAAATTTTTCTTACTAAAGTTGGTCAATTTCCAACACATCAGATTGTCTTCTTTAAATTCTTTGGGAAGAGGTGTAATAACCTCCTCCTCGATACAAAAGTTTCCATTTATTGTATTAAAAAATATTGGTTTCTTTAATTTTGTTCTTTTAAATTCAGGTAGTAGATTTTTATTAAGCAAAGAGGTTGTTGATCCTGTGTCAAGTAAGCATTTGAGCTTTGTATTTCCTATTTTTAGTTCGACTATCGGTAAACGAATTTTTGGGCATGACATTGAAAATTTACTTCCTGTGTACTATTGTTTTCAATATGGTCTACTTCCATTGGAGTAGGCCCATTATTAGTATGACCAAAAGTTCGGTTCAAATATTGGCTACGTCTGGATTGTTGAGTGTTATTTGTGTTAAAAGGATTTTGTCGAGACTGATTAGAATTAATATTATGATTAATTGGAGAAGGACTATAATTATATGAGTTTTGAAATGGTTGTCTTTGATATGTCTGTTTTTGTTGATATGTCCTGTTCTGTCCGTCTTCGTTATAGTGTCTTTGTTGTTGGTATTGTTGGCGTGTATATGAATATTTTGGAAATCTATTGTCATATTGTCTTAGTATTCCTGTCTCTTCTAAAACGTAATAAGCTTCCCTAAGTGTGGATATATCTCTACTATAAATTATGCTAGATAAGCTTGGGTGAATTCCGTTCAAAAATGTCTTAAGAATGATTGATTCATTTGTAGGAGGTGAAAACTCTTGAGGTTTATTCATATCGAATTCATATTTATTATTTAACTTATCTAATATATTTCTAAGATTCTTAAAATATTCACTTACATTATTGTTTTTCATGTTAATAGCCTGGTGGTAGAGACTGTGGTAGCTTTCCTTAACTCCAAAATTCTTGACAAGTTCCTCTTTAATTTGGGTCCATGTTGTGTCTGATCCTAAAGCTCTTACTACTTGTAGGGCTGGTCCTTGAATTTTGTTTCTGATGTACCTTTCGAACACAAACTGCTGTAAGGTGGGGTTTCCTTTGAACAATGGCAATATTATTTCCACCTCTCTGATGAAAGACGACAAATCATATTCTTTTGTACCATGGAACTCTTTGATGCGGGCCGCTTCTTTCAGAAGGTCGGACCCGGATAGAACTGTTGATTGATTTTCGACGGACATTATCTGTTTTTTTTGGTTTGTTTTACTTTTATGTGTACTATTAATCGATCACAATTACACAAAATTTAATTGTTTTGTGTGTTTTTTTTTTTGTTTTGTTTTCACAACAAAGTCTTTAGACTATTTTTGTAAAAAAAATTATTTTTCTTTTGTGCACTTTTGTGTCATTAGGTTCATTTACACAATTTTTAATTTAATTATGTGTTTTTTTCCTTTTTTCACTATAAAGTCTTTAGACTATTTTTTGTTCTTTTGTGCACTTTAGTGTCACTAGGTTAATCCTACCGACTGCGCCAATTACGATGTCCGAGGGTTCATTGAAAATAAAAAAACAATTTATATTGTTTTTTCTTTTTCTTTATTGTTTTATTTTATTGATGTTCAAACCAAGACTAAACCTAAACTTAAAAGTAATTACAATATTTATAAATTTTAATATTATTATATTTAGCTTACGTTTGTTGAAATAAATACGTTCCAGAAAAATAATTATTTATTGCTGACTATGAACAATATGTAGTTCATCAAACTTAATAATTTTGCAACTGTTTATATTGCTTACTAATTAAAATTAAGTTTGTTGAACTATTGTATTGTTGTTATTGTTGCCAATTGACTGGCAGGGAATATGTTGAATTATTGGAATGGGAGGTTGACATAACTTGCGCGACATAAATCGAGGGAATTGACTACCAACACCAATAAGCAATAAGTTTCGGTAGAAATGCAATGTGGCATACCCTGTTAAATGCTTAGAAAATATAACCACAACTTTGCTCGCACCAAATTGGAGGAGGACACTGATTTTGCTTGATCACGTACCCAGCAGCCCTTGTGCAGCCCTTGCGCTGACCAACTTCTTCCTCTTCCCTAATTTTGGTGGAGCTTGGTCAGTACAGGGAATGCGTTCACCCGTGGCATCACAACGGGCCGCTATGCGTGCTCAAGTGAGCTTTGTGATATCAGAGCTACCACCCCAACCTAAACCTAAAACGTACCCATACATCCAGCAATAAGCCTCTTTGCTTAAGATGATTTTTCGATAAAAACAATGATCACTTGCCAACTGCTCATGTTGTTTGTACGGTCCTTAAATATTTTACGGTTGGAAGCCAAAATCACATACGCAAAATTCGACTGCATTGGATTTTCCTGCATACTCACACGGACAGTGGCAATGTTTTTGGCAGATCTTCCGCTTCATTGACGTACTAGTATTTTGCGATCGTTTACTGAATCAATGAACTCTACATCATCCACCACGATGCCAATTGCGCCCTTTCTGTAGGAAGATGTATAATTTTGTTTTGTAAATATGTATGTTTATAATTGTATCTGTTTGTGATCCTATTCACTTACATTTTTTTTGCAATTTTAATAAATTTTCTATTGGCTTTCAAAGGTAAATATCCCTTAAAATTTTGCTGTTGCTGTTTGGTTTTACTAATCATTTTGCTAGACGTGACTTCAGGGGACATTTAGAAATAGTTGTACATTTATCTGCATTATTATTAAAAATTTAATTAGTCTCGTTATGAAGACTGATACACTATTTATCGTACCGGCAAACCAGTTGTTTCTGAAATGAAAATACGTTTGCAGTCATCACTGACTGCATACCATAAGTAAATACAGAAATAACCCTTCTTTGTATCACTCTGTGTATATGGATGTGTGTATATAACCGCCACTATTAAGTAAATTAAACTGTTTCGGTTATAAACAATTTTTATAAACGAACACTACTTCCGTTTCTCTGTTCGCTATTGCCAGGACTTAACTCCATTTCTCCTATGGCCGGCTGTTTTATGAAATTGTCACATTTAATGCAGGAGTATATAAATGCTACCTGTGTTATGAGATCTTTGTGTATGTATAACCAAGTAAAATAAATATTTATGTGTGTTGTAATGAATGTAAATAATAATAAAAATAGAAAAAATACATCATCAGCGTAATAGTTTTTCTCTTTTTCTCGTATTACTTGGAAAATTATGACACAAGAAACAAATTACTGCCACCATTAGTATACCACAGACCCATTATATGCATAGAGACACTCCTTTTACAGAGCAAACGTAAGCACGCACAACCATATTTATGAAAGAGAAAAATAACAGGTGAAAGCAGTGGATGCATTTATGACTTGACTCAGCAGGGATTTCAGTTTGATACTCACTCAACGTTTTCTCAAAACATAATTTTGGAAATACTATACCAGAAGCTTGATCTTTTCTGATAGTCAGGCAAATCTCTGTCGAATGTTGTGAATAACTCCAGGATCGTCAGGAAATGTTGCCGCTGTCTCGGCCTTCTTTCTGGGCGCTTCAGTGGCACACTTATCTGGGTCCCCGGGCACAGTAATATTCCGGGAAACTGCAGACCTGACGAGCTCGCCAGAGCTGGTGCACTACTTCCGGAATCCTCCTCATTCGAATTGGTGATGCCACTTGCCTCGATCAAGCTGGACGTCGTGCGAAAATTCTTTCGCGACGCCAACCTATCCTGGGTCAATGCGGAGTCCTGCTCCAACACTAGGCTCACTTAGCCCTCGAAGGATAGAAGGCGCACCAACCAGTTACTTGGACTTGGTCGGAAAGTCATCTTGATCACAGTGGCATTGCTTACAGGTCATTGTGTAATGGGAAGACACGCGGAAAGAATGCAGCTCCCATCCAACAACTTCTGGCGTGGGTGCAGATCCGCTGAAGAAGAGGATACTGTTATCCACTTCTTTGTCAATACCCATCTCTTGCGAGGTGCATATTTATGTTATTTTTTGGCTCTACAACCCTTGCATGCTTGACGGAGCTATCATCCATCAATGATGTCAAGGATATAGCTTCGTTTATCAAACTTTCGGTATACTTTTCAAATGTGCAGCCCTTGCGCTAACCAACTACTTATTCTTCCCTTGGTTGTACGAACTTGATTATTACAGAGACTGCGTTCACGTGTGGTGTCGCAATGGGCCGCTATGAGTGCACAAGTTGGTATCAAAACTACCACTACAACCTAACCTATACCGGAATCTGTAATGAAGTTACAAATGACAAGAATCTTGAAGGCACATTATATCTTTTACTATAACTCGTATGCCTGATATGCATTTAAGTCCGGTATTTGATACCTAAAAAATTTTAAACTTGCAAGTGTCCTGAAGGTCAATAGGTGCGCTGTACCGTAACACACCACAATCATTCGTTGTCAATGCTATAAATCATATCAAAGTCGGTGACCTACGAACGGAAATAAAGTGTGAGGGTGCGATATTATTGACATTTTTTATTCGCTTGAAAGGCCTATTGTTGTTCCTCTATACAAGATGAATACAACATCGCTCAAGTGCCAACCACAACTTGTTTGTTACTCATCCGAAATATTGAATTTTCCATTACTATGGCATAAATTCGGCTGAATTCGACCGATGGCATGTGGTTAAAACTTTAATGTGGGTCAATTTTCACGTTCTTGATTACCAGTTCACATCCCCACCACGTAAGAAGTTCATGCCTTCAAATCGCTCGTGTAGATTATTCAATTCGTCATGAGTAGAATGTCTTCGTCGTATCAAAAACACTTGTTGCTGTCAAGATCATCCAATTCAGGTCAAAAGAAGTTGTTAACTATCGATCTAAGGTATTCGCCGTTGACAATGATGGCCAAACCGACATCGTTATCAAAGAAATATGGAAGCCGACAATTCAAAATGCACTCCAAACAATGACTTTTATGAGATGCATTAAATGCTCTACGAGCTCATATAAGTTGCTATTGTTCCAAATTTTTTAGTGTTGTTCACGTACCCAGCCATTCAGAAGTGGACCTGATCGCTGTAAACGATTTTTCGGTGAAAATTTGGGTCAGTTTTTAACTGCTCCAGAGTGCATTCAACGAATAAACGTTGTTATCTTTGGACAGATTTTTAAAATGAGAAGCTAGGCCGTAATCCTGACTGAAGGGTTGTAATGGCCAATTATGTATGTATGTGAAATTGACAGATATAGCTTCAACAAGATTGTAGTCTCAACAGCCAAACTTCGAAAGCCTCTGTTGGAAAACCCGAAGGTATAATTTGAAGATCATTGACGCACAAAAATCCTGTTTTATACTACAGCATCCATACAAACCTTCTAAAAATTGCCCGTCAAAGTGGTATGAAAATTATTATTGAAGAAAAACATGGATGGTGTGAGTTGATCGGTTGTAATCCTGTCTAAAGGGTTGCATGTTGAGTAGGAGGATATTTCCTTAAAATCTCTTGATTTACTAGGGCAGCTAGGCTGCGATTAAAGTCCTTAATGAACGCAGTTTCAAGAATGCACTTCAGTTTGTCCGTAAATGCAGTGGATTTCTCAGAGAAATTTCGAATCAATCAATCGCAATTTTCGATATTGTTACAGGGCATAGGTATGCCGATTGCTTCAATTAATTTGGATATTGTCCACTTGTTACGTATGGGCAGGAACGGGAGCGGACCACTTCTGTCCTTAAATCGCAAAGTCATCCATCGTACAATAGCGAGCCACAGTTTTTTGGTAGGCATGCCGAAAGCCACTCCGACGAATGACTTCTGGAGGAGCTGTGGTTCTGAAGAAAAGGAAGAGACTGTCTTTCACCTCATATGTCGGTGACCTGCTCTTGCTACAAAGAGACGAAAGTTTCTGATCTCTCATTTTCTGAGATCCTTGATCGAGCTCTGTATATAAAGATTGCTGCAATAGCAAGATGTATTTAGAACTCTGTTTGGTTGCCTTTAGAGAATGTATGATCTCCGGGTAGAAGTTAGTGAGGGATCCCCCATAAACATTTCTCAAATTTCCTTATTGTTAGCTTTTACTGTTTGTTGGTTAGTCACTATATTTTCCATGATACGAGTACATACTTTTAAAATAATTTTTTACACTTTTATGGAAGACTGTGAAAAACGAAATTCCTTTCATTTCCTTTTAGAATATTACTCCCAATTATGTGGTTGGCTTTTCAATGCAATGAAATAAAACTACATAGGATGGCAATAAAGTTAACAATTAAATGAAAAAATGGAATAAATACACCTTCTAATTGGCTTAATTGTCGCATAATATTTGGTGTATTTTAAATGCATACAAGGAATTTAAAATTTAATTTTAAGACTGAACAAACAAATACGTATATATTTACATACATAACTGGACATTACAACCCTCAGACAGGATTACAACCTAGCTTCTTATGTTGTGTGTGTTTATTTTATACATGAATGGCGGGACCTACAGTTTAAAGTCGACTCCGAACGACAGATTTTTGAGAAACTTTTCATAACAATTTTTTACTTACTTTTAGAGTTTTAGCTACAAATTTGCTGAGAGGCTGTTGCGGAAGAAATATTTGTTCACATTTCGTTTAGTTAAAGATGTCTGACCTGGGGTTTGAACCAGACATCAGCAATGAGAATTCAAAAAGATGTGTAGATTCGAATCATACTCATAATTACTGATACTTATACGCATTCATACTTATTTTAATATCATACTCATACTACTCAGATTCAAGGTTTAAAGTATTCATCATATTCATACTTAACAACATGTATGTATATGTTGTTGATTTTGACTCAACATTTATAATAATCACAGAATTCGCTTACGAACACTACAATACTCACTAGAAGGTTGTGTGTTTGCTTTGCTTGCTGTCCTTGTCTATTGCTTTCTCCTTTTTTATGAGTATTGTACGTATTTTTCTAATTTTATGAATCTAAATGAGTAGGCCTATGTATCGAACATATTTCGAATGTTGTGAGTTTGATGTCAATGTAGTACTCATACTCATTGCAACCTGTACTTATAAATCAATGTTGTGGGAGTACGAATGAATAAGAGTAGTTAAATTTCAATATTGTTGCCTCACTTGTTCTCAAAATTTCATGAGTGCTTATGAGTGGCGAAAAAAAGATTTATTGATGATCTCTGGATTGAACCGTGGCCTCACGTCTAATAAGATAGCACACTGCCAACTAGATTACGGCGATTAAAATGGAAACAATTATGCACAGAAAAAGAAATAAATTATTGGCAAGAGTTTGACAAAAAAAACCTTTTTAAATTTAAACAAATTAGTTTTACATTCACTAGAGGGCAACTTTAAAAGTCTGTATGAAGAACGTAATTTTAAAATACAAGCAAAATGTGCAATTTAATGCAGCATAAAATATCACAGCCGTACGGAACTGCTGTTCGCTTGCTTGTGTGCCATTAGCAATTTGTGTTGGTGTGACATAATTAATGCCTTCCGTTAGAGAAAATATCGTTTACATGCATCAGAGGTAGTAGGTCGAGAGTGGCAGTGCATCCTTATGGTTTCAAACATCAGCAACAGAATTGCAAGCAATTAGGCAGAGATAAAATGCAATAATTTTTCCATATTCTGTTTACTTTATAGTTGAGGTCTGGATTGTTTTCCCATATTTTGAATTTTTTAGAGTTCTTCTCTGTTACTTTTTAGTCAACCCTCCTATATTTCTGTAGCATTTATAATAAGAGTATGATTGCAAGTTTGTTCTATGCATTTATAATGATAATTACGTGCTAAATATTTATCATAACAACAACGAACAAATATTTGTAAAATGTTTGTAAATGTCAAAGCACTCTGAATGCATGAGGCATACAAACACAATTGGAAGAAGAGTATAAAAATACAGCAAATTTAAATATTTTTTGATGAAACAGAACTTTTGTAAATTTTTTGAAACAACACTCAGTGTTTGGCCCCTACTCATGCAGTGCATTGTGTTGGAATTAGGAAGATAGGTTATGGGCAGCAGGATAGAGGGAGTAGTGTTTGTTGACATCGGATTTGAATCTTTTTATATTATAAACAGGAAAGAGTTCTACATACAGATATTCCGGCTAAAGAACGAATTGTGTCTGTAATGCAGTGTGCAATCCACTTGCCAATCAACGTAAGAATACAAAATTTTCGGGAACAAGTCTCTTTATTTCGCTCGAGCAAAATTCGTTTTAGCAGCGATAGAACTGTGAAACATAAACCAGCTTGCAACGAAACTCCATTGAATCAATTGTTGTATACCCTACCATCATAAATAAGCACCTTTGCCCTCTCCTGTACACGATCGAGAAGCTTCAAAATAGACTTTGAGGCATCGACCCCTACATCAGAGTTGTATTCCATGCTCGCACGTATATAAGTGGTGTTAATATTGTTACGAAAATGGAAACGGTGTACATCGTTTAACATTAAAATAAGCAAAAGCTATACAAGCAAATACAACGAACTTGTTACAAGTAAACCAACAAATTCAGTATGGAAGAAAAGGGGATAGACAAGTAAACGAGAACGGAACAACAATCAATGTGAACAAAATACACAAACAACAATGAAGTCGCGATAGAGTTCTCGAGAAGGCGAAACCCCGAAAGTTCGACATCAAGAACCTTCATCAGACTGATTACGTTTGCATATAAAAAGGCAATACAAAGCAGGCAACGAGGAGTAATAAGAATTCAGTCAGTCTTGTGTGAAGACGCGTTGCGTGTGAAGAGAACAGTCGTGGTTTAAAGATCGCAGTTGAAAAGCTCTGCGTTGTTCTTGTCTACGCAATAGTGGAAAGAAGAATAACAAAAAAGCAAATTATTGTTGGATACCTCAAGTTCTAAATAGTGGCACACAAAATTGTGCGAACAATAAAGTATTTAATTGAAACTAAACACAAATTTATTTTTATTTTCTTTGCAATCAACGAATATTTTGAACGTTTTTAAAAAGTTAAAAACGTAGCAATATGTAAGGAGAGCAGCTAATTATATTTTAATTATATACGAGCTGAGTAACTTTGACCATATGCTCGGTGTAGTGTCACAGACCAGAGTCTCTGGTGGGAATCGAACCCATGACCCTCGCGCTAATAGTCTAGCACACTACCCACTAGACCACCAGGGAACCCTGAAGTGAAGTATTTCTTGCACTGTCTTAAAAAACCAAGGCAATTGATTACTTCTCTTTGACTTTGCTTAATTATTGCTACCTTTTAACAGCTTCCTAATATATGATTAGAATTTACTTACTTAATTGGCTATTACGACCCTTTAGTCAGGTTTACAACCTAGCTACTCAAACCATACATGTTGTATTTGTTAATTTTTAGCCATGAATGGAGGGGGACCTACTATTTATTGTCGGCTTCAAACAACAGATTTTTGAGAAACTTTTCAATACTACTTTAAACACCAAGTCATTGCAATGGACATGTGATAACGAAAATGCAATCACTTTCCATTCTATAACCGAGTTGTATCGTCGATGGGATAGGACAGTGTTTTGTTTGTTGCTAAAAAAATGTTTTTAAGAGTGTTGTGGATATTGCTTTAGAAGGTACATTATTAGGAGGAACTGGTCAACGAAAATCCAAAGCAAAATACAAACAGAAGAGTAATTTTTCGCAATGCATTTTATGCTCTCGTATCTTATGTGGATTGAATGGTGGCCTGACAATCAGATAACATTGCTGAGTCCTGTCTTTCGTATATCTTAGTCAAGTTGAATTGTGCAAATATTTCAATGCCACAGGCTTTTGCTTGGAAGATAAGCGCAAGTTTCCCTATGACCTCGAAATATTTTACTTTTGCAACCAAAAACTCTGGCTGCTGTTTTAAGATTCGTTCTTGATCCACAAGGAGGCACTATTTTAAAACAATATGCAGATTTCAAACCATTTTCGACAAATTTTACTTGTTCACGTATTAATTCATTCAGAATTGGTCTTCATGGCTGAAGATGATTTTCGACGAAAATTAAAATCAGTTGTATATGGTCGTACAGGGAGATTTGACAAAACAGACTGAATAAATGTTAACTAATCTAAGAGATGTTTGAAAACTTTCTCAAAAATCTGTCGTACGGAGTCAATTTTAAAGTGTGGTTCCGCCGCTCATGTATAAAATTAACGCACTCAACATGTCGCCGTAGTCTAGTAGGTACTGTATTGGCTTATTAGACGTAAGGCCAAGGTTCAAACCCCAGATCAGACATCAAAACGAAATATGAAAAAAGAAATATTTCTTCAGCGACTTCCTCTCAGCAGATTTCTGGCAAATACTCGAGAGAGTATATAAAAATTGCCATTAAAAGTTTCTCAAAAATCTGTCGTTCGGAATCGACTTTAAACTATAGGTCCCGCCACTCATGTATAAATTTAACACTCACAACACGAGTGGTGTGAGAAGCTAGGCCGTAATCCGAACTGAAGGGTTGTAATGGCCAATTATGTATGTATGTGTAGGTATGTAATCTAACAGATGTATGTTCAGCAAGATGGTCGTTATCAACTGTTGAAATTTGGAAGACGGTCTTTAACTGAATTTGGCCAATGGCATGGTTTATGTTGGATTTGAATTTAGAAAACTTCACAAGGAACAACCTTGTCGAGATCAAATCGCACAATCCTGGTGGTCAGTTTATATCAACTGCCCGTACGCTAACCAAGATCTTCACGCGTGCAGAATATAAAAATTGCCATGAGCACGGAGCACGGTCCTATTGTAATCTAACGTCGCTGGCGTCCACATCATTCAATTCATGCCCAAAAATAAGTTGATATTCATTGACCAATAGCGCTTTTCATTGCCAGGATGACACTGTTTTCAAGGAGATATGAACCACATTAAACAGCGACTGCTTTGGAAGTCTTTGGGCGCTTGGGAATATCATGTGGATCGTAACTTTTGTTTGTTCACGTACTCACACAACAAGTGTTGAAGTTCGAAAGACCCCTCTTGGAAGATGTGTTAGAAAGGGAGATAGAAAGGCTTTACGATAGCTTTTGCAATGTGGTTTGAGGACGTAAAGAATTAAGCATTTAAGGGTTACGACATCGTGTAATGGCGCAGAAAACCAATATATTTTCTTGTTGTTGTAACTTTAAAGTAAAGCAAATATTTTTTGATTCTCAACCAAATATCCTGCTACTCTGCACTGTACAGAAATCTTCCATTCAATCAGGTGTAGGTTGCATGAATTGAAATTCAATAAACGTCGTTGAAATAAACCATGTTGAAGGCATATTAATAAACCATTAAATAACAGCAACAGCAACAACAAATTAAAGTGAAACAAAACCCATTAAAGGAGAAAACAAACAATTGAATTTACTTGTCCACTGTAATACGATCGACGTTCAAACATGAGCAGCCAGCAAATCAAAAATTCAAGACAGGTTCGTGTAAAACGGTCGCCAACAAGAATAATGATAGACGTTCGAGACAGTTGTAGGTGTAGGTTTCAACACTTTTTGAAATGTTATTAAAATCTGGGGGAGAATAAATGAACACAAATACTAACACACACGTATCTCTGGTAGGAGAAGCCTCTGAAAGCCACATTGTCGTATTTGTATGGTTTAAAGTGTGCAGAATTTTTTTTAATCCTTTATTGTTGTAGATCACTACAGGTTGGTTGTGATCAATATTCGAAGAGTATTGTTTTCTTTTTTTTTTTGTTCCATATTTCCTTTGAAATCCAATAAAATTGCGTATTTCCTGAAACCTTTTATGCAAATTAAATGCCCTGTTTTTGTTAGTAATTTGAGATCGATTTCGTTTATTGTTCTTGCTGATTTTGTATGATCCTTAAGCATTATGTGGTTGTAGTTGCAGTTGGACGATGACTGTGTTCAAATTTTTGCAGGCATTTTGAAATGGAATTTTTTATGCGTCACGTTTAAATTTTTGTTTTCCTTTGTATTTCCAGCAAGTGTGAGCAGTAAGTAAGCAAAGTCTTTTCTGTATTTGGAACAAATCATTCGTAACTCAAGATTAAAAAAATTTGAGTTTTATTCAGTTCCCTTATATAAGCACTAATTTTAGTTTTAATAGCCTTGAAAACTGTGACAAATAAAAACTTCTGGTTTCTCAGAAACTAAAGAAATTTTTTTAGAATTATTGGTTTCGGGTTTATTGGCAAGTGTTTTTCAATCACATAATTCAATTTCCGTTAGTCACACTATATGATTCTACATGACACTGTGATACGTGATATTTAGGACTTCCATTCCGAAAGTCGCCGTGGTCTAGTAGGATTTCGGCCTGCCACAATACACCCTTCCACCCCGCCTCTGCTTCTTGCGCGCCTACGACAGTTGTCACACCAATCCCAGGGCTTCCCAGATTTGGTCCTTCCAACGCAAACAAGGTCGTCCTCTTCGCCGATTTCCCGCGTCAAATGCCCGTCTCGCCTCCTCCATTCGAACGACGTGGCCGAGCCTACACTGCCGCTGGATGTTAATGCGCTGCACAACGTCCATGTCGTTGAGGAGCTCATACAGCTAACTGTTCGGATGTGGAAATCATCGCCAACAAAATGAACAAAAGATCATACGTAGGACTTTTCTATCGAATACTCTCGGCGGAATCTGAACTCCGTTATCATCGATCGGGTTCGGTACATCATCTCTAAAGGCGATATTGTTTTCGTCACCGCCTTGTAGCAGAGTAGAGAAGTGTTTCCTCCACACCCTTCGAATCTGTTACCAAGTTTTCGTTCTCATCTTTGCAGGAAATATGTTGGCATATTAGACGTGAGGCCATGGTTCAAACCTCAGGTGAGTCATTTGCAAAAAAAAAAGTAAAATATGAAAAAATATTTCTTCGGCGAATTCCTCGGAGCTGTAGGTCCCGCCGCTCATGTTTAAAATTAACACACACAACATAAGTTATGTAAGAATCTAAGTGGTAATCCTGACTGAAGGATTGTATGTGTGTATTCCGGAAAAGTAGGTCGCAAAGGACTCCATACAAACATATAGTACACTGATTACTCTAAGTCGTACGGAAGCTTTGAAATCTATTGGAATATACCGGTCCCTAAAGCAGGCAAATTACGGTAGGTAGGTAGGTTTTTCAGGCGGTGGTGTCGGTAATGCAGAAACCAGCGAAAATTATTGAGAACGAAAAGATTGAATAGTCAGGCAGCCATCAAAGCACTGAATTTTAACGTGATGAACTCCAAGACATGGAATAGCTTTCATAGATACATACATAAATAAATGCTCATTACAATCCTTCAGTCAGGATTTCGACCTTTGCTTCTCACACCACTTATGTTGTGTGTGTGTTAATGGTATACATAAGTGGTGGGACTTACAATTTAAAGTGGACTCCGAACGACAGATTTTTGGGAAACTTTTCGTTGCAATTTTATTTGACTCTTAGAGTTTTTGCGAGAAATCTGCTGGAATGAAGTCGCCAAAAAAAGAAGCACGCTTAGTATGGTTTTCGTGGTTATTACGGAGTATTGCATTATGAGCACGCTTACCTGGTGCACTGAACTTGGAAACTTCGCAAATGATTTCTGTAGAAGCTGTAGAGATGAGAAGAAAGAATCTAATACGTATATGCCCGGTGCTGCTATATGGCGAAACTTTCACGCATTAAGATTGGCGGTCAAATGCTCTTCATTAAAAGCTCCGAGTGGTTGCGAGTGTCCCAATGAACCCTATATGGTTCAAACCCTAATTTAGACATCTCAAACTAAGCGAAATATGAAAAAATATTTCTTTCCTCTCAGCAGACTGGAACTGGCAAAAACGTTGAGAGAAAAATGAAATTGCCATGGAAAGTTTGTCAAAAATCTGGTTGAGTGCAGGACCCGCCACTCATGGATAAAAATTAACACACACAACATGCATGAAGCGAGAAAGAAGGATGTAAACCTGACTAAACTGTTGTAAGGAATAATTAAATAATGTTCATGACAGATTTTAAGAGGCTTACGAGAAGCTTAAAATGATTCAAGTTAAAGTTGTAGGTTCTTTAAACACATTTTAAGTTTAGTATGTATATTCACCACTTTGTAACGCTAAATGGAAACCTTGTGTGTCTGTTGGTCTTCAAGTTGCCTTGTCTGTCTTAGCTTGGTTTCTATAGAAGTATTTGCTATTTATGGTACACGAGTAGATTATATTTCACTGCTGGCTTGTAAATAATTCAAAATCATTATTATTGTTGTTGTTATTATTATCTTTAATAACACAAGAGATTTTCTTTTTCAATAACATTATTATGGTAGCAGAACAACAAAACTATTTAAAGTATCAAGTAGCAGTAAACTCTCGTACTGTCATTGCTTTAAAGTTTTGATATGTTTATGGTTGTTGTCTTTAGTAACATGAATGAATAATTCACGAACATAAACGTATGCCAGTGCAACAACTTTAGCAATAGAAACTATAGATGAATACGTACAACGTTGTTGTGCCTCTTGAAATAGAGGCAATGTCTACACTTCATTAGTGTTGCCATTAGTGAGGCTGTTCATCTCATACACAAATTGACCGAAAGTACAATCGTCTACCGGACTTGTTACAAAGTTGATATTAAATTACCGAAATTGTTTGCATATAATTTTCATTGTAAGTTCAAGCTTTTTTTATTCACATTCAATGCGAAAGATGCCAATACAAACGAAAATTTCATTTAAATGCTGCCAATAAAATTTTAATTTTTTAAGTTCATTTTAGCCGAAAAATAATTAAAAAACGCCCACTTTTTTCAAGCATAAATCAATGCATGGCATTAAATACCACCAGCTGTCAGTTACACATTCAAATAAGCGCACCGCAAAGGGGATTAAGTTCCTCGTTTTTTTTTTTAGTTCAAGAAGGTCTTTTTTAATGATTACTAATAAACTTAAAGTCTTAAAGCACTTAAAAAAAAGATTTTTTTCTTGAAAAGCATAAAGTTACGTTTACATTTTTTCTTTCTTTATTAATTTACCACAAATTTTTTGGCTATTTTTAGCAAGTGTGAGAAGTTAGGATGGCTAGGTTCTCACTTTATGCATCATTGATGATTCTATTCTGTATTTGGAGCAAAATATTCTTAATTCAAGAACAGAAAAATATTATTTCAGCCTTAATAGCCATAAAAACCATGGCAATAAAATTCTTTGTTACTCAGAATCGATACAAAATATAGCCGGGAAGCACAGGTTTTAGAATTATTGATCTCGAGTTAATTGGAAAATGTTTTTCAAACAATAAATTCAATTTTCGTTGGTCATAAGTTACATGACTCTACGATACGATGCCATTTGGGACATTTATTCCGGAAAGGGAGGTCGCAAAACAGCTCCATACAAATATACATCGATGGCTTCAAATTAAACGGAAACGTTGTCCAGGTCTATAAGTCGAATAACTGCAGCGTCTTTCAGGAGCAGATGCCGTCAATACAGAAAGCGGCGAAAATTATTGCAAACGAAAATATTCCCAAGCGGAGATAGCCCAGCGGTTATCAAAGCAGTACATTCTAACGTGACGAACTCTAAGACGGTGTACAGCTGTCGCAGATATCTCCATTATATTGTTACGCTTTTAGCTTTTGGAAACGTTTAAAATATAAGCTCGTTGATTGCAAATAAAAATAAAAATAAATTTGTGTTTAGTTTTAATTAAAATTCTTTATTGTTCGCACAATTCTGTGTGGCACTGTTCACAACTTGATGTAAACAACAACAATTGTTTTGTTTGTTATTCCTCTGATTACACCCATAAACAAAATTGTCTAGTAATAACGGAAATCTTCAGACCACGATTATTCACTTCAAGCACACCGCGTCGCCACACAAGACTGACTGGACTTTCACTAGCTTTGCTTTGTCTTGCCTTTTATATGGCAACGTAAACAGTCTGATGAACGCTCTTGACGAAATATGACTTCGCCTTCTCGAAATCTCTATAAATGTAAAAATGTTGTTTACATGTTGTTTACATTTGTACTTGTAGCGTTCGTTGTTGTATTTTTGTTCACATTTATTCTTGTCGCCTTTGTTGTTGCATTTTTGTTTACTTGTTTATCGGTTTTCTTTACAATTTTAATGTTAAACGATGTCAAACCAAAATACCATTTCCATTTTCGTAACAATATAGCAGAGCGGTATGATGTTCATACCATATGGGTACCAGATCACAGTGACATTATTGATAACAGCAGGGCAGATAAACAGCCCAGGCGTGGCACAACCATCGAACTCTTCGATAAATTTTTGGCTTTGGGAATCTATGAGCAAATGATCGTTATCAGCTGTTAGAATTTGGAAGTTCCTGTTGGAAGATTCGATAGATACATGTTCTAAGTTCTCAAATATTATATTATATTCAAAATTGCTACAATTTAAAGCTCATAAAGATCGAGAAACATTTGCCTACAAAGACATATTTCCTTCGAAGGTCAAATAAGGGGCTTCTTGACTTCGTCTATAATTTTCTTACTACAACTCTGCGAGCTATCCGATTTTTTGTCTTTTCATACTTCATTTTCTCTTATCAAAGGGTTACCAGCTACCGAGACCGTATGCAGTTATTGCTGTCTAGTATTTTTTGGAACTCCTAAACGTTATAAATAAAGGTGTGAGCCATATTGTGAGGCAGTCTAAAGAATTAATTGTCATGATTTTCACACTATAGGGTATGGAATGATTTGGCTTGACCGTCAACCGAAAATACTCCCTTTTTTAAAATAAAATTTCTCAGGCGCTTAAATATTTTCAAAGCCAAGCTCTGATTCTCAAATCCTTTTCAAACAGCAGGCATTTCGATAATCAAAAAAATGAATGAAAATTTTCCAAAAAAAATTTATGAGTCTCATAAATAAGTCCCAAAAATCTGAACGCTATGTGTTGAAGTGTTGCAAAATTACACACGCAGCATGACATTCCATTTTGCATTTCGAATGAAACCGGGAACGTTCCTTTCAATATCAATTCTGTAAAACCATTTTCAATTCAATAAAGTTTTAAGGAGTGAAAGAAAGAAGGAAAAACTGAAACAAGTTTTGCATTTACTTTATAGGAAGGACGGGCCGTAAGTCATTTGAAATTATTCGATCATAAGAAGTGTATAAAATGTGAATCTGAACGGCAATGTTTTCAATAACAAACAACAGACTTTGCCCAGCAGGCCACCCGCGAATGTGAATCAATGAACAATTTCTATGGAAACTGATATCCACCTTTTGTCAGTGAATACTGCTGATTACATTTACAGTGAGAGTCAAAAGAAATTGTACATTAAAAAAATATACATTAATTACCGTTATTTTTATTTTAAAACTGTTTCATTGTCAGTTTTTAAAAATTAAACAAAAAAATTAAAAAAAATTTTAAATTTTGTGGAATTTTTTCGTGCACTCTCCTTAAGTGGTAAAAGTTAACGTCAAGTCTTGGAAAGACCAGCGAAATACAAGTCGACGCACATCATTTTTTGTTTACTATAAGGCAGCCTTCAATAGCCCCAAAAAGGATCGGGTTTTTGCTACAATGTCTGAGCTCGGTATATCTACGAAGCTGATAAGGCTATGCAGGATGACGTTGAGCAATTCCTGCAGCTCCGTCAAGTTGGGCCATTTTCTCTCCTAATTTTTTTATACCGTGCGAGGCTTCAGACAAGGCGATCCCTTATCATGCGACCTCTTCAACTTCGTCATGGAGACTGTTCTGCGAAAGGCGGGCGTGCATCGCAATGGCACTATTTTTCAAAGAAGCGTCCAGGTGCTTGCGTACGCTGACGACATTGACATCATGGGGCATACCAAGCGAGATGTTACTGCTGCCTTTAGTGCTATTGAACGGGAGCCTAATAAAATGGGTTCGGCAGTAAATGAGAGCAAAATGAAGTATATGTTATCGACAAGTAGAGACGTGCGACGTATTGGATCTCAGATTACAGTCGATAACTATGCTTTCGATATGGTCAAGGAATTTATTTACTGTTACCACCGAAAATGATGTCAGTCTGGAGATCAAGCGCAGGATCACTCTTGACAACAGGTGCTACTATGGTCTCAATAGGCAATTGAGTAGCAGAGACCTCTCTCGTCTGACAAAATTAACCCTACAGATACATGGACCCTATTAAGCGCTAATGCAGCAGCCATGAGAGAATTCGAGAGGAAAGATCTTCGGTCCAGTGCGAGTTGGCGATGATTTTCACATCCGATCCAACAGTGAGCTGAGGAGTATGCTCCGGCGAAACGAGTATTTGATGCAGGGATCTGCGGAAGTCGGCGAAGAGTACGATCTTGTTTGAAAGGACCAAATCGACGAAGCCCTGTCAATGTTTGGTGTGGCCAACTGGCGTAGGTGCGCAAGAAGCAGAGGCGGCTGTAAAGATGTGTTAAGGCAGGCCGAAATCCGTTAATCGAGTTGTTAATGGCCAATTAAGTAAGTAAGTAAGTGGAATTTTATCCACAGTGCACAATTTCTTTTGACGCTCACTGTATGTTATACGAGTTTATATTTGTTCCCATAATAATGTGAACATACTTGATTAGCATATGTTAGGACAAAATATTTGATGGCCAAAATTTTTAGTCTACACATAAAACCACATCAATTGCAAAAACAAAGCTAAAAATCCTACACCCAAAATTTTGTGTGCGAAAAATGCCTGGCAATGATGATGACCACTACCAACGCCATCAAAGTTTGTTCAAACACCACATTCATACCGACACGTTGGTTTTGAATTCCAAATATTCGCTTATGAAGGTTGTTGTTTCTACTTGATTTAGAGGTTTACGTGCGAACACTTTTGAAGTTCAACAGCCAAGGAACAGTTCTTTAAAAACAAACAAAAAAACCGCAGTCGTAAATTAAAAGACAATCAATTGAGGTGTCTCCTGCTGTTTTGTAAAGCCAAAAAAATTCTTTTTCGATTACCACTGGAAAAAAAGTACGAAGGATGTCTGATTAGTGTAAAAGCTAGTTAACTCTATATATCCATTCTAAGTACTGCTGACTACTACTGCTATAAGTACTTTTTTTAGTGCCCATGTAAACTCTTCCTGTTATAGTCGTACTTAGTATTACTTTTCACATGACTTCCTGGCCTTGGCATGGAGCAGCAGGCTGAAATAACAGCGGATAGCATTTGTTTTCAAATTCAATGTTCGAGCTGTAGTTTTCTTAATACGAAAGCATCGTCCGATGTCCGAGTGAAAGCCGCACAAAGAGAAGATTTTGGATGCCACTACCTTCTCCATCCCTGTCAGCAAGCAAGCGAGTAACAGGAAAAGAAGCCGTTGTAGTATTGTAGGCAATGTGAAGTCGACGTGGTCTAGTAGGTGTATTGGCTTATTAGACGTAAGGCCTCGGTTCAAACCCCAGGTCAGGCATCTAAATGAAATAGAAAAAAATATTTCTTCTACGACTTTCTCTCAGAGTTTTTGCCAGAAATCTGCTGAGATTGACATGAAAAGTTTCTTAAAAATCTTTCGTTCGGAGTCGACTTCAAACTGTATGTCCCACCACACATGTATAAAAATTAACGCACACAACATAAGTGGTGTTAGAAACTAGGTCGTAATCCTGACTAAAAGGTTGTAATGACCAATTATGTATGTACAATGTACATATGTGTAGGCTTACTAGACAAGAGCCCGTGGTTCAACCCCAGGCTCAGATATTTCGAACAGCAGACTACTAGCAAAAACTCTGAAGATAAAATAAAAGTGCCATGAAATTCTCAGAAATCTTTCGTTCGTAATCAACCAAAAACTATAGGTCTTGCCAATCATGCAAAAATTAAAACACACAACATGAGTGGTGTAAGAAGATAGCTTGTAATCCTGACTAAAGGGTTGTAATAAGCACTTAAGTACGTAAGTAAGTAGGAATAGAATTTAGAAAAATTAACACAATTTTGTTTGCAAACGATTTCGCGTCGCTCACAACAACTTGGCCTTTCACTGGCCTCAACTTGGCGAATTCTGCGTCCTGCCTTGAACCTACACACGTAAAAAATTTAACTTCCATAGAATCTGAAAGTAGACGATCATAAACAACCCCGTGATTTCACTAAATGGGCTCTAAAGCAGTTAGCAAACGACTATTGTTTTCATTAAGAAATTATTTTCCGAGATGAGGCCCATTTCTGGAAAAATTGTTACAAGAATAAACAAAATTGTCGAATTTGCCACGATTCCAATTCAAAAGGGGTCCAAGAGCATCTAATTAATCACGAGAAAGTCTGTATTTGGTATGGATTTTGTGCTGGCGGCATCGTTGGTCCATATTTCATTCAGAACGACGTTGACGAGGCCATCGATATCATGGGTGAGTTCTATAGGATGATAATTATCAACTCCTTTTGGCCGGAATTGGATCATCTGGCAACAGCATAAGATTTTTACAAGACGACGATATATGCCATATAACTCAAGCAATTTTTGATACTTTTGCATGAGAGATTTGAGGGCTGGATCATCTCATGTGAAGGATATATATCTGAACTTAGCACCAGAGATCGTGTAATTTAACCCTGGACGGTTATTTTTCATTTTTGTATATTAAGGTTATTCTTCATTGAATCGACAAACAATTTAACCCTGAATGGTTACTCTTCATTGAATCGACGAACACTTTAACCCTCATTGGATACTGTTCGTCGAATGGACGAAGCTCATTTACTGTTTATCATATATTTCTTTTATATTTGGTCAAATTTCGCTCTTTTTTTTAAACAACTTTAGTTGATAACGAGAGTTTAGGTTAGTACAGTACCTGGAGGTTGAATTGGCCCATTTTATAACGTCATAGTTTCTCATACCACTTATGTTGTGTGTGTTAATTTTATACATGAGTGGTTGCACCTACATTTTAAAGTCGACTCCGAACTACAGATTTTTGAGAAAATTTTCACGGCAATTTTATTTGCTCTTAGAGTTTTTGCCAGAAATCTGCTGAGAGGAAGTCGACGAAGAAATACTTTTTGTATTTTGTCTTTGCTGCCTGGCCTGGGGCTCTGGCTTTGCATCTAATAAGCCAGCACACTACCTACTAGACTGTGTAGGGTTAACTCATTTTCACTTTTTCTTGTGGGGTTTTCTTAAGTCGCAACTGTTTGGGAATAAGCTCCAAGTCACATTGGTACTCAAAGCCTTAGTGTCCCACTGCAATCGATCCAATTCAGCCTTATTTATATGCCAGAATCATGGACATTTGGACATTTTAAATGTGTTCTCAATAGAGAAGCCGTGGCGGGTATTTGAACTATGTTTGAAGTCACCGTAGTTTAGTACGGTTTACCATGTAAAGTTTATCAAAACATCTGTCATTCGAAGTCGACTTTAAACTGTAGGTCCCGCCACTCATGTATGAATTAACGCACACAACATAAGAGGTGTGAGAAGCTAGGTCGTAATCCTGGCTAAAGAGTTGTAATGACCAATTATGTTATGTATGTGTGTACATTCTACACAGAATGGTCTTTCAAATGAAGAAAAAATTCAATTTATATATCACACGCTTTACAAAAGACTCTACAAAATGTAGTTAGTGTTGCTGTTCTGTTTAAGAACCCAAGCAATTGTTACCACTCGTTACAACTTTAGTGGAATTAAATCATTCTCTGAATGTCTAATTATAATGTTTATCCACGTGCTTGGAAAGTTGTGAAGATAATCCAAATCCTTGGTAAATATTTGTCAAAAGAAATCAGAAATTCAAACTTTGTCTTGTCACCAGCATTGTTTATCTTCAATTTTCTTGTTTTTCTTATCGCTTTCAACAATTTTACATAATTCTAGTGGTTAAGTCTTAATGGAATGACAGAAATCCGGGGGCGTTTTAGAAAAGCCCATTTTAAATATTTTTTTCTTAAGAGTGTTTATTTTTAATCTTTATTTGGTTTTATTTTCTTCTTGTTTATTTTAATTGTATATTTTGTTTCCATTTGATTTCACTGTCACTTCTGTTGTTTTACCAGGTGTAGAATATGTTTTTTAACACCTGATAACAAAAAAAGTGTGACATTTTACGCTTTTGAACTGGTTTAGTTCTCGTTGTGTGACAAATTTCTCAAAAAAAAAAATGAAATAAAGAATTCAAATCGTAAAGCGTGGGGAGTCTAAATGAATTATGTGAATAATTCTTTGAATTTTAGTAAAAAGTTATGGCTGCAAACTTCTGGAAATCAATTTCTATAATATATTTATAGGAACTCACAAGAATATGGAAAAAATTAATCATTCAACAGACCAGTCCCCATGTTTCAATCTCCAACTCAGACATCTCGCACGAAATGAAAAACTATTTCTTTCAGCGACTTCCTCTCAACAGACTTCATGCAATTACTATGAGTATTAAATAAAATTGCCATGAAAGGTTTCTTAAAAATCTGTCGTTCGAAATCGACATGCAACTATTGGTGCGATGCCCAGCTTGACCGAAGTAAGCAGCATCCCCAAGTCGATTGAAGAGGATTCCGGAAGTAGTGTACAAGCCCTCTCGAGCTCGTCAGCTCTGCAGTTTTCCGGAATATTACTGTGCCCGGTGACCCAGATAATTGTGACACCGAAGGGCCCAGAAAGTAGGTCGAGACAGCGGCGACATTTCCTGACGACCCTGGAGTTATTCACAACGTTCGACAGAGATCTTATGGCAGCTTGACTATCAGAAAAGACCGTGATGCTGGTGAAACGAACACCGTTGACGAGGATCCATTGAGCAGCCCGGTAGATGGCCTCAATGCCTGAAACACGCTACAATAATCCGACAGCCGGAGGGAAATGTTCAGGTCCAGTTTCCCAGAGTAGACTACGGTGCCTAGCCCGCTATCGGTGTATACATCTAGGAGTTCCGGTCAGACTAATTTTGTATTAAAAAAATTTTCGTATGTGAAAGAGCCTTACTTATGGGGCTGGAGAGGTAATTTGAATACGAAATTCATTGGCGTTAACTGTTGGTATAAAGGAGATGCATTGAAAACAAACCTCAGAGAACAGTTTGGTATTCAACGAGCCCAAACGCATGTTTAAAATCACTAAGCCATGCACATGACATCGGAGAACTCTCATACAGTTTATATGGTATTCAAGTAAAATTGAATAATCTCGCAGGAGAAACAAGAAAAGTTTGTACTGCCATATAGGGCTCAAAGGCAGAGAAAATAAGATTACTTTCAGTCAGGATTATTATCCAGCTTTTCACACAACTTATGTAGCTTAAAGTAGACTACAAAAAACAGATTTTTTGAGAAACATTTCATGGCAATTTGCCAGAAATTTCGTTTTGTTGGAGACGTCTGACCTGAAGAAAGGACTAATTAATAAGCCAACACACTACCTACTAGTCTATGGCAACTTCATTAACACTCGGTGGGCGAAATAAAACACTGTGTGTTCTGCTCGGGCAATCGATCGGTACGATTTTCATCTTCAGCAATCCACTGCTGGAAGATTTTTCGAACTTTGGACGATACTAATTTACTTGAGATCTTAGTGTTCATTGCATCCCAAAAAACTCACTGTTTGATGTGGATTTTTGGGTTGGCGGAGTCATCGGTCCAAACCTCTTTAAGAACGAGGTCACGATCAACAGCGATTACTATAAGCCGATGATTAGGAACCAACTTTTAGCCTGAAATAGATGATCTGGACACCGACGACAAGTGCTTTCAATAGCGCGGTGCTACATGCCTCACCCCTTTTATCATTTTTTATATTCTGCAGGAACATCATCTCACATGGTTGTGATATTAACTCGCCACCGAAATCGTGCGTTTTGATACCTTTAGATATTTTCTTGAGGGGATTTCTTACCTTACAGATGTGTAAGAATAAGCTACAAACCACAGGGGCCCCTCAAAACTTACAAAATCCATTGTTCAAACGAGTGAACACCTAAGGGTGAGCCCGTCAAGTGAAAACCCTCAAGATCTTAACCCATTAACCCCAGGTCATTTCTTAATTGGCTCACCCTTATTATCACCCGCTGAACCCGATTTTAGTAACGAGAATATTACCCTAGCAAACAGATGGCAAAGGTTGAAAATTCAACACCATCAGTTTTGCAAAAGATGGAAGGATGAATATTTGAAGGAACTCCATAAACAATATAAATGGAGAAACCCTAAACGTCCTGTGGAAGTGGATGACATTGTCGTCATTAAACAGGACAATCTACCCTCAAATGAGTGGTTACTCGAACGAGTAACCAAAACTAACCCAGGTTCCGATGGACTACCTAGAGTAGTTGAACTTCGGACATCAACCGGAACCTTGACTCGACCCATAACAAAGGTCGTAGCCCTACCCACACAATAATTAACTCCCTTCAAATGATCTTTCATATTTCGCCTCGTTACACACCCATTACTCACCCCAACACCATTCTAACAACCGAATTCTTACCCAAAACACTCACAATTATTAATACCCACCCAAAGGCTAATTTCAGGTTCCACCCGATAAGAAATTATGATCTCCAGGTCAGACTTGAAAGCCTATACCCATGAGAATACCTTGAAATCCCGAGTATACCACTACCCATTTTTAGAGCATTTAAAAATAATTGCTTTATATTCACAGGTTGCCGGCCCGGGACAACAAATAATAACAAACAATAACATGACTAAAATATCAACATTCACAATACACATCATCATACACACTTTCATCAACATCTCCTGCATGATTGTTTTGATCCTTGTTGATGATTATCGATCTCAGAACACAAAAGATGAACCCAAAAACCCTATGCGAGTGAGCCACATAAAATAAACATAAACTTGTAAACTTTAATTGTGAACATTAACATTGAACAAGAATTGTGAATTATATATATAATTGTTAAGAAATTAAATATTGTTAAAAATACAAATAAAATACATTTTATAACGTTTTGGAAACATATACACATAAAACATTAAGAAACACTTATCATTTACATATGTACAAATTGTATAGGAAAGGTTTGTGCACTTTCTTCGATTTTTATACCCTACCCCCTCTTACCATCATACTAACCCTACTCTATAACCCGTATGTTCATCCATGCTTTCTCGTTAATTGTTTTTCTTTTTAACCAACACTCAATGAGCCAATTCACATTAGCACATTTTTTAGTCGCACAATTTTTGTTCTTTTCAATTTACACGGGATGAATATTCGTTTGGCAACAAATGTATACGTATACAGAGCTTTGTATGTATTAGTGTTTTCGCATTCATTTGATGTTTGGCTCTTTAAGTGTACACAACAAATAAACGAATAATTTTAAAATTATTCTATGCGGAATTTCACAAATTCGACTAATAATTGTTTTCAATTCATTTATTTTTGTTTTACTAATTATTTACAAAAATCTTTTTGTTCATTCACAAATATTTTATTGGAATTTCTAAATGACAGCACAATGTATAGCAAAGAGTTATGTATAAACATACATATGTACGCCACTCTAACATTATAATATATTAATTGTAATGCACTAACTTACTTTATTCTTATTTTAACATTTTCCTTTAATTTTCATTTTTATCAAATATTTTCTTAAATATCATTCATTATGTAATACTCTTTATTTTTAATATCAACTATTTTAATAATTACTAATTATCTCTTTTTAATCTTAACTTATAAATTATCAAATATTCTCTTAATCCTGTTAATCCCGTTAAATCATCAGATTTTTGTCAAATATAAATAAGTTTTCGTTTTTAAAGATTGGTTAATTAAGAAAATATAAATTGAAGTGACAACATGAAATAAATATTGATTTTAAAAAGATCATTCTTTTACTAAACGCAATAAGAAAGAGAAATCTGTAAATGGAAAAACAACAAAGACGTGTAATGATTTCAAAATAAAAACAAAAAAAATCCAAAAGGGAAATGATTTATGCGACCATCCCCCTTTCTTTGTGATCATGTTCATTGTTTCAAATGCAACTAACGACTAAATCAACTCCGTTGGAAAAAAAAATTACCAACCCTGATTTTTAAAAATGTGTATGGATTAGTTTTGTGCTAGTGATGCGGGGTTGTAGCTGGTGGAAACTTTACGCCACCGAAAAACCATTCTCTTCACCCCTCTTGCCGACAAACTATCATTTGCTGCCAGCACAATTGTGCTCGTGTGAATATAGCCAATGATGGGTGGAGGGATGTTCCCTATTATTGTAGTGAATTGAGTGGGAATACAGAAAAGATAGTTTATAGGAAAAAGGAAAGCGAGGAAAGTGTTTGACAATTTTTTCTAATGACCAGTATATAATACCTTCGTCACTTTTTTTCGAGAATTGTTTTGTGAAGTAATAACTCTCACTTTCTTTTTCTAGTGTGAGTAATCATATGAAAAATATCTCGATACTGGTGTTTTGCTTTTATATGGTTTAACATTAAAATTATAAACAAAAGCTACAAAAACAAAACAATGAACTTGTTTACAAATTATCGCACTGCTTAATATAACAACAAATACTAGCATAAAAAAATGGTTACCAAGTAAACAAAAATATACCAACAACACTACAATAATAAATGTAAACAACGATGTTTACATTTATAGAAATTTCGAGAAGGCGAAGTCATGAACGTTCGTCTTCAAAAACATTCATCAGACTGTTTACTTTGCCATATAAAAGGCAAGGCAAAGCAGGCGACTGTGTTAGTGAAGTTCAGTCTATGGCTGTGGTTCAGTCAGTGTTGTGTGAAGACGCGATGTGTTTGAAGATATTAATCTTGGTTTGAAGATCTCCGTTACAAAGATTAGTCGAACAATTGTTTAGTACAACAAAGCAATTGTTGTCATTTACATTAAGCTGTGAACAGTGGCACACAGAATTGTGCGAATAATAATGAGTTTTAATTAAAACTAAACACAAATTTATTTTTATTTTATTTGAAATCTACGAGCTCATATTTTAAACGTTTTTAAAACGTAAAAACGTAACAAGAAAAACAATTGACCACCACAAACACCCAGAGCCTCTGGTGGAAATCGAACTCACGGCCTTGGCACTTGAAGTATAGCACACTACCAGCAAGGCCATCGGAATAACCCCAAAGAAAAATTCAGTCTGATTTATTCTCCCGAGAGGTTGGAAAATACGATATTTCGAAAGTGCTCCAGCCAGAAATGCCATGAGGGACATTTGAACGATCTTGTGGTCCAGACATAATGGTATCAATAGATCTGTCCAACGAATAAAAAAATTAATTCTTGTTAAGCTTTACAGGTTTTATATGAGTTTCTATTTGGGATTTCATATGAATTTAAAGTTACTCTCGACAAGAAAAAAATCCAGTATCTGTCTTAAATATGCTGGCGTCTAGCTCCTTGAATAGTCATATCAGTGTGCACGTCAAGATATTTTTGTTTTTTTTGTTTTGTTTTTTGAAGTCACACAAGTCTTAAGGTATAGAGGACCTTCCTTGTAACGGGTGATTTTTTAGCTATTATCTTTTTGGCAACACTGGTTTAAACAGCTCACGCACGTTTCGTGTTTTGTTTCACTGTCAAGCATCTTCAGTTTGGTCTACAATTTAACCATGAATCGTCTTACAAACGAACAACGCTTGCAAATCATTGAATTTTCCATTTTATGGTCAGTTTAATCGACCCACTGAAGCGGCTATTCGGGCTATTGTGACCAAATTTCGCACCAAATTTACATTGTTGGACACTAAACCACCAGCACGCTTACGTAGAGTCCGAACTGAAGAAAATATCGCAGCTATATCGGCCAGTGTTAATGATGGCCATCAATTATCGATTCGTCGCCGTTCCCAGCTATTGGGCGGAAGGATTTAGGTGTGAAGCCTTTTAAAATACAGCTGGAGCAAGAATTGAAGCCGAACGACCTACCGCAACGCAGAATTTTTGGTGAATGGGCTCTTGGAAAGTTTGCGAAGATCCACTTCTTTATCGAAAAATTGTGTTCAGCGACGAAGCTCATTTTTGGCTCAATGGATACGTAAATAAGCAGAATTGTCGATTTAGAGTGAAGATCAGCCGGAAGCATTAAAAAAGCTACCAATGCATCCAGAAAAAGTCACAGTTTGGTGCGGTTTATGGGCTGGTGGCATCATTGGACCGTACTTCTTCAAAGATGCTGCGAATCGTAACGTAACTGTGAATGGTGAGCGCTACCGTGGGATGATATCCAACTTTTTTGGATTGACTTATGATAGGCGAGTTCGGTGAACATTTTATTTCACGTTCGGGACCGGTCAATTGGCCGCCTACATCGTGATATTTAACGCCTTTAGACTATTTTTTGTGGGGCTATGTTAAAAATCATGTCTATACAGACAAGCCCGCTTCAATTGGCGCATTGGAAGACAACATTGAAGCATTTATTCGTGAGATACCGGCCGAAATGCATTTGCATTTGCATGAAATAATCTTCAAACATTAAATTATATGGATCATACTACCGTTTCAAATAAAGATTTTATGCATTTTTCTGAATTTTATGTGTTTTTTTTTTGAAAAATTTTCCTATAGCTTTTAAAAATCACACATTATAAAAAATAAACTCATAAATTATGTTGCAAGTTAAGCATTGAGTCTCTTGTACGCTGGTATGAATGAATTGCACTAAAAAGTTACGCAGAACTTAAAAAAATATTGAAAATTAAAAAAAAAAATACAACAAATTTTAATATGTTTATCATGAATAAGGAATACAATACTCCTCTCCATGTTATGGCTGACATTATAAAGTCAACATTGCCGTCAGTCGAAGGACACTTCATTTCGTTATTCGATTTGTTTGTCGCTATGGCTGGCATGGATGACGTTATCCCTGTCATCAGTGAAGTAGTTTTCTTAAGGTGCCTGCCTTTTCTTATCGCACTTCAATGCATTCTGTTTATTTCTTTATAAGTTTTTGTTTCGCGAAACAATGTCGTTAAATAAAGTTATCACTGACGGTGTTGCACTTTTTTCGTGGTGGCAGTTTTTAAAGAAAAGAAGATTTCTTTAGTTGCACTCTGATCCTTATCTCTTAAGAGAAAATGAAGTTTGATTATGTACCCCATATATTAAAATGCACGAATAGGGAGTTGAGTTGTTGCTTTTAGTCGTACCTGAATTCTTTACTTAGTGGCAAGTAATTCATATTCAAACTTGCTTTACTTTACTGCCCTTATGCAAGCCTGTCTCCATTTTTCTTTTTCTTGACATACAACGGCGTATGTAGACTTTTTTCTTTGACTATATTAACGCTCCTGCATTATCGGTGGTGATATTTTTTTATTCACTTGGTAACGGCATTATTTTACACGAGTAGAAAATGTAAGTTATTTGGTTTTTCTTTTGTTAACCTAACATTAACGGTAAACATGGATTCTGTTAAGCACTTGGGCAAAGAGTGTACACGAATACTCTTTTACAGTATGTGCAAATATTAAGCTTTGATCAATTTTATGATCGCCGTAATCGTCCGAGAGAAATGTGATGGATAAATACGCAAAGTAGTGCATAAATTCGAGTCCACTGGTTCAGCAAACGATCGACCAGCACCTGTACATCGATGAAATGCAAGATCTGACATAAACATCGCCGCTGTCCCTGAGCATGTGCAAGAGAAACTGTGGCAGTCGATATCTCATGAACACAGCCATAAGCAGACCGTAATTTGAAGAATTTAATGTAGTGACTTGGGTCTGCCAAGCCGTACATAATTCAACTGAAACATGAAGTGATGGTAAGCTACCGCTCTCCCTGAGCATGTGCAGGAGTATCTGAGGCAGGCGATATCTCAAGAACACGATCCTTTAAAGATCACAATTTGACGAATTTAACGTCGAGACTTAAGTCTGCCAAGCCGTACATAATTCAACTGAAGGATGAACTGATGGTAAGCTACCGCTGTAACTGAGCATGGGCAAGAGCATTGATGCAGTCGATATCTCAACAACACGATCCTTTGCATATCACAATTTGAAGAATTTTACGTCGTGACTTGGATCTGCCAAGGTGTACATAATTCAACTGAAGCATGTACCATGATGGTAAGCGACCATAGACAACAACTTGTGTGCCCTGAAGGGGCTGTGAAGCGTTTTCTTCAGTGATGAGACCAATTTCTGCATGAATAGTACGTGAAGAATCAAAATTGTGGAATTTGTGACGATACAAATCGGCAACAGATGGAAGAGCGTGCAATGTGTCCTGACAAATCTCTGCTTGCATTTTAGGCTGGCGATCCATATCTGACTGAGGACTATGTTTGCCAATCATTCGGGATTTGATGGAAGAGCATCCAATGTATTGTAAAAAATCACTGTTTGGTGTTCATTTTAGGCTGGCGGTACACATTTGTGTGAGGACTTTATTGGGCAAACAACCACTGCCAACAGAGAGCACTAAAGACGACAGTCATTTCATGTGTTAGTGATGTATTCGGGCCACTGGGAACGTGTTTTTGAATAAGCCATAAATCACAGCGGTCCTCGGAGCTATCATAACCTATGCCATCGGAGAAATGTGCTACGCTCAGTGAAGTACCAAAGTAAAACCAAATGCGTAAGCCTATAAGTACTGTGAACATTAAGTCCTTAGAATATTTAAAGCTTAAACTCTTTGCAAAATAATTGACTCTTAAACATTTTGTCTGCCCTGACCTATATAACACACAACAATTTCCTGCTGGTTGAGCAAACCGTATACAAAGTTGATACTCTTAATGCCGTCCTCGAAACCAGACGCAATAGCGCCTAATGGTATTACGCTTACGCAGGAAGTATTTTGTTGACAGTTAATGTCATCAACACTGTTTTTCTCTTTTTTTTTAAGTGCAGCTACAATGCATTCTCTGTTGCATTCTATAAAAAAAGAAAAAGTTGTTGATTGTCGCTGGCAGCCAATTGAACACTTCTAGGTGAAGATGTGTTAAGAAATTAAGCTGTGTATGGTACTTATAATAAGAGAGAGAGAGAGAGAATAAAAACAAAATGGTAAACCATTAATATGAGCTGACCGAACAAAGGATGATAAAGTTCAACAACAGCAACAACAACAGCAGCAGCTACAATGATAAAATTAATCAATAATAAAAAAAATAACGTCATCAATATCATCAACTTTGGTTTTCTGCTTCAAAATACCGAAGAAAAAGACAACAACAGCTTGTCAACGATAATGCAAAATAATGGTGATTAATAAAGAAAGGGAACGAGTACATAAAAATGATGAACAGTTAGTTGTGCTTGACTATTGAATACCCTACAATACCCTACATTAGTATACAAGTTAGTATACAACACTTATAATTAATTTTCATCGAACTCCGCAGGACAATGAAGGTTAGGGTGTCTTGGAAGCTTAATGGCTAGTGTCCAAGCATAGGGCAAGAGTCGTAATTTCAATTCTCACAAGAGATTCTGGTATCTAACACAACATCGAGCATAAGGTCTCAAGTACTTCCAATTAAATTGCAGTTAAAAAATGAAATAAAAACAGACGTTTAGACCCAACACGCCAACGTACAACAAGGTCTTTAATCGTAGAAGGGATTATGCTCAAATATTGTAGAAAAGCAGAGGCCAGTCTAGTCTACCAAAATGAATATTTGGCATAATAAAGGAACTAACTAGAGCTCAAAATAAAGCCTTAGACTGTCCTAATGTCTGTTTCGGCAAGTTAATGACTTTAACTGAATTATTGTGACGTTTCCATTCATGATAGCGACTTCAACTGCATGATTGTGACTTCAACTGCATGATAGTGACTTCAACTGCATGATTGTGACTTCATCAACTGCATGATTGTGACTTCAACTGCATGATAGTGACTTTAACTAGAGGATTGTGACTTCAACTGCATAATTGTGACCTGAACTGCATGATTGTGCCTTCAACTGCATGATTGAAACATTTATATGCATGATAGCGACTTCAACTGCATGATAGTGACTTCAACTACATGATTGTGACTTCAACTGCATGATTTTAACTTCAACTGCATGATAGTGACTTCAACTGCATGATTGCGACTTAAAATGCATGACTGTGATATTTATATGCATGATAGTGACTTTAGTTAGAAGTCGCCGTAGTCTAGTAGGTAGTGTGTTGGCTTATTAGACGTAAAGCCAGGGGACGAGCTCCAGGCCAGACATTAAAACAAGAATATAAAAATTATTTCTTCCGCGACTTCCTCTCAGCAGATTTCTGGCAAAAACTCTGAGAGTAAATAAAAATTGCCGTGAAATGTTTCTCAAAAATCTGTCGTTCGGATCGACTTTAAACTGTAGGTCCCGCCACTCATGTATAAAATTAACAAACACAACATGAGTGGTATGAGAAGCTAGGCCGTAATCCTGACTGAAGGGTTGTAATGGCCAATTATGTATGTATGTGATAGTGACTTCAACTACATGATGGTGACTTCAACTACATGATAGTGACTTCAACTGCATAATTGTGACTTCAACTGCATGATAGCAATTCGCAAGCTTCTTCCTTTTGCTACATAACGTTGAACATGTCTGCCCTTTAGGTAGAAAATCGTAATCTCTACGGTTTACACTTCATATGAAATCGTTTTTCATGAGGGTCAATGTCACACGCCAACAACATTTAGGGTTTAAGCAGACTTTCAGTGCGTCGCATTATTCTTTTCTGTTCACATTGTCTGCGTTATCTTGTTTGTACCCAAAGCTAACATTAAATAGTTTGCCTGGTCAACATAGTCAATTAAAATATAAAAAGTGTTTCTGCATGTTGTGCCATATCTGGTTAAGTCATATGCTCTTCAGTTACCTGGAATGTTCGTATTACCAGAGACAGCTGAATTTTGTTCTGCTCAAGCTAGAGATCATTTCATGGAAACATAGAGCCCTTACAGATGCCTAGCTATCCGAAAGTATGCTAATATATCTCATGATATTAAGGTAGTCACTGGGCGTCTTTTGACTGATTATAGAAGGACTTCAACTTTGAACTTTTTATGCGAGAACATTACTTAATTGGACATTATACCCTTTTAGTCAGCTTTACGACATACATAGCTTCTCAATCTGCTAATGCGCAATGTCTTAGTTTTATTTGTTAGTGACCGTATCTACAGTTTGCAACAGATTTGCTAAACTTTCATAGCAATTTTAATTGACTCCCAGAGTTTTTTCTAGAAGATTGCTAAGAAAAAGTCTCTAGAAAATTTGCCATATTTGTTCGAGATGTCTGAGACGGGAGTTGAACTGTGGACTCCCGTATAATACGCAGACGCAATACCTACAGAGACATCTAAGCATTACTACTTCCATATTAATCAACATCACTTTACTAACCTTCTTTTTAATCTTCTTGCCCATTGAAAGAAATGAACCCATCTTCCACCTTTATTAAGCGGCACTATACTGGCTTCAAGAGAAAGGACTCCTTCAACCGAAAACAAAAAATACTTTCAAAAGCACTGAAGTCTTTAGTTTATCTAGTCTATAGTATGTTGGTTTATTAAACGTGAGGCCGCGTTTCAAAGTCCAGGTCCGACATCCCCAAAAAAAAACGAAATATGAAAACATATTTCAGCGGCGACTTCCTCTCAGCAGATTTCTCTCAAAAACTATGAGACTAAATGAAAATAGACATTGAATGTTTCTCAAAAAAACAAAAAATAAAATGGCATCTTGAGTAAACTTTAAACTGTAAGTCCCACCACTCATGTATAAAATTAACGTACACAATATGGGTAGTGTGAGAAACTAGGTCGCAATCCTGGCTGAAGGGCCAATTATGTATTTATGATTGCTAAGAAGAATTTTCCGGAAAATGTTTTGTTTTTTAGACATATTTGAGCGCGGGGGTTGAACTGTGGACTCTCGTCTAATACATCAACACCCTACCTACGAGACTACGGCGACTTCTAAGCACTACTACTGTCATATTAATCAACATGACTACACTAACCTTATTCGTTACCTACATGTCCTTTCAAAGGCAAGAACGGCGATCTTTTTTTAGGAAATGATTCTCCCTCTGCAGAAAACAAAAACTACAGTATTTAGCATACATAAGTTGTCTGTTGCTTGCCAATCAAAGCTTGCAACATATCTTACCGATATTAGTATAGCGGCCACATCAATATCAATAAAAAATTAAAAAAAAAAATTAAAGTAAACATCATCAACAATGATGATGGCGTTGACAATGACAGCTACAACAAGGAAAATCGGTTAGTGAATGGTGTAGACCAGGGACCGTAACTGTTATAACTTTTATCGTAAAAGTCAGAAAATAAAAGTTAATATTTGACTTTTATTTTTTCGAGCGGAAATAAAAGTTATGTTCTAACTTTTATTTTTTCGAGCAGAAATAAAAGTTATTTTTGACTTTTATTTTTAAGAGCAGTAATAAAAGTTATTTTTGGACTTTTATGTTTAAGAGCAGAAATAAAAGTTATTTTTCGACATTTATTTTTTCGAGCAATAATAAAAGTTATGTTTTGACTTTTATTTTTGCGAGCAGAAATAAAAGTTATTTTTTAACTTTTATTTTTTCCAGCAGAAATAAAAGTTATGTTTTGACTTTTATTTTTTCGAGCAGAAATAAAAGTTATTTTTGTTTTAATTCATGATGAATTCATAATATTTATTAAAAAATTCTTTAAAAAAATTAAAGTAATTTATGTTAGAAAATTATTAGAATTAAGTTTTGGGTATATTAAACACTAATCTCTGTGTAATAGGGTTTGAAAAAACCGAAATAACTTTTATTTCTGCTCGAAAAAATAAAAGTCAGAACATAACTTTTATTTCCGCTCGAAAAAATAAAAGTCAAAAAATAATTTTTATTTTTACTCGAAAAAATAAAAGTCAAAATTAATTGATATTTTTGCTCAAAAAAATAAAAGTCAAAAAATAACTTTTATTTCCGCTCTTAAAAATAAAAGTCAAAAAATAACTTTTATTTCTGCTCGAAAAAATAAAAGTCAAAAATAACTGTTATTTTTGCTAGAAAAAATAAAAATCAAAAAATAACTAATATTTTTTTTCTAAAAAATAAAAATCATGTTTTTAAAAAGCATCGCATTTTATAAAAATTTGGTCCAAGACAATCAAAATGGTATACTTGGTTTTGTTCTCCGACATTTCCTTGCGGTTGCTTTTTTTAATCAAAAATTCAAAAATAACAGTTATTTTCGGTCCCTGGTGTAGACTTCCAATTCTACATTGTATACGTGTACGTTTAACCAACAACTAACCACGAGTAGATGTAATAAGCTTTGCAACACAAAAAAAAATAAAGAAAAACAAAATTAATAAAAAAAAGAAGGGAAAGCAGGCATACAAAATGCTTTATAAACGAAACTACCGAACCATATCCATTTCATTATAATTTACTGCACTTTGTAAATTGTTGTGGTCAATTAATGTCAGCATGTTACCATAAAAAAAGAAAAAAATTCACAAGCTCTACTACCAATAGTTTTAGTGTCCTTAGAGCGATTCCTTTAATGTTTGGTTGATGTTGTTTGCCGTACAACACGTTGTAATACAATAACAATATTGCCAATATATTGTAAATATTAATAAATAATGTTGCAACATTTTTAACATTTTTACTTGAATTTTATTTAAAACACATGAATTCTGCATGAAGGAAATTTACAACATACAACATGTAGAGGAATGCATAAAAATCTCGAGTGGAGAGTTGGTAATTGGGGGCATATTTTTATTTAAAATTATAAGCATAATGGAACATTTTTTAACATTTAAACTTCTTGGAACGGCAATATTTAAAGTGAAAAATTCTAATTTCATTTGACACAATTTTCCTCTTTTAAAGATTGCTTCCCTGGAGAGTCTACCAAAACCGTATGACTGGCAGACAATTCCAACAATATATTCGTCATGTCATTTTTTAAGAGGAATGCTGGAACCTGAATCTAAAATTTTTTCATGACTCTACAATTGAACTCAACAAACATTTAATCGATAAAGAAACTACACCAGAATATACAATTAAGGATACAAAAGCGTGTTACGGCATTTGTGTCTGGTAACCAGAAATCTGCTGTGAAGAAGTCGCCGAGGAACCGTTGAGGTTCTAGGGGTCTGAACCGTAGTCTGACTTCTAATAAGCCAACACACTACCTACTAGAATACGGCAACTCAAATATAATCTAATTAAGCCCTGTGGCCTATAAATGCATTTTTGCTCGAAATACTTAATTGGCAAGGCTACCGCACTAAGTTATCATACCAATATTAGGAATATGAATGACATGCATTGCTGCTTTGCCCACCTTCATAAAACTGAGATCTGATACTGAATACGAATAAAATTTATATTCCAAATATGTTTTTCTACGAGGGTAAGCCAATAATGGCTGTAAATTTAAATCATGAGGTAGTTTACTATCAATGGCTCTAAAACATGAACTACATGACGCTGTTAGTTCAGCTCATAGATAGGTTTACACCAAAAATGGTCGGAGGTACTCTCCATGAAGACGACGGGAAAGAAATTATTCTCAGTGTAAAGTGTAAGAGCGATTAGTGATCTGATGATGTGGTACTGTTATTGTCAAAGATGACGCCGATGGACATATTGGTGAATGAAATGAAACTTCTTGAGGTCCTATGGCATGCTGCGGCTATAAAAACGGAAAAGCGATAGATTTCTATGTACAAATGGCTTTCACGTTTGGAGGACAGTTTGAAGAGAACGAAGACATGTCACTTATCTCGAATACGATGATATGCCAGATGCCATACGGCATGTCATTCCACTCCACCTATTAAGAGGAGAGTTTTGTAGACAGTGGATATCATGGCATGATGTACTGCGAACTAATTTCCTACGTGACCCATGTTCTTGACTGACCGTTGTTACTTTAGAAAAAAACCACAAACAGATTTGGATATTTTGGATGGAGCTCCCATATATGCCTCAACTGTGTCGATGAGGATGAAGATGCCGAGCATATATCCCAAGATTTCGATGGCCCAAGGAAATGTGAATTCCAGATCAATCTTGTCTATAAGTGTGCTGTTGAATTCCAAAAGACTGTGAGATCAGTCAGCTCTTGGCTGAACTTTTACGGAAACTCCGGATGTTGGAAATATAGACGCAGCATTTGATATGAGAAAGACCTCCGCGAAGTAAAACGTAAAGACAGGCCATCCGAGGTAGAGTGGTGGAAGGATATAGGGGGAGGCTTAGTGTCTGTGAATATTCCCACCTCCAGTTCATAACAAAAAAAATGGCTGTTCGCAGGACCAGTATTCCATTTAGGATAGGCATGGCTGATAGGAATAATTTTAATTATATTTACGGGGGAACTTATTAAATCAATAGCAGCAAATGATTGTGGTGTTTCGAAAACTTAGTAGAAAAGCATGGTAACAATTGTTTATTGGATATTCATTAATCAGCTATCGTCATTTAAATACGCCAAACTATGGAATAAAATCCCTGTCTACATTTAATGCATCAAAATATGCTCAATTTTATAGACGGTTTTGATCTCAAACTGCCCTAAACTTCGTATGCTACAACAACTTGAGAATATTGTTACGTTTTTACCTTTTCAAAAACGTTTAAAATATGAGCTCGTTGATTGCAAACAAAATAAAAACAAACATGTTTAGTTTCAATTGAACTCTTTATTGTTCGCACTACTTTTATGTGCCACCGTTTACAACTTGACGTATACAACAATAATTGCTTGTTCGCTATTCTTCTTTGCTTACAACGCAGATCTTTTCAACGGCGATCTTAAAACCACGACTTTTCTCTTCACACACACAACTAACTGAATTCTTACTGCTCGTTGCCTGCTTTGTCTTGCCTTTTTATACGCCCACGTAATCAGTCTGATGAAGGTTCTTGAAATCGATCGTTCGGGGTTTCGACTTCTCGAGAACACTGTCGCGACTTCATTGTTGTTTGCGTATTTTGTTCACATTGCTTGTTGTTGCGTTCTCACTTACTTGTCCCCTTTTCTTTCATACTGATGTTGTTGGTTTATTTGTAACAAGATCTTTGTATTTGTTTGTGTAGCTTTTGCTCATTTTAATGTTAAATGATGTGCACTGTTTCCATTTTCGTAACAATGTTTTGTCCAATACCGTCAATTCTGTGTATACCTGAATATAGGGTAACATTCAAATCGTTATTACATTACCAACGACTGCTTTCAACAATGAATTTAAAACAACCAATTTCAGTTCACCCCTGATAAAATCAACACCCAATATTCCTTAAAACTAAAAAACTTTTTAAACCACAGAAGCCCAAAATAATTACCGTCGACAAGACAAGAAGATGATTAAATGCGAAAAAAGTATGTGAACTGTGAAGAAAAACAAAAAAAGAGAAGTAAAGTAAGAAAAATTAATGAAAAAATAAACAATAATTATAAACACTATAAAATTATATACATATACCTTCACATGCATGTGGATACGACGCGGAATAATTTATTATGAAGTACAGCAAAAAAAGTTCGCTTTAAAATAAATTCCGGTTTTAACGAACCCAACGTTAATATTATTCTTTTAGCGGGTTTTAGGTTGTTTATGACTGGCAATTATCATAATGACAGTCGTGTTAACATTTTGGACAGATCTTAACGTGTTTAAATAAAAGCAAAAATACGTTTTAATTCTGCAATAAAAAGCTGTCAATACTGGCATGTCCTATGTGTGGTTAAATTATAATCTCATGTGCAGAGACGAAGTACAAGTAAATGATGTTTAAGAAAAATTCTCTACACTCGTCGACAACTCAAAATTACTTTCTTTAACAAGGTCATGTGTACGAAGGCTATTCAGAAAATGAACAAAATAAAATACCATTTAGAAATGGGCTTTCGATTCAAAACGTTGTGATGCCACAGGTAACCTACTATTGCGTGAAATTTGTTGAAAATTGTTTCACAATTAAATTCTGTTGGCCTCTAATTGTCGAGACATTATCATTTGATACAAGTTGACCTCTGTGTCCAATTTTAATTGGTTTTTGTATTAATTTGTGAATTCCAGAGTGGGTGTAGTTAATCCCTAAAGCGTCTAAAGTTCCGATAAAAAACAGAATTTGCGAGATGTTTCTTTTTTTCGAAGAAAACTACACGTGTGAGCTATTATTTCCTTATGGAATTATACACTAAGCACGCCCTATGGAGTGGCCGTAGTCTAGTAAGTCAGACATCAAAACGAAACATAAAAAAATATTCCTTCCGGGACTTCCTCATAGCAGATTTCTGGCATAAACTCTGAGATTAAATGAAATTGCCATGAAAAGTTTCTAAACAAATCTGTCTACTTTACCCTGTAGGTCCAGCCACTCATGTATTAATTAATTTTAATTAACATGAGTGGCGTGAGAAGCTAGGCCGTAATCTTGACTGAAGGGTTGTAATGTCCAATTATGTATGTATGTACGCCCTATCAAGCACACAGAGTATCGATTGATTTGTGGCAAAGAGCAAGGCAAAGAGCATTCCGTACAGCTGAAAAAGTTTGAAAACCAAATTTTCAAACATTGCTTGATCAAAATTCCTATCAGATGCAAGATGAGCTTACACAATCATTGCCAGCCATTTGAAAGCGTTTGAAAGCAGCAGTATTCACTCGAAAGCATTGAAATTTAATGCAACACGAACTGCAGGTTTGAATCATAATTTTGCTGGTCTGGTTGCAGGCTGTTTAAAAAAAGGAAATCATTTATGCTGTAAATTATCACTAACAACGTAAAATGCATTGATTACGACAACAACAAGCGGAAGAAGATATGGAGGGTGAAAAATGAGCAAAATTTGGAGCCAATCAGAATGTTTATTGTGCCAAGTTCATGCTCTGTATTTGGTGGAATTAGAAGGGTGTGAGCTTTTAAAAGCAGTTCAGACAATCCCCTATGGCAACAATTATTTTGTTCAAAGGGAGAATATGTCGAAAGTTCCCCTAACACTAGGCAACCATTTTTTAACATGACAACACTCGATCTCATATTGCGGAGCGAGTCAAAAAGCATATGGAAAACAAGTTGCTCCATCTAACTACCATTTATTTCGATTAATCCAGACACTCTTACTTTCAAAGCAAGGTATCACAAATTGTCTTCATTTGCTATTTTCCTTAAAAACAAGCGGTTTGGTCAGAATCAAAGATCAGCAATGAGTATTCAAAAAGATGAGTAGAATCGAATCATACTCATAATTTCTGATACTTATGTATACGCATTCAAAGAAGTCGCCGTGGTCTAGTAGGAAATGTGTTGGCTCCTTGGACGTGAGGCCTCGGTTTAAACCCCGGTCAGGCATCTCCAACTAAACGAAATATGAAATAATATTTCTTCTGCGACTTGCTCTCAATAGTTTTTTGGCAAAAACACTGAGAGTAAAAAAATATCCATGAAAATTTTCCAAAAACTGTGGTTCGGAGTCGACTTTAAACTGTCGGTCCCGCTACTCATCTATAAAAATTAACACACACAACATAAGTGGTGTGAGAAACTAGGTCGTAATCCTGACTAAAGAGTTATAATGACCAATTATTATGTATGAGTTTGTCGTCATCATTGCATGAATACTCATTGCAACCTGTACTTATAAATTAACGTTGTAGTGAGTACGAATGAATCAGAGTAGTTAAATTTAAATTTATGAGTAGAGAAAAAACGATTCATTGCTGATCTCTGGTCGGAAAGAACAAAATGTCAAAATGGTGAAAAGCAGGCGTAGCCTCTGAGGGACAATACTCAGGGACAAAAGGTGGCAAACAGTTGTAACTTCTGTTGGACAATACTTCGTATTACATTTTTTTTCAAATAAAATTATCTTAATTATGGATTTATTTCCAATAAAGCTGACCGGTTTTCAAGGTATACAATCGATATTTGGAATTGTATCATAAATTTCTATCAGAATAAATGGATGTTAATTATTTATGAATGCTTCTTTTTTCCGTTATCGATAAATACCAGACATTGTATTAGTAAATTGAAATTTAAAAGTTCTATGTCACATAGAGATTTTCTTTCTTTATTAATTATCGATAACATTGTTATTTAGTGACAATCTATTAATTTTACTTAATTGCGTTCATTTTACAAATTTGATTTTTATATTCCCATCATACAGAAATTCTATGAAAAATCCAATAAAAATAAATAAGAGGAAACCCCACATAAAATATCGGTTTTAAACAGAAAACAGAAACAAATCAACCAACAACCCACTAATTGTGAAACTAAAAACTTGTATCCCTAAGAAGCGCTCTTTTCTCACCTTTACGTTTGAGTAATTTGGTTTAAAGGTGTTGTATCTCAAGTTTGTTTCTGTTGTTTTTTGTGCCTGATAATATCTTAATGGTTCTTTTGATGTCACATCAAAATATGTTTTCCATAATTTCTGACACATGATGACATGTTTGTTGCTTGTTTTCGGAGTTTTATTTTCCTTTTTCATTAAGTTGTCTTATGCAAATGAGTTTAATAACGGCAAAGTGTGTGGTCTAAACGATCAAAATATTATAAAAAACAAGTCAAAACAGAAGACGCTTTAAAAAAAGAAAACGGTTAACCAAAACTAATTTCACAATCTTTAAATAATTATGGGTATGGAGACTATAAAATTCCAGTTGAATGGCATGTATTAAGCTGCCATACACTATTAATATAAACATATTTTTTCTTAGAAACATTTGTTGTTAAACTCTCAGCACTGTTGGGGCTATTTTGGGACGTTGAAATCATTCATTACTAGTACGCCATTGGTGCCAAACACAGGCTACTTAAAAAAAATCAAAGTTCTCAAACATGCGGAATATCAAGTATGGCATGACTTTGTTGCACGTAACGGCGTATTTTTAAAATGGCATGTCGTTGGTCAAGAGAGTTTGGTAATCATTGGATCTATAATGCTCGTTATCGTTCTCAAATCCACACTGGTCCTTTCAGTGTAATAAATCCTACTTTTGAATTTCCAGTCACAGCAGGCTACCCAGCTAAGGCTGTTCATCAGGCATAAACGTTGATGACGGCGCCAAAAACTCTATGATTTTTTCTTTTTGCTGTTGCATTTGGGTGCTGTCATCAAGCATGTGCTCCTCATTTTTATTTTTATCTTATTCTGAAGATATTTTTATCATCATTTCTGTGTGTATGCCAAGGTAAACTTATCTGACAGACGTACATATTGTTGATCGAGTGTTGCTTTACTGTATGAGTACACACGCAAGTTGCTAGTAAGTCGAAAAGGTACGAAGATCTTAATGATATTTTAATTTCATTTACTTTTCATTATGATTTCCTTATTAATTTCATTCCTCACCATCAGTACCATAATGCCTGGTATTCTGTTGTAATGCTTTGTTTCTGTCCATTTACAGACTTTTTATTATATTTTTTTGCAACTTTTTGTTCTCCTCTGTTAATCTTCTTTTCTGGTTGCAATGTTTCATTTACAAAGTATGCAAAACATAATAAAAATTTGTAAACAGTTTTTAAATACAGTTAATTACAATAATTTTTGAAAACGAAAATGGAAAAATCTAGATACTGGTGTTATGCTTTTACATCGTTTAAAATTAAAATTATAAACAAAAGCTACAAAAACAAAAACAATGAAATTGTTTACAAATTATGGTACTGCGTAATATAACAACAAACACCAGCATAAAAATGATAAACAAGTAAACAAAAATATACCAACAAACACCAGCATAAAAAATGGTACCAAGTAAACAAAAATACAACAACAAACACTACATACATACATACATACATACATAATTGTTCATTACAACCCTTCAGTCAGGATTAAGACCTAGTTTCTCACACCACTTATGTTGTGTGTGTTAATTGCGGCGGGACCTACAGTTTAAAGTCGACCCCGAACGACAGATTTTTGAGAAACTTTTCATGGCAATTTTATTTACTCTAAGAGTTCTGCCAAAAATCTGCTGAGAAATACTTTTTGTATTTTGTTTTGATGTCTGGCCTGGGGCTCGAACTCTGGCTTTACGTCAAATAAGCCAACACACTACCTACTAGACCACGGCGACTTCAAACACTGCAAGAATAAATGTAAACCAAATACACAAACAACGATGTTTACATTTATAGAGAACTCGAGAAGCCGCAACAACGAATATTCGTCTCCAAGAACATTCATCAGACTGCTTTCGTTGCCATATAAAGGGCAAGCCATAGCAGGCAACTAGTTAGTAAAAGTTCAGTCAGTCTTGTGTGAAGACGCGGTGCGTTTGAAGAGAGTAATTGTGGTTTGAAGATCTCCGTTACAAAGATCAGTTGAAGAATTGTCTAGTAATTGTTATTGTTTATGGAAAGCGTGTATACAGAGGAATAACAAAGAAATGCAATTGATGTTGTTTACACCAATTTGTGAACAGTGGCACACAGAATTGTGCGAATAAATAGAAATTTTAATTAAAACTAAAGACAAACTTATTTTTATTTTATTTGCATTCTACGAGCTCATATTTTAAATGTTTTTAAAAGTTAAACAAGTAACAATATTTTTATTAATACATTTTAAAAAAATCTGTTATTTGATTTCCTAGTTTAATATTTTCTGTGTACAACTTTATTCAGCGTCAAAGTCTATATTCAACTGCAATATCATCAATCATAAACGATATATTTTTAGTACAATCGCTCGATGTTAGACTATAAGATAACCGGAAAATATATGTTTAAATATTCTATACATCACCACCACCGACGAGTTTTAACGCGAATATCACAAAGAAAACAGTTACTTCGACTCTGGGAAAGTTTAGCGATTCATATTGTGTTTCCAATAGGGCTTCGGAACTTTAAGTCTTTATTCAGTCTGTTTTGAATGGATACGGCATTCAACAAATTGAATATTCTATTCCAACGAGGTCGTTTTGAACTTTGAAAGTTAATAACGGTCATCTTTTTAAATCTATATTTGTAAAATAGTTGTCATTTATTTAGTCTGTTCTATCAAATCAGCATGGATGGATAAAGCATTCAACAACACTTGCCAACAAATTAAAATAAAATTGTTTCATTAAAAAGGATGCTTAATACGAGCAACTTACCGCTCGTTTCACCTATTTTACAATCGCCATAATCGTCCTACTGAGTGTACTATTGGTAATGCACTGGATAAATTCGGTTTCACTGATTCAATAAGTGATGGACTTAAGCTTGCAAGCGTACAAAATTAAACTGACACCATAAATAAGGGTAAACAATGAAAGAAAACGACGTGTATTCGATGAGAGGGCTCTGAAGTAGTGAACAATTGATCCTAATTTTTATCAAAATATCATCTTTAGCGATGATGCCTATTTCTGAATGAATGGCTACGTGAACGCACAAAACTATCGAATTATTGGCATTGCCAATTCAAATACGATTTAAGAGCATCCAATGCAATCCGAAAAAGTTACTGTTTAGTGTGAATTTTGGGCTGGCGACGTCATTGGTTCATATTTCCTTCACAACCACGTTGGCCAGGTTATCACTGTCAACGTCGAACATTATAGGTCGATTATTACCAAATTCTAGTGGCCTGAACTCGATGATCTGGACATAAACGATATGCGATTTGTGCTATGTGCCACTTATCTCATGCCACATTGAATATTCTGCATGAAAGATTAGAGGACATTAGGATCCCACGTGAAGGTCAAGTAGACTGGCAACCGAGTTCAAGCAGTTTAACTACGTTCGTACATACAGTTACGAAAATGAAAAAAATCTAGATACTGGTGTTTTGCTTTTACATCTTTTAACATTAAAATTATAAACAAAACTACAAAAACAAAACAATTAACTTGTTTACACTAGCATAAAAAATGGTGAATAAGTAAACAAAAATACAACAACAAACACTACAAGAATAAATATAAAAAATACTCAAACAACAACAATGAAACAACGATGCTTACATTTATAGAGATCTCGAGAAGGCGAAGCCGCAAACTTTCTCCTTCAAGAACATTAATCAGACTGCTTACTTTGCCATATAAAAGGCAAGGCAAAGCAGTTAGTAAAAGTTCAGTCAGTTTTGTATAAAGAAGCGGTGTGTTTGAAGAGAGTAATCATGGTTTGAAAAACTCAGTTACAAAGATGAGTCCAACAATTGTCTCGTAATTGTTATTGTTTACATAAAGGGTGTAAACAGAGGAATAACAAACAAACGAGTTGTTGTTGTTTACATAAAGTTGTGAACAGTGGCGCACAGATTTGTGCTACTAATAAAGGATTTTAATTAAAACTAAACACAAATTTATTTTTATTTGCAATCTATGAGTTCATATTTTAAACGTTTTTAAAAGATAAAAACGTAACAATAGCAGCACAATACCAGAGTGAAACATTCAGGGTGACCTACAGTTTAAACTCTATTCCGAACGAAAGATTTTTGAGAAACTTTTTCATCACAATATTATTTTTTACTCTCAAAGGTTTTGGCAGAAGTCTGCTGAGTGGAAGTCAGCGACGAAATATTTTTTATTTCGTTTTATTGGTTTTTTGAACCGTGGCATCACGTCTAATAAGTCAACACATTACGTACTAGACTACGGCGATTTCTAACATTTATTTGATTGAATAGATTCGAAGTATTATGACCCAATAATACTGTAACTTTTTTACCCTTTTAAAAATGTTTAAAATATGAGTTCGTAGATTGCAAATAAAATAAAAATAAATATGTATGTGTTTAATCTTAATTAAAATTCTTTATTATTCGCACAATTTTGTGTGCCACTGTTCACAACTTGATGTAAACAACAACAATTGCTTTTCTTTTTTATTCCTCTTCTGTTATACACTTTGCATAAACGATTACAATTACTAGACAATTGTTCGTTACATCTTTACACACGGAGTTCTTCAAACCACAATTATTCTATTTACACGCAAAGCTTCATCATACAAGACTGACTGAATTCATTCTGATCCGTTGATTGCTTTGTCTTGCTTTTTAAGTCTCAAGGTAAATAGTCTAATAGATGCTCTTGAAGGAGAATGACTTTTCCTTCGCGATATCTTTATAAATGGAAACATGTTTTTGTCGTTACTGTTGTTTGTGTATTTCGTTTACATTTATGCTTGCAGTGTTTGTTTACTTGTTTATCACTTTTTTGTGCTGGTGTTTTGTTATTACACTTTTGTTTACTTGATTATCATGTAAACATGTTCATTGTTTTTGTTTTTGTAGCTTTTGTTTACAATTTTAATGTTAAGAGCAAAACATATTCATATTCATAACAATATAAAATATTGGCACGGATAAGCAATTTTCCATCGCAGTTCTGATAATTATGAATAAACTGTGAATACCCTTGCATAAGTACGGGTACATAGTGTACTTTTTTGGAATGAACCTAAATAAACATGTAAATTAAACAACATTGAAATCATATGTATGTATGTTCAAACATATATGTGGTATATACGTATCATTATCATTAAAATTCTAATTATGATTGATTTTTAATGGGTAATTTGATTGGTATTAATTTCCTTTTATTTATTTAAATAATAAAAAACAATTAAAGATAACAACAACATTTTTATTGGTATTAACAAGGTCTACATAAATGTCCAAATAATTTCAATAAATATGAATGTTGAGAACATTTCTGTCAAAAGACAATACTTTTATGAAGGCGATACAACATGGGGTAACAATGCGTGTTCGCCTTTATAACAGCTTGTCTATTCGCTTGTCAGTATTGATTGTGTCTGTGATGTTCGAAATGATTTATAGACTGAAGTAAATTCATATGAACATAATAAGTACCAAAGTTTGGTTGGTAAATGGCTCAAGGTAAACTCTGAATGTCTTCCATGAAGGCATTTGATTCCTGCTTGAAGTTAACGTATTCGTTTTTTTTTGTTCATGCGCGGTGTGTGGTTGTAATCTTGACTAAAGCGTTGCAATGCCCAACTAAGTAGTTGGAGTTGGCTGTTCCTCCTTCCTTTTTGATTTAAAATTATGGATTGGAATATTTGATTTCAGTTTTCAGGGAAACTCGCTCGTGTAACTGTAAGGAAAACTTAATTCACTTTGTGAAAGGATTTCCAGGGCAATGTTGTAATAATGACTTAAAGTGTTCGTTGTGAAATCTGTTTCATAAATCATACTGAATTTGACTAATGGATTATATTGGCTTTGAGGACTGCAGTGGTTTGCGATTTATTTGAATTCATCTTCGACTTAAAAAAACAAACATAATTGGTCATTACAACATTTTAGTGAGGTTTACAACCTAGCTTCTCACACTATTTATTTTGTGTATGTTAATTTTATACATGAGTGGCGGAACAACTCCGAACGACATATTTTTAAGAAATTTTATTTGATTCTCAGAGCTTTTGTCTGAAATATGCTGGAGGAAGTCGTTGAAGAAATTTTTTTTTTCGTATTTCATTTCGTTACTGATGTCTGACCTGGGGTCTGATACTTGGTCTCACGTCTAATAAGCCAAAACACTACCTACTAGACTAGGGTACAGAAAAGAAATCTCCACAAGAAAAAGTATAACGAAGTCAAATCGCTCGTGTAGAATATTCAATATAGCATAAACTGTGTGATACTTAGCCCCGGTCTGTTGAAACCACTAGTCGTTGGTGTCCATATTGTGCAGCCCTTGCGCTGACTAACTTCTTCCTTTTCCCTGATTTTGGTGGAACTTGGTTAGTACAGGGACTGCGTTCACTCGTGGCATCACAACGGGCCGCTATGCGTGCTGAAGTGAGCTCAGAGCTACCATTCCGACCTAACCTAACCTGGTGTCCATATCAAACAATTTAGGCCAAAAGAAGTGCTTGCCTTGAGAATCTTGCCTTTAAAGAAATAGGAACCGAAAACCGCCAGGCCAAATAATGATTGTTTCAGTATGCGTTCGATGCTATTGAACCGTATGTGAGTTGGATACTGGTGTTTTGCTTCTACGTCATTTAACATTAAAATTATAAACAAAAGCTACAAAAACAAAACAATGAACTTATTTACAAATTATCGCACTGCGCAATAAAGGGTGTTTTTTATAGAGGTATAGAACTTTAAGTTGCCATTACTTTTCAAGATGGCGACCGATTTAACAGCTGTCAAGTGATTTATTCTCAGTTTGGTTTGGCAATTCATCGTGAATAGACTCACGCCTCAACAACGCTTGCAAATAGTGCAATTTTATTTCGAAAATAATGGTTCTGTGCGGAAAACGTATTGCGCACTACGTCCATTTTATCGTCGACAAAATGGTCCATCAGAGCAGTTAATTCGATTAACCATGGAACGTTTTCGCACCACGTTTACTCTTATTGATAACTCGCATCCCCAGAGACGCTGTACGGTGCGTACAGAAGAAGCTATTGCTGCTGTACAGCGTAGCATTGACGAAGACCCGAATGAGTTCATCCGCCATCGAGCACAGGAATTGGATCTGTGTCCATCCACTTTATGGAAGATTTTGAGGAAGGATCTTGGTTTGCGAGCTTACAAAATCCAACTCGTGCAAGATTTGAAGCCAAACGATCATCAAGTAAGGCGTAGATTCGTCGAATGGGCCCAAAACGAAATTACCGTTGTTCCCGATTTTCATAAGCGAATTTTGTTTAGCTATGAAGCGCACTTCTGGTTGAATAGCTACGTCAACAAACAAAACTGCCGCATTTGGAGTGAAGGTAATCCTCAAGTTTATGTGGAAACACCGTTACATCCAGAAAAACTGACTGTTTGGTGCGCTTTATGGGCTGGTGGAATCATTGGTCCGTACTTTTTCAAAAACGGTGGTGGCCAGAACGTTACAGTCAATAGTGATCGATATAGAGCCATAATTACTAACTTTTTCATTCCTGAATTGAATAACCATGATGTCCAGGAGATGTGGTTTCAACAAGACGGTGCAACATGTCACACAGCTCGTGCCACAATAGATTTATTGAAAGACACGTTTGGTGACCGCCTAATTTCACGTTTTGGACCTGTGAATTGGCCTCCAAGATCTTGTGATTTAACACCGCTAGACTACTTTCTGTGGGGCTATGTAAAGTCATTGGTCTTTGCGGTAAAGCCACAAACGCTTGACCATTTGGAAGACAACATTCGCCGTATTTTTGCCGATATACGGCCACAAATGTTGGAAAAAGTCATCGAAAATTGGACGTCCAGATTGGACTACATCCGCGTCAGCCGTGGCGGCCATATGACAGAAATCATATTTAAAATGTAATGCCACAAGATTACCTTTCGGATAAATAAAATTCATGTCAATCGAATAATCCATCGTTGATTTATTGCAACTTAAAGTTCTATACCTCTATAAAAAACACCCTTCAGAACAATAAACTCCAGCATAAAAAAATAATAAGCAAGTACACAAAAATATAACAACAAACACCAGCAAAAAAAATAATAAACAAGTAAACAAAAATACAACAACAAACACTACAAGAATAAATGTAAACAAAGTACACAAACAACAATAATGAAACAACGATGTTTACATTTATAGAAATCTCGAGAAGGTGAAGCCACGAACATTCACCTTCAAGAACGTTCATCAGACTGTTTACTTTGCCATATAAAAGGTAATATAAAGCAGGCGCTGGAGTTAGTAAAAGTTCAGTCAGTCTTGTGTGAAGACGCCGAGTGTTTGAAGAGAATAATCCGTTACAAAGATTTGTAGAAAATTGTGTAGTAATTGTTGTTGTTTATACAAAGGGTGTAAGCAAAGGAATAACAAACAAAGTAATTGTTGCTGTGATACATGTTGTGAAAAATGGCACACAGAATTGTGCAAATAATAAAGAATTTTAATTAAAACTAAACACAAATTTATTTTTATTTTATTTGCAATCTATGAGCTCATATTTGAAACGCTTTTGAAAGGTAAAAACGTAACATTAGATTTTATGAAATAGGGATCTCAACAGCAGCAGTAAATCCAAATAAATATGTAGATTTTTTTAACTTAAAATTCGCAAACAATGGAGCCGTATATATGGAGTAAAAACCTCTACTAATTTCTTTTTATTAACTTTTAATATCACAGTCTATTGTCTATTGCAAATACTAACTTCATAAACTTTTAATATGTGTATTTGCATTGGCCATTGACCATCAGAAAGCATATGTATAATTAGAATTTAATTTAAATCGTATAATAATATTTATTTTTAATTGCATTTATTTATTCATACTTTTTTGCCCTCTCAATACTAGACAAATATAAAATAAACAAAAAAAACATAATAAATAATATGCCCCCGATACAATACAGAAAAATGTTAATAAAATATAATCAATTAAAATATTTTCTATGAAATAATTTATTATCATAAAATAAATCAGTTTTATGAAGGAGTTTGAGTAAATTTTAATTATATTTACGCTTTTTTCCGGCAGCAGTACTGCAGTTATAGTTGCATATACATACATACATACGTTTATAATATGAAATTAAGGAGACTAATTTAAAAATTTTAATTAACATTCCAAATTAACTAAACTAAATTACATACGGTTTTGTTTTCGGTATTTAAATTGAATAAAATAATCATAATAACAACAATATTAGCATCAATATTTAATGCACACACACAAACATACATACATCACACACACAGGCTACAATTATGTATCATAATTATGAAAAAAATTCAATGTTTGGCCTTCCAAAAGGTCCTTTCGATTACTTCCAGTTCATAACGGCCATAATAACGAATTCGCCGTAGTCTAGTGGATAGTGTGTTCGATTAATAGTCGTGGGACCACGGTTCAAACCACAGGTCAGACATCTCCAGTAGAACGAAATATAAAAAAATGTTTCTTCGGCTATTTCGACGCCTCCGTTCTATAACATTCTAAGTCGAATAAGTGTGTTTTGAGTTATGAGCTCTCAAAGTTTTCGCGCCGCATTAGACTATATGTGTATTCTAAGTAGATTTTTCCCTATAACTTCGGAACGGATCGGCGCATATTAACCAAATTTTAACAGTATTTAAGTTAGGGAACGTAGAATTTAAAAATGCAAGAATATTAAAAACGTTCTAAGTACACTTAGAACGTTATAGAATGGAGGGGTCGATTTCTTCTCAGCAGTTTCTCAAAAATCTGTCCGTCGGAGTGGATTTTAAACTGTAGGTCCCACCACTCATGTATAAAATTAACACACACAACATAAGTGGTGTGGAAGCCTAGGTTGTAAGCCTGGCTGAAAAGTTGTAATGACCAATTATGTACATATGTATGTATGTAATAACAGCCATTTTCTTGAAGTATCAACTGTCACATTAGCTCGCATTCATTCAGCCCACTTTTGTCAAATCACCAACACGTTCACATGCATAATGAAATTGTTTTATCAAAGAGGTAAGCGTCGTACTGCGAGGTCTATTCTCAATGTGGTGGATAATTTCGAGTCCACTTGGTCAGTAGAAGATCGACCAACACCCGTTCGCCGACGAAGTGCAAGATCTGCCCTAAGCATCGTCCGTCGTTGTCTGTGGGAGTGTACAGGAGAATCTGAGGCAAACGCTTTGATGTCACTCACAAAATCTCCGTTTTTCGCAGACCACAACTTGGCGAACTTTGCGTTTCGGCTTGGCTCTGCATCAATACAAAATTCATCTGACCTAGAAACTGAGGGTAGACAATGGCATGGTAACTGAAATTAATTTTCCTTGAAAAATCATCATTATCGATGGGCCCCACTTCTGCATAATGGATACGTAAAAGAAAAAAATCTCGAATTTGGAACGATACAAACCCACATAAGATGCAAGAGTGTCCAATGCATTCAGAAAAAGTCACGCTTCCCTGTGTTTTTTAAACTATTCGAGTCTGCAGTGCATAGTTCATTGAAAACAACATTAGTAAGGGCAATACCATCAACAGCAATTATTCTGGGTCAATGATTACCAACTTCTTTGGCCTGAATTGAATGAAAATATGAGCCCGTAGATTGCAAATAAAATAAAAATAAATTGATGTTTGGGTTTAATTACAATTCTTTATTACTCGCACAATTCTGTGTGCCACTGTTCGAAACTTGATGTAAACAAAAACAATTGCTTTGTTTGTTATTTCTCTGTTTACACAAATTGCATAAACAATAACAATTGCTAGACAATTGTTCGACAGATCTTTGTAACGGAGATCTTCAAACCACGATTACTCTTTTCAAACACATCGCTTCTTCACACAAGGCTGAATGAACTTCACTAACTCAGTTGTCCGCTTTGCCTTGCCTTTTATATGGCAAGGTAAATAGACTGATGAGTGTTCTTGAAGGCGGATGTTCGTGGCTTTGCCATCTCGAAATCTCTATAAATGTGAACATAGTTATTTCATTATTATTGTTTGTGTATTTTGTATTTATTCTTGTAGTGTTTGTTGTTGTATTTTTGTTTACTTGTTTACCATTTTTTATGCTGGTGTTTTACTTGTTTTCGTTTACCATTTTGTTTTATGCTGGTGTTTGTTGTTATATTACGCAGTGCGATAATTTGTAAACAAGTTCATTGTTTTTGTTTTTGCAGCTTTTGTTTATAATTTTAATGTTAAACGACGTAAAAGTAAAATACAAGTATCAGAATTTTTCCATTTTCGTAACAATATGGACACGAACGACATACGGTTTGCCACATTAGGTTTTCTGCACCAGCTATTTAAGGGCATGGGCATCTCACTAAGAGGTGATATGAGCGATTTGACCCTGTTGAACTTTCCCTGTAGGGTTTTCTTATGGGAATAAGCTGAAGATGATTTCTCGTAATGAAATTGGTGTTCTACTCTGAAATAAATGCCCTAAAAATTATAAATTTTCGGTGTTTTTGGCATACGTTTTTGTGTTCAATTCTACAGTTTACATAACCAAATTTATGTATACATGCACTATAAGCATATATTGTAACATTTATTATGTTTTGATTTTTTTTCAAATCACGTCATGGAATATAACGAAAATCCAAAAACAAAAAAAAAGCATATGATACCATTTATAATTTAGTAGAAAGTGATAAATGAGTTCGTTCCATAAAATTTATGATATTGCGGCAAATAGATTCAATTTATAAGTAATCAACACAATTATTTGGTGTACATGTATAAACAAAACATGAATAAATAACAACGCCAACTCCAAAGATACATGGATTGTGGAATTTACAAAATACTCTACAGTTTGTATGACAGCAGCAATCCAATAAAAATAAATTCTCATAGTTTATACACACCAAACAACAGATGATTCCTGTGTTTACGTAACTTAAAAAACCATTTGAAAATTTTCTCTTCCCAAATCGAAAACTTTCCAAGCCTGGTAGTTCATCCACGCTCATCTCATCGAAATATATTTTAATTGGTTGGATGGTCCATTGCATTGAATACACACAAAATGATTCATGAATTTTTGTTTGTAAATCTATAACGAAAAGGCACGCGTATTTGTGCATATTTATCGATAATTCTTGTTCTGAACTCAAATGTATTTTGTTCTGCATGCATTGCATGGCGTTTCCTTTCACAATCCCTACAATCAATGCAATTTCCATTACATTTAACACGAGTGTTATCAGCATGATTGCCTTACAAACAGTAAATAAACGGACATGCTGCAACATGCTCGATATGGTGAGGCAAAATACGCTGACATTAATGATAAATCAACACGTTTGTTACAATATTTCTAGCAACTCGCGCAAAAACAAACAGTAATGGCAATAAAGTACCTCATTGTAGTCGTCGTAGTCTAGTGAGGAGTGTATTGCCTTACTAGACAAACAGTTTTCTAGCAAAAAGGCTTCTCATATCTGTATTTAAGATTCGAATTCAAACTGTCAATCTCACCATTCATGGATAAAATTAATACATACATCATGTTTGGTGTGAGAAGCCAGGACTTAATCTTGACTAAAGGCTGGTTATGGCCAATAATGAACGTCTGTATGTAAATAAATTTTTCAGTAGAATGATTAGAAATTTACAGGTACAAGTGAAAACGACGTTCAATGAATGCCTACTTCTTTTGGTCTAATTCTGGATACCAATGACTCGTGGCCGACACTATGTCCCAGATAACTCACGCCACAAAGAATATTCTACTCGAGCACTTTGAAGACATATTAACCTCATGTAAAAATTATGTAACTGGCCATTAAGATCATAAGATTTGATTCCATTACACCTTTTCTTGTGGCGTTTTTTTAAGTCGCAGGTGTTTGTGAATAAACCACAAAATACAACCGGCCTCAAAGCCAGAATAGTCCATATAATCGGTCAAATTCAGCCAGATCTATTCACCAAGGATATGAAAAATTTAACTTATCGTATGCGCTTCACTCAGAGAAGATGTGGCGAACTTTTGAGAAAAGTTATATTGCAGACATAATGTCATCAATAAGTCTTTCAAACGAATAAAAAATGTGTATTATATCTCATATACACTTCGTTTTATTTAGATTAAAAGATAGGAAGAGCTTAAACACGTCACCGTAGTCTAATAGGCAGTGTGTTATCTCATTAGACGCGAGGCTGTGGTTCAAACCCAGGTCATACATAACGAACAATAGGAAATATAAAAAATATTTCTTCAGCGACTTCCTCTCAGCAGATTTCTGGCAAAAACTCTGAGAGTAAGTAAAAAATTAAAATGAAAAATTTTCCCAAAAATCGGTCATTCGGAGTTGACTTTAAACTGTAGGACATGCCACTCAAGTTTAAAAAATTAATACGCACAACATAAGTGGTCTGAGAAGCTCGGTCGTAATCCTGATTGAATGCGACTATGCGACAAAATAAAAAAAAAATTAAATACACCTAGCTAATGACAAAGTGTAAGTTGTGAGTTTTGTTGAGTAGAACTCAAAAATATTTTGTTTAAATTTCTTGATTCTTCCAAAATTGTTTTATTTGACAAAGACTGTTTTTTTTTTGCAATTTACGTACAAATTTATTTATTACACAAACATTTCTGTTCCGATGTCGAAAATTTAAACCTTATTAGAAAGGAGAGGGATGTGCCTTTAAAACGATATACATATATATTATTTGACTTAATATGCTATGGGGTTTGATGATTAAAACTTGATAAATGCACAATTTTTCATATTTTTTCAAGCTTGTACGATCATAGTAGCAAACTTTAATCAAAAAATATGAAATAAGTGAGGACATTCTGAAAGTGCACTATCTTGTGAAAAGATTCACACTTCGTTTGATCAAATCGGACAAAAATTACCGTAGTTATTATTTAAAGAGTCTAACATTGAAGTTATATTTTTCATATATTCGTATATATTTATTCAAATGAACTTTTAGTTCACAAACTTTCAGAATTTTTGATGGATCTTTATTGTTTACCGGAAAATGTGTCAATTTCACGTTAGAGCGACCATCAGAAGTTGGACAATGTTTGCGGAAAGAGAAATAATAATATTTGCAAACAACAGAAATATTAGTCGACTTTTGGTAGTCGTGAAATTTACACATTTTCCAAAAAACAATCAAGATCCACCAAACTTTTGAAATTTTTTTAACTGAAAGGTCATTTGATAAAAAATTTAACACGACTGTTATACTATTTAAATAATAACTACGGTAATTTTTGTCCGATTTGATCAGACGAAGTGTCAAGCTCTTCACAAAATACTGCACTTTCCAACTTATTTTATATTTTTTATATTTTTATTTTATTTTATATTTTTTAATTAAATTTTGCAATTAAGAATGGCCAAACTTGAAAAAATAAGAAAAAATAATATTTTCTAGGTTTGCCCGATCAAAACTCATAACATATAAGTTTAAACCTTATGTTTATGTATACCATTTTAAAGGCTCATCTGTCCTCTTTTCAAAAAATTTTGAATTTTGAAAATATGTTCATAAATATTTGGGTAAATAATAATTTTGTATGAAAAGATCAAAAATACGGTTTGGAGAGTTCGAGAAATATGGAAAAAATATTTTTGAGTTCTTCGCAACAAAACTCACAACCTACACTATGTCATTAGCGGGGTGTATTTTGACTGTCGCACCGTTTTATGTATGTTTGTATGTATGTAGCTTAAATGAGATGGCCTTCATCAACCTCAATGTTCGTAACTCCCTATTGAAAGACACTATATAAGGTTTCCGATTCCTCCATAACTATCTACACATGAATATTATGGGGAGTTTGACTAAAAACGTCTTAAATTTTTATACGAATTTATTACCAAATTTATTATATTCTTATTCCAATGTCCAATTAAAGTTTATGAATAAAAACAAAACAAATTAAAACAAAATTATTTTTTACTAGTTAGTACGAGTATTACAGGCTGATAAAAGTTTTTAAATTGAAATTTGTATAAAAAATATTTAAAACTTTCTCAAATAGTCATGGTGCAAAAATTTAGGAAAAAAGCAACAAAATCTATAAAAAAAACATAATTTTTTCAAACATATAATCCCTAAAGATTTGGAAATTTTTCTAAAAGTTGAAAACGAAAACCTTTGGAAAGTATTAAATGCATCGTAATAAATGAAGAGAATATTATTTGAAAACAATATTTATGTACGAGTATATGGTACAGTTTTCTGTTCCGTCACATAAATAATTATATTCTTCTAAAAAAAAAGAAAAAAAAATTGTTTTACATGTGATCACATATTCAAAAAGTATTTTTTATGAAACTTTTCAGAAGCAAAATCAGGCGTCGCAGGCTGATGGCTGCAAAGAAATCAAAATCAAATGAATCTTTATATAAGTACTTATATACATACAAATTAAATTGTTTGTTTTAATTTTTATTAAAAAAAATAAATTCTTATTTTCTTTATTTTTATTTTTCACTTTTAATTCTGGTATTACATTTCCGTCTACCACTTACTGGCTACCTTTTACTTAATTCTAAATCTTATACTTATAGCTAATGAGAAGCACAATACGTTTAAACAAAACATAATAATGAACATAATCATTGTCATACAATATCATATTTTTCATATTCAGCGGTTCCAATTTTAAACATTTTTTGTAAACATTCTATCAAGCGTCAACAAATATTTTTTAGGGTTAATGAAATCTATTTAGCACAGTTTTCATATTTTTCATATTCAGCGATTCCAATTTTAAACATTTTTTGTAAACATTCTATCAAGCGTCAGCAAATATTTTTTAGGGTTAATGAAACCTATTTAGCACAGTTTTTGTGTAAAAGCATTTTTATGCTGTTTCCATAACTCCCCCTTTTGTTAGATGAATCGTCCCGATTGAATCGTTTTGGAGAATTTGTTTTAATGTTCTAATAACTTCTTTCCTATCAGGCGGATTCTCAGGATGTAGAGTTGTTTTCTTAGTTCCTTGATTATTGGTTGTAGAATTTACTTTGTCTTTTTGCTTCCATATAGTGTAAATAATAATTATGATTACTGTTATCGAAAGTATTATGTTAAAAGAAAACTCAATTCTTCCTTCGGTTGATAATGAGCTTAATTCTTGAACATTGTTCAACTGGACCTCTTTCATCATTTGAAGAGAAAGAATTTCTTCAACATCTGTTTTATTTGATGTTAATTGCAGAATGGGTGGAAGCGGTTTCCAATCATGTACTTCCACTGCAAGATAATCAATACCGTTTAAATTAATTGTGGTATTATGGAATTTTATTAAAAAGCTTCCTGATAAATTCCATGGTTTGGCGTCAGGGATTCTTACAGAACCATTGTATTGATTCAACAGGATTATTCCAGTTTTTATTTCTTCAATGGTTGGAACGTGCTGATTGTTTATAATTGTACAATTGTGATTCTCACTAGATAATAATTTTGGAATACAATTTGTGTTTGTAATATTTAAAAGATTTCTATTGTTACATATTGATAGCTTATTATAGGTTTTACAATCAGTTTTCATTTCAAAGATTTCATTCTTACATTTAACAATATTTTCATTTCCAATTTTTATTATAGTTTTTTGTCTTTTTAACGGTTTAATTACAATATTTTCACAAATTTGTTTATTAATAGTAGGCAAATTTACTATATAAATAATTGTTGTATTGCTTGAGGCAATTCTAATATCTGAAAATTCTAAAGCCTCATCGATATTGGAATATGGGAATTGTTCATAGTCCAATTGCCTTTTTATTTCGTCAATTTCTGCCTCGGACAAAATAAAGGTATTTATAACTCCTGCTTTGGCCCATTGTAGAGCATATTGAATGTTCAATATTTCTTCTTTTATTAATTTTAATCTATAAATCAAATTTTGTTCAAATTCCTTTCTAAAGTCGTCTTCAGTCTGAATTTTCTTTAAGATTGCGTTTGTCACATTAGTCATTAGGTTTAGTCTTGTGACGGTATCCCTATTTATTATCCGTTGTCTGTTCGTGTTTTCTAACATATTATTTATTTTGTCAACTACTATCTTGTGATCGTCATGGTCTGGTGTTCCTGCCAACCATTTCCAAGCTGTCCCTATAATGTCTAGTGAACGTTTCTGTCTTGGTCTCATATTGTTTAGTTGCAGTCGCGTCTGTTCAATTTCATGGTCGAGTATTGGAAGTATGGAGTTGTTTGAAGGTATTTTCCTTCGAATTTCCTCTTTTAAATTCGTAATTACTTGTTCATATTTGTCCAAATCTATAGAATGTATCAATTTAAAATTTCCGTCCTGCAATCTTGTTAGTCCTGTGTGTATTGAAATTAATTGAGAATTTGAATAGTCTAGTATCTGGACCTCAGGTCTGCAGTTCGTGAGTGTGGCCAGCAAAATAAGCAACTTTAACATTTTCTGTAATAGTGTTTTCACACCGAGTGGTTTTAACGCAAAAGTTGGTTTTAACGTTAAAACCAAAAATAAAACCTGATTTTACCATACAAAATTATTGTGGTAAAACCAAAATAAAACCTTTTTTGAATTGGTTTTAAGTTGGTTTTATGAAATACAACCTTGTTTTGATGTACTAAATGTACTAAATCAGAGCTACCAGCTCTGAAAACCTGAAAACAGCTGATAAAAACAAAAACAAATGTAAATAAATAAATAAATGTAAATAATCATTTATTTGGTATTAAAATAGGAAAAATTTGGAATATTTTTAATTTCTTCAATGAAAATTTTAAAAATTTGTAAATATTTAATTATTAATCGAAATGTGTGTTGTTTCTGGTCACAATGAATATAGTTTCTTGTGCGAAAGGTAAGTCAGAAGCTAAATATATCAAGATGAAATAAGGCATATTGCTCATAAAATTTTTTTCTCGCAGTCATAAATGTCATGAATTTAAAACCAATTTTAATAAAACTTGCAGTGTGAACGCAAAATCAGCTGTTTATGGTTTTAATGCTAAAATCAGGTTTTAAATTTTGGTGTGGAAACACTATAAGATAAAATTAATTTTTTATATTTTCCTTATGAATAATTCTATTTCTACTATAAACTTTAACATTATTTCCTAAGTCTTCTTTTATTTTCTGTTTTTTATAACGTGGAAGTAATTTATCCCTTTGTTCTATTAATTTTTCATAAACTTCCTCATTTTCCTCAAATGTTCTGATCTGAGTAGGGTTATTTCTTCGTAGCATTCTAGTCTGAGCTTCCAATAATTTATTACGCAGGTCTTCATGATTAACTTTATTGTGAAACACTTCAAATGGTTTTTCGTTTGTAACTGAATGTATGGTGAGATTATACTGTTGAGCTGCTCTATGAAAAATCTCAACAGTGTCTAAAAGGTGATATTCTTGTTTTAAACATCTTGCTATTTCGATCAGGGTTGAGTGTGCTCTTTCTACCTGACCGTTAGTAGTACTGTGCCTAGGGTCAGCAAAATATAATTGAATTCTTAATCTTTGCATTAAGGATTGGAATGTAGGTGTTTTAAAGCCTGGTTCATTGTCTAACGTTATTTTCCTTGCTGCAGGAAAAGTCTGTAATATGTCCAATACTTTTTCGCCTAAATTTGTTTTGTCTTCTATTTGTTTTATTACGAGAAATTTTGAATAAGCGTCAATACATGTAAGGAATTTCAAATTTTGGGCATAAAAATATCAATGTGAAGGAACTCTCCCTCCTTGCTAGGAGTTGGAGCCTCTCCAATTGGAATCTTAGTTGGTTTCCTATCATATTTCGCTTTATTGCAAATATCACAATGCCTAATAAACTCCTTAAAATGATCTATCATCCTGGGCCAATAATATTGTTTATAAACTTGTTTATGATTTTCTTTAGAACTTCTATGTGCCCTAGTGTGAGTTTCCTTAATAATGGCCTTTTGGTCATCAACATTAACAATATCGATTGCAAAGATTCTTGTAAAAACAAACTTGTTGGTAAATACTCCTTTTATTGTTTCCTTAAACTCATATAGATCTTCAAGACAACAATGTATCGCTGTCACCAAATTTGGTCGTAAGAATTCTTTCAATTTGTTCTTCAGATTCTCCCTCGTATCGAATTCTATAATGTGTCTAATTCTATTAAATTGAGTAAGTGATTCATAATATGTGAAATTGGCCCTGCTTAAGAGAATTTGTTGTTTAAATTCATTAAGTGGTTTGGAAGTTTCCTTAATAGTGAATTCTTCACTACTTTCGGCAGAATGTTGTGTACTATGTAAAGACTCATCGTCAGAAATATTATTCAAGACCTGTCTAGAAAGTGCGTCCGCTACAACATTTGTCGCACCCGGCTTATAAACAAACTTCGGGGAATACTCCTCTATAAAAGACATTCACCTTTTAAGTTTTGCATTTGGATTCCTAGAAGATATGGCAAATGTTAATGGTTGATGGTCAGTATGTATTTCCAAATCTGAAACACCATACAAATAATTTCTCAAGGTCTTTAACGACCAAACTATAGCGAATAACTCTTTCTCATTTGCAGCGTAATTTTGTTCAGTAGAAGTCAGTGTTTTTGAGATAAAAATTATAGGTTTGCCCTCTTGGGTTAGGACGGCTCCAACTGCTGCGTTAGACGCGTCAGTTGTCAGTGTAAACTTTTTATTAAAGTCAGGTTGCGTTAAAGCAACCTGGTTAGTTAACAATTTTTTTAATTTATTGAAAGCGGTTTGTGCCTCTGAATCGAATTCTATTGCTGTCTTTTTGGACATATATTGTGAAATTCTGCCATTCTCTCCTGTAAGGTATTTTGTTAGTGGTTTTGAAATTTTAGCATAATCTTTTATAAATTTTCTGTAGTACCCGGTTATACCAAGAAATCCTCTCAACTGTCTAAGAGTTTTAGGTTCAGGGTAGTTTACTAAAGTCTCTATTTTACCTGGATCGGTTTTAATTATTCCATGGGCAACAATATAACCCAAAAATTCTACCTCTTTCTTAAAGAATTTCGATTTTTCCAAGGAGATTTTCATATTAGAATCCTTAAGTCTTTGGACTACCATATTTAAATGTTTCTTATGTTCTTCTAAATTTTCAGAGTAAACTATTATATCATCTATATAGACATGGCAAAATTTCCCTATATAGTCCCTTAAAATATTATCCATGGCGCTTTGGAAAATGCTTGGTGCATTTTTTAGTCCAAAAGGTAGTCTAACAAATTCATATTTTCCATTATTTATGGAAAATGCAATTTTCTCAATATCATCCGGTTTCATTAAGATTTGATGGAAGCCGGATTCGAGATCAATAGTGGAAAAGTACTTTGCTTTTCCCAAATTAGACAGTATAACATTACAATCCGGTATCGGATATTTATATGATATAGTGTTTTCATTTAATTTTTTATAATCGATAACCATTCGCATTTTATTTGTCCCATCTTCATTAATTCCTTTTTTTGGCACTACCCATATTGGGGAGTTGTAAGGGCTTTTACTAGGACGTATAATTCCGTTATTTAATAGCTTTTGTATTTCTTTATTTACGAATGAATTTACTGAGAGAGGATAGGGATATTGCTTACTCCATATAGGAGTTTCAGCAATTGTACGTATCTCAGCTTTAATATCCGTTCTAAATGGTAATATTGTATTAATTTTTGAATGTAAATTATCTATTTTTTTGCGAATTTCACATTCCAATCTATCAATCGTATTTTTCTCACAATTGAAAGTATCATCTTCATAAGGTTTGTACTCAAGATTATTTCCTGAGTTGGTAATTTTATTTATAATATTTTTCTCATCTTCCTTTCTATTATAATTAATAGTCCTACTAGATACTAACGCAGGTTTACTAAAATTTAAAAATTTATCCGTTTTATTGCCACAAGTAATTGTGCCATTTTCAAAATCAAGTTTAATATTAGCTTTTTTCAAAAAATTATATCCTATTAACAAATCAGATTCTAAGTTGGGAATTTCATAGAATCTTTCAGTTATACCAAAAAGTCTTGCTTCATAGAAATGGTCAATAATAGTGAATCCATTTATAGTTTTAACTCTCTTTTTAACTACTAATTTTTTCCTCTTAGTAAGGACATTTGGGCTGCAATAACAACTAGTTGCCCCACTGTCAATTAAAATTCTGTAAGTTCTTCCGGATGCTCCTGTTCTGATGATATAGGGCAATCCGGGGTCACGTCTAAGAAAGCAGTTTCGTTTAAATTATTTATTCTTTGTGTCTTATTATTTGGTTGAGAACTAAACTGTCCACTTGGCTGTTGTCTTTTTAAGCCAGGATTAAATTGAGGTCTTTGAAAAAATTGATTGGAGTTTTGTGGTCGTTGTTGCCATTGATCGAATTGTGGTCCTCGAGCGTAATTTTGAGTATGTCCATTTTGTGGAATTTTATTTGTGTTCACAGCAAGATTTGCCGAACTACCGATTTCCATCGGCTCAGGCCTTGCCTGATGTACGTGTTGATTATATCGGTACTGAAAATTATTGTTTTGATTTCTGGGAGGAAAACGTAAAACATTTTGGTTATTTTTTGGACTTTGCTTATTGAATTGATTTCTGTTAAATTGTACCGCAAAATTAGCCCTAATATGATTAGATTCTAGTTCCTGAGCCTTGGCTAAGGCATTAGGTAAATCAGAAGGTGACAATGAAAATAGAATATTTGCTAATGGTGGGTTCAATCCAGTAATAAAAACCCTAAGAGCATATTGACGATTTTTATTATTTAATTCATTTGTCAAATCAGAATTCGAACCGTGAGTCATTATCGTCTTATTTATTAATAAAGTCAGTTTTTTATTCACTTCGTTATAGTAATCTAATATAGTCAGGGAAACCTGTCTCATAACACTTAATTCCTGTTCAATAATATGAATTGGCCTTTTGTCGGCATAGGCAAAATCTAAACGAGCTATAATAGCATCAAAATTGAGTACCGTAGCATGATTTGTCAAAGTGTCATTTGCGTCGTCTAATATTTTATTGCGTAGAATAGTCAATGCCGCGAAGTACCTACGACTACCCCTAACATAAAGGCTCATTGAATTGTTTGCTGCTTCTCGCCAACTCACATATGAATTATCCTTCCCATTAAAACTTGGAAGGGATTTAATAATGTCCAAACTTTCGTCACATCTTTTGGTTTCGTCAATAATTTCCTGTCTGTATTCAGTAACAGTATTTGTGACTGTAAGTCTGTTAAAATTTTCCCTCAGCAATTCCAACTCCCTTAGAAGTGGTGCTGTAGACTGTGTAACTAGTCGTAAAACCTGTTCTGTGTCCATTCTGTTTGTTGTCATATTCCTAAACAGTCCAGTAATTTCGTCAACTGAGTCTTCTATACTATATTTTCTTTCTAGTGTCCTGTTACTAGTCAAATATTTCAATTCCTCGTCCGTTAAATTTTCCACTACACTTTCTACTAAATGAGCCAGTTTTTTGCCTCACAATTAATACACAGAATACAAAATTATATGACTTAAATAATATTTTTTTTTTTTACAGAAAAATTAATCTTAAAAACAAACATACAAATCTTATCAAATAATCTTACATTTAAAATTCTCGACTTCAGATGGCCTCTTAAATGATGATTTCCTTCCTCAGATGCGGATACCGTGTTGTTTAATTGCTGTTTATTAGGATGATATTGTTGCAGAGTTGTTTATTTGATGTTGTTCGTTTTTTATAGTTGCTGATTGCAGAATTTTCACTGTAGAATTTTTATTAGATTTTTTATAAATTCCTTTTATTTAGAGTTTTGTTGCCGTTTTTTTTTTTAAATTGATGATTGCAGGATTGTTATTGTTCACTGCATTATTTTTATTATTGTTCACTGTATTTTTTGTTATTGTTCACTGTATTTTTGTTATTGTTCACTGTTCATTTTTTTGTTATTGTTCACTGTTTATTTTTTGTTATTGTTCACTGTATTATTTTTTGTAATTGTTCACTATTTATTTTTTCTCCTTTTTAAAAGGATACTTATTTAAAATATTTTTTCTCCTTTTTCTAAAGGATACTTATTTGTTTTTTTCTTGACCCTTTTTTTAAAGGATCCCGGTTGAGCCCCCAATTAAATTGTTTGTTTTAATTTTTATTAAAAAAAATAAATTCTTATTTTCTTTATTTTTATTTTTCACTTTTAATTCTGGTATTACATTTCCGTCTACCACTTACTGACTACCTTTTACTTAATTCTAAATCTTATACATATAGCTATTGAGAAGCACAATACGTTTAAACAAAACATAATAATGAACATAATCATTGTCATACGATATCATATTTTTCATATTCAGCGGTTCCAATTTTAAACATTTTTTGTAAACATTCTATCAAGCGTCAACAAATATTTTTTAGGGTTAATGAAATCTATTTAGCACAGTTTTCATATTTTTCATATTCAGCGATTCCAATTTTAAACATTTTTTGTAAACATTCTATCAAGCGTCAGCAAATATTTTTTAGGGTTAATGAAACCTATTTAGCACAGTTTTTGTGTAAAAGCATTTTTATGCTGTTTCCATAACTTACATACATACACAATTCGTCATTATAACGCTGCCGTCAGGATTACGACCTAGCTGCTCATACCAATAATGTTGTGTGTGTCTTAATTTTAAACACGTGTGGTGTGACCCACAATTTATAGTCGACTCCGAACGACAGATTTTTTTGTAACTTTTTCATGGCAATTTTTTACTTACTCTCAGATTTTTTGTTAGAAAAATGCTGAGATTTTTTGTTAGAAAAATGCTGAGAGGTAGTCGAGTAGTATGTTTATGTATGTTCTAGGTCACTTACTCCATACAAAATTTGGCTCATGCCTACGCTACAGTCGGTAGTGTCGGTTAGTCGATAGGTTTGTAACATGTAATGTGAAAATTTATGTACGAATGTTTGGACGAACAGAATGAGTGTGTCCATAACATGTAATGTGTATGATCGTTTTTTAATAGTAAATTCTTGGCACGTATTATCATACTCAATGCTGAAAAAATAGAAAAGGGATCTACACCTATATAGTTGTTGTGTGTTTTTTATTTTATTTTTTGTATATTTAATTAGAAGGATCTTTAATTTTAAATGTGATAAGAAAGAGATGAACACCTGTGTAAATTTTTTTTTTTTGGGATAATAAATAACATCGTATACCTAAGTAGAAACATGAGTGTACATGTTCATTGTATTTGTATTGCTTTTCGAATGATTGGACGGACAGAATGAGTGTGTGCACGTTTCCTCATCTACATCCTAGAGTACAAGTAGACTGTAATGTGAAAATGTATATACGTATGTACGAATGTTTGGACGGACAGAATGTGTGTGTGCGTAACATGTAATGTGTATGATCGTTTTTTTTTAATAGTAAATTCTTGACACGCACTGCTCATGATCACAGGTAGAAGAAATAGAAATATAAACTGATAAGAAAGGGTAGGTTGGTTGTGCGGTTGTTTTTAATTTGATGAGAAAGAAATGTATAGTTTTTTTTTCACGTATAAGTATAAGTAATATCTGTTTTCACTAATTGAATTTACTGATTGATCTACAACACCCCAGAGTATAAATAGACTTGCTTTTAAGGATTTAGAATTTTTTAGTTTTACTGTTTTAAATAAATGAAATTATAGAATAAAGGGATTAATTAAAACAAATTAGTTTTTTATTTTTTGAAAATTTTATTACATATTTCTTTGTTCAGATTTTTACAGATTCGAATTTAAAAATACGTTTATACAGATTAAATAGCTTAAGTGTTAACAAATATTGTGTATAGAATGTTTGACATCGACAAATGTTGAAGGATTGTGAATAAGTATTTTCACAATAATACAAACGTATGACATATTAATACATAAAAATGGATTACTTATTTTACTAATGTTACATATTCTTAGTTCATTTATAAGTTTCATAAATAACTCTATATGTTTTATTAATAGTTCTTCCAATTCAGCTGATGTTACAATTTTTGTTCCCCTTCTTTAAAAATTTAATAGTAATTTTAATTTATATTTATTGAATAAAAATTTTAAACACAAGTGCCCACAATTAAATGTATTAAATTTTTGTTTTCGTTCATAATTATGTATATTCAATAGGAAATTTTAAGTAGTTGACAATCTCAAGTGGTGGTTGTAAGTTTCCAAAGCTATCAAAGTATTCCTTATAGTTGTGGTTTTTATAATATGCTACCCAATGTGTTCCCATACCATTTGAATCATCTAAATTAACAATGCCGCATTCTTGTTTGAATGGTTTTTCAGGTAAAGAACACATGAAAACACCCCTAAAATGTTTGAGATGTCTTCCATATTTATTCAAATCCAAATCTGTTAATGGGCGATTGGGAAGGTTATCTAATAGTTTTTTGGAGCTGGACTATAGTAGAGACCATATCCAGTTTTATATGGTTTGAGGTACAACCCTTTGCCCATTGCAATTGATTCCATATATCTATTATGACGGTTAGCTTCAGCCAATTGTTCTTTTCCATTTTTGATAGCATTTACTGCTTTGACAATAGCGGATCCTCCACTTGCCAAACCACCAAGCGCTGACAATGCTGTTAGTACGGAATAAGTGGAAGAAATCCTCCAATTTTCGGTACAGGTATAACTCTCGGTATTATAATGTCTGCTCGCTTTTTCCCTTTAAAATTTAGCCTTTTGAGCTATTTTAACAGCATCATTTATATCAAGGGGTTTCTGTTCTTTCAATTGTTTTAAAGTTTTTCTCACAGTAGCTGTGAATAATTTCTTATTACACTTATTCATTTTTCCTTTTCTTTTCTTATGTCTCTGCTCCTTCAAACGTAATCCAAATTTCATTTTAGCTTTCATAGCGTTTGTCACAAACCACGCGTTAGCACGTTCTTTAATATCACTATCTTTAGATTTAACTCGTTGCCAGGCTTTTTCAGCTAATATTTGATCTGCTTGATGTCTTGTGTCTATATCTTTTGATTGTGAATATGCAATATCGTGCTCTCTACAAGCTGCGTCTAATAAATTCATACCCTTATCTCCTCTTGCTAAACGTTTTTCAAGTTTTGTACCAGGTCCACAAAACTGATAACCAGGTAGATGTAATTCAACAGGTACTTTATTTATTAAGTTGTTTACAAATCCTCTTCTCATCTTACACTGGCTGAGGTTTTGTTTTGACCCTAGATTATAACAAATTTTTTTTCGTTACTTTTATACCTCTTCGCAAAAATAGCTGATAACAAGACGATCTCCTATATATATACAGCAATTTATATGATTTCAGTATGTTAATTTTTTGATATTGATTTTGATCTGCTTTGTATCTGATCACGATCTACTTTACATCTGATCACGATCTGCTTTGTATCTGCTCACGATCTACTTTATATCTGATAACGATCTACTTTTTTGGTTTTTGGTTTTGTCTATTTTATTTTAATTTTTTTTTTTTTATTATTTTTTTTTTTGACATTGCCATGTTTTAGGTAAACATGTTCTACCTCAATGTTTAAATTGTTTATTTGATCAGCTAGATCATCATATATTTGTGTTATATATTTTTCGAATACAATATTTTTGTTTTTATGGTTATATTTATTAAAACTTTCTCCAAATTTATTAATATAAGACATTTCTTTCACTCTTCTAATAAATTATGTTAGATTCTTTAAGTTCTTCGATAATAGAGATTATTTCGTTTTGATGATTGTTGTGACCAGAACCTTCCGATGAAAGGAGTAAACGTAGTCTGTCAACTAATTCATTAGGATCATCCCAATGTATGTAATTTGATTTCAGATTATTTTGTAATTTTAGCATTAAACCACTGCCTTTTGTTAAAATGTTTGTTGTTGTTTCGAATAAATGTTTAATTATTCGTATATATTTGAAGGCTCGTGTTCCTTTCACTTGTTCATTAGGTTCATAGCGACGTTTATGTGCATTGGTATTAATTAAAATCTCTTTATATTTTTTCAAATCATTTTTAGAATAATGGAGAGGTATTTTATGAAATACTAGTTCAAATAATCCAGGCGTCATTTTCAAATTCATATTCCCTATCCGCATAGTATTATCTCTATTAAATATTAATTTTTCCTTGCCATATCTCCAACTACCGTCTACATCTTGATTAAAACCATAAATTTTATCCAATTGCTTATTATTAATAAGTGTTTGTATATTTTCAAATAATGGAAAGCTTTTCGTCAGCTTTAAACATTGTTTTCTTTCCAAGTTTTTGATACATGTACTTGATACAGGTCTATTATGGTCATAGTTTTTTTCACCATCATTATCATCAGTTGAAATATTTTCATACTGAAAATCGTTATTATCACCGTTTATATCATCGTAATCATCGTCATCATCAATAGTGTTGTCTATATCCTTATATTTATCTTTAAGTTTTCCAATGATTTTTTTAAGTGGTTTTGTTATTGGTTGAAAGGTATCTTCTAATAAATTAACTCTATCTATTTGATTCAGTTAAATATTTTTTAACTTTTTCTTTAGAACAGCCCTTGTCTTTACAAGATCTTCCAACACTTTATTATGGTAATTTTTAGACATTATAATAATTTTTTTATTGAATTTGATCTGGTTATGATCTGCTCGCTATCTGATTATGATCTGCTTTGTATCTGATTACGATCTGCTTTATATCTGATCACGAACTGCTTGCTATCTGGTCACGATCTGATTTATACCTGATCACGATCTGCTTGATGGCTTGTGTCTATATCCATTGATTTTGAGTACGCTATATCGTGCTTTCTACAATCTGCATCCAATAAATTATTCCTTTATTTCCTTTATTCTTGCTATTCGTTTTGAAGTTTTGTATCAGGTCCACAAAACTGATAACCAGGTGGATGTAATTCAACATATAATTTGTTTATTAAGTTGTCTACAAATCTTCTTCCAATCTTACACTGATTAGGTGTTTTTCTTTTGACTGTAGTTTATAACCATTTTTTTCATTACTTGCATACCTCTTCGCATGAAACACTACACCAGCTATACTAGCAAGCTATACCAGCTATACCAGCTATACCTGCTATACCAGCTATACCAGCTATACAATCTTTACTAGCTATACTAGCAAGATGTACCAGCTATAGCAGCTACATCAGCTATATCAGCTATACCAGCTATACCTGCTATACCTGCTATACCAGCTATATCAGCTATATCAGCTATACCAGCTATACTAGCAAGCTGTACTAGCTATACTAGCAAGCTATACAATCTGTACTAGCTCTACTAGCAAGCTGTACTAGCTATACTAGCAAGCTGTACCAGCTATAGCAGCTACATCAGCTTTATCAGATATATCAGCTATACCAGCTATACCTGCTATACCAGCTATATCAGCTATATCAGCTATACCAGCTATATCAGCTATACCTGCTATACCAACTATACCAGCTATACCAACTATACCAGCTATATCTGCTATACCAGCTATATCAGCTATATCAGCTATACCTGCTATACCAGCTATACCAGCTGTACCAGCTATATCAGCTATACCTGGTATACCAGCTATACCAGCTGTACCAGCTATATCAGCTATACCTGCTATACCAACTATACCAGCTATACCTGCTATAGCTGGTACAGCTTGCTATCGCTACTACTATAGCAGGTATAGCTGGTATAGTTGGTATAGCAGGTATAGCTGATATAGCTGGTACAGCTGGTATAGCTGGTATAGCAGGTATAGCTGATATAGCTGATATAGCTGATATAGCTGGTATAGCTGATATATCTGATATAGCTGGTATAGCAGGTATAGCAGGTATAGCTGGTATAGCTGATATAGCTGATATAGCTGATGTAGCTGCTATAGCTGGTACAGCTGGTATAGCTGATATAGCTGATTTAGCTGATGTAGCTGCTATAGCTGGTACAGCTTGCTAGTATAGCTAGTACAGCTTGCTAGTATAGCTAGTACAGATTGTATAGCTTGCTAGTATAGCTAGTACAGCTTGCTAGTATAGCTGGTATAGCTGATATAGCTGATATAGCTGGTATAGCAGGTATAGCAGGTATAGCTGGTATAGCTGATATAGCTGATGTAGCTGCTATAGCTGGTACAGCTTGCTAAAGCTGGTACAGCTTGCTAGTATAGCTAGTAAAGATTGTATAGCTGGTATAGCTGGTATAGCAGGTATAGCTGGTATAGCTGGTATAGCTTGCTAGTATAGCTGGTGTAGTGTTTCATGCGAAGAGGTATGAAAGTAATGAAAAAAATGGTTATAAACTACAGTCAAAAGAAAAACACCTAATCAGTGTAAGATTGGAAGAAGATTTGTAGACAACTTAATAAACAAATTATATGTTGAATTACATCCACCTGGTTATCAGTTTTGTGGACCTGATACAAAACTTCAAAACGAATAGCAAGAATAAAGGAAATAAAGGAATAATTTATTGGATGCAGATTGTAGAAAGCACGATATAGCGTACTCAAAATCAATGGATATAGACACAAGCCATCAAGCAGATCGTGATCAGGTATAAATCAGATCGTGACCAGATAGCAAGCAGTTCGTGATCAGATATAAAGCAGATCGTAATCAGATACAAAGCAGATCATAATCAGATAGCGAGCAGATCATAACCAGATCAAATTCAATAAAAAAATTATTATAATGTCTAAAAATTACCATAATAAGGTGTTGGAAGATCTTGTAAAGACAAGGGCTGTTCTAAAGAAAAAGTTAAAAAATATTAAACTGAATCAAATAGATAGAGTTAATTTATTAAAAGATACCTTTCAACCAATAACAAAACCACTTAAAAAAATCATTGGAAAACTTAAAGATAAATATAAGGATATACACAACACTAATAATGATGACGATGATTATGATGGTGTAAATGATGATAATGAAAACATCCCAAAACTTGAACATAAGCATAAGGATGTAGACAACACTATAGATGATGAGGAAGATTATTATGACGTAAATGGTGATAATGAAATCATTGGAAAACTCGAAGATAAGCATAAGGATACAGACAACACTATTGATGATGATGACGATTATTATGACGTAAATGCTGATAATGAAATCATCGGAAAACTTGAAGATAAGCATAAGGATATAGACAACACTATTGATGATGACGATGATTACGATGATGTAAACGGTGATAATAACGATTTTCAGTATGAAAATATTTCAACTGATGATAATGATGGTGAAAAAAACTATGACCATAATAGACCTGTATCAAGTACATGTATCAAAAACTTGGAAAGAAAACAATGTTTAAAGCTGACGAAAAGCTCTCCATTATTTGAAAATATACAAACACTTATTAATAATAAGCAATTGGATAAAATTTATGGTTTTAATCAAGATGTAGACGGTAGTTGGAGATATGGCAAGGAAAAATTAATATTTAATAGAGATAATACTATGCAGATAGGGAATATGAAATTGAAAATGACGCCTGGATTATTTGAACTAGTATTTCATAAAAAACCTCTCCATTATTCTAAACATGATTTGAAAAAATATAAAGAGATTTTAATTAATACCAATGCACATAAACGTCGCTATGAATCTAATGAACAAGTGAAAGGAACACGAGCCTTCGAATATATACGAATAATTAAACATTTATTCGAAACAACAACAAACATTTTAACAAAAGGCAGTGGTTTAATGCTAAAATTACAAAATAATCTGAAATCAAATTACATACATTGGGATGATCCTAATGAATTAGTTGACAGACTACGTTTACTCCTTTCATCGGAAGGTTCTGGTCACAACAATCATCAAAACGAAATAATCTCTATTATCGAAGAACTTAAAGAATCTAACATAATTTATTAGAAGAGTGAAAGAAATGTCTTATATTAATAAATTTGGAGAAAGTTTTAATAAATATAACCATAAAAACAAAAATATTGTATTCGAAAAATATATAACACAAATATATGATGATCTAGCTGATCAAATAAACAATTTAAACATTGAGGTAGAACATGTTTACCTAAAACATGGCAATGTCAAAAAAAAAAAAAAAAAAAAATTATAAAAAAAAAAAAATTAAAATAAAATAGACAAAACCAAAAACCAAAAAAGTAGATCGTTATCAGATATAAAGTAGATCGTGAGCAGATACAAAGCAGATCGTGATCAGATGTAAAGTAGATCGTGATCAGATACAAAGCAGATGAAAATCAATATCAAAAAATTAACATACTGAAATCATATAAATTGCTGTATATATAGGAGATCGTCTTGATATCAGCTATTTTTGCGAAGAGGTATAAAAGTAACGAAAAAAAATTTGTTATAATCTAGGGTCAAAACAAAACCTCAGCCAGTGTAAGATGAGAAGAGGATTTGTAAACAACTTAATAAATAAAGTACCTGTTGAATTACATCTACCTGGTTATCAGTTTTGTGGACCTGGTACAAAACTTGAAAAACGTTTAGCAAGAGGAGATAAGGGTATAAATTTATTAGACGCAGCTTGTAGAGAGCACGATATTGCATATTCACAATCAAAAGATATAGACACAAGACATCAAGCAGATCAAATATTAGCTGAAAAAGCCTGGCAACGAGTTAAATCTAAAGATAGTGATATTAAAGAACGTGCTAACGCGTGGTTTTTGACAAACGCTATGAAAGCTAAAGTGAAATTTGGATTAGGTTTGAAGGAGCAGAGACATAAGAAAAGAAAAGGAAAAATGAATAAGTGTAATAAGAAATTATTCACAGCTACTGTGAGAAAAACTTTAAAACAATTGAAAGAACAGAAACCCCTTGATATAAATGATGCTGTTAAAATAGCTCAAAAGGCTATTCATTTAAATTTTAAAGGGAAAAAGCGAGCAGACATTATAATACCGAGAGTTATACCTGTACCGAAAATTGGAGGATTTCTTCCACTTATTGCCGTACTAACAGCATTGTCAGCGCTTGGTGGTTTGGCAAGTGGAGGATCCGCTATTGTCAAAGCAGTAAATGCTATCAAAAATGGAAAAGAACAATTGGCTGAAGCTAACCGTCATAATAGATGTATGGAATCAATTGCAATGGGTAAATGGTTGTACGTCAAACCATATAAAACTGGATATGGTCTCTACTATAGTCCAGCTCCAAAAAACTATTAGATAACCTTCCCAATCGCCCATTAACAGATTTGGATTTGAATAAATATGGAAGACATCTCAAACATTTTAGGGGTGTTTTCATGTGTGATTCTTTACCTGAAAAACCATTCAAACAAGAATGCGGCATTGTTAATTTAGATGATTCAAATGGTATGGGAACACATTGGGTAGCATATTATAAAAACCACAACTATAAGGAATACTTTGATAGCCTTGGAAACTTACAACCACCACTTGAGATTGTCAACTACTTAAAATTTCCTATTGAATATAATTATGAACGAAAACAAAAATTTAATACATTTAATTGTGGGCACTTGTGTTTAAAATTTTTATTCAATAAATATAAATTAAAATGAAATAATTCAGAGTACATCGTCCCGCACTAACACAACCTACTATTAAATTTTTAAAGAAGGGGAACAAAAATTGTAACATCAGCTGAATTGGAAGAACTATTAATAAAACATATAGATTTATTTATGAAACTTATAAATGAACTAAGAATATGTAACATTAGTAAAATAAGTAATCCATTTTTATGTATTAATATGTCATACGTTTGTATTATTGTGAAAATACTTATTCACAATCCTTTAACATTTGTCGATGTCAAACATTCTATACACAATATTTGTTAACACTTAAGCTATTTAATCTGTATAAACGTATTTTTAAATTCGAATCTGTAAAAATCTGAACAAAGAAATGTGTAATAAAATTTTCAAAAAATAAAAAACTAATTTGTTTTAATTAATCCCTTTATTCTATAATTTCATTTATTTAAAACAGTAAAACTAAAAAATTCTAAATCCTTAAAAGCAAGTCTATTTATACTCTGGGGTGTTGTAGATCAATCAGTAAATTCAATTAGTGAAAACAGATATTACTTATACTTATACGTGAAAAAAAACTATACATTTCTTTCTCATCAAATTAAAAACAACCGCACAACCAACCTACCCTTTCTTATCAGTTTATATTTCTATTTCTTCTACCTGTGATCATGAGCAGTGCGTGTCAAGATTTTATTATTAAAAAAAAAAACGATCATACACATTACATGTTACGCACACACTCATTCTTTCCGTCCAAACATTCGTACATACGTATATACATTTTCACATTACAGTCTACTTGTACTCTAGGATGTAGATGAGGAAACGTGCACACACTCATTCTGTCCGTCCAATCATTCGAAAAGCAATACAAATACAATGAACATGTACACTCATGTTTCTACTTAGGTATACGATGTTATTTATTATCCCAAAAAAAAAAAATTTACACAGGTGTTCATCTCTTTCTTATCACATTTAAAATTAAAGATCCTTCTAATTAAATATACAAAAAATAAAATAAAAAACACACAACAACTATATAGGTGTAGATCCCTTTTCTATTTTTTCAGCATTGAGTATGATAATACGTGCCAAGAATTTACTATTAAAAAACGATCATACACATTACATGTTATGCACACACTCATTCTGTTCGTCCAAACATTCGTACACAAATTTTCACATTACATGTTACAAACCTATCGACTAACCGACACTACCGACTGTAGCGTAGGCATGAGCCAAATTTTGTATGGAGTAAGTGACCTAGAACATACATAAACATACTACTTAGTCGCTGTAGAATATATGTTCATATTTCGTTTAGTTCCAGTTATCTAACTTGGGGATTGAACTGTGGTTTCACATTTAATAAGCGAACACACTACCTACTAGACTACGGTGACTATATACATAAGTAAGTCCTGGATTTGTCAAATGTGAAAAATATTTATTTTTTTTGTCTGAAAAGAGCCTACAGGAATACGCAGAATGTCGCATACATTATAAAAGTTTCCAAGAAGTTATCTTTTAAAGTATTCTTCAAGGTGTGTCAATAAAATTTTTTTGTAAATATTATTAGGCCTCTCAGCTAAATTCTAACTGATCTGAAGTACACGTTAAGTAACCTGTTCGTTGTTCGATTGGAAAATACATTGACGAAGTATTAATCAAATAACAGGGTTCGGTTGGAACCCTTTTATCTCAAAGAATCAATTTCACTAAACCTTAAGAGTCTCAATATTAGCAGGAAGATTGATTTAAAGCCTAAGAATAACGCTGTAAATGTTTTCTAAGATAGTATTTGAGGAGCTGCTTTGTACTTGGTATAAACGTCCAATATTTATCTTCTTCAGGTCACCAAGAGCATACAAAATAAAATTTAAAACTAAAACTCAACAGATGCCCACATAATATATGAAGTCTACCAAAAATGATATCCGATATTTGTCAGTGGATGTCAATGAATCGTTTTTTCTCTACTCAGAAACACTCTTGAAATCTTGAATATACATGAGTCAACAATATTGAAATTTAACTACTTTGATTCATTCGTACTCTTTACAATGTTAATTATAAGTACAGGTTGCAATAAGTACGGGTACAACGTTGACATCATACTCAAACAATTCGAACTATGTTTGATTCATAAGACTACTCATTCAGATTCATAACTCGAGTGACTCGAATCGAATTACTCGAATCATTCATCAAAATTTGCAGTCTTAGTTGTTGTTGCATTTACAAAGACAAAAAAAAAAGACAAGCAAAAAAGTCTGAGCAGCAAGCAGAGCAAACACACAACCTTTTAGTATTTTAGCGTTCGTACGCGAATCATTCTTATTTGTGATTCGTGTATATTTATGTTGAGTTATGGAGAGTCGAAATCAACAACATCATACGTATTGTTAAGTATGAATATGATGAGTACTTCAAACTTTGAATAGGAGTAGTATGAATATGATATTAAAATAAGTATGAATGCGTATAAGTGTCAGAAATTATGAGTATGATTCGATTCTACTCATTTTTTTGAATACTCATTGCTGATCTTTGATTGATAACGGCTATCTTGTTGAGACCAAATGTGTCAAACCAAATGCGTCAAACCAAATGTATTATTTACTCAGCAGTTTCACACAAACCTCCATGGACGGTTATATCATTCAACAATACCCTGCAAAAATTTAAATGTTTCATAAAAATTTCTGTTCTATTCGGGCAACGTACACTTTGCCCATACCACGATCGCCATAATCATACTACCTCCAGTGACTTGGGCTTCTGAATTGACCCAGCAACTGAAGGCTAACTGCCATAGAAAACAATGTATGTTTAAAACAGTCTGAACAGACAACTAGTTGCCTGTTATCAAAGTTCAAAAATTCCTGTTGGACGCCCGATGCTATATTACTTTGTGTAGCTGCATTTCTACCACCCTGCCTTTGTTACAAGAACATTGTGGTCATTATGGCATTGATGGTGTGTTATATTTTGCATACAAATACATAATTGGTCATTACAACTTTTCAGTCAGGACCACAAGCTAGCTTCTCATTCCACTTAGGTTATGTGTGTGAATTTTTTTCCATGAGTGGCGGTACCTATAGTTCTAAAGGCGACTCCGAACAACAAATTTTTGAGAAACATTGCGTGGTAATTTTTCTTAACTCTCGGAACTTTTGCCAGGAATTTGCTGAAAAGTCATTGAATACAATTTTTGTACTATTTTCTTTGTTGGAGTTGGAACTGGGGTTTGAACCGTGGTCTAGTAAGTCAATACAATACCTACTAGACTACGCCAACTTTGAACATAGGAATCACGCATTAAAACTTCATTAGTTGAGAGTGCAAGATGTAGTAGTGTCATTTCTCTCGTGTGTTTTATCGACACTTGTAGTTGTTTAATTTTTACAACCATGCCAAGCATGTTGGTTGTCTGAATTTTTGCGACTCTTTGTTGCTACATTCATTATTTATTATTTAAATAAATATAAAAATAGAAAATATAAAGGATTTTTTTTTAATTTTATTCATATACCATATGACTCTGGAGATAATAATCCACAATCATGTGAACAATACGAAATGTTTGAACGCACATACATATGTAAGGATATATAAAATGATATAAAAAATGAATGAAAGAAAAAATATTTTATTTTTCAAAAATAATTTAATAAAAGTAATGCTTCAACTGAATTCGTTATGTTATTAAATTTATAAAATAGAAATGAAAAGTAATATTTTGAAAAGGGTCTAAATATGATAGTTTCGTATTCTAAATGGAATAAATCTTTACATTCATTCCAATAATAATATTTACGAGTTCAAATATAGTATTTTCATTCCAATAATAATATTTACGAGTTCAAATATAGTATTTTTAAGTAACAAACATAGGCTCAAATGTATGTATTTTATGAACGGGCAAAATAATTTATTACAAACCATACGCATTTAAATAAAATCTCTGAAATGCCAATAGTCCACCAGAAAAATACTTTTTTCAAAACCAATCATATCCATAAAAATCCTTCGAAAATTTATTACTACGCAAAGCACATGAATATGCAACAAACTTGAAAAAATGCATGCAAAATTCAAATGGAAATTTTACAATTACAAATTACGTACACACCAGAGATCAGCAGTGAGTATTCAAATAGATGAGTAGAACCGAATCACACTCATAATTTCTGATACTTATACGCATTCATACTTATTTTAATATCATGGAATCTCTACTCATATTCAAAGTTTGAAGTACTCATCATATTTTCATACTAAACAACACGTATGATGTTTATATCGACTCTCCATAATTCAACATTTACAAGAATTTCAAAATAAGTATGATACGCGTACGAACACTAAAATACTCACTAGAAGGTTGTGTGTTTCCTCTGCTTGCTGCTCTGCCTTTTTTGCTTATGTGCCTTTGTTTTTTTTTTTTTTTTTGTAAATGCAACAACAACTAAGACTGTAAATTTTGATGAATGATTCGAGTTATATCTGATACATACGTACATAATTGATTATTACAGCCATTCAGTATGGATTACGACCTAGCTTTCTCACACCACTTATATTTTGTGTGTTAATTTAATACATGGGTGGCGGGACCTACAGTTTAAATTCGGCTTCGAACATTTCATGGCAATTTTATTGGAGTTTTTGCCAGGAAACTGTTGAGTAGAAGTCGATAAAGGAATATTTTTTCACATGATGATGAACTGGGGTTTGAACAGTGGCCTCACATCTAAGAAGTCAGCACATTATCTACCAGACAACGGCCACAACAACAAATTATATCTATTAATTATTACGGGCGTAGGGAACACATAGTCGTTACAGTGTAAAAGACAACAGTCTCTGCTAGCTAAAGGCTCCACTAATAGCTACATTAGCACACTATCGTCTAGACTACAAGGCCGCTAATTTGATATTGTAATTTGAAAAATTCCACTAAATTGTCGAATTCGTATCGATACCAATGCACTTGAAATCCAAGAGCATCTAATGCATCCAGAAAAAGTCACTGTTTGGTATAGATTTTATGCTATCGGCGTCATCGGTTCATATTTCTTTTGGTTCGTACGCGAATCATTCTTATTTGTGATTCGTGTATATTTATGTTGAGTTATGGAGAGTCGAAATCAACAACATCATACGTATTGTTAAGTATGAATATGATGAGTACTTCAAACTTTGAATAGGAGTAGTATGAATATGATATTAAAATAAGTATGAATGCGTATAAGTGTCAGAAATTATGAGTATGATTCGATTCTACTCATTTTTTTGAATACTCATTGCTGATCTTTGATTGATAACGGCTATCTTGTTGAGACCAAATGTGTCAAACCAAATGCGTCAAACCAAATGTATTATTTACTCAGCAGTTTCACACAAACCTCCATGGACGGTTATATCATTCAACAATACCCTGCAAAAATTTAAATGTTTCATAAAAATTTCTGTTCTATTCGGGCAACGTACACTTTGCCCATACCACGATCGCCATAATCATACTACCTCCAGTGACTTGGGCTTCTGAATTGACCCAGCAACTGAAGGCTAACTGCCATAGAAAACAATGTATGTTTAAAACAGTCTGAACAGACAACTAGTTGCCTGTTATCAAAGTTCAAAAATTCCTGTTGGACGCCCGATGCTATATTACTTTGTGTAGCTGCATTTCTACCACCCTGCCTTTGTTACAAGAACATTGTGGTCATTATGGCATTGATGGTGTGTTATATTTTGCATACAAATACATAATTGGTCATTACAACTTTTCAGTCAGGACCACAAGCTAGCTTCTCATTCCACTTAGGTTATGTGTGTGAATTTTTTTCCATGAGTGGCGGTACCTATAGTTCTAAAGGCGACTCCGAACAACAAATTTTTGAGAAACATTGCGTGGTAATTTTTCTTAACTCTCGGAACTTTTGCCAGGAATTTGCTGAAAAGTCATTGAATACAATTTTTGTACTATTTTCTTTGTTGGAGTTGGAACTGGGGTTTGAACCGTGGTCTAGTAAGTCAATACAATACCTACTAGACTACGCCAACTTTGAACATAGGAATCACGCATTAAAACTTCATTAGTTGAGAGTGCAAGATGTAGTAGTGTCATTTCTCTCGTGTGTTTTATCGACACTTGTAGTTGTTTAATTTTTACAACCATGCCAAGCATGTTGGTTGTCTGAATTTTTGCGACTCTTTGTTGCTACATTCATTATTTATTATTTAAATAAATATAAAAATAGAAAATATAAAGGATTTTTTTTTAATTTTATTCATATACCATATGACTCTGGAGATAATAATCCACAATCATGTGAACAATACGAAATGTTTGAACGCACATACATATGTAAGGATATATAAAATGATATAAAAAATGAATGAAAGAAAAAATATTTTATTTTTCAAAAATAATTTAATAAAAGTAATGCTTCAACTGAATTCGTTATGTTATTAAATTTATAAAATAGAAATGAAAAGTAATATTTTGAAAAGGGTCTAAATATGATAGTTTCGTATTCTAAATGGAATAAATCTTTACATTCATTCCAATAATAATATTTACGAGTTCAAATATAGTATTTTCATTCCAATAATAATATTTACGAGTTCAAATATAGTATTTTTAAGTAACAAACATAGGCTCAAATGTATGTATTTTATGAACGGGCAAAATAATTTATTACAAACCATACGCATTTAAATAAAATCTCTGAAATGCCAATAGTCCACCAGAAAAATACTTTTTTCAAAACCAATCATATCCATAAAAATCCTTCGAAAATTTATTACTACGCAAAGCACATGAATATGCAACAAACTTGAAAAAATGCATGCAAAATTCAAATGGAAATTTTACAATTACAAATTACGTACACACCAGAGATCAGCAGTGAGTATTCAAATAGATGAGTAGAACCGAATCACACTCATAATTTCTGATACTTATACGCATTCATACTTATTTTAATATCATGGAATCTCTACTCATATTCAAAGTTTGAAGTACTCATCATATTTTCATACTAAACAACACGTATGATGTTTATATCGACTCTCCATAATTCAACATTTACAAGAATTTCAAAATAAGTATGATACGCGTACGAACACTAAAATACTCACTAGAAGGTTGTGTGTTTCCTCTGCTTGCTGCTCTGCCTTTTTTGCTTATGTGCCTTTGTTTTTTTTTTTTTTTTTGTAAATGCAACAACAACTAAGACTGTAAATTTTGATGAATGATTCGAGTTATATCTGATACATACGTACATAATTGATTATTACAGCCATTCAGTATGGATTACGACCTAGCTTTCTCACACCACTTATATTTTGTGTGTTAATTTAATACATGGGTGGCGGGACCTACAGTTTAAATTCGGCTTCGAACATTTCATGGCAATTTTATTGGAGTTTTTGCCAGGAAACTGTTGAGTAGAAGTCGATAAAGGAATATTTTTTCACATGATGATGAACTGGGGTTTGAACAGTGGCCTCACATCTAAGAAGTCAGCACATTATCTACCAGACAACGGCCACAACAACAAATTATATCTATTAATTATTACGGGCGTAGGGAACACATAGTCGTTACAGTGTAAAAGACAACAGTCTCTGCTAGCTAAAGGCTCCACTAATAGCTACATTAGCACACTATCGTCTAGACTACAAGGCCGCTAATTTGATATTGTAATTTGAAAAATTCCACTAAATTGTCGAATTCGTATCGATACCAATGCACTTGAAATCCAAGAGCATCTAATGCATCCAGAAAAAGTCACTGTTTGGTATAGATTTTATGCTATCGGCGTCATCGGTTCATATTTCTTTGGTCAAAACATTATTGTCAACGAAGAGCACCAACTAACTGACTTTTAAAAAATGTATGTACATACATTTACATTGTGCAAGCATGTACAGTTATAAACCTCGTATAAGTAACATTAATTACAGTGCGTACAGGTTGTCATATCACCCAATGTAGATTTAGCGTCACAGTTAGCAAAACACCCTATAGAAGAACTCCGTTTGCATTACATTTTATACGTCTTTTTTGTATTTAAGTGTTATGTTCTGCCATATATTTCACGAACATTCGCCTTCAAGAACATTTATCAGACTGTTTACGTTTCCATATCAAAGGCAAGGATAAGCAGGCTACGGAGTCAGTAAACGTTCAGTCAGTTTTGTATGAAGACGCGGTGTGCCTCGATTCATCGTGGTTTGAAGATCTCCGTGACAAAGATCAGTCTAACAATTGTCTCATAATTGTTATTATTTATGCAAAGCGTGTAAACAGAGGAATATCAAGCAAAGCAATTGTTGTTGCATACATAAAGTTGTGAACAGTGGCACACAGAATTGTGCGAATAATAAAGAATTTTAAATAAAATTAAACATAGATTTATTTTTATTTTATTTGCAATCTACGAGCTCATATTTTAATATGATTAATAATAGAAGGAAAAAGAATTAAAAATATTTCGTACGAAAAGTGGTGGAAAACATGTGCCAAACAAGTGACATAAAAGGCAAAAGACATAAAAGGCAAAAACACTTTCCTACACTTGACAAGATTTTAAGTAAAAAATCCATAACTATTGATTAAGAGAAATAGATATAAGGTTAAATAAATGGAAAAGAAGAATATAGTCACCGTAGTCTAATACGTAGTGTTTTGGCATATTAGACATGAGGCCTCGGTTCAAACCCCAAGTCAAACATCTCCTACAAAACGAAATGTGAAAAAAAATATTTCTTCAGCGACTGCCTGTCAGTGGATTTCCGGAAAAAAGTTTCTCAAAAATCTGTCGTTCAGTGTCGACTTTAAACTGTAGGCCCCGCTCATGTATAAAATTAGCACTCACAACATAAGTGTAGTGAAATTATTTTGTAATCCTGACTGAAGGGCCGTACTGACCAATTCTATATGTATGTACATATATGAAGAAGAAAACAATAAATTTAAAAATTATCTGCAACACATCAACTGCACCAAACTGCTGAACCGAACACATAACATTCAATTGCAAAGCGGCACTAAATTTGAATTAAAGAAAAAATTCACAAACTTAGTGCTTATTTTCTAGCAGACTATAAATGTACGTTGTTAATAATTAAACAATTTTATGTAGAAATTAATTGACATTAACATACGAAAAATAAATATAAACAGCCCTACACGACTCATACAACAAATATAGGCTTGTAAATATACTATCTGAGCAGTCTAATGTAATAATTGAATGTTTAAGTATTAATGGTGCTTGTAAGCAAATGGTTATTGGGCCATGATTAATTAAGGCTCTACTAAAAGCAATTGTAAGAAATACAAGAAAATCTGTAATTATGTTCAGAATTAAGAAGGAAATACGAACGTTTAAAGCATAGTACCGGTTAATTTCTCAAGCAACAACAAACAAAAAATACAACGAATCTAGTTTCAAATATTTAAACGAGGTAACGAGTGGTTCTTCGTGTGTTCCTTTCACCCGCATCTCGATCTTTTCTGATAGTCAGGCTACCATAAGATCTCTGTCGAACGTTGTGAATAACTCCAGGGTCGTCATGGAATGTCACCGCCGTCTCGACCTTCTTTCTGGGCGCTTCAGTGTCACACTTATTTGGGTCCCCGCGCACAGCAATATTCCGCGAGACGCCGGGGCTGGTGCACTACTTCCTACCTTTTAGGCTCACTTGGCCCTCGATGGATAGAAGGTGCACCAACCAGTTACTCGGATTTGGTCGTGACATCATTTCAATCACTGTGGGCATGCTTAGAGGTCATTGCGTTATGGGGAGACACGCGGAGAGAATGCAGCTCCCATCTAACGACTTCTGCCATTGGTGCAGATCCTCTGAGGAAGAGTAGACTGATATCCACTTCATTTCTCAATGCCCATCTCTTGCAAGGTGCAGATAAAGGTTATTTGGCTTTCCAATCCTTGTTAGCTTGACGGAGCTATCGTCCATTGATGTCAACGATATAGCTTCTTTTATCAAATTTTGGTTTTCCAGCGTGGAGTAGTGCTTTAAATGTGCAGCCCTTGCGCTGACCAATTTCTCTTCCCTTATTTGGAGGAACTTGGTCAGTACAGCGACTGCGTTCACTTTTGGCGTCACAACGGGCCGCTATGCATGCTCAAGTGAGCTTTTGGCATAAAGGCTACCACTCCAATCTAACCTAACCTAACCCTTCAGTCAGGATTACAACCTAGCTTCTCACACCACCAATGTTGTGTGCGTTAATTTTATACATGATTAGTTTTAGTCGCCGTTTAGTCGTTTAAAGTCGCCTTCGAACAACAGATTGTTGAGAAACGTTTTCATTTCAATTTATTTTATTTGCTCACAGAGTTTTTGCCAGATATTTGCTGAGGGGCGTCGAAGAAATACTTTCTATTATTTCTCGCTTTGTTGGAGATGCCTGAACTGGGGTTTGAACCGTGGCCTCACGTGTAAAACAGGTATTTTACTTCAGATAGGATGGTACCACTTGTCCTGAAGTAGTGTTCTTCAACGCTCGCTCGTCCATTGGCTAATGTTTTTAGTGCTGCATATCATGCCGATATTTGTCAATCTTGCAGGAATGCTAATGTAACGCCAATCATCAAAAAAGGATGAGAACTACCGATCAATATTCTATAAGTTATCCACTTTCAAAAGTTTATTGAATTGATGATACACCATTAGCTTGTAAAATATCTAGAGTCCAACAACTTGATCATTGAGAGGCGTAAGGTGCCCGCAATGTTTGTTCTACTTGTGACATGTTGAAGTTACTTTCAAAAAGTTGGAAGAACTTTTTGTTGTCATTTATTTAAACTGTCAATTAAGATGTTAAGTACCACCTGGGATGTTGCACAGGTAAATGCAGCAAATGCCATCATTGGTAAGTAATCGATAACAAATACAAAAAAACCTCCAAAGAAAACATAATTATAAACGTTAAAAAAGCAAAGACATTAAATCAATTTTGTTGCCAACACACATAAAAATATGGAAGACAAAAAATGTAAGAAAAATTTCATACAAAAAAAGTACCAGCAACTAAAAATATTTTCATGCATTTGGTAGCTGGAGTGGTCGCATGCAACATGATAGAGTTAAAGGCACCATAAGAAAAACTGTTGAAATAAAAAACTAAAAATAAAAAGCAGAACGGCACAGAATACAGAAATTAAAAATTGCAACAGCAATAATCGTATTGTCAATGTGAGACAACAGCAACAGAACATCAAAGATAAAAAAATTGGAAGAAATTGTGCCAACAGGACAAAGAGAAGTCAACTGACGGCAAACCGTAACTGCTTTTGACTCGTGTATGATGTTTGCAGTTGATGTTGCAAAAAGCATACAATTGTTTTGACTTGTTTTAGGTTTTAGGCATTTGGCAAAAAAATACCAGCCAAAAACAAGAATAAATAAAATGGCAAGCAACAGAAATTAAAAAAAAATCCACAAAAATGTCTTGAAAAAAAAGCAATTTTAAAGGTTTTAATCAAACTGGTCATAACATGATTGCTATGGCAGGATGCTGACAGTCAATCATGGTTTCCGATAAGATTGACATACAGGCAACATGCAAAAAAGTGATTTTGAAAAACTGAAAGTGAAATGATTAGATAAAATGGCCCAAACTTTCAATACCTTTAATCACTCTTTAATCACTAAGCCTGTTTATCCGTCGACTGTATGGGGGGAAGAAGAACACACAAAAAAAGCTGTTGCTCCAGACAGTAAATAAAAGGAACCAAATTAGAATAGTTCCAATGCAATCAAAACACAAAAGGAACACTTTCCTTTATTATTTCTTCCAATAAAAATAAAACCACTTTCTTGTTCGTTTTTTTCCTTTTTTTTCACAAGTTTTAGTTAAATTTACATTTTATATTTTTATTTTACTTTTCACAATAATTTTTTAAATTTTATTACTTAGAATTTAACACAAGCACTTAAGGAAAATTATTGCATAAATTTTACAATCTTTAAACAAATTTGTTGCATACTTGTGGATGTTACAAAGAAGAATAATGAAAAATAATAAACAAAACAAAAATTTAATTCAAAAAACAACACTAATATTAAAATACCAAAAGGCTTAATTCTACACTGCAGCGCCATCTGTTGCCAATTTGCCATCGTTTAAACAATCCTGTTTATGTCACCAGGAATGGGAACTAATGATCGTCAGACATAAGCAAAGCCACTGTCCAGTAGAGTAAAGGACTCCTTCTTGACCGTAAGACAGTGCTGAATAATGGCAGAGTAGACGAATGAAAATTTAATCATTGAAAAGAAGTCAATAAACACCTTAACCACTATCCTTAAAAGGCTTCTTTGAAGAGAAACTCATTTCAAAAGAAATCTTCCCTATCCTAAAATAATACATAGAGATTTCTAAACAGTTTCGTTTATACAGTGGATAGCAAAAGTCTTAGTATTCCAATATATTTTGGCGAAAAAACAGTCCCCACAGTCCCAATATGACTTCAAGAGAGTAATCATGAGATCATTTGAAAGAACGGCTATATAATTGCTAAACGTCAAACAAAAGTCAACCGAAATACTTGCTCATGGTGCCACCAGAAAACACTAAAAAAAACTTGTACTTTCAAATCCAAATGGGTTAAATGGAGTGCTTGACCTTAAGGTATATTCTACTAAATACAAGGGATAACATTTTCATATATTAGGCCTTTGAATTTTAAATTTACTCAGGGTTCTCATTGGATGTGCCTGTGGAGTTATCTGAAACTTTTCCTTATTTTTCTCTTGTTTTATGGATAATATTAAAAAATTGTTTGTTTTATAATAAAACAGAAATAAACTAATAAAATAAATATATAAACTTTAATTTTTTATACAAACTGTTGGTTAAAATTTATGAAATTGTCAAAATATATTGGAGTACTAAGACTTTTGTTGTCCACTGTAGGTGTGCTAAGCATTCCTTAATTTTTTTTTTCTTTTGTGTGACAACTGAACTCTTTGGAAAAAATATTGCTATGAATAGTTTGTATAGATTCCCACTATATTGTCTCAGTTAGCTTGTTGCCTAATTAAGTAGGTGGTATAATGACCTGCACAATACAAGGAGTGTCCCACACCTTCAGATATTTTATTCCATGCACATGATGAAGAGGCTATCAAGCAATGGATTTATATTCATTTGTTCTTACTGCTAACAATCATACTTTAAACTGTTTAGTGAATCTATTGTCACGAGATTACAGAAACTAATCCTACGATGCCCTTACCAGCTGGTAGTACACAATATTTTCTCGCCGTTAAGTGAATTCACAGATCTGACAGCCGTAAATAAAATTGCCATGAAAAATTTCTCAAACAATATATTGTTCAGAGTCGACTTTAAACTGTAGATCCCGTCGCTCATTGATAAAACTAACACATACAACATGGGTGGTGTAAGAAGCTAGGTTTTAGTCCTAAATGAAGGCTTTTAATGACCAATTAATAAGTTTTTGAATGCAACATCCACCCATGGTGAAATGGAAAAACAGATTGAATAAATGACAACAAAATTTGACAGATTTAGTTTTAATAATTTGAAGAGTTTCAGAGGCCAATGAAACAATGATTGATTTTCCAGACATCTGATGGCTATGACTTGTAGTTGTGAATGAAATTATGTCAGGGATTCTGATATGCAGTTGCCGCAGTCTAGTAGGTAGTGTGTTGGCTTATTAGACATGAGGCCGCTGTTCAAACCAAGGTCAGACAGCTCCAACTAAACGAAATATGAAAAAATATTTCTCCGGCTATTTATTCTCAGCAGATTTCTGAAGTCGTCGAAGTCCAGTAGGTAGTGTGTTGGCTTATTAGACGCAAAGCCAGGGTTCGAGCCCCAGGTCAGACATCAAAACAAAATACAAAAAGTATTTCTTCGGCGACTTTCTCTCAGCAAATTTCTGGCAAAAACTCTGAGAGTAAATAAAATTACCATGAAGAGTTTCTCAGAAATCTGTCGTTCGGAGTCGACTTTGAACTGTAGGTCCCACCACTCATGTATAAAATTAACACACACAACATAAGTGGTGTGAGAAACTAGGTCGTAATCCTGACTTAAGGTTTGTAATGACCAATTATGTATGTATGTATGTATGTAGTTTTCTGACAAAAACTCTGAAAGTAAATAACAAATTGCCAAGAAAATGTTCTCAAAAATCTGTCGTTCGGAGTCGACTTTAAACTATAGGTCCTGACACTCATACGTCGTGTCAGAAACTAGGTCGTAATCCTGACTAAAGTGTTGTAATAACCAAATTATGCATGTACCTATCAGAGATCAGCGATGAGTATTCAAATAAATGAGTAGAATCGAATCATACTCATAACTTCTGATACTTATACACATTCATACTTATTTTAATATCATGGAACCTCTACTCATATTCAAAGTTTGAAGTAGTCATTATATTCATTCTTAGCAACACGTATGATGTCGTTGATTTCGGCTCTCCATATCTCAACATATACACGAAGCACAAAATGAATATGATTCGAGTAGGAACATTAAACACTCACTAGAAGATTGTGTGTGCTCTGCTTACTGCTCTGACTTTTTTGCTTATGTGTCTTTTTTCTTTTTTTATAAATGAACTAACAACTAAGATTGTAAATTTTAATGAATGAATCGAGTCACTCGAATCATTTATAAGTATTATAAGTATTATTCTATAGTTATGAATCTAAGTGAGTAAGCTTATGAATCAAACATATTTCGAATTGTATGAGTTTGATGTCAACGCTGTATGCATACTCATTGCAACCTGTACTTATAAATCAACGTTGTAGTGAGTACGAATGAATCAGTGCAGTTAAATTTTAATATTGCTGACTCACTTAAATTCGAAATTTCATGAGTGCTTATGCTGATCTCTGGTACGTATATTCTGACAAGTGTCCAGTCGCGTGCCTTTTTTGGTAATGTCTTCGTTTAAAATATGGCTCTGTTATACAATAAACAAATTCAGAGAGTAATTAAAAATTTTATTGAAATTCACTGGTAGTTGTACTTACTAATTCTGTATACAATTATGTACTACACCCGCTGTAATTAAATATATAACGTGTGTAAAAAACACGCCACAATAAAAAAAATTTGTTACTCAATTACAATCAACAGTTTTTATTCGTAAAAAAACAAAAGAATTTCGTTAAATTGCAATTGTATTGTATTGTGGCCGGGCTAAGTGCCGGCAATTTATTTTAACACCATTTAACGTTTCTCTTACATTCTTGAGGCATTTTTGCCTTGTTTCTGTTTTTAAAATTTTCTCATCCTTCGTTTGTTTTAATTTGCAAATAATCACTGTACAGTACACAACAATTACACGATGGTAGTGTGGTAACAATACAATGCAACAGCCGCAAACAAATCAGCAACAATCAAAACCATCGTTTAGCCAATGTTTTACCGGCTGTCGTATAGCCTGAGTGAGAGAGGGAGAAAAAGGATTTCGTAAAACCCTTTTCACTTGGTGTAGCTATAGCGATATCAACTGGTATTTTATTGGTTATAAGAGCGCTACAATTTGTAATGAATTTCAATCGGAAATAAAATCTTAAATTCTGCATAACGGTTAGCCTTCAAACATATGTACTGATAATCATGCATTTAAGTAATCGTAGTATGAGTATTGGGATCCTTCTTTTGTTTCTCCCTAACCTTGCCTAACTTAAGAATGGTTTGTACAATAATTTGTATAGATTTCTAGACTCGAAAACGCTTGTCACTAGTCGATGGCTAAATGCTTAGAGTGCTCCTGCAGTTGCTATTACATTCCAGCAACTTGTAATAATTTTCTTTGTTTTTTAATCTGATGCTGTTGTTTTGTTGTTTCTGCCACAGCGCGTAAGGATCAATAATTTATTAAAAACGATTATTAACGCTCTTGTTTGCGTGTTGGAGGCAATTTACTGCCCAGCCTGTTTGACTGCCGTACATCCAGCCCAGTTGTGGTGTTGGTTACTGCCTATATTGCAGCATAATAAGGCTTTTTTGTGTTGAGTTGTTTAAAGTAATAATACGATGCTATTGCTTGGCTGCAAGTATTTGCATACAAGTTTTAATGTTGTAGAGTAGAAGAGCTGAATTTAACTTAAGTTTTTAGATGATAATTCCTGACCGTACATAGGCTTGTTATAATTTTAATTTTTTTTCAATTAAGGACCTTAGGGTATTTAAGCTGTTAAATTTTTTATTTTATTTTTTCAGAGTGTTTGCTGATAAGAGTGCTGTAGTTACGCAAACAGTATGAAGAAAAATATTGCGTACAGTGAGCAGACAAAAGTTAGGTGATACATTTAATTAAATATGTTAGTTAAATATGCAAGTTTCGCAAGTGTAAGCAGATAAATCATAAACCACAGCATTTCTCAAGGCCAACATAATACGTTGTTCAGATATGCACCTTTATTGCGTAAATCGCAATAAACGCCATTATTGAGCTCAATATTTCGTATAAAGTTTCAATTAAATATTGCGCAATAAATACGTAAATTGTTATAATATTAAGTAAAAATTAAAATTCAGCACTGTCATTAGTACGTTCAGTGCGCATGTTACAATTATCCGAACAAGTTTCTTTTGTATTTGACAACTCAAATGTCAACAACGCCAAAAAAAGAACCAATGTTGTTGAAACAACCAGCTGGTTTGTTTACCAGCTGTCAAATGAATATTGAATAAGCAGCTGAACTGCATATATTATGATGTCTGAACACCTAAAATATTGCACTCAATATACCGAATATTGACTCAATAAAAATGCATATCTGAACATAGTATAAACCGTGCCAACGCTCAAATTTTACCTGATTTATGCGCTAAAGTCATAGAAACTTGATTATTTCGAAAGAAGCCATCCGCAGAAGCCATGACGAACATTTAAACGAGGTTATCTTCAACACATAATGTCATAATTTTTTTCATACGAATAAAAAATTTCGATTATAGGAAGCGCTTAAAATTGAACCCACACATTAGCGTTGAAAATTTCAGTACTTGAGTACTTTTTTCGGTATTTATCCATTTCAAAAATATAACAGTACCCCCACGACGCTTTCAGTACTTTTTTATTTCACATATTTTATATTTTGCGCTATCCTACTCTTAATACGTTCGCAACATGTTCAATGTAGTGCAAAAGGTGAAGTTTAGTCTTTAGCCCCGGTTAGCCAAACGTCCGTGGAACGTACGTTAGTTTTTCTATTCCATTTCGGACGTGTATTAAGTATAAATAAATATTTTTTCCAAAAGTACCATTTGGTGCAAAAAAGTACTATTTCAGTTAGAGTTCAGTACCATTTCAAAATTTCAACTCTTTAGTCAGGTTTACAACATAGTGTCTCACAAGACTTATGAGAACTACAGTTGAAAGTCGACTCCGAACGACAGATTTTTGAGAAAATCATGCCATTTTCTATTTACTCCCAGAGAGGGGAAGACGCCGAAGAAATATTTTTTTATATTTCGTTTTGATAAAGATGGCTGTCCTGGGGTTTGAACCGAGGCCTCACGTCTAATAAGCCAACACACTACCTACTAGACCCCGGCGATGCATAAATACATACGTGGTTTGTCATTACAACGCTTCAGCCAAGATTACAACCTAGTTTATCATACCACTTATGTTGTGTGTGTTAATTTTATACATGAGTAGCGGGAGGAAGTCGCCGAAGAAAATTTTTTTATTTTCTTTTGTTGGAGATCGGACCCCTGTCTGTGATTTATCAGTCTGATGTTGTATGCAAAAAACAATTATTTAAACCCGAGATTTTAGTTGCGCCAGTCAACAGCGAATCAAATTTTATTGCTTTCTGAAGAGTAACATTTCTGAATTGGCCGGTAGGTAGTTTAGCTGGTAGCTTGCTGTTCATAGGCAAGTTCAATCGGTGGCCCATATGACCCATTGTGTTACCCAGTGTGAGATAAGCCCCCTTGCCATGATCCGTTAGTGGTGGGTTTGATCCATTCCGAGCTCCGGATGAAACTGGCCAGTTCCCTTAGTGGCTACCATGTCCAGATCCGACCAAAAACCGATGACGTCTTTTCTGATGGATTATGTCTGTTTAACAGCGCACTGTCTTGTTAGAATTCCTGCAAGATGTGAACAGTTCTCTTGTCTAACTCCAGTAGTTTCCTTGTCCACTGCTGTACACTGCAGTTTCAAATTCGGTAACCAGGTATGTTGGAGCACTCACGGTTTGTTGAATTTCATGCAGCTTTTTCCATTTTTGAAAAGTATTCTTGTTGAGGCCCATATATCCATTATGTTGCCTCCTCCTTAGACATCTCCGATGTCTGTTCTGAATATAAAATAAGAAATTTTCTCACAGTTATGCTCCCCGTTTTAAAGATATCTTCACCTTTTGTTACACGTTTATAACGTTTATAAGTGAGTGAATGTATATGTTTTAATACTTAGCTTCTCTTTTTTTTAACTTTTATCATATTTTTTAATTCTTTTTTGTTTAACTCGTATCTTGTCCTTTATCTCAAGTCATTTATTTTATTTGTCTTTATTTAAACGAGGCCAAGCTGCTGCATTCACTGACAGTGTAAAAGTGAATGTGAATGTGAATGAAAGAAATGTTATTTATGATATGGTTTTAATAGCGTATTTAACATTCTTGTATTGAAAAGTAATTCATCATATATTTTTAAATGTAAATAAATTGCATATTTATGTACTTCAATTATTAATTTAAATATGACGTCCATTGATTACACATTCAAATTGAAAAAGAAAACAAGACATTCGTAGAGAAGAAAGTAAAATGATTGAAGGAAAACAAAGAAATTAACGAAACGAAAACGAAACTTTTTTCTTTTTGAATTCAATTGTAAACAAAAATAAAAATTATTGCGTGACTGACCAACAAAAAGAATAAGAAAATGTGTAGAGTAATTACAGATGAGCATCAGCAAAGGCCAATAGCATGTATGGATATTAAATAATGAAGGTTTTTTGTCATTTGCTTTTGCAAATACTAACAGACAGTGTAGGCCAAAGAGCAAACCACACCTTAAACCTTCAGAAAACTCAATGGCTTCACTGTTCTAAATACACTATGCGACAAAATAAAAAAATTAAATACACCCAGCTAATGTATATTGTGAGCTTTGCTGAGTAGAATTCAAAAATATTTTTTTATATTTCTCTAACCCTCCAAACTTATTTTATTTGAAAAAACTGTTTTTTGGACTTTACGCAGAAAATTATTGATTACACAAACATTTCTGAACCGATGCACTATGTGGCATTTACCCCGAAAAGCTGGCCAAAAAGGCAAAAATGAATTTTAAGAAATTTAAGAAACTGAGTATGCAGTTCGATAGACAACAAAATTCTGCATTATATAGTGAATTTTCACGACTTTGTAGATTTGAGACAATGTCAAAGTCAGGAAAGTGAAGAAAATTAAATGCGTTTTTGGTGTTTTTTTTAAATTTTAATAGGTTTATATGAAATTTTTTTGTGGCTAAAGGAATAGAGGTTTTATATTGATTTTTTTTTTATTTGAAATGTATGAGCAACTGCTACTTTCAGTTTTTTTTTATATATATATCTCATATATTAATGTTAAAATTATTCGTTCAAAATTTAAAAATAATAAAAATTTCACATTATTTTACCCTTCCTAAAAAAAGATAAGGATTTTAAAGGTGAAAGTAGCTTTTAGTAGTTTAGTGTTATATACCACAAGAAAATACGAACTTTCTACATTCAGGAACAAAAAAAAAGTTTGCGCATATTTGCGCAATTTTTTTTTGTGTTTTTTTGAAAATTTTACTTTTTTTTGAAAAATTAAAAAAATTAGACGCAGTGTAATAAAGCCATAGGCAATAAAGCCATATGGACTTAATCCTCAAATGAATGCGAGGAAATTTAGTAGAAGCCATACCAATCGAGATGTCTTGAATAGGTTACTTTTAAGCAGTGACCCTTTTATAAGCTGCAGTACACAAAAATCGCGAAGGAATAGAAAAGCATTTTCATCAGATACTATTAAATTACTCCTTCCTGACATTGATGATAAAAATGATAACGATTTCAACGATTGTAGTTAGTTTCACTTTTACAGTTTTTAAGTTAAGTATTAAATAATGTAAAATAAATATTATGAATAAATATTAATTATTATTATTAATTATATATTAATTATTAATTAATTACATATGTATGTATATCGACTATTATAACAATATGAGATGTATGTTAGATTTTCTTAATGGGCCGTATGTGGTACCTAGGGGCACTTATGATCCGATCATAATAAAATGTGATCATAAATGATTCACATTCATATTAAACATATTCATGTCGAATTTCATCGAGGTAATAAAATTTTTAAGCCAATTATAATTGCTAAACATATTTTCTTAAGGGGCCCCATTTTGGACCAAGGGGCAATTATGTACCGACAATAACAAAATTTGGTAATATGGTTTAGATTTACAAAATACACGTGCATACCGAATTTCATCACGATACCGATGTTTTTAAGCCATTTATAAGAGCAAACGTGAATTTCTAAAGGGGACTTTATATGGGGACTAGGGTCAAATGTGATCCGATTTTCACTAGACTTTACACCATGATTTCTTAGTACACAGAACTGATCCATGCTAAATTTGATCATGATTGTTCAATAATTACCATAATTATGTGTAAATAAGTGCAATTTCGAGTTGAATTTGTATGGGGGCTAGGCGAAATCACGTACCGATTTGAACCAAAATCAGTTGGGTTCATCCTTGGGCCTAATTATCACTAACACTATCAAAAAATTCAAGCCGTTAACTCATAAAACGCTTCTATTAATTTTGGCCAGGGTTTGAGGCAAAATGCCACATAGTGCGATGTCCAAAATTTAAACCTTATTAGAAAGGAGAGGGATGTGCCTTTAAAACGATGTACATATATATATTATTTGACTTAATATGACAATAAACCTATGACGTCTGATGAGGTAAACTTGACAAATGCGATTTATTCATATTTTTTCAAGTTTGTCCATTCATAGTGGCAAACTTTAATTCAAAAATATGAAATAAGTGATGACATTCTTAAAGACCGTTCTCTTGTGAAGACATTGACACTTCGTTTGATTAAATCGAATAAAAATGACCGTAGTTTTTATTTAAATAGCATAACAGTAGTGTTATATATTTAACATATGTCATCTTATCAAATGAACTTTTAGTTCAAAAATTTTCAAAAGTTTTGATGGATCTTGATTGTTTATTGGAAAATGTGTCAACTTCACGTTTGAACCACTACCAGATGTCGGCTAATATTTGAGTTTTTTCCAAATATTATTATTTCTTTTTGCGCAAACATTGGCCAACTTCTGGTGGTCGCTCAAAAGTGCAAATGACACATTTTCCGATAAACAAACAGGTTCCATAAAAAATTCTGAAAATTTTTGATCTCATAAATCATTTGAAAAAATATATACATATGAAAAATATAACTCGACTGTTAGGCTCTTTAAATAATAACTACGGTAATTTTTGCCCGATTTAATCAAACGAAGTGTCGAAGAATCTCTTCATAATATAGTGCACTTTCAGAATGTCCTCACTTATTTCATATTTTTAATTAAAGTTTGCTACTATGAACGGACAAACTTGATAAAATATGAAAAAAATTCGCATTTGTCAAGTTTACCTCATCAAACCTCATAGCATATTAAGTCAGATAAAACATATATGTATACGGTTTTAAAGGCCCATCCCTCTTCTTTCTAATAAGGTTTAAATTTTGAACATCGGTCCAGAGATGTGTGTGTAATCAATAAATTTGTGTGTAAAGTCCAAAAAAAAAACAGTTTTTGTCAAATGAAATAAGTTCTACTTATCTAAACTCACAATCTAGGCTATGTCATTAGCTGTCATTAGTGTTATCTGAGTTTAATTTTGAATGCAAAATTGAGATGAAAAATTACTTCCCACGTGTTTTAGTGCTTCTATAGGGTGGGTGATTTAGAAGTTTAAATTTAAAAATACAATAAAACAAAAACGCTTTAAAATTTTGCCAAATTTATTTTCTTCTCGTGAAGTACAATTGTTCCAGTTAGAAAAGGAATATTATTTCACACAAATGGCTGTCGTGACTGGACTCACGGTATCTCATTCGTACGGACTAATTTTTGTGCACTTTTTCAGTGTATTAGGTCGTATCTCAACAATAACATCACAAATGTTGGCTTTCAAATGCTCAATTTTCTTTGGTTTGTCGCCATAACAGTTTTCTTTAATGGCGCCCAACAGAAAATAGTCCAACTGTATCAAATCGCAGCTTCTTGGCGGCCAATTGACGTCACCATTTCGGTTAATAAACGGCCAACAAACATTTGACCCAATAAATCGATTATAGCATGAGATGTGTGGTAAGTTGCATCATCCTGTTGCAATCAAACATCGTTCATATCAATACCATGAAAAGCGAGTACTAAAAAATCGGTTATCATGGTGCGATAGGTGTCTCTATTGACAGTTATGGTTGCGCCGTCCTCATTTTCATAGATATATAGGCCAATTACGCCTACATTCCACAAGCTGCATCAAACATTCATTCTTAATAGGAGTATTGGCTTCTGTAAGACGACGTGTGGGTTATTAGCCTACCCACCAAGATGAAAATGAGCTTCAACGGAAAAGATTTTTCTTGATATCAGTAAAAATTCAATCAGTCTTGTGTGAATAATCGTGGTTTGAATATCTCCGTTATAAAGATCTGTCTAGCAATTGTTATTGTTTACGCAAAAGAATGCAAAGAAGAATAACAAACAAAGCAATTGTTGTTGTTTACATCAAGTTGTGAACAGTGGCACACAGAATTGTGCGAACAATAGAGAAAATAGGATGTTGTACAATGGGTCAGTTCGACCTCCTGGTACTGTACTTGCTTTAATTGACAAGTACACGTCCTCTAACCTAAGAACTTTAGTTTAGACGAGTTTAGGTGTACTTTGTAGTAATCCAAAAGGAATTTCGTAATACTCTTCGTTGACAAAATAAAACTGGTACTACAGCTTCAAATACTATCTGCCCAATTCAATCTGAAGAAGAAAAACAAAAAATGTTTCCTTATTGTATGCCTTTTCGTCTTCAATTTACTGCCGTTGCATTAGAGTCTCTTTTAATGCCACTTCCTCCCTACACTTCCACTTTTATTGGTTCATTGTTTTTAGTGTTGAAAAATCTACTTCATAATCATTTTGTTGTATTTTACTAATGATCTTAAAGCCAAGATAATTCCAGCACTTCCTGTCACTCCCAACTGCAGGTTTTTTTTTAACTTTACTCCCCTCTCCCATATACCATTCTTGCCAGTTTTGAATATTTTTCACATGCAAATATTATTACTCTTGTAATGCTAAGCATGCTAAATGAATTTTTATTGCATTTTCAACTATAATTTGAACAAAACAAATATTGTTTTAACTTCAAGCAAAAGGAGAAGAGAAAAAATAAATGTAATAAGGACTGGAAAAATAAAAATGCTGAATAATGTAAGTCTTCAGAAAAATGTAGACATTCATTTGACTTCCTTCATGAGAACGTTTATTTATTAGTTTATTTGAAAGTAAATTTTTATCTCAACTCTCTCTCTCTCTACGTATCTCGGTGTACGCATTATTGTTGTGGCACTTTGAAGGCAGTTTAAAGAAGTAAAATTTATCATTTCTTGTAAAAGAAAAATATGAATGAATATGACATTAATAGGATTTTTTTTAAGAAATTATTGTCTTTATACTTTTCAAAACTTTTAAAATCCTTTCATCATAAAAGTTGGGTATAAAAAATTCTTAATTCCATGTGGATTATGTCTGTATCTTAAATCCCATACGGGAATTTGATACATATATAGTACCATATATCCACCATACAATAGAGCAAGTGTTTCATCACCAATTTCCCTACCTCACAAGAGAGTCATTAGGTACAAGTGTCACATTTATGGATGCTATACAGATTCTTTTCAATTCAATTAAATACAAATAATATTTTACACATGATTCAGCCTTTTTCAGTTGATTTACAATTGCGCTACTGCTTCCCATCAAATACGGTCAAATATCAACGAGCTAGAGATATGGCCACTAAACTGAAAGATTGCAGTCAAAGCGAGCAAATCTACTCATTTTCTGTTCACACTCCATTTTTTTTTTTTTTTTTTTTTTTTTTTTCCGCCGAGGAGGGGCAAATGTACCTAACCGCACCATAGAGGAAGTCGTCACATCCTCCGTGTGTGGGGCCCTCACCCACTAAATCCCCCCCTCGTCTCCTGTGGACTTGTTTGTACCCACTCCGGAACTACGGTGGTATTACTTCGGAGTGGAGTCCTTTTGGCCCTTTGGCCCCTTCATGTTCATATCCGCGTCCGGATTGCGAATCGAAAGTTGAGGAGTCATCTAAGCGCCTCCACTATTCCTTTCGTCTAGATCATCGTCTCGGTTACGCCCGGCACGTGTGACAGCATCACCTATGCCGCCATGCTTACTCGTTCTGCAGCTTCAAGATCTATCTTCTTCCGTCTCAGAATGCGCTCTATGTAATTCACTACCGAGGTCCAATTTTCACTACTCGCAGTCATAACGCCGACAATATTAGCGGCTGTGATCGTTCCGACTATTGACGTCAGTACAGAGCGATAGCTCTGCCAGCGTGCACACTCGAAAACAGTGTGCTCTGCGTCATCAATTACCTCCCCTTCCTCGTACAGGCAGTAAGGGGAGGCGGCCTTGCCCATTCTGTGCAGATATTTCCTAAAATATCCGTGACCCGATAGCATCTGTGTAACGTAGTAGTTTATCTCTCCAGATTTCCGACCGATCCATGGCCTTATGTCCGGGATAAGTCTCGCGGTCCATCTTCCTCTATCCTCCTCGTTCCATCGTTGTTGCCATTTTGAAATGGTGTTTTCCCTGAAGAAACCGGTTATATGATTTCCAGCCGATTTCGCCTTATAAATCTCCATCCGCTCTGCCGCCAGCAGATCCACAGGGATTATACCCGCTATCACCAGTACGGCCGGAGCGGACACTGTACGGTACGCCGACGCGACACGCAATGCAGCCGTTCTCTGTACCGATACAAGTGAGTTTGCCCTCTTCTTGACGTCTAGTGTTTCGGCCCAAATTTCGCTCCCATAAAGCATAATGCTGTTTCCAACATCCATCAGGAGTCTCCGTCTCGCCGGTAGCGGTCCTCCAATGTTCGCCATTAATCTGCTGAGCTGTCCGACGATCTTCTGGGCCTTGTTAGCCGAGTACTGAATCTGATACGAGAATGTCAGTCTGGGGTCCAGCCTTATTCCTAGGTATTTCACCGAGCTCTCGGTCCTAATTGTCTCGTTTCCAATGCTCATGTCCACATGCAAGGGGATACGACGACCAGTGATTAGCAGCAATTCCGTTTTATGCATGGCCAGGTCTAGGCCGTGGGAATCCAACCATGCTTTTGTCCTTAGCATAACGCGTCTCAATTTTCGTTGTGCCTCTTCCGTGTTCCTGGCCGTGATAACAGCTGCGATATCGTCTGCGTATCCAACCAAGAAAGTTCCGTCCGGCATATCTTCCCTCAGAATTCCATCATAGCTAACGTTCCACAGGTCGGGGCCGAGGATAGATCCTTGTGCCGCTCCAGATGTTACTTGTTTCACTCTTGATCCCGAGCTTGTGTTATACACAAGCTGCCTGTTACTCAAATAACTACTTATCATGGCCAGAATGTAATGTGGCACAGAGAAATTGTTCTCCAAAGCATCCAGTACATCGCTCCATCTAAGGCTGTTAAACGCGTTTTTGACGTCCAAAGTGGCAAGCAGTACCACAGGCCTCGTAAAGTGACTCCCACGCTGTGTGACCATAGCTGCTTCAGTCACCTCTCTCAAAGCGCCAATTGTTGACCGACCGGGTCGAAAACCATATTGCCGGGCAGACAGTCCTCCTCTATTCTCAATAGCAGCGGTAAGCCGTGGCTTCAAAAGCCTCTCGAGCAGCTTTCCTGACGTATCCAGCATGCACAGTGGCCTGTACGCGGATGGGTGCTCCGGGTCGCCCTTTCCCTTGCTTATTAAGACCAGTCGTTGTTTCTTCCATATTTCGGGGAAAATACATTCTCTTAGGCACGCGTTGTACATTCCCAGTAAGAGTTGCGGTCTTTGATCGGCAATTTCCCGCACTACCTCAGGCGGGATGCCATCGGGCCCCGGTGCTTTGCCGGGTTTTAGTCCGGCTGCAGCTATTTTCAGTTCCTCTTCGGTAAATGGTAAGAATTCTATACCGAGTGTATTCTGCCGTTGTTCCATCCTCGATTCATGAGTGGGGAATAGTGTATCCACTATATTTCTCATCACTCGTTCGTCCATAATTCCCACTGGTTTCCTCCTGTTCAGTTTGTCCATTACAATTTTGTATCCTAATCCGTAAGGGTTTAGGTTTATGTCATCGCGTAGTTCCTGGAACGCCTGGTTTTTCTTGCGCGATATCGCCTCCTTCAGAGATTTCTTTGCCTCTTTGTACTTTCACACTCCATAGAGACACATTCCACCTAAGTACCTACTGTTACGTTTCTGCCTTTTAAAAATGTTTAAAATATGAGCTCGTAGATTGCAAATAAAATAAAAATAAATTTGTGTTTAGTTTTAATTAAAATTTTTTTTATTTGTACAATTCTGTGTGCCACTGTTCACAACTTTATGTATACAACAACAATTGCCTTGTTTGCTATTCCTCTGTTTACACTCTTTGCATAAACAATAACAATTACTAAACAATTGTTCGACTGATTTTTGAAACGGAGATCTTCAAACCACGATTACTCTCTTCAAACACACTGCGTGTTCACACAAGACTGACTCCGTTGCCAGTCCTGATGAATGTTCTTTAAGGCGAATGTAAGTAACTTCGCCTGGTGTTTGTTGTTATATTACGCAGTGCGATAATTTGTAAACAATTCCATTTTTTGTTTTTGTAGCTTTTATTTTTAATTTTAATGTTAAACAATGTAAAAGCAAAACACCAGTATCTAGATTTTTCCAAATTCGTATATAACATACACAATTGATCACAACAACCCTTCAATCAGGATTACGACCGAGCTTATCACACCACTTATGTTGTTTGTGTTGATGTTATACATGCAGTTTAAGGTCGACTCCGAATGACAGATTGTTTTAGGAACCTTTCATGGCAATTTTATTTACACTCAGGGTTTCTGCTAGAAGACTGCCAGGAGAAAGTTGCCAAGAAATATGTTTCATACTTATTTCGTTCAGTTCGAGATGTCTGGCTTGGGGTTATTAGGTAGTGTGTTGGTTTATAAGACGTAAGGCCACGGTCCAAACCCCAGGTCAGACATCAGAACGAAATATGAAAAATATTTCTTCGACGACTTCCTCTAGGCAGGTTTCTGGCAAAGACTCTGAGAGTAAATAAAGAATTGCCATGAAAAGTTTCTCAAAAATCTGTCGTTTGGAGTCGGCTTTAAACTCTATGACCCGCCACTCATCGATAAAATTAACAACCACAACACAAGTGGTGTGAGAAGCTAATTCGTAATCCTGACTGAAGGGTTGTAATATCCAATTGTGAATGTTATGTATTGAACTCTCTTAGATCTCATAGGGATTAGAATCATCACAAATTTGCCCCTCAGAAATAGGCGTCATCGCGGAAGATGATCATTCGATTATTATTAGTGATAGTTGCTTAAACTCCTGACACCATTCAGAGAACAAACGTATCTGACTTTGGATGTTTACCTTCAGTTTGCGAGGGCAGTTAAATTTTCAACGGCTACAGGAACAATTACCGACGAAGAATTCACAAAATTGTGTTCTTTCGACCTACGGGTGTTGGTCACATTATGGCCACATTGTGAGTCTTTTCGATAGGACATTTATGTTGATAGTAAAATGGGCACAGAATTTTGCCCATATAGAATATGCATTGTGCATGTGTTGTTGAATGTTATATCTGCCCATGGTGATCTATCAAAACAGACCGAATAAGTGACAACTACTTTGACAATAGCAGCTTCAACAAGATTAAATTTATAATTAATAGGGCTCAGTTTGAAAAATGAATATTAAATATTTTTATTAATTTTAAAATTATTTTATTAACAGAATACTTTGTCATTTCTTTGTGGCCTTAAGCCATTACTGTGGAAGTGTTGAATATTTTCCAACACAAAAATACCCACCAAATGCATTTCATTTGCTATTAAAAATTCCGAGGAAACTGAAACACTGGAAACCTATAAAAAACAAAAATTATAGGAAAAAAGCACATAAAAAAATATAAAACCATCAACAACAAATAATAAAAAGAACTTTTACAAGAATAAGAAAGAGAAAAAGAAAAAGGAAAATAATAATAATATAATGGAATGAATGAATGCAACATAATTCATTATTATGATTTTTCATTATAAAACATTGCATTATAAATTCATCCATTTTTTGCATAGACTTATGGCTTGTTAAATACATAAAAAAGGAAATGAGGAATAAAGCATGAAAATAAATAATGGCATGGAAAACAGACAATGACATCATCAATCCCAGCTCTGAAATTCAAGGATAATGATGTTTAACTATATATGCATACAATATGGATTACAATTATTATTATTTTTATTATTACAATTATTATCAGACAACAGAAAGCTGAAAAAATGATGATAAATTTTTGTTTAATGCACAGTTTTGAATAAGTATAACAAAAAAAAAAAAATTAATGTAATAAGCATACATACATAATTCAATGTGTAAATTTTTATATATTTTAATATGATATTTAATGCGAATATTCAAACCCATACTTCACTGACTTTTATGGAGATTATGTATTTCAGTCGTGAGTAATCACTACAACAAATGTGGAATAATAAAACAGTAGAAAGAATTACAGACATACTTTGGAGCAATCGTAATGAGTAAAGAACCATGAGTATTTTAAAATTAAATAAGGGCGTCCTGAGTACGCTAATGGGAGTATTGAACTCTATTGGGGGGTTTAAGGGCATGTGGTGAAGACATCGAAATGACGGAATATTGCTTGTGGTATTGCCCAACTTTCGTAAGGTCAAGATTCCAATATTTTGAGGATGATACCCGACATGTCTCAGTGAAGAGTATTACATACATATATACATAATTGGTCATTACAACCCCTTAATCAAGATTACAACCTAGCTTCTCACACCACGCATGTTGTGTGTGTTAATTTTATAATATCCGGTCTTTACAACACTTTAGTCGGAATTACGACCTTTCTCCTTATGCCACTTATGCTGTGTGTGTTAATGTCATAGACGAGTGGCGGGTCCTAAAGTTTAAAGTCGACTATGAATGACAAGTTTTTTGGAGAAAATTTTCATAGCAATTTTTTATTTACCCTTAGAGATCTTAGCAGAAATTTGGTCAAACATCCCCAACAAAACGAAGTATGAAAAGAAATATTTCTTCGGCGATTTACTCTCAGTAGATTTCTGGCAAACACACTGAGAGTAAATAAAAAATTGTCATGAAAAGTTTCTCAAAAAAAATTGTCATTCTGAGTCGACTTTAAACTCTAGGCTGCACGACTCATGTATAAAAATAACGCACACAACATAAGTGGTGTGAAGAGCTAGGTCGTAGTCCTGACTGACTTATTTGATAAACTGAGCACATCTTTTGATGGTGTACTCACGAGTTTCAGAATTGGTCCCTAAATATTTCAGCCATCCGCTTATCACAGAAAATTCCTACTCTTAAAAGTTTCTCAATCGACTTTAATTATTTATTCTCATTTCACAAAATCATAATTTGCAGGTCCAACCTAGAGGACAGTGATAGAGGACTATTCGGTTGGTCGGAATAAAAAATGTAGTAATGACAAGCGCTGATCTGCTGTTATAGGCTAGAATGTCTAGATGAATTAGGCTACGAGTTGTTAGAGCTTATCGGCCTTATCTCCGAATTTAACTCATAGCAATTACCTCTTGTTTAAAAATCTAAAAATATGGCACGGCGAAAGAGATTTAAATCTAACGATGAAACAAATCCTTTTTATTTGAAAGTTTAAAAAAATAAGGTTCAGCAACATGGCTTCGGCAACGTAGCCGCTAGCTAAATGGGCAATAGCAACATAGCCGCTAGCATCATGGCAACATGGCCACAGCGATATGGCCGCTACCAATATGGCCGCTAGCTACATGGCCAATAGCAACATAGTCGCTAGCAACATGGCCACTGGTGATATGGCCGCTACCAAAATGGCCGCAAGCACTATGGCCTTTAGCAATATGACCTCTAGACAGGTAGCCTCTAGCCAGTCAGATATCTCCAACGAAACGAAATATGAAAAAATCTAGCAAAAATTCTGTGAGAAAATAAGAATTGCCATGAAAATTTTCTCAAAAATCTGTCGTTCTGAGCCGACTTTAAATTTTAGGTCCCGCTACCCAGGTATAAAACTAACGCAAACAACAGAAGTGGTGTGAGAAACTAGGTCGTAAGTAAGTAAGTAAGTAAGACTCCGCTTAACGCTGTTTCAATATTACGCGGTAGTATTGGGATTCCCCTAAATCTCACACTGTACTGATACTTGTTGTATATGTTTGCAAATGAAACGGCCATGCACCAACCAAAAACGGCGGACTATATAGCGACGGTGTATACTATGTATCTTTTTCAACGCTCTCAAAATTATATGTTTTTAAATTATACCACCATTAATAGTACACCATATAGTATAACCCCACAATGAATTTTATTGTATTCACGTGAATACACGTGATTCACTGCTAAACTATTTTATGGCCAAAACTATTATGTGAGGTATTAAAAAAATATATTAATTTGCCAAACTATTTTTCATTTGAACAACAGCATCATCATTATAAGCATAAGCAAAACAAAAAAGCGAAATGCGTTTATTGGCAATAAATATTGAATTTTTATTAAATTTGAGATATTATTTGACATGCAAATTGTAAAAAAAACAATATAAGAAAATATATAATGATGGACAATTTAAACATATCTAAGGCACCATCAATACAATCAATACAGAATCATTAAAATTATTGGAAAATTGTTGCAAATTGCTGCTAAAGAGCTGGGAAAATACACTCAATACAGAATCAGTTCTTTAGGTAATATAAATTTTTTAAATATAAATCGCAAACGCTCCAAAAGATACATGGCCAAATATTTATAACGTATACTTTAGTAGTTTATGAAATATTTGAAAGGAAACGAATCAAAATTGAGTTTTTAACATAAAAATTATTGGAAAATTGTTGCAAATTCCTACTAAATGGCTGGGAAAATTGGGAAAAAACTTTAAATTTATTGCACATGAATTTGATGTAATAATCATCAGTGTGTTCACGATGCACAACCATTAAATAAATTTGTTTACATTGACTAGATTTTGGCATACAAATGAAATGCACTGCTAAGGCACAGGTGCATAAACCACAGTCCCCCTTGTGAAACTGCAAGTATAATGATTACGACAACGTATACATTGGAAATCTTTTATTCCCTGTATTTCCAATTTTTTTTAGGTTAAAATCGAAACATATTTTAATTTAATTACGTACCGTTAAGGTTTTACGCTAGAATTTTTTTTAAGATTTGACAGGTTAAAATTTAGTTAAAACCCATAAGGCTGAAAGTCAAAAATTCCAGCAACTCACAAAAAAGTTTAGCAAAAGAGTTAAAAAAAGAGTTAGAATAGCCAAAGAACAATATAGTTTCCAGTACCTCCCACGGGAAACATTAGGACCTGTTTTCACAAGATTGTTTCCCTGCATATTAGACGGCACAGATGGCTACTATCATCATCGAAACAAATCTTAAATTTATATTAGCATTAACAGGGTCTAAAGAGCTGATGGTCACAATTATCACGCAAATGTTTTCTCAACATGCATTGGCTGTCGCAATTCTACTGACTTCATGAATCAGCCCTTGTAAACATAATTGTATTTTGCTGTGACCCCACTTTGTGGTTGATTTTCAACCAATTTTCTTCAGTGATAAAAGAATAATGTCATGGAGTTGATTGAAAAGGTCAGAATGCAACACTCTTATAGCAAATCGACTATCTTGCTCAAATAGATCCATGAACTCGAAGATATGACAGGACAGGGTGTCCATATTGAAGTGGAGTGGAGATAAGCGCGGCCATTGATTATATGGTCTGGGCTAGTAACCATTTGTTAAACTTGACTTATAGGGACTTTAATACCTCTACAGATAGTCAAACGACAATTGGAGCAATAAAATCTAGGAATACGGGATAGAAGATCGTCCTATAAATAAATAATAAATTTGTGTTTAAATTTAATTAAAATTCTTTATTATTCGCACAATTCTGTGTGCCACTGTTAACAAATTTATGTAAACAACAACAATTGCTTTGTTTGTTATTCCTCTGTTTATACCCTTTGCATAAACAATAACAATTACTAGGCAATTATTCGACAGATCTTTGTAACAGAGATCTTTAAACCAGGATTACTCTCTTCAAACATACCGCGTCATCACACAAGACTGACTGAACTTTTACTAACTCACTCGCCTGATTTGCTTTGGCTTTTATATGGAAGAGTAAACAGTCTGATGAATGTTCTTGAAGGCGAATGTTCATGACTTTGCCTTCTCGAAGTCTCTATTAATGTAAACATTGTTTGTTTGTGTATTTTTGTTTAATTGTTTACCTGTTTTTTATGTACGTTATATTAAGCAGTAGGATAATTTGTAAACAGGTTTGTTTACTGCATTGTTTTGTTTATGTAGCTTTTGTTTACAGTAGGACGAATTACAGAAATACTTTGGGGTGATCCTGATGAAGCAGTAGCCATGAGGATTTTAATGTTAAACGAGGGCATTCTGAGTATGCTAATGAGAGTACTCACGGGACATTCCTCCTTACATTTACACTTGAACCGTATTGTAATGGAGGAAAATTGTGAATGCAAGCTATGGGATGAAGACAAGAAAACGATGGAATATTACTTTTGGTTTTTTGACAGGCTTTCGTAAGCTCAAGATCTCAGTATTTTGGTGGTGACACTATATTGAATATAGCTCGTCTCAGAGGAGTGGACTACATAAATACATACATAATTGGTAATTACAACCCTAGCTTCTCACGCCAGTTATATTGTGTATGTTAATTTTATAGATGGGTGGTGGGACCTACAGTTTTAAATCGATTACGAACAACAGATTTTTGAGAAACTTTTTATGGCAATTTTTTATTTACTCTCCGGATTTTATTCCACAAATCTGCTGAAAGGAAATCGCCTAATAAATATGTTTTCATATTTTTTCCGTTTCGTTTTGTTGGAGATGTCTGACCAATAAGCCAACACACTACCTACTAGACTACGGCAAATTCAAGAGCAATGGATTGCAAGAAGTTAAGTTAGTTTTTACATACTACAGGCTTCCTATAATAAGTAAGGTGGTGGCTGAGTTCTATTTCGATAAGTATGGAACCCTTTGTTGGTCTCCACTTCTTCAACTCACATTGTGGTAGAAAATTCTAAGTGTACCTGTGATTGCTTAGTTGGAAAGGTGTTTAGAAAAGACCTGTAGACATTTTATAAGACATATATTATAATAACTTGACAACCACTCCGCGTAACTCTAATCGGATACACCAAAATGTTGTCTATTTTAGCTTCTACAACATCTGTAGTCGTCCAATATTTATCAGAATATTAGCGACTGCTCATGTGTAGGCTTGAATGTGCAACAAAATTGCACTTCTTTGAATCACAAATAGAGATTTTAAGCCTCTGTTGTTGCTTAAATTAGGCGTTACTTACCACTAAGCCAACCAGACAAACAAATAATATGCACAGCAAAACTACCAACCAACCAGCAGTCATGCGGCCAACAGACCAAAACCAAAACTGAAGCAGACAGTGGAGCTCATGGTTTTCTTTAATAGATACGTGCATATTGTATTAACAATTTTACACATACTTATACGGACGTAATTTATTAGTCCACCAAACCAATCGATAGGTTGTTAAAAAGTAATATCAACAGGAGAAAAAACATCAAAATCAAGTGGCGAAAATAATGATGGTGATGATGATGATGACGTTATTGATGCCCAACACTGGTAAGCATGGAAACACAAGAATTCAAAGGAAGAAAAATGGAAGATGTAACGATATATTAAGGCATTATATTGTGTGTGTGTACGTAGAAAATTATAGTTCTACGATCCTCTCATAGAAATCCTCAATTGAAGCCATGGTTTTAAATTTCATGGACTTACTTTTATTGGCAATATTTGCATGACATAAGCATGGATTTTATAACATCAGCAGACATATGGAGAAGACAGAAATGGTTGTCATTATGTGTATGTGCAAGCATTTCCAATATGTATTTACTTTACATTACGTATAAGATTTTATTACATGAACGTAAAGTAAGAATTAAATTCACGTTGATGGGAAATAAATAGAAGCATAAATAGCCAGTTAAAGTGTTACATTTTGTATCATTTCCAAGGAAAAGTGCAAAATATATGAGAATGAGAATATAATGTGTAGTTTAGTGGCGTAAAAATGACACTTTATGATACTAATTATGCACACATAAGACATAAAGCTGCTTAAAATATGATGCCGGCATATAAATTAGTAAAGAAAAGGAAGAATTTTGTTTTATAACATAATAGCGGTTTTCACTCTTGGTAGTAAAGTACCCTTGTAGACCTTGTAAGTATGGTAGGTATAGTATAAATACTACATTTACATCAACGCAACAACAAAATGCATTCATTTCAAATATACAACGCTCTGTTAAATTTACCATGAAAAAAGGTCTAGTAAATAAGCTTGGTAAATATAAAACTAAACAGCTGATCGTCCATCCACCAAAATAATAACAAAAAATATCAATAATCAGCTGTTTAAATAAGTTTACCATGGTATATTTCTTATACCATGTGAGTTTACAATAGATGAAAAAAAGATGCTCGCGCTTTGTTGTCGAAAGTACGAGTAAATATACTAGAGTATTAAATATACAACAAAGAGTGAAAACCGCTAATATTTTTAAAATTTATAGGATCTTTTAATTGAAATCAAATAATAAAACAAACTGTGTTTGAGATATCGAAGAACATTTTCTATTCGTTCGAAGACCTATTGATACCACTATGTGAGAGAAAAGACACCATTCAAAGGTCCGAAACGGCTTCTCTGGGTAGAGCTTAATCGAAATGAAAAATTTAGCAAGACTCTGGCACATAAATCCAACTAAATTTGATCGATGAGAAGATGGGTTGTGTTGACTATGAGAACCGCTATGGCTGATGGCTTATCTCATACACCTGCGACTTACGAAAATCCCACAAAGAATAATCTGTAGGGGTTAGATTGCATAATCTTGATGGCCAAAATCAATTCCAATCAATTCGTGGTATAACCAAGATATTTGCTCTGCAGAAAATAAAAAGTTTTATTGGGCCAAATATCATAATCTCGGTAGCAAGTTCACATCATCTCCACGTGAATTGACCATGCATTTAACTCCCTGTTATACATACATAATTGGCCATTACAATCCTTCAGTCAAGATTACGGCCTAGCTTCTCACACCACTCATGTTGTTTGCATTAATTTCATAAATGAGTGGCGGGTCCTACAGTTTAAAGTCGACTCCGAAGGACAGATTTTTTGAGAAACTTTTCATAGCAATTTTTATTTACTTTCGCAGAATTTTTGCCAGAAAGCTGCTGATAGGAAGTCGCCGAAGAAATATTTTCTCATATTTCGTTTTGATGTCTGACCTGGGGTTTGAAACTCGGCCTTACGTCTAATAAGCCAACACACTACCTACTAGACTACGGCGACTAGTAACTCCCTGTTACAGTATACCCAATTTGGCATGAGCTGTGTACTACGTAACAATGTTCTGTTGAAACCGCATGACGTTACTGTCCAGATTATTCAATGCAGGCAAAAAAAAATTGGTAATCATCGACCTATAGTCCTTGCCGTTAATAGTGATCAATGTCGAACTCAAGGAAACTTCAACCGATGACGTTGCCAGCCTAAAATCCAAATCAAAATGCAACTTCTTCGGGTCGTTTGAATCTCCTGTGGATTGCTATAGTCTTCGGGACGCTTGGATCTCCTGTGGATTGCTATAGTCCTTGCCGTTAACAGTGATCAACGTCGAACTCAAAGAAACATGAACCGATGACGTTGCCAGCCCAAAATACACATCAAACTACAACTTCTTTGGGACGCTTGGATCTCATGTGGATTGTTATCTTCCGATAATTAAGCAATTTTGTTTTTTTACATACCCAATCATCCAGAAACGGGCCTCATCGCTGAAGATAAGTTTTGGGTGAAAATCATGATTAGTTGCCAACTGCTCCAGACCCCCATTCAGCGAACTAGGCCGTTGTCTGCAGTTGTTTACTCTCAGGCCCTTGGACAGTTGAATTTTATGCAAGTCACGACTCAAAATTCCCGCATATCATTGCACAAAACGTAAGAACGTGAGGAGACTGCAGTTACATGCAATTACTTGTGTACAGATTGTTGATAATTTTAGAAATAAGAGAGTATGGAGGTTTGAACCTCTAATAAGCCAACACACTACCTACAAGACTATGGCGACTTTAAAAACCCTTTACATACATACATACATACGTACTTTGTCATCACAATGTTTTAGTTTGGATTACGACCTAGCTTCTCACACCACTATGTTGTGTACGTTATTTTTTATATACGCATGGCGGGACCTACAGTTCAAAGTCGACCCCGAACAATAGGTTTTTTTGAGAAACTTTTCATTGCATTTCTATTTACTTTCAAGGTTTTTATCAGAAATCTCCTGATAGGAAGTCGCCGAAAAAAATATTTTTTCATATTTGGTTTTGTTGGAGATTTATGGGATGGGATTTGAACGACGGCCTCATGTCTAATAAGCCAATACACTAGACTACGGCGATTTCAAAAACCCTTTATTCATATTGTTACGAAAATGGAGTTACATCGTTTAACACTAAATGATAAACAAAAGCTACAAAAACAATGAACTTGTTTATATGATAAACAAGTAAACAAAATATACCAACAACATATTTTATACTAAAGAGGGGATAAACAAGTAAACAAAAATTGCAACAACAAACAAAGTAAGCAAAATGCACAAACAACAATGAAACAGCGATGTTTACATTTATGGAGATCTCGAGAAGCCGAAGCCACTAACATTCGACTTTAAGAGGCAAGACAAAACAGGCAACAGGTTTAATAAAGATTTAGTAAATTTTGTGTGAAGACGCGTTGCGTGTGAAGAGAATAATCGTGGTTTGAAAGTCTCCGTTGTAAAGACCTAACGAACAATTGTTAAGCCCTAGTTATGCTACCGGAACGTAATGTAACGCAATGTAACAGTAATGTACACGAAACGTAAAAATGCAATAGCAATTATAGAATGTAAAAACTTAATCATATGTTTTTAGGTAAACAAAGCAATAAAAGAAATAAACAAAAACAAATAAAGAAATACAAATTGCAAAAACTAAAAGACTAAAAATTGTTTTTGGGTTTGAGTTTTTATTTTATTATATTTATTATTGTTTTTTAAACAAACTTAAGATTAATTTTAGATTTTAAAAACTTCGATTTCACTCTTTTTATCACTTTTAATATTGTGGCTTTTGTTTTACTTTAATTCAGCTGTTAACCAGTGTTATCACTACAGAGTTTTTAGGTTCATTTCAACGATTTTATATTTATTTAAAGGTACTTATTAAAAGTTTTATGTACTGTTTCTGTAAGACAAACAATTTCACTTTCTCTCAAACAAAAACACTCAATTTAATTTGTGTTGAGGAAAACAAAAACAAAACTGATTGTTTTTGATTGTATTTTCCATATAAATAGACAAGCAAGTGAAATCGTTTATTTTACAGAAACAGGTCAGGTATTTCGGAAACCAAATTTGTACGAACGTTAAAACGTAGTTATATTCTCTAATGAAAGTAAAGTGAAATGCTTTTCGAACGCTTTAATTAGTTAAAAATCGATAACTATATATTTCTAATTTAAAATATATATAATGTAATAATAAAATAGTGTTTATTTTTATTTTAAATTATAAAAGTTAATAATAAAATAAATTATAATTTGGGTTTTTAAAATACGTGAAGTTTTATTTAAAGAGAATTCCATATACAGACAAACATAACATACGTACAAAATGTAAATTCTGTTTATGATTTTAATTTTCAGTTTTGGTGGTTTTTAATATTGACTTGTTGGTAACACTGCTGAACAGATGTTACGTAAAAATGTAAGAATATTTAATTTTTTACAAATTCTTACGTTCCGGTTACGTTACATTACATTTCTATAACCATTCGTATTGCTTTATACATAACAAAAACGATCAGCTGTTTTTTAATTTTGCGGTTACATTCTAGGGCTTTAGTGTTTACACGGAAGAGTGTAGAGAAGAATAACAAACAAAGTAAATTTGTTGTTGTTTACATTAACTTGTGAACAGTGGCACACAGAATTGTACGAGCTATAAAGAATTTATCTAAAACTAAACACAAATTAATTCTACGAACTCATATTTTAAACGTTTTTAAAAGGGCAAAAACGTAAGAATATATAATTTCGATAGGTATTGATTTTCAACGAGCCTTTTTGAATGTGTGCCGTGACATATAAATATCAGGGGCACATAGGCAACACCTATCCAAGAAAATTATTTTTAAAATCATTTAAACAATTTCTTTAGCTTCAGTCACTTACAAAGCTTAAATTATGGCTTCTATTGTATTCTCTAAAACCACATGAGCTACTCCTCTAACTTGGTAAGCTGTATTGGCAAATGTGTTGCAATGTAAATTGTCTGAAATTTAGAACTTGTGGTGTTTAATGTAACAATACGTCAACAACTTTGAACAGTTCACTGTATTAGTAAAAGAAAAATACGAAATATATGCAGGCGCTTTAGGTAGACTCTGTTTTTTTATTCGAGTTCAAATACAAACAAAATTTATCATTTACAAATTTTATCGCATGCAATATATTTTGTAACGCGGGTGTAGGGTAGGAGCAAAACTACAGCGGACGGACGGACTCTGACAAGTCGATATGCAAATTTTGTGTGTCTGTCCTTTTGCAGTTTACAGTTTAAGGCATCATCCATAAACTAGAGCGATTACGCTGAATGAAATTGCGCATACAATGGCGGAATATTTCTTTCTATTTTAGTAGTTAGCAGTGGTGAATGTATGTATGTTTCTATGCATTGTGTTTTGGAATCCAATTAGTCCACTGAATAATTTAAAAGAGGAAATAGAAACGGTGTGCTATAGAGTTTTATCATGGAATTTCTTATCACGCGTTATTAATTATCGATGAAGTGGCAGCATTTTATTTATTTCAGCAACATATCTTCTATAAATCGGGTAACGAACGGGCATGCTACTGTAAAGGCCAACGAAATGTTTACCATTAACAATGAACACACTGTATTTATAGTGTTCGTATTGTTGTGTTTAATGCAAGAAAGCAATTTAAAAACTCCGACATTGTGAAACTAAACTGCTTAAGTTTTATTCCAATGTAAAAAAAAATATTTAATTTTAAGCAAAGAAATGAAATGAGACTCATCGCTGAAGACAATTTTTCTATAAAAATTAGGTTCAGTTGCTGAATGCACCAGATTCAAATCAAAGCACACATAGACCAAGTCGAGGCGCAAGGTTCTCCAAGTTGTGGCCCAGTTCTCTGAGAGTAAATAAAATTGCCATGAAAAGTTTATCAAAAATCTGTTGTTCAGAGTCGACTTTAAACTGTAGGTCCCCTGTAGATCATGTATAAAAAGGTCGTAATCCTGACTAAAGGGTTGTAATGACCAATTATGTGTGTACATTAGGGTGTGCTTAAATAGAAAAAAATAAAACTTTAAGAAGAAGTTACGCCACCCCCTAGTTTTGTTACACGTACCATTCTTATTATGTATTCAAAATTTCAGTAACATATCTTATATACAAGGGAGTGCTCATCGACCTTATTTGAATTTTATGAAAAATCCTGATTAAGTAAAAAATTCAGCAATAGTATTAAAACACACAAAATAAAACAAAGAAATACTTAAAAATAATATTAATTAATTTTTTTTTCCAACTTAAAACTAAGTTTGTTAACATCGTTTTTGGAAGTTTCAGTAGAAATGATATTTCTGTTCTGTTTAACGATATGAAGCAAAAATTGTTTTTCCTCTTCATTGTTAGTGAGTATCGTATTGTAATCTTCAAATAGTTTTACACCCCTCTCCGCAGTGTCGTTAACCACACGCAAATTTCTTATGCAACTTTTGCCTTGAAGGTAGTCAACATTGTCATCCCAAGCCACAGGAAGTAATTCCAAGAAAGATTCCTTGATTTCCAGAACTGGGAGCGTTTTCAGCGTTCTTTGCGATGCAAAGACTTCTAATGTGACTTCCGTGGATAATTTGGCAGAGCCACCACTTACTAAACGAGAACCGCCGTCAACATCCATTCTTTGAACAATAGCCATTTTCTCGTCATAAGACAGCTTATCGGAAAACAAGCCAAAGGCAACTAGCTCATCAGTACCACAAGTGGCGCTCTATGACAACCCTTGCTGCTGCACTGATTTCGGGATCAATGACTTCGTATGCTTTTAATCTCTTCCAAAGTTGGAGGTCATTAATCACTGCATCTGCTGCCAAAGGCGCTTCGATCCAAATCTTCATATATATGAGTGCACCTAAATTAACAAATCGAACAATTTGTTTTTCTTCTTTTTTGGTATGCTTAAATGCTTGAGAATTTTTTCTTCATTGCATATAGCAGTTTTGCCATCCCGATAATTTTAAAGTCAAGACAATCGTAGTGATCTTTTGGTAATGTATCCCAAACATCGCTGAATCGTTTGAATAATGGAATTTTAGGAAAGTTTGATGGCCCAAAGCACAATGTACATATTTTTCAAAGCATTATTTCAAACACGTGATGACGACAAATAAGCCATAAAAAATCACGCCCTGTCTTTGCAAAAAAAGCATCAGACGTGTTCTTCCTGGTTCCAGCAGTAATTTTTGGAACGCCTAACAGTTTTTCGCAACCATTACCGTAGACAAGAATGGGAAGGCGTTCTACTTTCTTCTTACCTATTATACCAGGCAGTATTTTCCCATCCCAATGTATGAAAAGTGGATACTTTGGGTCGAATAGTTCTTTTAGATTTGTATTGAATTCTGTCCTTGCTTTTTTTGCACGTCGAATTGTGCTCCGAGAGGTTGGAAGTGAAGCAGAATTACAACCAAGTGCAGCAGACAATGGAATAATCAGTCGCACTGCGTCTCTGTCGGTTATTTTGTTACGATCCAGAGCGCTGGCAACATGTTGTGTAAATATTCCACTCGTCGATGGCACAACGATACTTTTACTTGTTGCTGTGTCTTTTTTGGTAAAGTAAACACAAAATCATCTTGCTTACCCTTCATATTTGTACTTGAACTCGAACTGTTACTGAAGCTTAAATCAAGTTCTATTTTTTGACTTGACACTACTGAAGTTGAAGAATTATGTTCAGCGGCATTTCTTCTTAATTCTTCAGCTCTATGTTTTCGTTTGAGAGAACGTTCTTTGGTTTTTTCTAGTTTCTTGTCAATTGATGTCATGATCATCTTACGCTCATTGTCTTCTGCAATTTTGATTAAATGCATAGCGTTTGCATGTGCGATATTGAAAAGTTTGTCTAGGTCTTCTGTAAACAAATGTTCTTTATTTTTCAGTGCTTGTGAATCTCTTGTTTTGTTTTTCTTTAAAAGCAGCCAGTTCTTATGAATTATTATAAGTTTTTCAACGCAGTGATTTGGTTGCCTGCTTGGAATACCAGATTTGCTCCACACTTCTATGACTTCTTGAATAAGCATATGCGCAGAATCTTTCACATTCTTTGATTCATTCAATGTGTAATGATAACGAAGTAGAACTTGCCGAAGAGTTGGAAGTTGGTTAAACCTTACCAATGACTCCAGATCCCGACATCCAAGAAGAAAAATATCGTATTTTTTCGAGTTGATGAACTCATTTTATTGCTCTGATTCACTGAATTTCACCAATAATAAAAGAAGAATATCGAATAATTTTTGGAAATTAGCTTTTACGTTAACCGCTAGATCAAATTGCGTAAAAAATTATTGAATAATGCATTGTCATTGTCTACCTAGTCGGGAAGGTAGAGAAAATTCGATCAGAAGAGAGGAGAGTTCAATAAAAGCATTTAAAATTAAAAATCAAAATTTTTTCGCAAAAATTTCAAAAACAACACTCGATTGAGCACCCTCTTCCGGTAAAGTTAACCAACTGAAATTTTACAATGTTATTTCTATGGACACATGTTACAAATTTACGGGGTGGCCAATCTGAAAAACAAAAAAAAATTTTTTTTGGACCACTCTAGTGTACATACCTTCAACAAGACGATCGTCAAATTTCTGAATACCCTGCCGAAAGACACGCTGTAAGATTAAAAATAAAATAAATAACTATGGACCTTTGTTCAATGAATGCAGTCAACTTAATCTGCTACCTTTTGTAAGCATTATGCAGAGGGTATTGGATTTTGGAATTGCCTTGATACACCCTTCGGTAGGAATGGGTTGAAAATAAATGGCCGACTAGAACTGAGGGTTTCAGATTTTAGTTTTATTATATTACAGATGATAACAAAGCAATGCATTTCAGGCGGCGTTGTTTGCCTTGTGGAAGGCACTTAACCTCGCTCTTTCTAATGCAAGTTCTTATTTAATTTTCGTTGATAGCCAACCGGCTTTGAAACGGATTGAAATTGTATGACAGATAATTTGCGAATGCAAGAAATCTCTAAAAACTTTAAAACAAATCGAAACAGTTTGCGTCGAGTTCTCGAAAAACAATCAGGCTGATTAATAGAGCATCACATGGGCCCCTTAACCTCCGTAAGTGAGTGTAGCCTGCTGTCGAGCCATTTCTGTTTAATTACATAGGCCGCTTTTAAAGATATACCCTGTTACTTACCTAATTGGTCCTTACAACCCTTTGGTCAGGTTTACAACTTTTGACAACACTCATGTTGTGTGCTAAAATTTTTATACATGAGTGGCGGGACCAAAATTTTAAAACAGGCTCCGACGGAAAATCTTTTTGAGAAAATTTTTATGGAAATTTTTTATTTTTTTTTTTAGAAATCTAGTGTTTTTACACCAAACAATTCTGTTTCTAGTATTGCCCCAGTTACAATCGACGATGTAGTTCGTTGGCCGATTAAGTTCCGGCTGTCTGCAGTGATTGTGTATTCTAAGGCCGTTTCCTAAACTTATTGTCCACTGCAGATATGGCTACAAGTGTAGTGACTCATACGTCTACTTTTGCGGATGATACGACGTTTTTAAAGGAAAGGAAAGATTCAATAAAATATATATGAAAAAAAGAAATCTGTGGAGGGGAAGTCGTCGAACAAAATATTTTTCCATAATTCGGTTTGTTCGAGATGTCTGAGACAGGACTGGAACAATGTTCTCTCGTGTAATAATGAATAAGCCAACACAATACCAATTAGACTACGACAACTTTAAGAAAATTTATATGCTTGAAACCGAATACATACATACATACATACATATATTTCTCATTAATTATATGTTTTTATAGTTTCCGGATTTAGGTGTAGCATATTTAAAGTGTAATATATTTTAAGTGTAGCATATTTTCTTTATTAGTTTTTTATCTCACATTTTTTTCGCACACTTTTAATGACACTTATTGTATATTTTCCTACATTGTTTTCATAGAAAAAATAATTTATTTTTATTATTCCCACCCATATCAAACCGATCTACACAATTTGTATGTGTGTTGCACTATGCTGCTTCTGTTTTTGCGTTGAACATACGAGTATTTTTATGCTCTGCTTTAGCAAACAAACAAAAAATAAAGAATGAAAAGCGAAAAACATTATTTTTATGAATATAAGTACACATAAATTTGGACATTTTTATGATTGCAAATTGCAAAGTTTCTTTATAAAAATTTATTACGTTAAGATCCCCCCCTATAAACTTATTAAGTCTTTTCAAACACTAAGAATGCAAATTATTTCCATTAAGACAAGGCACGTGTATGTGTGGGGGCAGTAAGGGAAGAGATAATTGTCAACATGAAGTAAAATAAAGCAAAAGATTTAATTACCCACCACTAATGGGGCTGAATGTTAAGAGTTATTTTACGATTTCTAGTGAAATATACATAAAACTGATGAATAATTGGCGGAATTAACGAGAAAAATTAAAATTTTTATGATTTTATTAACCAAACACAGACAAAATGTACAAAATAACCACATAGCACAGCATGGGTGGTGAAAAATGTAAATGAATGCGTATTTGATTCAATATTTTATGATTTTTGAAATAGATAACGTATTTTATAATAGCCACAGGAAGGAAAATCAGAAAATGGTGGGTTAGTTAGATTAGGTAAGTTAGAATCAGACATCAGCAATGAGTATTCAAAAAGATGAGTAGACTCGATTTATACTCATAATTTTTGATACTTTTACGCATTCATACTTATTTTAATACCACACTCATACTACTCATATTCAAACTTTGAAGTACTCATCGTTCTCATACATAACAATACGCATGATGTTATTAATTTCGACTCTCCTTTACTCAGCATTTACAAGAATCGCAAAATAAGTATGATTCGCGTACGAACACTACAATACTCACTAGAAGATTGTGTGTTTGCTCTGCTTGCTGCTCTGTCTTTTTCGCTTATGTGTCTTTTTTTGTAAATGCAACAACAAAAACTAAGACTGTAAATTTTGTTGAATGATTCGAATTACTCGAATCAGTTATGAGTATTATAAGTATTTTTCTAAATTTGTCTGAATCTGAATGAGTAGGCGTATGAATCAAACATATTTCAAATGGTATGAGTTTCATGTCAACGTTGTACTCATATTCATTGCAACCCGTACTTATAAATCAATGTTGTAGCGAGTACGCATGAATCAGAGTAGTTGAATTTCAATTCTGTTGACTCACTCATACTCAATTTCATGAGTACTTATGAGTAGCGAAAATACGATTCATTTGCGGATCTCTGGTTAGAATATGATCCAGCCTTTTGCCCGTACCTACCAGATAGGCTGAAAATATCGTAGGATTACAGCCAGATATGTTTAAATCCCACCTTATGAAGACTTAAATTACTTAATTAGTCATTGCAGTCCTTTAGTTAGGATCACAACTTAGCTTCTCGCAACATCCATGTTGTAGGGTCATTACAACGCATTAGTTAGAATCACAATTTAGCTTCTCTTACCATCCATGTTATATGGTCATTACAACGCTTTAGTTAGGATCACAACCTAGCTTCTCGCACCACCTCTGTGTATGCTTAATTTTACTCTTTTACAGCAATTAAATTTACTCTGAGAGTTTTTTGCCAGAAGACCCCTGAGCGGAAGTCTCCAAAAGAAATAAGTTTTCATATTTCGTTAGGTTTGAGATGCCTTAGCTGGGGTGTGAACCACTGGCTTTCCTCAAATAAGCCAAAGTACTATCTACTGGACTTCACTGACTGCTAGACTATCTGAAGTGGTATTATTATTGAGTAAATGGGGAATATAGGGTTTTACCTTGAACTACTAGGTATTCTCATTGCTACCAACAATTCTTAACCGTTTAACCGCTGTTACGAAAATCGTAAGTTTCAGTGTAAAAATATGTCAGTGTCAGAATATGTCCCGCAGTTTTCGAACGTTCTCACCAGAATCGCTTAGCAGTCAAACGGTTAACATAGTGATACGGAATCTATTTGATGTCAGATGGTTGCATCGATTTCCCTGGAAAGTAGATAATGAGCGGTCCTAAACTAATGAAATTTTATGACCAAACAGACTGATACTGTGCTGAAATTCCAAGCAGAAAGTTATATTTGGGTTAATAATCAGAAACTATTCTTTGACGATCTCTAATGTAAGATCAACTTAGCCTAGGCACTACAAAGACAATTCCATGAGTTTGATATAGTGGTCACAATAATTATAGTCCCCTAGAACTCCTGTAAAGCATTTTTCTATAAAAAAAAAAAAATGTTTTAGAAATTATTCATACACACATAATTTGATCATTACAACCTTTCAGTTAGGATAACAACCTAGCTTCTCAATCCATCTACGTTGTGTGTGTTACTTTTATACATGAGTGGCGGGGACCTACAGCTTAAAAACGACTCCGAAGAATAAATTATTGAGACATATTTATTTACTTTTGCAGAGTTTTTTGCCAGAAATCGGCTGAGAGGAAGTCGTCGAAGATATATTTGTTCATATTTCGTTTTGATGTCTAACGTGGGGTATGAACCGTGACCTCACGTCTAATAAGCCAACACACTACCTACAGGACTATGCTGAATATGTAATCATTTCATATTTCTTTGAGAACAACATTGGCCGAGTCACCACTATCAACGGTGAGCACCAGAGGTTGATGAATTGGATAATCTGGACACCAACGACATGTGGTTACAACAGAGGAGCAATATGGCGCAGATAGCTCACCGCTCAGGGTTTGAATCGTGGGATCATATCTAATAAGCCAATACACTATCTACTAGACTAATACCAATCAGAATCTAATACTTAACGATCTCCAGCTAATATAAGCTAAACCTAGCCTAAGCAATACGAAGAAAATTCCATGACTTTGTTGTGCTAGTCACAATAATTATCGCCAGTTAAACAGCGATTTTCATCCAGAACTCCTGTAAAGCAGTTTTGGATAAAAATTCTATCAAAATAAAAATGTTTTAAAAATTATTCCTTTATCCTTACGAGTCTTTTGCGTCATTTTCTTTTCTTTAAAATCGTTTCTTAAAGTGATACATTAGTCATCATCAAACTAATATACTTTAATTGGTATACAAATGGTGGAAAAGGGTTTATTTCACAAGAGTGGGTCATAGCCAGCTGTAGTATTTATGCATATTATATATATATTTTATGTATCTATTGCTAACCATATGCGACCTAGCATTTCAAAATTTTGTTTTTTTTTTTGTTATCAAATAAGCATGACTACCCGAAAAATTCAATACCAAATACAATGTGGATATGCTGGCATACAGCAGCCAATTGTTGCCAGGCTGTCTGCTACAGCCATTACACCAGATTACATTGGCTTAGTGGAGTTTAAAGCAATACTGAGACACTGTCAGATGTCAACAGTCAACCAATAACAATAAAAATTATTTCCAATTAAATGAAATGATTATCAGTAAACATTTGGAAAAAAATAAAAAAATAAAAACTGAATACGTTCATGGGCTTTATTATCTATAAATGGCAGTGTGAATATCAAATTTAAGCGGCAACAAATAAAATAAATTTTCTTCGCATATTCGCTGCATATTTTTACTGCTAGTCTGTGTACCCTTTATTGTTTTAATAAATAACGTGTGTATCATATAATCTACATGCACTCGTATTGCATACTGGTCTATATATATATTTATGTGCACAAAAATTATTTAAAATTTTATATTTTTTATTTTTTAATTGCAATTGCAATAAAATAAATTATTTACTTTGAATCATTATTTGTTTCATTATTTAAACAAAAAACGTATTCAACCCATAGCCTACTAAGCACTACTCTATCAGGCCTTCCAACTCAAATCTTTTTGCCTTTTTGTGATTCACTACATGCACATGTTACGTTTATGATTTGAATGTATGTTTCTGTCTGATAAAAAAACAATTTTTAATTTGAATTATGATATGCGAGCATTAAATTTTTTTATTTTCAGGACTTGTTTGGACACTATGGATAAGGACTTACTTACTTAATTGGCCATTAACAACCCGATTAACGGATTTCATACATACATAATTGGTCATTACAACCCTTCAGTCAGGAATACGACCTAGTTTCTCACTCCACTTATGGTGTGTGTGTTAATTTTATACATGAGTGGTGGGACCTACAGTTTAAAGTCGACTACGAACGACAGATTTTTGAGAAACTTTTCATGGCAATTTTATTTACTCTCAAAGTTTTTGCCAGTAATCTGTTGAGAGGAAATCGCCGAAGAAATACTTTTGATATTTTGTTTTGATGTCTGGCCTGGGGCTCGAACACTGGCTTTACGTCTAATAAGCCAACACACTACCTACTAGACTACGGCGACTTCAAAAACTACTTGCTCACTTAATTGGCCATTATTAACCTGATTAACGGCTTTCGGCCTGTCTAAACACATCCTTCCAGTCGCTTCTGCTTCTTACGCGCCTACGCCAGCTGGTCACACCAATCGATGACAGGGCTTCCTCGATTTGGTCCTTCCAACGCAAACAAAGTCGTCCTCTTCGCCGACTTCCGCAGATCCCCGCATCAAATACCCGTCTCGCCGAAGCACCTCATCCATTCGAACGACGTGGCCGAGCCAGCGTAGCCGCTGGGTGGTAATACGATGCACAAGGTCTATGCCGTTGAGGAGCTCATACAGCTCACTGTTGGATCGAATGCGAAAATCATCGCCAACTTGCACTGGACCGAAGATCTTTCCCCTCGAATACTCTCAAGGCTGCTGCATCAGTGCTTAGTAGAGTCCAAACCTCTGCGCCATAAAGAAGCACAGAGAGAATAAGAGTCTTGTAGAATATTAGTTTTGTCGTACGAGAAAGGTCTCTGCTACTTAATTGCCTATTGAAACCATAGTAGCATCTGCTGACAAGAGTGATCCTGCGCTTGATCTCCAGACTGACATCATTTTTGGTGGTAACGGCGGAGCCAAGATAAATGAATTCCTTGACTATATTAGAAGCATAATCTGACATCCAATACGCCGCACGTCTCTACTTGTCGATAACATATACTTCGTTTTGCCCTTATTTACCAGACCCAGGCCAGACCCATCTTAGCAGAATCCCATTCAATAGCATTAAAGGCAGCAGTAACATCTCGCTTAGTACACCTTATGATGTCAATATCGTCAGCGTAAGCAAGCAACTGGATGCTTTTTTGAAAAATAGTGCCATTGCGATGCACTCCCGTCTTCCACAGAACACTCTCCACGACGAAGTTGAAGAGATCCTATGATAAGGCATCGCCTTGTCTGAAATCTAGCACGATATTAAAAGGTTCGGAGAGGTCCAACGTCATTCTGCATAGCCTTATCAGCTTTGCAGGTATACCGGGCTCAGACATTGTTTCAAAAAGATGATGTTTGTCGACTTGTTTCTCATGGGTATTTTCCAGAAAGAAGATCTGAATAAAATTCTAACAATCACCAAACTCAACTTTTAGCACTTAAGGAGAGTGCCCAAAAAAATTAGACATTATTTCCAAATTTTTTGTAATTTTTTTATTGTTTCAATTGTAAAAACTGACAGTGAAAAAATTTTATATTAAAAATAACGGTAATTTATTAACGTACACATTTTTTTTTAATGTACAGTTCCTTTTGACGCGCACTGTACATATGCATATAAGTGGTTACCACAAGGCAATATACTCCAGCAAATTTAATTAATTAGACTCACATTACACCGCAGCATTAGGCTCATATGAAACGAATTTCCTTGGGTGCACACGCAATGGATATCAGTAGACTTCTTAACGACACGCCTTGAAAGTTATTTTTGGAAATAAATCAACTCGAAAAGGAAAAAAGATGGAAACTCGTATGCTTTTACATGTTTTACCAGGACAACAGACATCGAAAAGTTGGTTGTAAATACATGCAACAATTTTCCTTTTTTTTTTGTTTTTTATGTCAACAAATGTTGCAAAATAATAAAAAAAAAACTCCGGAAAGAACTTTTAGAACATTAAAGCTTGTAATTGTAACTCATGTTGTAAACCTAAGTAAAATTAGCCTTCTATGAATAAAGGTTTGTACTCTGATATGAAAACAGAATATTTTTTCTCCTTTGCCTCACTGAACGTTTTTCTGTTTTTCATTCAGTCTATAATTGTTAGTTTGTGACTTAAGATTCAATTATTACAACATTTGCAAGATTACGAAATAATATATGTGATTCAATTATTTACCTCACTATACAGAGATGTTCCAACATCAATTATAAGTATTTCAAGGAGGCATTTAACTTATTCGCCAGACTTCATAATTTTAAAACTAATCAGGCCTGTAACGCTGATACTTGGAGGAAAAAAAAACAGAAGTAGTCGTTAACAATAATTATACGGTTTGGGTTGTAATCGTTCAACTATTTCAACAGTCGCCCACAACTATGTAACAATAGACGTCTATATTCATGAAACATACAGTGATGGTTTTATAATCAGCACATCCTTTGAAAAGATCCTTATTCAGCATCAAACCAAGATGAAATATTTTTCAAAATACCGTTACGCAAGTGGAAATGGTATTTAGCTTTTACATCGTTTAACATTAAAATCATTAGCAAAAGCTAAACAAGTAAACAAAAATGCAACAACAAACACTGCAAGAATAAATGTAAACAAAATACACAAACAACAATAATGGAACAACGATGTTTACATTTCTAGAGATCTCGAGAAGGTGAAGCCACGAACATTCGGCTTGAAGAACATTCATTGGACTGTTCACGTTGCCATATAAAAGGCAATGCAAAGCAGGCAACAAGTGGAGTAAAAGTTCAGTCAGTCTTGTGTGAAGACGTGGTAAGTTTGAAGAGAGTAATAGTAGTTTAAAGATCTCCGTTACAAAGATGTGTCGAATAATTGTTTAGTAGTTGTTATTGTTTATGCAAAAGGTATAAACAGCGGAATAACAAACAAAGCAATTGTTGTTGTTTACATAAAGTTGTGAACAGTGGCACACATAATTGTGCGAATAATAACTACTTTGAATTAAAACTAAAAACAAATTTATTTTTATTTTATTTGCAATCTACGAGTTTATGTTTTAAACGTTTTTAAAAAGTAAAAACGTAACAATACATTTAAGTGCTCGCGATGAGATCTGTCAAACATGATCCACACACATCAAATCAATGAACCTACTACGTTATATTTTCTCATCCTATTAAAGATGGCGAGTTTTGCATCAGAAAATAATGATTTTTGTTTTCGTTTGAAGAAAAATGTTTGTCGAGGCATATGGTGATCAAGCTCGATCAAAAGCAACATGCAGATGATGGGTTTGGCGGTTCAGAGATAATGATTTTAATGTGAGAAAAGAAGAACTTGGAAGACCAACAAAAAAGTTTCAAGTTTCCGAATTGCATACAATATTATTTGAATAGGACACTTGGAGTCAGAAGCAAATGTTGCAAATGTTAAATTTTGAACATCAATCAATTTCCCAACGTTTAAACGCCGTGGGAAAGAATTCAAAAGTTTGGATAATGGGTGCCACAATAATTGAATGACTGGCGGATGGAAAACCGAAGAACCTCTTTTGAAATTTTGATTCAAAGACACGATAGTAAATCAGTATTTTTTCGAATTGTTACTGGCAATAAAAAAAATGGATTTAAGGAACAGAATTCTAAACGAAAAAAATCATGGGTTAACCCGGGACAACCGTCGACATACATACATACATCAATCGCCTACCTTCTTCCACCACTTATGTTATGTGTGTTAATTTTATACATGAGTGGTGGCGGAACCTACAGTTTAAAGTCGATTCCGAATGACAGCTTTTTGAAAAACTTTTTATGACAATTTTGTTTTACTCTCAAGGGTTTTTAACAGAAATCTGCTGAGAGAAAGTTGCAGAAGAAATATTTTTTCAGATTTCGTTTCCAAGAACCATCAACTTCGGTTGCAAAACTGTATAAAAATGTGTAGTTGTCATAGCATATTAGGAAATGTGTTAACTTATTAGCTGCAACGCTGAGGTTCAAATCCCAGCTCAGACATCAATAAAACGAAATAAACTGAAATAAAACGAATGAACTTTAACTGGATGAAAATCACATAGCCTTTCTAGTTCTTTTGGATCACACCAAGGCTTTCGACACGGTTGATCACAAAATATTATTGAAGAAGCTACAGACTCTCTTTCATTTTTCTAATTCAGCTTGCAGTCTCATAGCTCTTATCTTATGAACAGATCACAACGAGTTTACCTAAACGGCAACATCTCGAATTCACCAAACGTTGGACGAGGTATTCCTCAGGGATCAATATTAGGGCCTCTTTTGTTCTGTATATATGTACATTAACGACCTACCTGATGTTTTGGATAATTGTACTGTACATATATACGCTGATGACGTTCAGTTTGATAGGAGCACACGTATTGAGGATATCCATCTATGTATAGGCATCATCAACTATGATTTACAAAAAAATGGCAACTGGGCTAGGGCCAATGGACTTTTTTTGAATACCTCTAAGTCCAAAAGTTTACTACTCTCCAGAACTAGAAGAACACTTGTTGTGCCGGATATTATTATCAGGTGGAATAAAATTAATTTTGTTGAATCTGCATCCAATCTGGGTATTATCTTTAATGGTCGGCTAACGTGGTCTAGCTACATAAACGTCATCATTGGTAAAGTTTACGGTATGCTTAGAAACTTATGGGCTGTTATAGATTCCACTCCCTTTGCCATACGTATGCAACTACGGATCTGAAATTTTCACAAACTGTGATACTGATGATAAGCGGAAACTCAACTTGGCTTCAAATAATATAGCCAGATATGTATTTATTAAGGGGCGTCGAGACCATATATCTCAATTTTCTTACCAGATATTTGGAGTTAATTTTGATAGCCTTTTAAATATTAAATGCCTTATTCTCCTCCATAATATTATTACTTTAAAGCAGCCAGTATACTTATTTAGTAGAATTACATTTGCTAGATCCAAGCGCGGTATGAAAATTATCTAACATAGACATAGGACTCTTCTGTCTCAACGCCGATTTTTTATATACACCATCAGTCTTTGGAATACTTTACCTAATTATATTCAAAACATAGGCAATGCAATTATGTTCAAGAAGGAGTTATACAATTTATTTAAGTAGTCTTTAACATATTTTAATTATTTTGTACATTTTTACTTTCTATTTTAATCAACTCTATTTTTTCAATTTTCATTTTCCTAATTTAGTCTTTAAATTTTTATTGATTCTCTGTTTATATATTTTTCTTTGTTTGTGTATATTTCTTGATATTGGTACATACTTTTATTGGTATTTTTCCTACTATATTTTTTAACTATATTTTCTTTTTTATCCTAAATTTTTCTTCGATTGCTATATTTTCTGATATTATAACATGTTCTAATTCATTTCTAATTCTACATTATTCATTACATTTTCTTACTTATTTTATCAATGATTTTTTATTACTTTTTTTTAAGCTCTCATAGCACTCTCATTTATAAGATTAATATCTTGTTGCGCTATGATTAATATTAAATAAATAAATAAATAAATAAATAAATAAATAAATATTTCTATCGGCGACTTCCTCTTAACAGTTTCCTGACAAAAAACTCTGATAAAATCGTTTTGAAAAGCAGGTCTTGCCCCTCTTGTACAAATTTAACACACACAACATGGGTGGGAACTCTTCTCCCTAATAGCGGTGACTGAAGATATCCCATCCCCATATCCTGCTCCTATCCCAGTAAAGTATTTAAAATAGTCCATCATTTGGGTACAAAGTTTTAAACAAAAGATGAAAAACTAATTAAAATTAATGGAACGTTTCCAAAATTGTGACTGTTTGGTATATTTATATCCACACATTCATACGTATTTATTTCTTCTTTTATTTAATTGTTATTGCCTTCTTAATAATTAATCTTGAAACAATTGTGTGTCTTTAGTTGAAATCTTCCTTCCAATTAAGTTGCCATTAATTTGAATAAAACCCCACCATTTGGCATGATGCCCTCTCTTTATTGGCGGTTTTTCTTGTATCTTTTCTTCTTAAATGTATTCCACACAAAAAGATTTTAATAAATGCCCAAACATTTAATGAATGCAAGAATGTATATGTGTGTATGCATATATGCATTTAAAGCTTATAGAATATAATTTATAAGTATTTAAACACAAAGATGGGTTATGCCTGCCTACATATACAATTAACAAAAAATAGCTGCTTCTATGGCAAAAGGACGTACATACACTGCGTTTCACTTGAATAGCACACGGTACAAAATGAAATTCTCCCCCCTATATCTTTGTAAAAAATAAAGATAGCGGATTGATTTTGGATTGCAATTGTAGTGTTATTTATAGCTTTTATTATAAAATAAAAAAATATTTCGATATATCAAGTTGTTTCCAAAATACAACATAAAAAAGAAAAATACTCAAAAAATAACAATCAAATTCCGTTTCACTAGAATAGCACATATTTTAATAAATGTAGGAAAATTACTTTTTATGAAGGTTTTTAATTTTTTTCTTATTTTTTATTTATTTTTATATAAAAACTAAGATTTAACTATGGATTTCTAGTAGTGTGTTGGGCCTCCCTTGTTCAAAATAAACTTGTATATCCTATTAGGCATTGACTCGTAAAAACTTTTTAAATAGTCGAGAAAAATTGAAGTCCATGCCCGTTGAATAGCCTCAATCAGTTCTGCTTTGATTGAAAATTGTTTATTAGACCCGTAAACTTTTCTGGCCAGCCATCCCCAAACATATAAGAGAGCTTTTTTAAGAGAAGCTTCTAATTCGCACGATTCTGTTGACAAAATTAAGGCTAAAGAAGGTGTCCATGCTAGCAAGACGCAGTGTATGTATATATACATACATATTCATGTCATTCTGACATTCTGCAAATGACACGCAGAAGCATATAGAAACGGTTGATAATTTGCATAATTTATTTGGTGGTCATTTTACAACTTCTGCAAAACGAAATGAAATACATGGAGATACAGAAGGAAATGAAAACTGTCAAGAGTAAGGTGGTACATAGCGGTCAGTCTCACAATACTCGTATAAGACACTATTTTATTGTCGACAATTATACAATAAAAATTTAAAATGGAATGAATGAAACGTAATTAATTTGAATGGAATTGCTTTTGTAGTGCATATGCTCTTACAGCTTAAGCGTAAAAGGTAATGAAGATACAACCCACCTTTAAAAAATGTTATAAATTTTGATATAGTGCTACTGAGGTTATTTGTTGTCCAGGTCCGACATCAAAACGAAAATAAAAATTTATTTCTGCGGCGACTTTCTCTCAGCAGATTTCTGGCAAAAACCCATGAAATTACCATGGAAAGTTTCTCAATCATCTGTCGTTCGGAATCGACTTTAAACTGTAGGTCCCACCACTCATGTATAAAAATTAACACACACAACATAAGTGGAGAAACTAAGTCGTAATCCTGACTACGCTTCCATAAAGCTAAGGTTGATCAAAATATAGATTCAGACAGCTCTGATGAAATCTGAATGGTGAACAGTGGTCTTATCTAGTAATTGTAACCACTTTTAGCCGCTTTGCATCATCAAAAGCAGTCTTGCACCATTTCTTCAGTAGCATGAGGTCCTAATATAAACGCCTCCCCTATTTGAATTTAAATAAAACCGAGTGTGTGTAAACTATCAGCGAAAGACCTATTGATCCCACCATATGTGGAATATAACATATCCGCCAAGGGCTCCCATATGTGAAAAGCATTCCAAATGTCCATTTCATAAATCAGGCTGAATTTGTCTGAATGGCATAGAAGACCATTGTGGTTTGTGGCTTATTCGCATATACTAGCCACTTAAGAAAACCAAAAAAGATAAAGTCTAACGGGGTCAAGTTGTCCGTTATGGGTCGCCAATTCACATCACTTACATTTGAGATAAACATGTTCTCAAATCGCTCATTAAGCATATCGAATGAAACATAAGCTCTGTGTGTAAATAATGCCATCCTGGCTTCGTCCTGGCATCGCCTGGCCAACGTCTTTCTCCAAGTCCAATGCTCGCCATTAAGGATGTTAAACTGACCAAAGTCGTTCACATAGAACTATGAACCGATGACGCCGCCAGCCCAAAACCCACACTAAATATTGAGTTACTCGGGATGCATTGTAAGCTTTCAGATCTCAGGGCACATGTTCTCAAATTTGATAATTTTATCTGATCACTCATCAAAAAATTGGCATCCTCGATGAAACGATTTTTCAATGAAAATCTTGATCTGTTACCAACTGCTCTCATGCCAATCCTGCGAACATACATAGTTTTTATGGCCGTTTACCCTTAGTTTCTGGGTCAATTGAATTTTGTACGGCTACGAGCCAAAGACACAATGCAAAATTCTCTAAATTGTGGCCATCGAAAATCCGAATTTTTATAAGCACCACAAAATCGAATGTCTGTTACTATTTTGCACAGTCTTACGGCAGCTGTGAAGTTTTCAGTACAACTTCGAAACCGACTGCGTGGGAGTCTCCTAAAAGCTCTTATAATCAGTGGCTATATTTTTGGCAGATCTTTCCTTTCTTCTCTCTCTGACACATAGTGATAGATTTGTAAAATCTGTTCAGTGCTTGGTGGTCGTAGGTCATCTCATCCTAAACCTTGTATTGATATGAGTAATTTCCTCTATAGACCCTATGGTTTGAAAATACTGTTACGTTTTTACCTTTTAAAAACGTTTAAAATATAAGCTCGTAGATTGCAAATAAAATTAAAATAAATTTGTGTTTAGTTTTAATTAAAATTCTTTATTATTCGCACAATTCGGTGTATGTAAACAATAACAATTGCCTTTTTTGTTATTCCTCTGTTTATACCTTTTGCATAAACCACAACAATTACTAGACAATTGTTCGACTGATCTTTGTAACGGTGACCTTCAAACCACTATTACTCCCTTCAAACACATCGCGTCTTCACACAAGACTAACTGAACTTTTACTAACTCCATCGCCTGCTTCGCCTTGCCTTTTATATGGCAACGTAAACAGTCTGATGAATGTTCTTGAAGGCGAATGTTCTTGGCTTCGCGTTCTCGTGATCTCTATAAATGTAAACATCGTTGTTTCATTATTGTTGTTTGTGTATTATGTTTACATTTGTTCTTGTAGTGTTTGTTGTTGTATTTTGTTTGCTATTTTTTATGCTGGTGTTTGCTGGTATATTTTGTTTACTTGTTTATGGTGTAAACGATGTAACACCATTTCCATTTTCGTAGCAATAAGTTGGTAGTCAACGAACTACAGTACTCGCCATTGACAGTGATGGGCTGATAATGTCGTTCTCATATAAATACGAACTTATGACACCGCCAGACTAAAATTCACACCGGAGCAGTGACTTTTTCGATATAAATTCGACTGTCTTGAATCTCATGTGGATTGTCTATAATTTTTATCCAAAAATGGTGTTAATTCCTGAAGATGATTTTTCCATGAAATTGAGGTTGAGTTGCCATCTGCTCCAGAGTATATTCAGAGAACATACGTCGCTGTCTGTAGTGGTATATCGTGATTTGGTGAAGCAGACTGAATATGTAAGAACTAGTTGAGCCGCTTCGCTGACTAACTTCTTCGATGTGGAATTCGATGTGAAATTCGGCCGTGGAATTCGGTCAGAGTCTGCGCTAACCAGTGGGGCCACAATGGGCCGTTCTGCATGCTCAAATTAGTTACCATTTTTTTTATGCTATTGTTTATAATTTTAATGTTAAACGATGTAAAAGCAAAAAAAAAACGATTCTGATTTTCGATAGTTTAACCGTAAGAGTTTATTACAGCAGCATTCAAGATTCCTAAAACCTTATGACTGTAGCACATTCTTAGTTGTTTTCCTTCTTTTTAGTTTTGCACACATTCAAGAACATTTGCCTAGAGTTTCCGTTGCTGTTTTATTATTCTCTTATCGGATGATAAGTGGAAACCACAAAGAAAAGAAAATTGATGCATTATTGAATGCTCAATGATCCCAATGCTTAATGTGTCAGATGAGGAAAAAGACTGCTTGAACAGCAAACAATTGTTACAAAAACCCACCTACCAGATGATGACGATGACTGAATGATTTTTGAATAGCACTGCCTTCACCTCCTTCAAATGGATTCTGTTTTTTTTTTTTTTTTTTGGTTTTGTCTGCTTGAATTGTTATCATTGTTACCAGTGAATTGAGAATTGCTTGCAGCAAAGTCAGTAGAATTTTATGTATCAACTCAATAATGGGTCAGTAGATAAGCAAGCTAGCGAACTTCAACTTTGCATGGCTTACACTCGTAAAATAATATTGATTGTCATTCACGTAGCAAACCGCACAGTCATAAGATGGTATTCAAATCCTTACACAGACGATATTAAACGTGCGAATGTATAGAGATGTGTAGTGCTGGAAAGTGTTTGTTTTTTGATTTAATTTTTGCGATGCTCAATTGTCTTTTAATACGTTTTGCCATCGTATACACATTAAAATGCATGTTTGCCGAGGAGAGTGCTTATGGAGGCCTGTTTATTGAAACAGATACTGCGAAATACACTTGGTTGGGTTAAGACAATGCCGTAAAGTTCATTTTCAATTCCTTGTTATTGTGTTTTTCTTTCAATTTTTTCTTTAGGTGCTTGATATCAGGAAGCCGTTTAAGACATGTTGTGACAGTCGCTAAAGTGTTTAAAATTAATGGCAAAGGCTTTGAAAAGTTGAATTATAAAGAGAAGAAGTAAATGTATTGATAAAGAAAATAATGGGTAATAGGTTAATATAGGGAACAGTGTTTATGATTCCCATCTGTTGGCTGCCAATCTCTTTCGTAGGACTGCCTGTGAAGACCCCCCCCTCTCTTTCAATAAAGTAATAAAAATTGTAAAGACGTACACTCATGTAATCATTTTGCACAAAATGCGTGTTGAATCACCCTGCGCATAAAAACAGTTTCGGCATTGAGGTTCTTATGCACAAAGTAACTAAAAAACCTCTACCGATTTCCATCATCACTTGTTGAATTGTACTCGGAAGTGTATCGCCAATTACGGACTTCAGAAGGTATTCTCTACGTCGCGAGCATTTAAACTGAAGACGAAAGAGAAGAAGATGTAAACTATCGGGTCTTCCAACAGGGACTTCTGAATTTTAACAGTTTATAACGGATATCTCGTTGATGATACATTTAGCAAAAGCATTGTCACTTAGAAGTCGCCGTGGTGTAGTAGGTAGTGTGTTGGCTTACTATTCGTAAAAGCCCGGGTTCGTATCCCAGGTCAGACATCAAAAATGAAATATGAAAAAAAAAAAAATATTTCTTCGGCGACTTCCTCTCAGCAGATTTCTGGCAAAAATAAACTGCCATGAAAAAGTTTCTCAAAATTCTGTCGTTCGGAGTCGACGTTAAACTGTAGGTCCCGCCACTCACGTATAAAATTAACGCACACAACATGAGTGGTGTGAGAAGCTAGGCCGTAATCCTGACTGAAGGGTTGTAATGGCCAGTTATGTATGTATGTATGTATTGTCACTTATGTAGGTAGGTATGATGGAGTGGTTGCTTTGATTATCAAAACTAAATTGAGAATGCAGAACTGACCATTGTGGCCCCAAGGCTAAGGACAGTCTATGACCGAATTCCACGGCCGAATACCACATCGAAATCCACATCGAATAAGTTAGTCTGAGAATGAGCTGCACTAGTTGTTACATATTCAGTCTGCTTTACCAAATCACGATAAACCACCAAATACACCCAATTTGATAGAAAAATCATCTTCAGCGATTGGGCCTATTTCAGGATACAAATTATCGAATCTTTGATGATGTCAATCCACATCAGATTCAAAACAGTCGAATGTATACCGAAAAAGTAACTATTCGGTGTGAATTTTAGTCTGGCGGTGTCATCGGTTCATATTTCCATGAAAACGACGTTGGCCGGCCCAACGAGAAGACAAAGTCACGAACATTCGCCTTCAGAAACATTCATCAGACTGTTTACGTTGCCATATAAAAGGCAATTCAAAGTAGACAACTGGGTTAGTAAGACTTCAGACAGTCTTGTGTGAAGACACGGTGCGTTTGAAGAGAGTAATCGTGGTTTGAAGATCTCAGTTACAGAGATCAATCGAACAATTGTCTAGTAATTGTTATTGTTAATGCAAGGGGTATAAACAGAGGAATAACGAACAAAGCAATTGTTGTTGTTTACATACATTTGTGAACAGTGGCACACAGAAATGTGCGAATAATAAAAAATTTTAATTAAAACTGAACACAGTCTACGAGTTCATATTTTAAACGTTTTTAAAAGGTAAAAACGAGCGATTTGATAGCATGTTTATATCACGTAGAGGAGATTTAAACTGACCACCGAGTTCATGCGATTTGACCGCTTGATACTTTTTCTTTTGAGGTTTTCTTAAGTGGCAGTTGTATACGAGTGGGCTACAAACGAAGCGAATCCAATAGCCAACATAACCCAACAAAGCTAACATATCCTATGACCACTGTCAAATTCGCTTGAATGCGCTCCACCCATTGAAGCCTTTTAAGATGTCCGTCCATATACAAGTTTTTTATGTTTTTATTTTAGAACTTTGTTAAAATCTTGTATAATTTTCGTAACAACACTTGTAACAATTTTGCCACATGGATATTATACATTTCAATTTGCATACGTAGTTCTCGTCAACCCGAAAGCTTTTAAAGTTCTTCAAGTAGTCAAGTAATTTCACTTGACACGTACTAACACATACAATGTTTGTCTGACATATTGTCATAGTTTTTTATGAAAATTACACTTTATTGTTTTTGTTGTTGTTGCCACAATAAACCATTAGCATAAATTAAAAGCCTCTGTTAACAATTTACATTATTTACTCGACGAAGTGCTAAAGAACCTTTCCATAAGCGAAATGAAAAGCCATGATAAAAAGGAAAAGGGAATAGGAACATGGATTTCTAAACATCAAAGGCAAAAGCGCCAAATTTTTTGACTTTTTTTAATAATGGCTTGCAAGTAACAAGAAAAAAGACAAAGAAAAAAGTCTCAAAAAAAAGAAAAAATGCTGACAAATAAAAAACGGAAAAAGCGAGAAAACTATGCAAACTCATCTTAAGACTTCAAAGATACAAAAAAAAATTAAATGAAATTCTGCTGACTAACGAAATGAATAAGTGAACTGAAGTTTTTGATTGAAGGACCTTAACGTTTTGGGGTTAAATGACTAAATTTTGCACATTACCACTACCACTGCTGGCTGACGCTCTTATGCCAAAAGGATTGCATGTTTTGCGTTGTGATGATAGACATCTTTTAAATGTTTGGGAAATCATTAAAAAAAATATTTTGTAACACCAATATGCCAGCATTACAACGTTTGCAAAAACAACGTTTGTAAAACATTAAAGAAAAGAACACAAAGAAAACCACACGCATGCGTTTGCATGCCTCCCAAATAGCATGCAACCCACAACAGCACTTGTCTACAAGACATTCTCTTACCGCCGATGATTACACTGCAAGTTTTAAATCAAAAACCTCAACTTACTTCGAAGTGAAAATGCAAAACTAAATACATACTTGAAATTGATTGGTTAGGGGAAAATTAATTTCGTGACTTACACTAAGCAAACTGAAATTAAGAAACTTTAATGAATAGAAATGGTTACGGAATGCACTTTTTTAGTTGCCATTTAGACAGTGTTAAGCTTGATAAAGACTGTTTTTTGAATTTGTTTTAATTGAGAACACTCTGCTCCAGCTATCATACAAAAAAGATTAAAATAAACAAGATATTTATGTGTTCTGTCCCCTTTTCTCTGGATGAAACGCATTCAAATTGCCGAATTTCATATGACTCTGAAGCACAAACCAAGCTTCATTTAACCATGGTTTGTAGCTAATTTGCCTACATCTTCGACTTAAGACAAGTGAATCGCGGTCACATCGTACGATATGTACGCCCACATAGTATGACCATTCTACATACCTGCAGAATATCTCAATGTGTCACAAGCTGTATGACAAGTAACGTAATTTTGTTGAAACATGAAATGGGTTGCCGTTCCCAAAGAAATATGAACCGATACGCCGTCCGCCCACATCCATACCAAATTTAGACTCTTTCGAGATTAATTGAGTTTTTTTGAATATAATGTTACGTTTTTGTTGTTTTTGCCCGGTAGAAGAGCTGACTTTTAGTCAAAAAATAGTGCACAATGGAAATTAGTTTTGTTCAGTTGGTGGCTATGTAGCCAGTTGAAAAGCTTGACACTAAAATTTTTGGCAAAAATTTAAAATTCTTGTCATTTCTGGTGCAGTTTCAGAGGCTGAGTCATTTTCTGATTTCTGATACATTTCCTACAGAAGTCGCCGCAGTCTAGTAGGTAGAGTGTTGTGTGTTATTAGACGTGAGGTCACGATTTAAACCCCATATGCAATGAAACGAAATAAAAAAATATTTCTTAGGTGTCTTCCTCTCAGCAAAAACTCAGCCATGAAAAGTTTCTCAAAAATCTGTTGTTCGGAGTTTACTTTAAATTGTAGGTCCCGCCACTCATGTAATAAATTAACACACACAACATAAATGGTGTGAGAAACTAGATCGTAATTACCAATTATGTGTGTATGTATTGTTAAATTTTTTACCTTTTAAAAACGTTTAAAATATAAGCTCGTAAATTGCAAATAAAATAAAAATAAATTTCCGTTTAGTTTTAATTAAAATTCTTTATAATTCGCACAATTCTGTGTGCCACTGTTCACAACTATATGTAAACAACAATAATTGCCTTTTTGTTATTCCTCTGTTTATACCCTTTGCATAAACAACGACAATTTCTAGACAATTATTCGACAGATCTTTGTAACGAAGATCTTCAAATCATGATTACTCTATTCAAACGCACTGCGTCTTCACACAAGACTGACTGAACTTTGCTAACTCAGTCGCCTGCTTGTCTTTGTTATGGCAAAGTAAACAGTATGATAAATGTTCTTGAAGGTGAATGATCATGACTTTGCCTTCTCGAAATCTCCATAAATGTAAAAATTGTTGATTACATTTATTATTGTATTGTTGTTTGTGTATTTTATTTACATTTATACTTGTAGTATTGTTTGTGTATTTTTGTTTACTTGTTTACCATTTTTTTATGCTGGTGTTTGTTGTTATATTAAGTAGTACGATAATTTGTAAGCAGATTTGTTTACTGCATTGTTTTGTTAGCTTTTGTTTGTGATTTTAATGTTAAGCAATGTAAAAGCAAAACACCAGTATATAGATTTTTAATTTTTCGTAACAATAACATGGATTGGTGTGGTTCAAAATACGCCAATTTTGTTTGTACACCACGTGCTCATTTATCGACAAATGTTCCTCATCGCTGAACATGATTTTTCGATGAAAATTAGTTTCCGTTGACAATATCTACTTACGATGTGAAATTGCCCAAGCTGCCAGCCATAAAATAAGAGAGTATAAATAAAGCGTAGTGCCAGTGCTGCCAGTCGAATGTGAGTTAGTCTTTTACAGTCATTCTTCCAAAAGTTTTTAATTTCACATAAGAAATGATTATATATTGCAACGTAAATCATTACATTGTTAGTTAGTGTTGTGGTTAGTATTTACCACCCACAGAGTAACCAGTCAATAAGGTGATTTGCATGCATGTCACTGCTACACTGTATTACATACTGCAGTAGTTTTGTTTAAGTTCTCCACTTGATTTCCATGCCATGATTATCGCGCAGCAATGGTTGGCAGGAATAGAAATATTTTTCATGCCAATGCTTGTAAATTTCTAATGAGTATCAGCAACCAGTTGTTATGTCATACGCATTGGTATGAAATATTTTCATTTAATAACCGCTACTAACAGATTTAGCAAAACTATTCGTTTATAAGGAGCCTTAAAAACAAAAGGTTTTTCTGCAAATAAAAGACTAATAGCGCTAGTGCTAATGTAGATACCGCCGCTCATGGATAAAATTATCACTCCGAACAATGAAATTAGGTTTATAGGCTATAATAAGAGAATATCATATCTTACTCCTATTAAAAATTTTATATTCTTATCGTCTTATTTTTTTTCGTAAATTTTATACCATTATTCCCCTGACAAGCACAGATATTCCCACAAATACCACAATAAAATGAAATCTTTCTGTATTTTTTCTTTTTTCTTTTCTCAACCTGATAGAAATTGATCTGACGTTATAGATAATGTTTGCATGGAATAATTTGTTACTGTCAGTCATGCTTGCTACTGTTGCAATATTACAAAAAAAAAAACTAAATATTCTGCACTCCTAGCAATTTAAATAAGGCAACATGATGTCAAGAGTTGCATAGACTGTCTACACAGTATACATATGTCGATACAATAGCCGTCTCTACTGTGGCATAGAGCGCCACTGCGGTGGAGAGAGAACGAAAAGTCGAACGAACCAGCATAGAATGGATCAGATTCTTAACTTCGACAAGAGAACAGCTCACACTCCAACAGGAATTCTAATGGGACACTGAGCATTTGGCAGTTTCCCTGACAGGCTCGGTCTGCACCATCAGAATTACTGCAGAAGCTGGCAGGGTGTGGAAGAAACGTAATCGGTACAACACCTTTTATGTAAGTGCCCTGCACTTCAAAACAGATGTCATCGGCTTTTGGGTGACAGATGTTTGAGGCCGGTTTCATTCATATTTCGGTGTGGTTTAAACCCACCACTAACAGATCATGACAAGGTGGCTTACTTTACACTAGGTAACACAATGGACCCTATCAGAGATCAGCAATGAGTATTCATAAAGATGAGTAGAATCGAATCGTACTCATAATGTCTGATACTTATACGCATTCATACTTATTTTGATATCATACTCATAGTGTTAATATTCAAAGTATGGAGTACTCATCATGCTCATACTTAACAACACGTATGATGTTGTTGACTTCGACTCTCCATGAATCAACATTTACAAGAATCACAAAAAGAGTATCATACGCGGGCGAACACTAAAATACACACTAAAAGGTTGTGTTTGCTCTGCTTGCTTCTCTATCTTTTTTCTTTTTTTTTTTTAAATGCAACAACAACTAAGACTGTAAATTTTGATGAATGGTTCGAGTCACTTGAATCATTTATAAGTTTTATAAGTACATATTTTTTAAATGAATGAGTAGGCTAAATCTGAAAGAGTAGGCTTATGATTCAAACATATTTCGAATGGCATGAGTTTGATGTCAACGTTGTACTCATACTAATTTTACTCATACCTATAAGTACAATATAAAATATATATAAATATAATACCTATAAATACAAAGTTGTATTGAGTACGCATGAATCAGAGTAGTTCAATTTCAATATTATTGACTCACTTATATTCAAAATTTCATGAGTGCTTATGAGTAGCGAAAAAACCATTCATTCCTGATCTCTGTACCCTATGAGCCAATGTCTGAAATTACCTGCGAGCGGCAAGGTATCCGCTAACCACAGGCATCATGGGCTTAAAAATGTTTCTTTTTCTGAGATTTTAAAAATAATTCCACGCTTATATGTAAATTGTGGTCGACTTAGTTTAATAAGTATTGTGTTGACTTGCTCTATAAGGATTCAAGAGATCAAATTTCTAATATTTCTCTGAAATGTTGGAAAAAAAATATAAAAAAATTATTCAGCCGCCGAAAAACTCCTTCTAACCAGTATTCTAACGAAAGCTTATGAACTAAGCTACTTGATATGAAAACATTTTTCAAATCTATCATCCGGATAAGACATTAAACTGGAGAATCCCTCCATTCATTTATAAAATAAACGCTCGCAACATGGCTTGACTGTAATCCCTACTAAAGTAAGTGATTTTTAAGCTATTATCTTTTTGGCAACACTGGTATAAACAGCTCACGCACGTTTCGTGTTTTATTTCACTGTCAAACATCTTCAGTTTTGTCTATAATTTAACCATGAATCGTCTTACAAACGAACAACGCTTGCAAATCATTGAATTTTATTGTCAAAATGCGTGCTCTGTTAAGAAAGTTCATCGCGCGCTTCTTCCATTTTATGGTCAGTTTAATCGACCCACTGAAGCGGCTATTCGGGCTATTGTGACTAAATTTCGCACCAAATTTACATTGTTGGACATTAAACCACCTTACGTAGAGTGCGAACTGAAGAAAACATCGCAGCTGTATCGTCGCCGTTCGCAGCAATTGGGCCTCTGGTACTCAACAACGTGGAAAATTTTGCGGAAGGATTTAGGTGTGAAGCCTTTCAAAATACAGCTGGTGTAAGAATTGAAGCCGAACGACCTACCGCAACGCAGAATTTTTCGTGAAAGTTGGCCGAAGATCCACTTCTTTACCGAAAAATTGTGTTCAGCGACGAAGCTTATTTTTGGCTCAATGGATACGTAAATAAGCAGAATTGTCGATTTTGGAGTGAAGATCAGCCAGAAGTATTGCAAAAGCTACCAATGCATCCAGAAAAAGTCACAGTTTAGTGCGGTTTATGGGCTGGTGGCATGATTGGACCGTACTGTGAATGGTGAGCGCTACCGTGAGATGATATCCAAATTTGTTTGCCCAAAATGCAAGAGCTTGACTTGTATGACATGTGTTTTCAACAAGACTTTACCACATGCCACACCGCACGTGTAACAATGGACTTATTGAGAGGGGAGTTCGGTGAACATTTTATTTCACGTTCGGGACCGGCAAATTGGCTGCCTAAATCGTGCGATTTAACGCCTTTAGACAATTTTTTGTGGGGCTATGTTAAAGCTCATGTCTATACAGACAAGCCCGCTTCAATTGACACATTGGAAGACAACATTGAAGCATTTATTCGTGAGATATCGGCCGAAATGTTGGAAAGAGTATGCCAAAATTGGACTAAGTGGATGGACCATTTGAGGCGCAGTCGCGGTCATCATTTGCATGAAATAATCTTCAAACATTAAATTGTATGGACCGTACTATCGATTCAAATAAAGATTTCATGCATTTTTCTGAATTTTATGTGTTGTTTTTTTTGAAAAATTTTCCTATAGTTCTTAAAAAATCACCCATTATTATATGTACATATATTATACATAATCAAATATCGTTTAGTGTTAAAGTACCTCAAAATTGATTAAAAGCCACTTGTTGTTGGTTAAGTGCACTCTATAAGTTGTTTGTTAGAGTTCTTTAAACTCTTTTTCAATTAAATTGTGGCTTTTGGTTTAAATGTCAGTGACACTTTAACCCAATTCTGTTGATGGTAATTTTAAAAATAAAACAATTACGTATTAAATAAATAAAAATAAATTATTGTGAAGTATTTGTATTAACATAAGGAATATATTATGCAACATTTTTAATGGATGTGTTTAAACATTAAATTAAAGAGAGCTTTACTTTCTTTCCTTTAGGATAAAAACATTGGAAAGGCCAGACGTTTAAAATATGCTCTCGTAGATGGCAAATAAAATAAAAATAAATTTGTTTTTAGTTTTAATTCAAATTCTTTATTATTCGCACAATTCCGTGTGCAACTGTTAACAACTTTATGTTAACAACAACAATTGCCTTTCCTTGTTATTCCTCTGTTTCTACCCTTTGCATAAACAATAAAAATTACTAGGCAATTATTCGACAGATCTTTGAAGAAGAAGTCGCCGTAGTTTAGTAGGTAGCGTGTCGTTGTTCGTCTAATAAGCCAAAACACTACCTACTAGACCATGGCGACTTCACACTGACAAAACAGGCTGAATAAATTAAAACTAATTTGACAGATGTATTCTTCAACAAGATGGCCGTTATCAACTGTCAAATTTTCAAAGTAAATGTTGAAATATATGGGAGATTTTGAGTATAAAACCGGAATCAAAAGCGAATGTATGTCTCAAGTACGACCATGGTTTCTTCATTTCCATGCTCTTGTGTCGCTCAATCTTATTGCTGCGCTAGTAGCTGCTACGTAGAAAAAAATTATTTTTAACCTACGTAAACAATTTTCATAAAATGGAATATTGTTGTTCAAACCATCAACGGGTTGCTTCATTCCTTTTCCATTCCTTTTTTTTTTGTGCCATCACTATAGCATAACAAAGAAAGAAATGCTTCACCTGATTGGGATTAAAAGTTAAGGACAGGATTCACTATGGCTTGGAGTTGCATAAATGCAAGTACTTTTCTCTCATACATACATAATTGGTCATTACGACCTAGTTTCCTACACCACTTATGTTGATATGTTTATTTTATACATGAGTGGCGGAACCTACAACTTAAAGTCAACTCCGAACAACAGATTATTGAGAGACTTTTTATGCCAGAGTTTTTGCTGACAGGAAGTCACCGAAGGAATATTTTTTTATTTCGTTTCATTAGATATGTCTGACCGGAGGTTTAAACCGTGACCTTACGTCTAATAAGTCAACACACTACCTACTAGACTACGGCGATTTCTGCAGGAAATGTATCAGAAATCAGAAAATGACTCAGCCTCAGAAATTGCACCAGAAATGACAAGAATTTTTAAAATTTTGCCAAAAGTTTCAGTATAACTCGTTAACTGGTTATATAGGCACCAACTGAACAAAATGAAATTCCATTGTGCACTATTTTTTGACCAAAAGTCTGCTCTTCTATCGAGCTGGTTAGGCAAGCGTTTTTAGCGTAAAAAACAACAAACACTCAAAAACAACAAAGTGAGAGCATCCCTGGATAAGGAGCAATAAAACAAACAAACAAACAAAAACAGTATAAAAGAATTGCATACACTGCACTCTTGCAAATTGTTGCATGACTCAACAAGATAGGGCAAGTAGCAAGCATTGGTAAACGAAACGTAAACATATTATTTCAACGTCGCTAACAACTGAGTACGGGATGGATGCGTTAAAATTTCCTGCCATTTTTATTTGATTTCAAACAGTTTTCATACATCTTTACTTGAATTAAGAAGAAAACCCACAAAAAATACCAACAAACAAACAACTGCAAGGAATGGTGGAAAATTTGATGGGTGAGTGAATGAAGGAGTTCAAAAATAAACAAAAAAAGGAAAAAAAATTACAATGAAACAGGTTAAAGGAACGCCAACGGACAAGAGAAAATGCAATTTGGCCATAAAGTTCACTGTAGTAGGAAAGTATTTTGTGTCGTGTGCAACAAAAATTTTTGGATTATTTGAATTTCAGAAAAAGAAGTAAGATCCTGGAGTCTACAATCATGATGATGAGTTCAATTCTTCAAAATCCGCGTTTATTTCCATAATCTTGATACCAAGGACATGTGAACGGCGCTATATGCCACACAGCTCATGTCGCATTGGATGTTCTGCACGAGCAATTTGAGGGCATGGTCTTGTCACGTGGAGGTGAAGCGAGTTGGCCACCGGGATCAAGCGATTTGAACACAACGGTCCTCAAAGCCAAAATTATCAATGTTACCGATCAACTTCAGACTGATTTGGGCACCATAGCTATTGATTGATTAAACATTTCACTTGAGCACCACCCAGAGAGGCCGTGGCGGATATTTGAACAATATTCGGTCCTTTGATGATTGACCGTGATGTTCGCATTCGAATGGATAACGAGGTGTATGAACTTGTCAACGATATGCAACATTTTCAGCGGGTTAACATACAAGCGGCTAGGTCTAGAGGTATCAGCAAACGACGAGGATGGATAGATGGATAGAAAGACAAATTGTTAAAGCCAATTAAGTAGGAAGGTAGTGAAGTCGCCGTAATCTAGTAGGTAGTGTTGCTGTACCTTCCACTGTAGACATAATGCTTGATCAACATTATTTATGTATAAATTGTGAGTAATTTTAGGGATAAGAATTAATTAATAAACAAAAGGCAAACTGTGCGCTTCTTGTCGCACTTGGTAATAGAAACAAAAAAAACTTGTATTCTTATTTACAGTTGGCTTATAGTCGTAAGGCCAGGGTTCAAACCTCAGGTCAGACATCAAAACGAAAATATGAAAAATATTTCTTCGGCGACTCCCTCTCAGCAGATTTCTGGCAAAAATTAAATTAAATAAAATTGCCATGAAAAGTTTCTCAAAAATCTGTCGTTCGGAGTCGACTTTAAACTGTAGGTTCCTCGGCACTTATGTATAAAATTAAGACACACGCAACATAAGTGATATGAGAATCTAGGTCGTAATCCTGTCTGAGGGGTTGTAATGACCAATTCTGTTATGTTATTATGGTTGTTAGAGAAAAATCTAAGAAAGTTGGATGCACACACTTATGCCACATAGGATCCATTGTATTAAGCCTATTACGTAAATAAGTAAGAATAATAATATGAGTTGACAGAAGATAGCCCTTCAGGTTAACTACATTGTATTCTTCATTCAGTTTTAAAATATAGGTATTATTTAGGCGGTCTTAATCGCCATTTCTTTCTTTTATTTTTCCCCGTTGTCTCAGCTACTTCACTTTCCAAAACTCGAAACCAAAGCAAAATCGATGAATAAAAGTATCTTCTTGCAACAAAACCATTGTTTGAAGTACGTACTCACTGTCAGTTGAGTTAACTTCGGAACATGTAGTTTTAAGTCTAGAATTCAACTTCACAAAGAAACTCTCATATGTACATACCATACATATAAACGCACATACACTCATCTCAACTTTTATCTTCAATAACAGGTAAATATTAATTTGCTAGTTTGAGTACAATTACGTACGTGTTCTTTTACCTTTTCATGTATTAGAATTAGGGTTGCCAATGGTGTTGCAAAATCAACATTTTGGCAATAATATTTTCTACAAAATATTAAAAAAATAGGATAACTGTAAAGTTTTCATACTTAAACTTACATCCTATATTTTTTCTGCAAATACTTTGGCATCCCTTCATTGTGAAAAATTAGTTATTATTGTGGCACTTGATACCACTTGGTAATATCACAAATATCATGCAATTCTGCTGGTGACAACACATAAATGCTCCACCAACTCTCAGTCGAATCAGAGAGGTCCATGGGGACAACCCTTCATTCAGGATTGCAACCTAGCTTCTCACACCACTTATGTTGTGTGTGTTAATTTTATACATGAATGGTGGAACCTACAGCTTAAAATCGACTCCGAAGGACAGATTTTGGATATATTTTCATGGCAATTTTATTTTCTCTCAAAGTTTTTGCCAGAAATCTGCTGAGAGGAACTCACCGAAGAAATATTTTTTCATATTTCGTTATTGTTCGAGATGTCTGACTTAGAATTTGAACCTAGGAAACCAACACACTACCCAATAGGCTACGGCGGCATACAAATCACTCTAGGTACCAGATAGTTCAGGTTCATAGACGATGTGCGTTAAAAGTCTCCTCCGCAGAGGTTATTGCCGTGATATCTAGGAAGATACCTGAAGACAGCAACGAGAGTGAACTTAACCGACTTTGGTGCAGCACCATCGTTAGTATGCAAATCAAAGAAGCGCTCATAATTTACTTTGAGAATAACAGAGACGTTAGGAGACGCATTACAAAGGTAGATGAGCATGGGCGCTATCACACGTTTTGTTAAAATATGTATTACAAGAGCGCACGGAGAACGAGATTATTACTTCATACCTATCGTGCCCGGTATCATTGGTAATTCCGACAATACCTGCAGTGATTTACGCTTTCAGACAGCCTAACTCGAAACAGCGGATCACATAATTTCAAGAGCGACAGATACATGCAAGAACGTCGTGCATTAGAGGAGTTTTTTTGGCTGCGAACCGACTGTTGAAAGTATAATTTTATGCAAATCGAGTGGCAAATAAAATGTCGGTGACAACACATACAGAGCACTGCAAAACCTGCAGATTTCTGGAAAAAAATCTGACAACCAATAAAATTACCATTAAAATTTTCTCAAAAATCTGTCGTTCGGAAGCGACTTTAAATTGTTGGTCCCGCCACACTCATGGATAAAATTAACACACACGACATAAGTGTTGTGAGAAACTTGGTTGTAATCCTGACTGAAGGGTTGTAATGGCCAATTATGTATGTATGAAGGTCCATGTCACGATGCAAAATTTTCAAAATTGCTGTCTGCAAAAGGCTAAGATCTAGTAAGCAACATAAAATCAATTGCCTCGGTTTCTCTTGCGTTTTTTCGACGTACAGCTCTTGATTAATCGTTAACTGAACCAGAGGACGTTCAGATTGTGAAAGCATTCCTCTCGGTAAGGAGAACATGTCTAATATAATGGGCACCTAAAGTACTACGGAACTGATAGCCTTGCGTCATGAACACACCAGATATTTGCCAGCCTGTTCTAAGGAGATTTGTTATGTCTATGTTGTTATTGTTTTCGGGACACCTCTCTGAGCAGGGTTATTCAAATTCAATTCTTTTTTTTCAGGAACTTCCACGTGATTATCAAGTGGAACAATGGAAGGAATGGAAGGGGATACGAGCTGGTCTCTTTTAAATATGTATATATAGTCGAAAGAGTAAACTGCTGTTATTTCCAGTTTGAGCTGTAGTTGACTGGTTTCTAACAAGTTCGAATTGGTTTTGTAAACTTCCATTGCCTTTTTCCTCCTATGTGCTGTAGGATAAGAAAGATATTCAGTCTGTTCGTATCGATATATCTCATGCTGGATGTCAAAAAAGAAACTACATTTTATTTATTCAGAATCTAAATTGAAATAGTTAAACTAACGGGATCACACAGTCAAAGCTCCAATTACTTTTGCGCTGCCAAACAAATTATTGGAATCATAATAATCGAGACCAAAAGTAAAATTGCATGCTGGTGAGTAAGCTGGTATATATTGGGTCTTCATTGAAAAGTTATCCACTTTATACACAACATTCTAAAAAACATCAAATGTAAGAATTTTACTATCATTAGCCACCACGTCATACTTACACCCTTAAAAGGACACTGTTGTGGTAGATTGTTGGACTTTTTGAATTCTTGCATAACCAAACGAAGAAATTGTAAATCAAATGTGTGTTCGAAAACACTGCACGCCTCAAATTTCACATCAGCAAATCGGAAAGTCTTCTTAGCAAACGTCGGTCTAGCATCGATCCACACGCGTACTTTGAACTCTGTACCCATATCCCTATCGTATTTAATTGTTTGATTGAAGAGATAGTGTTCATTGTTTACCTTCAGGTAGCTGCAATCGAAAAGCTTAAGACGTTTGCCAAAGGCTTGGCAAGTAAAATTATAGAACTCCATGTTAAATTGGCGTTTGGCTGTCTAAGTAATTAAGAAATAAATCATATGACACTGTTTTAGTGTTTTTAGTGTTGTTTTACCTGACATGTCATCAAAAGCACATTCAAAGCGATAAAAATATTTAAAATTTTAAAAAACATTCTCTTCTATCAACGGTTTGTACGAATCTAATTGTGGCATTAAGACCTACAAACCAAAAAATAATTAAAAACCCAATTTATTTTAAATATGTTTGAATGATAAATCATTTAATTGTCCGTAATGGTTATTAGCCGAAATAATACACTGAAAGAAATTCACGGTTAACCTTTATCGAATGGCAACAACCACCACAACGTTCACATCATTTGCGAGTGTCGAATGCAGTTACCATAAACTGCATTCTGGTCTCAGGCAATAATTTTGTTTAAGTAGTCAATTCAACTTGAGTAATGCGTTGGATTAACCTATTAAGATATTTAAAATTGCTCTACTTATCGATCACAATTTATCCAGGATTTCGCTGTCGAAAGTCTCGAACCATAGATTCTGGTGCCTGACACAATTAATACGAAATTTTCTTTTTATTTCATTAACTTCATGCCTACAGATTCAATCTAATGTAAACTATAAAGTTCCCTAAAGTGCTAAAAGACTCTGGCATGCCATTTTCGTTGAAGGTATACCGTACCTAAGAACCCGGATTGATCTGAAGTCTTTACAGTTATTGATAACCATCTGAAAAAATCGATTTTGAAAGACTTTGCTCAGAGGGGTATCCCGGAAACATAGCAGAGGCATTACGAATCTCCTTTGAACAATAGTAAGAATAGGATATCTACTATCTGGTGTGTACTTTCCACAAGTCTATGAGTTCTGTCGTACTTGGTGTGACTATTTAACAAACGACATATTCTTCCCAACGAAAGGAATACTCTCAGAATACGGTGATCATCTGGTTCAGTTAACGATTAAGTTGATTAGCAGATGAATTTGTGTCATTTACTAGACCTTGCCGCAGTCTAGTAGATAATGTGCTAGCTTATTAGACAAGAGGCCACGGTTCAAAACGCTGGACAGAAAAAAAATTAAAAAATATTTGTTCGGTGGCTTCCTCTCAGCAGATTTCTGGCAAAAACTCTGAGAGTAAATGAAATTGCCATGAAAAGTTTCTCAAAAATCCGTTGTTTGGAGTCGACTTTAAACTATAGGTCCCGCCGCTCATGTATAAAATTAACACACACAACTTTGGTGTTGTGGGAAGTTAGATCTCGTAATCCTGACTGTATGGCTGTGATGAGCAAGTATGTTTGTATATATGTATGTTGCTGGAACATTTTGGCGAATTTTGTATCGTGTCTTGGACTTGCAGCTGTACTAAATCTAACTGATGCAGGACCATAGACATCGGCGTGTAAGCGCCGAATGGTCTCTGCAGCAATATGCTGCGGACACTAACTTTCATCGAAAAATCGACTTCTGCGATGAATTACGAATTTGGTTAGATCACCACTGTCACCGATGACCTGTTTTGGTCTATGATTGCCAACTTTTTTGGACACCATGGCGCAACAAGCCATGCAGTTCAGGACAAAATGAATATTCAGCACGAGAAATTTTATGGCATTTTCATCTCCCACCGATATAATGAGATTTGATCCGGGTAGACTTTTTCTTGTTTGGTTTTCTTACGTCCCAGGTTTATGCGAATAATCAACAAACCACACTCACTTTGTTTTCTTTGAACTTAAAGATACGATGCACCTAATGAAAGACCCTATACATAGTAAAACATATTCGGTTTAGGTTTATAGTTTTTTGCATGAGTGATTCATTTTATTGTATTATAATTGTGTTATTGTTATTGGTATTAAAACTGTTACTGCAAATGTTTATTCAAAATCAATATGAAATCAGTTTAAAAACAATAAAATTATTTCAACTCTAATTAAAAACTTGCCAAGTGTAAATAATTATAAAAAAAAGATAAGTCATCTAAAATACGCTTTCATTTCGAACACTAAAACATGTTACTCTAGTACATGCGTTAGAACATTATAAACCAACGATTGGTTTAAATTGCAGAGCAGCATCTGTTTTTCCGTGATCACACTTTGTGTCCGTTATTGTTTGTGAAACTTATAAAGAAATTGTTGAGTAACGTTTCAATTGTTACTTTTAGTCCAGTTACTGGTTGTTTTCATTTGTGGCATGTAAATGATTTAAACAACAAAAATTTCATACGTGCCTGTCAGTGTACTTCTTCTATACAAAGTAATCTGAAACCAGAAGTACAGCAGCAGTAATGGCAACAGCAAAAAAAGTAAAAAAAATGACTTAAAATTCGGGAATACTAATGTGGTAAGTAACTGCCACTGCATTTGCATAAATTTTTGTAAAATAAAGTTGTAAGTCAAGATGATTATGACTTTTTATACCGTGTGCAATATAAAGTGATAAATCAGTTTAAACCCAATAAATTCAATCAAACTTTTTCATTCTTGCTTTCAATTACTGACACATTTATGATCACTAAGAGTATTAGTCTAACCTAGATTAACAAATCCAGCCTTCAATGGAATAGTAAAGAAAATTGCTATTCCATACGTATTTAGTAAGGAACTGAAGTAAGCAGCAACGTTTTGACACTCAAATCAAATCCGTTGATGGCAGACTATCGTTTGTTCGCAAGAGTAAATTGGAAAAAAAATAATTTGCGTGAAATGCATCCAATGCAGCATCCAAGAATGTCACAGACATCCTAACATGTTGGGCTCAAGATAACCCCCCTTCTGAATAAGTGTATTCTGAATCTACATAAGCACCAGAGATCAGCAATGTATCTTTTTTTTCGCTACTCATAAGTAAAACAGTATTGAAATTCAACTACTCTGTTTCATTCGTACTCACTATAACATTGATTTATAAGTACATGTTGGAATGAGTATGAGTACAACTTTGACATCAAACTCATACCATTCGAAATATGTTTGATTCATACGCCTACCCATTCAGATTCATATATTTAGAAAAATACTTATAATACTCATAAATGATTCGAGTGACTTGAATCATTCATCAAAATTTACAGTCTTAGTTGTTGTTGCATTTACAAAAAAAGAAGAAAGAAAAAGGCAAAGAGAGCAAGCAAAGCAAACACACAACCTTTTAGTGCGTATTGAAGTGTTCGTATGCGAATCATACTTATTTTGTGATTCTTGTAAATGTTGAGTCATGGAGAGTCGAAATCAACAACATCATGCGTATTGTTAAGTATGAGTACGGTGAGTACTTCAAACTTTGAATATGAGTAGTATGAGTATGAATTAAAATAAGTATGAATGCGTATAAATATCAGAAATTATGAGTATGATTCGAATGTTCTCATCTTTTTGAATACTCATTGCTAATCTCTGATATGCAACGATGATTATCAACATTATGTTATCGCAGTATATTTTGATGCATGACTCAGATCGAGTTTAGCTACAAAACTTTCGATTGCCTCAAATCCACTTTGTTGGAGAAAAGCTTCTGTCCCTTTGTTGAACATTCCTTTCGAAAATCCTCTTCCTACTTGCCTCCTTCATTAATCATTAAAATCCTTTTAGTAAGGAATACAACCTATCTTCTCACACCACTTTTGTTGTGTGTGTTAATTTTATGCATGAGGGGCGGGACCTACAGTTTAAAGTCCGCTTCGAACGACAGAAATTTTTAAGAAACTTTTTAAGGCAATTTTATTTGACTCGCAGAGTTTTTGCCAGAAATCTGGTGAGAGGCAATCGCTGAAGAAATATTTTTTTATATTTCGTTTGTAGAACGTAGTGACGTTCTTTCTGGGTGCTTCAGTGTCACACTTATCTGGGTCCCCGAGCACAGCAATACTCCGAATGCAATACTTCTGAAATCCTATTAAGTCGACTTGGGGATGCCACTTACATCGGTCAAGCTGGCCATTCGCCAGCCAATGAGGAGTCTTACTCTACCGCTAGGCCAGTTACTCGGACTTGGTCGTGACATCATCTCAATCACTGAGAATGCGGCTGCCATCTAACGACTTCTGCCGCGGGTTGACTGTTGTCCACTTTCTTTCTCAATGCCCATCTCTTGCGAGGTGAAGATATAGGTAATTTGGCTCCCCAACCCTTGTCAGCTTGACAAGCTATTGTCAATTGGTGTCAAGGATATAGTTTCGTTTATCAAATCTTCGGGCTGGTTTTCCAGCATAGGGTAGTCGTGCTTTTAATGTGCAGCCTTTGAGCTGACCAATTTCTTCTACCCTGATTTGGAGAACTTGGTCAGTACAGGGACTGCGTTCACCTCTGGCGTCACAACGGGCCGCTACGCGTGCTCAAGTGAGTTTTTTCTCATCAAAGATACCACTCTAAACTGACCTGACCATATTTCCTTTCAGTCGAGATGTCTGAATTGGGGGTTGAACTATACCTACCAGATCGGGGCAACTTCAATATGTATTATGATATGACATTTCACATACTTAATTAGTCATTACAACCCTTTAGTCAGAATTACAACCTATCTTCTCACTCCGCCCATGTTGTATGTGTGTTAATCTTATCCGTGAGCTCTTATTATCATTCTTCAATGCATGTGCATAAAGATGTTCCCAAAATTTACTTTTTTTTTTTCAAAACCTTTTTTTCATTCAATTCTTTCTTAGAAAATTGCTTTGGCTGATGGCCAAAATATTTTTGCATTCATATCCGTGTTTAGTAATGTTTCCTTAAGTGAAATCCCATAAGACCATCACGTCAAAATTGTTGATAAATTTGTTTGAATTTTCAATAGATTTTAACACTGATATGAAAAAAAATTGGATTTCTTAAACACTTGTGGTGAAATAATGAGCACTGCTTTAATTGAAAGGGGAAGTTTTAGCATGGGGGTGTAATTAGGGACATTTACACATATGTATATGTTTTGTGAAATACATATAATCTCACCGCTCGCAACAATTACACAAAGACCTCTTATTGGTACAAGAAGGCGATTTTTAGAAGGTTATAATGGCAAGCGAATATGTTTACCATACAGCGTCAAGCGTCAAGCTGTGGCGTGTGGCACACTATGTTCAGCAATTTTAAACTTGACACTTAAACAAGCAAGCTCTCATATTAACATGTTGTCAAATAAGTACAGCATAAAGATCTTACTCAGCCACTTGTAGGCAAATATTTGGTGAATTTGGCGTACCTGCAGCTGAACAACAATTGCTTTATTGGTTATTCTACAATTTGGGTAAACAATAACAATCAAATCTTTATAACGGATATCTTAAAACCACGATTATTCTCTTCAAACGCAAATAGTCTTCACACAAGACTGACTGAATTCTTTCGGACTCCGTTGCCTGCTTTGTCTTGCCTTTTATATCGCAGGGTAAACAGTCTGATGAATGCTCTTGAAGGAGACTAACTTCGCCTTCGCAAAATCTGTATAAATGTAAACATGTTGTTTACGTTATTGTTGTTCGTGTGTTCATTTACGTTTGTCCTTGCAGTGTTTTTGTTGCCTGTTTGTTTATTTGTTTATCCCTTTTTTATACTGATGCTGTTGCTATATTTTTGTTTACTTATTGATCATTTAAACAAGTCCATAGTTTTTGTTTTTGTAGCTTTTGTTTATCATTTTAATGTTAAACGATTCCCATTTTCGGAACAGTATACATGAACAATCCGATTTTGGTACATTTCTAATCCACAAACAGATTCTAAAGCTCCGCATACATATCAAAAAAGTTACTGTTTGGTGTGGATTTTCAGCTGGAGGCGTCATTATTAAATCTCTTTGACAACGAATTTTGCTAGGCCATCACTGTGACCGCCGACCTGATTACCAACTTCTTTTGGCCTGATTTGAATGATTTGAATACCATGGCACACAGCTAATAATAAACTGGATATTCCGCATAAGAAATTTGTAGGCATGTTTATCTCACTTGAAGCTGATGTAAACTGGACATCGACATTGTGTAACTAAACCCTCCTAGACTTCTTCTTATGAGGCGTCTCCTTTGATGCTATTTTTATTCTCAACACTATGAATAATACACTCTAACGTTTATAACAAAATGTGTGGGAGTACAACAGTTTTGAATTTGCTTTCCATTATTTCGAGGAGACGGATATTTATGTATTCTAATGTAATAAATTTCATTTGTTGTTGTTGTTTTTTATTATTTTTTCTTCTTTTGTTTTCAAGAAATGATTGTTGAATGTTATGGCAAAGTTATCATGTATTTTTAAATATTATTTTTGTTATTGTTGCTGTATTGCAAGCCTGGCCAGTTGTTCATACCACCAAGCTTCTTGATTTAGTCTATCATTTTAGGAGCTGCATTTTATAACTTCGACTAGAGCTGCACTGCCTGGTAATCTATCGGAATGGTGATCATAAATCATATTCTATGGCTGGCATTGAAAATAACAGCTTTTTAGAAACAATTACCAATTTTGCTACTCTTTTTTGCTTCTCCTTAAGTTGTTTAATCTTAAAATAGAGGAGTTTTGTACATTCATTAGAAGAAACATTTCTTTCTTTTATGGCCACACAGTTGAACTATTATGAGTTGAGGTAATGTTTTTATTTTTTGTTATCGATTATTCATTGGAAAAGCAATGCAAGTGAGTAAGAAAATTATTAAGCAAAAGGTTTAAACGGTTTGAATTTATAATAACACTGGCCTCCTTAGAGACATGTAACCGTGTTGAATATGTTTTCTATTGAGAACTTAACACACCGTACACTTTATTCTACACAGTGTTCATCTCTTATGGACTGTGTCGTTAAGAACATCAAGGAAAGATTTGACGAATTTTCGAAGTAAAGCTATGATACGTATTTATTCGATAGATTAAAAGAGATGTAAAAAATACAACAAATCTACTTCACGGCGAAGGACATACAAATTAGTTCCTTATATAGAGGGATAGGAAAGCCTCAAGCAAACACAGTTCAGTTGTACCTTTACACATTCCGAAACCATGACTCACCGATTTGTCTAGTCTGCTTTGAATAGCGGAAATATTGGGAATATGTAATGTTCACATATCACAGATTCAACATAGAAGACAACATTTTTAGATGGTGGGTGTTGGCATCGGTTCCGATAGTAACCGGTATCCCATGTAGTCGCGCATTCGCTACAAGTCGACCAATGGGTTCTTCAGGGGGAGAGAGCCCATAATCATGAGAGAGAGGTTACGCCCGCGTCAATATAAATACCGTCGAAGAATTCTCCACCTATCCTCGGCGGTAGGTTTCGAACCGAGAGGTTCTGGGATGAGGTCAGATGGGGCGGGGTCTGAAGGGATTTGATCTACCGGGACGAGGTCTGATGGGGGATGTAAGGCAGCACGGGAATCCGACTTATAGACTCTCAGCTCAATTGAGCTAAAGATATAGTTTATCAATTTTGGATAAGCGGAAGTGATTCCTCATTTAAGATGATCATCGCCTTGCGGTAGTCACCCCACTGGTGACCAACTTTGGCCACCCTCCAGTTGTCAGTGGTAGGTCGCTGTTGCTGACCTTTGCGATATGGCTTTCGGGAACTTTAAGAGTATTTCTTTCGATATTTTAATTGAAATTAGTTTAGTTAACATGTGTAGAATACATACGTAAAATACGTATGTAAAATACATATGTAATATACATACGTAAAATACATATCGTTAGTATAATTCGCAAACACGCTGAGTCCACTTTTTTCCAAAATTGAGATTTTAATGCAAAACGGCAGCACTATACAAAATACATATTTTACGACAACAAAAAATGTCGTTATGTAGTTTAAAGTTGTAATTTTGTGGTTTGCAAAAACGCTAAGTCCACAAAATTACGAAAAAAAATTGAAAGCACGGCTAATTCCACAAATATTAATTATTAATTATTCTTAATTTTTGATCTAGGTCATTTAAAGAGAGCTATTTTGTAAAAATAAATGCATTTAAAAAGTTTACAAATTTTAAAAACTGAAAAAGCCGCAATGTTTTTTGTGTCTCCTATAAAATTTGAAAAAAAAGGACTTAACACAAACTAACGAAATGTAAAATACACACGTATAAATGTATTTTCAAATAATATTTACAAAGTATTAATGCAAATGTAAAATGTATGTACATATGTATTTATGTCTGTGGATTAGAAGACAGCTTTACTGCATATATTTGTGATGCAAACTAAAATTTGTAAACAGTTTTCTTATTACTTTACAGAGTAATAGAGAAATAGTATTCATGTATTCAAATTAATAGTAAAGACATGCATTTCTAAATACCCAATGTATGTAAGAATATTTTTGTATTTCCTTATGAAATATTTCCCTCTACTTTTGTTATTATTTTTTATTATTATAGTTGTAGGTACGTATGTAAAATGAGTATACATGTGTGTGGTTCGTATCTCAAAATTGTTCCTTGTATTGTCATGTTTCCTGGCATTTTCTGTCAGTTAAAAAAATATTTTCAGGACAATTTTTCTCTTGTCATCTTTCAGGTTTTTTATGTCGTTTTTATGACAAGAGTTCTGTTGCAAAATCATTTTTGCAAAAACCACTTGCGTTTGTACTCATGTCATGTTTTTTTATCAAAAATTTTTAATTAACCGAAATTGTTAAATTGTTTTTGGCGTCTTTACTTTCGATGCAATTCTTAACAAAACGGTGTTGGATAACAGGTAGAGACTAACACATGTTGCTAAAGACAAGGGGACCCATCCCACAGTGGAAGCTAGCTGAAGAACAAGGTTTTGGAGATTATGGTCAGGTTAATGGGGACTTCGTGATCTCTCCCTTTGACTGTCCCCTGAACAAAACCAATTGGCATTAGGAAGTCATTTCGGGAAGTCTTTCATAATGATTTCTTCTACAAGGTGCGTCAAAGAGCTCCTAAGAGCATCTGTTCTTTGACCATTCGTAATTAATGAAGTCGCCGTAGTCTAGTATGTAGTGTGTTTGCTTCTTGGACGTAAAACCAGGGTTCGAGCCCCAGGCCAGACATCAAAACAAAATACAAAAAGTATTTTTCGGCGACTTCCTCAGATTTCAGGCAAAAACTCTGAGAGTAAATAAAATTGCCATGAAAAGTTTCTCAAAAATCTGTCGTTCGGAGTCGACTTTAAACAGTAGGTCCACCACTCATGTATAAAATTAGCACACACAACATAAGTGGTGTGAGAAACTAGGTCGTAACTGAACCTGACTGAAGGGTTGTAATGACCAATTATGTATGTATGTTTCATAATGAGACTTAGTGACAAAAATTAATGTAGTAATCTGAAAGCTGCATACTACCTTAAAAGGGGAACTATTTCGTGGTGTACAGATGGGTCAAGCACGAATCTTCGTGTGTTTAATTTTAGTGAAAATTCTTTATTATTCGAACAATTCTGTGTGACACTGTTCACCACTTGATGTAACAACAACAATTGCTTTGTTTGTTATTCCTTTGTTTACACCTTTTGCATAAACAATAACAATTACCAGACAATTGTTCAACTGATCTTTGTAACCGAGATCTTCAAACCACGATTATTCTCTTCAAACACACCGCGTCTTCACACAAGACTCCACAAGACGCTCGCCTGCTTTGCCTTGCCTTTTAAGTCAACAGTCTGATGAATTTTCTTGAAGGCGAACGTTCATAACTTCGCCTTCTCGAAATCTCTATAAATGTAAACATCGTTGTTTGCGTTTATTATTATTGTAGTGTTGTTGGTGTATTTTTGTTTACATTTATTCATGCTGGTGTTTCTTGCTGTATTTTTGTTTACTTGTTTACCATTTAATGCTGGTGTTTGTTATTATATTAAGCAGTGCGATAATTTGTCAACAGGTTGTTTACTGCAGTGGTTTCGGCCTAAATATATATAAAAAATTACTGCTTGTTGACTTTGAACTTACTAGGTTAATAGGTACACACATTTATGATAGGCATACTTGGGCCACATAAGTCCACATCTGCTCTGCAGTTACCAGGTATATCAAATTATGTCCTAGTACAGATATGATATGGACATAATGTCGATCTGCTACGTCATTTAGATAACTCCGTTCAGGAGTTCATCACGTGTCCAGTGTGACTATCATCTCGTTTCCTTCTGCCTATATTTTCGTCTCTAATAACTTTCAGCTTGTATTGTCGACACTACTGCCTGAAAGGCTAAATTTAGCCTGCATAAGTCGGCGAATGTCAAAAAAGCAAAATCATTGAATATAAGTTTGATGTGAATGAATCAGCATTAAAAGACAGGGTCGATGAGTTTTAAAACGTTATAATTTTGTTCCAAGTTGTCGGTTTATCAAAGTAAAGAGATATTTTGGGTGTTTCATTTTTTACCAAAAACATAATCTCTTGTACCTATTGTGGACATAAGCCCTGTTTTGCAAATAAAATGTGGCATAGGTGGGTCATAGCCAGGTGCAATATTTAAGCATATAACATACATACTTATGGCTGGTATTTTCAATTTTTGGGTTTTTGATGTCAAATAGGAGTGACTAACGCAAAAATTCAATACCAAATATTGTCTATCTTGCCAGGCTGTCTGTTACAGCCACATTACTGCAGATTATATTGGAGTTTAAACCAATACTGAGACACTGTCAGATGTCAATAGTCAACCAATAATAATAAAAATTATTTCCAATTAAATGAAATGATTATCGGCAAACATACTTGGAAAAAAAAAATAAAAACTGAATACTTTCATGGGTTTTATTGTCTATAAATGGCAGTGCGAATATCAAATTTAAACGGCAACAAATAAATAAATTTTTCTTTGCATATTCGCTGCATATTTTTATTGATAGTCTATGTAGCATTTAATGTTTTAATAAATAACGTGTGTATCATATAATTTACATGCACTCGTACTGCATATTCGTCTACATACATATTTATGTGCATAAAAATTATTTAAACGTTTAATATTTTTTATTTTATTTTTAAATAAATATGGGGAATTAAATCACAAGATTACGGTGACTTCACTTGGAATATGGAAAAGTTAACGTTGTAGAGCGAATAGTTGTGATTATTCAGGCAAATATGAACACTTTGGCAATGGTAAGTGTTTACCTAGATTCTCTTGACACATTAGGGAAATTTAAGATAGTTATATTGGGTTGAGTGCCTAGATATACCGGTAATCCGATGGCTAACTATTCGACAAAACGAGAGGAAAATTGTGAAAATTTAAAAACAAATGTAATCTGAAGTATAATATGAGAATAAATATTGTCTCCTTAATGCCAGCCTCTGTGAAAGTGAAACTTTGCAATTTAAGGCGCATTTTCTACTATTATCCTTCATTCAGAGGATAAAGACTACCGCCTTGGTTAGAACAACCCTTTAGTCACGATTACAGTCTAGCTTCTCACACCACCTTATGTGTGTGTGTGTTAATTTTGTCCATGAGTGACAAGGCCTACGATTGAACGAAGACTCGGAATGACAGATTTTTAAGAAACTTTTCATGGCAATTTTATTTTCACTCAGAGTTATTGCCAGAAAACTGCGGAGAAAAAGTCGCCGATAGAAATATTTTTTCATATTTCGTTTTGCTAGAAATGTCAGACCTGGGGTTCGAACCATGGTCTCTTGTTTAATAAACCAATACACACTAGCTACAAACTACGGCTACTTCACTCAGGTCATATTACTCGTTCAAAATTCTTATCAGACACAAGAAGACCTTGCAAGCAGCAATTTCGAAGCGTCGTATTTAGGACGTATATAGAAAAATTGACTGCTTGTTGTAGATTTTGGCTTGGCAGCGTCATAGTTCCATATTTCTTTGATAAATACGTTGGCCTTGCCGTTACTGTCAACGGCGAACACCATAGGCCGCTGACTATCAACCACTTTTGCCTTGAATTGGATGATCTGGATACCAATAATATGTGTTTTCGACAGGACTGCGCCACGTGTCACACAGCTGATATCATATTGGACAATTTGCAGCAGTGATTTGAAAGCTTATTCATCTCGTTTGAAGGTGATGTGGACTAAACATCGCGATCGTGCGATTTGCCCTCAGTTAGACTTTTTCTTGTAGGGTTTTTTAAGCCGCAGATGTATGCGAATAACTCACAAACCACAACGGTTCTCAACGATAACAAAGACAACAAATCATAGACGATTAACGCACCAGGTCATGGAAAATTGAACAAATTTGGAACGCGATACATGCAGAAAAGTCAGTAGCATCAGTAGATCTTTTAAAATAAAAAATTCGATGATATCTCCTTACATACATACATAATCGGTCATTACAATGTTTCAGTCAGGATTACGGCCTAACTTACACCACTTATGTTGTGTGTGTTAATTTCATACATGAGTAAAGGGATTTACAGTTTTAAGCCAACACCGAATTACAGATATTTTTGAGAAACTTTTCATGGCAATTTTTATTCACTTTCGCAGAGTTTTTGCCAAAAATTTGCTAAGACGAAGAATTTTTTTTTACAATTTCGATTTGATCGATATGTATGACCAGGGGTTTGGACCCTGGCCTCACGTTTAATAAACCAACGCATTGTCAGCTAGACTACGACAACTTATCTCCCATCTGTCATTTACTTTGTTTTATTTAAGCTCAAAGATAGGAAGCGCTTCCTGAAGGACCCTATATAACATTTAACTTAAATACAACATTCAATATGTTTCTTGCAATCAGTTTTACCAATGCCTGCATTGGCCTGAAGTACAAATCATTTACGATTATTTCGCAGAACTCTTTTACCCACTAACACATTCACTTGTATTTTACAAATTATGTTCATGTCTACACATGTAAAACGTTTATCTATTTATGTACATCACATACAAAAAACATATTTTATATGTTTTGTAGGACATAAATGTTTGCATACGTACAACTTGTTGTATGTGTTGTAGTTGTAACATATTTTTGTTGCTCATATAATACCAACCCAACAATGTTAGAAAAAATCCCATTTAATTTTATTAAAAACACAAAATAAAATTACAACAACAACTACAAAATAACAGTAACTGCATCCATGTCGTATGTCTGTCTCAAACTCTGTAAATGCAAATGCAAAAAAATGCGAAAATTTTATGAAATGAATACATGAAAAATTTCATGAACGAATGTACGACCAGCATGTGTACATTGCAAATGCAATTGTGTTTGCTGTTGTATTGTATTACAATTAATTATTTAACAATATAACGAATAAAAAGTGATAAAAGTATACCGAATGTTGTTAAAACCATACCTTAATAATGGGTCAAGCATTCGGTCACTAGCAATGAATAAAAATTCTTATCTCTCTCTGTTTCTTATAGAGTTCAGGGAAGCCTCATGCATACTAATATATCGCGAATCAAGTTGTTAGTTGCATCACAGTTGATTTTGATTTCGGGATTTTTTAAACAAAAAAGTTCAATAGGCATTGTGATATAAATTCCAGGCCCCCCATATATCTCACCAATGACGAGCTTTCATAAAATCAAAGTAAAAAGGCCGTAGTTAAGAAGTCACGATTCAAACCCCAGGTCACACATCTCGAACGAAATATGAAAATATTTTTTGTCGGCAATTGCCTATCAGCAGATTTCCGGCAAAATCTCTGAGTGCAAAATGAAATTGCTATGAAAAATATCTCAAAAATTTGTCATTCGGAATCGACTTTAAACGGTAGCTCCTGCCATTCATGTATGAAATTAATACACACAACATAAGTGGTCTGAGAAGCTATTTAGTAATCCTAGCTGAAGGGCTGTAATGACCGGTAATAAAATTTGGCATGAGTTTACAAAGAGTATTAGGGCTTCCATTAAGTGCTTACGTATTCAAATTTATTATTTATTTATTAATTACAATACAATAACAAATAATATTTTAATTATATACGAGCTGAGTAACTTTGAGCATATGCTCGCTGTAGTGTCACAGACCAGAGTCTATGGTGGGAATCGAACCCACGACCCTGACGCTAATAGTCTAGCACACTACTCACTAGACTACCAGGGCACCCTGTTCCAAGTTAAATTGAACAAAATGTGTGTGAGATATCATCGACATTTTTTATTCGTTTACAAGATCTACTGATGCAATAATGTGTGGAATACAACAGCGTTTAAGTATCCACCACGGCATCTCGCATTCATTCATCACGCATTCGAAATGTGGAATTTTCAAAATGGATGATTATTCGCATATACTTACGACTTAAGAAAACCCCATGAGAAATAATCTAGCAGGGCCAATAGCACAATTTCAATGGCTAGTTCACCTCTCCTTCGCGTGAGATGATCATACCTTCAACTCGCATGTACATCGTACATCAAGGTGGCATAGGCTGGGTGACATGTAATGCTGTCCTGTCATTGGTATCCAAATCATGCAGTTTATACCCGGAAGATGTTGGTAATCATCGAGCTTTAGTGATCGCCCTAGGCTGTGATGGCGTTGCGAATGGTGTTCTTAAAGGAATATGGTCGGATGACGCTGTCAGCCGAAAATGCACACAAAACAGTGAGTTTTCCCGTATGCATATTCCGCTTTTGGATATCAGGTGCATTAGTATCATCCCATAGTCAATAAATTTGTATGTACGCGTACCCATTCATCCAGAATTGAGCCTCAGATAAGTTGCAGATAATTTTTCAAAGAAAATAAAGATCAATTCCCAACTGTTCAGAGCCTACTCACCAACAACACTTTGTTGTCTATGATTGTTTGCCTTTAGTTCCTGGTTTATTTGGATTTTGTAAGGATGCGGAGTCAATTCAAGTCAAATTCACTAAGTTGTGGTCTGCGAAAGGTTGAAATCGACTGCCTCAGATTCTCCTGCACACTTTTATGGGCTGCAGCGATGATTTTGGCAGATCGAATAATTCCTTTCTTTCTTTCTTTTTTTTTTTGTAGGATGATTATGAATGATGATTATGGATGAAATAGAGGAAACACGTGGTATGTTGCGCAAACAGAACACTTAGTTTGATAAAGCAATTTTATTATTATTTATTATTATGATTTGGCAAAACAGACTGTAGCGGCCGTAATTGCCTGCCAAAGTTCAGTACTGCCTGTTGGAAGATCAGATATATAGCAAGGAAGCTGAAGCGCATTAATTTAGAGCGCACTTAAAGTTCAATACGTAAGCGGTTAGTTTCTAAAAACCTTCTACGCTGACTAGAAGACCTACTCTTGCATAAACTATGTCACCTTATGCCATGTCACAGAACTGAAGATAGACAAATGAGTTCGTATGTCAATTTATCAATACAGGCACTACGTTATTTTTTCTTTCTGGCAGCACTTACATATATTGAATAACACAAATAAAACTTAGCCAACGGCAACCTCTTTGAAATCCAATAAAATACAATTTGACGTTGTTTGCCTTGCTTTGAATATAAGTAAAATTAAGTCGGGTTTTTTTCATTTACTGTACACAAAAAGGAACTTCAAAATGTTTTTTTGTTTTTTTTCGGTTTCGGCCAGCATTCGCTTGGTTTTTAGAGTATGTTGCTGTCAAGTTTCCATACAGAAACTATTCGTTCCAATTTAAAGAAAACTTTTGCCACACTATGCCACTTCAACGATAATTAATAACGTGTGATAACAAATTTCATGATAAGACTTGTGTAGCACACTGTTCTTCTAGTTCCTGCTTTAAATTATTCAACGGACGACTAATTGGATTTCTATACGCAACGCATAGTCACACACACAGTTACTGTTCACGTAATAAAGAAATAAAAATTCGCTCTCTTTATATACACAATTGCGCTCATTGTAATTGGTTTTGTTTGACGTTTGCCGAAGGCTTGGCAAGTAAAATTATAGAACTCCATGCTAAATTGGCGTTTGGCTGTCTAAGTAATTAAGAAATAAATCATATGACACTGTTTTAGTGTTTTTAGTGTTGTTTTACCTGACATGTCATCAAAAGCACATTCAAAGCGATAAAAATATTTAAAATTTTAAAAAACATTCTCTTCTATCAACGGTTTGTACGAATCTAATTGTGGCATTAAGACCTACAAACCAAGAAATAATTAAAAACCCAATTTATTTTAAATATTTTTGAATGATAAATCATTTAATTGTCCGTAATGGTTATTAGCCGAAATAATACACTGAAAGAAATTCGCGGTTAACCTTTATCGAATGGCAACAACCACCACAACGTTCACATCATTTGCGAGTGTCGAATGCAGTTACCATAAACTGCATTCTGGTCTCAGGCAATAATTTTGTTTAAGTAGTCAATTCAACTTGAGTAATGCGTTGGATTAACCTATTAAGATATTTAAAATTGCTCTACTTATCGATCACAATTTATCCAGGATTTCGCTGTCGAAAGTCTCGAACCATAGATTCTGGTGCCTGACACAATTAATACGAAATTTTCTTTTTATTTCATTAACTTCATGCCTATAGATTCAATCTAATGTAAACTATAAAGTTCCCTAAAGTGCTAAAAGACTCTGGCATGCCATTTTCGTTGAAGGTATACCGTACCTAAGAACCCGGATTGATCTGAAGTCTTTACAGTTATTGATAACCATCTGAAAAAATCGATTTTGAAAGTCTTCGCTCAGAGGGGTATCCCGGAAACATAGCAGAGGCATTACGAATCTCCTTTGAACAATAGTAAGAATAGGATGGCTACTATCTGGTGTGTACTTTCCACAAGTCTATGAGTTCTGTCGTACTTAGTGTGACTATTTAACAAACGACATATTCTTCCCAACGAAAGGAATACTCTCAGAATACGGTGATCATCTGGTTCAGTTAACGATTAAGTTGATTAGCAGATGAATTTGTGTCATTTACTAGACCTTGCCGCAGTCTAGTAGATAATGTGCTAGCTTATTAGACAAGAGGCCACGGTTCAAAACGCTGGACAGAAAAAAAATTAAAAAATATTTGTTCGGTGGCTTCCTCTCAGCAGATTTCTGGCAAAAACTCTGAGAGTAAATGAAATTGCCATGAAAAGTTTCTCAAAAATCCGTTGTTTGGAGTCGACTTTAAACTATAGGTCCCGCCGCTCATGTATAAAATTAACACACACAACCTTGGTGTTGTGGGAAGTTAGATCTCGTAATCCTGACTGTATGGCTGTGATGAGCAAGTATGTTTGTATATATGTATGTTGCTGGAACATTTTGGCGAATTTTGTATCGTGTCTTGGACTTGCAGCTGTACTAAATCTAACTGATGCAGGACCATAGACATCGGCGTGTAAGCGCCGAATGGTCTTTGCAGCAATATGCTGCGGGCACTAACTTTCATCGAAAAATCGACTTCTGCGATGAATTACGAATTTGGTTAGATCACCACTGTCACCGATGACCTGTTTTGGTCTATGATTGCCAACTTTTTTGGACACCATGGCGCAACAAGCCATGCAGTTCAGGACAAAATGAATATTCAGCACGAGAAATTTTATGGCATTTTCATCTCCCACCGATATAATGAGATTTGATCCGGGTAGACTTTTTCTTGTTTGGTTTTCTTACATCCCAGGTGTATGCGAATAATCAACAAACCACACTCACTTTGTTTTCTCGTATCTTTGCACCTAATGAAAGACCCTATACATAGTAAAACATATTCGGTTTAGGTTTATAGTTTTTTGCATGAGTGATTCATTTTATTGTATTATAATTGTGTTATTGTTATTGGTATTAAAACTGTTACTGCAAATGTTTATTCAAAATCAATATGAAATCAGTTTAAAAACAATAAAATTATTTCGACTCTAATTAAAAACTTGCCAAGTGTAAATAATTATAAAAAAAAGATAAGTCATCTAAAATACGCTTTCATTTCGAACACTAAAACATGTTACTCTAGTACATGCGTTAGAACATTATAAACCAACGATTGGTTTAAATTGCAGAGCAGCATCTGTTTTTCCGTGATCACACTTTGTGTCCGTTATTGTTTGTGAAACTTATAAAGAAATTGTTGAGTAACGTTTCAATTGTTACTTTTAGTCCAGTTACTGGTTGTTTTCATTTGTGGCATGTAAATGATTTAAACAACAAAAATTTCATACGTGCCTGTCAGTGTACTTCTTCTATACAAAGTAATCTGAAACCAGAAGTACAGCAGCAGTAATGGCAACAGCATCAGCATTAATTTAAGTAAAAAAACTGACTTAAAATTCGGGAATACTAATGTGGTAAGTAACTGCCACTGCATTTGCATAAATTTTTGTAAAATAAAGTTGTAAGTCAAGATGATTATGACTTTTTATGCCGTGTGCAATATAAAGTGATAAATCAGTTTAAACCCAATAAATTCAATCAAACTTTTTCATTCTTGCTTTCAATTACTGACACATTTATGATCACTAAGAGTATTAGTCTAACCTAGATTAACAAATCCAGCCTTCAATGGAATAGTAAAGAAAATTGCTATTCCATACGTATTTAGTAAGGAACTGAAGTAAGCAGCAACGTTTTGACACTCAAATCAAATCCGTTGATGGCAGACTATCGTTTGTTCGCAAGAGTAAATTGGAAAAAAAATAATTTGCGTGAAATGCATCCAATGCAGCATCCAAGAATGTCACAGATATCCTAACATGTTGGGCTCAAGATAACCCCCTTCTGAATAAGTGTATTCTGAATCTACATCAGCAATGTATCGTTTTTTTCGCTACGCATAAGTAAAACAGTATTGAAATTCAACTACTCTGTTTCATTCGTACTCACTATAACATTGATTTATAAGTACATGTTGCAATGAGTATGAGTACAACTTTGACATCAAACTCATACCATTCGAAATATGTTTGATTCATACGCCTACCCATTCAGATTCATATATTTAGAAAAATACTTATAATACTCATAAATGATTCGAGTGACTTGAATCATTCATCAAAATTTACAGTCTTAGTTGTTGTTGCATTTACAAAAAAAGAAGAAAGAAAAAGGCAAAGAGAGCAAGCAAAGCAAACACACAACCTTTTAGTGCGTATTGAAGTGTTCGTATGCGAATCATACTTATTTTGTGATTCTTGTAAATGTTGAGTCATGGAGAGTCGAAATCAACAACATCATGCGTATTGTTAAGTATGAGTACGGTGAGTACTTCAAACTTTGAATATGAGTAGTATGAGTATGAATTAAAATAAGTATGAATGCGTATAAATATCAGAAATTATGAGTATGATTCGAATGTTCTCATCTTTTTGAATACTCATTGCTAATCTCTGATATGCAACGATGATTATCAACATTATGTTATCGCAGTATATTTTGATGCATGACTCAGATCGAGTTTAGCTACAAAACTTTCGATTGCCTCAAATCCACTTTGTTGGAGAAAAGCTTCTGTCCCTTTGTTGAACATTCCTTTCGAAAATCCTCTTCCTACTTGCCTCCTTCATTAATCATTAAAATCCTTTTAGTAAGGAATACAACCTATCTTCTCACACCACTTTTGTTGTGTGTGTTAATTTTATGCATGAGGGGCGGGACCTACAGTTTAAAGTCCGCTTCGAACGACAGAAATTTTTAAGAAACTTTTTAAGGCAATTTTATTTGACTCGCAGAGTTTTTGCCAGAAATCTGGTGAGAGGCAATCGCTGAAGAAATATTTTTTTATATTTCGTTTGTAGAACGTAGTGACGTTCTTTCTGGGTGCTTCAGTGTCACACTTATCTGGGTCCCCGAGCACAGCAATACTCCGAATGCAATACTTCTGAAATCCTATTAAGTCGACTTGGGGATGCCACTTACATCGGTCAAGCTGGCCATTCGCCAGCCAATGAGGAGTCTTACTCTACCGCTAGGCCAGTTACTCGGACTTGGTCGTGACATCATCTCAATCACTGAGAATGCGGCTGCCATCTAACGACTTCTGCCGTGGGTTGACTGTTGTCCACTTTCTTTCTCAATGCCCATCTCTTGCGAGGTGAAGATATAGGTAATTTGGCTCCCCAACCCTTGTCAGCTTGACAAGCTATTGTCAATTGGTGTCAAGGATATAGTTTCGTTTATCAAATCTTCGGGCTGGTTTTCCAGCATAGGGTAGTCGTGCTTTTAATGTGCAGCCTTTGAGCTGACCAATTTCTTCTACCCTGATTTGGAGAACTTGGTCAGTACAGGGACTGCGTTCACCTCTGGCGTCACAACGGGCCGCTACGCGTGCTCAAGTGAGTTTTTTCTCATCAAAGATACCACTCTAAACTGACCTGACCATATTTCCTTTCAGTCGAGATGTCTGAATTTGGGGTTGAACCGTGGCCTCACGTCTTCTAAGCCACTATACCTACCAGATCGGGGCAACTTCAATATGTATTATGATATGACATTTCACATACTTAATTAGTCATTACAACCCTTTAGTCAGAATTACAACCTATCTTCTCACTCCGCCCATGTTGTATGTGTGTTAATCTTATCCGTAAGCTCTTATTATCATTCTTCAATGCATGTGCATAAAGATGTTCCCAAAATTTACTTTTTTTTTCAAAACCTTTTTTTCATTCAATTCTTTCTTAGAAAATTGCTTTGGCTGATGGCCAAAATATTTTTGCATTCATATCCGTGTTTAGTAATGTTTCCTTAAGTGAAATCCCATAAGACCATCACGTCAAAATTGTTGATAAATTTGTTTGAATTTTCAATAGATTTTAACACTGATATGAAAAAAAATTGGATTTCTTAAACACTTGTGGTGAAATAATGAGCACTGCTTTAATTGAAAGGGGAAGTTTTAGCATGGGGGTGTAATTAGGGACATTTACACATATGTATATGTTTTGTGAAATACATATAATCTCACCGCTCGCAACAATTACACAAAGACCTCTTATTGGTACAAGAAGGCGATTTTTAGAAGGTTATAATGGCAAGCGAATATGTTTACCATACAGCGTCAAGCGTCAAGCTGTGGCGTGTGGCACACTATGTTCAGCAATTTTAAACTTGACACTTAAACAAGCAAGCTCTCATATTAACATGTTGTCAAATAAGTACAGCATAAAGATCTTACTCAGCCACTTGTAGGCAAATATTTGGTGAATTTGGCGTACCTGCAGCTGAACAACAATTGCTTTATTGGTTATTCTACAATTTGGGTAAACAATAACAATCAAATCTTTATAACGGATATCTTAAAACCACGATTATTCTCTTCAAACGCAAATAGTCTTCACACAAGACTGACTGAATTCTTTCGGACTCCGTTGCCTGCTTTGTCTTGCCTTTTATATCGCAGGGTAAACAGTCTGATGAATGCTCTTGAAGGAGACTAACTTCGCCTTCGCAAAATCTGTATAAATGTAAACATGTTGTTTACGTTATTGTTGTTCGTGTGTTCATTTACGTTTGTCCTTGCAGTGTTTTTGTTGCCTGTTTGTTTATTTGTTTATCCCTTTTTTATACTGATGCTGCTGCTATATTTTTGTTTACTTATTGATCATTTAAACAAGTCCATAGTTTTTGTTTTTGTAGCTTTTGTTTATCATTTTAATGCTAAACGATTCCCATTTTCGGAACAGTATACATGAACAATCCGATTTTGGTACATTTCTAATCCACAAACAGATTCTAAAGCTCCGCATACATATCAAAAAAGTTACTGTTTGGTGTGGATTTTCAGCTGGAGGCGTCATTATTAAATCTCTTTGACAACGAATTTTGCTAGGCCATCACTGTGACCGCCGACCTGATTACCAACTTCTTTTGGCCTGATTTGAATGATTTGAATACCATGGCACACAGCTAATAATAAACTGGATATTCCGCATAAGAAATTTGTAGGCATGTTTATCTCACTTGAAGCTGATGTAAACTGGACATCGACATTGTGTAACTAAACCCTCCTAGACTTCTTCTTATGAGGCGTCTCCTTTGATGCTATTTTTATTCTCAACACTATGAATAATACACTCTAACGTTTATAACAAAATGTGTGGGAGTACAACAGTTTTGAATTTGCTTTCCATTATTTCGAGGAGACGGATATTTATGTATTCTAATGTAATAAATTTCATTTGTTGTTGTTGTTTTTTTATTATTTTTTCTTCTTTTGTTTTCTAGAAATGATTGTTGAATGTTATGGCAAAGTTATCATGTATTTTTAAATATTATTTTTGTTATTGTTGCTGTATTGCAAGCCTGGCCAGTTGTTCATACCACCAAGCTTCTTGATTTAGTCTATCATTTTAGGAGCTGCATTTTATAACTTCGACTAGAGCTGCACTGCCTGGTAATCTATCGGAATGGTGATCATAAATCATATTCTATGGCTGGCATTGAAAATAACAGCTTTTTAGAAACAATTACCAATTTTGCTACTCTTTTTTGCTTCTCCTTAAGTTGTTTAATCTTAAAATAGAGGAGTTTTGTACATTCATTAGAAGAAACATTTCTTTCTTTTATGGCCACACAGTTGAACTATTATGAGTTGAGGTAATGTTTTTATTTTTTGTTATCGATTATTCATTGGAAAAGCAATGCAAGTGAGTAAGAAAATTATTAAGCAAAAGGTTTAAACGGTTTGAATTTATAATAACACTGGCCTCCTTAGAGACATGTAACCGTGTTGAATATGTTTTCTATTGAGAACTTAACACACCGTACACTTTATTCTACACAGTGTTCATCTCTTATGGACTGTGTCGTTAAGAACATCAAGGAAAGATTTGACGAATTTTCGAAGTAAAGCTATGATACGTATTTATTCGATAGATTAAAAGAGATGTAAAAAATACAACAAATCTACTTCACGGCGAAGGACATACAAATTAGTTCCTTATATAGAGGGATAGGAAAGCCTCAAGCAAACACAGTTCAGTTGTACCTTTACACATTCCGAAACCATGACTCACCGATTTGTCTAGTCTGCTTTGAATAGCGGAAATATTGGGAATATGTAATGTTCACATATCACAGATTCAACATAGAAGACAACATTTTTAGATGGTGGGTGTTGGCATCGGTTCCGATAGTAACCGGTATCCCATGTAGTCGCGCATTCGCTACAAGTCGACCAATGGGTTCTTCAGGGGGAGAGAGCCCATAATCATGAGAGAGAGGTTACGCCCGCGTCAATATAAATACCGTCGAAGAATTCTCCACCTATCCTCGGCGGTAGGTTTCGAACCGAGAGGTTCTGGGATGAGGTCAGATGGGGCGGGGTCTGAAGGGATTTGATCTACCGGGACGAGGTCTGATGGGGGATGTAAGGCAGCACGGGAATCCGACTTATAGACTCTCAGCTCAATTGAGCTAAAGATATAGTTTATCAATTTTGGATAAGCGGAAGTGATTCCTCATTTAAGATGATCATCGCCTTGCGGTAGTCACCCCACTGGTGACCAACTTTGGCCACCCTCCAGTTGTCAGTGGTAGGTCGCTGTTGCTGACCTTTGCGATATGGCTTTCGGGAACTTTAAGAGTATTTCTTTCGATATTTTAATTGAAATTAGTTTAGTTAACATGTGTAGAATACATACGTAAAATACGTATGTAAAATACATATGTAATATACATACGTAAAATACATATCGTTAGTATAATTCGCAAACACGCTGAGTCCACTTTTTTCCAAAATTGAGATTTTAATGCAAAACGGCAGCACTATACAAAATACATATTTTACGACAACAAAAAATGTCGTTATGTAGTTTAAAGTTGTAATTTTGTGGTTTGCAAAAACGTTAAGTCCACAAAATTACGAAAAAAAATTGAAAGCACGGCTAATTCCACAAATATTAATTATTAATTATTCTTAATTTTTGATCTAGGTCATTTAAAGAGAGCTATTTTGTAAAAATAAATGCATTTAAAAAGTTTACAAATTTTAAAAACTGAAAAAGCCGCAATGTTTTTTGTGTCTCCTATAAAATTTGAAAAAAAGGACTTAACACAAACTAACGAAATGTAAAATACACACGTATAAATGTATTTTCAAATAATATTTACAAAGTATTAATGCAAATGTAAAATGTATGTACATATGTATTTATGTCTGTGGATTAGAAGACAGCTTTACTGCATATATTTGTGATGCAAACTAAAATTTGTAAACAGTTTTCTTATTACTTTACAGAGTAATAGAGAAATAGTATTCATGTATTCAAATTAATAGTAAAGACATGCATTTCTAAATACCCAATGTATGTAAGAATATTTTTGTATTTCCTTATGAAATATTTCCGTCTACTTTTGTTATTATTTTTTATTATTATAGTTGTAGGTACGTGTGTAAAATGAGTATACATGTGTGTGGTTCGTATCTCAAAATTGTTCCTTGTATTGTCATGTTTCCTGGCATTTTCTGTCAGTTAAAAAAATATTTTCAGGACAATTTTTCTCTTGTCATCTTTCAGGTTTTTATGTCGTTTTTATGACAAGAGTTCTGTTGCAAAATCATTTTTGCAAAAACCACTTGCGTTTGTACTCATGTCATGTTTTTTTTATCAAAAATTTTTAATTAACCGAAATTGTTAAATTGTTTTTGGCGTCTTTACTTTCGATGCAATTCTTAACAAAACGGTGTTGGATAACAGGTAGAGACTAACACATGTTGCTAAAGACAAGGGGACCCATCCCACAGTGGAAGCTAGCTGAAGAACAAGGTTTTGGAGATTATGGTCAGGTTAATGGGGACTTCGTGATCTCTCCCTTTGACTGTCCCCTGAACAAAACCAATTGGCATTAGGAAGTCATTTCGGGAAGTCTTTCATAATGATTTCTTCTACAAGGTGCGTCAAAGAGCTCCTAAGAGCATCTGTTCTTTGACCATTCGTAATTAATGAAGTCGCCGTAGTCTAGTATGTAGTGTGTTTGCTTCTTGGACGTAAAACCAGGGTTCGAGCCCCAGGCCAGACATCAAAACAAAATACAAAAAGTATTTTTCGGCGACTTCCTCTCAGCAGATTTCAGGCAAAAACTCTGAGAGTAAATAAAATTGCCATGAAAAGTTTCTCAAAAATCTGTCGTTCGGAGTCGACTTTAAACTGTAGGTCCACCACTCATGTATAAAATTAGCACACACAACATAAGTGGTGTGAGAAACTAGGTCGTAACTGAACCTGACTGAAGGGTTGTAATGACCAATTATGTATGTATGTTTCATAATGAGACTTAGTGACAAAAATTAATGTAGTAATCTGAAAGCTGCATACTACCTTAAAAGGGGAACTATTTCGTGGTGTACAGATGGGTCAAGCACGAATCTTCGTGTGTTTAATTTTAGTGAAAATTCTTTATTATTCGAACAATTCTGTGTGACACTGTTCACCACTTGATGTAACAACAACAATTGCTTTGTTTGTTATTCCTTTGTTTACACCTTTTGCATAAACAATAACAATTACCAGACAATTGTTCAACTGATCTTTGTAACCGAGATCTTCAAACCACGATTATTCTCTTCAAACACACCGCGTCTTCACACAAGACTCCACAAGACGCTCGCCTGCTTTGCCTTGCCTTTTAAGTCAACAGTCTGATGAATTTTCTTGAAGGCGAACGTTCATAACTTCGCCTTCTCGAAATCTCTATAAATGTAAACATCGTTGTTTGCGTTTATTATTATTGTAGTGTTGTTGGTGTATTTTTGTTTACATTTATTCATGCTGGTGTTTCTTGCTGTATTTTTGTTTACTTGTTTACCATTTAATGCTGGTGTTTGTTATTATATTAAGCAGTGCGATAATTTGTCAACAGGTTGTTTACTGCAGTGGTTTCGGCCTAAATATATATAAAAAATTACTGCTTGTTGACTTTGAACTTACTAGGTTAATAGGTACACACATTTATGATAGGCATACTTGGGCCACATAAGTCCACATCTGCTCTGCAGTTACCAGGTATATCAAATTATGTCCTAGTACAGATATGATATGGACATAATGTCGATCTGCTACGTCATTTAGATAACTCCGTTCAGGAGTTCATCACGTGTCCAGTGTGACTATCATCTCGTTTCCTTCTGCCTATATTTTCGTCTCTAATAACTTTCAGCTTGTATTGTCGACACTACTGCCTGAAAGGCTAAATTTAGCCTGCATAAGTCGGCGAATGTCAAAAAAGCAAAATCATTGAATATAAGTTTGATGTGAATGAATCAGCATTAAAAGACAGGGTCAATGAGTTTTAAAACGTTATAATTTTGTTCCAAGTTGTCGGTTTATCAAAGTAAAGAGATATTTTGGGTGTTTCATTTTTTACCAAAAACATAATCTCTTGTACCTATTGTGGACATAAGCCCTGTTTTGTAAATAAAATGTGGCAAAGGTGGGTCATAGCCAGGTGCAATATTTAAGCACATAACATACATACTTATGGCTGGTATTTTCAATTTTTGGGTTTTTGATGTCAAATAGGAGTGACTAACCCAAAAATTCAATACCAAATATTGTCTATGTTGCCAGGCTGTCTGTTACAGCCACATTACTGCAGATTATATTGGAGTTTAAACCAAACTGAGACACTGTCAGATGTCAATAGTCAACCAATAATAATAAAAATTATTTCCAATTAAATGAAATGATTATCGGCAAACATACTTGGAAAAAAAATAAAAACTGAATACTTTCATGGGTTTTATTGTCTATAAATGGCAGTGCGAATATCAAATTTAAACGGCAACAAATAAATTACAATTAATTAACAAATTTTCTTTGCATATTCGCTGCATATTTTTATTGATAGTCTATGTAGCATTTAATGTTTTAATAAATAACGTGTGTATCATATAATTTACATGCACTCGTACTGCATATTCGTCTACATACATATTTATGTGCATAAAAATTATTTAAACGTTTAATATTTTTTATTTTATTTTTAAATAAATATGGGGAATTAAATCACAAGATTACGGTGACTTCACTTGGAATATGGAAAAGTTAACGTTGTAGAGCGAATAGTTGTGATTATTCAGGCAAATATAAACACTTTGGCAATGGTAAGTGTTTACCTAGATTCTCTTGACACATTAGGGAAATTTAAGATTGTTATATTGGGTTGAGTGCCTAGATATACCGGTAATCCGATGGCTAACTATTCGACAAAACGAGAGGAAAATTGTGAAAATTTAAAAACAAATGTAATCTGAAGTATAATATGAGAATAAATATTGTCTCCTTAATGCCAGCCTCTGTGAAAGTGAAACTTTGCAATTTAAGGCGCATTTTCTACTATTATCCTTCATTCAGAGGATAAAGACTACCGCCTTGGTTAGAACAACCCTTTAGTCACGATTACAGTCTAGCTTCTCACACCACCTTATGTGTGCGTGTGTTAATTTTGTCCATGAGTGACAAGGCCTACGATTGAACGAAGACTCGGAATGACAGATTTTTAAGAAACTTTTCATGGCAATTTTATTTTCACTCAGAGTTATTGCCAGAAAACTGCGGAGAAAAAGTCGCCGATAGAAATATTTTTTCATATTTCGTTTTGTTAGAAATGTCAGACCTGGGGTTCGAACCATGGTCTCTTGTTTAATAAACCAATACACACTAGCTACAAACTACGGCTACTTCACTCAGGTCATATTACTCGTTCAAGATTCTTATCAGACACAAGAAGAGCTTGCAAGCAGCAATTTCGAAGCGTCGTATTTAGGACGTATATAGAAAAATTGACTGCTTGTTGTAGATTTTGGCTTGGCAGCGTCATTGTTCCATATTTCTTTGAGAAATACGTTGGCCTTGCCGTTACTGTCAACGGCGAACACCATAGGCCGCTGACTATCAACCACTTTTGCCTTGAATTGGATGATCTGAATACCAATAATATGTGTTTTCGACAGTACTGCGCCACGTGTCACACAGCTGATATCATATTGGACAATTTGCAGCAGTGATTTGAAAGCTTATTCATCTCGTGTGAAGGTGATGTGGACTAAACATCTCGATCGTGCGATTTGCCCTCAGTTAGACTTTTTCTTGTAGGGTTTTTTTAAGCCGCAGATGTATGCGAATAACTCACAAACCACAACGGTTCTCAACGATAACAAAGACAACAAATCATAGACGATTAACGCACCAGGTCATGGAAAATTGAACAAATTTGGAACGCGATACATGCAGAAAAGTCAGTAGCATCAGTAGATCTTTTAAAATAAAAAATTCGATGATATCTCCTTACATACATACATAATCGGTCATTACAATGTTTCAGTCAGGATTACGGCCTAACTTACACCACTTATGTTGTGTGTGTTAATTTCATACATGAGTAAAGGGATTTACAGTTTTAAGCCAACACCGAATTACAGATATTTTTGAGAAACTTTTCATGGCAATTTTTATTCACTTTCGCAGAGTTTTTGCCAAAAATTTGCTGAGACGAAGAATTTTTTTTTACAATTTCGATTTGATCGATATGTATGACCAGGGGTTTGGACCCTGGCCTCACGTTTAATAAACCAACGCATTGTCAGCTAGACTACGACAACTTATCTCCCATCTGTCATTTACTTTGTTTTATTTAAGCTCAAAGATAGGAAGCGCTTCCTGAAGGACCCTATATAACATTTAACTTAAATACAACATTCAATATGTTTCTTGCAATCAGTTTTACCAATGCCTGCATTGGCCTGAAGTACAAATCATTTACGATTACTTCGCAGAACTCTTTTACCCACTAACACATTCACTTGTATTTTACAAATTATGTTCATGTCTACACATGTAAAACGTTTATCTATTTATGTACATCACATACAAAAAACATATTTTATATGTTTTGTAGGACATAAATGTTTGCATACGTACAACTTGTTGTATGTGTTGTAGTTGTAACATATTGTTGTTGCTCATATAATACCAACCCAACAATGTTAGAAAAAATCCCATTTAATTTTATTAAAAACACAAAATAAAATTACAACAACAACTACAAAATAACAGTAACTGCATCCATGTCGTATGTCTGTCTCAAACTCTGTAAATGCAAATGCAAAAAAATGCGAAAATTTTATGAAATTAATACATGAAAAATTTCATGAACGAATGTACGACCAGCATGTGTACATTGCAAATGCAATTGTGTTTGCTGTTGTATTGTATTATTGTATTACAATTAATTATTAAACAATATAACGAATAAAAAGTGATAAAAGTATACCGAATGTTGTTAAAACCATACCTTAATAATGGGTCAAGCATTCGGTCACTAGCAATGAATAAAAATTCTTATCTCTCTCTGTTTCTTATAGAGTTCAGGGAAGCCTCATGCATACTAATATATCGCGAATCAAGTTGTTAGTTGCATCACAGTTGATTTTGATTTCGGGATTTCTTCAAAAAAAAAGTTCAATAGGCATTGTGATATAAATTCCAGGCCCCCCATATATCTCACCAATGACGAGCTTTCATAAAATCAAAGTAAAAAGGCCGTAGTTAAGAAGTCACGATTCAAACCCCAGGTCACACATCTCGAACGAAATATGAAAATATTTTTTGTCGGCAATTGCCTATCAGCAGATTTCCGGCAAAATCTCTGAGTGCAAAATGAAATTGCTATGAAAAATATCTCAAAAATTTGTCATTCGGAATCGACTTTAAACGGTAGCTCCTGCCATTCATGTATGAAATTAATACACACAACATAAGTGGTCTGAGAAGCTATTTAGTAATCCTAGCTGAAGGGCTGTAATGACCGGTAATAAAATTTGGCATGAGTTTACAAAGAGTATTAGGGCTTCCATTAAGTGCTTACGTATTCAAATTTATTATTTATTTATTAATTACAATACAATAACAAATAATATTTTAATTATATACGAGCTGAGTAACTTTGAGCATATGCTCGCTGTAGTGTCACAGACCAGAGTCTATGGTGGGAATCGAACCCACGACCCTGACGCTAATAGTCTAGCACACTACTCACTAGACTACCAGGGCACCCTGTTCCAAGTTAAATTGAACAAAATGTGTGTGAGATATCATCGACATTTTTTATTCGTTTACAAGATCTACTGATGCAATAATGTGTGGAATACAACAGCGTTTAAGTATCCACCACGGCATCTCGCATTCATTCATCACGCATTCGAAATGTGGAATTTTCAAAATGGATGATTATTCGCATATACTTACGACTTAAGAAAACCCCATGAGAAATAATCTAGCAGGGCCAATAGCACAATTTCAATGGCTAGTTCACCTCTCCTTCGCGTGAGATGATCATACCTTCAACTCGCATGTACATCGTACATCAAGGTGGCATAGGCTGGGTGACATGTAATGCTGTCCTGTCATTGGTATCCAAATCATGCAGTTTATACCCGGAAGATGTTGGTAATCATCGAGCTTTAGTGATCGCCCTAGGCTGTGATGGCGTTGCGAATGGTGTTCTTAAAGGAATATGGTCGGATGACGCTGTCAGCCGAAAATGCACACAAAACAGTGAGTTTTCCCGTATGCATATTCCGCTTTTGGATATCAGGTGCATTAGTATCATCCCATAGTCAATAAATTTGTATGTACGCGTACCCATTCATCCAGAATTGAGCCTCAGATAAGTTGCAGATAATTTTTCAAAGAAAATAAAGATCAATTCCCAACTGTTCAGAGCCTACTCACCAACAACACTTTGTTGTCTATGATTGTTTGCCTTTAGTTCCTGGTTTATTTGGATTTTGTAAGGATGCGGAGTCAATTCAAGTCAAATTCACTAAGTTGTGGTCTGCGAAAGGTTGAAATCGACTGCCTCAGATTCTCCTGCACACTTTTATGGGCTGCAGCGATGATTTTGGCAGATCGAATAATTCCTTTCTTTCTTTCTTTTTTTTTTTGTAGGATGATTATGAATGATGATTATGGATGAAATAGAGGAAACACGTGGTATGTTGCGCAAACAGAACACTTAGTTTGATAAAGCAATTTTATTATTATTTATTATTATGATTTGGCAAAACAGACTGTAGCGGCCGTAATTGCCTGCCAAAGTTCAGTACTGCCTGTTGGAAGATCAGATATATAGCAAGGAAGCTGAAGCGCATTAATTTAGAGCGCACTTAAAGTTCAATACGTAAGCGGTTAGTTTCTAAAAACCTTCTACGCTGACTAGAAGACCTACTCTTGCATGAACTATGTCACCTTATGCCATGTCACAGAACTGAAGATAGACAAATGAGTTCGTATGTCAATTTATCAATACAGGCACTACGTTATTTTTTCTTTCTGGCAGCACTTACATATATTGAATAACACAAATAAAACTTAGCCAACGGCAACCTCTTTGAAATCCAATAAAATACAATTTGACGTTGTTTGCCTTGCTTTGAATATAAGTAAAATTAAGTCGGGTTTTTTCATTTACTGTACACAAAAAGGAACTTCAAAATGTTTTTTGTTTTTTTTTTCGGTTAATGGCCAGCATTTCGCTTGGTTTTTAGAGTATGTTGCTGTCAAGTTTCCATACAGAAACTATTCGTTCCAATTTAAAGAAAACTTTTGCCACACTATGCCACTTCAACGATAATTAATAACGTGTGATAACAAATTTCATGATAAGACTTGTGTAGCACACTGTTCTTCTAGTTCCTGCTTTAAATTATTCAACGGACGACTAATTGGATTTCTATACGCAACGCATAGTCACACACACACTTACTGTTCACGTAATAAAGAAATAAAAATTCGCTCTCTTTATATACACAATTGCGCTCATGGTAATTGGTTTTGTTTCCTTCAAAACTATAAACCATAGGAGATAGCCGCACACAAATTTAGCATATCTACTCATCAATGTCTGATAAAAAAATATGCTGCTGTACCATTCTTATGCCCTACACCATTAATGATATATTATTCCTTCATACGCACGTTTTATAATGCCGCTGTAAAAAAATTTCGCATGCGATAAAATTTATTCTTTAATGGGTTGCAAGATAAAAAGTATTCGATCTTATAAAACCGTATATTCCATCATATGCACATTTTTACCACATCAGGCTGCTGTAAAAAGATATCCCATGCGATAAAATTTAATCCATAATTGGTTGTAAAATAAACGTTTTATAAACTAAACCGCAAGCTAAAGAAGGAGTCTAACTTGAACGCATATCTTTTCATACGCATATTTTACACATCATGCCACTGTAAAAAAATATCGCATGCGATAAAATTTATTATTTAATAGCTTACAAAATAAAAAGTATTCGACCTTATCAAACCGTATATTCCTTCATATGCACATTTTTGCCTTATCACGCTGCTGAAAAAAAATAACTCATGCGATAAAATTTAATCCATAATTGGTTGTAAAATAAACTTTTTATGTAACTAAACCGCAAGATAAAGAATTAGTCTAACCTAACCGTGAATTCTTTCATGCGGTTATGTTCATCACATCATGTCGCATCCAATAAATACCGCATGTGATAAAATTTATTCCCTAATTGGTCATAATATGATTTCTATGCAACTGTATATTCTTTCAAACGCACATTTTAACCATATCATGCAGCTGTAAAAAAAATATCGCATGAGATAAATTTTAATCCATAATTGGTTGTAAAATATATGTACTTTTTATATAACTAAAGCGCAAGATTAAGAAAGAGTCTAACTTAAACGTATATCTTTCCATACGCATATTTTACACATCATACCGCTGTTAAATTTATATCGCATGCGATAAAATTTAATCCATAGTTGGTCATATAATGATAAACATTTTATGCAACTAAACTGCAAGATAAATAAGAAGTCGAACTTAGTCGCCTGCAGCTTCAATGTATTTTCTTCTTTTGCTACCATGAATCATCAACAGTTGTTGGCTTATCGTAACATGAAACAAGGCGCAATAAGTATTCCATGCAATTCGTTACAACACATGTGCCAACACAGTTTAGCTAGTTTTAGATGTGGAGCACATGCGGTGTTAAATAATTACAGAGTCGACTTAAAAGGAAGCACAGTAAAAAACCGTAGCTTAAGCTATGCAAGCGGCTTTAGCTGCAGAATTAGCTTAAAAGGTTATAAAACAGAGTTTGTATTGAAAAGATGTTACCTACAATGCCGCTGATATTTATTTGGCAGGGAGTTTAACAAATTTTACTGAACATATGATGTTTAATGTACTCAAGAGTATTCAGTATTCTTGTATGAGAATAAAACAAAAATGTTCCTACAAGCAACAGAGACGAACAACTGAGAATTTTACGATAACATTAATTCATTACATTGTATCAGGCAGTTTAAGTTCAAGTATTATTTTCTTTGCCCAGATAAAAAATGCCAACAGCAAAGAAGCGCTTTTAACATTTCTTGACTTACATTTCAATGACTCCAAATATCATTTTAACTAAACTCCAAACTACACATTTACGTAGTGGTTACCACTCTAAGAAAAATTTGTTTTGTTTGCTCCTTAAAAGACCAGCACTCAGTAGATAACCCATGTGCTGGAATACCGGTAAGGGTGTGCCTTTTATAAGACAGTGAAAAATCTTAATTTTTTTAGATGCGTCTCCATGGTACCAGAGGCTGTTTTCGAACGATTATATAAAACACAAATTCCCACAGGTTAAGAAGGGGTTGCTGAAGCTGTTATCGGTGGCAGTAATTTAACGATATTCAGCGATGGTTCTAAAATGGAATATTGAACTGGATGTGGGGTCCATTGCGATAAGCTGGCGCTGAACGGGTCATACAGATTTCCTAACCAGGCCAGCGTCTTGCAGGAGTATATTTTTCCTATCGAACAAGCTGCACGGGTGATTGAAACCAGGAACCTATTTCCCTCGAACTTAATCATATGTGTGGACAGCCAAGCAGCAATCAAAGCGCTGGGATCCTACCTCGGTAAATAAAAGAGCGTCAGGAGTTGCATTGACTCTCTACGTCGTATACGTCGCCTCTACTGGGTTCCGGGCCACTGTGGCATAGACAGGACGAACCAGCAAATAAGGGATCGGAGATGTCTAAGGAATAGACGATATAGGGGATATATGCGCTCCTTTAAAAATACTTTTTCAAATTTGTAATTTCTGTATGGCAACTCGATTTTTAAATCATATTGTTACGTGTTTAAAAGTCGCGTGGTATAGTAGGTAGTGTGTTGGCTTATTAGACGAAAAACCAAGGTTCGACCCACAGGTCAGACATCAAAATTAATTACAAAATTATTTCTTCGGCGACTTCTTCTCAACAGATTTCTGGCAAAAACTCTGAGAGTAAATAAAATTGCCATGAAAAGTTACTCAAAAATCTGTCGTTCGGATTCGACTTTAAACTGTAGGTCCCGCCACTCATGTATAAAATTAACTCACACAACATAATTGGTGTGAGAAACTAGGTCGTAATCCTGACTAAAGGGTTGTAATGACCAATTATGTATGTATGTATGTTTAAAATATGAGCACGTAGATTGCAAATAAAATAAAAATAAATCTGTGTTTAGTTTTAAATAAAATTCTTTATTATTCGCACAATTCTATGTGCCACTGTTCACAACTTTATGTAAACAACAACAATTGCTTTGTTATTCCTCTGTTTATATCCTTTGCATAAAAAATGGCAATTACTAGACAATTATTCGACAGATTTTTGAAACGGAGATCTTCAAACCATGATTACTCTATTCAAACGCACCGTATTTTCAAACAAGACTGACTGAACTTCACTAACACAGACGCCTACATTGCCTTGCCTTTTATATGGCAAAGTAAACAGTCTGATTAATGTTCTTGAAGGCGAATGACTGCCTTCTCGAAATCTCTATAAATGTAAACATCGTTCTTTACATTTATTATTGTAGTGTTGTTGGTATATTTTTGTTTCCTTGTTTACCATTTTCTTATGCTGGTGTTTGTTGTTATATTAAGCAGTACGATAATTTGTAAACAAGTTCGTTTACTACATTGTTTTTGTTTGGGTAGCTTTATTTAATAATTTTGATGTTAAACGATGTAAAAGCAAAACACCAGTATCTGGATTTTTCGTTTTCGTAAAAATATATAACGTTCAGGAATGGTTTGTTCTGACTATGCATCGTCTTTTGGTGCCAGACTGGAGTCAGAAAAACGTATTTTTTTTTTTAGAAAATAATCCGTATGTACGCAGCGCATTGTGTTGGAATACAATATAAATGGAATATAAGATAGCTTATATAGCGCATTTTACTTAACGCTACTTCATAAAAATAGTCCATTCTTTCAAAAAGTTTATTGTCATGTATCCTATTAACGAACTTGAACAAGTTTTTAAATATATTTCCTATCTTTCACTCTCATTTTTTAACCAACGTTGGAAAGGAGAATTAAACAACTCTAAACTCAATAGAAATTTTCTAGTCTAATGATTGGCACGTACTAAACGTAACACAATTAAAACGCTAGTGTGACCGACCACCAATGGCTAGTGATGCATGGCTAATGGCAATCCAATTAAATTGTCCTTTTTATTCTACTGTTTATTTTGTCATTGCCACAAATGTTGTTACCTTTGTTGTTGTTTTTATTGATAACGCTGTAGTAAAATGTTGTATAGGCCGCGAGAAAATGTCTCTTAGCTATCAACCTAAAAAAAAAATAATTTGTTATACGTGTATAGTGATAGGCAAATTGAATTGGAAAGTAAGATTTGTGTTTAAAATAAAAATTGGGACCTAAAGAACGTATAACGCTCGCTGATTGTTATTAGCATAGAGAATTTAATAGGATATTAACTTTTGTTAGCCACTGTCAACGGCTGGAAATGCTTATTGGTGATGCAATAAGAATAAGATGTTGTACCGACTCCGTTTCTTCTACATCCTGGCAGCTTCTGCAGTAATCGTAGTGCGGCAAACCGAGCTTATCAGGGAAATTGCCAATAGCTTAGTATCTCGTTAGAATTCCGATATTAGAGTGCAAACCGTTCTATTGTCGAACTCAAGTAGTTCCTTAGTTTTCCTGGTGCACAAAGCAGTTTTGAAATTCAGTAATCAGGTATGTTGGACCACGCTCGGTTTGTTGAATTCCATGCTGCTATCTCCAATTTGATAAAGTATTTTTGTAGGGGCACATACATCCCCTCTATCATATCTTTCTCAGACATCCCCGATCCCTTTTTTGCCAGTTCCTTCGCCTCTTCGTTTCCCTATATGTGACAGTGGTGCGGAGCTCATTACCGGCAGGTGTTGTGTTGACGTATATGGTGTTGAGAGTGTATGCAGCTCCTGATGCTCTTTGATTTGACGAGGTGGGATACCAGCGTTTTGATTGCTGCTTGACTGTCCACACATATGATTAAGATCAAGGGGGTTAGGTTCCCTGGTTTCAATCATAAGGGCAGCTTGTTCGATAGCAAAAAGCTCCGCCTGAAATAAGCTGGCCTGGTTAAGTAGCCTGTATGTCCCGTTCAGAGCAAATATATCGGAATAAACCCCAAATTCAGTTCCACATTCCAATTTTTAAGCCATCGGTAAAGATCGTCATATCACCGTCACCGATGACAGCTTCAACTAACCATTCTTGCCGTGTAGGAGTGTGAGTGTGAGTAACCCTGTAAGAGCCAGATAGGTTACAGTGGCCTTAAAAGAAATCAACATTCCTTAATGTTGTTCAAAATGTATCAATTTTTAACAACAAGCGCCCACATTTTACTTTTAAAGCCTTCAAGCAAACATTAAACATTCCTTTTCAATTTATTTTCTCTGGCATTGTAATCACATTTAATTAATTAACATCAACGAGTAATAGCGAACCAATTTACCTTTCAATTGACTGTCCAGCATTCTAGCATTGGTAAATAACGTTTTACGAATGAATGAACAAAAGTACGCAAACAAAAACATGAAAAAAAATTGGATGAACTGAATACAGAACATGACATTGCCACCCACGTCCAAGTGCACCTGGTACAATACCATGTACTGTGCATGCACAAACACATTTGATTCCAGTGGACAACAGCCACAAGTACGCCTTTGCAGCCATATTCCAAAACAATCCATTAAGTCGTTGAGGAGAAAAAGTTGAATGCTTTCTTTGCCTTCTTATTATACTTAGTCAGCGCAATAGAAAACAAAAAATAGAGTTGAAGACCCTGTAATTATTTGCATCAGAAAAGAAAGGCAACAGCTCTTTACGTATTCTAAAAACGTTAGAATTCCTTTAAAATATTTCCATTTTTTGGTTACATTGGCACGTTGTTTAGAACACAAATGGATCTTTTGTTAAAAGAATTTGGATGTAAAAATTTTGTAAAGAACTGAATGGACTTAGACGCAGGTGTTTATCTAAGTTACAGGAGTTTGCGGTACAAACTTTTGGCAATCTGTGATTCGAGACTTTAAGCAGCTTTCAACTAATTTCATAACTTACGCAGCGCTTTGTTTTGATACTAGAAGAAGGGCTTGGGGAGTGACAACTTGTATGAACCGTTCATTAATCCCATAAATCTGCGACTTTAGAAAACTCCCCACAAGAAAAAATCAAATATGTTCAAATCGCACGTTCTTGGTGTATCACATGAGATGATCATGCCCTCGATTCTATCGTGCATCGTATCCAATGTAGCGTGAGCTATCTGCTTTATATTGCTGTCCTGTTGAAACCACATATCGTTGGTGTCCAGATTATCCAATTCATAAAGCCAATGTTCAAACCCCAGTTCAGACATCAAAACGAAATACGAAAAAATATTTCTTCGGCGACTTCCTCTCAGCACATTTCTGGCAAAATCTTTGAGGGCCTAAATAAAATTGCCAAGGAAAGTTTCCCGAAAATCTGTCGTTCGAAATGGACTTTAAATTGTATGTCCAGCCGCTAATGAATAAAATTAACACACACAAGATAAGTGGTGTGAGAAGCTAGGTTGTAATCTTAACTGAAGGGATGTAATAACCGTCAGCCCGAAATATTTGGTTTCAATTCATTGCCTATGCTTTGGCATATGCGTTTCAGGATCCAAGGTGAACTCAACCCAAACTCAATGAAGGCTATACATTCACTGAAATTTTCATTCGAAAATCATCTTCATCGATGAGACGCATTTCCGGATGAATGGGTACATGGACAAACAAAATTGTCGAATTTGGGATGACACCAATCCGCTAGAAATCCAAAAGCGTCCAATGTATCTTGTAAAAGTCACATTGGATATTCTGCATTAGGAATTTTAAAGCATTGTCATCACATAGAGGTGAAATGAACTGGCGACCAAGATTGCGCGTTTTAGGTTTTTTCTTCCCTAAGTTGAAGGCATAGCTGCCAGATTTGACGATTTATGCCCTTATTTTGACGATTTTTAGAAATTAAAAATTTGCGTCATATTCTTTACTTTAGTACATTAAAAGCCACTTTAAGCTTTGTACTTGTTACTATTGGAAATTTATGTTACTAATAATAAGGGATAAAGTATTATATTTTTAAGTTATTTTCGAATACCTGTGATGATTTTTTTTGGTATTTTACGCCTTTTTAATCACTTGATAGCCAAAAAAAACTCCTAAATAACCTCGTAGTTATTCATAATTTATCATTTGCCGTTGCAGTCAATTTTAAAAATTCGAGTATAGCTTCTAGTGTTACTATCGAAAAAACAAAGCAAGTGCCGTTATTTTTTTTGATGGAACTTGGTCAGTAAAGCGACTGCGTTCACACGTGGCATCACAACGGGCCGCTATGCATGCTCAAGTGAGCTTTGTGAAATCAGAGCTACCACTCAGACCTAACCTAACCTAACACTCAGGGGATTGATGGCATTGCGTTTGGAACTATGAAAATATGTTATGGGATGGAGGAAAGAGAGAGCAGTGTTTATGGTTACTAGCTTTGAATAAGTAACTGATACACATATCTGTAGCATAAGTAACAGAAAAGACCTCTTCAGGAATTTAGTATCACCTACGAATAGGCCGACTAAAAAACGAATTTTGTCTGTAATGCAGTGTATGATTCACGGCCCAATCGACCACATACGGATCTGTTGGCCGAGAAAGACGAGTTTTACATAGGAATATATGATTGTCGGGAACAAGTCCCCTTATTTCACTCGAGCAAAATCCTTTGTAATAGCGATAGAACAGTGAAACACAATCCGCCACATTGCAACGATGCTCCAATGAATCAATAGAGTTCGATACCCTACCGTCATTAACGAGCAACGTCACCCTCTCCTGTACGCGGTCAAGATGTCTCAAAATAGACGTTGTGTCACCGATCCATACATGAGAGTTGTATCTCGGTCGGATATATAAGGTGAAGTATTTCTTGTGCCGTCTTAAGAAGACGTACATAATATAATTGACCATTACAACCCTTTAGTCAGGATTATGACCTAACGACACGCCACTTATGTTGTGTGCGTTAATTTTTTTATACATGAGTGGTGGGACCTACAGTTTAAAGTCGACTTCGAACGACAGATTTTTAAGAAACTTTTCATTGCAATTTTTTTTACTCTCAGAGAGAAATCGCTGAGAGGAAGTCGCCGAAGAAATATTTTTTCATATTTCGTTTAGTTGGAGATGCCTGACCTGGGGTTCGAACCGAGGCCTCACGTCTAATAAGCTAACACACTACCCACTAGACCACGGCGACTTCCAAGAAGACAAGAAACTGAAAAATGCGTCGGTTCCAGCTGAATTTTCATGCTCAGAACATCAAAAGATTCTGACTCCGTAGTATCTACACCGTCCATAGATATACATAGATGATGCAATATTATTGATGCGCTTATGTGTCAATAAACAACAGTGGGATAGATTTTTTAAACTTTAAACAATATGATATAAATGATATAAAATTTCTAAATCTTTTGGAAAAAAAAAATTAATAAATGAAAATGAGGGACGCTAGCTTTTAATTTCCAATAAATTTTTTGTTAAATGTTTTATTTTTAAACTCAGATATATATATACATTGACTTTATAATTAATTTAATTATTATTAATTATAATGATTTATTTATTTTTTCTGGCGATGTTTTTACGATTTCAATAAACGTCTTTGACGATTTTGACGATTTTTCTCAAATATTTGACGATTTAATACTTCATTTATCTGGCAACTTGCAGGGTATAAGCCACAAACCACAACGGTCCCCAAAGCCAATATTATCTATGCCATTGACTTTCTGTGTGATTTATGCACCAGAACCATTCCAATGCCGCGACCACTATGAACAACTCAAATTTATGTTGAAATTGTGCCATGTTTTAAAGTAAAATGCTTTCTTTTCTCGCCTAATTTTTGTACTGGCATCATAACTTAAAAGATTCCTTTTTAATGTGTGTGCATAATTACTGGCATAAAATGCCAGTTTTGCAACTTTCCTGCTCAGAAATTTAATGTCATTTAATAATTTTTTATTTCTCGTAGACAATTTAATTCTTACATTACTTACATGTAATAAAATTGTCTATAAAATGTTAAAAAAACGAATTGAATATGCTTCAATAGTATTCACCATCTGTCTGCTGGTGTTATTAAATCCATACTTAGGCCATAGAAATGTTGCCAATAAATATAAATCCTTGAAAATGAAAAAGAAGATTCTCTATGTCTAGTCATTGTAAAACTAGAATCTTCGATACACTAAATAACGCCTTAAGACGTCTTTAATTCTTTCAATTCATTTTCTTTACATTCTTGTTTTCTTTGCTCTCCACAGTGGTGGCATTATCAACAGCGTGGTGCATTGTTACGTAGATTTTTCTTTGTTGTTGCTATTACTTGTTTACAACCCATTGATTGGTTTGGCGAACTAATAAATTATGTCGTATACGAATCAGTAAAATTGTTAATTCAATATCCACGTTCTCATTAAAACATCTGTATTTTTGCCATGGCTGTCTAGCTGACTGGTATGTGCGGCCTTATTTAATATGCCTTTTAGCTGACACCATGTATGCAGTAACAGGCACTTAAACACTCAGTTGAATTATAAGCAAAAAACACCTTGTGGCATTTGTTTTGAAGACAATATCATGGTGGATACAAACAAAACTACGTGGGATGATTATCAAATACACAAAAGCTTTTGGATTCTAGGTCGCTTTATTTAGTTTTGCCAAAAAAAAAAGCTAAAATATGAACTCACAAAGCTGCTTGTGTTATTTGTTATCAACGAGTTATCTTTCCACTCCACAAAATTAGTTTATCCACCGAAATCAGCAAAAAGATCACCAGGAAAATGTTACAGTCTACACATATTTAGTTGCTTGCTTAATTGGCAATTAACAACCCGATTGACGGATTGCTGCCTGTCGCAACACATCCTTCCAGGCGCCTCTGCTTCTTGCGCGCCTACACCAGTTGGTCATATCAATCGATGACAGGGATTCTTTGATTTAGTTCTTCAAACGCATACAAGGTCGTCCTTTTCGCCGACTTACACAGATCCGCGCATCAAATACCCCTCTCGCCGGAGCATCCTCCTCTATTCGAACGACATAACCGAGCCAGCGCAGCCGCTGGGTATTAATACGCTTCACAACGTCTATGTGGTTGAGGAGCTCATACAGCTCATAGTTCAAACGAATGTGGATATCATTGCCAACTCGCACTTTTCTTTCCTCTGAATTACTCTCAAGGCTGCTGCTTCTGCTTCTGCGCCGTAAAAAACACGATAAGGCTGTGTGCCTTGTAGAGTATTAGTTTTGTCGTACGTGAGATGTCTCTGCTACTCAATTGCCTATTGAGACCATAGTAACACATGTAGGCAAGGGTGATCCTGCGCTTGATCTCCAAACTGACATCGTTTTTCGAGGTAACGCCGGAGCCAAGATAAATAAATTCCTTGACTATATCAAAAAGTATAGTTATCGGCCGTAATCTGAAAATCAATACGCCGCACGTCTCTACTTGTCGATAACATATACCTTGTTTTGCCCTCATCTACCGCCAGACTCATTTTAGTAGACTCGCATTCAATAGCACTAAAGGCAGCAGTGACATCTCGCTTCGTACGCCCTGTGATGTCAATGTCGTCAGCGTACGCAAGCAACTGGACACTTTTTTGAAAAATAGTGCCACTACGATGCACTCCTGCCCTTCGCACAACACTCTCCATGACAAAGTTGAAGAGGTCGCATGATAAGGGGTCGCCTTGTCTGAAATCTCGCACGGTATCAAAAGGCTCGGAGAGGTCCATTCGTACCTTGACGGAGCTACTGGAATTGCTCAACGTTATTTTGCATAGCCTTATCAGCTTCACAAGTATACCGAGCTCCTACTAGCATGTTCAGATCTTAAAGAAAGAAGTACTCTTTGCAGAATATTTTAACTATTTTCCAGCAGAGATTTACATTTCAATCTTACAATTACTGCTGAAATTAAACACTTTTTAGTGACTTTAAAATCTACCCGCATGTGCACCGGAAGCATAAAAATGGCAACGCGTACAACAACAAAAATAAGTACTTATTAATGGTTACGTTCAATTATTGTAATCTTCTTAGAAGCGGAATTATACGACTGCGCTTATACATAAACTCGTATATGTGTATGCATATGCAGTGCATAAATGAATGCAAGTCTGCCTGCCAGTCTCATATGTTATTGACATATTACATTTGTATTATTGGTTGTTTTATTGTTGTTGTTATTGTTTTACATTTACTAAGAACATAAGATACGAGGATACAGTTTAATAGCTCCAGATGTTGCTTTGCTTAGCTCATAAAAACATTGCAATTATTGAAAACTTAACAGGAAATTTATGATGTATTGTATTGATATGATCTTTGCATTGGTCATGCCTTATGGTAGCTTTTTTAAACTTGGAAGGCAAAATGTAAAAATTTCGATAACGTAATGTCCAGGATAGAAACCTGTGAGTGGTACACATGAGAGATACGGTAATGATATTTTTGCACTCATTATAGTTTTTTTTACGCAAGTAAGTCGTTTTTAATTTTTAAAAACGTTTAAAAATATGAGCTCGTAGATTGCCAATAAAATAAAAATAAATTTATGTTTCGGTTTAATTAAAATTCTTTTTTGATCGCACAATTCTGTGTGCCACTGTTCACAACTTTATGTGAATAACAACAATTGCCTTTTTTTGTTATTACTCTTTTTATCCCCTTTGCATAAACAATAACAATTACTAGACAATTATTCGACAGATCTTTGTAACGGAGATCTTCAAACCAAGATAACTCTCTTCAAACACACCGCGTCTTCCCACAATACTGACTAAACTTCACTAACTCTGTCGCTTGTTTTGTCTTGCCTTTTATATGGCAAAGTAAACAGTCTGATGGATGTTGTTGAAGGCGAATGTTCATGATTTCGCCTTTTCTCGAAATCTCTATAGATGTAAACATCGTTTTTTGCATTTATTCTTGTAGTGTTGTTGGTGTATTTTTGTTTACTTGTTTACCATTTTTTATGCTGGTATTTGTTGTCATATTAAGCACTACGATAATTTGTAAAGAGGTTTGCTTACTGTTTATAATTTTAATGTTAAGCAATGTTAAAGCAAAACACCAATATCTAAATTTTTCATTTTCGTAACAATATGGAAGGAGAAAAACAGTTTTAAAACTATTTTCGTTGCCACTCCATAAAGAAAGCTTAGCTAAGTGAATTAGAAGAAGGCAGGCATCACTTAACCATTAGTGAGCGAATCAAGGCGATCTTGCGTAATCGGTATGCCTTCCTTTATAAAAATTCTAGAATTACGATTGAAAAAAGGACCACCATTGACCTGAACATAAAAAAAAATGCACTAAATTCAGCGTAAGAGAAGCACAAGCTATTTTCGCAGCGAAGTCATAACAGCAGGTATTCCCCAAGCACGCCATAAGTTGTACTAATCCAGAACCACGTTTAATGCAACTTGATGGCAAATATGTTGTTTACAGAAAACGACTGTCACCATGGAGCATGTTGTGTGTATTAATTTTATCCATAAGTGGTGGGAGGTGCAGTTTAAAGTTGAATTCGAACGACAAATTTTTTGAAAAATTTTTCATGGCAATTTTATTTTCAGCATTTATGCCAGTGGACTGCTGAGAGGAAGTCGCCGAGAAAATAATATGTTCATACTTCGGTCTGTTGAAGATGTCCGACCGGGTGTTTGAACCATGGGCTCAGGTCTAATAAGGCAACACACTACTTACTTAACCACGACAACTACTCTCGACGACTGCAATAAATAAACACACTGTCAGCTAGACAGTTGCCGTAGTCTAGTAGGTAGTGTGTTGGCTTATTAGACGTAAGGCCACGGTTCAAAACGACTTCTTCTCAGAAGATTTCTGGCAAGATCTCTGAGAGTAAATAAAATTGCAATAAAAATTTTCACAAAAATCTGTCGCCCCGAGTCGACTTTTAGTGGTCCCGCCACTCCTGTATAAAATTAACACACACAACATAAGTGGTGTGAGAAGCTAGGTCGTAATCCTGACTGAAATAATGACCAATTATGTATGTATATATGTATGTCAGCTAGACTACGGTGACTTGAATCCGATACCTATTCTAAAAACGTGTTGTTTAAGTTCACTATGATCGGTAAAACCCCAGTTACAATCCTCAGTCTACTTCTCGATAGTTTGATGCATAACTCAAATCACTTCTCATTATAATTACCCATCAAAAGTTGAGATTATTTAAAATCCGTACAAGTGGAAATAGTGTTCGCTTCCCTTTTATTTCATTTTAAACAAGCACACCCTTCAAAAACGCTCTTTATATTCTATATAACAATGCTGATCTTATCAGCGGCTTGATTGCTACCCTCCCCGCAAGCTAATCTACCTGCTTACATACATATATAATTGGTCATTACAACCCTTCAGTCAGGATTACTACCTAGTTTCTTACACCACTCATGTTGTGTGTGTTAATTTTTGTACATGACGGGCGGGGCCTACAGTTGAAAATAGACCCCGAACCACAGATTTTTACCAGAAATTTGCTGAGAAGAAATCGCTGAAGATATATTTTTTTGGTATTTTCGTTTTTATGTCTGACCTGAGGTTTGAGCCGTGGCCTTTACGTCTAATAAGCAAACACTTTACCTACTAGACTACGGCAACTTCCTGCTTATTGCTTCAAATTCTTACGTGATTGGGGATTTAATCCTGACTAGCTGATTCAGCTTTCCGTTCTAATCTTAAAGCAACCTCATAGCAGCTGAGAGCGCGATTGGCGGCCTGACTGCCATATGGTGTTGCTATCTCCTGTTCAACTTCCTGTCCAAGTGGAGCAAAGCACATCTTTCGATAGAGTAAACTTTCGCTTTCAAGCAACTCGAAAGTTTTCCTCATGTATTCTAAATATTTATTTCTTGAACTGTAACACTGCATGTACTAGACCCATACCACAGACCGTTCTTTCTCTTAAAGAAGTGTAGGAGCCATGTTATTCCCTTTACTCTTATTATATGGTCTTATTGCAAGGTATGTCGCACTTTCATACTGGTACGAACCATTCTATTTTGCAAATCATGACATCTGCTGATTACTATCTAGGGGAGAGCACAAGCTGTCAGCCATTCTATTTGACAGATCATAATGCCTTCTGATTAATATGGTGTTAATCCTGTGCTTGCTACTTAATGACTGGGTATCCCCAAAATGTGAGAGCTTCGACAATCAAAACTAAAATGTTTCATTGAACATTTCCATGGCATTACAAGAAATATTTCCTCAAAATTTTAATTCAATTTTGGCAGACATTATAGAAAACCGTTTAAAATTTCCTTTTTTTTCAGACAAAAAAATAACACCCAACAAATAACAATTTTCCCAAGACCTCTTGATCTTTTTTTGATAATAAATTAAGAAACTTTCTTCAATGCATTCAGTGCCACATTAAAGGCTGAAATGAATATTTCATTACAAGGCATTAAGGAGTACACAGTAACGCGCCTCCTTGATGACGACTTTTTTGCAACGATTAGCAGTTACGAGTTTGAAAAATTATTGATGACTTGTATGCTTGACTTCATCGTTTAACACTGGCCATGAGCAAAAACAAATGAAGTGACTTTACAATTATGTGAAGCGAAGAAGAAAGCAATTTCAATAATAATAAGAAATGAAGATGAAGTTCAAAAGCTATATGCTGTTAGAAACGACTATAGGATAAGCTACAGCAGACTTAATATAAGGCTTGAATTGTGGATTTAAATTTGTGATCAAAATTTTCTTATTTAAAGTTGCAATCTCTACTGGATTTGATATTTGGCGTAAAAACACTATTCGAAATACCTTGCAACGATACCAGATATTAAGAGTGAAGGGAATAACATTGCTCCTTCATACTCTTTTAAGAGAAAGATACTCATGGGTCAAGTACGTACAATATTACAATTAAAAAAATATATATTCAGGATACATTGGAAAAACTTTCGAGTTGCTTGACAGCCAAAGTTTACCCTATTGAAAGATGTGCTGTATACAACTTGTAGTGGAAGTTGAACGGAACATAGCATTACTATCGGACAGTTAGGTCGCCCTAGGCGCTCTCAGCTGCTATTAGGTTGCTTTAAGATTAGAATGGAAAGCTGAATCAGCTAGGCAGGATTAAATCTCCAGTCACGTAGGATTTTGTAGCAAAAAGCAGGAAGATCACCTTGCGGGCAGGATAGCTTGCACGCTGCCAGCCAGAATCATTCTATAGATCAGGAAGAGGGTTTTGAAAGGGTATGCTCGGTTAAAAGACTCTTGAAGGAAAACGCACACTTATCTCGACTTGAAAGGATTTTAAACAATCTTAACTTTTGTTAGGTAAATACAATGAGACGTGATTGGAGTTATGCATCAAACAATCGAGAAGCAGTCTGAGTAACTGGCATTTTATCGGTCATGGTGAACTGTAAGAACACGTTTTTAGTATAGGGATTGATTCAACTTCCACCGTAGACTAGTAGATAGTTTGTCAGCTTATTAGACGCGAGGATCAAAACGAAATATGAAAAAATATTTGTTCAGCGACATTCTCTCAGCAGTCTTCTCGTAAAATCTCTCTCATGAAAATTTTCTCAAAAATCTGACATTCATAGTTTTTAAATCATTGAAGTCGCCGTAGTTTAGTAGGTCGTGTGTTGGCTTATTAGACCTGTGGCCACGGTTCAAACCGCAGGTCAGACCGCTTCAACAAGACGAAGTATGAAAACATATTTCTTGGGCAACTTTCTCTCAGCAGATTTCTGGCAACAATTCTGAGTATCAAATAAAATTGTCATGAAAATGTTTCTCTAAAAATCTGGGGTCTATTTTCATATATTCATATTTGTAGGTCCCGAAACTGATGGATAAAATTAACGTACACAACAAAAGTAGTGTGAGAAAGATAGGTCGTAATCTTGGCTAAAGGGTTGTAATGACCTATTATGTATGTTTGTATGTATGTAGGGTACAACAAAAACACAATAAAAACACTTCATCTTCCAAAAAAAAAAAATAAGCAGAAAAAAGCCTCACACCATACCACTGACGTTAATTACCAATATTACAACAAATATTCGATAATGTCCTTTTTTACAATAAACAAAATTCAAAATAATGGAAATGGAAAATTAATGGATTTTTGTTTTGCTCTCTCTCTCTAATATCTCTTGTGCCTTCTTGCCATTGAGAACATGTCAAATAGAAATTATGTGTCTGGGTACTTTTCGTTTCTTCACAATCTTGTTGTGTCTTCAGGATACTCCCACAACTGCTGTAGAAATCTATAAAAAAAACAGTTGCATGATAAAAAAAATATGAAGTGATATTAAATTCAGAGTCATACGTATTCTGGTTTCACACGTTTTTAACCAAGTTTGTATGCAAAAAAAAAATCGTTTAAAAAAATTAAAAATTACGGAATTTATGAACAAAAATGTACAATGTTGCCTATAGGCAACATCGGGCATGAAAGGGTTAACTGGTAATAAACTGTTGCTTTTTTACTTCATTTATCATTCGTTATGTTACGCCACGTAGTTGTTTGGAAATAAAGTGTGACCAAATGTTTAAATTATGGGAGACTGATAAAATCAATCAATACACGCATACATAATTGTGCATGACAACCCTTTATTCAGGTTTACGACCTTGTCTCTCACACCAAAATTTTGTACATGAGTAGCGGAGGCCCTACAGTTTAAATTCGACTCTTAGCGACAGATTTTTCAGAAAGTCTTTATAACAATTTTATTTACTCTCAGAGTTCTTGCCAGAAATCTGCTGAGAGGCAGTCGCCGAAGAAATATTTTTTTATATTTCGTTTCGTTCGAAATGTCTGACCTGGGATTTGAACTGTGGCTTCACATTTAATAAGCCAACAGACTACCTACTAGACTATAGCGACTATTCATAGACATTACAATACAGTACGTAATTACTTTTATTTCTTGTAAAGAAAAACATTGCATACTCACTAGATTGGTCATTACAATCCTTTAGTCGGGATTACAACCAGGCTTATCACACCACCCATGTTGTAAGTAACAATAAGTGGCCATACCTACAGCTTAACATCGAATCCTAATGAAAGATTCTTAAGCAACTTTTCATGATAATTCTCTTCACTTTTAAAGTTTTTGCGTCCAACATACCTGGTTGCCGAATTGCTAAACTGCAGTGTCCAGCAGGACCTACTTGAGTTCGCAGTCTAACAGGAATTCTTCTGGAACACACTGGTGACAATCTGGGCCTGCCAGACCAGGATTACTGCAGAAGCTGCCATGATATGGATGAAACGGAATCGTGAGTGCCCTGTACTTCAAAACAAACGTCATTGGTTTTTGGGTGACAAAACATTTGTAGATCTGAGCATGGTGGCTAACTTGCCACTAAGGGGACTGGCAGGTTTCATCCGAACCTCGGGGTGGCTTAAACCAGAGATCATGACAAAGGGACTTACCTCACACAGGATAACACAATGGATCACATGGGTCACCGAGTAAAGTTGTCTGTAAACGGCAAGCTAACAGCTAACCTAACCTAACCTAAAGTCCAGATCGGGAAAGAATATTTGATGTTTAGTACAGCTGATAACGAGACATCCTGGATAGATATCTATGCGGATGGACCAAAACATAACGCTCTCTGTGATACACGAACAAAAACGGTTACAAATACAGTGGAGCTTTTTTACAACAGATTTTTGTGCTTTACGACGGCTAGGTTTTCTGGTCTCTCCGCGATGTCTAAGTTAAGACTTGAACCATGGGTTCTCCTCTAATAAGCAAGCACACACATGAATAATGACTTGTGCTTCTTCCCTTTTCTTTTTATTTCAAACAATTTTAAGAAAATAGTTGGTCCCATTTGTTAAACTATGAGGCTTTTCTGTGGCGTCTGTATTAATTGTTTGGCTGGCACTATTTTTTTTGCCCTTTTGTGGCAAGAATAAATGTAAGGAGATGGCAAATAATTGCGTTGTGGACTATGATGTCAGCTTAGCGTACTTCTATGTTGGTTTGAAAGAGTGTTACTTAAGCATATTATTTCCTTAGTGGTCCCTAGTTTTGTTGTAATTTATGTCATTATAGTCATTAGCTTATGCGCGAGTTAAATTACAACACTTGTTATTTCTTTGACACTTGTAACAACAGTGAACTTTATTTCTTAATTAACTTAAAACGAAAATTATTGATGAGTCAAATAAAAGGAAAAAAAATGCATACGTAATTTAGTTTTAATTTTAAAGTGTAAAAAAAAAGAATATTACAATGTTTGTGGACAGGAAGTAAGTAAATATGAATTTATACAAATTTATAACATGTTTAATTTTGCTGATTTACCTATTTGAAATTCTACTTAAATTATTATTTAAAGTGTGTCAGTCACATTAAAATAAAATAATAGTTTTGTTGTTGCTTTGATTATAAAGAAAAAGAATACAATAAAATGAATAAAAGAAATGTTTGTATTTTGCTGATTTAGCTTTTTAAACTTCAACTTAAATTATTATTAAAAGTGTGTCAAAAAAGAATAAAATAAAATAAAGTTTTGTTGTTGTTTTAATTATAAATAAAATATTACAATAAAAAGAACAAAACAAATATTAGGCTAATTGTTGTTGCTTTAATTGTTGCTGTCTATATGGTTCTCCTGGGTTTTGGTGGGGGTTGCTGTGATAACATAACTCCTCCCCCCTTAGAGTAGAGCGATGGCCACAGCGAATTTGGTGGGGACAGAGCGATATCAGTAGGCTTAGGATAATACCGAATTCTGGGATTTTTCCATAACAGGACCAGGCTAGTAATAGTTAAGGTGATGAAGATTAATGTTGTTACCATTATTACGCTTCCTCTTTGGGTTGTATCTTTTCTTAGTTTTAGAATATCATTTTTGTTATTGAAGCTGTAATCTTTAACTCTCTCTAAACTTAAAGTTTCTGATATTGATGTAATCTGCACTTTCTTGAGATTTGGTGGTGCGACAAAAACTGTGTCCCAATGGGCTGTAGGATTGTCTTTATATGTTGTCCCTGCTACAGTGACGGAACAATTTGCATAGTGGAGAAGAGAGGTTCCTTTAATTGTAAAATTTTTTCTGTAATCAGAAGTTATTTGTAAATCTTTTACATTAATAAACATTATATAATTATCTTCCGGTTGGAAAATATTTGTTGTGAATCCCACATCATTCACAGGACATATTGGTGTTTTGCCATTCAATATTCTGCCGATACAAGTGGAATTAACAGTGTTTTCGAAGTCGTTTGACCTTTTGCAATAATAAAAGCTCTCAATCTTTGGGCAAATCTCTGTTAAGTACTGGAGGTTGTGTTTATTGTAACTTAAATAGGGTTTTGTTTTGATTATTTTTGTATTATTTATAGGAAGAGGAATGAGGTGGAAAAGTGAGTTAATATCTTTAGACAAATTCGGCAATTTTATATTAAAAATTAAGTTGCTATTATTATAATATGCCTGGAGTTCCAGAAGTTCGTAAAGGTGTTCGTCTGAAACTAAGTTAACGTTCTGAGATGTAAAATGATGTCTTATTTCGTCCAATTCCTCTGGATGAAGAATAAGCTTTGATATTATGCCTAGCTTTGCAAGCATTACAGCCTCTATTATATCAGAAATATGATTAAATAGTAAATCTGTACTATAATCCAACTGATTCATATATTGGATTTCTAATAACGCATTATTTTCCTTAAGAATATGATTAGTTGTTTCTGCTGACAGTTTTTTCAAAAATTTGGAAATGTTTTCCTGATTATTATTCAAATGTTCTGTCAAATTTTTAAATCTCTGTATCATTTGTATGTTCAAAGCTTTCTGATTTTCCTCTGTTATTGCTGAATTCGATGCTGTGTTCTGAAGTTCCTGTATTTGTCTATTTATGGTCACAGCGTCATTTGCGTCCATGTTTCCAGTTATATATTTTATTACAGAGCCTAAACCGTTGAATAGTCCTCGTCTTGTACGTATATATGGATTTAGTGTCTGTAGTTTGTTTTCAAGTCCCTTAAGTTTCAGTTTACAAACTTTAGCTGCATCTTTTAGAAGGCTATTTTTCTCAAATTTGTCTACAATGCTAATTAATTTTGAGGTTTGTGAATTGTAATTGTCCAAATCTATTATATGGATGAAGTTAAAATAACTCTCAATCGTTCTTGCCTGTCCGATCTCCAGGGCGACCATATTCTGATCATTGTCAAAATTCTGTATTTCCAAAATCTGTCCATAAGCTAAGGCTGTGAGAGCCCCTATGAGATATATTGCTTTCATTGGGAATGCGATTTCCAGCTTATTCCACTCGGGTATTGTGATCCACTAATGTCCTTGTAAAGCCTTGTACCGATGTCAATTCGATACCTGTTTTTCCTTCCGATATTCCCTCGAAATTTCAAACAAACGGCCCCTTATACGGTGCAAGGATGATATATTTTCTTGTTGATTATATTTTATTTAAAATTAATAACTTTCTTTTAATTTAGTTTCAACACAATTATCCCGAAGCTGGCTTTACCGACTGCGCCAGTTAAATTACAACACTTGTTATTTCTTTGACACTTGTAACAACAGTGAACTTTATTTCTTAATTAACTTAAAACGAAAATTATTGATGAGTCAAATAAAAGGAAAAAAAATGCATACGTAATTTAGTTTTAATTTTAAAGTGTAAAAAAAAAGAATATTACAATGTTTGTGGACAGGAAGTAAGTAAGTATGAATTTATACAAATTTATAACATGTTTAATTTTGCTGATTTACCTATTTGAAATTCTACTTAAATTATTATTTAAAGTGTGTCAGTCACATTAAAATAAAATAATAGTTTTGTTGTTGAAATAAAATGAATAAAAGAAATGTTTGTATTTTGCTGATTTAGCTTTTTAAACTTCAACTTAAATTATGATTAAAAGTGTGTCAAAAAAGAATAAAATAAAATAAAGTTTTGTTGTTGTTTTAATTATAAATAAAATATTACAATAAAAAGAACAAAACAAATATTAGGCTAATTGTTGTTGCTTTAATTGTTGCTGTCTAGATGGTTCTCCTGGGTTTTGGTGGGGGTTGCTGTGATAACATAACTCGCGTTTTTTTTTCATTATCTTTTCCATACACTTTCCTTTATCTACGCTTACTACTATATTTGCAGAGTTTATGCGTATAAAAAAACAACAAAATTTGTAATGCAAAACTGTCAATAATTTGATAAACGATGTACCACCACTAACCACTCTCTTCATTCGTGACGGTACATATATAGTAAGTATTGTACGCTAGTAACAGCGTTGTCGGATAATTGGGTTCATGTTGATGTTGGTGTATAGAGTAATGGTAGCCAATTCAGAATCAATTCTTCTTGTAATTGTTCTTGCAGTTCTGCAATACTTCTAAGAAAGTTAAAAGGACTTCTCAAAATCAAATACATAAGCTAACTTTACCTAAGGACTTACATGGATCGCCTTTTTCTTGTTTCGTGGAGCTGTATTTGGTATCATTTAAGAAGGCATTCTATATAAAGCCAAAGTCAGTAGTTTTTATCGTTTTCTAGAATAAAATTCAAAGTTCATACCTCCTTGAGAATGACGTTGGCCAGTCCATAATTGGCAACGGCGACAAAAGACATTCGGTTTCAATAGGACGGCGCTACATGCAATATCGTTAAATCAGAATTATCGTTCAGTCGGGATTACGGCCTAGCTTCGGGACCTACAAGTCAAATTCGGTCGACAGATTTTTGAGAAATTTTTCATGGCAATTTTATTTACTCACAGAATTTTTGCCAGAAATCTGCTGAGAGTAAGTCGCCGAAGAAATATTTTTTCATATTTCGTTTTGATGTCTGGGGTTTGAACCGTGACCTTACAAGCCAACACACTACCTACTAGACTACGGCGATTTCATTGAAGCTGTGGCGGACATTTCAACGCTGTTATAATTGGTCATTAAAACTTTACAGTCTGGATTACAACCTAGTTCCTTACACCACTTATGTTGTGTATATAAATTTTATATATGAGGAACGGGGCCTACAGTTTAATGTTTACTTCGAACGACATATTTGTGGGAACAACATATTCATGGCAATTTTATTGAGTCACAAAGTTTTTGCCAGAAATTTGCTGAGAGGAAGTTGCCAAAGAAATATTTTGTCAAATTGTTGGAGATTTCTGATCTTAGTTTTGAACGCCTAATAAGCTGTTATCTTCCACACCTAATGGCATCAATAGATCTTTCAAATGAATGAAAAAAATTCGTTGATATTTTAAACACACACTTTCTTTTAGTGGAATGTAAAAACAGGAAATGTTTGAAGACCAGTAGATGTATGAATATCCTGTTACGTTTTCAGCCTTTTTAAAACGTTTAAAATATGAGTTCGTAGATTGCAAATAAAGAAAAAATAAATTTGTGGTTAGTTTTAATTAAAATTCTTTATTGTTCGCACAATTCTGTGCGCCACTGTTCACAACTTGTTGTAAACAAAAACAATTTACTTTGTCTGTTATTCTCCTTTACACTCTTTTGCGTAAATACTAACAATTGTTCGGCAGATCTTTATAGCAATGCGTCTTCACACAAGACTGACTGAACTTTTACTGACTCCTTTGCCTTCTTCGTCTTGCCTTTTATATCGCAGGATAAACAATCTGATGAATGCTCTTGAAGGCGAATGACTTCGCCTTCGCGAAATCTCCAGAAATGTAAACATGTTGTTAACGTTATTGTTGGTTGTGTATTTCGTTTACATTTGTCGTTGCAGTGTTGTTGTTGCCTGTTTGTTTACTTGTTTATCCCTTTTTTTGTACTGATGTTGTTGCTATATTTTCTTTATTTGTTGATCATGTAAACAAGTCCATTGTTTTTGTGTTTGCAACGTTTTGTTTATCATTTTAATGTTAAAAGCTGTAACACCATTTCCATTTTCGTAACAATATGATTAGTCCTACGATTGCATATATAAAAATTAAGGTTGTCCTCTAAATAATGTTTTTAATAACTACTACGCATCACTGTCACCATCACAATCACCACCACTATGTCCACATTGTCGTAATGTCGACACATTGATGAGAATTTGTAGCCCGAAACGTTGTGAAATAATTTCCATGTCATATGACAACTTGACTTGCGACAGTTAAATGTTGCATGGTTTTCCCCATTTGAATAATGTATTCATATGTAAATTTTCCAAAAACGTCTGTCCTAACTGTCTATCCACATTTATTCATGTATGTATGTGTCACTGAGCAAATAAACGACCACATGAGTGAGTGAGTGAGTAAGTGAGTGGGTGAATATACATGATGAATGTACGTGATGTTCACACTTGAAAGAGATGTCTTAAAGGCACTGGCTGTCACAATATTTTTGTCATCAATTTAATGTCAATTTTAGCGATGTATGGACGCTTTTTTTACAATTTTTTGATTTTAATAATTGATAACACTCTTCATGGTATTGGTTTAAATAATAATTAGGTAAGGATTTTTAAAAGCGTATTGAAAAAAGTGAACTAAGGAGTACAATAGAATTTTGTTTTTAGGTCTGGCCAGAGACTTAAGAAGCCAATTCGTCTATGAGATGAAATATCACAGACCCCATTACATATAAGGTACAAGGAAAAACACAGAAGACATCTACATTCGATGGCTACATCAATGGACAATTGTCTAGGGGTTAACCTTTCAGGTTTTTTATAATGATCTTATAGAGCTGATGCTCAGTGAAAAGGTTCCGATATTTAACTTTCTTATATGCTGCCTGACCACTACAGTGTTTTCCAAGTAGAGGTCACGGCAATTTTGTAAACGGCGCAATGCTTGTTTTGTGGCAAGATTTTCCTTGAAGTCTCTTGATTTACTCAGACAGCCAGGTTGCCATTAAGTTCTGAGTGAAGTTTTAACACCTGTTCTTGTCCATGAATGCTGAGGATTTCTGAGAGAAATTTTGAGTCATTCTTATTATTCTTCCTTTCCTACTTCCTATACTTTTTTCCCATACTTTCCTTTATCTTCTTACTTAAAGGGCGTTCGGTACAATGGGTCAACTTGACCTCCGGGTACTGTACTTGTACATTTGTCAGGTACACGTCCTCCAACCTAAACGTAAACCTAAACCTAAGAGGTAACACCCATATGGGTACCATAACATGGAGATATCGTTGGAATTGCATTGCTGGCGAGTTGGCCAAGACCAGTAGAGAGCCTGCAATTTCAGATATACTACTGTGTATACGTATTCCGATTGCGTTCTCCAGATATATGTGGGTCTAGCTCGTTTTGCTATACCTCTCTGGCTTCAGTCATTTGCTACGTACATACATACATACATTTTTGGTCATTACAGCCCTTCAGTCAGGATTACGACCTAGCTTCTTACACCACTTATGTGGTTTGTATTAATTTTTATAAATGAGTGGCGGGCCCTACAGTTTAAAGTCGACTCGGAACTACAGATTTTTTTTGAGAACATTTTTCACGGAAATTAAATTTTTTCCAAAAATCTGCTGAAAAAACATTTTTTTCATATTTCGTTTTGTTGGAGATATCTGACCTTTGGTTTAAACCGTGGTCTTACTCTAACATGCCAACGCACTACCTACTAGACTACGACAATTTCAGTCATTAGAACGCATGATTGTTGAGATTTTTTGGTTTTTTTTTTCTTTGCCTTTCCTTTATCTACTTTATTGGTGATTACAACACTTTTGCCAGGTTTACGACTTAGCTTCTCACACCACTTATGTTGTGTGTGTTAATTTTTATACATGAGTGGCGGGCTCTGCAGTTTAAAGTCGTCTCCGAATTATAGATTTTTGAGAAGTTTTTCATGGGAATTTTATTTACTTTCAGAGTTTTTGCCAGAAGACTGTTGCGGGGAAGTCGCCGTACAAATATTTTTCAAATTTCATTTTGTTTGAGATGTCTGAACTGAGTTTTGAAGCACGGGCTCTTGTTCGTTTTTTCGCTTCTCATAAGCACCCATGAAATTTTGAATATAAGTGCGTCAACAAAATTGAAATTTAACTACTCTGATTCATTTGTAATCACTACAACGTTGATTTATAAGTACAGGTTGCAATGCGTATGAGTACAACGTTAACATCGAACTCATACCAATCGAAATATGTTTGATTCATTAGCCTACTCATTTAGATTCATTACTTTAGAAAAATACTTTTTCAAACGACTCGCATCATTCATCAAAATTTATAGTCTTAATTGTTGTTGCATTTACAAAAAAAGAAAAAGACATAAAAGCAAAAAAGACATAGACAGCAAGCAAAGCAAATACACATCCTCTTAGTGAGTATTTTAGTGTTCGTACGCGATTCATACTTATTTTGTGATTCTTTTAAATGTTGAGTCATGGAGAGTCGAAGTCAACAACATCATACGTGTTGTTAACTACGAATATGATGAGTACTTCAAACTTTGAATATGAGTAGAGGTTCCATGACACATATTAAAATAAGTATGAATTCTACTCATATTTCTAATACTCGTTGCTGATTTCTGGTCTCTACCTCTTAGACTACAGTGACCTTTTCATCTATTCTATACAATCTTTGTCATAATTGTCTGCAAAATATTTAGTGTCTCAGTTCCCTATGCCTGCTGTTCTAGCAAGGTTTTGTTGGCTTTTTGAATGGCTTTAAATTGTTTTTTATGTGGTTTCTGTATATTGAATGAATTGAAATTGGCCAGGTTTAGAACCACATTTGAAAATGGCCTTAAAGACTGTCTCTTTAGGTAAAATATTTCTGAGAAAACTATCCTTTAACACTCATTTCCTTTAAAATTATAACTTAAATGCTTATCCTTGTAGATATTTACAAAATTCCAATGAGCAAAAAGTTTTTGGTGTCCCTTTGGCTTTCTTTGTGGGCATTCACTATTATTTACTACCCAACATCATATCATGCCCTGATGCAATATATTCCCTTTGTTTGTTAGCATTTACTTTGTTTTTCTATTAAAACGATTCCTATTTCCAACTCTCTTTTGTTATACAATTTTCCTCTTTGCCTTCTTGCCGATTTGCTTTTCTTTAAATCTTTTCACTTAGCAGTGACTGACCTGATTATATCGCTGCTATAAACTCTTCTCTCTCTTCTGCAGTTTGCCAAAAAATGCAACACTTTCACAGCCTTTTTCCCCTGAGTGATTCTAATTCTAATACTCCGTGAAGTTCTTGGTGAAATTACTTCTCTATGCAGTAGTCTTTTCATTCGTTTCAGTTCAGTTTAGTTTCCGTTTTGGCAATTTATTTTTCTTGATTTCAATCGCTTGTTCCTAGCGGGGACTCATCAGCTTGATTTTAAAGGATTTTTTTTGTTTCCTCAATGGAGAGAGAGGAGACGAAGTATGCTCAATAAAAAGTGTTAAAGCATTAGGCATTATTTTATAAAATTACGACGTTAATTAAAATATAAGGAAAGGACACAGGCAATTTGCCGCCACTGTAGTATAGTAGGTGGTGTGAGGCCATGGTTCAAACATTAACTCAGACATCTCCAACAATACGCAATTTGAAAAATATCTCTTAGGCTACTGCCTTTCAGTAGTATTCTGGCAACAACTCTTAGCGTTAAATAAAATTGCCATGAAAAACTTTATCAGAAATCTGTCGTTTGGAATCGACTTCAAACTACAGATACCCGCCACTAATTAACACACACAACATAAGTGGTGTGAGAAGCTAGATTGTAATCCTGGCTAAAGGGTTGTATAGAAACGAAAGAATCGTGTAATTATTAAATTTTGAAACTTTTTTTTCAATAATTTTACCCAAAAAAAAGTACGCTACACGTCTCCATGCCAATGGAATGGCAGCGTATCAACTAAACATTTTGTGTTTGACCAACACAAAATTAAAAAAAAATTTCCTCTGTTATCATGTTGCAATTAAAATAATTCCCAACATTATTTCACACAAAATTAAATTAAAATCGTAACCAAAATACATAGTTTTTTTGGCCTGTAATTATAATTCCAATGAATTTCTAAGGTTTTGTTCATTTTAAACGAAATATTTTTTTAAAACTTACTACGCTTTGGGGAATAGGCCTGCTTGGCCAAATGGTGCTAATTTTAAACACATTTTTAATGAAATTATTTTCGTGGCCCAAATATGATTTTAAAGTATTGAAATGTGTTGTTGTTGCATATAAAAGAGTGTCCTTATGATTAAAACCAAAAATTTTTTTCCAATAGATGTAGCAGTCAGAAGCTCTTGATGTTGTGGGCAAGAAAATTCAGTGTGATGTTCGCTGTTCTTAAGACAGAACAAGAAATACTTTACTTCATCTGATCTCCTTTAATATTAATGCCACTTTTATCCGTGCGAGAATGGAATACAACACTCTTGTATGGACAGCTGCCTCAAAGTATATTTTAAGGCTTATCGACGACATACAGCAACAGGGCGAAGATGCTCATTAATGACGGCAGGATATACAACTCTATTGATTCATTAGATCGTCGTAGCAAACGGTCTTGTGTTTCACTGTTCTATTGCCGCTACAACGGATTTTGTTCGAACGAAATAAGGGAACTTGTTCTCGAGCATTAATTATTTGTCTTTCTCGCCGTATCCATCCGTTTGTGGTATGTTTGGCCAGTGCATCGCACACAGCATTACGGACTAATTTCGTTCTTTAATCGGGATCAGAGATTAGCAATGATTATTCAAAAAGATGAGTAAATTCGAATCATACTCATAATTTTTGATACTTTCATTCATACTTATTTTATTATCATGGAACCTCTACTCATATTCAAAGTTTGAAGTACTCATCATATTCATACTTAACAACACATATGATGTTGCTGATTTCGACTCTCCATTACTCAACATTTACAAGAATCACAAAATAAGTACGAACATTAAAGTGCTCATTAAAAGTTTGTGTGTTTGCTCTGCTTGCTGCTCTGTATTTTTTGCTTATGAGTCCTTTTTCTTTTTTTTTTTTGTAAATGCAACAACAACTAAGGGTCACTCGAATCATTTATAAGTATTATAAGAGTATTTTTCTAAAGTTATGAATTTAAATGAGTAGGCTTATAAATCAAACATATTTCTAATGGTATGAGTTGATGTCAACGTTGTACGCATACTCATTGCAACTTATAAGTCAACGCTGCAGTGAGTATGAATGAATCAGAGTAGTTAAATTGCAATATTGTTGAGAGTTTATGAGTAGCGAAAACACGATTCATTGCTGACCGCTGGTCGGAATATTCGTATGTAGAACTCCCTTCCTGTAGAGGTCTTTCCTATCACTTATGATATAAAGAGATTGAAATCTACTGTCCACAAACACTACTCCGTCTTTCATCTTTCCCATACCGTATTTTTATAGTTCCAACACAATGTAATGCAGGAGTAGGGGCCATACCCTGAGTGTTGGTCGTACAAAAAAAATTGTTTTCGCAATATGAGTCAATATTGCCTGTGTGATTATGTCGGCGCTAAATAAAATAAAGATTACTTCCCAAACGTTTTAGTATCCAAGCTCTTATTAAGAATATGCAACATCCCACTCATCAGTATGTTATCAGCATTATCTCTCCATATTCCTCATTACTAAAGTCGTCGTAGTCTAGCAGGTAGTGTCTTGGCTTACAAGAAGAGAGCTCGTGGTTCATGCCCATGCTTAGACATCTCGGACAAAACGAAATTAGAGTATTTTTTTCGAGACTTCCTCTCAGCATTCTTCCTTGCGATATCGCATTTTTCTAGTTCCAACACAATGTACTGCATGAGTGTAAGCCATACACTGTGTGTTGGTCGTACAAAAAAATATATGACAAGGAGTCAATATTGCCTTTGTGACTTTTTCCACCCTAAATAAAATCAAGATTTCTTGATTCCCCTTGGATGCCGGAACATGTCACTTGGTTATTATCCAAGCTCTTATTATGGAGATGTAACATTCTACTCCTCAGTAAGATATCGGCATTCCATATTCCTGGTTACGAAATTCGTCGTATTCTAGTAGGTAGTGTCGTGGCTTACTAGACGGTTCGTACACATTCTGAGACACCTTGATTTCGTTTGGCGTCTTCCTCTCATCAGTATTCCGCCAAAAATAAAAATTGACATGGACAGCATGTCTCTCGGGGTTTATCTCACGGGGATCTTATGTGAACTGACCATCGTGTTCGTGCTGTTGAATACAGTGAACGCAGTCTGAGACAGTCTGGTCATTACAACCCTTTAGTCTGGATTGCAATCTAGCTTGTCTCACCACTTATGTTGTGTGTGTTAATTTTATACATGATTTAGTTGCGGAACCTACAGTTTAAAGTCGACTTCGTACAACAGATTTTTTGAAAAACTTTTCATGGCAATTTTATTTACTCTCAGAGAGAGTTTTTGCCAGAAATCTGCTGAGAGGAAGTCGTAGAAGAAATATTTTTTCATATTTCGTTTTGTTGGAGAAGTCTAGTCTGGGGTTGAACCATGACCTCATGTGTAATAAACCAACACAATACTTGCTAGACTACGGCTACCTTCGCTTGTACAGAGCATTCAAAGTGGCATTCAAAGAAGCACGCACATGGCATCATCCTTTTGAAACCACATGTCGCTGGATCAACAGTTGGCCTCCTCTAACGTAAGTTTTGCTATCGTAACCTTGGTACTAACCAATCCAAATAGCACTACCTACAATTGGAATAAATTTTTAGTGGGAAGTGTCTTCCTAACTAGCAACCTGTTGCTGTATGTTGCTCAGTTTCTTTCCATTTTGTTAAGAAGTTTTTGCTGTGCTTAGTCATGAGAATCTTGAAACCTTAAATTGTATTGAATAAGTGCAAGATATGCTAGATTACGGCGACTTGGAAAGTGATATGTTAGGCCATACTGGCATACTTATGAAATTTTCAATTTCTCTTTCTTATCTTATTTGCACTTAAAATTTATAAAATTTTCCATATTCGCTGATTGATTTGTGTTCAAAAGTAATTGAATTTATTTACTTGACCGCCTCCGAATGTAGGCTTTTTACGTTCATCTTTATTATGAGTATTAAAAAACTTCGAATTTATGGGATGGTATGCCATGTGAAACATCGAACAAATCATAATGAATTATTACAGTTTATTTACAATTTATTTCGGCTTTTTATAGGTTTGAAGTAGACAAGTGTAGACAACACTTTTATCGATAATAACATGTGAATTCCAGTTGCAAGTTCAATTAATAACCACAATAATTGTTTACAAAGAATACTGTCCCCTCTTTTATATCGAAATGGACAAGTTTTATGTCTTAAAGCTTATTGCAATTGCCTATAAAAGTGGTGCTAAAATTGAAGAGTGAAATATTGTTTGCCAGTAGAGAAATAAATTGAGTTGTCAGCTGCCGCTAGCCAAGGCGTTAGGGCATTAATTAAAAATTGTCTTCTCCTATTACAGGTTTTGTCGTGAAACCCCAAATGCTAGACACCAGCTAATTTACAAAGACTTACAAATCTTTGGACATTATTTACAGCGACAACAACTGTGTAAAGTTAGCATACAGGAAACGTGTGCTACGTGGATGACAGTTCATGTCTGATCTAAATTAAAAAGTGTGAACGTAATTTAAATGAATTTTTTATATGCAAAATAATGGACAAAACAATTACCCAAGATCTCAACAAACCTGTATGTTTGTTATACAAGGAAAAAACTCTGAAAGTAAAATAAAATTTTCATGAAAACTTTCTCAAAAATCTGTCCTTCAGTGGCGAAAATAAACTGTAGGCCTCACCGCTTATAAGTAAAATGAGTACACTTAACATAAGTGGTGTGAGATACTAAGTCGTAGTCTTGACTGAAGGGATGTAATAATCAATTAAATAAGTAAGTAAGCTTTATAGGTTCACACTGACGCGTTTTTGCCTTTTAAAAACTTTTAAAATATGAGTTCGTTGAATGCAAACAAAATAAAAATAAATTTGTGTTTAGTTTTAGATAAATTCTTTATTTTCGCAGTATTTTATGTGCCACTGTTCACAACTTTATGTTACAACAACAATTTGCTTACATGATGTTACACCGTTTCTATTTTTGTAACAATATTCTTTGCTATATTAGCCAGGCCATAACTTTCATGGCAAGCACTGTAGATGGAAGATTATTAAGTTCTTTCGGCCTGTATGGTATGACCTTGACACCAAACACATGTGGTTGCAACAACACATGTCATGTGACATATTCGGCAAAAAGCAAGGTAATATAAACTGGCCACCAACATCATGCCATATGACCTCGTTTGAAAGTTTCCTCGTGGAGTTTTCTTATGTCGCATGTGTATTCGAATAAGTCGCAAGCCAGGCAGGTCCTCAGAGCAAATATAACTAATGTCATCGGTCAAATTCAGAGTGATTTAAGCGCCAAAGTCATGGAAAATTTGACATTTCTAATGCGCTCCACCTAGAGGCTGTGAAGGCTATAATATTCCTCACATAATGGCATCAATAGGTTTTACAAACGCATAAAATATTCTTATGATATCTCACAACATATTGTTTGTAATTATAATTTCTGCAAGTATTTTATTTTGTTTTTATTTAGGATATTTTTAAAATTGTAATTCGCTCTACCGCAATGCAGATATTGGAACACCCACCCAGCACCCATACATACTCAAACATGTGGCAGTCCTGCAGCCAGTCTAAATAAAACACAGAAAAAACCTTTTCTACTGTCTGTTAAAACGTTCCATTTGCAAAGACTTGCCTTGCCTGCGGTCGATTTTTGTTGCACTAAAAATTGCAACGCATATGTGAATATGGTTTCATGCAAATTTTTTTCAGTCAGTTTATTTGGGTTTGATTGCAAACATTTAACATTTCATAACTTATAACAGTTTCTGTCACTCAAACAAACATTTTCAAGTCAATTGCAATTTCATTTAATTTCTCATTCATATCAGAAGAGAAAAATTAAAATATTTTAAAACAAAATTATGCGACTTTATTAAAAACAACAGAATTATAAAAAAATTAATTTTGTAAACAAAAAATTGTTTCTCACACCTCCATATGAACGGTGGACCATTGTAGTTGTGTTGCTTGAGAGCCAGACCAACAAGGCCTTCAAAGCTGATTTTTTAAACAACAGTGCCTTCAACAACGAACTTCATTTGTTACACGGTGGTTTCGTAGAAATCCAAAATGAATGCTTATAGAGTTAGAAGATCTTAGCCACGATTTTGAAAAAAATCTAGATACTGGTGTTATGCTTTTACATCGCTTAACATTAAAATTATAAACAAAAGCTACAAAAACAAAACAATGCAGCGACCAAACCTGTTTACACATTATCGTATTGCTTAGTATAACAACAAACAGCGGCATAAAAAATGGTAAACAAGTAAACAAAAATACGAGAAGTCGCCGTAGTCTAGCAGGCTGTGTGTTGGCTTATTAAACGTAAAGCCAGGGTTCGAGGCCCAGGCCAGACAAAATACAAAAGGTATTCCTTCGGCGACTTCTTCTCAGCAGATTTCTGGCAAAAACTCTGAGTGAAAATAAAATTGCCATGAAAAGTTTTTCAAAAATCTGTCGTTCGGAGTCGACTTTAAACTGTAGGTCCCATCACTCATGTATGAAATTAACACACACAACATAATTGGTGTGAGAGACTAGGACGCTGTACAATGGCTCAATTCGACCTCCGGGTACTGTACTTCTCTTAATTGACAAGTACACGTCCTCTAACCTAACCTAACCTAAACAAAAATACAACAACAAATACTACAAGAATAAATGTAAACAAAATACACAAACAACACTATAATAATAAATGTAAAGAACGATGTTTACATTTATAGAGATTTCGAGAAGTCGAAGTGGCGAACATACGCCTTCATGAACATTCATGAGACTGTTTACCCTGTCATATAAAAGGCAAGGCAAAGCAGGCGAGTGAGTTAGTGAAGTTCAGTCAGTCTTGTGTAAAGACATGGCGCGTTTGAAAAGAGTAATCATGGTTTGAATGTCTCCGCTACAAAGATCTGTCGAATAAATGTAAAGTGATTGGTATTGTTTATGCAGTGGAATAACAAAGAAAAGGAATTGTTATTGTTTAAATCAAGTTGTGAACCGTGACACGTAGTATTGTGCGAATAATTAAGAATTCCAATTTAAACTAAACACAAATTTATTTTTATTTTATTTTCAATACATAAATGCATACATTATTTGTCATTCAGTCAGAATTACGACCTAGCTTCTCACACCACTTATGCCGTGTGTGTTGATTTTATCCATAAGTGGCGGGACCTACAGTTTAAAGTCGACTCCGAACAACAGATTTCTGTTTTGAGAAACCTTTCATGGCAATTTTATTTGACTCTCAGAGTTTTTGCCAAAAGACAATTGAGTGGAAATCGCCGTTGAAATATTTTCTCATATTTCAGTTTGTTGGAGATGTCTGACCTGGGGTTTGAACCGTTGCTTCAGATTTAATATGCCTGCACAATATTTATTAGACTACGGCGACTATCGCTAAGACAAAGCAGTAGAAGTGCCATAAGCTTTGTGGCACGTACTGAAACCACACAATACTTAGTAGACTACGACCACTATTGCTTGTACAAAGCATACAAAGTGGTATTAGCAGTGTATTACATTGTACCATCTTTTTGAAACCACATGTCGCTAGTTTACCAGCTTGCCTCCTCTATTGTATTTTTTGCTATCATAACCTTGCCACTAACCAAACCCATGTGCACTCATTACAAGTGGAATACATTTTTAGGCAGAATGTTCTTCTAACCTGCAAACTGTAAGCAGTGCCTTAAAATATGGTGCTCAGTTGCTCTCCAATTTCCTTAAGAAGTTTTCGCTATGCTCAGTCATAAGAATTTTGCAACCTTAAATTGGTTTGGATGACTACAAAATTTCACTTAGCAGTGTGTCGTAACTACCGCGATAACCACAAGGCTTTTCAATAACCTTATTGCAGGCTGAATAGGCTTCTGTAGTACTAAGGACTGTAGTAACTAGAGTGACACTCCTTGAGGTCAGTGATGTATTTGTAAAGGATTGCTTCTTAGCAATTAAAGAACATGATTTGCCATGTAGGGGTAGATCTCTTTTGTCTGTTGTACTCCTTTGGTTTCATTACTTTACATTGCATACAAAAACAAACATAATCATTATCGCCTTCGTTTTTAAATTCAACTCTCAGTAATTTATGCAACTGAAATGGCAGTCGATTACTTAAACCATGAGCGTAACCTTATTATTATTATTTACGAATATTGAGTGGGGTTTTCTCCTATTTAAATTGTTTGTTGTTGCTAGCTAACGCTGCTACTGCTGCCTTTCTTCAGGTTTTATGTTACTTTGCGTAGAAGAACCTCACTGACAGGCACGTAGGAGATGTTTGTTGCATACGTCACATGCTCGAAATGGAAGCAAGCAGTAACTGTAGCAATTTCTAACAATTTCTCTGTAATTGTCACGTACGACAACAACAAAGTGTGAATTTTTAAAACAAGTGCGGTGCGACTTAAACCAATCGTTGGAGTATAATTTCCTAATGGATGCTCTACTGTAATATGCTTTAGTTGAACAGCATAATCTAGTTTTAAATGTACAAATAAAGGTATAAAAATAAATACGTAGAATTCAAATCGACAACAAGCGTGTTAAATTTGAATGTGTTCTAGATATACTGGATGATCTGAAATGCATGAGCCTTAATAAAATTTTAAATCCACACAAAGACAGAGTACGCAGGCAGTCAGCTGTCCTGTTTAACAGAGCACTCTATTTCACTTCTACTAAGGCAAACTGCTCTATGGACATGCTGCTATTTAAGGAAGACATAAACACATCCACGTCGATGTATTGGTTGCTTATAACTTTCTGAATAGAACATATGATTTTAAAATTCCAACTAAAGGTTTCTGGTGTGAAAATTAGGAGGCTCGCAATGGAACCATTAAGGTTTATACCACATGACTTGGAATATATTGTTACGTTTTTACCTTTTAAAAATGTTTAAAATATGAGCTCGTAGAGTGCAAATAAAATAAAAATAAATTTGTGTTCAGTTTAAATTAGAATTCTTTATTGTTCGCACAATCCTGTGTGCCACTGTTTATAATTTGATGTAAATAAGAACAATTGCTTTGTTTACACTCTTTGCATGAACAATAACAATTACTACTCAGTTGTTCTACAGATCTTTGTAACGGAGATCTTCAAACCACGATTACTCTCTTAAACACATCGCGTCTTCACAAACGACTGACTGAACTTTTACTAACTCCGTTGCGGGCTTTGTATTGCCTTTTATATGGCAATGTAAACAGTCTGATGAATGTTCTTGTTTTTTGTTTACTTGTGTTTGTTTACTTGTTGATCAATTTTTATGCTGGTGTTTGTTTTTGTATTACGCAATGCTATAATTTGTAAACAAGTTCATTGTTTTTGTTTTTGTAGCTTTTGTTTATAATTTTAACGTTAAACGATGTAAAAGCAAAACACCAGTGTCCAGATTTTTTCATTTTCGTAACAATATACTAAGGGTTCTGATTTTAAACTTTCTTATGTATTGTCGGCAATGTTTTCCAGATCATAGCCATTCTGAGAGCTTTAGAATGCTGGTTGGTGGCAGAATTTTCCATAAAAATCTCTTGAATTACTCGAACATTCAGGTTGCGATTAAGTCTTAAAAATATTTGGGTTTCTAAAGGAAATTTTGAATCATTGAAAGCCAAGTTTTATATAAGTTCTTGATCAGAGCAATATCGTTGGAAATTGAAATGGTGATGTTCCGGCCAGGACAGGTACTAAGATTTCAATCACCACCACCTCCTGCATAAATTAAAGTCTTTATGCTCTAAGACGATATTAAAATGACATTAAAAAGCCTTAAATGGCATGACTTGATGGCAGAGAAGGAACTTTAAAACATATTCTATGCGAGCAGTGTGCTTTACATTCTAGTTGCCGTAGTCTAGTAAGTAGAGTGTTGGCTTATTAAGCGTGAGGCCATGGTTCAGACATCTCCAAAAACCCAAATATGAGAAAATATTTCTTCGGCGACTTCCACTCAACAGGCTTCTGGCAAGAACTCTAAGAGTAAGTAAAATTGTCATGAAAAGGTTCTTAAAAATCTATCGTTCAGAGTCGACTTTAAACTGTAGTTACTGTGGCTCGTTGATAAAATTAACACACTCGGTATAAGTGGCGTGAGAAGCTAGGTTGTAATCCTGACTGAAGGAATGTAATGACCAATTATGCGTGTATATATGTAGGCACGATTTGAAATCATGGACATCACGCGTAGACGACTTGCCCTGTTTACACACTTTCTTTTCCCTGGTGGAAACAAATGACAACGGCCCTTAAAGCCAAGATAACACATGCCATCGTTCAAATTCAGCCTGATTTACATGCCAGAGTCAAGGAAAATTTGACATTTTGTATGCACTTCACTTAGAGAAGCCGTGGCGGACAATTGAACGATGTTATCATATTCCACACATAATGACATCAGTAAGTCTTACAAACAAATAAAAACTTTCGATGCTACCACATACACGCACTTAGTTTTATTAACAGTAGAACATAGTAAAACCTTCATAAAAGACACGGCACAATTGATTTCATACAATTTTCATTCTTTAGTGTTGGTCTTATTGGTAAATCACAAGAACAAAATAATTAAACTGTCGATGGCAATTAAGGGTTGTCTTTCCCCATTAACTTTAGTTTTCATCATAGTACAACAACAATAACTGCTTGTCATGGAAACCATTTTCAACGACAAAAAAAATTCAACTGAAACAGTCAATGTCAGTCAATCAATAACAGCAGTTTCCTGGAAGAAATATATAAAGTCTTGTACATAAGAAATAAAAGGTCAAGACGAACATTTAATGCTTATGTTGTAGTTTCGTAGTGACGTTTATTTTTAGCTTTAAAAAGTTTTTCTCATTTCTCGATGAGCAGCTGTTGTAAAAATTGACTGATAAGTAGCCAAATTAAGCTGACACTGTAAAAAATTGAAGCAAATTACTTCAAATTTTTAGCAAACACTTGTTAGTTGCTCGTGTTTGATAGAACTGCTTAGTATAGGGGAGTGTTAAGAAAATAAAAATTTAACTTGAAAAATATTGTGATACGGTTTAGTACTGTAAATAATAATAGCAGATGGTGAATGCCTTTCAACGCCATTTGAATGATGATAAACAACATGAGTATATTCGGCAAAGGCTTTAAGAGTTACAACAGGGTAACAGTGATGATGAATCAATTTTCATTTAAAAGTATTACAGAGGAATGCGAAGCTAATGTAACTCCAGATTATTGTGACGTCGAATTAATCCATTTACCAGAATATAACCTGAAAAAAGAAACGGAAGATAATAAAAATCTCGCTCAAATTCTCTATGAAAGTGGAAGAGGCTATTTTAGCAAAGACGGAACAATTTATTCCGTCTTAACACCACATACTGCTAGATTCCGTGTTCATAATATTGTTACGTTTTTGCCATTTAAAACGTTTGGAATATGACCTCGTAGATTGCAAATAAAAATAAAAATAAATTTATGTTCAGTTTTAATTAATTTCTTTATTGTTCGCAAAATTCTGTGCACCACTGTTCACAACTTGCTGTAAACAACAACAAAACCAAGATTACTTTCTTCAAACACCGTGTCTTCACACAATACTGACTGAATTTTTACTGACTCCGTTGTCTGCTTTGTCTTGCCTTTTATACCGCAGGAGCATGACTTCGCCTTCTCGACATCTCTATAAATGTAAACATGTTGCTTACGTTATTGTTGTTTTTGTATTTTGTTTACGTTTGTCCTTGCAGTGTTGTTGTTGCCTTTTTGTTTACTTTTTTTTACTTGTTTATCCCCTTTTTGTACTGGTTTTTTGTTGGAATATTTTGCTTACTTATTTGTCATGTAAACAAGTTCATTGTTTTTGTTTTTGTAGCTTTTGTTAACAATTAAAGCGATATGAAAGCAAAACACCATTTCCACTTTCGTAACAATGTTTTAATTTATTACATACATACATAATTGATCATTACAACCCTTCAGTCAGGATTACGACCTAGTTTCTCACACCACTGATGTTGTGTGTGTTAATTTTATACATGAGTGGCGGGACCTGCAGTTTAAAGTCGACTCCGAACGACAGATTTTTGAGAAACTTTTAATGGCAATTTTATTTTCTCGCAGAGCCCCTGCCATAAATCTGCTGAGAGAAAGTCGCCGAAGAAATACTTTTTGTATTTTATTTTGATGTCTGGCCTGGGGCTCGAACCCTGGCTTTTCATCTAATAAGCCAACACACTACCTACTAGACCACGGCGACTTCAAATTTAATAATTTTAATTTATTAAAAACCCTTAAATCTTATGGATTAAACTCCAGGTCCAATATCTGCAACTAAACCAAATACGAACAATATTTCTTTAGCAACTTCTTTTCAGCAGATTTCTGTATTTCAGAATCGACTTTAAACTGTAGGTCCTGTCGCTCATAGATCAAATTAATACACAAAACATAAGTGGTGTGCAGCCCCTGCTCTGACCGGCTTAATCGATGAGTTTGATGGAATTCAGTCAGTATAGGGACTAACATAACTGATGTGAGACGCAAGACGTATGTATGTGCTACGCATGTATAATTTTATTGTTATTTGTTTTCAAATATATACCTAGGTATGCAGCTGTTAAAGTAAAAAGGTAGATATGAGAAATTGTTTTCAAAAATTTTCTTCAAACTTCAATATGTTAGATAGAAATTTCAGAAAGATATGAAAGCCACTTTCAGAATTGCAGAGGTTTTAAAATTCAAAACATAACAGGGTATGCAGGTTAAATGAATTTAATTTTCTCTGGATGTCACCCCCTAAGGCGTATGAGTAATATTAATTGAATGCAACACATCGTGTGTAACTCATACGTCTGGGCTGTCAAAAACTACATGTTTTCCTTCGATTTTTAAATTTCAATGCAACAAATATTTTAATTGAAACATATTAACTACAATCCCTGGAGCATATTGAGAAATTTAAAAGTTTAAATTTGAAAATGCAATAAAACAAAAACGCTACCAAGAAAACGTTGCTGTCAGCCGCTACGCGGGTCATTGTCGAGCACTATAGAGAGAAGAGAAGGGATGAGAGACGCCTTTTCAGACACAAGAAGAGGGAGCAGGAAAGGCGTGCGCGTGAGGAAGTCGAGATGTAGGAATGACGCTCGAAAATTCTTTCAAAAGGTTAAGCGTCTAACCGAGGTTTATAAACCCGGAGCGTCTTCCTGCAAAGATGAGAATGGAAAAACACTTCTCTACTCTGCTAAAAGGCGATGACGACACCAATATCGCCTTTATAGATGATGTTCCGAACCCAATCGATGATGACGGCGTGGAGATTCCTAACCATGAATTGTTTAAGACCGGATATAATGAGTTGGTAGGGCGCATGCACCAGCTTATTTACAAAATATGGCTAGAGGAAAGTATGCCTAACGATTTGAACCTCAGTGTCCTCTGTGCTGTCCTGAAAAAGGGAGACCCTACTATAAGCGCCAACTACAATCTATCGCATATAAGGTTCTTAGAGGCGTATTGTGTGAACGACTGAAGCCACTCGTCAAAACACGGATTGGACCTTATCGGTGAGGTTTCAGACCTGGCAAGACCACCATCGACCAGATATTCACACTACGCCAAATACTGGAAAGGAAAAACAAGTCGACACACACCATATTTTTGTCAACTATAAGGCAGCCTTCGATAGCCCCATAAGGAGAAGGGTTTTTGGGGCAATATCTGAGCTCGGTGTACCTGCGAAGCTGATAAGGCTATGCAGAATGGCGTTGATGCAGCTCCGTCAAGGTAGGAACGGACCTCTCCGAACATTTTGATACCGTGCGAGATTTCAGACAATCATGTAAATTCTTCAACTTCGTCATGCGGAAGGCAGGAGAGCATCGCAATGGCACTATTTTTCAAAAAAGCGTCCAACTGCTGCGTACGCTGACAACATTGACATCATAGGGCGTACCAAGCGAGAGGTTACTTCTGCCTTTAGTGCTATTGAATGGGAGTCTACTAAGATGGGTTTGGCAGTAAATGAGGGCAAAACAAAGTATATGTTATCGACAAGTAGAGACGTGCGGCGTACTGATTCTCAGATTACGGCCGATAGCTATACCATTTTCGTGCACTTTTTCGAGTATATGGGTCATATTTCGGTGATGGTTTGTCGGCATAACACTTTCCGATAACGGTGCCCCACAGAAAATAGTCCAACGGTGTCAAAACGGACCTTTTGGGCGACCAATTTACATCGCCATTTCGCCTAATTAAACGGCTATCCAACATTTGACGCAATAAATCGATTGTGGCATAAGATGTGCGGCAAGTTGCTTCATACTGTTGAAACCAAACATCGTTGACATCAATACAATGAAGGGCAGGTATAAAAAAACTCGGTTATCATGGTGCGATAGGTGTCCCATTGACCTTAATAATTGCGACGTCTTCATTCTCAAAGAAATATGGGCCAATGATGCCTCCGCTCCATAAGTCGCACTAAACAATCACTTTTAATGGCTGCATTAGTTTCTGTAAGACCATGTGGGGAGTTCCTAAGGCCAAAACATAGCATGCTTATTACCGTACCCACCAAGATGCAAATGAGTTTCATCCAAAAAGATGTTTTTTTTTTTTTGGCAAAATCGACATCATTGTGCGGTTTCTCGTTGGTCCAATAAATCCAAACGTTGCTCAAGGGTAAATCGATTCATTATGTTCAGTGGAGATAATATACTGAAATTTGTGACAGAAATGACATAAGTATTGTCAGATTCGAAATAACCGATGGTTCAAATTTAAACCGATAAGTGGCCCACCCGATATATCAAGTATATCTTTCCAATTTTTAAAAAACTAATCCAATCAACTTTTAAATAATTTATCAGGAACAAAATCTAACTTCGATTACAATAAAAACCATTTAATATTGTTTTATTTCTTTATTTATTTCATATTTAGTTCTGTAATAATGTTGTACATACAACGAAAAGTCAATTTTTGCGTAGGAGCCAATGCTGTTGAAATTGAATTTTCGTTGTTAAAATAGCTTACAGCGAAGGTCAGTGTAATGGTCTGGCCATATTAAATATGGCTCTATAACTCTCATTAGTAGGCAGAGTTAGTACTGCCACCATATCTATTTGAATGTATTGCTGTTCATTTTCATTGCCCGAAAAAAGATAACTTTTGCACGTGGCTCATTAGATGGTAAATCGAGGTATTCCGACATCCAAATACCAATATTTCATCCTGTACATGTCGACATCAGTACAGGCGATGAGGCTGAAAGCTCATAGCAGCAGTGTTGTTTATGTGGCTGAACTCTTCTCTTGGTAACTGGTACTCTATGCAATGTCCTGTACTCACTTAAAGCGGGAGGCGTTGCCAAAGTTAGATACATGCTAGAAAGAAGGAAAAAGAAAAATTAACAATAAATTAATTTTTTTTATTTAATGGTTGTTTTAAAAACAATGAATAAAACAGTATCGCTTTTAAATCCTTAAGCAATTGGTCAAAAACGAAATAAATTAATTTGTATGTTTTTAATTGTAGTGCTATAAACACAACAAACGCAACTCAGCAAGCACAACAGTTTTGCAATTGTAGCCTAAGGTAAGCTGTATGCGTATAAGGGCAGCAAAGCATAAGCAAAACAAATAAAAATAAACATTTCTGTATTGTTCCTTAATGTTCTTTATCAATGGAGGTTTTTTCGCGTTATATTCCACCGTTTTATTTTATGCATGTTATTGTATTGCAGCACAAGTTCTCTCACTTGAAGCAATAATTTTGCTGCGAATAAAAATAGAAATTAGCCCAAAAACATCAAAATCTTTGCTTGTTGGCGCGCTGCCTTTAAAACAAACACTTCCATACACACCCATGTATTTTAAATTTGAGAGATTGTTGCATTTGCTATTGTGTTTATAACATAACTGAAAGGAATTTTAAAATTAAAAGAAACACGTTTAGTTAACCTTATAAAAACTCTAATAGCAGTTTACGTTTCAATAGAAAAATAGAAAATAGTTCAGTATTTAGTTATACTATGAGAGAACAGTTAAGTATTCAATTATTGCCTTAAAGTAAATGAAAACTCTTGCAGTTATTCAATCATACTTAAGTTTTCAAGATTCTTATATCGGAATACACTTAAAACTTCTTAACGAAATGGAGGGAAACTAAGCAACATATTTCAAGGCACTGCTAGTAGGTTGGGAGAACATTTAAGCATACAAAGTTATGAGGTTAGAAGAACATTTCCGCCTAAAAATTTATTTCAAATGTAAGGAGTACTATTTGGGTTAGGTTACGACAGTAAAAAATGCAATAAAGGAAAAAAGCTGGTGATTTTTCAACATGTCGTTTCAAAAAGCTGGTGCTACGTGATACAGAGCTCATGGCACTGTACAAGCAATAGTCGTCGTATTGTGTTGGCTTATTGGACGTGAGGTCACATTTCAAACGTCAGGTCAGACAACTACACCAAAATGAAAATGGAAGAAATATTTCTTTAGGCGACTTTCTCTCAGCAGATTTCTGGCAAAAACTCTGATAAAATTGCCATGAAAAGTTTCTCAAAAATCTGTCATTCAGTGTCAGCTTAAAACTGTAAGTCCCGATACTCATGTATACAATTTAATGCACACAACATAAGTGGTGTGAGAAGCTAGATCGTAACCGTGATTAAAGGGTTGTAATGACCAACTATGTATGTATGCGTGTAAGCTCTGCAAACTAATACAGTATTATTCATAAAATATTGGGAACTCGATCTAATACATCGCTTGATATTGATAAATACTATCAATACAGACACATAAGCAAAAAAGACAGAGCAGCAAGCACAGAAACACACAACCTTCTATTAAGTATTTTAGTGTTCGTAAGCGAATCATACTTATTTTGTAATTCTTGTAAATGTTGAGTGAGGGAGAGTCGAAATCAACAACATCATACGTGTTGTTAAGTATGAATATGATGAGTACTTCGAACTTTGAATATGAGTAGAGGTCCCATGATATTAAAACAAGTATGAATGCGTATAAGTTTCAAAAATTATGACTATGATTCGATTCTACTCATTGTCTGGAATACTCATTGCTGACTTCTGATTCTCACACACACGCACATGTATATTGTGTGTTATACTATGACCAAAAATGTTTCCCTTGCGTTTAATATGCTCAGTATGTTTGTGTAAAGAAATGTAAATCAAAGCGGTAACAAGAACAGAAAATGAAAGGAAAAATACAAATGAAAACACAATGAAAGCATAGACTTATCTCTATTAGCCATCCAGCCATCCAACAGTGTAAAGGACTCATCGAAATACAGACAAACATTGAGTGGAGGAAAGGACGCAAATAAAATTTTTGTGATGGGTATAATAAACAAAAATTAATATTAAGCCTCAAGGGAAATGTACAGGCATACTACACTGTTATGGATATGAACAGAACCAGACACACTTTTAAATCATACAATTAAGATATTAATAAAACTGATAACATTATTCAATACAAACTATATCAACAGAAAAATATGCTCCCTATGGAGACATTTGCAGCTTGAGCGCATACCTCATGGCGTCTATAGGCATTTTGGTCATATGGAATTTCATAAGGAATATGGTGAGCTACAAAAGCAACTGTAGACTGGATGGATAAAATTCTAACAATCACCAAACTCGACGTTTGCCACTTAAAGATAGTGTCCGAAAAAATTGTTTCAATATTAAAAACTGGCAGTGAAACAAATTTAAAATATGGATAACGGTAGATTATTAATGTATTATTATGTTTTTACCTTTGAAAGACGTTTAAAATATGAGCTCGTAGATTGAAAATAAAATAAAAATAAATTTGTGTTTAGTTTTAATTAAAATTCTTAATTGTTCGCACAATTATGTGTGCCATTGTTCACAACTTTATGAAAACAACAACAAATGCCTTTTTTGTTATTGCTCTGCTTATACCCTTTACATGAACAATAACAATTACGAGGCAATTGTTCGACAGATATTTGTAACGGAGATCTTCCAGCCACGATTACTCTTTTCAAACACAACGCGTCTTCACACAAGACTGACTGAACTTTACTCACTCAGTTGTCTACTATGGCTTGCCTTTTTATGGCAAAGTAAACAGTCTGATGAATGTTCTTAAAGGCGTATGTCAATGACTTCGCCTTCTCAAAATCTCTATAAATGTAAACATCGTTGTTTACATTTATTATTGTAGTTTTGTTGGTGTATTTTTGTTTTCTTGTTTACCATTTTTTATGCTGGTATTTGTTGTTCTATTAGGCAGTACGATAATTTGTAAACAGGTTTGTTTACTGCATTGTTTTGTTTTTGTAGTTTTGTTTATAATTTTAATGTTAAGCGATGTAAAAGCAAAACACCCGTATCTAAATTATTCATATTCGTAACAGTATATTTTTGAATGTACAGTTTCTTTTGACGCTCACTGTATATCTAAAAATACTTCCAGGCTAACCTCTTACCAAGCTAGCTGTGTTTATAAATACATGACTATTATTTGTTCTCAAGCATGGTTGATATGCCTCGTAATGCATTTTCTTCTTATTTCATGGAGGTGGAAATGATTTTATCGCATTAACATTAACTTAACTGTTCTTCTTTCATAGAATATCTATTAAAAAGTGATTGTAATTCTTTTAAATTAAAATATTTCCTCATTAAAATCGTAAAACATAATGAAATCTTTCATTTCTTTCTTGAATGGAAATTAAAAATTCTTTCGCGCAGATTTTACAATACCACTTAAAATGATAAACTCAGCACAGCAAACAGGATTTTCACTTGAACTATTTATACTTTGAAACAATTTTAATAAAATTTCTGTCTATTCAGTGGTAATAAAGACAAATACTCTACGAATATGAAATCAAGTGAGTTTGAAGCCACACTTAAACCGGTTTGAAGCCTCACTATAGATCAGCTAGATCATCACTGCTAGTGATATCCCAGCCTGTGGTTAACAGCAAAAATAAGTGGAAAATAATAAATCAGGCAAACAAAATGCTTATCAGATAATTAATAGCTGCAGATAATAGGGAACGAAAAACACCAAGAAGTGATACCAGTTCAGGTGACTTGCGTGCTGTGGACAGTCACCCCTTTTGGGTTTGGTTTTTAATATTTTATATAAAAAAGCAAAAAATAAGAAAAAATCTTAAACAACAGCAAATCCAAAATCGAATTTATATGCTTATAGTTATAGTTATAATCACCTGGTTGCGATTTATTTAGCTTTCGGGGCTGGACACTTCCTTTTAATAGCCGTTTGTTGTAAGACAAAGGAGTCAGAAAGGAGGAGTCTAGATTTTCAATCGCGCAGAAGAACCAAAGAAGACCCGAATTTGATTAAAAATTTCCAAAATGTTGGCTGGGAAATTTTAAATAATTTTTTTAACAGTTTTTATTTTCATATGTATGTATTTGTTTTTAATTTAATTTTAAAATTTTTTTATTTGTAAAAAATTTTTTTTGGTATTTTTTATTTGTTTTTTTGGCAATCATTTCTTATTTAACATTTTATATATTTTTTTTACACCAATTATACTTCTTTAAATTTTTGTTAGTTTCCTTTTTGTTTTTCTACTTAATTGTTTTCCCTCCATAGCATTTAGATTTGCAGAAAATGTGCACTTTTTTCGTTTCTTTTGTACGCCAAAAGCAAAACTTTCCGGCAACTCTTTCAGTTTCGTTTTGTTAGAATTTTTATCCGCATTTACGTAAAATCTGTGTTATAAAACAGCAAACATTTCGCATAACCTTTACCACACGAATACCAAATTGTTTGAATATCCCGTCAATACTGAATTTATTCTGTTTATCAAATTATGAATTGGGTACATAAGGCCGATTCAACGAGTATGAGTTGTAGTGTTGTAGTGTTATTTCAAAGAAAATATTTATTTCATTCTCACATACGCAAGTGAGCTGCACTCGCATGTGGTTCTCTCCCAGTTATTGTTTGCATTTATGTGGAATGTATTCTAAACTCCCTTGCATGTGAATATCCAGATTAACGTTTTGAGAGCAAAAATCTGGTCACACTGTATATAACAACACATGTGGATCTAGTTCAGTTGTATTCATTTTTCGATACCGTTCAGAGAGCTTCAGTATTAAAAAACAAGTACCGCAGAGAGTTTATTTCCAATCATTTTAATAAGCAAGCGAGTTTTTATTTCTCCATACTCCGTTCTCAGTTCTCTAAGCTTTTGTTTGATGTTTTGTATGCCTATTTAGTTTTGTAAGCTTCTGCTAAGTTAGTGGCATTCTATAAAATTTTAGAGCATTTCTTTACAGATGTTTTTGAAAAACACTTCTATAGGAAGTGTGAGAGAGAGAGAGAGAGAGAGAGAGAGTTTTAGTATTAAAAACCAAGTGAGAAATTTAATTTATCACTTCCACAATAATTCCAAACGAGTGCTTGTGCTGTATTTTCTTTACATTCTATTTTAACTCTTTAGTGTCTCTCGCGCTTTTCATTTGTGCTTTTAATTTCGTATTTAATAGCTTGTTTCTGTAAGACGAATGGTTTTAGATGAACATGTGTTTGTATGCAAAGCACAAACAGAATTCAAAACTACTTTAATATGAAGGAAACCATTGCTAAAATAAAACATTATTGAGGTCAAGTGTTGCAGTTTGTGATATGCAAACTTTGTAAACCATACTTGTCTACGTATTTTGATTCAAATTCAATGTAAATGTATTACAATCCTGTTGTAAACATTTCTTTTACAGAAAAACAAATGAAAATAAGCTGTACCTGATGAGTTCAACTGAGAAGCATAAATGATTATTATAGTTCATATACATTAACACACTTAACTCTGACATAGTGGAGCCATGTTATACAGCAGCTTTTAATATAATATACAAAACTACAACATGTTGCTTTACCTTCGTTTTATTCGATGCATACAATTAAACAAAATGTTGAACTTGAAACTGTTACATGGTGGAATAACGTAGTCAAGCAATGCAAATTTACACAATATCTGTCTTAACATTGCTTTATACTGAGAGAGAGTATCCCTCTCAACTTGTTGATTTAAAAGTTTTCTTATGTTAAAGTTGAATAAGAAGACAATGTCAATGAGTATTATATTCGACTGGGTCGCAACATGTTGGTATTATATTCAAAGTTTATTCAACTTGTTTCTTTTAATGTTAACTGTTAAATTTAAACTGTTCGATAGCTTTTAAAGAAATCAACATGTTGATAATCATATTTAAAGTAGACTAATGGAAAGTTTTTGCACAATGGCGACATAATGTTAAATAATGGATATTAATATCAACTGTATTTCAACATGTTGTTGTGTTCCTTATTTAAAGAAATTTGTGTTGTTACATTCAATCTGTTATACATCATAAATAAGAGGATGGTACATGCTTTCATAAAAGTTTGAGTAAAAGTAACTTGATTGTTATAAACAATGCTGCAAAGCAGTTTCATATTATGTATCTGTAAATAAATTTAAAGAAGTATAACTAAAGCAACTTTAAATGCATACTAAGCTTTGTTGTAACTGTTGAATACGATTTATGTTGAATAAAGTCTTATTGAACTGAGACATGTTGATTCTAAAATGTTGAATTAAATTTGCGTAGAAAACATGATAAAATGTTGAAAATATTTTTTTAAAACTAATTCACTGTGCGGTTGAGCATTTACTGTCAGTTGAAAAGAGAAGATAATTGGATTCTTTTAAGCTCATACATACATATGTAACATACATAATTGGTTATTACAACCCTTCAGTCCTTCACTACCTAGCTTCGCACACCACTTATAATATGTTTGTTAATTTTATACATTAAAGGCGGGGGATCTTAAGTTTAAAGTTGACTCCGAAAGACAGATTTTTCAGAAACTTTTCCATGGCAATTTTATTTGAGTCTCAGAGTTTTTGCTAGAAATCTGCTGAAAGGAAGTTGCCGAAAGAAATATTTCTTTCATATTTCGTATAGTTCGAGATGTCTGACCTGGGGTTTGAACCGCGGCCTTGTTTCTAATAAGCCAACACACAACCTATTAGACTACGGCAACAAATTCTGCTTAAATCGCCTTAAAAAATGGCATTTGAATAAAAAGAGATGCTTCTAGAGCAAAGATTATTCTAAATTGCTAACGAGCGACGTCCCTAATCGAAAATCCACTCCAAAAAACAAGGGTTTCTTTCTGATGCATCTGATGCTCTTGGATCTCATGTGGACTAATATCGTCTCTACTTCGAAATTTTTTTGTTTACTACCCACTTATCTAGAAATGGCTTCATGGCATTTCGATGAAAATTAGAGTCAATTGTCAACTGCTCTAAAACTGCATTCAGTGATCACATTCCATGGTCTATGATCGTTTCCATTCAGTCCATAGTCAACTAATTTGACAGATATAGCTTTGAAAATATGGCCGTTATCCACTGTCAAAGTACAGAAGTCTTTATTGCAAGACCCGATACTAATAGGAAACTTTTTAAGAAGATAAATAATCTTGCTTTTACTAAAGAGAATGCATTTTTTGCTTTGAAAATTTTTCTGAAATATTTTTGCACTTCGCCTAACCCTATCCTTACTTTAAACTGTCCAGTTCGCTTGTATTTAAAGCTTCTTGGTCAGCTCTCTTACTTTGCTGTTTAAGATAAACATCTTAATTTTTCAAAGTTATTTCTTTTGTTTTTGTCTACGCTTCTTTTAGGTAAACAGTGCCTTGAAGTGCCTTTAAAATGTTCTTCAGTGAATGAAATTTTTATTTTACTTTTTTGTGTTTTATGGTCAAGATTAATGCCATGTTTAAAGGCGTAGTGTGTACACTGATATAGGGTGTTGAGTTTATATTATACGCCATATTAATTGACGTTCTTAAGCATTTCGAAATGTGAAAAAAACAAAAATTAATTAAAACTTTAAAGACATCATTAAGCTGCGAAAAAGGGTGTTAAATAACGAAAACGAGTTTTTCTTTTTACAGAATGTTGTTGTTAACTTGTAAAGAAAGATTTTAAAGTTAATTTTCTGTGATAATTACAGACAGTAGTCAAGATTAAAAATAAGAAATAAGAAATCAAGGCAACAGTTTCTTTCCTTTTTTATACGTTATCTGTGACACCAAACAAATTACTGGAAATGTTTTAAAAAAATTGTTAAACTTTTTACAAAAAAATTGTTTTTAGAGATTTATTCATGCGTCAACGTAATTGTTAAAATCATTGTAAATCTTTCTAGATGTTGACAAGCTCAAGGAAACACATGTATCAGGGATTATAACCTAGCTTATCATTACTATTTACGTTGGGTGCATTAATTTTATACATGGGTGGCACAACCTACAGTTAAATATCGACTTTGAACGACAAATTTTTGAGAAACTTTTTCATGGAGATTGTATTTTACGTACAATTGAGAGGAAGTTGCCGAAAGAAATTGTTTTCTGATTTCAGGGGCTTTTTTATTTCATGGGGCTCTCGCCCAATAAACCTACTACCTAATAGACTATGCGAATCAATCAAATTGGTTCTGCTTGTTCAAACCGTTACTGATAAGGAGGAACATGTTGCACAGTAATTTGGAATATTTGAAAGAAGCAACGAAGATCCATTATTTCTCTCTGTTGCAACATGAACCCTCTAACAAGGATTCTCAGCAGTCTTCTGGCAAAAACAACGAGAGTCTAATAAAATTGCCATCAAAAAAGTGTGTCGTTTAAATTCGACCTTTGAACTGTAGGTCCCACCATTCATGTATCAAATTAACACACACAACGTAAGTGGCGTGAGAGGGTAGGTTGTAATCCTGACTGAGGGGATGTAATGACCAACTATGTGCATATTGTCACGTTTTTACCTTTTGAAAACGTTTGAAATTTGAGCTCGTAGATTGCAAATAAAAATAAAAATAAATTTGTGTTCTGGGTGCCCTGGTAGTCTAGTGGATAGTGTGCTAGACTATTAGCGTGAGAGTCGTGGATTCGATTCCCACCAGAGACACAGTTACTCAGCTCGTATATAATTGGAGTATAATTTATAATTTCATTGTAATAAATAAATAAATAAATAAAATAAATAAATTTGTGTTCAGTTTTAATTAATTTCTTTATTGTTCGCACAATTCTGTGTGCCACTGTTCACAAATTGATGTAAACAACAACAATTGCTTTGTCTATTATTCCTCTGTTTACGCTCTGCATAAACAGTGACAATTACTAGTCAATTGTTCAATAGATCTCTAGAACGGAGATCTTCAAACCACGATTACTTTCTTCAAACACCGTGTCTTCACACAAGACTGACTCTATTTTTACTGCACCGTTGCCTGCTTTGTCATGCCTTTTATATCACAGGGTAAACAGCCTGATGGATGCTCTTGAAGGAGAATGAGTTGGCCTTCACGGAATCTCTATAATTGTAAACAAGTTATTTACGTTATTGTTGTTTGTGTATTTTGTTTACGTTTGTTCGTGCGGTGTTGTTTTGCCTGGTTTTTTGTTGGTATATTTTTGTTTAGTTGTTTATAATGTAAGCAAGTTCATTGTTTTTCTTTTTGTAGGTTTTGTTTACAATTTGAACGATGCGATGTGTGTGCTGAACCTGACTGAATGTGAAGTTCTAAGGCCTAACTCCAGGACTTTATAAAAATAATTTGGCTGCACAGCTTGAGGCTCCAATTAAACAATTAGTTGAATGGTTGTAATTTCAAGGTAATGAGGACATGGGCTTAGTGGAATATTTGTCTTCTCCAGATATATATATTTTTCGAGTAGGGCATAACATAGTCGACTATGTACAGTAAATTTACTGCCTTTAAATATTGAATCATTGTTTTTCTTTTTGTAGGTTTTGTTTACAATTTAAACGATGCGATGTGTGTGCTGAACCTGACTGAATGTGAAGTTCTAACGCCTAACCCCAGTACTTTATAAAAATAATTTGGCTGCACAGCTTGAGGCTCCAATTAAACAATTAGTTGAATGGTTGTAATTTCAATGTAATGAGGACATGGGCTTAGTGGAATATTTGTCTTCTCCAGATATATATATTTTTCGAGTAGAGCATAACATAGTCGACCATGTACAGTAAATTTACTGCCTTTAAATATTGAATGCTTTTTTATTTCCGTACCTTTTCGTTGCTGGATTCTGTCTTTGGTTTTATTTGTGAGTTTGTATGTAAACAATCATGGCATATGCTTCACTTTAAACGACCAAAAATCCGTTTTAAATGCTCAGAGATTAAAATCAAAAACTGAAATAAAACTGATTTCCGATAACTGATAAGATTTGTTGTCAATTTGTTTCAATCGTTGAGGTTTTTCATTTAATTTCACTGCTTTGATGTTTTTTGTGTTCAGAAGTTCTTTTTTATTTTGTTTTCTTTCGAAATACAAATAAAAAGTTTTTTTTCTTTTTTTGTTGGCCGTCAGTTCATTGCACTTTTGGGAAGCCCAATAAGCAGCCAAAGACAGGAACAAATAAAAGCAATGTGATGTCATTGTACGTTTTTAAATGGATTTTCTTGTACCATGATATTGTTTTGCTTCTTTCGGTATATTTTTTATTATATTTTTTTGTTTTTGTTTTCGCCTTTTTTTCTTTTTATTTAATTTTGGCTTACCTGTCTCAGATATTTGTTGTTCAGACTATTTTCGTCGTTTAGTTTGTTCGTCTGTCATATGATAATAGTTCTATTTGATTACATTTATTTGTAAAGCAAATGCCCGGAGGGACTCCACTTCAAAGTAATACTACAGTAGTTCTGAAGTGGGCACAAAGAGTCCAAAAGAGAAGTGGGTGAAGGCCCCACACACGGGGGACAGTGACGACTTCTCCTATGGTGCGGTTAGGTACATTTACTCTCCTCAGCGGTAAAAACCTAAATGAAGGGTACTTATGTATGTAAGCAAATAATTAACCTGCTAGTAAGCAATATTGCCTAAAATCTGAGGGTCTTTAGGGAAAAAAGACGAATTAAATCAAATATACGATAAGTGGCACACGCTAAAAACTTTTTTGGAAGAGTTTTTTACAACAATCGTTCTTTTTTATAACATTTAGCTGTTTGCTTTTTTTTATCTCTTTTTTTAAATGGTTGCCACTACAGTTTCACCTTTTAATTTTCCCACAGATTTTTTTGGAATTTTTATTTTTCTGTATCGTTATGTTAGGGCACAAGCGTTTTCCCGTCACACAGATTGTTTTGATAATTACAGTTTCAAGTGCTCACAATAAATGTGTATTTATTTTTGTTTTGAGTTGAAATACTTAAGTTTATTATAGCACATGAGTTCTTAAGCGCTTGTTAGACGCTTGACTTAAAACGTAGTCCCTTCAATGTTAGAAAAACTGATTTTAAGAATTTTAATTGTCCATCATTTCCTGTAACAAAAAAGTTGTTTGTTTGAGTATTAAGCGATTTGCATGTGACTTTCTCTAAAGCATGATGAAGTACTCGTCTGGTTGTAAATATTTATTAACAGTTAAACACAAACAACTTTAATCCTTGCAAATCGATTATAAAAATTATATGCATTACATTTCATTTCATTTCTTATGTTGCTATTCCACATTTTAAATGCAGAGTTTGTTAAAGACTTTTGCTTGTCCAAACTAGAGTCAGAAAATAAAACAGAAAATAATCGCGTAGATTTTACTAAATGGCCAGCAACGGTTGCTACACAACAGCTATCACGGCGACAGAACGTGACCCTTGCATTTTACGCACAATTACTTGTTGTTTTTCATGCGAATGACTGAATGAATGCAAGTATGATCGAGCACATGTTGCAATAGCAAGAAGTGAGACGACAGACAGAGTAGACCATTTCCAATTGCAAGTGTTAAACGTTTTGTTTAAATTTTTAAGCTGCCATGGCAAATTGTAGGCACATGTGTGGCATTGAATTTTAGAAGAGAAATTTCAAGGAAATATTTTTAATTTTATTTAAGATTCATTGATTGCCAATGCATTACTGAGCTGTAAATGTAAGGCGGCGAGTAAAAAGCGGCAATTTTGTTACTTAATACATACCTACTTACAGCCATAATTGATCAGGATTACGACTTTGTTTCTCACACCACTCATGTTGTGTACGTGCTAATTTTATACATGAGTGGCGAGACCTACAGTCGACTCCGAACGACAGATTTTTGGAGAAATTTTTCATGGCAATTTTATTTCAATCTCAGAGTTTTCTTCTTCATTAAGTATGTCAACGGAATGCAAAATCTATCGAAAGAATGAGAAGCCGTCGACTTCACGTCTCTCACTAGAACTCAGCCTGTCGCCGACTGCAACTTGGGAAATTTTGTCTTAGTTTGGGCCCGCACTCGCACAAGAACTACCCTAAGAACTGAAGATAAACGACCATAAGCAACGAATTATATTCCCTTAATGGGCGCTGGAGCTAACACTAATTTTCATTGAAAACTCATCTCCAGCTATTGGGTCGATATTCATCAGCATGAGATCCAAGACGCGTCCAATGCATTCCACTGTTGGGTGTGAATTTTTGGCTGGTCTTCATCAGTTCAATACTTCTTTGAGAACGACGTTGGCCAGTTCATGAATGTTTACAGCGAGTACTGTAAGTCGATGATTATCAACTTCTTTTGCCAGGAATTGGACCATCTGGACACCAATGACATGTGGTCACAATAGTTGGCTTTAAGTGGCACACACAGAACCCTAGTTGTTTACAATTTTATTTGCCCACGTACCTATTCATACAGAAATGGGTCTCTGTTGTAAAATAAGTGAATCGCGGTATATTGCCCGTACAAAGCACCCCAGTTTGATAAAATAATTTTATTATTTGCACAAGTATTGCTGGATGCTGTGTAATTCAAATAAAATCCAAACTGTTTGATTCAACGATCAATTCTAGAATGTCTCTTTTATTTTTCAACTATTCTTCTTTATACTTATTACTAACATCATGGTTGCAAAAAGGAGTTAAAATAATTTATAAACTTAGATAATTTATAAACTTAGTTGTAAATAATAGGAATAATTAAGTGAAGGGTTGCTATTATACCTCCCTTTTTTTAGTTATTTTTTTTATATATATATATCTTTCAATCCATTTATTTCAAAGTTCAAATTTAAATACAAATACACATGAATAGTACTATTCTTACTACGTAGTAAGAATAAATAATATAAAATGTATTTAACATTATAAAAAATTTCTTATAAATAATATATAAGTGGGTTAGGTATACCTCCCTTTTTTTAAAAAAAAAAATTGGTATTAAGATAAGAAAGAAGAAAAAAATTAATTTTCAATGGCAACAAGGATGTATTAAATTATTAATTTGTTTCTGGTTTTATTGTTTTATTTTCAAACTTTTCTGATTTTGTCTTTATGAACTGTTTTTTCCTTTTTTGTTTCGCTATTGTAAATAGTTACGTTAACACCATTTATACTTTTGACAACATAAGGACCTTCATATATGTTCTTATGTTTCTCGTAAGGTTCTTTTTTTTAGCACAACATTATCAGCATTTGCAAATTTATCATAGAGTAGTTTGTTCCTCGCTTTGTGTTTGTCTATTAAACGTCTTGCAATAATGTTAGTCTGTTGTAATCTATGCTTTACTTCTTTACTATAACTGTCCAAATTACAAAGTGGATCTAAACTTTCTGTTATGTTATTTGGCATTGTAGCAGTTTTCCCAAATACTAACTCGAAAGGTGTAAACCGATTATCAAATGCAGTGTTTGGAGTAGTGTTGTGGTAAAAAGTGAAATATTTCAAGTAAGTATCCCAATCCGTAATATTCTCCCTTATATATGCTCGAATATATTCATTAAATACGCGGTGGTTACGTTCCACTGTACCCACACTTTGATGGTGATAAGCCGTTGAAAAATTCAAGTTTACTTTAAGTAATTTACACAATTCAGTGAATAATTCGTTCTTGAACTCAGTTCCCTGATCTGATTTTATAATTTTCATTCTACCATAAATTAGAATAAAATTCTCAAATATCGCACGTGCAACAGTATGATCTGATTTGTCAGGTACCGGAATACTAACTAAATATTTGGATAAATCACATATCAAAGTTATTGCGTATTTGTTACCATAAGTTGATTGAGGTAATGGACCTATGGTGTCTAAAACGATTACATCAAATGATTTAATCGGAGTCGGAGTTAAGATTAGTTTTTCAACATTTCCTGGTCTAACTTTATTTAAAATACATTCTTTACAATTCCTAACAAATTTTGAAATATCCCTCGTCATTTTCTTCCAACAATATTTTGTTCTAATTTTAGCATATAACTTCTTTTGACCACAGTGCCCTCCTGTTTTCGGATCATTATGATATATTTCCATCAGTTTTACTTTGTCTCTATCATCTGTTATAATCTCCGTTGGTTCCGTTAGGATAATTTCCAAAGTTTTTAAAATCTTCATACCTTCATCTTTTAGCTTTTGAATTGAACATATTGAGAAAAATGGATCACTTTTGGACCATTCAGCTGTGAAAATTTTGTGAATGTTGGCTTCTTTTTGTAGCCTCGAAAGCAACTTATCTAAACAAATTGTTTCGTTAACAATCTCAAAATCTAGGTACAGCAATTTTTTAAATTTTTTAAATATATTTATGCGCATTTTGAAAAGTTTTTGTTCACTATAAAATAATTCTGTTTTTATCTTTGGTACCTTTTTATCGAAATTATGCGAGAATTTATCGTAAATTTTCAAACTATTGAAAACACCCTGTTGTTCAATATCGAATTTGTTCTTACTATTTTTCTTTGACATTGCTCGAGTTGTCATCGAAAATATATTACTCAAATTCTTAAGTTCATTGATGGAGATTCTAGACAAAGCATCCGCGCCTACATTTGCTTTACCTTTTATATACTCTACATGAAAATTGTATTCAGAGAGTTCTAATCTGATCCTTGTTAACTTGGACGAAGGATCTTTCATATTAAATAAGTGGACTAACGGTCGATGATCCGATCGAACAATGAATGAAGTGCCATAGATATATGGTCGAAAATGAAGGATTGCAAAGTGTATTGCTAGAAGTTCAAGTTCTATAATGGGTTTTTTCTGTTCTGATAAGCTAAATGATTTCGACGCAAAATATATTGGTAAATCGTTACCATTAATATTCGGAGTTAAAATGGCTCCGCAGCCGGTTTTGGAAGCGTCTACTGTAACTATAAATGGTTTTGTAATGTCCGGGTATTGTAGAATTCTTGGAGATAACAAGGCACTTTTTAATTTGGTAAAAGAATTGAGACAATGTTCAGTCCAGTTAAATTGTTCATTTTTTCTTGTAATGAAGTTCAACGGTGCTGCTAAAATTGCTAAATTAGGAATAAATTTTCGGTAATAATTGGCAAACGCCACGAATCGCCGTACTGCATCTTCATCAGTAGGAACGGGGTATGTTTTTATGATGTTAATTTTCGAATCATCTGGTAAAATACCTTTCGCGGTGCATCTGTGTCCTAAAAATGTTACTTCGGACCGAAAAAATTTGCATTTGTAAGGATTTATCTTAAGATTGTGATCTCTTAAATTGTGAAAACGTTTTCTAAATTCTGAATATGATGTCTTTTGCTACATCCAATTATAATAATGTCATCTATATAAAGAAAAGCTTTGTTTGGTGCAAGTCCTGCAAAAGCGATAGACATCATTCTCGAAAAAGAATTTGGGGCGATATTAAGGCCGAAAAGTAAAACTTTCCAACGATATGATCCACTATCAGTGCTGAACGAAGTGATATCACGAGAGTCTGGGTGCGGAGGTATCTGATGAAAACCAGAATACAAGTCTAGGACTGAAAAATATTTCGCACGACCAAGGTTATCTAAAATGTCGTCTATTCTTGGCAAAGGAAATTTGTCGGCTATTAATTTTTTATTTAGCGCGCGGTAGTCGACACACATTCTGTATGACTTTTTACCATCTAAACTTTTTTTGGGCACTAAAATTAATGGACTATTGTAATTGGAAGTACTGGGCTCTATTAGATCATTGCCTGTTTATTTCGTCTTTCTGTGTGTGCGCAAGTCGGTAATTCTTAATATAAACAGTCAGTCGTAATTTTTGTTCATAGAAGTTTGCATATGTCATTTTATCGTCCTTTAAAGCAAAAATATCTGCGAATTTCTCACAAACTGGTAATACGTCATTCCTAACATCATCTGGAATTTGTTGTTCCAAAATTATTTTAAGCTTCGAAATACGGTCGGAATCTGTTTTAGTTCCGTCAATTGAATAAATATAAAAATTTTGAAGCTTTTCCGCTTTGATGTTATAATTTTTTATATACTTTATCTCGTCCGTAGTATTGACTAACCGCAACATAGATTTTTCTGAATCAATGATGCCTTTCCCAATGAATACTCCCTCAGAAACTTCCTGCGAGTCGATAAACATTGGTCCTGTTATATTCCTAAACTTAAAAATTCTATAAACTTCACAACGAGGTGGTATTATGCATTAATAGCTACTTGTACCCTGTAATATCGGAATTTTAAATTTAGTATTTTGAAAAGAAACTGATAATGTCATAGAATCATAGTCGATTTTGCATCTGTTGTTTTTAAGGAAATCCTTGCCAAGTATACCATTTGAAGGGATGTTGAAATCATCACTGACTACATGAAATTTTTGGGAAATTGAAAAATTTGAAATATTTAACTGCGCGTGAATTGTTCCTAATGTTCGTACAGGAGAAAATATTTTTATTTAAACATGAAACTTTTACTAGTGAGATGTTCGCTTGTGAGTCTACAAGAAACGTGTATGGTATACGGTTATTAAATAAGTTGAGCTTAATGAAATCGGCGTAATTGGGATTTAAGCTATAAATTGATTTATAAATTGTTGGTTCGTTTAGTTCGTTTCCTCCCCCAACAAAAGAGTTTGCTGAGGGGCCTCCGCGTTTAAAGGCCTAACAGAGACCCTATTATTGTTATAATTTCGAGACGAATTCGACTTATTATTGCGAAAGTTATTAAAATTTCTATTGTTATTTCTATGCTATTGTTACTATTTGTAGAAAAATGTCTGGCACGATAATTTCCACGATTATTACCACGATAATTCTGGTTGCCACGGTACTGAGCAAAATTATTATTGGTATTGGCATATCTGAAATTACGGTTATTAGTTCGGAAAGAAAGTATTTGGTGCTCTTTATTTTCAGTTGCCTGTTCGATAACAAGCTTTGCTACTACGTCCTTTGAATATAAAAAAACTGATGAATCCAATATGGATTTGACCAAATCAGACTTAGCATTCATACGACACATGCTAACAGTTTGTTCTACTGCCATTTCATGTGCCTTATTTTTACTGATACCCTCAATTACTAATGAGCGTTCAAATGCGTCTGAAAGCTCTTCGGCTTGTTTAGCAAATTCAGTATAATTGTTATTTTTAACACTTAAAGCTGCCATCTTACCAGTAACAACTTTTGAGTTGTCCGACTTAATTCTACTCCTTAAAGCTTGTTTAATATCATTCACCGTTGAAATATTTTCCGGTAGTGCTTCCTAGTTTGGATTTTATAAAACGTATCAATGTCTCCTCTAAATTTGCATCTGTTAAGTCTTCAATTAAACTAATTTTGTCCAAAAAAGAATCTAATGCTAAAGGGTTTCCATCAAAATTGTCCCTAAGAATTGACGAACAAATACTAACGAACGTTCGCTTTTGTTCAACCGTTGCCATTTTACCTTTATTGCCTAAACTAACTTTGCTTTCAATAACTGACTCACTCCCTGACCCACTGTACTCTGAACCACTTTCGCTATCTGATACTACGTCCTTATTTACAAGGTCAAACAACTCTATGTTTCGTGGAACCTTTATTCGACAATTTAATTTAGCAAAACATTTTACCAAAATTTCGCGACAATGTGTAACCCTTGACAAAATCTGTTGTTTTGTGTTGCTCGACAAATTATCCGAATTTGTTTTTGCAAATATTAGAATAGAATTATAAGTTTCAACTAATAAATTTATATATTCATTTATTTTAAATTTATTAGTGGAAACTGGCCGATTTTGTAAAACTCTTTTTTTATTTTTAATAAATTATTAATTAATGTAACAAACTCTTCATTATCAAATTCTGACATTTGCTAAATAACTTTAGTATGAAGGAAAAAGTGCTCATAAAGAGAAAAAATTGTTGCGGTTGTTGCCTTTTTTTAGAATTTTGATTATTAATGTTTAAATATATTATGAAATTTTATTCTTTTTTCTCTTAACATATACAGTGGTGGCCACGAATTTAAGACACGACATTTTACTTATATATTTGAGATAATTTTTACATCTTTTAAAAAATATTTTAGGTCCATGATATTTTTCTTAATATATTAGTAATATTAGGAAGAAAAATTAATAATATTTTGCTACCTATATTTGGTTAAGAATTTTTATTTACATATTATATTGATCAACACAAAATGCTAGTCGGGATTTGATATTTTTTTGACACAAGTGGTTTACGTTGTGCAATACACCCACGCAAGTTTTTCTCATTTAGACATCTTCTTATTGCCCTAGACGAAATATCAATACCAAAATCCAATACAATTTTATTTTTTATTTTACTTGAGCTCGGGAAACGATTATTAGCAGCTACTTTAGGGTGTAGTTTTTCGGGCTCTAGGTTGCTGTTTGGCATTTTTGGTGGTACCATGTTGCTTGATGTGTTCCAGAACGTTGTAAATCTTACATTTAAAACATTTAAGGAGCTTGGATATCTCCGTTATTATTTTTCCATCAAATTTTAGTTGTTGGATCAGTTTTCGCTCGGCATCGGTATTCCAAGTACCTCTGGCCATTTATAATTAAATATTTCTATGTATTCCAACATAAAATAAAATAAAACATTCGTTGCTCAACGTTTAGCTTCAAAAAACACCAAAAAATCACTTAAAAAACCAGATATTTCTGAAATGTCTTAAATTCGTGGCCAATTTCAAATAAACGTTTTTACAATAATATGATCAAAAAGCAACAAAATGTAAAAAAGAAACAAAATAAAATAATGGTACTTTTTCTTAATATTACAGGGTACATAGAAGAATAAAGAATATCAAATTTGATATTACAGGATTGTAAATATTATCACAACTAAGTCAGTCATATGTCGTGTTTTAAATTCGTGGCCACCACTGTATATGATATAATATAATACTAACATATTTGTATTTATTATATTTTAAAGTTATACAATAAAGATGTAAACGAGTGAATGATTTAAAATGAATGAAATGAATGCTAAATGTATAAGTAAATGGAAAATATAAAATGCATTATATTATATTATTAAGTAAGTTTTTTTTTTAAGTTTTATATGTATATATATATATATATATATATATATATATATATTTATTTAAATATTGTTACTAATTTATACAAACTATTACTAATTTCTATACATTATTACTTATTTATTATTACAAATTTATATAAAGTATTTATATATTATTACTAATTCCTACGCATTACTACTTACATATATATATTTATATATTCATTGATATATATAAATTATTAAATTATTTATTGGTTTCTATTTCTGCTACCGCACCGTACACCTTATCCGCTTCGCTTTCGCTGACACGTTGTTGTTGGCTTAAGAGTTTACATTTTTCTTTTTTCCAGGATTTGGTCACTTCTTATATATGAGTGTGGCGTTGTTTTTGTTATTTGGGGTAGTTGAATGTGTTCATTTTATTTTAAATGTAAATTTATTTATTTTTGTATAAATGGTAAAGTATTTTGTAATTGTTTTGTTTCTTAATGTTATATATTATTTTGTTTCTCTGTTTAGCTGACATTTTATATAATTTCGTTCATAGTTCATAGTTAATTTCACTGGTTTTGTTGGTCTTTTTTCATTTCTTTTTGTTTCATTTTACTTTGTTTTAGTATGTGTTTTTTTTTTGTAAAAAAAAAAGTTTTATATATTTTATTGTTGTATGTATGTATAAGTATATATTAAGTAAGTATTTTATATATGGTTATAGCAGTAAGTATATATATATAGTATTTATATGTATAAAATTTATTACTATGCTAGTATAGTTGTCCTTTGTGCACTTTTTTAAATTGTTTGTTTCTTATGTTGTTTTTCCATTATTGTATTTATTTTTGTTGTTTTTTATCTTTACTTCATATTGTAAGTTTATGTGAAACACGTATATGCGTATGTGTGTGTTGTTGCTACATGGTTCATAATTTTCACTTTCCGTCATTTTTGATTATTCGTTTTTTTTTTTTTTAATATAATTTCAATGTTAACTGTTTATGTTTATATATATACATATATACTAACGGTTCCTTTTTTCTTATATTACACGTTTTGGAATTTTCATTTGAGGTTATAAATTATTCTCACATTTTATATATATAAATTATATGTATATATATATATATAGATTATAAATTGTTTATATGTTGTAACGGTTAATGTAACACGTTTTTCTGTATGTCCGTTTTTTTTTTTTTGAGGTTATATTATAAAGGTTGTTGATATACCACGATAATTAAAATAAAACCACGATTTTTAACACGTTTTCTATTCTTTTAGGGTTATATTTTAACGGTTTTAATTTTAAATCTTTTTAACACATATAACTCTTGTAATGCCAAAACGTTTTTGTGCTAACGAAAACACAAGAAAAGAAAAAAGTTTTAAAATTAAATCTTTAATTTTTTTTATAAGCATATGTATTTATATATTTTTGTTTTTGGAAAAAAAAATAACTTCTTTTTTTTATAACTTTCCTATAATATGATTGCTTTACATTTCTGTTAAATAACTGTTTCTGTTAAATAACTGTTTTTTCTTTATAGTTATGTTTCTTTCAGTCTTGGGATTTCCAATAGACTGTACTTTTTTCCCGTTTTTTTCTGGTGTCACTCTCTCATGTTTTTTTTTTTTTTTTTAGGTTAGAACGAAATTTTATCTTTTTCTACTTTTACGATCACCATTTTTTTTTTATTTCAATTTCAATCTTTTTTTTTATATACAGAGGTAGTCATAAGTATTTACACAAAATAGCATTTTTACTTTTTTCTTAAAAAAGGTCTCAGTACTTTTTACTGGAAGTAAATTTTGGAAAAAAAAATTTACTATTGCCCAGCCTGTAATATACAGAAGCAAATAAAATAAAATTGGAAAACATAGCGGTTCTTAGTACCAAAGAAAAAACAAATAACCATATGCTTATAAGTTTTCAAAATTATTTACACACGTTTTATTCTTTTCAAAAGTATTTATTTATTATTATTTATTTATCCGATCGCAATCTCTATTTTAATTATTTTTTTTTTATTTTTACATAGTTTATTAATAAACTTAAGTAGTGCTTTGTAATACCGCCTTTTGAATCAACGACCGCCTGCAATCTTTCTGGAATTGAGTTAATTAAGTTTTGGGCAAATTCGGGAGTCAATTTAGACCAAATTTCATTAATTTCTTGTATAGCCTCTTCGCGTTTTCGACTTTTATCTATAGTTCTATGATATTTTATGAAAGCCCAAACATTTTCAATAACGTTTAGGTCAGGGCTCTGAGAATCCCATGGAAGAGCAGCCTGACCTACGATTTCTTAAAATGTGGTAGGTACCCATTCTTTGTAGCAAGGGGCACTGTCGTGCTGCTAAATCCATTTACTGGTTGGAAAAAGCTTGTTTGCGGACTCAAAGGCATGGTTGTTTATAATTTCGAGATAACCAGACTGCTTTAAAGTCCCGTTTATCGGTACCAAATTGCCAAGCTAAACGTCTCGCATTTGCTTTGGAGTATATTAAGAAGCCTATAGAGTTTTGGTACAGTGTATTGTGGACGGATGAGGCTGCAATTCAATTCCAGGGCTCGTTCTGTAAGCGCTTTATGCATCTACCACGAAACAAACAAAAAAGGCTGTACAACCACTTAACAGATTTGGTGGCGGCACGGCGATGTTTTGGGGATATCTATCATATTCTGGTTTTGGCAATTTGGTACCGATAAACGCGACTTTAAAGCAGTCTGGTTATCTCGAAATTATAAACAACCATGCCTTTGAGTCCGCAAACAAGCTTTTTCCAAGCTTTCTTGTGTAAATACTTTTGAAAAGAATAAAACGTGTGTAAATAATTTTAAAAACTTATAAGCATATGGTTATTTATTTTTTCTTTGGTACTAAGAACCTTACAAACGTTTTAATTTTTTCATCTAATTATATTTTTTCAAAATTCCCATTTTCCTTTAATTTTTGTTCTTTTTTAATGTTTGTTTGTTAATTTGTCTTTTCTTTCTTTTTCCTTTTTTTTTTTGAACTGTTTTTCTTCATAAAGTTTCCTTTACCTTCGAGAATTTTCTACGCGTCAAGTTTCAGTTCCTTTAAAAAAAATTTTTTTTTTTCAAATTTCAACTTTGTTTTTTTTTTCACACTAATTAGATCTTCTCCCACGGTCGCCATGTAATTCAAATAAAATCCAAACTGTTTGATTCAACGATCAATTCTAGAATGTCTCTTTTATTTTTCAACTATTATTCTTTATACTTATTACTAACATCATGGTTGCAAAAAGGAGTATTTTAGATAATTTATAAACTTAGATAATTTATAAACTTAGTTGTAAATAATAGGAATAATTAAGTGAAGGGTTGTTATTATAGCTGTATCCGACCACAGACTGAATAAATAACAACTAATTTGAAGTCACCGTAGTCTAGTAGATAGTGTGTTAGCTTATTAGACGTGAGGCAACAGTTCAAACCCAAGGACAGACATCTCGAACGAAATATAAAAAAATATCTTTTCAGTGACTTTCTTTTAGCAAATTTCTGGCAAAAACTCTGAGAGTAAATAAAAAATTGCCATGAAAAGTTTCTCAAACAAATCTGTCGTTCATTCGGAGTCGACCTTATATTGTAGGTCCCGCTGCTGATATATAAAATTAACACACACAACATAAGTGGCGTGAGAAGCTAGATTCTAATCCAGACTAAAGGGTTGTAATGACTGAACTGACTGTAATGACAAACAGCACGAACACGATGGCCAGTTCACATCAGATTAACGTAAGATAAACCCCGGGGGACATGCGGATACTAAAGAGAGGAAAACACTAAAAGAAATCGAGATGTCTCAGCATGGGTATGAACCACGAGCTCTCGTCTAATAAGCCAAGACGCTAACTACTAGACTACGAGGACGTTCATAACCAGGAATATGGAGAGTTAATGCTGATATCTTACTGAGGAGTGGAATGTTACATCTCCTTAATAAAAACTTGAATACTAATTTTAGTCGAAATCTTTCTAGAACAATGTGACATTTTTCAGCATAAAAGAGGGAAACCGATTATTCATTATTATTATTATTAGGGAAGCAATCTAAGTTTTGTTTAGTGCCGACAACATCTCGCAGCCAATATTGACTTATATTGTGTACGACCAACATTCAGGGTACGGTCCCTACTCATGCAGTATATTGTGTTGTAACTAGAAAAATACAATATGGGAAGGAGGAAAGAGGGAGTAGTGTTTGTGGACACTAGATTTCAATATCTTTATATCATAAGTGACAGGAAAGACCTTAACAGGAAGGGAGTTTTACATACGAATATCCCGACTAAAGAATGAATTTTGTCTGTAAGGCAGTGTGCGACACATATCATACATAATTGGTCATTACAACCCTTCAGTCAAGATTACGACACCACTTGTGTTGTGTGTGTTATTTTCATACATGAGTGGCGTTACCTACAGTTTTAAGTGAGCTCCGAACAACAGATATTTGAGAAACTTTTCATGTTTTATTTACTTTTCAATTTTTATTTACTCTCATAGAGTTTTGGCCAGAAATCTGCTGAGAGGAAGTCGCCGAAGAAATAGTTTTCGTATTTTGTTTTGATGTCTGGCCTGGGGCTCGAAACCTGGCTTTACGTCTTTATAAGCCAACACACTACCTACTAGACTGCGGCGACTTCAGCGCGCAGTGTGCGAACCACTAGTTAATCCACCACAAACGGATGGGTTCGGCGATAACGACAAATATTACGTAGGAATACATGATATTCGAGAAGAAGTTCTCTTATTTAGTTCGAACAAAATCCAACGTAGCAGCAATAGAACAGTGAAACACAGGTCATATTGCGACGACGATCCAATGAATCAATAGAGTTGTATACCCTGCTGTCATTAATGGGCACCTTCGCCCTGCTCGTGTATCCCGTCGAGAAGCCTCAAAATAGACTTCGAGGCACCGTTCCCTACATGAGTGTTGTACTCCATTCTCGCACGGATATGAGTGGCGTTAATATATGAGGAGATATTGCACTGTCTTAAGAACAGTGAACATCACCCTGAATTTTCTTGCTCACAACATTAAGAACTTCTGACTGCCACATCTATTTCAAAAAAAAAATTTATTTAGTTTCAATCATAACGAAACAACAACAACTCATTTCAATAGTTTAAAATCATATTTGTGCCAAGAAAATAATTTCATTAAAAATGTGTTTAAATTAGCACCATTTGGCCAAGCAAGCATATTCCCCAAAGCGTAGTAAACATTGAAAAAATATTTCGTTTAAAATGAGCAAAAACTTTGAAATTCAATGGAAATATAATTACAGGCCAAAAAAATATGTATTTTAGTTTCGATTTTAATTTAATTTTGTGTTAAATAATGTTTGGAAATTATTTTAATTGCATGGTGCTAACCGAGCAAAAATTTTTTTAAAAATTGATACACGCAACTTAAGTGGCGTGAGAAGCTAGGTTGTAATCCTGACTGAATGGTTGTAATGACCAATTATGTAAGAAACACAAAAAGAAAGGAACACGACCACATGAAGCCTCCCAACATATGTAACTCGAACATATGGTGGTGGTGACTTTCCCTTAGAAAGCCCGTACATCAATTCCTAATTTCAGGAAACAGTGTGGCACCTCTTGCCTGCAATGCATGTCAAAACAACAGCGGTTTGCAGCTTTTCAGTGTTTGACAATGAAACGTTTTTTTTTTCATTTCAAAATGTTAGTGGAACTATAAGATTTTCAGTTTTTTCTTTACCTATGCCTTCTGTTATTGTTGTTGTTGCTGTGGTTGCCGTGTAACAAGAGGCAAATATTGGCAGTGAACGTTTACCTTTTACAAAAAACACAACAGAAAACTAATCATACCTCCTGGAAAAAAACACGCATTCACTGTCAAAACCAATAAAATCTCGTCCTTTAACAGACTAGACGAGGCGACAAACAAATGAAGGAATAACAACAGAAGCATTGTAAAAACATTACAACAAAAATTCTTTGTTGTTGCAAATAATAAAACAAAAAACATTGTGCAGATGTGGCCCACTCTTACAGTGGGACTTACAGTTACTGATTCTGCACTTATCTCATGACATTCTTTTTGTGATGCATTTCTCTTTACTGTACCATGCTTTTTGCCAGCAACTGTATTGTGTGACACAATGAAATTGAAAACTAAAAATGAAAACAATTGAATGTATTCTACGAAACAGTTACAATACAATTGCGACCACCCTTCTATGGTCGTATGGCATTGTTATTGTTTTTCTGCTGTTTTTGAAAGCAATCGCAAGCCTTTGTTGCCTTAACCATAACGCTTTACGTCCGTCACGACAAAATTTTACAATTAGGTGTCGTCAATAAATGTTTCAAGATCATAAAATCTTGCCTCTTTACCGGGTGATATATATATATTTATATATATATTTTTAGTGAGCACTGTATACTTAAATGAGATTTGTTCAGAATGGGAATCGTTTCTAAGTCAATATGTAGATTCTGTCATGATAAGGATCAGAACACATTCTTTGGACCTGTAAGACATTAATACATACAGGGGGAAACACTTTCTATTGCAGAGAAGTAAATTGCCATTGTTGTCACGGAACTACAGACTGAAGTTTTTGTCAGGCCAATAGGCTTGGAAGATACATCATAAGGCTTGGACGACACACTACAAGGCTGGAATAGACATTATAAGGCTTGGAGGAGACACAACAAGGCTAGAACAGACATTAGAAAGCCTGAAGGAGACATTATAAGGCTTGGAAGAGACATTATAAGGCTTGGAGAAGACACTACAAGGCTGGAAGAGACATTATAAAGCTTGGAAGAGACATTATAAGGCTTGGAGAAGACATTATAAGGCATGCAGGAGACACTACAATGGTAGAAGAGGCATTATAAGGCTTGGAAGAGACGTTATAAGGCTTGGAGGAGGCATTTTAAGGCTTGCAGGAGACACTATAAGGCTGGAAGAGATATTATAAAGCTTGGGGGATACATAATAAGGCTTGAAAGAGGCATTACTAAGCTTGGAGGAGACATTAAAAAGTTTGGAATAGGCATTGTATAGATTGAGGGCAATACAACAGTTTGTATAGTTACCAGCACTACGATACCTCTTTACATCAACAATGACATGATGTCGTTAACCTTGAGTTTGAAGGGTTCGAGAAGTGAGAGGCCAAGAAACTTTGCCAATTAAGGTCAACAGCTGGAACGTAACACGTAAAGCTCTTGCAGAAGTCAAGTGAATGAATGCCGAAATTATCGGTATGCTTTTCAATGTCCCTTGTGACAACATCAGATAGATGAATGTGATTCAAGGAATGATCTGTATTCAGCTGTATTAGTTCAGCAGAGTTTAGCAATACTTCACCTATCTATACACTTGCCACCAAGCTAGAGCCCCATAAAAACGTCGACTAGGAAACCCACTTTAACTGAGATAAGCGGAACGTCTATGAAACGGTAATAGCTTGTAAGTTGTAACTTCTGTACCTGTTATAGCCTGACCTTGTAATTTTCCTGAGAAATCCCTTCGTCTTGAGATGTGCATGAACGAAGATGGTCGTTGCGGTAACATTCGAAATTCAGAAGATTTTCAGAGAAAATTCTATCATTCGATGCCATGGCAAATGTCACTGCATCGATCAGACACCCAATACAAGTATCTAACGTTGGAGCCCATATATCAAAGCGTCTGAAATGAATGTTAAGGAACTTCTTTTGAAACAAAATTCGGTATTACGAATCTGACATTGGTAACTCAGGAGTTTCACAAAGTCCTGTTTTAAGACCCCCCTTACTTGATTGTGCATTACAACATTTTATTCTAGCTTCTCACACCACTCATGTTGTGGATGTTAATTGTATCTATGAGAGGCGAGACCCACAGTATAATGTTGATTCTGAACTCCGAAGCTAATACACTATCTACTAGACTACGATTACAAAATACGCCGGATATTAATGGTGGAAGTTGAAGTGAATATTGTTAAGTTTTTACCTTCTTAAAAACGTTTAAAATATGAGCTCGTAGATTGCAAATAAAATAAAAATAACTTTGTGTTTAGTTTTAATTAAAATTCTTTATTGTTCGCACAATTTTATGTGCCACTGCTCACGAATTGATGTTACAACAACAATAATTGCTTCTTCGCTATTTTTCTTTGTTATAACGCAGATCTTTACAATGGCTATCCTCAAACCATGACTGTTTTCTTCACACGCAACGCGTCTTGAGACAATACTGATTTAATTATTACTACGCGTTGCCTGTTTTGTCTTGCCTTTTTATATGCCCATCTAAACAGTCTGATGAAGTTTCTTGCAGACGAACGTTCGTGGTTTCGCCTTCTATCGCCTTCTATCGCGACTTCATTGTTGTTTGGATATTTTGTTCACGTTACTCGTTGTTGCGTTCTCGCTTACTTGTATATCCCGTTTTCTTTCATACAACAATGTCGTTGTATTTGTTTGTGTAGCTTTCGCTTATCATTTTAATGTTAAACGATGTTACACCGTTTCCATTTTTGTAACAATACGAAGCTGTAAACAAGGCTCAACGAAGAAAAGGTTTTGCAATTTGTTTCATGTTAAACTGTAACTTTGTGTACTTCAGTGGTGTTTTGTTAGCAGCTGCTGGGCGAACAAATAAGAGTGTCTTAACAGTGTGACAAAGAAAGTTACTGGCAAGTTATTTCCAGCAAATGACATATGTACGCTTGTGGTTATTTAAGGGAATTTAATTGAATCCATAAGATTTGAAAACTGTTGAACACACAGAATTGGTTTTAAAACTGTCATGTAAATTCATTCTCTAGTCAATTTTTATTTAAAAAAATATTCTGTATGATTGATTTAAACATATGCGAGTATATTCAATGAGTATGAATCAGTGAATGAATAAATAAATGAACGTAAAAGTAATGATGACACATTGGCGCCACATTAACAATTGACATGCAAATGTCATAAATTACAAAATGGCATACCATTAAAGCTCTCTCTCTCTCTCGTAGGCATTGAATACTGTGCTATAAATAAACATTAGGGTGATAATAATTTTCCCGTTATTGGCAATATATTAGGAAGGTAAGATGGAGTGCTAGCTTTGAATACCAAAGCTCAGTTGAGCAAGCATAGGGGCCCGTTGTGACAGCAAAGGTAAAGGCACTCGAATTCCATAAAACTCATCGAAGAAGTTTGTCAGCGCGATATATTAATGTCGATGAAATATCTTTCAACAGCCGAATATCACCTAAAACCTTAATACACTTGAGGTGACTAAAGCATGGCCGATTGTTAGGCATTATGTGATGATTATGGTCATCATAATTGACTTATTAGGCTGTAATTCGCACGATTGTAATGCAATTTGAAGGAACTGTGTGTACACATCTTACTGCACGTAAGTGCTTATGTACATAATTGGTCGTTATAAACCTGCCTACAGTTTAAAGTCGACTCCGAACGACAGATTCTTTTGAGAAACTTTTCATGGCATTTTTTTACTCTCAAAGTTTTTACCAGAAATCTGCTTAGGAGAAGTCGCCGAAGAAATATTTCTTCAAACTTCGTCTTGTTAGAAATGTCTGACCTGATTGATAGAATGCCGGAGTAAAAACCTTTTCCTATTGTAGCAGCTCCTGGCCCAAAGACTCGTCCGCCTAGGGCTAGGCCCCCTTGTGGGAGCAACGTGAGGAGAGCGCCAGCTCGGTATAACTTTACATTCTTAAAGATTGTCAAAAAGCAGTTTAAATAGTGTCGGACCCCTAACTAACAGAGAATACATGTCCAAACGCATGGCTATGAATTGGTACTTACTTACGGTGATGCAATGTTAGTCCCCAGCGTGCGTGTGGGCGTTGGCAAATGCATTGTCTCCACACGTGCTTTGAGCAGTATGGGGTGTGCCTTCATGGTGATACTCACATTAAGCCTGAGAGGTCCTGGGTTGTTAAGCTTGCTATTTGCCGTTGCCCAGAAATAAAGTTCACTGTGAACATACGTTGGGAGTACTGGTGAGTATCATTGCTAATTGAGCCTTTTATATAGCCTGACCTTTCTGAGATGGTAATGATTTGATGTTTTCCTCTTTGACGGTAAGCATAAGTAAGCCTCCACGTTGAGTTATTGCGCAAAAAAAAACATATCTAAGAATTCAAAAACCATCCTGAACAGTTTTTCCAATTCCTCCTTGGTTTGAAGTCAAGCATTAATGGTTTAACAAACGGTCTGTCAAACATATTTTTTTGGAATTTTTTTTAATTTAAAGATAACAAGAGCATAAGAACATATATTGTTACGAAAATAAAGAATCCAGATCTAGAAATCTGGTGTTTCGCTTTTACATCGCTCAACATTATAATTATAAACAAAAGTTACAGAAACCAAACAATGCAGTTTACAAAGTATCTTACTCCTTAATATAACAACAAAGCATAAAAAACTAGTAAACAAGTAAACAAAAACATAACAACAAACACCAGCATAAAAAATGGTAAACAAATAAACAACAATATACCAACAACACTACAATAATAAACGTAAACAACGATGTTTACCAAAGGCATGTTTGCAAGGCAAAGCTGGCGAGTTAGTTAGTGAAGTTCAGTCAGCCTTGTGTGAAGACGCGGTGCGTTTGAAGAGAGTAATCGTGATTTTAAAATGTCCGTTAGAAAGATCAGTCGAACAATTGTTTAGTGATTGTTAGTGTTTATGCAAAGGGTATAAATAGAGGAATAGCAAAAAAAGCAATTGTTGTTTACATCAAGTTGTGAACAGTGGCACACAGACTTGTGCGAATAATAAAGAATTTTAAATAAAACTAAAAACAAATTTATTTTTATTTTATTTGCAATCTACGAGCTCATATTTTAAACGTTTTTAAAAGGTAAAAACGTAACAATATTGTATTAGATGAGATATCCATATTGGCTTTAGCACATCTTCCATGATGCTCAAACACATCATACAGTCCACTGAAACAGCCAACGAAATGCACCATGAATGCATCAAGGCCATGACAACTAATCTTAGGTTAAAATACTGAATTTAATTTGGCCTCAATATGACGTCATGAAATATAAAAAAACATACAGTTTTTTATGTTTCATATGTTTTGCTTGTACATTTTTTTTGGTATTTAATTTATCAAATGTCACATGGTCGCCAACGCAATGACACTCCTACAAAATTATAAATCAGGAAAATAGAAAATTGCTGCTCCATTCTAATCAAGAATAATAATGTTGGGTGCGTTGGTTGATATATAATAATCACATACCATACATGAAAAACAATCCCCCAAAAATGTTGCCATACAAACCAAATTCATTTGACTTGGTTGATAACTCCCACTTTGAGGTTTTTCTTCGTTTGCCAGTAAAACAATGTCAAACGCATGGCTATGCCACTGACATTGTGACACAATAGATGTTGCAAACGAAAGAAAAAATAAAAAAAAAAAAATTGGTAGGGTAATGAAAATACAAGAGAAAAACTATTTCTAAAGGATCTTTGACACAGTCAACCGGCTTCAGAGATGAATGTGTTGTGTTGATAGAAGAAGTCAACAAGAATGATGACAATGTCGTCCTGTTTCCCATGTTCACTAACATTATCAAGCATTTTTTTATCAATGTCGTTTCTAATGAATATATGAAGGACTTGTGTGATTAATTTTCCTGGGTTATTTTTCTTTTATGCTGGCCACCCATTGTTATTAACTTTTTTTGAAAATCAGTAGCATTGTAACCCTTAGGATCATAATAAATTAATGCCAAAACAGCAAAAACTTTATAAACTGTTCTCGACAAATGCGTATTTAATGGATTTTTGACATTTTGCAATGTAATAAAGCACAAATACAAGTCATTTTTAAAAAGAAATATTTCTTCAAATAAGCAGTTTTCTGGCTATTTCTGTGATACTAAATAAAATTACCAATGAAAAGTTCCTCAAATAGTTCTATCGTTCGGATTCAACGTACAACTGTAGGTACTGCTACTCATCTTTAAAATCAACATATACAACATGGGTGCTGTGAGCAACTAGGTTGTAATCCTGGCTAAAGCATTGTAACAACTAATTAAGAAAGTAATTGAAAGGACTTAGAGAATAAACTTCCAAAAAATAAGGATAGCAGATAAGCCAGCACATCTAAACAGTTCTGCAACTGTGCTGATCTCAATAGTCATCGGGATTTTTATATTAACAGTGGCTCAACTTTGTGGAGTGTAACTAGAAAATGAAGGTACTATTAATTTTTTTTACTATAAAAACAAAATCTATACTCACTTGCAACAAATAGAGCAATGAGTCTTGTAGGCTCATTAGATTTTTCAGCGTAATTCTAGGTTACAATGGTACGTATATTAGTCGCCGTAGTCTGGTATGTTACCTTATTATACATGAGATCACGGTTCAAGTCCCAGGTCAGACATTTCCGAACGAAAACGAAATATGAACAAATATTTTTTCGGCAATCGCCTCTCAACAGATTTCTGGCAAAGACTCTGCGGTTAAATGAAAAATTGCCATGAAAAATCTGTCGTTCGAAATCGTCTTTAAACTGTAGGTCCGGCCACTCATGTATAAAATTAACCCACACAGCATAAGTGGTGTGAGAAACTAAGTCATAATGCTGGCTGAAGGATTGTAACGACCAATTATGATTATGTATGTATGTATGTATCTACCAACCAAGAATCTCATGCCTATGTTCATACACCTAAGCCTTGGTAGGCTCTTCCTGTACGTTCACCATTAAGGGACTCCATTCACAGTTTCAAACAAACTTTCAATACCAAAAATTTGGAAAAAGTTAGGCAATTACATAAAAAGTTCTCCATCGTTTCGATATATACATATCACGCTGTATTCATAACTCTCCAACACGCCAATACGCTGCAGGTGATCATATTGTAACGTTTTTACCCTTTTAAAAACGTTTAAAACTCATAGATTGCAATTAAAATAAAAATAAATTTGTATTTAATTAAAATTCTTTATTGTTCGCACAATTCTGTGTGCCACTGTTCACAACTTGATTTTCTTTGTTATTCCTCTGTTTACACTCTTTGCATAAACAATAACAATCAGTAAGCAATTATACGACAGATCTTTGTAACAAAGATCTTCAAACCATGATTACTCTCTTCAAACGTACAGCGTCTTGACACAAGACTGACTGAAATCCACTACCTCACTCGCCTTCTTTGTTGTGCCTTTTATATGGCAGAGTAAATGTCTGATGAATGTTTCTCTGAATTGAACATTCGTGTCTTCGCCTTCTCGAAATCTATATTAATGTAAACATTGTTGTTTACAATTATTCTTGTAGTGTTGTTTGTGGATTTTTGTTTACTTGTTTAACATTTTTCTTATGCTGGTTTTTGTTGTTATATTAAGCAGTACAATAACTTGTAAACAAGTTTGTTTCCTTGCATTGTTTTGTTTTTGTAGCTTTTGTTTATAATTTTAATGTTAAGCGTTGTAAAAGCAAAACACCAGTATCTAGATTTTTCATTTTCGTAAAAATATAATGCGGAGGGTGGTGTCATGAATGTACCATGGGTGTGCTCATTAGTTTGATCAAATATTCATGGTTTTCTCTTTATCGTAATTGGCTCCGAGTATCTTTTTGTAATCGTTCCTACTGCCTCATAGTCGATGTGACGCATCCTCCCACTTTCTCAGCTTTGTCTAGCATGACATGTGATTATCCAAGCTAAGTTATTCGCTTCCACATTTCAATTAAGCTTTCCAGATTATCTTTGACCCAAATAAACACTACCTAATCGCACATACCCTTGCTTGAAACACCGTATTATGTGGTTCAGTTGGCGGAGACACGGTTTGGTTGCAGATCCTTCTATAGCAACAAGTACCCACAAGTATCTGTGCAATACATCCGGTTGACCAAGACTGTCGTATAATTTTGCATTAAGTGAGTATCCATTGAATATCCTAAATTTTCGGTATGTGGCTCTGGTTGATACGTAAAATTGTATTCTGAAAGTCGTTTTGTTTTCCAGAAATTATAGAGGAAACAAGCTAATCCAACACAAAGCAAAACAGTTAAACGACAGGCGAAGGGACAGGCAAATGAAAAGAGAAGTAGACAAGACAGCAACAACAAATGTCCAAAAAAAACTTACATTTCATAAAAAACGTAAAAAATCTCATTAAATACTTGAAGAAAGAAGTTCAAAAAACAACAACCCACACATACACATCTGCTGGACATTTAAATCATACAAATAACATGCAACTGTATTTAGACAAAGAGGCGACAGCTACTTTATCTCTATCTCTCTATACGAATCAAACATAAGTAGGCATTGCACAGCAACATACTCTTAGAAGTAGAATGGTTTGTTTAATCCAAGAAACTTGACTGCTTGTTATTCTTCTTCTGCTTGTCTGACAAACAGTTTATTTCTACTCTTTTGCTGTTTAATGGTTTGCTTTGGTACTCATTTCTGTGATAATCACAATACAACTCCTTTTTTCATTTTCTGTTGCAGCGGACAAGTACAGAGGAGTTTACGCATGTGCAAAGTGAAAGGTGCTTACTATGTAGGATATAATGTTCGAACCGTAGCTAAGCTTCCAGAAAATCTCCTCAACAGTAGTTTATGTCTGTCCATTTGTTTGTTTATAACTCATCTTGTTTTTTATATCTAAGATTTGTGATTGATGCTTCAAAGCAATTGTTAACATTATTTTTAACAGTTTCCAGTAGTTTCTCTTAACGGTACGCTATAGTAAGCCAGTATGCTTGCACAGTAAAACTCCGCTTAACGCTGTTTCAGTATTACGCGGTAGTATATGTGTAATTGAAACGACCATGCGTCAACCAAAAGCGATGCACTATATAGCGACGGTGTATACTATGTATCCTTTCCAACGCTCTTCTGTTAGTCTGCCCAGAATAAAGATTCCAACTGTATTTTCAGAAGTCGCAATTACAGTACCAACGCATCTTTCCTGCTTCTCAGTTGATTTATTATTTTCCTCGTTTAACGCTGTTTCGTTTAGCGCTGGAACTTACTGTAACGTATCCCCAGCGTTAAGCGAGGTCTTATTGTATTGAAAACTGTTTGCCTTCCATCATTGGCTTACGTTCATCTTAATCTTATTTTTAATATTTTTTCGAAAATAGTTTGAAGAACAGCTAAGTCGGTCAGTTCAATCCAATAGATAGCACCAATCAATAATAAGTTATTTCAAAGAGTAAGGCCCCGGATAGCCAAACGTCCATGGAACGTACGTGCTTTTTTAACAACGAAAAGCGGTATAAATGCTTATCGAAATTACATTACAGTGCGGTAATCGCTTTTCGTATTCTAAAAACGAATGTACATTCCGTTACGTTCCGTAAACGTTTGACTAACCGGGGCTTAATTCTTGAACGGTCGAAATCAGTTCATATTATTTGGTTTGTTTACTCACATTTTAATTTTTTTCACGATGGATAATGTTTCATTTTGCAGAAGTTTTCTTGAGCCATTTCTTTGCACAGAAAACTGAACGTGGCATAATTGGTCATTACAACCCTTAAGTCAGGACTACGACCTAGCCTCTCACACCTCTAATGTTGTGTGTGTTAATTTCATACATGAGTGGCGGGACCTAGAGTTTAAAAGCGACTCCGAATGAAAGATTTTTTGAGAAACTTTCCATGGCAATTTTATTTACTTCAGAGCTTTTGCCAGATAACTGCTGAGAGGAAGTCGCCTAATGTCTGACCTGGGGGTTTGAGCCAACACACTACCTACTGGACAACGACGACTTCGACGACTGATAATTTTTATTCGTGGCAGATGCAAGAAGAGCTTGCATAAACATTCGACGTCACTGTAGCACCCATCACAATTTTTTATTTGTTTGATAGTTGCGCCACTGATTCCCTGGGTGGAGCGCATCAGAAATGTTAAATTTTCCATGGCTCCGGTACGTAAAGCATGCTCAGTTTTGTCAATGGCATGGGATATTTTGTCTTTGCGTGCCTCCATAGTTTGTGACTGCATATCATTGCTATTTGAGAAAATTCCATAAGGAAAAGTCAGACAGGGTTAAATCACATGTTCTCAGTGGCCAGTTTATATCACCACCACTTGTTCGCTTCTGTAGAGTATCCAATATTCTGTGCCCCAGCTCAGCTGTTAAAACCACATGGCATTAGTGTCCTGGTCATCCAAATTAGGACAAAATAAGATGGTGGTTATAGACCCTTATAGCTCGTTCTCAAAGTAAAATAGAATTATGATGCCGCAACATCTACAACAAATAGAAACTTTTTGGAGATGCATTGGGCGGTCTTGGATACAATATTGTTACGTTTTTACTTTTTAAAAACGTTTCAAGTATGAGCAAATAAAATAAAAACAAATCGATGTTTAGTTTTAATTAAAATTTTTTATTATCCGCACAACTCTGTGGGCCGCTTTTCACAACTAGATGTAAACAACAACAATTGCCTTGTTTGTTATTCCCATTGGCACTCTTTTGCGTAAACAATAACAATTACTGGACAATTGTTCGACTGATTATTGTAACGGAGACCTTAAAACCACGATTATTCTCTTCAAACATACCGCGCCTTTAATCAAGACTGACTGAACTTTTACTAACTCCGCCACCTGCTTTGCCTTGCCTTTTATTTGGCAACGTAAACAGTCTATTGAATGTTCTTAAAGGCGAATGTTCATCGCTTCGCCTTCCCGAGATCTCTTTGAATGTAAACATCGTTCTTTCATTATTGTTGTTTATGTATTTTGTCTACGTTTATTCTTGTTTGTTGTTGTATTTTTGCTTACTTATTACCATTTTTTTTATACTGGTGTTTGTTGGTATATTTTTGTTTAGTTGTTTATCATGTAAGCAAGTTCATTGTTTTTGTTTTTGTAGCTTTTCTTATAATTTTAATGTTAAACGATGTAAAAGCGAAACACCGGTACCTGAATTTTTCCATTTTAGTAACAATATAGTTAGTTCACCTACCCATTCATTCAGAAATGGAAGATGATTTTTTAACAGAAGTTAGGGTCAGTTGCCAACTACTTCAGAGCCATTCACTGCATAGGGTCGCCTATGATGGTAAGGCAGACTCAATAAATTACAAGCAATTTGATAGATGTTAGTTTCAACAAGATGGCCGTTATCAAGTGCCAACGTTCGGAAGTCCCAGTTGGAAACAAATTCCAGCCCAGACCCTGCAAACTAAACGAAATTTTAAAAATTATTTCTTTGGCAAATTCCTCTCAGCAGTTTTCTGACAAAACGATCTGAGGGTTAATTAAATTGCCATGAAAAGTAGGTCGCGTCATTTGTGGATAAAATGAACACACACATTTTGTGTGTGAAAATATAGGTTGTAATCCTGACTTAAGTGTTGTAATGACGAATTAAGTAAGTAAGCATGGAAGTAAAGTATGTGAAGCGTGGATATCATCCTGGTAATGAACTTATATAAGGTTATTACGTGCGTATTGTGTGAACGAATGAAGCCATTCGTCCACCATCGACCAGATATTCACATTACGCCCAATCCTGGAAAAGACCCACGAAAAGCAAGTCGACACCCATCATCTTTTTATCGATTATAAGGCAGCCTTCGATAGTCCTATAAGCGACTGCGTTTTTGCCGGAATGTCTGAGATCGGTATACCTGCTCAGCTGATAAGGCTATGCAGAATGGCGTTGAGGAATTCCTGCAGCTCTGTCAAGGTAGGAATGGACCTCCCCTAACCTAAGGTTTCAGACAATGCGATCCCTTATCGTGAGACCTCTTCAACTTCGTCATTGAGAGTGTTCTGCGAAAGGTCTACTAAGACGGATCTGGCAGTAAACGAGGGCAAAACGAAGTATATGTTATCGACAAGTAGAGACGTGCCGCGTATTGAATCTCAGATAACGGCCGATAACCATACTCCGTTACCACCAACAATCTTGTCAGTCTGGAGATCAAGCGCAGTATCACCCTTGCCAGGAGGTGCTACTATTGTCTCAATAAGCAACTGAGTAGCATAAACCTCTCTCGTACGAAAAACTAATACTCTACAAGACGCTCATCCTCCTTGTGCTTCTTTATGGCTCAGAGGCATGACTATACTAAGCGCTAATGCAACAGTCTTGAGAGTATTCGAGAGAAAAGTCCTACGTAAGATCTTCGGTCGATTGCCTATTGGCGATGATTTCCGTATCTGATCCAACAGTGAACTGTATGAGCTCCTCAACGACATCGTCGTTGTGCAGCATATTAACATCCAGCGGCTGCGCTGGTCCGGTCATGTTGTCCGAATGGAGCAGGATGCTCCAGCGAGACGGATATTTGATTCAGGGATCTGCGGATGTCGGCTAAGAGGACGACCTTATTTGCGTTTGAAGGACCAAATCGCTGTCATCGATTGGCGTGACCAACTGGCGTAGGCGCACAAGAAGCAGAGGCGCCTGGAAGGATGTGATACGGCAGGCCGAAATCTTTTAATTAAGTAAGAAGTAGGTAATGAACTTTGAAAATCAATCTCTGCATTATTCAAGTTATAGTCAGAGTCCAATGTGCATTTTAATGGTGCATGAAGTGGAATATAGCAATGAATCTAACAGTCTGACACCATACTATACCACAGGAATATTTGTCTGAAAATACAATTTTGATTGACAGCTGAATGATTTAATGAGTTTCAACATATACGTTCATCCTACGTTGCTAGAATATGATGATGATGATGTATACGTATGGCAAATAGTGATACAATCATGCAGCCGTACATGACAGAGAATCGTTATTATTTGAAAAAAAATCTTTTTTCTACACAAAACTAAATGCAGAATAGCAGACAGAATTAATAAGTGGAAACACAATAGAAGATGAATAACTCACAAAACAAAAGAGAGAAGGGGAAGAAGAATAAAAACTTTTATTTCAAACTATTTAAAGACAACGAAAAGCAAAATATGTATTGTCTCTCAACTCTTGCTAAACAAAATACTCGAAATAAGGTATGAATAGAAATGAGTATGTTTGTGTGACCATGAATTTTTTTAATTTGATTTGTTTGCTTTTCCAGGGAAATTTATTTTTTAAATAAAAAGCAACGAATATTTTTCATTAAACTTTGATACGACTGGATAACAAGGCAACATCAATTGAATTTTTTTTTATTTGTTTCTCTTTCTCTTGATTATAAATGATGATGAAGTGTTGATGAATTGAGGAAAATCGAAATAAAATTGTTAAAATCCATGAAAATATGAAAAAAAACTCTTGAAAAATTTTTCATGGTTCTTTTGAATACCATTTTGAATGTAAATGTCACACACGTCATGTTTAAGAAATAAAAAAAATACGAAAGAGTCCCAACGAAAGAAGAAAAAAGATGAATTTAAATAAATAAAATGGACCGACTGATTAAACAATGCATGGGTGTAATAAAAGGGCCGGCAGGCTTACATATTGCATGACTGCACACAAAAAAATTTTGAAATTTTTTCTACATTTTTAAACCAGGACTGATGTATTCATGTGTAATAAACAAATAAAAAATAAATCCTTTCCTTTTTTTTAATTTTTTATTGAAAGTGTTAGTGGCACAATGTGGTCACAAATTGAGCAACTAATGAAAGGGAATTTCTTTTCTTGTTCTAAATAAATACACGGTCACTAACGCCTTAAAAGAGTATAATTTTGTAAAAGATTTGCTTAATTTATTTTTATATCAGGGCGAATAATCCTTTTTCAGAATACTTTTATACAATTTTAGTGTGTAAATCCTTGAACATGTAAGAATCGCTTTTGTGTGATGGATGTCCATGCGATTCAAGGATAGACGTGAGTCGGTCCTCTTTCTGTTCGTACTGTTACGAAAATGGAAATAGGGTTTTGCTTTTACATCGTTAAACATTAAAATTATAAACAAAAGCTACAAAAACAAAAACAATGAGCTTGTTTACATGATAAACAAGTAAACAAAAATATATCAGCAAACAGTACAAGAATCAATGTAAACAAAATACACAAACAGCGATAATGAAACAAAGATGTTTACATTTGTAGAGATCTTGAGAAGGCAAAGCCACGAACATTTGCCTTCAAGAACATTCATCAGACTGTTTACGTTGCCCTACAAAAGGCAAGCCAATGCAGGCAACGGATTTAGTAAAAGTTCAGTCAGTCTTGTGAGAAGACGCGATGCGTTTTAACAGAATACCATGGTTTGAAGATCTCCGTTACAAAGATCTGTCGTACAATTGTTTAAAAATTGTTATTGTTTATTCAAAGGAGTGCAAAGAGGAATAACAAAAAAGGCAATTGTTGTTGTTTACATCAAGTTGTGAACAGTGACACACAGAGTTGAGCGAACAATAAAGAATTTAATTAAAACTAAACACAAATTTATTTTTTTATTTTATTTGCAATCTACGACCTCATATTTTAAACGTTTTTAAAATGTAAAAACGTAACAATACGTACCCAGCAGAGACCAGCAATACATAATTGTTCACTACAACCCTTTAGTCAGCATTACAGCCTTGCTTCACATACCCATATTGTGTGTGTTCATTTTATACATGAGTAGCGGTACATACAGTTTAAACTCTACTACTATGTATTGCATACAAATAGTCTTATTAACGAAAATGAGTCTCCCTGGAAAACTAGTGGGCAATATCAAAATTTATTGAGGTCCTGGCCAGTTCGTCAGCAATGCAATTTTCAACGATATCCGTGTCCCGCAATCCATATAAAAGTTACTTTTAAATAATTCTAAATTTGTCCGAGAAATTCCTCCCATTTATGGACTATGACGGACATTGAAACTACATTCGAGAGGAACTTAATCACACTCTGGCTGTATGAGTAAATCAAAGGATTTTCAGAGAAAATGTCACCACTCAACAAGCATTGCGCCACTTTTAAAATTACAATGATCTCTTCTTGAAAAACACTGCTGTGGTGAAGCAGAATATGCATACATGCATACATACTTTCATATGCAAATTGTCTACTACAAGCCTTCATTCAGGATTACGACATAGCTTCTCACAACACTTACTAAAAAGATTTGAGAAACTTTTTCATTGGAAATTTAATTTTTTCTCTCAGAGTTTCTAAAGGGTGTTTTTTATAGAGGTATAGAATTTTAAGTTGCAATAAAACAACGATGGATTATTCGATTGACATGAATTTTATTTATCCGAAAGATAATCTTGTGGCATTACATTTTAAATATGATTTCTGGCATATGACCGCCACGGCTGGCGCGGATGTAGTCCAATCTGGACGTCCCATTTTCGATGACTTTTTCCAACATTTGTGGCCGTATATCGGCAATAATACGGCAAATGTTGTCTTCCAAATGGTCAAGCGTTTGTGGCTTTACCGCATAGACCAATGACTTTACATAGCCCCACAGAAAGTAGTCTAGCGGTGTTAAATCACAAGATCTTGGAGGCCAATTCACAGGTCCAAAATGTGAAATTAGGCGGTCACCAAACGTGTCTTTCAATAAATCTATTGTGGCACGAGCTGTGTGACATGTTGCGCCGTCTTGTTGAAACCACATCTCCTGGACATCATGGTTATTCAATTCAGGAATGAAAAAGTTAATAATCATGGCTCTATACCGATCCCCATTGACTGTAACGTTCTGGTCACCATCGTTTTCAGCTCTACAGCAGCAATAGCTTCTACGCGCTCTACAGCAGCAATAGCTTCTTCTGTACGCACCGTACAGCGTCTCTGGGGATGCGAGTTATCAATAAGAGTAAACGTGGTGCGAAAACGTTCCATGGTTAATCGAATTAACTGCTCTGATGGACGATTTTGTCGACGACAAAATGGACGTAGTGCGCGATACGTTTTCCGCACAGAACCATTATTTTCGAAATAAAATTGCACTATTTGCAAGCGTTGTTCAGGCATGAGTCTATTCATGATGAATTGCCAAACCAAACTGAGAATAAATCACTTGACAGCTGTTAAATCGGTCGCCATCTTGAAAAGTAATGCCAACTTAAAGTTCTATACCTCTATAAAAAACACCCTCTACTAAAAATCTGCTGAGAGGATGTCTCAAATTTCATTTTGTTGGAGATTATGAATCAGGAGTTTCACCGTGGCCTCACTTCGAATTAGCCAAAACACTTTCTACTACACTAAGGCAGCCTGTAAGAAAGTTTAATATTAGAAGCCCTAATCAAAATACCACAAACCATTCTACCATTTGAGCCATTCATCGTCCAGAAGTCTTTAGTTGGAATGCTCAGTTCAGAAAATTATAGGCAAATTAGCAGCGTCTCCACAGTCTAGCATAGCCAGGATTTGATTGCTTGAATCTCACTGCCACCAGCTCAGGCTTTAGCCTTAATAGAAGGTCCGAGGGGAGCCAATTTAGTATAGCAAATAATGACTTAATTGGAGTGGAACACAGCTTACTAGTGATCAGAACAGCTGACTACCTGCATACTCTGTCCATCAGCTGACAATGGTATTGATGTTTAAAAACGTTTAAAATAAAAGTGCGTAGATTGCAAATAAAATAAAAATGAATTTGTGTTTAGTCTAATTAAAATTCTTTATTATTCGCATAATTCTATGTGCTCACAACTTGATGTAAACAACAACCATTGCTTTGTTTGTTATTCTTCTTTACACTATTTTGCGTAAACACTAATAATTGTTCGGTAGATCTTTATAATGGAGATTTGCAAACCACGATTATTCACTTCACAAGCAACACGTCTTCACACAAGACTGACTGAATCTTTACTGACTCGTTAACAGCTTTGCCTTGCCTTTTATATGCCAACGTAAACAGTCTGATGAATATTCTTTAAGTCTAATGTTCGTGGCTGCGCCGTCTCGAGAACCCCCTAAATTTAAACATCGTTGTTTCATTGTTGTTTGTGTATTTTGTTTAAATTTTTTGTTGTTGCATTGTTGTTTACTTGGTTATCTCCTTTTTTATACTGGTGTTGTTGCTATATTCTTGTTTACTTGTTTATCATGGAAACAAGATCTTTGTTTTTTTGTTTTTGTAGCTTTTGTTTATCATTTTAATGTTAAACGATGTAACATCATTTCCATTTTCCTAACAGTTTTGTCTTAGGGTAAGAGTGGTAGGGTCAACAGACTATACAAGAAATATTATTAGCTCCACGGAATTAACCCACATTTATTAACACCAACAAGGCGTAGGTGTTGAATTAATATTCAATGAACGTCTTTTAACAAAACCATGTTTAAGGCGTATTAATAAACAAATAAATAACAATAATAATGATAACAACAAATATAAGCACTTAAAATCAACAAAACCATTAAAGGAGAATACAAACAAGTGGACTTGCTGGGGTGCCTATTGTCGCGACTATCAATATAATACAGAGTAGAGACACAATCAAACACCAGCAGCAAATCGAATCAAAAATTCCGAACAGGTACGTGTGTTAAAAAGTCGCCAACAAAGAAGAGTAATGATGAACATTTAAGACACTTGTAGGTGTAGATTGTGGCACATTGAAATGAAATTGAAATCTGGTATAATCAATCAATGCAAACATATACACACACTCGTATTTAAAAATAATTATAGAAATACTGGTGGTAAAAGAAGCCTCTGGAAGAAGAATTTTTATGCTTGAATGACTCACAATGCATAATTTTATTGCCATTTTTGTTTTGTGATGTGAAGGAATCGGTCAACATTAATTGAACATACATGAGTGGTCATTAAAACCCTTCAGTAAAATTTACGACATAGTTTCTCACACCACTTATTTTGTGTGTGTTAATATTGATACGAAAATGGTAAAATCTAGATACTGGTATTCTGCTTTTACATCCTTTAACATAAAAATTATAAACAAAAGCTACAAAAACGAAAACAATGAACTTGTTTACAAATAATCGCACTGCATAATATAACAACCAACGCCAGCATAAAAAATTATAAAGAAGTAAAGAAAAATATACCAACAAACACCACAAGAATAAATGTAAACAAAATACACAAACAACAAATTTAAAAAAAATATGTTTACAATATTGAGCAGTGTTGCAAAACTGGAATTTTGAAATGGTACTGAACTGTAACTGAAAGAGTACTTTTTGAATGAATAGTAGTTTTATAATAACATACATACATATGTGCATACAAAAATACAGACTTACTGTTTAATGTCGGCTCCGAACAACGGATTTTTGAGAAACTTGATCGTGGCAATTTTATTTACTCTCAGAGTTGTTGCCAGAAGGTAGTCGCCGGAGATATTTTTCATAATTCGTTTTGATGGAGATGTCTGACATGGGGTTTGAACCTTGGGCTCACGTCTAGTAAGCCAGCACACTACCCATTAGACTACACATACAAGACAAAACACCTGATTCGGAACGTAACAAAACGTAATAGCCCCGTTTAGTCAAACATCGATGGAACGTAATGTAACATACGTTCGTTTTTAACATATGAAGACCAATGCAAATGCTTACCGAAATTACATTACAGTTCGGCAAGCGTTTTCATTGTTTTTCGTATTCTAAAAACAAATGTACGTTCCGGAGACGTTTGGCTAACCGGGGCTAAAGCCTAATTCCACCTTCAGCATTACGTTGAACATGTTGCTAATGCATTAATAGCTGAAAAGCGTAAGATATAAAATATGTAATAATAAAAAAGTACTGCAAGCGTCGCGGGGGTACTGCGGTATTTTTGAAATGAAAAAGTACTGAAAAAAGTACTACAGTACTGAATTTTTCAACACTGGTATAGAGAGCTCGAAGAGGCGAAGCCACGAATATTCGCCTTCATGAATTAGACTGTATACGTGCCATATAAAAGGCAAGCCAAAGCAGGCATCTGAGTTAGTAAAAGTTCAGTCAGTCTTGTGTGAAGACGCGGTGAGTTTGAAGAGAGTAATCGTGGTTTGAAGATCTCCGTTACAAAGACAAATATTGAAGAAATATTTTTGTTGGAGATATCGGACATGGGGATTGAACCCCAACACACTACCTATTAGAGTACGATGACTTACATCAAGTTTGAACGCTCCAAATGAATGGAGGAGACTTTTATGTCATGTTTCCTTATTGTTTTCTACCGTAATTTCATATAAAAATTTCTTGATTATTTACTTCAAGAGGCTAACGAAGTGACAGCTGGTCCTAATTCCCCATAGATTTCTACAGAGCATTTGTGATTATGATGAGATGTCTGACATGGGGTTTGAAGCGTGGCCTTCGTCTAATTAGTCAACACACTACCGTCTAGTTGGTGGACTTCAAATCGTATTACTGACAACATTCAAATCGTGACTCTATGTTTTCATACACCTAGAACTAAAATCTGTGTACGGCAGGGATGCTCTTGTGATGCTTATCTTGGTGACAACATTCAAATCGAGTCTCTATATATTCACACCTAGAACTGAAATCTGTGTACGGAAGTGATGTTCTTGTGATGCTCATCTTGGTGATGAGAAGTGTGTCCTGGGGTTTGAAGCGTGGCCTTACGTCGAATTAGTCAACACACTACCGTCTAGTATGTAGACTTCAAATCGTATTATTCACAATATTCAAATCGAGTCCCTATGTCTTCATACACATAAAACTACATACATACAATTTTTATATACACATATATTTTTATTTTTTATTTGTATAGTAAACAATACTATTTAATGCAAATTTCCATTGTTATTGTTTTAATTTTATCATTAATTATTTCTTGGTCCGCTCTGTTAAAATCCTTGCCACTCCAAAAAATCACTTTTAATGTGGTTTCAACCAAAAACAAAAGCAAAAAACAAAGAAGTAACAAAACCCACTACAAGCCATCATAAATATTTAATCTCTCGTTCCATTTTGGTTTTGTTTTTTAAAAGTTATCCCGAATGTTTAAAATTGTTTCAATGCAAATGAATTCAATTTAAATGGTTCAATAAAATTAAAATTTTTTATAGTGTTGCCTTCCTTCTTAGCCATTTTAAATACTTTATAGCCGAAAAATAATTAAAAACGCCCACTTTTTTCCAGGCATAAATCAATAGTTGACAGTAAATAACACCTGCTGTCATTTACACTCGCAAATAAGTTTACCGCGTCTGTTCTTTTTTTTGACAGAAGATTCATTTTAATTGAATATTAAAGTTGAAACTTTTAAACCTAAAGAAGTAAAGAATTAAGAGCCCTAAGGCTTTTTACATACAAAAAAAAAACGAAAAGCATAAGAGGACAACAACGTTTATGGATTCGCAGTTTTTTTCCTTTAGGAAAAAATCTTTAAATAAGAATTGAAAGAGAAAGTGTGTTTGTTGTGCTTAAATTCCTTGTCAGTCGATTAATTGCTTCAAATACTGGACCCAGTAGCAGATTGTGCATAGAATTTATCAAGAAGACAGAACCAAATTCTGTCATTAGGTTTTGGATTCCCAAGAATGCTTCATCTCAGTTTCCCAAGTATTTTCCTGTTGTAACTTCTGCAGAAGTCCTCGCGTAAACTTCCAAAAGCCTGTAATCCATTCCTTAGGTAAACTTTGTTCAGGTTTAACACAAATTTTGTTCTATAGTCGCCGTAGTCTAGTAGGCAGTGTGTTGGCTTATTAGACATGAGCCCTTGACTTGGTTCAAACCTCAGGTCGGACAGATCTTACAAAAATATTTCTTCGACGACTTTCTCTTAGCAGTCTTCTTCTAAAATCTCTGAAAGTAAATGAAATTGCTTTGAAAATCTTCTCAAAATTCTGTCGTTTGGTTCACTAAGGTTCAAACCTTAGCTCAACAAAACGAAATATGAAAAAATTATTACTCCGGCAACTTCCTCTCAGTAAATTTCTTTTAAAAAACTATACGAGTAAATAAAATTGACTTGTCGTTTCGATTTGGATTTAAACCGTAGGTTCCACCACTCATGAATAAAATTAACGCACACAACGTCGGTGGCGTGAGAAGCTAGGTTTTAATCGTGACTAAATGATTGTAATGACCAATTATGTATGTATGTATGTATGCAGATTCTATTAAAATCATTTTGGCTGATACATTCTATCAGTAGGTTTTCAGTTAACAAGAATTCTTCGCCTCAGGTTCCCAAGTACCGATAAATGGCAGAAAAGATGCTCAGTTGTCTTCTCTTCTATCTTGCCATTACAAGTTCTGCAGAAGTCGTTGTGAGGTATTTCTAGTCTCACAAAATGTGATTTCGGGGTAAGTATGTCCTTACAATTGCTTTGGGGTTCCTACGAGGTCAGGTTTAACACAAGTTTTGTTCAGCTCATGTTCCTATCGTTGCAGATCTGTCGGGCCCATCGTCTTTCTTTCAGAAATGAGTGAAGTTGCTTGAGGCCTTTATAGTTTGCTCCTCAGCAGAATCTCTGTCGCTGAATTCTCTATAAATACCATTCGATATACTTTGACACCGGATTCTCACAATGGCAGTTTGTTTAATCAAAATCATTTTGAATGAACGAGACTGACTTTCTTCACTTACTTAGTGATTGTAAACCAATTTCTAAGTCAAACTTACGACCTATTTTCTCCTACCACCGATGTTGTGTGTGTTTACTTTATCCATAAGCGGCATGACCTACTGTTAAAGGCCAACTCCAAATGCTAGATTTTCGAAAATCATCATTTATTTTCCATTTTATTTGTTTACTCCTACAGTTTTTGACTATACGACTGCTGAGAAAATACTTGCCGGGAAAATATTTTTCATATTTCGCTGCTGAACTAGGAGCGTATGATGTTGTTGATTTCGGCTCTCCATAACTCATAACTATGATTCGCGTACAAACACTAAAATACTCACTAAAAATTTTTTTTTTGTTTTCCAAAATATTTTCCAAAATACTTTGAATATTTGTTTCAAAACTAAATATTACTCTGCCCAAGCCTATCCTAAATACTTAAATCCTTTTGAAACAGCAGGGAATTTCGACATTTAAATAATTTACATACGGCGCCATCGATGACATGCCACAAAAATAAATAAAAGTTGTACAGAAAATTTATAACCATTTCGGATACAAAATTTGCTCACCGTAAAACCCCAAAAAAAAAAAAAATATGAAACTCAAGTGTTGAAATGCTGCAAAATCACACACACGCAGAGCGTTAACAAATTTGCGATTAAAAAGTGGCAAATAAAGGAAAGTTTTTTGTTTGTATTTCACTTAAGAAAATTTTAAAATCAATGAATGGCTGCAAGAGGAAAGTAAAGAAAGCAACGAGATATGCATTGTTTACTTAGCTAGCATTGAGAAGTGAAGACCCCATAATAAACAATATCACACAATGGTTATTCCACTCCTACATGTGAAACAATAAAATTTCTGTGGAAACTGATTTGCGCCTTCTGTTTATGGACACTACCGAGTATGTTCGAGTTGCAAGAGCATACGTGTTTCTATTTGTTCCCATAAGTATGTGCACTCAGCTGATTAGCATACGTTTGGCCAAAAATTATTGGTCTACCATACACGTACCAATGATGACATCAATGATGATTTAAACTGAGTCATATACTTATACTTGCAGTCATTATGATTCCACATAAAACCTTTCGTATCCAAAATAAATCTGAAAATGATGGTGATGATTGTGACCGCTATCAGCACCAGCAAAATTTGCTTAAATGCCACGATATTGAAAACACATTCATTGTGCACACCAAACAAATGTTGTTTCTGTTGTTTTCTTTTGTTGTTACGTTTTCGTGTTAAAAATTTTTAAGTTCAATGGAAAGAAACCGTCCTTATTGTAGATCGAAAAATAAACAACACATCACAGTCATAAATTAAATGATTTGAAATTGAGGGCTTCTTTATATCTGGCAAAAGAAAAAAAACTGAGGAACACTAAAAAAATTGCATGGAGTGTGATATCTGAGAAATTTGCAAACTAATATAATTTGAAAAAGCTTCACAATCAATTTGAATGGAATTTGTTGATGTTTAGAACCGAGAGTTTTAACACGCCCTTCCCAACTTTAAATTGAAATACAACAAAGTGTGTGTATTAGAGATATCATCGAAATTGTTTATTTGATTGAAAAGACTATGAAGACATTATGTGTGGAATATACATACTGTTACGTTTTTACCCTTTTAAAAACGTTTAAAATATGAGCCCGTAGATAACAAATAAAAATAAAAATAAATTTATGTTCAGTTTTAGATAAATTCTTTATTGTTCGCACTTAATGTTCACAACTTAATGTAAACAACATCAGTTTGCTTTGTTTGCTATTCTTCTTTACACTCTTCTGCGTAAACACTAACAATTGTTCGACAGATCTTTATAACGGAGATCTTCAAACCACGATTATTCTATTCAAACGCAACGTGTGTTCACACAAGACAGACTGAATTTTTACTAACCCCGTTGCCTGCTTTGTCTTGCTTTTTATATCGCAGAATAAACAGTCTGATGAATGCTCTTGAAGAAGAATGACTTCGCCTTCGCGAAGTCTCTACAAATAAAAACATGTTGTTTACGTTATTGTTGCTTGTGTATTTTGTTTACGTTTGTCCTAGCAGTGTTGTTGTTGCCTGTTTGTTTACTTGTTTATCCCCTTTTATACTGATGTTGTTGCTATATTTTTGTTTATTTGTTGACCACGTAAACAAATCCATTGTTTTTGTTTTTGCAGCTTTTGTTTATCGTTCAATGTTAAACGATGTAACAACACCATTTGCATTTTCGTAACAATACATAACATACATATGTACAGAACTGGTCATTACAACCCTTTAGTCAGGATTACGGCCCTGTTTCTCTTATTATTTATTTTGTGTGTCTTAATTTTATGCATGAAAGGCAGGATCTGCAAGTTGAAGTCGATTCCGAGCGACAGACTTTTGAAAATCTTTTCATAGCAATTGCTGCTGAGAGAAAGTTGCCGAAGAAATAGTTGTTCATATTTTCGTTGTTTTGGAGATGTCTGAACCAGTGGTTTGAAACGTGGCCTTACGTTTAATAAGCCAACACATTACCTACTAAACTAAGGCGACTACAAAATTTTCCATGAATTCTCAGGATGAATGGCATAAATTAAATTTTACATGATTCTGGCACATAAATCAGGCTGAATTTGTGCGATGGCATGAATTATGTTGGCTTTGAGAACCATTGTGGTTTATGGCTTATTCCCAAAAAAAAAAAAATCCAACAGATAAAAATCTAACGACATCAAACAGCACTAAATCGATGGCCAGTTGAAATCCACGTCAATTAACCATGCCCTCAAATCATTCGTAGAGTATATCCAATATGATATGAGCTGTGTGGTATGTAGCGTCTTACTGTTTAAACTGCATATTGTTGGCATCGAGAGCTTTCAATTCAGGCTAAGAGAAGTTGGTGGTAGTCATCGACGCATAATCCTCGTCGTCATCCGTTATGGCCTAGTCTCAAAGAAATATAGACCGGTGATATCGTTAGACTAAAATTTACATCAAACATGGACTTTTTCTGAAGGTATTGGATGTTCTTAAACCTCATCTCAAATTCGAAAGTGTGTTTACGTACCCCTTTAACCAACATTGGGGTTAATGAGTGAAGATAATTGTTCTACGAAAACTAGAGTCAGTAGGGAACTGCTCCAGAGTCTGTTTATTTATTTTATTTTATTTGCCTATGAAAATGTTACTTGCAGGCAATTATGTAATATTATATGATATTAATTCTAAAAAAACTATGAATTTATATATATAATTACATTATTTTTTATAACATTATTTGATAAAGAAAAATCAATTAGCATATACAATTTATTAAATTTGTTACACATTCTCCTTATTGGATCAGCACCAGCGTAGTTGGGTCTAAAAAATTTTATTGATAATGGGGAAAAATTACATGACGGACGTTGAGGAACATTAAACGTGATAATTTGGAATAAAAAACTGGAGCCTATAGCACCAGTAATTACATTGAATATGAACATATTTAACATAGTTCTGCGGCTTTTAAGTATCCGAAGTTTGATTAATGCTAGTCTGGCAGAATTAGAAGGTAAACTTGTGGAATTAAAATTCAGTCTTCGGAGACAAAACATCAGAAATTGCTTTTGTACAGATTCGATGACGTCGGAATATTATATTATATTATTATATAGATCCCATATTATGGATCCATACTCGAGTATAGGCCTTACAAGAGATGTGTAGAGCGATTTAGTAACATAAGGATCGTTAAATACTTTTGCCCACCGTTTTATAAAACCAAGTACGCTTCTAGCTTTATTTATTGTCATAGTTATGTGTGGAATAAAATTTAGTTTGGGATCAAGTAGAACTCCTAGATTCAGGAAGTTATCTACAAGCGAACTCTTGTCGTTGTCTATGATCGTCTGCTTTCAGTTCATGGTGATTTAGCAAAACAGACTGAATAAATGACATCTAATTTGACAGATGTAACTTCAACTGGCTTTTTAGACGTGAGGCCACGGTAGAAACTCCAGGTCAAGCATTTCGAACAGAACGTAATCTGAAAAAATTATTTCTTCGGATACTTCCTCTCTACAGGATTTCACCGAAAACTCTGAGAATTAATAAAATTGCCATGAAATTTTTTTAAAAATCTGCTGTTCAAAGTCGAGTTTAAACTGTAGGTCCCACCACTCATGTATAAAATTAAAACACAACATCATGGATTGTGTGATAAGCTAGGTCGAAATCTTGACTGAAGGGGATGTAACTGCCAATTATGTTATGGAACACAAAGTTAAAAATCTGCTCTAAACTAACGAGCCTTCATTTATTTTTCGAGATTTTAATAAATTCCATTCAAATGATTTGCTCTTACACCTGTGCTGGAATTAAATCTTTTTCAGTATGAATCTCTAAATGCGTGTAATTGTCATGTTTAATCACGTGTTAAAATAAATACTTTTGAAAATAATACAAATCCTTAGTAAATATTTGCCAACAGCATTATACTGTCTCCATTGTTTTGATTGCATAAGGACAGACATGCTGATGATTTCCCAACCCACAGAATATACATATGTATATTCTGTGTCCCAACCATCATAGCCGTTGTAATAAGATTTGTAACGCAGTTACAAGTTATAAGGTATTACGTAAAACAAAGTAATTTTATTTGTTTTAACCATTTGACGTCATTCTGATGGTTTTGGGATTATAATTGAGTGCTCTTCACTGTTCGAAGAGTAGAAACCGAGGAGGGATTAAAGAAGCCTATTTGTTAGACAATATTTATTCGTTTTATTTTTATTTTTTTTCTTGAATTGTTTGCTTACTTTTAATCTATGTTTTGCTATTTTTGTTTTTATTTGCTTGTTTTGGTTTCTATTGGGTTTTACAATCATTTCTATTATTTTAAGTGGAGTATTTTTTAACACCTGATACAGAGCAGAAGGGTGTGATGTTTCATTCATTGGAGTGTATAAATTTTGCTATTTTCCTCAAACGTTTTTAAGAAGAAAAACATAAAACACAGTAAGCGTCCGTTTATTTTATACAGATTATTTTAAAATTAATTCTTTTGATCCCCAATTCCAATTTTAATCAACAAATTGTAAGTCTAAGTTCTTCACTAGGTTGAATAGAATTCAAAAATACTTTTTTTATTTTTCTCGAACCCTCAAAACTTGTTTTATTTGACAAAAACGGTTTTTTTGATCTTTTCACACAAAATTATTGATTACCTAAATATGTTTGAACCTATTTTAAAAATCCACAGATTTTTAGAAAGGGGAAGATTAAACTTTTAAACGGTATACATAAACAGTTTGTTCAAACTTATATGTTATGATATAATTTTTTTTCTTATTTTTTCAAGTTTGGCCATTCTTAATTGCAAAATGTAATTGAAAAATATGAAATGTGTGGAGCCATTCTTAAAGTGCATTCACTTGTCAAGAGGAGTATAACAGCTTAGTCATAATTTTTATATATGCTGTCTCATCAAATGAACTTTCATTTCAAAAATTTTCAAAATTTCTGATGGATCTTGATTGTTTATCTGAGAATTTACTCCTTGCACGTTTGAACGACTACCAAAAGTAGTCTAATATTTCCGTTTTTCGCAAATATTATTATATCAATATGTTATTATATCAGTATGTCAAATAAAACAGGCTTGGAGGGTTCGAGAAAAATAAAAAAAGTATTTTTGAGTTCTACTCAGTTAACTAAATAACTTAGACTAGGTAGTTACTCGGGTGTATTCAAGTTTTTGTATTTTGTCGCATAGTGTAATTGGTCATTACAAGCCATCTGTCAAGATTACGATCTAGCTTCTCACACCAGCTTATGCTGTGTGTGTAAATTTTAACCATAAATGTTGTAACCTGCAATTTAAAGTAGACTCCGAACGACAGATTTTTTTGAGAAACATTTCAAGGCAATTTCATTTATTCGCAGAGTTTTTGAATTAAGATTACTGAGAGGAAGTTGCCGGCGTAATATTTTTTTTCATATTTCGTTTTATTGATGTCTGAGCTAAGGTTTGAACCTTAGCGGACCAAACGACAAATTTTTGAGAAGCGTTTCATGGCAATTTCATTTACTTTCAGAGTTTTTAGCAGAAGACTGCTGAGACAAAGTTGCCGAAGAAATAGTTTTTCATATTTCGTTATGTTAGGGATGTCTGACTTGGGGTTTGAAGCGTGGCCTTACGTCTATTAAGCCAACACACTACCTACTAGTGTACGGCGACTTCAACGTTAATTTTTTTAACAAAATTTGGAAGATTGTGATTGAATTTAAGTCTGCTTCCAATAAAATCTTTCATTTGTTAAGTGTCTTACAACAGGGGCCTGCGAAATTTGACAACCTATACGGTCATCTTGTTGAAGCTAAATCTATCAAAATAGCTACCACTTATTCAGTTATTTTATTCGGGTAAAATACCTCGCGTTTTTCATCGAAAAATCATTTTCAGAGAAGAGACTCATTTCTGGTTGAAAGGATTTGTAAACAAACAATCAACTGTCAAATTCGAGACGAAATCAGTTTTAAAAAATTCAACATTCGACTTCGTGTCGTTTAGTGTGGCTCCGATAGTAACAGTTCGATGACATTATAGGGATATATAAACGACTATCTTAAAAAAATGTATCGATTGAAAGCGCCGTAGTCTAGTAGATACTGCGTTGGCTTATTCGACATGAGGTCAAGATTTAACTACTGACGCAGACATCTCCAACCAGCAAAAAATATTTCCAAGGAAAGCGTCTTAAAAACCTGTCATACGCAGGCAACTTTAAACTGTGCATAAGAAACGCAGTACTGTAAGTGTGGGCTCTAAGGTACGTTCATACTGATAACGTGTCTGCTGTATAATGACTTTATGTCTGACTACAGGGTTAAGATATGGAAAGTTGCCGACTTCGCCTCTACTAAATAAAACACACACAACATAAGTGGTGGGAGAAGCTAGGTTGTAATCCTGACTAAAGTTATAATTTAATGGCATTTATTTTTTAAATATGATTTTCCAGATTATATTTTCCGTATTATATATGGTCCATTTTAATTTTTTAAAATTTTTTCCAATAAATCCAGGGAAGGAGTGTTGTTGCTTTGCCGCCATAAACCAAAGGCTTAGCTTAGCTCCATAAAATGTAAAACACGCGAATAAATTTTTTTAAATAAATTTTTTTGTATAAATTTCTGCTCGTAATTTAAAACGAAAAATAATTTCGTTTCCAAACTACCTTCCCTTCTTTCCTTTCCCTTGCCAATTCTGCCGGTGTTCTATGTTAAATTTTCTGATACAACTTACGTTTTAAAATAAAATACGAATAAAATGTATGAAAAAAATTATTTATTAATATTTACATTGACAGCATTGTTGTAGCTGCAACATGGCGGCAGGCAATCGGTCTGAGAGGGCTAAAAGTTTTTGTACTCGAGTTTGGTATGTTTTATGGTAACATGCTGACATTAATTGACCACAACAATTTGCAAGTGTAGTAAATTATAATAAAATGGATGCGGTTCGGTATACTCTCTCTTTCTCTGTCGCTTTTAAAACATTTTGTTTATATTGCCTTTGCATTTTTGTTTTATAATTTTTTGTTTTTTTTACAATGTTTTTTGCATCTACGCGTGGTTATTTTGTCTGTTCACTTATAACACACAGGTATTGGTTTTGAAACCTGCGCCATCGTTTAACCGATTTTCTGCGTTGTAGCTGTCATTGTCATTGCCATCATCATGCTTGTTGTTGTTCATTTTAATTTTTAAACGTTTGCTCGCTAATTTGTTTCTTTTTCATGCATTTTAAAAATTTTTGTTTTTAAAATAATCGCTACACTCAAATGGTTTAGAAGTTTCGATTCGTATTGATTGGTGTTGACTTCTAGAGTTAGGAAACAAAAAACAAAAACTATTCTAGAGCGATAGTATAATAGTGATAGTAGAGGAAACAGATCCATGAGCAACATTTGAAAACTTAGATCCACCATCACATACTGACTTTACTGTTTACGTTTGGAAGATGGTGTGCAAATACCAACACCACTGCCGACTGATAGACAAATTGTGTTCCATTCTAATGAATTTTTTGCTCAAAAAGCTCCCATCTGACCTTATATTAAAGCAATGGACAGAGGAAGCTTAAGGTAAGACTTAAAGCTAGTGAATCCTGGCTCAACTTAAATTATTTATAAGCTGCGATAGGAGATTTTATTCAGAATTCCATAAAGATTATCCGCCTCATGGGATCCTTACAGTATTGTTACGAAAATGAAAGAATCTAGATCTTGGGGGTTTACTCCGTAACTCGATACGAAAATTAAAATGTACGTATTCGAACAAATTGTACTCTGTAGTACGAAAGCACGGAAAATTTTCGAAAGTGTGATAAATTTTTTTCTTTTCGTACGAACAAAAAACAACTTAACTCCGTATTACGAAAACGCATAAAAAGCGTAGTAAATATCGAAAATTCTTCGTTAGCAATTGTGGTGGTGACAACTAGTAATAAATTTAAAATGTAAGTAAATTAATACAAATATATTGCAAAATAAAATAATGTTTTTTAAACAATCCAAGTGAGTCCAAAAGAATTTTATATACCATCCAAAAACAATACGAAACTATTGGGGACTTTATGGTGACGCATCCAGATTTGGCCAAGGGACATCTAAAAGTGCCGGATGCAAGAAACAAGTCTAATAACCTGTGGCAAAAACTAAGAACCGATTTGGATTCACTTGGTTCACCGCAGCGAGATGTTAAAGGTTGGAAAAAAGTAAGCTTCTACAGATTTAAATATTTGAGTGCGACATATCGCAGGGTTATTAAACATTTTCTCTTTTATTAGGTTTGGGCCGACTACAAAAATCATATCAAGGCCAAATGCAGTGGAAATAAACTAAGCATCTCTGGTACTGGTGGAGGACCAAGCAAGTATTGCTCATTAACACCTCTAGAAAGAGAATCGACTGATTTACTGACAATGTATAAGGCAATTAATGGTTCAAATCCACAATCAAGTTCACCAGTAATAAATTCTGTTCTTGAAAAAGACCTTCAGTATTTAGTTGAAGAAAATGAGGATGGATTAGAGTCTGATTCGTACTTCTCAGATATTGTAAATGAAGAACCAAGACCATCAAAACCACGTCAAAGTAAAAAAAAAAAAGTTGATAACAAAGAAGCTCTTCTAGAAAAATAAGTGGAAAATCAAATAACACATCAGAACAATTCAATAAAAATACTAACAAAAATAAATGAAAATTTAAATGGCATTCACGACTTTAAGAAAAGTTACTATATTCAGGAAGAAAGACTGACAATTTTATAATTAAAATTTAAAGCTTTTTATAATTAAAACTTGTAATCACAAAGTGCGGCCAAGTTTATTTTTGGTTTTTCCACGAAAATTTTCGAACGATTTACAGAGTACGCTTTAATTTACTTATCGAATACACCTTTCGAATACTTTTACTTTTCATATCGAGTTACGGAGTAACCGCCTTGTGTTTTGCTTTTACATTGCTTTAAATTAAAATTATAAACATAAGCTACAAAAAACAAAACAATATTTACAAATTATCGCACTGCATAATATAACAACAAACACCATCATAAAAAATGGTAAACAAGTAAACAAAAATAAAACAACAAATACTACAAGAATAAATATAAACAAGATATACAAATAACAATAATGAACGTAATCGACGATGTTTACATTTATAGGGAACTCGTGAAGGCGAAGTCACGAACATTCGCCTTCAAGAACATTCATCAGAATGTTTAGCCAGCCATATAAAAGGCAAGGCAAAGCAGGCGAGTGAGGTCTAAAAGTCTTGTGTGAAGGCGCATTGTGTTTGAAGAGAGTAATCGTGGTTTGAAGATCTTCGTTACAAATATCTGTCTAATAATTGTCTACTAAAAAGAGGAATAACAAACAGAGTAATTGTTGTTGTTTATGCAAAGGGTGTAAACAGAGGAATAACAAACAAAGCAATTATTGTTGTTTACATAAAATTGTGAACAGTAGCACACAGAATTGTGCGAATAATTAAGAATTTCGATTAAAACTTAACACAAATTTATTTTTATTTTATTTAATTTATAATCGTTTTTTAAAAGATAAAAACGTAACAGTGTATAACGACTCAAACATTAGTATTTTCTACAGGCAGACGAACCACTCAAATGAATTCTACAGTAACTGATTCTGAGGAGAATAAGACAGTGCCCTTGCCGTGAAGAAGCAGAGGCAGCAATAACAACATTTATTTGGAAGACAAAGCTAGTAGTTCAGTCATTATTGTGCTCTAAGACATTAGGACAAGATGACTACCTATTCTCGAAGGCTAATATATTTAGCCAATTCCAGATAACCTCTGCCATTTTTCCCACCAGTCGAATTCTTCAAAGCTCCAAAATCCTAATACAAAATGCACTGGTTTTTGCAGCATTAATCAAGCTATTCGTCGTAAACTACTTCGGTAGTACTTGTTGGTATGACGCCTCAATATTTTTCAAGCTGTTTTCTGAATAAGCTATTGCTACGTTTTCACCCCGCATAATACAACAGTGTTTTAGAATTCTCTGGAGATATTACCTTACGCTGTTTATTTGCTTACTTATTTGCACGTGGCAACTTCTAGAATCCTACTAATGATTTGTAATTGTTATTATTTTGTTTTGAATGTGAGGCCACAGTTTAAAGCCCAGCTCAGTCATCTTGATCAAAGCAAAATATGAAGAAAATATTTCTTCGGCTTTTTCCTCTCAGCGGATTTCTAGCAAAAGCTCTGGAAGCAAATAAAAAATTGCCATAAAGAGTTTCTCAAAAATCAATCTTTCGGAGTCGACTTTCAACTGTAGATCCTACCGCTCATGGATAAAATTAACACACACAACGTAAGTGGTATGAGAAGCAAAGTAGTAATCCTGATTGAAGAGTTGTAATGAGCAATTATGTATGTAATGTGTGTCACAGGATAAAGTCGATATCGAGCTTGAATGACTGTCAACATTTTATTTTTATTTTTTTACTTTTCCATTATTTTTGTATTATCGTTGACAAGCTGTTGCTGGTTGTCTCGTTTGTTTTTTTTGGAGCCAACCAACCAAATTTGATGATATTGATGATTTTATTTTTATTATTTTTAAATTTCATTTTTTTCGTTGTTGTTATTTTTATAAATTTTATCCTACTTTGTTCGGTCAGCTTTAATGAATTTTCCAGCTTTTATTTTTTATTCACGCCATGTTATTAATGCACCGCATAATTTTCTTTAAACACGTTCAATTGGCTGCTGTTGACATCATGCAACGGCATTCATTGCTGCTGCCTCAGTGAAATGACAAAAACAACAAAAAAGTGTTGATGACAAAACTGTCAACAAGACAAAATTCCATTAGGCGCTATTGAGGCTTGTTATTTATTTTTTTATGCGTATACAGAGTTAAGGATTAAAACCGGTTACGGTTTGGTAGCCCAGTAGGAAATTGACTGCCAATTGTTTTTTAAAGTGTGCGTAATATAGGCCAGAAAAAAGAGGTTTAAGATTGACAATATGTCGGAGAAGATTTTAATGTCGAGTGTGCTTAAAAGCTTACATAAAGGGCTTGATTTAAGGACGAAACTCTTTAAAATATTGAATTAAAGAAACTATAGAGTATACATACATTCAGGAAGTTTAGAACTTTGACAGTTGATAGCAGCCATCTTGTTAAAGTTACATCTGTCAAGTTACACGTCAGACTCAGATTTTCAGAGATTTTATTATAATTTTTTCCAAACTCTCCAATTCTCGTCTAGTAAGACAACATCCTATCCAAATAATGCTTCAATCTGCAATAAATTAGTGAAATTAAAAGTTAAAGCTACATCTGTCAAGTTAGATGTCATTAACTCAGTATATCACCATTGGGCGAATGTAGAATTTAACAACACAAGGATGTGTTGTGTTCGCTGAAAGGGTTCTGGAGCTTATTGCTGGGTGAATAGGTCATCCCGCTTGGAAATCATGTGAACTGGTCATCGAGACGCTTAAACCTGAAGACAAGCTAACTGCAGGTACATATTTATAACTTACTTTAGGCATAGTACTTCTTGGGTCCTTTAAAAGGTCCCATTTAGAACTCCTGGTTAACAGGAATTGATTCCTACATTTTCTAATGGGTTTGGTCCAAACCACCATAACAAATATTTTGCAAAGCTTTTTATCATTTTATTAAACAAATTTCGTTTATTGTCATTAATTAATATAGCAAATGATGAGTGAAATTTATAAAAAAGGAAATCATATTTTTAATTTATTTTTGCGGTAAATTGATAAACACCATCGACATTGAATGAACAGACAGTGGTTTGCGACATAAAAAAAACAGGGAACATCTATTTGAAATCTTCTTTATATTCAACAGATTTGAAAAATATTTTCTGGTTCTGGTAAATGCAGAATGCTTTAAACGGTTTAGAGCTGAGGGATTGCACAGACAAAGAGGAAAAATTTGCTATTTATGAACGTACATAAATAATTGGTCATTACAACCCATCAGTCAAGATTACGACCTAGCCTCTCACACCACTTATGTTGTGTGTGTTCATTTTATAAATGAGTCCCGGTGCTTACAGTTTAAAGTCGACGTCGAACCGCAGAAATTTTTCATGGCAATATTCTCAGAGTGTTCGCCAGAAACTGGTGGGAGGCAGCCGCCGAAGAAATATTTTTGTTCATACTTCGGTTTGTTGGAAATATCTGACCTGGGGTTTGAACCGTGGCCTCACGTTTAATAAGATAACACACAACAATCCAATGCATTTTTTATTGGGATCTTGGAGCTCTGAAGACTTAGTTTGATTTGAAATATGGCAGAAGTTATCTGGAATTGGCTAAATACATAATCCTTCGAGAATAGGTAGTCATCTTGTCGCAATGTCTTAGAACACAGCGCTAATAGTAGAGATTCAGTCACTACTAGCCCTGTCTTTCAAATAAATGTTGTTATTACTGCCTCTGCTTCTTTATGGCAAGGCATTGACTTATTCTCCTCAGACTAAGCTTCTGCAGAAGTCATACGGATGCAGCATTTTAATCGATGAATAAGTGCCAAAGCACTCTTACTGAAAATTCTGTTATTGATGATAACTATAGAAACCTTACTTACGTAGGAGATCGTTACAACCCTTTGTTTCAGAAGAACAACATTCAACTTGTTAGAGTATAAATCTACAAGTGGGAAATAACTTCTGCTGTCAAAGCCCAAGTAACAATTAGATTTAAGACTACAGGGGATGGCCCCTATTCATGGGGTACAGATTTAATTTTGTTTTGTTTAAGATTTGTTAATATTTTTATATTATAAGTGGCAGAAAAGACCTCTACATGTAGTGGGTTCCACAACGAATGCTCTCTGTAATGCAGTATACGATCCACTGACCAATCGACCACAAACGGATATGCCTCTGCGAGAAAGACGAGTGATACGTAAGGCTACACAGTTTTCGGGAACAAGTTCATTTATCTCCTTAGAGCAAAATACGTAGTAGTAACGATAGAACAGTGAAAAACAAGTCAGCATAAAATATTTCTTCATGCCACAAAAAGGAAAAAAAAATTATACCAGCCAAGCAATTAATACAGGTACCACAGAAAAGCCTCAATGTTTAACAAAAGTGACCAACTATTCTCTTATATTTATTAGAATGAAAAGGGAAGAAAAGAAACGTAATTTCAGTGTACTATTCACTTGTGTTTCAGCACAAGTCATTATTCGTGTTGTCGCCGTAGTGCTGTAGATAGTCTGTTTACATGTTAGAGCCTGTGGTTCACAGATAAGACAAATCGAAGGCATCCAAATTTGAAAAAAATATTTCTTTCGTCCACTACTACTACTCAAAAATTTTCTGGCACAAGCTCTAGGTTAGGTTAGGTAAGCGGTTAGCATGCCATTTATAGACAACTTCGCCCGGTGGCCCATATGGACCATTGTGTTATCCTGTGTGAGGTAAGCCTCCTTGTCATAATCTGTTAGTGGTGGGTTTGAACCACTTCGAGGTTCAGATGAAACGTGCGAGTTCCATTAGTTGCACGTTCGCCACCATGCTCAGATCTCCAAATATTTTGTCACCCAAAAACTGATGACGTTTATTTTGAAGTACACGGCACTCAGGTATGCGGTGTTGTATCAATTCTGATTCTTTCACAACATGGCAGTTTCTGTATTAATCCGGGTGGGGCAGACCGGGATTGTCAGCAAGATTGTCAATAGCGCTGCCTGTTCCATTAGAATTCCTGTTAGACTGTGAACCGTTCGCTTGTCGCACTCAAGTGGGACCTGCTGGACACTGCAGTGGACCAATTCGGAAGTGAAGAGAATTGTCATGAAAAGTTTCTTAAAGTGCCTCGGCCACGATCAAACAGATTGGATCAAATTTTGCATATGTGTTGGTAATTTTTGTTTGACTTAGCACAGCAACGCATCAAATTTAAGCCTTCAAATTTAATTTCTTAAGTGTCGTGAAGAAGGAAACAACATATGGATTCATGGGAAAAAATTCTTGTTTTGGTTTTTTAATTTTTTAATTTTTCTGAAAGAACATACGGTTTTTTATTGGCAGATAGCATTGTTTTTGTTTTTTTATTAAGTGTCGTAAAGAAGAAAACTTTCATCGGAATATATTCTAGTTTTGGTTTATAGTGTCGAGTTTTCTTTTAAATATGACAGATGATTGTTTCATAGCCATTGCCCTGGCTCAGGCAATAAAAAAAACCCAAAAAAAGTAACCTGCGAAGCTTCTTTTGATGAAAGAATGGTTGCAGAAAAGGGATGAATTTACGCACGAAAATCTTCATAATGAACTCAAGTTGAGTTCTCCAAATGATTTTCGAAACTTTTTACGGATGGATGATGACACATATGAGGAACTTTTAAATTTGGTTGGCCCAAAAATTGAAAAACAAAATACTCCAATGCGTGACGCCATCTCTTCGAATCAACGTCTGTCTATAACACTGCGTTTTCTTGCTACAGGCAATTCCTTTTCCGATTTAAAATTTGTTAGCGCTATTTCGGAACGGGCAATTGGACGCATTGGTTTGGAAACTTGTGAAGAAATAAACAAGATATTAAAATATAATACAAAGGTAATTAAAACAAATTATTAATGGACTTTATTTTTTCGGATTATAATTAAAATAATTTTTATTAAACAAAAAAAGTTAAACAAAAAAGTTCTTAATAAATAAATAAAATAGTATCACAAAATGCAGTCTTATATACATATATAAAAAAATTAAAATGAACTATTTACATACAAATAGGGAATTTCTGACTATTGAAAAGACGCGAAATATTCCGTAATTGTACTTTCTGGCTCTACCTGATTCATTTGTGGGGTCATTACTGGTAGTGGTACTTGGGTCGGTTGTGAGGTCATTACTGGTAGTGGTATTTGGGTCGGTTGTGGGGTCATTAATGGTAGTGGTACTTGAGTCGGTTGCGTATGTATTTGGATGGGCTATTGTCGATGGTGTTGGCGTTAAGCTATATTCACTGCTTGGAGTATGACATAAAATGTTAAGCTGCATACAATTCCTATGCAGAGTTCCCATTTGGCCCTCTAGAAGTATATCATTTATGCATTTTTCCGCATATATCCTTTGAGTGGGATTCATTTTCCTTAATTTACATGCCCAGCTTCCAGCAACTTGGTCGTATTCGTCCGGCGGTTGTTGGAGGCGTTTTGCCAAACTTATCAGCTCGTCAGCCGCATCGGACTTTTTTCGTTTCTTGGGCTCTTGGTAATTCTGAAAAAAAAGCAATTTATATTTAGTTGATTATAACTAAATGAAAAAATAATGCATGTCGTATATATTGTATATCTATTTACAGCTTCCTACAAACGAAGATGAATGGAAAAAACACGCTGCAGAATTTCATCGCCGTTGGAATTTTCCTAACTGTTTAGGTGCTATCGATGGAAAGCACATTGCAATAAAAAAACCACCGAACTCTGGGTCGTTCTATTATAACTACAAAAAGTTCTTTAGCATTGTTCTAATGGCAATAGTGGATGCAAACCATGAATTCATTATGGTCGATGTTGGCATAAACGGAAGAGTCTCTGATGGTGGTGTATTAAGCAATACAAGATTCGGAAGAGCACTATCTGAAGATGAATTGAATTTACCAACACCATGCCCATTACCATCAGGCGATAAGGAAATGTCTTTTGTTTTTGTTGGATATGACTACTAGCAATTTAATGAAACCGTACTCCCACACAGGGCTTACCGAGGAACAACGTGTTTTCAATTATCGCTTAAGCCGTGCCCGACGAATTGTTGAAAATGCCTTTGGTATATTAGTTTCTCGATTTAGAGTTTTACAAGGAGCTGTTGAGCTTTCTCCCGAAAAAGTTCGAACGATAGTATTAACTTGTTGCCATTTACACAATTTCTTAAGAAAAAAGAAGTCTAATGAATACATTACTGTAGGCGCAGTTGATAGTGAGAACCTGATAGGGATTTTGAAGTCGCCGTGGTCTAGTAGGTAGTGTGTTGGCTTATTAGACGAAAAGCCAGGGTTCGAGCCCCACGCAAGACATCAAAATGAAATACAAAAAGTATTTTTTCGGGGACTTCCTCTCATCAGATTTCTGGCAAAAACTCTGAGAGTAAATAAAATTGCCATTAAAATTTTCTCAATAAAATATATCTGTCGTTCGAAGTCGACTTTAAACTGTAGGTCCCACCACTCATGTATAAAATTAACACATACAACATAAGTGGTGTGAGAAACTAGGACGTTGTACAATGGGACAATTCGACCTCTTAATCGACAAGAACACGTCCTCTAACCTAACCTAGAGGGAAGTATTACAGAAGGTTTATGGAGAGAAGATTGCCCTTCTACATCATTGCAAAGCACTCACTGCCGAAATTCTACAAGCACAGCTAAATTAATTAGGGACCAATTTTGTAAATATGAAGGTCAAGTGCCTTGGCAAAAAAAATTTGTAAGCAACAAATCGAACAATATATAAATAAAATGAAATATGAATTTAAACTGTAATTGCATTGAATCATTATTTAGTTGTAAAATCTACACACAAAGAAATACATATCGAAAAGTAATTTTTAGGGAGAGCATTTTGGAAAATAAACATTTTCTATTTTAAAAATTTGCTATATTTTATGTCACTTCATTAATAAAATTGCGATAAGGAAATGCACTTACCATTTCATATCCTTCATCCATAGTTGATTGGGATGTACATGGGAGCTCATTATCCCTCAGGAAATCCATGGCGGAAAAATAATACAAATTAGATTCCGCTTCTTTGTCATTTGCTCCGGCACCACTTTTTTGTAAACTGTCAATCCTTTTTAATTCTTTCCTGTACGCAGTACGTAGACAGTTTATTTTTTGCGCCACATCGTTTTTTCCGCATTTGGAAATTTTTCTTTGTATTTATTTAATAAAATTTCGTACTGCGCATGTTTTTCTGCTCTATTGCTATATGCTTTTGATTTTACTTGCCATATACCGATATACTTCAATAAATTTTAAAATAAAATTTTTTCCCTCCATCTTTTACACTTTTTTTTTATTACTTTTCGACTATAAACTTTCAAAACACCCGCGAAGCAAAAGTGACGTTGCTACTACGAAATCTGCAGAAAAATGAAATTTGAAGCAATTGCCCGCACACACATCAAATTTGCTTCAATTTTCTGCGGAGCAGGTAGCGAAAATCAAAACTATTTTGATATTCTTCAAACTCTTCTCAGCCTGTACGTGTGAGGATAGTTTTCTGTACGTGTGAGTACAGTTTTACCAATACAATCACAAAAATGGCAGATTGATCAGTTTAGTTTGCTCGTGGCTGTGCTACTTAAGAATCTTCCATTAGGAGTCGATATTAAGCTGTAGGTGTCGACACTCATGAATAAAATTATCACTTACAACATATGTGGTGTGATATGCCAGCTTGTAGTCCCGGCTAATGGATTGTAATGACCAATCTAGTATGTAAGTAGGAAATGTTTATCTTTAAAGGTATAAAAAGTAATTACGAACTGTATCCTAATTTCTATGAATAGTCACCGTAGTCTAGTAGGTAGTCTGTTGGCTTATTAAACGTGAGGCCGCGGATCAAACCCCAGATCAGACATCTCTCGAAAAATATTTCTTCGGCGACTGCCTCTCAGCAGATTTCTGGCAAAAACTCTGTACTCTCAAGTAAATAATATTGTCATGAAAAGTTTTTCGAAAATCTACCCTTCGTAGTCGACTTTAGACTATACTCATGTATAAAATTAACACACACTCCAAAAAATGTTGTGAGAAGCTAGGTTGTAATCAGAGATCAGCAATGAGTATTCAAAAATATGAGTAGAATCGAATCATACTCATAATTTCTAATACTTATACGCATTCATACTTATTTTAATATGTATGGTGGAACCTCTACTCATATTCAAAGTTTGAAGAACTTATCATATTCCTACTATATGTGTTGATGTTGTGGATTTTGACTCTCCATAACTCGAGTCACTCGAAACATTTATAAGCATTATAAGTATTCTTCTAAAGTTATGATTCTAAATGATTAGGCTTATAAATCAAACATATTTCAAATGGTATGAGTTTGATTCCAACGTTGTACGCATACTCATTGCAATCTGTACTAATAAATCAACGTTGTAGTGAGTACTAATGAATCAGAGTAGTTAAATTTCAATATTGTGGACTCACTTACATTCAAAATTTCATGAGTGCTTATGAGTAGCGAAAAAACGATTCATTGCTGACCTCTGGTTGTAATCCTGACTGAAGAGTTGTAATGACCAATTATATATGAATTTCGTAAATACACATAACGAAATACTCCGGGTCAATGCTTTTGTATAAAATCTGTCAAAAATCTGTGTGCCGTTCTAAGTTTACCGTTAGTTTAAGTTCTCTTCCTATTGAATAAGAATTGGGTTACCAAATATATGAAATCAAATCTGATAAAGAAACAGTGTAAAGGAACAGATTAACCTCTGTTAAAACAGACATACAACGAAGAGAACTACTTGCTACATTGTTACAAAAAACACAAGAAAAAAAAAACAGACATTAGCAGTACTGAAGATACAATTCGAATCCATACAGTTTGGGGTATATGAGGTAAGCAATATTTTAAATATACTTTCGTTTTATAAAGATACACATCACAAAAGACCTGAAGAGAAATAGTTCTCCGCCAAAAAGTCGTAAACGAAAAAAAGCCAACACCGGCAGTGATAAATTTATTTAACGGTATTGCTTCAAAAGAAAACCAAACAAACAAGAGGAGGGGAATCAACAGAATACAGAGAAGTGAGACAGAAAAGGGTAGACAGATACCAAGAAAACTTATGCAGTGATGGCAAGCATAACATTATGCCAGGCAGTCAAATCGAATATAGAAATAAGGTGTCGGTCGACTAAAGTCAATGTTGCCGTTTTAATGTCGTTTATAATTTTATTCATGCATCATGGAGTGTCCTATTGTGCTCGTAAGCCTCATGCTAAAGGCAACAAAAAAAGTTTTTTGTTTATTGGCTGCCTTTTTTAGCGCTGCTGCTGCTGCAGCACCAAGCTTCACTTCCACAAAATTTATATGCATTTCGGAGAACAGGTGGAACAACATAAAAGCAATGAAAAAAAATTTTATTTTGGTGTGTACGATACGCTTTCAACATCATTGTTTGTATAAACTGATGTGATTATTTGCACAGCCTGTAAACAGCATACTTACTGCAGATACTTATGTGACAATGTCTGTATTTCTCCTTTAGAATGTCTTCATATTCGTATTCAGATAATACAGTTGTATTCTGTATTAAGTTTTAAATAAGAAATGAACATACAATCAAACACATACACCGCGGTGTGTGTAGACCTTTTTTGTTTGACTGTGAAATATGAAAAGCTTAACAACAGCATTTAAAACCATTGTGCGCCATCTATACTAGCTACGGATTATTGATGAGTTATTCCAGGAATTTTTAATTTTTCGGCAAAATCGTAAGAACACATTTCATATGAAGCACCTCTAAATAACTGCACCTTAATACACTGCGTCAAATGGAAGGTGCATACATCACATGTAAATGTAAATCATCTCTAAGACGTTTCTCTCTGCAGCAGAAAGCGAGACATTTGGTCGTTATCATCACGTATACACTTGAGAATTTCTTTATTGAAGATAACAAACAAACTTAAGTCCTTGCGAACACGGCAGACAGCCGAAAATTCGAATGAATTCATACGTGAGATTGTCATACCCCTGCAGAAGAGCAAGCATATTGCTACGTTTTTACCTTTTAAAAACGTTTGAAAAATGAGCTCGTAGATTGCAAATAAAATAAAAATAAATTTGTGTTTGGTTTTAATTGAAATTCTTTATTATTCGCACAAATCTGTTTGCCACTGTTCACAACTTGTTGTGAACAACAACAATTGGTTTTCTTTGTTATTCCTCTGTTTATAGCCTTTGCATAAACAATAACAATAACTGGACAATTATTCAACATATCTTTGTAACGGAGATCTTTAAATCACGTTTACTCTCTCCAAACGCACCGCGTCTTCACACAAGACTGACTGAACTTAACTAACTAACTCGCCTACCTTGCCTTGCCTTTTATATGGCAAAGTAAACAGTCTGATGAATGTTCTTGAAAGCGAACATTCATGACTTCGCCTTTTCGAAATCTCGATGAATGTAAACATCGTTGTTTACGTTTATTATTGTAGTATTCTTGGTATATTTGTTTTACTTGTTTACCATTTTTTTTGCTGGTGTTTGTTGTAATATTAAGCAGAACGATAATTTGTAAACAGGTTTGCTTACTGCATTGTTCTGTTTTTGCAGGTTTTTTTATAATTTTAGTGTTAAACGATGTAAATGCAAAACATCAGTATCAATAACAATACAGTCAAAGAAAAAAGTCTACATACACCACTGTATGTTGAATTTTTTCCCGCTGATTTTTATTAAATTGAAAAAGATTTTAAAGCGTTGTTAAAGGCATTTACAATTAAAAATGTTTAATTGTTTTGAAAAAAAAAACCGAAAAATTATTATGAAAAAGCATAAAAATACAGTGATGTATATAGGCTTGTTTCTTTGACAGCATGATCTTCGCTCATATTCAATAGAAATACGGGACAAGTAGAACAAACCTTTACTTAAACCTAACCTAGTTGTCAGGTCTGGTCTGATGGTGATAATAGTGGTTGTGAAATTGAATAATTCAGAATTTGTCCAGGACGACTACTTCTATCTTTGAAATGATTCATTTGAAGTGATGTTGACTAAAAAATTGGTTAAAGTCTAGGCTAAGCTTGTACGTTTACTGTTGCATTTGTTGCTATTGCCTCTTGTTGTATTCCCCCCTTTGCAGTAGTTAAAGTGAAATGAATGCTTCGTATATGGCAGTTTGTTTGTTTACCAACTAAATGACTGCCATCATCATCAGGCTTATGATTCCTTTTTTCCCTTTTTTTTATTTAAATTTTTGGATTTTTTTTTTCTGGGGAGATGTTTTCAATTTCAATGCATAGGCCAAGGTATTCGCGTCTGTTATTTTGTTGTACCGCACGAATACATACACGCAAGTACGAAATGAAACTGTTGACGATATTTTAATTTCATTTTCTTTTCATTATGATTTCCTTTATTTATTTCGTTTATTCTGCCTCCTGATATTCTGTTGTAAATTTAATGCCTTTTTTCGAATTCCATTGACTGTTGATTTCATTTCATTTTTGTAATCTCTTGAGCTGTAGATCCTGTGCCCTGTTTTTTTTATTTGTTCTGTTATAATACTTTAGCCCTGGTATGTAGAACATAATTAAAGCCTGTAATCAGTCTTAAATTTCTATAGCCATCGTCGAATATTAACTTTCATGCCATAAAAAATCGTTTTTTTTTTTCTTGCAAGTCATAAAGGCATTTTATTTAAGAGTTTATTTTAATGATTACCAAGGCATCCTGATCAGCATACTTCAATAGGAAGGATGGATTAACAAAAAGGCAACAACAATTTGGGAAAACACATCTCTTAAGCCCCTATTATTCCTAATACACAGCGAATGATTATTACCTTAGAGTACTTAAGCAAGCTAACGTAATTTAGGCGGAGATTTTTCTATTGAACAAGCTGCACGCAAGATTAAAACCAGGAATCTACCTCCTTCAAACTTGATCATGTGTGTAGACAGTCAAGCAACAATCAAAGCGCTGGAATCCCACCTCGTGAAATCAAAGGGCGTCAGTAATTGCGTGAACTCTCTACATCGTATACGTTCACACTACACCTGCCCCAAGTGGGTTCCAGCATACTGTAGCATGGAGAGAAACGAAAAACCGAATGAACTGGTGCGGAAGGTATTGGAGATGTCTAAGGAGAAGACATCCCTATCAAAATATTTTTCAAAATTGGAAAATAGAATCCCACCTCGTGAAATCGACACACGAACAAACATTGCGCCGCTTTCGAAATTGCCGTGACATTCGCTTGGAAAACACTGCAGTGGTCAGGCAGTCTATGAAAAAGTTTAATAAATATTAGTGTAGACCCCGCGCTGCCCAATTTCTCCTATAAGTTCGTTGGAACTTGGTCAGTACGGGGACTGCGCGTACCCGTGTCGTCACAACCGGCTGCTATGCGCGCTCAAGTGAGCTTTTGGTATCAAAACGAATACTTCAACCTAACTTAACCTAAGGATCCCTAATAAATATATCACAGGCCACCCTTTCACTCATCTTTGAGCCATCAGTGTAAACTACAAGGGTAACATTGGGAATCTTCGGTTGTTCAAGCCAGAAGTCTTTTGTTGGAATTCTAAAAGCGAACGTTATATTCAGAAAGTTATAAGTATATATACATAATCGACTCTAATATGCCTACGTCTTCCTAGTATAGCATCATGTCCAAAGTCCAGATTATATCAGGATTTGACTACATTGCACCTAACTGCCTAGCCACCTCATCAGCTCTGCACTTTGCAGCTATACTCCTATCTTCCTTAATCTTGAATAAACCAAAGATTTCTTGAGAAATACTCGGTGTTCATGAACAAGGACGGCTGGAAGGAGATTTAATCATACAGGAGTTTTTTTTTGATCGTTGATTCGAGGATTTCGTTTTTAAAAAAAATTGGATAAAAAGTGCTACAAAGATCAAACTTTATACGTGTTTATACGTCGCAATTTTTAATGTTTAATTCCATCTTTCTTATCTTGTACTTCATTTATTTGTAGAGTGGCAACTTCTAGAAACCCTAAGACAATTTGTTATTGTGTTCTTTTTTCCTTTCCAGTCTTTCGAAACAAAGGAAAGTTTTAAACCGAAACTAAGTTTGTTTTTTAACAAAACAAATTGAAAAAAAATTGTAGTCGCCGTGGTCTAGTAGGTAGTGTGTTGGCTTATTAGACGAAAAGCCAGGGTTCGAGCCCCAGGCTAGACATCGAAATAAAATACAAAAAGTATTTCTTCGGCGACTTCCTCTCAGCAGATTTCTGGCAAAAACTCTGAGAGTAAATAAAATAGCCATGAAAAGTTTCTCAAAAATCTGTCATTCGGAATCGACTTTAAACTGTAGGTCCCACCATTCATGTATAAAATTAACACACACAACATAAGTGGTGTGAGAAACTACGTCGTAATCCTGACTGAAGGGTTGTAATGACCAATTATGTATGTATGTATGTAAATTGAAAAAATAACAAACGGAATTTCAATACCAAAATTTATTTAGTTTGGTACAATTTGGCAACCCTTTTTTCACAGTGATAAATAAATTGCATGTCTTTAGATCGTGTTTATTAAGACCTTCAGCTAAATATTTATCATTTTTATGCTAATTTAGTTTTTCTGAATGTTTTATAATTACACACACGCGCTCACACATGTAAACCCCATAAACTTGTTATGTATTTTGCCAGGAGTTTCATATGTCCACAGTAGATTAACGCAAATAATTTTACATCCATTAATCAGCAAATCATTTTGTTTTTTAATATTTAACCACGGAGATAAGACAAATGAACGAAAGAAGTCTGTGTAAATAAATGGTTCATCAGATGTATGGCATGTAATTAATATTCATCATTAATGATGGCAATTAAGACGAAAAATTTAATTTCATTTGTTTACTAAGTTACGGTAAATCATATGGCAATAAAATGTGTGTGTGAAGCATATATGGAAGCAGGTTTTACGGCATGTATCAGGAAAAAAAGGAATTTATGATGGAAGGCTTTCACAGTCAAAAACGAAACAAATAATTGCCATAAGCGATAACCGCATTTACAAACTTTCCTATAAACAAGCAACACTTAAAGCTCTTCAATCGACTACGATTCTTAAAAAGGGCAAGTAAGTGATTCAAAACATTTATGCAACACATTGTGTTGGAACTGGAAAAATATTGTTACGTTTCTATTTACCTTTTAAAAACGTTTAACATATGAACTCGTAGATTGCAAATTATATAAAAATAAATTTGTGTTTAGTTTTAATTAAAATTCTTTATTATTCGCACAATTCCGTATGCTACTATTCACAACTTGATGTAAGCAACAACAATTGATTTGCTTGTTATTCTTCTTTATACTCTTTTTCGTAAACAATAACAATTGTTCGACAAATGTTTATAACGGACATCTTCAAACTACGATTATTCCATTCACACACAACGCGTCTTCACACAAGACTGACTGAATTTTACTGACTCTGTTGCCTGCTTTGTCTTGCCTCTCATACGCCAACGTAAACATTCTGAAGTCGAACATTAGACTTCGTGGCTTCGCTTTCTCGAGATCTCCGTATGTGTAAACATCGTTGTTTCATTGTAGTTTGCGTATTTTGCTTACATTGTTTGTTGTTGCATTTTGTTTACTTGTTTATAAGCTTTTTTATACTGATGTTGTTGTTATATTTTTGTTTACTTGTTTATCATTTAAACAACTTCATTGTTCATGTAATACCATTTCCATTTGCGTAACAGGAATACATTTTCCATTTAAAAGCTGCTTACATCTTTGGAGGGTTGAGATGGGTGAATACAATTGGTGTTCATGTGGCAATCACGCTGGAAAGATAAACTTGAACACCCGTCCGAATAAATAATCAAATCGTGCCATGCTAGACACCAGATTAGGAAATTTTACATTGAAAAAAGTTGTCCATGAAAACCAAAAGCTTTCAAAGTTTAGGAGTCTTCGAAGCTGGCATTTCAATGACTTGGTGTGAAGAACACATCAAATGGCGGCATATAAATCCAAACTTGTTATCTACATATTGCGGTACGTAAATTACATTATCCTGTCCTGTTTTTGGTCATGAACGTGATTATTTGAATACTAATCTCCCTAGTATGTTGAGTTTAACTAGACTTAGTAAATGTGCTTGTGTTCGTAGGTGATTTTAAGAAATTTTCTAAAAAAAATTTTGTTGTACTCATACTACATCATAGCTTTGCTTAATTTCAATTTACACTCCAGAATTGGGTGGACCATCTATCGGTTTAAATTTGAACCATCGGTTATTTCGAATCTGGCAATACTTATGTCATTCCATTTTGTCACAAAATTCAGTATATTCTCACCACTAAATGTAATTAATGTATTTACGTTTGAGAAACGTTGGGATTTATTGGACCAACGAGAAACTGTACAATGATGTGGATTTTGCCAAAACAAAAATCATCTTTTCGGATGAAGCTTATTTTCATCTTGGTGGGTATATTAATAAGCAGAATTGCTGTATTTGGGGCTTAGTAAACCCACACATGGTCTTACAAACGCCAATTCATCCATTACGAGTGACTGTTTGGTGCGGTTTGTGGAGCGGAGGCATCACCATATTTCTTTGAAAATGAGGACGACGCAACCATTACGGTCTCTTCATGGTATTGATGTGAACGATGTCTCATCGGGTTATTGTGTCAAACGTTTGATGGCCGTTTAATTAGCCAAAATAATGTAGTAGCCAACGTCTTTCTTTATTGAGTTCTTTCTAGAAACTAAACCAAAAGCTATATATTATGTACATATAAAATACCTTAATTCTAGATAACATAAGTAGGCCAGTCAGATACATATATACACACAGAAACTTAACAATAAAGGCAGAGACAGATATAATAAGCTTAAAACTAATTCTAGATAACTTAAGTAGGCCAGTCAGATACATATATACACACAGAAACTTAAAAATAAAGACAGAGACAGATATATATACATAAACTTAAAACTAATTGACATTAGTTACAGTCTTAAAAATATAACTACACTCAAAGAAACAACCGGACATAAGCCATACTGCTACAATACTGATGTAAATTGGCAGCATAGAAGCTGCGATTTGATACTGTTGTAATATTTTCTGTGGACAGCGGTTAAAGAAAACTGTTATACCGGCAAACCACAGACAGTTGAGTATTTGAAGGCCAACATTCGTGATGCCATTGGTGGGATGCGAACCCATACTCTCGAAAAAGTGCACGATTGCTGGTGCTGGATCAGATATTTAAACTTTTGTTCCTCCCTTGGATGCAGCATCTGGAAAAATCATGCATAAGATAACTTGCACCTACATCTGTGTGCCTAGGCCCTTAAAAGTTTAAATTTTTTTGAAGTTTTTACAATAAAGAAACAATGAGCACAAGACTTTATTAACACACAAATTTTATTGTTATTATTTTACCTTGTAATTGAATTTACCAAGACCTACAGCAACCTATGATTTCTGCCGACCTAACAATGTATGTATGTGTACATATGTATGGTATGTATGTGTACAAAACCAAAAACTGTTGAAAACTTTTCTGTCAGAAGACAATACGTTTATGACAAGTAAAACATAAAAACATGATGGAGGTTTAGCATATTGAACGATGGATGACGGTTTTAAGAGTCGCCTGTCATTTGACTTGTCAGTGTTTCTGTTTTATTCGAACTGATTTATAAACATCTGGGGCAAAGGAATATGGGTTGTTTAAGAAATAGTTCAAGGTAGACTTTCTTGTGAGAAAAATTCAAATTTAAAAATAATTTTTATCGTTTAGTGATATTAATAGTAGTCGCCGTAGTGTAGACGCACTGTGTGCGTTTAATAAAATTTCTTCTACAACTAGACACCGCGCAGTGGTTTCTCTTATATAGACAAGCGGTCAAAAATCAATATCTCCAAAACCAAAAACGTTAGGATCTCCAGTCAGCCTATAGAGTGTCCTAAGAGCTTAAAGCATGCAAATATTTAGGAAAATATTGTAACAACTATAGCCAAAGTAGCCATTTGATCTCTGAAGGGTTAATTGGCTTATAGATTTGTTTTAAGAATTTTTGAAATAAAGAATGAAAATTCGTTTGTTTTAAAATATTTTTGTAAATTTTTATTCCATTATACAAATTTATAAAATTCAGTAAAAGTTATTATTAAATAAAGTAAGATAATAAAGTAAAATATGATATCAATATTAATCAAATTTAAAACTCCTTGACTGGAAACAAGTTTTCTTAGCCGTCAAGATACATTTATAGTTTGGGAAAAAATTATTCGATATTTTTTTATCCACAAAATCTTTTATAGTTAAGTATTGTTGCTTAGTAAGTCTTGTTTCAACGAAAAGAGGCAAAACCTCGCAAATTTCCACATTGTATGTCGTGGGATAATTGTGTTTTTACAAAAAGAAAGAATTATCACCTTGCGTAATTTTAGATATTTTACGCCTCTTTGTTCTTTCTGAAGACTTAAAAAATTCTTTTCCAAGGGATTTTGCATCCAGCTTTTTTATGTCACTTTTTATGCTCCTTCAGAATAATTAAGTTGCTTCGATAATTTTTAGTCCAAAGTTTACCAATCCGCTTACTTTTTAACTTTTTAAAACTTTTGTTAATTTGCTCAGGTCGAATTTTATGTTTTCAGCATTCAATTTTTCCTCCATAATTTGAAATATTTTTTTTTTTCTTTCGAATGATAATTACCAGCTGTGGAACTCCAAATATCAAGCACATACATTCTAGAAAATTGGCACTGACAGTCTGACCTTCTATTTTAATTTCATATTGATATTTTCCAAACGTATAACACTATCACGAAATCAAATAATTAAATTGCAATATAAAGTCTAAAACAACAATTTCTTAAACAAGTGTATCAAATGCCACAAAATTGCAATATAAAGTTTAAAATAACAACATTTAAGAAAAAATTATTTCTCTTTACTCACGTTCTTAAAAAGATATACGAGTAGTACAAAACAAAATGCGTTTTTTTATTATATTTCGCAGGATGACTATGCAAATCACATCCATATGCGAAAATATGCCAAAACACGCGGCCACAATATTCTTTGAATTAAATAGGGATAAAAAATCTACAATTTGATGTATAATAAGTTGTGGGCAGATCAGGGCCAAATAACTAAAAGGCTACGTGAAAAATTAGTTTTTAAGAAACGTGTGTTTTGAAAAGGTCAAAAAAGTAATCTTCAGGGATTTTTTCATGGGCTTAAATTTTTGCAACTTGTATGATTTTATTTGGTAGAAAACAAGTTAAAATTAAATTTGTGTTGAGTTTTTGGAGACTTCTGCCACAATTACACGAAAATTTTTTTAATTAAACTTAAGTTTTTTGTAGGACTACGCAACCACAATATATGCAATATAAACATACCTCCACTTTCAAATGACGCAAATATTAAATCTCGCAAAACAAACAACAAAATTTGTTAGATTCATAAAATTTAGAGTGTTGTCAATAAATTTAGTGCAATAAAGCTTAGAAAAAAAAACTAATTTTTTCTGATTTTTGGCCAATGGGGGAAACCAGTGTGCAACGTAAGCATAGCTGTCAGATAATTAAAGCATTAAACCCACAAATATTAGAAAAAAATAGTCAAAGATATTCACAGAAATCGTAAAAAATATTGTCAGAAACAATACATAAATAGCTAAATTAAAAGTTAAAGTAAAGTAGTGAAACATAACATATTTTAATTCAAAAATAAATAAAAAAAACATTTAACAAAACAATTTAGCAAGTCCTTCTAATGCTTTAATAATAAAAATAAACTTACTAAATGATTGTTTCATACAATATATTTGTATGTTAAAAATATATGGCTTAGAATTAAGCATTTTAATCAAATTAAGTACATAAAATATTAAAGTCGAAGCAGTTAGGATTGCTAAGTTTTAATAATCTTTTTATATAATATTGCTTCTCAGGAATTGAGTTTAAATTAACTTGGCTTAATACTCTCCCTACATTAGTTGAAGAATGTGATAATACTAATATTTTTTAATAAATTTAGTCAACGCTGGAAATTAAAAGCTACCATCCCTCATTTACATTTCTGATTTTTTTTCCAAAAATCACAAAGTTTTATATAATTTAAGGTTTAAACAGTCTATCTCAGGGTTATTTATTGCCACATAAGCGCAGCAATAATAATAATACATCATTCAAATCTATGGGTGGTCTAAATTCATGGGTGGTGGATCACGAAAAGTCAGTGTTCGCAGTACCTTAGCTTAGCTTCTTAAGACGGTGCAAGAAATACTTCACTTCATCTGATCTATTTACTATTTACAGCACTTATATCCGAGAATGGAATACGACTCACATGCATAGGCCGGTGCCTCAACGTCTATTTTGAGACTTCTCGACCGCGTACAGGAGAGGGCGAAGTTGCTCTTCAATGACGGCAGGGTATCGAACTCTACTGATTCTTTGGAGCATCGTTGCAATGTGACTTGTAATTTATTGTTCTATCACTACCAGAAATCAGCAATGTATCGCTTTTTCGCCACTCATAAGTCCTCATGAAATTTTGAGTATGAGTGAGTCAACACATAACATTCGAACAATGTTTGATTCATACGCCTACTCATTCAGATTCATAACTTTAGAAAAATACTTATAATAAAGTGTCCGCCAAATAACTTTTTTTTTCTGAAAAAGCTTTAAAAAAAACTACTGCATATTTTCTCAAATTTCTTTTTTATTTCAAAGTACAATCCTTCCGGTTAATAATGGAAAATAATTTCATTCAAATGGCTGCCTCGGCTAGCCATGCAGTAGCCTACATGACCGGTCCAATTTTTAAGCACATTATCGATTGTCTGCAGCTGTATTTCACCAATGGCTTCACGAATATTGTCCTTTAAAGCATCAATTGTCTCTGGCTTGTCGGCGTAACACCTATCTTTGACGGCACCCCACAAATAATAGTCTAACGGTGTCAAAATGATCAGTTGAATAATTGTCATTGTTTATGCAAAAGGTGTAAACAGAGGAATAACAAACAAGGCAATTGTTGTTGTATACATAAAGTTGTAAACAGTGGCACGCAGCATCGTGCGAATAATAAAGAATTTTAATTGAAACTGAACACAGATTTATTTTTATTCCATTAACCCGTTTTTAAACGTTTTTTTTTTATTGTTGACTTCCTTTAAAAATATTCAGACGCCTCTATTACAAAATTTACCTCACCTTTCTGTCTATAACTGTTCGTGCATCAGTATTTATGTTCGTTAATCATTTAATTTTCTGTCGAAACTAATTTCTGTTTTTCTGATAACTGAAATGAAAGCGCATTTAGTATGATGACTCTTCCAGGTATTTGAAAACTAAAATTTTTTCATTCTTTTTTTTATAAAAAAAAAATTCTATGAAAAATGTTGTCCATACGCCTACGGCCATTTATCGTCGTTGTCAAAATGGTTTAAAATGACGGTTCTTATACACACAAACACAATTTCAAATTACCGTTATAAGCTATTTTACAATGTTATCATAATTGCTAAACTACTTACACACACATGCACACACACAAATTTGCAAATTTAATATTTGCATGCAGCATGCAGCACAAAGTTAATGATGTTGTTGTTTTATAATTTCGGTTGAGTGTATATCAGCCACCTTGTTAACTTGATAGCCGCTGCATTGCGTGGTTAACAATATTTAGCTTTGCAGTGGCCTATGATTGCTGTCTTAACAACTTAACTGCGTGTTGTTGATTCTTTTCTTTCTGGTTTTTGTTTTTGTGTGAATAAAATTTACAAGTAATTTGAAATAAATTTTATTTCAAGGAGTTTCAATTTTGGAAGAGCTTATGTGACGGCCGTTAATGTGAATGCAGTTTTGCCTTAATGAAGACGTTTACTTGTGGTGGGAAATTGTAAAAGCAACATTCTTCTACAAAAAATGTTAAATCTTTGGCATGTTCATCTATATGATGGCCAGCTTCTATTTTAAATGTAGATAGAATGCTACAAATGAAAGAACAAGAATCCTTAGTAAGGCTTTATTCAGGACCACATAACAAGCAATCACGAATTAAGATTTTTATAATCAAACATTTCCTGATATGCGTAAAAGCTGGACCCAAAACAGTACTAAAAATTTTCACCCGTTGTTAACATAGCTGAATTGGGTACCGTTGTAATACTAACAGTATCTACATCGTCAAACAACTATAACAATTGCCTGGCATTTTTCCGTCGTCAGGAATCAAATCAGCTTTGGTCAGAGGCGTTCTAACAATAAATTCTGGGTGCCAATGAATCCTTTGCTTAATTACAGCTTTTGCAGAAGTCGTTATGAAGTATTTTAGGCAGGTGGACTGTAGTTAAGTTCAACGCAAATTTTACTATGAACATGTCTTGTTTGAACTCAACTTTCTTTTAAGACAAGTTTTGATGAGAATGTCCATCTTACTTATGATCAGTCCTTGCAAGTGCAGCAGCTTGTTGATACCTTCAGTCTCACCATATTTAAGAATCCACATAGAGGCAATCATAGCATGTTTCGTTGTCCCTTCTGTAGACAATATTAGGCCTTCTTAAAGAATCTTAGATTCTCTACGGATTTAATGTCTTTCACTAAAAATACGTATCACTCCTTACGATATTGGAAATGTATATGATAAAATGGAAATGGTGTTTTGCTTTTAAATCGTTTAACGTTAAAATTATAAACAAAAGCTACAAAAAAAACAATGAAGTTGTTTACATGATAAACAAGCAAAAAAAATGCAACAACAAACACTGCACGAATAAATGTAAACAAAAATACACAAACAACAATAATGAAATAACGATGTTTACATTTATATAGATCTTGAGAACGCGAAGCGCGAACATTCGCATTCAGACTGTTTACGTTGGCATAGAAAAGGCAAGACAAAGCATGCAACGGAGTCAGTGATATTATAGTCAGTCTTGTGTGAAGACGCGGTGCGTTTGAGGAGAATAATCGTGGTTTGAAGATTTCCGTTACAAAGACCTGTCGAACAATTGTTATTGTTTACGCAGAAGAGTGTAAGGAGGAATAACAATCAAAGCAATTGTTGTTTACATCAAGTTGTGAACAGTGCCAAACAGGATTGTGCGAACAATATAGAATTTAATTAAAACTAAACACAAATTAATTTTTATTTTTATTTGCAATCGTGCAAACGCTTTTAAAAGGTAAAAACGTAACAATATATTTTCCCACAGCGACAATTAGTTTAGATACTATTTCAGCCAGCATTGGTTAGTGCGAACTACAATCTATGGTTTAGCTGTTCTAAAAAGATTCCACATCCGATTTCTTTTTCGCCTGTTCTGAATCGGTTCGTGAAACTTGAATGAAGTTCTCGGGGAAAGTAATATTTTGACAAGACTATAGCTTCTATACTCAAGTAATTAAAAGCTACTACCTTGATATTAGGGGTACCAAATTCCAACGCTGTAAATTTGTAGACCTACTTAAGTATACGACACTGTCTAATATAATCCATTAAAATTATAAAATTTTCCTGTTATATTCGTATAATTTTTGTTTTATATCAGAACAAAACCGTTTTATTTTTGTTTGAAATTGTTTTTCTTTGCAAATCATCATCACATAGAATATTAGAAAACCATGAAAAAGGCAGCATCATTCGTTGTACGATTTCTTGTCTAATAGAAAATTATTAACGAGTACGATTTATAAAATTGATGATTATGCGGTAAATGGATTCAATTTTAAACAATACAACACGTATATAAATAAATAACAACACCAACCGGAGGCTAACTGAATTCAAAAATCTCTGAGAGATTTTCTATGTTTTTTCTTTGAAAAATTGTTTGTAGTGGATTCATACCTTTGATTTTAGAATTCGTATCTGAATCTTACAGTTTTTATACTTCCTAAGCCACGTGGTTTAATTTCGTTCATCTTATAAAAACATATTTCAAACTCTTCAATGCATTGAATACTCGAAATGATTCATACGTTTGTATATAAATGTACGTCTGCTTGGGAAAAATTTATTGTTTGCTTTCGTTAGGATTTCATGTGTAAATTGTATTGGCATGGAATTCTACACACGTTTCTTACTACAATTTGCACAAATGCTACAATTTTCATTACCTTAACATGTGTTTTATTGGCATGATTATGGCCGCAAGAGTAAATGGAAACACATATTTGAAATGGCTATGGGCGGTAATACATACATACATAATTGGTCATTAGTTCCCTTCAGTTAGGATTACAACCTAGCTTCTCACAACACTTATGTTGTGTGCGTTAATTTTATACATGAGTGGCGTTACCCACAGTTTGAAATCGACTCTGAAACACGGATTTTTGAGAAATTATTCATGGCAATTTCTTATTTATTCCCAGATTTTTTGCCAGATATCTGCTGAGAGGAAGTCGCTGAAGAAATATATACTAGACTAAGGGCGGTAATATTGTTAGGTTTTTAACTTTAAAAACGGCTAATATATGAGCTCGTAGATTGCAAATGAAATAAAAATAAATTTGTGTATAGCTTAATTAAAATTCTTTATTATTCGCACAATTCTGGCCACTGTTCACAACTTTATGTAAAAAACAACAAAATGCCTTTTTTTGTTATTCCTCTGTTTATACCCTTTGCATAAACAATAACATTTACTAGACAATTACTTGACAGATCTTTCTAACGGAGATTTTCAAACTACGATTACTCTCTTTAAACACACCGGGTCTTCACACAAGACAGACTGAACTCCACTAACTCAGTCGCCTACTTTGTCTTGCCTTTTATATAACGGAGTAAACAGTCTGATGAATGTTCTTGAAGGCGAATGTTCATGACTTCGTCTTCTCGAAATCTCTATAAATATAAACATTGATGTTTACGTTTATTCTTGTAGTGTTGTTATTGTATTTTTGTTTACTTGTTTACCATTTTTTTATGCTGGTGTTTGTTGTTATATTAAGCAGTACGCTAATTTGTAAACAGGTTTATTTACAAAGTTGTTTAGTTTTTGTAGTTTTTGTTTATAATTTTAATGTTAAGCGATGTAAACGCAAAATACCGGTATCTAGATTTTTCATTTTCGTAACAATATATTTCTCTTATGGAAGATAATCAGTTTTTTTAACCTCACAGTTAAGTGGAAGAGTTCGTTGACTAATATAAAAAACTCCAATAATGCTATGCATCCTTATAAGACAGTGGCCGTGTCTATTTTAAAATAATCACACTTACCAGCTAACTGTTGCTTCTTTCCACACTTTGACGCTTACCCTCATATGGGTTCATGGTCACGGGAGCGTTCCAAGTCACAACAAAGTCAATACATTTGCCTCACGCTTCACGGAAAATTCCTACAGGATATTGAGAGAGGCAAACAAATCAGCTCACAAAAACTCCATTCATTGGCAAATGTAAGTGGGTTCATTTACTTGCAGAGGCACCAGATAGAATGATTGGACATGGATATATGTAAAAGAGAATTTGCATTAAACCTAACGAGAATACATATAAAAAACTTTATATGTAAAAAATTGTTTAGGCCTGGAGACTGGGAATACCTCATAACACCTCTTGCAGAAGCTACAACGATAAGGAGGTAGAGGGGAGCACATAAAATCTTCTCCGTCATTGTCTAGCGTTTGGGAACCTGAAAACTAGAATTCTTGGACTCCCAGAATTAACTGACTAAACATATCATGTAGCCGCTGTAGTTTAGTAGGTAGTGTGTTGGTTTATTATACGTGAGGCCGCACGATTCCAACCTCACGTCAGACATTTCTAACAAAACAAGAAATATGAACAAATATTTCTCACGTCATCTTCCTCTCAGCAGATTTCTGGCAATAACTGGGGAGCAAAATAAAATTGCCATGAAAAGTTTCTCAAAAACAAAATCTGTCGTTCGAAGTCGACTTTAAACTGGAGGTCCAAGCACATTAATGGATAAACATAACTAGTTTGAGAATCTAGGTCGTAATCCTGACGGATGGACTGTATGTATATATGTATGTACGTCTTTTTTTTAACCGGATGTGGGAATCTTCGAAAGACACTTTTGTTCCAACAAAAGAGTGCGCAATTCACCATAACTGGTGCCTACGTACTAAACCCACCTCCTTTATTCTTCAAGCACTATCGCCCGCAGGACTGTCGTAAGGTATTACTTCGCGGAGGGCTGGTTAGCTTTAAAGCTCTATCACGTTAAATCAAATTTCACTTCCGTTCCTCCAGCCTTCGGAGTGCTAGCATAAATTCTCTGGCTGCATTGGCTCCATAGAATTCTGGAATTCAACACCTCTTCCATAAGACAATTTGGTCCAGCAGCAGTTCAGCTCGCAATGTTCGTTGTCCATCCAAGGGGTTACATCAGGGACAAGGCGAAATGTCCATCTTCCCTTTAAACTGTTCTCCCATCGTGACTGACATTTGTGCATGTATGTATGTATTTGTACTTGCCAAAGGCGATCTGAGAGAAATTCACATCCGCATAAGACTGTCGGAATGGTTGAGAGATGTCAAACAGGAGCTACAATTATATGACGGACTAGATACTATTGGTATTAGCATGGGGCTATATAGAACCCAAGTTAGCTGGGTTCATTGAAGCTTACTCATAGCTGTCACCAAACTTTAGTACGATATTTCCTTCCTTGTTTTCGTTGATTTATTTGTGATTGTGCACCGATTGCATCAGTTGTCCGTAATTTTCGTTAAACATTGGCCAGATGTGACTTACTAACTGCATCCATTTTGTTTAAAATTCAATAGAAAGTAAAGTTATTTTGGCAAAAAAAACAATTTTACTTTTTAAGTTCATTTAAAATTTAAGGAAAAATTCAAGACAAGACTACACTAGTAGCTTGCGCAAAATGACATGCAAAACTCTTGACATAAAAACTAAAAAAAAGAAAAATAGAAAAAGAAACTAGAAAGCATGACAGAATGCTTTTGCGGAAATTGTCTAGAAAATACTTTAAATGACAGATAATGCCAGAAAATATGACATTTGAAGTAAAATTTTGACACAAAATCCAGTTTTATACACAAACCGTAGTAAACAATATGTACACTGAGCGCCAAAAGTGAGTAAACCCCACTGAAATAATTCATTTTCTTAGGATAGCGAGAAAAGTAAATGAGAATAGTCGAATACATTTCCAAAAATAAAAACGTTTATTTATTACTTATAAAATGTTAAAACAAAAACAACAATTCATGATAAAGGAACTTTTTTTATACTTAAGAACAAAACTGTTTTATACTTAAGAACAAAAGTGTTGACTCTCTTATAGCGTTCACTGTATGTATGGAAATATTCTTTTGAAAAGTTAAACTTCTTTTAAAATTCAATATTTTTTGATATGGAAAATCGAAAATATTCTGACATACAATATCCCGGCAACATACATGTCTTGTTAGTACTGACTTCTCTAGATGAAATACAATTCTTTACCTTTTATTTTTTTTTTTTTTATTTGTGTTTGCAGTAAAGCAGCCTCCTAATGTATATGTATGCAGTAACGTACATCTAAATATTTTACATTTATTACATGACATTGTAAATATTTTAAGAGTGCATAGCTACTTTACATCTGTTAAATAAATTAAATTCGATAAAAGGATTGCGCAATGCAAACTAACAGGCTCTGGTCATAGCAATGCCATGGAAAGAGTTTTGGATGATATGCAACTGCATTACAAAGCTGTAATAACTGCAAACGAGTAAATTATATACCACACAAGTCTCCTGAAACAACCTGCTTCGCTTAGGTACCAAATGTATTCCCTTTCTTAACCGGCCCTCCATACGTATTTTTAACGCATCAATTTATTGGAACGAAAATAAAAAATCTAAAACCTGGTGCCTAACATTAAAATTATTAGGCACAGCTACAAAAACAAAACAATGCAGTAAACAAACCTGTTTACAAATTATCGTACTGCTTAACATTACAACAAACCAGCATAAAAAATGGTAAGCAACAAAAATAGACAATCGACACTACAATAATAAATGGAAACAACGATGTTTACAATATAGAGATTTCCAGAAGGCGAAGTCATGGACATTCGCCTTAAAGAACATTCACGAGACTGTTTATTCTGCGACATAAAAGGCAAGGCAAAGCAGGCGACTGGAGTGATTGAAGTTCAGTCAGTCTTGTGTGAGGATGCGGTGTGTTTGAAGTGAGTAATCATGGTTTGAAGATCTCCGTTAGCGATTGTTATTATTTATGCAAAGGAATTAACAGAGGGATAACAAAAAAGCAAAAAAAACAAAAAATGAAGTCGCCGTGGTGTAGTAGGTAGTGTGTTGGCTTACTATTCGTAAAGCCCGGGTTCGTATCCCAGGTCAGACATCAAAAATGAAATATGAAAAAAAAAATATTTCTTCGGCGACTTCCTCTCAGCAGATTTCTGGCAAAAACTCTGAGAGTAAAATAAACTGCCATGAAAAAGTTTCTCAAAATTCTGTCGTTCGGAGTCGACGTTAAACTGTAGGTCCCGCCACTCACGTATAAAATTAACGCACACAACATGAGTGGTGTGAGAAGCTAGGCCGTAATCCTGACTGAAGGGTTGTAATGGCCAATTATGTATGTATGTATGTATGTATAACAAAAAAGCAATTGTTGTTGTTTACATAAAGTTGTGAAGAGTTGCACACAGAATTGTGCGAATAATAAAGAACCTTAATTAAAACTAAACACAAATTTATTTTTATTTTATTTGCAATCTACGAGCTCATATTTTAAACATTTTTAAAAGGTAAAAATGTAAAAATATATTCTTCTTTTTATGGTGCTCAATCAGCGATTTTTTCATGCAAAACTGACTTACACTCAGCATCAGCTTGTGAGATAGGCCATTATCGTTTCAGTGTCCAATGATTTTACAAGTTTTCCTAAAGTTTGACAACAATCAGACTTACTGTGAAAAAAATACACGTTTCTACATCAGAATATGTTTTTCAAAAGAGGAAGCGGGGTTTAGAATGCAGTTCCTTTGTTCTGCTTTATTCCTGTAAGGGAATAATTGTTGATGGATACTGGAATTGTTACCTGATATTCCTGTAGGCTAATCAAGTAATTTAGACACGATATTTACCATCATTTTTGGCTCTCATACTAACAGGTTCAATTCGTATTATTGTCGTGCAGAGATGCAAGAGTATTTCTATCCTACGATGCATTGCACAGGCCTCCACCTATACAGGGTATCTCTATATTGCTTCTCCCCAAACTCGTTCACTAGGCAAACTTTAGGATGGCGGTGTCAGAGAGGATAGCTTTTCTGCCTAGCCATTGAAAAGCGCCCGACTGTTTTATTCTGAAATGTTAATGCTGCACGTTTTTAAGCTGTATTGTCTGATACAAAACTCAACTCGTGGGAACTTGGTCAGTACAGGAACTGCGTTCACCTGTGGCATTACAACGGGCCGCTATGCATGCTCAAGTGAGCTTTTGGTATGAAGCTACAACACAACCCTAACCTAACCTAAGTAACCAGCAAAGGTTAACAAAGTTTGTAGATTCGAATTTAATTGCTTGTCAAAAAAATTCAATTTACTCGTGTGATTAGGAATGGAGGAATCAGCCGCTAGAATTTTCAGGTCACAATGCCCTCATGCGACTGTTCGATTTGTCTCACATTATTTTAAGCATAGTCTTCATAATATTCAACAGGCTTAATTCCAATATAGTTCCTACCTGCGTTTTAGAAGAGGTTATCAATACCTCGGTTGTACCAATATATGCTAATCTCTGTATCCTATACCAATCCATTTCTGATGATTCAAATTCGTCCGGTTTGTTCAAACAATGGCTCACACTTGGCTTGGCAATTATGGTATAGTTGATATGAAATACTCACCATGTGGGATTTCCATTACTACTCTTGGGAGCCCATAGCACCCAATGTGAGTTTACTGGCCTGTATTATTCCCAGACATTTCTACTTTATATTGACAGCACCTTGAAGTCGCCGTAGTCTAGTTGGTAGTGTGTTGGCTTGTTAGACGTTGAAACCCCAGGTCGGATTTCCCTAACAAAAATATTTCTTTAACGATTTCGTTTCATCAAATATCTGGCAAACATCCCTAAGAGTAAAATTATATTGTCATGAAATTAACAAACACAACATAAGTGGTGTGAGAAGCTAGGCCGTAATCCTGACTGTGGGATTGTAAGGACTAATTATGTATGTATTGAGAGCACCTTATTCAGGAGTAGAATATTCTTCAACTTAGGAAGTTTCTCCTTGAATGGTTAGCAGTAAGCGGAGGAGAACGAAAACCAATTTCAAGTTTTTAAATTGTGTATGGTTCCACAGCTTGGAACTGTAGGAGCTTGGCTTGTAGGAGCGTTTAGAACATAACCAAATGACTTTTTGCTACAGATTGCACCAAATCTCGGTACACAGATGGACATGACTTCGTTTATTTTACACAATTTCCTCTGTTTTCTTAAAAAATGATAGAAAACACGCTTCGGCCAATTATTTGCTGTTATTTCCATTAATTTCTCTTGAAATTATGAAAAAACTTTCAATGGACTAGTGGTGGGTAATTAAACTTTCCGTTCTCTTATAATTTTCTGTTGACAATTAAACATTCGAATGCCACCCAACAAGGGTACATTCAAACTCAATAAATTTGCATTCTTAGTACTCTTGCCTCTTCTTAAGAGGCTTGCAAAATAAATGCTTCTGAAGAAAAACTTTACAATTTGCGAGCATAAAAATGTACAAAATTTATGAGTTCTTGTCATACGTTCATATAAATAATGTTTCCATTATTCTTCTTCATTATTTGAAAACACAAACCAAAAAATAAAAGAAAATTAAGCAGGAAAACTGAAGCATATTAAGGCATCAGACACAGATTGCTGAGATCTTTGGGATATGGTTGGGCAATAAAAGTACAAAATTATCATAAAAAGTGCCACAGAGAGAAGCAAAACATATGCTATTGTCCACATATAGCAGAGACACAGCCGTAAACTTAATAGAATACGTATACCGAAGGATGTATTAGCGCCCGCTGTTACATTTTTTTATTTCATGTCACCAGCCCAAGTTACATTTGACTACTAATTGTTTCTGTTTGGTTTATGACATTATAGGAGTTAAAGGTAGCTTTACTAAATGGTTTAAATCCGTAGATTAGTAGCTACTGTGGTTCAAAACCTGGCTTAGCGAACATAACGAAATACGAAAAAAAATATTCTTTCGGCAACTTTCTCTCAGCAGTCTTCTGGCAAAAACTCTAAGAGTAAATAGAAATTGCCTTTAAAATCTCTTCTCAAAAATCTGTTGCTCGAAGACGAACTTAAACTGTAGCTTCCTAAATTTATGGATAACATTAACAGACATGGGTAGTGTGAGAAGCTTGGTCTTAATCAGAGATCAGCAATGAGTATTTAAAAAGATGAGTAGAATAGAATCACACTCATAATTTCTGATACTTATACGCATTGATACTTATTTTAATATTATACTCATACTACTCATATTCAAAGTTTAGAGTACTCATCACACTTATACTTAACAACACGTTGATTTCGACTCTCCATGACTCAACATATACAAGAATCGCAAAATAAGTATGATTCGCGTACGAACACCAAAATACTTACTAAAAGGTTATGTGCTCTGCTTGCTGCTCTGTCTATTTTGTTTATGTGTCTTTTTTATTTTTTGTAAATGCAACAACAACTCAGACTGTAAATTTTAATGAATGATGATGAGCCACTCGAATCATTTGTAAGTATTATAAGTGTAATGAAGATTGATGTAATGAAAGTCTAGCAAAGTTGTTTGCTGTCTGAAATTCAAATGCATAATCTTATTTTTTATTAAAAATTTCTTGCTTAAATACTATTTTCTAAAATTAAACATATACATATAAACATATTTTCTAAGCTTAAACATATTTACAATTAACATTACAAAACATCTTTGACATTCTATTGGAATTTTGCATACGAATCATATTTTATCAACTTACAAATAATTGTACGCGAGCGATCAGTGTGTTCTTTAAAAATATCAGATTGCATTGAAATATCGAACAAAGTTTGGTGCTGACCTATCTTAACACAACAGTTTATTCGTACTTTGCTTTTTTTGTAGTTTGTTGACTCTTCTTTTGTTCTTTGTTTGGCCTACTTTTGAATTTGATTTTAGTTTACTTTGTTTACAATATACATTACAAAACAAAGTGTTCTTATATTTTGTTTACAATAAATGGTCAACATAATTTCATTAATGCAATACACTACACTACACTACAATACACTACAATAAGTATTTTTTCCAAGTTATGACTCTGAATGAGTCAAATTAAATTATGAATCAAACATATTTGGAATGATATGAGTTTGATGTCAACATTGTACTCATACTTATTGTACTCATATTTATAGATCAACGTTGTAGTGAGTATGAATGAATCAGAGTAACTAACTTTCAATATTGTTGACTCACTTATATTCAAAACATCATGAGTGCTTCTAAGTAGCGAAAAAACGATTCATTGCTGATCTCTGGTCTCAATATTGACTAAAGGATTCAGCTCTGGATGTTTTAGCAGTAAAAACTTTATATTCTCTTCGATTTTGCAAGTTTTTCACTAAATTCATTCCTTTCCCTAAAATGCTTAAATGAATGTAAGTTTCATAATTTCATCACTAATTTGCTGCAATCATGCATATTATGATGTATGTTGTTCACACACTCTAAAGGATTTATAATTACTTGTGTGCACTTTGTTAAGAAGATTAATTGTCTTTTGAGTCTGACAAGAGTACATTTGTGAAGTGATTGGTTTACATGTTTTGAGCGGGAATTTCAACAAAATTATGTACAAACAAGAAAAACGTACCAAAGGAGAGTGGGAGCACATTTGCGGCAATTTACAAATTTCACTGTTTTATTTAAAGCCTCGCAAATAGTTCTAAGAATTGGTTTACGATGCTAACAGATGTTGAATTTTTAAATGTATGGAGTAAAGTTTTGTAAATTTATGAGTTTAATTCATGTAATGGCCCATTAGTAGTTCGGCATGTATTTAGCAAAAAAAAAATATTAAAAAAAGAAAGTACAGTCGGTCCTTGTCGACTTTAGATTGTCCTCAAAAGCCTACATCGTTGTGTTTTTATTAACACTAGCACTGTCAGTAAAATGTTATCGAAGCTCACATTTGATCACGCATGACGTCAACATTTATGAACATCATGTCGAGCTTGAAACAACCCCTATGCTGCATAACTTTACTCTTAGGCTACAGTGTCTTAATTTCAAAATTTTGTCGGAAAATCGTTCATTCAAAAACAGTTCAGGTTCTGTCATATTTTATCACTGATCAAGTACACTGTTGAAGCATTCATACATACACACATAATTGGTCATGACAACCCTTCAGTCAGGATTACAACCTAGTTTCTCACACCACTCATGTTGTGTGTGTTAATTTAATACATGAGTGGCGGGAGAAACTTTTCATGGCAATTTTATTTCACTCTCAGAGTTTTTGCCAGAAATCTGCTGAGAGGAAATCCCCGAAGAAATGTTTTTTCATATCTCATTTTGATGTCTGACCTGGGGTTTGAACTGTGACTTTACGTCTAATAAGCCAGCATACTGCCTACTAGACTACGGCGACTTCATGAAACATTCATTTGATGCAAATGAAGCAGGTATTCAGCTGCAAGGGCAATTACTATTCAAATAGCCTCGTAGCGAATTTCAGGAAAAATGTTTCGGTATAATTTACACCATACGTTTGTGCGTAACCCTTTGCAATTATCCTCGCCTTAAAGCGCTCAATACTATCTCCAATATCTCTCTACTCTCTTAAAAGACCGGCTACCAACCTTAGACAGTACCTGAATAGACTGATGCATGACTCAGACCTCCTCTTATTGTAAATTTATCTTCATTTTCACTGACCAAACCACTCCACTCCATAGAAGAATTCTGGACCCATCAATGGCGTCGGAGCTCCTCTTTTCGCAAACTCGTCTGCTTGTTCATGGTCGAGAGTCTTTGCCCCCCTTTATCTTTATTTTCACTGCCCATACCGTCCACTCCATAGAAGAGTTCTGGACCCATCAATAGCGTAGGAGCTCCCCTCTTTGCAAACTCGTCTGCTTGCACATGGTCGAGAGTCTTTGCCCGTCTTTATCTTCCTTTTCACTGACCATAACGTCCACTCCTTGCACTCCTTGGAAAAGTTCTGGACCCATTAATGGCGTACCCTCTTTGCAAACTCGTCTGCTTGCTCATTGTCCATGCCGCAGAAAATTTCTGGTACCATCAACAACATTGGAGCTTCACTCCCTGAAAGCTCGGCTGCTAGCTCATTGTCGAGAATTTCCACATGATCTGGAACTTAGCAGAAGATAACCTTGTTTTCCCTACTTAGCCGATTTAACTTCTCCAGACAATCCCATAATGTCTATGATTTAACCTTATACGACCTGAGCGACTGGGATGCTTAGCGTACTTCAACCTACTTGCCTATCTACCTGTCTTTTGTACATACATACATACATACATGGTCATTACAACGCTTCAGTCGGGATTACGACCTAGCTTCTCACACCCCTTATGTTCTGTGTGTTAATTTTATACATGAGTGGCGGGACCTGCAGTTTAAAGACAACTCTGAACGACAGATTTTTGAGAAACTTTTCATGGCAATTTTATTTTCTCTCAAATCTCAGCAGATTTGTCGCCGAAAAAAATTTTTTCATATTTCTCACCTGGGGTTTGAAACGTGGCCTTACGTCTAATAAGTCAACACACTACCTACTAGACTACGGCGACTGTCTTTCGTACTTTCTATCCAAATTATATTTACTACATCTTCCATTGGCATAGGCTTCTACATGGGCTTGGAATATTTCATTTCTTGCTTCTGTTCAAATATCCTTTCCTGACCCTTGATACCACAAAATAGACCGCCTTTTAAGAGAAAGTCTGCAGTATCCAGATTACTTCTTACATTTTGGTTACTTAGTATGGCTGCGAAGCATTTCCATACCATATCATACTGGTTTTGATCAGAGGCCAGTTAAAGAGGGAACTGTTAGAATTTGATATTCGATTACAATGAACCTTATGCTATATTCAGATATGCACTTTTATTGAGTCAATATTCGGTTAATTAAATACAATATTTTAAGTGTTCAGGCATAATAGTATACCCAATTCAGCCGCTGGTAAACAAAACAGCTGGTTGTTTCAACAACATTGCTTTTATAATTTTTTTTGTTTTGTTTTTTTTTTGTTTGTCGTAGTTTTCATTTGAGTTGTCAAATATCAACAGTTAATTGTAATATGCTCACTAAACACATTTATGGCAGTGCTGCATTTAAATTTTACTCAATATTATAAGAATTTGCGTATTTATTGCGCAATTATTAATTGAAACTTTATATGAAATATTGAGTTCAATAATGCCGTTTATAGCGATTTACGCAATAAAGGTGCTTATCTGAATGCCGAATTATTGTCAGGCCTTTTTTGTTGCAACACAATACCATAGTAATTATGGTCTGAATGCTAATTTTAATTTTAATTGAGTTCTTAGTACTGCTAAATTAAATCCTAAATTCATACAAAATTTTGGTATGCAAACCCAGTTAACTACAGAATTAATTCTGCTGGCAAAAAATTCAACGCAAAAAATTCATACGCAAATAACTGCAGGCCAGTCAAGTTTATTATGAAAAAGACAAAAAAACGTGAATTCTACACCTCGATAGTGGTCGTTTGCACAGGAATCTGGTTGAACTGCAGCTGTGTTCCTTTGTAACAAGCATTTTTACGAAAATACTTTGTTGTACTGGTTTGTAATTTATTTGTGTGGCATGTCATGGCATGTGGATTTACGAGTACATTTGTTTAATCGTTTGTGCCAATGTCGTAGCCAGACAGACAGACAGACAATTGAAAGGTACATTGGTTTTTATTACATGTTAATGTTCTTTAATTAAATGATTAAAAAGGAGAACAAATGAACAACAGGAAAAAATGTTCAACTATGTTCACTTTAAGGCCACTAACATGAACTTGTAAAAAGTGAAGGCGATTGGTATACAGCAGATGTAGAATTTGGACCACCAATTAAATTTTTTAAGGTGTTTGTAAAATTATAGCCAAATCACTTTAGCTGGTGGGTATCAGAGATCAACAATGAATCGTTTTTTCGCTACTCATAAGCCCTCATGAAATTTTGAATATAAGTGAGTCAACAATATTGAAATTTAACTACTCTGATTCCTTTATACTCACTACAACGTTGACCAATAAGTACAGGTTGCAATGAGTATGAGTACAACGTTGACATCAAACTCATACCATTCGAAATATGTTTGATTCATAAGCCTACTCATTCAGATTCATAACTTTAGAAAAATGCTTATAAATGATTCGAGTGACTCATCATCAAAATGAGTACAGTCTTAGTTGTTGTTGCATTTACGAAAAAAGAAAAAATACAAATAAGCAAAAAAGACAGAGCAGCAAACAGAGCAAATATACAACCTTCTAGTGAGTATTTTAGTGTTCTTACGCGAATCGTACTTATTTTGTGATTCTTGTATATGTTGAATTATTGATTCTTGTATATGTTGAGTTATGGACAAACTTTGAATATGAGTAGAGTTTCCTTGATATTAAAATAAGTATGAATGCGTATAAGTATCAGAAATTATGAGTATGATTCGATTCTACTCATCTTTTTGAATACTCATTGCTGAACTTTGGTGGGCGTATATTGACTTACTGTTGATATGAGTTAATCGCTGTCTCACGAGCAAATGCGGCAATCTAATGATGATCGTACATACATGCATACATACATACATAATTGGCCATTCTGTCAGGATTACGGCCTAGCTTCTCACACCACACATGTTGTGTGCGTTAATTTTATACGTGAGTGGCGGAACCTGCTGTTTAACGTCGACTCCGAACGAAAGATTTTTGAGAATTTTTTTCATGGCAGGTTTAATTTACTCTCAGAGTTTTTGCCAGAAATCTGTTGAGAGGAAATATTTTCTTCCATATTTCGTTTTTGATGTCTGCCCTGGGATACGAACCCTGGCTTTACGTCTAAAAGCCAACGCACTACCTATTAGACTACGGCGACTTCAATGATGATGATGAATACACATACATACATAATTGGTCATTACAACCCTTCAGTCAGGATTACGTCCTAGATTCTCACACCACTCATGTTGTGTGCGTTAATTTTATACGTGATTGGTGGGACCTACAGTTTAACGTCGACTCCGAACGAAAGATTTTTTAGAAATTTTTTCATGACAGGTTTTATTTACTCTCAGAGTTTTTGCCAGAAATTTGCTGAGAGGAAATCGCCGAAGAAATATTTTTTTTCAGATTTCGTTTTTGATGCCTGACCTGGGATATGAACCCGGTCTTTAAGTCTAATAAGCCAACACACTACCTATTAGACTACGGCGACTTCGATGATGATGTTGAATGATGATCATAAATTAGATTATTTCCAAAGAAAATGTTTCCAATTCTGTAGACGATATTTTAACAAAAGAATTTGCTTTTCTTGCTTAATTTATGTTTAGGCATCATAATTCTATTTAATGTCTGTATAACTACTGCCATAAAGTGTCATGTAATTCTAAGCACATATGTATGTGCATCTGCCATATGCCTGCCACTGTAATTAAATCCATGTTTATGTCATAAAAATGTTGCACAATAAAAAGTTAATTTAATGGAAATTAAAACCACTCCTTGAATTGCAACTTTGCGCGGACAAACACTTTAAAACCATAATTTTCTACACAATAAATAACACCTTAGAATATCTTTACGTTTGCAATTCATTTTCTTTGGCTTCTTACTTTCTACCACCAATGCATCCGTTTCATGAAAATCATCATCTTCATCAGCATAATTTTTAGCATTTGATTATCCCACCTTGATTCTGTTTTTATTTGTTTCCATTGCTTTTTTTAACAATCAATTGATTGGTTTGACGATGTAATAAATAACATCGTCTACGAATTACTAAAATTTGTTAAACAATTTGTTCCCATAAACAGAATCTATACCGATGTGCTGCTCTACACTATACCTTATCTTATATTCGGGTTTTAAACGGTTGTCTGGCTGCATAAGAGTTGGTCGATTATTTGTTTGACTGCTTGGTTGCCGACTGGTGTGTGCGGCCTAATTGTAATGGTTCCTTTAAGCTGACAACACATGTACACAAAAACAGACACTTAAACACTCTATTGCTGATTCAAAAAACGTACAATTATGCTACACATTTATATCACACAGATGCTGTTATCTACACCAACTAGTTCTGGTAAATACTGAATTGCAATAGTAACTGCAGCAGCTAAGTGAGTTTCGCTGGAATACAAAAATTGCTGAGTGGGATTATTGTCAAGTTCTTAAAGACAAAAAGTCGCGTAGTCTATCAGGTAGTATGTGAGGGGACGGTTCAAACCCCAGGTCAGACATTTTTAACAAAACGAAATATGAAAAAATATTTCTTCGGCGACTTCCCCTCAGCAGATTTGTGGCAAAGCATCTGAGATTAAAAAAAAATTGCCATGAAAAGTTTCTAAAAAAACTTGTGGTTCAGCCCTCCACTCAAGGATAACAATTGTTCATTACAACCAAGATTACGGCCTAGCTTCGCACACCACTCATGCTGTATGTGTCAATAGTATACATGAGTGGCGGGACCTACAGTTTAAAGCCAACTTCAGGACATATTTTTGAGAAACTTTTCATGGCAATTTTATTTGCTCTCAGAGTTTTTGCCAGAAATCTGCTAAGAGGAAGCAGCTGAAGAAATATTTTCAGATATTTGTGTTGATGTCTGACCTGGGGTTTGAACCGTGGGCTACGGCGACAACATGGCTGGTGAATATTTTTTAGTTTCTGCGTGCGTATCAGGAATGGTCATTCCTCGATGCGGCTTCCCCATCCTAATTTTCGGTATGTACGGTATAATCCAGATCGAGTGTTAGTGCCTCTTTCTACATCAAGAGAATCGGACAAGAGAATTATGTTCATGCTTAGGCTATTGTATGTTTCAGTTAGTGAAGTGAATAAAATATTACCCCGCAACCGTAAGAGATAATCCTTGCAGCCTTGATGGCATTGTATGGTGTTTACATAAAATCCATCGTGATAAAACTATATGCCGAACATCTCTTAACAAAATGAAGAGACAATCTTAAGACACTCCCATAACAAACGGATCTATGCTCCGGAACAACGCCACCTCACATCGGCCAAGAATTGTCAAACCCAGCGAAAGCTGTATCAAGTGGAAGTTGTTTGCCAGGGGAAGAGTTTCGGACATAGCAGCAGAGTTGTTGCAACAACAACAACATTCTAAAGGTTTACTGGTAACAGACTGCACGTGCGTGGAATGAAGGGAAAACAAATATCTCACTGTCTATCTAATGTAGCCCCTAAGTTGTAAGTCGCTAAGCTAACCATCCGCTTCCCTCCCTCTTCCTGTGGAGGATAACACCAGCAACGAATGTCCTTGTCAACTATAACACAACCCTCTCTTAAGAGATAGTATTATATATATATATATTATATTATAGTATTCAATCCTTACCTCAACACTCAACACGTCTTTACAGATGGCTTTGTTTTTATTTAACGAACTTTGGTAACCCTATCATTCTAGAACTTGTCACATCCGATCAATCTAACGTTTAGCTCTAAAAATTTATTACTGACTCCATACCTCCACTAAAAAAATTTCAATTACTCCCAAATTAGCCTACGTTAACCCTGGTAGCTGAAAGCATAAAATACCAGTGCGTACAACAACAACAACAATAATAAGTACTTATTAATGGATACATTCAATTATTGTAATCTTCTTAGAAATGGAATTATACGGCTGCACTTATAAATGCGGATTTGTGTATGCATATGCAGTGCATGAATCGTTGCAAGTCTTCTGCCTGCCAGTCTCAAATGTTGACATGTTACATTTGTATTCAATTCATAAATGTTGTTGTAGTTGCAGCTCAAACATGTGTGCAGTTTAATAGTTCAGTAGCTGCTTTTGCCACAAGCTACAACAGTTTTGCTTTACTTTGTTCGTGAAAATATTGAAATTATTTGCAATTTAACTGGAAATATTATGATGCATGTGGCATTGATGTGATCAATGCATTGATCTTGTCTCATGGTGGCTTATAAGTGTGGTGGTTTATTTGAATCTCAGCTTATAAAAGGTAAGAATTTTAATGATCTTATGCCTAGAGCACAAGCTATAAGCTGTACTTAAGAGTTAACATTTCTAAAATTTGATTGAAGTTGTTGATCAAAGCCAGTTATTCAGGTAAAACTAAACATATACGAGGGCAATATATGAAATGAAAACGAAATTTATTATGATTTTATCCGATTTTTGTTATTATAGAACAAGGAGTTGAATGTAGCTGTCCGATTGTCCTATAGAGGTGTAAGTTTTAGAAGACTATTTATCTACTTGATGCTGTAGGCAATTATTTTGGGAGACCTATATTGAGGTACATGTTTGTACTTTGAACACTTTTTATCTAATAAAACTATAAGTAATAAACAAAACTTCAAAATTTTTTTATCATTTATTTAGCATTTAGTGATTAACAAAATAATATAAAATTTAAAACAGAAAGCATCAAGCCCCAAGAAAAAAAAACAAACAAAGCAAAAACAACTCTCATGTATTCAATTTTGAAGGTTTGCATTTTATGGTATGTTTGCAAAAACGAAACCAAAAACAATCGTTATTTTTTCATGTTTTTGCACTACTTTGACTTTTTTAAGAAAATATTAATTTAATATTAATTACTTAATCTCGTTGAGCGAATATTTTTTGCAACTTATCGAACAAAAATCAATTTTTATTGAAAAATAACGAACTCTCGAAATCAACTGAAGATAGTATTGTAGCTTTGACTGGAAGTGGCTATTCTACCAGGGAAATTTATAAACAACTTGGAGTTAGTCAGTCAGTAGTCATCAGAATCCAAAAACGTCGTTCTGTTGTTCCCAAGCCTTTAGTCAGAGGTTGTAAAAAAACTACTAACTAATGCAGATGCTCGTCTAATGCTAACAAAAATGAAAAGGGACAAATTTTTAACACCAAAAGGAACTTTTTTGGCAATCGGGAAAACCGTTAGTCGATGGACGGCAAGTAGAGCTCTTAAAGATATTGGCTATACCTCAGCAGTCAAAAAAACATGAACTTTCGGCTAAAAATGTAAAGGCACTGTTAAAGTTTGCCAGAAAACACAGAGTTTGCACACTGAATGATTGGAAACATGTGATCTGGACAGACGAATCAAAATTCAACCACTTTCAGTCCAATGGTAACCAATATTGCTGGCGCTGCCATGAGGAAAGAATTGAAAGACACCATGTTAAGCAAACGGTGAAACACGGTGGAGGAAATGTCATGGTATGGGGTTGCTTTACATGGTGGCACCTCGGACCACTGCAAAGAATCAATAACATTATGAAAAAAGGAGATTGTTTGAGAATTTTGCAGACCCATCTTCCCGATTTTGTCGACAAGAGCGCCTATTCTGCGCAAGAAGTACTTTTCCAGCTGGATGGTGACCCCAAACACACCTCCAAAATCGTTAAAGAATGGATTAGTAAGTAAAATTTTTAATTAGTGCAGTGGCCAGCACAAAGTCCCGACCTCAATCTGATTGAGAATTTGTAGTCAATTTCGAAGAGACGGTTGGGACAGTAGCGATCAGCTCCAACCAATTTATATGAGTTTTGGCGACGGATTCATCAGGAATGGACAAATATTCCGAAAGAATTTATAGAGCATTTGGTGGAGAGCATCCAAGCCTCGTAAATGAGGTTTTACATAACAAGAGTCTTTGGACTATATGTTAAAAATACTCGTATTCCCTAAAATTTTGCAATGGTGCAAAATTGAGTACATACATCGGAGTTATTTTCCTCCTGATTGTTTTTTTTTCTTAGAATTTGATCATTTTTGTTTTGAAATTTATATTATTTTGTTAAGTACTAAATACTAAATTAAAAACGAAAAAAAAATTTTTTGAATTGCTTTATCACTTTCATTTTTATGCAATTAATCAATGTATATATAGCAGCTAGCCTTCTGTAAGACAAAAATAATCCCGTAATCAACAAGGGAGTTCATACTCTAATCTATACTTCCTTTGCAGTTTAAAAGAAACTAAGTAGCTGACCCATATAATCAGAAATTACTAATTCAACTGGGATAGAAAGTCATATTATTAAGATTACGCCAGAAACATACATACATAATTGGTCAGTATCTTTAGTCTGTATTACAACCTAGCTTCTCACATCACTCATGTTGTGTGTGCTAATTTTATACATGACTGGCGGGACTGTATAGTTTAAAATCGAACGACAGACTTTTAAAGAAACTTGTCAAGGCAATTTTATTTTACTGTCAGAGTTTTTGCCAGAAATCTGCTGAGAAATGAAGACGCCGAAGAAATATTTTTTTCAAATTTCGTTATGATAGAGATGTCTGACCTGTCTGACCAGTGGCCTCATGTTCAATAAGCCAATACACTACATACTAGACTACGGCGACTTCAATACCCTCCCGTTGAATATTATGTAAGAAGGTTTAATTGGTCCACCCAGTGTTGAGTGTAGGGTATAATGTTGGTTTTACAGAAAAACATGTTACAGGAGACCAAAGGCTGTTTTCGACAAAAAAAAAAGAAGTTACACAGTCGATACCCTTGACTTTCTTTTGCTTAGCTTAGAGAATATTGTAAGCTCCTCTGTTGCTTTAGGAGCTGCCAGGAAACAGTCTTTCCATTTGATACATAACTTGTTATTTCCTTCTAAGATGCACTAACGCCGTACAGGTTCCTTGTATGTTTTTCATATTGAGATTTAAGCGATTCCTGTCCTAATAAGTGTTCATACAGTCTGCTATGTCCGAATAAACGGCCTGGTTCTCAGGCTACTTGTGTAAAGTTTAACACTTGTCTTAAAGCTCTGCTTATTGCAATTAATCAACAAAAGTTTAGATTGCCCTCTTTGCTTCTCTTCGACTTTACTTTCGCCTGAGTATATCCTTCCAAACAGCTCTTCCTGCTCTCTCAAGCTTCTGACTGGTGAGTTCATTTCTGAGAATCTTATACAATTAATAGCATATGGTGTTCGAATTTTCCCTGTTTAGATAATTCATTCAAGAAACCCCTTACTAGTTACGAGATAAGCTCATATAAGCCAAGAGGTCGTATGGTGGCGTAAATGTCAGACATTCCCAACCTTTGTATTTCCTCTTCAAGTTAAAATGTGCACAGCTTTCAATGGCATAGCTTTTAGCATGATAGACAGCATCATAAATTCAAATAAGAACGAATAGCTCTGCTCCTGTGCTACTATCTACACTCATCCCAGCCATACCACGAAAAGCGCGCTTTCTTAAAAAAGAAGTAGCCTCCTTATTGATTCATAGCATTTGCCGAAACCACAAAGTTTGAGTGTTCAATCCAGCGGACATTTAAGCAGGGAGCTGTCAATCACACGGTCAATCACTCGGTGAATTACACCAGCAGTTTCTAGAAATAATTCGGAGAGTAAATAAAATTGACATGAGAAGTTTCTCAAGTCTGTCGTACAGAGACGATGTAAAGCTATAGATCCTGCCACTTAAGGGTAAAATTAACACAAACAACATGAGTGAAATGAAGTGCTAGGTTGTAATCCGCCGAAAAAATTTTTTCGGCGACTTCCTCTCAGCAGATTTCTGGAAAAAACTCTGACAGTAAAATAATTTTCCATGAAAAGAGTCTCTAAATATCTGTCGTTCGGAGTCGATTTTAAACTATAGGTCCCGCCACTCATGTATTAAATCAGCATAAGTGGTGTAAGAAGCTAGGTTGTAATTCTGACTGAATGGTTGTTGTTTAGAAACACGCCAAAATGGCAACATTATTTGTAAACTTCGCTCACTTATTTTCTATTATGACAGTTCATATACATTTTTTTCTTTGCTCATTCTTCACTTCGTTTTTGTGACTTAAAAAATAAGCAGCATCGGCAAGGAGTCGAAATTAAAATAAGTTGAATAAAAATTGAAATTATAAATTAAATATAAAAAAGAACCGTGTTTCATTGATATTTAAGGTAAACCCTTAAACAGTTGTAATGGCCAATTGTGTACCAAAAAAATGTGTATTATTAAGCGAAAAACATAAATTCTTGTTCTGTGTGTTAATTTTCATTATCTTAAATCTTTCCACAAGAATTAAACTCCCAACCATGTCTTAATGAATATTTTTAATGATAATCGCAGAGCCATTGAACAATTTCGTTTAATAATTTAGACCTTTTAAGGAAGTATCCTTTGGACTTATTAAGTTGCAAGTTTTACTTCTCTACTGCTGCTAGAGACGACGTTAATGGACTAAATTATCAACTTAACTTAAGAAAATGTGTAGGTATAGGGGTACGTTTTGTGTTTGTGTTTAAAATTCCTTTATCAGTAGATATGTTCTACCAAAACTTTCTTATAGTTTTGGTTGGTAACGTTAACATTTCTGTGGTTAATTATGATGATGATGTTGGTGTTCTTGTATTGTCTTATAAATTATGCCATGAATGTAGAAGAAGAAAAGGAGAATCCCAAATGATAATGGAAGGAAGAATTAAAATAAACGGAAACAAAACAATGACAATAACTTCTTAAGCGGTTGGTTAGCAGAAAATAAAGTTGAAAAGTTTATTTTCAAATTGTCAGCATAACAGATTATAATTTTTTTAAATTTTTTTCAGACAAACTTTCTATTTGTGAAATGAGGCTTATCACCATGAAGAGTTTTTAAGGTTACATAACCTATTTAAAGTTAAAACTTAAACAATGAGCTTTACAGTCCCTTCCACCCTTTCAATACAAAAATTCAAACGCATATGGCCACTCTAGTAATCCTCTTAAATATGGCAAGCAAATTGCAATTCCCCCTGCCGTAGGTGTGAAAATGTGTCATTTAAAGCGGGGATTTTATAGTTGCTGTCATGAAAGTAAGACATTGATATGTGCATGCATGCAAGAAATATGCTGCTCTGGCCCAACAGTTTTGTGACACCACAAAGAACTTAAAATTACTTTCAGTTCTTCTTGCCTGTCATCTTAAGTAAGTGATAAAGTATACAAAAAACAGAAGAAGAAAAAGCGGAAATTATTTTAAAACGTTTTTGCATAATTAATCTATTAAGAAAGGGGATTTTAATAAAATAATCACACACACTTTTTAATTGAAAAACAATTTTAATGCAAATGCCATGCTCTCAACTTGTAAGATGGTGAGCAGGAGGGTTTAAAACGCATAATTTAACTGAGTATCATTAACTGAAATACTACGAAATATTTACATGAAATATAATGTAATAAACGTGTCATAATTTACATGACATAAAGGGCATTGGACAGCATGATAGGAAATAAAAGAAAAATTAAAATTTCTATTCTATTCAAGTGTTTTTAATATCAAGTACGTCTTGATAAGAGAAAAACATGAAATAACCATTTAGCCATTTCAACGGTGACAATATGTCTTAAATATCAATGTAAAGAAGAAACGTAACTCCAAAACATATTGTTACGTTGTTACCTTTTAAAAACGTATAGAATATGAGTTCGTAGATTGCAAATAAAACAAAAATAAATTTGTGTTTAGTTTTAATTAAAATTCTTTATTATTCGCACAATTCTGTGTGCCACTGTTCACAACTTGATGCAAACAACAACAATTGCTTTTCTTTATTATTCCTCTGTTTATACCCTTTGCTTAAACAATAACAATTGCTAGGCAATTATTCGACAGATATTTGTAACGGAGATCTTCAAACCACGATTAGTCTCTTCAACCACACCGCGTCATCACACAAGACTGACTGAAGTTCACTAACTTATGCTGTAGTTACCCACACGTAACGTAACGGAACGATCTGTATAAAACAGAATTCTCTTATGCTTTTTCGTGATATTTTAACATGAGAAATGATGGGCAGTGTTGCCACGAAAAAAAAATATTGTAACCAACATTTGGGAAAAATATGACCAAATAAGGAAAAATATGACCAAAATTAAATTCGTAGTTTTTTTATTTTATTTGTTTCAAATTATAATTGAGAAAAAAAGTAAAAAAATAAAATTATAGTCTTACTAATTAATTAATTTTAACAAACAAAAGAAAAGCTATTTTGATAAGAAAAATAATAACCAAATCCGGAAAAATCTATACATTGAACAAAAAACGGCAACACTGATGATGAGTTTGTATACCAATTTATTTGCATTGTGTTGTGTTCGTTTGTGTGTTGCTTCGTGTTCTGTTTCATTTTTATTTACATTATTCGTTGCCATATGTCCCGTTTTGAACGTTTCTATAACCACACGAACGTTTTTAAGGCTACCTACGTTACGATTTTACGTTTCTTACGCTTGGGTAACCAAGGCATTGGTCGCCTGCTCTGCTTTGCCTTTTTTATGGCAAATTAAACAGTCTGATGAAGGTTCTTGAAGGCGAACGTTCATGAATGTGCCTTGTAAACATCGTTGTTTACATTTATTCATGCTGGTGTTTGTTGTTATATTTTTGTTTACTTGTGTTCCGTTATTTTATGCTGGTGTTTGCTGTTATATTAAACAGTACGATAATTTGTAAACAGGTTAGATAACTGCATTGTATTGTTTTTGTTTATAATTTTAATGTTAAGCGATGTAAAAGCAAAATACCAGTATCTTGATTTTTTCATTTTCGTAACAATATCATGACTTATAAATGAACACATGCTGCCTCTAAACTGACCAACTCTTTCAAGCAGATTTTTTTTCATCACAATTTTATTTTGCTCTTAGACATGTACACAATAAGAGTAAAGGGTTTCAGACTACTAACTCGTGAAATATTCATTACTTAATTGCCGATTACAACACTTTAGCTAGTATTGCAACCTACCTTGTCATACTACCCATGTTGTGTGTATTAATTTCAAACATGAGTGACGGGATCTATAGTTTAAAGTCGACTCCGATCGACAGATTTGTGAGAAACTTTTCCAGGCAATTTTATTTACTCTCAGAGTGTTTGCCAGAAGTCTGCTGAGAGGAAATCACAGGAGAAATATTTTTTATTTTGCGTTTTGCTGGAGATTTCTGACTTGGGGTTTAACCAGTACAATAACTACTAGAATACGGCGAATTCTAATTCGACGTGCCTACCAGACATAAGCAATGAGTATTCAAAAAAATGAATATAATCGAATCATCTTTATAATTTCTGATGCTTATACGCATTAATACTTATTTTAATATCATACTCATACTACTCATATTCAAAGTTTGAAGTACTCATCATACTCATACTTAACAACACGTATGATGTTGTTGATTTCGACTCTTCTTTACAAGAATCACAAAATAAATAGTAAGTACAATACTCACTAAAAGGTTATTTATTTCTTTTTTTTCTTTTTGTAAATGCAACAACAACTAAGACTGTAAATTTTGATGAATGATTCGAGTAACTCAAAGAATTTATAAGTATTATAAGTATTTTTCTAAAGCTATGCATCTAAATGACTAGGCTTATGGATCAAACATATTTCGAATGGTATGAGTTTGATGTCGACGTTGTACTCATACTCATTGAAACCTGTACTTATAAATCAACGTTGTAGTGAGTACGAATGAATCAGAGTAGTTAAATTTCAATATTGTTGACTCACTTTTATTCAAAACTTCATGAGTGCTTATGAGTAGCGAAAAAACGATTCATTGCTGATCTCTTGTGCCTACCAAAAAGACAGTTTCCCATGAGAATGGTTTTGTGCTATAGATGGCCTTGCGATTTAATGACAGAAGCGTGTCGATTCTCTTTTTATCCATATGTGTCCTGCAGAGTCTATCTACTACTACCTATCTCACACACACACACTTGAAATTATTTTTGGAAATTTTTGAAATTATTTTTAATTTTTTTGATTTAAATTTGAAGACAAAAAGGCCACGAAAGTTTCTCAGAAATGAGTTTTTCAAAGTTACTGTTCTAGTCTTTAAATAATTAACTACTCGTGAGTATTTTCACTGTCGCAACATGTTTTCATTGAATCTATTTTTCCTTTTTCCATCAAAGCAAACCGCCTTTTAATTGATTAGAAATGAAAAGTAATTAAAAGTAATCAAATAATGATTAACGATTATTATTTGTGTGATTATTAATTCATTTATTGAATATTGTTTGCCTGCTAAGAGGCACAGGGGGTTGGGGGTGATGCCAAACAATCATTGGCCACTTAACGCATTATTAATAATGACGGCTCTCTTAATTCATTTGGCTAATCAAAGCAAATTATTTACCATGACTTTGTACGTCAATACAACACAGTCAGCATAAAATGGAAGACAAATGGAAGCAAAAGACGGAGAATAAAAATTAAATAAATAAACGTATTTTTGTTAGAATATTATTTTTAATTACGAGAATCCTTTAGCGTTTCTTTTTTTCCCAACCCAATTTTGATGATGAGGGCCACCAAAGAATATAAAATTTACTCAAACAAATAAAATATTTGTTCAGGGAAATTATGAAAATGAATGAGGAAAGTTGGTGGAGAAAGACTGACAAAGATATGCAACATCATTGGTTACTTATTATTCATTATAAAACATTGCATAATTATATCATTTTGCCATTCATTTATCCACTGCTGAATAAGCCAGAAAAAAATGCAAAAATGAAAAGGAAAATGAAACTGAAGAATGAAAAAAAAATAATGAGACTCAAAAAAAATTTCATGATAATGATGGTGAATAAGTGAATATGCTCACGCAACATCTATTTTAATTATAATAAGACAATAATAGCAAAAACAATTATAGGGAACTTAGGTTGAGAGGGTTGGAGTGACAGCTTTGATTACCAAAGTTCACTTGAGCACGCTTAGCGGCCCGTTATTACGCCACATGTAGGCGCAGTCCCTGTGCTAACCGAATACCATCAAACTTAGCGAAGAAGTTTGTCAGTGCAAGGACCGCACTTCCAGATAGCTTTTGACAGGTGCTGCCTGCCTTATTTGGCCAAGATTTGTCATGCTGGAAAATTACGCCAACGTATCTAAGTTCCATATTTAAAGCACTTTCGTGCAATGTTTGTTACAAACGAATTAATTAATGTTTGTATACGGATAGTCGCTATAGTCTAGTAGGTAGCGAGTTGGCTCATTAGACATGAGTCCATGGTTCAAACCCCATATCAGACATCTCCAACAAAAGGAAACATAAAAAAATATTACTTCGGCGACTTCCCCTTAACAACTCTGAGAGTAAACAGACAATCGCCCTGAAAAGTTTCTCAAAAAAATCTGTCGTTCTGATTCGACTTTAAACTTTAAGTCCCGCCATTCATGTATAAAATTAACACACACTACATAAGTGGTGTGAGAAACTAGGTCGTAAGGTTTGTACTGATCAACTATGTATGTATGTACGTTGACTCAGCATTCCAGCATATGACTTCCGCAGAAGTTGTTGGCCTGGGAAGGAGAAAACTGTCTTTCATCTCATGAGTGAGGGCCTTAATCATGCAAAGAAATGTGGAGGTTTTTGGCCTCTCACTTTCCTACATTCTTAAACGAGCTCTCTAATATAAGGATTGCTGCAATAACAAGATTTACTATGTACACGAGTTGGTTTCCTTTGGGGAATGTTTGATCGCCCAATTGAATATTGATTGTTATATCACAATGAGCCTAAATGCTGGCTATTTTTTTAATTCATTCTTCAGGGGGGATTTCTGCCACCTTACCTATAAGAGCCGCCTTTTTGTTTTTCTACATTTTGGAGGGCATAGGGACGTCCTAAACAGACTCACTATCATCGTGTAAATATTTTGTTAAATAAAGTCTTAACTAAGGGCCGCCATATTGTTGCTTTTTTATAAGGGGCCTTATCCAACCTAAGACTCGCCTTTTGAATGATTTTTCTACATACTGTAGGGTATAAAGAAATCTTAAGCAGCCTTAGTATCATCGCGTTAAATAAAGTCTTAACTAAGAACCGCCATATTGTTGCTTTTACTACACATTGCAGGGCATCTCCTAAACAGACTCACTATCATCGTATTAAAAAGGAGCACTTATCTTAACACTTATCTTAACTAAGTGCCGCCTTTTGTTTATTTTTTCACACATTGTAGGGCATAAGGACCTCCTAAACAATATCTCTATTATCGTGTAAAAACGAAAATTTTTTCCCTTTTTGAAGGAAAAGAGCAAGAAGACTATGCTGTTTTAATAAACACCCATTTAAAGCAATTTCTTAAAAAGTCCTTGACTACACTGTTTAATTTATATTTAACGCCGCTGTTGAACTCCTCTTAATGCCTTTATGTCTTCGTAATTGAATGTTCATTTAAAGAAGAAACAAAATATTGAAGTCCAAGAAATTCATAAATTTCATTGACTTCAACCCTATCATCATGGGTGATGCCTTATTTATTTAAAATGCTCATCAATTGGATTCGTATGCATCCTTGCGTTCATATTTTTAAAACAAGAGAAAAGAAAAAAAGAAACGATACAAAATTAATCAAAAAGTAATCGTTTCAGTAATTTCCTTGTTTCCCCATTCTTGTGTTTTTCTTTTCGTTGATTTTCTTTTATTTTTCACCAATTGGTGCGTATTCACTGGGGCTTCATTTAAAATTAATAAACAAAGTAACGAAGTTAATATGCAATTTGCTTTCGTAGCGCGTATATTGAGAAAATATGATGAATTACTTGAATACGTGAAGTTTAAATACAAAATACAAACCCAATATTATCGATAAGTTTTCTTTCAATTACAATCTTGTTTGCCATGCCAGCGACGGGAGCCAGTATGACTTCACTAAGGCACAGAAAACTGAAATAAAGGACAAGTAATGAAGGAAATATGAAAACAAATACAAGTAGGCCATCGTAATATTTACATTCACTTGTAATCGTGTAAGAAGAAAAAAAACGACTTGAAATTAGTCATAATTATAATTGGAGATGACACAAAAGCGAGAATGTGACAGAAAAGTAAGAAAATTATTTTCAAAAAATCCTTCATCACGCACAGTGGTATGCTACGGGCAAAAATAAAACATTTTTTTAATGAAGCTGTTTAGTAGAGCAGCATTCGATTAGCAAAACTCCGTAATTTTTTGTAACAAAAAAAATATTTTTTAATCTGGATAATCTGGTTATAAATTAGCTGTAATGGCCATGGCAAGCATTCAAGCAAACTTTGATTTCAACAAAGCTGCCATTCTTTCCCATTCCATTCTATTAGTGGTGGTTCAATGGAAACACCTAATGGAATATAGGCTCGTTTCTACAAAAACCTGTAGAAATATTTCACTTCATGTTCCTATACAACTCAGAAGGTCTACAACGTAGGAACTCGATGTATCCTTATGATTAGTGTAAGGTACTAATAAATTCGATTATTTTATTTAAGACTTTCTATAAGGTTTTCCAACAAGAACTTTCGAACTTTGACACATGATAACGGTCATTTTGATGAAACCACATCTGTCAAATTAATTGGCATTTATTCAGTCTCTTTTGCCAAATCACCATGGATGGTAATAGACAACAACGTGTGTTGCTGAATGTAGGTAGGTTGAAGTGGCAGCCTTGACACCAAAACCACACTTGGGCACGCACAGCGGTCCGTTGTGACGCCACGAGTACAACGCAGTCCCTGTACTGACCGAGTTCGAACAACCTAGGGGAAGAAGTTGGTCAGTGCAAGAGCTGCACTAGATGAATAGGTACGTATACAAACAAAATTATCGAAATTGAGATTCAAGAGTCTGCAATGAATTCCAAAACAGTCACTGTTAGGTGTGGATTTCTGTTTCTCTGAGAACGTCAACATCGTTAACAGTAAAGGTCGATATTATTACCAACTTCTTTTGGGACTGATTTGGATGATCTGGATAAGGACGGTGCTATTTGGTACATAGCTCACTCCCCATTAGATCACACATAGAAGTGATGTGAATTGACCATCGAGATCATATGACTTGTCCGCAGTAGAGTTTTTCTTGTAGGGCTTGCTTCAGTCGCACATATATGAGCGACAAAATTTTCTGAAGCAATGAGTTACACTTTTCATTCGGTGGTTAAGTCAAGAAGTGGCCGTAGTCTAGTAGACGCAGTAGTCTAGTAGTCGCCGTAGTCTAGTAGTAGCCGTAGTCTAGTAGTCGCCATAGCCCAGTAGTCGCCATAGCCCAGTAGTCGCTGAAGTCAAGTAGTCGGCGTAGTCTAGTAGTTGCCGTAAACTAGTAGTCGCCGTAAACTAGTAGTCGCCGTAAACTAGTAGTCGCCGTAAACTAGTAGTCGCCGTAGTCTAGTAGTAGCCGTAGTCTAGTAGTCGCCATAGTCTAGTAGTCGCCATAGTCTAATAGTCGCCGTAGCCTGGTAGGCGCCATAGTCTAGTAGTCGCCGTAGTCTAGTAGTCGCCGTAAACTAGTAGTCGCCATAGTCTAGTAGTCGCCATAGTCTAATAGTCGCCGTAGCCTGGTAGGCGCCATAGTCTAGTAGTCGCCGTAGTCTAGTAGTCGCCGTAATCTAGTAGTCTCCGTAATCTAGTGGTAGCCGTAGTTTAGTAGTCGCCGTAGTTTAGTAGTCACCGTAGTCTAGTAGTCGCCGTAGTCTTGTAGTCGCGATAGCCTAGTAGTCGCCATAGCCTAGTAGTCACCGTCGTCTAGTAGTCGCCGTAGTCTAGTAGTCGCCGTAGTCTAGTAGTCGCCGTAGTCTAGCGGTCACCGTGGTCTATCAGTCGCCGTAGTCTAGTAGTCGCCGTAGCGTAGTAGGTAGTTGTCTAGTAGTCGCTGTAGTCTAGTAGTCGCCGTAGTCTAGTAGTCGCCGTTGTCTAGTAGTCGCCGTAGTTTAGTAGATAATGTGTTGGCTTATTAGACGTGAGGCTACGGTTCACACCCCAAGTCAGACATCTCGAGAAAAAGAAATATGAAAAAATATTTTTTCGGCGACAACCTCTCAGCAGATTTCTGGCAAAAACTCTGAGAGTAATAAAAAATCGCCATGGAAAGTTTCTCAAAAATCTAACGTTTGGCGTCGATTTTAAACTTTAGGTTCTGCCACTCATGTAAAAAATAAACACACAACGTAAGTGGCGTGAGAAGCTAGGTCGCAACCCTGACTAAAGGGTGGTAGCAAATATTTGTATGTATGTGGTTAAGTCAAGAATCAAAATTGCCTCTGTTGGAGCTAAAGGAATCAAGAATTGATTGTGGTAAAGCCATTGACGTGAATGTGAAAGTCCATTATGGTTTAGAGGTCAGTTTATTTTCAAAAATGATGAGCATGGGAAAACTTTTATCGTCTACTTAAACTGCTACGGCCATATTGCAACCCGGATTTTTGGTCCGCAGTTGACCGTTTTGGACGATATGTCGGTTTCAACAAGACATTGCCTCGACAAAGATTCATATTTTCAGGCGTTTTGATTCGAAATTTTAATAGAGTTCATCAAATACAGGCTCTAACGTTGTAGCATTTGAAAACCAAACCAAGCCGAAGACGGAGCGATAAGTAACATTGTATTTCGTACATGTCATATCATGGCAATCTAAAAACATTCTGATCAAATAAAACCTTTTTTGAACTTCACTTTTGAAATCGACCAATCGACTTCCTTATTTTCAAATAAATTTGCGCATCATAAAATGCATGGACTCGGTAGGAAAAGCCTTTATTCTTATTTATTTTATTTTATTTATTTATTTATTTCAAGTCTATGGAAAATCCTTACAGACTATTACATTTTATATTTCAGTTCAGAATTATTATTATTATGATTTCAATTCAAAAAATAAGTTAAAAAAGAGACGACATTGAAATTATTAATTAAATGAGTTTAATTGTAAAATTATATCCTTTTTAATAGATTCCATACCTTTATTAAAATCTATATGAAGGTAAAGATTATTAAAATCATTACAGATTCTACGAAATGAATCGAAGTTCGAATAGTTAATTGTGTAATATTTTATATTTATGAAATTATAGTATCTTGTTGGACGAACAGGTACTTTTATGGAAAGTTTTTCTAGAAGAAATTGAGAGTTGATAACACCATTAATCAGCTTCAGAATAAATACGCGTTTAGCATTTTACGACGGCTTTTTAAAGTTGGTAATTTAATGAGTGCTAGGCGTTTTTCATAAGGATCATTAGGATCCCATCCATTCCCTAAACCACGAAGACAAAATAATAATAATAAGATAATAAGAACTGTTTTTGAACTGATTCAATTTTGTCAGTGTGTACAGCGTATTGAGGGTCCCATATTACAGATCCGTATTCAAGAATTGGGCGAAGCAGTGTGGTAAGCAATTGCTTAGTAACATAACGATCAGAAAACTCTTTAGCCCATCGTTTGATAAATCCCAGGGTACATGTAGCTTTGCTAACAGTTGATGTAATATGATTTCTGAAGTCCAATTTACAATCGAAAACTATCCGTAAATCGTTAAAGGTATTGACTAGTTCAAGAGCGGCACCATTCATTGTGTAAAATCCATTGTCTTATGTCTTATATGATTTGAATTAGTCTCATAGAAATCGTGTAAGACATGAACAGATAGAAGGCAAAAACAAGCAATGATTTAAGAAATGAATGCTTATTGTTGCAGTGATCCATCGATTGCTGCTGTATTCGGTAAAACAATAAACTTCAATAAAGTGTGATGAGTACAACTCATGCCTCTCTTAACTAACGGAACATTAACGACAAGAGGTTTAATAAATTATTGGCATCTCTTTATAACATTCATCTCAAATGGACAGAAAAACATGAGCAGAGAGAATGTAGATTTGGTTTTGGTATGAAAGTAGTAAGAAACAATGGTCACATCGCTATGAGGAGATAACCCAGCAAAAGTATTTGGTGGCAAAAGGTATTTGGCTTGTGGTGCATATATTCATCACTTGCATATTAGACTGTGATCCGGAACACTGTCTTTCAGTCAGAAATCGTTGCTATGCACATGGTGTTTAAATTCCTGCTTAGTATGCTTGGAATATACTGACTTATTGGGACAATTTATTCGGGCTCTCGATAAAGTCTCTCTTAAAGGTCACATCGATGACCAAGCTTGTCCATTAATATCGCATATTTTTCTGGGATCTAAGCATAAGTGTTCCCTGAGCCATTAGGAATAAATTCGAATCAATTGTTTACATAGTCACTAAAAATTTTGCTGGGTTTTATTCCACATGCACTGGGTAGCAGGCAGCATTAATGTTCTTATTCTTAAAATATTCTTGAAGTCTTTATTTAATTGCCAATCAGGCAGTTGTGTTTCAATCATTGACTGGCGGCACTCTTAAGTGGTTATCATTGTAGCAACATTATTATCAGAGCCACTGAAGCAGTTGTGATTGGAACGTTTAAATTGAACAGAACGGAGAGAAATACTGAAATACATAACAACCATTCATACTATGCTGTGACACAGAGATATTAAAAAAAAAAGAAGTTCCGTATGGAATTCTTATATCTACAGACGACAGTGCAGATACTTAAACACCTTCAACTCTTTACGGTAGACCCTCCAACATACAGGTTGGCGGGTGGAAAGAATCCTTTTCTTGTTGTCAGTTGGCGACAAGTTAATGTGCCTTAATTGATGGCAACTGAATTCATTTAAAAAGATTTTAAGATTTTCTTTTGGTAGCATGTGTGGCCAGAAAAGCCGTAAGAAGACATCATATTGCAGTTAAGGGAGGCAAATTTGTGTTTTGTATTACAAATGACTCATTTGGAATTTCTTTTAATTTGCTTGTGGTGTACGTGGTAAATTCCACCCTGTATGATGGTTTTAAGTATTCTACAAAGGTGAAAAAGACGTTTAGATTTAGGTGGTAGCTCTAATATCCCAAAGCTCAGTTGAGCACGCAGAGCGGCCCGTTGTGACGCCACGGGTGAACGCAGTCCGAGTTCCACCAAAATCAGGGAAGAGGAAGAAGTTGGTCAGCGCTGCAAGTTGGGCTGCACTGCAAAAGACGTTACAGGATCAACATTGCCAATAGCGAAGTGACAGAAATGCAGCCACTGTTTCAATATGGAGTGCTTGGACTCCTTAAAATCTTCCACTGTTGAAAAAGTTTGTGGATATACAGAGTTTGTGCGGTACCAATAAATTTGAACATGTTTGTGGTAATCATCGTAGGTTAGGCTAGGTTAGGTAAGATGGTGGGTCCCCTTGAAGGAGAAGATCCCACTTTCGCGAAAAATGATGCCCTTTGCGGTAGCACAATCAATACCTAACTCTGGGGATCAAACATTTCCTAGAGGAAACCCATCCTAGTCCAAAATAAGTCTTGTTACTGCAGTAATTTTTATATTAAAGAGCTCTGTCTAAGATATCAGAAAGTGTGAAGTCAAATACTTTCACGCTTTCATGACAAAAGTAGGACACTAACACATGAGCAGAAATACAGTCTCTTCCTCCTCCTCAGACACATAGCTCCTGAAATTTTTTTTTGGCGAAATGTCAAGTTGTACGACGTGCCTATAAAAGGGGCAGTGACTCGTTAGAATCATTACTATGCGATGAAAGGCCATGCGATTTAAGGACTAAAGAAATTCGGCACTCTTATTATCCAAACATATCAACAACAGACCAGCACCTTTAGTCAGTATTACAACCTAGCTTCTCACACCACCCATATTGTGTGTGATAATTTTACACAAGACTGGCGGGACCTACAGTTTAAAATCGGTTCCGAACCACAGATTTTTTAGAGGTCAACAATATTGCAAGTGAATATTGCTGCCATCGAGATTGAGCCTCCCTGTAAAACGAGTGGATAGTACCCAATTTAAGTGAGGCAAAGGGACTACCTATGTCCTGTAACATGTCGGAGATTACGAACTCAGTACCGACTCTGGTTAGCTCAGCTGCAATGTAGTTCCCAATGATATTTCTCTATGTCCCGGAACCCATGTAAGTGTTACTTTTGAATGACTAAAAATTTCTATGGGAAATCCTCGACATTCACGAACATGGACGGACGGTAAAACTACGTACGTTAGAGGCTTAATCGCAGCCTAACTCTTTTAGTTAGTCAAGAGATTTCTGGGAAAATTACTTCACACACAAACATAAATCATCATGGTAAGACCTACTGCTTAAAACCTACTGCATACTGTGTCTTTCATTGAAAAATAGTATCATTCACGACTGATATCCGCTCTGCGGTTGGCTTAACGGTGTTACAAAGCCATGTTGTGTGTGTTAATTTTATACTTGAGTGGCGGGACATACAGTGTAAAGTCGAATGCGCACTACAGATTTTTGAAAAGCTTTTGCACGGCAATTTTTTATTTACTCTCAGAGTTTTTACCAGAAATCTGCTGAGAGGAAGTCCCCGAAGAAATATTATTTCATATTTTTGTTGTTGGAGATATCTGACCTGGTGTTTGAACCATGGATTCACGTCTAATAACCCAACACATTACCTACTAGGCTATGGCAACTATCATCCATATACCGCTGCTTCCTTTAAGTTTTTCAAATTAAGCATGTTCGAGAGTGATAAGTGAATAAGATTGAGTATAATGAACAGACTTCGAATGAATGATCTTGAGGAACTTTTCTGTGCAATTTTATTTTAAAGTTTTTGCCAGTAGTCAGATGAGGGGAAGTTGCCGAGGAGTTATTGGAGTTATTGACGAGCATAGTTGGCTTTGGGCATTAGTATTGTACGAACTGACCCTTCTATTAGAAATGTGGCGGAGACTATGCGGCTCTCCTGCTCTAAACATGCATGAGAAATTTGTAATCACAAGCCTTCTCAGGAGCGTCAATTGTTTAGTATAAGACTTTTATCTTGAACTTAAATGATATGAAAGGGATTTATTATGTGCTAAAGTGTCCAAGAATACCTTCCTATCACACATTGAGCCATTACGCCTATCACCGTTTAGTCATTATACCCCGGCTTAATATGTCGCTTTAAGGTTAATAAAATATTATACTACAGTTTATATCGCTTTCAACTATTGTTTTTATTGTTGTATTTGCTGTAAATGTTTAAACTTTTGTTTGTTTTAAATGAAAACCAACAAAAAATTCTTTTGCTTTTTTTTTAATTAATGAGGTTGTTAATGCTGAACAACAAATTCTACCAGTGCACGGGAATAATTGCAAGCAAATATTTATGCATTTACTATGTGAACAAACAGACAAAGAAACGTACGAAATATATTTCGAATTAAATTAATTAAAAACATTTAAACTACAGAAGTTTTTGTGGCTCCAATATGGCGGTCAAGTAAATCTGATTAATTTTTATAAACCTCGACCGCCATATTGGATCCGCCATTTTGAATTTTTTAAATCTGAATGAAGATCTGTAATCAGCGACCCCAAAAACCCCTGAGTGACAATTTTCAAGTAAATCTGATTAATTTTTAAGGACCTCCGTAATGTGTTTCTTTTTCTTTTGCACCCCTTGACATAAACCCACCCCCTACTTTAAGCGTGTATGCAAACAATTTGGCTTTGGGCTCATTTTAAAGAGCAAAGATCAGGTGTCAATTTCTAACCATAGCGATGGTTCTAGCACGTCAGTGTTGAGCTCTACAATGTTTCAAAAATGGCCAAAAACGCTATTTTTAGGATTTTCAACCCCCTTTTTCTCGAAAACCTGACGTGATGGAAAATTTTTGAAACCAGATTCGTGTTTAGCGCACAAAATGCCTTCGGAAACACCTGAAGCAATCTTATTTGCAAAACCCATGCAGGGCTGTGTAATTTATTAAAACCGATTATTATCGTTTTTTGTTTGCGTGTTGGGGGCAATTTACTGTAGACAGCCTGCTTTACTGCTTTACTGTACCATCCAGCTTCAGTTGTGGTAGCAGCCTTTGTTGCGGGTGATTGGCTTTAATTTAACGTTGCAAAGTATGTGTTAAATGTTGGTCGATTGTGTTGTATTTTGCATAAATATTTTTTACTTGGCCAGGGAAGAAGAGACTGTTTTTTGGGTTTGTGTTTTAACACGTTTTATTTAATAATTCCATACCCATACATACATTGGCTTATTAATAATAATATTTCACTTCTTTTTTGTTTGTTTGTAATTTTTTTTCTGAATTCTTCTCCTTCAGGGTATTTTAGTTGTTAATTTTTTTATTTCATAAAATATGTTGTAAACGGTTAGTGGGTTGTGTGGTTGTTGACTGTGCTATAATTATACAAACAGTTCAGGAGAAAATATTAAATGCTGTGGACATAGAAAAAGACTGCCAGGGCAGAAAAGGAAAGAATGGAAACTAAGAGTTATCTCGTCAATCGGCAGTTTACGTGTTAAGTCAGTGAATAAAGAACGCAAGGTTCCCTACTAGACTTCCTCCTACTATCAGTGCCAGGAATTTCTAATCGGAATTGTAAAGTAAAAGTTCCTTTTTGTTCAAAAACTACAGCACAGCAAGGCCTTACTACTCATCGACTTTGCAGAACAGCATGGTTTTCTGACTCCAAGACTGAATCTCTTCAGTAAAAAGAATGAAGACATGTTACACACGTATGGCGATAGTACTCACATGACATGCAGCCAATTGTGTTTATATTTGAAAGTAAATGGCATAAAAGGTAGTAAAGTAATTGAGATAGAGAGAGAGAGAGAGTGAGAGAGAGAGAGAGAGAGAGGAGAGAGTAAAAACATTACTACACGACTATGCGCTAATCCCCCTTAAATAAATACATAGTTAGTCATTACAACCCTTCAGTCCGGAGCTTCTCACACCACCTATGTTGTGTGTGTTAGGTTTTTAATTAAGTGGCGGGACCTACAGTTTAAAGTCGATTCCGAACGACAGTTTTTTGAGTAACCCTTTCATGACAATCTTATTAGATCAAAGTTTTTGCCAGAAATCTGCTGAGAGGCAATCGCTGAAGAAATATTTTTCACGTTTCGATTTATTGGAGACGTCTGACCTTAAGTTTGAACCGTGGCCTCACGTTTAATAGGTCAACACATTACCTACTAGACTACGGGGACTCCCTTAGTCAGCGTTATTCCATGATAAATTAAAAGAAAATTTAAATATCAACTTTCAGTAGAAAGTTTTAATTGTCAGAACATGTATTCGAAACTAAAAACAATCTCCTTCTACCAAAAATCAGGACATTCAGAAAGACATCTCCACATATCCTACCGAAGTCCATCTCAGGTCTTTGCCAGACAGTTGCCAGAGACTTGGTATGACAATGTGCAGTAAGGCAGCCAGTCACTAGTCTCTCGTTGGATATATATGGAGCCACAGCAATAAGCCATCTGTCTAACATTGTCAATTAATGAACCAAGACTGCTAAGAATGTAACATTCCGATTTATCCTTCCAAGTTCTCTGTACTCTCTTGCGACCCTATGTCCCTAAGGTTAAACCACATGAAGCTTCATCACCAAAAACAATTCTTTTATGAAAATGGTCGTTTTCTGCCAGTTTCAAATGGGTCGACCAAAGGGTGAAGGTCGCTTCAAATTTTGTACCACGTAAGCCTAGATCCTGAAGTAAAATTTTACACGTAATCAAGTAAGCATAAAGTCCAACAAGTTGAGAGCGATGTATCGACATTTCCGCATTGCCATCAATACTTTGCGATTCAACAGCAATATTTCCTTTTCGGTCCATACATTTTTCCTTGCCTTGTTGTTGCTTTTGAATTCGCAGGAACTCGTTGTAGACTAAACTGACAAGGGACAATGCGCTTTATGAACTTTGCTGACAGATATATTCTTCTTTACTTTTTACAATTCGGAAGCCTGTTTTTGGCTTTAAACGATTCATGATGTCTTGCCCGGAATGTCTGAATATGTGTTACTGTACGGTATGGCAACACAGTTTAATATTGTTACGAAAATAAAAAAATCAAGATACTGTTGTTTTGCTTTTACATCGTTTAACATTAAAATTATAAACAAAACAATGTAGTAAACAAACCTGTTTACAAATTATTGTACTGCTTAATACAACATCAAACTCTAGCATAAATAAATCGTAAGCAACTAAACAAAAATACAACAAACACCAGCATTAAAAAAATGGTAAAAAAGTAAACTAAAATACAGCAACAAACGCTACAAGAATAAATGTAAACAACGATGTTTACATTTACAGAGATTTTGAGAAGGCGAAGACATGAACATTCGCCTTCAAGAACATTCGTCAGACTGTTTACTTTGCCATATAAAAGGCAAAGCAAAGCAGGCGACTGAGTAGTGAAGTCTAGGGTGAAGACGCAGTACGTTTGAAGGCGGTAATCATGGTTTGAAGATCTCGGTTACAAAGATCTGTCGAATAATTGTCTAGCAATTGTTATTGTTTATGCAAAGGGTATAAACAGAGGAATAACAAACAAAGAAATTGTTGATGTTTACAAAAAGTTGTGAACACACAGATTTTTATTTTATTTGCAATTTACGAGCTCATATTTTCAACGTTTTTAAAAGGTAAAATCATTACAATATTCTCTGCTGTCAAGCCATAGTTATCGAAAGTTGAGGTGCAAACCAAAATCACAAGAAGAATTTATTTGTGGCCTTAAACATCTTGCACCAACTGTTCTTAACACGTGTTAGAATATAATTTTTAAAACATTTACCATGTCTGTCTGTATGGGTATATTAAACGTTTTTGTAAATGTACATGGCTATGTGTGTTGCTTTCCTAAAACGTCTGACTTTTAATTGAAAGTAAAAAGAAAAGAAAAAACGTCATCCATTTTATATTCATCCACGGTTGTAGGTTCCTGTAAAGCACCTTCATACACAATGAATTCTACGCTTGAATGTAGATATTCTGTCTGTCTGTCTGATTTCGGTGTTACCTGTATGAAGAAATTTACAAATTCAGCCCGATGTTGTTCTTCAAGGCGTAGTAATTAATTACACATGATTTATGACCTTGTCCATGATATTGTTGTTGTTGTTATTCATGTTGATGTTGTAATTGTTGTACGAAAATGTTTGTTTATTTTAGAAATAATTAATGTTTTATGTACACGTTCTATTCGAAATATGAAGGACGAAAATATGAATTTGAAAAAGAAATACTGGTTGCTTGTTGAGGTCTGCTCTCTGTAGTGTTAGTTTGACTGTTTGCTTAAGCAGAATAGACATTAAGTGCCTCAGTATATGTACTTGCCTCAATGCAAAAATATTGGAAAGTTGCTTGCGATGAGGATAACTTGGTATTAATGTGAATCGGAAAGTTTTCAATTACAGTAAGCTCATGTTTTCCGTGATATTTTTGGGCATCTAACAGTGGTATTGATATTAATCCCATTAAGACGAAGTTTATTCCTTTCTCCAAGAGCCCAGGGATTGAATTGAACTAAGGCTGTCTAAAGGTAGCCTGCAATTGGTAGGCAACGCGATTTTCTCCCTAAGATGGCGAAATGGATTTCTGAACGTATAATCCTCTCCCATATGAAATCAATATGAGGTTACCTTCTGTTCTGCCCCATCTGATATGAGAATACTCGGCAATAAGCAAGAAGACGAACTAGTGAAGAGGGGAGCTTTCACAGCACTGATGGGCCTAGAACATTTATGTGGAGTAAGAGCGGATGTTTGGAAAGATTTGCTAAGCCTTTGAGACAATCAAAGCTGTTGCTGAGAAGTTGCAACAAAAGGATATCTAATTCATGCATCAGAATATCCAGAAATGGATATGAAATGGCACTGTAGACTTAAAGTACGCTTATTTTGAATTTTTTAAATCTGAATGAAGATCTGTAATCAGCGACCCCAAAAACCCCTGAGTAGCATTTTTCAAGTAAATCTGATTAATTTTTAAGGACCTCCGTAATGTGTTTTTTTTCTCCTACACCCCTTGACTTAAACCCACCTTTAAGGGTGCATGCAAACAATTTGGCTTTGGGCTCATTTTAAAGAGCAAAGATCAATTGTCAATTTCTAATAATAGCGATGGTTCTAGCACGTCAGTGTTTAGCTCTACAATGTTTCAAAAATGGCCTAAAACGCAATTTTTAGGGGTTTCAACCCCCTTTTTCTCGAAAACCTGACGTGATCTTTTGAAACCAGATTCGTGTTCAGCGCGCAAAATGCCTTCGGAAACACCTGGAGCCATCTTATTTGCGAAACCCATGCAGGGCTGTGTTATTGGCACACATTCCTTGAACCAGTGGGGTATTAATGCATACCAGTAATAAACACCGTGGTCTATTAGGTAGTGTGTTAGCTTACTAGATGTGAGGCCATGGTTCAAATCCCAGGTCAGACATCTCCAACATAACGAAATATGAAAAATATTTTTTTACGGGCCTCTCAGCAGATTTCGTGCAAAACCTCCGAGAGTAACCAAAAAAATTGCCATTAAAAAGTTACTCTAAAATTCGTCCTTCGAAGCCACTTTAACCTATAGATCCTGTCTCTCATGTATTAAATTACCACACACAACTTTGTTGATGATGTGAAAAGCTAGGTTGTAATCCTGACTAAAGGATTGTAATGACAAATTAAGCGAGCAATTACACCACAGAGCTTATCTTAAACCTGTTTCATTAAAGAAGAATGTCATAATTTTTCGTTTTGTCATGTATACCCTTCTAAACTCCTCTTCCAGCCCCACAGACGCAAATTGACTTGGGATCCAACAAAAGGATGAACATGTTTCCTTTGCCTATCTGAATAAGTTTTCTATTCTAATATGGAGTCAAGCATATAGAAGCTGAGTTTTCGAATGACAACCTGTTTAGCAGATAGTGTTACTTTCTGTTGATCTCTGTACTTCTGTTTCGAGTTTAATGGAGCACATCTTTCAATAGCGTAAATTTGTTCATTTGAAGTCGCCGTAGTGTAGTAGTGTAGTGGCTTATTAGACGTGAGGATACGGTTCAAACCCCAGGTCAGATATCTTCAGCAAAACGAAATATGAGAAGATATTCCTTCGATATGTGGCAAAATCTCTGAGAATGAAATACAATTTCCATGAAAAAGTTTCTCAAAAAAAATCTGTCGTTCGGAATCGACTTTAAACTGTAGGTCCCGCCACTCATGTATAAAATTAACACACACAATATAAGTGGTGTGAGAAGCTTGGTTGTAATTCTTGCTAAATGTTGTAATGGCCAATTATGTATGTACGTACATACGTATGTAAATTTGTGCTCTAAAAGTATTTGAGTCCGATTGTATGTTACAGAATGAACTGTCTCGTTTAGCAATCAAGTTGAATTCTTCACTCTTATTATTTATTCTCGTTTCAAAGCATTTCCCAAAATCGTAGGGTTAGCAAACCCATGCTGTTAAGGGTACCGTTGTCGCCGTAGTCTAGTAGGTAGTGTGTTGGCTTATTAGACATGAGGCCACGGACATTTCGAACGAACTATGAAAGAATGTTTCTTCGGCGACTTCTGACTTCTCAGCAGATTTCTGACAAAAACCCTGAATTGCCATAGAAAATTTCCCAAAAAAAATCTGTCTTTTGATCGACCGTATGTCCCGCGACTCATGCATAACATTAACACACACAACATAAGTGTTGTGAGAAACTAGGTCGTAATCCTGACTGAAGGGTTGTAATGGCCAATTATGTATGAGTAAATGTTTAGAGGACTGTAAAAGAGGTCTGTCATGCTACTTGTTAGGTCACGATACACCCTGATAAAACTCGCGTTAGACTTGGCTCCCAAATCACACTTTCCATGGCTTGCTGCTTAGCTTTTATATTTTACTTAAGTCCTTATGGTGTTCCTTTAAGTGCATAAAAACTGCATCTACATATCAACCTATATAATCATATCATTTGTGTGTCAGTATGTGCACAAATAAACCATTTAATGGCATTTGTAAGTACAAAGCTATTGTTGTTGCTACTCATTGTTGTTCATCCATTGTATATTACAAATCTCACAGGCGAAGAGGTAAGAAGATCATGATTAGGTTTTACAACGGTATGTGGTATGTGTAGTTGTAGTTGAAAGGGAGTTGCCAACCTGTCAATGCAAACAAGAAATGTTTGGTAAAACGAGGACTAAATATTCTTATCTAAAATAGGCCTGTTTAGGAAACATAAACCTTAGCACCTTGCAGGGAAAAATTAGGAATCAACGGTTAGCAAGGTTTCCCACCACTATAGGATATGGACCTGCACCTAGGACCTGCTACAGCAGGCCAATCACTTGATTAGCTGAAACAACAATAGATTAACGAAACGAAAACAAGGCAGAATGACCAATCAACCGGCACTTATGGAAACAACAGCATCCAACCGGGTAAGATGTAAAATGCTTTATGGAAGCCGCATGCTTCCATGAGGGGTGATGAAAAAATTTAATCCTAGCAGACAAATCACAGTCAGAGAAATATTTTGTGCATATGATGGCCACACTACTGGATGCCCAGCACTGTTCCAATTCGAGATCAGATTCGAAAAATGACGAAAAATTAATACTCGTTTGATATTCAATTAGAATAAGTATTCGTTGTCTACAGAGATGGTTATTAGACGATAAAGTCTGTTGGTGAACCACTCCGCTAGACGCAAGATCAAAAGATTGCCTATATATTTAAGGAAATATTCTACTGTTCTATGCATACCCAATTTACTACCACTTTTAAAATGTTGTTTTTCTTTCATTTTGGCAATCACCTTCAATCCATGCAGCACACATAATACACACATTATAAGGGCATTTTTCCATATCATTTACACACAACATTCAGTCGTTTAAAGCAGAGATTTGCAAAATAATTGAAAACTTTTCTGCTTTTCTGCTTACGAAGAGAGGAAACGTAATGATACAGAATATTAAACAGAAACGAGAAGTGAAAACTACAAACTCATCTCGATTTTCTCATTACGAATGTTGTGTTAGAACATGATTGTCACAGGATATGTACAGGGATTTGGGAACTTAAAAAAAGATTCTCTTGTTTCATTTGATTAAAATTAGGTGTACCAATGTACCTACAAACGATGTTATTTCGATTTGTTACACTCAATAATTGACTGATTGAGCGATTGATTGATTGCTTGATTGATTGAGTTGTAAATGTTGTTGTTAGATTGATATGAAAACATAAATTCTTAACATTTGAAATATGTTAACAAGTCACACATATTATCTTAAAAAATCAAATTGAAAGCTAAGCAGTGTTCCTGGTAAATAAGACAGCAAGCTCTGCGCAGTATAAACAATTCATTAGAAAATTGTGGTTTGAGAAGAATTCAGGGCATATCTAAAAATGTAATACAAATCCTTTAAGCAAATGTATAATGTATAACTCAAAGTGACTCATGATTGTATACAATATTGTACTGAAAGTTTGACGCTTGGCTGCTAACTTACTTAATTGGTCATTACAACCCTTTAGTCAGGATTGCAACCTAGCTTCACACCATTTATGTTATGGGTGTAAATTTTATACATGAGTGGCGGCGGGACCTACAGGTTAAAGTTCGACTCTGAACGACAGATTTTTTGAGAAACTTTTCTTGGCAATTTTATCAGACTTTTTCGACTTTCGCCAAAGAAATATTTTTTTTCATATTTTTTTCACGTCTAATAAGCCAACATAATACCTACTAGACCAAGGCGGCTTTATGAGCCTATATTAATATGATACTATGTTACTCATTAAAAACTCTTAGAAGTGAGGCAACGTACTCCGAGAACAGTTTAGGCTTCAGAATTCCTAACTCCTCATCAAAATTTTTTATTCTGCGAATTTCGTTCTGTTTTTACCATAATAACAGGATCCATAGCATAGCATCAGCAGATTACTGGAGTGTTTAGTCAACTATAAGCTGCTATAGTCTTATTTTTAAGATATTTTGTCTTATAATGTGGAGGAAATGGAATCGGTGCAACACCTTTTATGCCAGTGCCCTGCATTTCGAAACAGACGTTATCAGACATTGGGTTAGAGAACGTATGAAGATCTGAGCATGGTGGCCAACATGCTACTAAGAGAACTGTTCGGTTTCATTTGGAGCTCGGGGTGGTTCAAACCCACCACTAATGGATCATGACTAGGAGGCTTACTTCACACTGGGTACTACAGTGGGCCATATGGACCACAGTGTGAACTTGCCTATGAATAGTGAGCTACCCTCTTAACTAATCTAACCTAACCTTGTCTTACAATACTAAGACGGCTCGAGAGATAGCAGCAATCGAATTTAAACAACAACATTTTCTTCATTGTTTGATTGATTTCCAGTATTTACCCTACTTTGCTTTTTAGTTAGATGTGATCACACACTAAGGCAGAAGGTTATGCTAATTGTTATAACACAAATTAACATTTAACCCGGGGATCAAACATTGCCTATAGGAAACCGCGTTTATCGTTTTTCATTCTGTGTGATCTGACTTAACAGCAAGTTTAGTATTCTAAGAATCCTAGTTGTGGAGAGTTCAGCTAAATACATAACATAATTGGTCATTACAACAGGATTACGACCCAGTTTCTCACACCACTTATGTTGTGTATGTTCATTTTATACATGAGTGGCTTGACCTACAGTTTAAAGTCGACTCCGAACGACAGATTTTTGAGAAACTTGTCAAATTTATTTACTATTAGAGTTTTTGCCAGAAATCTGCTGAGAGGAAGTCGTCGAAGAAATACTTTTTGTTTTTTGTTTTGATGTCTGGCCTGGGGCTTGAACCCTGGCTTTACGTCTAATAAGCCAACATGCTACCTATTAGACTACGGCGACTTGAGAGTTCAGCTATGACAGCATATACGAATGACAAGATCCAGTCACTAACAGTTGTAATGAAATTTAGTCACTACAGCTACCTAAGAGTTACAACACCTAAAAAAGTCATTTTAAGGAATGTGAACTCTATCGTCATGGCTTCTAATAGAGCAGCACTCTCTGAAAACAATAAATAATGCAGAGGATGAAGCGATTTAAGAAAAGAAGACAATTAGTTCTCCTTCTTAGTCTTATCAAGCGAGCAGAGCCTAGCAATATTCAGTTGACAGCGTAATTGAATCTCCTTATAAAACACAGGGGAATACCTAGTTCAACTAAGGCAGTCATTAATAACTAATGCAAGATGAATATTCTGACGACATTCTTAGCTCCAGGAACCCATATAAGAGTTAGCTCTGAACAAAAAAAAATCTGGCGAAAAATCTCTCTACCCACAAAGCATTGCAGCGCTTTTAAAATGAAAACAAAAACTCAGCAGTATTCCGACTGCTTGTATGAGAGTCTAATGCTGAATCCTTAACATATTCTGTAGCCTACTCTGTCCAGCATTTGTAAGCCATCCTTACACATACATACATATATGTAGTCATTACAACCCTTCAGTCAATATTACGCCCCAGCTTCTCACACCACTGATGTTGTTTGTGTTAATTTTATATTTGTGTGGCGGGCCCTACAGTTTAAAGTCCGAGCGACACTTTTTTGAGAAGCTTTTGCATTTAATACTTGTATTTGCTTTCAGAGATTTTGCCAGAATTATGCTGAGAGGAAGTCGCCGAAGAAATATTTTTTTCTATTTTTGTTGTTGGAGATGTCTGACCTGGTGTTTCAAACGTGGCCTCACGTCTAATAACCCAACACACTACCTACAAGACTATGGCAACTACCATCCATATACCGCTGCTTTCTTCAACATACATAATTGGTCATTACAACCCTTCAGTGAGGATTGCGACCTAGTTTCTCACACCACTTATGTTGTGTGTGTTAATTTTATGCATATGTAAGTGGCAAGGGGACCTACAGTTTAAAGTCGACTCCGAAGTACAGATTTCTGAGAAACTTTTCATGGCAATTTTATTTACTCTCCGAGTTTTTGCCAGAAATCTGCTGAGAAAAAGTCTGGCCTGGGGCTCGAACCCTGGCTTTATGTCTAATAAGCCAACACACTACCTACTAGACTACTTTCTTTAAGTTTTTCAAATTAAGCAGGTCTTCTGTTGCATGTTCGAGAGTGATAAGTGAATAAGATTGAGTATAATGATCAGACTTGAGTCTTTCCCCGAAAAGGATCGTCTTCCATATCATGTCCTACTGTGATTAGTGAGTAGAATTCAGTATAATGAACAGACTTGTGTCGGATAGGATAAGTGCCCCTCTTCACCGGAAAAAAATGACTTTAAAATAATGAATCACGCTCCGTATTCTACAAAAAGAAAGCCTCATTCTATGAAAATTCCTTGTTCCAGATCTGTAATGATACTTCAAATCTCGATTATTTTCATGATTTAGATTACATCTCTGCTGGTAGAACTCTAGGCACATTAGAATTGCTTCAAGGATTGGTATATATATTATATGGGACCAAACGTATTAATCAGAGAGCATTTATTTTGAAGCTTTCGTGGGGGAAAAGTTCTTTAATTTTTTTTATGATCTCGTATATTAGTTCAGTGTAAAGTATTATGTAGTCGTGCTTGACCGCTTGTAACATTTCTTATTGGCTTTTAATTACTCATCTTGTGTTCCATTCGACAAATAAAAATGAGCAGAGATTTAAAATTTACTGGTGCTGATGAGCTAGCAAAAGTCATTGAAGATAACATACTTACTTTGTAATCACAAAAACTGAGATGGCATTTGTAAGAGTTTTTCGTTTTTTTTTTCATTAAATAATGTTGTTTAGTTTCATGCAGCATTTTCCTCTCTAATTATGAAGTTGAGGTAAATTAAATGAGTGTTTTGATTTGAAAAAGAGTGAAAGAAAAGAAATTTCGAAATTTAACCCTGATTTTGGATTCGAAACTTATCACAAGCTATTAATACTATAGGCCTATCATAATTTTGGTTCTAATGCTTTCTATGACTCTCTTGAGCAGATACTTTGCAGGAATTTTTTACTGGGGTTCTATAGAATCGGTAATAAAACAGGAAACTTAGATCGTAGCTTTGTCACTGAATTATTACATCATTTGACTGACTTTTCTACACTGGTAGGCTGGCAGTACATCATGTTTGACAATGTTACCGTGAAGGTTCGAAGTTAATATCTAACGTGGCTCTCATTCCGGAAAGCCTGGGCTTTGCTTGGAATTTTCATTATTAATTTATTTTATTTATAAATCACTGAATGTATTGTTACGCAAATGGAGACGGTGTAACATCGTTAAAAATTAAAATGAGCAAAAGCTACACAAACCAATACAACAACCTTGTTACAAGTAAACCAACAACATCAGTATAAAAGAAAAGGGGATAGACAAGTAAGCGGGAACGCAACAAGAAGCAATGGAAACAAAATGCACAATTAACAATGAAGTCGCTATAGAGTTCTCGAGAAAGCAAAACCAAGAACGTTCGACTTCAAGAACCTTCATCAGACTGTTTACGTGGGATATAAAAAGGCAAGATATAGCAGGCAACCAGTAGTAAGAATTCAGTCAGTCTTGTGTGAAGACGCGTTGCGTGTGAAGAGAACAGTCGTGGTTTAAAGATTGCCGTTGTAAAGATCTACCGAACAGTTGTTAGTGCTTACGAAAACAGAAGTGCAAAGAAGAAAACACACTAGCAAATTGTTGCTGTAACATCAAGTTGTGAACAGTTTCACACAAAATAGTGCGAACAATAAAGAATTTATGTAAAACTAAAATTTATTTTTATTTAGTTTGCAATCCACGAACTCATATTTTAAACGTTTTTAAAAAGGTAAAAACGTAACAGTATTTTTTATAAGAGATACAGTACTGTAGGTGTGGGATCTAAGGTGCATTCATACTGATAACATGTCTGTTGTATAATGACTTTATGACTGACTTCAGGGTTAAGATACAGAAAGTCGCCTACTTCTAGATTTCGCACTTCATAGAGTTTATAGGATGGATGAGTAGTTTGTAAATTTATCTTACGACTCTATAAATCATTGGTTCTCTGTCGCCATCAATGCCATTCTATTCATTTGCTAGTTGGTGTTATTGTCAGTACTTTGATTTTGGTGGGATGTTACACAATTTGTTGGCTGTTGTGATGCTGTGACCATATTGTCCTCCTTTTATTGATTGTTTGTGTGTCCCTTTAATGTTGGCTCTTTAATACCGAACTGTATGAAGCAGTAACTTTATTTTACGCTGTGAATCTTGGTCGTCTTCGAAGAGGCATTAGCCAAGTCGGTAGGTATGTTGGCAAATTATACAAGAGTCCGCAGCGATTTCCTTTCAGCAGTTTTTTGTCGAAAGATCCAAGAGTAAATTAAATTTCCATGACAAGTTTCTGGATAATCTGTCGTTTGAAGTCGATTTTAAACTAGCGGTCCCGCCACTCATGGATAAAATTAACACACACAACAAGGACGGTGTGATAAGCTAGGTTGTAATACTGACTAAAGGTTTTATGTTTAATTTATGCTCTATCGCTTTGCGATCTACTACCTTTTCTTGTTGCAAACAATGGAATTTTTTTATTTAAGTGCCTAATTATTAAGAACTGTCAGCCTGTTCCTATCTGTCACTTGTTAACCAAACATTATCGAAATAATCGAACAGTTTATCATGTGCATCCATATTCATCAATTGTTTCACTGTCATTCTTTAGACTCCACATGCTTGCATGTCCCTGTATAGGTCACGCTTATCAAAATCAATAATTACCTGCTGTCAGTATCCTGACATACAGTGGCTCCATCGCATAATCGGACAAGCACTAGTCTGATATGTATGTGCTTAAAACTTAAAAAGAAAATATTAAATATATGTTTTTTTTTTTGCTTTTATTTACACTCTACATTATAGACTTTCAGATTAATAAAAAAATAACAACATTTTTCATGATAACGGTAATTTTATAAAGAAAAATAAAATTAACTCAATTTTTTGCGCTCAACGCATAATCGGACAAAGAAGAGCACCATTGCTAAAAATGACGAAAGAGAACAATTAATACTTTGTGGCATATCCTTTGTTCTCAAGAAAGGCTTATAAACGTTTTGGAATTGATTTTACCAAATTGTAGCATGCCTCAGGTTCTATGGAGTTCCACGTTTCCAGTAAAGCCGCTTTAAGCTGATTCAAAGTTTTAAATTTTTGTTGGTATACTCTTCTAGCTAATTCTTCCCAAAGAAGTTCAATTACGTTGAGATCTGGACTCTGTCCAGGGGTTTCTATAAGTTTGGAGCAATTATGGATCAACCAAAGCTTTGCCACACCCAAAGTGTGCTTGGGATCATTGTCCTGGTAAAAAGCAAAATCATTCGCAATGCCTAAGAACTAAAAATATCTTTAAAAAACAGCAGTGGAAAAGATGTTTGCTTAAATACTATTCGTAATACATTGCACAAATATAACTACCATGGTAAAGTTACCAGAAAAAAGCCATTTATTAGGCCTAAGAATAAAAACAAGGGAATAAAATTTGCTAAAGAGTATTTGCTTAAAACAGAAGATTTTTGGAATAAGGCAATTTGGTGTAAATATATCTTAAAATACATTTTTGCTGATAGTTTTTGTTCGTTACAAGGTTCTGTTCACTGACGAGAGCAAATTCAATTTGCATGGATCAGATGGCAAGATGTTTGGTTGGCGTAAGCCAAATGCAGAATTTAATCTTCAAAATACAAAATCTACTGTTAAGCATGGAGGATGCTCTGTTATGGTTTGGGCCTGCATGTCGAGTGCTGGGGTGGGCAATTTGCATTTTATTGATGGTAAAATGGACAAATTTGGCTACCTCAACATTTTGAAGGAAAATGTAAAGCAAAGTGCCGAGAAATTAGGCATTGCGAATGATTTTGCTTTTTACCAGGACAATGATCACAAGCAAACTTCGGGTGTGGAAAAGCTTTGGTTGATCCATAATTGCCCCAAACTTATAGAAACCCCTGCACAGAGCCCAGATCTCAACGTAATTGAACATCTTTGGGAAGAATTAGGTAGAAGAGTATACCAACAACAATTTAAAACTTTGAATCAGCTTAAGGCGGCTTTACTGGAAACGTGAAACTCCATAGAACCTCAGGCATGCTACAATTTGGTAAAATCAATTCCAAAACGTTTATAGGCCGTTCTTGAGAACAAAGGATATGCCACAAAGTATTAATTGTTCTCTTTCGTCATTTTTAGCAATGGTGCTCTTCTTTGTCCGATTATGCGTTGAGCGCAAAAAATTGAGTTAATTTTATTTTTCTTTATAAAATTACCGTTATCATGAAAAATGTTGTTATTTTTTTATTAATCTGAAAGTCTATAATGTAGAGTGAAAATAAAAGCAAAAAAAAACATATATTTAATATTTTCTTTTTAAGTTTTAAGCACATACATATCAGAATAGTGCTTGTCCGATTATGCGATGGAGCCACTGTACCAATCCCGTTTTTAACCGGTTGATTGAAACATTTAAAATTGTTTCTTCGTTTTTTATAAGCAATTTTTGTTGCCAATTCCTTTGCCAATTCCTGCTGAGTATCGCATTATTTTTGTTGCAACAATTGCATGTTTTTTTTTGCAACCAAAACAGAATTCATCATACATGAGTGAAAAGCAGTTACAGTTTGTCTTCAGTTTGTTGTAATTTTTTTATTTGTTATCGATTGTTGCCTCATTTATAACAAACAATTGCTGTTGCTAGTGTTTGTTATTTTTGTATTTCATGCCTTTGGTTTATTTGCTGTTCCGGTTTTTCTTTCCATTTTTTTTAAGTTGTTGCTTTCGGCTTGCTGCGCAAAAAATTTTTATTTTTAAATTCTTTTTTTATGGAATTCCGTTTAAATTTTTTGCCTTCACTTTACTGTGTGTGCTGACAGCTAAATTGATTTAATGTCTTCTTTGAGTTTTGATTCTGATTGCTTGTTATCCACTGTTTGGTTACAGATGACACTCGTTGCTTTCGTTAATGCAACATGCCAGGTGGTGCTTAACATCTTCTTTAATTGACAGTTTAAATGAAGGAAAAAAAATTAAAAAAAAACATTCTGAACATAATAACCTTGACCATTAGCCAATAACTGAGACTCCACGCAGTTGCAATGTGTTTGCGAGCATTTAAAAGAAATCGTGATACCCTTACAACCAACATACATACGTATGGAAAGTATTAGAAAATTCGATAAAGTTAAGGAACTTTTGTTCGTCAACCAAGACCATTAAGTTGAAATTTCAAAGATTAATGCCTCATCACTTTAGTAAATCTTACGGTACTTTCTTTAGGGACTTCAAAATTTTTGACGGTTGATAAAGGCCATCTTGTTGAAGCTACATCTGTCGAATTAGTTCTCATTTATTCAGTTTGATTTATCAAATCCCCATGGGCGATCATAGACAATGGCATATGTTCGACGATTAGGACCAGTTGCCAATTGAAACTAATTGTCATCTAAAAATTAACTTCAGCGGTGACGTACTTTTCTGAATTGCTGGGTACAATACCAATCCATACCAGATCCGAAAGCGTTCAAATTGCATCTAGAAAGTCACAATTTGATGTGCATTTACAGCTGGCGGCGTCATCGATTTATTGTTCTTTGATTGATTGATTCTTTGTTCACCTTGTTCAGGCCATCATTGTCGACGTCCAGCCCAATAAATCGATGACTACTATAATTGCTATAACCTGAATTAGATAATCTGGATACCAACGAAATGTGGTTTTAACAGGACACCACTATGTACCACACAGCTCACGTACATAATTGACATACATACATAATTGACCTTGAACCCTTCAGTCAGGATTACGGCATAGCTTCTCACATCAGTCGCATTCCGTGCGTTAATTTTATACGTGAGTGGCGGGACCTACAATTTAATGTCGACTCCGAACGACAGATTTTTGCGGCATTTTTTCACGGCAGGTTTATTTACTCTATGAGTTTTTGCCAGAAATCTGTTCAGAGGAAATCACCGAAGAAATATATTTTTTTTCATATTTTCGTTTTGATGCCTGACCTGAGACACGAACCCGGTCTTTACGTCTAATAAGCAAACACACTACCTATTAGACTACAGCGATTTCAGCTCATGTCACAATTAATATTATTTTGGGGCCATTTTGAGGACATGATTTTCTAACTTGAAGGTAATGTGACCTGGCAACCTAGATTGTGCGATTTAACTCGTTAGACTTTTTCTTGTTGGGGTTTCTTAAATCGCTAAAGTGTGTGAACAAGCCACTAGCCTCAGAGGTCCTCAGAGCCAATATAAATACATAATTGGCCATTACAACCCTTCAGTCAGGATTACGGCCTAGCTTCTTACACCAGTCATATTGTGTGCGTTAATTTTTATACATGAAAGGCGGGACCTACAGTTTAACGTCGACTCCGAAAGACAGATTTTTTGAGAAACTTTACATGGCAATTTTATTTACTCTCAGAGTTTTTGCCAGAAATCTGCTGAGAGGAAGACGCCGAAGAAATACTTTTTGTATTTTATTTTGATGTCTGGCCTTGGGCTCGAACCCTGGCTTTTCGTCTAATAAGCCAACACACTACCTACTAGACCACGGCGAGCCAATATAACCCATCTAATCGAAAAAATTCTGACTGATTTATAAACCACAATCATGAAATATTGAAGAACCGAGGCGGCTCATCAGTTTGAAGTCATCAACCTATAGTATGCTCAGCTTTTATAGTGATGTCCTAAACAATGTCCTTTTGAAAGATATATGTAGCGAAGATGCCAAAATATACATCAAACAGTGACTTTTTCCTGATGCGCTAGACGCTCTTGAATCTTAAGCGGATTGGTATCGTCCCAAATGAGTAATTAAATACGTAACCATTCATCCAGGGATGGGGCTCATCACGGAAGGAAACTGTCTTATAAGTGTCCATTAAATAATGTGGAATGTTTTAGAATTGAAGTCGTCGTAGGTAGTGTGTTGGCTTTTTAGACGTGAGACCATGGTTCTTTTTTTCGGTGATTTCCTCCCTCAGCAGATTTGTAACAAAAACTCTAAAAGTAAAACAAAATTGCCGTGAAAGTTTCTCAAAAAAATCCGTCGTTCAAAGTAGAATTTAACTATAGGTCCCACCATTCCTGTATAAAATTAACATGCATAACATAAGTGGTGTAAAAAAACTAGGTCGTAATCCTGACTGAAGGGTTGTATATGTTTCAGAATTTAAATTTAATTTTTTTCTTTTTATTTTTAGTACTTTCTGCAATTGTTTTTAAGAGATAAAGAGATTGTTTTAAATGATACTTCCTTTATGGACTACAATCAGCCAAGATGGAAAAATATATGCATTGAACTAAACGAATACATCAGCTCTTGCATGGCCAACAATAAAATTAAAATCATGCGATATTAAAATTATCCCCCCGCGGCATAACATTTCTTTGCCGTTTAATAAAACAAACCAATTGCACGAAATGAGTTGCAACGTAGAATAACTGGGCCACCATTGAAAGAAGAAAGTGGGCATGAAATCCTAAATTTTTATTTCTGTTTTCGTTTTGTATAATTGAACTGAAATTTTGACTCCGTGTACTTGGCAGTGTTACATGGTCGTAAAGTGCTATTCCTTGTAAGTGGTTAAGGTAACACTAGGTCAATAAGAAACAAAGAAAAAAAAGCGAAGAACGTAACATGAAACCCGTAGTATACATTTTCGTGGTAAGTAATAACGTAGTAAGACTACTAAAACACATGTGGTCACAACACAGTTGTATCAAAAAAGAAAAAACTAATAAGATTTAAAGGCAATAATAAATAAAATTTGAAAAATATACTTAAGTTTGTGTGAAAGAGAAGTAGCCAAAAAGTAAGGAGTTTAACATTTCCAGACGATTTGCATTTGATTTATGACTCTCGAAAATTACCAAACATATGTAATGTATTCTAGCTGTAACACGCTAGCCACATAAGCAACATTATTGCTAGGAAAACAAAATTTATGCGGTAAATAGTTAAATAGATTTGGTTTGGGTTTTTCTATTTATTTGCCTGCCATTACGATTTTGTATTTCGGTTCTAATTGCTTTGTATGCAACAATAAAATTAAAGAAATTTTGAAAATCCATGTTGCAACATATGTTGCGTGGCTGTTTTTTCTTTCTTCCTAAACATATGTATGTATGACAACAATTATTTTGCGTACAGTAAACATTATCGGAAATGATTTTTTGATTCAAACCATGACGTTGAGAGCTAATCACCAGAAAGCATACCATGAATCTGAGTGACATTAATAAAAGAGAATATTTGAATTACCAGCAATCTTGAAGCATCTTGATATTTTTAGAGCAAAAGCATTGAGTTGGACAATATAAGAGTATATATTGTTACGAAATTGAAAAAACTAGATACTGGTGTTTTGCTTTAACATCGTTTAACATTAAAATTATAAACAAAAACTACAAAAACAAAACAACGGAGTAAACAAACCTTTTTACAATTTACTGCTTAATATAACAACAAACACCTGTATAAAAAATGGTAAACAAGTAAACAAAAATACACAAACAACATACATACATAATTGGTCATTACAACCCTTCAGTCAGGATTACGACCAAGTTTCTCACACCACTTATTTTGTGTGTGTTAATTTTATACATGAGTGTGGGAACTACAGTTTAAAGTCGAATCCGAACGACAGATTTTTGAGAAACTTTTCATGGCAAGAAAAATTCTCAGAGTTTTTGCCAGAAATCTGCTGAGAAGAAGTCGCCGAAGAAATACTTTTTTTTTGTTTTGATGTCTGGCCTGGGACTCGAACCCTGGCTTTACGTCTAATAAGCCAACACACTACCTACTAGACTACGGCGACTTCCATACACAAACAACACTAATATAATAAACATTGTTGTTTACATTTATAGAGATTACGAGAAGGCGAGACGGACTCATGACCGTTACAAAGATCTGTCGAATAATTGTCTAGTAATTGTTATTGTTTATGCAAAGGGTATAAACAGAGTAATGACAAAAAAGGCAATTGTTGTTGTTTACATAAAGTTGTGAACAGTGGCACACAGAATTGTGCCAAATTTATTTTTATTTTATTTGCAATCTACGAGCTCATATTTTGGATGTTTTTAAAAGGTAAAAACTTAACAACATATTGCAGTCAGTATAATAGATTGCCCGATCGGAGTGCTATAGTAGAAGAATATGTTTGAAAAGTCGTTTACTATCCGGAGAAATTAATAAAAAACTTTGACGTCAACACGACATTCGAAAGAAACTTCAATTTTATTCTTCAGTTGGCAGTCATTTAATAATAATGAATAGCCGTGACTTCCACTATAATCTGGAAGTCTATTTGAATGTTGCATGTTTAAGTCTTCGATATATACATACATATATACATATACGCCGCCATACTTAATAGAGTTTCTGAATGATTGCTTTCAGGACAGGAAGGTAATAAACCTAACGGATGATGGAGAAAAGAAATACGTAGTGACGGAAGGTGTTCCTCAGGGCTCTGTACTTGGGCCACGACTTTAGAACATTATGTACGATGGTGCACTTCGGCTGCAATTGTCAAAAGGGACTAAAATGACATTGCCATAGTCTCGGTAGCTAGGACGGTAAAGGAAATAGAAGAGAAGACGAACATAATGATTCGAAAAGTTGGAGCATGACCTGATGAGTCAGGTTTGACTCTTGCTGCACATAAAACGGATGCCGTCTTGATAAGTGGCCGAAAGATAATGGAGAAGATGGAAGTGACCGTTGGAGACACTAAGATCGAATCGAAGAGGGCCATAAAAAATTTAGGAGTGATTATCGACGACAGCTTGAACTTCAAGGAGCACGTGAAATACATCGGCGAAAAGGCATCTGTAACCCAGGGAGCACTGACAAGAATGATGCCAAATATTGGAGGACTAAATCCATTTAAGAGGAGAATAATATCGACGGTTGTAACGTCGATAATGTTATATGCTCGACCAATATGGTCGGTGGCACTCGCCGTGGGACGAAACGGAGGAAACTGTTTTAGCGCAATTAAACAGATAAGTCTCTTCAGGACAGTGTCTGATTAAGCGGTACTGGTATTGGCAAAGGCAATACCGATAGACATATTTGCGGATAAGATGAGGCGGATACACTTTCACTTTCACCGTCTCCAGTATCCAGGTCAAACAGCAGCTATAAAAGCGGAGGAAAGAAGGACTTCCATTCATAAACTTCCATTCACAAATGACCCAGTTCCTAACTTGACATGGATGTCTCAGGAAGTACCTGCACAGATTTGGACATGAAACTTTCCCTATATGTGCAAACTGTGTAGATGAAGAGGAAGGTGCGGAGCATATTTTAACATGCTGCCCTAGATTTAGATAGCTAGGGGAAACGAGTTTAGGAACAAATCGGCTTATGGAAGAAGTGTTGAATTCCAGGTTTCTATAGAGTCAATACAGCCAGAAGAAAATGGCTGAAGTTATGCTGGAACTCTGAAGGTTGGAGGAACGAAGGCAAAATTTGATTTAACATGATAAAGCTTTAAAGCTAACAAGCCCTCCGCGAAGTAATACTTTACGGCAATCCCGCGGGGGGAGATTGGTTGAAAAATGTAGGGGTTTAGTACGTAGGCACCAGTGACGGTGAATCGTGCTCTCTTTTTTGGAACAAGAGTGTCTTTCGAAGATTCCTACCTCCGGCCAATGACAAAAAAAACATACCTACATACATACATATATAATTCTTCATTACATCCCTTCAGTTAGTATTACGACCAAGCTTCACACACCACTTATGTTGTGTGTGTTAATTTTTATACATGAATGGACATGCAGTCGGCTCCGACTTTCCGTTCGCACAATGTGCCACTGTTCAATAGTTTATATAAACCACAACAATTGCTTTGTTTGTTATTCTTCTTTACACTCTTTTGCGTAAACACAGACAATTGTTAGACAGATATTTATAACGGAGGTCTTCAAACCACGATTATTCTCTTCATACGCAACGCGTCTTCACACAAGACTGACTAAATTTTTACTGACTCCGTTGCCTGCTTTGCTTTGCCTTTTTATATCGCAGGGTAAACAGTCTGACGAAAGCTCTTGAAGGAGAATGACTTCGCCTTTTTGAAATTACTATAAATGTAAACATTTTGTTACATTATTGTTGTTTGTGTATTTTGTTTACGTTTGTCCTTGCAGTGATGTTGTTGCCTTTTTGTTTACTTGTTCATTCCCGTTTTTTATACCGGTTTTTTTGTTGATATATTTTTGTTTACTTGTTTATCATGTAAACAAGTTCATTGAATTTGTTTTTGTAGCTTTTGTTTACAATTTAAACGGTGCGATGCTATAGGCGAACTAACTCCACTAATTATATAATAGAGCATGTGTTACAATAACAGTCAACAGTAAATTCTAGAAGTTGACAAATGGAAAATAAATGTTGCACAAATAGAGCGAAAGCTAACGCTACCACTTAAATAAATACAACAGATAAAATTTAAGAATCTCTTCTATTGAGGTCCTCGAATCCTAGTAAATGAAATATTTTTATAGGATTTTTAGAAATTAATGTGATAATTTGCTTAAAGAATTCAAGAAAGGTTTGTATCACTACAAAGAATAAAAGCCACTGCATGATATATTAATGTATTTAATAATTTATTTAAAATATTTGCAAAATTATCTCCACTTTATATTTTAAATGTGCCTCTTATCACACCGGTATACCTGTCACAGCAATTGTTTAATCTTAAATAATAAACGAAATCCCCTTCGATAAAAGAAAAAGAGCAAACGATAGCAAATGACCTCTTTAACTCGTCTTCAATTCATTCTTTTGTGAATGAGGGAGTATAACAGAGCATGACAAATTATCTTGAGTACAAGTAAACCAATAACAAGTCCCTCGTATACATAAACCATATTTCTATCAAATTTATTGATGTTAACAAATTTAACGATATGGTCAATAGAAGGTTACCTTTTTTATTTCTTCTTCTTTCATTTTTATGGTCCTCTACGTTCTAAGCTCCCCTATGGTTGCGTTGTGGTAGATGTATGTGGCTTGTGGTGTATGACGTTCAGATGATGGTCGCCTCTAAAACGTAAAAATACTTAAAGATTTTTAGTACTTGAATGAATGTATTCCGCAGGGAATGTTGATGGCATAAAGGCGGTGTACGAACATGTGCTCATATGTCTTGTATTGTATATGGCTATGAGTGCTCTTTTAAGAACAGTTTTTAAGCGCCACTTATGCCATATGAAGACATGATGTTGAGTAGCAATTGTGTTTAAAAGGGAAATTTAAAACTTATTTTCTTGTCATTTGTCCTCAGATTAGTCAAAAAAGTTTAAAGTTAAGCCGAAAACCTACATTTTGTCTACTACAACAGACAAATTTTCTGCGAATTCCTGTACGATTCGTAAGCAAAAGAATGGTAATATTCCTTGAACCCATGGAAACATGTTGGCCGTTTATTAAGCAGCCTTATTGACTTTGAAAAAGCTTGGGCTAGATGTAGGTCAAATGAGATTATATATGTACCAAAACCTTTGGACCCATTATGATACCCTAAGTTACCACTTACTGTCGACTGTACTTGGGTTATACAAAAATCATTTCAAAATATTTTCGTATGCCCTTATCACAACGATCACCCATTCTCATCATATAGCAAGTATTCGTTTTTCAAGAGGCCAAAGTAAACCGAACAAGTTTAATAGATGGAATCATTCCTTGGCTTGGCAAAATCGTATCTGTTGTTATACTAAGCGTATGAGCAATAAAAATTTAAAATAATTATCGATTTCTCATACCATTTGCAAATGTTGAACTAATGAAAACTGCTGCATAAAATTAGACCCAGGTTTTACCATATTTTGGGTTTCCTCAAAACGATCCTTCACCTTCGTTAATTCCAAATTCCATCTCTACTGATCCATTGTTTAAATGAGTACCCTAAGATAATTAATTGGAAGAAGTGCAAGATATTGAAGTCTTCATGATGAGAGTACCTAATAAGCATATGCGTGTTTAGTGGTGGTTTAGGTAAAAATCTTTACATCCAAAGACGCAGTTTCAAAGTATAGTATAGTATAGTATAGTATAGTATAGTATAGTATAGTATAGTATAGTATTGTATAGTATAGTATAGTATAGTATAGTACAATATAGTATAGTATAGTATAGTATAGTATAGTATAGTATAGTATAGTATAGTATAGTATAGTATAGAATAAGGGTTTTTGTCAGTCTATCTTATAAAGCGGAATACCGTTCCTTACCTACACGAGTTCCTCAAGAAACATGACAGTTTATGAAAACTTTAAAAGCAGGGGCTAACTGGACAAAGCGAAATCCAGCAAAATTTTACTACTTACTTAAAATTTTACTAATTTACCTATTGTATACTTTCAATATGAATGGCCTCAAAATTGTTAATAGTGGACGAAACATGTGCCAAACTCTTGAGTTCAACAAGAGAACGCTTCGCATTCTAACAAAAATTAGAACGTTTGAAGATCTGAGCATGGTGGCGAACTTGCCACTAAGTTAACTATGCTTTATCAGGAGCTCGGAGTGATTCAAACATACCACTAAAGAATCATGACCCCACACTGGGTGACACAATGGGCTATATGGGTCAACGAGTGAATTTTCTACAAGCTACTTACTAACCTAACGTAACCTAATCATATCCCAATATAGTGCTGATTTAATCGAGGCGGTCTGTAGTTTAATCTCATTTCACTTACGTACTTAATTGGTTATTACAACCCTTTAGTTAGGACTACGGTATAGTCTCTCCCATCACTTATGTAGTGTGATTTAATTTTATACATGAGTGGTGGTACCTACAGTTTAAAGTCGAATGCGAACGACAGATTTTTGAGAAACTTTTCACAGCAATTGTATTTATTCTTAGAATTTTTACCAGAAAACTACTGGGAGGAAGACGCTGAAGAAATATTTTTTCATATTTCGTTTCTGGGGTGGGATGGATAGGGTTTGAACCACGGACACGCGAGTAATAAGCGAGCATACTACATACTAGAATATGGTAACTACTGATCAGTTTAATTCGGTAATATCTCTCATTTTCAATCTGATATAATAAGAGTTTTAATTTCCTCCTCTAAGTGAAATAGATTTAATTTATTTTACATTAATTTAAGATATAAATTTGAATAAATTTCGCATTAAATTCTAATTTTCATTCTCAAAATGTGTTTTAGCTTCAAAATTTCATTTACTTTTCCAAAAATTAAATTTTTGGCAAAAAAAAAGTCATGCAAATCACAATCAAAAAAAAGCGCAAAAATAATTTCTTTTAAAAACCGAATTTGTTTCGAGAAATCTCCCATACTCTTAGTCCATGGAATACAAATTTTACTTAGTTTAGTGGTTTAGTTTACGTGGCGTATTATTTGCAATATAAAAACACATATTAACACACATACAAGTTCAATTACGTTGCTATTAGGCAACGAAAAATAAAGAAGTAAAGAGAAGAGTTTACAATAACTGCACATTCTCTTACACACACACATGTAGAAAAGCAACGGATGTGTGTTTTCCTCAATTATACTCTCTGGTTTATGTTTGTATTAAAAGCAGAAAAACTTTTCACTTTTCTTTGTTTTGTTTTGCGTTTTTGCTTGATTTTCTTATAGTTTTCTTCTCTCTACATGTAATTGTGTAAGTGAGGTTAAGGAGTGAGGAAACAATACAATGACTATTGTTTTAATTATGGTTCTTATTGTTTCTTATTGTATACAAATACAAACACAACTAAATTTACAAGTAAACACACACAAACACATACTTTGTTTGAAGTACATTGTCAAAAGAGTAAAAAAAAAGAGAGAGGGAGAGAGAGAGTGAGTGTTTACTGTGCTGAAGAAATCAAGGGAATAAACCCAATGGCTAGAGTTGTTGTTGTTGTAGTTTTTATATTAAGTATTATATTAATTTTATATTAAGTTTATTTGTTTTAATAGCTATGTGAGTACATAATGGTGCATGTATGTAACAACAGTTGTATCATTGTGTGTGTATTTCTACCATACATATGTACTTCGAAAATGTTTGTTTAAACTTTTGTTTTTATATTCAAGCAATACCAGGAACATACAAACAAAACAAATGCAAATAAAAAAGAGAGAAAGCTGGTGAACGACGATCACAACGATGCTTTACACAATATTTCAAAGATTGTTGAAGTGCCCTGCCACGGCTTTTCTGGCTGGAAGCGTCTGAAATAACTAATTGAACGCTCACATGGGTTCTGCTGGCCTTGAGAACAGCTGTGGCATGTGTTTTATTTTTGTACACCTACGAATTAAGAAAACCCCACAAGAAAAAGTCTATAAGTCTTATTTTGTTTTTTTTGTTTTTGTGTTTCTCGTTGTTGACATTTGAGTTGTCAAATATCAACAGAAAGTGTTCGATTAATTGTAATATGCTCACTAAACACACTTATGACAATGCTGCATTTTAAATTGTACTCAATATTATAATAATTTGCGTATTTATTGCGCAATAATTAATTGAATCTTTATATGAAATATTGAGTTCAATAATGGCATTTATTGCGATTTACGCAATAAAGGTGCATATTTGAACACCGTATTAAATTCACATGTAGTTGGTGTCCAGATCATTGCATACAGGCCAAAAGAAATTGGTTTTCATAGACAAATAGTACTCACTGTTGACAGTGATAGTCTGGTCAATTTCGTTTTCAAAGAAGCTTGGATCACTACTGTTTGTTTGATGGAAACTATGGTATCACAATGGGCTACATTTGGCCTCACTGGGTTCATCTGAATTCCTTGAGGAGACGGCCACCTCTACTTACGTAATGTTGCCGCCGGCCTAAAATCCACGCCAAACAATAATATTTTCGGTATACATTTGATGCTCAGGGGTATTATGTGAATTGTCTCATGCTGGACAAATTTGTTTGCTCACCAAAATCGGTCTAATAGCTGAAAATGAGAAACTTCTGGTATGTTGCCCAAACTGAACGTTGCCCATTTGGATAGAACAATTTTATTATTTGTACATCCGCAGTTATTTTATTTTATTTTATTATTTGGTCATTACAACCCTTCAGTCAGGATTACGACCTGGCTTCTCACAGCACTTATGTTGTGTTTGTTAATTTTTTACATGAGTAGGCGGTACCTACAGTTTAAAGTCGACTCCAAACGACAGATTTTTGAGAAACTTTTCATGGCAATTTTATTTATTCTCAGAGTTTTTGGCAGAAATCTGCTGAGAGCCAGTCGCCGAAGAAATATTTTTTCATATTTTCGTTTTGGTGTCTGATCTGGCGTTTGAAACGTGGCATTATGTCTAATAGGCCAACACACTACCTACTAGACTGCGGCGACTACAGACTGAATAAATGACAACAAATTTGTCAGATGAAGCTTCAACAAGGTAGTCGTTATCAGCTGTCAAAGTGTTAAAAAAAGTGTTGAAAAATCGATTGAAATTTCTTATGCAATAAAACCAAAATCGGTTGTATTCACCAAGGCCTTTCCATACTGAATTGAGGTAATAGTGCTTCCTTGCTTCCTTGTTTGAAAATACGTGCCAAAAGTTTTACCTTTTGATGTAATGACGTAGTGGAAAATGAAGTTGTCGTAGTTCAGTGTTTTGACATTTAGACGCGAGGCCCTCTGACATACCCTAGGACAGACACCTCCAGCAAAACGAAATAAAACAAATATTTCTACGGTGACTTCCTCTCAGCAGATTTCTGGCAAAAACTCTGCGAGTAAATAAAATTGCCATGAAAAGTTTTTAAAAAATCTGTCGTTCGGAATCGACTTTAAACTATATGCCCCGCCAGTCGTGGATAAAATTAATAAACACAACGTAAGTAGTGTGAGAAGCTAGGTTGTAATCCTGACTAAAGTGTAATGACCAATTATGTATGTGGCTGTTAATGAAGCTGTATTCTCGGTAGAGTTGCTGTCAATGAAAATGAAATGGCGGTGGATGGACCTGCTATATTATTGTGAGACTAAGTTTGCAAAAGTCAGATCGAAGCTTATGAAATCCTCAATCCCCAGGCTCTGTCTGGGGAAGAATGAAATTACAAGACAAATGCAATTGTATTGCTTTGACTAGGGCCAGATTGCACAGCTACAACCATAGTCAATTATATTCGATATGTATCAGTTCTGTTGGAGTTGTAGTGGAGGTTGTAATCCTGACTGAAGGGTTGTAATAACCAATTAAGTAAGTAAGTTAACAGCCAAGCGTCTAACCTTCAGTACAATGTTTTATACACTCATGAGTCACTTTGAGTTCTACTTTGAGACAACCTGACACAGTAGTCCCTACATTTGAGTTATTTTTTAGGGATTCGTTGGATTCCTCTTGAATTAAAATTTTCTACCGATTTATTTATACTGAGCTGAGCTTGCTGTCTTATTTACCAGAAACACTGCTTATCTTTCAATTTGATTTTTTAAGAAAATTTTGGTGACTTGTTAACATATTTCAAATGTTAAGAATTTATGTTTCCATATCATGCGTACAACAACAATAACAATAGAATTCAATTGCATTTGCATATCATTTACAACTCAATCAATCAAGCAATCAATCAAGCAATCCATCAATCATTCAAACAATCAATCAATCATTGAGTGTAATAAATCGAAATTATCTTTATCGAATAATCGTTTGTAGGTACATTGGTACACCTAATTTTAATCAAATGAAACAAAAGAATGTTTTTAAGTTATAAAATCTCTTACATATCCTGTGATAATCATGTTCTAACACAACATTTGTAATGAGAAAATCGAGATGAGTTTGTATTTTTCACTTCTCGTTTTTCGTTAATATTCTGTATCATTAGGTTTCCTATCTTCGTAAGCAGAGAAGAGAGACATTTTGAATCCACTACCTACTAATAAAGAACTCGATATTCAAATATTTACAACGTATTACCACAAGAAGTTATAACAAATGCTTCAACTGAGTGCATCTGACCCAACGATAAATGGTAGCGCGTTGTAAACTCTATAAAAACAACTAGAAAAAACTACTTGAAGTGAATTGCAGTATTTACTTGCCAAAAACAATGGAAAAACTAAAGAAAAAAATTTTAAATGAATTAAAAAAGTAAATAGCCCGACTGGATATTTCAATTTTGAATATGCGAACTGCAAACAATTTCATTTTCAATTCAGAAATCCAAACAGAAAAGATTTTTTAAATAAAAAAAATAAAAATATTATCATAAAACAGATTAAATTCCAGTTAAAATTCATTTACAAACTTAAAAAAATAAATTATTTTAAAGGAGTGTTTTTATTCGGTTTAACAGAACTACTGGGCAGTTCAACTATTTGCAAAGGAAAAAAAAATTTTTTTTATTTTATTTTTTAAAATTATATACAAAAATTGTATGATTTTTATCATAACATTGTTTCCTACACAATCCATAATTGTTTGATTTCCTCCTTCCTTTCAAATATTGGAATTAAAATGTCTTCAATTCAACAATGACTTCTAATCGGGCCAAGTGGGTAAGGAAATTAAAGTGAAATTAATTTCTCTCCTTTTTTTGCATTTTTAATTGAAATTCATTCATTGAAATTCAAGACAATAATTGCCAATAAACTGAAACAAATTGATTTGAACGGAAATTATTTAAAAAGGAAACAAAGCGAAATTATTGTCACCCACATAGATGAACTGAATTACAATGAAAAAAGTAATTGAAGGTAATGTAGGCCACTAAACTTATTGCATTTTAAAAAAAAAATAGTTTTTGAAATATAAAGAAGTTTTTATTTTAACAGTAGATCGAGACTTAAAAACATTCATAATTCTACCTTATGTATCACTTTTGATACATACTTGTAGCACATAGAATTGTCACGGTTATTGATAGATTTTGTTAAAAAATTTAAATATTTTAATTCATTTTTATAAAACTATTTTATATTCTAACATTTTATTATCACTTTTATGAAATTTGCGCCAAAATTTTTGACATGGTTTTACATAAAAATCAAGCACTTCATGTCTGCTTGGTTTTATTTCTTTCTAAATGGTAATAATTTGACGTCTAGCACCCTGCTTTGTGGCGATTTATACGTTTTCAAATGTTTAGATAGGACAGCTTATTGCCACTCGCATCAGTAACACTCTCAGTTGAGGGCTGGCTGAAACCTGATGGTACAAACCATTCTTGTGATTCGTTAGAAATATTTGTTGTCAACGTCATGTGAGGTAAAAAAGTTTCCTGTTGCAATAGAACATCGATTATGTCAATAACAATTTTCTCTCTTTGATTCCTCTCTGGTTTCCAGAATACAGGTTTCCCCAAATACGGTTGTAAGTAGTTGCTACGCGCATAGTATGTACTTGAACCTAAAACTGCCAATTCGACTTCGGTGGACCACGAAATTTATAACGACCATCAAATTCAATTAGTTACTCATCTACAGCGACCAAATTAAATATGAGTTGAAAAGGTAATAAAACAAAACAAAAGGAAAGAAAACATAAATCAATACCAAGCATTACTCCGTAAATCTCTTTATGCAGCTTGATTTATACAAATATCCTTAAATTAATTTCCCTAACAATCACTGTAAGTGTTCAATCAGTAAGTATCAAATTTCAATTAAAATCACTGCAGGTAATTTTCATTTTCCACAATAAAACTAAAAAATTTTTGAATTCAGTTGCTAAAAACTTTAATTTGTGAATTAAAAAATACCAGAAAGAAACATGAAAACATAAGCATCATTATTTAAATATATTTTCTTTAATTTTCTTACCTTTTAGGCGAATAAAAAATAAAATTTTTAAAAATCTTAAAAAAAGGATATATGGGCTGCTCTGAAAGTATGATAGCTAATTACAAACTATTTATACAGTATTATTTCTTACATAAAACTACACGTTGTGTGATAAAAGTTTTATGAAAATGGTTAAAATTTTCTAACAAAAAATTAAGATAAATATATTTTTTTTTTTAGAAAAAAAAATCCTTTTCATTCGAAAATTAAACAAAAGTCTTCAAGCATGATTATTAAAGGCTGCAAGACTTTCAGCTCATTTTTCGAAAAGGCTTAATAGGTGTAAATATATCATTATCAAATCGAATGATTCTGTTATCTCATACATACGTAGTTGACCGAAAAATTATCATCTGTAGTAAAACATGGGACGAAACACATGTTTCTAATGTTTGTCTGTCACGTGAGATAAATATGAGAAGAGCAGTAAGAAACTACTAAATTTTTCCATCTCAAACTACTAAAGGCAGTTTGTTCTGTTCCAAGTAGTACCATCTTTGGCGATAAACATTCTGTTGTCATGTTTGTTGCAGCCAATACTCTCTCCAGTTCATAAGACGAGCTTCTATTTTCTTCTTCTTCAAAGTCTTTAGCAGCAGGAATATTATATATTTTAATAAATATGTAATCGGTCTTTAAAACCTTTCGGTGTAAATTGGAAATGTTTGACCTGAGGTTTGAACCTTGGTCTGACGTCTAATAAGGTAGCACGGTACATACTAGACTACGCCTACTTCAATCAATATCAAAAACATATCAAGAATAGAAAATTCAATCTTTTCACTTTCGTCCTACACTTAACTTGCAATTCTTTCTCAAAAACCATAAATAATGTACTATTTACGATAAAACTTCACAAAATCTTTGAAATCTTAAAAAAAAATTACATACACGACACCAAAAAATCTCTAGGAAAGTCGTATGTATCAAAAATGATACATAAGCCAGAATTATGAAGTTTTTGCATTTTGTAACCCCTGTTTGAAATTTTCTTTTTTATTTGGTTTAAAATAATGGCGATAACAATACTAACGAATTCAAAAAATATCAGACATCTAACTTTTTCTGAGTTAAAGTTATAGTGTCTCTCTCATAAATTAAAATGTATCATTCTTGATATAAAGCTCGATCTACGGTTAATACATATTTCAGGACTCGAATTATTACATACATGCATACATAATTGGTCATTACAACCCTTCAGTCAGGATTACGACCTAGCTTCTCACACCACTTATGTTGTGTGCGTTAATTTTATACATGAGTGGCTGGGGACCTACAGTTTAAAGTCGGCTCCGAACGACAGAATTTTGAGAAACTTTTTTATGGCAATTTTATTTATTCTCAGAGTTTTTGCCAGAAATCTGCTGAGGGAAAGTCGCCGAAGAAATATTTTTTTCATATTCCATTCTGATGTCTGACCTGTGGTTTGAACCGTGGCCTCACGTCTAATAAGCCAACACACTACCTACTTGACTACGGCGACTTCACAGCGATAACACAACAGAGTAATATAAAGACAATGAAATTGCGAAAGAAGTTGTATGTAATTACTGGTAATACGGTATAGCAATACATTACAGTAGAGTACGGAAAGAAATCTATTATGGTGCGACATAGGAAATACAATCCATGTACTTAAGGATTAAGAAAAACAAAATGCTCATTAAATTGCCTTCATGATTACCTCAAAGTGTGTTGGAAAATCAAATGAAAGAATTTTTTTCATTCAATCATTCTACGTTTCTTGATATTTGCAGAGCAAAATATTTTTTTGTTGCATTTTTGTGGCAGAATATTTGTGTCTTTAAAAGTTGTTCATATTTTTAAGAGAAACTGCATATTCCATAGGGCATTTCATTCAAGTGAATATTTTTCTATTTTTATGGAATATCTTTACAGACTTTGCTGCATACATTTCTTTTATGATTTTCTTTATTTTAAGGCTTCCAAAGATTGAGGTCAGCCTATCCTATATGATGAGAAGCAGAGAGGCCTAAATGAAAATAAAAACGGCTTAAGTGTTAAGGGAATTTTTATTGAAAAATTAATTTCAAGCATAAAGTTTACCGAACATCTCTGAAGTATTTATGGCTGTCAAAAATAAAATAAAAAATAAGACGAAGAAAATTTTATTAGCATTACCCCAGTACAAGAAAATTGTATATTTTTGTTTATAACCTTAACCTACATTAAGCATTGAGGCATGATGATAGGAAATCTATAAATTTATAAGAACGTGGTATTATTGCTTGCAAAAGTCTAAGTTAAGCTTTAAACAAATTTAAAAACGGTCTTAAAGTTTTTCAAACACATAAATTTGCCACAAATAATTGTTGTGGGTGGTATTTCCATGTTGTATTTCAAATATTCACACTTTAATCCCACAACACGCAATTCTGTATTGAAAGGTGCAATTAAGTGTTAAAATTTATTAATTATTGTATGGTTTTTGTTGTTGTTCTTGTTGTTTTAGCGCATACATATATTACAAAAATCACGCCATCTTTATTTATTTAATTACATACACTTGAAACATAATGAGAATAGAGCAATCGCTAAACAAATAGGGCCCCTACTAGTTTTCTAGTTCAGTAAAATTTACTGAAAGCTGAGCTTTTAGAGAAAATTCATTCGTAAACAATTGGACAGTGAAAAATCGTACTTCACAGCACTATTCGAATGTAGAATGCTTTTCCTGAAAACCTTTTTCTTTCTTTTAAACTGTAGGGCCCCGCCAGTCATGTATAAAATTAACACACTCACACCATAAGTAGTGTGAGAAACTGGGTTGAAATCCTGACTAAAGCTTTTGAAATCACCAATTTGAATGCAATACATAGACTGTTGTAATAATAATTACCAGATAACAAATGATAATCTGTGGGTCTAACCACATCTGTAGTTCTACCAAATCGTTCAATTTATGATAATCCTAATCACACCGTAATGCTCGTAAAATGGACACGTTTGAATCGAAACTTTTAGTGTAAGTGCTCCGATGGGTTGTAATGAATAATTATATATGTATTGTTATGAACTTGAAAAATCTAGATACCGGTGTTTTGCTTTTACATCGCTTAACATTAAAGTTATAAACAAAAGCTACAAAAACAAAACAATGCAGTAAACAAACATGTTTATAAATTATCGTACGGGTTAAAATAACAACAAACGGCAGCATAAAAAAATGATAAACAAGTAAACAAAAGTACACAAACAACATTACAATAACAAAATGTAAACAACGATGTTTACATTTATGGAGATTTCGATAAGGGGAAGTCATGAACATTCGCCTTCAAGAACTTTCACCAGACTGTTTACTTTGCCATATAAAAGGCAAGGTAAAGCAGGCGATTGAGTGAAGTTCAGTCATACTTGTGTGAAGACGCGATGTGTTTGAAGAGAGCAATAATTACAAAAATCTGTTGAATAATTGTCTAGTAATTGTTATTGTTTATGGAAAGGGTTTAAACGGAGGAATGACAAAAAAGCAATCGTTGTTGTTTACATAAAGTTGTCAACAGTGGCATACAGAATCGTGAAAATAATAAAGAATTTTAATTAAAACTAAACAGAAATTAATTTTTATTTTATTTGCAATCTACGAACTCATAGTTTAAACGTTTTTATTTTATTTATTTATTTATTTATTTATTTATTATTAATCATAGCACAACAAGATAATAATCTTATAAATGAATGTGCTATGGGATTACATCAAAGAGGAAAAAATAATAACAAGTCATTGATTATATGAGTAATGAATTGTTTGTTTTTAAATGGTAAAAACATAATAGTACGTATGTATGAACATGTGTGAAATCAGTTGTCATTTATGCAGTATGATTTGTAAAATCAACATGGTCGAATAAACATTGCATGTGCTCATTGATTGGGTGTTTGACCTTAATTTTCTTCGAAAAATCATCTTCACCCATTTCTGGATGAACAAATTGTGCGTGAACAAACAAAATTGCGCTAATTTGGGATGATACCAATCCACTTGAAATCCAAGAACATTAAATTCATTCCCAAACCGCCATTGTAGGAGTAAGGACTTTGAACTGGCGGAGCCTGCGGTTCATATTTCTTTGAGAACACGGTTGGCCAGGCCATTACTCTCAGTAGAAATCATTTTAGGCCGATGTGTACCAACTCCTTTTTGGCCTGGATTAGGTGGCTGGGACCCCGACGACTTGCGGTTTAAATAGGACGGCGCTACGTGTCACAAAGCTCATGTCATATTGGATGACATAATGCTCTAGCGATTTAAGAGCGGAGGGGTTTTCTTAAGAATTAGATGCATGCGATTAAGCTACAAACTACAGCGTTGCTCAATGCTAACATAGTCAATCCATGCCATCGGCATTCCAACCAGATTTTCTGCGTACCCCAGGGAAGCCATGACAGACACTCCACACATTATGGCATTAAGAGGTCTTTCAGACGAATAAAGAATTTCAATGTTATCTCTCACACATTTTGTTTTATTTTAAATCCAAGATAGGAGGCGCTTAATGGAATCGAAAACTCTCATTTTTGTAGTACAAACTCCTCGTTCTCATTCCATATGAACTAGAAAACTTTACAGAAATTAAAGGATTTTTCTTACTTCTTCTATACATTTCCTATGGATTTAACTTCAACTTTATATTTGTTTTTCCATTAACATGAGATTGTTTGCCGCCAACATTTCTTGTTTTTTCTTCTTTCCATACAAATTCAACGGAAGTCTAAACATTGTGATTTTAATCTTTAAGTCTTGCATTAGAAAGTACTTATGTGTAGTGGATGGAGCTCAAGTATTTTAGTTGTTTTTTAAAGTTTTTTTTTTCGTCTCTCCTTTTTGTTTCCTTTAAAATCATAATGCTGCTGAAAAAGGCAACATAAAGAAATAGGAATGAAAAAAATTCTTTCATTTTAAGTTAATGTGGGTTCTTTAGGACCAGCAATACAACAAGTTGTACTTCACTTTAAGGCTCTTCAGTTTCATTTCTTTCTTAACACATATGGCTTTTGGTTTTTATTTAAAAAAGAAAACGAAACTCAAGAAAAACATTTTCAAGTTTAAAGATTTGAAATAAAAAATGTTTTAAATTCCATTTGTCTTGGTGGCATTGTTTGACATAGAACCGATCACTCATTTGTTACAACGATAGCAAAACTATTAGGTCTTCCCACAGGACTACAGTACTTTGTCAGTTGTTAAACTAGGACGTTGTACAATGGGTCACTGTACTTGTGTTAATTGACAAGTACACGTCCTCTAACCTAACCTAACCTAACCTTGTCAGTTGTTAACGGCCTTCTTGTAGATGTAACATCTGTCAAATTACCATGAGCGACCATAGACAACGACTAGTGTTTGATGGATTGGACCTGTCGTCAATTAAAACTAATTTTCATTGAAAAATCAACTTCAGCGATGAGGTCCTTTTCTGGATTACTGGCTACAATAGCAATCCATACGAGTTTCAAAAGCATTCAAATTGCACCTCGACAAAGTCACTGTTTGATGTAAATTTACAGCTGGCGGCGAACATCGATATATTGTTCTTTGAATATAACATTGATCAGACCAACACTGTCAACGGTCAGCCCAATAAGACGATGACTACTATAACTTCTATGACCTGAATTAGATATTCTGGAAACCAACGAAATGTTATCACAATGAATATTAATTTCGAGCAATTTGAGGTATTGATTTTCTCACTTGAAGGTGATGTGAACTGGCGCCCTAGATTTTGCGATTTGACTCCGTTAGACTTGTTCTTGTGGGGCTTTCTTAAGTCGCAAATGTATGCGAATAAGCCACAGACGCAGAGGTTTATCCTCAGAGCCAATATAACCCATCTCATCGAAGAAATTCAGACTGATTTATGAATGTGGACTGGAGCAGTGGGCAGGATAAGTTCCATTACTGGATGAATGAGTACGTGAATAAACAAAAAGGTTGAATTTAGGGCGATAGGAATCCACATGACTATAAGAGCGTCCAATGCATACCAAAAAGTCACTGTTTGGTGTGGAAATTGAACTGGCGGCGTCATCAGCCCATATTTCTTTGAAGACAACGATGGCCAGATCAACACCGTCAGTAAAGAGCAATATTGGCTGATAATTAACAACTTTTTTGGTCTTAATTTGATGATTTGCACACCAAAGATATGTGGGTTTAACAGGACTGCACTATGTGCCACACAGCTCATGCCACTTTGGATATTCTGCACAAGTGAGTTGAGGACATGATCATCTCACGTGCAGATGATGTGAGCTGGCCATCTAGATCGTTCAATTTGACCCCGTTAGCCTTTTTCTTGTGAAGTTTTCATAAGTCGTAGGTGCATAAAAATAAACCACATGCCACAGCAGTCCTCAAAGACAACATAATCAATATCGTCGTTGCAATTTCGCCTGATTTATACACCAGAGTCATTGAATATTGAACATTTCAAATACATTCCACTCAAAGGAGTCTTAGCAGGCATTCCACACTTAATGGCATCAATAAGTCTCTCAAACGAATAAAAGCTTTCGATAATAGAACACACAAGCTTTAAAGATATGTAGACTCTGTACGTAGAACGAATAGTCGCTGTAGTATAGTAGGTAGTGTGTTGACTTATTAGACGTAAGGCCGTGGTTAAAACCCAAGGCCAGACATCGAAAATATGAAAAACTTTTTCTTTGGCGACTTCCTCTCAGCAGATTTCTGGCAAAAACGCCATGCCATGAAAAGTTTCTTAAAAATCTGTCATTCGGAGTCGACTATAAACTGCAGGCCCCACCACTCATGTATAACATAAGTGGTGTGAGAGACTAAGTCGTAGTACTGACTGAAGGGTTGTAATGGCCAATTAGGTAAGAGTAGGTAGAACGAAAGACACTGATTTTATGTTGCCTTGTTTATTTTGCCCCCAATACCTTTCGGGGATTTGTCTATGCAGTAGCAGAATCTGTTTTTGCTGTTCAATCATCATTTTCAAGAGAATATTCTACACTGAAGTCGCCGTAGTCTAGTTGGTAGTATGTTGGCTTATTAGACGTGAGGCCTTGGTTCAAACCCCTGGTCAGACATCTCCAACTAAATGAAATACTACGGCGACTTCCTCTTAGCAGATTTCTGCCAACAACTCTAAGAGCAAATAAAATTGCCATGGAAAGTTTCTCAAAAATCTGTCCCTCGCAGTCAAAAGTAGACCGTAGGGCTGCCACTCGTGGATAAAATTAACACACACAACATGGGTGTTCCGAGAAGCTAGATTGTTATCCTGACTAATGTGTTGTAATGTAATCAATTAACCCATTAATGCCGGAATTACTTTTTTTCTAACGGTTACCGTTTTGTTTTTTACACTCAATTTCCTCTCAGAGCATAAAAACTAAAGCAACCTCTGGTGGCAACATAAGTTGCCACTAGGCACTAATGGGTTAAATTATTATTTTCGAATTATTTTTCGAAAAATTTTTAACTCTTGCAGCTTTGCATTACGATTTAATTATAAAAATTGGTTTTCAATCTCCATTTGCTAATGCTTGATTATAGGCTCTGAAATGAAATGTCTGTTTTAGGCATTTTACCTCCGCCTGATATTAAATACAACACATTTTTGGTTATTATAATTTAATAAAATAATTATCTCCCATATGCATTAAAGAAAATTATTTAATACTGTGAAAAACGAAAAAAAGAACATTATGTTTATCATAATGCTGTCTAAATATATGCACGATTTTTTCCTATAATTACACACCAAAAAATATGCAACACAATACACTGCATTACATATGAATAGTGATTATCAATTAAACATTTTCTATACGACCAACATAGAAATTTTGGAAAAAAAATGTTTTTTTAAATGACGTTGCAATTAAAATAATCAATTCCCTGTGTTATTTAACACAAAATTAAATTAAAAACAACAAAACAAAACATGCTTTTTAGGCCTATAATTGTAATTCCATGCATTACATTTAATACTGTTTTTGGTTTTGATATACAATTTTTTATTAGTTTTCGACGTCGTTACGCAATTGGGAATAGGTTTTGTTCATGATGGCGGCAGTTTGAAACACAATTTTAATGAAATTCTTTTTGTGGCTCAAATGTGTTTTGAAAATAAAATTTGAATGATATCTTCACCTAAGGTTTCACAGTTTTCATTTGACCATAAGGTCTAGAATTATGGATTGCAAAATTTTGAGAAGTGAATTAATAACTAAACTAAGTCTCACAAAAAATAATCCAAAAGCTTTAAATCGTGTTATCAAGTGTGCCGATGAACAGAACCACTTCCAGAAAAAAGTTGTCACCAAATTATTTCGCCATAAATATGCCCGCTGAATAACGAATATAGGCCACAAATGCCTTTAATGTTCACTGGATTAATTTATGGAAACAAAATTTAGGTTAGAATCGTTCGATATTTTCGTCATTCACCGCAGCGAGAGCCACTTGCACATTTTTTAAGAAACAAGGACCAATGATGTCTCTTGCACACGCAGATAGTTAATCCTAATGGATAATTCTTTAAAGGCTTTAAGATTGTTTTCTTTGCAAATTAATGGCAAAAACCAACCAGTTTAAGAAATTCCAATGAGCAAAAATGTGACGCAAACAAAGGTCGCTTTGCGTCAATTACCGTACGAGCTGTATTTTAGAGGCGTATGATATGTATACATCGTCAGCACACTCATACGTCATCTTCATATTCATACATTATCACCGTACTCATCAGAGATCAGCAATGAATCGTTTTTTCGCTACTCAGTATTTTCGCTAACAGCATTGAAATTCAACTACTCCGATTCATTCGGACTCCCTACAATATTGATTTATAAATGCCGGTTGCAATGAGTATGACTGCAACGTTGACATCAAACTCATGACATTCGAACTATGTTTGATTCATACGCCTACTCATTCAGATTCATAAATTTAGAAAAATACTTATAATACTCACAAATGATTCGAGTGATTCGAATCATTCATCAAAATTTACGCATTTTATTTATTGCATTTACAAAAAAAGAAGAAAGAAAAAGACAAAGACAGCAAGCGACACACAACCTTCTAGTGAGTATTGTAGTGTTCGTATGCGAATTATACTTATTTCGTGATTCTTGTAAACGTTGAGTACAGGAGAGTCGAAATCAACATCATTATGCGGATTGTTAAGTATGAGTACGATGAGTACTTCAAACTTTGAATATGAGTAGAATGAGCATGATATTAACATAAGTATGAATGCGTATAAGTATCAGAAATAATGAGTATGATTCGATTCTTCTCTTCTTTTTGAATACTCATTGCTGATCTCTCATCATGCACCATCATCATACTCGTACATAATCATCATCCTCATAATTCACCATTGCACTCGTACTTCGGCATCATTCTCATACATCATCATACTCATACATTATCATCTTACTTATACATCATCAGCACGTTCATACATCATACCATTATACTCACACATACATCATCATCATAATCTTACATTATCATCATGCTCACAAATCACTCTTACACATCATCAGCACACTCGTTCATCATCCTTATACTCATATCTCATCATCACACTCACACATCATCATCTTACTCATACATCAGTATCACACTCATACAGCATCATCACTCTCAGACATATCATCACTCTCACACATCATCATTATATTCACACATCATGTTCACACTCATACATCATTAGCACGCTCATACATCATTAGCACGCATACAACCAAGTGGTCGAAGGATAAAAACATTGAGTTCGACAGCGAATGGGCATTTCGATGTCGTCTTCAACATTGAGCGATCCGTTACCAATATTCTCTTAGGCATGAACATATCTCTATCTTGTTGATGGTTGGCAATCTAAACGAGTAAAATTCGTCTGAAAGCGAGCAATAACTACACGGATTACTCGCTCTCTAGACCGACTGCCTAGAACATAAAATAGACGAAATTCTTAGAGCATTTCATGAAAACTGCCATAATTTTTAAGCGTTGGCTGGTGTTCAATGATTAGTAATCAATTTTACAGAGGCTTTGGAACATAAACTGGTTTTATAAATAAAGATTTTGCCCCAAAAATAAAGTCGATTAACCATTAACTGGCGTTGAATAACTAAGTAATCCAGGCAACACATAAAATTCTGAGATTCTATTTAAAATTTTATTTTTGTTTTTGCTTTAATTTTCCTTTTTATTGATGAGAAATTCAAGAAATTAAACTTCTTCTTTACAACATTCGACACCATTTTCTAGAAATTAACTGCATTGGATTCTATTTTTGTTTCCATTTTCTATTTTATTTGCTTTCTTCGGTTTTTATGCCATTTTGGGTAATAAAATCAACAACAAAATTTGAAGGAGAAAAGAAAATAAAACAAAAAGTGAAAAAATTTCACTTGATACCGGAAAAGAAAATTGAAAAAAACAAAATAAAAAGTTTGGGAAAAACTTTTTTTTTATGATTTGCAATAAAGTATAGAAAGAAATTAATCTTTTGGGAATATTGAAAACCATAAAATACTTGCTTTCTCCTTTGCAATTTCATTATTTATTCTGTTGTGAAATACGATATCGATTTAGAAAAAAATAGGACATAAAAAACCATCAGTTTAAATTGTTTTATGGGTAAACACAACATCAAAAAAGTTGTTTAAAAATGGCAGTTTTTATTGCAAAAAGGAATTATTACAGTGCAATACAATAAGAATACAAACTTGCATCATCTAAAATTGTTCGTTTTAAAAACATTCCAATCAAACCACAGAACACTTTACAAAGGCCCATAATCTAACCAAAGTGTGGGTTTTTGTATTGAAAACAATAACTCCGATTTACATTTTTTAAAGCCAGTAAATTTCTTCCCCTTGAGGGCTTTTAAAACATGATGGTCATCCCAGGTGTTTGGTACAACAAAAGCGGAAAAATTAAATTTAATTTTATGCATCGTTTCTGTAACACTATTGACTATCAACAAAATAAATGGCAAGCCGGCTTCACACCTCATACACTCAACTTTTCATTTTTAAAATTTGAAAGCCACCTTTTACGATGTTTGATCCCGGATTTGTTCACTTTGTAGCCCAGCATTTTAATCTTACATGACGTGTAGAACAAAATATGATTAATTGGACAATTTCATTATTTTTTACAACATCACCAGCTCTCTCATACATCACCATACTCATACTTCGGTATCACAGTCACACATAATGTATGATGATAATCAACATACTCATACTTCTGCATCGCACTCACACATCATGTTCATACTCATACATCATCAGCGCCCTCATACGTCATTATTATAATAATACTTCATCACCATACTCATATATTATATCCACACTCATACATCATCATCGTACTCATATATCGTGATGGAGATTCATACATCATGATCACACTCATACATCATCATCACCATGTAGTCGAAGCACAAAGACCAACAATTTGAATACGACCGTGAATCGAAAAGTCGACGTCTTCAATACTTAGCGATCCATCAATAATATTGTTACGAAAATGGAAACGGTGTACATCTTTTAACATTAAAATGAGCAAAAGCTACACAAACAAATACATTGAACTTGTTACAAGTAAACCAACAGCATCAGTATGAAAGAAACGGGGATAGAGAGAAGTAAGGAAGAACGCAACAACAAGCTATGGAAACCAAATACACAATCAACAATGAAGTCGCAATAGAGTTATCTAGAAGGCGAAACAATAGAGAATTTAGTTGAAACTAAAGAACGATTTATTTTTATTTTGTTTGCAATCAACGAACTCATATTTTAAACGTTATAAAAACGTAACAATATACTCTTTGGTGCTCACATTTCCTTGGTTTCAAATCGAAAAGAGTAAAATTAGTACAAAAACACAATCAATAACTGCACAAAATTCTCGCCTACTATACTGATTATTTTACCCATAAAATGGACGAAATTCTTTATGAATTTCATCAAGGGCATTACCCTTCTTGCGAATTCCAATGAATTTTAAAAAGTTTAACAATTTTCGGTGTTTTTTACAATTCACATGCCCATAGTTTAGATTTTAATTTTCTTTGATTTTCTTAGAAGACAGAATCAGTTTAAACTCAGATAAATCAATTTTAATGCAAAAGCAAAAGTAACTTTAAAAAGTAACTTACAGTTGCGAGCAACTAAATAGTAATGAAAATTTTATTTAAAACACATAAGGAACTTAGTTTAACAAATACTCCATTTCTATTCACTTGCCTCCTGCTGTAGAAATAAAAGGAAGAGATGAAAACACAAACAAGACCAGTGAATACGTATTCAATTCCATTTACGAGTGTTTTTACTCTTCATATACGAGTAGTAATATGATGGATATGTTTACAGTGTATTTGCTTATAAATAATGTGAATGTATGTGTATGAGTAAGCACAAGCTATGTAGGTAATTCGTATATGTTCATACAAACTGCGTTAAATTTATTAAATAAACCACACAAGTTTGGCCACCAAAGAGTTGTTTAAGATAGTTTTAACGGTGGCTATTCCTTTTCTGAATTTCTCTGTAACTGTAATTGCAACTACGCAAGGAATCCGGAATTGAAATTGTTTTCATAAGTCTTAAATGGACTTTTTCATAGCCTTCCAATGTAGGCTTCTTAAAAAATTCAATGGTTGGCCTATATAGCGCGTCTTCCAACAGCGACTTCCGAACTTCGACAGTTGATAACGGCCACCTTGTTGAAGCTTCAATTGTCAAATGAGTCTATTATTAAATTTATTTTGGTGAGCCATCATAAAGGAAAAATAAAGCATTTAACAACACGTGCAAATAATGAACTTGTTTTCGCATAATGGATGTGCAGTTTGACCATTTTACGATCACCATAACAGTAATACCGAGAAAACTAATTGCAATGTAATTGATAAATTTGGATCCAATGGCCCAGTAAACGAATGAGCAATACCTACGTCTACGAAAAGCTAGATCTGCCGAAAGAATTCCTGGTACATGTGAGAATTTGCAGGAGAATCGACCACAGTTGGGCGAATTTTGCTACGTGCCTTGGGGTTGTTTCCTTACAAATTGAACTCCCAGGTACTGAAGATAAAGGACCACGGATAAATAGGTTTGCTCGCTGAATGTACTTTGGAGTAGTTGCCTCAGCTATGAGGCTCATTTATACGTGAACAAACAAAATTGTTGAACTTGGGATCCAAAAGTATCCAACGCTTCCCAAAAAAGTCACTGTTTTGGTGTGAATTTGGTACTGGGAACATCACTGGTCCTTATTTCTTTGTGAACAAAATTGATCTGGCCACCAATGTCAACGGCAAGCACTATAGGTCGATGAATACCTCTTTTACTTCCTCCACAACTGCCGGCTTTACAAAGTAGCTTGTGGCTTATATTTTAGGCGTTCTGACATTAGGCCTTTGTATAGACAGCCTGATCTTTGTAGTGTTTTTCAGATGAAGCTTATGGCCATATATAAACCTGTGCTATTCTTGTTTGTTAATAGGATTATCACTAAAAATCTCAGATATCCCAGAGAATTTTCGGGAGTTATTATTATGTGGATTCCATAACATAGCGATATGAGCACAAATTGCATTGCTGATGAACTGGCCCGAGGCTGATATGGAGCTCAAAATTTCCGGCATATTATACAGAATAAGTGTTCCGATTACCTCGGTGAAACTGTGTATTTTCCAATCACCTTACAAGGAGGTTCAACTTGCTTGGGAGCAGTAAAATACGTGAAATATTGAAGCTGATCTGATACTGATTGATCTGAATAACCAGAGAGACTAAATGTTTTCTATCCCTTAATCATTCTCACAGGCTATTGCCCTTTGCATTCTTTTGCAGACTTTGTTATCCATCGAATGATTTTTGCACTAGTTGTGGAAATAAAGGAGAAGAGGAGACTATCTTTCATGTGCCACTGTCCAGTTATTGCTATAAAGGGGTGGTTGTTGTTGAACTCTTGTTTTTTGTCAGCTTTGCCGAAGCTATACAAAATAAAGATGACTGCAATAGCGACTTTTCTTTTGGTACGTAGATAGCTTCCTATGGGGTCGGTTTTATTCCCGGATTCGATATTGATTTATAGCATCACCAATGGACTTAACCTCTGCCCTAAGTAGGCTCTTATCCATTAGGTAAAATTGGATGCCGATTCCAATTCTTAATGTTACAAAATTTACACCACTTCCAAGTATATTGGGTTGTAGGGCATGGAAAGAAAACCAAAAAGTAATCTTTTTCACTCATATTTTCGTTTTATTGAATTGTAAAACAATTTATAGTTCCTAAGTATTTATTGCCTTGCTCTAGCAAGTTTATTAAACATATTTTGGGGGGGGGAGGTGTTAGATGAAGCAGCACTTAAAGATTTTATTGGGCTCAGGGATAACTTTATTGTTTCTGCTTCATTGCAGTAGCTATTGTTGCAAACATCAATAAGAAATCTTTGATAAGAAAAAGGTTAATAACTTAATAAAAAACACCAACAAATTTGGTAATAAAAATACAATTTTAAGAATATTTTTTAAAAATGCAACATAAAATGAAAAATCATATTTCTATTCTCTTTGATTTTCTTCAGAATTGAATTGAAGAATTATTGAAAAAGATGTGAATTTGTTTCTCAATGGCACTGATTTACTTGGCTGCAATGTCTTTTCTATTGGTACTGTAGGCGACTGATTTCTGATGAAACATTATATATAAACGCATGTCTTTTATTTTATTTTATTTTTCCCAAGTAGGAGTTATTGCTTCTTTCAATTAGAAATTGGTCATGAGAATATCTTATTGTTACGTTTTTACTTTTGAAAAACGTTTAAAATATGAGTAGATTTTAAGTAAAATAAAATTAAATTTGTGTTTAGTTTTTATTAAAATTCTTTATTATTCGCAGAATTCTGTGTGCCACTGTTCACAACTTGATGTAAACAACAACAATTGCTCTTCTTTGTTATTCCTCTGTTTACACCCTTTGCATAAACAATAACAATCACTAAGCAATTATACGCCAGATATTTGTAACGGAGATCTTCATACCACGCTTACTCTCTTCAAACACACCGCCTCTTCACACAAGACTGACTGAATTTCACCGACTCACTTTGCTTCGCCTTTTATATGGCAGGGTAAACAGTTTGATGAATTTTCTTGAAGGCGAATGTTCGTGGTTTTGCCTTCTCTAAATCTCTATAAATGTAAACATCGTTGTTATTGGTTGTATATTTTGTTTACATTTATTCTTGTAGTGTTTGTTGTTGTATTTTTGTTTACTTGTTTACTATTTTTTATGCTGGTGCTTGTTTATAATTTTAATGTTAAGCGATGTAAAAGTAAAACACCAGTATCTAGAATCTTCATTTTCGTAACAATATCACATCGCAGAAGCCGTACTGGGAAGGTTGAATCAGTGGCTTGACAATTTGCTATACAATATGTTCGTAAGAACCGAATGGAGAGAGGGTTTACATCCCTATACATACATAATTGGTCGTTACAACCCTTCACTCAGGTTTACGTCCTAGCTTCGCACACCAATTATATTGTGTTTGTTATTTTATACATGAATGGCGGAACCTATCGTTTTAAGTCGACTTCGAACGACTTATTTTTGAGAAACTTTTAATGGCAGTTTTATTTTACTCTCAGAGTTTTTGCCGGAAATCTGCTGAGAGGAAGTTGCTGAAGAAATATTTTTTCATATTTTGTTTTGATGTCCGACTTGGGATTTGAATTGTGGCCTCTCGTCTAATCCCTATAGTTGCTGTCATATCCTGGGGTCTTCAGGGGACAATCAATTTTTGGTCATGCTCTTTTCTAATCATACCATATCAATAACTTCAATTAAACTAGTCAGAACACAGATCATCAGGTTTTTAAATCACTGAAGTCAATTGGCTTTCACCTTGTCATGACTCTCACCGCAGTAGCGTAAAGAAGTGTTGCCTACATAATCTCAATTTCTTCTGTGACCACGTTAGCACTTTTAACGATACAGTGTTTTGTGTTGTAGTATCCTTGCGAAACTTTTCATCAAACCATGGGAATGCAAGAGTTTTGGTCAGGTGGTGGAAAACCAAAGGCAGGTTTTTAATGATGACGGACTTATTTTTATTAATTTAACAACCAAACGCAAAACAGACGGCTATAGCCAGCCCATGCTTCGTCTGCTTTTTCAGTATCTAAGTAAGCCAATGTAAGGTGCATCTCAGGCGTTGAATTTAAAGTATTGTCTTCGAATAAATCACGGGTCGGATACATACATACATAATTGGTCATTACAACCCTTCAGTCAGGATTACGACCTAGTTTCTCACACCACTCATGTATAAAATTATCACACACAAACAGTGTAAGTGTGAGCTGATAGGTCGTATGCCTAACTGAAGCGTTGTATGACGAATTGTATACGTATGTATATAAGTTCAATCCTCCCTCAATTCCTTCATATTGCAGCAGTAAATATTTGTATATTTTAGCGAAACTATTTAAACTTCCATTGCATTGGCTTGCGATAATACGCTGATAATATAGTAGTGATATGTAGTGTAGCAGCATATTGTGTTTATTAGCCTGTTGAGTTATGTGTCCCAGTTGTGGTATATTTTAAGAGCTAAAGGGCGGAATTTATTTTCATTTTACGCTGTACAATATGGAATATATTCTATAAATAAAATTAGAATATAGTCTAGAGAGTGAGAGAGAGAGACAAAATACAACACATAAAAAACCGCGAGTAAAAAAGCAACATTAATACACAACAATTATTAGAAAAAAATTTTCTATGGCTTCTGGCTCTTGTTTTCCGCCCTTAATTTTTATAATTTTTTTGTTTAATTAAAAATATTCCTCTCATTATTTTGTTATTTATGATATGCAATAATAATCGCGGTAAATTATTACAAACAATATCATTAAATACTTAAAATAGAGATTGAAAAAAAATTATAAAAAACTAAAAGAAAAAAGTTCTCTGGCGGTTTGTTAATTGAACTCATAAAATAATGTTCTAACGCTGTGTAACAAATTTAAATGTACGACAGAAAATGTTAATTTTCTTTAACAATTAAATTGGAATGCTTGAAATGACTGAAATTCATAAAAAGGGTGATGAAGACGTCGAAACGATGAAACACTTTTTATGTGATTGCCCGCATTTGTAAATCTCAATATCTGGGATTATATGAAAATTCACCAGAATGTCTGCTCATTGAGCTTATTGGGAGGAGAACTTGCAATTTTAATGGTCACTCATTGGCGCATTGGTTTTGGGCACTTGGCAAACGATTTCCGACGAAGATTTAGGGACGAAGAAGAGAAGAAGGCTGTCCTTTACCTATTGGGTACATGAGCAGTACTACGCCGGGGAAGAACAGGCATATTGGTGACACACAAGAATATTGGCTATCTAAAATGTTTCATTATAAGCTTTGCATAGTTCCGGGAATAGGAAAAATTCAAGACTGTGGCATCACAATGGGCCTAAGGCCTCATATAGCCTAAGTGTGTCTATACCACTTTATTTTTTTTTGGTAGACAGACATCTCTACCTATCTGCCTACCTTGGATTTTAAGGCGTTTCTAACACTTTTGCTTTTCAAAATATAAAGCCCGTGAGGTCACATTTGTCATCTGTATACAGGTACTGCTATAATTTCTGGGCTTGAAGTCGCCGTAGTCTAGTAGGTAGTGTGTTGCCTTATTAGACGTAAAGCCAGGGTTCGAGCTCCAGGCCAGACATCAAAACAAGATACAAAAAGTATTTCTTCGGCGACTTCCTCTCAGCAGATTTCTGGCAAAAACTCTGAGAGTAAATAAAATTGCCATGAAAAGTTTCTCCAAAAAATCTGCCTTTGGGAGTCGACTTTAAACTGTAGGTCCCACCACTCATTTATAAAAATTAACACACACAGTGGTGTGAGAAACTACGACGTTGTACAGTGGGTCAATTCGACCTACGAGTACAGTACTTGTCTTAATTGACAAGTACACGTCCTCTAGCCTAACCTAACCTTCTGGGCTTGGTATTGCAAACATAAACACTATGAACAACAACTGTAATAAGACCTACTTCTGTCTCTGTAACAATTTCTTTTTCTTCTTAAACGGCCTTTGGAAAACCAAAACTACAACTAAAATAATCCGCTTTTCAGGAATATCGGCTAAGACTCGCGAATTCAGATTTTTAAGTTTAAAATTGTTGTTTAAAAGTTTGTGGTTCTGTTATGCTTCCTGAAGAAAACTTTTGTTTAAATTTAAAATTGTTTGACATTACATTTGCACTAAGAAGCATAATATAGATACACTTTTAACTGGTGCATTTATGGTGCAGAAACTTTAAAATTGTATGCCATCAATGCAGGAACATGAAAATGAGTATGAAATAAATCCATGCAAATCCTTAGATACGACACTATTCTGTATGCAAATCCTTACATTGAACAATCGTACGAAAGCAAAATAAAATGGCACTCAAGAAAAAAAACCTAGAAAGCATTGAAGTAAAAAATGAATATGAAGAATAAAAAGAACCCATGAAAAAGTGTTTAACAATGCAATCCTTCAAATAGAAACCAAAGCTGAAAATGTGATTTATTGCGGGATCACTACCAGTTAAATAACAACCACCCCAACAATATGAATTTTAAAGTCAGTCAAAATAGTAATGATACCAGTACTGTCCACAGGCACCTAACGAAAGCTGTGGAAATTACACCAAAAGAAAAAATCCTTCCCCTGGCCTTCAGTACAGTCTATATATCAAGGAGTTAACGGGCACAAGAAAAACAACTAAACATTTTTTTTTTATTTTCAAAACCATTCACTTGTAAATAACACGCCCAACAGTAGTTATTATTCTGCAAATTATTCAAGTGATTGCAGATACAATTGAAATATTTATGAATTGAAATTCATGAACTTTTGTTTATTTCCAGCACACATTCCCAGCTAAAATGAAATGAAATTGTAGAAAACAAATAAAACAAAATAAAATAAAAATAAAATATTTCAAACTGAATTCGTTTTAAGGCTTTAAAGTTATCCACAGACAGTTGAAAACGAATTAAAAAAACTATTCGATTTACAAAACTGTTAAAAAATCCACAAAAATTTATAAAAAATCTGCTCAAACTTGGCCTTTGAAAATTTATGTTTTTATTTTTCATCACACTGTCTTACTTAATGTCTGTGTTCATTTGGAATCAGAGTAAATGTATCAATGTTTGTTTGATGGTATCTGAGTGTATAGTATTTCGATTTATTTTTAAAATTTATTCTCAATTTCTAAAGCCTCTATAATGTATGCTTTCATATGAAATGGCTATGGGAGTTTGTTTGTAAAAAACAAATAAACCGATTGCGACAATCACTCCATCACTCAATTTCTATGAAACAGGCTCGAAACAATGGCTATTATTTTTACGTATTAATGGTGCTGAACATGCCACTAAGGGGCCGAAAATAAAGCTAACGGATCATAACAAAGGGGCTTACCTTTTCGCACTGGATGACATATTGGGCCATATGGCCACCGAGTGAACTTTCCTGTGAACGGCAAACCATAACCTAGCTATGTAATCTAACCTACACGTAATAATTAATATGTCAAAAAAAAAACAGTTTTTGACCTGTGCCCCGTAAAAAGCTTAGAACTAAGCGAGATTCCCTACGACTACACCAAATACCTCGGATGGCGTTGTTTCTAGGCATCGATGGTTGGCAGCCCCATTATACTAGGACGTGCAACAAACAAAACAATCACCTGCTTTGCTGGAACAACAAAAACAGAGTACATACGAGTACATACATACATACAAATTTGCACACGTACATATACAACTGGTCATTACAACTCTTCAGTCAGGATCACGACCTAAATTATCACATCAGTTATGCTGTGTGTTTTAGTTTTATAAATGAGTGGCGCGTCTTAAAAACAATAAAGCTGCAGGTCTGATGGCCTCCCCGCAGAATTGTTTAGGACCGGAAGTAATGAGTTGGTAGGGCGCATTACAAAATATGTCTTGAGGAAAGTATGCCCAAAGATTGGAACCTCAGTGTCCTCTGCCCTGTCCTGAAAAAGGTAGGCCCTTCGTTATGCGCCAATTACAGGTGTATAAGCCTTCTCCCTATCGCATATAAAGTTCTGTGAACAACTGAAGCCACTCGTCAAAACATTGATTGGACTTTATCAGTGCGGCTTCAGACCTGGCAAGTCCACTATCGATCAGATCTTCACACTACGCCAAATCCTGGAAAAGACCCGCGAAAAACAAGTCGACACACACCATCTTTTTGTCGACTATAAGGCAGCCTTCGATAGCCCCATAAGGGATCGTGTTTTTGCCGCAATGTCTGAGTTCGGTATACCGAAGCTGATAAGGCTATGCAGAATTACGTTGAGCAATTCCTGCAGCTCCGTCAAGGTAGGAAAGGACCTCTCCGAACCTTTTGGTTCCGTGCGAGGTTTCAGACAAGGCGACCCCTTATCATGCGAGCTCTTCAACTTCGTCATGGAGAGTGTTCTGCGAAAGGCGGGAGTGCATCGCAATGGCACTATTTTTCAAAAAAGTGTCCAGTTACTTGCGTACGCTGACGACATTGACATCATAGGGCGTACCAAGCAATATGTTACTGCTGCCTTTAGTGCTATTGAAAGGGAGTCTACTAAGATGGGTCTGGCAGTAAATGAGGGCAAAACAAAGTATATGTACAAAGACGGGCGGCGTATTGATTCTCAGATTACGGCCGATAACTGTACTTTTGAAACAGTCAAGGAATTTGTTTATCTTGGCTCCGCCGTTACCACCAAAAATGGTGTCAGTCTCCAGATCAAGCGCAGGATCACTCTTGTCAACAGGTGTTACTATGGTTTCAATAGGCAATTGAGTTCCAGAGACCTCTCTCGTACGACAAAACTAATACTCTACAAGACGCTCATCCTCCCCATGCTTCTTTATGGGGCAGAAGCATGGACCTTATTAAGCACTGACGCAGCAGCCTTGAGAGTGTTTGAGAGAAAAGTACTGCGTAAGAGTTGACGGTGACTACCGCATCCGATACAATAGTGAGCTATACGAGCAGCGTATTAACATCCAGCGGCTTCGCTGCCTCGGCTATGTCGTTCATATGGAGAAGGATGCTCCGGTGAGTCGGCAAAGAGGACGACCTTGTTTGCGGTGGAAGGACCAAATCGAGGAAGCCCTGTCATCGATTGGTGTGACCAACTGGCGTAGGCACGCAAGAAGCAGAGGCGCCTGGAAGGATGTGGTGCGACAGACCGAAATCCGTTAATCGGATTGTTAATGACCAATTAAGTAAGTAAGTAAGTGGCGATACCTACAGTTTAAAGTTGACTCCGAATGACAGATTTTTTGTGAAACGTTTTCATAGCACTTTTAATTTACTATCAGAGTTTTTGCCAGAAATCTGCAAAAATAGATTAAAGAAAATGGAAAAAGGCAGAAATGCTTTGTGGAAGCCAAATGCTCCCAGGAGGGATGCTGTATGTTTTAAGCTGTAACATTAGCAATACAAACCAAATTTTCATTGAAGAATCATCTTCAAATTTGAGACTCATTTCTGGATGTATCACATCACATGACGTCCGATTCATATTTCTTTGAGAGCGCCATCTCTTCCTTTCAGCCAAAATTTAATAAACTGGACACCTATAACATGTGGCTTCCATAGGACGGCCCTACATGTTATGCCATATTGTATATTCTGCACAAGCTTTCAGAATGTTTTAGTTATGAGATGATGAGTGCGTGCCTTTTGTAGGAAATGAAGTCTTGGCTTCATGATGGTGTTGTGTGTTTATGATTTCTTGGTACTATTGGTTCTCAGATATGGTTGTATAGTGTAATAAGGCGTTGGAGAAGTTGCTGAATAAGTTTGGTAAATCGACTTTCCATGGAGAAATTGTTTAGTAAGTTCAGTATCGGGTAAATCAACTTTCCATGGAGATTCTAATTTGAGATATTTTTGCTAGGACAGCAGAGTTCGGTTATGTAAGGATTATGATCGTTGTCGATTTGGACTCGAAGACCGCTGGGATTTGAGATTATTTGATGGCGATTGGCTATATTAATAGAGTTCAGTTACGCCAGGATTATAGTCGTTCTCGATATGGGCTTAAGCTCCATAGGTGCGGGTTTTATGGATTATATGGTCAGGGCGTGTAATATCAACTAGCTGCCGTTGGCGGTATTTCTTGGCAGGAAGCAATGATGTAGAGTAGGTAGTTTATTTATATTTATACGATCTTCACTTTCTTTCTGAATTGGCCATTATAACCCTTTAGCCAGGATTACAACCTAGCTTCTCACCTTCTTATGTTGTCTGTATGTGTTAATTTCATACATGATTGGCGGGACGTGGTGTTTAAAGTCGACTTCGAACGACAGATTTTTATGTGAAAGTTTTCATGGTAATTTTATTTACTCGAAGCTTTTGACAGAACGCTGCCGAGAGAAAGTTGCCAAAAGAAATATTTTTTTATAATTCGTTTCGTAAGAAATATCTGAGCCATGGGTTGAAGCCCTACCTACTAGACTAAAGCGACTTTTTTACAGAGAGCTTAACAATGAACGCTGATACGGGTATTTACTTAGGGAATCATGTGAAACTCTGCTATAGGCACCCTAACGTGTTTCTCATCACCAAGGCAGCTGGTGTTGGAAAGGTTTTTGTCAGGTTTTGCCACAAGGCTCTTGGAAGGGTATAGAGTAGTAGTGTGATAGATTCTGTATGAAGCAACGAACTGGCAAGGTGGTGGTTACTTTAAATCTTTAGCCAATTATAGTCTAGTCTCCACAGTTTCAACGACGAGAAACTTCATAAGGTATTTAAAGGTGAACGACTAGTTTCCGGAACATAGGTCCTCTGGCTCTGTTCTGCCATAAAGAGATGCAAACTCAAGTTTCAATAGTCTTGTGATGTTAGAATATCTGACACTGACAGTTTCCTGCCTGCCATAGGTTGGCTTGTAAGATAACTTCGCTTCTTACTCTTATTTCCCATTTTATTTTTCTCTTCTCCTTTATTTCTGACGCTCCCTGATCTACTGTTAATCATTTCTTTTGTTTAGATTTTCTTGTCTTTTTTCATTTCACACTTGTCATCTCAATGCTGCCTATTTTAAGCGACTATTTTAATTGAAATTATTTCTCTAAATGTTTACAAATAATTATTCGAAAATAATTTGATTTTTTAAATTTCTTTTCATTGTTTAAAATTTTTTCTTTATCTCTTCCAATAACATCAACAGCAATTGGGTTGACAACGCCATGTAAGATTCTTTATTATGTTGAAATGAATTGAATTATTTAAGGCACAATATACCTTCCCTCTTTTGGATACTTTTTAATTAACTTTCATTTTTTATATTTGATTTGAATTCTACAACGTCAACATGCCAATTTCAATATACTGGCTGCTGCTAAGAGTCTATATGATCAGGTTGCTTAATGAGTGGGTGGTGATAAAAACGTAAAATAGAATTTTGTTGATACAATTTTTAATTAAAATCCATCTGTTTATTGGAAGAAGTTTACATTTAAGATGCTTTTTATTTCTTTTACAATAATTTTTTATTCTTTTTTTTCTTGTCTACAAAAAAGTTAAACAAAACTGTGTAAAACAAATGTATTACCAAACATTTCATTTAACAGATATATGAAGTTGTTTTTTTTCTTAAAATTTTCAAATAATAATCGCTTTAAAGCATTTAAAGTGACAAATTTTCGTACAATTTTAAAGGACGAATCTTTAAATTTCGAAACAAAAAAGACAGAGAATTTATTCTCGCGATTATGCTCTATGCATTTGCATTAAATCTCAACTAGCCGCCAAGCTAAGCAATTTCTTTTTTGTGCTGGTACTGATAATGTACTATTCGTAAAGCATTTCATATATTAAGCCAAATATTGCCACATCATTAAACGAACTCCAATACCAGTCATACCCATGCATATTGATTAAGTGTTCACATCTAGCGTTCGAAAATGTTCAGTTCTGACCCCTCATTATCTTCTCGATATATCACATGCCTCACTGAGTCGAATTCTGTGTGGTCCTCTAAGTGTTTGTAAAACAAAAGTGTGTATTCCACGTTGGGTTTCACAAATTACATCCTATTTTACATGGCATCTCTGGAAATAATACTTACTCAACTCATCAACCCTTTAATCAGGATTACAACCTAGCTTCTCACATCACTCATGTGTCTTAATTGTATCAATGAGCGCCAGGATCTGGAGTTTAAAGTCGTCTCGACAAATTTATGAACAGTTTTTTCTTAATCGGTGGTTACATCAACGAGCAGAATTATCGCATGTATGTAAGTATCGGAAAAAATGATTGTGAAAAGCCGTTATATTGGGAAAATGAGACTGCTGTGCATTATAGACTGTAAATGACATTGGGCCGTATTTTTTCGAAAGTGACGAAGTTGTGCACTTCAAGATTATGAACTCAATACTACACATAATTATTGTCATTCCATTCATGTGTTTAGGAATTCATAAAACAAAACATATTTCAAAGTTTAAAAGAATTATTATGAAAAACATTACAACTGGCAACTAAGAACTCCATGGAATACAGGATTTTCTGTGTATTTGCAACATAGCCTTAAATTCATACACCCTTTATGTGATTTACCCTATAGGCAAAGGCTACTAAAAATAGCATAACACAGCATTAAATTGAATACAACCATCTGCATTGCCTTCGTCACTGCCAGTGTTTGCCGCAGTTTTTGCCGTAGTACTCGGCTGGTTATTCACTCCGTTAAGACCAATTAATTCTGGTTGTTATTTGAAACTAATTGTCAGTGCAATTGCCGTAAATGTCACTGAAACTTAAATAAGATTGCAAATCAATACAAAATATCGTTACGTTTTTACCTTTTTTGTTTTTGTAGCTTTTGTTTATAAGCAAAACACTATTTCCATTTTCGTAACAATATTACAATTAAAACAAAAACCCATAGTGTGGGAAAATTTTTTACACAGTGCTACCAAATCGGTTCGATCAAAACTGTGAACTCGTTACTAGTGATTGAACATTTAAAGTCTAAAGTCTTTTAAACTTTTCTATCTAATATTGCCTTAAAAATGTCACCGTATTGGGGGTATTTTGCAGTATCACTTTTAAACTTACGTTCATAGGTCTTCATTTCGAATATTTACTTTAGTTTCCAGTACGATTAGATTTAAGTAAAAATAACTGACGCATGCACATATTCCTCTCGAGAACAAAATCCTTTATGTACATGCATACACACAATTTGGAGTCTAATACTTACAGATGTATGTGCGTGTGTATATATGATACACAACTGTGTGGTATAATCCTTTATCGATATTTATGTTACAGAGTTTCATCTTTATATTTTGGTCCTGTATGCCATGAAACACAATGTTTTTCTAATCACTTGATTAAGTTGTCTGAAGACTACAGATATTTCTTGCATTTATTTTGTGTATTTCTTTTTCATTTCTTATTTGCCGTCCACCGTGTTTGTCTGGAAAATTTTGTATTCATTAGAAAAGAAAATATTGGCAGAGATTATATGGAATAATAAGAGTATGTCGAACGAAGTCCTTTTTGTATGTGTTGAAAGCCAAAAGGCTAACGATGACATTTTTGGTCAGTTAAACAAGAATTTGTGACAACAATTTGATACCAACATACACATTACAATGGCGTCTAATTAAACAAACCATAACTGCATTGTACAATACGCCGAATAAGAAATTCTCTTGTTTACTTTTATTTCACTCAACTTATGTCTTCCCTAACGTCTGAAAAGTAAAGATGTTCGGTCGTTGTTTAAAGGTCTATTCAACTGCTCATATACAGCCTTAATATCACCGACAATCTCTCTGCTCATTACTTAACTCTTGTACATCTGTACACGGCTATATTTACATACATTTAATCACATTTGCCATTCCTGTTGAACATGTATGTTTAGTTGAAAGGGGCTGTATATGAACGGAATGACATTGTAGTAGTAGTGATAATAATCATCATTATTATGTTATAAGTACGGCAACATGTACCCATAGACTGTGGCAATAAATTTGTTGTTGTTCTACGCTACGTACCCTAAAACTGTGGCAATAAGTTGTCGTTAGGACTACAAATTTTGTGACATTTGCAAACTAATACAAGGGGGGTGAAGATGGAATTAGCGACAGGTTATCACAATCTGTGTCTATTTCCTAAAACATAACACTGAGCATAAGCGAATAACCTCATCCTTCATCTTCTTTCTTTTCTCTCCAATTCCTGCAAATGATGTCCGACCAAGGCTAATGCATTTTGCATAAGTAGCCAGAATATGATGCCTGGTGCTGGCTGCTTCATAGAAAAAGCAAACTTTCCATGAGTGGTCTAACTAGATTTACCCAGATATGACGTACTATTTTGCCCGAAGCTGCTCATACACGTTGTTGCAATCGAACACCATATTGTCAATCATAAGTTTGCAGTTTCTCAATGGTATTCTTAAATTTTTCATTCGCAGTATATCTTCTTCAAGTCGACATACACCATTTTTTGTCCACTATAAGGCAGCCTTCGATAGCCCCATAAGAGATCGGTATACCTGCGAAGCTGATAAGGCTATGCAGAATGACATTGACCAATTCTTGCGACTCCGTCAAGGTAGGAATGGACCTCTCCTAACCTTTTAATACCGTACTAGATTTCAGACAAGGCGACCTCTTCAATTTCGTCATGGAGAGTGTTCTGCGAAAAGTGGGAGTGCATCGCAATGGCACTATTTTCCAAAAAAGCGTCCAGCGGCTTACATACGCTGACGACATTGACATCATAGGGCGTACCAAGCGAGATGTTACTGCTACCTTTAGTGCTACTGAACAGGAGTCTACTAAGATGTGTCTGGCAGTAAATGAGGGCAAACCAAAGTATATGTTATCGACAAGTAGAGACATGCGTCGTATAGATCTCAGATTACGGCTGGTAGCTATACTTTCGATATAGTCAAAGAATTTATTTTTCTTGTCTCCGCCGATACCACCAAAAATGATGTCAGTCTGGAGATCAAGCGCCGGATCACTCTTGCCAACAGGTGCTACTATGGTCTCAATATGCAATTGAGTAGCAGAGACCTCTCTCGTACGACAAAACTAATACTCTACAAGACGCTCATCCTACCCGTGCTTCTTTTCTGAGAGTATTCGAGAGAAAAGTTCTACGTAAGATCTTCGGTCCAGTGCAAGTTGGCGATGATTTCCGCATCCGATCCAACAGTGAGCTGTATGAGCTCCTGAAAGGCATAGATGTTGGGCGCTGGCTCGGGCATGTCGTTCGAATGGAGGAGGATATTTGATGCGGGCATCTACGGAAGCGAAGAGGACGACCTTGTAGGAAGGAACAAATGGAGGAAGCCCTGTCATCGATTGGTGTGACCAACTGGCGTAGGGGCGCAAGAAGCAGAGGATGTGTTGTGGCGGGCCGAAATCCGTTAATCGGGTTGTGAGTGGCCAATTAAGCAAGTAAATAAGTATATCTTCTTGAAATAACGCCATTAAAGGTATCCATATGATATACATGTAGTAAGGCACTAACATCTCACAGAGAGACTTATGGAAGTCGAAATACCTTCTAGAGATCATAAAGATAATACTCGTTGGTTGGATAGCCGCCTGGCTAGGTGACAGTTGAAAGTACAAGTGAGTAACAAATAATTTTCCACTTATTTCTGTCCGGAATAAATGTCTTCAACTTTCCGGAGAAGTCATAGTGCCGTAGCATGTAAACAATAATCTCTTGAGTTTCAAATTCCATCAGTATTCTCGATCTACGCCATAGAGGAATATATCGCATATACCCTAACCTGAGGCATCCTGCACCTAATAGGTGCCGCAAGAACTGCCTGAAATTGTAAAGACTATTTCATCTCAAGCAGCTGACATTGTAAATAGTTGCTGGCAAGTCTCATCATATCGCGATGTTGATGGTAGAGCTGTCGTTTTTGTTCACAATCATTATACTACACATCTATTTTACTTGTTTTCAAAACATTTCTTATCATGCAGTTTGTATACTCATTATGAACACTTAAGTGTCAAACGTTGTAACAAGATTACAATATAACAGTGATTACAATGTTAAGTAAAAAGTACATACAGCAGCAGTACAGGCAGCATTCATCAATTTATACGACTTGTAATGCAGAAATTAAAGCATCTGAGTAAAGGTGTACGAATTTATAATTACTTTGTGTAGAGGCAGAAACAGAAGCAGACGTGGAAGTATTTGATTTAACAGGATTAAGAATGATGAGACATGAAATAAGCAACTTATTATTGATTTTTATTAAACTATCGTGATAGGAGAGAGATGCCAGCCAGGAGTTCTAGTTGCATGATGTTACAATTTGACCTTAAAGGTTTCAAGTTTGGTATGGCCTTTGAGCTTGCTGCCTATATAATATAAGATGCTTAGACATTGAAAAATCAAATAACTTAATGACTCAGTGTAATATAGACATATGTTAGCTATTACAACCCTTCAGTCACAATTACAACACAGCTTCTCACAGCACTCACGTTGTGTGCCTGAATTTTATTCATGAGTGTGCGGCCTACAATTTTTTATACAAGTAATTATTTCCCGAACTTTTGCTAAAAGTCTGTTGAGTCTAATGCTAATGCATAAAATATCTTGTTGTCCATGTAGGGAATTTACAACAGCCGGCCTGTTTTTTCTCGCCGAAGAGGGGTAAATGTACCTAACCGCACCATAGAGGAAGTCGTCACATCCACCGTGTGTGGGGCTCTTACCCACTAAATCCCCCCGTTGTCTCGTGGATTTGTTGTGCCCACTCCGGAACTACGGTGGTATTACTTCGGAGTGGATTCCTTTTGACCCTTTGGCCCCTGCCAAATAATAGCAATAAAGCGTGCAATAAAGCGTAATAATTTATAAAATTGACAACATGAACTCTTTAGGAGATTTACCGTGCAAATAATGTCCTCGTAATCGACCTTTTAAAAACGCTTAAAATATGAGTTCATAGATTGCAAATAAAATAAAAATAATTTTGTGTTTAATTTCAATTAAATTCTTTATTGTTCGCACAATTCTGTGTGCAACTGTTCACAATTTGATGTACACAACAACAATTGCTTTGTTTGTTATTCTTATTTACACTCTTTTGCGTATACTATAACAATTTTTCTACAGATCTTTATAACGGAGATCTTCAAACCACGATTATTCTCTGCAAACACCGCGTGTCTTTACACAATACTGACTGAATTTGCACTAATTCCGTTGCCTGCTTTGCCTTGCCTTTTATATCCCAACGTAAACAGTATGATGAATGATCTTGAAGTCGAATGTTTGTGGCTTCGCTTTCTCGAGATCTCTATAAATGTAAACATCGTTGTTACATTATTGTTGTTTGTATATTTTTGTTTACATTTATTTTTGCAGTGTTTGTTGTTGCATGTGAACAAGTTTATTGTAGCTTTTGTTTATATTTTAATGTTAAACGATGTATCGTATTTTTCGTATTGGTTGGGTAGGCAAATAAGTTTAAAAAACAGCACAGACAAAGTTTAACAAGGTACATAGACAAGCCTACGTTTCCTATAACCACGGCAAAGAAACCATGTTCTACTGTAGCTAGAGAATCCTTTTAGGACTTAAGTCCGTTGTACCTGGTAGTGAGGACCGGAATTTTAGAAATTATTACTTTAATAGTCGCTACAAACGTTTAGTCAGGATTGCAATCTAGCCTATTACAACACCCATGTTGTGTGTGTTAATTTTATCCATTAGTGGCGCGTCCCTCAGTTTAAAATCGACTCCGAACGGCAGATTTAAGAAACTTGGTTTGAACTGAGGTTTAAACCATCAGACCTCCTTGTCTTATAAGCCATCACTCTATCTACTGACCTACGTTCTCTTTCAGTTCCCATTGTAAATTAATTTCATAAACAAAATCTCTCATTTCCTTTAAGTAAGCGAAATGCATTATCACACAAAATAAATTCGTTTTCCTTTTGTTTCCAAACTTTTTTGTCATTATCCGCGAAACACTTTTTTTACTCGTGTACTATTTATGAACTCCCTAACCAAGATGGTCTAATTTTAAGTAGAATTTAATTGCGGAAAACGTGTAATTATTCCTTATTTTTGTGTTTTAAAATGCTTTTGTTGACTAGCATTGCAGTTGGATTCCTTTTAGTTTCTCGTGCCGTTCGTTTGGCTCCGAAAGTTTTTGTTCATTTTAATTTTAATGAATTTAAAGCACTTTTGTAACGTGGGCAGAATAAGTTGCTTTACCACCCACCCCAATCACGCCCACATTTAAATTTTACTTTAAATTTTCGGTGATTTTTCTTCACCTCTTTTGGTTGGGTTTTTATTCTCTAGGTTTTAAAGCCTTTTTAATGGCTATTACTCATCATTTGCCCATTATAAGCCTTCTGGAAAAGAGTTTCTAAAGGAATATCCGTGTGAGTGTATTTGTGAGTGTAAGATAATAAAATTAAGGCAATGAATGAAGTAGTAAAAGTTGTAAAATTTAACCCATTTACACACAAATCTATGAAAATATTATGGCCAAACGATTACAATTGCAGCTTATTGTGGCTCTATGGACTTAATTCGGTTGAAAAATAATTTAAGTGACTGAAGAAGTTCTAAAACTATTAAAACTATTCTTTACATTCAAGTGCTTAACTGTGTATTATTGTTCAAGTTAGTTCGTTATTATACTGCCAAGACTAGAATGTCTTACCATATTTCTAGCGTTTTAGAATCCTAAAAGGGTGATAATAAATATCATGACACAAAATTGCTTTGGTTCTTAAAGAATTTGTTAGAAAAGAACATTTTGGAATAAAAAAATTGCCGGGATGGATACAGATTTTTGGCGTCTTGATTGCTGCTTTTGAATAGTAGAAGAGGAATCGATTTTCTTAGAGTTTAGTCATCGAAGCAATAAGCTAAGCGTTAAATGAGTAGTAGTGTATTGGCTTCTAAGACATGAGGTTACGGTTCAAACCCCAGACCCGACATCTCCAATAAAATTTGAAAAAACATTTCTTCGGCGATTTCTTCTCAGGAGATTTCTGGCAAAAACTGTGAGAGTCAAGTAAAATTGCCATGAAAAGTTTCTTTAAAAATCAATCAACAAAAATTGCTTTGTTTCTTATTCTGCTTTACACTCGTTTGCGTAAACAAAAATAATTGTTGGACCGATCTTTATAGCGGAGATCTTCAAACCACAATTATTCTCCTCACACGTAACGCGTATTCACACAAAACTGACTGAATTTTTACTATCTCCGTTGCCAGCTTTGTCTTGCTTTTTATATCGCCGGGTAAACAGTCAGATGGATGCTCTTGAAGAAGAATGACTTTGCGTTCTCGAAATCTCTGTAAATGTAAACATATGTAGTTTTTTTCATTGATGTTTGTGTATTGTCTTTACATCATTTCTGGTAATATTTCTTGTTGCTTCTTGTTTACTTTTTTTGTACTGATGTTGTTGCTATATTTTTGTTTATTCGTTGATCATGTAAACAAGCCCATTGTTTTTGTTTTTGTAGCTTTTATTTACCATTTTAATGTTAAACAATGTAAAACCATTTTCATTTTCTTAACAATACGTTGATTTTGACTTCAAAGAGCATTCAGGACTGTCAAAACGTTTAAAGACCATAAATTGAAAACACTACTCGATCATGATTCTTGTTTGAAATCCAGAGAACATACACTCAAGTAGCCATTTTAAAACAGTTGCTAACTTACTTTACTCAAATAGTTATTACAACGCTTTAGTCAGGATTACAACATAATTCCTGATATGTTGTCTGTAGGTCCCAGTTTAACTTGGATTACGAGCAACAGATTTGATGAACTTTTCATGACATTTTTCATGTTTTGTTTTGTTCTAGTTGCATGAGCAGAGGTTTGACCCACAAACTCTCTACACACTGCCTATTAGAGTGCGGCGACTTCACAATTGCAAAATATTATGCGCCATTCAAATTAATTTCCTGGAATACATTACAAACAAAGTCGTTCTGTAGCTAATTATACGTAAGTGGGAGAGACTTCCAGTAGAAGTATTAACTGTCTGGGGCGAATTTCTACCACAAGTTAATCGGCTCACGGAAATACATAGTCCTCTTACCTATGTGAGCATGTCCAGTAAGTAAAGATATTTATGGACTTAATAATAATAATAGTACCTGTCCCCAGGAGTCATAGCATATTTCATAGGAAAGTGCTAATAGTTCTGCGATTGACTTCTGTAGAATTTTTAGATGGGATGTGAAAGAAGTAAATATTTTACTGTGCTCCATATTGTAAAGAGATTCAAATCTTAAGCGGATAGGCACTCCTTGCTCTTTTTCTCACACCATAATGTTTTTCCTAGAAAATCTCAACATATTTCAAAAAAAGAAATAAAAAACTTTGATGGATTAAATAACGTTGGAGCACCTTTTTTCACTAACATTGCTACAACCATGCATTGCCATCAGGGATGAAGTATTTATGGGCCAAGTTAGAAAATTTTTGTGTGAGTTTAATAGGAATATCAAATATTAAAAAACTTAACCCTTTTTTATTCATTATATTAAATGGTATGCAGGGATACTACGGTATGATCTTTTATTTTATAAAAAGACCATTCTTGTAATAACTTTATATACAGCAAACATCAAAAGAAACTGTACATTATAAAAAACCATACATTAGTAAATTCCTGTTATTTTTATTTTAGTTTTTTCCAGTTTTTAAAATTAAAACAAAAAAGATTACAAAAAATATCGAAATATTGTCAAAATTTTTCAGACACTCTCCTTAAGTGGTAAAAGTTAAGTTTTTATCTATAGTGTAAAGTTTCTTTTGACACTCACTGTATGTACACTATGAACCAGTCTTAGCATACACACGTAAATACATCAGAGCATATAATTCCATACATATTTAAGTTGGGGTATACTACTATGATTGAGGCTCAACCATATTTGCAGCAAATAAATCTACATCTTTACACATTTTTATGAAACCATTTTGTAAAAAAGTATCACATACACACGTATATAAACACACATATGTGTATGTATGTTTTTCAAAACCATCAATTTAGCCGTTGATCCTATTTTAGCGGCTAAAAACATGTTTGATTTGGTTGGCTATGCATACAAAATAGTTCGTTGACTGCCATCAATCTTAATTTTATGAAAACTTTTTTGAATTTCTCTAAACTACACGCGTTAAAGCTAAGCCACACATGTACAATTGTTGGTGGCTATATATATATGTGTGTTTATGTGCGTGTATGTGTGTGTTTAGGATGTGGTTAAGTTTAGCATATTAAGAGTGTGTAATGTGTTTTCATTGCTTCAGGCAAATACCACTTTTAGGTTTATTCAGGGATAGCACTGAAACAGTCTCCAGTGGTCAATAAATGCCCTCTAGTTCATTTGCCCTAGAATCGCTGAATAGTTACTAAAACTGTTAAGAATATTTTTACAGTGTTAGTTACGCTTTAACTACCTACAAAACTCAATATAATGGTGCTCTAGGTCTATCAAAGAACGAATGGGGGAAACAAATTTATTCAATTTAAAGGCAATTATTGGAGAGTAATAACCAAAGCCACCATAGTGTAGTAAATAGTATTTTGGCTTATCTGACGAGAGTCCACGGTTCAAATCCAAGCTCAGACATCTCCAACAAAACGAAATACGAAGAAAAGATTTCTTTCGGCGACTTCGTCTCAGCAGATTTCTGGCAAAACCTCTGGGAATAAATAAAATGGTCATGACAAGTTTCTCAAAAAAATCTGTCTGGCGAAGTCAGCTTAAAACCGCCACTCATGTATAAAAATTAACACACACAATGTATGTGGTGTGAGAATCTAGGTTGTAATCCTGACTGAAGGGTTGTAATGGCCAATTATGTATGTATTAATGAAGCTGTACGCTATTGAATCCCTGGCCACTGTATAGTTGCTGTCAATGAATATAATCATTGAATGGTGATGGGATGTGGTCGCCGTAGCCTAGTAGTTAATGTGCTGACTTATGCGAACAAAATAAAATTGCCATGAAAGAGATTCTCAAAAATCTGTCGTCCGGAGTCGACATTAAACTGTAGGTCCCGCTAGTCGTAGATAAAATTAACAAATACAACATGCGTGGTGTAAGAAGCTAGAATGTAATCCTTACTAAATGTTAATGACCAATGTTGTATGTGGCTGTTCATGAAGCTGTATTCTCGGTAGAGTTGCTGTCAATAAAAATGAAATGGCGATGAATGGACCTGCTTTATTATTATGGGACTAACTTGGCTAAAGTCAGATTGAAGCTGTGTCAGGCTCAATACCACTAGCGAATATAATAACCTTTATGACCCTCAATACGTTTCACCTTCTTATTAAGGCAGAGTTTAGGCTGGCTGTCTGGGGAAGAATGAAATTACAGGAAACATTTTGTGCAATTGTATTGCTTTCACCAGAACCAGATTGTGCAGCTACAACCGTAGTCAATTATATTCGATGATTATCAGATCTACTGCCAGTAAAGATTTACTGGAGCTAATTTTTGGTGGCTATTTGCATATGACTTTCGATATGACCTTTCGAATGAAAGAACATTTAAGTTTTCTGCATGGAAATAACCGTATTTTATTAGGTTTTGTGTTGCCTTATTAGAGGCAAAGCAGTGGTTCAAACCCCAGCTCAGACATCAGCAAAAAACTAAATAAAGAAAAAATATTTCAGCGACTTTCCCTCAGCAGCTTTCTGGTAAAAACTCTGAGGTCATACCACTCATGTATAAAATTAAAACACACAGCGAAGCTAGGTTGTAATCTTGACTAAAAGGTTGTAGTGAACAATTAAGTAAGTTAAGTAAGCACATCACCTAGAAAGCTTTCTACCGCTACCGATAACCGCTCTTACCGATGTAAGCCTGTCTATTAAATAATGGTATTTATTTTCCTTATAAATCCTGGTAACTCATCTTGAGTAAGTACACATCAATTTACAAATTAATTGCTGCAGCAGTCTATAATAGATACACACACATATCTTGTATATACAGAGAGCGTCAAAAGAAACTATACATTAAAAAATTATACCTTAATAAATTACCGTTATTTTTATTTCAAAATTATTTCATTGCCAGTTTTTAAAATTGAAACAAACAAAAAATTACAAAAAATTTCGAAATATTGTAAAATTTTTTCGGGCACTCTCCTAAGTGGTAAAAGTTGAGATTGTTAGAATTTTATCTTTAGTGTACAGTTTCTTTTGACGCTCACTGTACGCTTAAATTCCAATTAACTGTGGTTTAACTGCCCAATAAGGTTTTCCAAACTACCATCGCTAAAAAGATAATCAAAGGCAAGGTAGTAGTTGTTACAAATTCTTTTCGGTCTGCGAAAATTTTGTTAAACGTTAGCCAAAGTGCTTTGCTTTGCTTTGATCTGTTTGCGGTTGGTTGTTGCATTGTTTTCAACAGAGTTATTCTCAGTAATAACCACATTACAAGCCTAAAAGAAAAATGGGAAATGATTTTGTTTTTTTGAAACAAAGGAAAGGAAAAGGCGATTTCAATAGCAAATCGGAAGAAGAAAAACCGCTAAATAGTGTAAAACAAACTGTTGGCATAAAACCAACACACTCATACAACACAACGCTTAGATTTGAAATTTAGCGTTAATTTATCGCATTAAAGCGTAGACAAATCGTTGATTGATTTGTTTGGCAAATCTTTACACAAAATATAAGGCAGAGGTACACATAAGGGTATGAGGTCTTTAGAGTAGAATGTGTTTTAAGCGGCCTGTATTTGAGTCCTATTATGTCCTATTGAAACGAATTTCTAATTTAAAATTTTTAATTCATTTTGTATACAGTTGTTATTGTAGATAAGGCTCTTGTGTCTTTATTAAGGCTCCCGTACCTTTGGGAGAGTGGAATAGGAGGACGGATGCAGATTGTGAAGTGAGTAAAAACGGACAAAAATATTGTGCTGATCCTTATTTGGATTTCGACATCGAAGAGTTCATTCTTCATCCCAATTATACAAATTATGGGACTCATTTAACGCATGATATTGCTATTGTACGCTTGGATCGTTATGTTAATTTCACAGAATTTATACAGCCTGTATGTTTGCCTATCTACCCGCGCCTGCATTTTAAAACGTACGATGGCTCACAGATGATTGCTATTGGTTTTGATACAACGGCAACGGGTTACTCTTCTGGTGTAAAACAGAGAGTTTACCTGTCAGTTGTGAATTTAGATGTGTGCAGCAGTATAACTGGAAAGGCTTTACTAGACACTCACTTGTGTGCAGACAAGAAAGGTTAAGGTATTTGTGCGGGTGATTCTGATGGTCCATTGGTATATCAGCAAAGTGTAGATTTTCGTGATGTTTATGTGTTGGTTGACGGGTTCTACGAAATGCCATCAATTTGGGGTGATAGGTATTTTTACCAGATTTGGTCCATCCATGTTACTGGATGTTGATACGCTGCACAACGTCCATGTCGTGGAGGAGCACATACAGCCCACTGTTGGATCGGATGCGGAAATTATCGTCAACTCCCACTGGACCGTAGGTCTTACGTAGGACTTTTCTCTCGAACACTCTCAAGGCTGCTGCATCACTTATTAAAACTTCTCTACTTTATCTGCTCTCAGATTGAAAATGTAATACAATTCTCATATCGCGATTAGTGTCTCTAAGTATATTTAAAGTCTTCTTGATCACCTATAGAAGAGGATAAAAGTGCTTATTAATGGCAGAACTGTAGTACTCTGTGGTTACGCAGGACCCGACTTTTCCATACAGCATACAGCCGCAAGTCATTAAAGAGAATTTTTATTCTTTAGCTACACTACCCCCTTTTTAGTAGCCGCAGTAGTCTAGCAGGTAGTGTGCTGGCATATTAGACGTGTGGGCAATATTTATTCAGCGACCTCATCTAGCAGATTTCTGACAAAAACTCTGAGAGTAAATAAAAAATTGTCATTATATAATCATTACAAGGAACTAATAAATGGATTTATACTAACGTCTTTTTCTTCTCGTTTTTATTTTTGGCGAGATCAGAGACCGTAAGACAGCCTCTAGCGCTAGTTAAAGCAAGGAAGGAAAGTACATGAAAAAATGTGAGCCTTTTTTTGTATAAAAATACAGTGAACTCGCGAAAACGTGAACACTGTACAGTGTGAACGTCTCAGAAATGTGAACAAATTTATTTTTGTATTCTAAAACCTGAACACTTTTTTATTTGTTGTTTTTTCAATATGTTTTTCAGTGTTCAAATGCGCCGAGGACCCACAAACTTAATTTACTGGTAATTGCAAAATCTAAAAATCTACGAAGTTTCGAAAACTTTACTTGTCCAGTGAATTACAAATTCTCCAAGTCAGCATGTATGACATGTAAAATTTTTTATTACTGGTTTCATCAATGTTTTGTTAAAGAGGCAGATTTCAACTGTCAAATTTAAAACTGAAAACTTTGTTATAATTTTTGGCTTTAGGTTATTGAGTTCTTGACTAAAAAGGGACTACCGGCAGAAGCCCTTCTCTTAATAGACAATGCTCCTTCACATCCGGCTGAATCCTAATTCATTTCTGATGACGGATTCATTTGTGCAATGTTTTTGCCATCCAACGTCACATCGTTAATTCAGCCCATGGACCAGATGGTTCTCAAATAACAAAACTGTATTATAGACACAGTCTCTTGGCATTAGTGGCTTGGAAACAAACAGAATTGTTAGATCCTATTAAGATGTTAATTATAAAGGTTAGGTTAGGTTAGAGGACGTGTACTTGTGAATTAAGACAAGTACAGTACCCGGAGGTCGAATTGACCCATTGTACAACGTCCTAGTTTCTCACACCACTTATGTTGTGTGTGTTAATTTTATATATGAGAGGTGAGACCTACAGTTTAAACTCGACTACGAACGACAGATTTTTGAGAAACATTTCATGGCAATTTTATTTACTCTCAGAGATTTTGCCAGAAATCTGCTGAGAGGAAGTTGCCGAAAAAATACTTTTTGTATTTTGTCTTGATGTTTGGCCTGACTCTCGAACACTGGCGTTACGTCTAATAAGCCAACACACCACCTACTAGACTACGGCGACTGCCAAAAAATTATAAAAGATGCATTTAATCTTTTTGACTCAGCATTGACTAGAATTTCTCAACAAACAGTTAAACAATTGGAAAAGTAATTTAAATTTAATTCCGGACAAAGATTACCCCGATGATAATAATAATAATGTTTTAAGAGAAAGAATACCTCCTCCAGAAATAAGACAGAAGTATGAAGTATTGAAATCCAGGATGATACCGACGATGGTGGTGATTCGTTTATATTCCAGCCAGAAATTACATTTAAAGGCTTTAATATGGCCTGAAAAAGGCTTTAATATGGTAGACAAAAGTGACATTAGAGTGCTGAGATACCTTAAAGAAAAAGCTCTGTTAAAGATGGCTAAACAAAAAACTTCCCCCAAAAAAATGACTGATTTTTTCCTTTAAACTTTACTTAACTTAAGAAATGTTCCTATTAGTTTTAGCTTATTTTTTGTTGTTTTTGTTAATTGACACGAATTTTTTGTATCCTTTATATTATTATAATTTTTTTTTTTTTTTGGTATTTATCGAATGCAAAGTGAGTTATAAATATATGTACGAATATGTGTATTTCATTTAAATTTTTGTTATTAAAAATTAATTTAAAATAGAGTTTTTACTTATTATACCAAAAAAAGAAATAATGGCGCTTGCCTTTGGTCTTCCTAGGATACTATTAGAAGCTGTATTCGTGTATTTAAAAATGGATAATTTTAGAGCAGAAAATTGTCAAAATGACGATAAATCGTCAAATCTGACAAACATGTTCGTGGTGACTTGACAAAACAGACTAAACAACAAATTTGATGGGCGAACCTCAACAAAATATTCCTTATAAACTGTCGAAATTTGATAGTTTCTGGTAAAAGATCCGATACATTGGAAAAAGAAGTCTCGGTTACAATATTGACGAAAATTAAACACAGAAACGGTTATAAATCCACTGTAGCATCTAAGAGAAATCCGATAGTGTAGGAAGAATGATGTTTTACGACTCAAACAGCAGTAGTTGACCAAGGAACACTTGGGAATAGAGTTACTAGAAGCAAACGCTGTAACGTGACTATTCTATGTATGTGGATATATACATACGTACATAATTGGTCAATATAACCCTTTAATCAGGATTACAACCTAGCTTCTCATACCACTGTGTTAATTTTATACATGAGTGCTGGGACCTACAGTTTAAAGTCGAAACCGAATGACAGATTTTTGAGAAACTTTTTACGGTAAGTTTATTTACTCTCGGAGTTTTTGCTGAGAGCAAGTAGCCATAGAAATATTTTTCTAAATTTCGTTCGTGGTGTCTGACCTTAGCTTCGTATCGAGGCCTTATATCTAATAAGCCAATATACAAACTACAAGATTACGACGACTTAACGTCGGTCTAAGTTCTGTGGCTAATTCTGTTGTTAGTTGCGGTGAAGATAATTAATAACCAAGATTTATAACGGTATTTATTACGCTAATGTTGGTATGCGTATTCCGTTATTCATTGCTTATTTTGTTTACATACGAAACAATATATTTTATTTATTTGGGTACACCACCATGCGCCAAAATTGTTCTTTATTATGCGATACAAGTCGAGCCAAGTAAGGCGTAAAGTATTGTTTATTACATAGTCATCATTGTTTATATCACAGTGTCTTTTAGAAGACCACGCGTAAATTAAGTCAAATTGTTTTAATTAACAAATGGCCAACTTAAATAAATTCCTTAGAAATGTTTGTAATTTGAGAAGAACACATATTTTTTTTAGGGTGGCGTAAGATATTAAACAAAAGTCTTGTGGAATATGTTTTTTGTTGTTGCTTAAATTTAATTTATGAGCATTACCTTGGAAATACCGATTGCCATGCTCAAGTTTTAATTAAAAATTTTTGAAATGCTTAAGTATAATATTATTTTAGTTTGATAATGAAATGTTTAAACAAACTTAAAAAACTTGATTGACGTCAATTTGACAATACAAGTATGTCTCAGTTTGTCGGAGAAAGAATTGAAATTTTTCTTTAAGTATTTGATTTGTGTGTGGCAACTTAAACTTTTAAACGGTTAACATGGCAACTTAATGCTCTACACCAGAGATCAGCAGTGAGTTTTCAAAAAGATGAGTAGAATCGAATCATACTCATGATTTCATACTTATTTTAATATCATGGAACCTCTACTCATATTCAAAGTTTGAAGTACTCATCATATTCATACTTAACAACACGTATGATGTTTGACGTACGTTTGGCGACTCTCCATAACTCAACATTTAGAAGAATCTCAAAATAAGTATGTTTCGCGTACGAAAACTAAAATACTCACTAAATGCTTGTGTGTTTTCTCTGTTTGCTGCTCTGTTTTTTTTAAGTATTTTTCTAAATTTATGAATCTGAATGAGTAGGCTTATGAATCAAACATATTTCGAATGGTATAAGTTTGATGTCAACGTAGCACTCATACTCATTGCAATTTGTACTTATAAATCAACCTTTTATTAAATACAAATGAATCAGACTACGTAGTTAAATTTTAATATTGTAGACTCACTTGTATTCAAAATTTCATGAGTGCTTATGAGTAGCGAAAAAATTATTCATTGCTAATCTCTGATCTACACTGTACACTCAATAGATTTTTTGATGGCTGAAGGGAATTTTATAGAGACTATTGAGAACATTCATCAGACTGTTTGCTTTGCCATATAAAGGGCAAGGCAAATCAGGCGACGGAGTCAGTGAAGTTCAGTCAGTCTTGTGTGCAGACGCGGTACGTTTGAAGAGAGTAATCGTGGTTTGAAGATCTCCGTTACAAAGATCTGTCGAATAATTGTCCATTAATTGTTATTTTTTATGCAAATGGTGTAAACACTGGATATCAAGTTGTGAAAAGAGGCACACAGGATTGTACGAATAATAAAGAAGTTTAATTAAAATTAAACACAAATTTATATTTATTTTATTTGCAATATACAAGCTCATATTTTAAACGTTTTTAAAGGGTAAAAACGCAACAGTATGTTGGACACATTATGTCTTCAATAGGTCTTTCAAAGGAATAGAAAATGTTGATAATCGCATCCACACTTTGTTTTATTTTAATTTTAAGGATAAGAAGCCATTATTGTCTTCTTCTCTTTCTGAAATAGTGTTGCAATCTAATTGATCCGCCCTAGTATTTTATTTTCTTTTAATGCTTTTCATATGACTGTCTATTTTAATACGTCAAAGATCTTATAGTGATTTACGATTATTAAATGTAGGGACGTACGCAATGCCATGTTGCATATTGTAACATACAGTGTCTCACATATTCCGCTCTTACCGACTGTATATCTGCAACTAATAAATAAACCGTATCGCTATGGTAAAAATTCTTCTTATAACCACTTGCTGTAACTCTAATGAATTATAATGAGTTTTTAGCAATTATTGCCATGATTCTGAAGACATGGTGGCAGTATCCTGAAAATAAGTCCTCTTGTTTCTTCTTGTTATTTTAAGAAAAGGGGTAAAGTTAAGCCTACAATATACCGCTAAGTGAAACCAATAAATTATTGTAACAAAAAAAAAAAATTGAATTGTATTCATTGTGAAATGAAAATTTCATCTGCGCTGTATTATCAACAATTAACGCCAATGAAGGTGTTACAAGAGGACGTATGTTGTAAAATTCTTGAACATTTTTTTCAATCTTTTGCTTCATTTGTATTTCGTTTTTTAGCCTCAATCGATTTGTGGTGAAATCAATCGGAAAAGCCTCATCCTATGTATATGCAAATTTCCAAAATTTTATTAAATATAGTGACACGCGTATTCTGTGAAGATACTAAAGATGTACAAAATTAAACTCAACCACATTTATTTACTAAATAGTCCACCACCCAGAGATGAATGTGTTTACTAGTATAACCCCTGTCAGGCTTAATGACTTAAGCGCCGGAGTCATTAAAAATTTGACATTTCGAATAAATTTCCCCCAGATCAGCCGTGACAGGCTTTTGCACGAAGTTATGTGTTTACATAGTAGGTTGTTCAAACGAATTTTATATTTCCAACATCAACAAAATTTTGCTCCTATAATTACACTTACCTTCAGGCATATGAAGGCCAAACTTTTGAAAATTTTTGCATTGAGAATGAAAACAAACACTCGTATTCTATTACGGCAAAGAATAGGAAAAGTTTTGTGATTAACTCTTATCACTCTTAAGGCTTTACTTCATTTTGCTTAATGAGATGCATTCTCCATCACCCTTTTTTTTGCATATCAACTACACCATTTCCACTCAGATCGATTGTTAGAAGTTTAGGCTCAGTTTTCATTAAAGTAAAAGCCGTAGTTGAACAGGACTTTGCAATGTCCACATGGGTGCACCGATGGCCTAGTTGATAGTGTGCTAAAATTCATGAATCGAGGCCGTGGGTTCGATTTCTACCAAAGACTCTGGGTGTTTATGATTGTCTGATTGGTTTTATTGGAATTAAAAAAATTTTATGCGAATTGTGGCTATTCTTTCGTTCACAGGCGTGAACCCAGAGACAAGATGGTGAAGTCTCTTATTAAACACACATCTGCATCTGAATTCGTGCTTATCCACATGGCAGCTGTAATACACATCGCAAGATGCAAGCCTTTTGCATCCTCGTCCTATCCATCGTATTTCCTGTATGGCAGTGATGTCCGTCCTACATTTCATTAGGGCATCCGCCAGCTGGGCTGAAGCGCCCACCCTGTGAAGGGTCCGGACGTTCCAAGTGCCTATTCGTATATCATAGTCCTTTAAACGTTTGCCGTGGTCGTCAACTTTTGAGGGGATCTTTATAAAGGCTTGTGTTTGGGTTTTCATTAGATGACATTTTACGTGGTGGGTTCCAAGCCCTACGCACAACCTAAATTTAACACCCAAGCAGTGTTGCCATTTTAGCACTTTCAGTGCTAGATTTAGCATTATGATTCGTGAAAATGCATTTAAGTTTTTGAAAATTATGCTAAAGGCTTTTTAGCATAATTTGCTTGATAAAAAAAATTTTTTTTACTCCAAAAAATTTTTTTAATCAAGGAAATACATTTAAAGTTTTGTCCATTTTTGTATTGTCATTACTCGTTTTACCATTTTCTAACGCCGAAGTCGAAAAGCTTTTCAGTTTAATGGTTTTAATTAAAAATAAAATTCGAAATCGAATTAAAACTGACTTGTTATGTTCAAAAATACTAATTCGAGAAGGACAAAAATTCAAAAATGCGTGCTGTTACACTTACAAAATACCAAACGAAATTGCTAACAAAATTAGCTCATCTCAAAAATAACAAAATGAAGATAAAAATGATGAGAAATATGAAGATATATCAGAAATATTAGATTCTATTAATCATTTTGTATAATCAGTATTTTAGTAAAATGTATTTCGAATAATTTTTTACAAAATTTTCTTATATTATATTTATTGAAATGAAAATCTTATTTAACAAATTAAATATTTAAATTTTTAAAATAAAAACTATAAAATGTAATATGTACAATATGTATACAGTAATATTCATATACATACATATCGATGGCTTAATATGAAAAAGGCCTAACTCGATTTTTGGTTACTTTACAGGAGAAGGAAAAAACTTATTAAAATTCGTATTTTTATTTTTTTTTTGTGCATCTGACATTTATCTACCAGAATAAACAAAAAACCTTTTTTTGAAAAAAATTGAGTTAGGCCTTTTTCATATTAAGCCATCGATATGTATAAATATTAAAAAAATATTAAAAAAAAAACATCTTTCAAACTAAATTTTTTGAAATAATTTACCTTTTATTTTCCATTAATTTTCAGAAATTTTTATGAATTAATATATACATAAATTGTAATTTATTAAAAAAGAATACTAATTATATGAACATATTGTTAACTCATTGTAATATACTGATGTAAATAAGTTTTATTTTCGGAATATGTATATGCAATAAATAGTTTTGCTACATTTAAAAAATTTAGCATTTTTTTTTATTCCGTAGAACATTTTAGCATTTTGTTTTTCATGTTCTAGCATATTTTGAAATTCATTTTCTGGCAACACTGCACCCAAGGGATTGAATTTCTCTGCGCGCATTAGTTAACATCTAACGGATGCTAGTATGCCATGCAGGAAGGGCCAATAGGAGGCTGCGTGTCAACTTGAATACAGCAGGATAAGGATCGCCCTGGAGGTCACCACGTTGACCACAGTCAGAAACTTTACCTTGTTACCCCTTAAAGGTATGGGCAATTTTTGCGGCCGTAAAAGAACAAGTGTCTGTGATTAATTAAATAATTTAAAAGGAAAAACAGAGAAGTCGTAGTGGTCTAGTACGCAGTGTATTGGGTTATTAGACGTGAGGCCTAGGTTCAAACCGCATGTTAGACATCTCCAACAAAACGAAATTTAAAAAAAATTTCTTAGGTGACCGCCTCTCAGCAGTTTTCTATCAAAAACTCTGCCATGAAAACTTTCTCAAAAATCTGTCGTTCGGAATTGCCTTTAAACTGGAGGCCCCGCCATTTATGTATTAAAGTAACACACACGTCATAGGTGGTGTCAATAGCTCGGTCGTAATCCCGATCGAAGGGTTGCAATCACCAATTATGTACGTAGGTATGTATAAACACTCATTGTAATCCTGTAAGCAGTGTCCATTAGGATTACCGTAGGAAATGGTGTCTTTTACTGGAATTAATATTTTAAGAAACGTTAAGAAAATGATTACAAGAAGAATTTTTTCTGCAAAAACAGCTCATTTAAATGCTTTTTGTTATATTAAAAATACCATATGCATCTACAAATAGTCCTTTCCATTGTTGTTGCAACACTAGATGCCTTCCATTTACTAATTACTTATATCAACAGACAAAAAAAACAACAGACAAATTAAGTTGGTTGAAATTGTTAAAAAAAAGGACTCAAAATTATAAGCTTTTGGTGCCATATGCTGTTATTAACTTAATCATCATTGTCTTAAGGCCTTACAGTGTAAGATGTGGGCTTCAGATTGTTAAAAAATGTTCCTCTTTGCTTCTTCTATTAAAGTAAACACTGTTTAGTTTTTAATACTTTTCATAGCAATTCTTCATCTACGCAGAGAAAACTTTTGATTTTAAAGGTCAGCTGCATTAAACTGCTCATTTTTAGGTTCCATCATTGACCATAGTATGAACCAAATTGATTGTGTAAATAATCTTATCGAACCGATTTTGGTTTCAATATTGCAGGATCTCTCTCGCCCTGAACGTTCTAGGTAAAGGCTTACGTAATTGGTCATTACAACGCTTTAGTCTGGGCAACAACCTAGCTTCTCACATACGTACATACATAATTGGCCATTACAACCCTTCAGTCAGGATTGCGGCCCGGCTTCCCAACCACTCATGTTGTGTGCGTTAAATTTATATGTGAGTGGCGGGACCTACAGTTTAACGTCGACTCCGAACGACAGATTTTTGAGAAACTTTTTCATGGCAGGTTTATTTACTCTCAGAGTTTTTACCAGAAATCTGTTGAGAGGAAGTTCCTGAAGAAATATTTTTTTTCACATTTCGTTTTGATGTCTGACCTGAGATACGAACCAGGGCTTTACGTCTAATAAGCGAACACACTACCTACTAGACTACGGCGACTTCCCTAGCTTCTCACACCACTCTTATAATTCATTATAGTTACACCAAGTGGTTGTAAGAAGATTTTTACCATAGCGATACGATTTATTTATTTCCTGCAGGAATACAGTCGGTGAGAGCGGAATATGTGACATGCTCTATGTTACAATTTGCAACATAGCATGGCGTACTCCCCTATATTTAATAATCGTAAGTCACAAGAAGGTCTTCGACGAATTGAAATAGACAGTCATATGAAAAGCATTGAAAGAAAATGAAATACGAGGGCGCATCAATAAGATTGCAACACTATTTCAAAAAGAGAAGGACACAATTATTCCACCATTATTCATAATAACGGATCTTTCATGAATGTATTTCTATCTTTAAATTAAAATAAAACAAAATGTGGGTGCGATTATCAAAATTTTTTATTCCTTTGAAAGACCTATTGAAACCATAATGTGTACAACATACATACATAATTGGTCATTTGAAACCTTCAGTTACAACCTAGCTTTTCACATCACTTATGTTGAGTGCGTGTATTTTATCCATAAATGGTGAGACCTGCATCTTAAAGTCGAATGACAGATTTTTTGAAAACTTTTTCATGGCAATTTTATTTTCCTCTCCCAGTTTTTACCAGAAATCTCATTTCGTCTCATTTCATTTCGTTGTTGAAAATGCCTGGGGTTTGAACAGTGGCCTCACGTCTAATAAATCAACACATTACAAACTAGACCACAATGATATCAAACTTACCTGCAAAGAAGTTTATACTATAAACTTTATAGTGATACCGCTTTATGATTACTACCTCCAAGCTTGTCTTCTAATTTGCATCGTATATGTAGCCATGCTTTATAATTTTTTATACCACATTCTGCGAAGCAGTGACCAATTTTGCTTACAATGCTGGCTGAAAACCTCTTCTTAAATTCCCATCTTAAACTGCACCTAATCCTTCAAAAGAAAAATGTAAAACAAACCACAACAAAGCAACGTAAAAACTATTAGCGTGTCCCAGCAAAAAACAAAACCAACAAAAAGCGTTGAAAGAAAAGAGAAATTCTAAAGCATTTTTTGTCAGGAAAGTAAACCAAGTACGAAAACTGCGAATAGACAGAAAGGAATCTTCTAACAATGAGGTTTTTTTTTTTTTTTTTTTTTGTAGCTGTGGTGCAATGATTAGTGAAGAAGAGATTGTGAAACAATTCGAAATATCCATGCAAAAGCGACTTTTTCTTGTTTCTTTAATTGAATAGCGAGTTTAAGTCTTTAACGTCGCTGTGACACAAATCCCAGTGGAAAACTATGTAGAGGTTATCACATAGCCAAACTTTTTCGAGCAAATAAAAGTCTTGCGGCGTGTTTAAAGAGAGTAGTCGTGGTTTGAAGATCAGCGTTACAAAGATCTGTCGAACAATTGACTAGTAGTTGTTACTGTTTATGCAGAGGAATAATAGACAAAGCAATTGTTGTTGTTTACATCAAGTTGTGAACAGTGGAACACAGAATTTTGCGAACAATAAAATATTTTAATTACAACTAAACACAAATATATTTTTTTTATTTGCAATCTACGAGTTCATATGTTAAAGGTTTTTTAAAGGTAAAAACATAACAATATTAGTAGTTCCCTGTAAGAGAAGAACTGACGTTTTTGCAAACAAAACTTTCTTATCATACGCTCTGAATTAACGGTTATGTTCGAAAGAATACGTTCGAATGACAGCTCTAGATAATAATGCGCTCCAAACAATCACTTTTTTTCCGATCTAACCGCCTCTGCGCAATCACTTGTGAGTACTCTGAGCCCTTTATAGGACAATTTTGTGCATTGATGTCACAAAGTAAGAAATGAGCCTCAATGCAGAAGAAAATTTTATTCAAAGAATCGTCAATGAAACCCTGTCTAATGAACATATCTACGGAGTCTAAATTTAGTCCTTCCTGTTGCTAATTTTCAATTCCTAAATAATTCAAATAGAAATGAAAAATCAAACTTTAAATGCCAATGAATTTATAAAACTTCCCAATTTCTTTAACCACTCAGTTCAATTGGGTACTACAACATTGTTGTTTCCTATTTTAAATTTTTCATCGCTGCTGCTGTTTAGTACAATACATTGAATATCAAACATTGTCAGTTACAATGCCAACAACATCATCAGCAACATCGGTTGTGTCATTCACATCATAATCATCAGAATGAATGAAAGCTGCCTGTATGCCATTAACAGCTGTATGGTAGAGTATAGCTGTAGTATTGTTATATACCACAAACAACAACAAGAAAAACAAAAAAATTAAATTCTATTTCAATGTGTTTTGGAAATAACAATTTAAATGGTGCTGAGGCATGATAACGATGATAGTGATGATGATGATGATATTAATGCCCAGAAGGATAGTGGCACTGGTGAGGGTAATGGTAGGAGAAGTAATGAAAATCTTTTCGAAATTTTCTCGTGTTGAAATTTCTATTCAATGGCACTCCGTTTATTTTCGAAGGCAATGATAATAACGTTGCCATTGTTTTATTTTTTTTTCGAACTATTTTATGCCGCTGTTTTTTTAGTTTGATGCTGAATAAAAGCCAATGATCTTATGTCTGTATATAAAACAACAACAATAATACCATTTTCGTTGAAACTTATTATTAAAAAAAAACTACAACGTAAAGGGTTTAAAAACTAAACGTTTTGGTAAAGCGTTTTGGTTAAACGAGGCCCCAATTATTTTATACGGCATTGTATTGATCTCCACTAAAAGGAGTTATAATATAATATAAGTGAGCTGAACGTTTACGTTCCAATAAAGAGACAGTAGAGTCACAGCAAACTTTTCTTGAGCAAATGAATCCCTTGCATTGCAAGTTTATATTCTCATAGAGAGACAGTAGAATAGCTGCAAACTTGTTTCGAACAAATGAATACTTTTACTCCATGTTTGAAAATAGAGCAGCATTTTGTTTACATCATCAGTTTCTTCCGAATAAAATCTTTCCTATATATGTTAAGAAAATGGAAATGATGTTTTGCTTACACATCCTTTAAACTGTAAACAAGAGCTACAAAAAATAAAAACAATTAACTTGATTACATGATAAACATGTAAACAAAAATATACCAACAAACACCGCAAGAATATATGTAAACAAAAATGCACAAACAATAATAATGAAACAACGATGTATACATTTATAGAGATCTCGAGAAGGCGAAGCCACAAACATTCGACTTCAAGATCATTCATCAGACTATTTACTTTAGCATATAAAAAGCAAGACAATGCAGGTAACGGAGACAGTAAAATTCAATCAGTCTTATGTGAAGACGCCCTGTGTTTGAAGAGAATAATGATAGTTTGAAAATCTCCCTTATAAAAATCTATCGAACAACAGTTATTGTTTATGCAAAAGAGTGTAAAGAAGAATAACAAACAAAGCAATTGTTGTTGTTTACATCAAGTTGTGAACAGTGGCACACAGAATTGTGCGAATAATAAAGGATTTTAATTAAAACTGAGCACAAATTTATTTTTATTTTATTTGCAATCTGCGAACTCATATTTTAAAAGTTTTTAAAAGGTAAAAACATAACAATATTATATTTTTAACGTGATGAAGAGATATATTGAAACCATAAAATATATTGTACTAACCACAGCCCATGGCAAGGTATCAATGTCTACTGCCATGACAAATTTCAGTTTCAGTGTTTCTCCTTATTTCAAGTGTTTCTTCAGCGACTTACTCTCATGCTGTCTACTGGCAAAATAAATGATAAGTTCCCCAAAAATCTGTCATTTAAGGTCGTCTTTAGACTGTAGGTCTTGCCATTCATTGACAAAATTAACACACATAACATGGATGGTGTGGTGAACTAGGTTGCAGTCCTACCTATATTATTATAGACTACCTCATATTGTTATTCAACGGCTTACTCTCAACAGTCTTCTGGCGAAATGAATGAGAAGTTTTTCAAAAATCTTGGATTTCGAAGTCATCTTTAAGCTGTAGGTTTTGCCGTTCATTAATAAAATTAATACACATCATGGATTGTATAAAAACTAGGTTGCAGTCCTAGCTAATACTATGTTCAGATATGCACTTTTATTGAATCAATATTTGGTTTATTGAGTACAATATTTTAAGTGTTCAGATATAATAATATACGCAGTTCAGCTGCTTATTCAATATGCATTTGACAGCTGGTAAACTGGTTGTTTCAACAACGTTGTTTTTTTTTTTTTTGGTGCACTGAACATATTTATGACAGTGCTGCATTTTAAGTTTTACTCAATATTATAACAATTTTCGTATTTATTGCTCAATAATTAATTGAAACTTTATATGAAATATTGAGCTCAATAATGCGTTTATTGCACACTGAACACAGTATAAAGTGTTATAGACCCTGCCTCATATTGTTAAAATGTAAACTGATTTAAAAATAAACCTCATGAACTATAGTGTAAGGAGGTAGGTGGTCTGTAGAAGTGGTTGCCCACTCAAGTGGTATGAATAGTTACACTTAGGCGACATAGGGGCTATTGTGCATTTGTACATTTTAGTTCCGGAACCATTCGGAGCTTCCAATGAAACTATTCAGACTGGCAATATCAATGCATGACAGTTCGTACAGATCTTCCATATAGTAAGCGCCCAGATACCTCTATCTCCTTCAGCATAGTGCCGGGCATGTACACAATAGCTGAAGAACAGTCTCATCCCGTAGAGTCAGAAAGTTGTGTAAAAGTTATATTACAAAAGTTTTCCTAATCCATTATTACCCTGGTTCCTAATAGCCTTCACCTTCCTTTTATCCATGAGACAGTATCCTATGGAGTAGGGTTGCCTACAATACAACTTCACCAGTGTTTCCTTGGTCTCTATTCTTTAAACAATTGTTCAAACCCTACAAAACCTTAAAAATTCCGTTTAAAACCGTTTTAAATAATTAACCGAATATCACTTGATGCCACCACCAAAAAGAGCCGTTGAACTCAATATCCTACGAAAAACAGAATTTTTTAAAACAATTTTGAATAGAAAGATAAACAAAAGAGAGAAAAAACAGAAACAAAAGACGACAAATGGCAGTAAAAATTAGTACTTGTTGGGCAATGGAATGTTAAATAATAAACATCGCAGATACAAGAATGTAGTGTGGAAGTGTAAGGCTGTAACAAAATATGAAACAATTAAAACTGCTCAAAAAAGTAGTCAAAAACAATGACACGAAAAACAAGGAATGTTAAAAAGAATTTTTTTTTCTTTACTAGAAAAGAATGATTGAAACCAAATTTCAAATCATTTATTTTCTGCCAAAGCTAATCAGATATACAACAGGAGGGTCCTACTTTAAATGGAGGAAAAGCTCAAACAATAACGTCGTTCAGCAAGAAATTTTCTGCTTGTAATAGTTACAAAATACAACATCCCGGGTAATGTCAATTACTTCGAGCAACACTTATAAAGAAGACTTAAGAAACTTCTTAGATGTTGCTAGGACTATGCATCATCACAATGTATACACCAGAGATCAGCAATGAATCGTTTTTTCACTACTCATAAGCACTCATGAAATTTTGAATATAAGTGAGCCAAAAATATTGAAATTTAACGACTCTGTTTCATTCGTACTCACGACAACGTTAATTTATAGGTACAGGTTGCAATGAGTATGAGTACAACGTTGACATCAAACTCATACCATTCGAAATATGTTTGATTAATAAGCCTACTCATTCAGATTCATAACTTTAGAAAAACACTTGTAAATGATTCGAGTGACTCGTCATCAAAATGAGTACAGTCTTAGTTATTGTTGCATTTACAAACAAAGAAGAAAGAAAAAAAGACAACAACCAAAGCAAACACACAACCTTCTAGTGAGTATTGTAGTGTTCGTACGCGAATCCTACTTATTTTGTGATTTTTTGTAAATGTTGAGTCATAGAGAGTCGAAATCAACAACATCAAACGTGTTGTTAAGTATGACAATGATGAGGACTTCAAACTTTGAATATGAGGAGTATGAGTATGATATTAAAATAAGTATGAATGCGTATAAGTATCAGAAACAACGACGTAGATATTTTTGATAAACCCTTTAGTCAGGATTACGACTTAGCTCCTCATACCAGTTATGTTGTGTATTAATTTAATACACGAGTGGCGGAACCTACAGTTTTGACTCCGAACTACAGAATTTTAAAGAAACTTTTCATGCCAATTTTAATTACTCTCCGGGTTTTTCAGAATTCTGCTGAGAGGAATTCGCCGAAGAAATATTTCTCATATTTGGTTTTGTAGGACCTGGGTTTTTAACCGTGGCTTCGGATCTAATAAGCCAGCACTCTGCCTACTAGACCACGATGACTTTTAAGAAATATTTTCTCATATTTCGTTTTGTAGGAGATGTCTGACCTGGGTTTGAACCGTGGCCTCACATTTAATAAGCCGAAATGTCGAAAACGCGGACTTAAAATCGAAACTTTTGCTTAAACGATCCTGGAAGAACAGTCCCTGCCAATTTAAAGCATTCTCGTTTAGTAGGTTAAACTGGCTGAATCCTAACCCAGAGAGAACAAAACGATTCTGCCCCCTCAGATATTTACTACAAGGTTTTCATTTTTGCTTAACACTGTTTACAAAGGAAGTACATCCATCATAGAGGCGCGTCCTTGCGCCTTTTCTGCACAGATTGCAAATTAGAAAAGAAGAAAAACTTCGTCTGTCACTTACTGTGTCACTGCTTAGCACATCACAACACTGCCTAGTTCCCGCAATGGGAATCACAGTTTTACAAGTGCACTTCACTAAACTGTTGTCGTTTTACGTTTAAACCTATAGTGTAGTGTACTATGACCTAACTATCGAAAGTCAGATTAAAGGACCTTAACAAACAGAGAGTCACGCAACTTTTCCTACTGATGTTTATCAGCTTTTTAGCACAACACGTCTTTGAAATTCGCTTAAATGGGATTTTCACTTGACATAAGTATGTACTATAACGTAACAATCTTAGCACTCTTAGCACTTTTACATATCGGGATCATTGACAGCACTGAGTGTACAGTGTACTCTGGTGAACTGAATATCGGAACCACTTTGTAGAAGCACAAACTATCCAACTCTAGGGTGGAAAGGGCAACTGCACAAGTTAGTGGGTAACTCCACGATGGAAACGTATGATGAACGGACTGCTAGTGATATTGAAATAGGTCGGATGTGAGGTGATGTCATTCCTGAAATCTCAGGACCCTATTGCAGATATATGATCCAATTTGATGATGACGTAGTTCTTGCAATCTCGTGTGGATTTGTTGATTTATTTATTTTTTTAAATGGTTAGCAAAAATCTAATACAAGAAATTTAGTTAGAAGGGAAGAAAAGAAAAAACACTTTAAATCACTTAAGCGGGAGGATATTGTTGAATTCTATTTGCATTTGAACATTTCAAAACAAAATATTTCAACGAAATGTTCAAAGTTTTACAAAATTTTTAAGTTTCAATCTTTGACAGACTTATTGACATTACAAGCTTAAGTGCTTAGTAGGCAGACATACGGTTAACAGGCTCTGATCCTAATTTTCATCGACGAAACATCTCCGCAATGAGACTTATTTGTGGATGAATGGCAAAGAAAATTGTTGAATATGGGACAATACCAATCTACATAAGATCCAAGAACGTCCAATACATCCCGAGGAAGTCACCGTTTATTTTCGATTTTCGGATCATTTCAGTGTCATGGGTCATATTTCTTTGAGAACAAAGTTGTTCAAACCTACGCTTTCAACGGCGAGCACTATAAGTCAATGATTACTAAACTTTTTTGCACTGAATTGGATGATTTTGCCCCATCATCTTTTTTAAGCGGACTTGGATCTTGAGGACGAGCGATTTAAAGAAAGATTAACTCTTGAAGTCGCCGCAGTCGCCAGTGAAGTTCAGTCAGTCTTGTGTGAAGACCCGGTGTGTTTGAAGAGCGTAGTCGTGTTTTGAACATCTCCGTTACAGAGATCTGTTGAATAATTGTCTAGTAATTGTTATTGTTTAAGCAAACGCTATAAACAGAGGAATAACAAAAGAAAGCAATTGTAGTTGTTTACATAAAGTTGTGAACAGTGGCACATAGAATTCGGCGAATAATAAACAATTTTAATTAAAACTAAACACAAACTTTCATTTTTATTTTATTTGCAATCTACGAGCTCATATTTTAAACGATTTTAAAAGATAAAAACATAACAATACAAAGGCAGTGTATTCGCTAATAAGACATGAGGCCTCGATTCAAACCCCAGGTCAGACATGTCCAACAAAACGAATTTTGATAAAAATTATTTCTTCGGCATCTTCCTTTCTCAGCAGACTTCTGGCAAAAGATTTGAGTCTCAAAGAAAATTGTCATGCTAAAGTTTCTCAAAAATCTGTCGTCCGGAATCGACTTTAAACTGTAGGTCCCGTCACTCATGTATAAAATTAACATACACGGCATAAGTGGTGTGAGAAGCTAGTTCGTAATTCTGACGAATTATGTATATATTGTTACGAAACTGGAAATGGTGTTACATCGTTTAACATTAAAAGATAAACAAATGCAACAAAGACAAAAGCAATGAACTTGTTTACATGATAAACAAAAATATACCAACAACATCAGTATAAAAAAGGAATAAACAAGTAAAGAAAAATGCAACAACAAACAATGTAAACAATATACATAAACAACAATGAAACAACAATGTCTACATTTATGGACATCTAGAAAAGGCGAAGCCACGAGCATTCGCCTTCAAGATCATTCATTAGATTGTTTACGTTGGCATATAAAAGGCAAGACAAAGCAGGCAACGGAGTTAGTAAAGATTCAGTCAGTTTTGTGTGAAGTCGCGTTGCGTGTGAAGAGATTAATCGTGGTTTGAAGATCTCCGTTATAAAGACCTGTCGAACAATTGTTAGTGTTCACATAAGAGAGTGTAAAGAAGAATAACAAACAGCTGTTGTTTACATCAAGTTGTGAACAGTGGCACACAGAATTGTGCGAACAATAAAGAATTTATTTAAAACTAAACACCAATTTATTTTTTTTTTTCAATTTACGAATTCATATTTTAAACGTTTTTAAAAGGTAAAACGTAACAGTAGGTAGACTTTATAAATGAATACTAATTTGACAGATGTGGTCTCGACTAAAAGACAGTTATAAGCTGTCATAGTTTGGAATTCTCTATTGGAAAACCATATATATGTAAGTTCGTCTGACTAAAGTCTTATATAATTTTTAAGTTGTAGGGTATATCGATAATATGATCGATTATTTTCAATGTTTGTCGACCATTGAATACAAAATGTTTGTAGAGTGAAAATGTTTTTTTTTTTCATTCAATATTTCATTGTCATGTCAACATGTATTAAATGGAATTAAAGTCTCACATTACATTATGTACGCTGTCTAGTAAAATCAAATTAATTTTGTTTTCCTTTTGTGTTTTATACTTTTTTATAATAACAATTTTAATGTTTTTGTTTGCTTACAGATTTATATAATTAAAAATAAACAAATAACGTATAGAATGCAAATAAATGCAGGTGATTCGATAAAAAAGAAATTAAATTATGTTAATTTTCTTGTATAATCTGAAACCGCTACAGTGGAAATGGATATCCGTATTAACAAATACCAACCTCTTCCGTGTTCAATACCATTATGCATAACGCCTACTTTGTCATACATCTGTTGGTTTTTAATTACAAACTCAAGTCTCATCACTGGTTGGCTATTCGCGACTGCCTCGCAACGTGGTCCTTCGCTCTATTTGTAGTGCTTATTTCACGTCTGGTAACTTTGCCAACTATGGCTATCAGAAAGTATGGTAACTTGTTCAGAAGTATTGTCGTTCTTATAAACCATTACCGTAGCTCGTATAGCCGCCACTTGCTCTCGAAAGACTCCGCAGTGATCTGGCAATATCATTGGCTTAGGTATACCTGCCGCCACCCTCACGTACACCTCCCTCCGGCTTCAAACCATACCTGAAAATATGTAAAGGATCGTTAAGGAGCTGTGTCATATCATTTTTCTATTCTCTTCTATTTAAAAAGGAAATTCAGTACTTTCCAGCAACATATTGTGGCGTCATGTAATCAATATTTCTGTTGTTTCTTAATTTCTTCAGGATACTTAGAATACCCACATTCGATACGTGCCATTCCCCAGTAACTAAATCGCAGACGTAGGTGTCGTACGCAGCGTAGCAGTAATAATATTGCTGGGGGATCTTTGTATCCGCCTTATCTTTATATCGGCCTTACTTCTCCTGCTCTATTATTCCCTGACTACTGGGTCGTACAAAGTCAGGCACCATACTTTCTCCAAAGTCAGGGTCGTACAAAGTCAGGGACCATACTTTCTCCACAACACTTTATTAATAGCAAAGAGTACAGTGCAAGATCCTTGTTCAGTACGTTCAGCATCCATTACAGTTTTCTGTTTAAAATAAGCCGCAGGAAGTGCGTTTCATTATTACAACCTTGCTTCGCACACTACTCATGTTGCGATTGATAATTTTATACATGAGGGGCGGGACCTACTGTTTAATGTCGACTACGAACGACAGATTTGAGAAACTTTTCATGGCAATTTTATTCACTCTCAGAGTTCTTGCCAGAAATCTGCTGTGAACAAACCGCCGAAGAAATATTTCTTCATATGTTTATCTGTTGGAGATGTTGGACTTTGGATTTGAACCGTGGCCTCACATCTAATGAGCCAACACTCTACCTACTAGACTACCAATTTCTCACATAATTGTTTGTGTAATTCTATGTACTGTATAATGTGTGTATTTTGTTGTTGTCGGCTTGTCTTGTTTATTTAGAACAGTAATAATTTGGGAACTTATGGTGAAGTATGGTCTATATACAATTGTTTTCGTGTAGAGGTGTTAGATGTGCCACTAGGCATTCAACAGGGGCCAAATCGCCGCAGTCGTTATCGAATGAAGTTGATCGAAACTTTAGTATTTGAAATCACCGGAGTCGTTAACGAGCCAGGTGTATCGAAATTTGAGATTTTGTCATTCGATAACGAGTACCCTTTCGAGTGATATCTCTCGAAACCTCATTCGATACTAAATGAGCAATCGAAATTGCACACGCTTTTTTTAATACGAAATAAACGGCAAATTTTTTATATTATTTTTAATAATATTGCCAAAAATGTAAGTAGTAAAGTAAAGAAAATATAAATATAAATATAATTTCCCCTTTCAGAACAAATAACAAAATAAACGGTAAGCAAAAGGACGTTATGGCACAATATATGTTAATTTAGCTAAGAAACTTGCTGCCCAATTGTGGACAGGGAAAAGAAACAACTAAAAGATTGTGGGAAGAATTGTCCAACCGTTTGAATGCATGTGGTCCACCTATTAAAGATGTGACATGGCGAAACGTGAACTAGTGAATTTTTTTCTTTCTTATTTATAATACACATTTTTTTTACACATTTTTAACGTTTTCGCTGACCAAAAACATAACTTAAAAAAAGGTTTCATTTAAGAAGGAATCAAAAAAAACCGGTGATGGTTCCTATGAGGAAATACCTTTGTCTCATGCAGATGAACAAATAATTGAAGCAGTCGGTATAGAAGCCAGCGTTGAAGGTATAGAAGCCAGCGTTGGAAAAAAGTTTACAAAGAATTTTAGGTCAAAACGGCGAATATGATAATTCTTAACCTGAAAGTATAGGAAAACAAACTCCTAATCCTAAAAAACAAAGAACCATTTCAAAAGCTAAAAGCAAATTAACGCTCAGCATAAATAAAAGTGAATAATATCACAAAATTTGAAATTCGAAGCTAGATCGCCTTTTGGAGTTGCAGGAAAAGTCTTTTAAACTAAGAGAAGAAGAAGAACATGCTGCAAACATGGCTATTAAAAAGCTCTTAAAAAACAACAATAATTTTCTTAGGTAATTCCTATTCTCAAAGTACAAAGAATTGAATTGAATAATATTATAATTAATATATTTAAATATTTCTCTAATTTTACTTACTTGTGTTTTATTTCAAAATAATTTTTTTTTTATTATTTACAAATGTACCAATCACATGTTTTAGTTCTATTACTAAACAAAAAATCTTTGACATTATTTTTGTCAATTTCGATTCGATAGCTATCGAATGCCGTAATTTGGTTATTCGATACGAAACGAATTTTTACTCGATACGAATGCTCATTCGATCACGAGTGCCGCAATTTGGGCCCAGGATACCTAGCTCAACTGAATAAGCTCTTATAGACGTTTCTTTACTATTTTCTTTGATACGTTTATTTGATATAAGTGAGCATTCAGATGGCGGCCTAAATGTCCGATAGTTTTGTTTTATTTCGCCCTTTGCCCTTCCTTTCCATTACTTCGTTCATAATATATTAGGATACCAGAATTTTTCTCAAGAATTTACAATTTTTCGCTTTGAAACCAAACACTTCCACTCCTTTCCCACTATTTTTCGTCAATCCAATCCTATTTTGCAGAATGTGTACAGCCTCTAAATAACGCAATTCATTTTTCTTGTTCAATCCTTTTTCGAAGATTTCCTGAAACTATAAGATTTCCTGATGGCTTTATTTAGGCAACAGCTAGGGAGGGAGTTATCAGCCATCTGATTTGTCAGAGCATGCTGGGTCCTACTGAATATCGTGTGATACTTGCCTCAAATTATCTAGACAGCCTTTTCTACCATTGGGTTTAAATCCAATCGCTTTAATGCAGCGCTACAGTAGTACATGTTGTTTTTGCTGCAATTATATCAAGACATGCCAGTGTCTGTATATTATACAACTCCATCTCATCTCTTTCCAAAAGTGTTTTGCCTGCCCAAACACTACGCATACCTAAATATTTTGCTTCCATTTTCAATGATATTATCTTATCCAAGATTCATATTGTTACGAAAATGGAAAAATCGAGATACTGGTGTTTTGCTTTTACATCGTTTAATATTAAAATTATAAACAAAAGCTACAAGAACAATAAACTTGTTTACAAATTATCGAACTGCGTAATACAGCAACAAAACACCAGTATAAAAAAAAGTAAACAAAAATATACCAACAAACACCACAATAATAAATCTAAACAAAATACACAAACAACAATAGTGAAGCAATGATGTTCACACTTACAGAGATCTCGCGAAGGCGAAACCACAACCATTTGCCTCCAAGAACATTCAACAGACTGCATACGTTGAAATATGTTAAAAGACAAGATAAAGCAGGCAACGGAGTTAGTAAAAGTTCAGTCAGGCTCGTATGAAGACGCGGTGTGTTTGAAGAGAATATTCGTGGTTTGAAGATCTCCGTTACAGAGATCTGTCGAGCAATTGTTATTGTTTACGCAAAAAAGTATTAAGAAGAACAACAAACAAAGCAATTGTTTACACACAGAATTGAGCGAATAATAAAGAATTTTAATTAAAACTAAACACAAATTTATTTATATTTTATTTGCAATCTACGAGCTTATATTTTAAACGTTTTTAAAAGCAAACAACGTAACAATATGTTATTAACTTAAGAAGCTTTCTCTTTGACGTAAGTGATGCTACTATAATTTAACTCAACACCTCTTTGAATTATGCTAAGTGCGGTCTCTGATTTATCCGTGATGCTTCTGTATAACAAATATAACCCAAGCGCCAGTATTTAATGATCTATACGTGTAACCAACACTGCATGCTACAAATCCCTGAAATTTTGTTTATGCCCCAATCAATAATCAATATTACCCGAGGTTTTTAGTAAGGATTGTGTGACAGTGATGCATTTCATTTTTCCAAGAATTTTGTGGGTTTTTCAATTTACCCTTATATGTTTTTATTATTATAATCTCATTTGCAAACATTTCAATTATTTCCAATTGTGGTACTCAGTAGTTTTTCCAGCTTAAATTTTCAATTAAAATCTTTAACCTTATTAAATTTTTCAAAACAAAAATTATTTCAAACAAAACTCGCTTTTATGGCTTTGCCATGTTGTTGCTTTACGCTTACGGCTGATATTTAAGTGTGAGTTTGTTAAACCATTTTGCATGCACATACGCATGAACGTATGTGAAAATTTATTTAATTGGCCACATGACCTGTTTCCCAAACATTAAACGATAACATTGCAGTGCAAGCTATGACTGGTAGCGTGTGACTTTTACTACAGGAACTGTTTATTGAATTGAATATTAATGCGGGAATTAAATTGTTAAACATTCAGAGAATTTAATGGTTTTCATTAAAGTGTTCCTTTGGCGTTAATTAAGGACGGTTTTTTATGTTTAAACGCAGAGTATTTAACTGAGGATTGTAGGTATTAGTTCATGGATTTAGGAAACCAAAAAGAAAGTTTTAATGAGTACTTCCTCAGGAGTCGAGCTTGTTCTCACAAGCTGCGATTGACAGAATAATGTTTATAAGCTCAGACTATGATTTGTGACAACTGAGCTGATGAGCTACGCGGTATAAGATGGAAATGGTAATCACCAGACTTTAATATTCGCTTGATATTCTCTGTCAACTTTTGGAAAATTAGAACTTCAAGATTGGTAAAGGTAAAGGAAAAAAAGTTATTACAAATACACATGCCACCTCAGTGTCCTCTGTCCTGTCCTGAAAAAGGGAGACCCTACGATATGCGCCTACTTCAAGGGTATAAGCCTTCTCCCTGTCTGAATGAAATCATTCGTTACAACGCTGATTTAAGTTTATCAGTGCGGCTTCAGGGCTGGAAAATCCATCATCGTACAGATATTCCCACTACGCCAAATCCTGGAAAAGACCCACGTAAAGCAAGTCGACACACACCATCTCTTTGTAGGCTAGCAGGCAGCCTTCAATAGCTCCACAAGGGATCGTGTTTTTGCCGCAATGTCTGAGCTCGGTATACTTTCGAAGTTGATAAGGCTATGCAGAATGACGTTGAGCAATTCCTGCAGCTCCGTCAAGGTAGGAATGGACCTCTCCGAATCTTTTAATACCGTGCTTGGTTTCAGAGAAGGCGATCCCTTATCATGCGAGCTCTTCAACTTCGTCATGGAGAGTGTTCTGCTTAAGGTGGGAGTGCATCGCAATGGCACTATTTTTCAAAAAAGCTTCCAGTTGCTTGCGCACGCTGACCTTTAGTGCTATTGAACGAGAGTCTACTAAGATGGGCCTGGCAGTAAATGAGGGCAAAACGAAGTATATGTTATCGACAAGTAGGGACGTGCGGCGTATTGGATCTCAAATAACGGCCGATATAATCAAAGAATTTATCTTGGCTCCACCGTTACCACCAGAAATGATGTCAGGAGTTCAAGCGCAGGATTACTTTTGCCAACTGGTGCTACTATGGTCTCAATAGGCAATTGAGTAGCAGGGACCTCTCTCGTACGACAAACACTCCAAAAGACGTTCGTCCTCCCCTGCTTCTTTATGGCGCTGAGGCATGGAACTTTTAAGCACTGATGCAGAAGCCTATGGAGTATTCGAGAGAAAAGTATTACGTAAGATCTTCGGTCCAGTGCAAGTTGGCGATGATTTCCGCATCCGATCCAACAGTGAGCCGTATGAGCTCCTCAACGACATCGACGTTGTGCAACGTTTTAACATCCAGCAGCTGCGCAGGCTCGGCCATGTCGTTCGAATGGAGGAGGATGCTCCGGCGAGACGGGTATTTGATGCGGCGATCTCCGGAAGTCGGCGAAGAGGACGACCTTGTTTGCGTTGGAAGAACCAAATCGAGGACGCACTGTCATCGATTGGTGTGACCAATTGGCGTAGGCGCGCAAGAAGCAGAGGCGTCTGGAAGGATGTGTTACGGCAGGCCGAAATCCGTTAATCAGGTTGTTAATTGCCAACTGAGTAAGTAAGTAAGCAACTAAAACATGCATAAGCACATCTGCAAGCATTAAAATCCTGTAACAAAATTAAGCAAATAATGAGCATTCACATGCCATACCATAACACATCATATTCGCTTTCCTAAGTTTTACTGTCGCTATGAGAATTTTGTATCAATCTCCTTAAGTTTCCTTACTTGTGTCATTGAATTTAATTTTCAATTGTATGTGTTATTACTGTTGTTATTATTGTTATTCATTTGATTCATATTACCCGATTACACCACAGCTATGGTGGAACTAGTTCATCAGATGAATACACGACGAGTTGAAATTGACTTTTAGGACATGCGCATTTAATCGTTTTCTAAAGAATTTTTAAGAGTTTCTCTTTGAAAGTATTTAAGAGCACCTCAAAGAGTGTAATAAATTTATGACTAAGGCAAGGTACATTGAAATTAGAACTTTCAGAGTAATTTTATATTGAAAACCTATCTTACAAATACACTGGAATTCACTGCAACCGGTGAAGATACAAAAAACTATTCAACCATTCCAGCAACATACATCATGACATGAAATAAAGGGTAACTGTGAGGGTCCCCTTAATACCGGAGTAAATTGTTTCCATGCCTGGCCCTACCTTCTTCAAAGTTACGTACTGAAATCTTTCTTCAGTCTGAAATTTTATTCCTGATATATCCTTATGGTCAGAAATTTTTAACCCGGTGTTATTGAAATATGTCGCCAATTTCTGTAAAGATGACCGTGAGGCTCTGATACGCTTTAAGTCATATTAACACAGATTATCAATGGAGTTCCCAGTTGTTCCAGAAAGTTTGATGATTTTACCATATCTGGCCAATTCATTCGCCCAGCAATTTCCTGGTGACCGTGTGCTGTGAAAATTTTATCACTCTACCCTCTTGTTCAGAACATCACATTAACCAAAGACCACTATAAACAAATTTCTAGTTCACAAATATTGTCGTTCTTAAAGATCATTTTGCTCTCGAAAGACTCCACAGTGATTTGCCAAAAATCATTAGCTAAGCTATACCTGCCAACACCTTCACAAACAGCTCCCTCCGGCTTCAAACCTTTAAAATGTGAGCTCGTAGATTGCAAATAAAATAAATATAAATTTGTTTAGTTTTAATTAAAGTTCTCTATTATTCGCACAATTCTGTGTGCCACTGTTCACAACTTTATGTAAACATCAACAATTGGTTTGTTTGTTATTCCTCTGTTTATACCCTTTATATCGTTGTTTATATTCATTATTTGTTTGTGTTTTTGTTTACATTTATTCTTGTAGTGTTGTTTGTGGATTTTTGTTTACTTGTTTACCATTTTTTACACTGATTTTTGTTGTTACATTAACATACATAATTGGTCATTACAACCCTTCAGTCAGGATTACGACCTAGTTTCTCACACCACTTATGTTATGTGTGTTAATTTTATACATGAGTGGTGGGACCTACAGTTTAAAGTCGACTCCGAACGAAAGTTTTCATGGCACTTTTATTTACTCTCAGAGTTTTTGCCAGAAATCTGCTGAGAGGAAGTCGCCGAAGAAATACTTTTTGTATTTTGTCTTGATGTCTGGCCTGGGGCTCGAACCCTGGCTTTACGTCTAATAAGCCAACACACTACCTACTATACTACGGCGACTTCTTGTTACATTAAGCAGTACAACAATTAGTAAATAGATTTACTGCATCGTTTTGTTTTTGAAGCCCTTGTTTTCAATTGCAATGTTAAGCGATGTAAAAGCAAAACACCAGTATCTAGATTTTCCATTTTCGTAACAATATTGCGGCGTCATATGATCAATATTCCTGTTGTATCTCAATTTCTTCAGGATGCTTAGAATACCCACATTCGATACGTGCCATTCCCCGGTAACTGCTTCGCAGATATAGGTGCCTTATGCCAAACAGCAATAACAATAATGCAGGGAGATGTTAGTATCGGCCTTATTAAGTTGATGTTAGTTTTTTGGCACAAGGGTTCCCTGACTGCTGAGTCCCACTATGTCAGAGACCATATTTTGTCCACAATACTTTATTACTGGCAAAGAGTACAGTGCAAGACTCTTGTTCAGTACGTTCAGCATTCAGCATCCAGTTTTCTGTCTAAAATAAGCCGCAGGATGTGAGTTCTATTATTACAACCTTGCTTCGCACACTACTCATGTTGCGACTGTTAATTTCATACCTAAGTGGCGGGACCTACTGTTTAAAGTCGACTACGAATGACAGATTCGAGTAACTTTTCATGGCAATTTTATTTTCTCTCAGAGTTCTTTTCAGAAGTCTGCGAAGAAGTAATCGAAGACAACCAGGGGTTGAACCACGGGCTCCTGTCTAACAAGCCAAAAAAACTACCTACTAGACTACGATAGCTTTGAAAGTCCAACTCAGCCAATAACAATACATATAAGCCAACAGACCATTAAAAACATACCAAATATGCTGATTGGGTCACAGAGCAACAGGGTTTTGTAGTAGTCTTCTGGCAAGAAGTCTGAGACTAAATGAAATTTCAATGAAGAGTTTCTCAAACCTGTCCGTTAGGTTCGACGTGAAATTACATGTCAAGCCACTCATGTATAAAATTAACACACACAACATATGCAATGTGAGAAGATCGGTTGTTGTCCCGACTAAAGGGTTGTAATGACTAAATTAACTAATGGACATTATTACATCTTGACTTTAAATAAAGGAAGGATTTTAAAGGGCAGATAAATTGTTTTTCATTATTATAAATGGGCAATTAGGTAGAAGTGAGCGTTAAGCTAAACGGAGGATCATCCTACCAGTAACTTTAAAGTTAAGTTCATGTCTGAACCTGCCATATTATATATTATTTTCAATATGGCAACTTCATATATAAACAAAATGAGCAAATGCAGCAAAAAAAAAGAAGCCCGTTGTTGCCACTGCTTTTAAAAAAACTTGCTCCGCCACTGCCATATTTTTGAAAAAGTTAACTTTACTTTATCATTAGGTTGTAATAACGAAAAGAAATTAAAGGTGACTTTAAAGTTCACTTTAGCTAATTATACCTTTAACTAAACTTTAACGCAAGCTGTAATAATGACCATCAGTAAGTTAGATCAGATCCCTATGGTCGTATGATAACCGAGTTTTTTTAGCCTACAATTGAATATGGATTGAGCGCTGGGTGATTTTAATAAAACGATACCATGAACGACATAATACAATCAATTATTGCTTCATTACAGTTAACAGAATGAGTAGTTTTGGCAATTTCAACTGTCTACTAAGATCATGAGGTTTGACTCCACTTGAAGCCGTTAGACTTTCTTTTTCGGATTGCATCACAAATCATACATACATACATAATTGGTCATTACAACCCTTCAGTCAGGATTACGACCTAGTTTCTCACACCACTTATGTTGTGTGTTAATGTTATACATGAGCGGCGGGACCTACAGTTTAAAGTCGACTCCGAACGACAGATTTTTGAGAAACTTTTCATGACAATTTTTATTTACTTTCAGAGTTTTTGTCAGAAATCTGCTGAGAGGAAGTCGCCGAAGAAATACTTTTTGTATTTTGTCTTTGATGTCTGACCTGGGGCTCGAACCCTGGCTTTTCGTTTAATAAGCCAACACACTACCTACTAGACCACGGCGGCTTCCATCACAAATCGTGTCTACATAAAGGACCGTGTCTTCGTTAAGTTTTTGTCGAATACGAAAAAGTAGTTTAGAACTACTTCAAGAAGATAAAGTCAGTGGGTCAATTCGACCTCCGGGTACTGTACTTGTCACGTACACGTACACGTCCTCTAACCTAACCTAACCCAACCTAACTTCAAGAAGGCCGCCTGCTGCAGCCAATCTAGAGCTGTGCATTTAAGCGACATTGTATTTCATTTACAAGAGCATTAAAGTAGAAAATTTAAATTTAAACTCAATAAAATCTTCTTCTCTATAACACTATATATAACAGTATATTTTCATACTTTTTGGTTTGCAAACGATTTTCTTTCTGAAAATATTAAAAATTCCTTCACGCTTGTTTGTTCTTTATCTTCAAGGAAAACAGCAGTTTTGTTGAAACTGCATTAAAACTCTTAACAGAAATATTTCTTTAACGATTATTTTCTTAAAGGAAAATGATGCCGTGTTCTGAAAGCTTATTTTGCTTATATTGCATTAAAATTAATTTTAATTTTATGCTGCCTTATGCCTTATGTTTCTTCACATTTACTTTAAAATGTCATTTGTATTCAAAAACGAAAAAATGAGGATACTCTGGCCTCTGCCTTTTTCTTTACTTTCGTATTTAGTTTACTTTTATCCTTTTTGATGCTTTTCAAACAAGTGTTTGTTTGTATTGCCAAATATTAAATGGAAATACTTTTTCTCTCCTTTGATTTATATTTCAATTATTTATTCGTTGTTTTCACATCAACCAACAATTTTGTACGTAAATATGCCATCTTATGGATATTTTATTGGTTGTTGTTGTAATTTTTAATTAAATATTTAACATTTTCCAAAAAAATTATTTCTGTTTACAGTTCGCATTGCTACAGTATTTGCATTTAATTCATGCCTTTATAAACGTGCATAAATAATTAATGAACCAGCAAACAATTCATCAAAGCATTTGCAATTTTTTAATAGTATTCACTGCCTTTTTTGTAGAGGGGTATGCTTGGTATATTGAAAACTTTAAAGAATGATTTTTATTTACTCATTAAAATCTTTTTTAAAGCTGCCTAAGTACTCTCAGGTTGTGTCCCAAGTTCTGTTCTCAGGCAAAACTTCCAGGCCCCTATTACTAAGAACCTCCAGTTTTCCAGGGAAGTCAGCAGTTTTGTTAACAGCAAAATATAGCAGGGGGTGTAATGTAATGAATTTGGAATCTAAATTATAATTAAGGACTGGTTTTCCAGAGTTGTGCAAACAAAGAACATTTAAGTAAGTACACCTGTCGCACTAAGCTTAACTTTTTTACATACTTAATTGGCCATTACAACCCTTTAGTCAGGATTACAACCTAGACCCTCACATCACTCATACTGTGTGTTAATTTTATCCATGACCGGCAGACCTACAGTTTAAAATCAACGACAGATTTTTTTCCTCTCTTTACTACTGAGAAGAAGTCGCCAAACAAATATTTTTTCACATCCTTTGTTTCGTTCTAAATACCTGCGCCTGGGGTTTGAATCATGGGCTTGCGTCTAATAAGCAAACACACTACATACTAGACTCCGGCGACTTTGTGAATGCAGTAGCAACTCAAAAAAGCCCATATAAACTAGGACCTGGCAATATAATTAAAGAAGGCGGCTCGGCTATATGTATCGAAAGCAATTTCATGTAAAACTATCCAAAATGAGTAAAAATTGGAGCATAAGGGAGTAATGCCTATACATAGGAGTATGGTCGACATATTCGTTAAAGCCCTATTCTGTTTATAGCATCATTTAGTGGGTGATTTTTTTAACCATTTGGGTTTCAAAAATAGATAAAGTACAGAGAACATTTAAAAGAGAATGAAATATTTAATTGGGGTGATAAAGTAGAGGCCTACATTCACCTTTTAAATTTTCTTTGATTTAAATGTCTCCGTAGGTGTGTGCTAACATAACATAACATAATTGGTCATGGTCAGGATTACAGCCCAGCTTCTCACACCACTTTCGTAGCGTGTGTTAATTTTATACATGAGTTTTTGCCAGAAATATGCTGAGAGGAAGTCGCCGAAGAAATATTTAATCAAATTTCGTCTTGCTGGAGATGTTTGGCCCAGTGCTTGAACCGTGGCCTCACATCTACAGATTTATGAGAAACTGGTGAGAGTGAATCGCCTAAAGAAATATTTTTATTTTTTCAGATTTCGTTCTGTTCTAGTTGCAGTTTGAACCATGGACTCGCATCTTATAAGCAAACACAGCACTGACCAGACTACGGCACCTTCAAAGTGAGAAAAACACTGAAATTTAATTGATTCCACAGTGCTATTGAACTATGCCGTGAGCTTAGTGCTATTCAGACAGAAATGATGACAGCCACGTAGACATTTAGACACTCACATGTGTCATAAAGGCAATCTTCGAATAGGGTCGTATGAATAGAGCCGATTTCAATGCGCTAAAGGCTAAATGCTATTTGTTAACATATAAGCACAGCAATAATATTGCATCATCTGTATCTATGGGTGGTGTAAACATTAGGGAGTCAGAAACTCTTGATGTTCTGGACATGAAAATTCAACGTGATGTTCGATCAAACGGACACATTTTTCAAGTGTAGAAAAAAGCATTCAAGCGCCTCGGATTCTTAAGACCGTCCAAGAAATACTTCACTTCATCTGATCTTTTTACACATTTACAAAAGTGACTGGAATACAACTCTCATGTATTGGCCGGTGCACTATGTGGCATTTTGCCTGAAAACCTGGCCAAAATTAATAGAAGTGTTTTATGAGTTAATGGCTGGAATTTTTTGACCCAACTGATTTTGGTTCAAATCGGTCCGTGATTTCGCCTAGCCCCCATACAAATTCCCCTCGAAATTGAACTTATTTACACATAATTATAGTAATTATGCAACAATCACGATAAAATTTAGCATGGATAAGTTCTGTGTACTAAAAAATCATGGTGTAAAGTTTGGTGAAAATCGGATCACATTTGACCCTAGTCCCCATATAAAGTCCCCTTTAGAAATTCACGTTTGCGCTTATAAATGGCTTAAAAACATCGGTATCGTAATGAAATTCGGTACGAACGTGTATTTTGTAAATCTAAAACATCTTACCAAATTTTGTTATGGTCGGTCCATAACTGCCCCTTGGTCCAAAATAGGGCCCCTTAGGAAAATATGTTTAGCAATTATAATTGGCTTAAAAATTTTATTACCTCGATGAAATTCGACATGAACATGTTTAATATGAATGTGAATCATTTATGATCACATTATTATATATACTTAACTTAAAAATACTTAAAAAGTGAAACTAACCACAATCGTTAAAATCGTTATCATTTTCATTATCAATCTCAGGAAGGAATTATTTAATAGTATCTGATGAAAATGCTTTTCTATTCCTTCGCGATTTTTGTGTACTGCAGCTTATAAAAGCGTCACTAATTAAAAGTAACCTATTCAGGGTATCTCGATTGGTATCGCTTCTACTGAATCCATATAGTTTTATTTCTCATTCTATTGAGAAATAAGGCCATATGGCTTTATTGCTTATGGCTTTATTACACTGAGTCTAATTTTTTTAATTTTTCAAAAAAAAATTAAAGTTTTCAAAAACTCGCCAAAAATAATTGCGCAAATTTGCGCAAACTTTTTTTTTTCCTGAATGTAGGGGGTTCATATTTTCTTGTGGTATATAACATTAAACTACTAAAAACTACTTTCACCTTTAAAATCCATATCTTTTTTTTGGGTTGGGTAAAAAATGTGAAATTTTTATTATTTTTAAATTTTGAACGAATAATTTTAACATTAATATATGAGATATGTATATAAAAAAAAAAACTGAAAGTAGCAGTTGCTCATACCTTTCAAATAAAAAAAATCAATATAAAACCTCTATTCGTTTAGTCACAAACAAATATATAAACCTATTAAAATTTAAAAAAAACACCAAAAACGCATTTAATTTTCTTCACTTTCCTGAGTTTGACATCGTCTCAAATCTACAAATCTCAACTTAAAGTCGTGATAATTCACTATATAATGCAGAATTTTGTTGTCTATCGAACTGCATACTCAGTTTCTTAAACTTCTTTAAATTCATTTTTACCTCTTTGGCCAGCTTTTCAGGTTAAATGCCACATAGTGCGTTGTCTCGTAGCAAAGAACATGGATATAAAGAATGCGCATCATGTAGAAGTAAAATTTCTTATGGCGGGTCGTAACATCACGACCCGCTCTCACTAATTTTTTAAAAAAAAATCATTTCTGGGTGAGGGGTGAGGAAGACAGAAGGAAAATGAACACAAACAAAGAGCGTAACAATTGCTCTCATCGTACGTATGTACATGTGTATGTATTCTTGTGTTTTTTGATTTAGTTGTCGATCAGACTGCGAAAAGAATACATGTGCTGCGGATGCTTTATCATTCTATTTCAGAATAACACTCGAAGAATATTTTGTGTTAAAAATGTTCTATGTCATTACCTGGGCGTATTTTATTTTTTATTTTGTCCCATAGTATAATTTTTTTAAACGCTTTGGAATGCTCGTTTTTTTTTCTTTTAATAAAAAATGGTTTTTTGTTCTTTTTATTTTTATTTATCTAAAAAATATGGCCTAATTTTTAAGCCAAAGATGGATAGCTTTATGTTCTTTTAATAATAAAATCGATGTTTTATTTTATTTTTATTTATCCAAAATTATTAAGCCAAAGATAGACAGCTTCACGTATGTATGTTGATGAAATGAAAATAAAAATAGAGTATATTACTAACACTTTTATATGGCTGTAAATAAATAAATTCTCTCAACTTATTTTCTCTCTCTCACTCACTAATCCATAACCAAAGGCATCTGTTAACCTAGAGGAAAATTGTTAGTAATAATGTCAAGTCTACTTATTAACCCAATGATATGTATATGTGATCGGAAAATATAGAAAAATTGTACTGCACTAAGGCACTAAGACACCGTATTTAACTTGGCAAGTATTCTTCCAAAAATCGAAATCATTTCTCATTGATATTAGTGAAGACTACTGTGATATTTCTTTGGGTGTATAATTGAAGTCTGAAAAAAGCGACATGAACCTTCTTCTTTAAAAACTGACAAGATTTTTACGCTCTTTTTAACGAACATTCTTGATGTTCGTGTCCTATGTGTGTAAAAAGCCGAAGATGTTCTTACCCTGAGGGTCATTGGTGCCAACGTCTGTTTTTAACACCAGAAAAATAAATAAAAAGTGGTCAAACAACAAAAACGCACGATGAGAATAACGCATGATGAGAACAACGCATTGTTACGCTCTTGGTTTCTGTAACCTTCCCTTCTATCTTTCCCCCCGCGTCATGAAATATTTTTGAAAAATATTCCAAAATATGTTAAAATGCACATTCTTTATACTTTATTTTCTTTGCTCGTAGTCTATTTTGAGGCTTTCCGACCGTGTACAGCAGAGGACGGGTGTACTTATTAATGACGGTACGTTATCCAATTTATGGGTTGTGTTTCACGGTTCTATCGCTACTACAACAGATTTTGCTCAGGGGAATTAAGGGGACTTGTTCACGAGAATCATGTATTCCTACGTAACACTCGTCTTTCTCGGTGAATACTTCCGTTTGTGGTCAATCGACCTGTGGATCGCACACTGCATTACAGACAAAATTCGTTCTTTAGCCAAACTATGCGTATATGGAACTCCCTTCGTTTAGAGGTCTTTCCTGCCGCTTATAACATAAAAAGATTCAAATCGAATGTTCACAAACAATATACCCTCTTTCCTCCTACCCATAAAATATTTTCCTAACTCCAACACAATGCACTGCATGCGTAGGGACTATCACCTGAGTGTTGGTCGTACAAAAAACAAGATGATATGACAATAGAAAGGCTAGGCTTTTGCTGAAGTTTAGTGATCATAATTTGGTTGATCCCATTAACAGCTACTTATTACCGTGCATGATTTCTAATGTGTGAGATATTCCGGTAAGTATTTCTATACGAACACAAGAACGCCACTTTGCAGTATCATACAGAGAATTTTGAAATATTTCAGGACTTTAGAGAGATTTAGATTTCGAGAGCTTCTCGTATTTTTGTGTCACCTCAACATTTTGCTGGGTTGCATAGCAGATTTGCATGCGTGTCTTAATTTATTTATGAACGTATAACGTTTGTATGTAGGTATGTGTATATCCTCCGGCAGCCTGTAAAAGTATTCGAAATAAATTTGACAGTTTTTAAGTTAATAAATAAAGTTTTTCTTTCATTTCACCTTATTCTCCTTCCCTCCCTTTACCTATAACTTCCTATAAAGTTTAATTTCCTTTTTCTCTTTCATTTGCATTTCTTTTCATATTTTTATGTTTTTCTCTTGTTTTTTTTTTTCTTAAAATTTTTCCTTTTAAATTATTTATTTGAAGGCAAATAACAATGAAATGTTGTTTACGCAAACACTGTGCAAGATTTCTGTTGCAAGACTTCTGCTGCAAGAATTCTACTGCAAGACTTCTGTTACAAGACTTTATTACGGTACATTTTTCAAAAGCAAATTGTGTGGAGTTTACACCTGCTTCTGGTGGTGGTGCTATTGTTTAAACGCATATTTTTCTTCAAAAATTAAATTGTGATGACCAGAAGGTGTTGGACATGAAAACCAGTCAAGCCATGTGTATGTGATGAAGAAATTTGTGAATAATTTTCACTCGTTTCTTTTTCTCTTTTTTTTTTTTTTGTTAAATTTTAATAAAGTTATCAGCATTGTAGATGTTACAGTAACTGTGTTGGCAAGACAACGAATATTGATACCCAGTAGGTGGAAGTATACGTATTTGCACTGTTCCATACAAGTTATATGCAAAGAGTGGATGTTGGTGTTGATGCAAAACATGAAACCTTAATATGGCAAGAAATATCCCAGACGACGACGAACTCTCAGAGCGCGTCTGCGAAGAACACTGGGACTAAGAAGGATGGCACGACACCAGAATCTGTGCAAGAAGGGGCGCAAACGCAACCGGCGCATAGTGGAACACAGGAACCGCTTTCGAGGCACAGTTCCCCTAGACAGGAGTTTATATGTAAGATGAGAAACTCCGAGGAGGAGACCCTCACTAAGTGCCAAAATGTTATCCGCAGGATTAGAGGGGCAATGACGAGGGCAAGGAACATCAGCATGGAAGTTCAGAGCGGAGTAGCTGAATTAGAGGAGCTCATCGACATAATGCGGAGCTATAGAGAGAACTGGAAGACTGCGGAAAAGGAAAAAGAAGTGAGTATAGCACCCGAAATCACCAAGAATAACAGGAATGACTGTGAAGTCTCCACACCTGTTAGTTCCCTCAACAAGAGAGGCGCCTCAAGCCCGCCGGAGAGCCGTCCGGAAAAAAGGCCGAGAGGAAAACCGACGGACACCATACAGCTCAAGGAAACAGTGGACGAGGAATGGAAAACAGTGAGGAGCAAGAAAACGGCAAGCAAAGAGAAAAAGGAGCGAAGAAAAACTGTGAAAGAACGTCCAGAAGCTGTAATCATCCACCCAACCGAGGGGCGCAGCTACGCTGACGTTCTGAGGAACATAAGGAGCAAGATAAGACCAGAGGAATCGGAGATAGCGATACGAGCCGTCCGGAAGACGAAAACAGGTGCTATTCTCATTGAAATGGGTAAAGGAGGCAAAAGGGACGAGTTCAGGGAGAACCTAAAGAGCGTCCTAAATCAAGAGGCAACAGTAAAGGACCTTGTACCTACGGTCACTTTGGAAATTCGGGACCTGGATGCCCTCACAACCACCGAGGAAGTTATGGCAGCCGTACAAAGAGAAGCGGGCGAAATAAATCCGGATACGTCCGTTCGTATAACCGGGGCGAACAGCCGGGAGCAGAAAAGAGCCTTCGTGACAACCTCTGCAAGTTGTGCGAAAGCGCTGCTGAAACTACAGAGGATCAAAATAGGCTGGACACGCTGTAGAATAACCATCAGGGAAGAACCGACACGCTGTTTCCGATGCTTCGGAATAGGTCACAAACGGTGGGAGTGTGGTGGACCAGACAGGTCAGACCTATGTATGAAATGTGGAGAAAAGGGGCATAAGCGAAAAGAATGCCGGAACACACCGAAATGTTGTATTTGCTATGCGGAGTCAGGAAAATCTCTGGATCACCTCCCGGGATCGCGGGGCTGCGGGACGAGCTTACGAAAGGCAGCATGAGGATATTGCAGCTGAATATGCACAGAGGGAAGGTGGCTTTTTCTTTGCTATCGCAAATAGTCAGGGAGCAGGAAGTTGACGTAGCTGTTATAAGCGAACAGTATGCATCTAAAAATAGCGGATTCTGGCTGGGTGATGAAACATCTACAGCAGCTATATGGATAACGGATAACCAGGGCCCCCGACCGAGAAGATCTGGTAGGGGGGATTGTTTCACCTGGATACAGTTTGACGAGATTACTCTAATGAGTTGTTATCTGACTCCCAATGATGACGTGGGAACCTTTGAGGAGAAATTGTCCAGAATCGAGGATACAATAACGCAGATTGGCGGCAACCTCATAGTGGCAGGCGACTTTAACTCCAGAGCTGTAGAGTGGGGAATGCGGAATACCAACCCAAGAGGCAGACGAATTGTGGAGATGGCAGCTCGAACCGGCCTGATCTTCGCGAATTTGGGGAACGTATCTACCTTTAGACGACCGGGATGCGAGGGCACTATCCCTGACATAACTATGGTCTCGGAGAGCATATGTCACAGAGTCAGGGACTGGAAGGTATTGGAAATATATACGGGTAGTGATCATCAGTACATATCGTACACCTTTGCTTCGAGAAATAGAGGAGAGGAGAACAATTACACTCCGAACAGTAGAGGATGGGATGCACGAAAATTGGATAAAAACCGGCTGATCTTGGAGGTTGACAGATTGTGTGGCAGTATTGAGCTCTCGGACGACGCGAGGACGAGAGTAGAACAAACTATGAAGATAATAGGACGCGGGTGTAGGAAGGCAATGCCCTTGTTGAGACCCCCGAATAGCAGGAGGAAGGCTGTGTACTGGTGGGACGAAAATATTGCAGCACTCAGGCGAGAGTGTCTACGACTACGACGGAGGTACACTAGAGCTAGACCCAACGGACCGGCCGTTGACGAAATGCGACTATACAAAGAGGCAAAGAAATCTCTGAAGGAGGCGATATCGCGCAAGAAAAAACAGGCGTTCCAGGAACTACGCGATGACATAAACCTAAACCCTTACGGATTAGGATACAAAATTGTAATGGACAAACTGAACAGGAGGAAACCAGTGGGAATTATGGACGAACGAGTTATGAGAAATATAGTGGATACACTATTCCCTACTCATGAATCGAGGATCGAACAACGGCAGAATACACTCGGTATAGAATTCTTACCATTTACCGAAGAGGAGCTGAAAATAGCTGCAGCCGGACTAAAACCCGGCAAGGCACCGGGGCCCGATGGCATCCCGCCTGAGGTAGTGCGGGAAATTGCCGATCAAAGACCGCAACTCTTACTGGGAATGTACAACGCGTGCCTAAGAGAATGTATTTTCCCCGAAATATGGAAGAAACAACGATTGGTGTTAATAAGCAAGGGAAAGGGCGACCCGGAGCACCCATCCGCGTACAGGCCACTGTGCATGCTGGATACGTCAGGAAAGCTGCTCGAGAGGCTTTTGAAGCCACGGCTTACCGCTGCTATTGAGGATAGAGGAGGACTGTCTGCCCGGCAATATGGTTTTCGACCCGGTCGGTCAACAATTGGCGCTTTGAGAGAGGTGACTGAAGCAGCAATGGTCACACAACGTGGGAGTCACTTTAAGAGGCCTGTGGTACTGCTTGCCACTTTGGACGTCAAAAACGCGTTTAACAGCCTTAGATGGAGCGATGTACTGGATGCTTTGGAGAACAATTTCTCTGTGCCACATTACATTCTGGCCATGATAAGTAGTTATTTGAGTAACAGGCAGCTGGTGTATAGCACAAGCTCGGGATCAAGAGTGAAACAAGTAACATCTGGAGCGGCACAAGGATCTATCCTCGGCCCCGACCTGTGGAACGTTAGCTATGATGGAATTCTGAGGGAGGATATGCCGGACGGAACTTTCTTGGTTGGATACGCAGACGATATCGCAGCTGTTATCACGGCCAGGAACACGGAAGAGGCACAACGAAAATTGAGACGCGTTATGCTAAGGACAAAAGCATGGTTGGATTCCCACGGCCTAGACCTGGCCATGCATAAAACGGAATTGCTGCTAATCACTGGTCGTCGTATCCCCTTGCATGTGGACATGAGCATTGGAAACGAGACAATTAGGACCGAGAGCTCGGTGAAATACCTAGGAATAAGGCTGGACCCCAGACTGACATTCTCGTATCAGATTCAGTACTCGGCTAACAAAGCCCAGAAGATCGTCGGACAGCTCAGCAGATTAATGGCGAATATTGGAGGACCGCTACCGGCGAGACGGAGACTCCTGATGGATGTTGGAAACAGCATTATGCTTTATGGGAGCGAAATTTGGGCCGAAACACTAGATGTTAAGAAGAGGGCAAACTCACTTGTATCGGTACAGAGAACGGCTGCATTGCGTGTCGCGTCGGCGTACCGTACAGTGTCCGCTCCGGCCGTACTGGTGATAGCGGGTATAATCCCTGTGGATCTGCTGGCGGCAGAGCGGATGGAGATTTATAAGGCGAAATCGGCTGGAAATCATATAACCGGTTACTTCAGGGAAAACACCATTTCAAAATGGCAACAACGATGGAACGAGGAGGATAGAGGAAGATGGACCGCGAGACTTATCCCGGACATAAGGCCATGGATCGGTCGGAAATTTGGAGAGATAAACTACTACGTTACACAGATGCTATCGGGTCACGGATATTTTAGGAAATATCTGCACAGAATGGGCAAGGCCGCCTCCCCTTACTGCCTGTACGAGGAAGGGGAGGTAATTGATGACGCAGAGCACACTGTTTTCGAGTGTGCACGCTGGCAGAGCTATCGCTCTGTACTGACGTCAATAGTCGGAACGATCACAGCCACTAATATTGTCGGCGTTATGACTGCGAGTAGTGAAAATTGGACCTCCGTAGTGAATTACATAGAGCGCATTCTGAGACGGAAGAAGATAGATCTTGAAGCTGCAGAACGAGTAAGCATGTCGGCATAGGTGATACTGTCACACGTGCCGGGCGTAACCGAGACGATGATCTAGACGAAAGGAATAGTGAAGACGCTTAGATGACTCCTCAAATTTCGATTCGCAATCCGGACGCGGATATGAACATGAAGGGGCCAAAGGGCCAAAAGGACTCCACTCCGAAGTAATACCACCGTAGTTCCGGAGTGGGTACAAACAAGTCCACAGGAGACGAGGGGGGGATTTAGTGGGTGAGGGCCCCACACACGGAGGATGTGACGACTTCCTCTATGGTGCGGTTAGGTACATTTGCCCCTCCTCGGCGAAAAAAAAAAAAAAAAAAAAAAAAAAAAAAATATGGCAAGCAATAAACACCGACCAAGAAGAATAAATAAAACGGCTCAACAAGAAAGAGCAGAATGTATACTTTCTCAGTGTTAAACATTCTCGATAAGAGCGTTCTGATGACTAATGTTGTGTGTTGGATTGGATAAACACAGAATCATAACTTTCATTACAGATTATCAATTAAAAGGAGAGATCACTGCTCTGTTTAGCACTGACATAGATGACTAATATATGCACAGAGTCATAAAGTCCATTACATACATAACATAATTGTTCAGTTAGGATTACGACCTAGTTTCTCACACCACTTATGTTGTGTGTGTTAATTTTATGCATGAGTGGTGGGACCTACAGTTTAAAGTCGACTCCGAACGACAGATTTTTGAGAAACTTTTTATGGCAATTTTTATTTACTCTCAGAGTTTTTGCCAGAAATCTGCTGAGAGGAAGTCGCCGAAGAAATATTTTTTTTTCGTTTCGTTGGAGATGTCTGACCTGCGGTTAGAACCGATGTGCTATGATATTCTACAACAGTGGTGATTAGACAACATCATGCGATCATGAGTTTTTTTGATAAACTGTAGTGAAATGAAGTCGCCGTGGTCTAGTAGGCAGTGTGTTGGCTTATTAGACGTGAGGCCTCGGTTCAAACTCCAGGTCAGACATCTACAATAAAACGAAACAAGAAAAAATATTTCTTCGGCGACTTCTTCTCAGCAGTTTTCTGGCAATAGTTCTGAGAGAAAATAAAATTGCAATAAAAACTTTCTCAAAAATCTATTCGTTCTTTACACTGTAGGTCCCGCCACCCATGTATAAAATTAACACACACAGCATAAGTGGCATGAGAAGCTAGGTTGTAATTGTAACTAAAGGGTTATAATAGTCATTATGTATGTGTATGTATAAAATATCATCGAAATTTTTTTTATGTTTAAACGACTTATTGAAATATATATCACGGCTGCTTTGGGCGCAGCGCATCCCTAATATCTAATTTTCCATGACTCTGTTTCATAAATCGGTAAGAATTTAACCGTAGGCACGAATTTTGGATTTGGGAAGAGCCGCGCTTTCACTTGGAACTTAAGATAACACAACAAGAACAAGTTTAACGTGTCAAATCACATCATCTCGGCAGCCAGAGCACATCATCTCTACGTGAGATTACCATACACTCAACTCACGTCTTATAACGTTTTAAGTTTAATGCATTCACACATACACACATACATGTACTCGCATAGTTACGGACACATGCGAGTAATGAAATCTAATTTTAAAAATGAAATGACAATGAAATGATGAAAATTTGCAATGAATAATGAAAAGAAAATTTACCACCTGATTAACGCATTAAGACAGAAACTTAAAAGCATTTCACGTACTTACCAATGTGGCACGAGCTGTGTGACGCGTAGCTCCATTTTATTGAAACCACAATTATCGAACCGTTCCATTCAGGCCAAAAGAATTTGATAATCAGCGTCCTCCAGTGTTCGCCGTTATAAGTGATGGCCAGCGTTGTTCTTAAAGAAATATGAATCGAAGACACCCCCGGGCTAAAACCCACGATTTTTCGATGAAAATAAGAGCTCATTCAGCGAACACATGTAGTAGTCTATGGTTCATGTCAGTGCTTCCTTAGTAATTTGGCGCAGCTGATTTCATAAATGGCAACTAATTTGATAGATTAGTCTTCAACAAAATGGCTGTCCAAATTCGAAAGTCTTCGTTGGTATATATAGGAATACAACTTTTGAAAGTAAATCATCCGATTATGAAACCACTCAACGTCACCCTGGAATTTTCCAAAGAAACGAGAATTGTTTGATTACTTTGACTGCAAGTGGGAGCAAAGGGCTGCAATAAACTCTTCTATCTGTCTTGCACAATTAAATGCACTTCTGAGCAAACTGTTCAAATTTGTACCTTCTCCAAATAGTAGCTGGTCTAGACCTTTACTGACATCTTCGATATATCTTGGGGTCTTCTCAAATCCAGCTTATTATCGTACCAACTCAATACTCTTTTTGCATTCGATGTTACTCTTGTCGCCGTAGTCTAGTAGGTAGTGTGTTGGCTTATGAGACATAAGGCCATGGTTCAATCTCCAGATTCCACGGTTCTCCAACAAAATGAAATACGAAAACAAATTTTTTTCGACGATTTCTCAGCAGATTTCGGGCAAAAACTCTGTAAGTAAAATAAAATTGTCATGAAAAGTATCTCAAAAATCTTTCGTTCGTAGACGGGTTTAAACTGTAGGTTGCGCCACTCATGTATGAAATTAACACACACAACCTAAGTGTTGTGAGAAAGTAGGTCGTAATCCTGACTGAAGGGGTTGTAATGACTAATTATGCATGTATGCTACTCTTGGTTTAAGAAGGGGGCATACATATATAAGCCTGCAGTGACTTTATGTCGCTTGCAGTAGAATTTCATTCACATTTTAAAAGAAAAGGCGAATCTTTGTTCTGGAGTGAATTTCACAGTCTGCAATAACTTGTTTCCCTTCTTAGCTTTGAAGTCATTCAAAAACGATTGAGTTTTTCAGAACTAGCACATTATTTCCTATCTTCCATGTAATTCTTCAAAAGGCTTCATTTCTATTGGTACAGAAAAGCTTATTCTTCGTCTTTCCTAATGACTAATTATGCATGTATGCTACTCTTGGTTTAAGAAGGGGGCATACATATATAAGCCTGCAGTGACTTTATGTCGCTTGCAGTAGAATTTCATTCACATTTTAAAAGAAAAGGCGAATCTTTGTTCTGGAGTGAATTTCACAGTCTGCAATAACTTGTTTCCCTTCTTAGCTTTGAAGTCATTCAAAAACGATTGAGTTTTTCAGAACTAGCACATTATTTCCTATCTTCCATGTAATTCTTCAAAAGGCTTCATTTCTATTGGTACAGAAAAGCTTATTCTTCGTCTTTCCATCACTATTCCGCTATTTAAACTCTAGAATGGATAAGAAATTAGAACTCTGCTCATATCTCAAAAGCATTATTGTTCGCTGCTTTTAATATTTATTTTGTTTTATTTGCTTTACAAAAACACTTTGGTTTAAAAAGTTTTCCTCATTTTTCTGCTTTTAATTCCAAACCATTTGAATTCACTCGACTCTGGTATTTATTTTAGAGGATGGCCAGTAATTTTTCTATTCAAGATGACAATGGAATTTGAAAGTTTTGAAACAAGTTTGCACAACAAGATGCATGCATATCGTGTTGTCATGATGAAGCACTAGAAAATAGTTCCTCTCCACAAAACTAAGTTGTTTAATTATTTTGTTTTATAACGTCACCATGAATGATCAAAAGAATGTGAATGTAATTGAAATTGACTAAGGGAGACGTTGATAAGAATCCATTATTTTCCTTTCATTTCATCTGCGAAACTATGGAAAGTATTGAGTTGTGTTGTATTGACTTGGTGACTAAATAACACTATGATTTAGAATTTTTCAAGAGTTTTGCTGTTGATGCGACCAACAACAATTTATGCTGGCTTGTTTTGTATAGCAGCCCAGCGATGTCTTTATTGTATTCCAGATAACGTTGTTAATTTGTTTGTCAATTGGGGTGTTTTGTGTCCACTTAGCTGCCAGTGAGTCAGTCAGTTAGTTGAATACCCCTTATACAATCAGAACAATACACACAACGCTTTAGAATTCATGGATTTCTTTTTGGATGCATAAAAGGGGGCATTAAGCATAAGAAAACAATTACAATAGCCCGGCATAGATCGACAACATTATTCTCTATACGATAGCAACATAAACGCTTAATTTAGGTTAAGTTACGCGGTGGACCTTACTTGGAGGTTACAGGCTCTAGCTATCACATATTAATATCCAAACAAGGATCAACCAGTCCCTTTAGGCAACTATCCGGACTTCCAAAAAAATTTCGCTAATCTTTGTTTTAGGGATAAAGATAACAAAAAATGTGGTGTACGGAACGTCCTCCTCATCAAGGTGAGAGCTGACCACTGGCAAAGGAAGTGAAGGATAGTCTTCTTCCTTTATTTGCTGTATCCAAGTTTTGTCAACTTCTAGAACCCTACTGTTATTATTCTATGTCGTACATATGATGCAAAAATATAGTCGAGAGAGAAATGACATCTCCAAGCTATAAAGAGCACCAAACAGTCATTCTACAATAATTTTGGAGTTTCTAAGCAACCTAAGCAATAACGTTCACGGAACATAACGGAACGTACATTCGTTTATACCATAGGCAAATTAATGCAATTGGTTGCCGAAATTACATTACGGTTCGGTAATCGCTCTCATTGCTTTTCATATTCTAAAAATGCACGTACGTTCCGTTAACGTTTGGCTATTTCTACCATAAGAAATTAACTTCATCGCACTAGGAAATTTTGTACGAAAAATCAGCATCGAAAACTTGGCTTTCAGGGGGTTGTACTCTATGAGGATAAAGTTGCAAATCGTAAAATAGGCGCAATTGCTGAAAACTACACGAAATTCAGAAATTCGAATTATTCGTTTCATTAACAAGATCAATACTTTCCATACATTGTGATGATGCACAGACCTGATTACCGTAATTATTCTAGAGGTGTAAGTGGAATGCAAGAAACTTTTTATTCCAACGTACACGTCCTCTCCAAGTTCTGTCAACTTCTAGAACTTGAGTGTTGAGTTGTTATCTTTATTATTTCTTTAGTAACTTTTGTACTCCTTATTTCAGAATTTTTATTTTGAATCAAAACTTTTGGTGTAGAAGTACTTATTCGACTCTCTTTAAATAGTTTTCCTTAAAATTTCCCTACTTTTGAATTTGCAGTAAAATGCGGCACATTTCTGTCAACTTCTAGAACTTGATGTTAAGTTGTTGTGGTTATTCTTTCAGAATTTATGTGTTGAAATAATATTTTCAATCCAAAATTTCTTATTCGAATCTCGTCATATAGTTTTCCTTTAAATTTCACGTGCTTTTTCATTTGCAGTAAACTGCAATCAGCACTTAAACAAATTTCTGTCAACTTCTAGAACTTGACTGTTGAGTTGTTGTGGTTATTCTTTCTTTATTAACTTTTGTGCTCTTTTCTTCAGAATTTTTGTAATGAAATTAAATATTCTATCTAAAAATTCGTATACGACTCTCGTTAAATGGTCTTTCATAAAATACAGCACTTAAGCAAATTTAATGCACCCACCGCACTTCACTTTTAAAATGTCTTGCGTTAGTATGATTTCTAACCAAAAAAATGAAAACAAAATGGCTACAGCCATATTAATTTTAATGTTAAATGTGGGTACAAGTGAAAGGGTATTAATGGGGCTTGAAGGAAAATGCTTATGATATTTCTCCTGCTGCAACTAAATAGAGGATGACTATGTAAATTGACTGTCTCAAGTTTCACTCCAAGTCCAAGTATGTTGAAGTACTTTTTGTTGTTATTGTTGTTGTTGTTGTTGTAATAAAACTAAAATCTGAAGAAAATGGAAAAGAAATTAAATTGTTATCACCTAAAATATGGACAACAAATGCTGCATTTAAACAAATATTATGATGGCACAGTTTCTAGGCATGCCAGCTCATTCCATTGCCAGCTCAGTTCAGTTCCTGCATTCTCCCAGGGAAATATAATGAAACTAAAAACATGCTGCATTTAATTTTATTATTTTTTTAGAATGAGTATTGTTATAGAATTTTGTCATTTTAATGTACCACCATAATTACGAATATTCCATAGAAAATATTACACAAAACAGAAGTCACTGAAAGGAAAGGAATCCTATATTTTGAAATAATGTTGAGTGCAGCAGAAATTTTGGGGTTTCATTTAATTTTTTTTTTTTTTGAATATTTACAAATAATTCAAACGTCCATAAATATAATGAAAATACTCTTCCGCATCTTTAAGTTTTGGGCCAATAGAAGCAGAGCCAAATAATGATGTTTGCCCGAACGAAATGACCAACGTACAGATTTAATCAAATTAATGAAAATGCAAAAATATTTGTGTCATCACAAAATAAATGGAACGAATGCAGAAATAATAACAAATATTTGATAATTAAAGTCTCTTCTTTGCTTTAGAAAATAAATAGAAAATATTAGAGAAATGAATAGAAAGCTTAGATGAATATTTTTAAAATTTGAATGAAAATTAAAAAATAAATTAAATGGAAAAAAAAAACCTTAAAATCGCTTCTAACAATAGCCACAAACTAAGAGTTATTGCCCCAGTTGCATTGTTACAATCTAACCATATACATATATAGAGAGAGATATTGAGGATTTTAGTGTTATAAAGAAATTATTATCTGTTTCTGCATTTTTTCTGCATTCCACTCGTTTCATAATCAACTAAAACCATCAAATCTTAGATTAAATGTGATATATGACGTCATCAGACAGAAAAATATTACGTCATGATGATCGTGCACTCAAATCAATCGATCAATAACAAATGCGGCATAAGCTGAGTGACACGTAGCGCCATTTTGTTGAAACCACATATTATTAACCTGGGCAACGTTGTTCTTAAAGAAATATAAATCGATGACACCCCCAGCCTAAACACACTCCTAACATTGACTTTTTCGGAATGTATTGAACATTCTCGGATCTTATATGAATTGAAATGGTCGGAAATTAGAAAATTTTGTTAATTTTAAGGTCCCATTCTAACAGATTTGGGCTTCATCGCTGAAGACGATTTTTCGATGAAAATAAGGGCTCATTCAGCGAACACATGTAGTAGTCTATGGTTCATGGCTGTGCTTCCTTTGTGATTTGGCGCGGCAGATTTCATAAATGGCAACTAATTTGTCAGATGAGCCTTCGCCAAAATGGCCGTCAAAATCGCAGTTAAAATCGAAAATCATTGTTGGTGGACCCTAAGCCTGGGCGACCCAATGTACATAGGAATACAAATTTTGAAAGTAAATCATCCGATTACGAAACCACGCATCATCACCCTGGAATTTTCCAAAGAAGCGAGAATTATTTGATTACTTTGACTCCAAGTGGGTGCAAAGGGTCATAATAAAATCTTCTATCTGTCTTGCACAATTAAATTTACTTCTGAGCACACTGTTCAAATTTGTATCTGATTTAGACCTTTATTGCCATCATCGATATGGCTTGGGGTCTTCTCTGGCTTATTATCTTGTCGCCATAGTCTAGTAGGTAATGTGTTGGCTTATGAGAACTGAGGCCACGGTACAAACTCCAGGTCAGACATCTGCAACAAAATTAAATATGAAAAAATATTTCTTTCGGCGACTTCTCCGCAGATTTCGGGCAAAAACTCTGTAAGTAAGATTTTTTGAGAAACTTTTCATGGCAATTTTTTATTTACTCTCAGAATTTTTGCCAGAAATCTGCTGAGACTGGAAGTCACCCAAGAATATTTTTTTTCATATTTCGTTTTGTTGGAGATGTGTGAACTAGCTGTTGCATCAACACACTACCTACTAGACTATGCGACTTACCATTTACACCACTTATATCCTTGTCTTGTCGACTACGTAGAAAAGAGGGCCAAGGTACTTTTTAATGACAGTAGGTTATCCAGCTCTATTGATTTATTATGACTCCATTACAATGTGGGTTTTGTTTCGTTCTTCTACTACCAATTTAACAGAATATGCTTGCGGGAAATAAAGACAGTTGTTACCAAATTTTGCATATTTTAATGCAATACACGCCTGCCATGTAAAGCACATTCGTTTGTGGTCGATTGACCCTGGGAACACACAATGCATTACACAAAGGATTAATTCTTTAGCCGCACTATGCGTAACTATCATTCTGCAGAGGGTTTTTCCTTTAACATAATAACCCCGCAAACACCACTCCCTCCTTTTTCCCTCACATAAACTATTTTCCAGTTTCTAATACAATGTACTTAATGAGTAGGGGTCATCCCCAGAGTGTTGATCTTAAAAAAAAAGAAGTACACTTAAGGTTAACACTTAAACCAATTCGCCATTCATATTGTGCTTTAAACTATTTATACTCCTTTTATACCCTGCAATGTCCTTTATACTAACACTAGATACTATCATCAATGATATCATAAATTGAGCTGTCATTACCCCTTTGCATGACTGCTGGGCAGTAACACATTAAGTGACTGGCAGTATTTTCCTTCTCCCCAGACCCACAGCTCCTGCAGAAATCTTTCGTCGGAATTCCAAGTCGTTCTACATGCCTACTAAAAGGACCGTGGCTCTTAAGAATCGCTATTGTGCGATGCCTGGCCGTGTGATTTAAGGACAGAAGTAAGTCAATCAACTTCATGTCCATACGTGCTTAGCGGAATCTGGCAACATATCTTCCAGCTGCCAACGATATTGAACTTCCGTGTAAAACGAGTGGATAATAACCAAATTACCTATGCCCTGTAACAAGTCGAAGATTATCATCTCCGCACCGGCTGTGGTCAGCTCGTCAGCAATGCAGTTTGCTATGATACCTTTAAAACGTCTTAAGTTAGTAAGGTATCAAACCCAAAAACGAAAACAAAATGGCTACAGCCATATTAATTGTAATGTTAAATGTGAATACGGGTGAATACTGCGGTTTGAAGTAAAATGCTTATGATATTTCTCCTCAGCCCTAGCTACCATAATTATTCGAGAGGTGAGCACAATGCAAGCGACTAAATACTTGCATACGGTATTGCACAGTCGGTGTTAATCGTTTTTCCTGCAGTTTTTTTTTCTACAATTGTTTGTAATTAAAGTTAAAGAATACATAAATAATAACAACAATAATAATAGCATAAATTAAAACTGAAAACAAAATCGTTAATGGAAATGCATTAAAATCAGTCAAAATAATAAGAGACAGTGGAAAGACAAAAAAGTCAATCAAAAATTCCCATTTAATTGAAATTTAAAAGCAAATTGAAGAAGGGTTGATAATAAAAAATAAAAAAATAAAAAGAAAAAATAAAATAAAAAAAATTTTGGCTTTTTGTTGAAATTTGCATAAAAATCAATTGAATAAATTGACACCTTTTGTGTATTTAATTTAGGAAATTTGATTTGATTTCTCTTTTTTTTTTTTGTTATTGTATAAATATTCATAAAATTGTTGTTGTTTTTTTTATTTTCTCTTGTGTTTTTCTGTTTCCCTCTGTGATTTGGGATTAAAAATAAACGAAAGTGAATTTGAAAATAATGGGGAGGGGGGTTTCAATACAATTGTAACATAATCAGCACAGACATATTCATTATTGTTGTTGTTGTTTTCTTAAATTCTATTCTCAAAAAAAATAATTGTAATTATTTCAAAACCGTAGCAAAAAAAAAATGGCATATGGCCACATGAAATGCAAAACAGTAAAATAATATAAAATGTATGGGAACTACTTTGACCAAGTGTAAGCAAATGTAAAAAACATGGCAAAATTTAGTACCATTTATGGCTCTATATAGAGGGGCATCGTGGGATGTATGATGAATAACAAAAGTTCTATACAAACGAAGTGCGACCCCCCAGGTCAGGGGGGTAGTAATCTTCCTCTCAGCAGAGTACTGGCAGAAACACTGAGAGTAAATACAATTGCCATGGAAGGTTTCTCAAAAAAAATCTGTCGTATATAAAATGTATAAAATAAACACGCACAACGTCAGTGGTGTGAGAAACTCGGTTGTAATCCTGACTAAAGGGTTGTAATGACCAATTATGCATACTCTGCTACAGGGTAGATAAAGGAAGATGAAAACTTTCCACAAGTTAATTGGATCAGAGGCAGTTAACTGAGAAACTATTTCAATCAGACTATACAAGAGTCCCCTAGAAATAGTAACCAGTCGCCTGTAAACCTAGAAAATTTTTGTTCCAAATATGAAGATTATGTGATGAGGAAACAGAATCATTAAATACCTGAGTAGTTATCAAGTACTAGGCAGAAATGTATTCTTACCGACACAGTACATTATGCTAAATATAATATAGCAACAGAATTGGTAGGATTTTTTATAGGCAAGCCCTCATAGCTTAAGGACATTACAATACATCACATAAATATGAACTAATATTAGACTCCTGGATGAATTAACATAACAAAATTAAAGGTAAAAAATCTGGGATTTTTACGGACAATAAATTGATAGGAGTATGCTATAATAGTATGCAGAATGCTTGCAGGAAAATCTTGATCTGCAGGGAAGCCATGCAGAGAATTGTAATGCACACAGGTATTTTGTTTTCAGTTTCATTCACACCGCACAAGTTCCAAGTTCATTCTCCTCAGTCACTGGATCTATAGAGTCTTTTACTAAGCACTTTCCATATTTAAATTTAAAATAAAAACAAGTGTGTATCAGAAGAAGTCGCCATAGTCTAGTATGTAGGGTATTGGCGTGATGCCTCGGTTCAAACCCCATGTCAGACATCTAGAACGAAATATGAAAAAATATTTCTACAGAGACTTACTCTCAATAGATTTCTGCCAATAACTTTGAGAGTAATACGAAATTGCCATGAAAATTCGACTTGAAACTGTAGCTGCCGCCACTCATGGATAAAATTAACGCTTACAACATGAGTTGGTGTGAGAAACTAGGTCGTAATCCTGACTATAGTCTTGTAGTAACCAATTATGTATGTATGTAGGTATGTGAGATCACACACCCTCTTTCTTAATACATCTGTGCTGAACCCATACGTCTACCTTAGAACGACTCTTCTCTTAAAAGAGTATGTAACATGCAAAGCGTTACACTATCTATCATTGCTTAGGCTTGTTTCAAAACATTATTTAAAATTATGGAGATTGCTTATTCTGTTCAGGAGACAGTTAAGCTTGGAGGTAATAACAGCCCCTCGATATGATTTGGTCGGCCCACCATAGTCTCTGTTAAATTTTGTGTATGATTTGAGTTAAATAGAGTTTACACGACAGCCATACGTGCCAATGGCCAATGTAAACAATGTAATTTGAAGTTATGCTTGCAATTACTGTTCAATCAAAAAGGATATTGAAAAACTAAAAAATCAATCGCCTTCCTTAACTATTTATATACAGTGAGCGTCAAAAGAAACTGTACACTGTATATAAAATTATAACTATCACCAAACTCAACTTTTACCACTAAAGGCGAGTGCCCGAAAAATTTTACAAAATTTCGAAATTTTTTAGAATTTTTTTTTGTTTGTTTTGTTTCAATTTTAAAAACTGGCAATGAAACAATTTTAAATTAAAAATAACAGCAATTTATTAAATATTTTGTTTTTAATGTACAGTTTCTTTTGACGCTCACTGTACCCGTGATCAGGCATTGGAAACCATAAAAATATTTTCAAATGTGAAAAGTATATAAAAGATTCAATAAAATGAGAAGGAGAGAGTGGAAGAGAGAGAGAGAGCGTAAAGGAATTTGTAAAGGACAATCATAAATTTATTGCAAATGTTTTATAGTTGTGTTACAACTAAGTTGTTATGGCCACCCCATATGCCCATACCCATACCCAATAATAATCACTTGATTCTCTATTCAAGCTAACAACGTTGATGATACCAATGCTGCTGCTGCTCCTGCTGTCATCGAGCTCAGAATAATAACAATTGTATTGTTATTGGAAGAAATTATTGGCTTTATTTATTAATAATATTTCTATAGTTGATGTTATTGTTGTTATTGTCATAAAACATGCTTTATTACTTACCACTACTGAGTCAGAAATCGTCTGAAATAGTAAAAGTGCAGCCTTCTGCCTGAGAAGTTAAAACGCCAATCAATTGAAAATGAAAATGAAGTAATAAAATTTTCTTTTCATTATACTTTAATACGCTCAAGGTAAAATAAGGTCACCACACTTTAAGAATGTAACGGCATCGCAAGGAAGCCCATATAAACTACAATCTGGCAGTATAATAGAAGAATACAGCGCGCGGCCATATATGGCGAAAGCAATTGTATATAAAACCACCTAGAACGAATCAAAACTAGAGTGTAAGAGAGCATGGTCTATAGTTATATATATTTATTTATTTATTTATTATTTATTTATTATTAGTCATAGCACAACAAGATAATAATCTTATAAATGAAAGTGCTATGGGAGTACATCAAAGAAACAAAATAATAACAAATCATTGATTATATATGTAATGAAATGTTTGAAATAATGTAGAAATAAAAGTGAATAAGAACGTGTTAAAATCACGGGAAATAACAATCGATACAAAAAAAGGATAAAAAAATGAATATGTGTAAAAAATAAATTAGGAAAACTACAAAGAACAATATATACAAATATAAAGAAATATACAAACAAAGTAAAAATATATACATATACTAAGATACAATGAAATTTAAAAATAAATTAATTAAAAAAATGAAAAATTAAATATAATCATTAATAGAAATAGAGAGAAAAAAAAATTCACAAAAAAAATCAAGATATGCTAAAAACTACTTAAACAGAATGTATAGCTCCTTTTTGAACTTAGTTGCATTGCCTATGTTCTGAATATAATTAGGTAGAGTATTCCAAAGACTGATGGTGTGTATAAAAAACTGGCGTTGTGACAAAAGCGTCCTATGTCTGTGTTGGATAATCTTCATACCGCGGTTGGATCTAGCAAATGTAATCCTACTAAATAAGTATATTGGCTGTTTTAAAGTAATAATCTTATGGAGGAGAATAAGGCATTTTATATTTAATAGATTATCAAAATTAACTCCAAATATCCGGTATGAAAATTGTGATATATGGTCTCGACGTCCCCTAATAAAAACATATCTGGCTATATTATTATAAGCCAGGTTGAGTTTCCGCCTATCGTCAGTATCACAGTTTGCGAAGATTTCACATCCGTATAAAAGGACAGGAATCAAATACGTTTTAGCCAGTTGCATACGTATGGCAAAGGGAGTCGAATCTATAACAGCCCACAAGTTCCTAAGCATACCATAAACTTTACCAACGATGACGTTAATGTGGTTAGACCACGTTAGCCGACTATTAAAGATAACACCCAGATTGGATGCTGATTCAACAAAGTCAATTTTATTCCCCCTGATAATAATATCCGGCACAACAAATGCTCTCTTAGTTCTGGAGAGCAATAAACATTTAGATTTAGAGGAATTTATACAAAGTCCATTGGACCTAGCCCAGTTGTCAATTTTTCGTAAATCACAGTTGATGGTGTCTATACATATTTGGATATCCTCTATACGCGTGCTTTTATAGAGCTGAACGTCATCAGCGTACATATGTACGCTACAATTATCCAAAACATCAGGCAGGTCGTTAATGTATATACAGAACAAGAGAGGCCCTAATATTGATCCCTGAGGAATACCTCTTCCAACGCTTAGCGAACTCGAGATCTTGCCGTTAAGATAAACTCGTTGTGATCTGTTCACAAGATAAGAACGTATGAGATTACAAGCTGAGTTAGAAAAATGAAAGAGGGTCTGTAGCTTCCTCAATAATATTTTGTGGTCAACCGTATCAAAAGCCTTGGTGTGATCCAGAAGAACTAAAAACGCTATGTAATTTTCATCTAGTTCCAACCTAAGGTCATCAACTACATTGACTAAAGCAGAAGTGCAGCTCCTAGCTTTCATAAATCCCGACTGCTTATCAGATAGGAAGTTATTACTCACGAGATAACTGTTTATTTGTTTAGCCATGAGATTTTCCATTACTTTAGACAGGAATGGAAGAATGGCAATTGGCCTGAATTCGTTGTTGGATTTAGGAATGGGAATGGTTTTCGACTGTTTCCATTCATCAGGAAAGGACGACATAGTTAAAACTGTATTGAATAAATGAGTCAAATACGGAAAAGTCTAGGTGACAAAGCTTTCAAAAACAGAGGATCTAAATCATCAGAACCAACCGCATTCGATTTTACCGAAGATAAGCATTCCAAAACCTCGAGCTGATTAACACAACGAAAACTAAATGGATTTTCAAGCGGAACAAAACAAAGGTCATTATATATGTCACTATCAGGGGTCGGAACACTGATATTAACAAATTTATCATTGAGAGCGTTTACATCGACATCAGCAGAAGTATTATGACACTTTTTTCCAACACCAATATCACGGATTACCTTCCATTTAGCCTTATTATCCAATGCAGAAGCGAACTTCCCGACGTAAAGCAATGTTTTTGCAATCTTAATGCGTTTGGTAACCTCACTACGAGCTGACCTATGGATGGCTTTCAGATCGTCCGTTCTGAACCTCTTCCATCGCCTGTAGGCAATGTCGCGTTCATAAATTAAAGCTTTAATTTCAGCATTAAACCACGGTTGGTGCTTGGCTCTAACAAGTTTAGTTCTGACAGGAACACAACTGTCGTATAGCAGACGAACATTTTCCTGAATTAGTGCCACCTGGTCATTTACATTATCCAGTGAGTAGATTTGGTTCCAACAGATATTATCAACACTACTATTCAAAACTGGAAAATCGATACTTTTAAAATCACGGTATGTGATATGCCTGTCCACAGGACTCATAGGCAGATTATAAGTTAAGAAAAGAAGATCATGGTTGGAAAAGCAAGAGGCTGAGATTTGAGATATAAAAGTACCTTAGTCATATCATTAACAAATACAAGATCTATTAGACTACTGGAAGTAGAATGGAAGTGAGTTGGTAAGGACACATTCACAGGATTAAGATGGAGAGACAACATTGAAGCAGTTAACGTATTATCTAGTAAAAGATTATTATTAAAATCACCAATAATAATAATGTCGTCATATAGAATGGAAATTTCCTCAAGAATAGAAATAAAAGGATCAAAACTTATGTTGGAATTCGGTCTATAAACACAGCCTAATAAAACATTCTTCTTATGTGTGGGTGAAATATCAAGAAATAAATATTCAATTTGACTACCAATTTCAGTCATTAATCTTACTTTACACGGAATACCGTTTCGAACATAAATTGCAACTCCGCCACCCTTTGCCCTCGTTGCCGTATTGTTAACTAAGATTTTCCTGTCTGACCGGAAAAGCTTAAAGCCCTGTAGACTGTAAACTGAATCCTGAACATCCAGAGGAAACCAAGTTTCGGAGACGCAAATAATGTCGATTTCTGCCGCTACGAATAAATGCCTAAATTCATCAATTTTATTGTTCAGACTCTGTGCATTTATATGAACAATGTTGAGACCAGTTCTTTGTTTGGCTAAAACTCTAATCATATAGGAATACATACATACTGTTATGAAAATAAATAAAAAATCTAGATACTGGTGTTTTGATTTTACATCGCTTAATTATATAATTATAAATAAAAGCGACAAAAACAAAAACAATGAACTTGTTTACAAATTATCGCACTGCTTAATATAACAACAAACACCAACATAAAAAAATGGTAAACAAGTAAACATAAATATACCAACAACACTACAATAATAAACTTAAACAACGATGATATATATACAGAGATTTCGAGAAGCCGAAGTCATGAACGAAGTCATGAAGTCGCCGTAGTCTAGTAGGTAGTGTGTTGGCTTATGAGATGTAAAAGCTAGGGTTCAAACCTCAGGCCAGACATCAAAACCAAATACAAAAAGTATTTCTTCGGCGACTTCCTCTCAACAGATTTCTGGCAAAACCCTGAGAGTATAATAAAATTGCCATGAAAAGTTTCTCAAAAATCTGTAGTTCGGAGTCGACTTTAAACTGTTGGTCCCGCCACTCACACACACACACACAACATAAAGTGGTGTGAAACTAGGTCGTAATCCTGACTGAAGGGTTGTAATGACCAATTATATATGTGAAGTCATGAACGTTCGCCTTCAAGAACATTCAGACGACTGAGTTAGTGAAGTTCAGTCAGTCTTGTGTGAAGACGCGGTGTATTTGAAGAAATTAATCGTGGTTTGAAGATCTCCGTTACAAAGGTCTGTCGAACAATTGTCTAGTAATTGTTATTGTTTATACAAAGGTTGTAAACAAATAACTTTTATTATTTGAAAATGCTTTAAAAACTGAATACTGAATATTTCTCAAATTTCTTTTAACCTTCCGGTTAATAATGGAAAATAATTTCATTCAAATGGCTGCCTCGGCTGGCCATGTAGAAGCCTACACGATCGGTCCAATTTTTAAGCACATTATCGATTGTGTGCAGCTGTATTTCACCAATGGCTTCACGAATATTTTTCTTTAAAGCGTCAATTGTCTCTGGCTTATCGGCGTAACGGCACCCCACAAATAATAGTCCAACGGTGTCAAATCGCAGCTTCGAGGTGGCCAAACGACATCAGCTCTGCGGCTGATAATGCGATTTTCGATAACGATCGCAATTGACTGTAACGGCCACTCCTTGCTCATTTTCGAAGAAAAATGGCCCAATTATGCCTCTGAACCAAAATCCGCACCAAACAGTGACTCGTTTTGGGTGCGTCGATTTTTCAATGTATGCGTGCGGGTTTTCTGTGCCCCAAATGCGACAATTTTGCTTGTTTTCATACCCGCAAATCATCAAAAGAAGCTTCATCTGAAAAGATGATTTTTTTTGCCAAAATCGGCATCTTCTGTAAGTCGATCGCAGGCCCACTTAGCATTGGATGGTCAATTTGCTTCAACTCCTGAACCAATTGGACTTTGTATGGCGTCATATCTAGGTCTTTATGCAAAATTCGTCTCAATGATGTCTCCGAAATGTTCAATTGTTGAGAACTACGGTGAATTAATGTTAATGGCGCTTCACGCACGCTTTCTGCCACAGCAGCAATAATCTCGGGTGTACGCAGTGTTTTTGGCTATTCGCGCTTTGGTTTATCGATGAGGATGCCAGTTTCTTTCACTTTTTTTACAAGATAACGAACATACGGAGCTGACGGTGCTTCTCTTCTTCCAAAATCCGTACGCAATTTTAGCACACATTCTGCAATATTACCATGATTTTCAAAGTAATGTCGCAATATTTCCCAGCGTTGTTTCAGGCGTATACACAACCATATTCGTTCAGTGGAAGGATAAAACTAATTATCAGACATGAGCTAAGTGTTACCATTCACGAAATAAGCACTAGTTGAAAAAAAACGTTAGATGGCGGACCCGATAAAAGCGATTGTTGTTGTTTACATCAAGTTGTGAACAGCGGCACACCAAATTGTGTGAATAATATAAAATTTATCTAAAACTGAACCAAAATTTATTTTTATTTTATTTGCAATCTGCAAGTTCATATTCTAAACGTTTTTAAAAGGGTAAAACGTAACAATACATAGGTCGACCATACATAGGCCCTACTCTGTTTATAGAAGCGATGGCGGCATATAGCGGGTGATTTTATAAATTGATCGAACGTTGAGAATATTTAAAAGTGAATCGAGTATTAATTTGAGGTGATAAATGAAGGATTGCATTCACTTTTAAAATATTCTTTGATGTAAATATCTCCGTACGTGGTCCACATGCTTACTTAAATTTTAAAACACACTTCCCATGCCAGAAGTAGTGTTGCCTTTCCCAGTGCTGGAATTATGGCTGGTTTATGTCTGCGCAACAATATTGCGCATGGCAATACTATCTAACAGTCAAGTCGTCTGTCAAGTCAAGTCCTATGAGATTGACAGGAGAATAGTAAGCGACTGTGCGGAAATTCGGAGTAATGAGCACTCAGACAAGCTTAGAAGGAGGAAGTTTCCATGCCGCTGATTTAGTCAGATTCTTTTGGTGGTATACTCTGCGAAAGACTTTTCAGAAGTTAAACAGATCTAAGGAAATCTATATTCTTGTTACGAAATTAAGTGAGAAAGGATTTAAATCAGATTATGCAGGAGTATCCTAGAAGAGGTAACCAGTCTCCAGTAGATTTAGAAAATCTTTGTTCAAAATAAGCAGATTCTGTGATGAGGAAATCGAATCATTAAACACCAAAGTAGTTATCAAGTACTAGGCACAAATTTATCCTTACCGACACATAACATTAGGCAGAATTTAGTCCAGTGACGGTATTGGTAGGATTTATTACAGGCAAGCCACCTGTTTGCAGTACATCTATACAACAATATATAAATACTGCACAAGTCTTCAAGGGCAATGTGGCTATTCGTAAGTATCCGCATAACCTTTCAGTAATGCCTTAGCCAGTAGCCAGTTCAGTAGACTGTGAAAACTTTGGTTTAAAAGGATTAATCCTCTTGTCCGTTCTTCTGATATAGAAACCATTTCCCAACCACACTCGATATAGACTTTTAAGTCTGACATGGGCGGTTTTTATCGTATCCGCTGTCAGTGACGATAATCCCTTGTCTATTACCTACTGCTCGTGTTCATTCTTCTCATCACAAAAAGTTCTTTACAAATGTTTCTTGACTCTATCATGTCCGGTCCGCAGGCTAGTTAATATTCAGAAGCTATTTCTGGTCTGATAGTCGAGTCTAGTCTAGTCAAGACTCAAATCTCTTTTTATTACAATTGTCTGACGAATGTTTGGATCCATCTGGATTAAGTAAATTCTTTGCTTCTCTCTATTTTCTCTTAACTGAATAGTTTTTAATACTCAGGGCAAAGCAACATCCCTCCAATGGATATGGATTATAAGCAAATGAAAAAAAAGCAGACATACTAAAAGGCGAAGAGCATTTAGAGTATCAATATTGGCACACCGACAGCACAATATTCACACACACTACCACTGACTGTTGTTGTCATAGGGTAAGTGACTCCACCATTATTTGTTGTTTTGCTTATCAAATGATAAACAGGAAATAAAAGAAAAAGACGTCATGTTTATAAATAAAAACAGCTTGTTATGGAAACTAAGAGTGTCAATAAAAAGTTTTTGACTTGTTTACATACATACATATTCACCTACACAGAGTGCTTACTTGTCACATTTACAAAACCGCCATGAAATTTGTTGAAAGGAAATAGAAGATCTAAAGCGCAATTCAATTTTTTTTTTGTTTTTGTTGCCACAAAGTTGAATTTTATGCATCCACTTAAGTTGTAAGCTGTTAGAGGAAATGCAACGTATTATTGTACATGATGATGCAGTATTTGAAAATATTAATATAGGGCATCTTATACCTTGTAGTCGCCGTAGTCTAGTAGGTAGTGTGTTGGCTTATTAGACGTAAGGCCACGGTTCAAACCCCAAGTCAGACATCAAAACGAAAATATGAAAAAATATTTCTTCGGCGACTTCCTCTCAGTACATTTCTGGCAAGAACTCTGGGAGTAAATAAAATTGCCATTAAAAGGTTCTCAAAAATCTATCGTTCGGAGTAGACTTTAAACTGTAGATCCCGCCGCTCATGCATAAAATTAACCAAAAATCACCATCAGACCCCATCGGAATTTCAGATTGTCAGACCAGACGTCTCTAGCTTAAGTCCTGCGATCAAATGTTGCGCAATTTATAAGAGTCCATACAGTTTACTAAAATCCTTGGATAGCAGCATGTCAACCGACCAGGTTTAGTCATTAGTTAACGGCATTAAAAGCCACTGTCATTAGGCAGTGAAGATAATAGAAGGTCGTTAGGCAAATAATGTTTAAATTGGAATGGAGCAGTATGCTTTGGTACTCAATACAACTAATTGTCTGCCCACACTACCAAAGCAGCATACAATGACACAATTATTCGCACACCACAAGCCATAAATCAAATACTGTGAAGAAACATAGGCACTACCATGGCTCGAGGCCTTCTTTATAATGAAACCCTTCATTACCCTGATCACCGAAAATCCATGCTTTTACATACATACATATATTGGTCATAACAACCCTTCAGTCAGGATTATGGACCTAGTTTCTCAGACCACTTATGTTGTGTGTGTTAATTTTAGACGTTATGTGTTAATTATATACGGGATCTGCAGTTTAAAGTTGACTCAGAACGACAGATTTGTTGGGAAACTTTTCATGGCAATTTTTATTTACTCTCAGAGTTTTTGCCAGAAATGTACTGAGAGGAAGTCGCCAAAGAAATATTCCTTCATATATCGGTTTGATCGTTATGTCTGACCTGAGACCTGGCCTCACATCTAATAAGCCAATACACTACTTACTAGACTACGGCGACCAACGACAAAGTTATTCGCACACCGTAAGTCAAATACCGTAAAGAAACATAGTCACCACCATGGTTGGAGTCCTTCTCTATGATGACACCTTCCAGTACTGTGATCTCCGCCTGTCCATGCTTTTAGGTCCTTTAAATTATTTAAAATTTTTGTTTTCCTTTTATTTTTGCCTGAACTCTTTTCAGTTTCATTATTACGAACATAACTTGCATGCATGTTTTACATTTTGTTCAACACTATCGTAAACAAGCCCATAAACACCTACACATACCCACTTACTCATACACATACACCTACTTTTATATGATACTTTGTAACTGTAATAATAAAAATAATAATTCTCTCTGTATTTACTCTGCTTAACGCATACAAACTTTGCTTATAAAAGAGTTGGAATTGTTTAAACAATTAAACTTTTGTTTACAAAAATTTACACAATTTTCAATTATCATAGATAAACAATAAAAACAACAACAATGAGAACAACACCAAAAATAATAATTATTTTCATATTTATGCCACTGTATATGTGCGTGAGCGTGTTAGTGTGCGATATGTCTGCATTTTGTGTAATAATAGAGAGAATAAAGCCAATACAACTTGTGTACCACAAACAAAGTGGGCAATGCCAGATACTTAGTATGCAACAGCAAATGGCACTTTTAGTAAAATAATATAAAAATATACAGTAAATGCCAATGAAAATCGTACAGCAAAGGTCAGTAAGCTAAATTAGCGAGTAAGTTTACTCGCTAACCCTATATGTTACCCAGTGTGAGGTAAGTCCCCTTATCATAAACCGTTAACAGTGGGTTTGAACCACCTCGAGCTCCCGATAAAACCGGTTAGTTCACTTAGTGACACGTTCGCTTCCGTACCCAGATCTTCAAACGTTCTTTCACCCAAAAACCGTCTGTTTTGAAGTGCAAGACACTAATCCTGCTGGGACAGACCGAGCTTGTCAGCGAAACTGCCAAAGCTTAATGCCATGTAAGAATTCCTCTTAGAGCATAAATTGTTCTCTTGTAGAACTTAAGTAATTCCCTAGTTTTGAAATTCGGCAACCAAGTATACTGCATCACCTATGGTTTGTTGAATTCCATGCACTTTTATCTAATTTGAAAAAATATTCCTGTAAGGGCACATATATCCCCTCCATGGTCTCCTCTCAGACATCTCCGAAATATTTTTTCATATTTCGTTTTGTTGGAGATATCTGATCAGGGGTTTGGACCGAGGCCTGATGTCTACACACTACCTATTTTACTACGCCGACTTCGTTTTCTTTTTCTTCTTATTTTGCAAAATATTAAAAAAACATACCAAAGTTAACGTCACGAAAAATCGTACAGCTAGTCTTTACTATTCCGAGTTAAAGGACTTAGTACTTAACCAATTGGCGTAGAATAGCCGTGGTATTTACATTACTGACGAGTTATACCGAAAAAATGGAAATATTATTCCCCATCATGTCTTATTGACATTTATTTTGTATCTCTTTACTACACCAGCTAAAACTAAAAATAAATAAATTCTCCCCGTAAGATTTTCACTGACTTTCACTGTATGTGAAGTACTATTGTAATTGTATTTGTTAAAATTCGATGTAGTAAATGTGGGTAAATTGCCAGCAGCAGTGGTTTAACACCAAAATACAACTGTTGTAACAATAATAATAAAAACAACTATTACAATAACAGCAACATTTACAATATAACTGTGCAAAATAAAAGCAGACAGCAGTGCAAAATAATAACAAACAGCCACAGCATATAATATTGATATTACCAATAGGAATTACAACAATAACAACAATTGTAACAACGCTTTTAGAAAGTCAACAATAGTTTAGCAATATTAGAGGGGAAAAAAGCTGCAAAAAATACCACAGTAAACCAATAACATGGCAGTTGCAATGGAACATAAATACTACGTGTATTTTGCAATTAAAATTGCATTGAGAATATTAAAAATTAATTTTTAATTAAATTTCGATAAAACCAAATGGGAAAAATAAAAATTTAAAAAGAAAAATTAAAACTACGCAAACCAAACAATTTAATTGGTGTCCCACAAAGGAAACTTCATGTCAACATTTCATAGTACGATGGTGATAGGAAATTAACAGCAGGACCCATTGTGATGCCACAATTAATTCTACCCGGTAGTCAACCATTCCCTGAAGGAAACTAGGTAGGTAGTATGTTGGCTTACACATTTCCAAAAACGAAATATAAAAAAATATTTCTTCTACGACTTCCTCTCAGCAGATTTCTGGCAAAAAATTTGGGAGTAAATAAAAATTTCCATGAAAAGTTTCTCAAAAATCTGTCGTTCGGAGTCGACTTTAAACTGTAGGTCCCGCCACTCATGTATAAAAATTAACGCACACAACATAAGTGGTGTGAGAAACTAGGTCGTAATCCTTACTAAAGAGTTGTAATGACCAATTATTTGTGTATGAATGCATTACAGCAATCTTTGTACAGAAGAGCTCCTTCAACGCTGCCAGAAAATAAGAGGGCCAGAAACCTCCATCTCTTCATGATATGAGCAGGGCACTGATGCATTAGGTGAAGGGAAGGATCCTGCTGAAGTCATTTGTCTGAATGTCCAGTCTTTTGGCATGCCTACCAAAAGGACAATGGGCCATAAGATTCGCCATTGTGCGATGGATAGCCATGCGATATAAGGACAGAAGTGAATCAATCCTCTACGAAGAGATTAACGGCATTAAGAGTCACTGTCACTAAGCAGTAAAGTTAATAGAAGGTCGGCAGGCAAATAATGTTAAAGTTGGAGTACAGCAGTGTGCTTTGGTGTTCAAGACAACTTATCTACCCACACTAACAAGCCAGCATATAATGACAAAGTTATTCACACACTGCAAGCCATAAGTCAAATACTGTAAAGAAACATAGTCACTACCATTGCTCGGGCCCTTCTCTATAATGAAATCCTCCAGTACCCTGATCTCCGTCAATCCATGCTTTTACATACATACATACATAATAAGTCATTTCAACCCTTCAGCCAGGATTACGACCTAGTTTCTCACGCCACTTATGTTGTGTGTGTTAATTATATACATGAGTGGCGGGATCTACAGTTTATAGTCGACTAACGACAGATTTTTTTGGAATATGTACTTTTCATGGCAATTTTTATTTACTCTTAGAGTTTTTGCCAGAAATTTACTGGGAGGAAGTCGCAAAAGAAATATTCATTCATATTTCGATTTGATCGAGATGTCTGATCTGGGATCTGGCCTCACATCTAATAAGCCAACACACTAATAACTAGACTACGGCGACAAACGACAAAGTAATGGGAATGCCTATGCCCTGTAACATGTCGAAGTTTACCATCAGCAATGCAATTTCCAACGATATTCCTGTGTCTCGGAACCGATACCAGAATTACCTTTTAATGATCCGAAGAATCTCCAAGAAATCCGCGGCATTCATGGACAAACACCGACGTTAAAACTACATTCGTTAGGGACTTAATCACAGCCTGATTAAAAAAAACACTGCATTGGTCAGGCAGCATGCTGTGTGTGTTAATTTTATATATGGGCTTTTGCCAGAAGACTGCTGAGAGGAAATTGTCGAAGAACTTTTTTCAAAATGCATTTTGTTCAAGATGTGTGAGGGCTGTGGTTTGATTTACGAACTCTCATCTAATAAGCCAACAAAATACCTACTAGCCTTGCTCAGAAAACCGCTGTAGGTTATAATGAGTATAACTGCTTCAAAGAGAGCTTGTGACTCATTGAGACGAAAAGTCGTATTAATACTGCAGCTGTTTAGAATCCCACAAGGACAGAATTCTGATTACGATAATGATTCATACATTATCATTCTCGAATATGGAATGGTAGTGCGCAAATAGAACGGTTTGCTGTTGTAGTCTTTATGCTACGTCTTGAAAATATTTAGTTTGAGTCTTCTCTTATTGTTATTGTTCGCTTCTCATTGTCGGACTCGGACACCATTGTGGTGTTTTGACCTGTGCCTTTCTCAATGACTCATAAATATGCTCTCTTTTTCGCAATTATACTATTGCAATCTTCAGAGCTTTGCAGAGGAAGCCATTCAACAGAATCAAAATCAGGATAGAAAACATATTCTTTACGGGTCTTTAGAAAATTTCGTGTTTGATGCTCCACTTTCTTCTTTCACTTTACTGCTGTTATGCTGTCAATAATATTCTTATTTCTATTGTCAATCATTCTGCATTGGGTAGTAGTGGTACATGAATATGCCTATTTTAAACAAGTAAAATGTGACTTATTTGGCATGTACGTTTTAATTATTTTTGCATATGAATACCTCCACTGTATATTGATTGATTGATTTCCTGACAACAAAACAATTTTAATAAATTCTGTTAAAAAATATATACATTTCTTAAATAATAAGAATATTGTTTACTGTATCGATATGTTAACATATGTACAAATATTTTGCAGAATTTTGTTTTAAAAATTCGACACAATTTTAATGGAAAACGTGATTTTATTGTATTCAAAAGGCATTTTATTTTATTTTTCTTTTTTTTAATTATTTTTAAAAGAAATAAACATGAAAATATACAATATTTTTTGTAATAAATTTAATTAATTACACGGTGCGACAGTCAAAATACATCCAGCTAATGACATAGTGCAGGTTGGGGGTTTTGTTGAGTAGAACACAAAAATATTTTTTTTTATACATATTTCTCGGATCCTCCAAACTTGTTTTATTTGACAAAAACGGTATTTTTATCTTTTCACACAAAATTACTGATTACTCAAATATTTTTCAACCTATTTTCAAAACCCAAAGTTTTTTGAAACGGGATCCGATGAGCTTTGTAGTTTTGATCGGATAAATTCGGAAAGTATGATTATTTTTCTCAGTGTTTCAAGTTTAGGTATTGCAAAATTTAATTAAAAACGGGAAAATAAGTGATGACTTTCTGAAAGTGCATTTTTTTGTGAAGAGCTTGACACGTCGTTTGGTCAAATCAGATAAAAATTACCGTAGTTATTATTTAAATAGTATAACAGTCGTGTTATATTTTTTATATATGTCATCTTATCAAATGAAGTTTTAGTTCAAAAATTTTCAAAAGTTTTGATGGATCTTGATTGTTTATCGCAAAATGTGTTAATTTCTCGTTTGTGCCATTATCAGAAGTCGGCTAAAATTTGTGTTTTTTGCAAATATTATTATTTCTCTTTGCGCAAACAGTGGCCAAATTCTGTTGGTTGCTCAAATGTGAAATTGGCACATTTTCTGATAAACACTCAAGATACATCAAAAATTCTGAAAATTTTTGAACTACAACTTCATTTAAAAAATATATACTCGTATGTATATGAAAAATATAGCTCGACTGTTGGACTCTTAAGCAATAACTACGGTAATTTTTGTCCGATTTGATCAAACGAAGTGTCAATCTCTTCACAAGATAATGCATTTTCAGAATGTCATGACTTATTTCATATTTTTTAATTAAAGCTTGTTACTATGAACAGACAAACTTGAAAAAATATGAAAAAAATTCGCATTTGTCTATCCATCCAACCTCATAGTAGATTAGGTTATGTGTATCGTTTAAAAGGTCCATCTCTCTCATTTCCAATAAGGTTTAAATGTTGGACAAAGCTCCAGAAATGTTTGTGTAATCAATTAATTTGTGCTAAAAGTCTAAAAAAAAGAGTTTTTGTCGAATAAACCAGTTTGGAGGGTTCAAGAAATATAAAAAAAAATATTTTTTAGTCCTACTCAATAAATCTCACATGTACACTATGTCATTAGTTGGGTGTACTTCAATTTTTTTATTTTGTCGCATAGTGTTATAGACGAAGGCAATTGCAATGAATATAACAATTAAAACTATTTGAACTGGGCTTCCCAAAAACACAATTTTCAAAGTATCAAGTGTTTCAGTGAAATGAAATGGTCAACATACATACATAAATAGTTGATTATTACAACCATTTAGTCAGAACCTTAGCTGTTTCTACTATTGTAGGTGTGATTATGAATATACCAGTCGTTTAGATAGAGGTAGTAAAACTACATAACCTCTTTATCACCAGAATTGCTCGTAGTATAGATTAAATATCCATAATCCGTGCTAGTTCCGGCATCATTCATTTCGAGATTATATTTTTTCTTTTTTTATGTTTTTAATACAACTCTAGGCTACTGATCTTTACGCTGTAAATAATTATTGCCTCATATATATGCAACAATTTTATCTTTGTTCTTCGCCTATAGTTTGTGCATAAATTCCTTACAAATTATTGGTTTGAATTGTAATTCAGTAACAAGTATTGTGTTTATATTTTACTTTAAATGTTTTACCACCCAACATCTCTTTGATTTAAACATGCTCTACCGCAATGCAGATATGCAACACCTACACAGTTCATATATTCATATGTGTGGCATATGCGTCTGCTCCATGGCCATGCTAGAAATCATGTTAAAAAATAAATCTAACTGCCTGTTAAAACAAATTCATTTACGTTATCACACCCACCCCCCTAACTTTGAAAACGGCTGAAAATTTTTGATTTCGCTTGCTATGAAATTGTTGCGCATTCGATATGGTGTCATGCGAATTTGCCAGTTTGTTAGGATTTTTGTTGTAAACGCTTATATTTCAGATATTATTACAGTTGCTGTCATTGAAACAAACATTTTGAAGTCAATTACAAATTCATTTAATTGACGCTGTCAGTTTTATATGAAATCATAGCGAAGGAAAAAATTAAAAAAAAAGAGTTTTTAAGCTCAAGTATTCCAAGATGAAAGTCGTTTCGCATTTAACTCAACAACAAGGAGAGCATAGCGATACCATTAAATATGCTTTAAAAATTCATCGGGTAAATCAGGAAAGTAGAATTCAACGCCACAGTCTACTTTAACAAGAAACATTGCCTGCTATAAAGCAGCCAAACAATATGTCGCTTTTGAAAATATATATTCTAAGGGGATGAATCCTACGTACGTAATTCATTTCCCTACAAAGAATGTTACATTTTAATTGGATTATAATTTAAGAGAAGCCTCCTTAGTCTAATTGGTAGTATGTTGCGTTATTAGAACGAGAGCCGGTAATTCAAACTCCAACTCAAACATCTCGAACGAAAAATATCTCCTCGTCGACTTCCTCTCAGCAGACTTTTGGCAAATCTCTGTGGGTAAGACTGGATGTGAAAGCGTAGAGCCCTCCACTCTTGAATAAAATTAAGGCACCAAACATGGTCGGTGTGAGAAAATAGGTTGTAATCATCACTAATACACATACATAACATAATTGGATTTTACAAACCTTTAGTCAGGATTACGACCTAATTTCTCACACCACTTATGTTGTGTGCGTTAATTTGTATACATAAGTGGTGGGATCCGCAGTTTAAAGTCGACTCCGAACGACAGATATTTGAGGAACTTTTCATTGCAATTTCATGCTACTCTCAGAGTTTTGCCAGAAATCTGCTGAGAGGAAGTCGCCGATGAAATATTTTGTAATATTTCGTTTAGTTGGAGATGACTGATCTGGGGTATGAACCGACGCCTCACGTCTAATAAGCCAACACACTATCACTAGACCACGGCGGCTTCTATCTCATGAGCTTACACCTCCCAAAAATGAGGCAGCGCCACTTCTTGGGAAATAGTACACGGAATAATCAAAGTTACTAACGATTGCATCCATTACAACAAACCAACATATTTTAGTGAAAAGAACATGGTTTCTGGGCACAGTTAGATGGCAACACTATTATTCTAGAACTTGCTAAAGTATGAAAATCGTCTTCTTAGCACAAAAACTTCATGAAAAAACTGACACTAAACATGCATATCCTTATTATATATAAGGGAGATGTTAAAGGAACGAAAAACATTCGGAAATTGCTACACTTCCCATAAACAATTTATCGGTCAATTTACGGATAAGCTCTACTGTAGAGCTACTATTCTATAACACGAAAGGGAAATAGTGATAATGAATGAGACTCTGAACAGTTTTGCTATTGAATAAATCATCAGCGAAGAGAACTGCTTTATGTCTTGTGTTGGTGCTCTTTATGACCTATAATACTAGTTTTTCTTGAGATATATGGCAGCTTTATTAAGAGTTCCTAAATATTTTATAGTTTCCAAGTTAGACTATGATTGACTGTTTCCTCTTATGTGAGAATTATTTGTAAATAACTCAGCCTGTATTGAACTGAATTTCTAACCGATCGCGGCTTACAATTATTTAAGAAAGTTTGGTGAAACGTAGTCTACTTTGCGTTCGTAACGTATACACGAGAAAGGTTACACAAGTTCGGAAGCTATGCAAATCAGTGAAACTTAAGCCGATCTGAAGTAAACTTAGGTTTAAGACAGGATAGGACGCTGTGGGAGGGCATGAAAGCTGTGTTGCAATAAAGTTCCCTTGAATACACATAGCGAACCATTGTAAACACACGCATGGCAGTAAGAGATTCCTTATTCAATTTCACTTCCCTAGTCTGCGAGGCGAAAATATATTCATGGACAAGAAATTGTTATTAGAACAGAATTTGTAAAATTCCATCGAATCGCCGAGGATGGTAGTATCAAAAATCAGTCTTCCCTTCTTGGAATTCCAATGTGAAATCCCAATATCCAGGTAAGTTCCAGAGGAGGTATAGTCAAATTCACTCAGACCATAGGAAACTTCACCCAGCATAGAGGAGTGCCCGGAGAAAATAACATGCCAGCGTGCCAAACTATTAAATTGCATTGCGACAATACCGGATGTTGCCTAGAAAGCGTGCCAAACTAATGGGTCCGCCATCTAACGTTTTTTTTTTCAACTAGTGCTTATTTCGTGAATGGTAACACTTAGCATATGTCTGATTTGACAGATAATTAGTTTTATCCTTCCGCTGAACGAATATGGTTGTGTATACTCTTGAACAACGCTGGGAAATATTGCGACATTACTTTGAAAATCATGGTAATGTTACAGAATGTGTGCGATAATTGCGTACGTATTTTGGAAGAAGAGAAGCACCGTCAGCTACGTATGTTTGTTATATTGTGAAAAAAGTGAAAGAAACTGGCATCCTCTGCGATAAACCAAAGCGCGAAAAGCCAAAAACAGTGCGTACATCCGAGAATATGGCTGCTGTGGCAGAAAGTGTGCGTGAAGCGCCATCAACATCAATTCACCGTTGTTCTCAACAACTGAACATTTCGGAGACATCATTGAGACGAATTTTGCATAAAGACCTTGGTATGCGTCATACAAAGTCCAATTGGTTCAGGAGTTGAAGCCAATTGACCATCCAATGCGTTTTCGCTTCGCTAAGTGGGCCTGCGATCGACTTACAGAAGATGCCGATTTTGGCAAAAAAAATCATCTTTTCAGATGAAGCTCATTTTGGTCTTGGCGGGTATGTAAACAAGCAAAATTGTCGCATTTCGGGCACAGAAAACCCGCACGCATACATTGAAAAGCCGACGCACCCAAAACGAGTCACTGTTTGGTGCGGCAGACGCATAATTAGGCAATTTTTCTTCGAAAATGAGCAAGGAGTGGCCGTTACAGTCAATGGCGATCGTTATCGGGCCATGTTGAACGAATTTTTGTTCACAAAAATTAAAGAGGAGGATATTGGCAACATTTGGTTTAAACAGGACGGCGCTACGTGCCACACAGCCGAAGCTACACTCGATGTTTTGCGCCCTGTTTTTGAAGACCGCATTATCAGCCGCAGAGCTAATATCGTTTGGCCACCTCGGAGCTGCGATTTGACACCGTTGGACTATTATTTGTGGGGTGCCGTCAAAGATAAGTGTTACGCCGACAAGCCAGAGACAATTGACGCTTTAAAAGACAGTAGCCATTGGTGAAATACAGCTGCACACAATCGGTAATGTGCTTAAAAACTGGACCTATCGTGTAGGCTACCATTGAATGAAATTATGTTCCATTATTAACCAGAAGGATTGTACTTTCAAATAAAAAACAAATTCGAGAAAATATTCAGTAGTTTTTTAAAGCATTTTCAAAAAAAAGTTATTTGGTGGACCCTTTATAAAATTGCGTTGCGATAACACCGGATGTTTTCTGGTAAGCTGAAAGGTTAGTTTTTTTTCTGTTTCGTCGGTTTTATTTCGTTAGCAATTAAAATATTGTTACGAAAAGGGAAACAGTGTACCATCGTTTAACAGTAAAACAATTAACAAAAGCTACACAAACAAATACAACGAACTTGTTACAAGTAAACCAACAACATCGGTATGAAAGAAAAGGGGATAGACAAGTAAGCGAGAATGCAACAACAAGCAACGTGAACAAAATACACAAACAACAATGAAGTCGCAATGAAGCGCTCGAGAAGGCGAACACACGAACATTCGATTTCAAGAACATTCATCAGACTAATTATGTGGGCATATAAAAAGGCAAGACAAAGCAGGCAACGAGTAGTAAGAATGCAGTCAGTCTTGTGTGAAGACGCGTTGCGTAGGAAAAGAACAGTCGTGGTTTGAAGATCGCCGTTGAAAAGATCTGCATTGCAAGCAAAGAAGAATAGCGAACAAGCAATTATTGTTGTATTCGTCAAGTTGTAAACGGTGGCACACAGAATTGTGTGAATAATAAAAAATTTTAATTAAAATCTAAGAGAGATTTATTTTTATTTTGTTTGCAATCAACAAACTCATGTTTTAAACGTTTTTAAAAATATAAAAACGTAACAATATTTTATCAAAAAACCTTTAATTTGTTAAAGAACCCATAATTTTTACGCTGCCAAATAAATTGTAAGAATCATAGTAATCCACACCAAAAATAAAATTACATGCCGGTGCATAGGCTGGTACAAATTCGCTGGTAAAAGAGAAATTAACAAATCGATACACATGATCCTAAAATTCAAACGAAATTTCAAATTAACAATTCAAACTTTAAATATCAGACTTCAGGTTAGACTAGACTTACACTCTTGAAAGGACATTGATGGGGAAAATTTGTGATTTTTTTCAATTCTTTAAACATGGACCTCAGCAATTGGAATTCAGATGGCCGTTGTAAAAAAGTGCACGCCTCAAATTCTGCATCGACACCACGAAAATATTTTCGTGAAAATTGTGTTTTAGCATCGAGCCATACATGTATTTTATATTCTCCACCCAAATCTCTATCGAATTTCAATTTGTGATTGAAGAGATAATTTTCGTTGTTAATCTTTAGAAAACTGCAAACGAACAGCTTCAGACGTTTGCCAAATGCTTGGCTCCATGCTAAAACGTCGTTTGGCACTCTAAGTTGTGCAACAACATGGAAGACATGGAAATGTTTAGTTTTCTTTCAAGTGTTAGAATGGAACAGGATTTTACCTGACTTGTCGCCGAGAACAAACTTGAAATGATAAAAAATTTTACGAGTTTAAAAAACATTCTCCCGATGTAAGGCTTTAATGAAGACTAATGAGTGGAAGTTTTATTTAATTTTAATCCAAAAATTATTTTACATTTCGAAAGATTGTAAAACACGTAAAACACTGAAAGAAAATCATTTCAAGTCGGTTTGTATTCTTGAACCAATGAAAAAATTGTACTCACTTAACCTTTACAGAATGGTGACCTTGCCATGCGAACCTACACTATCTTCTGACACCTGAAGTGAGCGCTACACTGTATACGTTCCTTTAGTATTCGGTTTAGTAACATTCGAATCTCTGAGGTCAAAATCCTACCTGGTTAAACTGGTAGCTGCATGAGTCTTCCGAAGTTTGACAGTTGAAAACGGCCATTTTGTTGAAGCTAGTTCTGTCAAGTTACATACATACATACATAATTGGTCATTACAACCCTTCAGTCAGGATCAAAACTTAGCTTTTCATACCATTTATGTTGTGAGTGCTAATTTTATACATGAGTGTCGGGACCTACAGTTTAAGGTCGACTCCGAACGACAGATTTTTGAGAAACTTTTCATGGCAATTTTCTTTCTCAGATTTTTGCCAGAAATCTGCTGAGAGGAAATCACCGAAGAAAATTTTTTTCATATTTTCGTTTTTATGTCTGACCTGGGGTTTGAACCGTGGCCTTACGTCTAATAAGCCAACACACTACCTACTAGACTACAGCGACTTCTGCCAAGTTAGTTGTCATTAATTCAGTGCGATTTACTATGGTTGACCACAGGAAACGACGTGGGATTCTGAATCAGTTGGTCACTGACTTCAATTTTCATCGAAAAATCATCATCGGCAATGGATATTGCTGAAATTGTGGCGACACCAGTTCACATGAGTTTCAAGAGTATCCTGTACATACATAACTGGTCAGTGCAACCCATTAGACAGGATTTCGACTTAGCTCCTTATACCACCTTATGTTGTGTGTGTGTTAATTGTATCCATAAGTGGCGGGACCTACAGTTTAAAGTCGACTATGAACGACAGATTTTTGCATGGCAAGTTTATTTGACTCTCAAGGAGAAATCTGCTGAGAGGAAGTCGCCGTGAGAAATATTATTTTTTTATATCATTTATTTGGAGATGTTTGATCTGAGGTTTGAAACAAGGCCTCATGTCTAATAAGCCAACACATTACCTACTAGGCTACGGCGACTTCAATGCGTTCGAAAAAAATCACTGTTTTTTGCTGGCGGCGTCATCGTTTCATATTACTTTGAGGATGACGTCAGCCAGACCCCATCTCTATCAACAGCGAGCACTATATGTCGTTCCAAAGAAACTTTTTTTGGTATGAATTTAATCATCCGGACACCAACGGAATGTGTTGTGTGTCTATGTGCGATACAGCTCAGACCACATTGCATATTTGAGGACATAGTCATCTCACTTGGGATGTGATGTGAACTAGCCACCGAATTTGTGTGATCTGACCCCATTAAACTTTTTCTTGTTGGGGTTTTCTTAAGTTCCAGGTGTAGTCGAATAAGCCTGAAACTTCTGCAATCCCCAAAGCCAACGTAACCTATGGCTATTAGCCATTTCCCCCTAATTTATGAGCCGGACTTATGTATGAATGGCCATTAATCGTATGACATTGGCGGCCAATTGAAACTGTGGATACTTTTAATACAATCAAGGTAAAATTTATCGTTTTCCCCTGCTCGGGGTACTGTCTAGTTGATAATTTTCAGTTGCAGGCCATAAATATTCGGTCATGATGCGGCAAAAGCATACCGATGGCGACCTTCGGCCATAATTCATACCAAGTAATCCCTCTTTTTCAAATAAAAAAATGTTTCCATAATCCTTTCTGGATCCTCAGATCCTCTTAGTCGGTCGTTTTGTTTGTTTACATAACCATCAAATGAAAAATGAGAATAACTGTTGTTCTAGCGCTCAGTTACCATCATATACGACAATGTTGGTGGTTAACTGGCATGAGTTGGACTCTAGAAGAACCGACATAGGCGAGATACAACATCAATAGAGCCTGCAAACTTTGCGTTTTTTATTTTCCCTGTTCTTCTCAGTGTAATAACTTTATTAATTTTTCATTTTTTAAAAAGCTTTATGCACTTAAAAACCCATCAGTTAATGACTGACAAATTATAATACATTCGTATTAATTAATTATTTATAAAATATTATTAAAAAAAAAAAAATATTTTCGAAATCCATCGACTTCTGATAAATTTAAACGACAAGGTAAACAATATTAAAAACTCATTAAATTTTGACCTAAATTTTAATCTTTACGTTTGAAGGACCTATTGATCCATTATGTATGGAATATACGTACTTGCTTATTTAATTGATGATTAGTAGCAGTGATCATTGTAGTCAGGACTACAACCTGAACTTTTTTTTTTTTTTTTTATTATTGTTAACTAGTGTTTATAATAGTTCAAACTTAAGCATTTGAATAAATGTATAAACAATTAAAAAAAAAAAAATACAACCTGAACTTTCACACCACACATGTTACATACATAATTGGTCACTACAACTCTTCAGTCAGGACTACGACCTAGTTTCTCACACCACTTATGTTGTGTGTGTTAATTTTATACATGAGTTTCGGGACCTACAGTTAAAAGTCGACTCCGAACGACAGATTTTTTGAGAAACTTTTCATGGCAATTTTATTTACTCTCAGAGTTTTTGCCAGAAATCTGCTGAGAGGTAGTCGCCGAAGAAATACTTTTTGTATTTTATTTTGATGTCTGGCCTGGGTCTCGAACCCTGGCTTTTCGTCTAATAAGCCAACACACTACCTACTAGACCACGGCGACCACCCATGTTGTGTATGTAAATTGTATCCATGACGGACGTGACCTACAGTTTCATATCGCCTTCGAACAACGGATTTGAGGAACTTTTCATGTCATTTTTATTAAGCCTCAGAGTTCTTGACAGACGAATGCTAACGACTTTCTCGTCGTTAGCAAATGGTCTCTCGTTTAATAACAAACCATACCACCAACTAGACTACGGCAACTTCACGCCATGGGTTATGTTGGTAGCTTATTCACATAGAATTGCGTTTTAAGAAAACCATACAAGAAAACCTCAAAATTGTAAAATCACATCACTTCAGCGTGAGTTAACCGTGCTCTGAATCCTCTCGTATCGAATATACACGAACATGAGCATGAGGTGTGTGGCGATGTTCTGTTGTAAGAGCATCTCGTAGGTGTTCACACCATTCAGTTCAAACCAAAAGAATTTGATAATTCTCGACCTACATTGCTCGCCGTTGACAATGATGTCGTTCTCAAAGAAATATGGACCGATGCCTGACGCGAGCCTAAAATCCACACCAAAGAGTAACTTTTTCGGAATGCATTGGATGCTCTAGAATCTCATTTTTATTGGTATCGTTCCAGAGTCAATGATTTTCTATATTAACGTATCCATTTATAAAGAAATTGGTCTCACCACTGAAGATGATTTTCCGATGACAATTTGGATCGATTGCAAACTACTACAGAACCCATTTACGGAACACATGTCGCCGTTTATAGTCGCCCGTTACCGTACTTAGTCCGAGAGATAACCTAATAGAGAAGTGAATAATTCTCTAAAGTATCTTAACTAGAAATGGGGATAGGTTGCTGAGACTAAAATCATGCTTTACAAGACTGTCTTGTAAACAGTCAAGTTGAGGGAACATGTGCCACGACAAGAGGATATCTACGTTTAACGGTGAATCCGTATATAATATGCATCTGTGATTGGGCCTCAAAGTACTGATGAAGTAAGTTCTTGAAAATGTTGCCAACAAAAACATGTACAACTATCCCTCGTATATTGTAAAACATGTTTAAAAATTTAATAATTTTCTGCCTGACCAATTCTTTTAATCATAATTTATAAACTTTACAGAATAATTAAAATGATTATTATTTCCTACTGGACATGTTCACGGCAAATGTTTATTCACAACGTTTATTCAAATAAATTGGAAATCAGTTTTAAATAATAATCACAACAATTATTATATGAACTGGAATTAAAAGCTTGCCAAGCGTAAATAATTACAAAAAAATTGTTTCTTTTTTATTAAATAAACAAACCCACCTAAAACAGACATCTGTTGTTATACTAGAGGACCATTAGGAGATTAAAACCCTATAAGTGGTGGCTTAAATTTCAGCTCCACTTTTCATAGTGAACTGAAAGGCGCAAGAAGCATTTCTATAGTTACTTCAGTTACAGTTACAGCTGCAGCTTGTTTTGTTTTGTGTTTTTGGCATGTGCCGGTGCATGCAACAACAACATGCAAACAAAGAACGGCAGCGTGTAAAGCATTGGAACTTAAACAAAGTAAGGGACACCCACTAAAACTTCGGAAATCATAAGTTGGTTTCAGTATTTGGTTTAAGCAGGTGACTACGATTCCATTTGCATAACTACACAGGAAACTGAAGCTAAAAATAAAGATGATGAGAATGATGACTACAATGTTGGATTTTGTAAGCAATGTAAAGTGATACACAAAAGTAATGTAACAGACACACAGGAGACGTAGTTTTATTAGAAAAATAAAAACAACAAGAGTTCATACATACATACATAATTGGTCATAACAAGACTTCAATCAGGCTTACGACCTGGCTTCTCATACCACTTAGGTTGTGTGTTTTAATTTGATACATGAGTGGCGGGAACAACAGATTTTTGAGAAACTTTTTCATCGCAATTTTATTTACACTCAGAGTTTTTGCGGTATGACTTCTCGATGAAATTCATGACGACAATCCCGGATAAAGAGGTCGGGAGCAATGGTGCTGTGTACCTCGTCAAGGACTCCGTTCAAATCTTCACTGATGGATCCAAGCTGTGAGGAACCGTTGGTGGCGGAATATAATCGAAGCCAATAGGTCTAGCCAAATCACTGATGGATCCAAGCTGTGAGGAACCGTTGGTGGCGGAATATAATCAGAGCCAACAGGTCTAGTCAAATCTAGAAGGTTATCGGATTACTGCTGCGTTTTCCAGGCGGAGGTGTTGGCAACACAGGCTGCGGTTAACATTATTTGGGATGTGATTGTCCCCAATGAAAACATCACCCTACTCTCCGATAGCCAGGCGGCAATCAGGGCTCTGGACTCCAATTTGGGTTCCGGGACACAATGATATTCCGGGCAGCTGCAGAGCGGATGAACTGGCCAGACACGGCACGATCACCGAACTCTCCGACGAATTATTTAATATTGGAGTACCTTTGGGAACCTGCAACCATCATGATTGACAACGAGATCATGGACTCTGTCAACCGAAGGTGGGCAGCTTCGGACAAGGGCAGAATGGGGCGCGTAATCTGGCCGAGGCTAAATGGAGGGCGCACTGCAAGGCTGCTTAAACTCCAAAGAAGCGTGCTCAGTGCGGTCATTCGAGTCGTGACGGGGCATTGCATTTTGGGTATCCACGCGAGGCGTATTGGTCTGGAACACCATGCAAATGATTTCTGTAGAAGCTGCAGGGATGAGGAGGAAGAAGAGACTGTTCTTCATCTACTCGGAACATGCCCGGCACTATGTCAGAGGAGGAAGAGACATCTTCTGAGTAGTAGCCGCTTTCAGTGGAAGCAATATGTGGTTCCAGGGCTAGGGGATAATTAACTTGAACTTCGGTATCAAAATGGGCCCCATGGAGCCTAAGTGCGTCTATCCGATTCCTTGGGGGCATGGCCACTTATAATTACCTACCTACCTTTGTTAGAGATGCCTGAGCTAGGGTTTGAACCATGGCCTTTCCTCTAGTAAGCTAATACGCTACCTATTAGACTACGATGACCTCCAGGCAAGACATCAATCATAACAAAAGACCTAGTGATCCTTGCCAGTTATATACTATAAACTCTTCATTCCATTCGTACTTAATAAAACAATGTGTTGATGTCTTCACTGTAAGTTTGGCGGTCAGGACTCTTTACTATCCTCAGGGAATACTTAGACGAGGGTAAAAACACTAGAAGGACTACTTGTGATTCCAAGGCATCCAGCATTAATGATGATGAATTGAGTGACCATTTAAACACACACAACATGAGCGGTGGGAAAAGCTAGGTTGTAACTCTGACTAAAGGGTTGTAGTGACCAAAGAAATAGGTAAGTAAAGAAACCTAAATTAAATTAAAGGTCCAATAGGACTGAGTCCGTATGATCTGTATAGTGCATCTCCATATTGTCACTCTGTCACCCACTAATAGTAATACTCCCTCCCTAGCAGTTGTTTCGTCCCGATTTGCATTAACGTTTCAAAAATGTATTCTAATGATTCAGTGTCTTCATCACTGAATCTACATATATATTGGGCTTGTGACGACCCCTATTCTGAACAAGTGCTCTTTGAGTCTTCAGTGCGCTTTCTAAGCTCCGATTATCATTCTCAAGTTACTTCGGAATAGACTGATGCATAACTTAAATCTCTTCTCATTGTAATTACACAACAGTAGATGAGTTTTTTTTTAACCTCTTTGACTTCGGAAAAGTCTCCGCCTCGCTCTATCTTCATTCTGATCGATTAAGGAAGGTATTTCCATTCCATAAAATCCTTCTGACTTATTAGCAGCGTGAAGTTTTTTTCTCCCAGGCTCATTTGAGTGCTCTTTGCAATAAATTCATGCATGGCATGGGACCTTGCAGACAGATCCCGTGACTAAATGATTTACCCATCCCATCGTATGACTTAACCTCATATGAGCCGAGGGATAGATTAATGCCTGAGTGTCAAATAGTATTGCTATGACCTCTCTTGCCCAAGTTAAGTCGAGCACAACTTTCAATGTCGTAGACTTATACAGTTTTCAGATATGCACCTTTATTTCGTAAATCGCAATAAACGCCATTATTGAGCTCAATATTTCATATAAAGTGTCAATTAACAATTGCGCAATAAATACGCAAATTGTTATAATATTGAATATTGAATAAAACTTAAAATGCAGCACTGTCATAAGTGTGCTTAGTGAGCATATTACAATTAATCGGACGAAAAAAGAAACAAAACAAAAACCAAATTAAAAACAATGTTGTTGAAACAACCAGCTGTCAAATTAATATTGAATAAGCAGCTGAACTGCGTATCTTATTATGCCTGAACACTTAAAATATTGTACTCAATTAACCGAATATTGACTCAATAAAAGTGCATATCTAAACATAGAATTAAGCTTGCAAAATACCAGCGAGGTTTCCCTTGAATTCACAATACTTCACTCTGGGATCCAATACCCGTGCTATTGACTCTCTATTTGTCTTTGAGCCACCCTGCACCACTAATTCCTATATTAAAAGAGTATTAATCCTCCAAATTCAGTCAAAGGCTGCCGCAACTATTTTCATCAAATGGTCATTCACAATCAAACTCCACATTAAACACTTTTGTCACTTACCATTTTCATTCTCACATTTCTGTTCGTCACTGTACACCCTTTGAAATACTTCTGCTTATTTCGACCAATTTTGTTGCAACATTTGTTGCAAATTTTTTCAGCATATGATTCATTCTTGTTTACCTATGCCCATCATTACTTTCTAACGAAGCTCTGCATCTTCAGATCAAGACTAAACGAACAAACGGTAATGACAACAACAGTAGTGATGATGCTGCAACGACTATAAACACTAAATTATGTGTTGCCTTAACAGCCGTTCCTTTCATTTGCACACACATTAAGCATTCATAAAGTCTTTGCAAAGTACTCATATTGCATTTTCTGTTCACTGTTTTCCTCTCTTGTTTACGTGTGCGCAACAAACATATGAATTGACGGCTTCAACGCTCGCTGATGCATATTTCAATGCAATTTTCTGATAAATAGAGAGAATTGTAGCAGAGTGACAAGTCTTCAAATAACTACCGACAGTATAAACAGAGGGAAAATCAAGTCTCAAATTGCTTATAATCAGCAGATGTTCCAATAGAGTCATAAAAGGAAGGCGCTCACTCTGGCATAAGGCACTCAACGTGATTGGATGATAAACTAAATATCAACGTTAAATAGAAAAGTCACGTAAAGAGATATTTTTAACTTCTTACGTTTAATGCTACTATCGTTGCCCTAATTTTTGTCTCAGAGAGAGCATCAACAAACCGATTTAACGGATAAGGAATGCAGAGCAAGTATGGGTAGGTATTATACTTGGTTGTCTTGTGATTTCAACAGACAACAGAAAGACAACTTTCCACACATTGTGCGAAATCATCAAACTATAGAGACGCCAGTTCGATGAGCAACTAATTTCACGTTTTGGATGAAGACATTGTGGTAAATGTTTCTGGGCTTTCTTGTAACGATAAAAAAAACAGAACTTCAATTTCCTGTTGGTTTCGGGTGCCCCAGGTTGGGTTTTCGGGCCCCACGTTGGGCGCCATTCTTATTTGTGATAATGTTTAACTCTGCTTTTATTGTACTTCAAAAATATAGAAAGCTTTTCGTCAGTTTCCCAAACTGGAAACTGATTTTCATTTGGACTAACTGTGGAACGTTACGCACGTACTTGATAGCTAGCTAGTTCGGGAGATGTGGGAGGGGATCTTGTTCCGCGCGTCCAATTTCGTACAACGAAACCACAAAAATAAAAAAATTACGTGCGATTCAAGTGCCTCATTTCGGTCAACAAAAAAAAATAAATAATAACAATACACACGACTCGTCATTGCATGTTTTTAAAGTAGCGTTGTTGTTGTGCTACGTCCCTGAACCCACCCTACCATGGTTTTCGATTTAGGGAAAATTTGTTTCGAAAACCCCTATAAGGACTAAACCTTACCTATGCCTATGAAGTTCTACACAACAGAAAAAAATTTACGTTTCAATCATATTCGGAGCATACGGTTTCTTATATTGAAATAAATAAAAAAAAATCTTATAAAAATATAAAATATCTTAAGTTATGGATAAATTGAAATTACTATAAAACAAACTAATTAGCATGATCACTACATTTTATCATTACAAATGATCGGTGATGACTAAATTCATTATTACAAAAGAGAAATTGAAGATAAAGAAAAACAAAAGCAAGTATAACAGTTAAGAATTCAATGAGAGTATCATCTTCAATTGCCCTTTTGCAAACACATAAGAGAATAAAAAAAAATACGTAATAAATATATCAGTGATGGGACAAATGTTATAGTACTTCATTTGGTACTTTTTTCTTAATTATTTCTTCGCATGTAATACTAAGCTTTTAAAAATGCCGTCACTGGTATATTTATGAAACAAATACTTAAATACTAAATGAATGTGTATTAATCAAAAGTAATATATTTTTTTTAACTTACAGTAGGGTCTCGATTCCAACGATGCGGAAGGCCTTCAGCTTCATTTTATGGAGTCGGTTTACAATCATTATGATTTTTATAGGTTTTAATATTTAAATATTTAAATAATTTATAAATAATTCATTTTTATAAGAAATAAAGGGTTAGATATATAAATAGGTTATATAAAAAAAAAGTTAATACAAAAATAGAAAATTTTAACATGATAGATTGAATTATAATTTAATTGTATTTTATAGGTACAATAAGTGCATATTGTTAGAATTTTTAAATGATTTAATAGAACTTATGTATTTAGATAAATGCATTCATTGTATTTAAAATTTAAACATTTGAGTTTTAAAAGTTAGAATATTTCATTTGTGATTTAGAATTTAGTTAATAATTTTAATAATGTTATAGTGAAAGTATGGTTAGTTTTAGGTTTTTAATTAGAGTTTGTATGTAGTTTAAGCAAAACGAAACATTTTTGTAGTTTAAAATTTCTAGATTGTTAATGATTGGATATATGTAAGTTGAGTAGATATAAATAAGTTGTTTCAGTTGGCCTTTAACAGATTTTTAAGTCAAGAGTTCAATTCGATCTTGATCTTTGCAGTTTTCATATATTTTTATTTGAAGATTTTCCCAAAATTGCCAAATTTCCCTCGAGTGAATTGACGCTGTGTCTGCTCCAAATTGGCAAATTGGCTGATTCACTCGAGGTACTGGTGATATATAAAATTAACTATATAAAATGCAACATTTTATTAATATGATAAAAAAAATACCTTCAAATGAATTTACCTTTTCCCAAAGAAACAGACTATATTAAACGGATTCACTAAAATGTTTTTATATTTTTTTAGCAAATAATTGTTACTTTATATATTTTAAAAACTTAATAATTTATTAATTTTCTTTTCTTTTTAATATAAAAATCACTTTCTTCACTATATGTATAGCACTTTACTATAATTCTCCTTCGAGTTGTTGAAGGTCTCACAGATCAAGTTAAAAAGACTTTATGCAAAAATGTAGCTTTCGATCAAACCTCAGTTGTCTTAAATAAATAACGTGATGTTAATTTTTGTTGTTGTATATAATCTATCACGTGGTAATATATATCACAGATATGTTCTCTTTAACTGTGTAATACTGGTTTTTCTTCGTTAAGTTGAGAGTATAGAAGTATAGAAGTGGGAGAATGTAAAAATAGAAAAAAGTAATACATGGGATGCTAAAAAAATACTGTTGTAAGACCTTGAAAAATTAAGTATAAGGGAAGGTATGCCAACTAACATTACTGAAACGTATATGACTAATTAAAATACTGTTTTTGGATAGGAGCTGAGTAATTATTAAAATGAAGTATTGCAACATCATGCAATTTGATCTCACTAGACTATTTTTGAAGGAGTTACGTGAAGTCTTTCATATACAGTGACAAACCAGTCACAATTCCATGCATGTAAGACAATTTGACAGCTTTTATGGCTAAAATAAGCGAGCTACGTGAAGCAATACTTAAAAATTAGAGGGTGCCTCGGGAAGAATGCACTTTTCCAGATTAAAATAAAATCAGAAATTTTTAGGTAGTCATGATTCAAACCCTCAGCGGAGACATCAAGATGTTTGAAATGTAATATGAAAAAATATTTCATACCTCCATTTCCTCTCACGAGGTTTTTGTGAAAATAACTCTGAGAGTAAATAAAATTGCCAAGAATAGTTTTCTCAAATCTATCGTTCGGAGTCAATGTTAAATTAACTGTAGGATCCGCCACTCATGCATCAAATGAAAAGAAACAACATGGGTGCTGTAAGAAGAAATGTTGTAATTCTGACTAAATTCTATGCAAATAATATAGAAATCCCATGAGCTCACACTTCTTGAGCAATAGTAGACTGAATAATCAAAGTTACTTACCATTGCATCCAATATAACAACCTTTTAAAAACGCTTCAAATATAAGCTCGTAGATTGCTAAAAAAAATAAAAAAAAAATTTGTGTTTAGTTTTAATTAAAATTCTTTATTATTCGCACAATTCTGTGTGCCACTGTTCACAACTTGATGTAAACAACAACAATTGCCTTTTTTCTTATTCATCTGTTTATACCCATTACATAAACAATAACAATTACTAGACAATTATTCGACAGATCTTCGTAACGGAGATCTTCAAATCAGAATTACTCTCTACAAACGCACAGCGACTTCACACAAGACTGACTGAAGTTCACTAACTCAGTCTCCTGCTTTGCCTTGCCTTTTATATGGCAAAGTAAACAGTCTGATGAATGTTCTTGAAGGCGAATGTTCATGACTTCGCCATCTCGTAATCTCTATAAATGTTGTTGTTGTATTTTTGTTTACTTGTTTACAATTTTTTATGCAGGTGTTTGTTGTCATATTAAGCACTACGATAATTTGTAAACAGGTTTGTTTACTGCATTGTTTTGCTTTTGTAGCTTTTGTTTATAATTTTAATGTTAAGCGATGTAAAAGCATAACACCAGTATCTTGATTTTAGCGCAGAGAACATAGTTTCTAGGCAATGTTGGATGGCAACACTATTATTCTAGAATGCAGATGATCGATTTCTAAAGCGTTGTAATGACCAACTAAGTTATGATTTATTGTTGGATTATAAAGAAGATTCGTTTCAATTGAGTACGGAATAAATTTCTAATGACAGATCATTACTCATTTCAAAAAGTTTTTCAATGCTCATTTCATTTCATTCTTCTAGTCAAGTCTAGTCAAGTCTAGTCAAGTCTAGTCAAGTCTAGTCAAGTCTAGTCAAGTCTAGTCAAGTCTAGTCAAGTCTAGTCAAGTCTAGTCAAGTCTAGTCAAGTCTAGTCAAGTCTAGTCAAGTCTAGTCAAGTCTAGTCAAGTCTAGTCAAGTCTAGTCAAGTCTAGTCAAGTCTAGTCAAGTCTAGTCAAGTCTAGTCAAGTCTAGTCAAGTCTAGTCAAGTCTAGTCAAGTCTAGTCAAGTCTAGTCAAGTCTAGTCAAGTCTAGTCAAGTCTAGTCAAGTCTAGTCAAGTCTAGTCAAGTCTAGTCAAGTCTAGTCAAGTCTAGTCAAGTCTAGTCAAGTCTAGTCAAGTCTAGTCAAGTCTAGTCAAGTCTAGTCAAGTCTAGTCAAGTCTAGTCAAGTCTAGTCAAGTCTAGTCAAGTCTAGTCAAGTCTAGTCAAGTCTAGTCAAGTCTAGTCAAGTCTAGTCAAGTCTAGTCAAGTCTAGTCAAGTCTAGTCAAGTCTAGTCAAGTCTAGTCAAGTCTAGTCAAGTCTAGTCAAGTCTAGTCAAGTCTAGTCAAGTCTAGTCAAGTCTAGTCAAGTCTAGTCAAGTCTAGTCAAGTCTAGTCAAGTCTAGTCAAGTCTAGTCAAGTCTAGTCAAGTCTAGTCAAGTCTAGTCAAGTCTAGTCAAGTCTAGTCAAGTCTAGTCAAGTCTAGTCAAGTCTAGTCAAGTCTAGTCAAGTCTAGTCAAGTCTAGTCAAGTCTAGTCAAGTCTAGTCAAGTCTAGTCAAGTCTAGTCAAGTCTAGTCAAGTCTAGTCAAGTCTAGTCAAGTCTAGTCAAGTCTAGTCAAGTCTAGTCAAGTCTAGTCAAGTCTAGTCAAGTCTAGTCAAGTCTAGTCAAGTCTAGTCAAGTCTAGTCAAGTCTAGTCAAGTCTAGTAAAGTCTAGTCAAGTCTAGTCAAGTCTAGTCAAGTCTAGTCAAGTCTAGTCAAGTCTAGTCAAGTCTAGTCAAGTCTAGTCAAGTCTAGTCAAGTCTAGTCAAGTCTAGTCAAGTCTAGTCAAGTCTAGTCAAGTCTAGTCAAGTCTAGTCAAGTCTAGTCAAGTCTAGTCAAGTCTAGTCAAGTCTAGTCAAGTCTAGTCAAGTCTAGTCAAGTCTAGTCAAGTCTAGTCAAGTCTAGTCAAGTCTAGTCAAGTCTAGTCAAGTCTAGTCAAGTCTAGTCAAGTCTAGTCAAGTCTAGTCAAGTCTAGTCAAGTCTAGTCAAGTCTAGTCAAGTCTAGTCAAGTCTAGTCAAGTCTAGTCAAGTCTAGTCAAGTCTAGTCAAGTCTAGTCAAGTCTAGTCAAGTCTAGTCAAGTCTAGTCAAGTCTAGTCAAGTCTAGTCAAGTCTAGTCAAGTCTAGTCAAGTCTAGTCAAGTCTAGTCAAGTCGAGTCAAGTCTAGTCAAGTATAATCAAGTCGAGTCTAGTCTAGTCAAGTCTAGTCTAGTCAAGTCTAGTCAAGTCTAGGTACCTCCGTCTTGCTGTAACCATTTGATATTCAGGTCCATGCCATTGAGTTAAGGCCACAAGTTGTCACTTATGGTGCTTCTGTAATGATTAGCATTCGAAGCCACTGCTCAAATTTTTAAGAGAATTTAATGCTCATTTAACAAAAAAAAGGAAATTCTTTAAAAGCTGATTATAATCAGATGCGTAAGAATAATCGCTGTTCAAGCTCCCTTATTGTTGTACATCTCCATGCAACAGAAAAAATATAAGTCACGTAAGAATTACGTTCAAAGAAAAAATAATAATCGCTTGATAATGATACTTTAACTAAAAGTTGCAACAATTTGTTGGCTTTTATGGTAAACTTTGGTAATTATAAAGATTTTAAAATACAAAAACAACGAAAACAACAACAAAGTTTAACAACCACAAAAGAAAAACTATTATTTTCCAAAAGACCTTCTGAAATACTTGCATAAAAAGAAATGAAAATAACAAGGAACGTGGCACAGTTTAGTACGTAATTAAGAGCTTGAAAATTAAAAAACGGTTGATATACATGCATGAGTGAAATGTGCCACAGATTGTGGCTGCACAATATGTAACAATGCAAGTTGAAATTGTATTAAAAAATATGACAACAAAGGGAGTAATAGGGTATAGAAGGGTGTAATAGGACCATGTGATTGCAATTTGACTGCAAGCCTCCTTCAAGGTCTCACCACACTGTGAAATTAACACATTAAACTCGCCCTTACAACAAACGCCATCCAGAAATATTTGCGAATTACTCCCTTTCCTAAACTGTTGGAACCAGGTGGAATTAAAGTTTTTGGAAGTAACAGGTTCGACGATTTTTAAAACAAGAGCCGAACCGTTTTGACGATCTTAGTTTCATTCAAAAAGTTGTTGCAGTCTAGTAGGCAGTATGTCGGCTTCTGAGACAGGCCTCTGTTCAATTCACAGGTCAAACATCGCCTACAAAACGAATTATGAACAAATATTTCTACTGCAACTTTCTCTCAGCAGATTTCTGGCAAAAACTCTGAGAGTAAATAAAATTGGCATGAAAAGTTTCTTAAAAATCTGTCATTTGGAATCGACTTTAAAATTGTAGGTGCAGCTACTCATGTACAAAATTAACCCACACAACCTAAATGCTGTTAGAAGCTAGGTTGTAATCCTGACTAAAGAGTTGTAGTTATTAAGCTAAGAAAAACAAGTTCATTGTTTAAGTCCAATTGCTCAAAGAAAGCTTAAATTTTTGAGTTTCATCCATATTGCTGCTCCGATATGCGTTCTCAGAATAGAAACCGGTCTTCCACAATTCAAAACTCTATGTTCTTAGCAGTTGTAGATAAACATCTCAATCTGTAGTTCCTTTCAGCATGGCATCGGTTACATTTAAAAGTGTTTGTTTAACATTGACTGAGGCTCGTTGCTTCCCAATAATAAATGCAACCTGGTTCCGTTATCTTGCCTGTGCGGTATAAATATTTCCAAAATAAACAAACACTCTTTGAGTCCATCTTTCTAAACCGCGTACAAATTTGGAATTTCCATTGCCCGGTAATATGTTCCTTTCAACGTTTTATATTGGCCATAGGGTTTCCACTTTATGTATGCATCGCATTTCCCTACTTCTCTGTCGTTCTTTGCTATTGAGCAATGGATATCTCTCCACAGTCATGAAGACAGCCTCGCCTGAGACCATGTCGAGTAAGTTATAGCACAACTTAACGCCAATATGTGCACAGAGTTCATTCCGTTTAAACTCAGCTTTTATTGCTTCTGCTTGCATATTAGCAGTTCAACGTTTATGGTTGCTAGAATAAGGGCCATTATTACAACTTCCCGTTAAAGTTGGGTTTAGTTAAAGGTAACTTCAGCTAAAGTGTTATTTAAAGTCACCTCTAACTTCCTTTCGTTATTACAACCTACAGATAAAATAAAGTTAACTTTTTCAAAAATATGGCAGTGCCGGAGCAATGTCGATAACACTGCTGAATTAAGCAAGTTTTTTTAAGCGTAGTGGCAACAACGGGCTTCTTTTTTCTTTGTTGTATTTGCTCATTTTGTTTATATTTGAAGTTGTCATATTGAAAATAATATACAATATAACAAGTTCAAACATAAACTTAACTTTAAAAGTTAAAGGTAGGATGATCCTCCATTTAGCTTAACGCTCATTTCTACCATATTGAAAAACAATTTATCAGCCCGTTAAAACTTTAGTTAACGGCAAGTTGTAACAATGGCCCTAAGACTTATTTTGCTCTGCTTTGGGTCAATCATTGCTTAATGACAATTAACATGCTTAGCATGCTCTGTCAGTCTCACTGCCTTTTTGTCGACCTTATGGGTTGAAGAAACCTTTTTCTCTTCGTTTGTATAACTAGGAATGTAATGGTAGATGCCCCATTTGAATCACAATAAACTTATTCTTAGCAAGCTCTAGACCGTAGCCCTTAAACCATTTTTGAGTTTTTATTACGATTTTCTTTTTAACTTTCTTTGGTCATCCTCTACTTTAAGCGCTGAAATTACTGGCTTCTGTATGCCTTATTGTAGGTCAGATTGCGGGGATCATGTCTAAGCATAAATACCAGGGTTGTATCAGATGTGAATTTTACGACTCTGGAGCATTTGCAGTTAGTATCCAAGAAAGGACTTTCCTGTCGTGCTATCGTGATATAAATCCATCGTAGAACTAAATTTAACAAATTTTTGTGTAACAAGTGCAGCATTTAAGCTTTGTGTTAATAACTGCTCAAACAGAATTATGACGTAGTTTCTCATCCCATCTATGTCGAGTGTGTTAATTTTATACATGATTGGCAGGACCTAAGTTTAGAGAGCAACAAATAGCTTTTAAAAACGATTGGAGATTTTTTAATAAAATTAAAAACTCCAAAAGCAATGGATAGTGGATAGTGCTATTGAATGGGAGTCTACTAAGATGGGTTTGGCAGTAAATGAGGGCAAAACAAAGTATATGGTATCGATAAGTAGACACGTGCGGCGTTTTGATTCTCAGATTACGGCCGATAACTATACTTTCGATATAGTCAAAGAATTTATCTTGGCTCCGCCGTTACCACCAAAAATGATGTCAGTCTGGAGATCAGGCGCAGGATCACTCTTGCCAACAGGTGCTACTATGGTCACAATAGGCAATTGAGTAGCAGAGACCTCTCCCGTGCGACAAAACTAATCCTCTACAAGACGCTCTTCTTTATGGCGCAGAGGCATGGACCCTATTAAGCACTGTTGCAGCAACCTTGAGATTCCTACGTAAGATCTTCGGTCCAGTGCGAGTTTTCGATAATTTCCGCATCCGATCCAACAGTGAGCTGTACGAGCTCCGCAACGATATAGACGTTGTGCAGCTCATTAATATCCAGCGGCTGCGCTGGCTCGGCCATGCTGTTCGAATGGAGGAGGATATTTGATGCGGTGATCTACGGAAGTCGGCGAAGAGGACGACCTTGTATGCGTTGGAAGGACCAAATCGAGAAAGCCCTGTCATCGATTGGTGTGACCAACTGGCATAGGCGCGCAAGAAGCAGAGGGATATGTTGCGGCAGGCCGAAATCCGTTAATCGGGTTGCTATGGCCAATTAAGTAAGTAAGTAAAAGCAATGGGACCATCTCTGCATACATACATATATAATTGGTCATTATAACCCTTCCATCAGGATTACGACTTAGTTCCCCACGCAACACATGTTGTGCGTGTTAATTTTATTTATGAGCGGCGGGACCAGTGAAGTTTAAAGCCGACTCTGAAAGACAGATTTTCGAGAAACTTTTAAATTTATTTTCAGAGTTTTTGCCATACCTATGTTTTTAACCACTTTAATAAAATGATTGTTTAAAGAATCAAACTAGATTAAGCAATAAGAATTAAAATATACCCGTAAGGTTTTACAATAATAATAAATCCAACATATTTTCCACCAATTCCAAATACGCCCCAAACCTAAGTTGTCTAACAAAACCTGAACATGTCAGCGTAAAATGTAAGGTCGGAGTAAATTATTGCGGTTTTAAACATGATTTCGATAATTAAAGGGTGGCAATGTTCAATTCAAACAGAAGGTTAAAGATTTAATAACACATTGACTTACAAATAGATAGTGAAACAGACAGACAGACAGACGGATGTAATGAATGTCTTTTAAACGTTTTGCATGCAATTAAGCTTTAATCATTAGCTGTTAAGAAATATAAGTTTTTGTTTGTGTTTCTTCTTCTTAACTGGTTTATAGGTTTTGGCCAGAACGACGTTGTCTTTGTTGTTGTTGTTGTTATTTTTGCTTTTAATGTTTAAAATAAATTTAATAATTTGGCCTCCTCTCATAGCTTAAAGTTGACTTGAAAGTTTTTCGACTGATTATTTCAAATTATCTTGCCTTAGTCCTTTACATGTATGTGTATATGTTTGTAATTATTTTGTGTGTAAATTTGTTAATAACCTTAAGACAACAAAAAAAAACAACAAATTTTAAATTTATTTAAGCATGAAATTAAATCCTGTGGTTAATTTATTGTTTTCTTAAAATGTCATTAAGACAAGAGTTATAGCATTGTGGTTTAAATAAGTATCTGCTAGTAAATACAGTGGGTTACAAAAGAAAAATCTCATATTTAAAATAAATTTATTTTTTTGTGGAGGGGTTTTGCTTAGACGTCGTAGGAAATCATCGTAGTCTAGTATGTAGCGTGTTGGCTTATTAGACGTAAGGCCAAGGTCCAAACCACAGATCAAACATCAAAACAAAATTTGAACAAATATTTCTTCGTTGATTTCAGCAGATTTCTGGCAAAAGCTCTGAGAATCAAATAAAAAAATTACCATGAAAAGTCTATTTTAAATTGTAGGTGCCACCACTCATCTATAAAATGAACACATACAATATAAATGGTGTGTGTCGTATTCCTATCTAAAAAGTTGTAATTTCTATTGCAGACCTTTTATTGGAAAATTTATTACAGTCGTTAAACCCAAATTATTTTATTTAAAAAACTGTCCCTATATTCGTTATAGCAGTCAATACTTTTTAGTTAGTTTTCGATCATTTTCTCGCACATTTCAGGCCATGTGTCCGTGATAATTTTAAAAATGTTGATTACCAAATGCTTTATCGTTAGAGAAGTATTCACTTAGAAAGAATATTTAATGAAGCCTGATGAATATCACTCAAACCGCTTTATTTCTTTTGAAAACTGCTTATGCAATAAAGCCAAAAGCGGTCGTGTTACGTGACTCTTCAATTGTAGGTCATCCTACGACCATAGCAGTCTGAAAGGTTTTTCCAGGTTTATTTTCGAAAAAAATACGATCCATTGAAACACCATAGTGCAGACCAAACAAATGTTGATTTCTAAATGCTTTAAGGTAGTTTTCGCATGTGAGAAGTCTAACACCATCAAACTGCGCACTTTCTTTTGGATACTTTTTCATGCAATAATGTCCAAAGTAGGTCGTATTGTCTGGCTCATGACGACGTTTTGTTAAAACCACATATCGTCCTGCAAAATATATTCAATTGTAGACCATTGTCCACTGAATTGACAGGAACGGCTCAAAGAGGGTTATTTTCAAAAAATACAAACCAATGACATCCGCCACACACTAATGTGCCCCAAACAGTTCTTATTCCTGATCCAATGGCTTTTTCATAATCATTCCTGAGTCCTGTATGGAATAATTTTGATTGTTAGCATAGACAACCTGCTTGAAATAGAGTTCATCTCTAAAGAGAATTTTATTCAACATCAATATTTAAAGTGTTGTTACGAAAATGGAAAAATTAAAATTATAAACAAAAACTACAAAAACAATGAACTTGTTTACAAATTATCGCACTGCGTAATATAACAACAAACACCAGCATAAAAAAATAATAAACAAGTAAACAAAAATATACCAACAAACACTACAAGAATAAACATTGACTGTTTGCAACTGAGTTAGTAAAAGTTCAGTCAGTTTTGTATGAAGACGCGGTGTGTTTGAAGAGAGTAATCGTGGTTTGAAGATCTGTGTTACAAAGATCTGTCGGACAATTGTTTAGTAATTGTTATTGTTTATGCAAAGGGTATAAACAAATGAATAATAAACAAAGCAATGGTTGTTGTTTATCAAGTTGTTAACAAACACCAATTTATTTTTATTTAATTTTTAATATACGAACTCATACTTTAAAGGTTTTTAAAAAGTAAAACCGTAATAGTAACCTGTGCATGTATGAAATATATGAAGTCGTCGTGGTCTAGTAGGTGGGCAATTTCGTGTCAAGTGACCCAATTTTTAAAACCGATGTCTTCCGATTTGGCTATTTCTTCAATCTTTCCAAAAATAATTTTTTTAATTTTTTAAAAAACATATATTTTTTTTTTAAATAAAATTTTATTTAAAATTTTTTTTTTCAAAATGGGCCCTTTTTTTGCTCAAACGAAAGCTTATACAATTTCCTTTAAGGCCTTTATAATCGCTTAATGGGATGCGAGTGGGATATCTATCAAAAAAATTATTTTTTAACTCAAGAATAAGATTTTTCAATATTTGGCATGAAAACGTACTACCTAAATGATCTTAAAAAAGTATTTGCATTCTAAGGACATTCGGAAATTAGTTTTGTATAAACAGTGTTAAAGTTTGGACGTGCGTTATTTACAATGGCTTCCGCGTCCAAAAAGGAAATGTTTACTTCTTTTTGTTGTAATCCCTTAAACAAAAAGAAGCACAAATCATCAGATATGCGACATATTTCCGACAACTTATTTTTGGAAAGATTGAAGAAATAGCTATCTAATATCCTTTGGAAAATTTTTACTAGGACCAATAGGTGAAAAGTTACACACATTTTAAAAAACCATGTATGACCAAAATGTCCATCTTTGGCCCCCTCTAACTCCGGCAGTTCTTGACTGATAGAGCTGAAAATTTGTGTCTGGCCTACTATCCAATAGTAAAAACCTCGGAAGGCATCGATTTTAAAAATTGTTTCACTTGACACGAAATTGCCCAAGTATAGTGTTGGCTTATTATTATTATTAGACGTAAGGCTTCGGATCAAACCTTCTGCAGGCATCTCCAACTAAACGAAATATGACAAAATATTTCTTCGGTGACTTCCTCTCAGCAGATTTCTGTCAAAAACTCTGAGAGTAAATAAAAATTGCCATGAAAAGTTTCTCAAAAATCTGTCGTTCGGAGTCGACTTAAATTGTAGGTCCCACCACGCATGTATAAAAATTAACGCACACAACATAAGTGGTGTGAGAAACTAGATCATAATCCTGACTAAAGGGTTGTAATGACCAATTGGGAATATATGGTGAAATAAACGCCTGGATGAGGGTGTACACATATCAGTGTGGGAGACTGTAATGCTGTATGCACTTGTAAGTACTTTTTGTTTTTGCAACTTGTTTCATTGTGTTTGTTGCAAGGAAAATGGCAAAAAGGAAATCACAATTTATTAGGAAAATTAATAATGTGAACAATATGCTGCTACTACTACTGCTACTGATAATGTTGCTACTGAGGACTGAAAATTACTGAAATCTTTTTTCACATTTTTTTTTCACTGCTTTCCGCATATTTTTAAGCAGTAACAAAAATATTTCAAAAATATTTATCTTTCTGTTGAAGAATATATGTATGTTTGTTTTAGTGTGTTTATAGTAGTATACATACATGTATGCATGCAATCAGTGTCTAAATGTGCATGCACATGTGAAAGAATATAATTTTACGAAATAATGCCAACAGAAAATTGAAATTTTTTGGGGGAAAGCGGATATTACAAGTAAAATTTTGTTTTCCATTTTCTGCATTGCTTACTTTAAAAAGAAAGTCAAATAAAAACAACTGAGATGCGGTTTTAGAGATATGAAAAACTGTTGGGTATTTTGGTTTAATGGCACTAAGTTTCTTAACTTTAACTTCTTATGTTGCTACATCAAGGCTACCTTAAGGCACTGCTTCTTATTTATTTTTCGTTTTTTGTTTCATTGTTTTATTCCAATCGTCCTACCAACAGCTCAGCTAAGAGAACTGTCACATTTCCTGGGAACTATCTGGAGCTTCAGATGAAAGCATTCAGACTCCGAATGTTCGCCACTGACAAATCAGTAGATTTGCATAGTAGAAGTCCAGGTGTCAATTGCTCATACGTAATGGCACTGCGCATTTACCGAAGACCTAAAGAACACGTCCACCTCTTCGTATGTAATATCCAGTAATGATTGGAAATTAATCAGACTGGATTTGCAAGTCAACAATGCAGTTCCCAATATAAAGAGCCTATCGAAAGACTCTTGGCTAGATATCCAATATGGTAATTGACAGAAGCATTCATGGCAACAAAAGAAGAGCAGACATACCTTTGTATGTTTGGAGCAAATTGCTGGAAACAAAGAATGCAAATCAAAGCATCTTGCTCCAAAGTAAAACTATTTCTGAAAGACTGATCAAAATGGAAATATGTTGTTATGGCCATTTGTCCTAACTTTTTTCCCAAGCATAATAGGGTATATGGGCCACCGAGTGAACGTGGCCTGTAAACGGCAAGATACCCGATAACGTATCCTAACCTTGTCCTAGCCTCAGGTCATTTATAAACTGGAACTAATCAAGCTCCATTAAATTTGAACTTTTCTCAGAGGAATATTCAGTAGATTAAGACTTAGTCTGTTAGCGACATGACTGACAGGTTCAACAAGTTCAATAAGAACTACAAATGCTTGAGAACATGTTAAGCGCGTATCCTGATATACTGGAATAAAATGAAATTGATTTTCATTGAAAAATAGATGAATGCAAAAAAATTGTCTATATCCGCCCTTGTTAGTCCTAATATTTCACGTCCTCAATGGGATTTTCCCAAAGTAGAGAATTAACCCGAAAGTTTGTTGCTAGTGCTAACTCTGGCAGATTCATTCGATCAGCGACTCCCTTAATCTGGTCCCTACAACGGCATTCGATTTTCATAATTAAGGTCATTACGTTAGAACCCAGTATCATGACAGCCGGCGAGCTATCAGAAAGTAATACCCCCTTAGTGGTCATCATCACATTCTGTATTAGCGACAATTTAGTGTGGAAGATGTTGCAATGGTCTGTTAACCTTAGCGAAAAATATGCCTTCACCAATAACTCTATTTAGTCTCCAAACAATACAGACAATTTATACTGAGTGGTTAGTGCATCAATCCATTTTTTCCCGTGCATTATCTCCTGACTGGAAAAGTTATAGTATTCATACATACTGTTACGTTTTTACCTTTTAAAAACTTTTAAATATATGAGCCCGTAGATTGCAAATAAAAAAAATTAATTTGTGTTTTAATTTAATTAAAATTCTCTATTATTCGCACAAATTGGTGTGCCACTGTTCACAACTTGCTGTAAACAACGACAATTGCTTTTCTTTGCAATTCCTCTCTTTATACTCTTTGCATAAACAATAACAATTACTTATTCGACAGATCTTTGTAATGGAGATCTTCAAACCATGATTACTCTCTTCAAACACACCGCGTCTTCACACTAGACTGTATATCTGCTACAGGCAGATCTTCGTCCCCTCCGTTTTTAGTTGGAATTGGTCATCTTAACAGGGCCGATACCTTATTACAAGTATAGAGAGCAATGAAAGAGACCATTTTCATTCAGTTGAGTGCAGTAGAATGGCGTATATTATCCTGTGAAACTGTCGAGACACTCTCTATTCTAATCTCAGTTAAAACGAGAGTATCTAAAACACATGGTCACTCATACAGAATGAAATATTTTTCAACCAAGTATCATAATCAAGGCGAATTCATTATCAGGTGGGAATAGTATTACAATAAGTACAACAATACAAAAACAACAGGGATTTTGTTTTTGTAAAAATGTACACATCTTGTCAAAAAAATTAACCCTCAAACCTCCATAGGAAATTAGTTAAAGCAATTAAAAAACACTAAATAAATTTTATATATTGAAAATTCTTATGAATTTTATTATTACATTACATAAGGTGCTGCAGTAACCTGTAAATTAAAAAAAATATCAGCTGCAAACGTTATTTCTTATAATAACAAATTTTCAACAGAAGATTGGTGCAATTTGTTTTAATCCCTATATCCCAATCTTCAGAAAGAGAATTTGTTTTAAAAATAACACACAAGTTATTTCAGACATAATTTAGGCACCTAGTTGGAGACATGAATTTTTTTTTTTTTTTGGTAATTCATCACTCTTACCTAAATAACTATAAATATATGCATTTAGTGTTAACGGCTTAAATATTGTTAATCATCTTGCAACAATTTTAATATATACATACTCTTCAGTCAGGATTATGATCTAGTTCCTCACACCACTTATGTTGTGCGTGTTAATTTTATATATGAGTGGCGGGACCTACAGTTTAAAGTCGACTCCGAGCGACAGATTTTTGAGAAACTTTTCATGGCAATTTTATTTACTCTCAGAGTTTTTGCCAAAAATAGTAATCCTAAAGAATTTCCAGAGTGCGTATCGTTAAGGATACATGCGGTACATATGAGGGTTTATGACTAATATGAATACGAAATTGAATATCGAAACAAAATAAACAAAAAACAAACATTTTTTTTGACATTGTTACTTACATCAGCTGGTAAACAAAACCCACCTGATAATGAATTCGCCTTGATCATAATCGTTTGTGAAATTTTCTCATTTCGTTTCTCTTTCATTTTGACATTTCAAATATAATTTCATTTAATTTTCATTTGTTTTTAACTTAATTTGCCATTTTTTTTAATAATTTTTTAAACAATTTTTTAAACACTTTTTTTCAACAATTTCTTTTTATCAATTTATATTTATTATTATTTATTTATTTATTCATCTAAATTCGTGGGAAGGCTGACAATATGCCGCAAGGTGACATAAAATTGTATCTGTTGAACAATACCGGTGGTAAATTATCCAAATCATCCGGCATAAAAATCGAATATTCTGTATCTGATGAAATGGAATTCTCCAGGCGATTATCGATAAAAACGCGTAAGAAATTGATGCAAAGATTGTTTCGAAAAGATGAAGATGAATATCAAGCTGAACTTGATAATATGGGACGTTTATATTGGAAAGACACGGTCTGTGCGTCTATGCGTCAGTGTACAAAAGAACACATAAAACCACCGCCCACACTATTGAGTAATGCACAGAAGACATATTGTGACATTTTGTTTAAAGTGTTTTCCGATTAAACGGAAATGTACACAACGTGTGTGGAAGGTGTGGGAAAATGTTTGCAAATCAATGTAAAAAAATTAAAGAAATAAAAAATTAAAAAAAAATTTTATGGAAATCATTGGGCGTCCTTGTAGTTCAGCAAATTTATGTTTAAATTTTAAATGTCTGCGCACTGTACAGTGAGCAACAAAAATTATCTGCACTTTAGTAATATATGTATAGAGAATAACCGCTTGCTTGCCATTTCTTTTTAACTCCTCTGGAAATGTGAAATTTTTTAAAAAACTTTTGTGTTTAGTTTTGTTAAGGACCGTATTACCCAAACTCAGTCATTCAACCAAACAAAAAATTAAAAGTAAAGGTTTGCCTAAATCCTAGCCAAGTGATATGAATGAATCCATATGATATGAATGTTGTAACGCTCAGACATTTCTGCGAGAGACTAGCGTTAGCCAAAAGCAATGCTAAAGACCATAATATTACAACCCAATGCCTTAATTGTCGCTTGGCAAAGTGAAACTATACTCATAGCTCTACCAGAGATAGTGTCGTTCTTAATAATCATTACCGCAACATTTTTGACTAAAACTTCCGGCTGGAAGATGTTACAATGGTTCGATAACCCTATGAAGTGAATTATACTTTCCAACACCGAAAATATTCCTCTACACGAGGCATCACTTAGTCATGAGTCGCACAGAGTCATTTGCGATGAGCGTCCTTTCATTTTTTCGTTCCCTTCTATTTGAAATAAATGCCTTAAATTAAGTCGCCGTAGTCTAGTAGGTAGTCTGTTGGCTTATACGACATGAGGCCTCGGTTCAAACCCCAGGTCAGACATCTTCACAACAGAATGAAATACGAAGAACTATTTCTCAGCAAAAAAAACTGAGAACGAAATAAAATTGCCATGAAAAGTTTCGCAAAAATCTTTCGTTCGGAATCGACTTTAGACTGAAGGTCCCGCCACTCATGTATTGAATTTAACACAAACACAACACAAGTGGTGTGAGAAAGCTAATGATGGTAGTAGATTTCGATTTCCGAGTACCTTATAAAGCTATTCATTGCGTATAAATCTATTAGATTCGATTCATCTGCCCAAGAATTAACAACTCCTTACCAACACGAACATTCGGCTTCAAGATCATTCCTTAGACTGCTTATGTTGGCATATAAAAGGCACGACAAAGCAGGCAACGGAATCAGTAAAAATTCAGTCAGTCTTGTGTGAAAACGCGATGTTTGAAGAGAATAATCGCGGTTTGAAGGTCTCCGTTATAAAGATCTGTCGAACAATTGTTATTGTTTACGTAAAAGAGTGTAAACAGAGGAATAACAAACAAAGCAATTGTTGTTGTTTACATAAAGTTGAGAACAGTGGCACATAGAATTGTGCGAACAGTAAAGAATTTAATTAAAACTAAACAAACAGGCATGTTCAGAATTACAAATAATCCCTACATTTTTCTTTTCAAGCATAATTTGTTTAAAAAAGCTGCAAAACAGAAAACAAAAATTAAAAAGACGTGTCCTGAGGGATTATTCTAACCCATTAGACGTTCCGGAGCAGGAGTAAGTATAAACATATCTAAATATATACGAGTAATGTATGTGTGGATTTTGTGTTAAGTTTTATAACGCTTTACAGGCTGAATAAAACCGCATTTAGGATTTACTGAGCGCTTTAAGATTTCTGGCGGTCGGTTCAGGATCAAGGAACATAAACCTCAGTGTGGGAAGTTCTACATTGTGTAAAATGTTATTGGATGTACTTAATGTTTTTGAAAAAAGACTATCCCTTCTTTGGATCAATTTGGGCATTACAGATGAAGAAACGAAAGCATCAAAAATGCAAACAATCAAAGTGATTACTGTGAATGTAGATTTGTAACCACCAAATGAAGATACGAGCTCTTGACACATCTAGACATGGTTCATGTCACGATACTTTTGTGTGGAATTTAAGTAACGCCAGTGAATTTTACTTAGAAAAATATTCTAATGGAGACCGTGGTTACTGGTAGGTGGCCGAGTCAGAAAATGCGCTACAGCCGTATGTTTTAGTACCGTACGTTCGTTGAAATCGCCAGTTTTAAGTAAACAAATGACACAAAAAATTGGTTAAAAATAAAGCAAGCTTTTAGCCTGTTATTTTTATTTAGAAAATTGTAAAATTGTTATCATTTTTTGTTAAGAAGTTTTTTTTGAACATATTTCATCAGTTCACTACAATATCCTTTTGTGATTTGAAATCGCATTTTTTGTTAAGAAGTTCTGCTTGAACATATTTTTCATCAATTCACTGCAATATACTCTTGTGATTTGAAATCGCAAATTTTTAGCGTTAAGCGTTTTCCAGAACACCTATTTGGCGGTTTCGAATCGTATAAAATTTTTTTTTAGCGATCTGCGTTCACCTGAACATCCTCTTGGCGTTTTTAAAACGAAAACGAAAAATTTAGGCGATTTGCGTTTTTCAAAACATGCCCGAAAAATTTATTTTTATTTTATTTACAATCTGCGCACTCATATTTTAAACGTTTTTAAAAGATATAAACGTAACAATATATAAGCATCCAATTTATTTTTCGACCCACTGTGCATGTGTTAGAAAATTCTGTAGATTTACTGATTTGGTTGACATTTTCATTGTTGCTGCATGCACTCATGCAAATGTTGCCAGCTATTGTGTTATTCTATTATTGTTGCTGTCAATGTTGTTGTTGCCGCTGTTATTTGTTGTTGGTGTTGTTTAAAATGCAGTTGTGCAGAAATTTTTGTTGTAAATATGAGTACGTACGTGTGTGCTATTTGACGTGTATCGTACTGACAGCTGATATTGTTGGCAAAATGTTGCTCTTGTGGCTGGGCTGTTTTGTAGCATATTTTTTGAACAATTGAAAGATGTTTTGTGTATGCAACTGTATGTTGCATGTCTACACTTGAATTCATATTTGCCTCTTTTTTTCTCCACTTGAATGTGATGCTCATAAGAATAGAAGCTGGATTTCTCTATTTATTTCTGATTTTCTCCATTTTTTTGTCATACTTGTGGGTGTTTTTATTGTGTTATTTTATACGTGTTTACCAGAACTATTGTTGTAAAAAAAAAAGAATTTTTTTTTAAACAAAAGAATAAAAAAAAAAACATCATGTAAACACGAATGATTCCATATTTTTTTTACATCTTGCCTTTTATTGTAATGAAATCAGAGTCTCATCTGTCGCATAAAAATACTGAAATAAATAATGATTTTTTGTTTAATTTCGGTAGAAATTAAATTTAAAAATAAAAATACTTTGAATGTAAATCAGATATCAGCAATGAGTATTCAAAAGGATGAGTAGTGTAGTGTATACATATTGTAGAGTACAAATGCATACTCTGATTTAGTTCAGTATTGGGTTACACCAAAATTATTAGAAAGTGTTACCTGAACCAACCGCATATTTGTTTATATTTGTGTGTGTTATTTGTGTAGTAATACTTTCAGTTTCTGAAGTGTGTCACTAGTGTAAACTGACCTAAGTGATGGGAATGAAGAACATATGCCACCAACGTTGCTGGTTTAAACTCGAGATTAACTACTTAACCGCAAGGTTAAACTCAAGATTAAGTGAATTCAAAAACTGAAAACGGAGTTTAACTGGAGATTAACTTAATCTCGAGTTTAAACTTGCATTCAAAAAACGGCCCTAAGTGTGTTTTATTTTAATTATTTTGAGTAGAGTTTAAGTTATTGAGTGAGTTTAGAAATTCACTCATAGAATTAGAAAATGTATTAGTTTATAAGACCAAATTTAAATAAAGAAAAATCATCTTATTTTGATCACTGAACTAAACAACAGGTTCTTTTATTTCTTACAGTAGAATCGAATCATACTCATAATTTCTGATACTTATACGCATTGATACTTATTTTAATATTAAACTCCAAAGAAGTAGGCTCAGCACTGTTATCGGGGTTATTACGGGGCATTGCATTATAGAGCGCATGCTAGGCGTATAGATCTTGGACACCTTGCAAATGACTTCTGCAGAAGCTGTGGATATGAAGAGGAAGATGAGACTATTATTCACCTATTGTGCACATGCCCGGCACTTAGTCGGAGGAGAAAGAGGTACCTGGGTGCCTACTACATGAATGGATGGATATTGGCAGCCTGAGTCGCTTCATCGGAAGCTCCGAATGGTTCCTGGAATAGGGGAAATTAGGAACTGTGGTATCACAATGGGCCCTGTGTGCGGCTTAAGTGTGTCCGCTCATGACTCCATCGAGGGGACAGCCACTTCTACCTACCTACCTACCTAATATTATACTCATACTACTCATATTCAAAGTTTGAAGTAATCATCGTACTCATACTTAACAATACGTCTGATGTTGTTGATTTCGACTCTCCATGACTCAAAATTTAAAGGAATCACAAAATAAGTACGATTCGCGTATGAATAATAAAATACTCACTGGAAGGTGTGTTTGCTGTGCTTGCTGTTCTTGTTTTTTACTTTTTTGGTGAATGCAACAACAACCAAGACTGTAAATTTTTATGAATGATTCGAATCACTCGAATCATTTATGAGTATTATAAGTATTTTTCTAAAGTTATGAATCTGAATGAGTAGGCGTATGACTCAAACATATTTCGAATGGCATGAGTTTGATGTCAACGTTGTACGCATACTCAGTGCAACCTGTGCTTGTAAAGATCAAATTCGATAGCAGGTTTGTGGTAGGTAAGAAAATTGACGATCTTGCATTTGGGTTTACCACTATTAATGAAAAGTTAGTAATAATCCGCATCAGAGAATAATTGTCACTTATGCCAAAACGAGAAAATATAATGACATGCGTAACGTTAAGTTTAAGGCCATATACGATAAAAGCGCGCCCTACCTCACAAAGAACATTCTAAAGAATTTTAGAAGGACGGTATTGCTTGCCTCACTGCCGGTCAGTCATATTTTGATACGCCCTATCTTCAACCACAAATGGTCTCAGGCTGCTTGACTGCGCAAAACATTTTAGTATGCAACACTAGTTTTTAACAACTCAACATCCACGAAGCCACTCGATAACATTTTGATTGATCGAGTAAACGTTTCAACCATACAACATGTTCACACATTCAGAGATCAAAATATTAAGTTGGACCATTACCTTCTCGCAGCCAAATTACGATTAGTGCTTGCTTTAGTACGCTACGAAAGCTAAACGTCCACTTACATTTCGGTTAACTCCGTCCATTCTTATATTATCCCAACGACATTAATGTACCAACCTCCTTGCGTACCACTGCGAACTGTTGATCTGGCCACTCCAACGAAACCAATAATAGGTAGGTACTTAGATTGTCGCCATTGTGGTTTGACACTATTGTGATGCCACAGGTAAGCGTAGTCCCTGTACTGATCGAATTCCACCAAACTCATAGAAAAAATTGGTCAGCGCAGGGCTGCGCACTGAAACCAGTAGTACTTTGAGAAATGTCATGATGGTTATACTAAACATTTCAGTCTAACGCTATGCGATCCACGCTTAAGGATTATAGACTGAAGAGAGCACAAGAGAGAAGCCTTTTTAGACAGACTTTTCAGAGGGAACAGAAGAGAAGATATTGCTTTGGTATAAAAGTAGAAATAATGCTGAACATTTTTACAAAAGCGTCAATCGTCGATGAGAAGATTTCCAGTCTGGAGCATATTATTGCATGGATGGAGAAGGTAACTTGGTTATAGATTCACAAGGGACATTGTTGTACAGCATTAGATCCAATATTACGGCTGAAAACTTTACGTCCGACGCTCTCAATGAATTTATTTACCTTGGCTACACTGTTACTAGCGAAAATGATGTTGGTGTGGAGGACATCAGTCAGCGTCTTGTCAACAGGCACAGCCATGGTCTCTCGTACGAGGGAACTAATGCTTTACAAGTAGCTTTTCTTCCCCATATTTCTTTATGACGGAGAAGCACGAACATTTTAGCTGACAGTTAAAGCTTTGGGAGTATTCGACAGAAAAGTTATACGCCAGATATTCATACATACATACATAATTGGTCATTACAACCCATCAATCAGGATTACAACCTAGCTTCTCATACCACTTATGTTGTGTGTGTTAATTTTATACATGAGTGGTGGGACCTACAGTTTAAAGTCGACTCCGAACGACAGATTTTTGAGAAACTTTTCATGGCAATTTTTATTTACTCCCAAAGTTTTTGGCAGAATTCTGCTGTGATTAAGTGACCGAAGAAATATTTTTCATATTTTCGTTTTGATGTCTGACCTGGGGTTTGAACCGTGGCCTTACGTCTAATAAGCCGACACACTACCCAATAGACAATGGCGACTTCATCTAATACACGCTTGTTTTTATTTTAAATTTAAATATAGAGAGTGACTAATAAAAGACCCAAAGATGCTGTGAATGCGTGTGAATGAAACTGAAGACGAAACACTTGTGTGCATTACATTTCTCTGCACGGCTTCCCTGCAGATCAAGATTTTCCTGCAAGCCTCCTGCATATCATCACGGCGTATTCCTATCAATTTACTGTCCGTGAAAATCGCAGATTTTTTGCCTTTAGTTTCTGTTATGTTAATTCACCCAGGAACCGAATATTAGTTCATATTTAGGTGATCTATTGTACTGTCCTTAACCTATGTAGGGATAGCCTATAAAAAATCCTACCAATTCTGTTGCTGGACTATATTCAGCAGCATAATGTTCTGTGATGGTAAAAATAAATTTCTGCCTAGTACTTGATAACTACTCAGGTGTTTAATGCTTCGATTTCCTCATCACAGAATCTACATGTTTGGAACAAAAATTTTCAATGTTTACTGGCGACTGGTTACTATTTCTAGGGGACTCCTGTATAGTCTGATTCAAATACTTTCTCAGTTAATTGCCACAGATCCGAATAAATTGTGAAAAGTCTTCCTCTTCCTTTACCTACCCTGTCGCAGAGTATGGCATTGCAAATTCCACTTTTGGCTCCACCAAAAGAATGTAAAGAAATCAGTGGCATGTAAATTTCCTCTTGGTAAGCACATCTGGATGCTCAATACTTTTAATTTTCACACGGTTCCTTACTATTGGACTGTCAACATCATATGTTGCTTGTATAGCGACATGATTGTTAGACCGTATTGCCATTCATGTCCAGACATTCATTCCAGTGCAAATTGACGATGGTTACCATGTTTGATATGTATGTGCTCTTCAATGACATGGAACTTTATTAGATTAGAACTTGGATTTCACAATGTAATCCACAATTTATAGTAGCCGGCTCTGTGCCCTTTAACAATTTTCTATTATGTTTTCTACATTGTTTCGTTAAAATTATTTTCTATATTCGTTGCTTTTTGTATTTGAATATTTATAACACAACATGGCAAATAACGTATAATGGAGCTAAAGTTGAGAGAAACAAAAAATAATGTTTTGTTGTATAAAATATTATCTGTTGGACAATACATCAATGCATCCTATCAATCTGAATCAGGCCTCGAGCACAATTTATGATGGCTTTGAGAGGAACATGACGCCGCCAGGGACGCCGCCAGACCAAAATCCACACGAAAATCTATCTTTTCGGCATGCATTAAGCGTAATAAGGATTGATATCATCCCTATATTCAACAATTTTGTTTGTTCACGTGCCCGTTGATGCACAGATGAGCCTCAACGCTGAAGGTGATTTTTCGATGAAAATCAGAGTTACTTCCCTACTGCTCTAGAGACCATTTAACGAATACATGTCGTTTTTTATAGTCGTCCATGAAGGTTTAGACTCAAGAAATGCTTCAACAAGCTGTTTTCGACTGTCAAAGTTTGCAAGTCCTGGTTATTATCATCATATTACCATACTTTTCGCCCAATTTAAGAGCCTACATACGTACGTAATTGGTCATTTATAGCAATTTAGTCAATTTTACGACCTAGCTTCTAATATCACTTAGGCTGTGTGTGTTAATTTTTTGCATGAGCTGCGGGACTTACAGTTTAAAGGCGACTCCGAACTACAGGTTTTTTTTTGTAAGACTTGTCATAGCAATTTTCTATTTACTCCTTGAGTTTTCGCCAGAAATCTGAGAGGAAGTAGTCAAAGGAAATATTTTTTCATCTTTCGTTTTTATAGGGCATATCTGGACCTGAGATTTGAACCATGGCCTTACATCTAATACGACAACAGACTGCCAATTAAACTGCAGAAATTTCTTGTTAAAGAGTCTATTGTTATAAAAGAGATGTCTTCATTGGTCTGCAGTCTGCAGAGACATACACTCTGATTACAGTTTAAGAAAATTATCATGAAGGGAATGTCTCCTTATGGCCCTAGAAATAATTAAAATGTTAAAAAATATTGTTAAAAAAATGAAAAAAAACTAGATACTGGTATTTTGCCTTTACATCATTTAACATTAAAATTATAAACAAAAGCTACAAAACCAAAACAATGAACTTGTTTACAAATTATCGCACTGCGTAATATAACAACAAAAACCAGCATAAAAAGGTAAATCGGTAAACAAAAATATACCAACAAACACTACAAGAATAAATGTAAACAAAATATACAAAACAACAATAATGAAACAACGATATTTGCATTTATAAAGATCTCGAAAAAGCGAAGCCACTAGCATTTGTCTTCAAGAACATTCATCAGACTGTTTGCGTTGCCATATGAAAGGCAATTCAAAGCAGGCGACGGAGTTAGTAAAAGTTCAATCAGTCTTGTGTGAAGTGGCGGTGTGTTTGAAGAGAGTAATCGTGGTTTGAAGATCTCAATTCTCCAGTAATTGTTATTGTTTATGCAAAGGGTGTAAACAGAGGGATAACAAACAGAGCAATTGTTGTTGTTTACATCAAGTTGTGAATGGGGACACAGAATTGTGCGAATAATAAAGAATTTTAATTAAAACTAAACACAAACTTTTAGTTTTATTTTATTTGCAATCTACGAGCTCATATTTTAAAAGTTTTTAAAAGGTAAAATCGTAAGAATATTATAAGAAATCGTTAAGTATAGGCTGATAACGACAACATCACATTTCTCGTCAACAAGAAACAAAATATGATTGCCTATGAAGCAGATGTACTTTTATTCTTACTGTAGCACATATGTACCCTCTGTTATTATATGCCTGCAAATATTTCAATTTTAATGGTGTTATCTTCACCAAAAAAAAGAAAAAAAAATTTGAAATATTTTATTTTATATTTTTGATTATTTAAAAATTTCCTACATTGTTTATATGCACACTGAATTTTAAAAATTATTTCTTTCATTCTTTTTGCCAGAAATTATTTTGTAATAGAAATACTCAAATCAGCAGGAATGAATGCATAGCAGAAGTATACCATAACAGTATTTCTACATGCCTACTACACATGCAGTAAAACAAATTGTTTAAAATAGAAAAAGAAATAAATTTTTTTAAATATTTTTTGGCACCCTACATACAATAACAACAATTATTCAATGGCTTTCATAAAACAAATTAGTTTTATTCGCTGTACATACAGCTGAACTTCTATTTCGGATCTATTCTGGTAACAATCGAATTGATTGACGGCGAGTTGCTTGTGTTCTCGTCACAAAATCAATCGAAACTAGGACTGTATAGTATGACGTTGAGATAGTTCTGTAGCTTCCCTAACGGCCTCTCTTATCAGGCGACCTCTTTAAGTTAATTATTGCAGAGAGTTCTGCAAAGGCGGCTCATCAGGGCAGCTCTTATCATGCAACCTCTTAAATTTAATCATTATAATGTTCTGCCGAAGACGGGAACGAGTTTATTTATTCATCATGACGCGTATTAAATAAGATGCTAATACTGCCTTTAGTAGTAGAGCCTATAGGAATGGGCAAAGATGGATCCTCGTAGCAAATAAAAACGACGGATATGTTGCAGACAAGTTGTGATGTGGGTTGTATCGAATATCAAATTATGGTCGACAACTACACTGTCGACTGTACGACGTTGACAATAAATTTATTTACCTTCCGCCTGCCACTACAAGCGAAAATTATGTCCGTGTCATGCGACGCGGCAAATGTTTCAGAAATACTTTATCTTCTCTGAGTTTCTATTTGGCGCAGTAGAACGGACACTGTTACTCCGCTGTTATGCAGCTGTCTTCTGAGTATTCGAAAGTGTAGTGTTTTATAAGAAAATATTTTGCAAAAAATTCTCATTTAAATCCTTTTCCCTTAAATTAAATTTTGCATTGCCTGCTCAAATTTCAATGTAAAATTTTTGGAAAACAAAAAAGAAATTTTTTTTTTCAAATTTCTAAAGAAAAAATTTTGGGCAACTTTTTCTACACTACTGCCGACCATCCTGCAAGGATGTTTTAGTTTTTTTTTAATATTTTTGTTTAGTTACTCATCTTACAATGCACAGTACGTGTGCAGAGTATTTTCATTTTGTCCTTCTTTATTTTCTACATATTTTTGTGTTTCTTATTAAACAAATTTACATTACTAAAGAGAGAATGAAAACTAAAAAGGGACGAACTGTAAAAAAAAACTATTAAAAACTAAAACTTTTCAGTCCAATATACATAAACGGATTGTATGTCAAGAGTTTCTCAGTGTTAAAATAATAATGTTGTTCATAAAAATTCATAGAATATTAGAAAAAATTAAAAAAGAATTTTGGAAAATACTTTTTGAGTAGATGGTACAACATTAAGCCTGATATTAAAAGGATTGCATTCTTTTTTCAGAGATCATTGGGTGACTACATATTTTTTGTTGATAAATATTGTTACGAAAATGGAAATGGTGTATTGCTTTTATATTGTTTAACATTAAAACTATAAACAAAGCTACAAAAACAATGAACTTGTTTACATGATAAACAAGTAAACAAAAATATACCAACAAAAACCAGCATAAACAGGGGATAAACAAGTAAACAAAAATGCAACCAGAATAAATGTAAACAAAAATACACAAACAACAATGATGAAACAACGACGTTCACATTTATAGAGATCCCGAGAAGGTGAAGCCACGAAGATTCGAGTTTACTTTGCCATATAAAAGGCAAGACAGTCTTGTGTGAAACCGATCGGTGTTTCAAGAGAATAATCGCGGTTTGAAGATCTCCGCTACAAAATTCTGTCGTCTAATTGTTATTGTTTACGCAAAAGAGTGTAAAAAAGAATAACAAACAAAGCAATTGGTGTTGTTTACATCAAGTTGTATAGAGTGGCACACAGAATTGTGCGAACAATAAAGAATTTTAATAAAAACTAAACACAAATTTATTTTTATTTTATTTGCAATCCACGAGCTCATATTTTAAACTTTTTTAAAACGTAAAAACGTAACAATATCTATTTAAGTTAGGTGAGCAGCTGGCCGCTCACAGACAAGTTCACTCATTGGTCCCTAAAACCCAAGGTTTCTCATCTAATAATCAACTAGACTCCGGCGACTTTTACAGATAACAATACATTGTGCAATAAAAGCTAGTCACTCTCAAACAATTTTGAGGTTCTGTATCATTCTAACGTTCACGTAACCTAAGTTAGCTCAGCTAATTACTTATCTATAAAGCTTTCCCTGTATTATAAACAACGCTGGACTATGTTAGAGGCAACTCAAATATCAGATTGCCAGCTGTTTGAAATCACAATAGTCTAGTATGTAGTGTAATGGCTTATTAGACGTGATACCACGGTTCAAACAGCAGTTCAGCAGGTCTCAAACAAAACAAAATGTAAAAAAAAATTTACTTTTTAATACTTTTAAATTTTAATTAATTCCTCGGCGACTTGCTCTCGTCAGATTTCTGACAAAAACTTGGAGAGTAAATAAAAATTTGCCATTAAAAGTTTCTCAAAAGAAACTGACGTTTGGAGTTGATTTTAAACTGTAGATAACGCCATTCATGTATAAAAATAACACACAACATAAGGGGATGTGAGAAGCTAGGTCGTAATCCTGAATGAAGGGTTATCACGACTAATTGTGTAGGTAGGTAAGCAACTCGTAAATTAAATCAAAATAAGTTTCTTTGGTTTGATAGAATAGCACAAACAGTAGGCACAATACCTGCAAAACCATTTCAAACTGTATTGCCAAATGGACTTCATCCAGACCAAATCCACCATTATATTTTCTGCCTATTATATTTTCTAAAATTCAATCGTTTTCTTCTTTTCGGACACTCCTTATTCCGCATTCAGCATTTGATGTTCCTTAAATTTTACGTTTTCCTCAAATAAACAAAAAGTAACGTAACCTTAAGCATTAAACAAACAAGTTACAATAATGTTGCAGCGACAAAAGACAACAACAAAATAAAGAGAAAGAAATCTTAGCGTTAAGAAAAAACCAATCTTGGAATTGTCAACCCAACAGTCAAGACATGCACGTTTTCCAACAACCCGAAAGGCAATTGAACACAAACAAACTGGCTGCCATACATACAAATAACAAATATTGAACAGGAGCACACATATGTACATGTGGTATATTGCACCGGGGTGTAGTATGTAAAAAATAGAGGATGAATGGCAGGGGAAATTTGAAGTTTTGGTTTAGGCATGTCTAGCTTACGCAAATCGTTTAAAAAGTTTTTATTTCTTGGTTTGAGCTTTAAGTTTTGAAAAATTCTTCAATATTTCTAAAAAACATTTGGTTCGAACAAAACCACTGTATGGCAGTGATGTTGATGCCACTAAAACATTTATTCCATTTGTGTACTAAGAAAGTCATTTGATTGGAAAATAAACTCAACTTGGCAAAGGATCAAAAAATGTCTACACTTTGCAGCGTTTATAGCCAATTTGAAATTTTTCTTTGGTTTTTTTTTTGCAAAAACGACAAAAAGTGCTTCAAAATAGTCACACACTCCGTGGAATGTACAAATAGATAAAGAACAAGAGGAAGAAAAACATTTTTTTATGAAACTGTATAGGCTTTAAACGAATGCCACAAAAAATTTCAAAATCGTCAATAAAAGTGCAGAACTTAACATGTTTGCACGCTACACTACCTAAGATGGAATAACAGGGCAATAATGAAATGTGCTGTCATAGAATCCAACGCCGTAAGTTCTTATCTTTTTAGTTACTAAGGGCTATAGGATATACTTTGTTTAGGTTTTTATCCCACTACATTAATAATGGGTGTCCCTTGTAGTTTCCTGTGTAGGGTAGCCGTGCTTTTGATGTGCAGCCCTTGCGCTGACCAATTTCTTCCTCTTCCCTGATTTTGTTGGAACTTGGTCAGTACAGGGACTGCGTTTAACCGTGGCGTCACAACGGGCCGCTATGTGTGCTCAAGTGAGCTTTGTGATATCACAGCTACCACTCCGACCTAAACCTAAATATTGGGTATCTCAAGAAACAGGAAAGGTTAGGTTGAATTAGGATCTTTACCTTACTACGCGATTGAATGAATTTGAGGAGTATGACGTATATGTCAGACGATAGTGAGATCCTCAGGAATTCAGTCGCTAAGGAGGATATTTGATGAGACTGACATTACATAGTGAAAGTCAACATCAGAGTGACTCAGATCGTTAAGTACGCTCGAAATTATGCAATTCGGAGACCTAAAGCTGCAAGAATTAAAGTCCCAATACGCTTGTTAAAGACTTAATTTCGTAAACCAGGCAATGAAGACAATTTTTAATGAAAATTAAGGTCAGTTGCTAACTGTTCCAGAGTCGTCTCTAAACACGAGTCTCGGGATCATATCTATACATCTGAACCGTTTAGTGTTTCAAGTTAATAGAATGTACCTGAATTCCAGTGACCTTGCGAAGAGAATCGTTTATGCTTTCAAGGAGAATAATTACTGGTCACACACTATGGCTTATTATGTAGGAGACGCTAGATTCGGGTACCACAACTAAATTTATAATTTCTTTTAAAAACACATGAAAATATCATCATCATCGAGTCAAATGAAGTGCAAAATGACAATTGAAATGTGTGGTCAACAGCAGCAAAAATGTTCAGACATTTAAGAAACTGAAGCAAAACAGCAAAATTGAATATTTTTATGTATTGAAATGAAAATGAAGAAGAAGAAGTTCTTATTTTATTTCATAATAAATAACAATTTCTATGTATTTTAATTATTTTTATTTACTTTTCTCATTTTCTTATCACAAATCCAACAACTGAAATGAAAAGAATGTGTTTGAATTAGAATTTCAATTCAAAAATTTTGTTTTATTTTCGTTGTGAGGAGTATCACTGACTGCAGTTGGATGAATTATGGATTTTGTTTGCGGTCATAGATTTTCAGATTCTTAAGGCTATAAATTATTGTCCTACGTTATCCACCTTTCATTGTAGAATTTCACAATTTAGAAGCGTTGTTCTAGCGTTAAACTATTTATAACAGCATGCCAAACCTAACTAGAGAGAGCTGCGAACAAAGTTTGATATTTTTACTATCAAATCAGAGTTATCGGTATCGATAGTTCTATAGATAACGCCTTATAGATAAATTTTCACCAAAAAAATATGGTTTGAACAATGTCTTTTAGCACATCAAAGCTAAAATGCCACCATCCACCACCAATAACAATTATTTCCGCGTATGAACACAACACAACTAAGACGCTTGGATCTCATGTTGGTTGGTATCGTTCCGAATTCGACTATTTGGTTTGTTTACATAGCCATATATATTCAGAAATAAGTCTCGTTGTGGATGATTTGGATGCTTTTGCTTAAAATAAGGGTCAGACCGAGCACCCATTGTTGAATAATACATCCGTTCATGATGATTTGGCAAAACAAACTGAATAAAATACAACTAATTCGGCAGATGTTATTTATTGCCACAGTTCGGAAATACCTGTAGGAAGACCCAATATAAATTGTGTTATTATGATATTTTCACAATTTTGTTTCCGTAGTTTCAACATAAAACATTTCAAGATATTGTTACGTTTTAATTAAAATTGTAAGCAACAACAATTGCTTTGTTAGTTATTACTCTGTTTACGTCCTTTGCATATACCACAACAATTACTAGGCAACTAATCGACAGATCTTTATAACTGAGATCTTGAAACGACGATTACTCCAGTCAAATGCAACGCGTCTTCACAGACGACTGCCTGAACTTCACTAACTCACTCGTCTGCATTGCCTTGCCTTTTATATGGTAGACTAATCAGTCTGATGAATGTTCTTGAAATCGAAAAAAAATTTTATTATATTAAGCATTACGACAATTTGTAAAAATGTTTGTTTACTGCATTGTTTTGTTTTTGTAGCTTTTGTTTATAATTTCAATGTTAAGCGATGTAAAAGCAAAACACCAGTATCTAGATTTTTCATTTTCGTAACAATAGTCTTCATAAATTTGTATTCGTCTGACTATTGTAGTTTTTAAATTAAAAAAATGTATTTATATACACGTTGACGTTAAAAATATGTATCATGTCTGTTCTGTAAACCGAATCCGAATAAATATCTCGTTTAAAAACAAATTACATTTTTTGGCGTTCTCTAAACCGAATTCACATAATTTTTCTTGACTGAAAACCGAGGTAATAAACCCTGCCGAAAGTAAAACGAACGTAATATGGTTCTAATAAATTGCATAAAAACTTGAAAACAGAAGTTTGTATATAAAAATTGAAGTGTTTTTTTTATTAATTTTTGTCAAAATACACACACTAACAAATATTTGAAGGAAAATAAATTAATTTAAAAACATTCCAAAATTTCTTCATATTTTCGTTCCAAGTACGAAAAAAATTAGTTGTATAAATAAAATCACTTTTTTGAGCGAAATTTAAAGGTTTCACAACACAAATCTCAGTAAACAATGTATTTTTAGTTTATAACCTTTTCGATTATAAAATAACGATTCGTCCATTGTTGGTTTTAAAGGTCTTACATGACTCCCATCGACGCAACCTATAACGCAGGACAATCCAAATTTTGTAAGAAATTTAATTTGGAATCTCTGATTTCATCTCTAGTGAGTTCAAAATTAATCCATAATGGACGCAAATTGTTTTCCAAAGCTTCAATTGTTTTCCACAACGTACGTTGAAATCGTACTATGCCCAAGACTAAGATGTTTCATTTCCAAGAGCACCTTGAAATAAACCAACAGCTAATAAACTAAGATCCTTCTTGTATTAAGTGACCAATACTGTCCAATATCATTAGAAACGCTTCCTTATTAATGCGGTAAAGTTCAATTAATCTAAAAATGGAAAAATAACTTAGATCTGGACAAATTGTATTTCTACTGTATGTAAATACCTCTCATTTGTAACACTCATAGGATCAGATGCATCCCTCAATTGCCTTCTTTGTATACACCTAATTCTGTTTTTACACGGTAGATTGGTTCCAGAAAAAACCGTGTAAAAAAAGACACTGATCGTATGCAAAAATAGGTGATTGGTTCCTAATCTCTAAAACCTATTAAAATTAGTGAAAAGCAAGGATTTTTTAAGAAGTTTTGTATTTGACATTTTCTTTTAGGGATTCATAAAATATTTAACAAAATTAAAAATATAAATAACTTAATAAATATAAAATATTTTTTGGCTTACCTTTCATCTTAATGCGTTAAATTTAATGTAAAAATAGAAAAATAAATTTGCCAATAAAAAATTTCTTTACCAAACACAAAATATTAACACATTTCAATTGCTCTGACCTTTGTGCTTGTATGCACAAAAGGGAATTCACCTAAATTTGTGCCATTTACATTTGCTTTGACCAGTAAATTTGCTTGTCGCGCAAAAAGGGAATTCACTTAAATTTGCGATATGAACATACTTTGCAAAAATTAAATTTGACAAAAAAATTTAAGCACAAAAAATTTTAAATCGTGCTAAATGGAATAAAATCGTGTAACAAAAATTAAAAATATTTTATTTTCAAACCGTGTTATATCAAAACCGTGTAAAAAAAGACCGTGTAAAAACAGAATTAGGTGTACGTAATTGGCGCATTTTTTTGTTTTTAATACAATTTATATAACTTAATACGAACGCTCCATGCCTTTTTAATTGAAAATATTTCTATTTTTCAATCAACAGCTGATTTTGAAGTTTAAACTAAAATTCGTAGTTAATTTCGAATTATACCAAAACGAGGAATTTGTAGAACACCAAATAGCAATTTATTCCGTTTACAAAATCTCTCGTTTTTTAAAATGAGTCGATTTATAGAACAGACATGTTTGTAAATAGAATTTTTTAATTATTAAAGTTTTAATATCAAGTGTACATTGATTTATAATTTTCCCCTTGTTGTACGCCACGAGTTTGGCTACTTTGCATATTTTATTTTTTCTTATTAAATCCATAAAAAATAAAATTCTTTTTGCTACTTCCGCCAATTAATCATCATTTTGTTTGTTTGTTAATTTCCTTGAAAACATAAATGATCTCTTAACATTAAGCCCATTAGTGTTGGGTAATTAATTATTTAATTGTTTAAGACTTTGTGTTGACAATTATTTTCTCAGATGCCACCCACCGATACATATGTATGCTCTGACTCAATAAAAATAACTTGCATTCATGGTATCCATAGGGGCTTAATAACTTAATAAATTTATGGGCTCATAAAGAAAGTTTGCAATTTGCGATTATACAAAATTTCAGAATTTATGAATTCTTATATTATTTTGTATTTGTTTGTTAAAATAAAAATTATGTTCAGTAGAAAAACAGAAACAATATAATGCAATTTATAGAGATCTGTTTGCTATGGGTGGCAATAACGGAAAGAAATTATTTGATGGTCTTAAATGATGCCATTTATCAAGGGGAAAACAATTTTAATTCAAGACTATAGCCGTATTAGGCTTTAAACCGCAGGTCAGACATATCCATCAAAACGAAATATATAATAACATTTCTGCGGCGATTTCCTCTCAGCAGTCTTCTGGCTAAAACTCTGAGAGTAAATAAAATACTGGCATGAAAAGTTTCTTAAAAGTCTGTCATTCGGAGTCGACATAAAACTGTTGGTGCCGCCACTCATGTATAAAATAAATACACACAAAATACAACTCAGTAGGCAGTTCACATCATTTGTTTGGAATGCATTGGACTCTCTTGAGTCTCATGTGAATTAGTCTCTAACCAAATTTGCTAATTTTGATTGTTCATTTACTTCTTCTTCACCCAGAAATGCGCTTCATCGCTGAAGATAATTTGAATGATTATGATTATGAATGAATCGTTTTTTCGTTACTCATAAGCACTCATAAAATTTTGAATACAAGTGAGTCAACAATATTATTATTTAACTACTCTTATTCATTCATACTCACTACCACGTTGATTTATAAGTACAGGTTGCAATGAGTACACGTACAACGTTGACGTCAAACTCATACCATTCGAAATAGGTTTGATTCATAAGCCTACTCATTTACATACATACATAATTGGTCATTACGATCCTTCAGTCAGGATTACGACCTAGTTTTTCACACCACATATGTTGTGTGTGTTAATTTTATACGTGAGTGGTGGGACCTACAGTTTAAAGTCGACTCCGAACGACATATTTTTGAGAAACTTTTCATGACAATTTTATTTACTCCACAGTTTTTGCCAGAAATCTGCTGAGAGGAAGTCGCCTAAGAAATATTTTTTGTATTTTGTTTTGATGTCTGGCATGGGGTTCGAACCCTGGCTTTACGTCCAATAAGCCAACACACTACCTACCAGACTACGGCGACTTCAAACGGCCTACTCATTTAGATTCATAAATTTAGAAAAATACTTATAAATGATTCGAGTGACTCTAATCATTCATAAAAATTTACAGTCTTAGTTGTTGTTGCATTTAAAAAAAAAAAAAAACGGCACATAAGCAAAAAAGTCAGAGCAGCAAGCAAAACGAACACACAATCTTTTAGTGAGTATTTTAGTGTTCGTACGCGAATCATGCTTATTTTGTTAATCGTGTATATGTTGAGTTATGGAGATTCGAAATCAATATGTTGTTAAGTATGAATATGATGAGTACTTCAAACTTGGAATCTGAGTAGATGTTCCTTGATATTAAAATAAGTATGAATGCGTATAAGTATCAGAAAGTATGAGTAATATTGGATTCTACTCATCTTTTTAAATACTCATAGCTGATCTCTGATGTGGATATTTGCGAATTATTAAGTATGACGGTTCTATTCATTCATTTGACTAATCAAAGCAAATTACCAACCAAGACTTTGTGTGTGTCTATAATTGAAGAACAAAATGTAAAAGGCAAAAAATAAATAATACTTAACGGTTTTTGTTAATATATTATTAGAATTACAAGAATCTTTTAGCATTTTATTTTTCATCAACTAATTGTTATGGAACCCTTGAATTAATGCCAACACAACCAACACATTAAAAAACTACCCACACAAATGCATTCGTTATACGCTATGAAAAATTATGAAAATTCTGTGGAAACTGCAAAAGGAGAAATAATCCGAAATAACAGGAGAAAAGAAAAATGTTAAACCAAGAACAAATAATAAAAAGACATTACAAGAATAAAAGTAATAATATCACGGAGAAATTATTCGAATGCAACATCATTCATTATTATTTTTTATGTTAAAAAGCATTGTATTATAATATATTTTTCTATATTACTTGTTAACAAATGCCAGAGGCATTTATTCCTATAGAAGTGGGAATGAAAGATAAAAATAAATAGCAGATGGGAATATAACTATATATACCGACATTATCAGTCTTAACTCTGAAATTCTAGGATAATGTAAATATACTCACAACAATTTATATATTTTTTTATGTTATGCTGCATTTTAATGATTTTTATGACGTTTAGATTTCTAAGTTGAAAATAAAACAGAAAATTTTAGAAAGTAAATGTAATATTTATCTGCATGCTGTTTAGGTTAGGTTAGGTTAGGTTAGCGGGTAGCTTGCTTTTTACAGGCAAGTTCACTCGGTGGCCCATTGTGTTGCCCAGTGTCAGTAAGACACCTTCTCATAATTTGTTAGTGGATTTGAATCACCCCTATCTCCGGATGAGCCCGGCCAGTTTCCTCACTAGCACGTTCGCCTCCAAGCCCAGATCTTCAAACGTTTTGTACAACTGATGACGTCCGTACTGAAGTGTAGGGCGCTCGTATTGATTGTACCGATTCTGAATCCTCCACATCAGCAGCTTCTGCAGTTATATTGGTGGGGCAGACCGAACATGTCAGCGAAACTGTCAATAGCGCAGTGTTACATTAAAACTCCTTGTCTTTTGTTTACTATTTAAAAATTATTTCAAGTAAATGTTGCTCGTTGTTATTTTATAGCCCTTGTGAGTCAATTTACACCAATTTTGTATTGAAGAATTGAATGGGAGAGAATGCTGGCGCTGATACTGGCAGATAATGTTGTGCTGAACAGCAGCTAATGTAGCACTTGTTCACCAACTATGCAGTACTTGTGCACAGATTTGAAAGACTTTTCATTGCAATTTTATTTACTCTCATAGCTTTTGTCAAAAGACTGCTGAGAGAAAGTATTTCTTTTTTATATTCCGTTTTGGTTGAGATGTCTGACTTGGAGTTTGAACCAGGGGTCTCGTCTAATAAGCAGAGTGAACTGGATTTGTTCACACTATCAGTGAAGAAGCACATTAGAGCATTGATTTATTAATACAATTAAAATTTAAAATATTTGTGTGGTTATAGTCGTAAAATAGTTGCCATTATTAAGCCCTGTACTGTCACGGATGGTAAAAATATTTTATTTGGAAACAGATTTCGTTTGCAGTAATCCTAAACTCGTGTTTAGTATTTAACCAATAAAATTTTTCTGATATCATAAGCTTGGCTTTTCTATAGGAAATTAAATTTTCCTATTTCATCAAGAAAAGGCACTTTCGGTACATACCCTTCAATATTTTTATGTAAACTAAGTGTGGCTGAACAAAACTTGAATTTTATCGGTCACTAGCCATGTAATGGCTTTTAAAGCGGTACTGAATTTAGGCATACTCAACCCATAACTATGTTTTGGATTGTTAGTTCGTTAAGTCTTACTGTGCCTTTGTAGATATTTCATTAAATTTTTTTTATTTTAAGAACTGTAATGTTTCTGCTGTTGGCTTATTCTGAACGAGTTCCCTATTGAGATCGATAAAGATTTTCACCTATTTATAGTAATTACTACGCCGTAGTCTAGTATGTAGTACTGAATAAACAAGAGCCTGTGGGCCAAACCCAGACTCAGACATCTCGAACCAAGCGCAATATAAAGCATTTTTGGGCATCTCCCTTTCAGCAACCTTCTGGTAAAAACGTTGAGAATAAAATAAAATTGCTATGAAAAATTTCTTAACCCTGGACGGTTACTCCTCATTTATGTACATTAAGGTTACTCTTCGTTGAACCGACGAACAATTTAACCCTGAATGGTTACTGTTCGTCAAATCGACGAAGCTCATTTATTCTTTATCACATAAGTATTTTACGTTTGGCCAAATTTCTTTCCTTTTTTTCAGTAACTTTAGTTGACAACGAAAGCCTGCATTGAGTAGACGTACGCTGACCACCTATTTTTAACCCTGGTTTGTCATTTTTGTACAGCAAAATTACTATTCATTGAATCGACGAACAATTTAAAAAAAAATTTACGTATGCTCACTGCAAGCTTTCGTTATCAACTAACGTTGTTATGTGATAAAGAGTAAATGAGCTTCGTCGATTCGACGAACAGTAACTGTCCAGGGTTAAATCAGTCTTACGTAGTCGACATTAAACTGTAGGTCCCGCAGTCATGGATAAAATATACACACAATACACGAGTGGAGTGGAAACCTAGGTTGTAAATTAAGTAAGTTACAGCATAAAAATATTGCATGGAACTGGACTTGGCAATGCAAAAACTGATACTGAGTGAGATAAATTTTTATCTTTAAATTTATTTTCTCGGAAATTATTAGCGCTAACTGAGGAAACTATGATTTATTAGCGTAAATTGTTGTTTTATCTCAGCTGTTATCAGAATAATATTCTAAGTTGCTTCGGAGCTTTCGAAGGAGCGGAGCGGAGTAACCTTTCCCTATTTGAGTTTCGAATGTAATCGAGCATGAGCAGGATGGATCATAATAAGAACAATGTGAACGAATTACAGTTACGGTTCTGAATGTTTAGGGACATTGAAAGTGTCTCATGTTAAATATTTCATGCTAATACTGCTAAACAAATTTCTAGAAAATTTAAAAAATCAATTGCAAATCAAACTTTATTTTCAACTTTGTTTTCGTGCCACCACCGTTTTGAAAAGTTTCTCAAAAAAATTCTTTTTTTAACTGAAACGAAGGCAAAAATTATTTTTAATTTTATATTAAAATTTAATATCATGGCGTTATGGCATACATTAATTCACAAATTCAGTCATTATTCAGTCACTCATATATTTTTTATTTTATTTCGTGAATCTGCATGTACAACAAATGTTAAATTTTTCTTTGAACTGCCGTCAGAGTTCCATATTGATAACAAAGATATATATGAAGAGTCAGGGAGGGAGAGAGAGAGTGAGGGAGAAAGAAACAACCAGTGAGAGTTGAGATGAAAAGTAACTTATAAAAAACGTACAACTTTCCTGTGCCCAGGAAGGAAGTTAAACGAAAGTCTGTACATTTTTGTGCATTTCCATTACTCAGCATTTTCATTTTTCAATTCCTTTTTATGTTACTTTTTTCTCTCTGTTTCTTTTCCTTTCGTATGACGTTAAAACAATATTTGTTTGTTAAAATTATAGTTGAAATTGCAATAAAAATTCATTTATCATGCTCAGTATTACAATTGTAATAATATTTGCATAAATATTCTCCAAATGGCAAATGGAATAACACCGAAGAATGGCATGCCAGAAATTATTTCTGGGTTTCAAAATTATTTGTAAAATGCAAAATGATTATGAAGTAGTTTTTAACGTTTTTTGAAACAAAAAAAAAATGAATTTAGAGAACTGAATTAATGCTTCAGTTCTTACTACAGGGGCTTTCGAAATTTTGTGGCTGATACCCACCAGCTGGTGAAAGCTACATCTGATAAATTAATTGTCAGTTATTCAGTCAGCTTTGAAAACGGCCATGAAAAACATGTACAAATAATGAAAACCGTTTTGTAGAAAACAAGTTTCTATTCGGGCAACGCGCCGTACGTCGACGAGGCCCTAGATCTGCCGAAAACATTGTTGTTTTCCCTAAGAGTATGCAGGCGAATTCGAAGCAGTTGCGATCACGTCATTAAAAAATCTCGAACTTACACAGGCCACAACTTAGCGAGTTTTGATTCGTGACTTATACCTGCACGCGTACAAAATTCAACTCAAACAGGAGCTGAAGAGCCTCTGGAGTACTTGGCAACCGACCATAATTTCCACAAATTCCCGCATCAAATACCCATCGCGCCGGAACATCCTCCTTCATTCCAACAGCCGCTAGATGTTAATACGTCCATGTCGTTGAGGAGTTCATACAGCTCACTGTTACATCGGATGCCATCTCGCACTGGATGGAAGATCTTACGTATGACTTTTCTCTCGAATAATCTCAAGGCTGCTGCATCAGTGCTTCATAGGGTCCATGACTCTGCGCCTTAAAGAAGCACGGGGAGGATGAGCGTCTTGTAGAGTATTAGATTTTTCGAACGGGAGAGGTCTCTGCTATTCAATTGCCTATTGAGATCATAGTAGCACCTGTTGGCAAGAGTGATCCTGCGCTTAATCTCCATACTGACATAATTTTTGGTGGTAAAGGCGGAGCCAAGATAAACAAATTCCTTGACTATATCGAAAGTATAGTTATCGACCGTATGTTTCTACTTCTCGATAACATATACCGCGTTTTGCCATCATTTACTGCAAGACTCATTTTAGTAGACCGCTCATAGCACTTAAGGCAGCAGTAACATCTTGCTTATGATGTCAATGTCATCAGTGAACGTCAGCTATTTTGCGATGCACTGCCGCCTTCCGCAGAACACTCTCCATGACGAAGTTGAAGAGGTCGCATGATTAGGGATCGCCTTGTCTGAAACCTCTCTTGGTATCAAAATTTTCGGAAAGGTCCATTCCTACCTTGGCGGAGCTGCAGCAATTACTCAACGTTAACCTGCATAGCCGTATCAGCTTCGCAGCCCAGAGATTGCGGCAAAAAGACGATTCCTTCGACAGCCCCGAAGGCTTCCTTATAGCCGACAAAAAGATGGTTTGTGTTGACTTGTTTTTAATGGGTTTTCTTCAGGATTTTACATAGTATGAAAGTATGGTCGATATTGGACTGAATATCGAACAAAACGAAATATAAAAAAGTTTTTTATTCGGCGACTGCTTGTCAATAATCTTCTGTCAAAAATTCTGAGTGTAAATAAAATTGCCATGTAAAGTTTCCAAAAATTTGTCATTCAAAGCCGAAGTTAAACTGTAGGTGCCGTCACTCACGGATAAAATAAACACAACTTCTGCGGTGTGTGAAGCTAGGTTGTAATCCTGACTAAGGGGTTATAATGACCAAGAGTTACTGAGGCATATGCTGTTCAACAGGAACAGCTTGGCTTAAGATTGACTGAATACTACGATCACTCAACCTTGCTGTGATCCTTTTAATTATTATATCCTGTCCAACGAACATCGTGGTCAAAATATTGCCACTTGCTTATATGTATCGCTATTCGAACAATTTTCGCATAGACCATAATTTTTAAACCGCACTGTTTGCTACTTCTTAAAGAGACAGTCGACAAAAAACATTCACAATTCAATATTCGCTTAAAGAAGAAAATAGTTGTTGCCCTCTGGCTCTTTAGTGATGCTCATCAATTTCAATCTGTAATGTTGCTACACTTCTTTTTCTTATTCTTCTCTCATTGTTCAGTCAGGCAATAATTTTTATTTCATTTTTCAATTCATATTTTTAATTCAAGGGAAAATAAAAATAAAGAAAATGTAATCGTTTCGATAATTTCTGTGTCTTTCCATTCATTTTTCTCTCTTTTCACAGAGTTTTTTGGTTTTCTTTCTCACTTGTTGCGCAATCAATGGGTTTCATTTAAAATTAATAAATGAAGTGAACATTTGCAATTTGAAATATTGAAAATATATGATGGATTACTTGAATACACGAAAATTAAATAAAATATAAAAACGGTGTTATCGATAATTTTTCTTTCTTACCGTTCACTTTTATAGTACCAAAGTATAAGCCAGCAGCGCTACACCTAAGTAAAAAAACAAATGAATTAAATTACTTGAGATAAAGGCGAAGTAAGGAAATAAGAAAATAAAAAACAATAAAAATGAAATCAATATAAAAACTGTGTTATCGATAATTTTTATTTCTTTACATTCACACTTGCACCACCAAAGCATAAGCCAGCTTTATTTAGTTCAAATAAAAACGAATGAAACAAATGACTTGAGATAAAGGCGGAGCAAGGAAACAAGAAAATAAAAAGCGATACAAATTAAAACAAATACAAGCTGGCTATTTAAACGTTAACGTTCACTTGTAAACGTGTAAAATTAATCATAGTTCATGGGGAAAAAGTGGCAAGATAAACGTAAGAAATTGCCGTGCTTAACTTCCTTATAAGAAGCAATTACCGTCGCATAAAAAAATTTTTAAAATGTTAATGCGTTACTCTAACCTACTCAGGGGAAAGCCGCACAATTTATTTTGAAATCGATTGATGCAATTTAAAACTCGTTTTGAAGAATGAGTTTCCAATAACATCGGTGTCGTAAACCATAGGCATTAGCTTGATTCAGAATTTGGGATGGCAGCACTGAACAGAATATTAAAAGGAGTGCGCAGGGTGTTCGAGTTGGTGCAAGTAATGTAAACTCTTCAGACACGTGGATGTAAAACTAACGAACATCCGAAGCTCAAGAGCCAAATGAAGTCATGCAGATAGTGAACGTAAATTCCAAGCTGATTGTCTAAATGGTGGTAAAATGGTAAAACCACCACGCCATAAAATCTCCTATTTTATTCAAGATTAACTAACATCAACATCATGAATCTACAAACTAAACTGACGCATTAAAAGGAGGTAGATGGATTAGTAGAAGTTATGGAGACGTCTACTATCAACGAGCAAAGGCAGTCATTTTACTTTTATTTATGGCTTCGAACCAATGGTAGTGCTTAATAGTTAGAAGTCGCCTTAGTCTAGTAAACAGTGTGTTGGCTTATTAGACGAGAGCCCGTAGTACAAATCCCAGCTCAGACAACTCGAAAAAAACGAAATTTTGGAAAAAAATATTTCTTTCGGCTACTTCCTGTCAGCAGTCTCTGAGAGTAAATAACATTGCCATGAAACGATTCTCAAATCTGTCTTACGAAGTCGATGCGAAATCGTAACAGATAACGCTGACTTCGAATGCAATAAGCTAGTAGAAGTTTTAAGTATAACCCAAGCTTTAATATTTTAAAAATTGAATGCAATTCAGTTTGAGTAATATAACATAGACATGCTTAAATTAATAATGATAATGAGATCTCATTAGGTAAAAACCAGTAATCAAAGCGACCAACATGCCCAGGACATGTAAACGCGGGCTCCATGAAGCATTTGCAATGCGTTGTTCATAGAAGTCGCCGTTGTCTAGCAGGTAGTATGCTGGTTTATTAGACGTGAGTTCATGAGGTCATGGCTCAAACTTTAGGTCAGACATCTTTAACAAAACGAAATATGAGGAAATGTTTCTTCGGCGGCTTCCTCTCAGCAGATTTCTGGCAAAAACTCTGAGAGTAAATAACATTGGCAAGAAAAAGTTTCTCAAAAATCAGTCGTTCGGAGTCGGCTTTAATTTTAAGATCTTGCCACTCATACTTAGAAATAACACACAGTATAAGTGGTGTGAGATGATAGGTCGTAATTCTGACTGAGGTGTTGTAATTATGTACCAATTATGTACATATGTACGTATGTGCATCGTCTCCTCTATTTTCTATATTGTTTTAGCAGTTACAGAGGTTTTCGAAATCGTTTTCTCTCACAGTCTACAAAAGTATATCAAACGTTCGCTGAACTATGGTTTGGATTGTTGATGATTTGTTTGAGGATGTTTGTTGTTACCACCGCCACTGGCAATTGTCCTATACTCCACAGTGATTACCACACAAATGAAAGCACTGCAATTGAAGATAAAAAAATATTTAAAAAGAGATATGTTAACAACAAAAGAAACGTTAAATGGGGTTTAAACAATTCGATTAGGCCGGCATTGACTGTGCAGCACTTCGATTGATACAGGAAAGTCGAAAATTAAGTGATTAATAGGTTTGCTTCAAGAGACGAACAGTTTTATTCGCGTGGAATTCACACATTGCCTCCAACATTGAATAAATATATACCCAACAACGGCCGTTAATATGAATAAAATATTTTTCACTCTCCCGTTAAAAATTTGTGTTAAATTTTTATAAAAAACGCACACTTCATACCGGTACAGTGCAGTACCGTCATATAAAAAACTATTTATTTCAAGTCTCTGTTACATAAATTCTTTTAATTTTTAACTTTTGAGATTCTAGTTTGTTTCCATTTGTGTGGACGTGTAGTATCGATTTATTGCGCCAAACGTTTGATGGCCGTTTAATTAGCCGAAATGGTGTCTGTCTGCCAAGAAGCTTCGATTTGATACCGGTGGACTAATTTTTTGGGGCCCCGTTAAAGAAAAGTGTTATGTCAACAAAGCAGAAACAATTAAGCATTTGAAGGCCAACGTTCGTGATTCCATTGCCGAGATAAGACCCCATACACTCGAAAAATTGCATGAAAATTGATCCGATCGAATAATGTACTGTGGGGCTAGCAGCGGCAGGCATATGAATGAAATAATATTCCATTTCTAACCGGAACAATTGTACTTCACAACAAAAAATAAATTCAGCAAAATTGTGGTTTTATTGAATTTTTTTAATTTAATTAATTAATTTAATTTAAACTTTTAAATGGCCCACCCTATATAAAGAGCGGCCACCAAAACCCATAATGTTTTATTTCTGTTTTCACTTCTTATAAAGGCTTAAATACTGGCATTATTATCACGCAAAAGGTATTATAACATGGTAATAACGTGCCGGTGTGGTGATTAATACAGGGCAAAAGAAAACCCTGTGAGCAGAAAACAAATTATTAACAAGTAGTAAATGTTTTAAAAGGTAGTAGTAGCGTGGAGTTTACATTTCATATGGAAATTATTATTTGATGCAAAGAAACCATAACACAGAAGAAGAGACTCCAAAAAAAAAATTAAAATAAAAACGTTTAGATTTAAAGGCGATAATAAATAAAATTATTGCTCGTGAAATAAAATTACAAAACACGTTAGAATTCAAAAGAAGCAGAATAAAACGAAGAAGAAGAAAGTAAGTTTTACTTACTTACTCGGCAGTGTGCGAATACTTTAGTGGTTTAAAATATTACCAGCCAAATGTATTATGTCTGCAACATGCTAGGCAAATGTGCAACATTTTCATTGTGGCTAAAGGAAAAAAAATCGCCTGTTAAATGAGTTTGCGTTTTAATTTAGTTTTTAGATACATGCTATTTTGAATTGCGTATTTAAATAAATTTGTTTCATGTGAACTTAGTTTGTGCCAACGGTTTTATTTATGCCGTAGTCTAGTAGATAGTGTGTAGGCGTATTAGTCGTGAGTCCAGGTTAGACATCTCCAATAAAACGAAGTTTACAAATAGAGCATTTCGTGGACAACTTCCTCTCAGCCGATTTCTGGTAAAAACTCTAAAAGTAAATTGTAAAATCGTCTTTAAACTGTAGGCCTAGTCAGTCATTTATAAAATTAACATACACTTAACATAAGTGATGTGAGAAACTAGGTTGTAATCCTAGCTGAAGGGTTGCAATGACCAATTATGTACATATGTATGTATGTACGTTTATTTCATGTATTTACATTTTTTATGTCCTGAACTCTATTATTGTCTTTCGGACATTTCCTGTTGAGGTTCAAAATACCTTTAGATTTCCAGTCAACTGTCATGTATTCTATATTGTCGAGAAGTTTTTATTTGGACTGAACTATAATTTATTTTTGGTTTTTTTATCTTCGTATTATTATACCAAGCCCTGGAAATTCTGTGCAATTGGAAATTCTGCGAAATGCCGTGTCATGGAAATTCTGTGAAATCCTGTTCAGCAAGTTTTCGAAAATGCCAGAAATTTTCGGTATATTGAATTCACCGTTATAATTTTTATATTCGTTTGTTGTTTGGGAACAATAGGAACAGGAATAGGACATGTTTCAATAATTATTTCTATATTCCAATTTGCATCCAAACGCAAAAGTGTCAAAAGACACCTTTTGGTCGAAATAGGTATACACAAGATCGTGGTAGAAATAGTGTTAAAAGATTAGTAAATTCGCATACACAACCGACTTAGGAAAACCCCCACAAGAAAGAGGCAAACATTATCAAATCGTACGATCTGGGTGGCCAGTTTACATCACACCCACGTGAGAAGACCATGCCCTCAAATCGCTCGTGCAGAATATCCAATGTACCCCAAGCTGTGTGGCAAGTAGCGCCATTCCATTCAAATTACATGCATTTGGTGTTTGGAAAATAACCTTTTTTTAGACCAACACTCAGGAGATGACCCCTATTCATACAATGCATTGTTTCGCATTCGCGACAATACTTTTTTTAAATTCTTTTTGCATTGGAAGCTCTTGCAATTCATGTGGATTAGTATTGCCCCAAATTCGACAATTTTGTTTGTTCAGGTACGCGTTTATTCAGAAATCTTCAAATTGCAAAAGATGTTCTTTCGATGAAAATTAGTAGCAATTCCTAACTGATCTATAATTCATTCAGCGAATACTTGTCGACGTTTCGTTTACCTTGATTTCCTTGGTCATTTGAATTCTATATGTATACAGGCCCAAGTCACAACGCAATATTCTCACAGTTGTGACATTCGTAAGAGCGAGTTCCAGTGAACGACGTGAAAATGATTTACTCGGCTTCTGCTGCATTCTCGTGGAAATAGTCATGAGGTACATATTAGTTTAAATATATATGTTAGAATTACACATTTTAATCAAATCAGATACAATATTAAAGTCGCAGCAGTTACGATTGCTAAGTTTTAAGTAATCTCTTTATGTAATATTGCTTTTAAGGAATTGAGTTCAAATTGACTTAATACTCTTTGTACATTAGCTGAAGAATCTGAAAATACTAATATTTCTTAATAAATTCTATCAGGCTGGAAATTAAAAGCTACCATCCCTCATTTTTATATCTGATTTTTTTTACAAAAAATCGAGAAGTTTTATACCATTTTCAGGAAAAAATTGTTTAAGGTTTAAACTGTCTATCCCAGGGTTGTTTATTGACACATAAGCCCAACAATAATATTGCATCATATAAATCTATGGGTGGTATAAATATTAGGGAGTCAGAACCTCTTGACGTTCTGAGTATGAAAATTCAGTGCGATGTTCGCTGGAAACGACAGGCTAACCTACGTTTTCAAATCTACCTTTACAACAATTCAAACTGATTACCTTTTTGAAACTCCAAGGGCCATTATTACTAACGGCAAGTTAGGCAGGATTTTAACAGTCAGATAACTTGATTTTCATTATTATGAGTAGCCAATATGATAAAAGTGAGCGTTAAGCTAAAGGGAAGATCATCCTACTTTTAACTTTTAAAGTTCACTTTATCTTACAACTTGCCATATTATTTATATTATTTTCAATAAGGCAACTTTAAGTATAAACATGAAAAATAAAAGTTAATATAATAAATAGTTTTTGAAATCATGATAGTGGCGTATTCATTATATTTATTTTAAAACAAAAACCACAAAAATAAAAAAGCTAAAACCTCAACACACAAATTTTATAAACAAAATGAATAAACATAACAAATAAGATGACACATCGTTGTCACTGCGTTTTTAAAGCACTTGTTTAATTAAGCAGCGTTATCGACATTGCTACGGCACTGCCATATTTTTGAAAAAGTTAACTTTATTTTATCTGTATTTTGTAATAACGAAAATAAGTTAAAGGTGACTTTAAAGTTCACTTTAGCTAAAATTACCTTTAACTAAACTCAACTTTAACGGCAAGTTGTAATAATGGTCCTAAGAGTGTTTGACCTTGAAATTTGATATTTTTATAGTCCTTTTGGTATTTTAAAAAGAAAACCAAATATTTTATGATTTTCAATATTCCCACGAGAACAATTCCTTTGTATACTTTATTGCAATTCATAAACAAAAGTTTTTACAAACTTTTCAATTCGATACCAATTTTTTATTTCCGTTTTTCGATTTATATCGATTTGGTTTTATGAAATTTTTTTTATTTCATTTCGTTTGCCTGCAATTCTTTTCGTTTATTTTATTACTAAACGGCATAAGAACTGCGAAAATCGAATACCATAAAGTTAATTTTTATGAAAAGGGTATCGAACGCTAAAAAAAATAGAATCAAGGATTAGTTCAACATATTTCACAACGCCGATTACCATCTTTTGTTAACTTTATTTATGAACTCACTTTTTGGCCAAGTCTTCATAAAAAAAGTTGTGCAGCCCAGCGGATGTGAAATCTTGCTAAATAAATAAAATTAAAAATTCATTTTCTGTATTTTGTTGCGAATTTCTTATGATATATACCAACGGAAAGTCGCCGTAGTCTGGTACATAGTGTGTTGGCTTATTAGAGGTGAGCTCACGGGTCAATGAAAAGAGAACATAAAGTTCATCAGATCGTAACCGAAGGATCCATGCGAAGTTATTTAAACCAACAGTTCTATAAACACCAGTCGCAGTCATTTCAGCCTTACATGCATTCTGTGGATATCTAATATAGTGGTTCGATCCAACATATTATACGGACGAGTTCTATAGTGCTCATTACCAACTAAATATCTTACGATTTTGAGTAAAGCATAGTAGATATTGTGTAGGCTTATTAGACGGCAGCTCGTAGTTCAAGCCCTAGCTCAGACATCATGAACAAAACGAAATAGGAAAAAATGTTTCTTTGGGCGACTTCGTCCAAAAATAAAATTCCCAAGAAATGTGTCTCAAAAATCTGTTGTTCGTTGTAAACTTTAAACTGTAGGTTCCGTCACCCATGATTAGTGTGAGGAACTAGGGTGTAGAAAGGGTCGTAATGGCCAACTAAATTAATTACACGCATGATTTCACTCTTCTGAAGATTTAAAATGGCCACCTTCTGATTAAGTGATGAAAATATTAGATTAATTACTGGCTTTGAAGCTGAGTATAAATGGAATAAGTATACATGACCTCAAAAATGTAGATTATTGTCTAACGTCTGCCGTGTTACAAGACAATACATGTGCGTTTTACTCCAGATGAATGGATAATAAAAATATTTGTTAACAACTTTATTATTCTGAGCAGACAAGTCAGGCAGCTTTGAAGACTTTCGTTAAGCGTTCACTTGATTAGTCATTATACAACCTGGCTTGATGCCATTACATCTAGAATACAATATGATTTAAATGTCCGCCACGACTTCTCTGGCTGGATCGCATTCCGAAACTGCAATTTCCCATGACTGTGGCGCATAAATCAATTGAAGTGAATTTGAACGATGGCATGGGTTATGTTGAATCAAGTCACACGGTCCCGCTGTCTAGTTCACATATCCCCCATGTAAGGTTACCATATAATAGATATTCTTGCACATTTATTTGTAAATGAGTTTTCTGTTCAGATTTTCAATACTCCTTCTATGTCGAGCGATCTCCAGAGGTGGAAGTCGACCATTGACTCTACTATAGAATAATAAACAAATGAAATTTCATTAGTTTCTAGAATATACTCCACACCAAAGAACACTTTCGAGTATCAAGTTTATATTTTTTGTATTTGAGACAGTTTAGTAATTCAGCAGAGGTTGAATAAGAAGTACTTTTAAAACCGTTTAAAATATGAGCTCGTAGATTGCAAATAAATTAAAAATAAATTTGTGTTTATTTTTAATTCAAATTCTTTATCATTCCCATAATTCTGTGTCCCACTGTTCGCAACCTTATGTAAACAACAACAATTGCTTTGTTTGCTATTCCTCGGTTTACACCCTTTGCATAAACAACAACAGTTACTAGACAATTGTTCGACAGATCTTTTTAACGAAGATCCTCAAACCACGATAACTCTCTTCAAACGCACCGCTTCTTCACACAAGGGTGACTAAACTTCACTAATTCACTCGCCTGCTTTGCCTTGCCTTTTGTATGGATTCTCGAAATCTTTATAAGTGTAAGCATCGTTGTTCCATTATTGTTGTTTGTGTATTTTGTTTACATTTATTCTTATTTATTTTTTATGCTGGTGTTTGTTGTTGTATTTTTGTTTACATCTTTACCATTTAGTTTCTTCATTTTCGTAACAATATTAATACAAATCAAAGTCTCCGTAGTAGGTAGTGTGTTGGCTTATTATATTTGAGGCCACGGTTCAAATCCCAAGTCAAACGTCTCCAGCAAAACGAAATATGAAAAAAATAATTCTTCGACGACTTTCTGTCAGTAGATTTCTGGCAAAAACTATGGGAGTAACTAAAAGTTAACTGTTTCTTAAAAATCTGTGGTTAAGAATCGACTGTAAACTGTAGGTTCTGCCACTCAAGTAAAAATAAAATTAACGCACACAACATCAGTGGTGTGAGAAACTTGGTTGTAATCCTGACTGAAGGATTGTAATGATCAACTATGTAGGTGTGTATGTAGGCATAAGTTTAAAAAGTTTTAAATAATGGAGATCCATTTAACTTGCATTCCATACGAATTGAATATCACTTTTATTTATAAATTTAATGAATTTACAAATACTTGTCATTGTAATCAATTTTAATTTAATTTTTAATTGCAATTCTTTTCGTTTCTTTTTGCATTTTTCGATGAAAACATTTTATTACACTGAGACTTAAATTGTAATGATAATGTTTTCTAGTAGAGTTGCTTTCGGCAGAGGCTAACCAATTACAGAAAATTTGAAGTTTCTTTGGCAAAAAAACTTTGTAAAGACTGTACTTCAACACAATAGTTTGTATAATTTGTATGGCTTTTTCTTAAATTACATTTAAAACTACCGTTTGTTAGATTTATTCAAAATCTAGGCAAACAACTTTGTTGTTATGGGGTTCACCCTAATTTTAATACAATAAATTTGTTTGTGGCTTGTTGAAGAAGAGAGAGGACGGTATTTTTTTTTATTGTAGCGAAACTATACAAAATTATATTGAATTGGTAAGTAAAACTCTGCAAAGTAGAAGCAGCACATTATTAGTTATGTGTCCCAGTTGTGGTATACTTTACAGGCTAAAGGCGGAATTTATTTCTATTCGACGCTAGACAATACAGACTATATTCTATAAATAAAATTATAATGCAGAATTCACACGAAAAGTATGGAATATAAAACCCACAAGTAAACAAAAAGACTTAAATAAACAGCAAAATAATGGAAGCCACAATTAGCAAAAGTATTCCATGTTTTTTCTAACATTTCTCTTATGCTGATCCTTTCTTTTAATTATTTTTTAATTAAATTAATTTTTTTTTTACATTATGTCAGTATTTTATATTATTTGTGATATACGATGATATGTTAGGTTAGAGGACGTGTACTTGTCAATTAAGACAAGTACAGTAACCGGAGGTCGAATTGACCCATTGCAGAAAATATATAAATATTATACAATGATAACCATGAAGATAAATTATTTTATTAATGTTAGCACAAATAAAATTGAAAAGAAAAAAGTCAGTAGTATTTAGCAAATTAAGGTCACCGACTACTAATAGGGCTATGGCCCGTAAAAGCCATGATAGTAGGATATACGGTAATACAGCTTAGGGAAAATTAGAAATTTTCATTTTTAAACCCATTCAGCAGAGCTTACAGACCGCTGCACGTGCCCTAATGCCTTTTGTTGAACATGTACGAAGGTTTTTAACATTTTTATTATGGGAACTGAAGAAGGTGCCTGTAGTGTACCTCACGTGTGTACAATGCATACACATAAATCAAAATCAACAACAAGTAATCACTTCTAATAATATTTAACTGACACACATATTTGAGTGTCTTATTAAATTGAGTGCATTTAACGTTGGATTGATCGAGTAATATGGTCCTTTGCTATTTTCTTAGTACATACTAATAAAGTCAAATGAAGTAAAAACAAATAAAGACAATTATAAGTTAGATAGGCTAAGTTTGATAGGACAAATTTGAAAAACAGATAGGCTTTGATTTTACAAACTAAATCAGCAACAAAGTAACATACAAACTAAGTCGCCGTAGTCTAATAGGCTATTTAGACGTGGAGCCAAGGTTCAAACCTCAGGTCAGACATCAAAACGAAATATTTAAAAAAAATATTTCTTCAGCGACTGCCACTCAGCATATTTTTGACAAAAACTCGAGGAGTAAATAAAATTGGCATGGAAAAATTTCTCAAATTTGTCGTTTGATGTCGAGGTTAAACTGTAGGTCCCGCCACTCATGTATATATAATTAACATACACAACAGGAGTGGTGTGAGAAGCTAGGTTGTTATCCTGATGTATGTATGTTATGTTACATAAATCGGCAGAATCCTTCAGCTGTATAAAATAAATAAAGGGCTATTAGGGTTTATAAAACAAACCTTTACACGTCAAAGCGCCAGAAAAATTTTAAATGTTACTCTGGCAACTAAATAGAAGCTTTTTCTTAATCTTACCACAAATAACCTGAAAAAAGACTGTTTTAGGTCCAATAAAGGGTCCACATTTTTTTTTTGAAAATGCTTTAAAAAAAACTTCTGAATATTTTCTCAAATTTCTTTTTTTATTTGAAGGTACAATCCTTCCGGTTAATAACGGAAAATAATTTCATTCAAATGGCTGCCTCAGCTGGCCATGCAGTATTATTTTAAAAGGAAAGGTAAAGTATGCTTCTACTTAACCTAATGCCGTTTGAAATATTGAAAACTCGAATCCTACAATTCATACATACAGCTGAATGAAAAGTGACTAGAGAAGATGAGCACAGCATTATGTATAAAGTTAGTCTGCTACAAATATATCTAGAAAGTTAAAGTTATAAAAGAAATTTTGTATTTATTATTGTATTTCCCAGAATAGCATTTTTTAGTGAATCAGTAGGTGTTTTTTTTGGTTGAGTTGGTTTGCAACAATCTTTGTGATCATTTATGCATTGCAAGTTTTTAATTACAGTTCAAAAAATTATTATTATTTAAACTACTTTCTAATTGATTTAAATATTAATTTTAAATATACTGGAAGTATTAATAATAATTATTTAAATAATTATTTAAATTAATTACGGTAGAATTTTATCATACGCTGATAAAACGAATTGGCCATTCAGAAAATTATAGTTTTTGTTAATATGTTTTCCAACATACGTTACAAACCTTATTAATTATATTGTATTTTATAACTGATACCAAAAGGTTTCTTTACCTTTCATATTGTTACGATTTTACCTTTTAAAAACGTTTAAAATATGAGCTCGTATTTTGCAAATACAAAATAAATATGTGTTAAGTTTTAATTAAAATTCTTTATTATTCGCACAATTCTGTGTGCCACTAGTCACAACTTTATGTAAACAACAACAATTGTTTTTTTGTTATCCTTCTATTTATACCTTTTGCATAAACAATAACAATTACTAGACAGTTATTCGACAGATCTTTGTAGCGGAGATTTTCAGACCACGATTACTTTCTTCAAACACACCGCGTCTTCACACAAAACTGACTGATCTTCACTAACTCAGTCGCCAGCTTTGTCTTGCCTTTTATATGGCAGAGTAAAGAGTCTGATGAATGTTTTTGAAGGCGAATGCTCGTGGCTTCGCCTTATCGAAATCTCAATAAATGTAAACATCGTTGTTTTTATTGTAGTGTTGTTTGTTTATTTTTCTTTATTTATTTTCCATTTTTTGTATACTGATGTCTGCTGTTATATCAGTATCATAATTTGTTAACAAGTTTGTTTACTGCATTGTTTTGTTCTTATAGGTTTTGTTTAAAATTTTAATGATGAGATTTAAATTCATTTTGAAAGCGAAGCGTATGTAATAGTTTGATCTCTACAAGTCGAAACCTAAAAAATTGCTAATGATTGGGGTCACAATATTCCCTCTTGTATATGCTATAAGAATTTAATTTTTCTTTTTTAATGCTATAAAAGAAACAAAATCGTATTTTCTCACATGAATATTTTTTACTCTTTAATAATTAAATCAAATTTGATGAAATTCGCTTAGAAAACTTTCTTTAAAATGTGACATCATCATGCTCCGCTATTCTCCTAATCTCTCTAACAATGGTACAAAAAATCACAATAAATGACTTTAACGCCAATCTGTTAGAAGCTGTTCTTATTGTGTTGTTCGAGGTAAATCAGCTAAATCAGCTAGTGAAAGCTTTGATTGTCGAATTCCGTTCCTTAAAAGGGTGTAAATTAGCTCTTGAAATGAATGGAAAGAGGTTATGTGGAAGTATTATTAGCATTTCATTCCTTCATTATTACAACTTGCCGTTAAAGTTGGGTTTAGTTAAAGGAAACTTTGGCTAAAGTGAACTTTAAAATCATGTTTAACTTAATTTCGTTATTACAACCTACAGATAAAATAAAGTAAACTTTTTCAAAAATATGGCAGTGGTGAAGCAATGTTGATAACACTGCTCAATTAAACAAGTAGTTTTTATTGTATATGCTTATTTTGTTTATGTTTGAACTTGCCGTATTGAAAATAGCATATAATATGGCAAGTTCAAACATAAACTTAACTTTAAGCCCATTTTTAACCATTTAGCTTAACACTCACTTCTACCTAATTAACCACGTATAATAATGAAAAACAATTTATATGCCCGTTAACATCCACCATTTAGTTAACGACAAGTTGTAAATATGGTCCTTAGTCTCACATCACCCATGTTGTGTGTGTTAGATTTATCCATGAGTGGTTGGACCTATTAGTTAATGCCGACTGTAAACTACAGATTTAATGAAAATTTTATTGGCAATTTTATTTTACGCTTAGAGTTTTTGCCAGAAATATGCTGAGATGCGGTTGCCATAGAAATATTTTTTCATACTTCGTTTGATTATGGATGGCTGACCTGGGGTTTGTAAATATTTCGTTTTATTCGAAAAATTTGGGTTGGAGTTAGCGTCTAATAAGTTAACACTCTACCTGCTAGACTACGGTAGCTTCATTACTGTCAGTAATGTTAATCCGTGCAACATCTACTGAAGTAAGATCCTGGGAGAAAGAACTCACAAAAGAAGACATGGAATAGTACAGTAGAGCACTTAAATTTGTCTCCGAAATTTATTTAAAAATTCTCTTTCATTTTTCGAATTGAAAAAAAAGCAAATCACCAATTTCATTGATTTGAACCCATAAATTCTTCTTCCACATTAAACAAGTTAAACATATCCAGTTAACCATGTAATATAAAACAGAGGTCTTTGGACTTAGTGCCACATTCTACGGAAGGCACTATGAGGTAGCTTGTGGTGCTATATATATGCTTTTGTCTGCTAAATTAGCCTTGACTATAAAATTTTGTCCGTCTAATTGACTGACTGGCTCTGAGCGTATCTATGTTGGTCATGGCTATTAACATCTCATGCTTTATATTCATAATGAATTTCACTTGCTTTTAGATTTAGTGCACAGCGTATTTATCACTTCTGATTCAACAGTGAACAAGGGAAGGCTTTCATGACAGCCAGCCTTATTATCGCCAGCTTTCTCATCATAAACCTTAACATTTTACCAAAACATATGTATATAAGCAGAAAATATTTTCATCTGAGAAATATGTTGCAATTTTTCTGTATGTGGTAGATAATTTAGAAATTTGGAACCAAAATTACGGGCTGCAGTGTACAGGCATTATAGAGAAAGAATACAACAATATTTTTTTACACTTTTTATTGCCTGATAGTATTTAAGTGATTTCAAATAGATCTGATTGCTCTTTAATTGTTTTAATATATAAAATTAAATATGTGAACTCATGCATTAAAAAACTAAAAATTAAAATAACAAATTTTATTACACCAAAAAAAAAAATATTGGTAAGCTGCGGCGGTATGTACACTGAAAGACCAAGAGATATTTTTTTATTTCAAAACTTCAAAACATGCATTTGTTTAGAAAAGGTGAATATAACGCTATAAACACAATAAACACAATGCAGTAATCTCTCAAAGATAGAATACATGGGTGTATTTCGAAGTGATTGTTTTAAAAGCAGCGCGATACGAAGCAAAGTTTCTGCTGCTTTGTTTTTAGGGTCTTTGTTTTATTTTTATTCAAAGCAATGAGAGAATTAGTGCTAAAAGCACAAAAGGAACATAGTGGCATCATTGATAAAGAATAAATGCCACTGTCTTTATTATAATTAATACACATACAGCTTACTTTACGCTGCAATTGCAACATTGTTGTGCTTGGTAACAAAATTCTATAACGAAACTCATAAACGCAGATGGGCTGACGCACAATCGATCTGAACACGGTCACCATACTTGAGGGGGATAGATTTTAGACATTCCGAATTGCTTTATTGAGATGCTTTCCATTTGATTGTGGCCAGAGTTAACGAATTGAGTTAAATAAATATGGGAATGAGCGCAAGAGTGCTTTCTGAAGGTTTGAAATTATTTGAATAGATTACCCAATTGCCGTTGTGTTTTATATTCTCAAATTAAAAAGGTTTACCTAAAAAAAAACCCTTAAAAACCTTTAAAATATGCGTTCGTAGATTGCAAATAAAATAAAAATAAATTTGTGCTTAGTTTTAATTAAAATTCTTTATTGTTCGCACAATTATGTGTGTCACTGTTCACAACTTGATGTAAACAACAACAATTGCTTTGTTTGTTATTCCTTTGTTTACACTCTTTGCATAAATAATAACAATTCCTAGTCAATTGTTCTACAGATCTTTGCAACGGAGATCTTCAAATACACCGCATCTTCACACAAGACTAACTGAACTTTACTAACTCATTCGCCTGCTTCATCTTGCCTTTTATATGGCAATGTAAACAGTCTGATGAATGTTCGTGAAGACGAATGTTCGTGACTTCGCCTTCTCGTGATCTCTATAAATGTAAACATCGTTCTTTACATTCATTATTGTTGTTTCTGTATTTTGTTTATATTTATTCTTGTAGTGTGGTTCGTGGATTTTTGTTTACTTGTTTAACGTTTTCTTATGCTGGTGTTTGTTGTTATATTAAACAGTACGATAATTTGTAAACAGGTTTGTTTACTACATTGTTTTGTTTTTGTAGCTTTTGTTTATAATTGTTTTTGTTTAAGTGATGTAAACGCAAAACACCAGTATCTTGATTCTTCATTTTTGTAACAATATATAGTCTTTCCTTAGACGCAATGAAATCTGATTTGCAAATGTTAGATTATTGAAGTGACTAGCAGATCATCACATCTGACTAACTTCGATATAGGGACGCTAAGGTGTTTATGGATATGAAATGCATTATAATATATTTGCACAGGAGAATAACCCGACCGGCGAGAATTAAAAAAATTGTGGAAATAGAGGTCAGTCACCACCACCATGTGTAGTATCTAAAAGCGTTATGGAATTTCAACATTTTAGTTATTTAAAGGTCAGTTCTTGATGCGATTTTGATATCTTTGAATAGACCAGTTTTCTAATGCAACTCTCGGATTTAAGATGCACTTTTATGGAAGTCGCTGTGGTCTAGTAAGTTGGCTTATCAGATATGTGCCCGAGGTTCAACCCTTAGGTCAAACATCTCGAACAAAACAAATATTCCTTTTGACCACCTTCCTTCTTCCAGCAGTCTTCTAGCAAAAGAATTTGTACGGAGTCGACGCTAAACTATAGGTGCCGCCACTCATTTATAAATCTTACACATACAACATGGTTGGTGAGAGAAGTTATGTTGCTATCCTGACTAAAGTGTTGGAATAACCAATTAAGTGCTTAAGGAAAATAGTTGCAACTTATACATTGACAGATTTTATTGCCCCACAGCAGGTTTATAGACTAGTTTATTAGTTTTTTGGACGGGAGAATCATCGACTGAACATTTGGTCGATGCCTTGAATTTCTTTCAGTGTTTTCCTTCTGTTATCTATTTCGGCCAATTAAATAATTTGTTATTTAAGTATTAAAAACATTTCATTTGCAAAATACAATCTGATTTATTGTTTTAAATGCCTCATTTAGTCTTGAGTAAACCGTAAAATGAGTGGAATGTTTTTTAAAATTTTAAGTATTTTTATCACTTTGAATTTCCTTTTGATAACATGTCAGGTAAGACTTCATAACTCAACTACAGTTTGAAAAACAAACTCCGTATCACGACTTGTTTTTTTTGTGACTTAGAGTGCCAAACGCCAGCTTAACATTGAGTTATATAATCACACTTGCCAAGCATTTGGCAAACGTCTTAAGCTTTTTAAGTGTAGCTTTCTGAAGCTTAACAACGTTCATTATCTGTTTAATCAAACATATAAATTCGATAGGGATATGGACAACGAGTTTAAACTCCGCATTTGGATCGATGCTAAACCAACATTTGCCAAAATGTTCTTACGTTTTGCTGATATAAGATTCGATACGTGTAGTTTTTTCCAACAGAACTTTGATTTTCAATTTTTACGTTTGATATCGCAGGACTTTAAAAAGTTCACCAATCTACCACAAAAATGTCCGTTTAAGGGTGTAAGTATGATGAAATATTAAATTCTGATTTTAAAATTCTAAAGTTTGTTTCCTTTTTAATACAATTCTTTAGAATGTGGTTTATAAAATTAATAACTTTCCAGTGACAAGCCAATATATACCGGTTTATGCGCCAGCATGCAATTTTACTTTTGGTATCGATTATTATGATTCCAGTAATTTATTTGGTAGTACAAAATTAATCGGATCTTTAATTGTTTAAATGCGCCATTATTTATATTCGATGAATAATACTATAAATAAATTAAATAAAACAGCCGTCTCTTGAAACAACTACACGAGTAGCTTCTGACAGCTGAAGCGCACCCTGGTTAGACAAACGTCACGAAACGTAACGTTTTTAGCATATGACGATCAATGTAAATGCCTACCGAAATTACATTACAGTTCGGTAATCGCTCTCATGTGTTATCGTATTCTAAAAACGATCTTACGTTCCGTGGACGTTTCGCAAATCGGGGCTTGAAGGTTTCTATTTTCCTAGAGAATATGTTGTACGTTGGGCTCGTATTTTTGTTCACCTATGTATGTAAGGAAGGATTTCGGTTAATATCAACTCTTGCCATTTTGATATCGCGATTGATAAAGCTTGCTCTTACGCGAATATGGAAATGCATCAATTACGTAGACAAAAAAAAATGTTACATACATACATATGTCAACATAAAGAAGTTTTCAGGGCTGAACGGTGTTTGAACTTCAAGGTGCACGTGAAAGTCATCGGCAAAAAGGCATCTGTAACCCAGGGAGCGTGACGAGGATGATGCCAAATATTGGAGAACTATATCCATTTAAGAGGAAAATAGTATCGAGACGTCGATAATTTTTTATGCTTGCCCATTATGGTCGGAAGCACTCTCCGGTGGGGACGACAAGAAAGAAACTGTCTTCGGTGTATCGTCTAAGCGCGATTAGACAGATAAGTGTCTTTAGAATAGCGTCTGATGAAGCGGTATTGGTATTGGCAAAAACAATACCGATAGACATATTGGCGGATGAGATGAAGCGCATATACTTTCGCCGTCCGCGACAAATAGCAGCTATAAAAGCGGAGGTAAGAAGGACTTCTATGCACAAATGCCAGTCACGATGGGAGCACAGCTTAAAGGAAAGATGGACATTTCGCCCCGTCCCTGATATAACCCCTTGGATGGAGAACAAACATTGTGAGCTAAACTATACTATGATCCAGTTCCTAACTGGTCATGGATGCTTCAGGAAGTACCCGCACAGATTCGGACATGATACTTCCCCTATATGCTCAAACTGTGTAGATGAGATGCGGAGCATATTCTAACATCCTGCACCAGAGTTAGATGGCCCGGGGAAACGAGTTTTGGACCAAATCGGCTTATGAAAGAGGTGTTGAATTCTAAGGTTATATCAAGCCAATACAGCCAGAGAATGGCTGAAGTTATGTTGGAACTCTGAAGGCTGGAGGAACGAAGTCGAAATTTGATTTAATGTTATAAAGCTTTAAAGCTAACCAGCCCTCCGCGAGGTAATACCTTACGGCAGTCCCGCGGGGGGAGAGTGGTTGAAGTATGTAGGGGCGTGGGTTTAGTACGCAGGCACCACTGATGGTGAAGCGTGCATTCTTTTGTTGGAACAAAAGAGTCATTCGAAGATTCCCAAATAAGGCCCAAGACAAAAAAGGAGAGGAGTGAACGGTGTACCAACACTGGTCCTAAATAATTGCTCTTCATGGTCGCTCCTCTTTTATGAAAGCTAATTAGCTTTTGAAGTCGCTGTAGCCTAGTAGGTAATGTGTTGGCTTATTAGATGTGGAGCCACGGTTCAAACCCCAAATCAGATATCTCCAATAAAACGAAATTTGAAAAAAATTTCTTCGGCGACTTGCTCTCAGGAGATTTCTAGCAAGAATTGTGAGAGCAAATAAGTTTGCCATGAAATGGTTTTCTGTCGTTCGGAGTAGACTTTAAACTGTAGGTCCCGCTACTCATGCATAAAATTAACACACACACCATAAATGGTGTGAGAAGCTAGTTCGTAATCCTGTCCGAAGGGTTGTAATCTCGTCTCACAATGAGCTACTACTTTGTCTTTGGGCGTTGCCATATTGCAGTATAACTCAGAAGAAGGATCGCTAAATGCTGTTTGAGAAAGGATAGTATGGAATATGTTACCGAAACTTATTTTCTGCAGTCAATAATTAATTCCTAATTAGTTTTTATTCAGGTAGCTCAGCAATTCTGCACCGTAAAGGGGCATTCAAACGAGAAGATTTTGAATTCAGGAATATTTCAAGCGATAATTCTACCTCTAATTCAGATTATAGCAACTATTATTATTCACAAACTTTTGACTAAAAGTCAAATCGAGTGGATATTTCGGAAAGCCTAGCATTTATAGACACACGTAACTTTAAAAATTTTGTATCTGGTGCTTTAGATTTTATGTGGGACTAGCAATAGTTTAGAATATCTAAAATGTTCTAAAAAGGAGTCTCTTGTTAATAGCATCCTCCAACAGAGGCTTCTGAACATTGATAGTTAATAACGGACATCTTGTTAAAGCGGCCATCTGTCAAATCATCACGGCTGACCATAGAAAACGATATGTATTCGTTGAATCGGCTCTGGAGCTGTTGGCAACTGCTATTCCTGGATGAATGGATACGTGAACAAACAATATTGTTGAATTGAACACAACGCTACGTACACTTAAGCTCATGTCATATTGGATATTCTGCACGAACGATTTAAGAACGTGGTTATCACACGTGATGTAAACTAACCACAGATATCATACGATTTAACACCATTACACTTTTTCTTATGGAATTTTAAGTCGTAAGTAAATGCATATAAGCCACAAATCACAGCAATCCTCAAAAACAAAGTGATCCATGGCATTTGTTAAATGAATCCTGATTTATACGCCAGATTCATGAAGAATGAGACATTTCTCACGTCATGGCGGAAATTTGAACGATGTTACCTCAACATATAATGGCATCAATAGGCTTTTCTAATGAAAAAATACATTTCGATGTTATCTCACACGCATTAAAAGTTAAAGGTAAGAAATGTTTGTTGCAAAATAGTATATTGTTATGAAAATGGAAAAATCTAGATACTGGTGTTTTGCTTTTACATTGTTTAACATTAAAATTATAAACAAAAGCTACAAAAACAAAACAATGCCGTAAACAAACCTGTTTACAAATTATCGCATTGCTTAATATAACAACACACACCAGCATAAAAAATGGTCAACAAAAATATAACAGCAAACACTACAAGAAACAAAATAAACGTAAACAAAATACACAAACAACAATAATGAAACAACGATGTTTACACTTATAGAGAAGCAACAAACATTCGCCTTCAAGAACATCCATCAGACCGTTTACGTTGCCATATTAAGGCAAGGCAAAGCAGGAAACTAGTCAGTAAAAGTTCAGCCAGTCTTGCGTGAACGCGATGTGATGGAAGATAATAATCGTGGTTTGAAGATCTCCGTTACAAAGATCTGTCGAATAATTGTCTAATAATTGTCTAATAATTGTTATTGTTTAGGCACAGGAATAACAACAAAAAGGAATTGTTGTTGTTGACATAAGGTTGTGAACAGTGGCGCCCAGAATTGTGCGATTAGTAAGGAATTTAATTAAAACTAAACACAAATTTATTTTTATTTTATTTGCAATCTGTGAACTCAAATTTTAAACGCTTTTAAAAGTATAAAAACGGCAGAGTATATTGTGTGTCACTGTCTTTTTCGTTCCCAGAGCATTATCATATAAAATATTTTTACACTTTCTTTTAAATTTTTTACTTAATTTTTTTTTATTAACACCTTAATCAGAATGAACTCATTTAAGTAAAATACATCTAATTATTCCTTATGGTTGTGTGCCAAAATTCATTTGTTTTATAGGGTTTTAGTTCGCTTTACCCATTTCTAAACCTTTCTTCCTCTTGTCACCAACAGTTTCCATTCCTTTGAATTTTATTGAATTTAAAGAACTTGAGTAGTACTTTGAGTATAAGTTTGAATTTCTCTCTGCCCTTGAAATTGCTTTCATATCGGTTTCTTCCACTGTTTCCTGTGCAGTTTTAATACGGGTTACAAATAAGTTTCTATTGTAATCCTTTCTGAAAGAAGAAGAAGGATGAGTGTGTATGATAATAAACGTGAGATAATAAAATTAAAGTAATCAAGGAGAAACTTAATGAAGTCATAAAATTAGACTGTCGCAGCCTAATTCTTGCATCTATTGACTTAGTTATCCCTAAAAGCAAATATACTGTGAACGTAAAAAAGTCTTAAAACTGTTGCTTGTTTCTCATTTAATATGTTTTAGTGATTACCGTGGTTCATTATTATGTTGCCAAAACTCGAAACTTTTTCCATGATACTTTCCCGCACTTTTTATTAAGGCCTGTAAGTAACATTACAATGTTATTTAAATTCGAAGAAGTGGTAATAAATTAGTGGCAACAAAACTAATTTCATTCTCAAAGTATTTTGTGTAAAATATCTTTTTAGTAAATAAGAGCTTAGACAACACATTTCGAAAGAGGTTACATATTTAAGTGTTTAAGTCATGGTCTTGGTAATGCCCAACAAATCCCAAGATGTAGTATTAAATTGAATATAAAGACTTGCGATTCTGTTTTTCAATATTGTTACGTTTTTACCTTTTAAAAACCTTTAAAATATGAGCTCGTAGATTGCAAATAAAATAAAAATAAATCTGTGTTTAGGTATAATTTAATTTTTTGTTGGTCGCACAATTATGTGTGCCACTGTTCACTACTTGATGTAAACAACATCAATTGATTTGTTTGTTATTCCTCTTTCCACTCTTTTGAATAAACAATAACAATTACTAGACAATTATTCAACAGATCTTTGTAATGGAGATTTTCAAACCACTATTACTCTCTTCAAACACACCGCTACTCCAGACAATACTGACTGAACTATTACTAACTCCGTTGCCTGCTTTGCCTAGCCTATTATATGGCAAAGTAAACAGTTTGATGAATGTTCTTGAATGTGAACTTTAGCGGCTTCGCAATCTCGAGATCTCTATAAATGTAAATGTTGTTGTTTCATTATTGTTGTTTGTGTATTTTTGTTTACATTTATTCTTACAGTGTTTTTTGTTGCATTTTTGGTTATTTGTTTATCCTTTTTTTATACTGGTGTTTGTTTGAATATTTTTGTTTACATGTTTATCATGTAAACAAGTTCAATGTTTTTGTTTTTGTAGCTTTTGTTTATAATTTTAATGCTATGAAAAACCAGGGACCGTAAATGTTATAACTTTTATCGTAAAAGTCAGAAAATAAAAGTTATTTTTTGACTTTTATTTTTTCGAGCAGATTTAAAAGTTATTTTTGACTTTTATTTTTAAGAGCAGTAATAAAAGTTATTTTTTGACTTTTATTTTTAAGAGCAGAAATAAAAGTTATTTTTCAACTTTTATTTTTTCGAGCAAAAATAACAGTTATTTTTGATTTTTATTTTTGCGAGCAGAAATAAAAGTTATTTTTTAACTTTTATTTTTTCCAGCAAAAATAAAAGTTATGTTTTGACTTTTATTTTTTCGAGCAGAAATAAAAGTTATTTTTGTTTTAATTCATGATGAAATCATAATATTTATTAAAAAATTCTTTAAAAAAATTAAAGTAATTTATGTTAGAAAAATATTAGAATTAAGTTTTGGGTATATTAAACACTAATCTTTGTGTAATAGGGTCTGAAAAAAAAAATTAAATAACTTTTATTTCTGCTCGAAAAAATAAAAGTCAAAAAATAACTTTTATTTTTGCTCTTAAAAATAAAAGTCAAAAAATAACTTTTATTTCTGCTCTTAAAAATAAAAGTCAAAAAAAAACTTTTATTTCTGCTCGAAAAAATAAAAGTCAAAAATAACTGTTATTTTTGCTAGAAAAAATAAAAATCAAAAAATAACTAATATTTTTTTTCTAAAAAAATAAAAATTATGTTTTTAAAAAGCATCGCATTTTATAAAAATTTGGTCCAAGACAATCAAAGACTTGGTTTTGTTCTCGGACATTTCCTTGCGGTTGCTTTTTTTAATCAAAAATTCAAAAATAACAGTTATTTTCGGTCCCTGGGCAAAACACTATTTCCATTTTCGAAACAATATCAAGAGAGAAATTGTCAGCTCAATAACATCACAGAGCTTCAAAGCTATTAGGCTTCATTTGTATTGAAATTGTTAAAAATACAGGCGGATTCACACTTTCGAAACAATACTTTACAATTAAGTTTCTAAAGCAAAGTGGGAATAAATCGATAGCAGTTTACATCATATGGATTGGACTGAACTGGACAGTTAGGTATTGCATTATTGCGTTAAGGTTATTGAAAAGACTTGTAGAGTATCCCAATAGGTACGCAATATTTATGGTATAAACACAAAAACGTAACATTGCAATCACAACAATTTTACAATCGAGATTGTAGCTCGAGCTTTGTAACAGATATGATACATTTTAATTTTTAAGACAATATAGCTTTTGTTCAAAAAATGTAGATAATTGATTTTTTCTCAATTTGTTAGCAATCTTAATGCCACTATTTTAATATAAAAAAAGAAAATTTCAAACACTGCTTAAAAAATTCAAAAACTTCATAATTTTGGCTTATGTATCATTTATGATACATACGATTTTGATAATGAGTCTGTGGTGTTGCTTAAATAAAGTTTTAAAGTTCTCAAAGATTATCTGCAGTTTTTATAGTAAATAATACCTTTTTTTTAAATAAAATTCAACAGCTACTATATGCTCGGTGTAGTGTAATAGACCAGAGCCTCTGGTGGGAATCGAGCTTACGACTCTCATGATAATAGTCTAGCACACTAGCCACTAGAAACCAGGGCACCCAAAATAATACATTATTTATGGCATTTGAGAAGGAAAGTTAAGTGTTGGATGAAAGTGAAGTGGTTGAATTATCTGTTCTTGATATTCCTGATGCCGAAGACTCTGAAGAAGAAAACAGAAGCTCGTCTTACGAACTGACAAATGTATTGGCAGCAATACATTTTTGACGCTATTTATTGCCAAAGGTGATACAAATTGGAACAGCGAACCGTAGTTTGGCAAGAGAATTGGTAGCATTGTTAGCAGTTGTATCTTGAAATGTTGTAGAGTCATTCTTACCGTTTTTCTCATATTTACAGTGACAGACAAACATTAAAAAGTGTTTCGCACCATGTTTTATTTCATAGATATTACAGAAGGATAATATTTCGGTCAACTATGATAATGTGCTACTCGGAAGTGATGAAAAATATGCACCTATTATGCCTTTTCGAAAAATGAGTTGAAAGTCTTTCAGCTTTGAAAAACTCAAATAATTTTGTCGATGTAGATGAGTAAATAATTGAATTTACTGATCGTTATTAATTTTGTGGTCACCGAAATCGAATTGACAGTTTCAGATTCAAGTACATACTACGTGTGTAGCCGTATTTGTAGAACCTGTATCCGGGATACCAGAGAGGAATAGAAGAGACAGCATTGCTATTAACATAGTCGATGTTCTATTGCATCGGGAAACTTTTTTACCTCACAAGACGTTGACGAGAAATTTTTATAACGAAATATAACAATAGTTTGTGGTATCAGGTTTCAGCCAGACCTCTATTGAGAGCGTTACTGATGCGAGTGACACTAAAGCTGACTCTTCTAAACAATTGAAAACTTATAAATCGCCACAAAGAGAGAGTTCTAGAAGTCAAAATATTACCATTAAAAAAAAATAAAACCAAACTGACATGAAGCGTTTGATTTTTACATAAAAAACGATGTTGCAATGTACATCACGTCAAAAATTTTGGAGTAAATTTCATAAAAGAGAAAACAAACTGTTATAATTTAAAAAAAAATTAAAATTTTTAAATTTTTTAATAAAATCTATCAATAATTGCGACAATTCTATGTACTACAAGTATGTATCAAAAGTGATACATAAGCTAGAATTAAGAAGTTTATTTAAGGCACGATCTACGGTTAAGTCGCTAGTGTATGCGAATAAGCCAAAACTGTCTACAAAACTAACTCAGCCCATGCTGTCGGTCTAATTCAGTCTGATTTATCTGCCAGAGTCATGGAAAATTATACATTTTGGAAGCTAACAATTGAACGATATTATATTCCCCACACAATGACATCAATAGGCCTATCAAACACATACATTATTTCGCTGACATCGCACACCCACTTTGCTTTATTTAAAGTGAAAAGTAATAAAATCTTAATAAAAACATTCATTTCTCATTCTTTAGTTTTTTATTTGTAAATTTAATTTAAGCAAAAATAACAAGAGCAAACTAATTAGAGTGTCGATGGCAATTAAGGGTTATCAATCTGTGCTTATCAACTTAAGTTTTCATCATAGCACAACAATAATTGCTTGTCATGGAAACCATTTTCAGCAGCAAAATTCTCAACAGCAACAGTTTCTTAGTCAATGTCAATCAACAACATCAATTTCCTGGAAGAAGCATAAAGTCCTGTCGTCTTTATAAAAAACAAAATATCAAGACTAACATTAAATGTTTATGTTGTATAGTTTCGTAGTAACTTTTATTTTCGGCTTAAAACTTTTTCTCATTTCGAGTGGAGCAATAGCAACAATAAAACTGACTGATGAAAAGCCAAATTAAACGAATTACTTCAGTGGTTAAATCCAAGTAATTAATGTGAGTTTTCTTTAGCTTGTCATGTTGTAAAGTGTGATGAACTGATGATGGACAACACATGTAATCTATGATTTGAGAACAAAAAGTTACAAAAGGAAACCTGAAATTACATCCTAGAATAAAGACTGAAATGTTTGTTAAGGAAGTTGTTGTACAGCATCCAGAGATCAGCAATGAGTATTTAAAAAGATGAGTAGAATCGAATAATACTTATATTTTCTGATACTTATACGCACTCATACTTATTTTAATATTATACTCATACTAACAACATGTATGATGTTGTTGATTTCAACTCTCCACGACTCACAAAATAAGTATGAATCGCGAACGAACATTAAAATACTCACTAGAAGGTTGTGTGTTTGCTCACTTGAGTCATTTAAAGGGTCCGCCAAATAACTTTTTTTTTTGCAAATGCTTTAAAAAAAACTACTGAATATTTTCTTAAATTTCTTTTTTATTTGAAAGTACGTACAATCCTTCCGGTTAATAATGGAAAATAATTTCATTCAAATGGCTGCCTTGGCTGGCCATGCAGTAGCCTACACGATCGGACTACAATGAACATGAGTATGAGTTTGAAGTCAACGTTGTACTCGTACTCATTGCAACCAGAACTTATAAATCAACGTTGTAGTGAGTACGAATGAATCAGAGAGTTGAATCTCTGGTAACACCGAACGAGCAATTGGGGTTTTATTTACGGACATCTACAGCATAACGAAATATGAAAAAATACTTCTACGGCGACTTTCTTTCAGCAGATTTCTGGCAAAAAATCTGAGAGTAAATAAAATTACCATGAAGAGTTTTTCAAAAATCTGTCGTTTGGATTCGACTTTGGGTCCCGCTACTCGTGTATAATATTAACACACACAAAAGAAGTGGTCTGTAAAGTTACTGAAGGGTTGTAAAAACCAATTACGTATGTACATATATATGTATGTTCAAAGGTTTAGAATTTAAACAAAAAAGTATTTATTCTATTAGGAAATTTTAAGTCAAAGTTCCACGATTGTTATATAGAGGTAATGAAGTACAGCAACAAGATGATCTGTTGTATAGTCTTCAATATATAGGGTACGAAATTTAAAAGTCAAGTAAAGGGTGTTTTTTATAGAGATATAGAACTTTAAGTTGTCATTACTTTTAAAGATGGCGACCGATTTAACAGCTGTCGAGTGATTTATTCTCAGTTTGGTTTGGCAATTCATCATGAATAGACTCACGCCTGAACAACGCTTGCAAATAGTGCAATTTTATTTCGAAAATAATGGTTCTGTGCGAAAACGTATCGCGCACTACGTCCATTTTATCGTCGACAAAATCGTACATCAGAGCAGTTAATTCGATTAACCATGGAACGTTTTCGCACCACGTTTACTCTTATTGATAACTCGCATCCCCAGAGACGCTGTACGGTGCGTACAGAAGAAGCTATTGCAGCTGTAGAGCGTAGCATTGAGGAAGACCCGAATGAATCCATCCGCCATCGAGCACAGGAATTGGATCTGTGTCCATCCACTTTATGGAAGATTTTGCGGAAGGATCTTGGTTTGTGTGCTTACAAAATGCAACTCGTGCAAGAATTGAAGCCAAACGATCATTAAGTAAGGCGTAGATTCGTCGAATGGGCCCAAAACGAGATTACCGTTGTTCCCGATTTTCATAAGCAAATTTTGTTTAGCGATGAAGCGCACTTCTGGTTGAATGGCTACGTCAACAAACAAAACTGCCGCATTTGGAGTGAAGGTAATCCTCAAGTGTATGTGGAAACACCGTCACATCCAGAAAAACTGACTGTTTGGTGCGCTTTATGGGCTGGTGGAATCATTGGTCCGTACTTTTTCAAAAACGATGGTGGCCTGAACGTTACAGTCAATGGTGATCGGTATAGAGCCATGATTACAAACTTTTTCATTCCTGAATTGAATAACCATGATATACAGGAGATGTGGTTTCAACAAGACGGCGCAACATGCCACACAGCTCGTGCCACAATAGATTTATTGAAAGACACATTTGGTGACCGCCTAATTTCACGTTTTGGAGCTGTGAGTTGGCCTCCAAGATCTTGTGATTTAACACCGCTAGACTACTTTCTGTGGGGCTATGTAAAGTCATTGGTCTATGCGGTAAAGCCACAAACGCTTGACCATTTGGAAGACAACATTCGCCGTATTATTGCCGATATACGGCCACGAATGTTGGAAAAAGTCATCGAAAATTGGACGTCCAGATTGGACTACATCCGCGCCAGCCGTGGCGGTCATATGCCAGAAATCATATTTAAAATGTAATGCCACAAGATTATCTTTGGGATAAATAAAATTCATGTCAATCGAATAATCCATCGTTGTTTTATTGCAACTTAAAGTTCTATACCTCTATAAAAACACCCTTTACAATTGTTCCGATTAGAAATGGAAGTTTATTTCATTCATATGGTTGCCGCGGCTGGCTTCACAGTACCTCATTCTATTGGAACAATTTTCATGCATTATGGGGTAGCATCTCAGCAATGGCATCACGAATGTTGGCCTCCAAGTGCTCAATTGTCTCTAGTTTGTCAGCACAACAATTTTCTTTAACGGCGCCCCAAAAAAATAGTCCAACGGTGTTAAATTTCTGCATTTAAACGGCCATCAAACGTTTAACGCAATGAACCGATTAGGCATGAGATGTGTGGCAAGTTACACCATCCTCACCTACACCAAGATGAAAATGAGCTTTATCCGAAAAGACAATTTTTTTTCTGGCAAAATCTACATCATCGACATCAACGAGAGTTGGAACAATAAATGCGACCATTGCTCAAGCGTAGATCGATTCATTGCATTCAGTAGATAGTATACTGAATTTCATGATAGAATAGAATGTCATAAGTATTGCCAGATTCGAAATAACCGATAGATCACCAACCCGATACATACGGCTTTTCTTTAAAATGTGTTTCATATTTTGTTGTCTTGACAATGTAATGAAAGTGAAAGTAATGAAATTATCTCTCTGAAATGTATTAATATCGCATTGCTTTTAAATATGTGTTCCCTATTACACCCAACAGTGAAGTTTTGGATACGCCCTGGATCTCATTTGGATTGGTGCCCCTTGAAACTCGTCAATTTTAGTTGCTCACATGCCGCGTTCGTCCACATATTGGCCTCATCGCTGAATATCAATTTTAAATTAAAATATATCAACTTCCCTTGACCCTACAACAGAAGTTACCTGTCATGAAATGCCTATCGCAGGGACTATCGAATACCTGAATGATAATTATTCTTAAGAAATAACTTTTTAAATTTCGATTTACATATACCAGAACCATTTAAATTGATTTACTTAAAAAAGAAAAGAAAACTCTCTTTTAAGTACTATTTTATACGACTACAACAACAAAAAAAGAACGACACTAATCAACGTTTTTACGGACACATTAATTTAACCATCATTGCTATTAGCGGTATTGCACATGTCAAGAAGATTTTTCTCATATAAAAATTAGTTCGTTTAGTTCTGGTTGTGCTTTTTTGGTTTTATTTTTCTCATTATTTTATGTGCTGTTATGTCTGTTGTGGTAACTATTGACGGTAGCCTAATTGAGTTTTATGACACTTTATTTTCCCAAAAAATGTTAGACATTATTAGTAACATTCCAAACATAATGTTGGCATTTGTCATTATACTTGTGTCATTTTTTGTCGCCCATATTAGCGGACGCATTGTAGTCTAGTTAATGTTAAATATTTCAGTATTGAAGGAAATCCAATGAGCTTAACACTAACAATATCCCAGATAGCACATGCAGAGAATTATTAAAAAAAAAGAATACAGTGAACTCGCGATAACGTGAACTAATTTTACCAAGGCAGTTCACATTTTCGAGTTTGTTCACGTTATCGGGTACCCAAATTTAAAACAAAAAAATTACCCTATTTAATATGAAAAATGATATTTTAACAAGTAAAAATGCTAAACACTATTTGACATTAATTTTTAATAACAAAAATTTAAATGAAATATACATACTTGTATATATATAACTCACTTTACATTCGATAAATACCAAAAAAAAAAAAATTATAATATAAAGGATACAAAAAATTCGTGTTAATTAACAAAAACAACAAAAAATAAACTAAAACTAATAGGAACATTCCTTTCCTTAGATAATTAAGTTAAATAAGGTTTAAAGGAAAAAAATCAATCATTTTTTTGGGGAAGTTCTTTGCTTAGCCATCTTTAACAGAGCTTTTTCTTTAAGGTTTCTCAGCACTCTAATGTCACTTTGGTTTAACATATTAAAGCCTTTTTCAGCCCATATTAATGCCTTATCAAAAGCTTCTACAGCTTCCTTGAGTTTTGTTGGGTTAAATTCATTTATTCAACTGCAAAAGGTTGTACAATGTAATGACATTAATTTCAAATATGTACAGAGTTATAAAACAGAGGAATAATGTATAAATATCAAGTGTGTAAATAAACAAGTGTAGGAGAAATAGAGGGTATTATTATTTGCATTCATTTCACAACAAGTTTAACTGCAATTTCTGTCTTTAATATAAACGAATCACCATCATCGTCGTTATCATCCTGAATTTCAATACTTCCTACTTCTGTCTTATTTCTGAAGGAGGCATCCTCTTTCTTAAAACACTTAAGGGAATATTATCATCGGGGTAATCTTTGTTCGAAACTAAATTTAAAATACTTTTCCAATTGTTTTATCAATGCTGAGTCAAAAACAATAAATGCATCTTTTATAATTAACATCTTAATAGAATCTAACAATTCTGTTTGTTTTCCAGTCACTAATGCCAAGAGACTGTTTCTATAATACAGTTTTGTTATTTTAAAACCATCTGGTCCATGGGCTGAATTTACGACGTGACGTTAGGTGGCAAAAACATTGCACAAATGAATCCGTCATCAGAAACCAATTGGGATTTACCCGGATGTGAAGGCGCATTGTCTGTTAACAGGGGCTTTTACCGGTAGCCCCTTTTTAGTCAAGAACTCAGTAACCAAAACCAAAAAGTATAACAAACTTTTCAGTTTTAAATTTGTCAGTTGAAATCCACCTATTTAAGGAAACATTGATGAAACCAGTCATAAAAAATGTTACATGTCATACATGCTGACTTGGAGAATTTGCTGGACAAGTAAAGTTTTTGAAACTTCGTAAATTTTTAGATTCTCCAATTAACAGTAAATTACGTTTGTGAATCCCCGACGCATTTAAACAGTGAAAAACAGATTAAAAAGTGTTCACGTTTTAGAGCTTTCAGATTTTGTTCACGTTTTAGAATACTCTGTAGAAAAATAAATTTGTTCACGTTTCTGAGACGTTCACACTTTCGAGTGTTCACGTTTTCGCGAGTTCACTGCATTAGGATTATGAAATGTTTTACAGGTTTCTTACTGACAAATCAAACTTCCATCCCCATACTTTGCCTAAAATAACCCTGATTAATGAGTCGATAATGATATACATACATACTATACATACAACATAGTTGGTCACTACAATTCTTCAGTCAGAACGACACTTTCTGACTTTACTTAATTGGCCATTAACAATCCGATTAACGGATTTCGGTCTGCTGTAACACATCCTCCTAGGCGCATCTGCTTCTTGCAAATCGATGACAGGGCTTCTTCGATTTAGTCCTTCCAATGCAAACAAGGTCGTCTTCTTCGCCGACTTCCGCAGATCGCCGCATCAAATACACGTCTCGCCGGAGCATCCTCCTCCATTCGAACGACATGACCGAGCCAGCGCAGCCGGTGGACCTTAGACTCCCGTTCAATAGCATTAAAGGCAGCAGTAACATCATCGCCCTATGATGTCAATGGCGTCAGCGTATGCAAGCAACTGGACGCTTTTTTAAAAAATAGTCCATTGCGATGCACTCCCGCCTTTCGCAGAACACTCTCCATGACGAAGTTGAATAAGTCGCATGATAAGGGATCGCCTTGTCTGAAACCTCGCATGGTAATAAAATGTACGGAGACGTCCATTCCTACCTTGACGGAGCAGCTGGAATTGCTCAACGTCATTCTGCATAGCCTTATCATCTTCGCAGGTATACCGACCTCAGACATTGCGACAAAAACACGATCATTTATGAGGCTATCGAAGGCTGCCTTATGGTCGACAAAAAGATGGTGTGTGCAGACTTGTTCTTCGTGGGCCTTCTCCCAGAATTTGACGCAGTATGAAGATGTGGTCGATGGTGGACTTGCCAGGTATGAAGCCGCACTGATAAGGTACAATCAGTGTTTTGACGAATGGTTTCATTCGTTCACAGACTACGCCCGTAGTGTATGCGATAGGGAGAAGGCGTATATCGTTGGGTCTCCCTTTTTCAGGACAGGAGAGAGAGGACACTGAGGTTCCAATCGTTGGGCATGCTTTCCACTAGCCATATTTTGTAAATAAGCTGGTGCATGCATCCTACCAACTCATTACAACCGGTGTTAAACAATTCAGCGGGGAGGCCACCAGGCCACCTGCCGCTTTATTGTTTTTAATACGCATAATCGCGACTTTGACCGCTTCATGGCATCTACCCTGTGTAGGGTGCTGCTGAAATTGAATTTCGTTGTAAAAATTGATTGTAGAGAAGGGTAGTGCCTGAAATTTAATGTTGAAATCGTCTAACTACGCCACCATATTAATTGGAGTATACTGAGAATTTTTCTTGTCCCTCTAGGAAGAGATAGATGCCATACGTGTCTCATTAGCTGAAAAATAGATGAATTCCAGTATGTAAATACAAATATTTCATGTTGTTCGACATCATTACAGGTGATGGGGCTGAGGGCTCTGGGTAGCAGTGATGGTTAAGGAGATGAACACTCTTGACCCTAAATTGAGCGTGTCCCCGAGGTCTATATTTTCTTTACATCTGTATTAAGTCTTTTCTGCCACGTAGGTCTGTTGGAAGCTATAAATTTCTTATGCATTTTAGGGTTCTTAAATACACGCTGTTTGCTTAGCAAACGGAAGCATCTGAAAGGCGGAAAACAATACGAAAATACCAACAAAGACATCGAAATTAAAACAATACTCCATAGTACGGTAAAAAAGCGTATTTTTTAAGGATTTCCTATCGTTATCAATAAAACAAATATCTAGGTTTCAAAGACCTATTAATAATCATTCTACGTCACGACCTCTATAGGTGGAGCTCATCTGATGTACATACGTATTTATTCATTACTGTAGCGTAAAAAACATGCTGAATTTCACAGATGACATGGGTTTGTGAATTATTTTTATACATCAGCGAATTAAAAAAATACCACGTGAAATCTCACGATCACAACGTTTCCACAAATCGCTCGTGTAGAATATCCAATTCGGCATGAGCTGTGTGTCACATAGCACACATAGAACCGCATATCATTGGTGTCGAGATTATCCATTTCAGGAAAAAAAATTGGTAACCATCGACTTGTGATGTTCGCCGTTGGCCGTGATGGCTTTTCGAACGTCGTTCTCAGAGAAATATGGACCACTAACGCCGCCAGTTCAGAATCCTTACCAAAGAGTGACGTTAGCAGAATTCGTTGGGTGGACTTGGAACCGTTTTGGATTGGTATGCTGTTTGTGAATGGTTAAGTGATTCATACAGAAATGTGCCTAATTCTCCTTCACAAATACAAATGTATCTCTATTAATATTATATATAATTACCTTTGATTGTTATTCCGTCTCGAACTCATTTAGCATCACTGATATGCCCTCTTTTTACTACTGCCCACAGCCATAGCTGCCAGATTTGACGTTTTATCGTCATTTTGACGATTTTGAGCTCCAAAAATATCATATTGACGATTTGACGATTTATGCCCTTATTTTGACGATTTTTGGAAATTAAAAATTTACATAATATTCTTTACTTTAGTACATTAAAAACCACTTTAAGCTTTGTATTTGCTTTGCAATTGTTACTATTGGAAATTTATGTTAGTAAAAACAAGGAGTAAAGTATTATATTTTTAAGTTACTTTCGAATACATGTGATGATTTTTCTGTATTTTATTCCTTTTTAATCCCTTAAAAGCCAAAAAATTACAACTCCTAAATAACCTCGTAGTTGAGAATAATTTATCATTTATCGTTGCAGGCAATTTTAAAAATTCGAGTATAGCTTCTAGTAGTAGAGTATAGCTTCGGAAGAACAAAGGCAAGCGCCGTTATTTTGTTTCATTCGACCAACACTCAGGAGATCGATGGCATTGTGTTTAGAACTATGAAAATGTGTTATGTGAAGAAGGAAAGAGAGAACAGTGTATATGGACACTAGGCTTGTAATTATATATTGATACCATAAGTAACAGGAAAGACTCTGCAGGAATTGAGTTCCACATACGAATAGTCCAACTAAAAAATGTATTTTTATTGTAATGCAGTGTGCGATCCACTGGCCAATCGACCGCATACGGAAGTGGTGGCCGACAAAGATGAGCGTTACGTAGGAATACCTGATTTTCGAGAAAAGTCCACTTATTTCGTTCGAGCAAAATCCTTTTGTCGAAGCGATAGAACAGTGAAACAGAAACCACATAGCAACGATGCTCCAATGATTCAATGGATTTGGATACACTACCAGCATTAACGAGCAACTGCGGCCTCTCCTGTACACGATCGAGAAACCTCAAAATTGTCGTTGGGGCACCGAACCATACATGAGAGTTGTATTCCAGTCTCGGTCTGTTACAAATGGTGTAAATAGTAAGATCATAAGATCTTAAGAAGGAACTGAAGAAACTGAAAAATGTGTCGGTTGGAGCCAACATTACACTGAATTTTCATGCTCAGAATGTCAAGATCTTCGGACTCCCTAATATTTACACCACCCATAGATTAAGATGATGCAAAATTATTGCTGCGCTTATGTGTCAATAAACAACACTGGGATAGATTGTTTAATCCTTCAACAATTTTTTTCTGAAAATTATATAAAATTTTACCCTTTTTTGGAAAAAAATTAATAAATGAAGATGAGGGACGCTAGCTTTTAATTTCTAAAAAAATTTTCTTTAAATGTTTTATTTTTGAACTCAGATATGTACATATATTAACTTTATATGTTTTACTACAATAGAAATAATTTTGGTTTTTAAGAACTTTTAATTTATTTATTCATTTTTTCTGACGATTTTTTGACGATTGTAATAAACGTCTTTGACGATTTTGACGATTTTTTCTCAAATATTTGACGATTTGGTGCCTCATCTATCTGGCAGCTATGCCCACAGCATTTGATACATCATTTCATGCTGAGACTTTTCCTCCGCTGTAATTCATAAGCATATCATTAATGTTGATTAATTCCCAAAGGGAATAAAGGATTTAAATCATTTTTTAAAATAATCACAATATCAAAAATATCACTAAGGAACTCATGTTTTTCTTTTTTACAAAAATATATTCCACAAATTATTTTGTACGGGCAAAGGAAATTTAAAAGCAACAACAAAAAATAGTAATTATGTTTGTTTAATTTGAGAATAATAATAAAAAACATAAAAAGTTAATTATCACATTTCCATAAATTATATATCATGACAAGGTATAACGGTTAAAAAATTGTTTAAATAAGAAAAAAAAACAGAATTTTTTGTGTGGCATATGATTTTTTGTATTATTCTGGAGTTTATTTTTATTAAATTTACTTGGACGAAATGATTGAATATGCAGTGAAAGCTCTCCTAATGGATAGCTATCTCAGGCGGACATCTTCTATAGACGGACAAATTTTTAAGTCCCATAATAACAGTAATTTTTGAACAAGTCTGTCTTGACCAAACGCGGATACGTTTTTTTTAAGACATCTCCCGTGGACGATCATTACGAAAGAAAAGATCGAAGCGATTTGCCTTCTATCATTGTATTGTTACGCCTTTACCTTTTAAAAGCCAGCAACAAATTTATAGCCATATTTAGAGAGCTTATATTATGTTGAATTGAAATTGTGAATTTATGTTAAATAACGGGTATTATTAACAACATTTAAATCTACATGTTGCACCCAAATTCAATGTTATTTGTGCTGGTATATAGGGCCTATACAGGGGCAGTATATGTTGAATTAAATTTTGTTTTAATTTTTGTAAAGCAACTTGTTATATTTAAATAATGTTGTATAATATATTCATATCTTGTATAAATACAAAAAAGTTGCTTTTTTAAAGAAAATTGTTTATATAACAGTTACATATTAACGTTTAAATTTTGTGATGTGGTATAAAGTATTATTATTATGAGTCATGTTGACTCTATAGTGGTGGATTAAATTTGTTACCTTTTAACATGTTAAACACATTTTATTGTCTTTTTACTATATTATTTTTTAAATAAACATTTTCTATCAACGTTTTTAAATAAAGTGATTAATTAATTCTCAACATTTACTGTCAGTGGAAAAGGAAATATATTACGTGCTATTTTTTTTTTGTTTAATAATTCCGTAAAATTAAAACGAATGATAGATGCAAATGAAGTTTAACTTTAGAATTCAACTACAGTGCGAACTCGATTATTGCAGCATACCAATTTTCGCTACACACGCAGCATGTATTTCAATCTAAAACTGCCAATTCGATTTCGGTGGCCAACAAAATTTATAACGATCATAAAATTCAATTAGTTACTCATCTACAGGGACAAAATTATTAGCATCATCATCAAAAGCTGAAAGGCTTTCAGCTCATTTCTCGAAAAGGCGTAATAGGTGTTAATTTTTCCTCACTTCCGAGTAGCACATTATCAAAGCGAATGATTCTGTTATCTCATACGTACGTAGTTAACCGAAATATTCTCCTTTTGTAATATCTATGAAATAAAACATACGACGAAACACTTTTTTCTAATGTTTGTCTGTCGCGTAAGATAAATTTGAGAAGAGCAGTACGAAAGACTCTACAAAATTTCAAGAAACAGCTGCTGGCAATCTGCGTGATATTTGTATATATTTTCTCTTACCTAACTGCTAAAGGAAAGCGCTTCTCTGTTCCAAGTAGTACCATCTTTGGCGATAAACATCCTATTATCATTGTTTGTTCCTTCCAATACTTTCGTCTGTTCATAAGACGGTCTTTTGTTTTCTTCTTCTTCAGAGTTTTCAGCAGCAGGAATATTACATACATAATCGGTCATTACAACCTTTCGGTGTAATTGGAAATCATCATACTTCATACTAGACTACGACTACTTCAATCAATTACATGGACATATAAACAACAGAAAATTCAACCTTTTCACTTTCGTCCAACACCAAAGAATCTCTATTAAAGTCGTATGTATCAAAAATGATACATAAACTAGAATTATAAAGTTATTGAATTTTTTTGGCGATAACAATACTAACGAATTAAAAAATATCAGGTATCTAACTTTTTGTGAATTAAAGTTATAGTATTTCAAAAATTGATACAAAGCTCGATCTACGGTTAAAAATATTCTCCTTTTTTTCCGCACTTTATTCCTAAAATAATTTAGCTGTACTTATACCTTAAAAATGGCATTTAACTTACGAGAGATGCTTTTAGATAACACGCAAGCATATGGAATTATTGCATTCTACTACAATGCATCAAAAAAGACACTGTTTAGGATGAATATAGGGTTATAGCCATTATTGGTACATATTTCTTTGAGAACGGCATTGGAAAGGTGATCACTGTCAGCAGTGAACCGTTTAGATCGTTGACTACCATTTTCTTTTGGCTGGAATTGGATGACTCCAAGGACTGGACTCCAAGGATATGTAGTTTAAAAAAAAATGTCGCTGAGTGCGACACAGGTCAATGAATATTCTTCAGGAGGGATTTAAGGGCATGATCAAGAATTTTACGTAAGGGGTTTTTTACGTCAAACGTGTATGCGAATAAGCCAAAATTAAGCGATAGTCATGGAAAATTAGACATATCGGATGCGCTCTATTCACAGATTCCGTGACGGAAATTTAACGAATGTTATATTCCGCACATAACAGCATCAACAGTTCTTTCAAATAAATGCCGATGATATCACAAACACACATTGTTTTATTTAAATTTAAAAAGAGGAAGCGCCTAAAAATGCTCTAGACAACATATTTTATCTATTTTATTCAAGCTAATAAAGCGTATCTATTGCTAATTATAGCCTCTAGAATAGTGCGATAATTAGAATTGTAACAGAAATCGTTGCTAAGGTGAAGTGTAGAATTTTACCCAATTTGAGCGAACTCATGAAGCTGACGTTTAGATCTTTCTTATACGAAGTTCAAACTTAAAGATTTTATATTCGCCTTTAAAAATTTTTAACAAACAGCGTTTCAGAAAGAATGTGGAGTAAATTTGCTGGAACGGAAAAATTTTGTCGAACTTATAGATTCAATAGTGTGGTAACCCAAATTATTTAGAAAATTGAGAATTCCCAGTCATGATATTAGACGGAACAAGTGTTAGAGTTCTTTCTGATCTGGACAAATAACACAACTACGGGCTTCTGGAAGTCAGGTTTACGGCATAGGTTCTCACACCACTCATGTTGAGTGTGTTAATTCTATACATGGGTAACGGGACCTACAGTTTAAAGACGACTCCGAACGACAGATTTTTTTTAAAACTTTACATGGCAATTTTATTTGTTCTCAAATTTTTTGCCAGAAATCTGCTGAGAGTATAGGTTATGTTAGGTCGGAGTGGTAGCTCTGATGTCACAAAGCTCACTTGAGCACGCATAGCGGCCCGTTGTGATGCCACAGGTGAACGCAGTCCCTGTACTAACCAAGTTCCACCAAAATCAGGGATAAGGAAGAATTTGGTCAGCGCAAGGGCTGCACAACAAAAGCACGACTACCCCGCATTGGAAAACCAGCCAGAAAGTTTGATGAACGAAGCTATATCCTTGATGTCAATAGATGATAGCTCCGTTAAGCTAACAAGGAATGGGGAGCCGAATAACCTATATCTACACCTAGTAAGAGACGGGCACTGGCAAGGAAAGTGAACATTAGTCTACTCTTCCTCAGTGGACCTGCATCCACGGCAGAAGTCGTTGAAAGGGAGCCTCATTCTTTCCGCGTGTCTACCCATGACGCAATGACCTGTATGCACAGCCACTGTAGTCGAGATGACATCACGACCAAGACCAAGTAATCGGTTGGTACGCCTTCTATCCATCTTGGGCCAGGTGAGTCTAGCGATGAAGCAGGGCTCCTCATTGACCCAGGATAGTTTGCTGAGAGGAAGTCGCCGAAGAAATATTTTTTCATATTTCGTTTTGATGTCTGACATGGAGCTTGAACCGTGGCCTTACGTCTAATAATCCAACACACTACTTACTACACTACAGCGACTTCTGGAAAGGTCTGATGCACACTTAATTTTGGTGTTTCCCTGCAAACTGGTGATTCCAACGCAAACCCCCGATTTTTCATTAATACTTTTAAAACAAATCGTATCCATTTGTAATGAAATCCTAAACGAAAATTACAATGGTCATTACAACCCTCTAGCCAACCATAGCTTCTCACAACCACACCATGTTGTAACCATGTTGTATATATAAATTTTATGCATGACTTACGAGACCTACAGTTTAATGTCAATTCCGAACTACGGAGTTGGGCTACCTTTCACGGCTACCTCTCAAAAAGAGGTATAAAATTGCCGCTCTCAGAGTTTTTGATAGACGACTGCTGAGAGAAATTCGCCGAAAGAAATATTTTTCATATTTCAATCTGCTGGAGATGTCTGAGCTCGGGTTTAAACCGCTGTTTCGAGTCGAATACATCAACACACACAAATAATGAATTTTTTTTATCAACAAAAAAATTTAAAAAAATATTCTTTAAAAAAAATAATAAAAATAATTTTATTTAATACAGTTTCTAATTTAAACGAAAAAGGTTTTCCCTGCATTAAAGTTTTTTTTTTTTGCTAAAAATTGTTTATTGTATTGCTTCCTTATTTACCATATTTTCCCTTATTATTATTTTTAACTCTGCATAATGTTTATATTAATTCTTAAAGGCTATGTAGTCCATTCAGGATGATTTTGGCTTGCCTTCATTTATTCGTTTTTATTTTCTTAAATAAGCGAAATTGTTAAATTGTAAAGCGCCTTCAGAAGAAACCAAAAACCTTTCTGTTGCCGCATTTTATTTCATTTACAAGAATTCTTTTTGCTTTCATTGCAGTTTTATCCTTTCTTTAAGCTTTAAACACTTAACCGTAGTACCCAAGCTACACTCCTGCAGCGTCTTCTATTTTGGTTAAACAATTTTATTTTGGCTTAAAGAGAAAAACCAAAATGAACACGAGCGTACACCTTAATTGACATTTTAATTTTTTGCTTTACTACTGGCCATTTAAGGAGTACAAAAAAATTTCTTTGAATTAATATTTCTATTGCGCAAATAATTTTCATTTGTCGTTTCTACAACATTTTGTGGATTCAGCTTATATTTTTTGTGTGATTGTAGATATGCAAGAAATATGCACTCTATACACAGAGTATGCTATATGAGGGACTACACCACAGTGCCTGCCACTAGTTAATATCTTATAACCCAGCAATGAGTCTAGTAGTCGCCATAGTCTACTAGCTAGTATGCTGGTTAATTAGATATGAGACCTGGGTTCAAAACCAGAGATCAGCAATGAATTGTTTTTTCGCACTCAAGAAATTTTGCATATAAGTGAGTCAACAATATTGAAATCGAACTACTCTGATTCATTCGTATTAAATACAACGTTGATTTATAAATACATGTTGTATATGTAGAACGGTGACATCAAACTCATACCATTCGAAATATGTTTGATTCATAAGTCTGCTCATTTAGATTCATAACTTGAATGATTCGACATTCAACAAAATTTACAGTATTAGTTGCAAACAGAGCAAACACACAACCTTCTATTCAGTATTTTAGTGTTCGTACGTGAATCAGACTTATTTTGTGAAAATTTTGTCGAAATCAACAACATCATACGTGTTGTTAAGTATAAATATGATGAGTACTTCAAACTTCGAATATGAGTAGAGGTTCCATGATATTAAAATAAGTTTAAATGCTTATAATTATATATCATTTGTTAGAATACTCATTACTGATCTCTGGTTTAAACCCCAGGTCAAACAACTCCAACAAAACGAAATATGAAGAAATATTTCTTCTGAGACTGCATCTCAGTAGATTTCTGGTAAAAACTGTGAGAGTAAATAAGATCGCCATGAAAAGTTTCTCAAAAATCAATCGTTTGCAGTCGACTTTAAACTGTAGGTCCCACCACTCATGTATAAAATTAACACACACAACATAAGTTGTGTGAGAAACTAGGTCGTAATCCTGACTGAAGGATTGTAATGACCAATTATGCATGTATGTATGTAATGAGTTTGTTTTAAATGCCGGTAATTCAATGATTGAATAAAATGCTTGAAGCACGATGAATTATTGAGTTGTTCGGAAAGTAATTTCGTTTTTTCCCGACAGAGGATTTAATTGTATTTTTTTCTCCCCAACTTAACACTTAAGCCGTATAATTTTTATATGCTTTGAGAGCTTATATAGCAAGGCTTGTGTGCGAAAAATTCTAATTAATGCTACGCAGTAGTTTTTGGTTGGCGCCCTTTTAAATATGGAGAGCGATAAGCAGCATTTTCGACATATCTTACTGTTTTACTATAGAAGGGATAAAAGTGTTGTTCAATCCAGAAAGAAATTGGCCGATGTGTATGGAGAAGGCAGGTTGACAGTACACCAGTGCCAGAACTGATTCGCTAAATTTCGAACGAATAATAACACGTGAGATCAGATTGAGGTTAAATTTATCAAATTCAACAGTTTATGACCACTTGATTGTCTTTCATTTCCACAAAAAAAAAAACGAAATTACTTTCCCAACAATCAATATAAAATTTGATTGAACTTTGAGGCAAAATTAACAGATTGACTTAGAAGGACATTATGGTCTTGTTAATATTGCCGTGGAGAGGGGCTTTAGTAAGGTTTGAAAAAATGTATTCTGCTTCTTATTTGCTCATCAGTGCAGAATCTGCTCGTTGAAATCGAAACAACCTCCATTCTGAATATTGCGATTTCTCTTGGTATAAGAGGAGCCTTTTGCCCTCCCAATAATACAATTCTAAAGTGGTCTAGTCTAGTAGGTAGTGTATTGGCCCATGAATCAAATCTTAAGCAAAAAGAAATATAGAAAAAATATTTTTTTCGGCGACTTCCATGCAGAAGTCTTCTGGCAAAGACTCTGAGAGAAAATGAAATTGCCCTGAAAAGTCTGTTAAAAATCTGTCACACGGGGTCGATTTTAAATTGTAGGGCCCACCACTCATGTATAAAATTAACACACACAACATGAATTGTAACTGATCATCATAATATAGATCTCGTGCATAACTCCTGGATTGCCACCCGAGGATTTCTATGGAAGCCTTTTGCATATCATTATGGCATCTGTGGTCTCTTCTGAGATGCTTTATATATGAACTCTTTTTGATAATTTACTATCCAGTAATATCGACAAAATGAAGTCGCCGTGGTCTAGTAGGTAGTGTGTTGGCTTATTAGACGAAAAGCCAGGGTTCGTGCCCCAGGCCAGACATCAAATAAAATACAAAAAGTATTTCTTCGGTGACTTCCTCTCAGCAGATTTCTGGCAAAAACTCTGAGAGTAAATAAAATTGCCATGAAAAGTTTCTCAAAAATCTGTCGTTCGGAGTCGACTTTAAACTGTAGGTCCCGCCACTCATGTATAAAATTAACACACACAACATAAGTGGTGTGAGAAACTAGGTCGTAATCCTGACTGAAGGGTTGTAATGACCAATTATGTATGTATGTATGTAATATCCACAAATATTTTACATCCACATTGTCCTATTAAAGGGACAAATATTCTTTCATTTAGTAAGTTTTCTCCATCTTGCAAATGATACTATTATAATTTTGCCTGGATTAATCCTCAGGTTCACTGTCTGATCTCAACGACTTACAATTACAGGACTTCTTTGAACGATGTCGCAGACAGTCTCAGAATTTTCCACTCCACTCATTTATTTATTTATTTATTATAATTAACATAACACAACAAGATTTTAATCTTATAAGTTATAGTGTTATGCTTAGGATCAATAAGATATAAAACATAAAAGAATAATAAAAATTGTGAAATATAAGAAGTTAAGTAAAAATAACAAATTAATATAAAAAACAAATTGATTAAAATATTGAATTTAAGTAGAAATATAATTTAAAGCAATATAGAAAAACTAACAATACTACAGAAATAAAAGGAAATTAAAAAGTTAAAAAAATAAAGAATTCCAATAATATAAAAAAGAAATATTTTTCAAAAATCGTAAAAGGAAAGTAAGGATAAACATGTGACCGATATAATAACCATGCTAAGAACGTAACAGACTTTTCATTAAGAGAACAATTTAAATAACTCCTTTTTGAACGCATTTGCATTGCCTATCTTTTGGATGTAATTTGGTAGGGAATTCCAGAGACTAGTGGTGTGTACAAAGAACTGTCGCTGTGACAAAAGAGTCCTGTAACTTTGTTGAATAATCTTCATGCCCCGGCATGACCTAGCCAACTTAGTTCGGCCTAATAAATATTCCGGCTGTCCCGTATTAATAATTTTATGGAATAGAATGAGGCATTTAATTTTCAGAAGATTATCAAATTTCACACTAAATATCTCATACGCTAAATGAGAAATATGATCCCGGCGACCTTTACGAAAGACGTATCTTGCTATATTGTTGTATATCAAGTTTAGTTTCCGGTCGTCATTACTATCGCAGTTTGCAAAAATTTCGCACCCATACAATAGCACAGGAATTAAATAAGTTTTAGCAAGTTGCATACGAATTTCAAAAGGAGTTGAATCAATCCTTTAGGATTTTTAAAAAAGATTGAAGTAACTGTTGGTGTTGTAGTCGCCATAGTCTAGTAGGTAGTATGTTGACTGATTAGAGGTGAGGCAACGGCTCAAACCCCAGGTCAGACATCTCCAACAAAACGAAATGTGAAAAAAATATTTCTTCGGCAACTTCCTTTCAGCAGATTTCTGGCAAAGACTCTGAGATTAAATAAAATTGCCATGAAAAGTTTCTCACAAATCTGTAGTTCGGAGTCGACTTTACACTTTAGGTCCCGCCATTCATGTATGAAAATTAATACACAACGTAAGTGTTCAGAGGTCGTATTTCTGACCAACTACGTATGTATGTATTGCGTTATTAAACAACAACTTGTTGTCTTCTTGTTTAAACCCCACTTAAGATATTTCAAACAAAATGTAACATGAAAAAGGATTTCTTTCAGCGACTTTTTGTCAGCAGTTTTCAGGCAAAATTGTCATGAAAAGTTTCTCAAATTTGTCGTTCGAAGATGATGTTAAAATGTAGATTTCGCCACTCATGGATAAAATTAACTCTCACAACATATGTGGTGAGAGAAGGTAGGTTGTAATTCAGACTACTCAGACCTTACATTGCGGTATGAGCAGTTAAATTTATACTGAAAGAGCAAGCAGAAGCTAAATTCTCCAACTCTTTTTGTTATGAATATAGTGTCCAGATCGATACTGAATTGGTTGCTTCAGTATTAATTTGGACTTGGATAATATTTATTAAAACGTTTGAAATTCTCTTTTCATAGCATTGATCGACTAATCGAGAGCATGCTTCCTTCCAAAGACCTCTTGGAGTTCCAAGAGCTTTTTAGGACTTTATTAACAAAAATTTGCTTTACAGCTTGGGGTTCCTATTGGACAATGAGTTGAATGCTTATGATTTCAAAGTAATGAGGACAGGTTAGATCGAATATTTGTCTTCTTCAGAGAGTATGAATATTATATAAATTTTTTTAGTAGAGCATTACGTGGGCGGATTTGGTTGTAAATACATTTTTTGTTTTTGTTTTCGGTTTATTTGTGCAGAGTTGTTAATCCCATTAAAATTTTAATAGGTTTTTGTGCATTTATTTGTTTATTTCACTCCCTTTTATCATTCCTGGTTTCTGTCATTGGTTTTATTTGTGAGTTTGTACGTAAACAATCGTGGCATATGGCTTCACTTAAAACGACCTAAAATCTGCTTTAAATGCTCACACAGATTAAAATCAAAAACTACAACTGATTTCAGGCAACAGATAAAATTTTTATCAATTTGTTTAAATCACCCAAAGTTTAAAGCTGAAAGTATTTTTTTGTTTTATTTCACAACTTGAATGTTTTTTGTTCACAAATTCTTTTTATATTCTTTTCGAAATGCCAACAAAAAGTTTGTTTTTTAGTCATCAGTTCATTGCACTTTTCGGCCTGTCAATAAGCAGATTTACAGGAACAAATAAAAGCAAGGAGATACCATTGTTTGGTTAAATGGATTTTATTGTGCCATTTTTTATTCTGTTTCTGTAGCTTAATTTTTTTATCATATTTTTTTTTGCTGTTGTCTTCCGTTTCTTTTTTATTATTTCATTTTGCCTTAGCAGTCCCAAAAAAAATGTTCTTCAGTGTCTTTATGTGATTGTGTTTTTCAGGTGTCTGTCTCATGATTTTGAAAATGTAATGACAATTCTATTTGATTGCGATTATTTGTAAAGCTGTGTTAAACTATGATTTGGAAAAGCTGGTATATAATCAAGATTATGTCATAAGATTCGAATTCGTTTAATTATGTGGGAAACAGATGAGATTCGAAATCTTTAAAAGCCATTGTCGTTGTAATGGAAGATAAATATCATGTTTTTTTGAGAACATTAAGGCTATGAACAATCAACAGGTTTGGTTTGGTTTTTTTTATTACATACAAATATATTGTTAAGTTTTTACCTTTTAAAAAACGTTTAAAATATAAATAAATAATAAATAAATAAAAAATAAATAAAAATAAATATAAAAAATAAAATAAAAATAAATTAGTTAATTAATTAGTTTTAATTAAAATTCTTTATTATTCGCACAATTCTGTATGCCACTGTTCACAATTTGATGTAAACAACATATTCCTCTGTTTACACCCTTTGCATAAACAATAACAATTACTGGAGACGTATTCGACAGATCTTTGTACCACGATTACTCTCTTCAAACACATTACGTCTTCAAATAAGCCTTCTTTGCCTTGCCTTTTATATGGCAAAGTAAACCGTCTGATGAATGTTCTAGAAGGCGAACGTTCATGATTCAGCTTCTCGAAATCTCTATAACTGTAAACATCGTTGTTTACATTTAGTATTGTAGTCTTATTGGTATATTATTTGTTTACTTGTTTACTATTTTTTTAGCTGGTGTTTGTTGTCATATTAAGCAGTATGATAATTTGTAAACAGGTTTGTTTACTGCATTGTTTTGTTATTGTAGCTTTTGTTTATAATTTTAATGTTAAGCGATGTAAAAGCAAAACAGCAGTATCTAGATTTTTTATTTTCCTAACAATATTTTCTAACATGAACTTCCGAACCTTGGAGATTGATAACTACCATCTTGTGTTACTTTTTCTAAACTTACTTACTTACATACATATACATACATTAATTGGCCACTACAATCCTTCAGTTAATATTTCGACCTAGCTTTCACACCACTTATGTCGTGTGTATTAATTTCATAGATGAGTGGCGGGACTTACAGTATAAAGTCGACTCCGAACGACAGATTTCTGAGAAACTTTTCATTGCAATTTTATTTACTCTCAGAGTTTTTAACGGAAATCGGTTGAGAGCGAGGAAGTCACCGAAAAATATATTTGTTCATCTTTCGTTTTGCTTGAGATGTCTGACCTGGGGACACCGAGGCCTTACGTCTAATAAGCCACCACACGAACTACTAAACTTACTTACTTAATTCGCCACAGTTTATGGTATTCTATGTCTATGGTATATGGTGTCTCTGCTTCTTGCACCTTAGTCAGTTGGTCACACCTATTGATGACAGAGCTTCCTCAATTCGGTCCTTTCAACGAAGAAAAAATCGTCCTTTTTACTGTCTTCCGATAATCCAAGCATCAAATATAAGTCTTGCCTGTCCAACCTATTCCATCTGAACCACATAGCGCAGCCGCTGGATGCTAATGCGCTGAAACACGTCCCTGTTGTAAAGGAGCTTACAGATCTTTGTTGGATTGGATGCGGAAATCATCGCCAACTCGTACTGGACCAAAGCTCTTACATAGGAATTTTCTCTCGAATAGTTTCAAGGCTGCTGCATCAGTTCTTAATAGTGTCCATGCTTCTACGCTGTAAAAAGCACGGGAAGGTTGAGTGCATGGAAGGGTAGAAGTTTCGTTGTACGAGAGAGGATGGGATGGTATATGATATATGCAAACATGTTGTGATATATACAAGCAGTAATGCAATCCCCTGGACTTAAAATTAGGGTTATGCGTATTGCTTGGAATCCACCACGTAAAAGTAACACCCAATGAAAACTAGAACAGAAGACGCTAACCTTTTTCTAAAAGTTTATTTAATTTTTTCCCTTTCGTTCACACAATATGACATGTATTTGTTGGTTTAAAAATCTTCAAAATACACAGTAAAATATTTAACTTTATCAAAAACCTATTTCCTCTACCGAACCAAATGTAGTTTAGAACATGAGGTATATTATACATACAGTGTAAAAAGAATTTTTTTGAAACTAAAAATTTTGCAACGTCATGCTGAAGATCGTCATCATCATAACCCGCAGCAGTCGTAAAAACAGTATAGCAGGGTTAAAAAATTTAATATTTTTTAAAGTAGTACGTGACCTTTTTGCGGTTACTAGGGATTTTTTCAGTTGAATTTTTTCTATGTTAAGTTTTCCTTTCCTTTTAATAATCCACACAATTTTTCTTTCTTTGGCTACAAACATTTGCACAACTGTACCCATTGTAGTAGAAGTTGTTTCTCAATACAGGCAAAAATATTATCGAGTCATGTCAATCACGTCATTTTATTTCTTGTCTATTTAACAGTAAAAACATATAAACATAGAGTTAAAAAAATAAAATAAAGCTGGATACTGGTGTTTTGCTTTTACATCGTTTAACATTAAAATTATAAACGAAAGCTACAAAACAAAACAATGAACTTGTTTACAAATTATCGCACTGCTTAATGTAACAACAAACACCAGCATAAAAAAAAGGGCAAACAAGTATACACAAAATATACCAACAACACTACAATAATAAACGTAAACAAGGATGTTTACGTTTAAAGAGATTGCGAGAAGGCGAAGTCATGAACATTCGCTTTCAAGAACATTCATCAGACTGTTTAGTTTGCCATATAAAAGGCAAGGCAAAGCAGGCGACTGAGTTAGTGAAGTTCAGTCAGTCTCGTGTCAAGACGCGGTGTGTTTGAAGAGAGTAATCGTGGTTTAAAGATCTGTCGAACAATTGTCTAGTAATTGTTATTGTTTATACAAAGGGTGTAAACAGAGGAATAACAAAACAGCAATTGTTATTATTTACATAAAGTTGTGAACAGAATTGTTGGCACAGAATTGTGCCAATAATAAAGAATTTTAATTGAAACCAAACACAAACTTATTTTTATTTTATTTGCAATCTACGAGATCATATTTTAAACGTTTTTAAAAGGTAAAAACATAATAATATATACATACATAATTAGGGTTGCCAGATTCCGAGTCGCAAAAAGCTGGACATTGGGCTTGAAAAAGCTGGACAAAACAAAAAAAGCTGGACATAAAAAAATACTGAGAAAATGTTAATTTTGGTTTTGTGCAAATAATTTTTATTAAAATATAAATTGTTATCAACATATATACATATGTATTATTATTTAAAAATATTACAATTAAATAAATTCATTGTATTCTTTAAAATTTATTTAACTAAACCTAAATTTTTTCGGTTCAGTCCGTCACATACATATTTGCATATGCATATGTTTATATGTAAGAATTAAAATTAAATATTAAAAACAAAATAATAAAAAATAACAATTCAGTCTAGTTTGATTTTGTTTATACTAGTTTGTACTTTAGTAAAAAAAAATGTGTAATAAGCTAATGATTTGACAAAGATACAGTGAACTCGCGATAAAATGAACTAATTTTTACCAAGGCGGTTCACATTTTCGAGTTTGTTTACGTTATCGAGTACCTAAATTTAAAACAAAAAATTACGCTATTTAATATGAAAAATTATATTTTAATAAGTAAAAATGCTAAACACTATTTGAAATAAATTGTTTTTATTAATTAGTCAAGAACTCACTAACCTAAAGCCAAAAATTAAGTTTTTAGTTTCAAATTTGTCAATCGAAATCCACCTCTTCAACAAAACATTGATGAAACTAGTCGTAAAAAATGTTACATGTCATCCATACTGACTTGAAGAATTTGTAATTCACTGGACAAGTAAAGTTTTTGAAACTTTGTGGATTTTTGGATTTTCCAAATACCAGTGGATTAAGTTTGTGAACCCCCGACGCATTTGAACAGCCCATGAAAGTTAATCGTTTTTTCTCCGCCCTTGCACCTGGAGCACTTTTCTCCAATGATGACACATATGCTTCAAATATAGCCCGCATTCATCAGCATTATAAAGCTGATCTTCACAAGAGTTTTTTCATTTTTGCTTTTAACTTTTCCTTAAATGGGTCAACAAGTTGCGGCTGCGCTTTTCTCTGGAAATTTTAAGAAGGCGAACAGCAAACCTTTGCTTAGATTTATGAAGCCATCCGTCACTGGCGTTAAAACCACAATCATTTTCTTTAATTTGATCGTGAATTTCTAAAGCTTTGACATTTAACATCAGTCCACATACCGGCATTTTTTTGTTTCGCATGTGAAGGAACCACTTATTAAGACTTTTTCCATACCTGGAAATTCAGATGCACGTAATGTTTTACGCTTTCTAGTGCCATAAAGTGTATTATTTACACGATTATTAATTTCCCGGTTTTTTCTTTTTAATAGAAGAGACAGTTGCTTTTGCAACTCCATATTTTCTTGCCCAGCCACTAACACTATAACCCTTTTGCAATAACTCAAGAATATCCACTTTATATTTTAAAGTTAACACTTTAGGCAACTAACAGGTCAAAGCATATATAAACGAGTACAATGAAAAAGAAGTTCAAACATAAGTAAACAAGCAAATAAACTGTAGTTCGGGAATTTCCCAATTTAAAAACAGATTTAAAAAATGGAAACAGTGTTCACGTTTTAGAGATTTCAGATTTTGTTCACGTTTCAGAATACTCTGTTGAAAAATAAATTTGTTCACGTTTCTGAGACGTTCACACTTTCGAGTGTTCACGTTTTCGCGAGTTCACTGTAACATGAAAATTATTGCCCAAGTTATTGCAGTGTACTAAAAAAATTTCTATTTAGCTGGACAAATTAAATGTTAGCTTGAAACTGGACAAGCATCAAAAAAGCTGGACAATCCAGCCAAGTCCAGCCAGGCTGGCAACCCTATACATAATACATGCAACTCTTCAGTCATTAGTAAGTCCTAGCTTCTCATACCACTTATGTTGTTTGTGTCATAAATTTATACATGAGTAACAGGACCTACAGTATAAATTCGACTCTGAACGACAGATTTTTTGAAACTCTCAAAGTTTCTGACAGAAATGTGCTGAATGAAAGTAGCGCAGAAATATTTTTTTTCTTTTTTGTTCTGTTCGAGATGTCTGGCCTTTTACACACTTTTGTAGGGGCTTTTATTAAGCGCCTCTAGCATATCAATTCAAAAAAATAAAGTTTCTGTAGGGTATTATCGATATTTTATATTCGTTTGCAAGGCCTATTGCTGAATTTATGTTTGGAAATTTTCGATTTTCCATAACTTTGACGTATAAATCAAGCTGAATTTGAATTATGCTGTCTTTGTAGTCTGTGTTTGGTTTTGCATACAACTGCGAATTAAGAAAACCCCGTCAAAAAAAGTTTAATGGTGGCCAGCGCACGCATGGCCCCTATAGCTCCTTCAGAATATTCAAAGTGGCATAAGCTGTGGTGCCACGCCGTCCCGTTGTAATCGCATATCATGGGTATACAAATCATCCGTTTAGACTAAAAGAAGTTGATAACGATCGACCTACAGTGCTTGTCACTAACAGAAATGGCCTGGCCAACGACATTCCCAAAGAACGCCAGCCCATAGCCCACACCACACACTTACTTTTTCAGAGTTCATTGAACACTCCTGGATCTTATGTGATTTGGTATGGCCTTACATTCGACAATTTTGTTTGTTTACATACCTACTCATCCAGAAACGAGTCTCACAAATGAAGCTGATTTTTTAATCAAAACTAGGGTCCCTTACCAACTGCTCTAGAGCCCATTCTGAGAACACACATCGTTGTATATGGGTGGTCATTGTGATTTGGCAAAACAGACTGAATAAAATACAATTAATTTAACAATTCGGAAGTCTACGTTGGAAAACACAATATTAGTGTGGTGAATCACTACCGCAGAATTGATAAAAGTAAATGGTCATCTAGTGAGTAGTGTGAGGATTTAGGTTTCGATTCCCAACAGAGGTTCTGGCCTGTTACACTAAACCGCGCATAAGGTCTGAAATACTCGCTTATTATTAATAAACAAATAAATTTCATTTAAAATATAATCGATTCTAGCTTTAATAAAAATACTTTTGTTGCTATTCAATTATTTATACAAAGCCTTAAAAAAAGTCGTTCTCCATACCAAAGCCAAGCTGCGGCATACAAATAAAACAACGACAACAAATTGACAAATCTATTCAACTGAGGTTTTGTAAATTCCGAATAGTAAAGGTTTTATTACACGCAAACACAGTAAATTAACCAATGAAAATCCTCTGATGCTACAGAACATGTCCCAAAAAATAAAAAACGAAACAAATCCCAGCCAAAACAGGCGACACCGCAGCTTAGAAGTTGACGTCAATACAATAAAAGTATTTGTAATTCTGTAAGAAGGGGTAAAGATGAAAGAAAAATAAAGAGGACAGAAGAGCGGATTTTCGAAATGCGTTAAATGTGCATTAACAGGCCAGCGAAAGCCAGAAGATTTGGATTTCAGCGCTATAAAGTTGGCAACAAAATTATACGTAGTTTTGCTCCAAAATATATGCAGTTTTAGGGAAAACAGTAAAACTGGTTGCAAAGAAACAAATAAAAACTTTATAGACAGATCCTAATCAAAGTGGGTTTCTTAGGTATTAAAATGGGGAGAAAACATGTTTATGATTGTAGATAACATTTTTTATTTTTATGTTTAAAATTCTATAGACCAAATAAAATATTGGTGGGGTAGGGATAGGTTAGATAAGCAAGAGGTAACACTTAGACCAATGTGATACCACGACTAATTCAACCCGGTAATCTAACATTTCCTATACGCAACCAACCTTATTCCAAAATAAATCATGCTATTGCAGCAATTTTTATATAAGAGAGGTCGGTTAAGGATGTCAGAAATTAAGAGGTGAAATATCCGTATCTTTATGGCAAGAGCAGGGCACTGACATGTGAAGTAAGAGACAGTATCGTCCTCCTGCTTAGACCAACAATTCCTTTTGAAGTTATTTGTCGTAATGCCGACTCTGTTTGCATGTCTATCAAAAGAACAGTGGTCTGTAATTATCTCTATTGTGCAATGGATGGTCATGCAATTTAAAGGCAGAAATGAGCCAGTTCACTTCTTATCCATACACCCGTCTAGCAGAGTCTAGCAACATTGCACGTACCCTCTCGCTACTAACGAGATTAAGCTCGTCTGTAGAACGAACTAATAATATCCAATCGTAGTACCTATGCCCTGCAAGATATCGGAAATTGAAAAAACAGTGCCGGCAATACAATTTCCAACGATATTTCTATGTCCTGAAATCCATATAAGAGTTACCTTCGAAGATCAGAAAATTCCGAGGTTGAAAATAGGTTCGTTAGGGCCTGGCTGTTCGAGTAAATCAAGATATTTTCGGAGAAAATTTCGCCACCTGATAAGCTTTTCGTCGCTTTTAAAATTGGCACGACGTCTGCCTGGAAAACAATGCAAGAAGTAAAATATGTCACCGTTGAAAAGAAGTGAAGCTTTTAATCGTATTTAAACAGCTATTGTTTTTACAACTTATCTTTTTTTTTGTAATTGTTATAATGAATTTTAAAAGTATTTAATTAAAAGAATTTATGATTTATTTATTATTTTTGTTTCTTTTTTACAGCAAAAGTATATTTTCCTGGCTTAAAAGGCTTAAAACAAATTATTAAAATAAAATTTTATTAAAAAACGAACTACCCCGGCTTTTGAAACTCTCTAATTTAAATTTATTTTTATTTAAACCAAAAGCATTGTATATTTCGTTAAAACAAACAGAAATAGAACATTTTTCACTCATGACCCTTAAATTCTCTTTTCGGTTTTTTATGGCTCTTAAATGCCTCTGACCATCTCCATTTATTTTATTTTTGTGCTGGTGTAGCTTTGGTTTACTGACAGTGTTGCTTTATTTTTAAAATCTTTTGATTTCTGTTGTTTTACATTCAAACATGATTGCCACAACGATTATAAATCCAATGAAATAAACACTTTTTAGATTTTTTCATTTTTTAAATTCTTTGTTTAATTTTTTTTATTTAAAATATTTATTTTGAAATATTGTTACGTTTTTATTGTTTTAGTTAAAACTTTTTATTATTCGCACAGTTCTGTGTGCCACTGTTCACAACTTTATGTAAACAACAACAATTGCCTTTTTTGTTTATTCCTCTGTTTATACCCTTTGCATAAACAACAACAATTACTAGACAATTATTCGACATATTTTTGTATCTGAACTTCACTAACTCAGTCGCCTGCTTTGCCTTGCATTTTAAATGGCAGTGTAAACAGTCCGATGAATGTTATTGAAGGCGAATGTCCATGACTTCGCCTTCTCGAAATCTCTATAAATGTAAACATCGTTGATTAGATTTATTATTGTAGTATTGTTGTTATATTTTTGTTTACTTGTTTTAAGCTGGTGTTTGTTGTTATATTAAGCAGTACGATAATTTGTAAACTGGTTTGCTTACTGCATTGTTTTGTTTTTGTAGCTTTTGTTTATAATTTTAATGTTAAGCGATGTAAAAGCATTTTCATAACAATATGTATATAGTCTTCATGACCCAACAGATTTTTTCCATTTCCGGAACAATATTATAAGAATCGTTCATTTTTGGCTTGACTGTGTGTTTATTTACATAAATGTGTGTTTCATTCTAAAGTTCATCAATCTTTTCTTTCTTGTAAATATTTCTAAAACGATTCTCAACTCAATTTGCGAAAATAGGATTGTTCTTTGAAAATGTTAAATAATTTCTCTGTTGAGTTTGTTGTTAAATTTTAAAATATCATCTAAATCTCCTTATCATTTACCATTATTTCTTGAATATGTCTTAAGTTTAATCATCGTTGAGGAGCAATTTCAATAGAGAAGCTATTTATGGTTATTTCGAGAGGTAGTAATACGAATTGAATTTCGAATTGAATGTTGCAGTTTTTAAAAGTGTTGCTTAAGCTTTAAAATATGAACTTATTTTCAAAATATTTGGAAAAACAATTTTTAGCAACGTTTTATATTGAAAGATTTTCTGATTTTAATCCTGCTTCATGAGTGTTAATATTGCCGTTGAAATTTAACAATAGAAATAACATCATCAGCAGCAAAAAATACAATATATTGCTGGCAACTACAATAATGACAATATCAACAACACGACAACTAAAACAGCAACAAAAACAGCATCGAAATAGAAAATAATTAAAGTATAATTGAGTAAGTGTATGTAAACGAGAAGTGTTTATCGAAATGCGTGAACGTGTGCTTATTGGTGATACGTGTATAAAAACGACATGCTTAAATGTAAAGGTGAAAATGTATTTTACACTTCAACTATCAATTTCAAGTTCCCGTTTCCTGTTTTATTCTAACTTACGCAGACATATCTCAATGCCAAAATCTCGGATAATGAACGAAAAGAATGAAAAATTGTGTCACAAAAAAAAAAACAACGAATGAATGTTCCCTTAAGACACATTTTAAAGAAAAGATTCCTTAGTTTCTTAAGCTCATTAAAATGTAACTAAAAAATAAAAGTGAAAGTGAAAACGAAAACGAGTATCAACACACATAAACACAAAACAGCTTACAAATCCACAGAAAATAAGAGCCGAAACGAAAAAAAACTTTGAAAAAACTGATTCCAAGAGTTGCAGGTTTTGGTGGTACTACGTGAAGGAAAAGAAGTAAACAGAAATTGACTCCAAATTAGAACAACAAAGAAGGGGGTTTTGGAAGGAAAAATTACGAAAAAATTGTTGACAAACGAGGGCAGCAAAAAAAATTGTAATTCCTAGTCTGTAATGAATTTTTCTCTTATTTTAGAAATATGAGTTTAATGTTTCAAACTAATTTACTTGAGTTCGACCTCTTAAGTTTTTTTAAGGTTCTATAAACGTAAAAAAGGCAATTTAGAACTATCAGTCTCTTCTGACTAATAACCAATCATTCTGTTTAGGTTCGCATTGACGAAAAACGCTTTAACTACTGTATAAACAATAAAGGCGTATATGTCACAATCGAAGTCGCTGTGGTCTAGTTGGCTTATTAGACATGAGGCCTCGGTTCAAACCCCAGGTCAGACATCTCCAACTGAAGGAAATATGAAAAAATATTTTTTCGGCGGCTTCTTCCCAGCAGTTTTCTGGCAAAAACTTTGAGTGTAAATAAAATTGCCATGAAAAGTTTCTCAAAAATCTTTCGTTCGGAGTTGACTTTAAACTGTAGGTCCCGCCACTCCTGTATAAAAATTAACGCACACAACATAAGTGGTTTGCGAAACTAGTTTGTAATCCTGACTAAAGGGTTGTAATCATAGCTGCCAGATTTGACGATTTATCGTCATTTTGACGATTTTGAGCTCCACAAAATATCATATTGACGATTTGACGAATTATGTCCTTATTTTGACGATATAATATTTAGAAATTAAAAATTTACATCATATTCCTAACTTTAGTACATTAAAAGCCACTTTAACTATTATATTTTTAAGTTACTTTCGAATACCTGTTATGATTTTTCTGTTTTTTATTCCTTTTTAATCCCTTAAAAGCCAAAAAATTACAACTCCTAAATAACCTCGTAGTTGAGAATAATTTATCATTTATCGTTGCAGACAACTTTAAAAATTCGAGTATAGCTTCTGATATTATCATCGGAAGAACATAGGCAAGCGCCCTTATTTTTGTTCGTACGACCAACAATCAGGGGATGGATGACATTGTGTTTGGAATTATGTATGAAAATATGTTATGGGAGGAAGGAAAGAGAGAACAGCGTTTATGGACACTAGGCTTGTATATTTTTGTACCATAAGTAAAAGGAAAGACCTCTGCAGGAATTAAATTCCACATGTGAATAGTCCGACTAAAAAACGTATTTTTTCTGTAATGCAGTGTGCGATCCACTGGCTAATCCACCACATACGGATATCCTGGCTGAAAAAGAGCCAGTGTAAACAAAATCCTTTTGTAGTAGTGATAGAACAGTGAAACACAAACCACATAGCAACGATGCACCAATGATTCAATGGAGTTGAATACACTACCGTCATTAACGAGCTACTACGGATTCTCCTGTACACGGTCGAGAAACCTCCAAATAGACGTTGAAACACCGACCTCATAAATAGTATAAATAAAATCTTAAGAAGGCACTGAAAAATGTGTCGGTTGCAGCCAACACTAAATTTTCATGCTTAGAATGTCATGAGCTTCATACTCCTTAATATTTACACCACCCGTAGATTAAGATGATGCGATATTATTGCTGTCCTTATGTGTCAACAAACAACACTGGGATAGATTGTTTAAACCTTACACAATTTTTTCCTGAAAATGAAATAACATTTCTCCATTTTTGGGAATAAAAATTAATAAATGAAGATGAGGGACGCTAGCTTTAATTTCTAAAAAATTTTTTTAAAATGTTTTCTTTTGAACTCAGATACCTACATGCATTGACTTTATATATTTTACTACAATAGAAATAATTTTGGTTTTTAAATAATTTTAATTTATTTATTTTTTCTGACGATGTTTTGAAGATTTCAATAAACGTCTTTGACGATTTGACGATTTTTTCTCAAATATTTGACGATTTGATGCCTCTTTTATGTGGCAGCTATGGTTGTAATGACCAATTATGTATAATGTATGTATGTCCCTATAGAGGGCAACGGTGCAGAGAATAAGAATGATTTCATTTCAGCAGTGACAACAATCATTATACTAAAAAGCCGTCGTTTTATTATAAACCTGAGTTGTGTTGTTGTAGTTGTGTCTAAAGACATTTAGAAATTGAAATGTCTTATGCCAGTTAAGTCTTAGAAATTAAAATGAAATCCAAGTAGCCGTAATCTAGTAAATAGTGAGTGGACCTAATAGAAGAGAACTCGTGGTTCAAACCTCATTATCAATGAATGTTGATAAATATTTATTTCGCCAACGTCCTCCTTCGGCAAAAATTCGAAAAGTAAATAAAATAGTCATGATATTTTTTTTAAGCTGTCCTTTGGAGAGAACGTTAAACTGATGATAGCGCCACTCATAAATAAAATAAATTTACACAAATAAGTGGCGTAAGAAATTAGGTTGTAATCGTGACTAATCGTCAGTAAGCAAAAAAAAAGTCGCCGCAGTCTAGTAGGTAGAGTGTTGGCTTATTAGACGTGAGGCCGCGGTTTGAACCCCAGGTCAGACATCGTAAGCAAAACGAAATACAAAAAATATTTCTTCGGCGACTTCCTCTCAGCAGATTTCTGGTAAAAACTCTGGGAGTAAAAAAATGGGCATAAAAAGTTTCTGAAAAATATGTGGTTTGGAGTCGACTGTAGATCCCGCCGATCATGTATACCATACACAATATAAGTGGTGTGAGAAATTTGGTCGTAAACATGACTGAATGTAAGAAAAGTCACGTAGCACGTTATGTGACTGATTTCACTTTTTCGCCGCACCATCCACTATTGCATTTCATGTTCTGCTCCTTATTCAGGTATTCGTATTCTTAATTTTTGATTTATTAGATGGCATAACCATTAGGAACTGCCTAATGTAAATGCTCTCGCTATATAATATAACAGAACTTGGTGATTACCTTACTACGAATCTTATTTCATGAGAAGATTATAGTTTTGAGGACTCTAAGGCCACCGAGCCAGCCAACATGCTCGGTATTTATAATTATTTTTTTTTGCGGAAATATTCACAAACACTTCCTTAATTCGATTCCTTACCACGCCATCAACTGAAGGCCTTCTCTGAATTTTTCAAAATTATATTTTATACAGACAGACCAATTTGCATGTCCTGGTAGTTAAAAATTGATTATCGCAGGCATTGATTACTGTAGGCATCTTGAAAATAAGGATTTATTAAAGATTTCTCGTGCTATTCTGAATCTTTAATTAATTGGGAAAACAGGTAATAATTAAAGAATGAAATAGAAAACTTAAAGAGACAACAAGAAGTACTATCTTATCAATAGATCTAGTGGAAACGCAATATTTCGAATCGAAAGTGAATTTTTTTGATAATGTTACCGAAATGAAAAATCTAGATACTGGTGTTTTGCTTTTATCTCGCTTATCATTAAAATTATAAACAAAAGCTTCAAAAACAAAACAATGCTGTAAACAAACCTGTTTACAAATTATCGTAACGACAAACACCAGCAGAAAAAAATGGTAAACAAGTAAACAAAAATACACAAACAACACTACAAGAATAAATGTAAACAAAATACACAAACAACACCACACTAATAAATGTAAGCAACGATATTTACATTTATAGAGATTTCGAGAAGGCGAAGTCATGAAAATTTACCTTCAGGAACATTCATCAGACTTTTTACTCTGCCTTATAAAAGGCAAGACAAAGCAGGCGACTTATGCTATAGTTACCCACACGTAACGTAACGTACCGTAGCGAACGTTCTCTTTTTAGCATATGGAGAACAATGTAAACGATTACCAAAATGTTCTCTCTCGTTAGCAAAACGGAACGATCTGTATAAAACAGAATTCTCCCACGTTTTTACATGACATTTGAACACGAGAGACGATGAGCAGTGTTGCCATGAAAAAAAATATTATAACCAACATTTGTGAAAAAATCACCAAATCGGAAAAAATATAACCAAAATTAAATTCGCAGTTTTTTATTTTATTTTTTTTCAAATTTAAATTATAATTGAGAAAAAGGAAACATAAAATAAAATTATAGTCTTACTAATTCATTAATTTTAACAAACAAAAGCTATTTTTATAATAAAAATAATAACCAAATACAGAAAAATCTACACATTGAACAAAAAACGGCAACACTGATGATGAGTCTGTATACCAATTTCTTTGCATGGTATTGTGTTCGTTTGTATGTTGCTTAGTGTTCTGTTTCGTTTTTATTTACATTCTTCGTTGACATATGTCCCGTTTTGAACGTTTCTATAACTACACAAACGTTTTTAAGGCTACGTACGTTACGATTTTACGTTTCTTACTGAAGTTAAGTCAGTCTTGTGTGAAGAAGAAAGTAATAGTGGTTTAAAGATCTCCTTTACAAAAATCTGTCGAATAATTGCATAATAATTATTATTGTTTATGCAAAAGACTGCAAAGAGGAATAACAAACAAAGCAATTGTTGTTGTATACATAAAGTTGTAAACAGTGGCAAAGTTGTAAACGTTTTTGAAAGGTAAAAACGTAACAATATATTTTATATTTTCTGGGGACGAATAACATTCTTTAAACCAATCGATGCTAGAAGAAACTTTCAGAGATTCTGGACAATGCACTGCAGTGTAAAGAAGAACTTGTTAATACTTTTTAGAAGTTGTAGAGGACACAAGACTACGGTTTCATTAAAGCTTCTTTACATTATACTTGAAAACAGTTAGAAAAGCTACGCAATTCTCTTTTATTTCGAAATATCCATGGTTTTCTTGTGTATTTCCTAAGCGTTTAAAATTATCACAAGATTTTAAAACCAAATTATATTTCTGTTGAACATTTATTTCCTTGCCGCAGTTTCGTATGCCTCAAATGACATACGACGTATGTATACCTCAGTATAAATAAAAGCGAATAAACTGTAAGTAGATATAAGACTCGCACTGTCTGAATGAAGGTACAGCCAACAGAACTTCTGCAATAAAAAGAAAAAAATCGTAACGTGTTTTAGTCTCCTTTTAAGACTGCAGATATTCTGTTGTAGTATGTTGTGGTCACTTAAGAAATTACTTTCTTAATTACAAGGCAAAGAAGCAGAAAATTAATAAAATAACAACAACACCAACAGCAATATCGACAACTGGATGACTAAGTAAACTGATGCAGACGACAATACTTACACAACAATGCGCCAAGAGTTCTTTCTCTAAAATGAAATCTGTAATTGAACTGTGAAGATAAAGTTAAATTAAAAGTTAATTAGTTAGTTAATTAATTGATTTTAAAAAATAATTTCGCGATATGAATCTCAGAATTAAAATTTGTTTTTCTCAAGCTGCACGTAGGAGACATTATATAAACGTGATATTTCTTTACGTGAAATTAAGTGGGACCTTCTGAAGTAAACCTTTAATATACTTATAATTTCTTCAGAGACCTAGCCTATCATAATATGAAAAAAAAATTTAAGGGTATACATACATAATTGATCGTTACAATCCTTCGGTCAGGATGATCACAATGCTAATAAGACTACAGCGTAGCCTACTACACTAAGGCGATACAATAGTAGTTAAACTCGCCAAAGTCTAGTGGTGGTTGGTCGGTTTGTTAAAAGAGGGTACATAGTTCATAAATTTAACACAACATGAGTGATATTATACTGATTATGGCTTGTAATGACCAATTAGGTAAGTAGTCAAACTTGACACAGTTTTTTTTACCTAAAAACTTGATATACACGCTTTTAAAATTATGTTTTACCAAATATGAGTCTTTGTGATGCCTTGTCGCCATCACTGTTCGGAACAACTATTGTTTTAGTTAGCAATACCAGATGAGAACGCCAAATAATGTTGTTATGAAAATGGAAATGGCCTTTTGGTTTTACATCGTTTAACATTAAAATTATAAACAAAAGCTACAAAAACAAAAACAATGAACTTGTTTACATGATAAACAAGTAAACAAAAATATACCAAAACAAAAATGCAATAATATTTGTAAACAAAAATACACAAACAACAATAATGAAGCAATGATGTTTACATTTATAGAGATCTTGAAAAGGCGAACACGCTAACATTCGCCTTCAAGAATATTCATCAGACTGTTTACGGTACCATATAAAAGGCAAAGCAAAGCAGGCAACGGCGTCAATAAAAGTTCAGTCAGTCTTGTGTGAAGAGGATAGCTGTAGCAATTTAAATCCAACCCCAGTATTCATAGGAAATCATCTTTAGATACAAGGCCCATTTTATGGAAAATGTAAACTTAAACGGGATAAACGATGTAAGAATGCATTTCGAAAATATCAAAAAAAATATATATATATTTGGCGTGGATTTTAGGCTGGCGGCGTCGTAAAGAGGGTGAAGACTTTCACACATATGCATTATAATTCTTTTGCTTTATCAAGAATCAGATAACTATTTTTAGGGTAATTTGTTAGACATTACATCGCAATAAAGATTTAAAACTGTTTGATACTGATTGTGTTCTATTGCGTAGGAGCCCAGCAACTATTGTGTGAAAGTCACCATTCCAAGTAATTTGGGAACCTTTGGTGTTAACTAAGTCAGATTAAGTTATATTTTAAAGTATATAGAATTTAAAGAAATGCCCTTAAAACCGATTCAGGATTAGTTCCACAAAAATATATCACCAGCCGCTTGTGTTAAACTTTCCAATTTTTCTTGTCTTTTTTTCATATGAAGCATACGGCATTTGGTACATGGTAAGTGTTGTTTTCTTTAATGCTGTTACTGTTTACTTTTTCGTGATGTTTTTATTTCATTGGTGACTTGTTTAACTTTCATAAAATTTTGCTTAAGTTGATTTGAAGGCATGTTGATTTCATTTACATCTCGTTTGGTTCGCTTTGCTTATTGACAATATTAGAACATACTGCTACAATCACGTATATTCTACATACAAACTTACAATCACACTTATGTACATCTAAGGATATCTTTTTTATTTTCTGTTCACTTGCCCTAAAGGTAGTTAAAAAAGTACAGAAATATGAATTTTAATATGCAAAATACGAAGTGAATAATGAGTATGATGATGACGGTATTATTCTGTTTCACTTTTTATTTGTATTTGTTTCTTACAAGAAGTTAACAAATGTTTATTTTTTTTGAGTATTGTTGTTGTTATAAATTGTTTTCGTTTGTAAGACATTTGGAGTATTCCCCTTAACATTTAAACAAATTTTTCTTAATGGTATTCGTATCCTCCAATTAAAGAATGTCAATTTCTCTCCGCAAAAATATAGAAACCCTCCCGAGAATGTCATACATACATAATTGGTCATTACAACCCTTCAGTCAGGATTACAGCCTAGCTTCTCGCACCACTTATGTTGTGTGTATTCATTTTATACATGAGTGGCGGGACCTACAGTTTAAAGTCGACTCCGAACGACAGATTTTTGAGAAGCTTTTCACGGCAGTTATACTTACCCTCAGACTTTTTGCCGGCAATCTCCTGAGAGGTAGTCGCCCGGGGGGGGACATTGGGGTTTTTGTACAGCATATATGCGTTTCAACAATTGCAGATGCCTCATGAATTTTTAACAGCAAATGTAGTTGCTTTGTATTTCGAAGTATAATTTAGTTTCGTTTCAATAAGTACGTACACACATGCACAAACACTTATTCACTCACCAAATGTCAACACTTTCTCTCTTTGTGCAAATTTCAGCAAAAGATTTTTAATTTGTTTCTTGTTAAACTGTAACTTTGCGTACTTCATTGTTGTTAGCAGCTGCTGGGCGTACAAATTAGGGTTGCCAGATTCCGATTCGCAAAAAGCTGGACATTGGATTTCAAAAAGCTGGACAAAACAAAAAAAAAGCTGGACATAAAAAATACTGAGAAAATGTTAATTTTGGTTTTGTCTAAATCATTTCTATTAAAATATCCATTGTTATCAACATATATACATACAGTGTGGTGCACAAATGAGTATATGTTTGTACAGTTTTAATTGCATAAAAATAAAAGTGATGAAGCAATTAAAAAATTTTTTTCCTTCTTAATTTAGTATTTAGTACTTAACAAAATAATATAAGTTTCAAAACTAAAATGATGAAATTCTAAGAAAAAAACAATAAAGAGGAAAATACCTCGGATTTACACAATTTTTCGGAATACGAGTATTTTTAATATATATTCCAAAGACCCTTGTTATGTAAAACGTCATTTACTCGACTTGGAATGCTCTCCACCAAATTCTCTATGATTTATATATAATATATATTTGGAATATTTGTACATTCTTGATGAATCCGTTGCCAAAGCTCATCGTAATTGGTTAGCACTGTCCCAACGGGAAGTATGGGTCTGCAAAATTCTCAAATAATCTTCTTTTTTCATAATGTTATCGACTCTTTGCAGTGGGCCGAGGTGCCACCATGTAAAGTAACCCCATACCATGACATTTCCTCCACCGTGTTTCACCGTTTCCTTAACATGGTGTCTTTGAATTCTTTCCCCATGGCGGCGCCAGCAATATTGCTTACCATTGTACTGAAAGCGGTTGAATTTTGATTCGTCTGTCCAGATGACATGCTTCCAGTCATCCACTGTGTAATTTCTGTGTTCTCTGGCAAACTTTAATACTGCCTTTAAATGTTTAGGGAAAGTGGAGGTTTATTCTTTTTGATATTGGTATAGCCAATATCTTTAAGAGCTCTACTTGCCGACCATCGACTAACGGTTTTCCCGATTGCCAAAAAGTTCCTTTTGGTGTTAAAAATTTGTTCCTTTTCATTTTTGTTAGCATTAGGCGAGCATTTGCATTAGTTAGTAGTTTTTTACGACCTCTGTCTTAAAGCTAGGGAACATCAGACCGTTTTTGGACTCTGATGACTACTGACTGTCTAACTCCAAGTTGCTTACAAATTTCCCTGGTACAATAGCCACTTCCAGTCTAAGCTACAATACTATTTTCAGTTGATTTCGAGGGTCTCATCATTTTTTAATAGAAATTGATTTTTGTTCGATAAGTTGCAAAAAATATTTGCTCAACGAGATTAAGTAATTAATATTAAACCAATATTTTGTTAAAAAAGTCATGAAAAAATAACGATAGTTTTTGATTTCGTTTTTGCAAACATATCATAAAATGGAGACGTGCAAAATTGAGTACATGCGACTTGATTTTGCTTTGTTTGTTTTTTTTTTTCTTAGGATTTGATGATTTCTGTTTTGAATTTTATATTATTTTGTTAATCACTAAATGCTAAATAAACGACAAAAAACTTTTGAAGTTCTCTTTATTACTTTCAGTTTTATTCAATAAAAAGCGTCTAAAGTACAAACATGTACTCATTTGTGCACCTCACTGTATATATTAATGTTTAAAAATATTACAATTAAATAAATTCATTGCATTCTTTAAAATTTATTTAACTAAATTTAAATTTTTTCGCTTCAATCCGTCACATACATATTTGCACATGCATATAAATGTAAGAATTAAAATTAAATACTAAAAACAAAACAATAAAAAATAACAATTCAGTCTAGTTTGATTTTGTTTATAGTAGTTTGTACTTTGGTAAAAAACGTTTGTAATAAACTAATGATTTGACAAAGTTAACATGAAAATTATTGCCCAAGTTATTGCAGTGTACTAAAAAAAAATTCTATTTATCTGGACAAATTAAATTTTAGCTTGAAACTGGACAAGCATCAAAAAAGCTGGACAATCCAGCCAAGTCCAGCCAGGCTGGCAACCCTAGTACAAATAGAGTGCCTTAATAGAGTTTCAAAGAAAGTTGCTGTGCAAGTGATTTCCAGTAATGACATACGCATGTGGTTACTTAACTGTATGAAATTGAATTCAAACTCTTTAACATACAAAATTGGCCATACAAATTTTATGTAAATTCATCTGTTAGTCAATTTAATTATAAAAATAAATTTTTCATGATAAATTTAAACATGTTCCTTATTCGTATTCAATTCATATTTTTTTGAATGAATGAACGTACAAGTACAGATGACACATTGGCGCCACAAGTAACAATTGACATGCAAATGTCATAAATTTCAAAATGGCATAAAATTATAGCTCTCTAAGGCATTGAATACTGCGATATAAATAAGTATTAGGGAGATAATAATTTTACCATTTTTGACCATAAATTAATCTAGAGTGAATATTGTTACGCTTTTACTTTTTAAAAACGTTTAAAATATGAGCTCGTAGAATTCAAATAAAATTAAAATAAATTTGTGTTGAGTATTAATTAAAATTCACAACACTGACTGAACTCCACTAACAACTCGCCTGCTTTGCCTTGCCTTTTATATGGCAAGGTAAAATGTCTGCAAAATGTTTTTGAAGGCGAATGTTCGTGACTTCGCTCTCTTGTTGTTTGTGTATTTATTCCTGTAGTGTTGTTTGTTTTTTATGCTGGTGTTTGTTGTTATATTAAGCAGTGCGATTATTTGTAAACAGGTTTGTTTACTGCTTTGTTTTGTTTTTGTAGCTTTTGTTTATAATTTTAATTTAAGCGATGTAAAAGAAGTAGCCGTAGTCAGGGTTCGAGCCCCAGGCCAGACACCAAAACAAAATACAAAAAGTGTTTCTTCGGCGACTTCCTGTCAGCAGATTTCTGGCAAAAACTCTGAGAGTAAATAAAAATTGCCATGAAAAGTTTCTTAAAAATCTGTCGCCACTCATGTGTAAAATTAACACACACAACATAAGTGGTGTTAGAAACAAAGTCGTAATCTAGACTAAAGGGTTGTAATGACCAATTATGTATGTATGTATGTATATTCTTTCAGTCTACCATGGCAGGTTATTTGTGGATTGAAAAAAGCCGATAATTATTGTTTTCAAATTTTAAAATGAAATGGCTTCATCCCCCTCCAATACAATCCATCATAGAAGCTTCTTCACCACCTGGAAATGGAAAAAGTATAATACCACATGACGGTCAGGAAAAATAGATAGAAATCAATAATCAGGAAGATTCCGCCCCACTACATCAAATACGCGGCGGAAGTTGTTTGTAGGCTATGATAGATGGCAGGCCCATTATGCAAGGTCTTGCTACAGCAGACCAAACACCCGCTTAGCTGGAACAACAAAAATTGATTAAAAAAGATGAAACAAGAGAGAAATGCTTTGTGGCAGCAATAAGCTCTCAAGAGGGATACTGAAAAAAATCCTCTCTGAGGGTAAGGGTAAGTCGGTTTCTCGAATGGATTATTGCGGCAGGAAAGATTACTTTTAAAAGGCCATCATGAACATTTTTTCGCACCACACAACCTTGATTTGAAGTTAAGCACAAACGGTTTATCAAACAAACATCCCATTTGTTTTTATTTTTTTTTTTAAATTTAAAGATAAGAAACGTTGTCAACGCTGACATATAGCCTCTTCTGTGGCAGAGGTACTTCCGGGATGGTCATAAACGCAATCAGGAGCTCAAAACAATCAACCAATGAAGGCCATGAAAACTTTTGGCACGTCCTAACCATAGATGGTTGATCAAAGTCAAAGAAATCAAGTGTTGTTTGAAATATTTTTAATTGAAATATAGAAAGACGTATGCCAACGAATTTGCAATTTTTTTGTTTATTTGTTTTTCTTGTAATTTTTTTTAGTTTTTCAAATGTCACATGGTCGCCAACGCAGAGTCACTCTTCCGAAATTACAATATCAGGAAAATAGAAAATGTTGCTCCATTCTCATCAAGAATAATAATCATGTTGTGTGTTGGTATACGTTACTACGTATCTAAAAACTCATCTGCTTAATGAAAAAATCCCTCAAATATTGCTATACAGACCAATTTCATTTGTAACTCCCACTTTCAGGTTATTCTTCTTTTGGTTAGTAAAACAATGTCAAATGCATGGTTACTTCTACTGACATTGTGACACAATAGATGCTAAAAAAAATGTGTCGGTAATGAAAAAAGAGAAGAACTATTTCTAAAGAATCTTTGACACAGTCATCCGCCTTAAGGGATGTATTTGTGTTGATAGAAGTCAACAAGATGACAACGTCGTGCTGTTTCCCATGTTCAATGCCATTTTTAAGCATTGGTACGTATGATCTTAGAATGTATTTTTTTATTTCATCTATGACTACTCAAATGAATATCTGAAGAACTTACCTGAGTTGTTTTCCTGGGATGCTTTTCTTTTATGTTAGTCTCCCATTGTTATTAATTTTTGTAAAGTCAATTCCATTGTAAACCTTAGGATTGTAAATAATTAAAGCCATCATAGCAAAAACTTTACAAATTTTCTTAGCAAATGCGAATTTAACGGATTTTTAACATTTTGTCAACTAACAAAGCACAAATACAAGGGTTTTTCGAATTGTAAATTGATTTACTCTAATGTCCAATTTAATAACACCACTATTCAACATATTTTATGAATTTCAAAAAGAATTATTTATTTATTTATAAATTACAATACAATTAAAAATTATATTTTAATTATATAAGAGCTGAGTAAATTCGACTATATGCTCGGTGTAGTGTGACAGACCAGAGTCTCTGGTGGGAATCGAACCTACAACCCTCACGATAATAGTCTAACACACCACCAACTAGACTACCAGGGCACCCATTTCAAAAATATATTTCTCATGTGCTACATATAATTTTAAATATTTTACGGACGACACCGAAATAAAGATTGTAAAATGATCACAAAAAACTACTGCGAATTCAGCAGCCGCTTTATCATTTAAAAGCACCTCCAGTTTGGTGCAGAGATTAGCAATGAATCGTTTTTGCATAAGCACTCATAATATTTGAATATAAGTGAGTCAACAATATTGAAACTTAACTACTCTGATTCATTCCTACTCACTACAACGTTGATTTATAAGTACACGTTGACATCGAGTATGAGACTCATTCGAGTGACTCGAATCATTCATCAAAATTTACATTCTTTGTTGTTAGGCATTTACAACAAAAGAAAACATACAGAGCAGCAAACAGATCAAATACATAACCTTCTAGTAAGTATTTTAATGTTGGTACACGATTCATACTTATTTTGTGCTTCGTCTATATGTTGAGTTATGAAGAGTCGCAATTAATAACATCATATGTGTTGTTAAGTCGAATATGAGTAGAGGTTCTATGATATTAAAATAAGTATTAATGCGTAGTCGCCGTAGTCTAGTAGGTAGTGTTTTGGGTTATTAGACGTAAAGCCAGGGTTCGAGCCATAGGTCAGACATCAAAACAAAATACAAAAAGTATTTCTTCGGCGACTTCCTCTCAGCAGATTTCTGGCAAAAACTCTGAAATTAAATAAAAATTGCAATGAAAAGTTTCTCAAAAATATTTCGTTCGGAGTCGACTTTAAACTGTAGGTCCCACCACTAATGTATAAAATTAACACACACAACATAATTGGTATGAGAAACTAGGTCGTAATCCTGACTGAAGGGTTGTAATGATCAATTATATATGTATGTATTAATGCGTACATATAAGTATTATAAATTATGAGTACGATTCGATTCTACTCATCATCTGATCTCTGGTTTGGTGGTCATAACCACCTCTAAATCGTTTAATCCTCGTGTGGTACGTAAGGTCCTAGCCCCGAATAGGGTCGCGGCTCCACCCTCCTTATGTTGCCGCACTGTTAACTGAGACACTTTTCACCTCCAAATCTGATAGCAAAGCCGTTGTGAATGTGCACTCTTTGCTTGGTATCAAGACATTGGCCCACAATTCAGCCACGCAAGCGCACTACATCGATCCATCGTCGGGTGTTAATAACATCTTGAGTGTTAGCGTCAGGGCATATAAAACGCGCAGATCTGGTATGCGCATTATAGCCAAAATTAGCTCCAAAAACCCACACTCCTATCGGAAGGTGAGAAGGGACGCTTGGCTTGGGCTACGGCCCACCAAAATGATCGTCCCGCGCCTATCTGGTTACTGCAGAGGCGCCGCTAAGATGCAAAAATCTGCTAAGCTAAACGCTTCCCTCCAGCGCGTTTATGACCAAACGATCTAAAGCAGTAAGTTCAAGAGCCCCCTTTGGGCCCTCGCAAGCCTGAACAGTAAGTTCTCCAGGCGTCTCAGAGAGTTGACTAAGGAATATTCTTAACTGGGCGATCATAGATCAGAAGGAACAGTCTAACCCAGTCCCATCACATAGTTGCCGTGATACAGATAGGTTGCAAGGGCTCAAAAAGATGATAGCCTGCTCCGATCTCCGATTTTTTGAGCTCTACAAGGCGGCTATCAGCAAGATTGGTGAAGTCTGACCAGGAGTCAAGCTTGCAGCTATCTCTCTGGACCAGATATATCAACGCCCCCGGTCAATTGCTAGAATTTCGGCAGACCCGTCCGCCTTTGAGACCGTTTTGTAGATTCTCACGGTCAACAACACGGACATATCCAAAGGTGCCCACCAATAAGTGATTACAGCGAGGTGATACATGAATTTAAGAAGTCCTATATTATTACTGTTGCATTCATGCATTAAATTCCAATTTTCCTTTTCAAATGCTCTTTAAAGTTTCTGTTTCAACAAAATTATGAAGTCGTTCGTTTGCATTATCCAGTTATCTTTCCCAAAAGTAATTTGTCATAATTTAATTTTTTTTTTAATTTTCTTGTTACAATTTTTCTATTGTATCGTTTCTATTGTTAATGTCGCAACTAGGAGAACAACAAGAGGTGTTGTAGGAAGGAGTATTCGGATTAAACTAAGTGTAATAATTTTAAGTAAAAAACAAAAACAAAGGACAACTATCTATAAGAGCATAAGAACACAGTGTCGGAAAAACAATGTCGATTCGAAACATCCAGTAATTGACTTAGGGACGATTTTAACGGGCAGATAAATTGTTTTTCATTATTCTAAGTGGACGATATACCTTATCGTGACCTTAAGTGAGCGTTAAGCTAAATGGAGGATCATCCTACCTTCAACTTTTAAAGTTAAGTTCATGTTTGAACCTGCCATATTACATATTATTTTCAATATGGCAACTTCAAATATAAACAAAATGAGCAAATACAACAAAAAACAGAAGGCCGTCGTTGCTACAGCTTTTAAAAAACTTGTGTAATTTGGCAAATGTTATCGACATTGCCCCGCCACTGCCATATTTTTGAAAAAGTTAACTTTAATGTATCATTAGGTTGTAATAACGAAAATAAGTTAATGGTGACTTTAAAGTTCCCTTAGCTAAATGTAACTTTAACTAAACTCAGGTTTAACTGCAAGTTGTAATAATGTCCCTTAGTTTTTCAAAAATAGCAAAAAAATGCTTGTGTCAATTTGTGTACAATTGCAATGTCATTTTTCAAACAACAATATTAAACAAGTCGTTATTGTCAATTGTGGTATAATTAATCTAGATAATCTCGTTTATCCTCGTTTCCTCTTTCTCTCTCTCTCTCTTTGTTTTACAATTGTTTCTGCTAACAATGTGACAAATGGATATTTATTGTTGTTGTTATTGTTACAATATTATTCACTTGTTTTTTTTTGTAATGAAAATAATTTTTACGAAATTTTTCAAACAATGAAGGAAAGGGGTGGAATGTAAAAATAAATATCCATTACAATTGCAGTAATTGACAATCGATTTAGTTGGGTTACGTTTCTTAACGTTTTGATAACATTTATCTTCTTGATTGTCTCTTTTTTAATTTGAAATATCAATAAGCTCGCTCTTATTGCTCTTGGTGTCATATAACAAGTACAGCCTCCGATGGAAGCAAAAAAGCATAACAATGTTCAAATTCTATACAAACTGATTTTTTTCATAATTTATGCTAGAAAAGCGTAAAAACTGGCCAATTTTATTGTATATCAAATGCTTTATAAAGATAGGCTTTAAAAAGAACATGTCATTTAAAGTATTGTTACGTTTTTACATTTTTAAAAACGTTTAAAATAGAATAAATTTGTATAAAAATAAATTTGTATTTAGTTTTAAATAATTCCTTTATTGTTCGCGCAATTTTGTGTGCCACTGTGCACAACTTGATGTAAACAGCAACAATTGCTTTGTTATTATCTTTAAAACGGAGATCTTCAAACCACGATTATTCCCTTCACGCGTAACGCGTCTTTACACAAGACAGACTGAATTCTTTCTGACCCCGTTGCCTGCTTTGTCTTGCCTATTATACCGCAGGGTAAACAGAATTATGAATGCTCTTGAAGGAGAATGACTTCGTCTCTATAAATGTAAACATATTGTTTACGTTATTGATTGCTTGTGTATTTTGGTTAGGTGTGTCCTTGCAGTGTTGTTGTTGCCTTGTTTATTCCTTTTTTATATTGATGTTTCGGTGTCGACTTTAAACTGTAGGTCCCGCCACTCATGTATAAAATTAACACACACAACATAAGTGGAGTGAGAAACTAGGTTGTAATCCTAACTGAAGGGTTGCAATGACCAATTATGTATGTATGTATATATATAACTTTTTTCATTTTTTGGGTAATTTCAAGAATTCAAATTGAGACCAAGTATGAACCGATGAAATTTTAATTACCTTACTCTGAAGTGAAGCGTATTCTAGTGAGAATATTCGGAATGGTATCGAAACAAATGGTTGTCGTAAGAGAAAAGGTCTGGGCTACCCGATCAAACAGTTTTTAGATATGCAAAATCACCTTTCAATATCTCTTGGCTTCAGTTCATGTGACATCTAATTTCCTGACTTTCGAATGAATCCTGCTGTCTACGAACGTCTTAAAATAACCACTTGAGTCAAACCTAGTGCAAGCCTTTCTTTCAGTTGACACGAATCTTAATCGAGTAATGGTTTAAACTTATGGTCCTCAACCTTTTTTGACTGAGCCGTACGTCAAAATCATCATTTTTGCCATGGGCAAACCAATCAGCTTGAACGACTTTCCATCGCTAAAGAAAAATATGAAGTGTGCTACCAAACCAAACAATGTTGACGGATTTTGACAGCAAAAGAATAATTCATTAGAATGATGTATACATTACTGTTGTATTAATTGGCGCCATCATGTAAATATCCAGATTTTAGCTTATACACGCTGCGATTGAATCATCCGATTTAGCCGATGTTTAAATATTTAAAAAAATAATCATGAACATGACAAATGGTACTCGGGATCCAGCTTTTAATTCACACTTATTGACGTATGGATGAGAGGAACTACTGGAAACGGTTAAGTATAATGTTAACAATTGCTTTGAACCATCAATCATAAACCTTAGACATAAAAAATGGACGGCTGCTTATTTGTTAAGCAGGTTTGTTGGAAGCTATGCTACCTTTTGAACATCATTTCCCACATAGAGGACTCCTTTCACTTTGTACATATGTGTACAGAGTTCTTGCCCAACACAAAAAGAGTTGTTTTGTGATTAGAAATGAGTACCAACCAAACCATTAAAGTACAAAGGAATGGAAATAAACAGCTTGTGAGACAAGCGGAAAAGAAGTAAGCAGGCAAGGTACTTGGATTAATCCGACCATAATAATAGTAGAGCTTCTACGAGTTTGTCGCTGTGCAATGCCTACGTATATTGCAATGCAAAGCTTACATTTGATTCTTATCTAAATACAGTTGCATATAATTTGTATGTGTTACAGTATTTAAAGTACGCTGTGTCACTCTCTAAACGTACAGCAAATGTGTGTAGGTTGTTTTATTTAAATTTTTTTTCAAGTATTTAATGTAAACTTTTTGGTTCTTGTTTACTGCACTGTTGTTAGTTTTATTTGGAAATTTGTTGAATAAAATTTTAGCTCATAATGCATCTTGTCTACTTGTCTTTTCATTTATGTGTCCGGTGGTCGGTTCCTTAACTGTTTTGCTAAGTGTTGAATTACCTAGTTTCCTCCAGAATCTTTTGTATTTTGTCCAGAATACAATTTCCCGTTGTTTGGTTGAATTTTTTTTGCCTTTTTTTGATTTGGGAAAGAAAATTTAAATAAAAACTGGGAAGTTGCGTTATAGGGAGCCTTTTCATAACGTTTTTTAATTATTTGAAATAGTGAAATTAATGAATAACTTATACTATGTAGTTACTCGGGTGTATTTTCACTGTCGCACCGTGTAATCTGTATCTAGAATAGAAGGTGCACAATGTTATTAAAAACAATGGTTTGTTAAGCTTTTTTTATTTTATGTTCATTCCGTATTTAAACCTTAAAATAATACACAACTACATTATCTGAATGCGAATATATGTAGATATATTCTAAAGAAGAAATACAGATATTGTCACTACAGTATCTGCATTAAGTACGCTGTTTGTAAGACTGTTTAAATAATCACATCAGTTATATTTATAACTGATTTGAAAGTGTATTCTATACACCACAACATACTTTTTTTTTCTCTTTGATGTTATCGCACCTGTACTCCGAAATGCATATAAATTATGTTGAATTATGTTGTATGCGCTGCAGCAACAACAGCGCTAAAAAATATATGCTTTTAGCATTAGGCAGATCCACTTCATGATGCAAGAATAAAATTATAACTGACATTATAAAGGCAACATTGACTTTAGTCAGCACCTCATTTCTGTATTTGATTTGACTGCCTGGCATAACGTTATGCCTGCCATCACTGTATAAGCTTCCTCAGTGTCTGTCTACCTTTTCTTGTCTCACTTCTCTGTATTCTGTTGATATCCCACAATTTTTTTTATTTGTTTTTCTTTTTAAAACAACGGCGTTAAATAAAGTTATCATTGCCGGTGTTGGCTCTTTTCGTTTGCCTTCTTTTGAAGCAGAACTATTTTTTCTCCGGTCTTTTTTGATGTGTATCTTTTTAAACCGAAATTATCTTTTAAATATTGTACACCTCATATATTAAACTGCATGAACTTGAATGGTTTCTTCCCTATAGCATTTGTCGTTTATTTCTTGCGTTCTTTGTTAAAATGCGGAAAGAATTTCGCGATACAACAACTACTATTTCACTGTATGTCTGTCTTAACACAGGTTCATATGCTACATACGTTGTTTTTTTATTAGATTTGATTTCATACACTTGGTAACCCAGTTTTTTTTCAACAGGAAGAGTACTTATGCTAACGGTAAACTTGAGAAGGCACACAAATTTTTGGTGGCATTTCCAGAAAACGCTTTGACTCAACAAATTTCGAAAATGAGAGAAATTTTTATGGCTTACGCCTAACATAAGAATATTGAAGAACCCAAATTGTCTGTTGTTTTCTGTGACTGCCAAACTTTGACTCCCAACTTTGAATGTCAAAATAAACAAGTCATGTCAGGTAACTTAAAATTTTGTATACGTTATAGGTTGGCACTGCAGTGAAATGCAATACCGAATGCAAGCATCACAACAACTTTATGTAAGGCACTCTATAACAGCCTATAACTGAGAAATGAAGCTAATAATTTTAAAGCATCTCAAAACGCTTTCTCTGTTAACACATACATACATACAACCCTTTAGTCAGGATTACGATCTAGCTTTTCATACCGTTTATGTTGTGTGTATTAATTTTATACATGAGTGGCGGGACCTATTATTATAAGTCGACTCTGAACGGCAGATGTTTGAGAAACTTTTCATGGCAACTTTATTTACTCTCAGAGTTTTTGTCAGAAATCTCCTGAGAGGAAGTTTTGTTTGAGATGTCTGGTCTGGGATTTGAACTGAGGCCACCACCCTACCTACTAGTCTACTGCGACTACAACTCTGTTAACAGCACATTCTTTATACTACATATTGCATTACGGCAGTACTTAGCAGGTTGGCCGACATCCTGGATGTTTTTCTACTACACGCTCTTATTCTTATAAACTGTATTACGGCTTATACTTTTGTAGCATAATGGCCTTACACATAACATAATTGGTCATTACAACCCTTCAGTCAGGATTACGACCCAGTTTCTCACACCACTTATGCTGTATGTGTTAATTTATACATGAGTGGTGCGACCTACAGTTTAAAGTCGACTACGATCGACAGATTTTTGAGAAACTTTTCATGGCAATTTTATTTAGTCTCAGAGTTTTTGCCAGAAATCTGCTGAGAGGAAGTCGCCTGAGGAATATTTCGTCGTATTTTCCTTCTGATGTCTGGCCTGGGGCTCGAACCCTGGCTTTAAGTCTAATAAGCCATCACACTACCTACTAGGCTACGGCGACAACTTATTTAATACATTTGTCGCATATTCCATAAAACACTTCCTATCTTTAAATTAAAATAAATCAAAGTGTGTGTGTGAGATACCAACGCAATTTTTATTGTTTGAATGATCTATTGATGCCATATGTGAACTATAACATCGTTCAAATGTCCGCCGAGGCTATTATGGGTAGATTACATCAAAAATATATTAATATATAATCTTCCATGGCTCTGGTGCATAAATCAAGCTGAATTTGACCGATGGGTTATTTTGGCTTTTAAGAACGCTGTAGTTCGTTTCGCTTTTTTCGCTTTTACCTGCAACTTAAGAACACCTCACAAGAAACGTCTAAAGGTCGCATGATCTCGGTGACCAGTTGACATTACCTCTACGTGAGATAACCATGCCCTCAAATTGCTCGTGCAGAATATCCAACGTGGCATGAGCATTGTGGCACCCAGGCAATGTTATTTCTGTTGGGTATAGAAAATTATGGGCGACAGAGAGTGTCAAGCAAATTCTATGTCTTGGCTCTTGTAAACAGTGGTGAAGACGAAGAAAACTGTATCAGTTTTCTTTAAAGTTCTATTTGGATTTCAAATTTTTAGACACCTACAATTTACTTTCCACTTCATTGCCAAATTTATTTCTGGTTTATCCATTAAAGTTTTCCACTTTGAATTTAATGCGTTTTTTGCTTGTGCGTTTCTTTTTTCCAAATGATTGCTAACCTTTAGTTTTGGCGTAAACACTACTCCTAGATACTTAAATTCAGAAGCGGTTTTAACTTTTGCGCCTTTGAAAAACCATTTTTCTTCATTTATAAGTCTGTCACCGTTCCTGAACACCACTATTTCGGAGTTATTTAAGTTTACTTCTAAGTTCCACATGTTGCAATAGTCTTCCAGATTTTCAATCATACTCTGCATCGTACTTATATCATCGGCTAATATTACTATATCGTCCGCGTATAATAACAGACGAATATAAGTTTTCTGCCATCAATCCACCTTCCAAGCATTCGTGTAGGTCGTTTATATACAAAGCAAAGAGCAAAGGAGATATCAAACATCCTTGTTTCACACCCGATTTTCTCTCAAAATATTCAGTAAATTATTCTCCAGTCCACACAGCTGAAGAACTATATATAGCTTCTAAAAATTTTACAAATTTGTATGATACTCCCACTCCATAGAGTTTGTATATTAATGATTTTCTAGCCACGCTATAAAATGCCGCCTTAAAATCGACAAAGAAGGCATACACTTTCTTTTTCTCCGATAGCTTATGACTGATTATTGCTGAAGGATTCTATATGTTATCCAATGTTGAATAGTTTCTTCTGAAACCCTCTTGGTACTCCATCATTATATTGTTGAGTTCTACCCAATTGAATAAGCGTTCATTTAAAACACCCACCAGAATTTTTGCAGCACAGTTCATAAAAGAAATTTCTCTATAGTTTCCTGGTTGTCCAGGATCTCCTTTCTTATATATCGGAAAAATAATGGTTTTACTAAACGACTCGTCAATTCTGTCCTCAGAGACATTATAGCTTGCTTTTCAGCTGCATAATTTTCGAACATAGCCAAATCTCAAACGTCAAACATAACAAATCTCTATTTTTTAATTGATTTCTATCCGTTGAGTTGATGTGAGTGAAGAGGCTCTGTGTGTGTAATAGAAAGTCATTCTTGTGTCGTTAAGCACAATCGGCTTTGACTTATTTCAATTAATGAACTATCTTTGTCAGCTTTATTCCGTATGTCTAGGAGCTTTTACGCAAAATCATTTCATACATATACCAGAGATCAGCAATGAGTATTCAAAAAGATGAGTAGAATGGAATCATACTCATAATTTCTGATACTTATACGCATTCAAACTTAGTTTAATATCATGGACCCTCTACTCATATTCATACTTAACAACACGTATGATGTTGTTGATTTCGGCTCTCCATAACTCAACATTTACAAGAATCACAAAATATGTATGATCCGCATACGAACACTAAAGTACTCACGAAAAGGTTGTGCTCGGCTTGCTGCTCTGTATTTTTCTTTTTTTTTTGTAAATTCGAGTCACTCGAAACACTTATAAGTATTATAAGAGTATTTATCTAAAGGTATGGATTTGAATGAGTAGGCTTATGAATCAAACATATTTCGAATGGTATGAGTATGATGTCAACGTTGTACTCATACTCATTCTACTCATACTTGTAAATCAACATTGTAGTTAGTACGTATGAATTAGAGTAGTTAATTTCAATATTGTTGACTCACTTATATTCAAAATTTCATGAGTGCTTATGAGTAGCGAAAAAAACGATTAATTGCTGACCTCTGCTGTGTACAGCAAGTATAATGCCCATGTATATGAGTTTGAAGGCCTTTGTTCTTATTAAGGCAAGAATAACACCAACTTTTTTAAGCTCTTTTCAATTTATTCTACTCTAAAATTCTTCGAAAATTAGTTTTTGTTTTCTTATAAATATTTAAGCCCTTAAAATAAGTTTTGCCTCCACCATAGTAGCCATGTGAATAGAGTCTGTTACTCGTAAAGTCATATGCATATTGAATATGTGTTGTAAGCCATTGTTAATGGTTGATGCATGAATGGAAGTGTTTATTAGTAAATATATACACACATGAATAACAAGTGATACAAAGACTCTATGTTTTTGTATAGTGGACCAAAAGTGTGCTGCAAATTCTTCTCATACTACTTAAAAACTTGAAGGCTATCCATCCCATTAAAACTAAGAAATTTTATATTTCTTTTACGAGTCTGTTTAACCCATAGAGCAACGAGGATCCTAAGGACTAAAATACTCTTAGTCGATATGTCCATTAAGGGGAAACAGTGTTGTCTCTATAACCTCCAAAATCGATTCTCTCTGGCCCATTCAGCGTTCATTTTGTTATCCAGATAACCTGAAAGCAACTGCAACCTAATGATTCAAAGTCATAATACATGTCAGACTTGATCATTTCCACAATTTCCAATATTTCAAGACCTTGGGAAATGTTTTTTAAGAGTTTGGCAACTTCATCATCATATAATGTTATAAATATTCATCAAATAATGTTATAAGAAATAATGTAATAATATATTTAAATTCATAGTTTTTAAAATTGATATCTTGTAACTTTACTAAATTGCCTGCAAGGAATATTTCCATAGGCAAATAAAATAAAATAAAATAAAATAAAAAAAAAAACTTAAAATGACAATACTGCACAGAAATATTTTTTAACTGACATTTTTCGTTATTTCGCCGTAGTCTGGAAGGTAGTACGTTGACTATGAGACAACGACCCGTGGTTCAACAAATCCATGCTCTGAAATCACGAACACTTTCTCTGAGCAGTACACCAGCAAAAACTTGGAGGGTTAATAAAATTCCAGTTCCAGCGTGGGGTAGTCGTGTTTGAAATATGCAGGCCTTGCGCTGACCAACTTCTCCCTCCCAGGTTTGGAGGAGCTTGGTCAGTACAGGGACTGTGTCCACCTGTAGTTTCACAACGGGCCGCTTTGCGTGCTCAAGTGAGCTTTTGGTATCAAAGCTAGCACTCTATCCTAATAAAATTGACATGAAAAGTTATTCAAAAATTTGTCGTTTGAAGTCGACACTCATGTATAAAATCAATACACACAACGTAAGTGGTGTGAGAAGTTAGGTTGTAATCCTGACTAAAAGTTTGTAATGGCCAATTAAGTAAATAATCCAGTAGATAACTTCATGGCAGTTATATTTGAAATATTTCCTGGCGGCTAAGAGTCCCATAGTCAATTCTATCAGCCCAAAAAAAAATTAGTCTTATGGCGTCAATGGTGGCTTGAATATTGGTTTCCAGTACTTTAAGAGTCAAAAATAACATGGCCTCACAAAAGTTATCCAAAGGCTGTGAGTCGCACGAAGGAGCTGAACTGAACCACTTCGGGTAAGAAAGTTGTGAACAAATTGATTATATTAGTCACGTTGTATGTCAAATTACGCTAATGTTTGTCTGATTTTTAAAAAATTCAGTTTCCAAAAATTTAGGCAACATTACATGGTGGCAGTCATCGAAACGGAAACTCCTCCTTTTTATTTCGAAAGAAATAAGAACCGATGATGTTGCCGTCTTGATTTTCTAGGCAAAAATAGAAACGATGTGTAAGAGTTTATGGTTAGTGATTAACCCTCTAACTTTCTTAGCAACATAATCGTCACATTTAGAATAATTCTATCAAAGTTAACCATAAGTTTTATTTGAGTTCGATTTGAACTGGTGGATTAATTAATTTATTTATTATTCAAATTTTTTATAATTGTTAGTATCCTTATTTCGCAACCCACTGTAATTATTTAACATGCATATGGCCACTTTATCCACCATAGCTCATCGTTTTATCTGCGATGTTCATTTACAAGAGTATGTGAGCACATAGCATTACGTTACTTACGCTTACAATAGTATGTCTACTTGTAAATTATGACATAAAAATCACTAAATATGTACAGCACGGAAGTGTGATACTCCTACAATAGAAACATACACCCACCTAAACTACCATATAGTATATGTATGGTACTATAATTTTTTTTATCCAAATATGGATTTAAGCCACTGAACCTTCAACTAAAAAAAAACTACAGCCATTATGGTGGCCTTATTTTCTTTTTAAAGGGTTTAGAAAATATTTACAAAAGAAATTTGAATATGTATTAAAATTTATATGATTTTTAGGGCGAATATAGAAACTGTGTGCTGTATACACAGCATGCAGTAAAAGCGATTAAAAGTTAATGTTGCAAAATAGACCATCACATGAAAAGCTATGACTCATGCATTTATAATTCTGCTAAAAAGGCAACGACCTTCACTTAAGTGTATTTCGTATGTTTTTGGTATCGCTTATAAATGTTAATAATTTACAAGAATTTAGTTTTGGATAGCCATATTATTAGAATTATCAGGTCTTTTGTTAAACGCCTCCAATCTTTAAATTTGAATCAAACAAATTATGTGTGAAATATCTTCGTAACATTTAAGTCACTCACCCATCATGCGTTGACATATTTTCTTGTTTTTGGATAAATCCATGATTTGGCAAGTGGCTCTTTAGTTTGATAACAAATTGTACATGTTATTAAAGACAGAAGTCACAAATGGAAGAAACGACAATCCGTATTATCAAATTATTTACCCAATATATTAATATATTCATATTATTTACTTTGCTTTCTCAAGAGGATAACGTGATGTAAAGAACTCTGAACGCCTTTAACATATTTGCTAATGCAAATAAGTGAAGTCGCTGTAGTCTAGTAGGTAGTGTGTCGGCTTATTCGACGTAAAGCCAGGGTTCGAGCCCCAGGCCAGACATCAAGACAAAATACAAAAAGTATTTCTTCGGCGGCTTCCTCTCAGTAGATTTCTGGCAAAAACTCTGAGAGTAAACAAAATTGCCGTGACAAAGTTTCTCAAAAGAAATCTGTCGCTTGGAGTCGAATTTAAACTGTAGGTCCCGCCACTCATGCATAAAACTAACACACACAACATAAGTGATGTGAGAAACTAGGTCGTAATCCTGACTGAAGAGTTGTAATGACCAATTATGTATGTAGGTAAGTTAATAAGCAAAATTACAGTATTTGTGACTCAGGGAGTCAACACGTGGGTGGTCTTACAGAAGCTAATGTACCTATTGCGGGTTACTGTTTGGTGTGGCTTGGGGAGCGTTCCATATTCCTTTGAAAACGAAGACGGCGCAACCATTACAGTCAATGGAGACACCTATCGCACTACAATAACCGATTTTGTATTGTACTCCCCTTTATGGTATTAATGTTTCCAAACATCTCATACCACAATCCATTTATTGCGTCAAATGTTTGATGGCCGTCTAATTAGCCGAAATGCTGATGTCAATTGGCCGCCAAGATACTGCGATTTGACACCGTTGAACTATTTTCTGTGGGGCGCAGTTAAAGAAAAGTGTTATGTCGACAAAACAAAGACAATTGAGCATTTGAAGGCCGACATTTGTGATGCCATTGACGAGATACGACCCCGAAACTTCTAAATGGCCCACTCTTTATATACAATAAATCGTTTTTATTTTTAATTGCATTTGCATATGGCACTAATTTATTTTAAAATTTTTATTTTTCAATTCTTCATTAAAATAAATAAAAAAAACTGATCGCATAATGCAGTAAATAAATCATTCATCGTATACAATACTCGATGAAATTCAACGATTTAAAATTCTTATAGTTTTTAATTTGTTATTTATTTATTTATTTATTAATTAAGCCCCAACGTTTTTAATTTGTTATTGTAAAAATTTACACATAAAAAAATAAATTAAAAAATTAATAAATTTTAATTATATTTCTGTTATTTTTTTCTAGAGAAATATTCTTGTCAGGCTAATATGACGTGAAGCGATAATATTATATTGAATATAATAATTTAAAATTTTAATTAACATTCCATAATTAATAAAAACTTTTTATTACGAATGCTCTTGTATTGTTGTTGAGAATGAATGAAATAATTACACAATATTTTATATACTCAAACACCATATTTGTGTTAATTTACTAGAAAAAATTACAATGTTTTAAACAATATGCACTTTGCTAGGCATACGATGAAATCATTTGGGCAATTCACACGACTTTGTATCGTGTATGTTGTATTGAATACATTTGTTTGCTTGTGAACGCTCAATGCTATGCTGTATTGTGTATCTCGTGGCATTCAAACAATTTGATAGCACGAAACCAATACAACTTTTAAAAACATATGGAAAAAATGTGTATAAGTGTATCGGATTTTTATATGAAAAATATCAAAAGCAATCATACACTGTTGTATGTTCTTCCAACAATACAATGAATACAACGATACAACGGCTTGTGTGAATTGACCAACAGTTTTAAGCGTACTACGTGAATAGTAAACAAATATTGTATATTTTTTGTAACTGGCCACCTTACTAGTCTCTACTCCTTTAATAATTTCGTCAATCTTACTTCATTGATTTGATATGTTTTTGTTTTATTTGAATATTAGATGGCAGATAATTAATGATGCTGTCAAAGCACATTACGCTTGACTGAAATAATAACAATCTTGACAATGTCTTAAAAGGACATTTTCAAACACTAGTCTTGTCATGTCACCAAAAAACAATATCCGTATGAATGATTCGTTCAAAATGATATTAAGTTTTGTCATATCTTTTTGACCCTTTTTCACATAAAATTAATCTCTTCTTGAAATTTATGATTCGGAAATATGTAAAAAAGAAATGTAATAAACGTAAACCATTGTTTTGTCAAACAAAGACGAAACAAACTTTTTAATTATCATCCCCAAATATTGCTAAATACAGGACATTTATTTAAAAGTTGCCCATCTTTTATACCTATTGATACTATTATGTGTGGAAAACAACATGTTCGACACAAAGCGCATCCGATATGCCCAATTTTCCATGACTCTAGCGCATTTATCCTGGCTGAATTTAACAGCATTAGTTATATTGACTTGGAAGACCGCTGTGGTTTTTGGCTGCTCAGCATATGCCTGCAGAATATCCAATATATCATGACAAATGTGGCACATTAATGCACCTATTGAAACTATATGTCGATAGTGTCCAGATCATTAAATAGAAGAACATCGAAATTGGTAATCAGTGACCTCTAGTGCTCGCTGTTGACAGTGATGGTCTGGTCCACGTCGTCCGCGAAGGAATATGGACGGATGACACCGGCAGGCCAAAATTCACACCAAACAATCACTTTTTCGGGCTGCGTTGAAAGCTCTTCGATCTCATATAGATTGTTAATGTCCCACATTCGAAAATTTTGTTTCTTCACATACACATTTATGAAGAGATAGGCCTCATCGCTGAAGATGATTTATTGATGAAAATTATTGTCAGTTTCCAACTGTTGGGTATAGAAAATTATGGGCGACAGAGAGTGTCAAGCAAATTCTATGTCTTGGCTCTTGTAAACAGTGGTGAAGACGAAGAAAACTGTATCAGTTTTCTTTAAAGTTCTATTTGGATTTCAAATTTTTAGACACCTACAATTTACTTTCCACTTCATTGCCAAATTTATTTCTGGTTTATCCATTAAAGTTTTCCACTTTGAATTTAATGCGTTTTTTGCTTGTGCGTTTCTTTTTTCCAAATGATTGCTAACCTTTAGTTTTGGCGTAAACACTACTCCTAGATACTTAAATTCAGAAGCGGTTTTAACTTTTGCGCCTTTGAAAAACCTTTTTTCTTCATTTATAAGTCTGGCACCGTTCCTGAACACCACTATTTCGGATTTATTTAAGTTTACTTCTAAGTTCCACATGTTGCAATAGTCTTCCAGATTTTCAATCATACTCTGCATCGTACTTATATCATCGGCTAATATTACTATATCGTCCGCGTATAATAACAGACGAATATAAGTTTTCTACCATCAATCCACCTTCCAAGCATTCGTGTAGGTCGTTTATATACAAAGCAAAGAGCAAAGGAGATATCAAACATCCTTGTTTCACACCCGATTTTCTCTCAAAATATTCAGTAAATTATTCTCCAGTCCACACAGCTGAAGAACTATATATAGCTTCTAAAAATTTTACAAATTTGTATGATACTCCCACTCCATAGAGTTTGTATATTAATGATTTTCTAGCCACGCTATAAAATGCCGCCTTAAAATCGACAAAGAAGGCATACACTTTCTTTTTCTCCGATAGCTTATGACTGATTATTGCTGAAGGATTCTATATGTTATCCAATGTTGAATAGTTTCTTCTGAAACCCTCTTGGTACTCCATCATTATATTGTTGAGTTCTACCCAATTGAATAAGCGTTCATTTAAAACACCCACCAGAATTTTTGCAGCACAGTTCATAAAAGAAATTTCTCTATAGTTTCCTGGTTGTCCAGGATCTCCTTTCTTATATATCGGAAAAATAATGGTTTTACTAAACGACTCGTCAATTCTGTCCTCAGAGACATTATAGCTTGCTTTTCAGCTGCATAATTTTCGAACATAGCCAAATCTCAAACGTCAAACATAACAAATCTCTATTTTTTAATTGATTTCTATCCGTTAAGTTGATGTGAGTGAAGAGGCTCTGTGTGTGTAATAGAAAGTCATTCTTGTGTCGTTAAGCACAATCGGCTTTGACTTATTTCAATTAATGAACTATCTTTGTCAGCTTTATTCCGTATGTCTAGGAGCTTTTACGCAAAATCATTTCATACATATACCAGAGATCAGCAATGAGTATTCAAAAAGATGAGTAGAATGGAATCATACTCATAATTTCTGATACTTATACGCATTCAAACTTAGTTTAATATCATGGACCCTCTACTCATATTCATACTTAACAACACGTATGATGTTGTTGATTTCGGCTCTCCATAACTCAACATATACAAGAATCACAAAATATGTATGATCCGCATACGAACACTAAAGTACTCACGAAAAGGTTGTGCTCGGCTTGCTGCTCTGTATTTTTCTTTTTTTTTGTAAATTCGAGTCACTCGAAACACTTATAAGTATTATAAGAGTATTTATCTAAAGGTATGGATCTGAATGAGTAGGCTTATGAATCAAACATATTTCGAATGGTATGAGTATGATGTCAACGTTGTACTCATACTCATTCTACTCATACTTGTAAATCAACATTGTAGTTAGTACGTATGAATCAGAGTAGTTAATTTCAATATTGTTGACTCACTTATATTCAAAATTTCATGAGTGCTTATGAGTAGCGAAAAAAACGATTAATTGCTGATCTCTGCTGTGTACAGCAAGTATAATGCCCATGTATATGAGTTTGAAGGCCTTTGTCCTTATTAAGGCAAGAATAACACCAACTTTTTTAAGCTCTTTTCAATTTATTCTACTCTAAAATTCTTCGAAAAGTAGTTTTTGTTTTCTTATAAATATTTAAGCCCTTAAAATAAGTTTTGCCTGCACCATAGTAGCCATGTGAATAGAGTCTGTTACTCGTAAAGTCATATGCATATTGAATATGTGTTGTAAGCCATTGTTAATGGTTGATGCATGAATGGAAGTGTTTATTAGTAAATATATACACACATGAATAACAAGTGATACAAAGACTCTATGTTTTTGTATAGTGGACCAAAAGTGTGCTGCAAATTCTTCTCATACTACTTAAAAACTTGAAGGCTATCCATCCCATTAAAACTAAGAAATTTTATATTTCTTTTACGAGTCTGTTTAACCCATAGAGCAACGAGGATCCTAAGGACTAAAATACTCTTAGTCGATATGTCCATTAAGGGGAAACAGTGTTGTCTCTATAACCTCCAAAATCGATTCTCTCTGGCCCATTCAGCGTTCATTTTGTTATCCAGATAACCTGAAAGCAACTGCAACCTAATGATTCAAAGTCATAATACATGTCAGACTTGATCATTTCCACAATTTCCAATATTTCAAGACCTTGGGAAATGTTTTTTAAGAGTTTGGCAACTTCATCATCATATAATGTTATAAATATTCATCAAATAATGTTATAAGAAATAATGTAATAATATATTTAAATTCATAGTTTTTAAAATTGATATCTTGTAACTTTACTAAATTGCCTGCAAGGAATATTTCCATAGGCAAATAAAATAAAATAAAATAAAATAAAAAAAAAAACTTAAAATGACAATACTGCACAGAAATATTTTTTAACTGACATTTTTCGTTATTTCGCCGTAGTCTGGAAGGTAGTACGTTGACTATGAGACAACGACCCGTGGTTCAACAAATCCATGCTCTGAAATCACGAACACTTTCTCTGAGCAGTACACCAGCAAAAACTTGGAGGGTTAATAAAATTCCAGTTCCAGCGTGGGGTAGTCGTGTTTGAAATATGCAGGCCTTGCGCTGACCAACTTCTCCCTCCCAGGTTTGGAGGAGCTTGGTCAGTACAGGGACTGTGTCCACCTGTAGTTTCACAACGGGCCGCTTTGCGTGCTCAAGTGAGCTTTTGGTATCAAAGCTACCACTCTATCCTAATAAAATTGACATGAAAAGTTATTCAAAAATTTGTCGTTTGAAGTCGACACTCATGTATAAAATCAATACACACAACGTAAGTGGTGTGAGAAGTTAGGTTGTAATCCTGACTAAAAGTTTGTAATGGCCAATTAAGTAAATAATCCAGTAGATAACTTCATGGCAGTTATATTTGAAATATTTCCTGGCGGCTAAGAGTCCCATAGTCAATTCTATCAGCCCAAAAAAAAATTAGTCTTATGGCGTCAATGGTGGCTTGAATATTGGTTTCCAGTACTTTAAGAGTCAAAAATAACATGGCCTCACAAAAGTTATCCAAAGGCTGTGAGTCGCACGAAGGAGCTGAACTGAACCACTTCGGGTAAGAAAGTTGTGAACAAATTGATTATATTAGTCACGTTGTATGTCAAATTACGCTAATGTTTGTCTGATTTTTAAAAAATTCAGTTTCCAAAAATTTAGGCAACATTACATGGTGGCAGTCATCGAAACGGAAACTCCTCCTTTTTATTTCGAAAGAAATAAGAACCGATGATGTTGCCGTCTTGATTTTCTAGGCAAAAATAGAAACGATGTGTAAGAGTTTATGGTTAGTGATTAACCCTCTAACTTTCTTAGCAGCATAATCGTCACATTTAGAATAATTCTATCAAAGTTAACCATAAGTTTTATTTGAGTTCGATTTGAACTGGTGGATTAATTAATTTATTTATTATTCAAATTTTTTATAATTGTTAATATCCTTATTTCGCAACCCACTGTAATTATTTAACATGCATATGGCCACTTTATCCACCATAGCTCATCGTTTTATCTGCGATGTTCATTTACAAGAGTATGTGAGCACATAGCATTACGTTACTTACGCTTACAATAGTATGTCTACTTGTAAATTATGACATAAAAATCACTAAATATGTACAGCACGGAAGTGTGATACTCCTACAATAGAAACATACACCCACCTAAACTACCATATAGTATATGTATGGTACTATAATTTTTTTTATCCAAATATGGATTTAAGCCACTGAACCTTCAACTAAAAAAAAACTACAGCCATTATGGTGGCCTTATTTTCTTTTTAAAGGGTTTAGAAAATATTTACAAAAGAAATTTGAATATGTATTAAAATTTATATGATTTTTAGGGCGAATATAGAAACTGTGTGCTGTATACACAGCATGCAGTAAAAGCGATTAAAAGTTAATGTTGCAAAATAGACCATCACATGAAAAGCTATGACTCATGCATTTATAATTCTGCTAAAAAGGCAACGACCTTCACTTAAGTGTATTTCGTATGTTTTTGGTATCGCTTATAAATGTTAATAATTTACAAGAATTTAGTTTTGGATAGCCATATTATTAGAATTATCAGGTCTTTTGTTAAACGCCTCCAATCTTTAAATTTGAATCAAACAAATTATGTGTGAAATATCTTCGTAACATTTAAGTCACTCACCCATCATGCGTTGACATATTTTCTTGTTTTTGGATAAATCCATGATTTGGCAAGTGGCTCTTTAGTTTGATAACAAATTGTACATGTTATTAAAGACAGAAGTCACAAATGGAAGAAACGACAATCCGTATTATCAAATTATTTACCCAATATATTAATATATTCATATTATTTACTTTGCTTTCTCAAGAGGATAACGTGATGTAAAGAACTCTGAACGCCTTTAACATATTTGCTAATGCAAATAAGTGAAGTCGCCGTAGTCTAGTAGGTAGTGTGTCGGCTTATTCGACGTAAAGCCAGGGTTCGAGCCCCAGGCCAGACATCAAGACAAAATACAAAAAGTATTTCTTCGGCGGCTTCCTCTCAGTAGATTTCTGGCAAAAACTCTGAGAGTAAACAAAATTGCCGTGACAAAGTTTCTCAAAAGAAATCTGTCGCTTGGAGTCGAATTTAAACTGTAGGTCCCGCCACTCATGCATAAAACTAACACACACAACATAAGTGATGTGAGAAACTAGGTCGTAATCCTGACTGAAGAGTTGTAATGACCAATTATGTATGTAGGTAAGTTAATAAGCAAAATTACAGTATTTGTGACTCAGGGAGTCAACACGTGGGTGGTCTTACAGAAGCTAATGTACCTATTGCGGGTTACTGTTTGGTGTGGCTTGGGGAGCGTTCCATATTCCTTTGAAAACGAAGACGGCGCAACCATTACAGTCAATGGAGACACCTATCGCACTACAATAACCGATTTTGTATTGTACTCCCCTTTATGGTATTAATGTTTCCAAACATCTCATACCACAATCCATTTATTGCGTCAAATGTTTGATGGCCGTCTAATTAGCCGAAATGCTGATGTCAATTGGCCGCCAAGATACTGCGATTTGACACCGTTGAACTATTTTCTGTGGGGCGCAGTTAAAGAAAAGTGTTATGTCGACAAAACAAAGACAATTGAGCATTTGAAGGCCGACATTTGTGATGCCATTGACGAGATACGACCCCGAAACTTCTAAATGGCCCACTCTTTATATACAATAAATCGTTTTTATTTTTAATTGCATTTGCATATGGCACTAATTTATTTTAAAATTTTTATTTTTCAATTCTTCATTAAAATAAATAAAAAAAACTGATCGCATAATGCAGTAAATAAATCATTCATCGTATACAATACTCGATGAAATTCAACGATTTAAAATTCTTATAGTTTTTAATTTGTTATTTATTTATTTATTTATTAATTAAGCCCCAACGTTTTTAATTTGTTATTGTAAAAATTTACACATAAAAAAATAAATTAAAAAATTAATAAATTTTAATTATATTTCTGTTATTTTTTTCTAGAGAAATATTCTTGTCAGGCTAATATGACGTGAAGCGATAATATTATATTGAATATAATAATTTAAAATTTTAATTAACATTCCATAATTAATAAAAACTTTTTATTACGAATGCTCTTGTATTGTTGTTGAATGAATGAAATAATTACACAATATTTTATATACTCAAACACCATATTTGTGTTAATTTACTAGAAAAAATTACAATGTTTTAAACAATATGCACTTTGCTAGGCATACGATGAAATCATTTGGGCAATTCACACGACTTTGTATCGTGTATGTTGTATTGAATACATTTGTTTGCTTGTGAACGCTCAATGCTATGCTGTATTGTGTATCTCGTGGCATTCAAACAATTTGATAGCACGAAACCAATACAACTTTTAAAAACATATGGAAAAAATGTGTATAAGTGTATCGGATTTTTATATGAAAAATATCAAAAGCAATCATACACTGTTGTATGTTCTTCCAACAATACAATGAATACAACGATACAACGGCTTGTGTGAATTGACCAACAGTTTTAAGCGTACTACGTGAATAGTAAACAAATATTGTATATTTTTTGTAACTGGCCACCTTACTAGTCTCTACTCCTTTAATAATTTCGTCAATCTTACTTCATTGATTTGATATGTTTTTGTTTTATTTGAATATTAGATGGCAGATAATTAATGATGCTGTCAAAGCACATTACGCTTGACTGAAATAATAACAATCTTGACAATGTCTTAAAAGGACATTTTCAAACACTAGTCTTGTCATGTCACCAAAAAACAATATCCGTATGAATGATTCGTTCAAAATGATATTAAGTTTTGTCATATCTTTTTGACCCTTTTTCACATAAAATTAATCTCTTCTTGAAATTTATGATTCGGAAATATGTAAAAAAGAAATGTAATGACATAAAACGTAAACCATTGTTTTGTCAAACAAAGACGAAACAAACTTTTTAATTATCATCCCCAAATATTGCTAAATACAGGACATTTATTTAAAAGTTGCCCATCTTTTATACCTATTGATACTATTATGTGTGGAAAACAACATGTTCGACACAAAGCGCATCCGTTATGCCCAATTTTCCATGACTCTAGCACATTTATCCTGGCTGAATTTAACAGCATTAGTTATATTGACTTGGAAGACCGCTGTGGTTTTTGGCTGCTCAGCATATGCCTGCAGAATATCCAATATATCATGACAAATGTGGCACATTAATGCACCTATTGAAACTATATGTCGATAGTGTCCAGATCATTAAATAGAAGAACATCGAAATTGGTAATCAGTGACCTCTAGTGCTCGCTGTTGACAGTGATGGTCTGGTCCACGTCGTCCGCGAAGGAATATGGACGGATGACACCGGCAGGCCAAAATTCACACCAAACAATCACTTTTTCGGGCTGCGTTGAAAGCTCTTCGATCTCATATAGATTGTTAATGTCCCACATTCGAAAATTTTGTTTCTTCACATACACATTTATGAAGAAATAGGCCTCATCGCTGAAGATGATTTATTGATGAAAATTATTGTCAGTTTCCAACTGTTGGGTATAGAAAATTATGGGCGACAGAGAGTGTCAAGCAAATTCTATGTCTTGGCTCTTGTAAACAGTGGTGAAGACGAAGAAAACTGTATCAGTTTTCTTTAAAGTTCTATTTGGATTTCAAATTTTTAGACACCTACAATTTACTTTCCACTTCATTGCCAAATTTATTTCTGGTTTATCCATTAAAGTTTTCCACTTTGAATTTAATGCGTTTTTTGCTTGTGCGTTTCTTTTTCCAAATGATTGCTAACCTTTAGTTTTGGCGTAAACACTACTCCTAGATACTTAAATTCAGAAGCGGTTTTAACTTTTGCGCCTTTGAAAAACCATTTTTCTTCATTTATAAGTCTGTCACCGTTCCTGAACACCACTATTTCGGATTTATTTAAGTTTACTTCTAAGTTCCACATGTTGCAATAGTCTTCCAGATTTTCAATCATATTCTGCATCGTACTTATATCATCGGCTAATATTACTATATCGTCCGCGTATAATAACAGACGAATATAAGTTTTCTACCATCAATCCACCTTCCAAGCATTCGTGTAGGTCGTTCATATACAAAGCAAAGAGCAAAGGAGATATCAAACATCCTTGTTTCACACCCGATTTTCTCTCAAAATATTCAGTAAATTATTCTCCAGTCCACACAGCTGAAGAACTATATATAGCTTCTAACAATTTTACAAATTTGTATGATACTCCCACTCCATAGAGTTTGTATATTAATGATTTTCTAGCCACGCTATAAAATGCCGCCTTAAAATCGACAAAGAAGGCATACACTTTCTTTTTCTCCGATAGCTTATGACTGATTATTGCTGAAGGATTCTATATGTTATCCAATGTTGAATAGTTTCTTCTGAAACCCTCTTGGTACTCCATCATTATATTGTTGAGTTCTACCCAATTGAATAAGCGTTCATTTAAAACACCCACCAGAATTTTTGCAGCACAGTTCATAAAAGAAATTTCTCTATAGTTTCCTGGTTGTCCAGGATCTCCTTTCTTATATATCGGAAAAATAATGGTTTTACTAAACGACTCGTCAATTCTGTCCTCAGAGACATTATAGCTTGCTTTTCAGCTGCATAATTTTCGAACATAGCCAAATCTCAAACGTCAAACATAACAAATCTCTATTTTTTAATTGATTTCTATCCGTTGAGTTGATGTGAGTGAAGAGGCTCTGTGTGTGTAATAGAAAGTCATTCTTGTGTCGTTAAGCACAATCGGCTTTGACTTATTTCAATTAATGAACTATCTTTGTCAGCTTTATTCCGTATGTCTAGGAGCTTTTACGCAAAATCATTTCATACATATACCAGAGATCAGCAATGAGTATTCAAAAAGATGAATAGAATGGAATCATACTCATAATTTCTGATACTTATACGCATTCAAACTTAGTTTAATATCATGGACCCTCTACTCATATTCATACTTAACAACACGTATGATGTTGTTGATTTCGGCTCTCCATAACTCAACATTTACAAGAATCACAAAATATGTATGATCCGCATACGAACACTAAAGTACTCACGAAAAGGTTGTGCTCGGCTTGCTGCTCTGTATTTTTCTTTTTTTTTTGTAAATTCGAGTCACTCGAAACACTTATAAGTATTATAAGAGTATTTGTCTAAAGGTATGGATCTGAATGAGTAGGCTTATGAATCAAACATATTTCGAATGGTATGAGTATGATGTCAACGTTGTACTCATACTCATTCTACTCATACTTGTAAATCAACATTGTAGTTAGTACGTATGAATCAGAGTAGTTAATTTCAATATTGTTGACTCACTTATATTCAAAATTTCATGAGTGCTTATGAGTAGCGAAAAAAACGATTAATTGCTGATCTCTGCTGTGTACAGCAAGTATAATGCCCATGTATATGAGTTTGAAGGCCTTTGTCCTTATTAAGGCAAGAATAACACCAACTTTTTTAAGCTCTTTTCAATTTATTCTACTCTAAAATTCTTCGAAAAGTAGTTTTTGTTTTCTTATAAATATTTAAGCCCTTAAAATAAGTTTTGCCTGCACCATAGTAGCCATGTGAATAGAGTCTGTTACTCGTAAAGTCATATGCATATTGAATATGTGTTGTAAGTCATTGTTAATGGTTGATGCATGAATGGAAGTGTTTATTAGTAAATATATACACACATGAATAACAAGTGATACAAAGACTCTATGTTTTTTTATAGTGGACCAAAAGTGTGCTGCAAATTCTTCTCATACTACTTAAAAACTTGAAGGCTATCCATCCCATTAAAACTAAGAAATTTTATATTTCTTTTACGAGTCTGTTTAACCCATAGAGCAACGAGGATCCTAAGGACTAAAATACTCTTAGTCGATATGTCCATTAAGGGGAAACAGTGTTGTCTCTATAACCTCCAAAATCGATTCTCTCTGGCCCATTCAGCGTTCATTTTGTTATCCAGATAACCTGAAAGCAACTGCAACCTAATGATTCAAAGTCATAATACATGTCAGACTTGATCATTTCCACAATTTCCAATATTTCAAGACCTTGGGAAATGTTTTTTAAGAGTTTGGCAACTTCATCATCATATAATGTTATAAATATTCATCAAAAATGTTATAAGAAATAATGTAATAATATATTTAAATTCATAGTTTTTAAAATTGATATGTTGTAACTTTACTAAATTGCCTGCAAGGAATATTTCCATAGGCAAATAAAATAAAATAAAATAAAATAAAAAAAAAAACTTAAAATGACAATACTACACAGAAATATTTTTTAACTGACATTTTTCGTTATTTCGCCGTAGTCTGGAAGGTAGTACGTTGACTATGAGACAACGACCCGTGGTTCAACAAATCCATGCTCTGAAATCACGAACACTTTCTCTGAGCAGTACACCAGCAAAAACTTGGAGGGTTAATAAAATTCCAGTTCCAGCGTGGGGTAGTCGTGTTTGAAATATGCAGGCCTTGCGCTGACCAACTTCTCCCTCCTAGGTTTGGAGGAGCTTGGTCAGTACAGGGACTGTGTCCACCTGTAGTTTCACAACGGGCCGCTTTGCGTGCTCAAGTGAGCTTTTGGTATCAAAGCTACCACTCTATCCTAATAAAATTGACATGAAAAGTTATTCAAAAATTTGTCGTTTGAAGTCGACACTCATGTATAAAATCAATACACACAACGTAAGTGGTGTGAGAAGTTAGGTTGTAATCCTGACTAAAAGTTTGTAATGGCCAATTAAGTAAATAATCCAGTAGATAACTTCATGGCAGTTATATTTGAAATATTTCCTGGCGGCTAAGAGTCCCATAGTCAATTCTATCAGCCCAAAAAAAATTAGTCTTATGGCGTCAATGGTGGCTTGAATATTGGTTTCCAGTACTTTAAGAGTCAAAAATAACATGGCCTCACAAAAGTTATCCAAAGGCTGTGAGTCGCACGAAGGAGCTGAACTGAACCACTTCGGGTAAGAAAGTTGTGAACAAATTGATTATATTAGTCACGTTGTATGTCAAATTACGCTAATGTTTGTCTGATTTTTAAAAAATTCAGTTTCCAAAAATTTAGGCAACATTACATGGTGGCAGTCATCGAAACGGAAACTCCTCCTTTTTATTTCGAAAGAAATAAGAACCGATGATGTTGCCGTCTTGATTTTCTAGGCAAAAATAGAAACGATGTGTAAGAGTTTATGGTTAGTGATTAACCCTCTAACTTTCTTAGCAGCATAATCGTCACATTTAGAATAATTCTATCAAAGTTAACCATAAGTTTTATTTGAGTTCGATTTGAACTGGTGGATTAATTAATTTATTTATTATTCAAATTTTTTATAATTGTTAGTATCCTTATTTCGCAACCCACTGTAATTATTTAACATGCATATGGCCACTTTATCCACCATAGCTCATCGTTTTATCTGCGATGTTCATTTACAAGAGTATGTGAGCACATAGCATTACGTTACTTACGCTTACAATAGTATGTCTACTTGTAAATTATGACATAAAAATCACTAAATATGTACAGCACGGAAGTGTGATACTCCTACAATAGAAACATACACCCACCTAAACTACCATATAGTATATGTATGGTACTATAATTTTTTTTATCCAAATATGGATTTAAGCCACTGAACCTTCAACTAAAAAAAAACTACAGCCATTATGGTGGCCTTATTTTCTTTTTAAAGGGTTTAGAAAATATTTACAAAAGAAATTTGAATATGTATTAAAATTTATATGATTTTTAGGGCGAATATAGAAACTGTGTGCTGTATACACAGCATGCAGTAAAAGCGATTAAAAGTTAATGTTGCAAAATAGACCATCACATGAAAAGCTATGACTCATGCATTTATAATTCTGCTAAAAAGGCAACGACCTTCACTTAAGTGTATTTCGTATGTTTTTGGTATCGCTTATAAATGTTAATAATTTACAAGAATTTAGTTTTGGATAGCCATATTATTAGAATTATCAGGTCTTTTGTTTCTTTAAATTTGAATCAAACAAATTATGTGTGAAATATCTTCGTAACATTTAAGTCACTCACCCATCATGCGTTGACATATTTTCTTGTTTTTGGATAAATCCATGATTTGGCAAGTGGCTCTTTAGTTTGATAACAAATTGTACATGTTATTAAAGACAGAAGTCACAAATGGAAGAAACGACAATCCGTATTATCAAATTATTTACCCAATATATTAATATATTCATATTATTTACTTTGCTTTCTCAAGAGGATAACGTGATGTAAAGAACTCTGAACGCCTTTAACATATTTGCTAATGCAAATAAGTGAAGTCGCCGTAGTCTAGTAGGTAGTGTGTCGGCTTATTCGACGTAAAGCCAGGGTTCGAGCCCCAGGCCAGACATCAAGACAAAATACAAAAAGTATTTCTTCGGCGGCTTCCTCTCAGTAGATTTCTGGCAAAAACTCTGAGAGTAAACAAAATTGCCGTGACAAAGTTTCTCAAAAGAAATCTGTCGCTTGGAGTCGAATTTAAACTGTAGGTCCCGCCACTCATGCATAAAACTAACACACACAACATAAGTGATGTGAGAAACTAGGTCGTAATCCTGACTGAAGAGTTGTAATGACCAATTATGTATGTAGGTAAGTTAATAAGCAAAATTACAGTATTTGTGACTCAGGGAGTCAACACGTGGGTGGTCTTACAGAAGCTAATTTACCTATTGCGGGTTACTGTTTGGTGTGGCTTGGGGAGCGTTCCATATTCCTTTGAAAACGAAGACGGCGCAACCATTACAGTCAATGGAGACACCTATCGCACTACAATAACCGATTTTGTATTGTACTCCCCTTTATGGTATTAATGTTTCCAAACATCTCATACCACAATCCATTTATTGCGTCAAATGTTTGATGGCCGTCTAATTAGCCGAAATGCTGATGTCAATTGGCCGCCAAGATACTGCGATTTGACACCGTTGAACTATTTTCTGTGGGGCGCAGTTAAAGAAAAGTGTTATGTCGACAAAACAAAGACAATTGAGCATTTGAAGGCCGACATTTGTGATGCCATTGACGAGATACGACCCCGAAACTTCTAAATGGCCCACTCTTTATATACAATAAATCGTTTTTATTTTTAATTGCATTTGCATATGGCACTAATTTATTTTAAAATTTTTATTTTTCAATTCTTCATTAAAATAAATAAAAAAACTGATCGCATAATGCAGTAAATAAATCATTCATCGTATACAATACTCGATGAAATTCAACGATTTAAAATTCTTATAGTTTTTAATTTGTTATTTATTTATTTATTTATTTATTTATTAATTAAGCCCCAACGTTTTTAATTTGTTATTGTAAAAATTTACACATAAAAAATAAATTAAAAAATTAATAAATTTTAATTATATTTCTGTTATTTTTTTCTAGAGAAATATTCTTGTCAGGCTAATATGACGTGAGGCGATAATATTATATTGAATATAATAATTTAAAATTTTAATTAACATTCCATAATTAATAAAAACTTTTTATTACGAATGCTCTTGTATTGTTGTTGAGAATGAATGAAATAATTACACAATATTTTATATACTCAAACACCATATTTGTGTTAATTTACTAGAAAAAATTACAATGTTTTAAACAATATGCACTTTGCTAGGCATACGATGAAATCATTTGGGCAATTCACACGACTTTGTATCGTGTATGTTGTATTGAATACATTTGTTTGCTTGTGAACGCTCAATGCTATGCTGTATTGTGTATCTCGTATTCAAACAATTTGATAGCACGAAACCAATACAACTTTTAAAAACATATGGAAAAAATGTGTATAAGTGTATCGGATTTTTATATGAAAAATATCAAAAGCAATCATACACTGTTGTATGTTCTTCCAACAATACAATGAATACAACGATACAACGGCTTGTGTGAATTGACCAACAGTTTTAAGCGTACTACGTGAATAGTAAACAAATATTGTATATTTTTTGTAACTGGCCACCTTACTAGTCTCTACTCCTTTAATAATTTCGTCAATCTTACTTCATTGATTTGATATGTTTTTGTTTTATTTGAATATTAGATGGCAGATAATTAATGATGCTGTCAAAGCACATTACGCTTGACTGAAATAATAACAATCTTGACAATGTCTTAAAAGGACATTTTCAAACACTAGTCTTGTCATGTCACCAAAAAACAATATCCGTATGAATGATTCGTTCAAAATGATATTAAGTTTTGTCATATCTTTTTGACCCTTTTTCACATAAAATTAATCTCTTCTTGAAATTTATGATTCGGAAATATGTAAAAAAGAAATGTAATGACATAAAACGTAAACCATTGTTTTGTCAAACAAAGACGAAACAAACTTTTTAATTATCATCCCCAAATATTGCTAAATACAGGACATTTATTTAAAAGTTGCCCATCTTTTATACCTATTGATACTATTATGTGTGGAAAACAACATGTTCGACACAAAGCGCATCCGATATGCCCAATTTTCCATGACTCTAGCGCATTTATCCTGGCTGAATTTAACAGCATTAGTTATATTGACTTGGAAGACCGCTGTGGTTTTTGGCTGCTCAGCATATGCCTGCAGAATATCCAATATATCATGACAAATGTGGCACATTAATGCACCTATTGAAACTATATGTCGATAGTGTCCAGATCATTAAATAGAAGCACATCGAAATTGGTAATCAGTGACCTCTAGTGCTCGCTGTTGACAGTGATGGTCTGGTCCACGTCGTCCGCGAAGGAATATGGACGGATGACACCGGCAGGCCAAAATTCACACCAAACAATCACTTTTTCGGGCTGCGTTGAAAGCTCTTCGATCTCATATAGATTGTTAATGTCCCACATTCGAAAATTTTGTTTCTTCACATACACATTTATGAAGAAATAGGCCTCATCGCTGAAGATGATTTATTGATGAAAATTATTGTCAGTTTCCAACTTCTTCAGAGACCCAAAAAGCATTGCAGAATCGTAACACGTAATTGGATATGACTCAAGAGTGTTTACAGTGAATTTTTGTTAATGACTTTAGAGTGTTCTCTTGGACAGTGCATCAGTTGCTAGTCGTGTAACTCCAAACACGTACAACATGCGCACAAGCCGTCCTTAATCTCGACACGAAGAACCCAATTATTAGTCCTGTTATGTGTTATGTGGCCTTGAGAATGAACTAATTTCTGTCGAGTTCTGATATATTAGGTAATGAATTTTTCCAAAATTACTACGATACTTAAAGAATATAAATATTTTCATAAGAAGACAAGTAAAGTTCTGGTGTTAAAACCGCCTCTGAAAGATTAAAAGAGAACTATGCGAAACCACAAACTGTTTTTAACCAAGCCAGGCTGTATAGAACTCGTCGAAAGAGTATTCTGACTGTCTCTATATAACAAGGGTTAGATACACACAAGTTAAAGCTTTTCTGTATGATTTGTAGAATTGTCTACCATGTTGCCATGTTCATGGCTATTAGGAGTCATAAATATTTTAATAGAAATGTAAATCAGCTGAGAGAACAATTCCATGATAAAACACCCAACAACATTTCTAGAGACATAACAACATGAAAACGCAAAGTAATTTATGCTGTTCCACTTGAAAAGCCTAAAGCCCTAGTTATGCTACCGGAACGTAATGTAACGCAGTGTAACAGTAATGTGCACGGAACGTAAAAATGTAAGAGCAATTATAGAACGTAAAAACGTAATCATATGTTTCAGATAAACAAAACAATAAAAGAAATAAACAAAAACAAATAAAGAAATAAATTCATCGTAAATTCATCACTGCGCTGCATATTATGCGCATCATGTTCATAAATGTAAACCTTGGCATCACTGCAGCTGTCAAATGTTCCTAAATGCAACATTAAATCATATTATGTGCAAATAAACACAAAACACTAATCTTAAAAATGGCTGATGCATTGAATGAGTGAGAGAAAGAGAGAGAGAATGAGAGTTCTAACAATACGTTTCTTGTTTTCTTCCTTAAATGTCTTCTTTTTTGCACAAAGTACACTTTTTTGTGCATTTAACATCATTTTGTCATTTGTTTCATCGTCCAGTTCAAAAATCAAATTTATTAATAATTTTCCCATTTCTGCAGTGTTTGTTCGTTCGTAAATGCAAACAAATAAATCAGCAAAAATAAGCATCTGCAACATGGGATTGGCAACGTTAGCGCAAAATAATCATATTTGCAGCGCCATCTTGAATTTACGAACAGGCCCGTACTTATTAAAAGTTTTATGTACTGTTTCTGTAAGCCAAACAATTTCACTTTCTCTCAAACAAAAACACTCAATTTAGTTTGTGTTGAGGAAAACAAACACAAAATTGAGTGCTTTTAATTTTATTTTCAATATAAATATACAAGCAAGTGAAATCGTTTATTTTACGAAACAGGTCAGGTATTTCGGAACCAAATTTGTACGAACATTAAAACGTATCTTCTCTAATAAAAGTAAAGTGAATTGCTTTTCAAACGCTTTAATTAGTTAAAAATCTATAACTATATTTTTCTAATTTAAAATAAAAATAAACACTACCTACATAATGTAATATTAAAATAGTGTTTATTTTTATTTTAAACTAGCTATACCCTGCGAGTGATGACATTACAGGAAAGACATTACACAAATGTCCAATTCATTTTGAATAATTTTATGGATTTTGTTTCCCGTTGTCCCGATGATTCAGACGAACGGGTACTACACGCATTCGATCAGCTTCGAAACTCACTTGTCGTTGTACAAGTGATTCATGCGAACGGATCTCAGCGGCTTGTACTCGAAGATTTTTCAGTCTCAATGCTTCTTGAGGTGTAGGTCCACTAATTGCTTGTCGCTTTGGAGGTATGATTGCACGGGAGCGACGTGAAAAATTCGGGTAAATTTATTAGAATCTCACAATGTACCCAAGCTAATTGAACCCAATAGCATTTTTAAAAGTTTTCCCAAATTAAAATGTTTCAAACTTGTAATTGACATTTTACGGAAATGAGTTATACTAAATGTTATTAAAATCATAAATGATGAATCCTAAAATGTCTGGTATTTGTCCGATCAACACATGATCAAATGCATAGTTTACGATTCAATTCATTTTGAATAATTCTCCGTAGCGCTATCTATTGGAAATTAATCGCACTAACTTAGAAACCTCCGTCGACTTATGCGTTTACGATTTAAATCATTTTTAGTAATTTTCAATGGCGCCAACTGTCGGAAATTGGTCATACCAACTTTGACACCTTCCCCAGCTCATGCGCAACAACTTTGCTGAAGATCATACCATGACTAAATGCATAGTTTACGATTCTAATAATTACATACAAACAAACATTCATTTTTATATATATAGATTATAAAAGTTAATAATGAAATAAATTATAATTTGGGTTTTTAAAATATGTGAAGTTTTATTTAAAAAGAATTCCACATACAGACAAACATAACATACGTACAAAATGTAAATTCTGTCTATAATTTAAATTTTCAGTTTTGGTGGTTTTTAATATTGACATGTTGTTAACACTGCTAAACATATGTCACGTAAAAATGTAAGAAAATTCTATTTTATACAGATTCTTACGTTCCGGTTTCGTTACATTACATTTCTATAATCATTCGTATTGCTTTATACATAACAAAACTGATCAGCTGTTTCTTACTGTTGCGATTACATTCCGTTACGGTAGCATAACTAGGTCTTAATGCTGGAGTTACCCACACGTAACGTAACGTACCGTAGAAAACGTTCTCTTTTTAGCATATGGAGAACAATGTAAACGCTTACCCAAACGTTCTCTCTCGTTAGCAAAACGGAACGATCTGTATAAAACAGAATTCTCCCACGTTTTTACGTGACATTTGAACATAAGAGAGAGGACATGAGAGAGAGTGCAGTGTTGCCACAAAAAAAAAATATTGTAACCAACATTTGTGAAAAAACACCAAATAAGGAAAAATATGATCAAAATTATATTCGCAGTTTTTTTATTTTATTTTTTTCAAATTTAAATTATAATTGAGAAAAAAGAAACAGAAAATAAGAAAATAAAATTATAGTCTTACTAATTAATTAATTTTAACAATCAAAACAAAAGCTATTTTTATAAGAAAAATAATAACCAATCCGGAATAATCTACACATTGAACAAAAACCGGCAACACTGATGATGAGTCTGTATACCAATTTCTATGCATTGTGTTGTGTTTGTTTGTGTGTTGCTTTGTGTTCTGTTGCGTTTTTATTTATATTCTTCGTTGACATATGTCCCGTTTTGAACGTTTCTATAACTACACAAACGTTTTTAAGGCTACGTACGTTACGATTTTACGTTTCTAACGCTTGGGTAACCAACGCATAACAACTGTTAAGTGGCCAAAGTAAGTCTAAAAAAACAATTTTCTGAAAGCGACTATACATATATTGTATGCTGTTGTATTCTCCTGTGATTTATACGGAGTGTTATAAAAGGAGGCATGTATTTTGATTTTATGGTCGCAAAACTAAGTTAAGGTTTTTCTCCTTTAATGCTTCATTTTATTTCCCATATAGTATAGTATAGTATCTCACTGTGTACAGCAGAGAAAAACGCGAATATTTTCTTACTTACTGGTATGCAGGAAATATTTCTAAATATTGAAATCATATGTTCACGTTATATTTGGTTGACATATATGTCTTGTAAAAATATCTTCATACGTTTCTACGTACATACAAACATTGGTCATTACAACCCTTCAGTCAGGATTAGCTCTAGCTTCTCACACCACTTATGTTTTGTGCGTTAATTTTACACATGAGTGTTGGGACTTACAGTTTAAAGTCGATTCCGAACGACTGATTTTTGAGAAACTTTTCATGGTAATTTTATTTTACTATCAGAGTTCTTGCCAGAAATCTGCTGAGAGGAAGTTGCCAAAGAAATATTTTTTCATATTTCATGCTGTCTAACCTGGTGTTTGAATCTTGTCCTCAAGTCTTATAAGTCAACAATGTACAACAAGTAGACAATGGCGACTTCATTCATTGTTTAGTTAATTCATTAATGTTAATTTGTTGCCTTTTATTTTAAAAAGATATCATACAGTTTCATAAGCAAATTATTTATGGCAGCCAATGCTGTAGCGCAATCTACCATTTTGGGCCATAATAAGCGCGTAGTTTCCCTATTAAAATGTGATTTGGCTAATCCATACCAGGACCTTAAACGAACTGAAGATAGTGGAGCGTTAGTGTTGTTAAAAAGAAGACAAGGACTATGAACGCTCTAATTAATTATTAGGGACCCAAATATCCCCAAGCGGGTCATTACCATTCTTCCCGGTACCCAGACGGATCTAAAAGCATTGTTTTCCAAGTTGATGTATTCGGAGATGGTGTACAACTGTCGCAAATGTCTCAATAAGGTAACAGAACGATAAGATTTTTTTTTATACCAGCACAACAAAAGATGACCCCGAATCATGCAGTGCATTGAGCTGGAATACAGGACTCCTTTTTAGTAATAATTCTGACGTTTTTTTTTCTATTAGCCTCTGGTGGAAATCGAACCCATCACCTCGGCTCTTGAAGTTTAGCAGGTTTAGCGACCAACTAGGCCATAGGACCATCAGGCTACCAGGACATATTGAGTTTCCAGATAAATGTAGGACAAATGAACCGGCCAGGCGTGGCAAAACCATCGAACTCTCCTATGGATTCTGGACTTTGGAAACCTCTCTGAAAACCTGCAAGATTATAATTGACAATGAGGTTAACGATTCTATCAACAATAGATTGGCGGGCTCGGACACGAGCAGAACAGTGCAGAATATCTTGCTAAAGCTGGATGAAGAGCACTCGACATGTATTCATATATAAAAAAAGGCACTGTCAGTATAGTTGTTGGAGTCATTACGAAACTTTGCATTATGGGCACGCATGTAAGGCCTTCTAAATATATGGTCTGGAGGAACTTTCAAGCATTGATATTCGCAGTCTGAGTCGATGAATCAATAGTTTCGATTGCTTACGGGAGTAGAGGATATCGAAAAAATCTAGAATCACAATAGTTCATATGTGGCCTAAATGTGCCTATCCACCTTTAGGTACCTACCTATCAACTTTCTCAACATTATTGTGACTTTTCAATGCTACTTTCTAAACTAATATTGCCCCTCCTACAGTCACGTTGAGATGGCGATAAACATAACGGATCAGTGATCAGCCCTAAATGAATGTCCACAAACATTTTAAGCTCTTTAGGGGATAAGAAGATATACTGACTAATCGACGTAAAGTCCTTAGAACGAGTAAGGAAAGATTTTTCTCCGTTAGAGATGGACATAAAGGTTTACCTACTCCTTATGTTGGTATACAGAGCAATTGGAATATAATTAAAGTGTACTTGAGAGATTTCCGTTTTTTACTATCCTCCTATCCAAATTTCATTTACGTATGACCAACGAGTTCTTAAGCGGGTCAATTTGTATATATAAGTCAATATTAATATTTTCTGGTCTAGTCTTTTCTGTATGACATTGCGAAATGTCATTACAGTATTATTATCATCTACAGTATTCTGAGAATCGCTGTAGACAACGTCTTTCTTTATTGAGTTCTTTCTAGAAACTGAACTAAAAGCTGAATATATTATGTACATTTAAAATAACTTAATTCTAGATAACTTAAGTAGGCCCAGTCAGATACATGCATACACACAGAAACTTAACCCTAAAGACAGTGACAGATATTATGTATATATCTTAAAACTAATTGACATAAGTTACACTCTTAAAAATATAACTACACTCAAAGAAACAACCGGACATAAGCAATACTGCTACAGCAGTCAGTCTTACCACTATAAGTCCAGAAAGATCAAGTTCACTAGGAGGTAGTGTGTTAACTTCTTAGATGTTACTCCAAAGTTATTCGATTAAATCGAAATATTAAAATTATTTCCCCGGCGACTTCGTCCCAGCAGATTTCTGGCAAAAAAATCTGAGAATAAATAACAATTGCATGAAAAGTTTCAAAAAAAAATTAGTCGTTCGGAGTCCACTTTAAACTGTAAGTTCCGCCACTCATGTATATAATGAACAGACATAGTATAAGTGATTTTAGAAGTGTGGTTGTAATGCTAACTGAAGGTTTGTAATGACCAATTATGTATATATGTACGTATGTATGTGAGACCACAAAAATCTATCTAGGGTCTGGTTATATATGCAAATTTCCATTAATTCTTTAGGCTTATGGAGATTGAAAAACCAAAATTACAGAAGCAATAACAAGAAGTAAATAGCAAAAGAAATCAAGAAAAAGAATTTTAAATAAATGAGTGGTGAAGAACGATTTTTTTATATTTTCTTGAAAATAAAATATTTTCCCACAAGACATTTTTCATGGCATTTTTTCTCGATTCTATGATAACAGACTGTTTAGTTTGAAACGGTCACTTAAGGTTTCGGGAATCACAAAATTACCACATTTTATGTATTAACTTTCGAGGCGGTCATTTAAATGTTGTTTATCTTTAAGACTGGTAAACCTTAAGAGTGTGATTTACTGCTGCGATAATAAAACAAATGTTGTCTTTAATGGTTTCTTATTTTCTTTTCCTGTATTTTCATTATTTTTCTTTTCTTTTTTGCATACTTATGAACATAAAACGGCCACCAAGTGACATTTCATTCAATTTCTTAATTCTTCTTCTATTTTCCAAGGAATACTTTGTGTAATTGAAGCAACAACTTAGAAGCAGAATTTAAGCGAATGTGGCAGAGATTAAAAATTGTGCGGTAATTATGGCTTTTGATTTGCAAGATGAATTAATCAAAAGGAAAGAAAAAAAAATTATCAATTCAATTCTATAAAAGCCAAAAATAAAGATTTTACTTTATGATACGGCCGTCAGGAAGGATTGTTGTAGCGAAAATGGTTGCCACCAGAAAAATTCGATTTATATTCACATCGGGGCACCCAAATTTTGATAGTTGAGAACGGCCATCTAATTGAAGATACATCAGACAAATTAGTTTTCATTTATTCAGCATGTTTTGCTAACTCACCATGAACGATCATACACAAAGACTTCGGTTCACTAAATAGGATCTGGAGGACCTTCAGCGTTGAGACCAATTTCTGTGTGAGTCGGTTCATGAATACACAAAATTGTGGAATTTCGAACGGTACGCATCCCCATTAGATCAAACAGCATTCAATGCAACTCGATAAAATCAGTATTTGGTGTAGATTTTGGGATGTAGGCGTCATCTATCCATATTTATTTTAGAACTTTGGCCAGGCTATCACTGTCAGCATAGAGCACTGTAGATCGATGCTTAAAGTTTTTTTAGATTGTCATATGGTTTCGACAGGATGGCGCTACGTGTCACACAGGTTATACATAATTGGATATTCTGCACAAGTAATTTGAGGGCATGGAACTCATGGCCATGGGTGTTGTGTGATCACGGTGGACCATGTGACTTAATCCCGCTTTGCTTGTGGGTTTTTTTAAGTCACAATCGCGAAAAAGCCACAATATAATCCACGGTACCGATCACATTCTATATACAATCCGTCATTCAAGATTACGACCTATTTTCTTAAACTACTTATGCTGCGAGTGTTAATTTTATAAATGAGTGGCGTTACCTACAGTTTAAAGTTGATTCCGAACGACAGATTTTTTGATAAGTTTTACGTGGCAATTTTCATTTACTCTGAGGGTTTTCGCAAGAAATCTGTTGAGAGGAAATCGCCGAAGAAATATTTCTCATATTTCGTTTCGTTCGAGATATCTGACATGGGGTTTGAACCTTGTCCTCATGTCTAATAAGCCAACAGGCTATCTACTACACTACGTCGACATCGATCACATTCTGCCTGGTTCATACACCAGCATGATGGAAAATTGAGCTTTTCGGAAGCACTACATTTCGTGGCAAATATTTCACTGGCATCAATGCGTCTTTACAATGATTACAAAATGTCGATGGGGTATCTCACTCATTATTTCTTTTATTTAAATTTAAATATAGGAAGCTCTAAATTCTAAGGATAACCACTAAAATGTTCACTGTTTTTTGGGAAAATGAAACGTTACTTAGTAGAAGTGGCTCAAATAAATTATTCAAAATATTGGCCATCGATAATTACAACTTTTTCTCATATTCTTAAAAGAATTCAATTGCTATTATTACATAATACGAGCCTTTTTTGAAGTCGTCATATAAGAAGAATTTGTGATTAACCAGACCATGAGCATTATGGTGCATGAAGCTTCTTAATGATCAAGTCATGGAACGACAAAGAGATTTTTAGCTAACAAATCTGAGTGGTAGACATTCGAGGAGGTCATATATTCCTTATATATAGTTTCCTAATTTTCTTTGTGGCTCCCTGTTCGCTTAAGCCTGTCGTTTTCTCAGAATGAAATGAAAAATTATCACTTTCAGCAAGTAACGATTATTTACTCAATGTATTGGTCATTAAAACCTTTTATTTTAGTGGCATGTCCTACAGATTACACTTCGGCTCCGAATGGTAGATTTGAGAATCTATTCACGGCAATTTTATTTACTCCCAGAGTTTTTGCCAGAAGACTGCACAGAAAAGACACAGAAAAAATGATTTTCTTAAAACGTTTTTGTTCGCATAAGCCAACAACCGACCTACTAGTCTACGGCGAGTACATAAGGGGTGTTTATGTAGAATCGAAATTGAAAGTGTAGACACATACATACATAATTGGCCATTACAACCCTTCAGTCAGGATTACGGCCTAGCTTCTCACACCACTCATGTTGTGTGCGTTAATTGTGTACGTGAGTGGCGGGACCTACAGTTTAAGGTCGACTCCGAACGACAGAATTTTGAGAAACTTTTTCATGGCAGTTTATTTTACTCTCAGAGTTTTTGCCAGAAATCTGCTGAGAGGAAGTCGCCGAAGAAATATTTTTTTTCATATTTCATTTTTGATGTCTGACCTGGGATACGAACCCGGGCTTTCCGAATAGTAAGCCAACACACTACGTACTACACCACGGCGACTTCAAAGTGTAGAGCTCAGTAGATTATTTTGCTGTGCTTCTAAGATAACAGTTAAATCATCATACCTTAATAAGGAATATGGAGATGAGGGCCTGTTATATCGTTTAACAAACGCTTCTATTACAACATTTACCTCGCCTCTGCGTACGTAGCTGTATATGCATCAGAGATTAGCAATGAATCGCAATTTCGCTACTCATAAGCACTCATGAAATTTTGCATATAAGTGAGTCAACAATATTGAAATTTAACTGCTCTGATTCAATCACTACAACGTTGATTTATAAGCACACGTTGCAATGAGTATGAGTACAACGTTAACATCAAACTCATATCATTCGAAATATGTTTGATTCATAAGCCTACTCATTTTGATTCATAACTTTAGAAAAATACAGTCTTTGTAGTTGTTGCATTTACAAAAAAAAAAAAACTCATAAGCGAAAAATACAGAGCAGCAAGCAGATCAAATACACAACCTTTTAGTGAGTACTTTAGTGTTCGTACGCGAATCATACTTATTTTGTAATTCTTGTAAATGTTGAGTTATGGAGAGTCGAAATCAACAACATCATACGTGTTGTTAAGTATGAATATGATGAGTACTTCAAACTTTGAATATGAGTGGTACGAGTATAATATTAAAATAAGTATGAATGTATCAGAAATTATGAGTATGATTCGATTCTACTCATCTTTTTGAATACTCATTGCTGATCTCTGATATGCATCAGTACTTATGGTATTTTCGTTAATTATGAAATCATTTAATTTTCTGTGAAAACAAATTTTTATTTTTCTGATAACTGAAATGAAAGGGTATTTATCACTAGTGATACTGCGTGTTATAAAATTGAATTTTTTTAACCTAAAATATAAATTCTATGAAAAATGTCATTCATACGCCTACGGCCATTTGTATACGTTGTCAAAATGATTTAAAATGACGGATCGCACAGTTTAAAATAACCGTTATAAGCTATTTTACAATGTTATCATAATTGCTAAATTACTAACACACAAAAATTTGCAAATTTAATATTTTCATGCAGCATGAAGGTGATGATGTTGTTGGTTATAATTTTGACTAAGAATTGTATGTCAGTGTTTTGCCCTGATAGCCGCCGCTGCATTACATGGTTAACATTATTTAATTTTGCAGTGGTCTATGGTTGCTGTCTTAACAACTTAACTGCGTTCTATTGATTCTTTTTCCAATTTTTGTGAATAAAATTCCAAGTAGTTTAAATAAATTGCGTTAAAAGCAGTTTAAGTTGTGGAATAGATTATAAAGTTATAGTCGATAAAGTGAATGCAGTTTTTCCTCAATGTACAGTTATGATGGGAAACTGTAAAAGCGATATTCTTTATGGGGAATACAAACGTTAATATTTTGTCCTGTTCATTGAAATAAAAAGTTGGAGTATACCAGTTTTGATTTTGAATGGAAATTTTATTTGCTGAGAATGCTAAGAATGAAAGCGTCATCTCAAACAACAAAGAAAAAAACAGGGAATAAATCCCAGCCTAATTATAAGAGTGTGCTCTTATTCCTTTCCATTTAACAAACATTTACTAATTGCGACAATGGACTGTCATTTGTTTACAGGAACAACTGTTAAGGACGCTTAAAACAGTGCTTAAAATTCAATTTAATTTTGTTCCTCGTTGTTAGCATAGCGGACTTGCGAACCATTGTACCATAGAACCTATTCTGTCATTCAACTAAAATCCTTGGCTGTCTTTTCTACTTCATCCCAACAATTTCATGATGATCTGGCCAGAGACGTTCAGTTATTAAATTGTGGGTACTCAGGAACACTTCGCCTCATTATAGCTTCTAAAGAAGTCATTGTGAGGTATTTCCTCTCTCTGGGATTGTGAACCCAAAGGATAGTGTTTCGTTAAAACATTCCTAAAAGAGACTTTATTAAGTTTAAAGCAAATTTTGCTCTGAATAATCCATAGCGAGTCTAATATGTCTGACATCTACTCATGTTTCCTTTGACAAAAATTTGATTGAGGTCCTTTACTTGCCCCTGCGCAGGAGAATGTTAATTTCATTTATGAATTCATTAAATTTTTCTGTTGCAACTGCATTTGCTAGTGCGGCAGCCTATTGTTACCGTCAATGTTCTCGTATTTAGGAATCCATTTGAAGATAATCGTTGAACATCTTACTATCTACTATTAAGTCGCCGTAGTCTAGTAGGTAGTGTGTTGGCTTATTAGACGTAAAGCCAGGGTTCGAGCCCCAGGCCAGACATCAAAGACAAGATACAAAAAGTATTTTTCGGCGACTTGCTCTCAGCACATTTCTGGCAAAAACTCAGAGAGTAAATATAATTTCTCAAAAATCTGTCGTTCGGAGTCGACTTTAAACTGTAGGTCCCGCCACTCATGGGTAAAATTATAACACACAACATAAGTGGTGTGAGAAACTAGGTCGTAATTCTGACTGAAGGGTTGTAATGACAAATTATGTATGTATGTATGCATGTATGTATATCGTCTTCTTATGCCAACGAAATTAAGTTTTTTCGTTAACTTAGTGGAATATGTCCAACACACTACCTACTAGACTACGGCGACATCTGAAGAGAATATACTTACTTCCATCGAAAAATCGCATGGCCGCTCATAGCGATTCTTGCGTACCATTTTCATTTTAGTAAGTATATTTCGTCAAATGATTTCTGCAAAATCTATGAGTCTGAGAACGAGGAGGAAGAGACAGCATTCTACCTCATGAGTGAGTCCAAATTTTTGACAATAAAGATTGCAGCAACAGCATGACTTTTTTGGACTGGGCTCGGTTTTCTCAAGCAAATGTATGATCCCCGTCATCAATATGGATTGTGGTATCACAATGGAAATAAATGTTGGCCTAAGTGGAATCCCTTTATACAAGTAGGGTCCTTCTATTTCCCTATCTAATCTATCCACGGATCTATTTACTTTTATTGATTTCAATTTAAAATCTTTTAAGAATGTTGAAGTTAATTTGCTAAGAAACGAAATTACCTTTTCTCTGACCCAATATATTAGAAGTATTATTTTAGTAAATTATTATAAAAGCAAATATGGGATTTTGATTGAAAATTTCCTGTGAAACAGAACTATTATCTGTGAGTTGCCACTTACATATTTAGTTGACAGCCACGTAAACTGCAAACAAGTCTCAAGTCTTCGGTTTAAAAAAATTTTTTTTAGAAAATATTTTCACAAAAGTTTTAATTGTGAGACTTTTACAAAACAATTCTTTAAAAGGCTTTTCTTCCTTAAGATGATTTTGCAAACGCTTCAAAGATTTCTATCATCACAACAGAAAACTTGCAATCCCTTAGCATGAGACTGTCTTTTGTTATCGTAAATTAGCAGGAGCAGTAAATGCAATAGCCAATCATTTAAAACAACCTCTAACGTCCGTTGGTTAGTAAGCGTAATTATATGTTCTTCCTTTTTTGTTGTTGTTGTTTCTGTAGATTCTCAACTTCTTTTTTTGTTGACTTTGCATAAATTTTGTTCTTATTTTTTTGTATTTTTTTCCACTACTTAGTGGCTCTTTTGCATTTATGATGGCTTGTTCCTTTGCAGCATTCATTAAAACAGAAAAAACGGACACTATTGCCTTTGAAGTTGTGAAATACGTATTTCTTCGTGTTCCTTGTTTTAGCCTCTTTTGTTTGAAACTCTCTTTAACACTTTGTGGTGTAAATGTAAATTGTTAGCAGCCTTTGAATTTATGCTAATTTTATAATATAAAAAAAGAGTGTAATTTTGTTACTAAAAGATGTTCATAAAAGATGACATTGTGTCAAACAAAAATTATCACGTAAATGCAAATATATATCGTACCTATTTAGGAATGTACGTTGGGTGATGTCAAGTGAAAATACTTGTCGAATGCAAGGGTTTTTACAGGCATTTTGGGTGTCGTTGAAAATTTATGCAAATTGAAATGAATAATTTTTGGGTCATAAATGGGGATAAAAATATTTAAACAACGTTTTGTAAAAGAGAAACAACAGCAAAGTAATTTAGAACTCACATACGTACTAATGCCTGGTCGTACATCAGTACTACCATTAAGTCAGAATAAGATAACTTATTGTTACGTTTTTACCTTTTAAAAACGTTTAAAATATGACCTCGTAGTTTGCAATTAATATAAAAATAAATTTGTGTTTAGTTTTAATTAAATTCTTTATTGTTGGCAGAATTCTGTGTGCCAGTGTTCTTGGTGTAAACAACAACAATTGCTTTGTTTGTTATTCCTTTGTTTATACCCTTTGCATACACAATTATTAGACAGATCTTTGTAACGGAGATCTTCAAACCACGATTACTTCAAACACGCCGCGTCTTCTCACAAGACTGACTTAAGTTCACTAACTCACTCGCCTGCTTTGCCATGCTTTTTACATTGCAGGGTAATCGGTCTGATGAATGTTCTCGATATCTCTATAAATGTAAACATTTTTGTTTACATTCATTATCGTTTGGTCGTGTATTGCTTACATTTATTCTCGTAGCGTTGTTTGTGAATTTTTGTTTACATGTTTACCATTTTTTCTTATATTTTGATTGTTATTGTTTACCAAAACCCTGTTTATTGGTTACAAATCCTATCATGAAGATAAGGTATAATAAGTTCAGTTGCTATAAAATTTTATTATAAATACACGTTGAAGTTGATTTTTCAAGTTTTTTACATATTTATATTTGTGGCAAAAAAAAAATTGCTAATTAAAAAGCCTGCATGTTATAATATATTTAAAGTAGGACGAGTATACTCGTCTTGGCAGTGCGGGACACCCTGTCAAAGACGAATGGGTTAAGTAGTACGATAATTTGTAAACCGGTTTGCAAACTGCATTGTTTTGTTTTTGTAGCCTTTGTTTGTAATATTGTAATGTTAAGCGATGTAAAACATCAGTATCTATATTTTTCATTTTCGTAACAGTATGTGTGTATATAGTTGAGGTAATAGAGAACGTACTTACTTTACTCTAGTGTTGGTATAAAATATTTCACTGGTGTTCCCACTGTTCTGCTTTCCCGTTATAGCTTTGATCCATAGAATTACTTTCTTATTGTTTTCCACAAAGCAGTCTGCCTAACTGCATCGAAAGCTCTTTAGGAATCGATGAACATTAAATACAGGCGATTATGGCTTTCTAATGATAACTATATTGTGGTTCGTAGATCCGATCGACACATCTTCTATTTGGTCAGAAAGCTGCTCTAATAAATAGGACTTGATTAACTATGATTGGCTTGACTTAACTGATTCTCTGATTTATAACTTCAATACAAGCCATTATTGTTTCATATTTATATCCCTTTCATTAAAATTTTTCATCTCCCTCTACTATTTTTATGCACTATAGTAGATGTTAATAACATGCTTTAATCGCCTGCCGTTGGTAAGGTAAAAAAGGTGAGAGAGAGTACAAATAAAAGCCAATAACGAGAAATTGAAAATGAAAGGAAAATTGCTGCCATGTCTTAAGTCTTCAGAGTGTATTTTGCTTTAAGCAATATCAGCCTTAATTTTCTTACACATTATAAGCCACATTAAACATTCACGTTTACATGTACAGGCAGTCAGTACATTTTAAAAGACAATTGAGAGTCGCACACACAAAATGCTGGAAAATAAAATTTTTTCAAAAGAACTCTACTCATTTCAGTCTTAATTTCGCCATTATTATTGCAGTGATTTGGATGTCATCTTATGTCTGTGCGGTTTCCTATACGTGAATGACAATTACTGACTCTTTACGAGTATACCACAAAAAACATGTAAAATATAAATAATATATATATAAATGCAAATGGAAAATATAAACACAGCTGAGCTGTCTTTTTGTTTCCTCTGGAACATTAAATATTGGGCACAAGTATTTAATACTGCTTCAGATTCTCTTGGCGTTGCTTCTTATCAATGGTTGAGGAAAAAACGAAAATCCTCTTCAAATGTTCTGAAACAAAAAGAAAAACGAAAGAAAAAAATAAACGGGCAGAAAACCTAGAAAAATTGGTGATAAGAAGGCAATTGTGATTATACTACTGTTGAAATAAAACGTTAAATTCACGTTTCGTACTGTAACGTTATAAAAATATGTGTGGGAGTATACACATTTTCACTCTTAACATAATTTGTGTCCATCATTTATGCACTGTATGTATGCACTCTTTTTTCATTCTATAAATGATTGATGAATATTAATTGAAAACTATCTCGTATAGGGTGGGGCATCTATCGTTTTAAATTTATTTCAAATCTGTCAATACTTATGTCAGCCTATTCTGTCACAAAATTCAGTATATTATACCCACTGAACGAAATGAATCGATCTACTCTTCAACCGCATTGGGATTTATTAGGCCAATGAGAAACAGCACGATGATGTCGATTTTACCAAAAAAAATTATCTTTTCGCATGAAGCTTATTTTCATCTGGGTAAGTCCGATAGTAAACAAAACTGCTGATTTTTAAGTTCAGAAAACTCAAACGTGGTCTTACAGGAGGCATCAGTAGTTAATGTTATGACTCAGTTATTTTGCAAACAATTTATTTTAAACAAGTACAGTCAGTTGTTTACTGATAGGCTGGCGTTTAATTTCACTTTTTAAAAATTGATGTGCTATTTTTTTTTTAAATTTTACATTAATTGCTTATGTTTATCAATTTTTATTGACATTTCGTTATAAGTAATGACTAAAGAAAAAGAACAACCTCACTACCGTAACAATTCAGTTAACCTAATCAAATAGTAATTTCTGTCGTACCTATTGCGGTAAGAATTTATTTCCAATAAATTCTGGATGTCCAGGAGTCCTTAGTCTCAGATTTCTATGTATCAGATTTCAACCCACTCGGGTTGAAAAGAGTTTTTGTCTCTTTTTATCTTCCCTTTCATTGAACATACCTTTCCAAACATCCGCTTTCACTTCACAGAAGAATTCTGGTTCCACTAACGACGTGTTCATGGCCGAGAATTCCAGCATGACCTGATATATATATATATAATTGTTCAATGCAAACCTTCATTCAGGATTACGACCTAGCTTTTCACACCATTTATTTTGTGTGCGTGTCAATTTTATCACCAAGTGGCGGGACGTATTTTACAATCCACTCCTAATGACAGATTCTCTTGAAAAACTTTTCAGTGCAATTTTATTAATTCTCAGAACTTTTGCCAGTCGCCGAAGAAATATTTTTTCATATTTCGCTATGTTGGAGATATCTGACCTTGGGTTTGAACTGTGGCCTCGCGTCTAATAAGTCAACACACTACCTAATAAACTATAGCGACCAATGACCTGGTCTAAATCATCTTCCCAGACAGTCCCATACTATAATCGATTTGATTTGAGCATGATTGTACCAATATACGTTTTTGACCCTTGATACCACAAAATAGTTCCATTCATTTTTGTTCTCATTTGGTTTCATTCGAGCCACTTACACTTTCGATTGTCTTCCATCAACCTCGTCAGACTGTTCGCTTTGGTTTCAACACAGTGACTTATTTGGGATGTCCCATGAACTCTCAATATCTCAGGTGTATTGCTTTGGTTTTAAATTTTATAATTTTGGTTGTTCACGTATTTAGTGCTGAAAATGTTTTTTTTATGAAACTATTCAGCGAACACACGCTGTCCAACGTTCCAACGACCAACGTAATTTGGAAGACTCGATGATTTTATTTTGGCATATTATGTTTATTAACAGGAAAAGATAAGAAACTTGATGGATTCAATATAGACTTTTGGTTGGACTCTAAGATCAAACCGTTGAGTACGATTTTAATTGAATGATTCTTCCTACAGAGGAGTCGAAAACCATATCCTTAACTGCAGGTATTTAATTTGGAAATCATTCAACATTTGCTGAAAATTCATAACTGTCTTTAACTCTCCCTGACGTTTGTACCAACTAATGGATTAAGTCTCGTAAAGAAGTGCGACAAAACAGAAATCAATTTACTTTCAGAGAAAATGTTTCCAATAGATACACAACTGCTTATTATAACCCTTCAGTCAGGCTTACGGTCTGGTTTCTCATACCACAGATGCTGTGTGTGTTAATTTTATACATGAGTGGCAGGACCTCTAGTTTAAAGACGACTTCGAACGGCAGATTCTCAGAGTTTTTCTAGAAATCTACTCGGAGTAAGTCGCTGAAGGAATATATGTTTTATCATAATTCCTTTTATTGGAGATATCTGACCTGGGCCGTAAACCGTGACTTTACGTCTAATAAGCCAACACACTACCTACAACGACTTCATGTTTCCAATTTGTCGTCTTTTTTAAAGTTATTGTAATATATCTTACTTTTCTCACTTAATCTATGTACACGCATCACAATTATATTTTAATAATTTTATTTATCTTTATCCGCGAAATAAGAATGTATTTAATTTTTTTTTCACCTTAATGTATTAAGTTCTACTTTAACAAATAAGAAGAAAAAAATTATAAATGATTCTGTAATTTTAAACACATATCTCTGCTCTATGACTGCTGGTGTAATTAAATTCATGTTTATGTCATAAAAAATTTAATTCAATAAAACTTAAAACCACCAGTTGAATTGCAACACTTTAAAACTACAATTTTCTACACAATAAATAACGCCTCAATTAATTTATTTTCCTTGGGTTCTTGTTTTCCATGCCCATCACAACAAGGGCATTAACACAATCATCTTCATCAGCCTTGTATGCAGCATTTTTTTCTCTCTTTCTGCTGCATACAAAAAATTACTACGTGGGAATGTTGTCAAGTTATTATAGAATGAAGTCGCCATAGTCTGGTAAGTTCAATCCCCATATCAGACATCACCAACAAAACGAAATACGAAACAAATATGTTTACGGCAACTTACTCTCAGCAGACTTTTAGTAAAATCTGTGGGAGGATTTAAAATTATGAAGAAAAACTAATCAAAAAATTGTCGTTCGGAGTTGACTTAAAACTGTGGGTTCCGCCACTCAGTTACACAAGTTACAAGTTACATAACGTAAGTGGTGTGAGAAGCTTGATCGTAATCCTGTCTGAAGGTTTGTAATGACCAACTATGTATGTAATTATGTAAGGATTTGAATATCTCGCACGTTTTCTAAGTAAACTTTAGTGACTTAAAAGCAGAAACTGTAGAATTCAATATTCATTCCCTAGCCTGAGTAGGTATGCTGATTTCTTTTGTTGTCTGAAGATCATCATTAGCGGCTATAACGTTCTTGTTGATCACATCTTAGTTCTTCGTAGTCAGCAGAATTAGTTATCAGTTAGTAATTCTTTCAACACCGTATTCGATCAAGATCTGATTTAATTTCAACGAATTCCTTTTACCGATTGGGATTCATCATTTGAAATTAAAATGTTTTTCAACTAGTGCTTATTTCGTGAATGGTAACACTTACCTCATGTCTGATTTGACAGATAATTAATTTTATCCTTCCGCTGAACGAATATGGTTGTGTATATCCTTGAATAACGCTGGGAAATATTGCGACATTACTTTGAAAATCTTGGTAATGTTGCAGAATGTGTGCGAAAATTGCGTACGGATTTGGAAGAACAGAAGCATACAAAGTCCAATTGGTTCAGCACTTGAAGCCAATTGTCCATCCAATGCTTTTTCGCTTCGCTAAGTGGGCCTGCGATCGACTTACAGAAGATGCCGATTTTGGCAAAAAAAAATCATCTTTTCAGATGAAGCTCATTTTGATCTTGGCGGGTACGTAAACAAGCAAAATTGTCGCATTTGGGGCACAGAAAACCCGCACGCATACATTGACAAGCCGACGCACCCAAAATGATTCACTGTTTGGTGCGGATTTTGGTCCAGAGGCATAATTGGGCCATCTTTCTTCGAAAATGAGCAAGGAGTGGCCCTTACAGTCAATGGGGACCGTTATCGGACCATGTTGAACGAATTTTTGTTCACAAAAATTGAAGAGGAGGATATTGGTTTCAACAGGACGGCGCTACGTGCCATACAGCCGAAGCTACAATCGGTGTTTTGCGACCTGCTTTTGAAGATCGCATTATCAGCCGCAGAACTAATGTCGTTTGGCCATCTCGGAGCTGCGATTTGACACCGTTGGACTATTATTTGTGGGGTGCCGTCAAAGTGTTGCCGACAAGCCAGACACAATTAACGCTTTAAAGGACAATATTAGTGAAGCCATTGTTGAAATATAGCTGGACCGATCGTGTAGGCTACTGCATGGCCAGCCGAGGCAGCTATTTGAATGAAATTATTTTCCATTATTAACCGGAAGGATTGTACTTTCAAATAAAAAAAGAAATTTGAGAAAATATTCAGTAGTTTTTTTTTAAAGCAATTTCAAAAAAAGTTATTTGGCGGACCCTTTACATTTGGTACCACTTTGTACAATTCTTTTTATTGTGTTTTTGTCTTCAAATATACTTCCACAACCGCTTTTGGTGTATATTCTTGCGCTTCCTTGTTAAACTGAATTTATTATTGTAATAGATTGGGAATCTCTGTGTGGACAGTCAACTCCTAATTAGTAATTGTAACTAAAGTATCTGATTTGATCAGACAAACAGAAGTAAAGGACATTTTAAAAAAGTTCAATAGAAAACATGCATTTTTATGGGCCCCGCATTATATAGGACTGAAAAGCGTTTGCAGCACATTTTTAATATTGTTACGAAAATGGAAATGGTGTTTTCCTTTCACATAGTTTAAATTGTAAACAAAAACTACAAAAATAGAAACAATGAACTAGTTTATATGATAGAGAGGTAAACAAATATATACATAAAACACCAGTATAAAAAATGTAATAAACATGTAAACAACAATGCAACAATGTAAATAAAAATACACAAACAACAATAATGAGACAACGATGTTTACATTTATAGAGATCTCGAGAAAGCGAAGCCACGAACATTCGACTTCAAGATCATTCATCAGGCAGTTTACGTTGGCATATAAAAGGCACGAAGAAGCAGGCAACGGAGTCAATAGAAATTCAGTTAGTCTTGTGGGAAGACGCGGTGTGTTTGAAGAGAGTAATCGTGGTTTGAAGGTCTCCGTTACAAAGGCAAGTCGAACAATAGCCTAGTAATTGTTATTGTTTATGCAAAAGAGTGTAAAGAAGAATAACAAACAAAGCAATTGTTGTTGTTTACATCAAGTTGTGAACAGTGCCACACATAATTGTGCGATCAATAAAGAACTTAATTAAAACTAAACACAAATTTATTGTTATTTGTTCATTTGCAATCTACGAAAGTACATTTTAAAAGTTTTTGAAAGGTAAAAACGTAACAGTATTTTCCACCTAAATCATATTTCTGTTGACTTACTAGCTTCATAAAAATTATTTCAAATACTCTTCAATTTACCTACTTTAACCCTGGAAGCTAAAAGCATTAAATGCGAATGCATACACCAACAAATATAAGTACTTATTAATGGATTCAATTATTGTAATCTTCTTAGAAGTGGAACTATACGATGCTGATTATAAATGCGTATTTGTTTGTGCATATGCGGTGCATGAAAAGTTGCAAGTCTGCCTGTCAGTCTCAAATGTTGACGTGTTACATTTGTATTCAATTCATAAATCTTGTTGTAGTTGCTGCTGTTAAGCAAGCAGCTGCTTTGCCAGAAGCTGCAACAGTTTTGCTAGGCTCATAAAAATATTAAAATTATTTGGAAATTAACTGGAAATATTATGATAATGCATGTCATTGATTTTATCAATGCATTGACCTTGTCTTATGGAGGATTATGAATTTGGGGCTTATTTTAACCTTAGATTATCAAATATACGAATTTTAATGGTCTTATGCCTAGAGAAAAAGCTATAAGCCGTACTTAATAGTTTCCATTTCTAAGATTTATTTTAAGTTTTTCATCCAACAGAATAGGTAAACCTAAACAATTACGGGTTTTTTTATCTTTTTGTTATCGTTATAAAATGAAAATGTTAATGTAGCAGTGTATACTGCAAGAGACGTAGGGCCATTATTACAACTTGCCGTCAGCTAAAGGCAGGATTTTAACGGCCATATAGTTTAATTTTAATTATTATGAGTACACAATAAGATAAGAGTAAGCTAAAGGGAAGATCATCCTAACTTTAACTTTTGAAGTTTAGTTTATCTTTCAACTTGCCATATTATATATCTTAGTTTATCTTATCAATATGGCAACTTCAAATATAAACATGAAAAATACGTTGATATAATAATAGTTTTTTAAATCAAGATGGATATTGGTGTATTCATTATATATATTTAAAGAAATCCAAAAATAAAAAACTAAAACATCAATACACAAATTTTATAAACAAAATGAGCAAAAACAACAGAAAAGGATGACCATTGTTGCCATTGCGTTTTTAAAGCACCTGTTTATTGAGCAGTGCTATCGATAGGTAGTGTGTTGGCTTATTAGACGTAAAGCCAGGGTTCGGGCCCCAGGCCAGACATCAAAACAAAATACAAAAAGTATTTCTTCGGCGACTTCCTCTCAGTAGATTTCTAGCAAAAACTCTGAGAGTAAATAAAATTGCCATGAAAAGTTACTCAAAAATCTGTCGTTCGGAGTCGACTTTAAACTGTAGGTCCTACCACTCATGTATAAAATTAACACACACAACATAAGTGGTGTGAGAAACTAGGTCTTAATCCTGACTGAAGGGTTGTAATGACCAATTATATTATGTATGTATGCTATCGACATTGCTCCGACACTGCCATATTTATAAAAATGTTATCTTTATCATTAAGTGACTTCAAAGTTTAAAGGTGACTTTAAAGTTCACTTTAGCTATAGTTACCTTTTACTAAACCCAATTTGGACGGCAAGTTGTAATAATGGCCCTTAGTCTGACAGAATTATTTACATACATAACAAAGTGAGGAGAAAATTTGATTTTTTTTTATTTTCTTCAAAGAAATACTTTCAAAAGTGCCTATTAGTAATCCCCTAGCTCCGTCCATCATTAATTACCTACCTATAAAATATTATTTGAACAGAAGTTTTAAATTTCTGATTCCGACCAGGGACGACAGGATCCCTAACATGATCATCTCCCCGGATGATGTTTACTGATTACTCTTAACTCTATAGCAGGGATGGTAGCGGTGTCCACCCTGGGAAACTTGATCTGAACCAGAGATGAGTATTCAAAAAGATGAGTAGAATCGAATCGTGCTCATTCGCGTACTAACATAAAAATACTCTCTAGGATGTTGTGTGTTTGATCTGCTTGATGTTCTGTCTATTTTCTTTCTTTGTTAATGCAACAACAATTAGGACTGTAAAATTTCATGGATGATTCAAGTCACTCGAATTATTTATAAGTATTATAAGTATTTTTCAGAAGTTATGAATCTAAATGAGTAGGCTTATGAATCAAACATTTATCGAATGGTATGAGCTTGATGTCAACGTTATACTCATACTCATTGCAACCTGTACTTATAAGTCAACGTTTACTGAGTACGTTAAATTTCAATATTGTTGACACACTTATATTTAAAATTTCATGAGTGCTTATGAGTAGCGAAAGAAAGATTCAATGCCGGTCTTTGTTCTGAACATTTTCGTCCTACTGCCGGATCACTGTAGTATAATTCAGGTGCAGGAGATGACCATTTACCAGGCCTCTCAATGGTTCCTAATCAACCGTGCTTTTTTCACCCGAATCTCAAACTTTTCTGGTAGTCAAGCCGATAGTAGATGCCTCTCGAGGGTTACGACCAAGTCTAAACTCGTTGGGGGTACGGCCGTTGTCTCAACGTTCTCTGCGGGCGCTTCAGTGTCTCACTTGTCTGCGTTTCTGAGCACAGGGATATTTCAGGCAACTGTAGTGCCGATAAACAGGCTCGAGCAGGTATACTTCTTCCGGAATCCTCGGCAACCGAACTGGATATGCTACTTACATGTATGCGTATACAAAATTGGTCATTACAACACTTTAGTCAGGATTACGACCTAGCTGCTCACACCACTGATGTTGTGTGTGTTAATTTTATACATAAACGGTAGGACGATTCCGAACAACAGATTTTTTGAGAAGCTTTCCAAGACAATTTTATTTGCTCTCAGAGTTTTTTGCCAGAAATCTGCCGAAGAAATATTTTTTTTATATTTTCATTTTAATGTCTGACCTAGGTTTTGAACCGAGGCCTCATTTTTAATAAGGCAACACACTACTACTACTTGGGTATGCCACCTACCTCGGTTAAATTGGCAATTAGGCAAAAATTCTTCCGGAACGCCAACCTACTCCTCTACTAGATTCGCTTGCCCCATGATGGGTAGAAGTCGTAACAACCAACTAATCAAACATAATCGCAACGTCATCTCGAGCACTGTGGGCATACTCACAAGTCATTGTGTTATGGGATGACACGCGGAAAGACTGCAGCTCCCATCTAACGACTTTTGCCGTGGGTGTGGATCTGCTGAAGAAGAAGAAATTATTTCTTTGTCAACTGCTATGTCTTGTGAAATGCAGATGTAAATTATTGGGCTCTCCATTCTTTGTCAGCTTAACGGAGCTATCATGCATTGATATCAAGGATGGTTATTAAACTTTTAAGGTAATTTCCAGCATAGCTGTCCAGCGTGCTTTAATCTGCAGCCCCAGCCCTAACCGACTTCTCCGATTAGGTTAGAGGAATTCGGTTAGTACAGGGACTTTGCTTACCTGTGGCGTGTCTTCGGCTACTTTGTGTGCTTAAGTGAGCTATGGTAATCAAAACTATTACTAACTACCTGGTTTAACTGTTACTGTTTAAGATAAATACTGAAGCTTTTAAGTACAATAATTCAAAATTATGCGTCCACTTTAGTAATCCTCTTCACCATACAATTCTGTGTAAAGCAGACTGCAATTTTCATTTCAGTAAGTGTGAAAACGTGTCATTTAAAGCAGGGATTTTCTAGTTGCTTTCATGAAAAAAATACGCACCGGCAACATGCTGTGGCTCAACACAAAGAATTCACTTTCAGTTCCTGCATGCCGTCTTAAGTAGTAATAAAATTAACAGAAAAAAATAAGGATAATAATTTAATACGTTTTGCATAATTAATCTCACAGCATGAGGTTTTAATAAAATAATCATTTTGTAGTTGAAAAACAATTTTAATGCAAATACATCGCTGCTCTCAACTTAGAAGATGGTGAGGAAGCGCTTAAACACATAATTTGATTGAGTGTCATTATTAACTACAATATTAAGAAATATTTGCATAAATTGTAATGCAATAATCATGTCATAATTTACGTGAAGTAAAGGACATTGACAGCGTGATAGAAAATTCACGAAAAAATAAAAATTTCAATCTTATTGAAGTGTTTTCAATATCCAATATGTCATGATGTTAAGTGAAGAGTTAACACGAAATTGCCATTTAGCCATTTAAGCATAGACAATATGCCCTAAAATATCATTGTAGAGTCTTAAATTCTTCATCTAGTTTGCTGCAAAGCACAGAATTTGCAGTAAGTTTCGTTGAGCAACTTTTTAGAGAAGAAAACTATACCTTTACATAAATACATAATTACAATCTTTCACTCAGGATTACGACCGAACTTCTCACACCACTTATCTTGTAAGTGTGTTAAATTTATTCATAAGTGGCGGGACCTACTGTTTGAAGATATTTGAGAATATGCCTCATGTGTAATTAACATACTACCTACTGGAGTACGGCATCTTGCTTATAGAATTATACGATGGGCGCTTACTTACTTAATTGGCCATTACATTGTCCGGATTACAACTTTGCCCTCACATGGTGTGTCTGCTAATTGTATACATGAGTGACTGGCTATAAAGTTTATAGTCAACTCCGAACGACAGATTTTTGAAAAACATTTCATGGAAATTTTATTTACTCTCAGCATTTTCGCCAGAGGAAGTCGCCAAAGGAAATATATTGTTCATATTTCATTTTGTTTGAGGTATCTGAGCTGGAGTTTGAACCACGGGCTCTCGTCTAATAAGTCAACACACTAGCCACTAGAATACGGCCGCTTCATATGGTAAGAACGATCTGTCAAAAACACAGTGTATCGAGTAGTTGTGCTTTTCAATTTGGACCGCAATGAAAAGAAGCTACTGGAACAGCCAAAAAAGTGTGAAGACCATAATTTGGAAACATTACTTGTGTCAGATGCAAGAAATGCTTGCACTTGCAAGAAGAGTTTGCGCATGCAAGAAGAACTTGTACCTGTAAAAAGAGTTTGCACATGCAAGGAGAGTTTGCACAAGCAATGACTGTTTGCACAAGCAGTAGACGTAACGCAAACAGCCATTTTAAAGCGTTTAAAAGCAGCTGAATTCATTAAAAAGCAAAGAAATTGGGTGCCACTTGAACTGAAGCCGAGAGACGTCGAAAGTCGTATTTGAATAATCGCTTTCGAAACAAATAATTTTTGAATCGAACTAAAAATATAGATTCATTATGTTTAGTTCAAGCTCAAAAAATCAATTGTGGAGTGCAGGAAATAAGTAGAATATTCATTGCGCCATTGTAATGGTCTATATTTAATGGTAATCCAATATGAGCTTATAAAACTGGTCTAGCCTATTCCGAGAGATCTGTAAAGGTAATAGTAATTAACTCTTTTGAATTGAGTGTTGCCTGTTAAACGTTTTGAATATTCAATCTCACAAGATTTTCCATCATAAGAACACTTAGCCAAATATTACTGCACCAGTCAAATACTATTTTGAAAACAGTTAATACTGATTACTAAGGAATGAAGGCGGAATGAATGAATCCAATATCACATTCATTAAGTTTCGCATATCTACGGGAATACTTTTCCAAATTGAAAATGGCAGCACGGAATTCAACAAACCAAAAAATCAAAACTGCTGTGTATAGCAGGTGACAGTGGCATAATTAGCAAACTACTTGAGTTAGAAAATAAAACGGTTTGCTTTGGTTTTTGAGTGACAGAACGTTTGAAGATCGGTGCATAGTTTCGAACGTGCCCCTGTGGGAACTGGTCACAACTAACAGATCATGTCCAGGAAGGGCTTACCCCACATTGGGTATTACAATGAGTGAACTTGACTGTGAACCGCAAGCTACCCACTAGCATAACCCTTAAACCTAGCCCTATAACAATTAAAATAGATTTTGTGTAAGCATGGTCGCTTAGTCATCATTTTCCTTTAATTTTAGAGCAGCATTATTTTCTTTCATTCTTCTGTTTTTCTATCTTCATGTCTGCACGAAGAAGGGCTATTTAACAACGCATAAGTGACTGGCGAAATGAAATTATTATCCAATATTTTATAACGAAAAATAGTAACGAATGATGTTGATATTGGTCTGTTTCTCTCTTGCGGATTTTTATAAACACCAGTTTTCTTATTCATTTTCCTAATTTTCCTTAACAAATATTTTATTTGTTTGAGTAAATTTTTTATATGCTTGTGGCTCTCAGCATCAAAATTGGTTAGGGAAATGAAATGTCAAAGGATTCTCGTAATTAATAGCTTTCTTACGTTTTATGCTGAATGCATAGACGTACAAAGTCATGGTGAATAATTTGCTTTGATTGACCAAATGAATTAAGAGAACCGTCATTATTAATAACACGCAAAGTAGCAAATGATTGTTTGGAATCACCCTCTCTTACCCCACAAATATAATAATCGCGCATATAATAATCGTTAATTATTTTTTGATTACTTTTAATTATTTTTCATTTATAATCAATTAAAAGGAGGTTTCAATGAAAAAATTAAGAAAAGATTAAATGAGTATCAAACAATTATTATTAAATTATTAAAAAAGAAACACACATTCTACAAGCCTAAATAAGATGGGCAGAAATATATTGACGAGCTGTTTTGATAGCCTGTAATATAATTATACGTACATGCACAATTAAGCATTTACAACTGCTGATGACAATCGAAATTCTGTAAAATTGAATTGTGACCGTTTGCCCGTGCCCTTAAATATGCGACATTAAGTTTCGATAAGAGCTTTTCTATCTTACCTACCAAATGAAGACTTCATAGTCCTCTTTTATATCATAATTCTGGATGATTAACAAATACTTTATTATAGAAACTGCGCCTCATTGTGATCACAATCAATTCTACCCGGGGATCAAACATTTCCTAAAGGAAACCTACCCGACTCCAAACTAAATGTTACTATCTACTAGCTCAGTTAAATATGCCAGAACGTTATAGCTCCAAAAAGATCCATATATTTACAACAAGAGCAGAGCACTGACAGATGTGGTGAGAGACAGTGTCTTCTTCTTCCTCAGACCCGCAGCTTCTGCAGACGTCACTTCCTAGAAGGCAAAATCTTTCGGCAAGCCTACCAAAAGAACATTGGACGGTAATAATCGTTAGTCCTCTTATTATTCATACGAGTTCCGCAATATTGCACGTACCCTCTTGCAGCCAACAAGATTCAGCTTCCTTAGAAAACGAGCAAATAATATCCAAGTTAATTGAGACAATTGGAATTCCCATGTCCTGTAATATGTCGGAGATTGTCGGAGATTCCCTATGTCCTAAAACCTTTGAGTGATACGCAATTTTTCTAAGAAATCCTCGGCCTTTACGGACAATGATGGACTTTGAAACTATGTTCTCCTGTTTATGTAAGACTCGTTTCATTTCGCACGTCCGTCTATTTGCAAAATGCATGCTGAATATGTTTGACAGAAGCCATCTCCTACACAAAAAAGGCTCTGAGACGGAGACGGTACGCTCACTGTATACCAGTATATAGTTATATATAATTAATCACGTCGATCGTTCTCACATAGTTAAAATTAATGAAATAGTGAGGAGATCAGATGGACTGATATATTTCTTACACCGAGGCACCTGTATGTTTTTTCTGCACTCGAAAATTACGTTGGTTTCATAGAACATCGCATTAAAATTCTATGAATTCCTATATTTAGACCGCCAAATGTATTTCGACGTTGAAAATTTCGGCTCCTAACAAACTTAAATTGACTCATGGAACCAAAGGTTTATTTCAAGAGGCATCTTCAATTTCAGTATTTATTGCATAGCAAAATTTTTAATCTACTTTTTTTCAAACAACTCTGAATTGAATTTTGATTGAATAATTTACTGCGAACTATTCAAACTACGCCGCTATCGATTTGAGTTTCAATTTTTTTATGGTTTTCATTTGTCACTGAATGGGGTCTTTGAAAAGCTTTACAAAGGAATTGTTAGCTTCAAATTATGAATTTAAAAAAAAAAAACAAAATAAAATGCATAACATTATTTTTAGTTTCATATTAAAATGTAATATCATGCCATTAGTTCCCACATTCAGTCAGTCATTCATTCCGTCATTTGTCTTTTTCTTCTGTGTTTTTCCTATTTTAGAATGTACAAAAAATGAGAAAATCTTACTTTGACCTGCAAAGTGAGAGCGAAAAGGAGATAGAGTTAAGATAAAAAGTAACTCGACAAAGAAACAATTCTTCTGGAAGAAAGCAAGTGTACGTATCTGTATGGTTACATTACAGATAATTTTAATTTTTCTATTCCTTTTTATTTTTCTTTTTTGTCTTCTTTTTTTTTTTTGCTGTGGCTTTAAAACAATATTTGTTATTTAAAAATATAGTCGAAATTGCAATAAAAAAATCATTTATTGCATAGCAATATTAATGCGTTCATGATAATTGTAATATTATTTGCATAAATATTATCCAAATGGCAAATGAAATAAAACAGAAAAGGGGAAGTGTAGTTAAAAAAATAAGAAGAATATAAAATTTTGGAATGACGGAAAGAGCTAAAAACGTCTAGATTTTAAAATCGCTTGAATAAAACAATGTGTGTGTGAAATATTATCGATTTTTTGTTTTGTTTTAAAGAAGCCATTTTGTGTGGCATATAACAACATTCAATTTGTCCGCCACGGCTTCTTTGCGTTTAGTGTCAAATTTTCATGACTCTGGCGCATAAATCATGTTAAGTTTGACCGATGGCATGGGTTATGTTGGTTTTTAAGATCGCTGTGGTTTGTTGTTTCGCATAGTCCTGCGGCTTATAAAAAGCCTACAGAAAAAGTTTAATGTCGTCAAATGCCACGATCTTGGTGTCCAGTTAACATCATTTTGAGATGACTATGTTCTCAAATACGTAGTGTAGAATGTCCAATCTGATATGAACTGTGTAGCCAAATGTCATTGATGGCCAGATCATCCAAAAGATAATATAACTTTGACCACGTTAATAGTGAGTGCCTGTCAACGTCGTTCTCATAGGAGTGTAATCCAATGAGGCTGCCAATCTAAAGTCCCAATTAAACAGTGACTTTTTCGGAATGCATTGCACACTCTTGGTTTTAATAGGGATTGGCATCGTCAGAATTTGGACAATTTTGTTTGTTCATGAACCTATTTATCCTCAAATAGAGCTCATCGCTGAATTTGATTTTTCGATGATAATTAGTGTCAGTTGCCAACTGTTCCAAAGTTAATTCAGTGTTGATGAAACCTATGTATATTCTCCCATGGTAATTTGAAAAAACAGACTGAGTATATGACAATTAGCTTAACAGATGTAGCTTCAACGTGATGATTGTTATCATCTACCGATCTGATAACGCCTGTTGAGAGACCAGAGAGTTTGACAATATGGAGGCAGGAATATATGTAAAATCTGGAGTACTCGAGGTTAGCGCTGAGCACAACATAGCTGTGAATTTCACATTAAAATACACCATAACCTAAACCAAATGGATTTTATTACGAAAGTGGTTTACACCTCCCAGCGGACATTATCCATTTTCCAAGTATTCACTAAAAGATTTAGCCGATTAGTATAATTTAGGTCGAAGTAATATTCAGATCAATACATTTTAACTGACAATGATAATCATGCCTAAAATTATGCGAAAACACCAGCTGACTGTGGAAGAGATATCGAGACCCCTTGTACCCAAAATCCTTCCTGTGAACCTCATAACAGAACTTCTTGTCCCCGTATAGAGACAATACGAAAAATTGAAGATCGAACATTCAACAGAATGAAAGATAATATCTCCAATTTGTGTTGTTGCTTTTTCTACACATTGTAGGACATAAAGATATCCTAAACAGCCTAAAGTCTCATAGCTGGCGTCACTGGCATCGTGTTAATATTTTTTAAATTAAGTCTTTACTAAGATTTCGAAACAGTTGCTTAGGTTTTCAAATAGAGATTACACTCTAGTAGGTAGTGTTTGGTTTATTAGATGAGAGCTTGTGGTTCAACCCATGGCATCTGGAATATAGAACATAATATATTTATTTCGACGACTTCCTCCGAGCAGTGTTCTCATAAAAACTCTGAAAGTAAATAAAATTACCTTGAAAAGTTTCTCAAATCTGCCGTGTGAAGTTGTCATTAATATAGAACCCTATAAAATGGGTGATGTGAGTTGTAATATCCTATTAAGTTAAGTGAGTAAAGCAATTGTTAAAAAGACCCTTATTAGTCCTCCAAAAAAGTATATCCTTAAGAAGGATAAACAACACTAATTCAATGTTCATTTAAAGAAGATACAGAATATTAAGTTCCAAGAAATTTTGATTTCTATAACTTCCATGGTGTGACATGGCTGTCGTTTTATTTATTTAAACTGCTCATCAATTGTATATGTAAGGTTGCTATATTTCCTTGCCATACTTTTTATTGTTCATTCATATAATTCATACTTTAAAAAATTAATAAAAAAGAAAGCGTTTCAATAAGTTCTTTGTTTCTCGATTCATGTCTCGTTCTTTTTGTAGAAATTCGTCTTTTCCTTTTTCCCAGTCGGTGCGTAATTTAAAATTAATAAATGAAGTAAATATGCAATTTGCTGACGTATGTATGTATATGGTATTGAGAAAATATTATGAATTTCTTGAATACGCGAAGATTAAATACGAAATAAAAATCATGTTATCGATAATCTTATCGATATCTTATGAATGGATCAGTATGGCTTCACTAAAGCACAGGAAAATTAAATGAATGACTTGAAGTAAAGGACAAGGAAGATAAAAACAAATACAAACAGGATATCGAAACATTTACATTCACTTGTAGCCGTGTAAGAAATAAAAAAGGAAAATAGAATTAATCATGATTTTAATTGAAGATGACACAAAAGTGAGAATATACTATGTAAAGCTCAATGACATAAAAGTAAGAAAATTATGTTCACAGTGTATTTAAGTGGCAAAAAAGTTTTGACTGTTTGAGCGAGAATTGTTTGCTTAAGAAAAATTAAAGATGAAAAATAATATCTTTTAATTTAATTTAGGAATGTATTACAAGGGTCATCCCACACGGACTTCATGGACTTTAACAGTTGATAACAGCCATCTTGTTGAAGATACATCTGTCAAATTATTTGTCATTTATTTAGTCTGTTTTTCCAAATCACCACCGACGGATATAGCATTCAACAACAAATGACAATATTGAAATTATTTTATCAAAATGGGTATTCGGTTCGGATGAAACCTATTTCTGAATAAACAAACAAAATACCGAATTTTTGGACTGTACACAGGAGATGAGATGTCCCTGTAAACATGGACTATTTCCCTGCTGAATATTGTCTTGAAAGATGTTTCCACTCTCTGATTCCAAGTATGGATGACTGAAATCCTAATACGGTCATCCCCCCGGAAGTCCTGGATATACATATATACCGACGGCTCTGAACTCGATAGTGGGGTTGGAAGCGGTGTCTACTCTGCGAAATTGGACCTAAATATTTCTCTCCGTCTGCCGGACTACTGCAGTGTGTTTCAGACGGAGGTGATGGCAATTTACAGGGCCGCTCAATGGATCCTCTTCAACGATGATCCTTTCACTAGTATCTCGATCTTTTCTGACAGTCAGGCCGCGATAAGATCTCTATCGGGTTTCGTGATTAACTCTATGATCGTTAGGGAATGTCGCCGCTGTCTCGACCTTCTCTCGGGGCGCTTCACCAGTGTCTCTCTGGTGTGGGTCCCCGAGCACAGTGATATTCCGGGAAACTGTAGGGCCAACGAGCTCGCCAGAGCTGGTGCGCTCATTCCGGAATCCTCTTCTGTTGAATTGGGTATGCCACTTGCCTCGGTCAAGTTGACCATTGCGCGGAGGTTCTTTCGGGACGCCAACCTATCCTGGGTCTATGAGGAGTCCTGCTCCACCGATAGACTCACCTGGCCCAAGATGGATAGAAGGCGTCCCAACCGATTACTTGGTCTTGGTCGTGATGTCATCTCGACTACAGTGGCCGTGCTTACAGGTCATTGCGTCATGGGTAGACACGCGGAAAGAATGAGGCTCCCTTTCAACGACTTCTGCCGTGGATGCAGGTCCACTGAGGAAGAGGAGACTGTTGTTCACCTTCTTTGCCAGTGCACGTCTTTTGCTCGGTGTAGATATATGTTATTTGGCTCCCCAGTCTTTGTTAGCTTAACGGAGCTATCATCTATTGACATAAAGGATATAGCTTCGTTCATCAAACTTTCTAGCTGGTTTTCCAGTGCGGGGTAGTCGTGCTTTTGTAGTGCAGCCCTTGCGCTGACAAACTTCTTCCTTTTCTCTGATTTTGGTGGAACTTGGTTAGTACTGAGTTCACTGCCGTGGTATCACAACGGGCCGCTATGCGTGCTCAAGTGAGCTTTGTGATATCAGAACTACCACTAACCTAACCTAACACGGGAGATGTAAGAGCGACTAATGTGTCTTGAAATAGTCACTGTATGTTGTGGATTTAGGACTGACTGTCGGCGATATCTGTCCATATTTCTTTGAGAACGACATTGGTAGATGATTACCAATTTGGTTTGGTCCGAATTCAATTATCTGAACGCCAATTATCCGTAGTTACAAAAGAATGGCGTTACATGCCACACAGTACATGTCACATTGGATATTCTGCATATTAACTATATTCGTGATCGTGCATTAGATTTTCTCTTGTGGTTTTTTCTCAAGTCACAGGTGTAGGCGAATAAACTACAAACCATAGCGGTTCTCAAAGCCCACATAAAACAAGTTATCTTTTAACTTTAACCCGATTTGGTGGCAATTATATTTACTTTCAGGGTTTTTGCCAGAAGACTGCTGAGAGGAAATCGTCTAAAACATATTTTTTAATATTTCGTTTTGTTCCTGATGTCTGAGCCGGAAGTTGAACCACGGGTTCTTGTCTAGTAAGCCAACACACTACCTACTAAACTGCTACACATTATCTACTAGACAGTGACAGATTTATTTAAGGCTATCCATTTAGGGGTTTCTAAGTCGAAAGATTTACTGTTTACTGCAACTAAAAAAGTGAAAATTCACTATAAAGTTGGTAATTCAGAGGCGACCTATTTATGGTCGCCACTTATTTCGCACGGGATTAAATAGTTTGAAATGAAATTTAAGGAGAATAAAAGCGTTGTAGATATAGTTAGGCCTGAGAATCGTCGCATTGCACACGTTGCACAAAACAAATCTCTTGTTAATGAAAGTAAATCCGAATTTGTTGAGTCAACAATTGGACTTATATGAGGGCTTATTATGTCGTATTTTAGATTTCGAATTACCATTGTATAACCTCCAACTCATGCGAAATTTACAGCCGGCTGATACTGAACACGCGAACAATTGGCTTCCAATGATGATTTTTCATACAAAATTTTCCTCACCAATTAAGCCCACTTCTCACTTGATAGGTGAGTCAACAAGCGAAAAGGTTTTAGACTCGGAAAACTAAGAAGTGATTGTGGAAAGGTCATTACATCCAGAAAAAGTAACAGTTTTAACACCTTATGGTTAAGAGGTCTCATTTGGTCGTATATTTTCAAAAATAACTCTGGAATAACTTTTAACGTCCATAAAGCAGCTAACATTGTTTGCCTAAGCTTATGAGCTGGACGGTATGTGGTTTCAACAAGAAGGTGCCTCGAACTACAAAATAAGAATAATTTCATCTTTTCATAAGACTTGATATCGCTGCGTCAACGACAGTAACTGACGTTGGAGCATTTGAAAACCAACATTTACCAAGTTATCGCCCGCAATGTGAGAAAATGAACCTGATGCCGTAGGCGGCAAGTGATTTCGTATATAATGGTAAGCAGTGGTGTTGTCGAGCCGGAACGCTCCGGAACGTCGTTCCGATACTTCCTTTTTGAACATGAGCGCGTTCCGGAGCTAAAGATGATTTCTGATAACGAGAATTTGCTGACGTTTTGAAAAAAAAAATTAAAAAGAATGGATTAAAAGATTTTTTTTCTAATTTTCTAAACAAGAGTTTGAACCGAACCCGAACCGGAACAAAAACCGGAACGAACCGGCTTGTTTTTCCGAACCGTTAACCGGAGTCCGGAACGCGTTCCGGTAAAAAAAATAGCACAACACCACTGATAGTAAGGTATAAACATTGTTACACAAATGAAGAATCTAGGTATTGGCGGTTTGCTTTTACATCGACTAACATTAAATTTATAAACAAAAATACAACAACAAATGCCAGCATAAAAAAACGGTGAACAAGTAAGCAAAAATACAGCAACAAGCACCAAAAAAATGGTAAACAAGTTAACAAAAATACAACAACAAACACTACGACAATAAATATAAGCAAAATAAACAAACAACAATAATGAAACAACGATGTTTACATTTATAGAGATATCGAAAAGGCGAAGCCTCGAACATTCGCTTTCAAGAACATTCATCAGGCTCTTTACTCTGCCATATAAAAGGCAAGGCAAAGCAGACGAGTGAGACAGCGAACGTCAGTCAGTCTTGTGTGAAGACGTGGTGTATTTGAAGAGAGTATTCATGGCTTGAAGATCTCCGTTAAAAAGATCTGTCGAACAATTGTCTAGTAATTGTTATTGTTTATGTAAACGGTGTAAGCAGAGCAATAACAAACAAAGCAATTCTTGTTGTTTACTTAAAATTGTGAACAGAGGGACACAGAATTGTGCGAATAATAAAGAATTTTAATTGAAACTAAATACAAATTTATTTTTATTTTATTTCCGATCTACGAGCTCATATTTTAAACGTTTAAAAACGTTACAATATTATGATGAAATGAAAGTTTCATCAATTTTACAGTTGAAAGGGTGTTTTTTACTTCTTCTACTTCTTTACCTTTACATACCCGTACATACAGTTTCTTACACATTGTGATTTGAATTAGACTCTTCGAAATCGTATTAGACATAACTAGATAAACGACAATGCATTAAGAGATGAATGCTTGTTGTGTTGTAGGACTCCATCGATTGTTGCAGTAATCGATAAAATAACAAATGCCAATATATAATGACGAGTACATTTGTATAACTCAAGTCTCTCTTCCACCATTTTGCCTTTAACTAACTGAATATTAACGACAAGAATGATAATAAATTATCGGCATCTCTTTGTGACATTTATCACAAACTGACAGCAAAACATGAGCATGTAGAACGTGCTTACGGTTATGTTATGGAAGCAGACTGCAGTGTAATATGCTGCAGTGGCACATTGTCATCAACTATTAATGATGCCTAGTAGACAAACACGAAAGTAGATGATTATTTTTATTATTATCATGCGAAAACGTAAGAGACAATGGTCACATTGGTAAGAGGATATAACCCAGCAAAAGATATTGTGAGCAAAACAGGATTTCAAATTAAAGAAGTTTTCCTCTTCCTCCAAGTATTGTTCATATTGCCAATGTTAAGTGAGATAATGTTTCAAGCTCTCTAGTAAGCTTTTTACGCATGGCTGTCCACAATAAGTAGTTCTTAATGACAACCTTTGATGAAATTGAGGATGCTTTTAATACTATTAAGCCATTTGATGTTATGAAAGCCTTTTTAAGGAAGTTCAAAATTGTTTCTGTAATAGCTTCAGATCTTCATGCACTATTATATTCAACTATTAGGTACTATGAGAGTAACTGATCATTTACAATTTGCTAACGAATGTCGTGGAAAACGATTTTAAGGTGATAGTTCATGTTGAGGACCTATCTGCTGATAGTTCTGTTCCTGAAAGGCACAACCCGAGCGGTTCAGTTTTTCTTTTAAAATTCTCTCTAGCTGAAGCGTAGAAGATTGTCTGGGAGTAAATACCCAAATGATAAGCAACAGGAAAGAAATGGTCTCAGAGGCTCCGTCATGTTGAAACATGTGAGGGTCATCCTCGATTCTAAGCTTTACTGGAGGCAGAATATCCTAGAAAGACTTTAGATATTTCATATGACGCCCTGTAAAGAGTCTGTTGGTAACAGATGGTCGTTCAAACCCTTGGGTATTCAAGACAATAACTGAATCTGTAATATATACAGTGCGCCTGTACGTTCGGATACTGTATGGTCAATACAGTTGAAATTTGAGGAGACGTGAGAAGACAATCTGATAGTGTTGATAGCAGATGGACGATACCCACCAAGGCACTTTACTTCATGCTGAATTATCTTATTGGCAATCAGATTATACTTAATGAACTCAGTCCTCATATCCGATTGATTATGTGGTCTCTTATGACCCTTAATCGAAATAGAGACTTCTGGAAACCGAAGCTAAGTCCTACCAAAAATTTTCTGTAAGTATATGCCGATGGATAGGAATATGATTTGTGGTATTAGACAAAAACATTCGAACCATTCACATCCAAACATAAGTCATAGCTACGCTCAACTAAATGGTTGATTTTCTTTCAACTCCATAGGGATTCGAACGTGGACTTCCCTCCTTGTAGACAAGCTATTTTTAGGTGCCATAAATTTCCTTCTGAATGTCATATCGATGTCAAGCTTGTTCCTGAATATCGCTTATATCTATGGGAAGTGGTAGACCATCCGAAGGTCTTCATTACTTTGGTCCTTGAGAATTGGAGGATAAATGAAAATTATGTTGTGGACGAATTGGCCCAAATGTGGACCGAACTAGGTAATCTCCTGGAAGATCGACGCATAGGGGTCTTTTAAGCCATAAGGAATAAATTCGAATCCAGGGCTAATGTTTAACATATTGGTTAAAAAAGAAAAGTAGTTCCAGCACTAAAAATTTTGCTGGGTTTTATTCCACATGCACTGGGTAGCAGGCAGCATTCATGTTTTTGTTCTTAAAATATTCTTGAATTTTTTATTTAATTGCCAATCAGGCAGTTGTGTTTCAATCATTGACTGGCGGCACACTTAAGTGGTTATCGTTGTAGCAACATTATTATCAGTGCCACTGAAACAACTGTGATTGAAATATTGAAATTGAACAAACCGAAAAGGAATATTGGCATTCATTCTGTGCTGTGACACAGAGATATTAAATACAGCAGAAGTTTCACAAGGAATTCCTATACCTATAGTAGGCTGAGCAAAAATCCCAATACACCTTCAACTCTTTGCTGCCGACCATGCTTGGGAAGAATGCGTTTATCGTTGTCTTTTGGCGACAAGTTAATACGTCTTAATTGATGGCAAGAGAATTCAATACAATTTTCTTTTGGTAGCATCTGTGGCCAGAAAAGCCTTAAGAAGGCACCGCATTTCACTTAAAACAGGAGAATTGGTTTCTGTATTGCAAATGATTCATTTTGGGTTTCTCTGAAATAAAAAAATTTTAATTCAATTGAAATTTGTTTTAATTTGCTGGAGGCGTTTCTGTATGATAGTTTTAAAGTTAAATGAACCAAAGCATTTTAAGGAAACAATATTAACAATTGCGAAGTGACAGAAATACAGCCACGAATTCATATGGGAGTGCCCCCTGATATTATTGCCATGTTTTTAACGAACTGACGTATTATTTTAGTTGCGGAATTAGTGGCTGGAGTTCATGAAAACCTGAGAAGATCCTTTGCAGGTTCTAGATTGCATAACAATTGGCACATTGGATACTGGTTTGGTGATTGTCTTTCCAGAATTCTAGGGATGTAGTGCCCAGTGATCTTGTTAGTGGCTGAAGTTTATGAAAGCCAGGGAAGATGCCTTACATGTTTTTGGTTGCATAACTACTGGCACATTGGAGTCTGGTTTAGTGGTTAACTTCCCAGATACCTAGGAATGTGGCTTAGTGGAATATCTAGTTGCGAAGATGTAGGCATAAAGAGTAATTTATGGCTGCCTACCAATTGGTTCATTCCTAGTTTTACTGCACTTATACATAGCATACCAAATAGATGGGCCTAAGGCTACTACTTAATTTGTTGGCAGACAACTCACTACTGTTTGAGACTAAATTCACATCCAGTAATTACAACCGTACTATCCGACCCTCTTGTTGGGAATAGGATATCATATTGGAGAATACTCTGCGGCTCCTCAGCTTTAATAGTAAATGAGAAATTTAATGGCACTAGTCTTCTTAAGATAGACGATTGTTTCAGTATGAGGCTTATATCGTGAATGTAAATTTAAGAAGTCACTGTAGACTAGTATGTATTGAGTTGGCTTACTAGACGTGAGGCCACGGTTCCAAACTCCAATTAAGATATCAAAACGAAAATATGATAATATTTCTTCGGCGACTTCCGCTCAGTGGATTTTTGACAAATTGGTATGAAAAGTTTGTCAAAAATCTGTAGTTCGGAATTGACTTTAAAATTAACACACACAACATATTATCAAATTATGTATGTACCCAACAAACCAAAACCTTACCTAAAAGTAATTTAATTGTAGAATAAACTTATAACAACCGATTTTTTACAATAGTGTTTAGAAAATCATTAACATGACAATACCTTTAACAACAATACTTGCTATACACTTAGTTTAGATAATAATTTTACAAGTAAGATTGCAAACAATTTATGCTAGTTATAGTTTTCTAAATGTTTTTGAAAAAACTGTCAATTTATTTATCGTTGTTTCATAAAAAGTTTTATATTTAGTGTTTTGTGCAAATTGTGGGGACTTAATATTAAATAAAAAGTATAATTAAAAAAAAGAAAAAAATAATAATAAGACAGAACAAAAGAAATGTAAATATGCCATTTAAATTTAAACAGAGTGTTCGGAAAGATTCGAAAGAAACTGTTGAATTGCTTTTAAACAATAATAAAAGAAACAGAAGAAGAATTTCAAGTGATTTAACAGACATCTCAGTTGATATTGATTCTGAAAGTGATGAAAGTGTTGAAAAAATTGAATGCGACATTTCGAGTTGCGGAGAAAAGTTAGATAATAAAAAATATGACAGCGATATTCAAAAAGAACTTGCTGTATGGGTTGTCAAGCATACAATAACAAATAGTGCGATAAATGACCTGCTAAAGATTTTAAGAAAATCATTTCCTTATTTACCCAAAGATTCACGGACATTAAAGCAAACACCGCGTGATATCCCAATTGTACGCGTACAAGGCGGCAATTATGTGCGTTATGGATTGAAAGATTGCCTTACCGATTTTCTATCATCGACAACTTTTACAGATAAGTTTATAAATTTAAATATTAACATAGATGGATTACCTGTAGCTAAAAGAAAATTTTTTTAAGTTACAGCACTCTAAAACACACTCTTTCTTTCCGGGAAAATGAGTTACTTACGGTAGCAAAAAGCCCGAACTTTATAAAAAATTGTTGGCGTAAATTGTTCACGGACGAACTGGCAGAGCATTTATGCTGGAAAGCAACGGCGGAAAAAAAGAGTGTGCGCAATCTAAGTGCGGCTAGGGTTAACAGAAGTATTATTATTATTATATTATTATTGTCATTTATATTTACTTTTTCATTTTTGAAGTTGCTACAATTTCTATTGGGATTGGAGAGGATGAATTCGTCAAAATCACGAAATCATTTTTTTAATTCGCAAAAAATCGACACGAGTGCCGTAAAAAGTACGCCGACAAACCTAAAAATATTACTTTTTAAATGTACTTAATTAAACAAAAAATAAATAAATGAATTCTGTCACGAAAAAAATATTTTTGTTGTTGAGTGTACAATTTACTCTGCACGTTATATTCATGAGCTTATAAAAATGTTTCAGAAATAAGCTTACCATAAGCATGTTTAGAAAACATATTTGTCTGCAAGCTTGTTCTATAATTAGATTTCTAGCAAGGGTTCAGTTTTGTTTATTAAATAATTTTTAACAAACCTTTCACAATTGCATTTATAACAATTTTCTAAGCTTAAAGCTTATGTTGGTAAGCTTATTACAAGCGATTTCTAAAACGTTTTGGTTTGTTGGGTATGTATGAAAGGATTGATTATGTGTTTGTTCACAGAAGGGAAATATCTCGAAAGATCACCCTATCGCTCACTGAGATATTACATATTGTTACGTTTTTACTTTTTAGAAACGGTTAAAATACCAACTCGTAGATTGCAAATAAAATAAAATTAAATTCGTATTTAGTTTCAATTAAAATTCTTTATTATTCGCATTATTCTGTGTACCACTGTTCACAACTTGATGTAACAACAATTACTTTCCTTTGTTATTCCTCTGTTTATACCCTTTGCATAAACAATAACAACAGATCGACAGATCTCTGTAACGGAAATCTCCAAACCACGATTACTGTCTTCGAACGTACTGCGTCTTCACACAAGACTAACTTAACTTCACTCAATCAGTTGCCTGCTTTGCATTGGCTTTTATATGGCAAAGTAAACAGTCTGATGAATGTTCTCGAAGGCGAATGTTCATGACTTCGCCTTCTCGCCTTAGTGTATTAGTTGTTTGTGTATTTTGCTTACATTTATTCTCTTAGTGTTGTTTATGTATTTGTGTTTACTTGTTTACCACCTTTTTATGGTGTTTATTGTTATATTAAACAGTACGATAATTTGTAAACAGGTTTGTTTACTGCATTGTTCTGTTTTGTAGCTTTTGTTTATAATTTTAATGTTAAGCAATGTAAAAACAAAACACCAGTATCTAGATTTTTCATTTTCGTAACAATATTATCAGCATAAAGCCAATACACTACGGCTTGATATGCCGCTATAGGATAAATATATTTAAAATATTATTTTATATTTATATATATAAAAGGCACCGTTTTGAAGACTTGGTTTATATTATACTACAGTTGATATCGCTTTCAACTTTTGTTTTCCTGTTGTATTTGATAAAAATTTTAAAACTTACTTTTGCAACATCACTCTTAATTAATGAAGTTGTTAATGCTGAACATCAAATACTACCAGGATTAAAATAATTGCCAGCAAATATTTATGCATTTACTATGTGTGAGAAAATAAACAAACATTCGAAATGTATTTCGAATTGAATTAATTAAAAACATTTAAACTACAGAGGTTTTTGTGGCTGGCTTTTTAACAGAATAACTTAATAAAGTAATGCGCCTACATTAAATGGCATACACTAGCCAAATAGTAAAGTAAAGCAAACGTGATAAATTGCTACAAAAAGATTTTTCATTGTGGTTTGTATTGCTTATTATGGTTTAAAAGATTATTGTGTGATGAAAACATACGTATAAACATAATACATACAATAATGGTTAATCCATAGAGATTTGAAGAATTTGTTGCTAATAGCAGTCAGAGGCAGTTTAAAAGCAGCCTCTATTTTATTTTATTTTTGCTCCTACTACTTCAAGAACTGCTCAATGGTGTATTTCTTGGCATTGTCCACAAAGGTTCACTCTTTGCCTGTCTTCTGGCCAGTTAACAATAGAACTCTGAACCACGAAACGCTGATCCATCTCTCGCCAGTATTTTAGTAATTTTGTTCCAAATGATTATGGAGTGAGAAAAGTTTCCGTAGAACAAAACTGTGTTTGTCAAAGTTTTACTCGAATTGGCGAATTTCCATCAAATACGAATCCAAAGCTCCATCATATTTATTTACTCACCTCTAATATTCCTCTGAAAGTTAATTTCAGTTTTTTCAATAAATTTAAATTGCATTAATCCCAGTTTGGGACATCCTTGGCGCCTTACCCCTGTATTTATAGGTCATTGAATTAGGTCTACATACAATACATGTGTATCAATTTTTGACGTCTCCGTAAACCACTTCGTAAGTCACAAAGTTCACCTTAAATAAACTTAGGATTCATGTAACCTAAGAAGAAGCACTTGACATATAATTGGAAATACATTCAAGAATACTTATGTGATCAAAATAGCTGGAATTAATCCTTGACGTGAATTGTATCCTTAAAGTACTCTTCATAGCACATTTCTTAGCAAAGATGTGCTGGAAAGTTAAGTTACAATGGTACCTTATTAAACTCAAATATCTTTGCTTTTTAGGGATGCTGTAAATTTAACCCGTGTAACAAGGAGAGCCCAAATATATCTTCAATGGATGCAGTCAGATATGCATGCCAAGTTTTAAACATGCAAACCTATGTCTGGAGACCACTCAACTGTTATTATGCAGAAACTTGTAACAATTCGGGCTTATACTGGTTGCCCAAATGCCTAGGCTTGCATATATTAATCGCTACAAACAACTGCTTACGGTAAAGAGAGGGCATATAAACTTGTTTAACTGAAGCTACCCTAAAGTTGTATCCTGCTTTGGGAATGTTATGAGCTTTGGCTTCTTCAATTCTTTATAAACTTTATGGCTTTGTTGGAGATGCCAACTGTCTGCGTATAGCAAAGGTATGCTACTTTATTAGATGCAAAGTAGAGCCTGTGTTTGGTTAAACTGCTATTTTAACTTTTCGTTATTTCTTAAACAATTAATTGATGATTGTGGAATCAGCCTTGATTGTGTATAGTTTTTCAGTGGATTTTTAGCTTTTTATTCTTTCTTTTGCATATTATGCAATTAGCAATAAATATTGTTACGAAAATGGAAATGGTGTTTTGCTTTCACATCGTTTAAGTTGTAAACAAAAGCTACAAAAATAAAAGCAATGAACTTACTTACATGATAAACAAATAAGCAAAAATATACCGACAAAACACCAGTATAAAAACAAGTAAACAAAAATGCAAGAACAAAAAAAACTGCAAGAATAAATGTAAACAGAAATACAACAACATAAAATAAATGTAAACAACATATTTACAACATTTTACATTTATAGAGATTTCGAGAAGACGTAGTCATTTGCCTTCAAGAGCATTAATCAGAAATTAAGGCAGAAGAGAAGAGAATAATCGTGGTTTGAAGATCTCCGTTATAAAGATCTGTCGAACAATTGATATTGTTTACGCAAAAGAATGTAAAGAAGAATAACAAACAAAGCAATTGTTATTGTTTACATCAAGTTGTGAACTGTGGCACACAGAATTGTGCGAACAATAAAGAATTTAACTAAAACTAAACACAAATTTATTTTTATTTTATTTACAATATACGAACTCATATTTAAAACGTTTTTAAAAGCTAAAAACTTAACAATATGTTGTGACGATAGAATATTCGTCATGGTATAGGCCAGCTTATTCCAAATCTGCACGCACTTATACAAATGCATTGTGGACGGCATTGAGTGTGTGAATCAGTGGATTCATCGTTTGTTAGTAGCAAAAGATATTAGGTGGATGTAAAGACTTGTTTAGTAGACTTGGTTGGTTGTTTGCTTGTGTAAATAAATTTTATGCATGCAACAAACTATACGTTTAACAACTCCTACGCAATAACCTCTCAATCACTTTCAACGCTGCCATCATTACCTCCATTATACATATATTGACGATAACTTGTAGCCGTCGAATGTGAAAATATTTTTCATGTCATAAACCAACTTCATTTCACCAACAGTTAAAAATTGCATGGTTTTACCAATTTGAATTGTGTTTTCATGTATAAATATTCGAAATGTCTGTCCTAGATGTCCATCCATATGAATACGAAATGATAAATGTACGTGATTTTCACACTTAAGAAAGATGCCTTTAAGGCCTGGCTGTCATAATATTTTTACAATTATAAGGCTGTAGTCTAATATTTAAATCGATTTTGTTATATGTACACATTTCGAAATTGACAACGCTGTTGATAGTGAAAAGTATGTACAATTATTTGAAATTTTTGTAGATTAAAGTTTACGTGTTTCTAACATTCATTTAAACTCAATTTCATTAAAAAAACACACAAAGAGGCAAATTGTATACATTTTGAGAACTCATTTAGAGAATCATGGGTAGCAAAAACTCTTTTTCACATTTTCAAATTACCAGCGTTCCTTATATACTCATATAGCACACTTTTCTATGTGCTCTCGAGGGAAGCGTTTAGATCTTTCTGGATCATGAAAGTTTCTAATCAGGGCCATCACTGTGATATCTACGGAAAGTAAACCCAGATGCACAGAATGATATTTTGCTCCAAGTTTCTCAGGCTTCCAGCTTTCAATATTCTTTATCAAACTTTGCTGTCATAAGGCTGTAAGGTCGCCATCTTTGGCGAATACCTCAATTGTCTACCCTTAGATACTTTAGTTCAATCCCTTTAAGATTAAGTAGTAGGAAATTCTCCAATATATATCACTTAGAGGAAAGAACCAGCACCCTGTTAATAAAATGTATATCAAGACTACTGTTGGACGCCAAAAAAAGAGTTTTCTAAGCGAGAGAGCTCATGTAGTCTGAGCTCAGCGTAATTAGGAGAAACTTTCCCATTACCATTAATACCATGCTATCACGTAGCAAAAAAATTTTTGGTTGTTTAAGCCTACCTGCAAGAGCTTTCAATATACTGTTACGAATATAAAGAATCTAGATACTTTTACATTGCCTAACATTAAAATCATAAACAAAAATACAACAACAAACGCCATCATAAAAAATGGTAAACAAGTAATCAAAAATATACCAACAAACACCACAAGAATAAATGTAAAAAAAATACGCAAACAACAATAATGAAACAACGATGTTTAAATTCATAGAGATATCGAGAAGGCGAAGCCACGAACATTCGACTTCAAGATCATTCGTCAGAATGTTTAGGTTGCCATATAAAAGGCAAGACAAAGCGGGTAACGGAGTTAGTAAAAAGTTCAGTCAGTCTTATGTGAAGACGAAGTGTATTTGAAGTAAGCAATCGTGGTTTGAAAACCTCCGTTACAAAGATCAGTCGAACAAGTGCATAATAATTGTTATTGTTTATGCAAAGGCTATAAAGAGAGGAATAACAAACAAAGCAATTGTTGTTGTTTACATCAAGTTGTGAACAGTGGCACACAGAAATGTGCGAACAATAAAGAATTTAATTAAAACTAAAGGCAAATTTATTTTTATTTTTATTCGCAATCTATGATCTCGTATTTTAAAAGTTTTAAAAGGTAAAAACGTAAAAATATTGATACCATGACTACTGTAAAACGCCTAAAAAGACAGTTTCCTAAAAAGAGAGACTACATGAGTTCACCGTAAATGGGAGAAACCTTCCCATTACAATTAACACCAAGCTTTCAATACATTCTCATCGAGTCAAATACATACACCGTATACTTAAAACCCGTCCTACTTCAGTAAAATAAAATTAATCAGTCAAATAACAGACTTTTTGGTTTCCTCAACCAGCAACCCAGTATTTCAACTTGTCTCCAAATTCATATTTTCGTTCTTCATATTTCGAATAGGTTGTGTATATGAAACATTAATTTTTTCCTAAAATAAACAAACTTTTCTTACAGCAATTACAACATCAGCAACAATACAACATGACATACCATGGACAAGGCCATAAATCACTTGTAATTAATTACTACGACATGCAAAACTACTTACTGGCTGAATTTGTAAAATTTCTTCATCGAGGTAAAATTGAGAACATTGAGACAGACACATAGAATGTCGAAATTCAAGAGTAGAATTCATTGCATATGGCAGTCCTTTACAGGGTCTACATGATGAATATAAAGTAGATGAACATTTTTGTTCCTTTTATTTCTAATTAAAAAACTCAGACGATTCAGGAATACAAAAAAATACAAACGTTTAATATACAGACATGGTAAATGTTTTAAAAATATTAAGAATTGAAATTCTAACACGTGTTAAGAAAGGTTTTTGTTTAAGCGAAAGTTAGTGCAATTTGTTTCAAAATATATAATCTTGGATATTATGAAAGCTATTGAATATTGCGTAGTTTATGGCTGCACTGGAATTATTGATATCGATAACTATGGTTTATAAAGTTTATAAAGCACATCGTCTCTTTTATGGTCAACATATTGTTACGTTTTTACCTTTTAAAAAACGTTTAAAATATAAGCTCGTAGATTGCAAGTAAAATAAAAATAAATTTGTGTTTGGCTTTAATTAAATAAAAATTAAAAATTTATGCCCTTTGCATAAACAATAACAATCACTAAATAATTTTTCAACTGGTCTTTATAACGGAGATCTGCAAACTCCGATAACTCTCTTCAAACGCACCTCGTTTTCAGGAAAGACTGACTGAACTTCACTAACTACTTCGCCTGCTTTGCCTTGCCTTCTATATGGAGAAGTAAACAGTCTGGTGAATGTTCTTGTAGGCGAATGTTTCGAAATCTCAATAAATGTAAACATCGTTGTTTTTATTCATTGTTGTTTGTGTATTTTGTTTACGTTTATTCTTGTAGTGTTGTTTTCAGATTTTTGTTTACTTGTTTACCATTTTTTTTATCCTGGTATTTGTTGTTATATTAAGCAATACGATAATTTGTAAACATGTTTATGCACTGCATTGTTTTGTTTTTGTAGCTTTTGTTTATAGTTTTAATGTTGACCAATGTAAAAGCAAAATACCAGTATCTTGATTTTTCATTTCCGTAACTAGTCTAGTGAGTAACCCATTTATGCGAATTCATAACCATCAACAAAACAAAGAGACATGTGTATTTAATTTGGTGACAATTTTATTTGAGGAAGTGGTGTTGTACTGGGCCCTTTGTTAGGGCGATTTAACGTCTGCGGATTCCTTTTAATGGGATTACGTTAAGGCCCAACTCTTTGAACTAAAATTTAAGCCGCCATAGAAGCTATACTGCCAGGTTTATGAGTTAAAATAGTAAAAGTTTAACTAATCCATCTATGCCATCTACGAACTAATCCACCTAAGATTAAATACTATTTTCCCAATATTTTTCCCAAACTTCTTTACGGTACTGCTGCTCGGATCTTTTGTAACTATCTCGACCCAGAGTATCGTTACTGACTTGCTAACAGCTGGATTCTTATGTGATCTATTGTTACAAGTGGTTCTGACCACCATAAAATCAATCTGATACTATTAGCGAGTAGTTCGTGGCTTTAAGTATGCCATAAAATGCTTGGGACCAGATAGAGTCAGTCTTTGTTAGGTTCTGTCCGTAGTGATTTTCCCGCGAATAAACTGGTTGACGAACTTGCTGTATTATTGTTCTCAATCGATTGAAAATAATTGTTAGTATGAATATGTTTCTCTGATAACCCTATGGACTCATAGGAGGATGAGTTAAGAGAACCAACGTGAGAATGATACATAGGAACCTTTGGCCATTAATCGACGGTATTAGTCGGATAGCTGGGTGTCCATGTAATAATGGAGAGACTAGTGGCTAGGATTTCGGAAAGAACTGTGATTGTGACTTCTACATATGGTAGAGGAATATCGACTCCTTGGAATTTAATTTCTGGCGATATAAACCCTCTGTTGGAAGCTATACAACATCATAAGATATTCAGGCTTCACTGCTTTATAATGGGATAACAATGGCTGAGTAAGGTGGGTTCCTACACGCGACATTTCTATTTCATCATTTTCACTCACTCTGTTCCTTTATTTGCTTGGCTTGGAATGCATTTTCTTCTTTCTTTAATAAATCTTAACAGATTTGGAGATAGAAAACCATGCAGTTTGGCAAAGCTGCTGAGTATTAAGGCTGTATTGTTGAACTCAAAATAAACTTTTTTGCAATTCCGATCAGGAATCCTGACGCTAGAAGCCGCCGTAGTCTAGAAGGTCGACGTTAAATAGTAGGTGGCGCCACTCATTGATAAAATTAATGTACACAAGATGGATGGCGTGAAAAGGTTGTCATTGTCAATAAAGTCTATAATGCCACACCGTGGATTAAGAGAAAGCAGAGGTTGTAGATCGATTTAGAAGGAAAAAACTATATCCACTTAAGTTGTCAGTGCCAGTTTCTAGCTAACCACAGACTTCACTCTTTCTTCCACTAAATTTTTATGTTAAGGTTACCCAATTAGAAGCACCGATGCGTATTGTTACAGTTAGTTGTGGTCGCCGCACTATGTATGAGGGACCGCCATGTGTACTCAAGTAAAGTTTGATTCACTTCTCCTATCTTCCTATCCTAATGGGAAACTTATATTGCTTTGAATTTTTTCATACAGTTGACTGATGGGAGGTATTGTTAGTGATGGACATTAAAAAAGATCACCTATGTTTTTTTGATGCAATTTATCGATGTTATATTTATTTAATATTTACCAAAAAACATCGATGTTTTTCATGCATCGATTGATTTTGTTAACAAAGTTCTTCTCATCACATAAATTACATGTTGGTATTGAACTGATTTCTATTCCATACGATGTTCTTTGTGTTTCCAATTCTCGATAATATTTTTAGACCATATTTAATGCAAGATAAATATCTTCATGCTATAAGTGCCAAGCACAAGTTAAGATAATCTCAAGCTAGTTTCGCTTCTCTTTACGCTTCTTTTTACTTTAGCGAGGAAGCTCACCTCCTTGGCCATTTCAACCCTTTATTCAACATTTTTAAGAAACTGTTCATGGTACTTTTATTTACTCTTCGAGTTTTTACCAAAAATCTGCCGAAAGGAAGTCTCCGAAGACGTATTTTTTCATTTTTCCTTTTGTCGGTGATGTCTGTCCGGAGATTTGAACCGTGGCCTTACGTAAATAAGCCAATACACTACCTAATAGACTATGACGACTCAAGCAGGTTCATAATATTCAATTCAAGACAAAAAGCTTCTAGACTATGGCGAGTTTGTTAATTGTTTTCCCCAAATGGATAATGATGAAGAGGCAGCGAAAAGAACGAGAATCTTTTCTTTGAATGTCTATTATAGTGCGGATACAATTTAGAGAGATTTGTCAGATATACGAATGCTATCTGTCTAACTGTTCACAATTAGATTATTGGCTATCCAACTCACAAATATTAGTATGTCCATTGCTTGTCGTAGCAAGTAAGGAAACTATGGTTGTGATGAGCCTATAGGATTATTAATTTTGTTTCTATATTTGTATTATTTCTAAGACCGGCATCCAGGTGCCTATGGTGTGCAATGCGCCAATTTCCGATATAAATCGAAGAGCGCAAAGTCCCTATTCAATGAGAAGACGAGTCCTTATTATGGTTAAACAAAGTCTGTTTTTATCAGTATTATTTCGGGGTTAATATACTGTATTTTAATATCCCCTCTCTTATTCTAATTAATAATCTATCCTACTCTAATTCTAATTTTAATTCTAATTTTAATTATAATTCTAAGACGAAGAAGTTTGTCACAGCTTATTGCCTTAAAGATGCTCGTTGTGAAAACATTCTGAAGTCACTCTGGTCTAGTAGGTAGTGTGTTAGCTTATTAGACGAAAGGCCCGAGTTCAAAACCTAGTCATCAAAAAAATATAAAAAAATATTTCTTCCTCTCATCAGATTTCTGGCAAAAACTCTGAGAGTAAATAAAAATGCCATGAAAAGTTTCTTAAAAATCTGTCGTTCGGATATAAAAATCAACGCACACAACATAAGTGGTGTGACAAACTAGGTCGTAAAGGGTTGTAATGACTAATTATGTATGTGAAATCATTCTGCATACCTTATGTCTATAGTTATTAATGGTCATTATTCCAGGAATAATTATGCTAATCGTATACTGAGGCCAAGCTAAGATCAATATCTTAAGCTAAGTAACCTGACCTAATATTGCCATGTCCACAGCATTTAATTATTTCTCCTGCACTGTTTGCATAATTATGACACAGTCACCAACACAACCCACAAATCATTTATAGACATATTTCATAAAATAAAAAATTTACAGCTAAAATACGCTAAAGAGATGAATTAAATAAAAAACAAGAAAAAATTGAAATATTATTATAATAAGGCAATGTATGGACATGAATTATTAAATAAAACGCGTAAAAACACAAGCTAAAACAATGTCTACTACGCTGGCTATGTAAACCATTTTTATGAACATAGAATCAAACAATATTTACACATACTTTGCCTTTAAACAGCAACGCTAAATTTAAGCCATTTTGCATAATAAAGGCTCTGACCAACATGAATAACAGCAAAAACTGCTACCACAACTGAGCTAGCTGGTACAGCAGTCAAGCAAGCTGGCTAGTAAATTGCCCTCAACATGCAAACCAAAGCGATTATAGTCGCTTTTAATAAATTATTGATTTGCTTGCGCTGGCAGCAGTAGTAGAAGTATCAACAGAAAGGCTTTTCGCTTTCGATTATTGGGTAAGGTCTAAATGCATATCCTATTCATGATGGAGAATTGAGTGTAATGCATTAATGTTGTCATTGTAATATGAGCATGCTTTTATAGTTTTAGTGCAAGGAAACGAATTTTAACATATTTTATGATGTCGCCGTAGTCTAGTAAGTAGTGTGTTGGCTTATTAGACGCAAAGACAGGGTTCGAGCCCCAGGCCAGACATCAAAGACAAAATACAAAAAGTATTTTTCGGCGACTTCCTCTCAGCAGAGTAAATAAAATTCCCATGAAAAAGTTTCTCAAAATCTGTCGTTCGGAGTCGACTTTAAACTGTAGGCCCCACCTACAAGCTAAACACTATTCCTTCATGGTCGCATTCTCAAGGCAAATTTTAGAATTATAGCACATGGGCAGGTGGTCCTACAGAACTTATGCATGGCTGTGTGGGTTTCTTGTGATCCCAAAATATCATCGGCACTGTATATTACGCTAAGAATCCACGTATGATTGATAACTTCTTTAAATATTACAGGCCCACTGTTTCTGTTTCTTTATCGGATCTTCCAACAGAGACTTACGAACTTTGACATTTTGTTGAGGGTACATCTGTTGAATTACTTGTTGTTTATTTACTCTGTTTTAGCATCTCAACAAGGACAAAAGGAAAACGACCATAGAGAACGATATGTTCTCTAAATGGGCTCTGGTGCAGTTGGCAACTAATTTTCATCGAAAAATAGCTTTCAACGATGAGACTCAATTTTGTACGAACGGGTTAATCAAAACGCAGAATTTACAAATTAATCCCGAAACAATCACTGCTTGATGTGCATTTTTGGCTGGCGACATAATCGGTGCATATTTTTTGAGAACGTCGTTGCCTAAGCTATAACTGTCAATGGTAAGCATTTGAAGTCGTCGATTACCAACTTCCTTCTGATTGAATTGGATGATCTGGACACCAACGATATGTGATGTCAACAAGATGGAGCTACATGCAACTCTAAGACCACAGTAAATATTCTGTATGAGTGATTTGAGTCCATAATCATCCACGTGGAGTTGATTTGAATTTGACCCTGTTAGACTTTTTCTTGTGGGGTTTTCTTAAGTAGCAGGTATATGCTGAAAAGTCATATATCGCAACTGTTCTCCAGCACAATGTAACACATGCCATCGATCAAATTCAGCCTGTTTTACACACCAGAATCATGAAAAATTGGACAGTTCGAATGCTCTCCGCCCAGAAAAGCCGTGCCAGACATCTTTTATTCGACACACAATGCCTCTAACGAATACAAAATGTCACTTTCTGACTGATTATGGCCGATAATTAATTGAATGTGCGACCATTTCTGACCAGTATGGGAATTGTTGGTTTACTATGTAACACCTCATTCCCATCTTGATGTTATATGTAAAAAGGAAATCATCTCTTTACTTGTCACTGGAGGAACAATCTTTGAAGTCGCCGTAGTCTAGTAGGTAGTGTGTTGGCTTGTTAGACGTGAGGCCACGATTCAAACCCCAGGTCAGACATCCCCGACAAAATGTGAAAAAATATTTCTACGGCGTCTTCCTCTAGTAGATTTCTGGCAAAAATTCTGAGTGTAAATAAAATTGCTATGAAATGTTTCGCAAAAATCTGTCATTCGGAATTGACTTTCAACTGTAGATCCCGCCACTCAAGTATAAAATTAACACACACAACATAAATGATGTGAGAAGCTAGGTCGTAACCCTGACTGAACGGTTGTACTGACCAATTATGTATGTGTATGAAGGCCCAATACTTCTCTTATTCCATCCTTTCCAATGTTCTCTATTGCTACCATTGTGCTCATTGTTTTATTGTACCTTTTGTCTAATGATATCAGGTATGTATACTGATATCACTTGGTCCAATGTTCGGTTGTATTAATACTGTTTATCTATAATTCTCCGTATGTCTAATCACCACTCAGACATTATTTCAAAATGATAAGGTATGTATTGAGTTATAGGAAGAGGCAGACGTATAATGGGAAGAAATGGAAGGATTAGTTACTTGCTAACACACCACCATACATACATAATTGGCCATTACAACCCTTCAGTCAGGATTACGGCCTAGCTTCTCACACCACTCATGTTGTGTGCGTTAATTTTATACGTGAGTGGCGGGACCTACAGTTTAACGTCGACTCCGAACGACAGAATTTTGAGAAACTTTTTCATGGCAGTTTATTTTACTCTCAGAGTTTTTGCCAGAAATCTGCTGAGAGGAAGTCGCCGAAGAAATATTTTTTTTTCATATTTCATTTTTTTGATGTCTGACCTGGGATACGAACCCGGGCTTTACGAATAGTAAGCCAACACACTACCTACTACACCACGGCGACTTCACCACACACCACCGTAATATACAAAAAGGCAAAGTATCTGTTTTCTATCTGGCTGTGCGCTAAATAGGCTTCTGTTGAAAGTGTCTGGAAAGAGAAAGAGAGGGAGTTACAGAAAGTTTAATGTTAGTCTTACTGGTGGAATGAACAGGAGCACCATTCAATATCATTTTTAGCTTTACACAACATTGTTACGAAAACGGAAATGGTGTTATATCGTTTAACATTAAAATGATAAATAAAAGCTACAAAAACACAAACAATGGACTTGTGTACATGATCAGCAAATAAATAAAAATATAGCAACAACATCAGTATAAAAAAGGGGATAAATAAGTAAACAAACAGGCAACAACACCACTGCCAGTGCAAACGTGAACAAAATACACAAACAACAATAACGTAAACTACATGTTTACATTTATAGAGATTTCGCGAAGGCAAGAGCATTCATCAGACTGTTTACCCTGCGATATAAAGGCAAGACAAAGCAGGAAACAGAGTCGGTAAAAATTCAGTCAGTCTTGTGTAAAAACACGTTGCGTGTGAAGATATCCGTCGTGGTTTGAAGATATCCGTTATAAAGGTCTGTGGAACAATTGTTAGTGTTTACGCAAAAGAGTTTAAAGAAGAGTTTAAAGAAGTTGTGAGCAGTGGCACACAGAATTGTGCGAACAATAAATAATTTAATTAAAACTGAACATAAATTTATTTTTATTTGCAATCTACGAGCTTATATCATAAACGTTTTTAAAATGGTAAAAACGTAACAATATTTTATACAGGAAACACGGTAAAAACTTAAGTATTGAAAAGGTCTATGGCCCCAATTACGAACACATTGCCCCCAAAGATGATTTTTCGCAGTTAAGGATCCATTTTTAGAAAGAAAAATTAGTGTTGTGGTTCACTAATACGAAGGTTTAGCGACTTCTCTTTAAGGTCTGAATTATAAAAATGCAAGATAATCTCCTCTCAGTTTTAAAAACGCATATTTTAATAATAAAAAAAAAAGTTTTCTAGTGCTTAACCAAAACGAAACACTTTCAATCCTTTAACACACCTTCAAATGTGAGCAGAAAGGCCCGTTAACAGCTGCACTCAACACAATAAACGCAACAATTGCCGAAAAGAACAAATGGTAAGCCTTTTACAAAAATCGTTTACTTTCTCAGCCTACTATAAAAAATGTTCACTAAATTTCGGTTTTGATTGCTGTTTGGATTTGTTTGCGGCTGTTGCATTATTTCTTACCATTATTGGTAATCTCCTCCCACTGCAAAGTGATTCTTATTAGGATAATGACTTAACGGCTGCTGATAAAAATCTTCAAAATTTTTGGGAAGGGAATAAAGGTAAGAGAAACGTTAAATGGTGTTAAAATAAATTATTGGCGTTCAGCCCAGCTACAAGATATACAAAGAATTGCAGTTCAATGAAAATAATTTATTTTTTTGCCGTCAAACAAAACGTTGATTGCGATTGAGTAAAAAGTTTATTTGTTTGTTATGGCATGTTGTTCACGCAAATTGACTGTTAAACGTCAGAGGTGTACATACTTATGGTACAGTTTGGAAGTTTTCAATATAATTTCTCAAAACTTATATTCTCCAGCAGGGGAAAGAACATTTAAAAAATCTCTGACAATTGAAAAAAACTATGACGAGATATTTACCAACTTTCTACGAATAAAATAGAATTAACGCCAATAGGTGCACAATGAATGCTCATGTCTCTGATACTAAAAGCTAAAGTCTTCAATGAGTAATATAGACTACATAGACTCGTGTAAATCGTCGACCCTATGATACTCAACCCCAACAGTTGAGTCTGCTGAAGGCAATCGTGTGTAGGTTAGGTTAGGTGACAAATACTCCTTGAAGGATGAAGGGATTCGGCTATAGTTTAAGCCCATTGTAATACCACAATTAATAACCACCAAGGAGATCAAATATTTCTGAAAGAAAACAACCTGACTCCAGAATAATTTATGATATTGCAGCAATCCTTATATTGGAGAATTTAGTCAAATATGACTCAGAAGGAGAAATAAATGACCTTTTCATTGTAAGAGCAATGTACTGATTCATGAGGTGAATTGTTAGTCTCCGCAGTCATACAGCTCCTGCATAAGTCGTTCGAAATGCATTCAAATAAAATAGTAATCCACCCGAATTACAATTGTACGATGAATAGGCATGTGATTTGAAGACAGAAGTTAAACAGCCCTTTTATTTTCCGTACAAGTCCAACATATTAATGCAATTTTGCAGTTTTATTTCTGTTGCCAAGAAAGTTGTTTCTCCGTGTAATAAAAGCGGATAATCTAAGGCAAATGGAATACTTATATCCTGCAACATGTTGGAGATTGTGAGCCCCGTTCCCGCCTTGGTGAGTTAAACAGCAATTGAATTTTGAAAGATATCCCTATGTCCTGTAACTGGAACAACTAGGAGAGTTTTTTTCGAATGATCCAAAGTTATTTTAACAAATCCTGGGCATTTATGAACGAACATTAAATACGTTCGTTGGTGACTTAGTCGCATGACCTGTACCATGTTCGCAGTGGTCCTGTAGTCTATATTGAAAATTTAATATCAGAACCATTGTAGTGTGTTTGACTAGTCGAAGTTGCCATACCCTTTGTATACAACTTAATATCAACACATTCTTGTTGATATTCTCCACACTGCATAAGTGTTGGGACAGCGTGTATTATGCTGTCTCAGCATATTCCCCCATACATGGTGGGTTAGAACTTAAGATATTTAGCATATATTTAGTTTTAAGTAATTAAGTATAATTATGACCCAATAATAAATAAAGTGAAATAAAATTAATAATAACTAAAGTATGTGTTTCCTTATTACACCATTACTAAAACTCAAAGGTTCCACTAGTAAGTACAGGCCCTACGCTGACCAAATTTTTTTTGCTTAGTTTAGTGAAATTCGGTTAGTACAGGGGCTACACTTCCCTGTGGCTTCACAACGGGCCTCTATGTGTGCTCAAGAGAGCTTTGTTAATCGAAGCTACCATTCCATCCCACCTACCTACTAGGATCATCCGGATTTTCAGGTCCGTCTTGGATTTCTAAAATCAAATATCCTATTCAGAAAATTATAGGGGGGGTGCCAATTGAGTACATCAATAGATGTAGAATAAATAGAGTATGCAGGACTGTCTGTGTACTCCGCTTATTAGACGGCAGTAGCATTAACGTTTTTAACATGTTCATCATAAGTGAAGATAAGTCCCAACAAGGTTCGCTAGAGCTAATATGGATTGACGTATCTAAACCGGTCGTCTTAAAATAACACCTGTCTTTAGAAATCCCACGTTTTTCTACTTTTCAATTGTCCTCAGACCGTCAATTTCTTGAAATCACAGCCTTCAATGCTATTGCCTGCAATGCAAATTGGTGAGAAGTATTTCAGATCTATTCAATATACACAATGCATTCAGATCGATAGTATAGCAGCCGACCAGTCTCTTGGTGTGCAACAATTGTCTTGGCCCTCATTTGCTAGCCTTGTTTATTTTTTATTTAAAATTTATAGGCAGGGCTGTGTGCCTATTGTAGTATATTACAGTTAAGTAAAGCAAAATATTCAAATAAATTCTTTAAACTGCCTAAAGGCACAGTACTCTTTTATTCTTTATTTTAACAAAAACCAATTCCGGTATCTTATTATTTGGTTAAGATCCATAATCAAATAGTTAGTAAATGATTATTGACTGCCTAAGTGTAAGCTGTAGAAAAGAGAATTACTACAATACAATACAATACAATCAATGAAAGGCCATTTTGAGGTGAAAATTTTAAATTGTTTGCTCATGTTGAGAGCTTTTAAATTATATGGTCAAGTCAACTACTATCATTAATGCAACACTGTGTGTTAAAATAATGTCCAACAATTTACACTTTTGGAGAGCATGTAAGTTGTTGGTTAATGAAGTTCATTAAACTGATGTTAGCATTATTTTTATTAATTTATTTTTCTACAGGCCAATGTGTTTATTTTTTAATTTTAGAATTTATCATAATCACAAACCGTCAGGTTTAAAAATTACTCAGTTTTGGTTATTGAACTCCACCACCATTTTTTGATTTATTTGGCATAAAAAATTTCATAAAATACGTTATCAGATGGGTGTTAAAAATTTATATGTGTAACCGGCATTACTTTTGCAACGCTTTTCAACACAATGATAAAGATAATAGGAACAAAATAACTTTCGGGTGTTTTATCGTTCAAAAAAAAAAGAACTTTCGAATGTATTTGTGATGATTTCCCCAACTTCGGTAGTTATCCAAATCCCTAACTTACCCTGTTTATGAATTTAAAATTTCCCAAATAAGAAAATAGGCTATGCGATTTAGAGCTCCACTTTGTTGACTAAGCATTTAGGAAAGTATTCGGCGTTAATACACCGTCCAAAATCGCCTGCAATTTAACAGAGAAGAATCATCGGAATAGATTAGGTCTTCTAGTCATCGATTCATACCCTATGATCCCTTCTTACATACATACATATATTCAGTCGAGATTACGACAAAGCTGCTCACACCACTTATGTTTTCTGTATTAATTTTATACATTAGTGGTTTAAACTCCGATTGATAAATTTTTGGAGAAACTTTTTCATGACAATTTTATTTACCACTTTTGCCAGAAATCTGAGGAGAGCAAGTCGTCAAAGAAATATTTTATTATATTTCGTTTTGATGTCTGACCTATGGTTTGAACAGTGGCCTTACGTCTACTATGCCAACACACTACCTGCTAGACTACGGCGACTTCTGGAGAGGACTAAGACACACTTAATTGTGGTATTTTCCTGCAAACTGATGATTCCAACGCAAACGTGGCGCCGATAAGAAAACACCGATTTTTAATGAAATCTTTTAAAACAAATCGTATCCATTTGTCATGAAATACTAAACGAGAATTACAATGGTCATGACAACCCTCTAGTCAGCCCTAGCTTCTCATAACCACACCATATTTTATGTATTGATTTTATGCATGATCGAACTATGAAGTTGGGTTACCTTTTATGGCAATTTTATAAGCTCTCCAAGTTTTTGCTAGACGACTGAGAGGAAGTCGCAGAAGAAATATATTTTCATCATTTCGTTGGAGATGTCTGATCTGGGTTTTGAACCGAGTTGTCACGTCTAATAAACCAACACACTACCTACGATACCACGGTGATCCATTCTTATTCGTTATAAAAGTAATAAATTCATCCTTGTCGTACTCTAGTGTTCACCACAGTGGTAAGAGATCCAATCCGCCTGTTGAGTTATCGATGAGCCTAAATATATTGGAAATATCCATTCGAACGACTGCTGTGCTATAAATCTTAGGCTATTATGAAATTTGGCTGTGAATGCACCTAACAGGTCCAAATAGATTTGACTAAAGCATAGGCTGGAAAACTTTAAATTATTCATCTAAACTTGCTAAGAGTCTGTCAGATGTACAAGGCCAAGATATCATGTTTTAGTTTGGTTTGGTCCATTATTCCTCTAAAGCGTTGCGAACTTTTATTTGAACTATATAAAAATAGTGATTAATTGCATTTTTGTAGGTGTAAGACGTAAAGGATGATTCAAATATAGGTTTAAGGACATGTGCATGTCACTGGGACAAGTATAACACCCAGAGGTTTAAATGACCCATTGTCCACACGTCCTAGAAGAGGGGAAGAAAGAGGATAGAGAGGGAGATAGGGAAATGGGAAAAGAAGAAGAGGTAGGAGTGTGAAGATATATGTAAGTAGGTTAACATTCGATTAGAATATAAAAATGTTCTGACGAACTTAGTATGTGACTCCATACAGATTTTGTCTCATGGTTCGAATGATAATGGAATAGGTATTATTTAGAACATAATAGAACTGGAACATTACAGCATGTCTTAATTGCAGTGTTGGAATTGCTCAGAGAATTATTTACTTATATAATGACCCTTAGAAAAGTGTTTGAACACCGCGATTCATTCAAAAAATTTGGTTATGTATCACGGGTATCGCGAGATAGATTGACATTTCGGGAAACTGTGAAGCAGATACACTTACTAGAATTGACTTTGTAGTTTTAATAGTTTAAAGTTACAGAAGATAAATCGAGAATTACACCAAATTATTCAAGAATTTCTATAATTGTACACGATTCCAGTAATGATTCCTCTTGCTTTTCATTCAATATAAAATAGACACCAAAAAGGTATTTATTTAAATAATAATAATAGGAGAGGGTGCTGGTTTAATTATTTAGAGTTACTTAAAATTAAGGTCATACACATACGTTATTGGAGATGTCTGATATGGCGTTTGAACCGTGACCTCACGTCTAATAAGCCAAAATACTATCTACTACACAACGACGACTTGCTTTAGTCCTTACTACCATTGTTTTAATGTGTCAAAACATTGAGTTATGCCGTCCACCACTAGTCTAAACATGGGTAGTCACTTGATCATTTCATTGGTACACAGTTTTTATTGTATTTGTCACATTATATAACCGTGTATATGCTTCATATTTCGTTTAAGTCCTTAAAGTTTTCCTTTAGGTATCTAAAACTGCATCTACGTATCTAAATACATATGTATGTATAATCATCTGATGAGTGTATGTATAATTAAACCATTCTATGGCATTTGTAAAATACAGTATAAAGTTTCTGTTTCATGATTTGAGCGTCAAAACTAATAAGTTGAGGCCATGTATATAAAATGCTCATTAATAAATCGCGTCCTGTTTTTAAATATAACTGTTGAAGAAATAAAAATTTTACTAACTATGGTAGCTTAATCGCAGCCGAAGAAATGTGGTGGCCTCACTACTGGATTCCCAACATAGTTTTAAGTCCGTTAATGAATCACTAAGCTGGAGTCAAAATCAGAAGATTGGCTAAAGATTGAAAGAAATTTTATACTGCTAATTGCAACAGTTAACTTTATACCTGTTAATGAATCACTAAGCTGGACTTAAAATCAAAAGGTCGTAAGAAATTTTGTACCGCTCTATACAGTACTTAACAAGAATTCATATCCAATTTATCGCCGCTGTTTTATATATTGTTACGAAAATGGAAAAATGTAGATACTGGTGTTTTGCTTTTACATTTGCATTTAACATTCAAATCAAAAACAAAAGCAATGAGCTTGTTTACAAATCAATAAATATTAGCATAAAAAAATGATAAATAGGTAAAAAAAAAACTATACCAACAAACACTGCAAGAATGAATGTAAACAAAATACACAAACAACAATAATGAAACAACTATGTTTACATTTATAGAGATCTCGAGAATGCGAAGCCACGAATATTCGCCTTCAAGAACATTCATCAGACTGTTTACTTTGCCATATAAAAGGCAAGGCAAAGCAGGCAACTGAGTCAGTAAAAGTTCAGTTAGTCTTGTGTGAAGACGCGGTATGTTTGAAGAGAATAATAGTTGTTTGAAGATCTCCATAACAAACATCAACAATTGACTAGTAATTGTTATTGTTTACGCAAAAGAGTGCAAATAGGAATAACAAAGAAAAGCAATTGTTGTTGTTTACATCAAATTGTGAACAGCGCACACAAAATTGTGCGAATAATAAAGAATTTTAATTAAAACTAAACAAAAATTTATTTTTATTTTATTTGCAATCTACGAGCTCATATTTTAAACATTTTTAAAAGGTAAAAATTTAACAATACTTTTTCTCTTTGGCCACCGTTTTCAATCCATGCAACACACATAATACAATCTGTTCAGGCATTATAATGGCATTTGCCATTGCATTCACAACATTCGGTTAAAGTAGAGATTTGCAAAACAATTGAAAAAATCTCCGATTTTGTGCTTACGAAACCTAATGATACAGAATATTAAATCAAAAAGAAGAAGAAAAATACAAGCTCATCTCGATTTTCACATTACAATTGTTGTTAGAACATGATATTCACAGAATATTAACAGGGATTTGAAATCTTAAAACCTTTTTTATGTTTTATTTGATTAAAATTAGGTGTACAATGTACAATCGATATAATTTCGATTTGTTACATCGACTGATTGATTGATTGAATGATCTGTAAATGATATGCAAATGCTATTGAATTTTTTTGTTATTGGTTTTAATGTGTTTGATATCATAAAATTGACTAACATTACAAATATGGTAACAAGACATCCATATTTTCTTAAAGAATTAAATTGAAAAGTAAACAACATTTCTGGTAAAGAAGCCAGCTAACTCTCTCTCCGCATTGTAAACATATGGACAGAAAATTTTAGTTTGTGAAAAATCCAATGAACTTCATATAATAGCTACTTGCAACAATAGCGTGTCAATTGGTCGCAAAGTAGAACTCAAAGCATCTGATGATTATATACGTTCCACGAAGATTTGACACATTTCTGTTAACATGACCTTTATTACTCATTAAAAAGGTTTAAGACTTAGACAATGGACTCTGAGAATAATTTAGTCATAGAAATTCCTGATTACAGAACATTCAACCATCAGTACTTTTTGATTCTATGAAGGTTTTTTCCCACTTGCGGTTAACTCACTAGGTAGAGCTATTTAATGCTATTTTACTTTTTTTTTACTTTTTTTTTTTTAATTTGCTGTCTATATACCGATTGTTGCTACAGTGTTTAGTCAATTATAAGCTGCTACAGTTTTATTTTCAAGACATTTTGTCTTACATTTCTGAGACGGTTCACGAAAGGGTAGCAATTGCGAATAAACATCAACATTTTCTTGACTAATATTTCCCGCTTTTAGCCTACTCTGCTTTAGCTAGGTTATGTCACACTTAAGCCGGAGTTTAGAACAAATTAACATCTAACCCCTGGATTACAAGAATCTTAATTATGGGGAGTTCAGGGAAATGTGATAGAATATGTGAATGACAAAAGCTGGTCAGTAACCCATGTAATGAAAAATGGTCACTTACACTCTCTCAGACCTACAGTTCCAGAAGAAGTTGTTAAAGAGAATATCAAGTCCATTACAAACCTTCTTATAGGGCAGTGACTTGTGAACACCTCAATAATGCGATGTATTGCCAAGCAATTTAGACAATAGAAGACAATTAGTCCTATTCTTATTCATATTAATCGAGCAGAGCCTAGCAATATTGTTCACACCCTACATCTGCCAACGAAACTGAGTTCCAAGTAAAACGCTGGAGATATCCCAGTTTAACTTTGATAATTCGAGCACCATGTCCTATAACATGACACAAATTAATATTATGCCGCTATCCAAACAACAGTTTTGTCTCTAAAATCCGAAATATCTCTAATAAATACCCAACGGTCATGGACTAGAACTTCGTCGAGATCATGTTGGTCAGGGACTTGTCCAAGAAAATTAAGTGATTTTCAAAATTGACTATAATATGTACTCGAAAAAGACTGGAGCATTCAGGCAGCCCATGGGAAGTCTAATATTGTAATCGTTAACATAGCCTACAACCTGCTCTTTCCAAACATACCTTTTTTTTGAAATAAGTTTATCATGCTAATTTGGAAATTGGTATTCTCTAGTATGTCCTAAGACAATAGGGTTTCCAGTCGATAGGGCAGAGAGTAAAGATCCTTAAGTCCTTAATCTTTTTCCAAATATAGAGCCAACTTATCTTATTATGACGATCGTTATTGACATTATTCTCTTATTGGCAGTCTGGGGACTTTTGAATGGATTATTTGAAAGGAAAATAAAACCTTAAAACCATGATTAAAAGCTATTTACTTCTACCATATTCAAAGCTGGGATGTCAAATTACTACCCTTTCGAAATTCTTATTCAAAGCAAAGATCTTCGATCTTACAGAGATGTGAACCAATGACTGGTCTTGCTACATGTAAGTGCATACGAGGTGGAAAGATGAAAGCACATGTAATTAATGATGTTTGACCGCAGTTTTAGGACTTAAGACACTACGTGATATCTTTAAAAACGTGTGATGTTTGGTATTTGGGAGGAGTTAGCAGAGTATGTTTCTGTTTCTGTTTCTTCTGACTGTGAATTGAAAAATTACAAATTTCTCTAAAAAATTCCTCCCATGAATTGTCGACTGTCGACTACTCCCAATTACTGTCGTAATGTTTGTAAAATTATATCTAATAATGGAGACATCACGCTCAGATTATAGCGCCGACAAAATCGAAAAGAGCTTTTTACATTTGTTTAGATGTCAACGGCTTTAACCACAGTAACAGTTTCAACAACATGTTCATATGGATATTACTAAGTGATGCTCTGTTTAAGGTAAGTAAAACATCGAAAATTGAGAGAAAGAAAATATTTCTTTCCTATGAATCACCAACCCTATTCTACCGAAATAAACCTCTACGACAATACCCTGCTTCAAAGCTGTTGGTATTGGCGGTCTGGGGACTTTTGAATGGATTACTTGAAAGGTAAACAAAATCATGATTAAAAGTTACTTACTTCTACTGTATATCATATTGTGTGTGTTAATTTCATACATGAGTGGCGGGACCTACAGTTTAAAGTCGATTCCGAACGACATATTTTTGAGACACCTTGCATGCCAATTTTATTTACTCTCAGAGTTTTTGCCAGAAATCTGCTGAGAGGAAATCGTTGAAGGAATATTTTTTTATATTTTCGTTTTGATGTCTGACCTGGGATTTGAACCGTGACCTTACGTCTAATAAGCCAACTAAGTGATGAACTGTTTAAGATTAGTAAAGCATCGAAAATTTAGAGAAAGAAAATATTTCTTTCCAATAACGAATCTCTGTTCCACCAAAATCAAATCAAATCTGTAGCTATTCTTCTTATATCGATAATTTTTGTTATTAAAATCTTACTCTCGGCATATCGAAATTGCTACAAAGATTGGGTATAAGCTAACATTTACTTTAAAAGCAAATGAAAAAGTATTCCATTTTTTTTCTTAAAACCTCGTACATTATTTCGGTGTAAGGTATTATGTAGTCGTGATTGACCGCTTTCCACAAGTGGAAATGAGAAGAGATTTGCAATCTATTGCTACTGATGGTCTAACAAAGGAATTGGATAACATTCTTAGTTCGTAAATAACAATAAGCAGATGGCATTTGTATGTAATCTCTTAACAGTTTTTTGCTTAAATAACATTGTTTAGTTTCATGCAGCTCTTTCTTCTTAATTTTGAAGTGCGGGTACTAGAAATGAGGGTGAAGAATTAGAATTGAAACTTGTTTTTATATGTCGTGAAGTATGAAGTAAGCTTATTAGAAGGCCAAGGTGCAAACCTCAGCTTAGATGTTTCTTAGACGTCTTTCTCTCTGCAAAAGGTCTGAAAGTGAATAAAATTGCAATGGGAAGTTCTTCGAACCCGCATTCGGAGTTCACGTTAAAGCACAAGTCTTGCTAGTAGTGCATAAAATTGACACACTCAACATGGGTGATGTGAGAAGCCAGATGCAAACTTGACTAAAGGGTTATAATCACCAATTAAGAAAGTAGTAGTAGTATTAGCAGTAATGGTAATAGTAGTAGTAAAATCTTAGTTCTTATTCACCAGGCCCATGCTAGATATACTTGTAGTTTATACAAAAACGCTGGATAAACATGACTTCGGTATGGAGTTATGATCGTTTTATAGGCATCCTCATCTTGAACGGCTTGTAATATGTTATCCCATGGCGATACTCATGTTAAAGTATGAACGTTTTATAATGATGTGTTAGTCGAAATAAGACTCCAGAAGGTAGATACTAAGTTTGCTGTTTGGAATATCGATTATATTGTTGCGGTTTTACCTTTTAAAAACGTTTAAAATATGAGCTCGTAGATTGCAAATTAAATAGGAAAATAAATATGTGTTTAGTTTTAATTAAAATTCTTTATTATTCGCACAATTATGTGTGGCACTGTTTACAACTTTATGTAAAGAACAACAATTGTTTTTTTGTTATTACTCTGTTTGTTTATACCCTTTGCTTAAGCAACAACAATTACTAGGTAATTAATCGACAGATATTTGCAACGGAGATTTTCAAACAACGATTACTCTCTTCAAACATACCGTGTCTTCACACAAGACTCACTAAAATTCACTAACTAGATCGCCTGCTTTGCCTTGCGTTTTATATGGCAGAGTAGTCTGATGAATATTCTTGAAGGCGGTTGTTCGTGGCTTCGCCTTCTCGAAATCTCTATAAATGTAAACATCGTTGTTCGATTGTTGTTTTTTGTATGTTCTGTTTACATTTATTCTTATAGTGTTTGTTGTTATATTTTTGTTTACTTGTTTACCGGTTTAATGTTAAATGATGTAAAAGCAAAACGCCAGTATACAGATACTTCAGTTTTGTAACGATATGGTTAGTGTCTGACTATATTTTGAGTTAACAACGATAGCGTAGGAAAGATAGAGTAGGTAACTTGCACGTGCTATGGCTCGGCATTTTTGCCTTCAATATGTATGCAATTAGTTTTCTAGTTCAGCACCTTTTTAACAGACGGTTAATGTCTTCGTTCTGTAAGGGTAACCATTATTCAAAAACTTATAAAGATGAAACCATTTTTAATTTCTTCCAATTTGAATTGTCTTAGGTACATTGGGGAGGACATAAGCCAATTCAAACTAAGGAATATTGCCAATTAATTCTATTCCATTGGGGATTAGACCCCAGGCGAAGATGTTCCATCATGTAACCTAATCTATCACGACTTCTTGGTCAAAATCACAACGAATTTATTCATTTGGTTTGACTTTTTTAAGCCGACTACCTCTTAGTGAATTTAAAAGATTAATGAAGTGATAGAGTTTTGCAACGACAAGTGGGAGCTCAATGCTACATCAAAATGGTATTAGTGCAGGTATGCTAAAGAAAATTTTTTTTTTTTTTTATTTATAAAAAATAAACATATACATATGTATCTTAAACTAATCATAGCCTCAGCGCCAGTAATTGATGGCATTAGAGAGGCATGTTGGCAACTTAATTAAATATTCATAATATATAATATTTACATAAGTATATACATTTATTTTGTCCTTATATAATGCCTAGGCATATATACCTTATCCATGTACACGCATGCATATGCACACATATGTATACATGCATATATAGAGGATGCAAGAAACTATCCTTTCAGCGGATATGCCAGGAAGCTGACATCAATCCTTTTAGGACGGCGTACAGAGTCGTCTGCAAGAGAATCGGTGCTCGAGAACAGCCTAAACTAGGTTGTCCAGTTTTGCTACGGGAGATCATTGGTACATTATTCCCACGTGGCCAGCCCTACACTTTTATAAGTAGGGAGCCGGAGGCCATTCATACCATACCCGAGGTAACAGGAGAGGAGGTACTCGCAGCATGCACTAGAATAGGAGATAGGAAAACACCGGGGCCGGATGGAATCCCGAATAGGGCACTTAAGGCGGCTATCCGGCTCAGACCGGATACGTTCGCCAAGGTGTTCCACAAGTGCTTCGTCGAGGGTGTTTTTCCACGTAGGTGGAAGAAGCAGAAATTGGTTCTCATTCCAAAACCTGGTAAACCGCCAGGGGAACCATCGTCATATCGGCCCATCTGCCTACTTGACACGATGGGCAAAATACTGGAGAGGATAATATACAATCGACTACTAACATGTGCCGAGGCAGGAGGAGCTCTCTCGGACATGCAATACGGAATTAGGAAAGGACGGTCCACTGTTGACGCGATAAGGAGGGTGGTCGACATTGCAAGAGATGCAATAGAGGGCGAAAGATGGAAATTTGGCACCAAGGAGTACTGCGCGGTTGTCACACTTGACGTTAAAAACGCATTCAACTCCGCGAATTGGGAGCGTATTATGAGAGCCCTCTTTAACATGGCTACGCCGCCATACTTAATGGAGATTCTGAATAGTTACTTTCAGGACAGGAAGCTAATATACCTAACGGATGAAGGAGAGCAGGAATACGTAGTGACGTCGGGAGTCCCACAGGGCTCCGTACTTGGACCACTACTATGGAACATTATGTACGATGGAGTACTTCGACTGCGATTGCCAAGCGGGACTACAATTGTGGGCTTTGCAGATGACATTGCCATAGTCTCGGTAGCTAAAACGGTAGGAGAAATAGAGGAGAAAACGAACACAGCGATTCGAAAGGTTGGAGCATGGCTGGATGAAGCAGGTTTGAAACTTGCTGCGCATAAAACGGAGGCCGTCTTGATAAGCGGCCGGAAGATAGTGGAGAAGATTGGAATTGGCACAAGGATCGAATCGAAGAGGGCGATAAAATACCTGGGAGTGATTATCGACGACAGACTGAACTTCAAGGAGCACGTGAAATACATCGGTGAAAAAGCATCTGTAACACAGGGAGCACTGGCGAGGATGATGCCAAATATTGGAGGCCCAGGTCCATTTAAAAGGAGAATAATTTCGGCGGTAGTAACGTCGATAATGCTGTATGCTTGCCCAATATGGTCGGAGGCACTCTCAGTGGGGACGACGAGGAGGATACTGTCCTCGGTGTATCGTCTAAGCGCGATTAGACGGATAAGTGGCTTCAGGACAGTGTCTGATGAAGCAGTTTTGGCATTGGCAAAGACAATACCAATAGATATACTGGCGGATGAAATGAGAAGGATATACCTTCGCCGTCTCGAGCACCCGGGACAAATAGCGGCTATAAAAGCGGAGGAACGAAGGACTTCCATGCACAAATGGCAGTCACGATGGGAGAGCAGTCTAAAGGGAAGATGGACATTTCGTCTTGTCCCTGATGTAACCCCTTGGATGAAGAACGAACATTGCGAGTTGAACTACTACGTGACCCAGTTCCTAACTGGTCATGGGTGCTTCAGGAAGTACCTGCACAGATTTGGTCATGACACTTCTCCAATATGCCCAAACTGTGTAGATGAGGAGGAAGATGCGGAGCATATTCTTACATGCTGTCCCAGATTTAGATGGCCGGGAGAAAAGAATTTGGAACCAAACCGGCTAATGGAAGAGCTGTTGAACTGTAGGATTTTATGGAGTCAATATAACCAGAGAATGGCTGAAGTTTTGATAGTACTCCGAAGACTGGAGGAACGGAGCCGAAATTTGAATTAACGTGATAAAGCTTTCAAGCTAACCAGCCCTCCGCGAAGTAATACCTTACGGCAGTCCCGCGGGGGGAGAGTGGTTGAAGTGTGTAGGGGGTGGGTTTAGTACGTAGGCACCAGCGATGGTGAATCGTGCACTCTTTTGTTGGAACAAAAGTATCTTTCGAAGATTCCCACCTCCGGCTCAAGACAAAAAAAAAAAAAAAATAATATATAGAGGATGTCCCCATATTAAATAAAACATAAAAAAGAAAAATGTATACGTATGTATATATCAATAAATGTACAATCAATTTCCTATAAATAATAATATTACAAATCTACATAAGGAGTGTCTCAATGTTCATTAATAAATATCTTTTCAATTCCCTTTTAAAAACCGCAAATGTTTCTATATTCTTTAATAACAAAGGCAGGTCGTTGTATGTACTCGGCCCAGCAAAGCTAATACGCTGCTTCGTCAATTCCAGCCGACATCTTATAAAAGTCAGAAACTGACTTTGCCTAGTTTGTCGATGTGTTCTTTCAATATTTTGTTGTAGCAGAATGGAACCGTGTCCCAGATTCCTAACTATTTTAAAGACAAATTTCAAAAGCTGCAGTTTGTACAGACCCCTTATGGGTAAAATATTATTCGCCTGATTTCTAAAAGATCCAACGTGTGATATCTAACCGGTAAATTAAAAACTAATTTTAAGGCCTTATTTTGAGCAGATTGCAATGTTCTGAGAGCAGTACAATTCCTAACACCATATATCATCGGAAGGTAAGAAAGGAGACTATGAATCAAAGTATTATAAATCATCATCCTCGTCCTAAGGCCAATTTTCCTCCTAAATTTGTATATAGCTCCAATACCTGAAGATATCTTTTTATTAATACATTCAATATGGTTATCCCAGCGAAGATTGTTGGTGAAAACCATGCCCAAATACTTAACCGACTCTGATTCTTCTATTAACTTCCCTTTAATGTGTACAGCTATCTTTTCATCATTTGGTAAATTACATGGCCTAAATCTTATAAATTTAGTTTTATTGGTATTAAGTATGAGTTTATTAACTCTTATAAATTCCCCAAGTATAGCTGCATCATATTCAACTTGGGTCTGCAATACCCGAACATGTCTGTATGGATAAAGCAAGCAAATGTCATCAGCAAACATGAATAACCTGCCATTGAACTGTATATTTCCAATATCATTAATGAAAATCTTGAATAATAGGGGCCCTAGTACACTTCCCTGAGGTACACCACATTTTACAACAGCTAACTCACTCTCAGAATCGCCGATCTGCACATATTGTTTTCTATTCGTAATGTAATCTCTCAGCAATTTAATTGAAAAACACTGCACCAACACCATTAAATCCTTTATCTAATCCTCCACATATATACTCAACAACATTAACTACAGCTTCATCTGAACCCGAACCCTTGCAAAAACCAAACTGACGCTTAAATAATAATTTGTTTCTATCTAAATACTCAGACAACTGAACGAATATTACCTTCTCTATAACCTTGTCAAATATTGACAATAAAGAAACTGGTCTGAATATATCTATATTATTAGAAATATTGGATTTCCTTATCGGGATAATTTTATGTATTTTCAATATGTTGGGATATTCACCTCTACGAAGCATCTTATTGAACAATTCCGAAAGAATTTCCGCTAACATATTTTCCTTGCATACTACCATTCTGGGTGTAATTTTGTCAAATCCTGCACTCTTATTCAAAGACATTCCATTGATCGGACAAAGTCATGATTAACCTCCAAAAAATCAAATCTTGTTTTTGGCCGTAGCAGAGTTCCAAAGATGTTAATATTATCTCCCGAATTTACTGGAATATTATTCCTCAAGTTCTCAATTTTATCAAAAAAATATTGATTTAGTGCCGTTGCAATCTCCATATCAGTCATCAGCAGGCCTCCGTCCTGTGTCGAAACAATTTTAACAGGTTGATCATTCCTTCCTAGTTCATTATTCAGAAATTGCCATGCCTTCCTCATGTCACCATCAGCCCTCTTCAAATTGTCAGCGTAGTACCTGTCCATCAACTACTTATTACTTGTCTTAATAATCCTACTAATTCTCCTCAATACCTCCGATATATTCCTATTATTCCTATTTTTCCTGCGTACCTTCAATAATTGTTCCTTCATCTTTAACAGCGTTAAAAGATTCTTAGAAATCCATGGACTTATCCTAGTTCTCACATCAATCTTGGTACAGCTCCTGAGAGTGCACCTTTGGGCTGCGGATGAACACACACTCACCAAATGCTCACACTGCTCAGATGGACTATCCAAGCGACAATTATTAATTACACCACTGTCAAGTAGTGAACCAAATTTGGCGTAGTCAAACGTATACCACGTTTTCGAAGTTAACTCGTTTTTCCGTCCAACAAATTCCAAATGATAACATATGAAATTGTGATCCGTGAAATCATTCTCAATAGAAAATACAGTTGATTGCCGATATAAATTGCTAAAAACACAATCTATTGAAGTTCTACTAACAGGCCTAGTAATGAGCTCATGACATGATTTCAAGTCAAATTCATTAAATTTGTTAATCAAAGTACGGCGCTGATAGCCTTCAGATAACAAATCTACATTAAAATCTCCTACAAAAACACATTGGCCACCAGATATATTCATTAAAATATCATCCAATTTGTCAACAAAAGCAGAATATCCACATTTCTGTGATCTATATAGTGATACGATCTTCATTGTTCCATTATTAAAGTTCGCCTTAGGCAATTCTATCACAATAACATCAAGATATTCCTCACTCTTATTCACCACCACTTCGTAAGCTATACTCTCTGCCACATAAATTGAGGTTCCTCCGTATCCATCACTCCTACAACAGTGAACCGACCGATAACCAGGTATTGAATATAAATTTAGACAACTGTTTGTATACCAAGTTTCTTGTATTGCTATAATATCGGGAAGCACATGAAATTGACTCAAAATAGACTTGAATTCATTAAATTTTTGCATTGAGGAAACACTCCTTACGTTTACTGATAATATATTACAGTTTTTCAGATTTTTCTTCAATAGGTTAAGGTTATATAAATCCAAATTCGAAAAGTATGCAGAATTATTGATAGAATTCATTAAGAAAAGGAAGAGATAAAGCAAATAAATCTATACTATATATGATATATGTACAACAAAAGAAGAAAACAAAAAAAATAATATTTATATAGTAAAATATGTGTATATGTATATGTATATATATGTGTGTTAATCAGCTACATCTACTTGTTCTATCTCCCAATCATAATTATTCATACTGACGTGATCACTCGTACTTTTCCCAGATTCATTATTAGAAGCCTTCATCAGTAGTTTGTCCACATCATCCATAGACCTTATGGTAATAATTGCAGAATCTTCATTTTTTCTGACAAATATTTTACTTCCTCTTGAAAAAACGAATTTGTAACCAACCTTTTTTACAGATTTAGCATAATTATAGAGCTTTATGGTTTCACTACTTAAAAAGTCATTTATAAATACATGTTTCAAATCATTGTTTTGTTTAAGCTTCCGCTTTTCTGCCATAAATTTATCTTTATGTATTTTGGATATAAACTTTACTACGACAGCTCTTCTACCATTCTCCTCCTGTTTGCTTTTATTGGATAAAACGTAAGCTTCACTAATATTATCGGCTTTTATGTCAGCACCAATCTTGTGTGCTATATCCAGAACAGCGTTGATGGCATTTATCTCTTTACCAATAACAACACCATTAATTAAACAATCATTTTTAACTTTCTCATCTTTTAAGTACTTTACGGACGAATTTATATGTCTTATTTCTTGTCTTAGTAAGTTATTTTCCTTTTGCAAATTACTAATGGTTTTTTTATTGGTAGCAACACCTTTTAATATGCTGTCATATTGAGACGACATAAATTGCATTGTTTTAATTAATTCATCCAGCTGATCCAGCTGTTTTAATTTTGTTTTGATCTCTAGCAAATCCATGTTGACAGAAGAACTCTCACTGCTGTTGTTATTACTATCATCGCACAAATGACAATTCTAAATAAGAGAGTTATTTTTAAGAAGTTTATCATATTGTTTTTTGTCAAGCTTCGTACAGAATGAGTGTAGAGTTTTTTCACAAGCATCACATTGAATTGCGTCATCTTCATCTAATACTTGCAATTTGCATTGACCACAAATTAATTTCTTTTTATTTAGGCTACGGCAAACTTTTCCAGGCATACTTTTATTTCAATGAATTACCCGTATTTTATTCTCAATATTGTAAGGCTACTAACAAAATTAAGAGTGCCTTTTATACCAAATATTTAATTTATATTCTTGAGGAAAGAGCACGTATTAAATTTGACGTCTTTATAAACCGAGTTGCCAAGTTTCACACACATTAAACCCTTCCTCTTTTCATGCTCTATATTATGAATGGATACAACAAAAGGAGTAACGCAATATTTATGTGGTTTCTTGTGTAGCTTTTTAGAATACCTCTTTGAAATTTTACCAATAATAGAATATTTGTTTGAAATTTGGTGGAATTTGTTGTGGAGAATTAGTGTTCATTTGACGTTACATTTTCAGTTTATTTGAATGGCGAATAGTAGTTTTTGGAGAATTTTTTAATATTTTCTAAAGGTATTTGCTTTGATCAATCCTTTCATCCTGTTGGATGATTTGGAATTATTCGAATACCATCTTAAATTATTTTTGTACAAAACTGTCGTGAAAAAACTATCCACTATCACCACAAAATAAGTTCTCAAAAGGATATGACGATGTTTGTAAAATTTAAAAAATTTAAAGGGAATACCATAATATTTCTCTGTATGATAAGGTTCTTTGTGGCCCTTTGGGGCATCTAGATTTCTGAAAATTGCTGTTCTTGAGCCACCAACTGCTGATTGTCATCACTATAAAATTGATACCCCCATAGTCCGTTTGCTTATTAGCAAAGTTTCCAAAGAATTGTTTTCTTCTTAAAGGATTTTATTCCCCTATTTATCTCTTTTTTATAGTTCTTGTTAAAGTTTACACGGTATTTGTCTTTCCTTTAATCTTATTATTTAACAGTCTAGATACCCCAATATATTTCAGTAATTCCATGAATTTTAAGGTACAAATAATTGATGTTTTTATATTTATTTAATTCATTTATTTCTATTTTATTATAAAACAAAAAATCTTATGTTTGTCACCAGTAAGATTACTCAATATTTTTTCACCCCAAAAGTGTTGGTACTCCCAAGTAAAAATCGGAGATAATTTAAAATTCAAAAGCCAAATATATTAAAGCCCTATTCGTTATACTTAATAAGATATCCCTTAATGCCAAGCACTCCATTTAACGGAATTGACAGTGAATGTACTAGATTTGTTCAGCGTTTCCTGTTGTTTACTCATCAGCAGTGGCTTTAAGGTTGACTTTTGTTTGAGGTTCAAATGATTTCCTAAATACTCTCTAGCAGTTGCTTCGGGATTTTGCGTAAGTGTTTTAAGCCTCTGAGGACTTTGAAAAGCAAATGGCAACATCACATTAGCAGCAGTATGATTGGGTTCATTTACTTGTTGAAAAACATAATCATTACTAATTTTTAATGCTTCCGAACATTTGTTTAATTTGTTCTTTAAAAATTATAAATACTCTTTTATTTATTATTGCCTCAATGAATTCCTTACAGCCCACATCTGGTGTAGACATTCCACAGTAGCGTACTTACTCTTTAACAGTAAATAGTAGTAACAACAACAGCAGGACGGAATCGAGCACCTATTAATCCAGAAAAATAACCACTAGTACCAAACCGCCTTCGAACAGCCATTGATCCAGAAAAAATAACAGTAAATAGTAGTAACATCAAGGGCAAGCCGACAGCTAGCAGCTATTAATCAAAAAAAAATAACCAATAGATTTCAACAGCCAGTAATCCTAAAATAAAGAAATAACCAATAGCAAGCCGCAATCCAGCAGCCATTAATCCAAAAAAAGGATAACCAATAGTAGAAGGCCGCCATTGAGCAGCCATTAATCCAGAAAAAAATAACAGTAAATAGTATTAATTACAACAGCAGGCCGCAATCGTGCAGCCATTAATCCAAAATAAATAACTGATAGCAGAAAGCCGCAATGGAGCACCCATTAATCCAGAAAAAATAACCAATAGTAGCAAGCCGCCTTCCAGCAGCCATTAATCCAAAAACAAAGAAATAACCAATCCTAGCAAGCCGCAATCCAGCAGCCATTAATCCAGAAAAAATAACAGTAAATAGTTGTAACATCAAGAGTATGCCACAATCGTTCAGCCATTAATCCAGAAAAAAATAACCGATAGTGACAAGCCGCAATCGAGCAGTCATCAATCCAGAAAAAAACAGTAAATAGTAGTAACAACAATAGGAGGCCGCAATGCAGCAGCCATAATTCCAAAAATGCAACAGTAGATAGCATAACAACAATAGCAAGCCGCCATCGAGCAGCTATTGATCCAAAAAATAACCAATAATGGCAATCCGCCATCGAGCAGCCATTAACCCAAAAAAAAGAAAAAAGCAATCCTAGCAAACGGCCATCGTGCAGCAATTAAACAAAAAAAAACCAATAGTAGCAAGCCCCAATCGAGAAGCCATTTATCAGAAAAAAACGTTAAATAGTACTAGCAACAACAGCAGGCCGCAATCGAGCAGCCATTAATCCAAAAAAATAATAGTAAATAGTACTAACAACAGCAGGCCGCAATCGAGCAGCAATTAATGCAAAAAAAACCAATAGTAGCTAGCCGCAGTCGGGCAGCCATTAATCCAGAAAAAGATAGCAGTAAATATTAGTAACAACAACAGCAGGCCGCCATCGAGCAGTCATTAATCCAAAAAAGTAACTAATAGTAGCAAGCCGCCATCCACTAGCCATTAATCCAAAAAAAAAAATAACCAAAGTAGCAAGCCGCCATCGAGCAGCCGTTAATCCAAAAAAAAATAACAGTAAATAGTAGCAACAACAATAGCAAGCCGCCAACGTGCAGCTATTAATAAAAAAAAAATAATAACTAATAGTAGATAGCCGCAATCTAGCAGCCAATAATCCAGAACAAAATAACAGTAAATAGTAATAACAACAATAGCAGGCCGTAATCGTGCAGCTATTAATGCAAAAAAATAACAATAAATAGTAGAAGTAACAACAGCAGGCCGGAATCCTGCAGTCATTAATGCAAAAAAATAAACAATAGTAGCAAACCGCCATCCAGCAGCCATTAATCCAGAAAAAAAATAACAGTAAATAATAAAAGTAACAGCAGCAGGCTGCAATCGAGCAGCCATTAATGCAAAAGAATAACCAATAGTAGCAGGCCGCCATCGAGCAGCCGTTAAACCAAAAAAAATAATAGTAAATAGTAGTAACGACAACAGCAAGCCGCATTCGAGCAGCCGTTAATCAAAAAAAGCAACAGTAGATACTGGTGACAGCAATACCAAGCGGCTATCGAGCAGCTATTAATACCAAAAAAAAAATAACCAATAGTAGCAAGCCACCATCGAGCAGCCATCAACCCAAAAAAATCCAGGAATAGCTTGTAGTAACAACAATAGCCAACATCCTAGACCAGCCAATAATCCAAAAAATCCAGGAGTAGCTTGTAGTGACAACAATAGAAAGTCGCCATCGAGCAGCAATTAATACAAAAAAGCAACAGAAGATAGTAGTAGCAACAATAGGAAGCCGTCATCGAGCAGCCATTAATTTAGAAAAAACTAATATTAGATAGTAGTAACAACAACAGCAGGTCGCAATCGAGCAGCCATTAATCCAGACAAAATAACTAAGAGTGACAAGCCGACATCGAGCAGCCATTAATCAAAAAAAAAAATAACGGTAAATAGTAGTAAGAACAACAGCAGGCCGCCCTCCAGCATCCATTAATCCAAAAAAAAGATAAAACCAATCCTAGCAAATAGCCATCGTGCACCCATTAACCCAAAATAAAAATAACCAATAGTAGAAAGCCGCTATTGAGCAGCCATTAATCCAGAAAAAATAACAGTAAATAATAGATACAACAACAGCAGGACGCAATCGAGCAGGGATTAATCAAAAAAAAAAATAACAAATAGTAGCAAGCTGCCAATGAGCAGCCCTTAATTCAGAAAAAAATAACAGTAAATAGTAGAAACAAAAACAGCAGGCAGCAATCGTGCAGCCATTAATCCAAAAAAATAACCAATAATAGCAAGCCGCATTCCAGCAGCCATTAATCCAGAAAAAATTTACAGTAAATAGTAGTAACAACAACAGCAGGCCGTAATCGTGCAGCCGTTAATCCAAAAAAGAAAAAAAACATTCCTAGCAAACAGTCATCGTGCAGCCACTAATCCAAAAAAATAACCAATAGAAGCAAGCCGCAATCAAGCAGCTATTAATGCAAAAAAAAAAATAACAGTAGTGACAACAATACCAAGCGGCCATCGAGCAGCTATTAATCCAGAAAAAATAACATATAATAGTAGTAAAAACAACAGCAGGCCGCAGTCGTGGAAAAAAAGGAACAGTAGATAGTAGCACCAACAATAGCAAGCCGCCAATGAGCAGCTATTAATCCAGAAAAAACAGTAAATAGTAGTAAAAACAACAGCAGGCCGTAATCGTGCAGTCATTAATCAAAAAAAAAAAAAACATTCCTAGCAAACAGTCATCGTGCAGCCATTAATCCAAAAAATGAACAATAGTAGCAAGCCGCCATTGAGCAGCCAGTAATCCAGAACAAACTAACAGTAAAGAGTAGAAACAACAATAGCAGGCCGTAATCGTGCAGCTATTAATCAAAAAAAAAATAGCTAATAGTAGAAAGCCGCAATCGAGCAGCCATTAATCCAGAATAAAATAGCAATAAATAATAGAATCAACAACAGCAGGGCGCAATCCAGCAGTCATTAGTAAAGAAAAAAATAATAGTAAATAGTAGTAGCAACAACACACAGGCCACAATCGAGCAGCCATTAATCCAGGAAAATATAACAGTAAATAGTAGAAACAACAACAGCAGGTCGCAGTCGAGCAGCAATTATAAAAAAAAAATAACCAATAGTAGCTAGCCGCCATCGAACAGCCTTTAATCCAACAAAAATATCAGTAAATAATAGAAACAACAAAAGCAGGCCGCCAGCGTGCAGCCATTAATACAAAAAATCCAAGAGTAGATGGCAGTAACAATAATAACAAGCCACCATTGGGAAAGCCGCCATTGAGCAGTCATTAATCCAGAAAAAAATAACAGTAATCCGTAGTAACAACAACAGCAGGCCGCAATCGAGCGGCCATTAATTCAAAAAAAAACCAATAGTAGCAAGGCGAATATCGGAAGTCGGCAATGAAAACGACCTTGTCTACATTGGAAGTATCAAATTGAGAAAGCCTTGTCGTCAATTGGTATGGCCATCTGGCAAAGGCGCGCTAAAAGCAGGGGCACCTGAAAGGATGTGGTCGAAATCCGATAAAATGATTGTGGCCAATTAAGTTAGTAAGTAAGTAAGATTTCAAACCATACTAAGTGAGCTTGTCTTGTCTACATATAAGGAATCGTGTTCTTTACATTGAAAATATTTTCTGATTTTAAAATTTATATTCTTTTAAAAACTAAAACCAAGGAGCTGTGAAAGCTGTCCCATATCGTATCTAAATTGGTTGAACAAAATAACTTTTTTTTTTCTTGCTGCGCTATTTAGTGCCGAGCAGGACATTCCTTGAAGCCTCTATACTATATTCAAGCTGCACTTTTTAATCACCGGACTGCTAAAGCATATGTTAGGTCTAACCTGTATGGCCATTCTAAAAATGAAGATTCATTTGGAAGCAACGATTCTCCTTTATTTGGATAACAGTTTTCGGACCGTAATAACACCATTGCATTTCATTCTATGTCAAGGAAATATAAATTTCATATTAAATCCTGGTATAGAATTTCCGAAAAAGATTTCGATTGGAATATTCAATAATTCAGCTGCTGCTAATGGCTTAGTTTCAAGGAATTCATGTATACAGGTAACGACCATAGCTGCCAGATAAATGAGGCACCAAATCGTCAAATATTTGAGAAAAAATCGTCAAAACCGTCAAAGACGTCTATTAAAATCGTCAAAAAATCGGCACAAAAAATAAATAAATAAATTAAAGGCCATTATTAGAACTTGCCGTTAAACTTGGGTTTAGTTAAAGGTACCTTTAGCTAAAAGGAACTGTAAAGTTACCTTTAACTTAGTTTCGTTATTACAATTTACAAATAAATTTTTTCAAAAATATGGCAGTGCCGGAGCAATTTCGAAAAAACTGCTCAATTATACAAGTTGTTTAATGCAGTGGCAACCGCGGGCTTCGTTTTTTTTGTTGTATATGCTCATTTTGTTTAAATTTGAAGTTGCCATAATGAAAATAATATATAATATGGCAAGTTCAAACATAAAGTGAGCTTTAAATGTTAAAGGTAAGATGATGCTGCCTTTAGCTTAACGATCACTTCTATCTCATTGGGTATTCATAATCACGAAAAACAATTTATCTGATAGTTAAAATCCGCCCTTTAGTTAACGGCAAGTTGTAATAATGGCCCTAAAAGTTTTTAAAAACCAAAATTATTTCTATTGTAGTAAAACATAAAAAGTATGTATGTTAAAAAATAAAACATTTAAAAAAGAATTTTAGAAATTAAAAGCTTGTGTCCCTCATCTTCATTTATTAATTTTTTTCCAAAAACGGAGAAATTTTATATAATTTTCAGGAAAAAATTGTTTAAGTATTAAACAATCTATCCCAGTGCTGTTTACTGCATCATCTTAAACTATGGGTGATGTAAATATTAAGGAGCCAGAAACTCTTGACATTCTGAGCATGAAAATTCAGTGCAATGTTGGCTTCAACCGACATATTTTTCAGTTCCTTCTTAAGATCTTATGATCTTACTATTTACACCATTTGTAACCGACCGAAACTGGAATACAACTCTCATGTATGGGTTAGTATATCACCGTCTATTTTGAGGTTTCTCGATCATGTACAGGAGAGGCTGTAGTAGCTCGTTAATGACGGTAGAGTATCCAACTCCATTGAATTATTGGAGTATCGTTGTATGTTATTTGTGTTTCACTGTTCTATCGCTTCGACAAAAACATTTAGCTCGAACGAAGTAAGGGGACTTTTCCCGAAAATCATATATTCCTACGTAACGCTCGTTTTTATCGGCCACCACTTCCGTATGTGGTCGATTGGACAGTGGATCACACTAAAAATACGTTTTTTAGTAGGACTATTCGTATGTGGAACTCATTTCCTGTAGAGGCTTTTCCCGTTACTTATGGTATAAATATATACAAGTCTAGTGTACATAAACACTGTTTTCTTTCCTTCTTCACATAACATATTTTCATAGTTCCAAAAACAATGCTATCGATCGAGTGTTGGTCGGACGAAACAAAATAAAGGCGCTTGCTTTTGTTCGCCCGATGGTAATATCGGGAGCTATATTCGAATTTATAAAGTTGTCTGCAACGACAAGTGATAAATTATTCTCAACTACGAGGTTATTTAGAAGTTGTAATTTGTTGGCTTTTAAGGGGTTAAAGAGGAATAAAATACAGAAATATCATCACATGTATTCGAAATTAACTTAAAAATGTCATACTTTACTCCTTGTTTTTACTAACATAAATTTCTAATAGTAACAATTGCAAAGTAAATACAAAGGTTAAAGTGACTTTTAATCTACTAAAGTAAAGAATATGATGTAAATTTTTAATTTCCAAAAATCGTCAAAATAATGACATAATTTGTCAAATCGTCAATATGATATTTTTGGAGCTTAAAATCTTCAAAATGACGATAAATCGTCAAATCTAGCAGCTATGGTAACGACGCGTCGTTTAAGAATTCTTTGCCAATACCAGAACCCACAAATAAACAGAAGAAATGCACTCATTAATGTAAGTGGTGATACAATTGGTTACATGTCCTCTTATTCCCAGATCTGAAAGTTCTCATGAAGTCTTTGCAGTCAATACAGTCTATCGTGTGTGCGAACTTGGCCAAAAATAAATTTAATAAATTTCATAATTTTGTGTATTTTTTCTTCTTCATTTTACGTATCTATAGAGCTGTTTTTTTTAAATTTATATTGATTTTCTTAGAAAACTAAATCACTGAAGAAGAAAAGTTTAAAACTCATGTCCAAGAGAAACGTAAAGATAAATCAATTTTACTTAAAAGTAAAGTCAACAGTTATGAGGAACTAAATAGTAATGCTGATTCAATTTAGGACACGTATGAATGTGAGAAACTTAGCTTAACAAAAACCTGATTTCTATTCACTTGTCTTCTGCTGTGAAATAAAAGGAAGATGAAAACACACAACCAAGAACAGTAAACATACATATTCAATTACTTTTGAGAGTGGATTTATTTTTCATACATATGATGGCTATGTTTACTGGTTATAGTTTACTACCACACGCCGGAATTTATGTCTGAATGTAGGTAATACGTATAAATACAAACTGAGTTAAATTTATTAAGTAAACCACACATGCTCGGGCACTAAAGAGTTGTTTCAGGTATTTGAAGATGGTTATTCCTTGTCTTTATTTCTCTGTAACAGTACTTGCTCCCTACACAAGTAATCAGAAGTTGAGTTTGAGTTTGAATAAGTATTAAATTGTAACCTTAGAATTACACGTACATAATTAAAAGTCGTCGTAGTCTATTAGGTAGTGTGTTGGCTTATTAGACGTAAAAGCCAGGGTTCGTATCCCAGGTCAGACATCAAAACGAAATATGAAAAAATATTTCTTCGGCGACTTCCTCTCAGCAGGTTACTGGCAAAAACTCTGAGAGTAAATAAAAATTGCCATGAAAAGTTTCTCAAAAATCTGTCGTTCGGAGTCGACTTTAAAATGTAGGTCCCGCCACTCGTGTATAAAATTAACACACACAACATGAGTGGTAGGAGAAACTAGGCCGTAATTCTGACTGAAGGGTTGTAATGGTCAATTATGTATGTATGTAATTAAAAGCTTAAAATATGAGCTCGTAGATTGCAAATAAAATAAAATAAATTTCTTTTTAGTTTTAATTAAATTCTTTATTGTTCGCACAATTCTATATGCCACTGTTCACAACTTGATCTATACAACAGCTGCTAAGTGATCTTTGTAACGGAGATCATCAAACCACGATTACTCTCTTCACACAAGGCTGAGTGAACCTTTTCAGTCTGATGAATGTTCTTGAATGTTTCATTATTGTTGTTTGTGTATTTTGTTTACATTTATTCTTGTGGTGTTTGTTGGTATATTTTTGTTTACTTGTTTATCACTTTTTTATGATGATGTTTTGTTGCTATATTACGCAGTGCGATACTTGTAAACAAGTTCATAGTTTTTGTAGTTTTTGTTTATAATTTTAATGTTAAATGATGTAAAAGCACGACATCAGTATCTAGATTTTTCAATTTTCGTAACAAAATTATAATTCATAATTTGGGCTCTACCATAGCTTCCCAATAATTGGTAGATCTTTTAATAAGTACTTAATAAAATCGTGGTTTTCTAGCAGTGACTTCAGAACATTGGCCGTATCACAATCACAATCAACCGATACAGCACTCAACAAGACGTGGAAATAACCTGTGCGCTGCTTCGCTTATTTTGTGATCACTATAATCATCCTACCGAAAGGATCAGAGAAGTGGGTCAACCAACATTCATACGTCGACAAATCACAAGATTTTCCAGAATTCGACTCCTTGCAGACCAGAACTTGGGGAATTCAGCTTCGTGGCTTAGGCCTGTACACTTATCAAAATCAATTGACCCAGGAATTGAAGTTAAACGACCTCAGACAAAGACGAGTGTTTGTTAAATGCTCTATAAAGCAGTTGTTAACTGACCCTAATTATTTTCGAAAAATCACTTTCAGTGATGAGACCTATTTCTAGATGAATGGTTACGTGAATAATAGTAAGATTCAAGAGCGTACATTTTTCAGCTTACGGTGTCGTAGGTCCATATTTCTTTGAGAACCATGTTGGTCAGGACATCACTATCGAAGACGAGCAGTATAGGTTAATGAATTCCTGTAATAATTTTAACTTGCATTGGATGTTCTGAACACCAACTATAAGTTTCTTTTCAAAAAGATGCTACTAGCTGCCATACACCTCATGACACTTTGGATATTCTGCACAAGCGTTTTGAGGACATGGTCACCTAAAGTTGCGATAATGTTAACTGGCAACCGATATCAGACAATTTGAACTTGATATAATTTTTCTTGTGGGGTTCTTTTAAATCCCAGGCGTATGCGAAGAAATTTCTAAGCACACGGGCCTCAAAGCTATCATAAATCCATACCAACGGTCCAATACAGTGCGCTCTGTTGTAATTCACATGCGGACTTAGTTGTGAATGTGAAGGAGAATAGCAGACCACCATTTACCGAATTTACCATTCATGTACCGCTGCCCTTTTCGTGCTATAAAGTGCTGGAGGTTTTTTAATTTACCGAAATAAAGATTATTAAAAAAAGTATCGCTGATTTTGGTGCCTGGATGAGACCTTATCCTTTAGAATAATATTCTACAAGTCAATCATTCTCCACTGTGTATTCGAGTGAAAAATCATGTGCAAAATCTTCGGTCCAGTATGAGTTTCCGATGATTTCAGCATTCGATCTAATAAAGAGCTGTATAAGCTCTTCAAGTCGCCGTAGTATAGTAGGTAGTGTGTTGGCCAGACAGCAAAACAAAATACAAAAAGTATTTCTTCGGCGACTTCTTCTCAGCAGATTTCTGGCAAAAACTCTGAGAGTAAATAAAAATTTCCATGAAAAGTTTCTCAAAAATCTGTCGTTCGGAGTCGACTTTAAACTGTGGGTCCCGCCACTCGTGTCTAAAACTTAATACACACAACATAAGTGATGTGAGAAACTAGGTTGTAACCCTGACTGAAGTGTTGTAATAACCAATTATATATGTTATAAGCAATGACATGGATGTTGTACAACGCATTAACCTCCAGCATCTGCGCTGGCTCGGTCATGTCGTTCGGATGGAAGAAAATGTTCCGGGGAGACATGTATTCGATGCGTTGGTTAGCGGAAGTCGGTGAAGAGAAGGCCGGCGTCCTTGTATACGTTGAAGGAACCAAATTGAGGATTGGCGAAGGCGCGTAAGAAGCCGAGGCGCCCTAAAGAATGTGTTGAAGCAGGCCGATGAACGGTTCGTTAATAGCCAATTGAGTTAATATTACAAACGTTACACCACTCTCAAGTACATGGGTGTAGGGTATGAAATGCGAATTAAAAAGTAATTTTCTTACTCTTATTTTGGTTTTATTGAATTCTAAATCAATTTATAATTCCCACATAGTTACTGCCCTGGTCTATCAAGTTTATTAAACATATTTTTGGGGGTAGTTGGAGCAGCACTTAAATATGTTGCTGGCCTCAGTGATAATATTTTTGTTTCTGTTGCTTTGTAGTTACTATTGTTGTAAAATCAATAAGCAATCTTTAACAAGGAATATTAAACATTCCATAATAAAAAACAAATTATTTGGAAATAACAAGAACTTCTCTGAAAATCTGTAAAAAAAATAAAATTTTATAATGAAATCGTATAACAAGGCATCATAAAATAAAAATCACGTTTTTATTCTCTTTGATATTTTTCGAAGCTGCTGCAATTTGTTATACAATGGTATTGCAAGAGGTTTTACAATGTAGCACACACGATTTCTCATGAAATTTTGTATTTAAAAGGATTCTTCTCATTTTCGAGTACAAGTTTATTGCGCCATTAAATTTGAAACTGATAATGCAAAAATCATAAGAATTACTAAAAATGTAAAAATACATGGTTTTCTGGAACAGCAACGCATTTCTTATACTAGGGATAGAACAGTACACGTTAGGTTAGGTTAGGTTAGCGGGTAGCTTGTCATTCACAGGCAAATCAGTGACTCATATGACCCATTGTGTCACACAGTCAAGTGAATTACGTGTTGCATTATAACGCTATTCCACGTAATCTATAGAATTGGATACCTTACCGTCATTAATGGGCATTTTCACCAGACCAAATACGTCTATAAACATACTTCAAGACATTAGAATTGTGTTTCATTTTCGGGTGGCTTTAAGTGGAGTAAATGTCATCTGCAAAAATGTAGAATTTATATAGATTTCGAGAAGGCGAAGTCATGAAAATTCGCCTTCAAGAACGTTCATCAGACTGTTTAATCTGCCATATAAAAGGCAAGGCAAAGCAGGCGACTGAGTTAGTGAAGTCTTGTGTAAAGACGCGGTATGGTTGAAAAGAGTAATCGTGGTTTGAAGATCTCCGTTACAAAGATATGTATGTCGAATAATTATCTAATAATTGTTATTGTTTATGCTAAGGGTATACACAGAGGAGTAACAAAAAAAGCAATTGTTGTTGTTTACATAAAGTTGTGAACAATGGCACACAGAATTGTGCGAATAATAAAGAATTTTAATTAAAGCTAAACATAAATTTATTTTTATTTTATTTGCAATCTACGAGCTCATATTTTAAACGTTTTTAAAAGATAAAAACGTAGCAATAGTATTCTCTAGAACTTGATGTATTGTGAATACCTGGTTTGATGATGAGCTTGAGTTTTCCTGGTTAAAACTGCACTGACAAGGTTGAATTAGTGCCTTAGCAAGTGGCTTTATTGTTCACACAATACGTTCCTAAGAACATAATAGGCGATAAAGAGAGTGCATATACACTCTACATCATGGGGTCTCCTTATTCAAGTTGGGACAGTTAATCTCTAATCATGTTTTCTTCTAATTATAATACCTACATACATACATAACACAATTAATTGTTCACTACAACCCTTCAGTCAGGATTACGACCGTGTTTCTCACACCACTTATGTTGTTTGTCTTAATTTTATACATGAGTGGCGGTACCTACAGTTTTCAGTCCACTCCGAGCGACAGATTTTTTTCTGTAAAACATTTTATGGTAATTTTATTTACGCTCAGAGTAAAGAAGAAACAATATTGATTCATGTATAGTTTCGTTCGAGACGTCTGATCTGGGCTTTAAACCGTGACCCAAGGCGACTTCATTACATTTTATGAAACGTTTTTAGGGGACTACCTTGAGAACCAACAGCTTTGCTGTCCTTAAGTCACTTAATCGCGACTTTCTTTTTGCCATGACTATAATGGCGAAATAGGCATCATCATTACTATAGCGTGCCATGACGTCAGATTTCCTTGTGAAGATGTAACGACGTTACTATTTTAATTCCAGCTTCGTTTTTCGCTGTAGTAGTATCCGAAATACGCCTTTAATGATTATATTTTTTTTTATATATTTGGCTTCCACCATATAACAATGAGGTATAGCTAGACTGTTTTAAAATATCCTGAATCAACATGTGCTTCGTGTTTCTGCCTCTTCAGCAACTAACAGGTCATTGCAAGGTGCACCTCAGATATTGGATGTAAAACATTGGAATCGACCCTATTTTCATCATATTTTTTTCTATTCATACCGTACGAGAAAAGAGAGGAGAGGTTGAGGCACTTCAAGCGCATTTTTTTTGGTGTATGAAATTCCGGTTTAGAATTCAAGCATTCACCCCGTCTTTAATACCACAAATTTGATGTGGCAGTATTTTTATATTTTAGCCGAACTATGGAAATTTATATTGCATTGGCTAGCAATACTCTACTGATACTGTAAAGTGTGGAGAAGTGCAATGGGGCAGCATATTGTGTTTACAGCCTTTTGAGTTATGTGTCCCAGTTGTGGTATATTTTACAAGCTATAAGGCGAAATTTATTTCCATTTTATGCTGTACAATATAGCATGTATTCTATAAATAAAATTATAATACAATCAAGAGAGAGAGATAGAGAGAGGAAAAATGCGAAATATAAACGCTACAACACAACAATTAGCAGAAGAAAATTTTCTATAGTTTTTATAACATTTTCTATTGCTTTTGTTTTCCTATGTTTTTATTTCGTTTTTTATTTTTCGAATTAATTTTATTATTTTCTCATTATTTTATATTATTTATGATATACGATAATAATAATCGTAGTAAATTATATCAGACAATGTCTTTAAATACTTAAATAGGATAAAAAGGAAAGAGGTCAATTAAGGTCAATATTGTTTAAAATAATATTACAACGGTTTGGAATAAATTTAAAGCCAGAAAATATTAATCACTTAAAAGAAATTAAAATCGAATGCTTGAAATGTTTGAAATTTATAAAAAGTGATTGGCTTCCAATTTATGCATTCATACACCATTAGCGTATAACAATTTAAAATCAAAATGAGATTTTAATTTGAAGAATTCTTCTAAAACCCGCCTTTTTTATGAGTAGGTTAGGTTAGGTCAGCGAGTAGCTTGCCGTGGTCCCATTGTGATTCGTTAGTTGTGGATTTAGTGGATTCGGATGAAACCACCCTGTTGCCTTAGTGGCAAATTCGTCACCGTGCCCAGATCTTCAAACGTTCTGTCTCCTAAAAATGATGACGTCTGTTCTAAAGTGCAAGACACACATAAAAGGTGTTGTACCGATTCCATTTCTTTCACATCCTGGCGGCTTCTACAGTAATCTTGGTGGGGCAGAATGAAGTTATCAGCGAAACTACCAATAGCGCAGTGTGCCTTGAGAATTCCTGTTCGCACTCTAACTCACTCTTTTTTATGAGTAAGTAACAGTCAAATATGTACAAGCTTTTACCCACTATAAAAGTGTACAACTTCGAATATTTTTAAAACTATCAACATCGAATCGAAACTCACGAGAAAAGATGTCATGTGTATAGGTGTCATACTATTTCGACCATACGATTTATTAAGTGCCCCAAAATCTACATAGGGTACCCCAGCCTCGTATTTTCCAATTCTATTGCCCTGTTAAACTTCAGTATAAAGTCCGATGTCAACGTGAATAATTCCTAGCACTTTATATACATACAGATGTTTCCTTTTCTGATGCATTAATGCCGCACAGGTTCCAAGTATTTGTCTTGAAGTTTCATTCTCTTACTTATTTATTTAGTTGGTCATTACAATCCTTTAGTGATGATTCCAATCTACCTTCTCATACAACCCATGTTGTGTATTAATTTTCTCCATGGGTGGTCAGTCCTACAGTTTAACATAGACTCTGACAAACAGATTTAAGAAACTTTTTTTCTTATATTTTATATATTTTAAAAGTATTCGCTAAAGCCTTCTAGAAGGGTTTTCCATGCACAAACTTACGCCATAGAAACATGTACATATGTTGTCTGAGAGTTAACTCAGAGCATTTACAGTGAGCTGCAAAAGAAACTGTACATTAAAAAATAAATATACATTAATAAATTACCGTTATTTTTATTTTAAATTGTTTCATTGCCTGTTTATAAAATAGAAACAAAAAAAAACAAAAATTTTACAAAAACTTTCGAAATATTGTCAAATTTTTTCGGGCACTCTCCTTAAATGGTAAAAGTAGAATTTGATGATTGTTAGAATTTTATCTTTAGTGTACAGTTTCTTTTGCAACTCACTATAGTTCTAATGAGCTTGGCAGTGCCTTCAAGGCAGCTTGTCTGTCCAGATAAGAAACTACACTAATCAGGGAGCCTATTAGATATCATTGCTATATGGCAGCCTTACTATCCAAATAAAGACTTATCTCCCTTGGGACTCAGAGGGTATTGTTTAGGAATGTATTGTCTAAGACTGAATATGTTACTTCTGGTGTTCCGCAGGGTAGCCATTTGGGTCCTTTACTGTTCTTATTGCTTCTTAATGATCTTCCTTGTGCTATTTCTGATTGTAATATTCTGATGTATGCTGACGACGTTAAATTATTTTATACTTTTGATGATGATCATGGTCAGGCGGTTCTTCAGCGAAATATTGATTTGTTTGTAAATTGGTGCAGAATTAATTTAATGGATCTTAACTTGAAAAAATGTAAATGCATGGTTTTCTCTCGCGGGGGCGTAATTTCGTCCACTTATGTGATTAATTCTTGCCCTTTGGAAACTGTGACTACATAAACGGATTCGTTGCAGTCGTAAATTTTATTAGTTTTGCAAGATGTGTACAAATTTTTTTCTGGTTCAAAAAAAACAGTTCCTTTCAAACCCCTTTACACACTCAACACAAAAAACGAAACATTTTAAAGCCATAAGAGCTGATAACGTGTATGCCAGCTCAACCATTCCAGTCAAACGGAATAAACAAAAACAGTCGCCTTTTTATAAAAAAGGTATCACTAACACTGTGTGAAAAGTGTTTAAAGGACATTGCTTTTATGGGTACGAGTATTTTAAGTTTATTTTTTTAAATCCTATTTCTTTTATTGTGTGCAACACTTTTCCTATGGCTTTTTTGTGGCAATAAAATAAGAAACTGTTGCTTTTGTTTTTGCGTATGTCTGAAAGAGATACGGTGCTTATAGAGGAAGGTAAAACACATATAATACGAAGGGAAAAAATGTTTTCTTTGTTTTTCTTATTTGCTCAATTGTGTGAACAAAGCGTCATTGATATGTTTAAAAGTATAACCCAATGAATATATTTTGAAAACCAATACAGTGAGTTGCCTATACTCATATGAAGCAGAAGTGGTTTAAATTTAAAAAATTACTATACATTGCTTTTTCGAAAATATTGAAGACGGGAATATTAAGCATTTGATGCAATAGCATAGAGTAATACAGCATTTGGCGATATTCCACTGGAATAAACTTGAGTTTTTGTGTCGTTTCATAGTCATGAGTTCACCATCACCAACATGCCACAGACGATTTGATTGGGAGATTCGTATATAAAATCTAGAGACAAGATTATGAACACGGCAGCTAACGTAGGAGTTAGGTTGAAGAAGAGAAGCCCAGCCAAGCGACTTATTACTATCTGCATACACCTGAGTCATAATGTGGGCTTATTGACCGATCACCATTAGGAAATACCAAAACTAATCCCTATAAGAAGGTTTTAAAAGCCATATGTACGTACATTGAGCGCTATTATGAAATAACAAATTTATTTCCTATAGGAAGCCTTTATGTTAGGCAAACTTATTTAACTTCTTCCAGTCCACTCTTATTGTTAAACTAAAAATGTTTAATATTGTATTGTTTGTCTGGTATTATCCAATAATAATTGGAACCTCGAATGCTGAGCAATAACATAGAAAGTGTTGCATCGTTTGGATGTTTTTGCCACATGCAACGCATTCGTCATTTTGGTTCAGATTAATGTATATATATAAGGCGGAGCTTCCCGTGCTTTGGCGTAAATGAAATTTGTTTAATGTAATACAAGTGGGAAACACACAATTCACGCAGACAACAGACAACAATGGAAATCTTAATATTATGGTGATATTGTGGCTATCACAGCAGATTGTTGACTTCGTTCCTATACCCGTTCCAAATCTAATCACAAGTAAAGAAAAAATTTCTGAAACCGCAGAAAACAAAAAGAAATACATTTTTAAACATAGAGCTCCTTAACGAAGAACAACCAGAAACACAAAATATTTGTACTCCTCATCACTCACTCTCTCTCTCTCTCTTTCCCTAAGTTGGTATTTTAATTGATTACATTACAAATGCATTTGACGGCAATGATAATAATAACAACAACAATAATATTAGCTGACTGAAGTCAAAAAATAAAATATTATTCAAGTTTTTTTTTTTACTCGGTAAAATATATATTTTTGAATAAAATCATTTTAAAAAGAATAGCAGAAGTTATATCAAAAGGAAAGCTTTATAATAAATTGCATGCTCTACTCTTTTTCAGCCCTCTTTCTTTCCACATTGCTTAAAAACTTGAAATTCAGTGTCTCTCATTTCTATAACGAAATTGCTGAGAACCAATAAAATATTCCTTGAAAAAATTTAAATTTTTTAAGTTGAGGATTGAACTCACTGAGCTAAAGAGGCTTATTATTTTACTTATTTACAAATATTTTTGCTGTTTCAATATGATGTCAGTGCCAACATTACTCTCGAAAAACTTTTGATAACCGAGTTTGGTAATGTTTTATGGGTTACATGCTGATTTTAATAGACCACAACAATTTGCTAAAGTTGGAAATTATTAAAAAATGTTTTGAGGTATTGTAGTTTTGTTGTTGAATTGTTGCTTTTACACTTTGTTTGCTGTAGTTCCTTTTGCTTCATCTGAGCTGTAACAAAAGTATTTCGGGTTACGAGTTTACAAAAATTAAGACATTTTTTTGTTCCTTTTGTAATTAAAACTTTTGTTATACAAAAAAATTTAATAAGTTTTTTATGGTGTTGTATAAACATTACAAGGTCGGTGTTGTTCCCAACGTGGAGTTTCACAAAAGTTGATGGAAAAATTTAATTCTACTGTGATAGTTCATTCGTTTAGTTTTATGTTTTATACCTGGCAATATAATTTTATTGCGGTTAATTACTTGCTTGGAGGTCATCAACTGGAAATAGTGGAGTCTTTAATTGATCTTGGGGTCCTATTAGACATAAAATTAAACTTTAATCATCATATCACTTTGACTGTAAATAAGGCAAGAAGCACTCTTGGCTTCATAAAACGTTGGGCAAAGGACATTTATTACTAAACAGTAATACGTATCGCTTGTCAGACCAATTTTGGAGTATGGATCCATCGTATGGGATCCTCACTATAATGTTTACAGCGAACACATTGAATCTGTTCAGAAACAATTTCTACTCTTCTGCTTGCGTGGCCTTGGATGGAATTACTTGGATATGCCTTTATATACTAGTAGGCTGGCTTTAATAAAACTGCCTACCCTTAAGAGTCGCCGAACAATGTTAAATATATCCTTCATGATTAACCTGATCAATATTTGTTGTGAATTTCTGTAAAGATCTGTTAAATTCAATGTTTCTCGTCGTAACTTCCGCTGCTATAATCTTCTTTATATTCAATTCTGCAGGACTAATTATGCTGTTGCTGATCCGTTAACTAGAATTTGCCGTCAATTATTTGTCAGACTTTGTTGATTTTTCTTTAAATTCTTGCGTTATAAAACGGAACATTATTGTTTTTCTCAATTTGTAACTTTTCATATTTTTATTGTAACTATTACCTGTATTTTTGAAGAAACTGATTGTAATCCTATTTAATTTTATTCGATTTGTGTTATTAGCCTGTAAGGAAGTTGTCCATTTACTTAAATAAATAAATAAATTATATGAGATAAACTTTTTTAATTAATATAGTAATCGTAGCTACTTTTGACCTTTAGCATTACGTAGTGTCAGTTTTCTTGGAGTTGCGTATTTTTGCATCCACCGTATTCTGCAGATTCAGTATAGAGTGTCCATTGCCTATTATAACTACAATGTCATGCTAAGAAGATGTTCAAGCTGTCGTCTTTCTATTTTTTTTAGGTAAGTAATAATCTACTAATGAAAGCCGCCGTAGTAGTGGATGGAATTATTAGTGATTCAAACATCCGCTCATATATCTCGAATTAGCAATAGACCACATCAGTCATGAAAAAATGAATACAGTATGGGTGGTGTGAGATGCTAGGCTTTAATCCTGACTAAAGGTTTGTAATGGCTAATTAAAAAGAAAACACTAATAATCTACCAGATGTGTTAAAGCGACATACATACAACCCTTTAGTCAGGATTACGACCTAGCTTCTCACATCATTTATGTTGTGTGTGTTAATTTTATACATTAGTAGCGGGACCTACGGTTTAAAGACTCCAAACGACAGGTTATGGATTAACTTTTCAAGGCAATTTCATTTTACTAATTTTTGCCAGAAATCTGCTGAGGGAAAGTCGCTGAAGAAATATTTTTCAATTTTGTTTTGCTAGAGATGTCTGGCCTGGGGTTTGAACCGCGGCCGCACGTCTAATAAGCCAACACGCAATCTGTGTTGTCATAATGAATCCACTTTTTTGTCACCACTCGAAATTCAATGCAAAAATTATTTCATTTTAAAGCGATCAAACCACATTTCAGACATGCAAAATAGTCTTTCAACGTCTCACGGCCACAGTTAATGGGGCACCAAATTTCGTTACTTTTGAATGAACCTGCTACTTGTGAATGCTTTGAAATGGCTGGTCACGTATAATGATTATGCAATCTTTGTTTGCGTCTGATGCGAATCTTAATCGGATATAGTTTGTAATTTGTGGTTTTCAAACTTTTGAGGCTCTCCAGGTCTTTGATGTCAAAATCAAAAATTTTTAATACATTGTTTTTGATAGATCGTGCTCACCGTATAATTTTACAAGTCAACGATGATTAGTACGTGCAGTGTTTCATTATATACTCTTAATATAAATTCACTACTACATACATGCATGCATACATAATTGCCCATTACAACCCTTCAGTCAGGATTACGGCCTATCTTCTCACATTTGAATCAAATTCTGAACAAAATGGAGTTAGTTTCCGTCTGGATATCGAAATTATTCTTTTTATGTCCAACAATTTAACGAAAAATTGTTGAAACAATATAATTAAGCTGTCGATGGCAATTAATTGTTATCTTTTTTTTCAATTAACTACAGTTTTCATCGTAATAAAAATAGTAATTGCCTGTCATGGCAACAACAATGGCAGCTTCCACAACATTGTCAATCGGCAGCCTCGGCTGCCCGGCAGTTAACTGAAGTCTTACAATATATTTGAAGAAATATGAAGTTAACGTTGATGATTTTTTTTCTATTATTTATAGGAAATGTCAGGTGGCAACTGATGAAAGCCAAATTAAGCTGATGTTGTAAAACTTTTACAACAGTTTCCCCCCAAGTCTAAATGCAACTCATTAATATGAGACTGTTTATGTGGCTGTTATATTGTCAACAATGATGAACTGCTGATAATCAACAAATTATTTTGATGACCTGTGAGGAAAAACTTTAAAAGGATAATACAATAAAAGTCTGCTGAATCATTGTTAAAAGGTTACAAAAACTTTATTTATGATTACTGAAGAAACTGAAAGTTTAAAAGGAAAAATATAAGAATAAAATACAACGAATAGTTGTTGTCGAATTTTAATTAAAACTGAACATAAATGTTTTTTATTTTATTTGCAATCTACGAGCTCATAATTTAAACGTTTTGAAAATGTCAATGTCTTACATAGATATAACTCCAAAGGAGCACGCTCGATATGGTTATTGGAGATATTACTGGTCATTGCGTTATGGGCTGTCATACAAGGCTCGGTAGTCTGGGATAACGATGTCTGTTGTAGAGACGAGGAAAATGAGAAAAGTGTTCTTCACCTATTGGGTACATAGCCATTACTATGTCGGAGAAAGCAAAGGCATTTCGGTACCAATGTTAGCCATGGACATTGGTAGTCGTAGTCGTTTCCTCATAAGCTCCAAATGGTTGCAAATAGGGTAAAACTGAAAATTTTGGTATTACAATGGACTTCATGCAACATAGTTTTTCTTTCTTTTTTTTGGTGGCTAGCCACCTCTATCATGGCTTTTAAGGCGTTTATACCAATTTTATCTTTCAAAATATAAAGCTTATGAGAGAGATCTTAGAAGTCGTCGTAGGCTACTAGGTAGTGTGTTGGCTTATTAATAGTAAGGCCACGGTTCAATGCGGAGGTCACATATCTCTCGGACATAATGAAATAGAAAATACTATTTCTTCGGCGGCTTCCTCTCAGCGGTTTTCTGGCAAAAACTCTGAGAGTAAATAAAATTGCCAAGAAAAGTTTCTCAAAAATTTGTCGTTCGGAGTCGACTTTAAACTATAGGTTACCGCCACTCATGTATAAAATTAACACACACAACATAAGTGGTATGAGAAACTAGGTCGTAATCGTGACAAAAGGGAGAGAGATCTCAATTTGTCATCTGTACTCAGGTATGTTTTTAGGTTCAGGGCTTATAACTACAGATAACTGTGATGTATACCTGTATTACATTGAAGCGGTTAGAAGGCTGTTATATGTGGTATAAGAATGGTATGTCCATAACGACAACCAGACTATATAAAACTCCTTTGAATATCCACTCCTGGTGCGAGTTTAAAATTGTTGCATAAAATTACTTCCTTGGAAAAAAAGGTTTCAATAAATATGAACTAAAAAGCGTAATACACATCCACATTTAACCAATTTATGGCGCAGAAATTTAAAGTTTTATGAAGTGAAAATGAATATGAAATAAATCAATGCAAATCATTGAATGCGATACTCTTCTGTATGCAAATCCATACCATGAAATAAAAAAAATTAAAAAATTGAGTAAATGGAACCTAAGAAAAAACCATTGCCGAAAAAAATGTGATTAATAGGGGAGATACTTGCAGATCAATATAACCACCAATAACAGGATATACAGTGAGCGCTATAAGTGAGTCAACACTTTTGCTCTTAATTATAAAACAGTTTTTTTCTTAAGTATAAAAAAAGTTCCTTTATCTTGAATTGTTGTTTTTGTTTTTATTAACGTTTTTTTATTGTTGCTAACGTTTTTATTTTTGGACATTTATTCGACTATTTTCATTTACTTTTCTCGCTATTCTAAGAAAACGAATTATTTCAGTGGTGTTTACTCACTTTTGGCGCTCAGTGTACATATATAGGATGGGCCATCTATTGGTTTAAATTTGAACCATACGTTATTTCGAATCTGGCAATACTTTGTATGTCATTCTATTCTGTCACAAAATGCAGTGTATTATCTCCACTGAACATAATGAATCGATTTACGCTTGAGCAACGTTGAGATTTGTTGGAAATTTATTTCCAAAACAATGACAATTGTACAAAATTTGGTCGCATAGACGGACCAACAGTGCCCGGTATACGCAAATTTATTGCTAAAGTTTGCGAAACTGTTTTTATTGTTGACGCGACAAGAACTGAGCGTGCTCGTAAAGTGCGTACATCCGAATATATCGAACCTGTGGCTAAGAGTGTGCTTGAGAGAATCCATCAACATTAATGTGCCATCGTTCTTCAGAATTGCGTTGAATTTTGCAAAAATATCTTGGTATGACGCCTTACAAAGTTGAGTTGGTTCAAAAGCTGAATCAGCATGATAATCCGCCTTGTTTTCGCTTCGCTAGATGGGCCAACAAGAAACTGCACGATGATGTCAATTTAGCTAAAAAAAAAAAAAATCTTTTCGTATGAAGCTCATTTTTTTCTTGGTGGGTACGTTAATAAGCAATTTGGGGCTCAAAAAACCCACACGTGATCTTACGAATGCTCCCATTACGAGTGACTGTTTGCTATATTTCTTTGACCATATTTCTTTGAAAATGATATGGTCAAGGGAGACGCCATGATAAACGAATTTTTTGTACCCGCTCTTCATGACATTGACGTGAATGATGTTTGGTTTCAATAGAATGCTGAAACTTGCCACACATATCATGCCACAATCGATTTATTGCGTCAAACATTTGATGGCCGTTTAATTAGCCGAAATGGTGATGCCAATTGGCCGCCAAGAAGCTGCAATTTAACACCGTTATAGTGTTTTCACACCAAAATTTAAAACCTGATTTTAGCATTAAAACCATAAACAGCTGATTTTGCGTTCACACTGCAAGTTTTATTAAAATTGGTTTTAAATTCATGACATTTATGACTGCTAGAAAAAAATTTTATGAGCAATATGCCTTATTTCACCTTGATATATTTAGCTTCTGACTTACCTTTCGCACAAGAAACTATATTCATTGTGACCAGAAATAACACACATTTCGATTAATAATTAAATATTTACAAATTTTTAAAATTTTCATTGAAGAAATTAAAAATATTCCAAATTTTTCCTTTTTTAATACAAAATAAATGATTACACATAATTCTGTTTTTACACGGTAGATTGGTTCCAGAAAAAACCGTGTAAAAAAACCGTGTAAAAAAAGACACTGATCGTATGCAAAAATAGGTGATTGGTTCCTAATCTCTAAAACCTATTAAAATTAGTGAAAAACAAAGATTTTTTAAGAAGTTTTGTATTTGACATTTTCTTTTAGGGATTCATAAAATATTTAACAAAATTAAAAATATAAATAACTTAATAAATATAAAATATTTTTTGGCTTACCTTTCATCTTAATGCGTTAAATTTAATGTAACGATAGAAAAACAAATTTGCCAATAAAAAATTTCTTTACCAAACACAAAATATTAACACATTTCAATTGCTCTGACCTTTGTGCTTGTATGCACAAAGGGAATTCCCCTAAATTTGTGCCATTTACATTTGCTTTGACCAGTAAATTTGCTTGTCGCGCAAAAAGGGAATTCCCTTAAATTTGTGATATGAACATACTTTGCAAAAATTAAATTTGACAAAAAAAATTTAAGCACAAAAAATTTTAAATCGTGCTAATGGAATAAAATCGTGTAACAAAAATTAAAAATATTTTATTTCCAAACCGTGTTATATCAAAACCGTGTAAAAACAGAATTAGGTGTATTTACATTTATTTATTTATTTACATTTGTTTTTGTTTTTATCAGCTGTTTTCAGGTTTTCAGAGCTGGTAGCTCTGATTTAGTACATTTAGTACATCAAAACAAGGTTGTATTTCATAAAACCAACTTAAAACCAATTCAAAAAAGGTTTTATTTTGGTTTTAACACAATAATTTTGTATGGTAAAATCAGGTTTTATTTTTGGTTTTAACGTTAAAACCAACTTTTGCGTTAAAACCACTCGGTGTGAAAACACTATTAGACTATTTTCTGTAGGGCGACGTTAAAGAAAAGTATTATGCCGACAAACCAGAAACAATTGAGCATTTGAAGATTAACATTTGTAATGCCATTACCGAGAGACGACTCTATACACTTGAAAAAGTGTACGAAAATTGGTACGTTCGAATGAGGTACTGTGAGGCCAGCCGCGGGAGCCATATGAGTTCATAGCCGGAACAATTGTAACCGTTTTTGTTTTATTGCGTTTTGAAAATTTTAGCTTTTAAATTTCCCACCCTATAAAAATGCATCTGTAAGTCAAAGTTACTGCCCATCACCTACAGCACGATTTTGTATAACAAGGAGTTAGCACTCATAATGGTGCCAAGAAAAAGTTATGAAACAGATAAAATCACTAGAAAAGAAGAACATTTTTATTTTCAAAACCCGTTCGATTGTTAATAACATGCAATCGTTATTATTCTGCAATTGTTCAAGTGATTGCAAATACTATTGAAATATTTTTTGAATTAAAATTCATGAACTTTTGTTTGTCCATCCTCAGCTAAAATGCAATGAAATGAATGAAAACAAAATAAAATAAAAAAGATTTCAAACTGAATTCGTTTTGTGGCTTAAAAGTTCGTTATCCACAGACAGTTGAAAAACATTTTAAATCAAATGGCAAACTGAGTAATATGTTAAAAATTTGTACATATAGTACAAAATACATATGAGTAGTACATACATACATATAATGTGCATGACATTGTTAAAAAAAATATAAAATTTCATAGAAATCTTTTTAAACATGGCCTTTGAAAATGTACGTTTTTTACACTGTTGCACTTAATCATTCGGTCATTCGGAATCAGAGTAAATTCATCAATTTGTTGCATTTGAGTATGGCGTTTTGATTCATGGCCTCTTTCATATGAAATGGAAATGGTAGCTTTTTTGTAAACACAAGTCGGTTATTCTATCAACCAATTTTTATGTACATACAATATAAGCAAGTCGCCGTAGTCTAGAGGGTAGTGTGTTGTCTTATTAGGCGTGATGTCACGGTTCAAACCCCAGGTCAGACATCAAAACGAAAATATTGTTACGTTTTTACCTTTTTAAAAACGTTTAAATATGTGTTCGTTAATTGCAACAAAGTAAAAACAAATATGTGGTTATTTTCAGTTAAACTCTCTTTATTATTCACATTACGTTTGTGCCACTGTTCACACTTAACGATACAACAATAATAATATGTTTTATTCACTGGTTCACACAACTATTCGCTAGATCTTTACAACCACGACTTATTTTGTTCGCACGCAACTACACACAAGGCTGACTGAATTAACACTGACTGCTGCTTGCTTTGTCCAGCCCTTTTATAGTCCGCACGCACGTATGATCAGTATGATGAACGTTCTCGATGTGGAAGGTTCTCGCTCGCGCCTTCTCGAGAACTCTATTGCTAGTACATTGTTGTTTGTGTACTTTGCTTATGCTGTCCGTTACATATTTGTCGTAGCTGGTTTACTTTATGTTGTTGTTGCTACCTGGTTCGTTGTACACATGTGTGTGTGCAGCTTTAGATAATCAACACGTTCGTTGTATTCCTAGTGTTAGTGCGTATTTGTGTCTTGTGTATTGTGTTGGTGTTGCTGGTAGCTTTTGTTTATCGTTTTTATTGTTAAACGATATTAGGTCGTTTCTATTTATGTAACAATATGATAATATTTCTTCGGCGACTTCCTCTCATCAGATTTCTTCTGTTCTCTGAGAACAAATAAAATTGCCATGAAAAGTTTCTCAAAAATCTGTCGTTCGGATTCGACGTTAAGATGTGGAACCCGATACTCCTGTAAAATTTAACTCATAAGTGGGGTGAGAAGCTTCCTCACTGAAGGTTCCACCTTAAGGTTTTTGCACATTTTTAAGACCAATTGACTAATTAATTTACAGAAGTTTTTTTAGTCTATAATGTCCAGTAAAAATGTTTGTTATTATTCAACAAATTTTCCTGGATAGCTTAAGAAAGACTCACATATTTTCACTCTATAATTACCAAGTAAAGTCTGAATTGCTACGAACCTATACGGCGTTAGCGTGACGTGTGCTTCTTCGCCAGTTTCTGTCTTCTCTTTCTTTAAATATACCCTGCTAAGCGCCTCACTTACTTATTTAATTGGTCATTACAACCCTTTAGGATTACAACTCTTCAGGACTACGACCTAGCTTCTCACACAAAACATGTTGTGTGTTAATGTTTAATATACAGATTATAGCAGACTTTTGAAAAACTTTTCTTGGCAATTTTATTTACTCTCAGAGTTTTTGTCAGAAGACTGCTGAAATAATGTTGCCGAAGAAATATTTTCCATATTTCGTTCGAGGTATGTGGACTGGGGTTTGAGCCACGAGCTCTTTTCTAAGAAACCAACAAACAACAGACCACTGCGGCAAATTTTGCTAAATTACTATGGACGAATATACACAATGACATGTGTTTGCTGAATGTGATCTGGGGCAATAGGCGACTGACCCCAATTTTTTATAGAAGTATCGTCTTCAGCGATGAGTCCCACTTTGGGATGAATGAGTATGTGACCAAACAAAATTGTTGAATTCGTGACCCTACCAATTCACATAAGATACAAGAGCTTCTAATGCATCCCTAAAAAATCAAAGTTTAGTGTAGATTTCTTTGGGGGCGACGTTAGCCAGACCATCACTATATATTAATTTCAACAAATTGCCCACGCCACATTGGTATTAATTATCTTAATGCTGGTGATGTATATATGTCTCCTTGTTGCTTTTGTTTCTTACATGTGGTTGCATAGCATAATGGGAGATCTTAAAAAAGTTGTTGGTTATGGCGCACATCGGGTAAATCAGGCTTTATTGGAGATGATTCATTGGCACTTCCCTTGGAGACGCTGATTATACTAAGGTGTGAAACTTTTTGACATTATTTAATGTGGTTTTCCTACAACAGGAGAGTTCGGTCATGCCAGGATTCTATCCGTGCTGTTGATTTTTGGCTCACAAACATTGGGTCCAGCTTTTGCATATTTTATAGCCAAGGTCGACAAACGGCCATCGGTGATATTTCCGGACAGTAATAACACGGTGTAGGTAGTTTACTGGTATTCAAATGATCTTTTCATATGGCTTAAAAATGGAAACTGATACGGACGTCTGTGAAACTGTCCTACGGTCTCCCTAACTTGTTTTATGATTATCAAGGCAGCTGGAGTAGGGGCGCATTGGGCTGGCTGATGAGTTAGCTATATATGGGGATGCCTAGTCGGCACTAAAGGCACTGAAAGGGCATTATGACATCTGGAGGTTGGTTTTTCTTAGGTTTTTCCAAGGTTCTTGGAAGGGCATAGAGTAGTAGGGTGCTGGTTTCTGTATGTAGAAATAAATTGGCAAGATATGGCAGAGACAATCAGTAAACCTAGCGATGGACGCCTCAGTCAAGTAGGTAGTGTGTTGGCTTATCAGAAGTCAGACCACGGTCCAAATCCTAGGTCAGACATCGCTAACAAAAAGACATATGAAAAATGTTTTTTCGGCGACTTCCTCTTTGTAGATTTCTGGCAAAAACTCTGGAAGCAAATATAATTGCCATGAAAAAGAATCTCAAAAAAAATCTGTCGTTCGGAATCGACTTTAAATTGTAGGTCGTGCCACTTATATATAAAATTAAAACTCCCAACAAAAGTGCTGTGAGAAGCCAGTTTGTAATCCTGATTGAAGGTTTGACCAATTTTGTATGTAGAGATGGTTACTTCAGGGTGAAATAGGAAATATTGTAGGATATTTAGGTATTGACAGTTTCAAATTAGGGAATCTTGATTTTTAACAAAACAAGAACGAATACAGGCTATATGATAGAGGCCTAAAACTTTTACGCACATTCAGTCTCTGTTCTGACTTAAAAAATGTAAGCTGAGGTTTCAAAAGCCTCGAAATGTTAAGATTTATGACACTGACAATTTCCTGGCATTATTTGGCTGGTGAGTATTTTTTTTTATTTTTTTTGTCGTTTCTATTCTCACTTATCTATTTTTAAACATCTGTTTTGTTTATTTCTTTTCTCTGTGTTTTTTTTTTTTGCCAGCCTTCTCAATAGTGCCTAACCTAACCTAACCTAACCTAACCGACTGTTTATTGAAAATTTCAATTTGAAATTAGTTGTTAAATTTTTTAAAAATAATAAATAAAGAAAATATTCTTAATAACATGGTGCAATAGTGAAAATACACCCGAGTAACTACATAGTCTAAGTTACTCACTAGGTTGAATAGAACTCAAAAATACTTTCATTATTTTTCTCGAACCCTCCAAACTTGTTTTATTTGACAAACACCGTTTTTTTATCTTTTCACACCAAATTGTTGATTTCCCAAATATGTTTAAGCTTATTTAAAAATTCTAAGTTTTTAGAAAGGGGAGAGATTAGTCTTTAAAACGGTGTTCATAAAGGTTCATAAACGTATATATAATGAGTTTTGATGGGGTAAACTTGGAAAATATTAGTTTTTTCTTATTTTTTCAAGTTTAGCTATTTTTAATTGCAAAATTTAATTAAAAAATATAAATAATATAAATAATTACTATAACAGTCGTCTTATATTTTTTATATATGTCATCTGATCAAATGAACTTTCAATTCAAAAATTTTCAAACGTTTTGCTAGATCTTGATTGTTTATCGCAAAATGTGTCAATTTCACGTTTGTACGACTACCAGAAGTCGGCTAATATTTCTGCTTTTTGCAAATATTATTATTTCGCTTTGCGCAAACTTTGTTCAACTTCTGGTAGTCGCAGAAACGTAAAATTGACACATTTTGCGATAAAAAATCAACATCAGCAAAAATTCTGAAAATTTTTGAACTAAAACTTCATTTGATAAGATGACATATATAAAAGATATAAGACGACTGTTATACTATTTAAATTATAATATTATATTCAACTAACTGAACAAATTAGACTAGGTGTGTATTTAATTTTTTGTATTTTGTTACATAGTGTAACCAAACCTATTTATCGCATAAAATGTATCCAGCGCAAACGTGACATCTAAATTATCCTTAACATAACGAATTTAAAAGATGCGTCCTAAAAAATTATCTTCACAAGATAAAGCACTTTCGGAATGTCATCACTTATATTATATTTTTTAATTAAATTTTGCAATTAAGAATAGCTAAACTTGAACAAATAAGAAAAAATAATATTTTCCAAGTTTACCCCATCAAAACTCAACATATAAGCTTTATTCAAACTTATATATACCGCCTTAAAGATTAATCTCTTCCGTTTCAAAAAAACTTTCGATGTTTGAAATAGGTTCAAACATATTGGGTAAATAAATAATTTTGTGTAAAAAGATCAAAAAGCCATTTTTGTCAAATAAAACAAGTTTGGAGGGTTCGAGAAAAAGAAAAAAATTATTTTTGAGTTCTACTCAACCTAGTGAATAACTTAGACTATGTAGTTATTGGGGTGTATTTTCAGTGTGGCACCGTGTTATTATTCAAATGATTTTCCTGGATAGTCTGAAGCAAGACTTAAATTTTTTCATCATATAATTACGAAGTCAAAAATTGAATTGCCATGAACTTATACGGCATTAGTGTTAAGTGTACGGTTTTATCTTCTATCTTGTTAAATATACCCAGTTAAACTCCTCATTACAACCCTTCAGGATTACAATCCTTCAGGATCTATTTTCTCACGCCGAACATCTTGTGTGTGTTAATTTTATCCATTATGGGAGGTCTCTACAGTTTAAAATCGACCCCAACGACAACTGAGAAACTTTTCGTGCGATTTTATTTACTTTCAGAGTCTTTGACATATTTCGTTAGAGGTGTGTGAGTTGGGTTTTGAGCCATGGGCTCTCATTTAATAAGCTTATCAAACTACGGCGACTATTTTGTCAAATAACCATGGACGAACGGCATGTGAATAAATGTACTATGGTGAAGTTGGCAACTGATCCGAATTTTTATCGGAAAATCATGTTCAGCGAAGAGTCCCACTTCTCGATGAATGAGGACGTGACCATACGAGCCACGAGCTTCTAATGCTGGCGTCTTCATCGATCCATGTTACTTTGAGAACTTGTTACTTTGAGAACGACGTTGGCCAGATCACTTTCAACGGTGAACACTGTAATTAAATAATTATATTTGATTATAATTGTAATTGATTATTACTAGTTTCTTTTCGGCAGAATTGAATGATCTGGACCGGAGACCAGCAATTAATCGTTTTTTCGCTACTCATAAACAATCATGAAATTTTGAATATAAGTGAGTCAACAATATTAAAATTTAACGACTCTGATTCATTCATACTCACTACAACGTTGATTTATAAGTACAGGTTGCAATGAGTATGCATACAAAGTTGACAATCAAACTCATACCTTTCGAAATATGTTTGATTCATAAGCCTACTCATTCATCAAAATTTACAGTCTTAGTTGTTGTTGCATTCACAAAAAAAGAAAAAGACCAAGACAACAAGCAAAGCAAACACACAGCCTTCTAGTGAGTATTGAAGTGTTCGTAAGTGATTTGTGTAAATGTTGAGTCATGGAGAGACGAAATTGTTAACCCTTTCATGCCCGAATTTTTTGGGCCAGAGCTAAAATTTTTTTAAGGACATGTGTTTTTTAGTCATGGCCTAAATATGAAGTGGTATTAAATTCAGAGTCCTACGTATTTTGGTTTTACACGTTTTTAACCAAGCTTGTTTGCAAAAAAAAATCTTTAAAAAAAATTAATGTTGCCTATAGGCAACATCGGGCATGAAGGGGTTAAGTATGAGTACGATGAGTACTTCAAACTTTGAATATGTGTAGTATGAGTATAATATTAAAATAAGTATGAATGCGTATAAGTATCAAAAATTATGAATATGATTCGATTCTACTCATCTTTTTGAATACTCATTGCTGATCTCTGATCTGGACATCAATGACACGTGGTTTCACAAAGAACACCACTCACGCCAAATTTGTACTCTGCAAGAGCATTAAGAGTGCCATAAGTATTGGAGATGGAGTCTTATTTTCATGGTGCTGGTGTGTTCATGACTTCGTGTTGCTTTCGGTTGTCACATATGGTTCCACTGCATGGTGAAAGATCATGATAAAGTTGTTGACTAAGCCGCACATCGGGCCATTTATCATGGAGATGCTGATTAAACTAATCATCATATAATCATCATTCGAATATATTACTTAGGTTTTGTTTTGTATAGTGGTGGTCGGTATTCTATGTAGTTCTCCAAGTATTTACATAAGAAAAGTTTGTGTTCCATGTTGCCTTCGCCCTTACGACAGATTTCTCAAAGTACGCCGTCATTTACTTGGCAACTGTGTGTACTTTCGTACTGTGTGTACCTTCAGCCAGGCTTACAACCTAGCTTCTCATACCATTCATGTTGTGTGTGTTAATTTTATGCTTAAGTGGCAGGACCCACAATTTAACTTCGACTCCAAACAAAAGATTTGAGAAACATTTCATAGCAATTTTATTCACTTTCAAAGTTTTCACCACGAGGGATGGAGTTGCCGAATGAGAGTTTAAACCACTGGCTCTCGTTTAAGAAACCAATGCACTGACTACTAGATAATCGACCTATAGTGCAAGGAATTGACAGGATTATAAAGAAATTTAACGAAACTAGAAACACATCAGATGCATCTGGATTTGTGCCTCGTTGCAATATTAAAAGTTTCGCCTCTGATGGACATATAATCCACAATTGTCGGTTTCACAGCATTCTCAGTACTTGGATTTCTTTTACGACTCATTAAGGCGGGAATTGTATTTGTACCTTTACCCGTATAAAGTCCAACTCATGGAATAATTAGACTCTGACCATTGACCGTTGTTGATTGGGATTGCTAGGGCGACTGCTTTTCATTGCTAGGAAAATAAAAAAGTGGTTGTGGAATGCCATTATCTGTTTAAATGTGCCTTTTTGGTATGCAATAATCTGGATGAATTCGCAGTAGTTTAGTAGGATGTTGGCTTATTAGAGGAGAGCCAGCGGTTCAATCCCCAGATGACACATTTCGAACGTGATATTGAAAAATATTATTTCGGCTATTTCTTCTCAGTAGTCAACTGGCAAAAACACTGAAAGTAAATAAAATTTGCCATGAAAAGTTTCTCAAAAAAATATTGTCGTTAGGTGCCGAATTGAAACTGTTGGTCCCGCCACTCATAAATCGTAATCCTGACAGAAGGGTTGAAATGACCTATTATGTATGTATATGCATTAAAGTCTGGATGTGAATTGTTACCGTCAATTCAGAGCTCTATGGCCGTATGGTAATATTGTTTTAATCAAGAGCATGTTTTATTTAAATTTGCTTTACAGTAAGTAATAAACACAATACATGTATTCAGCAATTTATAAAATTAAAACTTATTTTTAAAGTTTTAAACAATTGTTATGTTGACAAATGCTAACTAAGAATCGCAATGAATATACTTGTCTGTACTTGCAACGTAAGTCTTAAGTTAATAATCACTGCCTTCATGGGCTTCCCCCATAGGCAAAGGCTGACATAAAATTTAATATCATAACAGAGCATTAAAGTGAATAGAACCAGAATTATTGCCATTGCAGTTAGTAGCTGTTCATACCCTCTGTTGTGGTTATTTCCTCCGTAAAGACCAACTAGTTCTGGTCGTTATTTGAAACTAATTTTTAGTGCATTTGCTGTAAATGTCCTTCTAAACTATTGGCAAAACAGTTTATGGTTACTTAATGTGGAAAATTATTTCAAATTGAAAAACAATTAAAATGCAAATAAAGCGTTGCAAATGAGATTTTATTGCCTTAAAGGGAATACACAGCCAAAAGAAGGAAAAACAATTAGAGAGGCACCTGACCAGATGAAAGTTAATTATGAATGCAAACCAATTTAAAATATTTTTGATTTAATAAAGTGTTAGGAAATCTTTTACATCAATTTTATGTAACAAAAGAAACAAATAAGGAAAGAACAATTTCACGTTAAAATTTTCATAGAAATTTAGTCACTGAATGCTCTTCTTTCTTATTTCCGTCTTATTAGTTTGATTGGCTCCCTTCGCAAGATAGATACGCTTAGAAATCCGTTTTTTGTATCCAACTCGTGTCCAGAAAAAATCTCTTCACTGTAGAAGTCTTTTTATTGGAAAGCTCATGAAGCCAAGAAGCCCCGTCTCTTAATATGCTCAGCTGACACAAGTGATCAAAGTTAGTCTCCTCCTCCATCTTAAGGTTACAGCTCCTCAACAAGTCATTCGAGGGAACTTAAGTCATCGCCCTGTCTACTAATAACACAATGGTCTATGAGAGTTGTGATTGTGCGATAGATAACCATGCGAATGTATTATTCTATTCCATATAAGCAAAAGTTATTTGATGGAAGTTAAGTCATCGCCTGTCTACTAATAACACAATGGTCCACGACGCTCTTGATTGTGTATAGATAACCATGCGAATGTGTTATTCTTATCCATACAAGCCCGCCAGAGCTGTAGCTACTTAACTGTCGGCTATTCTTGTGGCTTATTAGAAGTGAGGCGACGGTTCAAACCTCTGGTCAGACATCTACAACAAAGCGAAGTATGAAAAAATATTTCTTCGGCGCCGGCCTGTCGGAAAATTTCTGGCAAAAACTCTGAAAATTAATGAAATTGGCATGAAAAAGTTTCTCAAAAATCTGTAATCCGGAGTCGACTATAAACTGTAGGTCCCGTTACTCAAGTATAAAATTAATACAAACCATATAAATGGTGTGAGCAGCTAGGTCGGTCGTATTTATGACTGAAGGGTTGTCATGGTCAATTATGTATGTATTCCCACATATAAAAAAAGAAAATTTCTAGGATAATGGCAATGAAGATGGAAAAATAGACCAAATGATTAGTGAATTTAAATACTGATCCCATATATTAAGAGGTAGGTGAATAGACATATAGTGGTGGCCACGAATTTAAGACACGACATATGACTGACTTAGTTATGATAACATTTACAATCCTTTAATATCAAAATTGATATTCTTTATTCTTCTATGTACTCTGTAATATTAAGAAAAAGTACCATTATTTTATTTTGTTTCTTTTTACATTTTGTTGCTTTTTGATCATATTATTGTAAAAACGTTTATTTGAAATTGGCCACAAATTTAAGACATTTCAGAAATATCTGGTTATTAAGTGATTTTTTTGCTGTTTTTTGAAGCTAAACGTTGAGCAACGAATGTTTTATTTTATGTTGGAATACATAGAAATATTTAATTATAAATGGTCAGAGGTGCCTGGAATACCGATGCCGCGAGAAAACTGATCCAACAACTAAAATTTGATGGAAAAATAATAATGGAGATATCCAAGCTGCTTAAATGTTCTACATGCAAGATTTACAACGCCCTGGAACACATCAAGCAACAAGGTACCACCAAAAATGTCAAACAGCAACATAGAGCCCGAAAAACCAGACCCTAAAGTAGCTGCTAATAATCCTTTCACGAGCTCAAGTAAAATAAAATTATATTGGATTTTGGTATTGATATTTCGTCTAGTGCAATAAGAAGATGTCTAAATCAAAAAACTTGCGTGGGTGTATTGCACAACGTAAACCACTTGTGCCAAAAAAATATCAAATCCCGACTAGCATTTTGTCTTGATCTATATATGTAAATAAAAATTCTTAACCAAATATAGGCAGCAAAATATTATTAATTTTTCTTCCTAATATTACTAAAACCTTAAGAAAAATATCATGGACCTAAAATATTTTTGATAAGATGTAAAAATTATCACAAATGTAGAAGTAAAATGTCGTGTCTTAAATTCGTGGCCACCACTGTATATACATAATTGGTCATTACAACCCTTCAGTCAGGATTACGACCTAGTTTCTCACACCACATATGTTGTGTGTGTTAATTTTATACATGAGTGGCGGAACTTACAGTTTAAAGTCGACTCCGAACGACAGATTTTTGAGAAACTTTTCATGGCAATTTATTTACTCTCAGAGTTTTTGCCAGAAATCTGCTGAGAGGAAGTCGCCGAAGAAATACTTTTTGTATTTTGTTTCGATGTCTGGCCTGGGGCTCGAACCCTGGCTTTACGTCTAATAAGCCAACACACTACCTACTAGACCACGGCGACTAGAAGTTACTGTTATATTTACAGAACTAACTTATATTTCTTCGAGAACAATGTCTCACCAAGTCGTACACAATGCCACGATGGATACGATACATCAGAACATGTTCTATCGGGTCCGCCATCTAACGTTTTTAGTGCTTATTTCGTGAAGGGTAACACTTAGCTAGCTCATGTCTGATTTGACAGATAATTAGTTTTATCCTTCCGCTGAACGAATATGGTTGTGTATATGCTTGAACAACGCTGGGAAATATTGCGACATTACTTTGAAAATCATGGTAATGTTGCAGAATGTGTGCGAAAATTGCGTACGGATTTTGAAAGAAGAGAAGCACCGCCAGCTCCGTATTTTCGTTATCTTGTGAAAAAAGTGAAAGAAACTGGCATCCAAAAACAGTGCGTACACCCGAGAATATTGCTGCTGTGGTAGAAAGTGTGCGCGAAGCGCCATCAACATCAATTCACCGTTGTTCTCAACAATTGAACATTTCGGAGACATCATTGAGACGAATTTTGCATAAAGACCTTGGTATGACGCCATACAAAGTCCAATTGGTTCAGGAGTTGAAGCCAATTGACCATCCAATGCGTTTTCGCTTCGCTAAGTGGGCCTGCGATCGACTTACAGAAGACGCCGATTTTGGCAAAAAAAAATCATCTTTTCAGATGAAGCTCATTTTGAACTTGGCGGGTATGTAAACAAGCAAAATTGTTGCATTTGGGGCACAGAAAACCCGCACGCATACTTTGAAAAGCCGATGCACCCAAAACGAGTCACTGTTTGGTGCGGATTTTGGTCCAGAGGCATAATTGGGCCATTTTTCTTCGAAAATGAGCAAGGAGTGGCCGTTACAGTCAATGGCGATCGATATCGGGCCATATTGAACGAATTGTTGTTCACAAAAATTGAAGAGGAGGATATTGGCAACATTTGGTTTCAACAGGATGGCGCTACGTGCCACACAGCCGAAGCTACACTCGATGTTTTGCGCCCTGTTTTTGAAGATCACATTATCAGCCGCAGAGCCGATGTTGTTTGGCCACCTCGGAGCTGCGATTTGACCCCGTTGGACTATTATTTGTGGTGTGCCGTCAAAGATAAGTGTTACGCCTACGAGCCAGAGACAATTGACGCTTTAAAGCATAATATTCATGAAGCAATTGGTGAAATACAGCTGCACACTATCGATAATGTGCTTAAAAATTGGACCGATCGTGTAGGCTACTGCATGGCCAGCCGAGGCAGCCATTTGAATGAAATTATTTTCCATTATTAACCGGAAGTTTTTTTTAAAGCATTTTCAAAAAAAAAGTTATTTGGCGGACCCTTTATTCAAATGCCCTATTTTTGGAGACAACCGAATGGAAATGTAGTTAATTTTCAGCTAGAAGCGGTGTACTACTATATTAATAAATTAAAAAGGTTGCAAATAGCAAAGGAAACTCGTATGGGAAATGGCGTTTAGGAGAATGGCAGTATGCTAATGATACTCAACCTATATTATTTATATCTATCTATATATATATCTCAAATGCCTCCCTAACACACTTCTTTACATATGATTTTAAAATTCTATTAACCTGGAAATCTGAAAGTTTCCAGTGGTACCCTTGAGGTTTATACAAATCGCTCCTAACCTCAATGCTGAACAGAATAGGCTGTGGTGTTTGTATGGAGGGTTCAGTTATTAAACTTTCGTGAAGAGAGCAGTCTTTTATAGACGAAGGTGCCAGTACTGAGTAAAGCAGCGATTAAGTCCGTAACGAAAGTTTGCCTCGAAGTTCGTCCTATTATGTGACTGTCGAGAATTTTTCAGAACATCGTTCAAATGTAACATCGGAAATTGATCTCACATAGACTGTTAAAAGAAGACACAGTTGTCCCTATTGCCTAAGTTGGACAAGATATTTTCCCACTGTTTAGCAGTGAGGCTTAACTCTACTATGCTTTTAAATTCTCATTTTCGTTCATACTTGACTAAGATTACCAATATAAAGATTGCTGCAATAGAAAGATTTTTTCTGTTGTAGAACTGATTTCCTTGGATTACTTGGGCTTAAATAGGAACCCCACAACTTGACCTAACTTAAATTTATTATAATTGTAGTCCTATATAGAAAATTTTAGGCCCTGGTCGATACCGACAATGAAATCCATTGCCGAAAAGACCTTGTTAAATGCTCCGCATGGGCAGTTGTAGATATGCCCACATGATTGCCTTTCGGCAGTATTTTAAGTTGAAAAAAATGTGGACAAATAATAAGTTTTCGTCTCTTACAGTACAACATCAGTGAAAATCAAAGCGTATTTTTCCTAACAAACAAACACCAGTTGATGATGTCTAGTAGGCAGTTTGTCGTCTTTGTTAACCCCTGGCTCAGACATCTCTAATGAAAAGGGAAATTGAAAAATATTTTATTCGCCGACATCGTCAGTTTTTCCCACGAAAAGTTTATCAAATCTGACGTTCAGAAGGTCTCAAGCATAAAGTTCAAACACCAACGTGAATAGTGTGGGAAGATAGCTTCTTATCCTGACTAAAGGGTTATAATTAAGTATGTAAGTAACAACTGCCAAAAGAGTAATTTTTGTCAAAATAGTAAAAACATTACTTGAAAGAACATTAAAGCTTCCTGGGGGTCTGTAATCCTCTGTGATTAGAACTAATTCTGTTGCTCTCTATTCGTTAGCGTGTATCTTAACTTCATGCTTACCCTGATCTAAGTATTGCAATAACGCTGACAATATCTCATATGGTGCTGCTATTTAAGGCAGTCAATTGCTCCTTTACACTTTTAATTATTCGATTTAAAGTTATCTTAAAACAAATTCTGTAATGCGGGGAGCATAATATGCGGCTGTGTTTTTCGGTCTTAAATGGTCTTCGGAATAAACACTTAAACTGTTTTTAAATAAATTCTACCAAACTCTTTAAAAAACAACAATTTTGCGTCATTACATTTATTAGCGCCCTTTAGGATTGTGCTTACAAAGCCATTCTAAAATGCGAGGAATATATTGTTAAGAAAATGGAAATCGTTTAACATTAAAATTATAAACAAAAGCAAGAAAAACAATGGACTTGTTTACATGATAAAGAAGTAAACAAAAATATACCAACAACACCAGCAGAAAACAAGGATAAACAAGTAAACAAAAATGTAACAACAAACACTGCAAGAATAAATGTAAATAAAAATACACAAACAACAATAATGAAACAACGATGTTTACATTTATAGAGATTTCGAGAAGGCGAATATTCGCCTTCAAGAACATTCATTAGATTATTTACGTTGCCATATAAAAGGCTAGGCAAAGTAGGCAACGAGTCAGTAGAAATTCAGTCAGTTTTGTGTGAAGACGCGGTGTGATTAAAGAGAGTAATCGTGGTTTGAAGATGTCCGTTACAAGGATCTGTCGAATAATTGCATAGTAATTGTTATTGTTTATGCAAAGGATATAAACAGAGGAATAACAAACAAAGCAATTGTTGTTGTTTACATAAAATTGTGAACAGTGGCACACAGAATTGTCCGAATAATAAAGAATTTAATTAAAATCAAACACAAATTTATTTTTATTTTATACGCAATCTACGAGCTCATATTTTAAACGTTCTGAAAAGGTAAAAATATAACAATATTATCGTAAGGCATTTAGGCCTTGCCACCACGAGCAGTAAAGCACATTTAAGGACTTCAGTTGGAAAGGAATAGTCTAAAAACTTCTTCAGTCTTTTTTCGTTCATTTTATTTTTTCCAGCTAAATTAAGTTAATAAAGCCCAATAAACTGCGGCTGGAATTGTTCAGCCAAAATATTTTCATAGATTTGTGTAAATGAATTAAATTTTATAACTTTCACTACTTCATTCATTCATTATTTTAATTTTATTATCTTCCAAACACACATATATAGTACACTTCTTCAGAGACTCTCTTTCAAAAGGCTTATAATGGAGAATGATGATGAGTAATGGCAATTAAAAAGGCTTAAAAACTAGGGAATAAAAGCACAGCCAAAAGAGGTAAAGCAAAATTTAATTGAAGTAAGTGGTGGTCTCTCTCCCAACATTATGAAAGTGCTTTAAATTCATTAAAATTGAAATGAACAAAAACTTTTGGAGCCAAAACGAATCGAAAATATGAGAAAAAGAAAAAAACAAACAACTGAAACGCTAGTCAACAAGTGCATTTTAAAGCACAAAAATAAGGAATAATTACACGTTTTCCGCCACTAAATTCTACTTAAATTAGCCCATTTTGTTTAGGGAGTTCATAAATAGCAGACGGACAATGTTAAAAAGTTGGGAAATAAAAAGGAGAAAAACCTATTCTGTTTGATAATGCAATTCGCTTAAGACGCATTAACAAAATTTTCTTAAAGCGTGATTAAAGTAAAAATTTTCTTTTATTTAAATAGATTTTTTAATGGAAATTGAAAGAGAATATCAGCTTAAATGGCCGTAGTCTAGTAGGTAGTGTGTTGGTTTATTAGACGAGGGCTCGTGGTTCAAACCGCAGCCTGAGCTGAATAAGACCTTATCTGAATAAGACCTTGAGCAAGACAAAATATGAAAAAATATTTTTTTCGACGACTTACTTTTAGCTGTCTGCTGGGCCCTGAAAATTAAATTCCTATGAGAAATTTCTTAAATCTGTCGTTAGGAGTCTAAGGTCCATTATTACAACATGCCATTAAAGTTGGGTTTAGTTAAAAGTAATTTAGCTAAAATGAACTTTAAAGCCACATTTAACTTCATTTCGTTATTACTACCTAATGATGAAATAAAATTAACTTTTTCAAAAATATGGCAATGCCGGATAACAATGTCGATAACACCGCTCAATTAAACCAGTTTTTTAAACGCAGTGGCAACGACGTGCTACGTTTTTTTCTGTTGTATTTGCTCATTTTGTTTATATTTGAAGTTGCCATATTGAAAATAATATATATAAGATGGCAAGTTCAAACATAAACTTAACTTTAAAAGTTAGAGGTAGGATGCTCATCTCTTTAGCTTAACGTTTACTTCTACCTTATTGTCCACTTATAATAATGAATAATAATTTATCTGCCCGTTAAAATCCTCCCTTTAGTTAACGGCAAGTTGTAATAATGGCCCGAAGATAAACTGTGTGTCATGCCACTCAGGGGTAAAATTAACCCACACAATATGGTTTTAATCGTGACTAAAACGTTGTCATGATTAATTAAATAATAATTTCCCAAATACTAGTCCTCACAACCAGAGATGCTAGTCCTGCAATAGGACAAGTTCTCTTGGCCACTGTTACACCAACAGATGCTATTTATGTTGCCACAAATCCTTCGATGTTGGTTTGATATATGACGACAGATTTTGAGAAACTTTTCATGGCAATTTTATTTATTCTCAGTGTTCTTTCCAGTAATTTGCGAGAGGAAGTCGCCGAAGATATATTTTTTCAAATCTCGTTTTGTTGCAGATGTCTGACCTGGGGTTTGTGCCGTGGTCTCACATCTAATAAGTGAACACATTACCAACTAGGCTACGGCGACTTTAGACTATAATATATACCAAAAAGACACAATTGCATATGTAAGGGCTTTTCACAAACTCTTTTGCATTTTCCGAGAAAATTTTCTCCGAAAAATCAGCAATGAAAACCAATCACACCAGCACCCAATCAGCATGTTTCATGGTCAGCCAGCTGTAATTAATGCGTGAGTTGGACTTTATATACATGAGGTTATTAATCCAAATCCAAAATACGTCGTAATGAGTCAGAAGAGAAATTTAAGTTCTAAGTAATCAAAAATTTTTGATTATACACCAGAAGAAGAACTTCAACTTGGCACAGGCTATAATTATAAGTTGATGCGACATTCTCGCGGCAGTCTTCTTTAAGAGTAAATAAAATTGCCATGAAAAGTTTCACTAAACTGTCGCACGATGTCGATGTTAAACTGTATGGGCCGCCAATCAGGAATGTAATTAACACCCACAATGTGGGTGGTGTGAGCAGTTTGTTTGCAATCCTGAATAAAAAATAACAATGACCATCTAAGTAAGTACGTTCGTGATGGAGTTATATCATTACTATTAACCTTAATACTGTTTTAATGCGGTCTTCAAAACAACAAATTCTTGTGATAAGAGAACGTCTGGTGATGTTGGAAACGTTCATGCGTATGAAATAATCCTTACAATTTCAGGCAATTCTTGTGATGACTGTTAGGGACAGAAGGCAACAGGACAGGATATATGCCTCTGTGCGACTGGGCAGTGAAGCAGATTAAATGTTGGACACTCGAGAATACTGAAGCAATTTTAAAGTTTCGAGAATATTCTTTATGACACGACACCACACAATGACTTCTGCAGGAAGTTCAAGACACTCGTTTTGCATAGAGAGGACTGGAAAAATGTTTGTAATTAATTTGCGATTTTTAGGCACAACACTAGGTACTGATCTCTAGAAGAAGTTTTGCTGACATGAGCCACCAGATGACAGTGCAATACAGTGGTATTTTAGCAAGCTACAGTGTGAATGAAAATATTAAGAACCTGCAAGCTTAGGTTTGAACAGATTCTGTCAACGTCTATGAACAGCTACGGAGACGGACAAAGTAGCGCATCAAATCAAAGGTTAGGGTATACGGACAGTTTGCTCAAAGGAGCACGTTTAAATTTGTTGCTGCAGATATGCCTAGACATTACATTCTGGGGACTCAACTCGAGACACATTGGTGACATTGGTCATATGGCCAATGATATTTGCAGGATTTGGAGAGAGAAGGAAGAACGAGAAACTTTTCTTCACCTCTGGCCAATATTATGTTCTAGGAGAAACACAAATGGTAATACCCTGTCACTAATTCCTTTTTCACACCAACTGGCTTAGTGTCACATGTGTACATGCCTTACTGTTCAAATGCAATAAATTTTGGAAACCTACCGACAACTTATTGCCAAAGCTTTAGTGTACGTACAATAACAGTAAATTTATTGTCACAGTCTAAAAGTACATAGTAGTGCCGTACTTATAACATAATAATGATGATTATTATCGTTACTATTACAATGTCATCCAGTACATATACACGCATTTCAACTATACCCATATACATGATTAGCGTGAAGAACAATGCGAAGAAGAACATCCGTTTCAAATGAGTACTAATATTCGTGTATGTAAATGTAATCGTAAACAGATTTACAACAGTTAAGTAACAAGCAGAGAGATTGTTGCTTATATTGCGGCTGTATATTAGTAGCTGTAGAGATGTATTAGAACCACTCGTACTAATAAAGTGACGACTATTTTATATATAAAATGCCTTAACGTGAAATTATACGGAGTATTTTGGAGAATAAGAGTATCACGGATAAGACCATACCTATCTTTCTCTTGCTATTGTGAGGGAGACAGAGAGGTTACATGCTGATTTAGACTTGCGGTGTTTTAACTTTATCGAACGATGGTATATATAGATTCGATTCAGTGTTACAGCAAATCGATTATAAAACCTACGAGAGAATCGAGCTACTTGGTTCTACGATTCTTATTTATTAGGCAGTAAAGAAAACTGAATTCATTTTTTCAAGAAATTCAGGTTTTAATTGCATATTTAAAACGAGTTTGTTAATTGTGAACCAGTATCCACCAGCATCAAAGCTACCACTCCAACCTAACCTAACCTATCTACCTGTCTTTCATTAAGTGCTTCCTTTCTTTAATTTAAAATAAAACAAAGTGTGTGTGAATTGTCATCAACATTTTTTATTTGCTTGAAAGGCCTATTCATACCATTTTGTGTGGGATGTAATATTGTGCGCCAAATTTTTTTGGAAAAAACGCCCATAAACAATTTGGTGCTAAACGCATATAAACCTGGTCCAGATACACATTAATATACGTTATTAATCTCTTTGAAGGTTTTTTCAGCAGCAAATAATTCTAAAAGAGTGTAAGTTTGTTGTAAGCTCCAATATTATATGGCCTCAAATCTAAATCTTAAGCTCGGTAAACATTGTAAAAAATATATCCAGACAAGCATTTTTCTATTTACAGTTAAACAAGTAGAAACAATGTTGGCTATGAATATTCCTTTTGGATACATCTTGAGAATATAGAGGAAGTGGTTAGCACCTTTAGCGGTATTATGTATCCGCCGCTTTCTCTATTTAAATTTGAGGAAAACAAAGTGTGTTTGGGATATGTTTGAAATTTTGTATATGTTAGAAAGACCTTTTTATGCCTGTACGTGTGGTATATAATGTCCTTAAATTGCCGAATTTTCCATGTATTTGTGCAGATAAATCCAACTGATTTTGAACGGTTGCAAGGGTTATGTTGCTGCTGTGGCTTGTGGTTTATTTACAACCACCTGAAACTTAAGAAAACACATGAGGAAAAATATAACAATTTCAAATCACACGATTTTGGTAACCAGTTCACATAAACTCCATATAAGATGATCATTCCCTTAAATAGCTCGTACAGAATATCTAATGTAGAATAAGCCGTGCTACACGTAGCGCCGTTTTGAAGAGGCCTCATTTCGTTGTTATCCAGTTCATCCAATTCAGGCCAAAAAAAAGTCTTATAGCGTTGAAAGTGATGACCAGGTCAATATTGTTCTCAAAGAAATATTGATCGATGTACCGAAAATGTAACCAAAACAGTGACTTTTTCGGGATGCATTTGAAACTCTTATGGGTTAGCATCGTTGCAAATTCGATAATTTTTTTAATCACGTATACATTCATAGAGAAATGATTGTCATCGTTGAATATGATTCTTCCCATTTGGATAAAAGAATTTTAATATTTGCACGCGTTGTTGAATGTTGTATTAGCCCATGGTGATTTGGCAAAGCAGACTGCATGAATTACAAATAATTTGATAGAAGTGGCTTCAGCAAAATGGCTGTTATTTACTTTCATAGTTGGGAAGTTCCTGTTGGAATCCCATTTAGAAATGTATGCGAAAAGATCTTTAAACGAGTACAAATGCAAAATGTCTTTACTTAACAGCAAAGTAAGGAAGCCAGACAGCAGCGTAATGTATGTGTTTCTTTCAAATTGTTATTATTTAACTGACCGAAACTGTCATCGTTGTCCTTTTGCCTTCCAGCACATAGAATATGTTTAAAGAGAAGTTCGTTGTATCCTTTTAATATTCCACATAATCTCTGCCAATATTTTCTTTTCTAATGAATACAAAAATTCCAAAAAAAAAGCAGTGGACAGCGAACAAAATGTGAAGAAACTCAAAAGGATATCAAAATTTTGGAAAGAAAAAAAATACATGTATTATGAGACACAGGACCAAAACATAACGATTTAACTATAATAGAGAGAAAAAGGATTACACCACAGACTTTAGTATTACATTCACATACACTCACATCCGTATATAATAGACTCTAGGTGTTATATGCATGCATGTACCTAAAGCATCATTGCTCTCGTGAGGAATATGTCAGTTACTCATACTAAAATCTAAACGTACTGTGGGCCAAAAGCAAGTTTTTTTAATCGTAAGTTTAATACCTAAGTAGTGAATTTTTTTAAACATAATATTGTGTTCGAAACTCAGGAAGGCTTTAAACTTTAAAAAAGCCATTTGTGGGAATGTTAAGTCTATCGGCATGCATTCAAATAAGGCAATGGCCTTTGGGAGCCACAATAAATCGATGGATGGCTATGCGACTTAATAAATGAATACTTTTAATATTTTCTTTATTTATATTAGTCCAGAAGAGCCTATCCATAGTGCACATATCAATCTAATTAAGCCTGCCTGTAAAATGGCGGGAGAATACCCAGTCTAACTGAGTCAATCGGTACACTTTTGACTGTGTAATGGAAGTCACATTTCTTTGAATGATACCATATTTTATAGACGTGGACTGACTGTGAGATGGGTCTCTAATGGACAGCTAGACTGCCAGTTATACTCTGTCCTAGCATATTCGTGCTGTCGGTATATACCTCTAAGGAATCCTCCGAACACTGTGTCTAACAGAAGTTTAACAGAAAGGGTACAGACAATAGAATCAGCTGTAAAAGAAATAAATAATACAGTGTTGGATAAAATTATAGACATTACTAACGAAAATGAGGAATTAAAGAGGGAAATATTGTCTTTAAAAAAGCATGCCCCTAAAAGGACTAAAAAATCAAGCAAAATACAGCAAATTTCATACTTGAGTAGCTCATCTGTTCCAACTGTAATCAATTCCGCAAAGTTCATTGATCACAATTCGGCGCCATCTACGTCTTCAGCATGTTCTCGGACTCTGAGCATTCGATCAATCGATATTGGCAGTGGATCGAATTCACAAAATTCACCATTATTAATCCATACAGGAACAGTTCCAAAACCTCTTCAAGCTGTTCCACCTAAAAAAAATGTGTTTGTTTCGCGGTTAGCTAGTGACACTACGCCGGATGATATTGATCTTTACATTAAATCGAAATTGGGAGCCAAAACGGAATTTTCTGCACCAATGTCAATTTCTTCATTTAAAATCTCGATCGCTGATGATAACTACGACCTTATTGTTAACCCGAACTTCTGGCCGGTAAATACTTACGTTCATGAATATACTTTTAGACAAAAACCAGAAACAACTATGAATCGAATATTGCCCGTTTACCATCAAGTAATGTACCTACGTCAAAAAACTAATAACCTCCAATAATTTTCTGAATATTATACGCCAAAATGTACGTGGCTTAAATACTAAATTAACGGCACTTTTAATTAATAGCCATGATCTTACATATGATGTTATTATCGTCACTGAAACCTGGCTTACTGACGATATTTTTAATGCTGAAATTCATTGTGACAAATATCACATATCGATATATGCAGTCTCTTCATCACATCCATATGAACAGTTTGTAACCCATAAGTCTAATATTGAATTTGTTGCTGTTGTTGTAAAATTAAAAACGTCTAAAGTCTACTTTACTTGTTCATATATTCCTCCTGATTCTGACTCTGTTTTCGCATACTTACGCAATAACATCGGTTGTCCAATGTGCTAAAAAAGGTGATTCTGTTTTTGTTATGGGTGATTTTAATCTACCCTCAATTGCTTGGAAACATGTACCTGATATGCCTTATTTAATTCCGATTAAAAATAAGACTTGCCATGACGAATTCCTAAATGATATTTTTGGACTATCACTGTATTAAATAAACTCACTTTGTAATGACTTTGGAAAAATACTGGATCTTGTATTTGTTAACGATGTTAATCAGTCTAGTATTTTACTACACTTTAACTGTAAATAAGGCAAGAAGCACTCTTGGCTTCACAAAACGTTGGGCAAAGAAATTTACTGATCCATTTATTACTAAACAGTTATAAGTATCGCTTGTCAGACCAATTTTGGAGTTTGGATCCATCGTATGGGATTCTCACTATAATGTTTACAACGAACACATCGAATCTGTTCAGAAACAATTTCTACTCTTCTGCTTGCGTGGCCTTGGATGGAATTACTTGGATATGCCCTCATATACTAGCAGACTGGCTTTAATAAAACTGCCTACCCTTAAGAGTCGTCGAACAATGTTAAATATATCCTTCATGGTTAACCTGATCAATGATAATATTTGCTGTGAATTTCTGTTAAGATCTGTGAAATTTAATATTCCTTGTCGTAACTTCTACTGTTATAATCTTATTTATATTCAATTCTGCAGAACTAATTATGCTTTTGCTGATCCGTTAACTAGAATTTGTCGTCAATTTAATTATTTGTCAGACTTTGTTGATTTTTCTTTAAATTCTTGCGTTATAAAACGGATCATTGTTGTTTTTCTCAATTCGTAACTTTTCATATTTTTATTGTAATTATTACTTGTATTTTTGAAGAAACTGATTGTAATCCTATTTAATTTTATTCGATTTGTGTTATTAGTCAGTAAGGAATTTGTCCATTGACTTAAGTAAATAAATAAATAAAAGTTATTGAGAACCTTACGAAATATGTATGAAAAAAAATTCTTCCTAGCTTCTCACACCACCAATGTTGGAACCATGTGTGCCGGGACATACAATTTAACGCCGATTCCGAGCTACATAAACTTATAAACTTTTTTCTTAGAAAATCTCAACATCACTTAAAAAGATTAGATTGATTGTAAAATGTTGGGGTTCCTTTTTCTCTGACTATTTTTATAATCATGCATTATACTCCTGCTGAAATATTTATGGCCCAAGTTAGATGATTACATATATGAGTTTAATAGGAATATTAAATATTAAAAAAGTTTACCCTTTAATAAATCCAATTTGATGCAGAGATATTGCGGTATGATCTTTTTAAATATGAAATATCATTCTTGTAATCACTCTCTATGCCATAAACCATGAACCAGACTCAGCATTCTATACATATTTAAGTTGGGGTGTACCACTATGATGGAAGCTTAACCGCATTTGAACCAAATAAATCTAAAGCCAACCATCTTTACACATGTTTATAGGTCCCTTTTATAAAAGCTAATATACATATACACACTCGTACGAACACATATGCACATGAACACGTTTTCTAACCCCATTTCCCATTTTCCTATTTTAAAGGCTAAAAACATGATGGTATGCATACAAAATATTTCGTTGACTGCCATCAATCTTCATCTTAGGAAAACTTGTTTAAATTTGTCTAAACTACACGCACTAAAGTTTAGCACATGTATTTGGGGGTGCGTGTGTTTAGGATGTATGTAGTTAGGTTTAGCGTATTAAGAGGGTTTTAAACTATGTATATGAACCAAAAACAGGGGAACCAAAAACGCCGTAAATATTCAATTTAATAGCAATGATTCTTCTTTCGGGGCCAGTTAAATATTTGGGAATAATAATAGGTAGTATTTCGGCTTGTTATACCAGAGTCCGCGGTTCAAACCCCAGCTCATACATCTGGAACAAAGTAAAATAAGAAAATTTTTTTCGGCAGTCTTCTGGCAAAAACTCTGACAGTAAATAAAACTGCAATAAAAAGTTCATCATAATCTATCGTTCGGAGTCGATGTTAAACTGTAAGTCCCGCCACTTATTGACAAAATTAGCACGTACAACATGGGTGGTGTGAGAAGCAAGGTTGTAATCCTGACTGAAGTAATAATTCACAATCTTATGAACTTCAAGAATTGGGTGTGCTATAATTGTAAGAACGTAACACAAATTGCGATAACCTTGTAGGAAATAATGCGAAATGTAGGAGCATTTAAACTGTGTTTTAAAGTGCATTGAAGAAACACAAAAATCTCTTTTTCAATATCTGGGAATCCATAAGGTTCGTCCATATACTATTGTCTCTATATTATGCTTTAATAGCATTCCCTGTTTTGTAAAATTTTTCAACAAGACAGTAATCCCTATCCCTAAGTTATATTCCCTTGTGAATTCCACCACCAATATTTCTTAAATTTTTGTCGTCCAGACTGAATGTGAATTAAGCGGTACTTACTTTCTTAATTGGCCATAACAACCCGTTTAACGGATTTCTGTCTGCTGTAACACATCCTTCCAGGCGCCTCTGCGTCGTGCGCGCCTACGCCATTTGGTGACACCAATCGATGGCAGGGCTTCTTCGATTTGGTCCTTCCAACGGATGCTAGGTCGTCCTCTTCGCCGACTTCCGCATATTCCCGCATCAAATACCCGTCTCGCCGGAGCATCCTCCTCCATTCGAACGACATGGCCGAGCCAGCGCAGCCGCTGGATATTAATACGCTGTAGAACGTCTATTTGGTTGAGGAGCTCATACAGCCACTGTTGTATCGGATAGGGAAATCATCGCCAACTCGCACTGGACCGAAGATCTTGCGTAGAACTCGAACACTCTCAATGTCGCTGCATTTGTACTTAATAGGGTCCATGCCTCTGCGCCATAAAGAAGCTCGGGTAGGATGAGTGTCTTGTAAAGTGTTAGTTTTGTCGCACGAGAGAGGTCTCTGCTACTCAATTGCCTATTGAGACCATAGTATCACTTGTTGGCAAGAGTGATCCTACGCTTGATCTCCAGAATGACATCATTTCTGCTGGTAACGGCGGAGCAAAGATAGATGAATTCCTTGACCGTATCAAAAGTATAGTTATCGGCCGTAATCTGAGAATTAATACGCCGCGCGTCTCAACTTGTCAATAACATATACTTTGTTTTGCCCGCATTTACTGCCAGACCCATCTTACTAGACCCACGTTCAATAGCACTAAAGGCAGCAGTAACATCTCGCTTGGTACGACCTATGATGTCAATTTCGTCAACGTACGCAAGCAACTGGACACTTTTTTGAAAAATAGTGCCATTGCGATGCATTCCCGCCTTTCGCAGAACACTCTCCATGACGAACTTGAAGAGGTCGTATGATAGGGGGTCGCCTTGTCTGAAACCTCGCACGATACCAAAAGGTTCGGAGAGGTCCTTTCCTTGACGGAGCTGCAGGAATTGCTCAACGTCATTCTGCACAGCCTTATCAGCTTCGCAGGTATACCGAGCTCAGAATTAAGCGGTAATGGGTCTTTATTAAGCGCTTGCTAAATTTATATATCTGAAAGACCAGTTGAAGCCATTATATGATACCATCTTTCAAATGTTCACCAAGGCTACCCCTACATCAATTACACGTCAAATGCCTATGGCTCTAAATCACTTCTGCAGAATACTAAATATGGTATTATCTGCCACACCGCTGCAGAACTGTCCCCTTGAAACTACATATCGTTTCTGTCCACATCATACAACTCAGGCTGAAAGAAGTTGGCTACAATCAATCTATAGTGCTTGCCGTTGACAGTGATGTCCTCCTGGCCAACGTCGTCCTCAAAGAAATATTAACCGATGACGGCGTCAGACCAAAACCCACACCACACAATGACTTTATCGGAGTCCCTTGGACGTTGTAGCATTTCATTCATCGAGAAATAGGCATCATTGTTGAAGATGAGTTTACGATACAAATTAAGGTCTTACTTATTTTGTCATTACAATCCTCAGAACTAGTTTCTCACATCACTTATGATGTGTCTGTTTATTTTTGAAAATCTTTTTATGCTGATATGAAGTCCCCAAAAGTTATTTTTCTTTTTCATATTTCGATTTGTTTGAGATATCTAATGAGTAACAACACACTACATATTAGCCAAGCGTTACTACAAATTGGGGTCAGTTTATAGAAATTTAAGTATTTATGCAACGATGTAATTATATATTTAATGGAAGAAGAAAACCTAACATTTATAAAGAGGCTAAATTTTCATATGATTTTCAAATATAATTTTGATAATTTGAATAATTTTCTAAAAGCACTTTGAGTTTTATCGAACTAAAATTTCTTTGAGTGTATAATTTCATTCAATTTAATGCTCTACTAATGTTGATGATGATAATGAGTATCGAGCAAAGATTGCTTGAATGGTGGCAAATTCAATTAAATGTTTTCAACACAATCTGGAGATAATCCTTAATATAATGAAAGTAGCAATGATGATGTGGCAGTTAGACTCGCGACGCTGCAAATATCATCGTAGATGATATTATTACTGCCTTTGTAAGTCTATATTATTTCTTCTTATGATGTCACATGTTTTTATTGCCACTAATAATAATATTATGGTAATAAAAATAATTTTGCTTTTATGCCTTTGACTTCTTCGATTATGCTTTCTAGTCCCCAGAATTTATTTTCTTTTAATTTAATGTCTAGTAGTCATAGGAAAACTATAATTTATGAGTGTACCAAAGTGAAAGAGAATGACTTTCACAATATCAGAATGGATATTAAGGCACTTTTTAAGAGTTTTGCTGTTATGAAACCAAAGCTCAAGAAGTGAGCAAAAACACATTGTTTGCGAGAAGAAAAGGTCTAGAAACGATTGGAGACTTGCACGTCCTCTGTATACTAATTATGGTTGCACTAGTTCTGTTATATTTTTGCCAATGACAATTAAAGCTCAGGGAATGGAGTAAATTTTTAATTTTAGGCAAGAGTTGCGTGATAATGCTCTCTAATCGCGTGGAATGTGTTTAAAGTGAGGCGGGGGTGATTTGCGGGTGGATCAAAAGCTTACACAGGTGTAATGGCATTAGAAGAGTTAGGCGACTTCAGTGTACCTCTGATGAGGTACTCACATAGTGTCTGAAGCTTATTCCCCATTCCTAGTCGCCATAGTCAAGTAAGTAGTGCGTTGACTTATTAAACGTAAGGTCACGGTTCATACCCCTCGTCAGACATCTCCAACGAAACGAAACATGAAGAATATATTTCATCGGCGACTTCCTCTCAACGTGTGTTCGTGGAATGGACTCTATAGCAGACGGCAACTGACCCTCTTTTAATTGAATAATCATATTCATCGACGAGACTTTTTTCTGGGCGATTGGTAATGTAGACAGACAAAATTCTCGAATTTGGGACGATACCAAGCCACATGAGATCCAAGAGCGTCCAATGGAAAAATTCACTGTTTGGTATGGTTTTTAGTCTGGCGACGTTGGCGGTTCATATTTCTCCGAAAATGACGTTGGCCAGGCCATCACTGTCAACGGGGATCACTATAGGTTGACGATTACTCACTTCGTTTGGCCCGAATTTGATAATATGGTCGAAAACGACATGTACCATATTGGATTTTCTGGACAAGCGATTTGTTGGCATTGTCATCTCATATAAATTTGATGAGGACTAGTCAGCAAGATCGTGCAATTTGTCCCTCATAGAGTTATTTTTATGAGATTTTCTGAAGTCGCGAATAAGCTACAAACCAAGACGGTACCCACGGTTTAAATGCCAAAGATAAAAAAATATCCGATATTGCTGGCAAAAACCAAAAGTTAGTCTTTTGTAAGCTTTAATACATACAAACTTTTTAGTAATTTCGTATAACCTTCTTATAGAAAATTATTTGTTATTCTCTCTTCTTTCTCAATAAATTTTTATCTACTTTCCACTCTATTCGCGTGTTATGGAGAAAAATATTAACACAACCTCTGCTTTACACCACCAGCACCAGAAAAAGTGTCAGAAAATTTTTAATGCCTGCTTTGTTAAGAAGGCTTATGACGGTATCTCCAAGGGCTTTTTGTGTGAATAAAGAAGGTTTGTGTCTTCATACAAAAAAAAAAAAAAAAAAAAAGAGAGAGACAAAGCACAGAGTAAGTAGAAACAGAGACAAGAACTTAAAAACGAAGCGACACTTACAATAATAAAGTTTATTTCAAAGCTTATTTAAAAGTGTTGAACGATTAAATTGAAAAATTCCTCTTTTGCCATTTATTTTCTTACAACGTTAAACGAATAGAGCGCTTCAGTGTTACTTCTCCAGAGGCCAAATTCAAATACGGAATCAAACTAAAGAGAAAAATTCCCGATAGTAGAAGAACTGTAACCACATAAGAAAAATGAATTTTTGTTTCTTGTTGTCGTCTCCTCCACCCCAATATCGCAACAACAAACTGGTGGCAATGCTAAAAGAAAAAAATGTTGGCGGTAAGGAATTGAGTGAAAAAGAAAGTTTGAAAGGAAATAAAAAAGTTGTAATCTGAGGGATTTTTATAAATGATTTGAAAGTATAACACAAGAAATTAAGTTAGAAGGGAAGAAAAAAACTTTGAATCACTTAAGCAGGAAATTGATAAACTGTATTTGCATTTGGACATCACAAAAAAAAAAACTCAACAACATGTTAGAAGAGTTAGAGTTTAAAGCTTCAATACTAGATAGACACACTTACTGACATTACATGTTCAAATGATAAGTAGTCAGACATGTGAGCTCTGCCTAGGGGAGACCTTTCAAATTCCTTTGAATCTGTGACAATTTCTATGGAAAAATATTCTCTAATTGGATTGAAAAAGGCCTTAACGGCAATGTTCTATCAATTCTATGAAACCAAAAGGAAATTGTTACGAAAATGGAAAAATCTTGAAACTGGTGTTTTGCCTTTACATCGTTTAAACATTAAAATTGAAAAACTAAAGCTACAATAACAAAACAATGCATGAAAACAAACCTGTTTACAAATTATCGTACTGCTTAGTACAACAACAAATACCAGCATAAAGAAATGGTAAACAAGTAAACAAAAATACAACAACAAACACCAGCAAAAAAAATGGTAAACAAGTTAACAAAAATATGCCTTCAAGAACCTTCATCAGACTGTTTACCCTGCTATATAAAAGGCAAGTCAAAGCAGGCGAGTAAGTTAGTGAAGTTCAGTCAGTCTTGCGTCATCTCCATTACAAGTATCTGTTGAATAATTGTCCAGTAATTGTTATTGTTTATGCAAAGGGTGTAAACAGAGGAATAACAAACAAAGCTATTGTTGTTGTTTACATCAAGTTGTGAACAGAGTGCGAATAATAAATAATTTTAGTTTATTTAATTTATTTTCATAGCGAAGCGAAAACGAGGCGGATGGTGAAGCGGCTTCAACTCTTGGTAAGGCGGCATACCGAGATCTTTTCACAAAATTCCACGCAAACTGGTGTTTGAAATGTTCAATTCTGGACAACGATGACGAGTTGATATTGATGGATTCACGCACACTCTTAGCCACAGCTTCGATATATTCGGGTGTATGCACTGTACGAGCATGCTCAAGTTTTGGCGCGTCAACAATGAAAACAGTTTCACGAACTTTAGCAATAAACCTACCTATACCGGGCACTGTTGGTCCTTCTCTGCGACCAAATTTTGTACGAGTTTTTGTCTTTGTGTTGGAAATAAATTTCGGAAATAAATCCCAATGTTGCTCAGACGTCAATCGATTCATTACGTTCAGTGGAGATAATACACTGAATTTTGTGACAGAATAGAGTGACATTCATAAGAATTGCTAGATTCAAAATAACCGATGGTTCAAATTTAAACGCATTCATAGCCCACCCATCTCAAAGCTCATAGCTTTGCATCGGGAGTAGTGTAGTTCAGCTCCTTTTCGATATCCTTCAAAGCCTCCGCGTGTATCTACCAAAACGAATGAAGAGCAGCCGCAGTTGACTTTCCCTTAACGCATATAAGCTGACAATAGTTACGAAGATATTTTCCCCTGAAGATAGTGAGAAACATGCGTATACCAGGGAAGATTGACAGACTTTTCGACATAAAATCCTTAGGTATAGTATAGGAAGTCTGTTGGAATAAATTTTCCTTTTTTATAGCTTCAATTACTATGTTTCTTTCAAATCAATGCAAATATTTTCTTTGAGTTTCAGAACTGAACTGTTAGGTCTGAAAGGCGTGGTATTGATGATCATTTGATGACAAAATACCATGAATATTTTTATATTAAAACACGTTCTATATGTTCTGCACTGTTGAAGAACAAATTTTTTCTCTTATGTCCTTTACTTTAAAAGACAAACTTTTATGTTTTCAAATCGTCTTTAAATCTCTGCTTTGCTATGTTTTTCCAATTTATTACTGGCTTAACTTTATTCTGTCATAAAAATCAATTCATTGAATACATTTTTTTATCCATTTCAGTTGAACATATCCTTGCAGTGTAGGTGGATGGAGCGTCTACAACTGTAGGGAATTTTACGTGAAATCAATTTCAATAAATGCTTTTGTATTTCGTATATTTATTTGAAAATCCAAACGCATTTATAAACATCAATCATTTCCTGTTCTGATTTGATTGCCTTTTGCCTCTCTTTTCTGCTACTCCCCTCTTCCTCTTGATCTGAATATTTTACAATAAACATAAGCCCGGTAGTTTAATTCGATTGTGCGAATGTCAGTGTGTCAATGACAATTCTGCTAGAGAAAGCAAATCAACTGTTTATAAATTTTCAATTTATTCATATGTATGTACATAAATCGTACGTATATCATATATTTATTCATTATACATTCATAAATACATCCTCATATACGTACAAGTGTGTGCGATATTTAAAATTTTTTCTTTTTTTTGGTGTTGTACGAATTGATTAAATTTTTCATATTTTATCGTGCAAATCTCATTTCCTTTTGCCCTCCTATGGCAACTTCTCTTTTTTTTTTTAAACACAAATACAACTCGAACTCATAAACACACATATGGAGATTATCGAATATCAAAAGTTAATCCATTAAATAATGTCTGTAAAGACATTCATTTATTTTTAATTAAAAAACAACAATAACAGCAAAAATAATAAAATCAATAAAAGATTTAAATTTCATTATAAAAACAAGTGTGGGAATATATCGGGTGGGCCATCTATCGGCTTAAATTTTAACCATCCGTTATTTCGAATCTGGCAATATTTTGTAATACGTAATGAATCAATTTACGCTTCAGCAAAATAGGGATTTATTGGAAATTTATTTATAAAATAAAGACAATTGGTTAGAAATTAAACGAAAATGTCAACATATGCAAGTTTGTTGCTAAAGTTCGTGAAATTTGTTTCGTTGTTGACGCGCCAAGACCTGAGCGTGACAACTGTGAGGTCTAAAACGTTCTAGTTTTGTTTTATTGTGATTTAATTAATTAATTTATTTATTCTAGAAAATTCAGCTATATTCTCTTTCTCCAAATGTTTTAAAAACTAAATTTTCCTTATAGGGATAAAGTAAACATAAGTCATCTGCATATATTACAATCTTCCCAAACAGTCCCAAGTTATTGATATCATTAACATAAATATTAAATAGTAAAGGACCCAAACTCCGTGTCTAACAGTAACCATTGAAATTATACCTTCGTTAATCTGCACATACTGCTTGCGATTATCCAAATAATTTCTGAAAAATTCCACTTCTCTTTCTCTTACACCATAAAAATATAGTTTTTCAGACAGAATTTAATGATTTACGAGATCAAATGCTTTAGAATAATCATAAAAAATAGCACCTACAACATTGAAGCCCCTGTTCAAACCATCACATATGTATATAATTGACCACATTCACCACAGCGTTATCTGTACCACAACCCTTTCGAAAACCATATTGATTGGATTGATATTAAATCTTCGTTATACAAAAAAGTTGCTAATTGATTCTACAAAATCTTTTCAAATATTTTATCAATAACGGATAAAACTGCAAAAGTCCTAAATTGATCAGATGTATTGGGTCCGCCATCTAACGTTTTTTTTCAACTAGTGCTTATTTCGTGAATGGTAACACTTAGCTCATGTCTGATTTGACCGATAATTAGTTTTATCGTTCCGCTGAACGAATATGGTTGTGCATACGCTTGAACAACGCTGGGAAATATTGCGACATTACTTTGAAAATCATGGTAATGTTGCAGAATGTGTGCGAAAATTGCGTACGGATTTTGGAAGAAGAGAAGCACCGTCAGCTCCGTATGTCTATTATCTTGTGAAAAAAGTGAAAGAAACTGGCATCCTCATCGATAAACCAAAGCGGGAAAAGCCAAAAACAGTGCATACACCCGAGTATATTGCTGCTGTGGCAGAAAGTGTGCGTGAAGCGCCATCAAAATCAATTCACCATCGTCCTCAACAATTGAACATTTCATCATCATTGACACGAATTTTGTATAAAGACCTTGGTATGACGCCATACAAAGTCCAAGTGGTTCAGGAGTTGAAGGCAATTTTCGCTTCGCTAAGTGGGCCTGCGATCGACTTACAGAAGATGCCGATTTTGGCAAAAAAATCATCTTTTCAGATGACGGGTATGTAAACAAGCAAAATTATCGCATTTGGGGCACAGAAAACCCGCACGCATACATTGAAAAGCCGACGCACCCAAATCGAGTCACTGTTTGGTGCGGATTTTGGTCCAGAGGCATAATTGGGCCATTTTTCTTCGAAAATGAGCAAGGAGTGGCCGTTACAGTCAATGGCGATCGTTATCGGGCCATGTTGAACGAATTGTTGTTCACAAAAATTGAAGAGGAGGATATTTGCAACATTTGGTTTCAACATGACGGCGCTACGTGCCACACAGCGAAAGCTACACTCGATGTGGTGTGCCGTCAAAGATAAGTGTTACGCCGAAAAGCCAGAGACACTTGACGCTTTAAAGGACAATATTCGTGAAGCCATTGGTGAAATACAGCTGCTCACAATCGATAGACAGATTTTTGAGAAACTTTTCATAGCAATTTTATTTACTCTCAGAGTTTTTGCCAGAAATCTGCTGAGAGGAAGTCGCCGTAGAAATACTTTTTGTATTTTGTTTTGATATCTGGTCTGGGGCTCGAACCCTGACTTTACGTCTAATAAGTCAACACACTACCTACAAGTGTGAGTGATTAGTACACGAATTAAAAATTTTAGTTAATAGCGGTGTTATAATTTCTTTGCATTAAAAAAAAACACTTCGACGTTATTCCATCACTTCCTGACCTTTAATTAACATCTAAATGCATAAGTAAATCATAAACTTCATTTTCATTAATATTACTAAAGACAAATTGATTATGATCAGTCGACTTATATGAAATTGCATTACTTAAACTCTCCACAGAATTCAAAAACTGTTGATTTAAAAATTCAGCTTTGTCGAAATCATTATCAATTATCTGATTCGCATCATTCTTTACAGTAATGGCAGATCTAAAACTTCTTCCAAGCGTTTTATTTATGAATTGCCAACATTTGCGTGGATCGTCACAGATTTTATTCAAACTGTCATGGAAATAATTTGTCATACACTTTTTAAAAGCTATTTTCAATATTTTGCTTATTCTCACTCCACTTATGTTGTGTGTGTTAATTTTATACATGAGTGGTGGGACCTACAGTTTAACGTCGACTCCGAACGACAGATTTTTGAGAAACTTTTTCATGGCAGCCTTATTTACTCTCAGAGTTTTTGCCAGAAATCTGTTGGGAGGAAGTCGCCGAAGAAAAATTTTTGTCATATTTCGTTTTGATGTCTGACCTGGGATACGAACCCGGGCTTTACGTCTAATAAGCCAACACACTACCTACTAGATTACGGCGACTTCATAGAGGGCAAAACATAGCAATTATATCTGATAGTTCGGCAGTCATCCGGACACTCAATGCCCCTGATGTTAGCATAGATTATATAAAATGGTTTGAACAAACACGACCTCATGTCTAATAAACACACAGTCTACAACGTTATGGCGGTACTATAAGACTACTGGCAATATATCTGCTTTTTGAGATATGGAGAGAAGTCAAACTATATTCATTCTAAGCCTTTTTGTTGGATTAAGTACGTAAAACTGAGGGAGGGTGCCAGATCAAATGACTAGCACTGTCTTTCTCCTACGGACATTAAATGAATAGGTAGGCTTTCTATAGCAACACTACTATCCGGGATTTTTTCTATAGAAGGATGACACATATACACACAGATATTTTGTACTAACGTATTACTCTCTATAGGAGCATAAGATTTTACGGAATCTCAACTCAACCGGAATCAATTGGATTCTGGGGAACTCAGTTTTAATCGGAGATTTACTTGACTTCATTCGGAGAGAAGTTACTGGTCGTTTCTTTTTTGGGGACAAGTGGGTGGTTGGTTAATTAGACATCTTGTTACAAACACAAGCATTAGCTCAATATGTCTCCTAAATGGTGTATTTAAACAAACATTTTAAAATTCAATTCCGTTAGCCCACAATAAATGAATTTCTCAAAAACATTTTCTCATCTATATTTCACGTTAAATACATCAGCAGTGAAGTTTTGTTCTTCTGTCACTTTTGTCGAATTAAATGAATGAAAGCTGATTAAATATTTAATGGAGGGTCAAGTGTAAAACACAAAAGTTTAATTACTCTTTAAAATTTGCCATTAAAGAATGATATTTTTATATTCTTGTTGTTGTTTAAGGGAACTTTTTTAACTTGTGCCACATGCTGTTGCATGTAACGCTGCTACTTAACTTGTGCTACTATTTCAAAACACAAAAGGGGAGAACGTTTACTATTGTTCTATACTTAATTTCTTTTCGAAATTTTTTAAAAGTTTTTCGGTTTTTTCTTCATTATTTTTCTTTTTATTTTATTTCAAGTATATCTTTTTAACTAAAGTTTTTTAGAGTAGAAGTTATAAAAGAAAACCGAAATGAAAATTTACACAAAATAAAAAAAGAAATTGCGAAAAACACTAAGTGTAAGGATACACTCAGACACTCGCGATAAAACTCATGCAATATGAGTGCCAGTCAGCCTTCATTACCAACCGCCACTTGTCTTGAGAAATTCTCATTTTTATCCTTTTTATCCTTTTTTTTATAATTTTTTTTATAATTTTTTTTATTACGAAACGATAAACTTTATGCAAAAATGCAGTTTGAAAAAAATTGATTGTAAGTTTTTGTTCTCCTTTTGGGATTTTCTTAGGGGATATTTGTGATGTCATTATCTTTTATGTTTGAAAATACTGTTTTTTTTCTATTTCACCTTCAAGATATTTTCATAATTTTCATGATTGCTAAGTGTTCGACTATGACAAGCTGTAAATGAAGGTAGGCAACAGGTTTTACTATATCTCCTCCCGTTAAAAATTAGGTTAGGATAGATAAGAGTGGCAGCAGACTGCATTTGACAGTGTTAGATTCCCAGAAGTCGTTTTAGTTTAGAAGGCAGTGTGTTAGCTTATTAAACGAAAGCCTTCGGTTTTTTTTGAAAATATTCTCCTAATCTAACCTGATGAACAGTGCGCCGCAGATCGTTTCTCCTTGGCGACCCAAGTTGCTATTACTTTAGCATTTTTCTTTGACTTTCTTCTTTTCATAACACATCACCGCAAGAAAGTGACAAATTCATGTTTATTATTTTTTTGTGCTGGTGGTTGTTGGTTTATTTTTGTTTACTTGTTTTTATTTTCATAGCTTTTGTTTATAATTTTAATGTTAAGCAAATCTCCAGTATCTAGATTTTTCCATTTTTGTAGCACCAAGAAAAGTTTCTCAAAAATCTGTCGTTCGGAGTCGATTTTAAACTGTAGGTAGCGCACTCATGTATAAAACTAACACACACAGCACAAGTGGTGTGAGAAACTAGGTCGTAATCCTGACTGAAGGGTTGTAGTGACTAATTGTATGTATTTATGTATGTGTGTATGTATGTATGTATGTATGTATGTATGTAATAATAAAAATAAAATAATATTTAAGGAAGAAATACTCCGATTTAGAGAAATTTGCTATCTGTGTTTCAAACATTTGTTAAATTGATTTTGTGTCAGTACATCTATATGATCAAATAAATATTGGCTTAAGAACTACATAAGTGATATTATATGAATATGTTCATATATTCAATCTTTACTTAATACCATATAGCAATTCCAATGAATTGAATTTCTATTATTTACATTTGAATGGAATACATTTATTGTGTTCTATTTAGATAGGAGATTAAAAACGATTTTAAATTCATTTAGTATTGCTATTGCATTTGATGTAGTTACATTTTGTATATTTGCAGGAACAAATACAAAAGATAGATTCATATACGATGCCAATATACTCAAATGGAAATTGAAAGAGAATTCTAAAATGTGGAAAATGTGAAAGTGAGAGTTTCACTCTGGTCATTCGATGGCAATTTCTATAAGATAGCATCACCATTGGTTGTATTATTTATTTCCTAGTGGAGTATTGAAATAATTGAGAATTAATTACAGCTTCAAATGTTAATCAAGCAACTTAGTAATTTCGTTAGAAATTTTAATCATTTTAAAAGCATTGGTTTGAATATTAAAACTTTTTTGCATTAAATGTGATTAAAATTAAATATGTTTTAATATTCTTCTTGGCATCATTAATGATCATTAATTAATCATTAAAATAAAGAATTTAAAAGAGTTTGGGAGATTACTCATTTCGCACTATTAAATGCGGGTCAAAAGCTTACAATCACTAAAAAGCCTCACAACCAAAATAAATTTAGTTTCTGAAGTGCTGTAGGTTATGTTAGGTTAGCAGAGGAAAGGAATCTTATGGGCCATAATCATCATCCGTTAGTGATAGGTTTGAACCACCACAAGCTTCAGATGAAACGGATCACTTAACTTAGTGGCATGTTCGCCACCATGCTCAGATCTTCAAACGTTCGGTCACCCAAAAACCGATGGCGTCTGTTTTGAAGTGCAAGGCACTGACGTAATAGGTGTTGTACGGATTCTGCAGTAATCCTAGTGGAACAGACCGAGCTGGTCAGCGAAACTGCCAATAGCTCAGTGTGCCATTAGAATTCCTGTTAGCCTACGAACCGTTCTCTTGGCCGACTCAAATAGTTCCTTGGCTTTGCTGCTGTTGATGACAATTGTCAATCGCTACAGAGGCCATTCATTGAATATACATCGTTGGCCCAAGTCACGACAAAAAATTCACCAAGTTGGGACCTACGAAAATTCTAGATAACGTGAGCAACGTCACATCGATTGCTTCTAATTATCCTAAATACTCTCAAGGAAAAAGGCGAAGTTTTCGCCGGGTGTTAAATCTCGTAGACATATGGATTTTTGTCGATAGTTTACTCAACAATACATAAATACATTATAGGTCATTAGAACCCTTCAGTCAGGATTTAAACCTAGCTTCACTTATCATATCACTTATTTGTGAATGTTACTTTTATACATGAGTAAAAAGACGTACAGTTTAAAGTCAATTCCGAATGACAGATTTTTGAGAATCTTTTCATGGCAATTTTCGTTTACTCTGAGAGTTTACGCCAGAACTCTGCTGAGAGGAAGTCGCCGAAGAAATATTTTCTCATATTTGGTTCCGCTGGGATTGTCTGACCTAAGGTTTGAATCGAAGCTTCGCGTCTAATAAGCCAACACAGTACTTACTAGACTACCGTATCTTCTACTTTACTGAACCAGTAGAATCGAATTTGTCCAGCACTTTGCGATAGGGCGATTACGGTAATCGTAAAATGGGCTTAACGTGCAGTACGTTGCCCAACAGGACACTCATGTTGATAAAACAATTTTATTATTTGCACGTGTCGTTGAATGCCATATACGTCCGTGGTAATTTAGAAAAACGGACCGAGTAAATGACAACTAGTTTGACATATGTATGTAGCTTCGACGTAATAGCAATTTTCAAATATTAGGGTTAGGGGGTATTTGTTTCGACACAGGCTGAGTCTTTGTCTACTCTAACATTTGCTAAAACTTGTTACGTTTTTATCTTTTAAAAATGTTCAAAATATGAGCTCATAAATTGCAAATAAAATAAAAATAAATTTGAATTTAGGTTTAATTAAATTCGTACAATTTTGAATGCCACTGTTCACAACATAGACAATTATTCGACTGATCTTTGTAACGGAGGTCTTCAAATCACGACTACTCTCTTCAAATGCACCGCCTCTTCACACAAGACTCACTGAACTTTTACTAACTCGGTCGCCTGCTTTGCCTTGCCTTTTATATTTCAAAGTATGCAGAGTTTTGAATGTTCTTGAAAACGAATGTCCGTGACTTCGCCTTCTCGAAATCTGTATAATTGTAAACATCGTTGTTTACATTTATTATTGTATTGTGGATTATCTATTTTTGTTGCTTACCATTTTTTATGCTGGTGTTTGTTGTTATATAAGCAGTACGATAATTTGTAAACAGGTTTGTTTATTGCATTGTTTTGTTTTTGTAGCTTTTGTTTATAATTTTAATGTTAAGCGATGTAAGAGCAAAACACCTGTCTCTAGATTTTTTCATTTTCGCAACAATATATTCAATTCATGAAAATAGTATGTTATGCCATTTAAAATTAGAATATTTTCGTTTAAATATTTTACAATTATATGGCCCAATTAAAGAAGATTGTTCATTAAATCAAGTTACTGCCAACTTTGGTTCTCCACAAATTTATTTGGAGTAAACTTTTCAATTGCATTCATTCATGCAAATCTCACTAGTTCTGTAACTTCATTTATGATTTTATTACGACGTTTTAAAAATTTTTTTTAAAACAAAACTTTCACATTAAAAAATGAATTCCATTTTGACACTGCAAATTCCATTTTAACGTAATTGCTGTAATTTGATTTGGGTTTTCTAAAATTCAATAAAATATTTCGATGTTGAAAAAAATCCCGGATTTATTCTACTACTTTCGTAATTGGCATTTTATATGCCACAAGTAAGCGAAAAAAAAATGAGAAATACTTTCTGTGTGATATTTCATTTTCATTTTCTATGCGCGTAAAAATATTTTATTGTGTGAATCTCTGAAACATTTCGGCACGAATATTTCAATAAATCTTTTCTCTCACTCTGGTTTAATTATTTTTCTGTGTTTCGCCTTTTTTCTGATTTTATATTTTGCTATTGCCAAAAAATATTTGAAAATATTTTTCATTTCCTATGAAATGCCAAGCTCTTGGGGATGGTAGGCTAAAAGAGAAATGGTTGAGGAGCAGGCAAGAAGGTCTAAATTTTAAGGCACGTATAAACAAATAGCAGCATTAGCAGCTCACTGTAATAACAAGTTTTTGAAGCTAGAAAATCGTTTACAAATTAACGGGTTGTTTTCAGTACAATCCTTTGAAAAAAGAGAGGATCAACAAAAAATAAATATTTTACTTACAGAGAAAGAGAGGAAAGACGCCGTGGCCTAGTAAGTACTATGTTGGCTTATTGCACGTGAGGCCTCGGTTCAAACACTAGGTCAGACATCAAAACCAAAATATGATAAATATTTCTTCATCGACTTTCCGTCAGCAAATTTCTGGCAAGAACTAGGAGAGTAAATAAAATTGCCATGAAAAGTTTCTCAAAAATCTGTCGTTCGGAATCGACTTTAAACTGTAGGTCCTGCCAATCATGAAAGAGAGGAAACCATTAAAATATTGTTACGAAAATGGGAATGGTGTTTTTTACATTGTTTAACATTACTTCGGCTAACGATGTTTACATTTATAGAGATCTCGAGAAGACGAAGCCACGAACATTCGACTTCAAGAACATTTATCTGACTGTTTACTTTGCCATGTAAAAGGCAAGGCAAAGCAGGCAACGAGTGAGTAAAAATTCACTCGGCCTTGTGTAAAGACGCGGTGTGCTTGAAGAGAATAATCGTGGTTTGAAGATCTTGGTTACAAAGATCTGCCGAACAATTGATATTGTTTACGCAAAAGAGTGTAAAGAGGAATAACAAGCAAAGCAAATGTTGTTTACATCAAGTTGTGAAAAGTGGCACACAGAATTGTGCGAACAATAAAGAATTTTAAATAAAACTAAACTTGTCGAAGTCGCCGTAGTCTAGTAGGTTGTGTGTTGGCTTATTAGACGTAATCCCGGGGTTAGAGCCCAAGGCCAGACATCAAAACAAAATACAAAAATTATTTCTTCGGCGGCTTTCCCTCAGCAGATTTCTGGCAAAAACTTTGAGATTAAATGAAATTGCAATGAAAAGTTTCTCAAAAATCTGTCGTTCGGAGTCGACTTTAAACTGTAGGTCCCACCACTCATGTATAAAATTAACACACACAACATAAGTGGTGTGAGAAACTAGGTCGTAATCCTGACTGAAGGGTTGTAATGGCCAATTATGTCATGTGTAAACACAAATTTGTTTTTATTTTATTTGCAATCTCCGAGCTCATATTTCAAAAGTTTTTAAAAAGTAAAAACGTAACAATATGAAGAGGTTCCAGTATGTCTACTACAATTTCTAATAATTTACGGTTATTAGATGTTATTGTCTTGTAAATATGGCATAATACTGTGACCATACGATCTATTCCATTGCCCTTAACCTGTATAAACTACATTCTAACACCATAACCAGCACTTGATTTGCATCAAGATGGTTTCTTATAGAATGCATTAGTGCTTCACAGGTTCTATGTAACTACGTATTGCGTTCGAGATAATCCTCATGTTGAATACGTGTTCTTTGAGTGTAATGTGTCATGTTGCTAAAATCAGATTACATGAGTCAAGTCTACTCTACTACTTGGTTATTACAATCTAGCTTCTCACAGTACCCATATTGTGTGTTAATTTCATCCATCAGTAGCGGAACCTACAGTTTAATGTCAGATTTAAAAAACTTTACATGGCAATTTTATTTTAGTATCAGAAATTTTTAGTATTTTAGTTTATTCGAGATGCCTGCGATGCGGTTTGAACCACGGGTTCTCGTCTAATAAGCCAACACAACATCCTATTAGGCTGCAGAGACTTCTTAGTTGTAATTATTGTAACTACCCAACAAAAATTTAGATTTCTTTAAACCAATTTCGTTTGGTAACAATCTTAGGCTCTCTCTAGTTTTTTGTCTTTTGCTAAATAAACATCTCCTCCAGAAATTCCCGCTCGTGACCTAATTACATCCACTTAACACAGAAAGGTGCCTCTTTTAAAAGAATATGTAGTCCCTCGATTACTCCATTAATTTTTCTTACTGAGTTACAAGGCATTACCCATAATTAAAGAGCCAAGGAGAGAGTAGAGGAGGGATTCGATTCATTAAATCTCCTAAGCTGACAGCTCCTTGAAGTGTCATTTATACCAGCACTCCTTTAGTCTTTTATGCCTACATAGGCAATCACCACATAGGTCGCTATGGTGGGTTTGGTTTGACCATAATGATTTATATCCAGCGCATAATCCTTGAGTTATATCTACTAGACCTAGTCAACGCCTCTGGACGACTAAGCACAGATCAAATACTGATCACTTGAATGTAGCTTACATGAGACCACACGATGAGGATGTTCAAGATTTTTATTTCCAATAAATGGGAATGGAAAAATACTGTGAAATACGTTGTAAATTTATTTGCACAAATCTTTTGGGATGGAAACTGAATATCGCTGTGAATGATATCATATGTTCGAAGTCAACAGCATTAACTTAAACGATACAGGCTTCTATGGCTTTCCGGCATTCAATTTTAGTCAGAAGTGCCGATCATACGGACTGCAGTAATGTCAATTGAGGACGAGGGCGAGAAACTACAGAGCAGCAGATGTGACAGAACTATCGAACTTTCGAGTACATTCTCTACCTTAGAATTCCCACTTTGAACCTGCACGCCTTGAACTGACAATGCGGTAATATATTCCGTCAATGGGTGCCCTTGTAGTCTAGTGGGTAGTGTGCTAGACTATTAGTGAGAGGGTCGTGGGTTCGATTCCCACCAGAGACTCTGGACTGTGACACTACACCGAGCTCATATATAATTAAATATAATTTGTAATTGTATTGTCTGTATATAAATAAATAAATAAATATTACGTGAATGTCACAGAAGCAGCTTTGAGTTAGCAAATCTCTTCACACCAAAATTAGAAAATCTGCTAAACTCCAAAGGACCGCGCCTGGGTTAGTTGTTGCAACAATTACTGGACATTGAATTTTGGGTAATCATGGGAGATGCATTGCTGTTGGTCATGTGATTAATGACTTCTGCAGGCACTTGTTGGTTTTAAGTTGTGAAATTAAATTATAAAATTTTGATTTTGTTCGTATTATTTTGTACACCACTGTATAGAGACATAGTAAGCCAAGCATATATCACACAAGTAGAGGAACACATACTTTATCATGTGCATAGTAAAGCTGAGCGTGGTTGTATGCTTCTGATTTTGTATAAGTTTATATGTGTTCATACATATGTAATTTAGCTGGGGTATGTGTATATGTCTTAATCCTTATGACTGTGGCAGCAAATCTCTACATTTTAATCGAATGGCAAATTGACAATTTTTCTCAAAATTCAGTTTCTGGCATAGGAGTGGTATAATTATTAAAAAAAATATTTGAAATTCAGGTGATAAAGATTCATATATTCAGCTTAAATTGGCATCATTTAAGAATTAAAAAGAATTAAAATTAGAAATGAATTTATCAACAGAGGGCTCAGGCTTTAAAGAATTTTTTATAATTTTTCCTATAAAAATGCTCGCAACAACGGGTGGCAAACATAGCTCTGAGAGAATATTGGTACCCTTCAACCATCCTAAGCTCTCTCACAATTGTTTTCAAGACGTTATAAGGAAACATATAATCGACCGGGTTGTTTATATGCTTTCCCAAAATTCCGTCATGTCCGTAATCCATATAGTTTGACGGAGTATTTAATTGTATTGAGTCTTGCTGCTTCTACTCGTCTTTTCTGCTTCAATATATTGTTAGTGCGGAGCCAATAGAGTAAAGCAATTAATGTCTTAGTTGGAGTGTAACAGAGTGCGCTGGTGATCAAGATAGCTGACTGCATGCATACCCTATCCATCAGTCGGTATGCACTGTCTTACAGTCTTATTGCCACCAGCTCAGTCCTCTGTTTCAACAGCAGGTCAAATGAAAGCCAATTGAATGTAGTAAGTAATGCGTAAGTTCGAGTGATCAGGATGACTTACTATCTCCATATTCCGTCCATAAGTCGGCAGGCACACTGGTGCTTGCACACTTTCTACCAATAGGAAGATTGTAAAATAAGGTTGTTTCCACTACCGCCTATTAGAAGCAGTTTGTAATGGAGGGTTTGAGTCTCCTTTAAGAGCGCTCTCTTAGCCTATCAATGATATTTCTATTAACTTAGAACTGAAGTCTAATTCCAGTATTCATTCAAAAACGATCTTGAGATAGAGCGATCCTTAAACACTTGACTCCGAAGGATAGATTGTCGTTAAGTGGTGTAAAAATAAACAAGATTGATGAGGTGTTAGTCGTGAGCATCTCATTTAGTTCAACTGATATGATTTTGTGCATATTTTGTGCCCTTTTTTTTCGCAAAAACTGTCAAAAGATACGTTATAATCGGACAAGCGGAATAAATAGAAAAGAGAGATAAGACTTCTTATCTCCACCAAATCAAAGCTCTTTCTGATAGAACGTTCTTAATAGAAGAAGTATATTTCACTTGAATAGGGTGGGTCATCTACCAGTTCTAATCTGCACCATCGGTTATTTTGAATCTGGCAGTACTAATGTCATTCTATTCTGGTACAATATTCAGTATATTATCTCCACTGTATGTAATGAATCGAATTACGCTTAAGCAACGTTGGGATTTATTGAGTCAAAAAGAAACTGAACGATGATGTCGATTTTACTAAAAAAATAACGGATGAAAGTTATTTTCTTCTTGGTGGGTACGTTAATAGGTAAAATTACCGTATTTGGGGCTCAGAAGACCCACACGATGTCCTACAGGCGCGAAAGCATCCATTACAGGTGACTGTTTGGTACAGCCATATATTTTTTTTAAATGAGTACGGCGCACCCATTACGTTCAATGAAGGCACCTATTGCACCAAGATAACCAATTTTTTTGAACCCGCTCTTCATGGTATTGATGTGAACGATGTTTGGTTTCAATATGATAGTGCAATTTGCCACACATCTCATGCTATAATCAATTTATTGCGTCAAACGTTTGATGGTCGTTTAATCAGCCGAAATGGTGACGACAATTGGCCGCCAAGAAGCTGCGATTTGACATTGTTGGATTATTTTCTGTGGGGCGCCGTTGAAGAAAAGTGGTATGCCGACAAACAAGAGACAATTGAGCATTTGACGATTAACATTCGTGATGCCATTGCCGAGTTACGACCTCATATACTCGAATAAGGTACTGTGAGACCACCCGCGGAAGTAATATGAATGAAATAATATTTCATTTCTACTCGGAATAATTGTACTTCATAACAAAAATATAAATTTGGCCAAATTTCATAACATTTTTGGTTTAATGTATTTTCAAATCTAAACTTTTAAATGGCTCATCCAGTTACCATACAATTGCTTTTAAATTACTTCCTATTTCTTGCAGAAGTTTATGGCAGCTTGTGCAGCAACTGTTTTAGTTGCAATGGTTAAACAATTTATTTCAATGAAAAAACAAATTCCACATGCTGCTGGTATAGATAATGAATATTATATTGTTGTCAGCACATATCAAATATTGTTACGATCTCATTACTTTATCATTTTGTTGTTTCATTCAACGCCTTCTTCTTTTTTCAATTGTGAAAGACTTTTGGTTGAAGGCAAGAAGCCAACAAACAGCTGAGCTTTTGTTTTGACTTCACAGCGGAAATACATACTTAACAAATATTTAAGAACAGTATGTGCATATTTGTGTTTGTTTTGTTTGTTTAATTATGTTCATAATGTCAAACTAAAACTTCTTTATTGTGCGTGTCTTTCTCAAGTTTCTTTGTGCCACAGTTTTCCCTTTTTCCTTTCTTAAGACCTCATGTCAATCGACAAAAGGCATAAAGTTTTCATTGTTATTTCCATGGATTTGTAGTTTTCATGTAATAAGGGAAAGAGCAAAACCCCGACATTTAAAATAGAAAGTTTGAAACTCACATAACAGAAAAAGCATTTTCATGTTCTATTGTTTTCATTGTTTCTTAAGTTATTTTCGCGCATCTCTCCTTCATATTGCATGTGCACTGTTGTTAAGGCAAAACTAAACGGGTGGCAGAGCAATAGTTAAGAAAGAAATTTTTTAAGTTCCTCAAAGAATACCAACAAAGAATACCAACAATGTATAAAAAAACCAAACAAAAAACAACAATATTGTTATTCATCAATATTTTCTAACATATTGCTATGTTTTTACTTTTTAAAAAAGGTTTAAAATATGAGCACGTAGATTACAAATAAGACAAAAATAAGTTTGTGTTTAATTTTAATTAAAATCATTTATTATTCGCACAATTCTGTGTGCCATTGTCCACAACTTTATGTAAACAACAACAATTGCTTTGTTTGTTATTCCTCTGTTTACACCCTTTGCATAAACAATAGCAATTACTAGACAATTGTTCGACAGATCTTTGTAACGGAGATCTTCCAATCGCGATTGCTCTCTTCAAACACACCGCGTCTTTACACAAGACTGACTGAACTTTTACGCACTCAGTCGCCTGCTGTGCCTTGCCTTTTATATCGCAAAGTAAACAGTCTGATGAATGCTCTTGAAGGAGAATGACTTCGCCTTCGCGAAATCTCTATAAATTTAAGCGTGTTGTATACGTTATTGTTGTTTGTGTATTTTGTTTACGTTTGTCCTTGCAGTGTTATTGTTGCCTGTTTGTTTACTTGTTTATAACTTTTTTATAGTGTTTTATATGTTGTTGGTAGATTTTTGTTTATTTGTTGATCATGTAAACAATTCCATTGTTTTTGTTTTTGTAGCCTTTGTTTATCATTTTAATGTTAAACGATGTAAACCATTTCCATTTTCGTAACTATATGATCTGCAAAATTAATCTGGTTAGACCACGTGAGGTTGTTATTAAAATAAATCCCCAAATTGTTTGCAAATCAATCATAAAAAACTCACACTCCCTTGGCAATGAATTGGTTACTGAAGGGGTCATCGGTGACGATGATGACTATCTCGTTGCATAGTTTGCAACGTTTACATCCTCAATCATAAAAAACTCACACTCCCATAGGCAATGAAAAGGTTACTGAAGGGGTCGGTGATATAACGATCTTCACTGATGGCTCAAAAATGGAATGTTGAACTAATTCACAAAGCGGGCAATGCACAGACTATCTAACCAGGCGATGGAATTCAACAAACCGTAGTTGAGCCAACATACCTGGTTGCAGAATTTTAAAACTGTTATACCCAGCAGTGGACTGCGAGAGAACTAGGGAACAAATTGAATTCGACAGAAACGGGACTATTTGTAGTTTCGCTACAGTCTCACACTGTCAGCATTACTAATACCATGATGTAGAGGAAACTGAATCGGTACAAAGCCTTTTATGCAAGTGCCCTGCACATCAGAACAGACGTCGTCGGTTTTTAGGTGATTGAACTTATGAAGGTCTGGGCATAGTGGCGAACGTGTCACTAAGGGAACTGGCCGATTTCATCCGGAGCTTGGGGTTGTTCAAACCCACCACTAATGGATCATGACAAGGGGCTTACCTCACACTGGGTGACATAATGGGCCATATTGGCCACCCAGTGAACTTCCCTGCGAAGCTACCCGCTAACCTAACCTAACCTTAAAAACTCAGTGGCTTGTCAGGACATCTGAATATTAACTAGCCTTTCTGTATTCAAAGTTAGATTTTTCTTTTTAAGAATTTTATTGAAAATAAATGTTACAAAAGGAACTAGTTTTGGTAAGAGAATTTAAATCGATCCAATCAAAAATCTCGTGTTTGGCCACTTAATTATCATATTCAGTGCGAAGTAGCTGCATTGAATAAGGTTATATGTTGGTGGTTCAAACCCTAGCTGAGACATTTCGAATAGAAGCATGAAAAAAAATAAAAAATTTGTCAGCAGTCCTCTGGTAAAAACTCTGACAGTGCAATAAAATTGCAATAAAGAGTTTCTTAAATCTTCTAATCAACGTTCAAATCAACGTTAACAGTATTTGTAGACTAAATTAACATACAGAACATGGGTGGTGTGAGCAGCTAGCTACGTTTAGAAAATATCTACAACGTAGCTGTCATCATATTGCTGAATTTCATCTTTCAGAGAGTGACACCAACAGGTGACCTGCGGAATAAGTCTTGCGAAAATTTTAGCCTGTCGCTGGTTAGATAGTTTGAGTGTAGGATAATTCACAAGTTTAATGTCCATTCTATTTTCTGTAACCTTCTTAACTTTTCAGACGGAAAAATATCGTCACGAAGTGAGGCACTGAAAATGCAAGCTTCTAGATGTCCGAGCAATGTAGTCTCGTCTTCTGGCAGATTAAATAAAATTACCATGAAAAGTTTGCCAAATCTATTATTTTTGCATAGGTAATGTGAAAAGGTAGGTTGTAATCCTAACTAAGGTGTTATAACGACCATTTAACGAAGTAAGTCAGTGTTACCTCTTCGAGCTCGGGTTCCAGTCAGGCTTACTTACAACTGGTCAAGTTAAAAGTTAGCTTTTCCAACGAATGTAGTGAACACATAGTTGTTCTTTATAAGATTAGTAATCATGTAGGAAAATAAAGTAAGAGCTTTTACTTGACCTATGAAAAGATGACGCTTTAGCACTGCTCCAACAGAGAATTTTAGCATCATATTACGGCGATACCATGTGCTGCTTGAGGAGCAAATTGTTGATGACAACAATTGTCATCGCTCCACTTTCCTCCAAGGTTTGACTGCAAGTATATCTTTTTAACTATTCCATTCTGATATTTTTATAATTATGGTCTAGAAAATAAATCTTCTAGTGGAACTGAAAGAAAAAAAATCATAGAAATTAGTACAATTTCCGTTTCCGAACGCCATCCCTTTTTACCTCCTACATAATAATGTCTTACAATTAAATTTTCATTCCATTCATTCAGTTTGAACTTTTATTTACAAATAATCCTTCCATTGATTTCATTTCAGTGTTTAAAATTTAAATAGAAACTGATGTTCATTCAACAAATAAATCCCATTAAATATTTTGAATAAAAAAAATTATTAAATAAATTTTAAACAAAGAGAACATTCATATGTACATACATACATGCATATGTATATGATTTGAATGCTTCTACATACATACATTCATATGTATATAATTTGTGTGCTTCTAATCCCAATAAATTATATCCATTGATGGTATTATTAATTGGATTTCCTTACGGCAATATATTCGATTCTTAAATACGTTTGCGCGTAGGTAGTTGTTAAGTGATAATTCTTATGATTTTTTTATTAAGCAATATTAAAATTCTTTAATTATGGTAAATTTATTATGAAACTATATATTTTTTAGTTTTATCATCTACTGGAGATGATTGAGATTTTTAACAACGTTTGGTTAGGTTAGCGGGTAGCTTGTCATTCACAGGCCAATTCACTCGGTGGTCTTTATGGCCCATTGTGTTATATAGTGTGAGGTAAACCCCTTGTCATGATACGTTAGTGGTGGGTTTGAATTACCTCCAGCTTCGGATAAAACCGGCCAGTTTCCTCATTGGCACATTCGCCACCATGCCTAGGTTTTAGAGCTTTCTGTCCCCCAAAATCCGATGCGGTTAGTTTTGCATTGCAGGGCAGGTGTTGTAGCGATTTCGTTTCTTCAATATTCTGGCAGCTTCTGCAGTATATTGGTGGACCCGACAGCACCTGTCAGCGAAACTGTTAATAGCGCAGTGTCCGGTTAGAATTCCTATTACAGTGTGAATCGTTCACTTGTAGTTCCTTGGTTTTCTTGCTGTGCTCTGCTACACTCAGCGGTTTCGAAAATCGACAACCAGACATTTTGTGCGACCTGTTGAATTCTATGCTGCTTTTTTTCAATTTGAAAAGGTATTCTTGTAGAGCCACATATATCCCCTCTATCGCCTCTTTCTCAGACATCTCCGATTCCAGTTCATTCACCTTTTCGTATCATTGTATACCACAGTGGCCCGGAACCCCGTAGAGGTTGTAAAGGGCGTAGTGTGGTATACGGTGTAGAAAGTCTATGCTACTCGTGCTGCCCTTTGATATGACAAGGTGGGATCCCATCACTTTGATTGCTTCTTGACTGTCCACACATATGGTCAAGTACGTACCAGTGCAGCTCGTTCAATAGGAAAAATCTCCGCCAGCGTTGCCAAAATGATGATTTTATCATATTTTTGATGATTTTTGAACCTAGATAGGATTTGATGATTTTTTTTCTTAAATTATGATTTCCAATTTATAAAAATTATGATTTTTTATTTCAAGTGCGTAATATTTTCACTGTAATTGTACTACAAAAAAAAATTAAGTTTTGTTTCAGCTTGTTCTTGGTTGCTTTTATTTACTTTACACTTGTTACCCTGTAACAAACACATGCATGCATGTGCATAAAAATTCATGCAAGATATTATTAAAAATATGAAACCCTGTATATATTATAGTAATAGTTCTTAATAAAACTTTTTCATAGTACATGTACTTTTTAATCTGAATTTACTTTTTGTTAAGCTTTCTGAAATTAGTAAATATTTATTTATATAAATACATAGAGTTATTGTTCTAATGAAATCAGTTGTGTGTTTTTCTAAGCTTTCTGTTTGTTGGTTGGTGAATGTCTGATTTGTCACCATATAAACATAAGTACACGTTTTTCTATAAATGCTTTAAACAATAATAATTTAAATGCATATGTTAATATATTTTAATTATAATTTTTAAATAAAATTTTGTATTAAAAAATTATGATTTTTTCCATAAAATATGATTTTTTTTTCTGCATATGATGATTTTCTTCTCAAAGCTTCCGACAACGCTGATCTCTGCCGAAAATACGTTGGCCTGTTTAGGTAATCTGTTACCTATTCAGTGCCATCTTACTGGATTACACCCCATATCTAGTTCCACGTTTCATTTTTCGTCGATGATACCATTCTCACCATACTTCTCGTGTGGGAGTGTGAGTTTGTAAGTTCGTTCGACAACAGTATCTGGTATGATATAGTGGCATTTTAAACCCGGGTGAATCGCTTCTACTTCAAGCAGTAAACATATATGAGAACTTAAGCCTTAGTGCAGTTCCAGCAGTCTTGATTTGGTGGCTAGCCTGCGCCGTGTATTTCAGAGCACCAATGATATCCGGTTTCATCAAGAGCCCGGAGTGGTTCAAATCCACCACTAACGGATCATGACAAGGGGGCTTACCTCAAACTGTGTAATACAATGCGCCGTATGGGCCAATAAGTGAACTTGCTTGTGATTGGAAAGCTACCTGCTAACCTAATCTAATTTAGGTAGGAGAGCAAGTCTTGGGATTAGCAAATGTCACTGATATGCTCAGTCAATTAAATTGAGCATAAAAAAATGTATATTCAACTTTCGCAAGAGTTCAACTACTTTAGATAGAAATGAAAATTTATAAAAAAAAATATTCAATGCTGTGCAGTGACTATAAGGAAACAAAAACCATCGAATCTTTTTGAAAAGCAATTAACGAGATTCAGATACAAATAATTTCTAAAACAACAAAGAAAAAAGCCTCTAAATGAAAAGACATGTGAGTTTTATATTTGTTAACTGTTACCAGAAAAAGAAGTTGTAACAAATTTAGTAAAAAAAACAAAGTTTAAAACAGACGAAAATGTGTTTATTTTTGGTAAATTATTTTTCGAGACTTTGGAATTATTTTTATTGTTAAGCTTGTTGAAGAACAAAAAAAGAAACAATTTTACCAGCCAATTTATTTGAAGAGAAATCAAACATTATAACCATCCCTACTCCTTTACGCTCTGGCTTAAACAGCAAATGGTAAAGGGTGTTCGAAATATAAAACTGAGCTATAACAGTTGAAACTAGCGAGATAGTGGCTTTTGTAATATTTTAATATTTTTTTGTCAAGTACCAACTGGGGATTTATTATAAATTACCTAAACGCTGTTTTCTTTCTGGAAAAGAATACAAGAAAATTTATTTAGTTTAATTTCATGTTCTAATTCAAAATAAAACAATAAAATTGGCAATATAAACTAAAATTCAAGTATTACTACTGAGCGAACACTTTTGCGTATGTGCAATATTTACTGTATAAGTAGAAAATTCCACTCTGTTTCATATGATATCCGGTTTCATCAAGAGCCCGGAGTGGTTCAAATCCACCACTAACGGATCATGACAAGGGGGCTTACCTCAAACTGTGTAATACAATGCGCCGTATGGGCCAATAAGTGAACTTGCTTGTGATTGGAAAGCTACCTGCTAACCTAATCTAATTTAGGTAGGAGAGCAAGTCTTGGGATTAGCAAATGTCACTGATATGCTCAGTCAATTAAATTGAGCATAAAAAAATGTATATTCAACTTTCGCAAGAGTTCAACTACTTTAGATAGAAATGAAAATTTATAAAAAAAAATATTCAATGCTGTGCAGTGACTATAAGGAAACAAAAACCATCGAATCTTTTTGAAAAGCAATTAACGAGATTCAGATACAAATAATTTCTAAAACAACAAAGAAAAAAGCCTCTAAATGAAAAGACATGTGAGTTTTATATTTGTTAACTGTTACCAGAAAAAGAAGTTGTAACAAATTTAGTAAAAAAAACAAAGTTTAAAACAGACGAAAATGTGTTTATTTTTGGTAAATTATTTTTCGAGACTTTGGAATTATTTTTATTGTTAAGCTTGTTGAAGAACAAAAAACGAAACAATTTTACCAGCCAATTTATTTGAAGAGAAATCAAACATTATAACCATCCCTACTCCTTTACGCTCTGGCTTAAACAGCAAATGGTAAAGGGTGTTCGAAATATAAAACTGAGCTATAACAGTTGAAACTAGCGAGATAGTGGCTTTTGTAATATTTTAATATTTTTTTGTCAAGTACCAACTGGGGATTTATTATAAATTACCTAAACGCTGTTTTCTTTCTGGAAAAGAATACAAGAAAATTTATTTAGTTTAATTTCATGTTCTAATTCAAAATAAAACAATACAATTGGCAATATAAACTAAAATTCAAGTATTACTACTGAGCGAACACTTTTGCGTATGTGCAATATTTACTGTATAAGTAGAAAATTCCACTCTGTTTCATATTACTCATACGCAGAGCATGTCAAACATGTAGTGTCTTAAAAAATCCATTTATTTTATTTGTTCTACTACTACTTTATACATTTTTATGTGTATCATCAAAGATAAAGTAATTTGTCAAACTCATAATTTCTTGTTCCCGTTCGCATATTGTTGTCACGATTAGAAATGATGGCAGTTTGTAAAATTTGTCAAAAAACTGTTTACACTGTGTTGGCATTTGACATTCATTTTATTTATAAATTATGGAAATCAAAACAGTTTAAAGAAAAACCATTGTACGCGTATCTTGGTTAACCATTTACACTGTCTTCATTAATTTGCTTACCCTTTGACGTATTGCCTCTGGAATCCTACTGCGGTTTATTGCTTTAGATTAGGAATTGACCCATTGTACAACGTCCTAGTTTCTCACACCACTTATGTTGTGTGTATTAATTTTATACATGAGTGGTGGGACCTGCAGTTTAAAGTCGACTCCGAACGACAGATTTTTAAGAAACTTTTTCATGGCAAGAGTTTCTACCAAGAGACTGCTGAGAAGAAATCGCTAAAAGAAATATTTTTTTAATATTTCGTTTTGTTTGACATGTCAGAGTTGGGGCTTGAATTACTGTCTCTGCCTAATAAGTCAACATACTACCTCGACTTTTAAGCAGCCTGTATGAAAGTTTAAAATACAAACCCTAATGACGAAGCAGAGTCGTCTAGCTTTTGGAGTGGTGTGGCATGCATACGTAGTCATTAATAATTTTTTAATAATTTGGTTGTAATAGTTTGGTTGTCATAATTACCTATGCACTCAACTGCCGGTAAAGGTCAAATTTAATCAAATTTCAGTAAATATGTTAAAGTAGTTCAGTTTTTAGTGTCCTGTTAAAGTAGTTTAAAAGTCGACGTAGTCTGGCAGGTAGTGTGTTGGCTTATTAGACGTAAAGCCAGGGTTCGAGCCCCAGGCCAGATATCAAGACAAAATACAAAAAGTATTCCTTCGGCGACTTCCTCGCAGCAGATTTCTGGCAAAAACTCTGGGAGTAAATAAATTTGCATGAAAAGTTTTTCAAATCAGTCATTCGGAGTTGACATTAAGCTGTAGCTGCCGTCGCTCATGTATAAAATTAATACACACAAAACGGGTGGCGTGAGAAGCTAGGGTTGTAATCCTGCCTAAAGAATTCTAATGGTGTCCAATTAAGTAAGTAAGTAATTACAGGATGCTTGACTAATTAAATGTTTTTAAGGAGGATGTCAAGGCGATATTGAAAGCAGGGCAATGCTGCATGCATCATGACAGTTTTAATGAATGTTGAAGATCTCTGCAGCATATTTCGAATCATTCAAAGATAACTTTTATTTGCATTCCGTAATATTCACAAAATATCGTAAGAATTTGCTTTGCTGAAGAGCCAGCCAAGGCTAGTGAATTGCTCACAGGTTGCAACATATTTTATGGTATACGTGTTCTGATTTAGTGGGTTAATTGCTGTTTTGGAGCCCATATACGACATAAGGATATAGCTGAAAATTGTGCTGCATATGTCATAGCTAGCTGTGTGTTCCTATCACATCGGTTAAACTCGGTTTTGGGATTACATGATTAAACTAAGTACCCTCAACGGCATGAAGAAGGGATGCATGATGTTCTGTATGCCAGTCCTGGTCCATGAATGGCTGTTTTTTAGTCGGCAAGTAATATCTGAATATAGTAGGGAATTTCATTTCCCCCAAACTGGCTGGTTGAAAGCTACTCGTGAGTTTTCCATTGCGTGGGTTAAACAAGGTGGTCTCTGGTAGTTTTAATAGGACAGTTAACGTCGTTGGTAATATAAGAATACTTAGAATATGGAAGAAGACTGATTGTATTTTTTTCATAAGCAGTACATGTGTCGCGTGAGGAGCTAGTTTATAATTGTAACTGAAGGACTGCAATGACCAACTACATAAGTAAGGAATCCTCCGAAATTATGAACTTAAGAAACAATTTGTTCAGCTTAATCAGAGAATGATGCAGTATTCGAGTAGAATATTGTTACGAAAATGAAAAAATTAAGATCTGGTGTTTTGCTTTTACATTGCTTAACATTAAAATCATAAACAAAATCTACAAAAACAAAACAATGCAGTAAACAAACCTGTTTACAAATTATCGTACTGCTTAACAAAAGAACAAACACCAGCACAAAAAACAATTTTAAACAAGTAAACAAAAATATAACAACAACACTACAATAATAAATGTAAACAACGATGTTCACATATATAGAGATATCGAAAAGTCGAAGTCACGAACATTCGCCTGCGAGAACACTCATCAGAATGTTTACTCTGCCATAAAAAACGCAAGGCAAAGCAAGCGACTGAGTTAGTCAGTCTTGTGTGAAGACGCGGCGGTTTGAAGAGAGTAATCGTGGTTTGAAAATCTCCGTTAAAAAGATCTGTCTAATAATTGTCTAGTAATTGTTATTGTTTATGCAAAGAGTATAAACAGAAGAATAACAAAAATACGGCAATTGTTGTTGTTTATATAAAGTTGTGAACAGTGGCATCATCAGACTGTTTACTTGAATTTAAAAGGCAAGGCAAAGCAGGCGGGTAAGTTAGTGAAGTTAAGTCAGTCTTGTATGTAGACGAGTTGCGTTTCAAGAGAGTAATCGTGGTTTGAAGATCCTTTACAAAGATGTCGAATAAGTGTCCTGTAATTGTTATTGTTTATGCAACGTGTGTAAACAGAGGAATAGCAAAGAAAAGCAATTGTGCTGTTTGCATCAGGTTATGAACAGTGGCACACCGAATTGTGCGAATAATAAAGAATTTGAATTAAAACTCAACACAAATTTATTTTTACTTTATTTGCAATCCACGATCTTATATTTTAAAAGTTTTTTATATTCTTAATTTGAAGCTAATTTAAGCATGAGTCTTATTTTGCTAATTGTTTACTCTTGAAACTCTTTAATAAAATTGAAGTCTTATTTAATTTCTAAAACTGGATATTCTTAGAAAGATTTTTATAGAAAACGAACCAGACTGACCAAAAAGATAGAAAATTAAAATCGTCGAGTAAATGAGTAAAGCACTAATACCTCGAAAGGAACTTATTGTTGTTGGTGATAAACAGTATGCTACTTTAACACCAGCTGAGTCTTTTTATTATTTCATTTTGCTTTATGATTCAAGCGTTGTTTTTCCGTTACACGAAAGGTATATAAAATCTAAACGTATACACGCATACATATCATATAATTTATTACCAAAGTAATAAAGTTATTTTCCATTATATTGCAATGAAGATAAATAAGTATCTGTGTCTATGACTGTAGTTGTTGGGCTGCTTTGGGTTTCTGCCCTTATTGGCAATTTTTGGAAATTATTTTACTTAAGTGTGCCTTTGTTTAAAATAATTTAAGAGATTTTTTTATTTATATGATAATACTCTTGGTTACAGTTTATCGAACCCAAACTGTCAAGTCCAAGTTCAGAAGATTTTGTTTTTGAAAACTGTAAGTTCAGGTGCTCTGTTTGTGGAATCTGAATCAATATTTTTCATAGAAAAATCATTACATGGATACAAAAAATAAGAAACTTCACAATAGAAACGAAAATTCATGTCTTTTAATTTCATTTCTTCATCACCTTTTTTCATAATTTTTCTTTGATAAATACTCAATGAATTGTGGCAATAAAAAGGATTTTGGGTAAGAAAATATTTGCCTAAAAATGATTGAAGTCATTAATCATTATTATGTATCATCAGCACAATTTAAAAAGGGATTACAATGAAAGGATTTTATATTCGCAAATAATTTTTGATTCTTACTCTTATGGCTGGGGGTAATAAGTACGTTTTCCTTTATATGACTTCAGCAAAATATGTTCCTTAGTTTAGTAAGGATAGAGTCCGATAAGTGTTCGAAGTTAAATGCGACAACAAAATAACACAATCCTGTAAATGTAGTCATTATGCTTGAGATTTTAACCTATTGAAGTATTCTACTTGAGGACAGTAGATGTGAGTGTGTAAAACAATGAGATTAATTTAGATCGACTTGATGAGCTTTATGTTACGTTTTTACCTTTTAAAAACGTTTTAAATAGGAGTTCGTAGATTGCAAATAAAATTAAAATAAATTTGTGTTTAATTTTAATTAAATTCTTTATAGTTTGCACAATTCTATGTGACACTATCACTACTTGATGTAAACAACTACAATTGCTTTGTTTGTTATTCCTCTTTGCACTCTTTTGCATAAACACTAACAATTACTAGTCACTTGTTCGACAGATCTTTATAACGGATATCTTCAAACCACGCGTATTCACACAAGACTGACTGAATTTTTTCTGACTCGTTGCCTGCTTTGCCTTGCCCTTTATAACGCAGGGTAAATAGTCTGATGAAACCTCTTGACTGCAAATGCTTTTTTAAATCTTAATAAATGTAAACCTGTTATTTACATTTATTCTGGTTTGTCGTTGTATTTCTATTTACATTTATTCTTGCAGTTTTTGTCGTTGTATTTTTGTTTACTTGTTTACCACTTTTTTTACTGGATTTTTGTTGTTATATTTTTGTTTACTTGTTTATCATACAAACAAGTTCATTGTTTTTGTTTTTGTAGCTTTTGTTTATAATTGTAATGCTAAGCGATGTAAAAGCAAAACACCATTTCCATTTTCGTAACAATAAGATAAAGTGTTCCTACTATTCTGTACGAAGATCAGAAATATCATCTGTTTTAGAGGTGGCCTCCTAATGGTGTTTTATCGGAGGTACTCTTTTGTATCGGAAGTAAATTCGAGCAGCCGGCCTAATGTCACCTGATGAAGTCGCCGTAGTCCAGCAGGTAGGACATGAGGCCTAGTTTCAAATCCACGGTCAGACTTCTTCAGCAAAACCAAATACAGTAGAACCTTGATTATCCGTGATGGTCGGGACCGGAAGCATTCCGGATAATCGATTTCCCCGGTTAATTGAGGATAAATTTTTGCTAGTTTTTGAGTAGATATTTTTATTAGTTAATAAATGAATATGTACATATATATATAAACTAAATAATTCAAGGATTTTATATACATACATGTTTCAAAAATATAAAAAACAGCACTTCTCAAATTTCTAAATTAAACTAAACAGGTTTACATGTATGCTTCTGACTCATCGTATACTAAAGAGGGAATTCCCCTCTTTGGCTTGTTTGTCCAAAATAATAGAAAAATATTTTTGCTTATAATCATGGATAATAGAGGTAATCACGGTTAAACGATGCAGAAAAATTTAAGTCGATCCAGCATAAAATTAAGTCGATGCAAAAAATTTTCTTTTTCCATCCCGGATAATAGATGTTGCCGGATAATCGATTCACGGATAATCAAGGTCCTACTGTATACGAAAATCTTTTTTGGCGACTTCCTCTCAGCTGGATTTCTGGTCTGATGTTCCACCGATGTTTATAGAGAATTCGAATCTATTCATGCATATGTGGTATATATGTGATAGACCGAAGTAGTCTTGTAGGTAGCGTGTTGTTGGTTTATTAGCAGAGGACTTTGTGAGTTCAAAAGAGAATTTGAGTTGAACAGAATCTCTTAATTGTAGAAGATAGTTTGGAAAAGAACCCTGTTCACTCGAATTGAACTGCCTAATAAAAGCCCTAGTTTTGAACAGAAATACTTGAAGACAATTTATTATGGTCTTACGATGCCTATGTGGTTTACAATATTATGTTTTCAACACAACTCGTATAATAACTTTATTAATCTCATCTCAAATTTTTATTGAGTGAATGTGAACGAATATTTTGGCTGCACTTTAATATTTGAATTTCCAAACGTTTTCAAATTTTTATTTTAACAGTTAATTAAACCAAATCAATAAACACTTAATCCCTCTTACCTTAAAAATAATAGTATTTTCTAATATTTCCCTACATTCTGGCATTCGTGTCAAGTAAAATTGCTTTGCTGGATTAGAGGAGACAAACGAAGATGTAGATTGCAATGTCAAGGCAAATTATTGGTATTGAAAACCAATGTTGGTATTGCAAAATCTTGGCTGTTTGCCAAAGATTAGAACGGATGAGGAGTCTTAATAAAATTAATTTCTTTTATCAACTTGTATTCCATTTTTATACAAAAAAAATATATCAGAAAACGTCGAAAGAATTTTAATTTAATGTCAGTATGTTAAGCTACACAGCCCAGCAACAGAAAAAAATGAAGAAGAAGTTGGAAAATAAATTGGTGGCACAAGTTTTACGATCAATTTCATTAATAGAATCTTCAAAAAGAATTAAGAGTCTGTTTGGAAAATAAATTCAGAGCAGCGGACTATAATTCTGTGAGGATGCATGCCATAGATTGAGCTTGTAAGTGAATTAAACGAGAATTTTGACTTGAACTTTTGAAAGATTTAAAAAGGAAATAAATTTTAAGATTTAAAAGCAAATAAAAATTAACTATCTGTAGGGAAATTAAACCAAAATCAACAAGTAAATAAAATCATTTACCGATTTTGATACTGTTACGTTTTTATCTTTTAAAAACGTTTAAAATAAGAGCTCGTAGATTGCAAATAAAATAAAAATAAAGCTCTGTTTATTTAACTAAAATTCTTTATTATTCGCACAATTCTGTGTGCCACTATTCACAACTTTATGTAAACAACAACAATTGCTTTGTTTGTTATTCCTCTGTATACACCCTTTCCATAAACACTAACATTTACTAGACTGTTGTTCGACAGATCTTTGTAACGCAGATCTTCAAACCACGGTTACTCTCTTCAAGCACACAGCGTTTTCATACAAGACTGACTGAACTGTTACTCACTCACTCGCCTTCTTTTCCTTGGCTTTTATATGGCTTACAGTGACACCATCAGAAGGGAAAGTTTGATAGAGAATAACTGAGTATGATCAGCAATTATAACTACATGGGCAAGGCTAGTTAATTATAATTAGGTAGATAGATATGAGTAATAGCTTTGATAATAACTCTCCCTGTACTGACCGAATTCCACCAAACCCGTTTAAATCTAGAAATCAATGTCCATTTTCACTTTCCAACTCACAATGAAATCCATTACAGGGAACTTCCAGCAATTATGGAATGACTAAAATGATCTCGAAACAACTGGAGGCTTTCGATAGGGCCAGATAGTGGATAGAAAGTGACATAAAAATTAATTTCACTATTCATATCGGTGAGGTTTGATACCACATGAAGTGATGTTCCACAGCTAAAAGACATGTTCTCTTTAACCAACTCTGATAATCAGCACCGGGGGCTGGCTTTAAAGCATACATTTTTCAATCAAGCGAGATACCATTTTTTGATGTATTTGTTGATCGATTTGATGTTAATTAAAGATGGCTGCGTTACACTATTTCGAAAGGGTAAGAAAAAACAAAGTTAGCATTTCGCTTCGACTGATTAAATACCTCTGCAGAAGTCATAAATAAAGTAAATCCATGTCTCTCCATATACTTACATACTAGTCCATGATCCGTGACAAAAAATAAAAGACGGCCATATCTTCAAAGTGTAATTTAAAAAGTTTATTATAACACCTTAGTCTAGTAAGTAAGTGTGTTGGCTTATTTGACGTGGGGTATCTGTTCAAACCACAGGTCAGACATCGTCAATCAAACGAAATACGAAGAAAGAATTATTTCTTCAAAAATTTGAGAGTAAAACATGCTATAAAAAAGTTTCATAAAAATCTGTCGATTTTAAACTGTTGGTCCTGCCACTCATGTATAAAATTAACACACACAACATAAGTGGTGAGAGAGGTTAGGTCGTATTCCTGACTGAAAGGCTGTAATGACCGATTATATATGTATGTATGCCCTTTAACGTTTGCTTTATTCTAAAGACCTTATTATTCAGTGCCCTTGAACACATCTTTATTATTGAATATCTTTTTATTGTTTTTTGCATCCAAATGGCTCAGCATACTATTTTCTTCATGCTTTGAGTTTCATTAAGTTCTTAGGTTAAGTTAGCGAGTAGCTTGCCCTTCACTCAGTGGCTCATATGGCCCATTGAGTTACACAGTAGGAGTAACCCTCTCTGTTATGATCCACTAGCAATGGGCTTAAACTATCCCGAGCCACTTCCCTTAGTGGCACGTTCGCCTAGATTTTCAAGTGATCTGTCACCCAGAAACCGATGACAGCTTTTTCGAAGTTCAGGACACTGACATAAAAGTTGTCCTACCGATTCCGTTCCTTGCACATACTGGCAGCTTCTGCAGTAATTCTGGTGGGGAGGAACGAGCTCGTAAGCGAAACTGCCAAAAGTGTAGCAGACTGTTAGAATACATGTTAGAGTCCAATCGTTCTCTTGTTCAACTTAAGTAGTTCCCCGGTTTTCCTGCTATCCACTGCTGGACACAGCAGTTTTGAAATACGGCAACCAGATATGTTGCACTACCTATGGGTCGTTGAATTCCATGCTGATTTTTCCAATTTAAAAGTATTCTTGTAGGGGCGCATATATTCCCTATATTGACTCCTCGTCAGACAGTTGTACCAGTCTGTCCGTCTTTTCGGTCCCCTCTACGCAATACACTACATTACATTAAGTTTTTGAGATCCATAAGAATGTGGTTGATCCATAAGAATTTGTTTCTTTATAGGAAATATAACAACAAATGTAGGGATAGGTCCCCTTCAAAGTGATTGAAAGTAATTCGAATGAAAATATCTTTTTGAGGCAATGAAGGAATGTATGGATGAATGAATGGAAATTTTTAACTTTTTTACTTTAATTTATTAAACAAATGTATACTTTTAATGTTATTTACATGCACACATACAATATAATAACATTTTTGTTATGGTTGGCAAGTGGTATTGGTGATAAAATTTAAATATACAGCTGTGGTTAACTAAATAGTAGTGGGGTAAATTCAAATTTAATTTTTTTTCATCCCCTATGTTCTTTATAAATTCTTATTAATTTCAATATCATTTTGGGAAAGCTTTTAAGCCATTTGTTTCTAATTATTTAAACTTGACTGTATGACAATGATAATGCAAATTACAAATATTGTATTTATATTTACTGTATTCATATGTACAACTACTTAAAATCAAACTTGACGTTATCCATGTGTGTACACAAGCATGCATGCTGATATGTACATGTGCTTACATATGTGCATAACTGTATTTGTTTGTTTCATTCGAGCATGAAAGTAAAATGGAGAAACAAACGCAATTTAAATATCCGCACTTACACATATAAATGCACATATCATATACAAGGTTACATACATGCATACAGAGTTATTTTCATACATTGTCAATGTATGTTATGGCAACTACAAGAAGTGCATACATGTACAATAAATGAAGAATGTAGAATTACATATGATACACCAGATGCATGCTGAAAGTGTGTGTGCATGTGTGCATAACTGAGAGCAACATATATAATTTCAGCTGAGTATATTGGAATGCGTAAGCAATGTATTTAAGTACTCAAATGCCATACACACAGTATAAACACTGATGCAACATGCATGTGCAAGTATGTAGATTGTACAACTACTGTTTATATTATTACTGGCGTAGAGACATAAAATATTTATTTTATTAAAGCATAACAAATGGTAACACATAAAAATATTTTGACTCATGCCAAGCAATTCTTACGCATGTTTTAGGCATGAAACGTGCGGCAGCGAAGATTGTTCCAAAATTGCTAAATTTTGAGCAAAAACAACGTCGCATGGACATCGCTCAGGCGACGTTCAACGACGATCCAGATTTGCTTAAAAAGGTCATAACTGGTGACGATGTCCTTGAGCATTTAATTTCATTTTTTACAAAAAAACTTAATACAGTTTAGTTGATCCATTTTTTCGAGCATACGTAACTCACGGAATTTGAAAATAAGGGTTATTTTTTGATCACACCTCGTAAGTGGTGTAAATAGTAAGAAGATCAGATGAAGTGAAATATTTCTTGCACCGTCTTAGTCAAGGCATCGAAAAATATGTCGGTTCCAGCGAACATTACATTGAAATTTTATGATTAGAACGTCAAGAGCTTCTCACTCCTTAATATGTATGCCACCCATGGTTCGACTTTAATATTGTATCTGATTTGATTAAAATGTTTAATTCTAATGTATATATACATATATGTATATAACTATGTACTTATATGTTTTTAACCCTTTTTTTGAACTAAAATATGTACATTGACTTAACTTTATATGTTTCACTTCAATTTTTTTTTTAACTTTCAATTTATGTTTTTTTGTTACGAATTTCCAAGAACAGCTTTGACGATTTTGATAATTTCTTTTCTAATATCTATGATCCTATACCGTAATTTTATCGAAGGCATGAGTTTTTATAAATAAAATAGACCAGCATTGTACATTAAAACTCTTTACCTTCGATTACACCTAACTTCTCACATCACCTTATTTGTGTTAGTTAACTTTATCCATGAGAGACGTAATTTAGAGTTTAACATTTACTGCGAACTAATAGTTTTCGAAGGTTTTCCATGGCATCTAATTGATTCAGACCCTTTTCCCGTAGAAAAATATAATTTTTCTAATTTTTTTTTCAATATTTCAGAGCTGAGGTTTGAGATCAGAATTCCAGTCCAGTATGATAACTTACTACCTACTATTCTTTCTATTGGGTCAGATAAAATGTAGGAAAAACTACTGTAATGCGAAGTTAAATTCTCCTCCAAATTCTTTGTAAAGGTACATCGATGGCTCGAAGTTTGATATGAAAATGGGTTCTGATAGGAAATGGGTTCTGGTACCATATACACAACTTAGATATCATACACTAAGGCGAAGGTTATGACTATAATCGTAGCATTTAAATGCCTTCTCAGTGTCAGCGTATTTCCTAGGAGTATTCTGATCTAGTGGTAGTGTTGGATTACAAGACATGAGGCCATGGTTCAAATCTCAGGTTAGACATCTTCAACAAAATGAAATATGAAACAATATTTACTTCCTCTCGCTAGATTTCTAATAAAAACTCTGCGAGTAATTAAAATTGACATGAAAAGCTTTCCCAAAAATTTGTCGTACGAAATTGACTTTAAACTGAGGATCCCACTATTCATGTATAAAATGAACACATAAAGTAAAGTCCCTTTTGAACGTCATTTCAATGTCCAACATTATCCACAAATGTCATCTATTTCCCCATATAATAATCGCTGGGCATAGGGACAAACTAACCACAATGAGTATCAGACTGTGACTACTGGGTTGAGTTGAGTTGACTAACAACGAAGCTGCATATTTTCTTTTCTCAACTGGACATTCGTAGGGACATTGTCCTTACGATACATTGTCTACTGAGAAATCATGCCTCCAAAAAGACGTCTAACGTCTGTAACGAAACTATCTTAAACTAATTTATTTTTATGATCTTTAGGAGCCAAACTTTATAGGGTATCCCTATAATGTATTCTCCAAGCTTATTGTCATGACGAACTTAAGTATGCTGCTCGGCATCAACAACACCCAGGTTCTGCCTTCTGGTATGCTTTAATGCCCAAATGTTCCAAGAATATGTTTTGCTGATTCATCGTCTCCCAACTATTGGAAACTAGATTGATGTGGCAATAAATTTTACTGTAGTCTAGTTGGTAGCGTGTTGGCTTTTTTGACGTGAAGCCATGTTACAAACTCCAGGCCAGACATCTGCAACAAAACGAACGACAAAACGGCGACTTCCGCTTGGCAGATTTCTGGCAAATAATCTGAGAGTAAATAAACTCCTCATGAAAAGCTCCTCAAAAATTTGTCGTTCAGAGTCGATTTTAAACTGTAGGTCTCGCCACTCATGCATAAAATTAACACGCGCATCATAAATGGTGTGAGAAGTTAGGTTGAAATCCTGAGTGAATGGTTGTAATGACCACTTATGTTATTTAATCGACTTTATATTGGCTTGTTTCCGTAGTCTAGCGTTTGAGGCGGCAGTTGTACAAACAAATTATTAGAATTCTTTGGTGGCTTCGATTTACAAATATTTGAGTTTTATGTAAACTAGCGCGTGCTATATTCCAAACTCCAAGTTATTTTTGAAAATTCAGAAACTTTCTTTACAATACTTTTTCAAGGTTAAACATATTCTTAACGCTTTTCCTGTGGCACAATTAATTTTGCTTTTTCCCCAAATAATGAACAGTCATAATAGATTTCAAACAAAAAATAAAACAAAGTAAATGTGGGTAAAAACGCATCTTGAATGGTTTTAAAAATACTTTTAAAGAGCATAAGCTTCCATAGATTAAGTGAGCTCACTTGGCATTACAACACAGGTAAGTGGTAAGTAACAAAAACAATAATGAAAAAGAGCTTAAATGTTATAACATTTTTCAAGTGAAAAGTATTATGAACTATTAACTTTAGAAAGGCAAAAAAATTAAAAACAATACAAATAAAACAAAGGAATTTAAATAATACCTGCAAAGTTAATGTTTTAAAATTCACAATAATATGGATTTCACTTAAAAATTAATGCTTAAAAATACTTAGATTATCTAAGAATTATTGAATAAATAATTGTTACAAAAAGGTTTCTTTCACCAGACTTATAATTTATTTTATTATTTATTTTCTTTTCCGAATCATGTTAACAATTTCATGTTTTTCTTTGTTTGCCATTTTATTTATCTTCGAATATTTTATAAAGATTTGGAAAAACAATATGTGATAAAATTCTTACAGATCTACATATCTGAACAATATTACGTTACATTTTTACCTTTTAAAAATGTTTCAAATATAAGCTCGTAGAATGCAAATAAAATAAAAAGAAATTTATATTTAGTTTTAATTAAAATTCTTTATTTTTCGCACAGTTCTGTGTGCCACTGTTCACAACTTTATGTAAGCAACAACAATTGACTCTTTTTGTTATTCCTCTGTTTATACCCTTTGCATAAACAATAACAATTACTAGACGATTATTCGACAGGTCTTTGTAACGGAGATGTTCAAACCACGATTACTCTATTCAAACGCACCGTGTCTTCACATAAGACTGACTGAACTTCACTAACCCAGTCGCCTCTTTGCCTTGCCTTTTATATGGCAAAGTAAACAGTCCGATTAATGTTCTTGAAGGCGATCAAAATTAAACAGTAGGTCCAGTCACTGAGTAAATGTAAGTACAGAAGAAAGTGAGTCCTCCACTTGTTCATACGTGTTCAGCAGAGTCTGGAAACATTGCACGCACCTTCCTACTGTCAACGAGTTTGAGCCGCCTCGTAAAATGAGTAGAAAATATCCATATTAACCGTGACAATCGCAGATTGCCCACTCCGTGCCGTCTCTGGCCAACTCATCAGCAGTGCAATTTCCAACTATATCCTTGAGTCACGTAACCCACATAAGATTTACATGCCCTAGAATGACCAGAAATTTATCTTAGAAATCCTCGGCAGTAATGGATAAGGACGGATGTTGAAACTATATACATTAGGTATTTAATTGCAGCCTGACTATCCGAGAAAATCAAGAGATTTTAAGGGAAAATCCTGCTATTCAACAAGCCTTGATAAAGCATTGAAATTAAAAAAAATGTTTCATTGGAAAGAGATATGTGAACAATTTAATACTCATGTATCAACAGGGTTTCGAAGATATAGAATATCACAGGAGTGATATTTTAGCTTGTTAGGCTGTTTAGTTTAAAACAAAAGATAAGATTATAAATATGAAAAGTAAAAGACATTTTTATTATGTTCAATTTAAAACAAATGTCAAGCAGTTCTGCCCTTTTTATTTTATTTCTTTAACATGAAGATTATTTGGAAATAATTTGCATAAAATTTAGTACCTTTTATTGATTATTTTGTTTTTCTTTTTTATTGTAATTTTTAGCAGGTTGGCCTTAAAACTTAGTTTAAGATGCTAAACTGAAATAAAATCAAAGAATTTTTTTAATAACATTCTAAGAACTCAGCCTTTCTCAAACATGGCCAGTGAAGTTTTTTTTATTCATAATTCATCGGCATTGCTCCAGAATCTCCCGCCAGAAGACAAGAAAGTTTGCAACGTTACTTTCGTCTCGACGAAAGATATAAAAAGATAGGTTTTAAACCTTCTTTTCGGTTAATGTAGAACATTATCAGCAACAATTTTTTTGCAACCACACTCTAATATATCTACGGCCACAGTGGGGTCTTTTTCTAGGTAACAACAAATGGACTTTCTATTATTTCAGAATTTGTTACAGGAGAACAATAACCAGCTTTGCTGAAAAAAACTTGATTAATTAACTTTAAACAAAGTAAATGGAGTAGTAGTCTAGTAGGTGGTGTGTTGACTTATTAAACGTTAGGCCACGGTTCAAACCCCAGGTCAGACATCTTTAACAAACAAAAATATGAAGAAATATTTCTTCGGCGACTTCCTCTCATCAGATTTCTGGCAAAATTTCTGAGAGTAATTCAGATTGCCATGGAAAGTTTCTCAAAAAATTTCTCGTTCGGAGTCGACTGTAGGTCCCGTCTCTCATGTAAAAAATAGCACGCACAAAATAAGTGGCTAGATCGTAATACTTATTCAAGGGTTGCAATGATCATTTATGTTCGTATGAATGTAAAATGAGTATTAAGACGGAGAAATGCTTTCTGATGCCATAGTCTAGTAGGTAGTGTGTTAGCTTAGTAGACGAGAGCCCCTGATTGAAAACATAGTTCAGACATCTCGAACAAAACGAATAATATGAATAAAAAATTATTTCTTTCTGCGTTTTTCTCTTAACAGTCTTCTGGTAAAAACTCTGACAGAAAATTATCATGAAAAGCTTCTCAAAAATCTGTGGTTCGGAGTCGACGTTAAACTGTGGGTTCCTCAAATCATGGATTAAAATTAATACACACAAATTAGGTGGTGTGAGAAGCTATGTTACGTTCCTGACTAAAGATTTGTAATGATCAATTATGCAAATAAGATGCTTTGTGGATATAATGAATAAGATTCTCATAAAATATCTCGCATAGTAGCTTAATTTGGAGTAATTGTAAAAGGTCAACCAGAATTATTTTAATTATTTTTAATTCCATTTTATATTATTACATTTTATTACCACTTTTCTGAAATTTACGCCAAAATTTCTGCCACGATGTGCATTGCAGGATGGTTTTTACGTAAATATCAAACACTACATGCCAGCTTGGTTTTATTTTTTCTAAATGGTAATAATTTGACATCTAGCACCCTTAAGTTTCCAATTGTTTAGATGGGGAATCTTATTATCCCTCACATCAGTAACGCTCTCATTGACGACTGGCTGAAGCCTGATGGTACAAACAATTGCTATATTTCGTTAGAAAAGTTTGTTGTCAACGTCATATGAGGTAAAAAAATTTCCCTTTGCACTATAACATCGATCATATCAATGAAAATGCTCTCTCTTTGATTCCACTCTGGCTTCTCGGATACAGGCTGTAAGTAGTTGCTACGCAAGTAGCATGTACTTGAATCTAAAACTACCAATTCGATTTCGGTGGACCACAAAATTTATAATTTTATACAATTCAATTATTTACTAATCTACAGCGACAAAATAATTGGGATTATTAACAGCTGAAAGACTTTCATCTCATTTTAGGTGTAAATTTATCAACATTTCCGAGTAGCACATTATCAAAGCGAATGATTCTGTTATCTCATACGTACATAGTTGACCGAAACATTATCATCTGTAATATCTATGAAATAAAACATACAGCGAAACACATTTTTTAGTGTTTGTCTGTCACCTGAGATAAATATGAGAAGAGCGGTAAGAAAGACTCTACAATATTTCAGGAAACAGTTTCTAGCAATCTGCGTGTAAATTGGAAATATTTTCTCTTCCCAAACTACTAAAGGCATACGGTTCTCTGTTCCAAGTAGTACCATGTTTGGCGATAAACATCCTATTGTCACGTTTGTTGCTGCCAATACTTTCATCAGTTCATAGGACGAGCCTCTGTTTTCTTCTTCTTCAGAGTCTTCAGCAGCAGGAATATTAAAAACATACATATATAATCGGTCATTACAGCCTTTCGTTATAAATTGGAAATGCCAAGGTTTGAACTTTGGTTGACGTCTAATAATCTAACACGCTTCATACTAGATACTAGACTGCGACTACTTCAATCAATCTCAAGAATATATCCAGAACAGAAAATTCAAGCTTTTTATTTTCATCTAACACATAACATTCAATTCCTTCTTAAATATCATATAAAATGTATTATTTACAATAAAATTCCACAAAATCTCTGAAAACTTAAAAAAATTTCAAACACAACACCAAAGAATTCCTAGGAAAGTCGTATGTATTAAAAATGATACATTAGCCAGAATTATAATGTTTTTGAAATTTTTAACTCCTGTAGGAAATTGACTTTTTTTATTTGGTTTAAAGTAATGGCGATAACAATACTAACGAATTAAAAAATATCAGGCATCAAACTTTTTCTGAATTACATAACTTTTATTATATAACTTTAATTAATTATATAACAATATTGGAATGTATCATTTTTGATACAAAGCTCGATCTACGGTTAAGCGGAATACAAGAAATTCAAACAAAATTTTTCTACAATTTCATTTAAAAGAACATATGCAAACAGTAAGTATTAGGAGGATAGGGATTCTCTGAACTAAATTTTGTGCTGTTGTACGGTTCCCTGGTTGTATATTTCAGTGGAACATAATAATTTAAATTTTTTGGAAAATTTATACATGCTTTCTACACATGGATAGAAATACTCCTAATATCCTATACCTAAACTTTTATATGAAAATCTTTTCTACTCGTTTAACACAAACAGAAGGAAAGTATTTCGTTTTAGTTTCGATTTTTTTTCTTTACTTTTTATGGTCGTACTAAAATGTAATTTGTCTTCTATTCCTGTGGTTAAATTTTATGCTCTAGGCAAACCCCAGATATATAGAGCGATGAAAATGCATTGAACACAGTGATAAGTCAGCTCTCAAAACTGAAAATTGTTTTTAAATATGTTACAAAAAATTCTTCCACTTTTTTTGCTTTTACTGTCCGTGATGGCAAATATTTTATTTAAATTATTCTTACATTCCGTATAGAGTTACTTCAGTGTCAAATATTTGATTAAAAGTAAAATTTTCTAAATTCTTAACACATGTGCTATACACAACCAACGAAATAAATCATTTTCTACGTTGCCATTTCTCTCATTTTACAACGTCTCGAAATTATTTGCAGCAGAAGTTTGTTCCGTAATTTCAATTATTTGCGGGTTTAATACACAAGTGTTGTTAAGCGTGTATTTAAAATCTTAATTTCTTATTGTCGCTGACTGAAGACAACTTTTGATCATTAGAGGATGGCATAGTTCATGATTTCTAATTTCTTAAACAGACGAGAGTATAACGCTTTAGAAAGTAAAATTTTTGATTGGCTTTAGTTGATAACAAATTTGAAAGATAGCAGGAATCTATTTCATACCAATTGCAAGTATGGCAATTATAAATGAGTAGAAAATAGTTCTTACCTTTTGTAGGTACACCATATTGTTTATTAAATATGATACTGTGGCGAAAACGTTAAAATGATAAACAAAAGCTACAAAAGCATTGAAATTGTTTACATGATAAACAAGTATACAAAAATATGCCAACAACATGGTATAATAAAAATGCAGCAACAAACAATGTAAACAAAATACACAAACAACAATGAAACAACGATGTTTACATTTATGGAGATCTCGATAAGGCGAAGCCACGAACATTCAAAACAAACATTCATCACACTGTTTACGTTGGCATATAAAAGGTAAGACAAAGCAGGTAACGGAGTCAGAAAAAACTTCAGTCAGTCTTGTGTGAAGACTCGTTGCGTGTGAAGAGGATAATCGTGGTTTGAAGATCTCCGTTATAAAGATCTATCGAAAAATTGTTATTGTTTACGTAAAAGAGTGTAAAGAGGAATAACAAACTAAGCAATTGTTCTTGTTTGCATCAAGTTGTGAACAGTTGCACACAGAATTGTGCGAACAATAAAGAGTTTAATTAAAACTAAACACAAATTTATTTTTGTTTTCAATCTACGAACTCATATTTTAAAAATTTTTAGGAGGCAAAATAACAATACGATTATTTAGACGTGATTTTTCTATATATAGGCCCTATTGTGTCTAATCTTCATGCTTAGGGATATACAGGCAGAAGCAAGCATCAATTGGCATCCGCTCAATTTATTCTGTTGACCGAAAAAGTCATTCTAATATTTAAGTGATGCACTGCGAAGTCACCGTGGTAGTGTGTTGGCTTATTAGACATGAGACCTCAATTCAAACAGCAGGTCTGACATCTTAAATAAAACGAAATACGAACAAATGCAACAAAACCTCAGTGTTTATATTTGATGCATTCGAGTTAAAATCTTGAATTAAATGCTTATGTCTAGTCTTCCAACAGAGACTTCAGAGCTTTCAATTGTTTTATTAAAAAGGGCTTTCTGCTTGGAAAACTCACGTTATGCTCGAAATGTGTTAGATAAATTCGAGTGCACTAGTTCAGTAAACTATCGGCCAACATCCGTTCGTTGACGAAACGCAAGAGATAGAGAAAGCATCATAGCAAACCATGAGAGTGTGCAGAAGATACCCAAACTGTCAATCTCGCGTCGTTCTCAAGAACTCGACCTTTCATAGACCACAGCTTGACGAATTTTACGTAGTGATTTGGGCCTCCATCTAAACAAAATTTAAATTGCCCAGATGCTGAAGATAGTGTTCGCTAAATGGGTTTTGGAGCAATTGGCAATTGATCCCAACTTTCATTACAAAATTATTTTCATGTCCATTTCAGGATGAATACGTATGCGAATTTTGGACTATACCCACCCAGATCAATGTATTCTCAAAAATTTACTGTTTGAAGTGGATTTTAAGCTGGAAGTTTTCTCAATCCATATTTCTTTTAGAACGACATGATGAATGGATGCGAATTTTAAACAATACCAACTCAAATCCAAAAGCACCCAATGTATTATGAAAATGTTACTTTTTGTTGTGGATTTTGGATTGTCGGTTTCCTCAGTTCATATTTCTTTGAGAACGACATTTTCCAGGCTATCACTGTCAACGGAGTGCAGTATAGTTCTATGAATACCAACTCCTTCTGAAATGAATTGGATGATCTGAACAACGATACATATGGTTCAAAGGCTTTGTGTATCAAAGAGCTCTTGCCACATATTCTGCATAAGAGATTTGAGGACATTGCCATCTCACGTGAAAGTGGCCACTGAAATCGTGCGAGTTTACATTGTTAGATTTTATTTTGTAGGGTCTTTTAAACCACAAACCTTAACGATCGAATATAATGCATGCCATCGATAAAATTTAACCTGATTTATGCCCCAGAGTCATGGAAAATTTAAAATGTTTGATGCGTTGAATTCAGAGAAGCCGCGGCAGATATTTATTCGATGTAATATTCCATACATAATGTAAGAATATGCAATCCAAATAACTAAATGTTAGTTTTACCATTACAGTCCATACTTAAGTGACTGTGAAGAGCTGACATCACAAAGAACTCCAACACAGACGACAGTATGCTGTCGTAAGTAGTGTGGCTTTTCATGGAATGTAGTGGATGTGAAACGGTTCAGTGGGTCCAGAGTGAATTCAAGTCGTTATGACCTAAACAGTACTTTTAGAAACCTGTTGTATGGTGGAAAGAGTCAAACTATTACCACTTAAGCTCTAGTACTTGTATATTTTTATTTTGGCCACAACCTAATATGGTATGGTATAGAGGTACATACATATCATTAATCGTTGTTTCTTAATTTCTCCTTTTGATTAAACAGACATCAATTTCCACTTGCAACATATAATATGTATTATGTAATATAATATGTAATTAGCAATGAAAACATGATTATGATATTACATGAACACAATCCTGTAGTTGTTCGTATAATGAATGTTAGGACCTTATCATCAGACAAATTAAATGTTGCAGAGAAACTTTCAATACAATTTACCTTGTGGTTATAATTGAATACAATATTGTTTTATTTCGTTTAATTAATACGTATTTGGTTACTATTTATAAAACAATTATCACATACTTGTAATATTAGAAGACAGCTGTAGGTAAAGAAATTTCATTCATTTTAAGACATTTCTATGCCTTAAGGGGGCTTCTGACTATGTCTCAAATGTGACAGAATGTTGTTGAAGAAAGTTTTTATTTTAAATGTACAAAATTGTTAGGCATACTTCACATGTTCACATGGTTAAGTGTTTCTTTAAATTGAAAGAGTGATAACAAAAACAGAAAAAAACCGAAACTACAAACAAGTCTTTAATAAGAAGCCATACAATTGCCATGATTTGATCAGTGGTGATATCAGCTTGACACTTTTTTCAGGCAAGGATAGTTGAAATTATCGTCAAAAATGAACAGTCAGTATTCAGGCCAAGATCAGGTTAGGTTCGGCTAGGTTGGATTAGCTTGCCTTTCACAGGCAAATACACTCGGTGGCCCATGTGACCCATTGTGTTACACAGTGTGGTATATCCTCCTGCCGTGATCTGTCAGTGGGGGGTTTAAACCACACCCTGCTCCGTCTGAAACCGTCTAGTTCCCTTAGTGCCATATTCGCCACCATGCCTAGAGCTTCCAACATTCTATCACCCAAAAACCGATGATGTTTTCAAGTGCAAGGGTACTCACATAAATGGTGTTGTATCGATTCTGTTTCGTCCACATCATGGTAGCTTCTGCAATAATCCTGTTAGAATTCCTATTAGAATGCGAACCTTTCTCTTGTCGAACTTAAATAGTTTTATTATTCTCCGCTGCAGCAGTTTAAAAATTCGGCAACTAGGTATGTTGGGCCACCCATTGTTTATTAAATTCCACGATGCTTTTCCCAATTTGGAAAAGTATTCCAGTTTATTCTTCTTGTGTGTCGATTCTGAACGTGTGTTTGATACTTTATCCCAATAGGCTCTGTGTAATACATTCCACTGAAAATTGCAGAATCCATAGGAGCAGCCAGGGTGATAAAGATCCTCCAATTTATATCTAAAACAGAGAAAACATTGAAGATGTAAGTTAAATGAATTAAAAAAGCGTTGTTCGATTTCTAGGTGTGATACTATTGGGAATATATTGGGAATATTGGGAACTTCAATGAACAGTTAGTTGAAATAAGGCTTGGAAGAAAATCATGGGACTATAATCTTAGAATTACGCACTAAAAGTATGCCAAGATGCCTAGGGTAACAATGACTTATGAAGCTATTCTGTGCGGACATACCCGGAGCAATGATAACCTCTCCTAAAACATCACTGGCGGCCCTGGGCTATAGTATAGTTAGGAAATAGAAGACAAATGTAGTACGGTATTAATCGGGGGCTTTGATGCTTGAAAAAATGAGTGGCCATAGACACTGTCATCTGGAAAAGCACCAGTTTAATCAGTTCAGTATGGTTTTGTGAAATGCTTTGCAAAGACACTTAGTAACCAAAGTAAATTGAACAGCATGGAGTCTACATATTCTTTTAAAAGTGATGCCATTTCGTCTCATATATTGGATTACTGAATTCTAGGTTATGTGGGAGCTCACGATAATAAGCAAGCAGATAAACTTGTGAAAAGAGTAAATTCTATGTCAGAGATTGATACAAGGACAGACAATTTCCGACTGGAATCCAACAAACGAATTTTCTATTTCGCTATTTCGGAATACATCCGAGAAAAGTATTGAAATTACATCTGGAATAAGTGAAGTCGCCGTAGTCTAGTAGGTAGTGTGTTGGCTTATTAAACGTCCTTAACTTTTTAATTTTTGGCCCAGACACAAGTCAAAAAGTCGTGTGTCATTAAGGAAATGTAACGTAACGTAACGTAACATTTGCACTTGTATCTCTCTGCTCTCTTTTGTTTTATGAGACTACAAGTCTTTGTGAGCTTCTAAATGGTGAAATTTCTCTGTCTTTATCTATGAATGTATATATGTATGTAGTGACTTGTATTTGAGTTTTTATTTGAATTTGTGTGTCTTGGAAAAATCTTTCATCTGTAAATATGTCTTTGGTTACCGCGATACTTTTTTTCTGCAGAGTTTCATATTTCACTGAAGAATACATACAATTGTATGTCCTTGAGCTTAATGTAAATTAGGCTTATGTTGTAGTACTTGGTTCATCTGGATATTTGTTAGTTTCTCCACACAGATTGTAATCGTTCGAATACCGCTCTCTCTTTTTTTGAGCCTGTTGTTTGCATTTGTATAAATATAAAAAATAGACCATTGTATGTAATAAAGAAGAGTATCGGAAAAGTCTTCGAGGCCATAATAATGATCACTGTCTTTTGAAGAAACAAAATAAATTCCTTTCAATTTCAATAAAATTTGGAAAATTCTCTCAGTCGTGATGGTCTTTTCCTTCTTCCGTCCCTTGTATGTTTTTTGTTTTAATATATGTGGCGATGATTGTTATTATATTTCTTTGTTTTGATTGTTGCATTTGTTGTTTTATTTTTATGGAGACTTATTTTGCTTTTATTATTGTTCGTGCTACATATTTGCAACACTTTACTTGTCTTTCGTCTTTTGGCAAATAAATATTTTTCAGTCACACAAACATACTCACAATAAAAAATAATGCCATAAGTCCTTTCGCCTGACTCTTATGTGTTTTTTTATTACGGATTGTGAAGCGAATATAAACAGGTAGACCGACAGACGTACATACTTTTATTCGTTTATTCATTCATGTTCTTTTCATTGTCATTGTATGTATGAGAGAAATATTCTTTTAAATTTTTTATTTTTTTTTATTTTATCTTTATTATAAAATTTACTTTTCATACATTCTTATGGACATGAATTCCAACATGCATCATGCTCTCTACCAGGATCATGTCAAAATCATGAGGAAATGAATGTTTTTGGCAAATGTTGCCAACAGACGACAATGGTAGAGAAGAGAAGTAGAGAGAGAGAGATTTTAAAGGATTTTAAAGGAATTTCTTTTGATAAGTCACTGTAGTCTAGTAGGTAGTGTGTTGGCTAATTAGCCGTAAGGCCAGGGTTCAAAGCCCAGGTCAGACATCAACACGAAAATATGAAAAAATATTTCTTCGGCGTCTTCCTCTCAAAAGACTTCTGGCAAAAACTTTGAAAGTAAATAAAATTGTCATGAAAAGTTTTTAAAAAATCTGTCGTTCGGAGCCGACTTTAAACTGTAGTTGCCGCCACTCATGTAAAAAATTAAAACACACAATATAAGTGGTGCTGAGAAGCTAGGTCGGAATCCTGTCTGAAGGGTTTTAATGACTAATTATGTATGTATGTATGTAAGTTTATGAGTGTATTATAAAATATACAGACATTCTATATTCATTGTAGCATAAAAATACAATTTTGGCTTGCAGGAACATTAAGGTGAAATGTATTTTTCGGAATAAGAATTCAGAAGATTACAGACGGCCTTGTTCGATTATCAATTACAGAGTTGTTGTCTACCTAAAGTACAAGCTTACCTTATCAAGAAATTGAGGTTTGCTATACAAAGGTTGTGGGTTTCTTCCGTTGTTAATTTGGACATTTATTATAATTATTATTATTATTTATTATTTTTTCATGGGGTTAACCAGACTTCAGGCTGCTCCTGTATAAGTCGCCCTTTCATACAAGAGTTTTTTTACCAGATAGACTTTGCAGATATCCTCCTTTGCTAATACTTCGTCGTCTGCCTTAATCAAGTTCACCTTAACGTTCTGGCCATTCTTTCATATTGGTCTGACATGGTATTGCCTATAGTCAGAATCTATTTCATTATGCCTATCTGCACGTGGGTATAAAGATATTAGTACCAGCTACATAGACCAGTAAATAGTACGAGCTTATACATATATGTACATAAATTGCTTAATACACCTCCCGGTTGAAGCATGGAACCATAACAAAATTTTTTCATGCAAATCCATCCTGCCTCATTATTCGCTCATGTAAGTTCTCGCTATCCATTACGTACAATTTCTATATACATTACAAAGCTTTCTTTAGTGTTTTTATTTCCGCTTGTCTTTAAGTCAACTATTTTCCCGCCCTACCACTTTTTCAATGCGACGCTTTCCCCGTAATTGTTACTCCAAGGCCATTGAAGTATGCTGAACCTTCGCACCAGCAGGTAGATAGCGTGCCTCTGTTCCGTAATTTGGTCCTTGCCCTTAAATCTGAATAGATACATAATTTGTCATTACAACCCTTTAGTCAGGATTACGACCCAGCTTCGCACATCACTTATGTTATGTGTGCTAATTTTAAACATGAGTGGCGCGACCCACATATTTAAAGTCAACTCTCAACGATAGATTTTTGTGAACTTTTCATGGCAATTTTTATTTCCTCTCAAAGTTTTTGCCAGAAAGCTGCAGAGAGGCAGTTGCCGAAGAAATATTTTTTACTGTGTTTTGTCTGACTTGAACACACTACTTACTAGACTACGCCGTCTATGCACGAAGTTGCACGCAATTATTTTAGCTTCGGGATAACAATACAGTAATCTATTCGATTTTAAGTTCAAAGTATTTCATAAGTAGTTCTTCTTTAGTAGTTATCCAGAGTTGGATAGATTTTGTTTTTTTTTTAAGGTTTTCACACCGATTTGCAATTGAGTGTTTTTAGAGAAACCCTTCTGGCAGTGTTCTTTTAAAGTTCAAACACATGCTCAAAACTTTTGCTTTCCACTTCATCTCATAATTTAATAAAATTGCGAGAAAAACTTTATTTTTTCCCAATGATGTAGCAATATGTCTACTACCACCATTCAACAACTATTCTAAGCGTTCACGAGCTTAATTTGTAAAGAGATTTTTGGTTTGAAACAAAAAATTCTTTTTTTACAAAGACTGCAGTTGACAGATGCATTGGATGCATTAAATTTAAATATTTTTTTGATGATTTCATGCTGGTCTTTAGTTTTGCACTTTCCAAAAACTTTTTGCTGAATATGAATGAAGAAAAAAAAACAAAAAAGGAATCCAAAAAATAAAATTGTATTTCTTTACCGTAGATCGAGCCTTAAAAAACTTCATAATTCTAGCTTATGTATCACTTTTGATACATACTTATAGTAACATAGAGTTGTCACAATTATTGATCGATTTTGTTAAACAATTTAAATATTTTAATTCATTTTAATAAAGCTACTTATTTACTACTATTTAATTTTATTATCACTTTGATGAAATTTGCGCTAAAATTTTTGACATGATTTATATTGGCATGGTTTTTTACATAAAAGTCAAGGACTTCATGTCAGCTTTAATTTCTTTCTAAATGGTAATAATTTGACGTCTAGTACCCTGTTTTGTGGCGATTTATAAATTTCCAATTGCTTACATAGGACAGCTTATTGTCACTCGCATCAGTAACACTCTCAGTGGAGGGCTGGCTGAAAGCTGATGGTACAAACCATTTTTGTGGTCCGCTAGAAATATTTGCTATCAACGTCATGTGAGGTAAAAAAGTTTCCCGTTACAATAGAACATCGATTTAACAATTACAATAACAATTTTCTCTCTTTGATTCCTCTCTGGTTTCCCGGATACGTGTTTCCCCAAATACTGCTGTAAGTAGTTGTTACGCACGTAGCATGTACTTGAATCTAAAACTGCCAATTCGATTTCGGTGGACCACGAAATTTATAACGACCATCAAATTCAATTAGTTACTAATCTACAGGGACAAAATTAAATATGAGTTGAAAAGGTAATAAAACAAAACAAAAGGAAAGAAAACATAAATCAATACCAAGCAATACTCCGTAAATCTCTTTATGAAGTTTGATTTATATAAATATCCTTAAATTAATGTCCCTAACAATCACTGTAAGTATTCCGTCGTTAAGTATCAAATTTCAATTAAAATCACTGGAGGTAATTTTCATTTTCCACAATAAAACTAAAAAGTTTTAGAATTCTGTTGCTAAAAAACTTTAATTTGAGAAGAAAATATACCAAAAAGTAACATAAAAACATAAGCATCATTATTTAAACATATTTTCTTTAATTTTCTTATCTTTTAGGCGAACAAAAAATTAAATTTTTAAATATCTTAAAAAAGGATATATGAGCTGCTCTGAAAGTACAATATATAATCCCAAACTATTTATACAGTATTATGTCTTACATAAAACTACATGTTGTGTGATAAAAGTTTTATGAAAATGGTTAAAATTTTCTAACAAAAAATTAAGATACAAAAATTCTTTTTTAGAAAAAGAAAGTCTTTTCATTTGAATTTAAAAAAGGCTTTAAGCATGATTATTAAAGGCTGGAAGACTCTCAGCTTATTTTACGAAAAGGCGTAATAGGTGTAAATATATCATTATCAAAGCGAATGATTCTGTAATCTCATACGTACGTAGTTGACCGAAATATTATCATCTGTAATAAAACATGGGACGAAACACATTTTTCTAATGTTTGTCTGTCGCGTGAGATAAATATGAGAAGAGGAGCAAGAAAGACTCTACAACATTTCTGGAAACAATTGCTAGCAATCTGCGTGAAAATTGCTAATATATTTTCATCCCAAACTATTAAAGGCAGTCTGTTCTGTTCCAGGCTTGTTCTGTTCCATCTTTGACTACGTCTACTTCAATCAATATCAACTACATATCAAGAATAGAAAATTCAACCTTTTCACTTTCGTCGTTCAATTCGTTAACTTTCAATTCTTTCTCAAAAACCATAAATATTGTATTATTTACGATAAAACTTCACAAAATCTTTGAAATCTTACAAAAATCGCATATACGACACCAAAAAATCGCTAGGAAAGTCGTATGTATCAAAAATGATGACGTTTTTGGGTTTTTTAATTCCTGTTTGAAATTTTCTTTTTTTATTTGTTTTAAAATAATGGCGATAACAATACTAACGAATTATAAAAGTATCAGGCATCTAACTTTCTCTGAATTGAAGTTGTGTAGTCTAAAAAATTTAAATGTTTAATTTATGATACAATGCTCGATCTGCGGTTAAAAACTTTATTTCCACCAGCGCTGATGAGATCTTTTACAGGCCCTTTTTCTATGATAAAGATTTGATTTGAATTGTAACAAAGAAGGACAAGTCTGCTGGTAAAAGAGCAAAGCACTGCAAAAATATTCTGATGGTCTTGGTTTACTTGCTACGTTTTCAATTTTTTTTGCAGCTCAAATTGTGGCTATTGATTGGAATAAAAACGCAAAAATTAGTACAGTTTTTGAAAAGTATTTGATTAAAAATAATGGTTTTTTAAGTTGTCCTGGAATAAAATTTTCAGTTCAGCTTCGTTGCATTTTTGTTTTTCTATGTGACTTCCTTACCAAGTGTCTTAAATTGATCAGATTTTGAAAACAAAAGAAAAAAAAAGAAAAACTAAAGTCCCTTGGCTTACAAATGCTCAGTAGATGACGTCTATTCATGCAGTGCATTGTGTTGGAATACAGGAAAGGTAGTTTATAAGAGCAAGGGAAAAGGGGAGTATGCGAATGTCCAGTGTAAAACCTACGTAATTTTTTTTCGCACAATATTTTGTAATAATTTTCACTTACTTTTTTCAATAGTGGTTAACCATATATAATATCAGACAATCACACTCAGAGTCGCTGGTGAGAATGGAATACACCGGCTCGGCTCTTGAAGTCCATCGCTATCAACTCGACGACACATATGTAGCTGCACAAAAAAAATTTATATTTGTGGCCTGAGAAATAGAGAATCAGTGAAATATTGTAAAGACACTTGCAATTAAAAGAATCTTTTAGGACATATGCAGTTTCATTAATGTTCAATTTCAGCCCTTAACATACATGATTGGTCATTACAAACCTTTAGTCAGGATTACGACCTAGTTTCTCACACCACATTCATGGCAATTTTTTATTTATCCTCTTGCCAGAAATCAGCTGAGATAAAGTCGCCGAAGAACTATATTTTCATATTTTTGTTGTTGGAGATGTCTGAACCGTGGCCTCCCATCTAATAAGCTAACACACTATCTACTCGACTACGGCGACTTAAATCGTGATAAATAAAATATTGTTACATTTTCACCTTTTAAAAACGTTAAAATTATGAGCCCGTAGATTGCAAATGAAATAAAATAAATCTCTGTTTAGTTTTAATTAAAATTCTTTATTATTCACACAATTCTGTATGCCACTGTTCACAAACTTATGTGAACATAAGTTTGGTTTTCCTTCGTTTATACCCTTTGCATTAGCTATTACTAGACAATTGTTCGACTGAACTTTTTAACGGAGATCTTCTAACCACGATTACTCGCTTCAAACACACAATCGTTGTTTACGTTTATTATTGCAGTGTTGTTGGTATTTTTGTGTTTACTGGTTTACCATTTTTATGCTGGTGTTTATTGTTGTATTTTTGTTTACTTGCTTACCACTTTTTTATGCTGGTAGGTATATAACGCAGTACGATTGTTTTGTTTTTGTAGCTTCTGTTTATAATTTTAATGTTAAACGATGTAAGAGCAAAACACCAGTATCTAGATTTTTCCATTTTCGTAACAATATAAAATTTCGTATAAAAACAGTGATTTTATATATATTGTATAAGGTGTAAAATTTAAAGTCTTCCTTTTATTTTATTTGTTTTTTTACAAAAAATTTTTACTGAAATCAATTGCGAACATAAGAACTCTTCTTTGTTAAACTAAAACTAAACTTATTCACTGAACACAACCAAACCAAAGATTTAGAACTAAAACACCTTAAGCGATTTAATTGCGTAAGGTGCTACATTTTCACACTCACAATATAACACTTTAACCGTTTTGTGCCACACTCGTATATGCACAAGCACTTCAGCAAAATTAATATGTTTGTGAATGGCGAAACAAACTCGACACATATTAATTCTCTTCTATATAAGCTTTCTTATATATCCTCATACTTACATATATGAACGTACATTTACAGTGTTAAACGAATTAATAGAGACAATTTCATTGCCATACCATGTGGTGACGACCTTTAACTGGACCTTTCTCTTCAAGGTCGTCCTTGGCAGCATATACTTACATATTTGGGTACTACAACCCTTTAATCAGAATTAAAATTTAGCAGCTTACATACCTATATTGTGTTGTTTTATATGACCGACACTCAGAGGATGGCCCCTACTCATGCACTGCATTTTTTTGGAACTAGTGTTTGTATACATTAGATTTGAATCTTTTTATGTTATTAATGACAGGGAAAATCGCTGCAGGTAGGAAATTCCACATACGGATAGTCCGGCTAGGTAACGAACTCTGTTTATAATGCAGTGTGCGAACTACTGGCAAATCGACGACAAACGAACGAGCTCTACGAATAAGACGTGAGCTATGAATGTTTATCTCTTTAAAGCAAAATCCGTAGCAGCAACGATAGAACAGTGACAGACAAGCCACATTGCAACAATGCTCCAATGAATGAATAGAAAGATACCCACTCTACCATCATTAATGACTGTAATTATCTTTGCCCTATCCTGTACGCGGTCCAGGTCAGATATAAGTGGTGTATATAGTAAGGAGATCATATGAAGTGAAGTATTTCTTGAACAGTCTTAGAGAAACCGAGGCACTTGAATCCTTCTTTAGAAACTTGAAAAGCTAAGCGAAGATCACACTGTATTTTCACGCCTAGAACATCAAGAGCGTCTGACTGAATAATATTTACACTACCCGTAACTACAGATGAAGCAATATTATCCCTGCGCTCCTATGTAAATAAACAGCATTTCGTTTTTCTTATCCAGGAGAGGGTGGGGCCTACAGTATAACATTGACTCCGGAGATTTGAGAAACTTTTCTTGAGAATTGTTTTTATTTATTACATTCTGAGTGTTTGCTAAAAAAAAACTGCTAAGAGAAAGTCATCTAAAAAATAGTATTCTCATATTTCATTTTGTCAGAGATGTCTGAGCTGAAGCTTGAACCGCGGGCATTCATCTAATAAACAGTTGCATTGAATTAACTTCACTAATAAGTATTTGTTATTATTTGTTACGTTTTTACCTTTTAAAAACGTTTAAAACATGGGCTCCCAGATTACAAATAAAATACAAACTAAAATGGCGTTTATGTTCACAACTTTATGTAAACAACAACAATTGCCTTGTTTGTTATTCCTCTGTTTACACCCTTTGCATAAACAATAACAATTACTAGACAATTGTTCGACAGAGACAGGAGATCTTCAAACCACGATTACTTTCTTCAAACACACCGTATCTTCATACAAGACTGACAAAACTTTTACTCACTCAGTCGCCTGCTTCGCCTTGTCTTTTATATGGCAACGTAAACAGTCTGATGAATGTTCTTGAAGGCGAATTTTCATGAGTTCGCCTTCTCGAAATATCTATCGTTGTTTGCGTTTATTATTGTAGTGTTGTGTTGTATTTTTGTTTACTTGTTTACCATTTTCTTTATGCTGGTGTTTATTGGTATATTAAGCAGTACGATAATTTGGTTTGTTTACTGCATTGTTTTGTTTTTGTAGCTTTTGTTTATAATTTTTGTGTCAAGCGATGTAACTTTAGTTTACATTTTCGTAACAATATATTTTCCCTATAATTTCTTGCACCACCGTGCCGTACGTAAGCATAAAAAGTTAATTTTGTAGCGTTTGTTTTTGCAATTCTTTAATATTTTTGCATGTTAAAAACAAGATTAGCAAATAAAAACCATGCAATGCACCAGCCAACAATAAACATATTAACACATTGACGCTTTTGTATAATAATCGCAAATGAGAGAGTGAGAGGGAACGAAAACAAGTCTCTGAGTTACACAGAAAAACTCAAGTTTTTAACAAACATATAAATGCATACGATAGAGACGAAAAAATTGTTATGCTAACGTATAACTTTTATTTGAAGTAGATTGATTCTTTTCTTCAATCTTCTGCACTCACTCAGCATTTTCCAGTTGCTGTTGTTGTTAGTTTTTGAACACCCTGTTAAATAAAGAAGCACGGAATGAAAAAATAACGCTAAGCTCACATAGATGCTTTTTATCATAGAATTTTGTTTCATTTTACAATGAATCAGAACGATTGTTATTATTGGATTGCATATGGAAAATAAAGCATGCGACCACACATCCGTTCCTTTTTTGTTCATCCGTGTTGTGCAAAAAATCAAAATGTTCGTAACTTACAGCCTTCCAAGAATTTTGCATATTTTCTGGCCAAATAAACACAATAAATATCAACAATAGACTATGGAAACAGGCCAAATAAAAATCTATTACAGACGAAAGAAACGTGCAATGGAATCCACGGGGCAGCCATAAGAGAAGACGTCTAGATCATATGTATATTTAAAAGACATATCGATTCGGTAATAGATGCAATGGGGAAAAATTGGAGCAAATTGAAAACATGGGCACTAAACCGGAATATATTCATCCAATCCTTAAGACCTTGTGTTTCTTAGAAAAACGATGGGAACAAAGCTATATTGCGATACGTATGGTCTAAAAATGCTAAACTTTCTCCATCCTGCTAAAAATGCTAAACACATCATTAAATTATCAACTGGAAACCTGAGAGTATAACTACAAGAATGAAATCCTCAAGACTGCAGAAGCCGACCAAATAATATCAGGAGATTCATGATATTTAAAAGACTAGGAAAAAGAAAGATTGTACATGGAAAACTGCAAAAGAAATAGCAGCGAACCGTATAAGATGAAAATGTTTACTATTATTAACACCAGAAACACCTTAATGGCTTTGTAAAGTCCTTTCTACGCGTTAGTTACCTAACAGAACTTTTACAAACATTGCAGTAAAATCCATAACTGTTGCAATAATACCTATATATGTACATATAAGTATGTATTCGTATATACACATACCTATATTTATATTGTTAAGAAACTGAAAAAATTTCGATACTGGTGTTTTGCTTTTACATCGTTTAACATTAACAAAAGCTCCAAAAACAAAAACAATGAACTTGTTTACAAATTATCGCAACAAGCACCAGCATAAAAAAATGGTAAACAAGTAAACAAAAATACAACAACAAACACTACAAGAATAAATTTAAACAAAATACGCAAGCAACAATAATGAAACAACGATGTTTACATATATAGAGGTCTCGAGAAGGCGCAGCCACGAACATGCGCCATATATAAGGCAAGGCAAAGAAGGCGACGGAGTCAGTAAAAGTTCAGTCAGTCTTGTGTGAAGATGCGGTGTGTTTGAAGAGTGTCATCATGGTTTGCAAATCTCCGTTACAAAGATCTGTTGAACAATTGTTTAGTAATTGTTATTATTTATGCAAAGGATGTAAACAGAGGAATAACAAACAAAGTAATTGTTGTTGTTTATAAAGGGTGTTTTTTTATAGAGGTATAGAACTTTAAGTTGCAATAAAACAACGATGGATTATTCGATTGACATGAATTTTATTTATCCGAAAGATAATCTTGTGGCATTACATTTTAAATATGATTTCTGGCATATGACCGTCATGGCTGGCGCGGATGTAGTCCAATCTGGACGTCCAATTTTCGATGACTTTTTCCAACATTTGTGGCCGTATATCGGCTTAATACGGCGAATGTTGTCTTCCAAATGGTCAAGCGTTTGTGGCTTTACCGCATAGACCAATGACTTTACATAGCCCCACAGAAAGTAGTCTAGCGGTGTTAAAACACAAGATCTTGGAGGCCAATTCACAGGTCCAAAACGTGAAATTAGGCGGTCACCAAACGTGTCTTTCAATAAATCTATTGTGGCACGAGCTGTGTGACATGTTTCGCCGTCTTGTTAAAACCACATCTCCTGGACATCATGGTTATTCAATTCAGGAATGAAAAAGTTTGTAATCATGGCTCTATACCGATCACCATTGACTGTAAAGTTCTGGCCAACATCGTTTTTGAAAAAGTACGGACCAATGATTCCACCAGCCCATAAAGCGCACCAAACAGTCAGTTTTTCTGGATGTAACGGTGTTTCCATATACACTTGAGGATTACCTTCACTCCAAATGCGGCAGTTTTGTTTGTTGACGTAGCCATTCAACCAGAAGTGCGCTTCATCTCTAAACACCGCACAGAACCATTATTTTCGAAATAAAATTGCACTATTTGCAAGCGTTGTTCAGGCGTGAGTCTATTCATGTTGAATTGCAAAACCAAACTGAGAATAAATCACTTGACAGCTGTTAAATCGGTCGCCATCTTGAAAAGTAATGCCAACTTAAAGTTCTATACCTCTATAAAAAACACCCTTTATAAAGTTGTGAACAGTAGCACACAGAATTGTGCGAATAATAAAGAATTTTTATTAAAACTAAACACGAATTTATTTTTATTTTATTTACAATCGAGCTCATATTTTAAACGTTTTTAAAGGGTAAAAACGTAACAATACGTAAAAAGACGTTCCAAACAAAAGAAAATTTAGTTAGTAGAATAGAAAAGATGATTGTGAACAATGTTCATTTACCCCACTTTCATCATTTTATTCTATCCAGCATCACAAAGCTTTAAGTGTTAAATATATGGCTGACTTCATAAACGCAGTTTGCAATGCAACACTGCAAAGAAATTCATTTACAAGGCAAAGCAATGTTATTTGCCTTTATGTTAGATGATATTTTAATACGTTTATGAACGCGAAAACTTTTGATCCTTTGTATAATTTAATTTCTTAAAATGAATATTCAGAAAAAATGCAGTCTTCTTTTGAAAACAGCTTTTGATTTGGATGATAATAAAAATTCAAGCAGCGCTGTGATCATTAATATTTAATAAATGTAATAATAAATATTTAAATAAAAATATCTTTGGTAAATTTAAAAATGCTTTTAATATCCTTAATATCCCGCATATTTTGTTCTCAAATTTAGTTTCTTTTCTTTTTTTCGCTTTGAAGTCTGGTTCCTGCCTCAAACGCAGTTCTATGAATAGCTTTTTTTCATGAATTTATGTTTTTTCACTATACATATATAAAAAATTAAATGTTGAATCACATTTGCACTTATATAAAAAAAAATTTTAATTACAACAAATCTGCCATTTCTACCACAAAATTTTTGCCGTCAATAAATGTTTACAAAGAATCACAAATAAAACCCATGCACGAAATTGACAAATAATGCGCACTGAAAAGCATTCCCATGTAATTACGAACATGAGGCATTGTCAAAACAAATTTTACTGCTTTTATGAACACCATGCATTGTAAGGTTCCATTGCAAACTGCGTTTATGAAGTCAGCCTATATTTTCAATAACTTAAAAAATGTTATTGCTTTAATGTCAATCATTTAAAAAAAATCCCTTTTTTAACACATTTATGCCATCATTGTCATTTCAGTATTAACACTGGAAATTATTAAAAAAAAAATTATAATTAATCAGAGCATTAAAAAGAAAAGATTGTGCATGTTATGAACGTAATTAATAATTGCAATAATTAATATTAATTTTAATGGACAATCATGGACTTATTTATTTTATTATTTTGTTTAAAATTTTGTTGTTATTTATTAATGAAAGCTTTCGACACATTTACATCCCTACTTGTTACTGAAAAGAACTATAAAATTTACTTGGTGGTGAAGACAACAAAACTCTATGCAATATTTATTTGCAACTTTCAACACCATCTAACTTGGGAAACCGCAGGTCAGACATCTCGAAAAAAAATTTGAACAAAATATTTCTTCGGTGACTTTCTCACTTCTGGCAAAAACATTGAAAGTAAAATAAAATTGCGATGAAAAGTCTCAAAAAAAATTTGTTGTTCGAAGTCGACTTTAAATTGTAGCTTCACGTCAGGGTATCTTTTTTATTCGTTGTGTGATTTTTATGTTTTTTAACTTTGTTTTCTTCCTTCGTTATTTGTATTTCTCAATTTTTTTTCTATTTTCTTTAATAATACGCCGGTAATTTTGTGCATTGTTGCTCATAAATTTTCAAATCTTTTGTTGAAAGCATGAAGGACCGCGTTTTTTTTTGCCAAAGGACTCTTAACACTTGCCAACAGTAAAAAAAAACGGATGCACATCTAATATGCACATTTGTATTTGTGTATATATAAGTATATGTGACTTTCTATGTGTGGATATATGTATGTTTGTGTGTATGTATCTTCGTATGTGTTGTAGAGAATAAAAATCACTACATATACTATTTTTCTTATAGTCCTTAAAGAGCTCAAGTGCTTTTTAATTCTTTTAAATTTATTTTTCAATTCTTGTTGGCTTTATTTAGAAGCCGAATATAATGGAGCAATCCACACGACTTTGTATCGTGTATGTTGTATTGAAAACACTTTTTGTTTGTTAACGCTTAATGCAATGTATTGTGTATTTCGTATTCCAAACGTCAAAAACGATAAGAAGAAGAAGACCAGTATTCATAATTTTATTTTCAAGCAACAAAATGAAAAATTTTGCGTAAGAAGAAAAAAAAATATTAATTATCTGTGCGAACAATTATAATTTTGAAATGCTAGTTGTTGGCTGAAGTTACACAGAAAATATCTTGTATTTTTATTCTTCTTCTTGATTACTGGCATTTATATAAATTAGTAGCACGAAACTAATACAACTTCCAAAAACATATGAAAAAATGTTTATAAGTGTATCGGATTTTTATATAAAAATTATCAACAACAAGTATACACTGTTGTATATTCGTCCAACAATACAATGAATACAACGATAAAAGGGCTTGTATGAATTGTCCAAATACAAAATTAAGATGATTATATTGTTATGCTAGTATGTGTGTGGGTGTAATCGTGGGCTATTGTTGTAGGAGTAAGTAGTTTGTGAATTATGTTCCCCGAAAAGCAATTTCATCTTAACCAACCTCTTTACACTCCTTTTCAGCTTTTTTTTGTCTTTTTTCCCAAATATTTTTGCCATATTTTCGTCTTTCTTAATGTACAATCTGTTGTAAATATGCTACTTCTTTTTCTTTAATACAACTGTTGATTTTTTTAAACATTGACCTCGACACTGCTCTTCTTTCATCGGCTTAAGCTATAATACTCAGGGGTTTGGTTACAACAAATTTGTAACAAAAAATTTGTATCTTTTTTATTAAAAAAAAAAAATATATTTCTAACAAAATAATAAAATGTAAGAAATTTAAACTCGATTGTTTCTAATTTCATAATGCCGTACAGCCACTCGCGAGGTTATTTGTTAGCGGTGGAAAACAAAACAGCTTTAACATGGGAAATCATCGGAAAGGAACAAAAGCAGACACCTCAAAAGAACTGCCACAAATCAAATACGGAAGTCTAAAACAAAACAAACGGTTGTAAAGACAAGCGATTCGGGATTTATGTGGCATCTGATAACTATTGCACAAAACACTTGTATTCCTGTCAGAAGAAGGCAGAGTAATTATAATTCCATGTAGTAGGCTAAAAATCTTTTATAAACTTATGCTAATCATTGGGAAAATAAAATTAATGATAATAGTACAACGTAGTCGCACATCCTATATGGTCCATATTTTTACCCAGCCATTAAGAAAACACACTACATTGTTTTAATTTACTTCACAACATATTTAAACTTATTAACCCTCGCAGCACATGGAAAGTCGTATTTAGGAAAGGCATTTCTAACAAGATATGCAATCTAATTAAGACACAAAGCCAGCGGTTTGAATTTGTTGCAAATCATGGCAAAAAATTATATCGTTAACTTCTATTCCTCGATTTTAGATGACACAATTGACAACAAACCGCATCATGAAATGTTAGTCATCAACTGAACATTGACCATGTAGAATGGACTATGCTGATGATATTGTTTAGCAAGTAAATGCAAAATATTATAGAATCTATTGGCATCTTAAATAGATTAATGACTCTTTGTTGTAGCTTCAATTTTCAAAAATCACTTGGGTGTGTCAGAAACTTATCCATCAAAATGGGTAAGACATTTTCACACAAACGGAATTGTCAAACAACTACGCAGGACCGATTGGATTTGTTGAACCGCAATAAAATTTTAGCCGCGCAAATACAACAAACCCGAGATCTGTTATAACGATGGCTGTTGGCCGGACTGAAATTCAAAGTATTTCAAATGGCGCAGTGGTTTTGATTTTAAATAATAATTTGGATATATGAAAACGTTCTGCAGAACGGATTCTGCGTTTATTCTCAGTCGCCGTTTTCCAGTAGGTAGTACTTCTGTCGTCTTATTAGACATGAGCCAACAACGGTTCAAACCCCACGTCAGAGATCTCCAAAACGGCAGATTTCTGACAAACACTCTGAGAGTAAATAAAATTTCCATGAACAAGTACATCAAAAATCAGGCTTTCGGAGTCGGCTTTAAACTGTAGGTCCCGACACTAATGTATTAAATTCCCACACACAACATAAGGGGTGTGTGAAAACCTATTATGTGTATATGTATACATATATGTTTGTATATATGTATGTATATATGTATGTATATATGTATGTATATATGTATGTAAGCAGTAGGTCAACGTATTATATTGATTTAGTAAGGATTTGATTTGATTCTCAGATTACGGCCGATAACTAAACTTTTGATAGAGTCAAGGAATTTGTTTATCTTGGCTCCGCCGTTACCACCAAAAATGATGTCAGTCTGGAGATCAAGCGCAGGATCACTCTTGCCTACAGGTGCTACTGTGGTCTCAATAGGCAATTGAAAAGCAGAGACCTCTCTCGTACAACAAAACTAAAACTCTACAAGACGCTGATCCTCCCCGTGCTTCTTTATGGCGCAGAATCATGGACCTTATTAAGCACTGATGCAGCAGCCTTGAGTGTGTTCGAGAGAAAAGTACTGCGTAAGATCTTCGGTCCAGTGCGAGTTGGCGATGATTACCGCATCCGATACAATAGTGAGCTGTACAAGCTCTTCAACGACATGGACATTGTGCAGCGTATTAACATCTAGCGGCTGCGCTGGTTAGGCCATGTCGTTCCTATGGAGGAGGGTGCTCCGGCGAGACGGGTATTTGATGCAGGGATCTGCGGAATTCGGCGAAGAGGACGACCTTGTATCCGTTGGAAGGACCAAATCGAGGCAGCCCTGTCATCGATTGGTATGACCAACTGGCATAGGCGCGCAAGAAGCAGAGGCGCCTGCAAGAATGTGTTTTGCCAGACCAATTAAGTAAGTAAGTAGGTTGAAACAAAGGAAACCACTGTTATGCATCATGGCAATGAAAGGGTAAGTACATGTAGATCACATACATTATATCCTCATTCACATTATCCTATGAACTCACTGGAAAGGAACTTAATGGATGAAATCATCATATCACAAACAATTTCGTATTTTGATGGTTTCCACAAATCGTGTATCTTGGAGATAAGTTGTATGTAAGTGTTTAAATCTCAAAGGAAGGTCTCGTATGGAACTGTAGTCTTACGACTAAATATTTTCCTTAAATATTCTGTGAAATAATGGAGAATACTTTTAATTACGCATAGATAATCTTTTCTATGCAATAACACTGCACTCAGTATTGAGCTTCAAGATTGCTACGGATAAAGTCTTGTGTAGTAGAATCACGATAGCATTACAAGAGACTCAAGAGATTCCTCGTAAAGAAAATTGCACCAAACACGACAAATCAAATACAACCTGATTACAACCTTTTAGGTAGGATTACAACCTAGCTTACCAATCATGTTGTGTGTGTTAATTTTATCGATGAGTGGCGGAACCTAGAGTTTATAGACTCCAAAAGACTAATTTGAGAAACTTTTCGTAGCAGTTTTTTTCTACTCTCAGGGGTTTTCTCAGATTTATGGCAGGATGTTGAAGAAAGAAATATTTTTAGTTATTCGTTTTATTTATTTCGTTTTGTTCGTGGTTCACGGGTAGGGTCAACACACTACCTACTACACTTCGTCGAGTTTAAGTCGGTAGATATTTAGTAATAAACGCTCCATGATAATTGCTCTCATAACTATAGCAGATGGGGCGATAAAGAAATGGACAAAACGGAGAAAAGCTAAAGCGGAATTAAGAATCCTGCAATGAATAAACTAAACTGGAAATCATCTATTGAGGCCTTGCTCTACTTTTGGGGGTTATGTGCACTCAATTTGATTCGACTATCAACTGTAGGTTCCGCCGCTCATGTATAAAATTAACACACACAATATAAGTGACCAATTATATCTAATGTAATGCTAAATTATGCCTGGATTATAATATAATTTTTAACGTAACATAATATATCCCATAGTGCATCGTTTGTGGTTTACTGGCTGCAGTATATTCAGATTTCTTTCTCTTAAATACTGTTGCAGTTGCAGTTGCAATTGTTTTTGGCAACTATAAACAGCCATACTCACACACAACACACTAAAGTTGTTGGCAATTGTGGTTTTAGTAGGAGAAATAAAGAAAAAAAAAAAGGCTGAAAATAATATCAAAACTGGGTTAAAGCAGATTGAAAGGGAGCTCTCCTACTTGAAGGATAGAAGTACATGTTCTAAGAAGTATGTTAATGTGTGTGTGTGAGTTTAGCAAATGTGAGGAAAAAAATAATGAACCAAACTCACAGGACTCTATAGAGTAATGTATGCAATTGCTAGAAAAAGTGTTTACGGTTTATTTGAAAATGTTTGCATTCATATGAGTGTTTATGTTCACTCGCTTTGTTACCGGAATTGACAGTAAAGACTTCATTTTATACTTGCAATTGTTTCGAATTTTAAGTTTTCAATCAGGAGTTTTGAAGTATTAAATGGAGTGTGGTTAGGTAGTTTGTTTAAAGGCCATATTTAATTGACGTTAAATTTTATTTTGTCGGATAAAGGATTATTATTCCCTTCACTTTTCAGTAATCATTTGAAGTAATCAAGGTTTTATACTTGATAACCGTAAACGAGTTTCTTTTGGTTTTTTCTACGTTTTTCATATAAGCATGCCTGAAATTTTTAGATGGAATTTGAATACAGAATGGAATGACTGAAAGTCAAGAGACAATACTAGAGCTACACAAGTCATCTATACAATAGAGAAACATATGTAGCTAGAGAGAAGGACAGATATATAAAAGCCCACCCCTAGCAAAATTCCACACGGCTTCTTTAGGAAAATCTAAATTGAAAAATTCATAGACAACATGATACGGTCACCATATATAAAGTTAATTGCTCTCAAATCGGTGATAATAACGCTCAAGTACCAAATGATTTTTTCCGACGTTTGTTCACTGTCAGGTAGGTTGATGGGAGAGGACCAACCCATAGTCTCATGTGTATCGGCATACACCTAAACCAGCAAATAGATTTGTTGTGTGTTCTGTAATTGTACTCTCTATAGGAATTCGGTATTTTGTTTTAATGTTCTCATATCCTATGGAATAAGTTATGTCTGGAATAGCATACATAATTGGTCATTACAACCCTTCAGACAGGATTACGACCTAGCTTCTCACACCACTTATGTTGTGTGTGTTAATTTTATACATGAGTGGCGGGACCTACAGTTTAAACTCGACTCCGAACGACAAATTTTTGAGAAACTTTTCATAGAAGGTTTATTTACTCTCAGAGTTTTTGCCAGAAATCTGCTGAGAGGAAGTCGCCGAAGAAATTTCGTTTTGATGTCTGACCTGGGGTTTGGACCGTCGCCTAACGTCTAATAAGGCAACACACTACATACTAGACTACGGCGACTTGTCTGGAATAGCATGTTCCCCTAATTTGATAGTCTCGATTTTACGAAAGCTGGACAATGACATAAAAAGTGTTTCATTGATTCGATATCTTTACCACATACCATGCCTTGTATTAATTTTCTAACTATCGCGCCTGTACGGTTTACTGAGTGTTCGTGTAAGATGAAGAAACCAGTAAGGACTCTTATCGGAGTACTCAATATAAACATGACTTTTTGCAATTAGAATCGCCCTACAATGCCATGATTCCACAAAAGTCGATGAAACGTTTCTGCGCGGTTTCCAAAGCGCTTAAAGACTTTGGTTTATTCAAATTTTAGTCATGTTAATTACATTACAACATTAGCCAGATTGTTCGCCTCCTTATATCCTATCAAAGATCATTAAAGAGTATTCAAAAAGATGAGTAGAATCGAATCATACTCATAATTTCTGATACTTATAAGCATTCAAACTTATTTTAATATCATCATACTCATCATATTTTACTTAACAACACGTAAGATGTTGTCGATTCGAGTCAGTCGAATCATTTATAAGTATTACAAGTATTTTTCTAAAGTTATGAATCTGAATGCGTAGGCTTATGAATCAAACATATTTCGAATGTTATGAGTTTGATGTCAACGTTGTAGGCGCACTCATTGCAACCTGTACTTATAAATCAACGTTGTAGTGAGTACGAATGGATCAGAGTAGTTAAATTTCAATATTTTTGTTTCACTTATATTCAAAATTTCTTGAGTGCTTATGAATGGCGAAGAAATGATTCAGTGCTGATCTATGGTTGGTATCCTCTACTTCCTACGCAGCTTAACTAATTTGTTGTGTTTCTCAATATTCAGATCCCAAAACGAGTTACCAGTAATATGACAACGCTTAACTATATTTTGCAAAGCTGAGAAAATAACAATTGATTCAAATGATCTCACAGGGTCTCAAAACGAAGGTTTTTTTTTTGTAGCGTCATGCACCTACATATAAGTTTACTGTAAAACGAGGAAATCAATCAAATCAATTCATTTGAATCGTTTCTTTCCTTTCGTTAATTGCAACCATTAAAATGAATATTGATGACTATATCTCTTTTTGTCTCTATCGCTTTCCATTTGTTATAGGATCTTATATTTTTGCAGCCATTCATTTAATCATTCATTTAGAATAAATTTTTTCATTTTTCAAACGGGTTTTATTTTATTTTTCTTTTTAATAAAAACTGATCATTTGTTTATATTGCTTTGAAATTAATATCAAATATTGACAGTTTGATGTATTCATTTTTGCTTTTGATTGCTTTGTTTGATTCGTTTTGCGTGATTTTATTTAGATTTTCCCCTCTTATTTTCAAAAATTCATTCTTTTCGTCTTTCCATAACATGCCACATGCATGTGTGTGGCGTTATAAATCAATCAAAGTATTGGGAAATTGTAGCAGATTTCTTTATGTTTCCTTTTGATTTATATTTTCTATTTTCTTTTTAAATTTTTTTGGAAAATAAAACAATTTTAGCGAATTTGCAGCCAACATCATCAACAATTCCTTGTATAGCCGTGCTGTTAGTGGGTTAAACCCTATGCTTAATTTTTATGTACGATTTTTTGTTCGATTGCTTTTTAGCAATTTGTCAATAAAAATTAAAAAAGAAATCCATGACAATACCATATACGTTTTGTGAATGAAACGAAAGAAATAAATGAAATAAAATACCCGAAATGACTGGCTAACTGCCAAGGAGCAGTTGAATTTTAGTTTGGATTTTACAAAATAAAACATAGCAAGTGTCATATGGTAATCAAATCATAAATATTTAAACAATCGCTCCTATGTATGCTTTTTCTAGTTGTTCTCTAGTCATCTACCGCAATGTTATGCCAACAAAAGGCAGTAAATTTTTAAATGAAAAGGAAGAAGAATTCTAAAAAAAAATGTTCTGCAATGTCCATATTTTTTAACACCAAAAAAAAAAGAAAAAAATGTCAATCATGGTTTGATACAAATTGGATAGAAAAACGATTGTGAAGCCTAACTTTGGAACAAAAAAAAAAAAAAAAACTGCAGAAATTAGTTTTAAAATGTCCATTCCTTTTGGCTTAATTTATTTAAAATCCCTTTGGAATGTAAATGCTGTATACATCTCTCTACACTTGCTCCTATTTGCTGCTGGAAAAATTCGAAAATATTTAAAATTTAAAATAAATTTAATTGCTGCTGCAATTTAATACCAACACTATATATTTATACCCAGGAAGGAAATCAATGACCAGTAAAAATAAATTTAAAGAAGAATTTTTGTACTATATAAGTACCACAAACATTTTTATACTTATCAACATAGCGTTTAAACAACATAGCGTTCTAAACAAATAATTTTCTATTCTTGGGTTACCCTATCGTCACCATTCTGGTACGTCACTACACTAATATCTCTTGGGTTTATGCCATGCATAAATTGTACGTGAATTTGGAGGAAATAAAGACATGACCATTAAATGAATGAAAAGAAAAATAAAAAAATAATTAAAATACAACAGCATAGAACAGAAAACTGAATAAATAGTGGAAGGCAAAAAAAAATTTTTATTGGAAAATTAATTTAGATCATGAGAGATAATTGAGGTCAAGTTTAAATAGAAGAGTGTTAATGCAATAATTGTTTAAACAGATTGCTAATGATGGCCAAACGACGATAATAATTAATTCAAAGGTTCTTACTCCACCCCTATGCTGTGTTAGGTTTATCCATTAGTGGCGTAACAGTTTAACGTTAATTCTGAACGACAGATTTGTGAAACAATTTTCTTATTGCTCAGAGTTCTTGTTTTTGCATTAAATTTATAGCATTGATTCCTCTGCAAAATTATAGTTCTTATTCATATTCTCTTTGGCTAGACAAGTGATGTCTCTGGAATCAGATTCCCAAGTGTTGAACAACACAAAAATCTGTTCATACATACATATATTCTATTATAGCGGAGTCTACTCCGGGAAACTGAACCTGAATATTTCCCTCCGACTGCCGGATTATTGTAGTGTGTTTTAGGCGGATGTAATGGCCAACTACCAACTCGCCTTTTCTGATAGTTAGGCTACCATAAGATCTGTGTCCAACGTTATGAATAACTCCAGGGTCGTCAGGGAATGTCGCCGTTGCCTCGACCTTATTTCAGGGCGCTTCAGTGTCACACTTATCTGGGTCCCCGGGCACAGCAATATTCCGGGAAACTGCAAAGCCGACGAGCTCGAGTGCTGGTGCACTACTTCCGGAATCCACTTCGGTCAAGTTCTCTTTCGAGACGCCAACCTATCCTGGGTCAATGAGGTGTTCTGCTCCACCGCTAGGCTCACTTGGCTCTCGATGGATAGAAGGCGCTCCAACCAGTTCTCGGACTTGGTCGTGACATCATATCAATCACTGTGGCCGTGCTTACGGGTCATTGTATTGTGGGATGACACGCGGAGAGAATGCAGCTCCCATCTAACGTCTTCTGCTGTGGGTGTAGATCTGCTGAGGAAGAGAAGACTGTTGTCCACTTTCTTTGTCAATGCCCATCTCTTGCGGGGTTCAGGTATTATTTGGCTCCCCAATCCTTGTCAGCTTGACGGAGCTATCGTCCATTGATGTCAAGGATACAGCTTCGTTTATCAAATCTTCGGGCTGGTTTTCCAGCGTGGTGTAGTCGTGCTTGTGTAGCCCTTGCGCACACAAATTTCTTCTCCCCTGATTTGGAGAACTTGGTCAGTACATAGACTGCGTTCACCTATGGCGTTGAGAGCTTTTAGGATATTCAATCAGATATCATCTGGGCCTACCAATGTGCCAGTTTCAAGGGGTGTTGTTATTTTAAGTATCTCAACTTTAGCAGGAAGAGCTATAGTGATAGCAAATATGTGGTTAACAAATTACAGCATAAGTAACCTTCTTAGTAGACTAATACTGTTAGCTTATTAGACGTGAAGCCACGGTTCAAACCCCCATGTCAGGCATCTGCAACAAAACGAATTATGAAAAATATTTCTTCAGCGGCTGTCTATCTGCAGATTTCTGGCAAAAACATTGAGAGTAAATAAAATTGCCATAAAAAAGTTTCTCAAAAATCTGTCATTCGGAGACGACTTTAAACTGTAGGTGTCGCCACTCATGTATAAAATTAACACACACACAACATAATGGTATGAGAAGCTACGTCGTATTTCTGACTGAAGGGTTGTAATGATCAATTATGTATGTATGCCTGTATAAATAACTTCTTTCTACACTATCCCTTTCATTGTTTCCTGATTAATTTTCAGTATTACTTCGCCCTATTATCAGTGCAGCTTGAAAACGCAAAAACAATTAAAATTCCATTGAAAGTGTTTAAATACTTTTAGAAATGAAAAGTAAGATTTTCTTATTGTATTTCTGTTCCAGAAATAATAAAACAGCAACAACAATGATTGCCACAACAGTAACTAGAAACAAACAAAATAATTAAGAAATTGCTGAAGAGATTTTCATTAGAAATTTTCCACCACAAAATTATTATAAAAGGGCGACGATATTTATGTGTAGTGCAGCACTGCTAAGCAGGGTTTTTAGACTGTTGGGGGCATAGTGGGTAGTGGCTGTGGTTGCCTAGTTTTATATAAAATGTTGGCATTACACAGTTTTAAGTTATAATTCGGGTATCTATTATTCGAAATGGAAAATTGAGGTTACTACTACGTAGTCGAAAATGTATTTGCTGGCAAGCGAGTAAATTTTTGAAATTGAAAATACTTCTAAATATATCAGCCATTAATTTGTCACCTAATTATTTTGGGATAAATGAATGAAATCATTTCAATTTCTCGCAATATGTTCCATTCGCAAATATATATGAGTTACCCAACCATGTACTGCCTAACACATTATTGTTACGTTTTTACCTTTTACAAACGTTTAAAATATGACCTCGTACATTGCAAATAAAATAAAAGTATTTTGTGTTTAGTTTTAATTAAAATTTTTTATTATTCGCACAATTCTGTGGGTCACTGTTCACAATTTTATTTAAACAACAACAATTGATTTCTTTTGTAATTCATCTTTTTGTTAGTTAGAATTTCTGCTTAATAAATTTCACTTTTTGTGCTTTTAGAAAATAAAACTTATTGATGCTCATTTCCCTGTTGTTATTTACTTTCGTTTAATTTGCCATAAAGCCTCACTTTCTCTTATTGCTCCACCTACTCCTCTTGGCCGCGTTTCAGCCATTAAGAGTATGTCATCCGTATGCAACTAATTTAGCCTGTAATAATTGTATGCCGCCTTGGTATTTACCAGGATATAGGTGTTATCATTATAGTTTTGTACAATAAAAGAAATAAAATACAAACCTTTGCATTTAGCGTTAGAGAGAGTGAGGCAAATACCATGGGTTAATCCTTGAATTGAATTTTATATGGTAGTCGCAGTTCAACACTGTTGCTATTTGCAATTAATAGCTGAAAGAAAAGAATCTTCATTATCATCTTTTCTGCTAATCAGATTTCTTCGACTCGTTTCGCATTAATTGGCACTGTAGTTTCAGTTGATTTAAAGTCGTAATTATTTCCTCCAAATATAAATAATATTTTTAAACGCCAAATAAATATAAACGCTCAGGTGAACTCAAGGATCCTCTCGAATCTAATAAGTAAATTCCATGTTGATGAGAGCAATTCATCAGGACACATATTTGGAAGCTGTAACGCATTCATGCATCCTAGAAGGAAAAACCTGGTTGACTTTGAAAGCATATTGAAATTTGTCGGGGAAATTGGATTGGAGGAGCAGCTATGCTATGGTACCACTTCACAACAGTAATAATAATAAGATTCTGGCTACTGATAGGATGAAGTGGAATTAATTTGTAATTGAATTTAATCAATTCCAAAGACAATAAATTCTAAACAAAATTTTAAATTTAATTTGAATATCATGACTCAATGCATGCATACGCTTTCACTGTAGTTTTTAAAAATTCATTAAAAATTGAAATTTTTTAAATTTCATTCTTTAATTAAATAACTGATGATATTTCCTTTGTTTCGCTTGCATATAATTGTTGCGCATACTTTTTCATAGAATGCCAAAAGAGTTTTTGTATTTCATTTCAACGGTAATTAAATTTTGCGTGAAAAAAGAAGGATAAACTTTTTCGTTTTTGTTATTTTAAACGCCATATTAAAAATTCTATTTGATTACCAAATTAATGCATATTTCTTGCTCCGTCTGCTGCTGCTAGTACTGCTCCTACTACTATTCATCAAATGCTTAATATGCAATAATGCAACTAGAGCTTCATAACGGTAATAATAACAACAATACCATGAAATAGTTTTATTTTTTTTTTTTATTTTTAATAAAATTTTTTAAAAACTTTTTCTCGCAATGTGTGAGTGAATATGTGTATATGTATTTACCTTTTTCTGAAATAGCACATACGTTTGTTCTTTTTTAGCAAAGTTTTTCTTTATCTCCTACACGCTCATCAAAGATATTCATATTATCGTTCATGCTCATGAGCATTTATAATTTATCAAATTTAAGAAAAGAAAAAAATTTATACATTCAAAATTTATTCTTTATTAAAGATAGTAGAATCCAAGAAGTTGCAAAAGTTTCGCAAAAATGTAAAACTGAGTTAAATAACAAGTTTAGAGAATGATATTCGCCATGGTATTGTTACGAAAATGAAAAATCTATATACTGGTGTTTTGCTTTAACCAGTAACATTTAACATTAAAATTATAAACAAAAGCAATGCAGTCAACAAACCTATATACAAAATATCGTAGTGCTTAATATAACAACAAACACCAGCAAAGACATTCATCAGACTGTTTACTTTGCCATATAAAATGCAAGGCAAAGCAGGCGACTGAGTTAGTGAAGCCAGTCTTGTGCGTATACGCGGTGGGTTTGAAGAGAATAATCGTGGTTTGAAGATCTCCGTTACAAAGATCTGTCCAATAATTGCCTAGTAATTGTTATTGTTTATGCAAAGGGTATAAACAGAAAAATAACAAAGAAAAGCAATAGTTGTTGTTTACATCAAGTTGTGGCACACAGAATTGTGCGAATAATAAAGAATTTTAATTAAAACTAAACACAAATTTATTTTCATTTTATTTGCAATTTACGAGCTCATATTTTAAATGTTTTTAATAAAGTTAAAGTAAATGAATCTCAAATCTCATCCTTCTATGGCCTATTAACCTTAAACATCTACTGAAAGCCATGAAAGGGACATCCTGAATAATTATCGTTTATGCAGACGACGTAGCAGTATTATCAGTTTTTTTTTTATCGGAAATACTGGATGTGAACTACTGTGATAACGGCTTATACTCTTTAGAAAACGTCATTCAAACCTTCACTGACTAAGAAATAGATATATAGAGAACAAACTGTAGACTATATTCGATTTCTAAAACGGTTTTCTATTTATAATTTTCACAAAAAAATTACGGCTTATTACTGAGCCCAAAATCCGCTGAATACAGCCTTAATGGACGAGAGGGTGATGGTTTGTACTTATATATATATATTTTATCAGATTTATCTTATTCATGTTGTGGCGGGAATCCTTCGGCCAAATATTCAATCTCAACATAATACGAAGAAAAGATGTGATTGACTCATTATCGTGTTGTTTTGTGTACAACAGCTCTAATTTCTTCTTAGAACAGACTCACAATTCGCCTTGGTGTGCATTAATAAGGGTTGTGGTTATGTTGTTTCAACCTCGGCCTGCTGCCTTTGGATACAAATTCAACTTTTATTAACTTCAAGTCCCCCAATTTGACTGCTTTTGTATGAGTTGACTTCCTATTTGCTAGAACATTGGAAAACACGTGTATGCTAACCGCTCAGCAACCTAAATACTGCAAATAACAATTGCAATATCAGCACAATTATTTTTTCCAATATTCTGCCAAACTGCATTATGGCAAATGCTGCTGCGACTGATGCTTTATACTTCAACTACATCCATACATACCTACTTGCCCTAGTGATAACGAACACGTAAGGAACACCCTGTAATATAACATGCTCAGCGTTGCTGCAATTGCAAAGAAAGAAAACATTGTTAACTAAATAACGCTCATACAAGTACGTTATGTGTTTAAATGGCAACAGCGACAGTTTTCACAAATTCAAGGATAATGTCCAATTCAAACAAATACATATGTACACTATATTTTGTAAACATAAATATTGAATTGTTTTCTTACAAAAGAAATACAAAGGAAAGCAATTTAAAAAAAAATTTTGTCGAATATTTCCATATAATCTGATTTATCTGTCACCCAAAAACTCAAATGAAACATATTCTTAAATTCGTAAGACAGACAGTATTACTGTATAAATAAAATCGTATGTAATATTTCTTCCTTAAGACATGTTCAACACATACATACCCGCATATAAGAAATTTTGCAGTAATAATAGCTATGAGTTAGCAATGAAATACTGTGAGAAATTCGAATAAGTATTATGAGTTTCCTAACACTAGTTTACATGTTAATAATGTTATGAAAATGGAAAAATCGTTTAACATTAACATGATTAACAAAAGCTACACTAACAAATACAGCGAACTTGTTACAAGTAAACCAACAACATCGGTATGAATGAAACGGGGATAGACAAGTAAGCGAGACGCAACTATAAGCAATATGAACAAAATACACAAACAACAATGAAATCGCAATAGAGTTCTCGAGAAGGCGAAAACACGAACATTCTACTTCAAGGACCTTCATCAGACTATTTACGTGAGCATATAAAAAGGCAAGACAAAACAGGCAACGAGTAGTAAGAACTTAATCAGTTCTGTGTGAAGACGCGTTGCGCGAGAAAAGAACAGTCGTGGTTTAAAGATCGTCGTTGAAAAGATCTGCGTTGTAAGCAAAGCAGAATAGCGAACAAACAATTATTGTTGTATTCGTCAAGTTGTAAACGTTGGCACACAAAAGTAGTGCTAACAATGAAGAGTTTAATTGAAAACACATATTTATAAACTAAACACATATTTATTTTTATTTTGGTTGCAATCCACGAACTCATATTTTACACGTTTTTAAAAAGGTAAAAACGTAACAATGTAGTATAATGCATGGGTGAGTATGTTTAACTGGAGGTTTTCACTTCTTTTGTTGTAATGGACAATCTGCAGTAATTGACAATTTTATCTCAAATTTTGACAGAACGTATCTTGATGACATTGCAAACGTACTTTATCCATAAGTCTTTGATATAAGGACTATTAGACGCTGTAGTCTAGTACATAGTATGCTACTTAATTGGTTATTACAACCGTTTATTCAGGATTTCAATCTAGCTTCTCGCACCACCGCTTGTTGTAGTGTTAATTTTATCCAAGAATGTTGGGATCTACAGTTTAACGTCAATCCTGAACGCCTTATTTGAGAAACATTTCATGGCAATTTTTATTTACTTTTGAAGTTTTTGCCACAATACTGCTGAAAGGAAGCCACTGACAGCAATATTTTTTTATATTTCGTTCTGTTCGAGATATATGAGCTGAAGTTCTTACCACGGACTCTCGTCTACTAGACTGCGGTGACTTCACCAGTATTTGCCTATATTTTAATTGACTTAGAGAAGGCATTCGATACCATAAACCAAAATTAGATTTGCAATTGATTTGGGATATTCTACTAATAGGACATATAGATAGAGATGCCCAAGTAGCAGTGTTGTCTTGTTCGACCACAACCTTCAGGTTTAAACAAGTTAGCATCAAAATCTTGTCACTTTCGTCAACGTCACGTTTTCGTTCAATCTCATATCGGTTATCATCGCGAATATTTCTGGAGCAGTTGAACTCGCCAGTGGAAGTACACATAAGAATATACGTGTCCTATATTGGAGTGGGAACTAATCAACTATTTAAACTGGATCGTCACTTTATCAAGCGATCTTCGCATCTTTTAATTTAAATAAAACAAAGTGTGTTTGACGCATAAATTAGGCTGAATTTAATTGATCGCATGCGGTTTATTCGCGTACAACTGCGACCTAAGAAAACCTTACAGAAACTGTCTAACGGGATCATATCACACGATCTCGATAGCCAAACCACACCACCTAGAAATAAGATGACCACGCCCTCAAATTGTTCGTGCAGGATATCCAATGTGGCATTAGTTCTGTGGCATATATCGCCATACTGTTAAAACTACACGTCTCTGGTGTAAAAATCATTAAATTCAGACAAAAAGATGTTACTAACCACCTATCTATAGTGCACGTCATTGACGGTGTTGGAGTGGATATTCTTGTTCTCAAAACATGTGGACCGACGGCGCTGCCTGCCCAAAATCTGCACCCAATAGTAACTTTTTCCGAACGCATCACGCATTGCATTGGCGTCGTTCCAAATTCTCCAATTTTGTTTGTTAAAATATCCTTTAATACTGAAATGGAACTCATAGATAAAAATATTTTTTGGGTGAAAATTAGGGTCATTTGCCAACTGCTACAGAGCACCTTCAGCGAACACAAGCCGTTGTATGGTTGTTTACCTTCAATTCGTGTTGATTTGGCAAAACAGACTGAATAAATGACAACTAGTTTGACGCTGGTAGCTTCAACAATGTGGTCATTACCAATTATCAAATTTCGGAAGTTGCTGTTGGAACATCCAATATTTTTACGAGTTATTGCATAATGGATAGGCTATAAAGGACAGTTATTGTGTTTTCTTTATTATCTGTTCTTTTGATACAGAGTGTAGTCTATTTACCCACAAAAATAAACTGCGATAGCGAAAACTAAATTTCTTATCCTTGACACAAAACAGTGACATAAACAACGTTCAAAAAATCTTTTTTCTTCACTTAACATTCCTATTTCATTTAACCGCTTTTTCTGCTGTTGTGGTACATTTTAAATACCCTACAAGCAGCTATAGAGTAATGCTTATAAAAATTCATACATAATTGGTGATTACAAGACTTCTATCAAGATTACGAACTAGCTTCTCACACCAAAATATGTTGTGTGCGTTAATTTTATACATGAGGGGAGGGGCCTATAGTTTAACCGTTGATCGAGCTTTGTATCAAAAATGATTTTACATTTCAATTTTTGAGACCAAAGGACTTTAATTCAGAAAAAGCTAGATGCCTGATATTTTTTAATTCGTTAGTATTGTTATTGGCTTATTTTAAACCAAATAAAAATGGAAAATTTTATACAGGACTTAAAAAATTCAAAAACTTCATAATTCTGGCTTATGTATCATTTTTGATACATACGACTTTCCTAGGGATTCTTTGGTACTGAGTATGTAATTTTTTTAAGATTTCAAAGATTTTGCGAAGTTTTATCGTAAATAATACACTTTTTATGGTATTTGAGAAAGAATTCATAGTTAATAGTGAAAAGGCTGAATTTTCCGTTCTGGACATATTCTTGAGATTGATTGAAGTAGTCGTAGTCTAGTATGAAGCCTAGTAAATTATTAGACATCAGATCAAGTTTCAAACCTCAGGTCAGATATTTCCAATTTATAACAAAGGTTGTAATGATCGATTTTTTATGTATATATACAATTTCCAAGCTGCTGAAGACTTCCAAAGAGAAGAAAACAGAATCTTTCCCTATGGACTGATAAAAGTATTGGTAGCAACAAACATGACAATAGGATGTTTATCGTTAAAAATGGTAATTCTCGGAACAGAGAACTAAATGCCTTTAGTAGTCTGCGAAGAGAAAATACCAATTTACGTGCAGATTAGTAGCAGAGTTGTAGAGTCTATGCTACTGCTCTTCCCATACTTTATCTCACGTGACAGACAAACATGAGAAAAAAGTGATTCGTCCTATGTTTTATTTCATAGATATTACAGATGATAACATTTCGGTCAACTACGTAAGTATGAGATAACAAAATCATTTGCTATGAAAGTGTGCTACTCGGAAATGATGATAAAATTTACCGCTTTTATGCCTTTTCGAAAAATGAACTGACAGTCTTTCAGCTTTTAATAATCCCAATAATTTTGTCGGTCTATATTAGTAACAAATTAAATTTTATGGTCGTTATAAATTTCGTGGTCCACCGAAATTAGATTGGCAGTTTTAGATTCAAGTACATGCTACGTGCATATCGACTACTTGCAGCCGCATTTGGTGAAAGCCGTATCCGGGAAACAGAAAGGTTTCAAAGAGAGAGCATTGTTATTGACATAATTGATGTTCAATTCAGGTCAGGTCAGGTCTGAGTGGTAGCTCTGATTCCACAAAGCTCCCTTGAGCACGCATAGCGGCCCATTGTGATGCCACGGGTGAACGCAGTCCCTGTACTGACCAAGTTCCACCAAAATCAGGGATGAGGAAGAAGTTGGTCAGAGCAAGGACTGCACTATGATGTTCTATTGCAACGGGAAACTTTTTTACCCCACATGACGTTGACAACAAATTTTTCTAACGAAATATAACAATGGTTTGTACAATCAGGCTTCAGCCGTTACTCAACTGAGAGCGTTACTGATACAAGTGACAATAAGCTGCCCAATCTGAACAATTGAAAACTTATAAATCACCACAAAGCAAGGATGCTAGATATCAAAATGTCACCATTTAGAAAAAAAAAATAAAACCAAGCTGACATGAAGTGTTTGATTTTTACGTAAAAACAACTGCTGCAATGTACATCATGTCAAAAATTTTGGCGCACATTTCATAAAATTTATTATAAAATGCAACAATATAAAATAATTTTATTAAAATTAATTTGAAACAAATAAAAACATTTAAATTTTTTAATAAAATCTGTAAACAATTGCGAAAATTCTTTGTTACTACAAGTATGTATCAAAAGTGATACATAAGCTAGAATTATGAAGAGTTTTTAAGGCTCGATCTACGGCTAAACTCGACTCCGAAAAAAATAAAAAATCAGGTGGAGGAATTGTCGATGTTTCATATTGAATTTCTAATACTAGTTACTAAAGGGTCCGCCAAATAACTTTTTTTTGAAAATGCTTTAAAAAAAACTACTGAATATTTTCTAAAATTTCTTTTTTTATTTGAAAGTACAATCCTTCCGGTTAATAGTTTAAAAATAATTTCATTGAAATGGTTGCCTCGGCTGGCCATGCAGTAGCCTGAACCAGAAGATGCCGATTTTGGCAAAAAAAAAATCATCTTTTCAGATGAAGCCCATTTTGATCTTGGCGGGTATGTAAACGAGCAAAATTGTCGCATTTGGGGTCGCAGAAAACCCGCACGCATACATTGAAAAGCCGACGCACCCAAAACGTGTCACTGTTTGGTGCGGATTTTGGTCCACAGGCATAATTGGGGCATTTTTCTTCGAAAATGAGCAAGGAGTGGCCGTTACAGTCAATGGCGATCGTTATCGGGCCATGTTAAACATTGTTCACAAAATTTGTTGTTCACAAAAATTGAAGAGGAGGATATTTTCAACATTTAGTTTCAACAGGACGGCACTACTTGTCACACAGCCGCAGCTACACTCTGTTTTTGAAGATCGCATTATCAGCCGCAGAGCTGATGTCGTTTGGCCACCTCGGAGTTGCGATTTGACACTATTATTTGTGGGTTGCCGTCAAAGATAAGTGTTACGCCGACAAGCCAGAGACAATTGACGCTTTAAAGGACAATATTCGTGAAGCCATTGGTGAAATACAGCCGCACACAATCGAAAATGTGCTTAAAAATTGGACCGATCGTATAGACTACTGCATGGCCAGCCGAGACAATAGAGAACTTTACCAAGAAGTTCTTATTGTTATACCAATAATTCTAAACATAAATATTCGACAGTACTGGATCGCGTAGAACTAGAAAGCAAAGTATGCCAAGAAAGTGAATAATTAGGACCAGAAAAAATGTAGTAGACTTGTAGTTGACCGTTAGCGTATTAACATCCAGGCATACAGAATCATGAACTAGGCATGGCGTGCTTACTAAATCATCAAGGAGTGATCGAATACTTACTTACTTATATAATTGGCCAGTACAATCCTAGTCAATATTACAACATAGCTTTCCACACCACCCATGTTGTGATGATTATTCCCCTCCCCTTCAATCAGCCTACTGATCAATTTTTATTTTTACTGATTTTACTGATACTTTGAAGGATAACTTTTATAATGTCTTTTAAAACATTGAAAATTAAAATCTTTAAAATCAAATTTTAAAGACTAGAAAAAAATACTGGGTGCCCCAATGGCCTAGTTGGTAGTGTGCCAAACTTCAAGTGGCTAGGCCGTTGGTTCGATTCCCGCCAGAGTCTCTGGGGGTCTGTGATTGTATGATTGTTTGTCTGACATTATAATTACATATAATGTCACAATAGAAAAAAGAAAGTAAGGATCTTATATATAACGGCTAGACCGATTTTTTTTGAAATTTTCACAGTATCTTCCTGTATGTCTGGAACGAGTTATAGGCTACTTTTTATTTCAAAATTTCAAGTAGGCGAGGTGCCACGCCCACATACCCAATAATTATTTAATGTCGCATATCTCATAAACTGCAACAGCTAGAGTCCTCAAATTTTGTATGGACGCCTTTGACGTATATATGAACAAAATGGGCGGATTTGCTATAGTGGGTGTGTTACCTCCTATAGTCTATATATATAAAAATTAATGTGTATTTATAGAATCGTAAACTATGCATTTGATGATGTTATGATCTTTAGAAAAGTTGTTGCGCATAAGTCGACGGAGGTTGATGCGATTAATTTCCGATGGATTGGGTCTCTGAAAATTATTCAAAATGAATGACAAGCAATTGGTCGACCTACACCTCAAGCACGGAAGAAATCGAATGCGTACTACTCTGGCCCGTTCATCCGAATCATCAGGACAACGGGAAACAAAATCAATAAAATGATTCAAAATTAATTGGACATTTGTGTAATGTCTTTCCTTCAAATTTATTTTGGTTGGTGGCGCAGCAACATGCGCAGGGTACAGCTAGTTATTACTAAAAAATATAATTCTCGACGAGAAAAATTAGTCTTTAACAAAAGAAAAAAATAAATGTATCACACTGCCTCCTTCTTCTTTTTCTTTCCTTTTATTCTATAAACTATCTTTCCTATATTCCAACACAATGCACAACATTAATAGAGGTTATCTCCTGAGCGTTGGTAAAAAAAAGGAAAAAAAAATATTTAGTGTATGTAGTTGATGTAGGGTGTTGTTAATTTGGGTTACTTTTTTTTAAATACAAAAAATTAAACTTATATTTGGTTTCTTAGTTACATCAACCAAAAAATAAATAGAAAGAGAAGAAAACACTCAACGAAAACAAAGTATATAAATTACTGAACGTCTTATGCCTTGGTTACCCAAGCGCAAGAAACGTAAAATCGTAACGTACGTAGCCTTAAAAACGTTTGTGTAGTTATGGAAACATTTAAAACGGGACATATGTCAACGAAGAATGTAAATAAAAACGAAACAGAACACAAAGCAACACACAAACGAACACAACACAATGCAAAGAAATTGGTATACAGACTCATCATCAGTGTTGCCGTTTTTTGTTCAATGTGTAGATTTTTCGGGATTTGGTTATGATTTTTCTTGTTTCTTTTTCTCAATTATAATTTAAATTTGAAAAAATAAAATAAAAAAACTGCAAATTTAATTTTGATCATATTTTTCCTTATTTGGTGATTTTTTCACCAATATTTTTTTTCGTGGCAACACTGCTCTCTCTCTCTCATGTTCTCTCTCTTATGTTCAAATGTCACGTAAAAACGTGGTAGAATTCTTTTTTATACAGATAGTTCCGTTTTGCTAACGAGAGAGAACGTTTGGGTAAGCGTTTACATTGTTCTCCATATGCTAAAAAGAGAACCGTTTCTACGGTACGTTACGTTACGTGTGGGTAACTCCAGCATTACTCATATTATATTTATAAAAAAAACAAATTTCCTTATATACGAGTATAAAACGCTTATGTAAAGAAATTCACACACACAGGTATATACCAACAACAGGTCTAGATATGCTTAAATGTAATGCAAATATAACAACAGTTCCTGAGATTGCATGTGTATGTATGTATGCGTGTATGTATATAACTAAATATTTTTAAAATATACTGTGTAGGTGTTAAACAATTTTAATATTAACCAAGGAGAGTGGGTATAACATCATTAAACAACAAAATAGGAATCCCATACACCTCTCGCCACTAGCACTTAAAAACACAATATAATGAAAGATTTGAGTACCAAGCACTCAGGAGGATGTTGACATGCAACATTCTTTACAATGTTTACAAACACACATACACATGCATGTAGTACATGTGAACTTAAATGTTTTACTTGTTTTCTTGTCTTCATTTATTTTCATTTTCACTTTAAACTGTCTGCAAAATTTTAGTTCTCATTGCTTTCATTTGTATGTGTTTGAGAGACTGAGTTTTAGTAAATTGATGGCAATTCAAGAGAAGGGCTTACATTTACTTTTAAACGAGGTTAGCTGTGTATAGCATGTACTGTAAGCGAAAGTGAATTTCCGGTGTATTTAGATATTTACAAGTCAGGTGTAAATAATATCTAATTTAATTAATGAATAGAGTTTTAATTAGAGAATATAATGAATCGATATTTAAACAGGTGAGAGTATTAGGAACTAATGTGCGTGTATAGAAATCGTTGTTAGTACGCTGCGAGGTGTAAAATGATTTATGAAATGCATGCATGAAGACGTTGAAACGATGGAACATTTCTCGTGTCATGGCCCAACTTTCGTAAGACCGAGATCCCAATATTTTGGGGATGACAGTATACCAGACAATTCGTTTCAGCGAACTGGAAGCAGTTAAGGAAGTTTATATAAGGTACAGAAACCCTATAGAAAGTAAGGTAGTATTCCTAATAGTGAACGCATGATGGCTTAGCTATGTAGTATGACAAATACTCTGAGACTAAATAATTGCCATTAAAAAGCTTCCCAAACCTGTGAAGTTTGATTTGACATTATACCTGTAATGGATAAAATTAACGCTCACAACATGAATGGTGTGGGTTGTATCCTGGCAAAAGCATTGTGTGTTGAAAGGAATGGCTGTTGAGACTAAATCAAATCAAATCTGGTGAGAGGTAAAATATCCCTTAACTTGCTACTCCTAGTAACAACGGCGTAGTATTTTCATTATCTGATAACACAAGAAGTCTGGTAACTTCAATGGACAGGACACTAAACTGGAAGTTTAATATGCAGTGTATAATCATAATAAGGTGCCAACGGATCTTTGTTGCTGCATTAAATTAATATACAAAAGTGATTAAAATTATGTTCGAACGTATAATAAGAATATTACCTATCAGAATAACAGGTACACTTTAAATTAAACCAACTAAAACGTTATTCACTATTCTTACCACCGCCAGACATATTAACGAAATAAGCAGCTGCATATAATAGTACTCTGAGAGTAAATAAAATTGCCATGAAAAGTTGCTCAAAAATCTGTCGTTCGGAGTCGACTTTAAACTGTAGGTCCCGTCACTTATGTATACAACTAATACACACAACATAAGTGGTGTGACTGAAGGGTTTGTAATGAACAACTATGTATGTACATATGTACATATATAATAGTACAGTAATGGAACCAAATATCTTGAACTAATTGTTCTGAAAAATCTTAGGTACTGTTGATTTGGCTATCGCCGTCAATTATACCATATTTGAACCTTCTTTTTGGTCCTTGTTTTATATCAACAAAACCAAATAGATATTCCATTATGACAATAGCCTATACCTACTGTAGAACAGCACCTTAATATCCGATAAGTGTTTAAGAACACATGACATCGTAGGATGTGAAATTTTTTCCAATCAGTTTATTCCATATCGAACAATATACTACAATATCGCTTAAGTCTACTCTTCAAATTCATAACCCCTGCAGAAGTCATGTTGGAAAGGAAAGAAGACATATGGTTGAGCAGAGACAAGTCGCCGTTATCTAGCGGGTAGTGTGTTGGCTTATTGGACATTTTAAAACCCATCTCAGACATGCCCAACGAAACGAAATATGAAAAATATTTCTTCGATGAATTCATCTCTGCAGATTTCTGGCAGAAACTCTGAGAGTGAATAAAATTCGCATGAAAACTTTTTCAAAATCTGTCGTTCGAATTCCAATTTAAACTGTAGCTCCAGCCATTCATGTATAAAATTAACACACACAACATAAGTGGCGCGAGAAGCTAAGTCGTAATCGTGACGTTACGGGTTGTAATCATAGCTGCCAGATTTGACGATTTATCGTCATTTTGACGATTTTGAGTTCCAAGAATATCATATGGACGATTTGACGGTTTATGTCCTTATTTTGACGATTTTTGGAAATTAAAAATTTACATCATATTTTTTACTTTAGTACATTAAAAGCCACTTTAAGCTTTGTATTTACTTTGCAATTGTTACTATTGGAAATTTATGTTAGTAAAAACAAGGTGTGAGGTATTATATTTTTAAATTACTTACGAATACATAATATGTGATGACATGTGATGATTTTTCTGTATTTTATTCCTTTTTAACCCCTTAAAAGCCGAAAAAATTACAACTCCTAAATATCGTCGTAGTTGAGAATAATTTATCACTTATCGTTGCAGACGATTTTAAAAATTCGAGTAAGCTTCTGATATTACCATCGGAAGAACAGAGGCAAGCGCCGTTATTTTGTTTCGTACGACCAACACCCGGGGGATGGATTACATTGTGTTTGGAACTATGAAAATATGTTATGGGAAGAAGGAAAGAGAGAACAGTGTTTATGGACACTAGGCTTGTGTATATTTATCCCATAAGTAACAGCAAAGGCCTCTGCAGGGAATTAGTTCCACATACGAATAGTACGACTATAAAACGTATTTTTACTGTAATGCAGTGTGCGATCCATTGGCCAATCGACCACATACGGAAGTGGTGGCCGACAAAGACGAGCTTTACGAATATGATTTTCGGGAAAAGTCCTCTTACTTCGTTCTAGCAAAATCCTTTTGTCGAAGCGATAGAATAGTGAAACACAAACCACGTTGCAACGATGCTCCAATGATTCAATGAAGTTGGATACACTACCGCCATTAACGAGCTACTACGGCCTCTCCTGTACACAATCGTGAATCCTCAAAATAGACGTTGAGGCACCGACCCATACATGAGAGTTGTATTCCAGTCACGGTCGGTTACAAATGGTGTAAATAGTAAGATCATTAAATTTTAAGAAGGAGGGTGTCCTGGTAGTCTAGAGGGTAGTATGCTAGACTATTAGCGTTAGGGTCGTGGGTTCGATTCCCACCAGGGATTCTGAACTGTGACACTACACCGAGCATATGGTCAAGATACTCCGCTCGTACATAATTAGAATATAATTTGTAATTGTATTATAATTAATAAATAAATATATAAATAAATAAGAAGGAACTGAAAAATGTGTCGGTTGAAGCCAACATTACACTGAATTTTCACGCTCAGAATATCATGAGCTTCTGACTCCTTAATATTTACACCACCCATAGATTAACATGCTGCAATATTATTGCTGTGCTTATGTGTCAATAAACAACAATGGGATAGATTGTTTAATCCTTAAACAATTTTTTCCTGAAAATGAAAAAAATTAATTAGTATTTTTTCTGACAATTTTAATAAACATCTTTGACGATTTTGACGAATTTATCTCAAATATTTGACGATTTGATGCTTCATTTATCTGGTTGTAATGACCAGTTATGTGTGTAAAGCCAAGAATACAGCAAGTGGGCTAACGCTACTAAAGAAATTTGGCCACTTTATACAATGACCGCAGGATATGGAGTTTTACTGAGGCAATCAAATTTCAAAGCCGCCGAGATATAGTAGTAGGCGAAAGCTCATAATTGAAATCCCATCTCAAATACCACGAACACAATGAAGTATGAAAAAAAAATTTCTTTTGATGACTGTTGTCAGCAGTTTTCTGGTAAAAATTCCGAGGCTAACTAATATTGCCATAAAAAGTTTCTCAAATCTGTCGTTAAATTGTAAGTCCGTAAGCAAGTTAGCACTCAGAACATGATTACATAGAATTCAAATTGGAATTTAAAAGAGCAATATCCCAAAGTATTGTTATACTACAGTAATTTTCAAAAATATACGTAAAAAATTTACAGAATGTCCAAGAATCTTTGCTTTATTAAAGAAAAAAACACGTAATTTCTTTCTTTACATTATCATGGGCTATGAAGTATTACTTTATGGTGACCAATAAAATAATACTTTGACAGAAAAAGAAGTATCATTTACAAAGTATGTTTAAATCACTCTGGAAAATATTACTTTCGAATCGTATCACGCATCACTTTATCATTGTTATAACTACAAGTACGTTTGACGACGTAAATAAATACCGTACGATATTTCAAATTTAAATGTATAAATATTTGCTTCCATACGGTATTTGTTGACATTTTATGCATTTTGTTGATTAATGTTAGCCAACATACGAAATTATATTCCAATACAAACCATATTTGCTGCAAAACTTAATGTGTGTGGTTGGATTCTAATGTAATCCCCTTAGTTCTTAAACTATAAATTTTGTTAAAGCATTAGTTTAAGTAGAGAATAAAAGTGAACAAATGTATTCGCCAAGTAAGACAAGTAAAATTGTGTACCGTCTTCAACTTCAAAGTCAAGCAAAAGAAAATGCTTTTAACATTATTAAACTGCAGATGGTTTTTGTACACAAACAGTCTCACTTGTGTAAATACGATTATGCACTGAACACAAATACAACAACAAACAAAACTACATACAATAGGGTGCAATACGCAGTTGTAAGAAAAAATTAAGGAAAATCTAAAGTCAGGTAATTCCAATAGAGAGTATTCGGTTATGCTCCAAAACCTCAAAAAAACTGTACGTTTCCAAGTTGCAGATTGCTGTCTAGAAGCAAAGTCTTTACCTTGCACTTGGTACAACAATTCGACAGAGATTGGCGATGATTGTATAATCAGAATGTTTGCCAACTGGCAAGAGGAAATGCTGAAAGAAATATTGTTACGAAAAAGAAAAATCTATATACTGGTGTTTTACTTTTACATCGCTTAACAATAAAATTATTAACAAAAGCTACAAAAACAAAACAATACAGTAAACAAACCTGTTTACAAATTATCGTACTGCTTAATATAGCAACAAACACCAGCATAAAAAATGATAAACAAGTAAACAAAAATACGCCAACAACACTACAATAATAAATGTAAACAACGATGTTTACGATGTTTAGTGGCAGCCGCCTTAATTATTCAGAAAAAAAGTGAATTGGACCTTCAAAACATTAACGGCAAACTGGATGAAAAATTCGTAAACAGAAGAACCCGATTTAGCCAGACTGAAGCCCCTCTATAATCATGGTATAATTTTTACAGTATGACCTTGATTATCCGTGATGGTCGGGACCGGAAGCATTCCGGATAATCGATTTTCCCTGTTAATTGAGTACCAATTTTGGCTAGTTTTCTAATAGATATTTTTATTAGTTAATAAATGAATATGTACATATTTATATAAAAACTAAATATAATAATATAATAAGTCCAGATTCACGTTGACAGCGTTTATTGGTGTATTACTTAAAGGACCGATAATACTTACCACTTTATGTACCCTATCGTCGATATGAATGTTGTCTTCTTCAAAGTAGTATAGGTAGAGATGGCTGTCACATATAGGTCATTGTAATAACACAGTTATCCCTTTTACCCTTGTCAATTCAGAGCTTCAGATGAAGCTGACAGATCATTTATATACATAAGCTGTAAGCATGCTTCTGTAGGCACTTTGAAAAATTCCATCGCCTATAGTTTCATTCAGGTCTGAAGCGTGTCGTGAGATCGTATTCCTAAAAATTACTTTTTGTAATGAGTATTCTAGTCATCCTTGATCAGTGTGGTATCATGTTGTCAATGCTCTTGATAGTTCCATATTCTTTAATTAACTTCGAATGATTAATATTTAATCCGTACGACTGCTCAGTTTCATAGAGACGTTAATCTGTTTTATTCGACTAGGCTGATCCAATAAATGTACAGCGTTCAGAAGTGATCGCCAGCGTCGACGTAGGTGTAATACTTAGGGGAACACTTATAAAGTATCAGGCTGATCTGTAAATCCGCCGTATCAAGTTAAGGTTAATTGTTTTGCCCTTTAAATAAGCTGCACCCTAATGTCTTAAGATTGTGTATGTATTTAAATGCTTACTACTAAACAAATATTATTTATAAAACATAAATACTTTTACATCTGTTCTAAGTGTATGTAAATATGTATGTATGTAAAGTTTGTAAATTTCAAAAACATATTGAAATATTTTGAATGTAGCATTCCGTTCACTTAAAATGCAATACTCTACAGGAAAGAAGAGTTTAATTAATCGAGGTCGACTATTTGATGTCATTCGAAATGATTTCAACTTACTGATGATGAAACAAATATAATACGAATCAGAGATCAGCAATGAATCGTTTTTTCGCTACTCATAAGCACTCAGAAATTTTTGATATAAATGAGTCAACAATATTGAAATCTAACTACTCTGATTCATTCGTACTCACTACAACGTTGATTTATAAGTACAGGTTGCAACGAGTATGCGTACAACGTTGACAATAAAATCATACCATTCCAAATATGTTTGATTCATAAACATGATTATTTAGATTCATAACTTTAGAAAAATCTTTATAATACTTATAATACTTCGAAGCACTCGAATCATTCAACAAAATTTACAGTCTTCGTTGTTAGGCATTTACCAAAACATAAAAAAAGATGAATAAGCAAAAAAGGAGAGAGCAGTAAGCAGAGAAGATACACAATCTTCTAGTCAGTATTTTAGTGTTCGTACGTGAATCACACATATTTTGTGATTCTTGTAAATGTTGAGTCATGGAGAGTCAAAATCAACAACATCATACGTATTGTTAAGTATGAATATGATGAGTACTTCAAACTTTGAATATGAGAAAAGTTTCCACGATATTAAAATAAGTACAAATGTATATAAGTATCAGAAATTATGAGTATTCTACTCATCTTTTTGAATTTTCAAAGCTGATCTCTGATACGAATCAGTGAATAAACGTTGCTTAAGAACCGAGAAAGGCTGTTTAATTGAAAGCTTATTTGCTTCATCATATCAGTTATGTGTTATAGTAGACCAATAGCCCGTTAAGCGGAAGAAAAACTTGTAAAAAAGTAAAACTGGAAACCGAGTGAGACAGAGATGCTTTGTGAATAAACCACCATGCTCCTTACTTACACAATTGGCCATTAACAATGGATTTTGGCATATCTTAACACATCTTTCCAAAAGGCTCTGCTTTTTGCGCGCCTTCACCAGACCAATCGATGGCAAGGCTTCCTCGATTTGGTCCTTCCAACGAAAACAAGGTCGTTCTCTTAAACATATTCCCCGGATATTTTTGGATTAAGATTACTGTAGTATTATCCTTCTCTTGTTCAATATGAATAAATATTTTATGTTTTCAAATACATTATATTTTGTACGAGTACTTGTAAGTGTGCAGATATATAATACATGTACATAAATGTGTCTTTGTATTTGCATACAATAGTTAAATCGCATTACTTTTTCATAAGTGACTAAAAGTCTAAATATTTGGATTAAAATGTCACAAAATGTATTAAATACGCTGAGTGCATTTTAATATTTACCGACGGTATACATATGGTATGATGTGCCACAGGAATTTAAAAATTTAATCTAACTGTAGTTGAGTTGCATTCGGTTATTTCGAATTTTGTCATTGTTTTTGCCAATTGTTTCTGAAAAAAAAATTATATTGAAGGTGTAAACCAATATCATAATAGAATTCATGGAGTATTTAAGTTGTGAAAATCGAATTGAATCTCTATAAGAATATGGCATGACCATAGTTTCAATGCGTCTATTCTCTTGTGGCCCTCGGTCTTATTTGGAGCCTTCGCAGCTCGTTGTTTCTTCAACAAATCTATTGGTATTTCGTTTAATGCCGTAAACAGTGCCCTAGATGCTGCAATTCTAAAACCACAAAATTGGCCATTACCATGCTTCAGTTTGGATTACGACTTAGTTTCTCCCACCACTTTATGTTGTGTGCGTCAATTTTATACATGAGTGTACAACTCATTTACAATATTTATGTTGTGCTTTCTTAAGCAAGTTTTTCATCCAACAAAAGACAAAAACCTACAAAATTTATAATACATGTCACCATAGCTGCTGTAAAAAGGTACACAACGAATATTTCCAAATATAAAATAGTCAAACAGAAAAGGATAACCTAACTTAACGATACGTAACATAAAATGTAACACATAAATCTTTATTACCATACTAGTCGTTTATTCGCTTATACGATCGTCTATCCATTCCTCCATTAATTTGTTCTGCTGCCTAAAACGTAAAGTGTATGTATAGATGCAAATGTAAATACGAAATTTACCAGCTAATAAGTCAAAGCTTTGACAGTTTTCCCTTGTTATTGTATTAGCATTTCTATTCTATTCATATGCCATTCTATTTTACCACTTTTACAGTCAACCACTTCTCCATATCTACAGCCATAAATGATGGTAAGCAGGTGGTGTGTGTATGTCACCAGCACTCTTCAAATATCGTCCATATGGAATACTGCAGACAATGTATATTTTCCTGTTCTTCTTTTAGTTTTAGTGGGTTTGTTTTAAGGATTAAATAAACATAAAGTTGTCAAAAGGCACACACATAAATGAGTATAAAATATATATGTTGGCATCAATATAGCGAACAAAATGAAAAAATAAGCAAGCAAATCTTAAAGATAAAACAAAATCGAACAAGTCGCTTATTTTGCAACAAAAGGTTAACAGATTACGGCAAAGAACAAAAAAAAAGATTTAGTGGGGGTGCCTACACTCACGCCTGCGTCTATAAAGGGACGTAATATCGGCTGTTTCATACCTGTTTATTATAGTTTGTCCGCTGAGAATCTCTAACTGTGTTGACCCTTCTATTCAGTAAAGTCTTGGTAAGTAATATTTAATGGTCAGCACAACTCGTCCAATAAAATAAAAATAAATAAATGAAAGGAAATCTTTTCACGAGTATTTCTCTTTTTACGTTCAACATAAGCCTATAAAGAGATTCATCAGGCGCGACTACAATTTCGGGAAGATAGTTACCCAGGCGTAGTATGTGGAAAGAGAAATCAGCTACTTACGCAACAAAACCCAGTTATATTCGTACTATTTTCAGGTTCTAATAAAACAATGTAATTTTCTAACATTTGCGGGACCCACAATTTACTATCGACTCCGGACGACAGATTTTAAAAAATCTTTTCAAAGCAATTTTATTTACTCCCAGAAATCTGCTGATAGAAAAAATATTCTTTCATATTTCGTTATTGTTTATTTTTGTCTGTAGCTAACACATTATTTACTAGACTACGGAGACAAAACCCAGTTATGCTCAAACTATTTTGAGCCATTGTTTGATGCCAACAAATAAGCAGCCATATGAGCAGCAGTTAGGTAGTAGTTACGTGAAGGTGACTGTCCACCAAAAGGGGTTTTGGTAGACATATGTACATATGTCACTGTGATACCAAAATACCAGTACTTACTGATGTACATACATACATCATTGGTCTTTACAACTCTTCAGTAAGGATTACGACCTAGCTTCCCACACAATTTTTAATGTGTGTCTTAATATTATCCACATTATATATCCTGTTGAGATGAAGTCTTCAAAAGAAATATTTTTTCATATTTTGTTTTATTTAAGATGTCTGACTTGGGATTTGAACCATTGCTTCACGTCTAATAAGTCAACAGATTACTTACTAGACTACGGCGGCATCCATCAAGTTATACGCCAAACATGAAAGATAGCTTACAAAAAATGTGGTCGAGTCTTTGACTGGTGGAACACACATAAACGTATGCATGTATGTACTGTATTTCTATGTGATTAGATGGACCGTTACCCGTTATATATTCAGATGTTTATTATTATTTTTAACAGTTCTAATGACTAATTAAGTAAGTGAGGCTTGGCAAGTATTCATTAATTGTTCAAAGCCACAACAAATTATCATAGTTGTGTGAATTACCTTTGAAAAAAAATTGCGGTTATCTATTGTTTTGGCACTAATTTTATTCCTCTGTATTCGAAAACATGAATCAAACAAAGAACTATATGTACGTATCAAAGAGAATTTTGCTTTTGTACCCCGAAATTTAGAAGAAGAAGACGAAATATTGATTCGATTTTAACTATAAAATACTGCTCGTTAAAGAAGTGAATGCTTCTTTGTTTCAGTGGGTTAAATTTCTAAAGGTAATACAATAGCTTGCAAGTACAACTACCATTTTATTTATTAATTTTTATTTTTTTTTATTTATCAGTATATAATAATATATAAATATTTTGCTATTGATGGCTGGCTATCAATCATCGCACAGTGGATGTGTAAACTGCTGATTAAAATCTTAATGGCTGGTTGAATTGTTCAGAGCCTAAATGGTTGGCAGACTAGCTCGTATCCTTTATTTTATTATTTTGACTGATTGCAGGATTAGTTCCTGTAGAGATGGAGTAATATAAGCGATTAAAATATATTTGGGTTTCAGTAATATTATCCACCATATATTAAAAGCAGCTCTTTATTTATTTACTTTCTCTACTTTCACATATTTTTGCATTTATTTTTGTCATTAACAGGAAAAGAAAACATCTTTTAAAGAATATGTTGTAATCCACAGCACAGTCACAGACAATTGCAAAAAAAAATAATTCTCTCAACATTATGGATTTTGCGTTACACTTTTTGTTGTTTTCGGAGATTTTAGCTAAAAAATGCATTTAACTATGAGGTATTTTTTCTAAGGAACAATAAATAATGTTTACTTTGCTAGAAGAGAAAATTCATCAAATAATGGCAAGTGGGCTACAATAGTTTTATGTTAACAGCTTACAATTGGGGGTTTTTAAGAGTGCTTGAAAATTTAAAATCATAATATTAAACAGAAATGCTATTAGAATGTGAAATATTTTCATAACATTTAATTTTAAGATATGATTTCCGGCTTATGGCCGTCAAAATTTTTAACTACTTTATCCCTAAAACCTCATAATTAATGATGCTGCCAATGTCTCAAAAATTTCTGGCTTATAGGCATAGGCCAATAACCTTATACAGGCTCATAACCACTGGAATTACAAGAACCCTGGGACCGGCGAACTTTAGCACTTCCGGAAAGAAATTGATTTTGCAATAAATCAATTGATAAACATGTTGTGTGGCAAGTTGCGTCAAACTGTTATCACCGAATGCCGGGGAAATCGCACCAAACCGTGAATTTTAAGGAATGTAATTGTGATTCTTTTGAAGTCGCCATATCTAGTAGACGTGAGGCCACATTTCAAACCTCAGCTCAAACATCAGAACTAAATATAAAGAAATATTTCTTCAGTGACTTCCTCTATCGATCGGAGTAGATTTTAAACTGTAGGCCCCGTCACTCAAGTATAAAACTAACACACATACCATAAGTGGTGGGAGAAGCTAGATCGTAATCCTGACTGAAGGGTTTTTGTGACTAATTATGTATGTATGTAAGTTATGTATTTATACCCTGTCGTACACTCAGTTAACTTTAAATTAACTTAAAACCAACTATTTCTCAAGCAGTGGTGGTTGACACTTGGATTACTTTTATATGGAAATGACTAACTATTTTAACATTGCGATGTCCTAGGAAGTAGTCAATTGTCCGACTCTGCATTACTTTTAAATTAATTTAAAGTTAGTTACTTAGCAGTTAACTTAAAGTAAACCTATTTGTAGCTAACTATAAACTTACTACTTTTAATTGACTATAAGTTAGCTAAATTTCAGTGAATGAAAAGTCAGTTCTTTACACGTTGGCTTTAAATTTTTATAATAAGCTATAATATTAATTATTCGTAATGAAACAGTTTTTTAAAATTTATGTTTTAATAGAAAACAAAAGTTTATTCATGTAAAAACAAAATAAATAAAATAAATAAATAAAAAAAATTAATTAAATTAAAATAAATTCAGTTCAGTTTAAATAAAATAAATTCAGTTCAATACATCACAAGCAATATTTTATACATTTGTTGATTGTGTAAAGATTTTTTTCTAAACTAATTTATACATATGAAAAAAAATTAATAAATTCACGATTTACAAAAATATTTTGCACATTTGTTGGTAAAAAAAAGATAAAAGAGTTTCTAAATATAACATTTTCAAATATATTAATTTTTTTGATTTGCGTTCTTATACAACGTGTTTTTTTTTATTATTTTTAAGGCGTTACGCAGCTCAGTTTCCACATCCTGAGAGCCGAGTGATCGACAGGCATCTGTTTAAAAAATATGTATATAAATTTTTACATGTTTTAAGACTTGGTGAAAACTTATATTTTCAAATTAGCACTTACCTGTTAAGGCGTCATAAACAGCATTAAAATCTTTTAAACGCTTCTTGCCATGAACACCATCCCAGTTTATGTCCATGCACAAATTTGGTGACATAATTTCCGTAAGCTTTTTTGGCAAGCTGCCCTTTAATATTGTTTCACTTCACTTCAAATAAAAACACTTCAAACCTTTTTTATGTATTTTTTAATTTAGTGTATTTTTTTAATTATTTTACGCAAACAAAAATTTTTAACCAAAAAAATAAAGCGAAAAGATGACACGCGGTTTTGTTTACTAATCAAATGTCTAAGACGTTAGTTATCTATATCCAACGGCGTTAAGAATTGGAGTGTTTGTATACACTTTGGTTAATGTAAATTTTGCATTGCGTAGTAGTTAGCTTTAAGTTAGTCTATACAAGCAAACTTAAAGTTAGTTTTTTTTGTAGTTAGCTACTCATTTGACGGCAGGGTAGTGACTCGTTAACGGTTTCACATGTGTCAATTTTGCTTATCGATATAGACATTAGGCAGAAATGAGCCGCATCATTGACCACAATTCTTTGTCAAGAATGCTTATGTTCAATCAGTTTCAAATGACGCCCAACCGAAGCCAACAACGCACGTTTGATTTCGAATTAATTACGGGATGTATCTTAGAGGCACGTAAGCCAAGCTTCTTTTGTAAAATTTCCCATGTAGTCAAACAATAAAGGCATACAAGTTGAGGAGTATGTTGGGCCGATATTTCGATGCCTTCTCCAAGATTTTCCACTACAGGAGCAATATTTTCTCTGGTAAGAGCATTTTTTTCGTGCTTATAGAAGATAGAAAAGAAGAGAAGATCAATATTAAAATATCTGCAGGAATTGCTTGTCACTGATCGAATTTGCCACTACAATAGTTTAGTCCGGATTCAATCTAGAAATCTGAGAAACTTTTAACCCCAATTTTTTATTTACTCTCAGATTTCTTGCTTGAAAACTGCTGAAAGGAAATCATTGAAAGAAATATTTTTTCATACTTCGTTTTGCTTGAGATGCCTGAGCTGAGTTGTTTCAACCACGGACACTCGTCTAATAAATAACCGCATTCTTTACGTTACGGCGACATCCACTAACTGCATTAACTTAATTTAGCAATTTGCTAAATACTCTATGATACATAGTTACGAATAAATTTTTTTTAAAACTAAATATTCACAACCTGCAAACGTTTTTCTGGCGTTGATTCATGATGCCTTGCCAAATCTTACTATGTAATCAGCAATGAAAACTACAATCTATTGATTAAACAACATTTACGACGTGGAATTGAGCACATTTACTTAATCCACTGCGTTTAGATAATAAGTATATCCTTTTTGTACTGTCCCTAGTGGGAACATTTGAGTCCTTCAAATGTTTGTTCAACAATTTTTTTACTTTTAACTATTATGTACCTCGAATTATGTAGTTGTTTTGAAAGCAGACAAAATGTTTTGAAAGCAGGCATATGTAGAATGTAGAGTACGATTATAAGTGTATGAGTATCAATAAATACTAAAACGTAGAGACAGAGTTCATACTAGTCCCAAACTATTTGGATTTATTTTTAATTAAAAAACGTATTCAAATCCCTTTCGAATATTTGGACAAACTTAAGACTTTTTTATTGAACAATTTTATAAAAGATTTTAATATTTCAATATATCATATATATAGAACATGTTTATTGCTGTTTTGGTATTTTTATTTCCAAATAATGTTTGCATTCACTGCAATACTTATGAGACAAGTAGATGCATTTGAAATATTCATGAGTTTCGTGTTCGGACGAAATCTGAATGAGTAGTTTGACTTTAATCATGCCTCAGGCTTTAAGTTGACTATCACGTTATATATCTTCGATCTAAAATTTCGTACAACAGACGAAAATGGAAGACCTCTATGTGTATGATTTGAATGCGGATGATGGTTAGATAGTATATTGGCCTATATATAAAGCCTCCAGATTCTCCATGAGTAAGTGTTACAATTCTATAAAGAATGAGCAACATTCCAATGGCACTTGGATATTTGAATAACAAAACATTTCAAATTCCAAGCAATAATTAGAACGTAATTATCCGAAACTTATGAGCAAAAATTGTGCTTTTATTTCCACAATTTGCCAAAACTCATTAAGGGCAAGAAAAATGCTTATTTTCCGCTAAATTTGCATTCTATATTTTAAATATTTTTCGAGGGAAAACACATTTTTTGTCGACCGCTTACCATTTATGCGGGTTAATTCATTCCACAAGTTTTCCTCTGTCACCTCGTATACGCAATTACCCCTTACCACTAATGATTTTCAAAAATGACTTTGTCGTTTTCCTAGTCGGTCATGTTTTTGAGGAAATGTCTACACATGTACGACAGTGTGAATGTAAGTTAAGCTAGACTGTGTATATTGATGACTCGGAATGACATATCGTCCATGATGATGACTACCTATGAGGGTGAGGATGGAGGTAATCATGTAACATATATTTCATTTTCTCGTTTGTCATGTTTAACAAAATTTTATTCTCATCCTATGACATCAATGGCATGGGTCATCAGATTTTGTAATTAGTTCAGAAATGTACCATGTACACTGATAAAGAGAGAGAGAGAGAGAGGGAGAGAGAGTGAGTGAGATATGGAGAGACAATATGTATTTGCTAATGCCTCGTATAAGAGTACACATATAAACAAACCACGGGTAAATATTCACATTCCAAAAAGGGGCATATTATAGTGAATTTGTTATAGTTATTAGGGATGTAGGCAAACCTGGCACATTAACGAAATATCGCAGTAATTTTAATTACGCTGTAATCAAAGCAGGCAGATTACGTTTTAAATTTGATTCATTTCACTTCAGTGGTGAGATAAATAACACGAGATACATGTGTACCAAAACAGTATGGCAAAAAGTGAATAATATTACGATCTTAAACTCTTATTGAGATTCCCTAGCAAAGCCACATTCGCTCTTTAATATTTCAATTATTTTCGATCTGGCAACTTTCTAAAACTTACTGTTGATTTGTTATTGTAATTCATTTTTGTTTTTTTTTGTTTTTTGTTATTCAGGTCTTTAATACGTTATTCAGTCTAATTGAATTATATAAATCCTTTCTCAGTAGTGCGTCATCTTTTTTTATACTCTAGAACTACACAGTTTCTGTTTAACCGGAATCCATCACATATATTGCGCTCATTATTCTCTACTTTCCATTAAAGCTTATCTTGCAATGTAATCGTCAATCAATGCCTTATATTAAGTACTGCAAAAATATTTCCTTTCAAGTTTTAACAGTCTTTAAAATCGCAGGTAGAAATCGTAACGTCAACAGAAATGTTCTCATGATCGAGCTGTTTGACCAATGCCAATGATTACTTAGATAGACTTAAAAAAACAGCACAAGAAAAATTCTAATGAGCTCATATCGCGCTATCTGTACCTCACGTCATTGGGGTCCAGATTATTAAGTTCGGGCCAAAAGAAAATGGAAGTCATCGACCTGTTGTGCTCACTGTTAACAGTGATCGCCTGGCTAAAGTCATTCTCAATTAAATAAGGCTGTCAGTTCAAAACCCTCACTAAATAGTAACTTTCTCAGGATGCAACGAAAGCTCTTGGATCTCATGTGTGTTGGAATCGTATCAAATTCAATAATTTTGTTTGTTTACGTCCCCATTCATGCAAAAATGGATCTCATAGAGGATTTTTTGATCTTCGGGTGTTGATAGATCCTATACTGAAACGGTGAGCTCGAATTAATCCAGCACATTGCGAATAGTTTTTTGGGTATTAGGACCGTTGAGGACCGTTGAGGACCGTTAAGGAGCGTACTGGCAAAGAGCGATATGTTGCCCAAGTAGGGCAAGAATTGTTGTATGTTGTGTCCATCCATGGTGATTTGGAAAACTAACTGAATAAATCACAACTAATTTGACGGATGTAGTTTCAATATGGTGGCCTTCATCATTTGGCAAATTTCGGAAGCCCTTGTTGGAGCAACAGATATTATGATTCTGACTTTGCAAAATTTCCATTGTTCTCAGAGCTGCTTTATTTGCTGACGTAAAGTAGTTGAAAGGTTTTCTGTTCTTCGGAGCCAGAATGAGATGACTAGCTGACAAGCCGACTTCTTTATTACGGTTATATTACAATAAACCTGATCACTTTCGAAATGTTTTAACTGGAGTAGCCTAATAAATAGTTTTTTAAAAATAAAATGGACAATCCCAAACGCCCATTCCTACTATACACAGGCATGCATTACTTATTCATGTATATCACGACAATTGGACAATTGAGTGCATGTATACGAAAGGATTGTAGGCCAGTAAGTGTGCGAAAAGATATTTAAATAAATTTATTTTACACTATATAGCATTAAAAAGCACATACTTACATTTACACAAATATGCAAGAACAATCAAATCAATGAACATATGAAAATTTACATACTAACACTTCAATAACATTGACAAATCTAAGCAAATTAACCACAATTACAGTTTTAAGCTGCATTGTGTGTTTTCAGAGGATACGTTACTGAATGCGGATTTAGATTTATTTAATTAAGAGAACAAACGGTGAGAATTCATGGGTTCAAGCCATCACTTTACGTTTCATAATAGAACAATTCGAAGAATCACGATCTCCTTTCGATATTAATTGATTGGTTGCCATCATTCATAGAAAGATATTGTTATATTTTTACCCTTTTAAAAACGTTTAGAGTATGAGTTCGTAGATTGCAAATAAAATAAAAATAAATTTGTGTTTAGGTTTAGATAAATTCTTTATTGTTCGCACTACTTGTTCACTATTCTTCTTTGCACTTCTGCTTGCGTAAGCACTGACAACTGTTCGGTAGAACTTCACAACGGCGATATTCAAACCACGACTGTTCTTCTCACAACGCAACGCGTCATCACACAAAACTGACTGAATTATTACTGCTCGTTGTCTGCTTTGTTTTGCCTTTTTATATGCCCACACATTCAGTCTGATGAACGTTCTTGAAGCAGAATGTTCTTGTTTTCGCCTTCTCGAGAATTCTGTCGCGACTGCATTGTTGTTTGTGCATTTTGTTCACGTTGTTTGTTGCTGCGTTCTTGCCTTTCATACTCATGTTGTTGGTTTACTTGTAAATAAGTTCGTTGTAGTTGTTGGTATAGCTTTTGTTTATCGTTTTAATATGAAATGATATTACACCGTTTCCTTTTTCGTACCAATATGTACCACGGACAATAATTGAATTCATCAACGTTATGTATGAGTATGCTGAACTCTCAATATTTTATGTTTCGTACAAAAGCTGGAATAAAATCAAGATCGCCTTGGACCATAATTCTGATTTATATTATTTAGGATAATTTCGAAGTTTATCTGTATTGAAAATGATCCTTACACTAGCATTTCACAGAATTTGCGTTAGTATGTAATATTTATCTTTTGTAGTTCAATTTATTATGAAATCTAGCAAGAGAATTAAAGGTAGAAGTAACAACGTTAGCACAGACAACATTATGCTACAGAACTGACCAGTAGAATATTTTGATAGCTTCGGCTATTTAAATAGTAAATTTGCTGAGGATTATAGTGCAGATACAGACGTAAACAGCAAAACCAGAAAAGCGGGAGTAGTATTCAACCATTTACAACCTGTGTTGAATATCTAACAAAAATAAGCTTCGGATTTGCAAGCTGTAATGTACAAAAGTGATACCTGATTAAAGCTAAAAGTATTCCTCAGCATTATTTCCAGTATATTTGCACCAACGAGCCGCAGTCTAGTAGGTAGGCTAGCACAACTCAGGCATCTTAAACAAAACGAGAAATAAAAAACTAGTGACTTCCTCAGCAGTCTTCTGGCGAAAACCCTTTGAAACCCAACATTGCCATGAAAAGTTTCTTAAATCTAGCGTTTGCAGTCGATAAATCCCGCCACTAATAGATAAAATTAACACAAACAACGTGGATGGTGTGAGAAGCTAAGTTGCAGTCATGACAGAGTAAGTACGTATTCTCGCCTAACATCGTTACAAGGAGGATTTGACTCAAATTACATTCATGTTGACACGTTCTGTTAACAAACTTCGTGTGTCCAACTAAATGAGCCCTCAAATTCTCAGTGACAGACAATGAATGTTTTTCTTTGAGCACAAGGAGTATAACTGCAATGCCTTACCCAAGATGAATTGTGGTTAGGTTTCATGCAAAGCTTTTTCTGTCTACATATAACCATAATGGGTCAAAGTAGTCTAGTCTCTTACAAGTGAGTTAATTTTTCAATATTTTCTTTGCGAATGAGTAAGGTCCGTGAGAGTTTAATAGCTTGCCTGTCTGCAGAAGAATATGAATCTCACGTATAAATTCTTTCAAATTTTCTGTTGCACTAACGTTTGCAAATGCGTCAGCTTAATTCTTGCCTACAGTGACCCGGTGTCTAGAATATCACGTGAGGGTAACTGTTGCATATTTCGTTATTTTTTTTAGAGACATCGGAGACATAAACTTGGACAATATTCAGTGTGGCATATACACTGTCTATCTTTACGGTCAGCTAACACGTACACATTACTAAGCAATATAGTCTGGTATTTCTATTTTTGCATCATATAATCAGGATTTAAAGGGGATTTAGGTATCCTGATATCAACAACAGCAAAATTTGTTAAGCTGCCTTAGGGTCCTTGCATCCTTTCTATTGCATGACTATTAAGGTCACATATTTGGCGTGACATTTTCTTCAATGGTGGCAAATGGATTGATAACTTTATGCGTTACTACTTGTGTTTTATCGAGCTCTTCCCACGTTTGTGCTTGAGAAAGATTTTACACATATTCTGGCCTTTAACAATTTCAAAGTGCCAGCTTTTGTCAAACATTTTTTTCTTCGAAATCCACAGACGTCTAATTAATAGGTTCGTACATTTACCGTAGTCGCCATATTCTAGTATATAGTATGTTGGCGTATTACGCGAGAGGCCACTGTTGAATCTCCAGATCACACCCCTCCAAAAAACGATATATAAAAAAATATTTCTTCAACGACTTCCTCTCAGCAGTTTTCTGGCAGAAATCCTGAGAGTAAATAAAATTGAAATGAAAAACTTTAATAAATATCTGTCGTTCGGAGTTGTAAACTGTAGGTCCAGTTACTGATGTATAAAAATAAAACACTCAACATTAATGATGTGAGAAGCTAAATCGTAATCCTAACTGAAGGATTGTCATGACCAATTATGTTATGTTATGTATTTACAACTCAACGACATTGCTAAACACGCTGCATACTATAATATATTGTTACGAAAATGGAAATGGTGTTACATTGTTTAACATTAAAATGATAAACAAAAGCTACAAAAACAAAAACTATGGACTTGTTTACATGATCAACAAATAAACAAAAATATAGCAACAACATCAGTATAAAACATAATATAAACAAGTAAACAAACAGGCAACAACAACACTGCAACGACAAACGTAAACAAAATACACAAACAATAATAACAACAATAACAACATGTTTAAATTTATAGAGATTTCGCGAATGCAAAGTCATTTTCCTTCAAGAGGATTCATCAGACTGTTTACCCTGCGATATAAAAGGCAAGACAAAGCAGGTAACGGAGTCAGAAAGAATTCAGTTAGTCATGTGTGAAAACGCGTTGCGTGTGAATAGAATAATCGTGGGTTGAAGATCTTCGTTATAAAGATCTATTGAACAATTGTCTAAGCAAAAGAGTGAAAAAGCATAACCAATAAAGCAATTGTTGTTCTTTACATCCAGTTGTCAACAGTGGAACACAGAATTGCGCGAACACAAACTAAAACTAAATACAAATTTATAATATACGAACTCATATTTCAATCGTTTTTAAGAAGGTAAAAACGTAACAACATTGTCCTAGATGGCTGACATTTGTTTAAATGGCTACACTTGTTTGTCGTTGATTGTCGTTGTAAACAAATTCGATATAGTCCAGGGGATAGTGTGTTGTCTTGATAGACGAGCGCTCGTGAGTTCAAACTGACGAAAGGTTTGTATAGTAATGACGTATTAAGTAAGTAAGTATTGTTTCTGTCATACGTTGGAAAGCAAATATTTCAAATTGTCTGTGAAGATATAATTTGACAAACATAACAAGTACACCTTATACCACAATGCAATACACTTGTGAAATAGTTGGGCAATTCACACAAGCCCTTGTATCGTTGTATGGCGTGTATTGTTGGACGAAAATACAACAGTGTATGCTTGTTCTTGATAATTTTCATATAAAAATCCGATACACTTACACAAATTTTTTTTTCATATGTTTTTAAAAGTTGTATTGGTTTCCTGCTATCAGTTTATGTAAATGCCAGTAATCAAGAAGAGGAATAAAAATACAAAATATTTTCTATGCTACTTGAGTCAACAATTAACATTTCAAAATTATATTGTTCGCACAGATAATTATTTAATTTACTTTTTTCCGCAATATTTTTCATTTTGCTGCTTAAAAATCAAATTATTAAAAATGTCATTCTTCTTCTTATCGCTTTTTGACGTTTAGAATACGAAATACACAATACAACGTAACATTAGCGTTCACAAACAAAAAGTGTAATCAATACAACATACACGATACAAAGTCGTGTGAATTGCCCAATTGAATGGAATGTGTTCCTTAGAAGAATTATATCTGATGGTTTCCAGTACGCTAAGTAGTTTCCGGTATTTATCCTATCTTAAATGTTGGGTGCTTTAGTACAATTTTTCTCCTAAATTTAAATGATATTGCCTTAATTAAAGGATTTTTTTTGTTATAGGATCGACCAATCGATAAACAACAAATACATGAAATTTAGGAATTTAAAATGCCATCACACAAAAACATGTAATGCTAAACTAACTTATATACTTGGATTAATTCATACACTTGTAATGACATGTATACAAACGCAAACGCATAAATGCATATGTAATTAGAGAATAATAAAATGTATCCTTTAATGGCAAGAGAGATAGGAGAGTGTGTGTGCATGTATGTGTAAGCCATTTAATGTTTCTGTCATTCAGTTTCAACTTAATTTTGTACTCATACATTTATATGCAAACGAATAGTTTTTTTATATTTTTAGTGAATTTAAACATATATTTGTGTATGTTAATGAGTAGTTTAAAACATGTGGGTGTGTAATGTAAATGTAGCAAATGACAGAGTAAAGTTATTGGAATTTAATAATAATATGGAAAATTAAGGATATTCATTGTGTTGTACTTTAGACAAATGATTTGTAAGTTAATTAATATTAACATCACTCTGAAATTAACGGCTTTAATTTAATTAAATGAATTGCTACTCATAACCACTCATGAAATTTTGAATATAAGTGAGTCAACAATATTGAAATTTAACTACTCTGATTCATTCGTACTCACTAGAACGTTGATTTATAAGTACAGGTTGCAATGAGTATGCATACAACGTCGACATCAAACTCATACCATTCGAAATATGTTCGATTTATAAGCCTATTCATTTACATTCATAACTTTAGAAAAATACTATAATACTTATAATGATTCAACTGACTTGAATCATTCATCAAAATTTACAGTCTTAGTTGTAGTTGCATTTACAAAAAAGAAAAAGACAAAGGCAGCAAGCAAAGCAAACACACAACCTTCTAGTGAGTATTGTAATGTTCGTACCCGAATCATACTTATTTTGTTATTCTTGCAAATGTTGAATCATGGCGAATCGAAATCAACAACATCATACGTTTTGTTAAGTATGAGTATGATGAGTACTTCAAACTTTGAATATAAGTAGTATGAGTATAATATTAAAATATAAGTATCAGAAATTATGAGTATGATTCAATTCTATGTATCTTTTTGAATACTCATTGCTGATCTCTGCTACATATATGTTCACACACACATGCATGAATAAGGACAGGAAATTTATAAAGTTTTACATTAAAATGAAGGAGAACTTCTGTAAGTTCATAAAAGTTTTATATTTTTTAACTGAAGTATTTAAAAATTTAGTACAAATTCTCAAGCAAATTGCTACTTCTTTTACTCATCCCCCTCATATCTTATCGCATCAACCAGAGTTAAGTTGGGAAAAACGTTCCATACATCTTTGCTTCCAGCACTTATAAATATTTATTGTTGTTTGATGAATGGAACACTGTATTGCAGAACTTCTTTGTGAGTAAACGAAAATATATTTCATTACTACTGGACAAATGCTGCTACCTAGCGGAAGCTCGACTATCTTATTTTAAAAACTTTCCATGTTCATTATTTAAATGTAAATTTTCCGGAAAAATAAAAAATGAATCCAATTTAAAAATTTATTCAACCGTCTAGCAAATGCTCAAGTGCATATGAATGCATTTGAAGAGAAGTATTTATGTAACAAAATATTTTTTCTGCAACAGTTGACATAAAACTTTTTGAAAAGCATACATTTATTGGTTCAATAGTTCGCCATTTACTGTGCTGTTGAATTTACAAAAAAGTTTGAAAAAGAAAAATATAAAAAGATTCTGGAAAATTTTAATATTTTTTCAATGAAATCAAACAACATTCGTAAATACTCTTTTAAGAATTCATATGACGAGTAAAGAGAATTTAAGAGATTTGTGCGTAATTTTTTTTTCTACGGTTGAAATTGTTTCCAGACGATCACACTGATAGTGGTTGGCAACGAAAACATTTCGATAAATTTTTGGAATACCTACTAATTCTATATCAGCGATGCTTAATGATACGAAATTGCAGCGCAAGTTCAAGTAACAGTATGGTCAGCATTTTACTTCAGGTGTGATAACCCTATGATATGGATAATAGGAAAGATCAAGAATGAATCTTGGTACAGGAACGGGAATTTTTGTCTGCAAACTTTAATATGCATGGCCCATTGCGATTATTTCAGGCTTCCAAGAAAGTAAAAACTACAAGATATCCCAATACTGTCTGGCAGCCAGACCGTGATGCTATCATACGGCTTTAATGATGTTTTATCGACAGTAGATTGAACCGCGAAGAATCAATTTGGTATGAGAAATAGGCTTACTTTCCGCTGGGGCGCTGGTTATATGCGAATTTGCAACCATAAGGAGACAAATGAGCTTGTTAGGAAGGGGCCAGAAATTTTTATTAAGTCGTAAAAGCTATTTCAAGATGTACATAAAGAAAGACTTTTTTCAAACTATATGGGTCTAAACCAATATAAACCTTTGCTGGAAATTATATTATAAAGAGATTAGAGTTATACTATCCAGGAATAGTCTTAGGTTAGTAATAAGTCTGTAGACTAAAATGTCATTTATTCAGAACGATGATCGTTTCGAACGTAACATATAGATTCTGTAATGATGAGAATGAATCATTAATTTATTGATATTGATATTGATAATTGATTGATACTTAGGATTTATTAAATAGATGGTACTATTTCAGTCTACTCTGCATTAGAATTCAGTGTGCAGCTTGTAGTTAACTATTCAATATATCCAGAAATTTTTCGTTAAAAACACCGCAAATTAACTATTGCGTACGTGCGTATTCAAAACTCCTACAGGAAGTTCAACAGGAACAAATGACTGTAGAACAGATGACTGTAGAACTGAACATGTCTTTAAAATAATTTAAGTCAACACCATCGAGTTACAATACACCCATGCTGCGTGTTGAATTTTATTAATGATTGGCAAAACCTACAAGTTGAACATCGTTTCTGAGCAAGTTTAGATCAGAACATGGTCTATTGCGCTTTCATCTAGTAAACTAATACACTAACCACTAACCTACTGTGATCCCCATTCAGTGAAACATAGTCCCTATAAGTGCATGTTTTATTCCTTCACCAATCATTCTATTACTGCTCTAGTTTCGATTTCCTTAGAGTTGTTGACAGTCGTTACTCGTAGATAATCTGTAGTCCACTGTAAGAGTAAAAAATATTCTTTTCTCGTAGTGGCATTACCACTTTTTAATCTAAGGCACATCCTTCAGAAAACTCATAAGCTTGGAGGAATCGTGCATTCGCTTAATATTTTCATATTCAATCGTTTTATGATATTTCGTAAGTGTGTCTGTATGTGGGCAATTATTCTCTCCTTAACTTGTCATAACACCAAGTGTGCATTGGTTTATTATTGTTATTAAACTTGTTGTTGGTAGTCGCCGTAGTTTAGTAGGTAGTGTGTTGGCTTATTAGACGTAAATCCCGGGTTCGTATTCCAGGTCAGACATCAAAACGAAATATGAAAAAAAAATTTTCTTCGGTGACTTTCTCCCAGCAGATTTCTGTCAAAAAACCTTCCATGAAAAAGTTTCTCAAAAGTCTGTCGTTCGGAGTTGACGTTAAACTGTAGGTCCCGCCACTCACGTATAAAATTAAAGCGCACAACATGAGTGGAGGGAGAAGCTAGGCCGTAATCCTGAATGAAGGGTTGTAATGACCAATTATGTATTTATGTAAACTTGTTGTTGTTGAATGTTGCAGTTATTATTATTTATTGTTGGTGTCGTTATTAAACTGTTTTAAATATCTCTTTGTTTTTCAATATTTTTTTTTGTCGTACAAGAACAAAAACAAATAAAAATCTCTCTAAAAGTATACTTTAAATGTTTTGTAGTTACACACTCCAAAATCAACACCAACACATGCTCATAAACATCTAAGCAAGGTTAACATGAACTGAGAGAAAAAAATGGGGGACTAAGTACAAAACAATGAACACATGTAAATAGAGAGATTTTTGTAAAATCATATATGTACATATACGCACACACTTGTACATACAAAATGATATACATAAATTGACAAAAAAAAGTTTGTTATTGCTCTTGTCCAATGAGTGAATATATTCAAGGATTGCTAGTTATGTCACGTTTTATAGTAAATTTAGTTGTTTTTTTTTTTTAGCATTTCAGTATTGAATTTTTTTTGTTTGTTTCTGCATTAATAAATGTAGGGTCATGTGCGTGTATGATCTTACTGAGAAGATTTCTTTCATAAACACGTGCTAATTTTTATAGGTGTTCGTCTGCATACAAACATATCTACGAAACAATATTTCATACACTCACCCACACACACACAAAAACATGTTTAAGTGAAATCCTTTTATAAAATAACATGATAACTGTTCTGTTTCTCCCGTTGTTATTGTTGATGTTGTAGTTGATTGTCATGGTATTGCTGCTAACACTTACGCTGATGATTGTGGTAATGGTTCTGTTGTAGCTTGAAAAGAATATCAATGAGGGTGTATTCACTTGTTGTTGTCTCCTTTTTGAATTGTTTAATAATAAGGAAATGATCATAAAAAAAATCTCTTCAATCAACAAATACAAAGTTTTTAAAAAAATGAAAAGTGTTCTTTTAAAAAGAAAAAGTGATTTTGTTGGTTAAACGAATGCAACAAGGATATTGAAAATATGAATAAAAATTGCTATTACTGTAGCATATTGCATGGGAGCTATTATTATACTACCATACCACGCTAATAACAATTTCAATTTCTGCAGTATTGACTGAAGGATGACTGACGGCTAGTAAGAAAGTCGAATGTGGAAACTTTTCAAAAAAATTGTATCATAGACGGTCCTTTGCAATATTTTATTACTAAAGTATTCTTCCGGCTGAAATAATGGCGATGGAAACAAACACTCTGGTACTGCTGGTGAACATAATATTACGTTTTTAACGTTCAAAATCGTTTAAAATATGAGCTCGTAGATTACAAATAAAATAAAATTAAATTTGTGTTGAGTTTTAATTCAAATTGCATATTATTCGCACAATTCTGTGTGCCTCTGTTCATAACTTGATGTAAACAACAACAATTGCTTTGTTTGTTATTGCTCTGTTTACACCCTTTGCATAAACACTAACAATTACTAGACAATTGTTCGTAACGGAGATCTTCAAAACACGATTATTCTCTTCAAACACACAGCGTTTTCACACACGACTGACTGAACTTTTACTAACTAGTTACTTGGTTTGCCTTACCTTTTGTATGACAAGGTAAACAGTCTGATGAATATTCTTAAGAGCGAATGTTCGTGGCTTCGCCTTCTCGAGAAACATCCTTGTTTCATTATTGTTGTTTGTGTACATTTATTCTTGTAGTATTTGTTGTTGTAATTTTGTTTATTTGTTATTATTATTTATGCTGGTGTTTGTTGGTATATTTTTGTTTACATGGTAAACAAGTAAACAAGTTCATTGTTTTTGTTTTTGTAGCTTTTCTTTATAATTTTAATATTAAGAACATCTATTGGGTCATTACATCATTACAACTCTTCAGTCAAGATTACGACCTAGCTTCTCACACCACTAATGCATGTTCTGTGTGTTGATTTTATATATGACTGTGTCCTAAAGTTTAAAGTCAACTTCGAACCACAGATTTTTGAGAAACTTTTCATGGCAATATTATTTATTTTATTTTTTTTTTGCCACAAATCTGCTGAGAGGCATTCGTCGAAGAAATATTTTTTCATATTTCGTTTTGTAGACCAGAGATAAGACGGGCGAGAAGTGGGCAACCCTACTGAACACAGTAGTCTAACAAACAAAATAACGACTAACGAAAATAACAACAACTAACAAACTAAACAAAGTAGGCTTAGTCAATAATAACGATTAACAAAAATAACAACAACTAACAAACTGAATATAGTAGGCTAATAAAGTAACAGCGAATAACGAATAAAGCTTAGTACGGTTATTAAATAAACGAATACATTTTTTTTTAAACAATAGGATTATTCTGTAGTGTGACTTTGAAGTGAAAACAGCATACTTAAAAACAAATTGTAATATCATCAAATATTATAATAAAATTGTAACAATAAAATATTTAAACATCATCAATGTTGATTAAATAAATATTATAATAATAAAATGTTCTTAAAAATAAATTAAAAACTGATTTTATTAAAATCAATATTTTTTGAAATTGGTTTTTTTAAAAACCTACAGTTTTGATGTCTGACCTGGGTTTGCACCGTCGTCTAATAAGCCAACACACTACCTACTAGACTACGGCGATTAGACTACGCCGACTGCGGTTATTTTACGGCCAACGTAATTGAGCAAGCAATTTATTGGTCGCACTAATTTTACTTCTATCGATTCAAAATCTTTCAGAAGATTATGAAGCGCACGTATAGAAGAATATATTCCTGTTGTAGCGCAAAGTTTCGAAGATGACGACGATATGTTGATTTGTCGTCTCGTTGAGTTGACTTTAAACTCTCAATGACAGATTTTTGAAAAGCTTTTTATGGTAATTTGCCAGAAATTTGCTGAGAGTGGCCGAAGAAATATTTTTTCATATTTGTTCTGTCCTCGTTTCCCATTTTAATTGTTGTATTATGATTATATTTACGTAAACAATACATTAAAGGAATATTTATACTGCAATTCCTGCTTTGCTTGGTTTATTTTCTTTGTATATTCTTTCACCTGGTTTTTTATTCTGTTTTCTCTGTTCTTTTCTTTTATAAAATTTCGCACTTTGCATTGTATATGCAGTGAAAAAAGGAAAACAATACAAGTGGAATTGAAACGTAAACAGACCCTACCTATAGGATTTGGGAATTCTGGCAGTCTTTTCAATACCTCTTGTGACACGGCTTAAGTTTTTTGGTGTACTGACAATACAATTTCCCTAAAGATACACCAACGACCTGAATTTAAAATACTATGAATTCAAATTGCATTGCATTTGTTATTGTACCAGTTCGAATGCAACTTTACATTTAGTTTTTTCCTTTTTTTGTCTTATTCATAATTTTCTTGCGCTTCCAAGCTCTACAAGTGTAGTATGAGTACGACTATTAAATCCAGAAGACACAAAGTAACACCAAATGGGTTAAGATAAGTGTGCTAGTAAGTGCAGTGGAGTATAGCAAAGTCGAATGGAATAAAATAAACTGAGGCATATAAAGCGTTAGGAGAACCAAAGAAACTAACTAAAGAGTTGAAGTGAAGTAAAATTGTAAAAACACTAGAAATAAGGGAGTGAGTGTGTCTGCAAGAAATAAAACCAACGAAAAAATTATAAGGGTGCTTAACTATTAAGACAAATTCCTTAAGGAAGATGAATAAGAAACAAATAAGAAATATTTTCAGAAATCTGAATAGTTCAGTATAAACGTTAAGCACCGACCATAGTAAATAATTAAAAAAAAGCAAAACCAGCAAAGCAAAGCAGGAGAATCGTTGCTTGTTGTCGTGGTGTCTTTAAAATAATCACTTCCATGTACACCTATGTATTCTATTTTTTAAAGATTGCGACGATTGCTGCGGAGCTTTTATTGTGTAGCTCTGAACTAACCTCACCCTTAGATGATTTATTTTCCTCACCCAGTAGCATCACCAACACCATCTTCCTTAGATTTGTATGCCGTCACTGCATGAGGGTCCATAAACTCAGCTTTAAGGCTCAGTTATACAACCGTAACAGAATGTAACCGCAACAGTAAGAAACAGCTGATCGTTTATGTTATGTATAAAGCAATACGAAATGTAATGTAACGAAACCGGATCTTAGGAATCTGTAAAAAATAGAATTTTCTTACATTTTTACGTCAGATGTCACGTTAGCAGTTAGCAGTGTTAACTACATGTCAATATTAAAAACCACCAAAATTGAAAATTTTAATTATAAACAGAATTTTAATTTTGTACGTATGTTATGTGTGTCTGTATGTGGAATTATCTGGAATTATCTTTAAATAAAACTTCACATATTTATAAATTATAATTTATTTCAATTATAATTTATTTCATTATAAACTTTCATAATTTAAAATAAAAATAAACACTATTTTACTGTTACATTTTATAGGTAGTGTTAATTTTTATTTTAAATTAGAAAAATGTAGTTATCGATTTTTAACTAATTAAAGAGTTCGAAAAGCATTTCAGTTTGCATTTTACTTTTACTAGAGAAGATAATAACGTTTTAACATTCGAACAAATTTGGTTTCCGAAATACCTGACCTGTTTCTGTAGCATAAACGATTTCACTTGATTGTCTATTTATATGGAAAATATAACCAAAGCACTCAATTTTGTATTTGTGTTTTCCGCAACCAACAAACAAAAACTAAATTGAGTGTTTTTGTTTATGTGAAAGTGAAATTGTTTGGCTTACAGAAACGGTATATAAAACTTTTAATAAGTACCTTTAAATAAATATAAAATCGTTGAAATGAATGAACGCTGTAGTGATAACACTATTTAACAGTTGAATTAAAGAAAAACAATAGGCGACATATTAAAAGTGAAAAAATTAGATTTTTTTATTTTTAGCTTCTTATATATTTTTAAAACATTGAAAAAACTCAAACCCAAAAAGATGTCTTCTATATCTATATCTGAATTTTTGTCTTTTAGTTTTTGCAATTTTGACGTCTTTATTTGTTTTTCTTTATTTCCTTTATTGTTTCGTTTACCAAAAAACATATAATACGTTTTTGCGTTCTATAATTGCATAACAGAGCCTTTAGCCTTCTCATTACTAACAACCCTCTGAAAATGAATGTCATAGAAAACTCATTTTCCTTTACGAGTGCTAAGCAAAGCTTACTTTTCTTTATTTCGCCGATATGTGCTGACAGTCGCCGATTACAGTGTTCAAAACCCAGGGCAGTCATCTCTCAGAAGATTTTTGGCAAAAACTCTAAGTGTATAAAAATTGCCATGAAAAGCTTCTCAAAATCAGTCATTCGAAGTCTACTTTAAACTTTAGGTCTCGCCACTCATGCATAAAATAAACACACACATCATAAGTAGTGTGAGAAGCTAGGTCGTAATCCTGACTGAAGGCTTGTAATGACAATTATGTTATGTATGCAATACTTTTTTCTTAATTCAAGAGAATTTGTTTTAAAATATGAATGGTTTTAATCGTTACAGCAATTTTACTAACGCAAAGTTTGTAAGAGTTTGTGAATTCAAGGGACTTTCAAAGAAGGAAATTTAAATATTTCATGACTTTAAACTGAGTATAGTTGAATTCTTTTGCAACATTAAACATTTTTTTCTTACACTTGAAAACTTATAATCTAAACCAATAATAGGTCATATGAAAGCCTCCAAATATGCAACATACATAGATATTTGTTTGGTGTGTTTCACTAATATCATAAAGTTTTACTGCAGCTTGCAATTTTACTACTCAAACGCATTCTTAGAGATTTTTTAAGATTCTTAAAGAAAATGTAATGAAATTTCCCTTATTTCAGATGGATTCTATTGTAGGTTTTAAAGCAAATCATTATGGTTCATTTCAGTTGAAAACTGTTTTTCGTCCTTAAATCCTAAGAGAACTCGTAAACCTCATCGTTGTTGTGGCTGAAATTGTATTGTTGCATATTTATATTGTATAACGTTGTTGTATTTACATTTTCTGATTTTTATGTCTTTCATTTTATTCCATTATCTCCGGTAAATGTTTGCTACATATTGATTACTTACTTTATATTTACTTTATATTTAAAATAAAAATTTTTATATTTTTTTATCTGTTGCATGAACTGCAGCCATAATACAATACCACATGTCGTATGTTGTACGATATTTTTACGAGTTTAACTTTTTTCTTTGAATGTATTTTTCCTTTCTTTATTTTCTTTTTTATATTCCGTGACTTAAAGAAAAATCCAATGAACGAAATACACTAAAAGGCTGTACGAGGTACGAGTATTTAGAAAATCCAAAACAGACTTTAGAAATTTGCTAAACGGAGGATTGTGTTATTATCAATTAAAATGATTTAAAAATTAATTCTAAGTATTTCTTATAAAAAATGTTTTTCAAGTAAAATGTGTACGATTTCTATTGAGGAAAAATTACTTGATCCAGCCTTCAGCCTTAATATAATGGTAAGATGGACAGTATTTTACCCTTTTCAAGTTATTAATTTAGTTTGCTGTAGTGTAGCGTAGAGTTTTTCCTAACAATATTAAAGATTATTTCATTTCATAAAAAGTAATCGCTATTGACGATGTTACCAAAAACAACATCAAATACGAGTAAGATAACGATTGTATAGGTCTGCTTATATATTGGATTTGATATTAAATATTAAAGAACCAGTTTAACAATCTATCTTCATAACACTAAATGTAAGCAGATCAAGCTTCAATTGTATTTAAGGAAATTACATACATAATTGGTCAGATTTTTGTGAAGCTTTCTGTGTTAAGTTTATTTACAGAAAACTGCTGGCAAGAACTCTGAGAGAGAGTCGCCGAAGAAATATTTGTTCATATTTCGTTTCGTTTGAGATTTTTGGGCTGGGGTTTCAATCGTGACCCCAACACACGGCAACTACAATACGAATATTACAATGCCCCAATTAGTTGTAGTACATTGTAAAAAGTTACGTTAACTGCAGTCAGTAAAGAGTTAAGTTGCTCGCGAGTAATGAATAGGATGTGGAGATCTTCTATGGCTCCCTGTCATCATTGCGTTTGAAGGACTCTTGCAGACTACAACTACCACCAGTCGTCCAACACTGCAGGGATAGTCAGCCTTCCATCTTCTCTTCCATTAGTCGCCCTTTTACCCATGGGTTGTGTTATAGTAACACAACTTTCTGTTTCTGTCCTTAGACTACATCTGTATAGTCTGATAAATAACTAAAATTTCTTCACAAAAATTTAAAATTTCTTTAGACAATATAAACTTAGATTATCTAAAACAGGGTTGCCCAAAAGTTCCTTATGGAAGTGCAAACACCAATACATTTAAAGCAAAACAAATTTTTATTGAATATTTTTTGTTGTGAAAACTAATACATACAAAGAAAAAAAAACTAAAATACTTCATTAATTTATTCCATATACGTACACGGCAAAAAAAATTGATTTCTATTTTTTGAGAAAATTATCTGAAATGAAAAAAGTTAGTGCATGTAAATTTTATTTCAAACCCGTTACTTACCTATCGAAATTTCCTTCAAGTCTTCCATGATCCTTCCAATAAATTATCCAAATTTATGTCTATATCAGTTGTAGATATTTTTAATAAGGCCTCCAAATTTTCATTCCTCATTCTACTTCTACGATTGTTTTTAATTAATTTTAATTTTGAAAATGCACTTTCACATATGTATGTACTACCAAACATGGAATACAATCTTAAAATTTCTCTGTGAAGTAAAGGGTATTTATTTGGTTTTAAAAATTTCCAAAATCAATGCCACTTAAGTTAGAAATTTTAAGTTCAGAGTCACATTGCAGATCACATAGCTCCATTTGTAGCTCAGGCTTTTGATTGTATATGCTACATGTCATTGGAGTAAAAAAAATGGCTATCATTTGCTTAATGCTGTCAAAATCTTTAAATCTTTTTTCAAAATTTGTTTTCAAATCGCCAAAATGACTTAAATAAATAAAAAAATTAAAATTTTCAATTTTGTACTCATCATTTAAGATAGTTTTTAAGCACGGAAAGTGGAACATTTTCTCCATATTTAAATCATATATAAGCACATCTATCTTTTTAAGAAAGCCTTCGATTAGGTCAACAAAATCAAAAATAGATTTGTTTTTGCCTTGAAGGGAAATATTAAGGTTATTTAGGTGAGTTGTTAAGTCCGTTAAAAATGCTAAGTCTATGTTAAACGCTTGAGAATTAATTTCGCCTAAAAACTCAAAATTTGTCAGTTCTAATTCTAAAAACTCAACAACTTCCTTTCGCACCTCAAAAAAACGTTCAAGACATTTTCCTCTACTTAGCCATCTCACCTCAGTAAACATAAGTAGATCTTCATACTGATTTTCGCATTCTTCAAGGAATATCTTAAACTTACGATGAGTTAACGAATTGTGTCCACCTCTAATTTTGTTGACTATTTTTACCACAACATTCATTGTGTGGACACAATTCGTCCATTTAGCACACAATGACTCTTGGTGAATTATACAGTGGAACGAAGGAACCTCAATACCATTTTTAATCAACTGCCCAATAAAGCCGTCCTTTTTACCAAGCATTGCGGGAGCACCATCTGTACATATGGCTGTTAATCTCGCTGATTCTGTTTTTATTCCCAACCTTCCGTTTACCGTGTCAAAAATGTCAATACCTCTCGTATTTCGATGGAGCGGAATCAGTGCAAAAATTTCCTCATCTACATCAAAATTATTGTCAACCATTCTGATGGCTAGTATGAGTTGACTTATGTCAGAAATATCGCATGATTCATCCAACGCAAGAGAGTAGTATGTACATAACTGCAATTTATGTTTTAAAATCGAGTCCACATACTTGTTAATTTCTTCGATTCTTCGGGTCACTGTGTTTCGTGACAAAGGAACTTTTTCAATTGAATCCAATAAATTTCCACTTTCTCCAAAACAAGATAGCATTTCCATACAAACTTTTTTAATATAAATGCCATCAGAAAACGGTTTAAAGTTCTGCGCAATTCTTAAGCTTGCAACATACGATGCTTTTAGAGGTCCAGAATAAGTATCATTTGACTGAAAATTGAGACGCTGCATGTTTATTTCCACAACATAACTTTCAATGAACTCCAAGATTCGGAGCGCATCATGAACCAAAAAAGACTTTTTAAAGTCCGCAACTAATTGTTCTCTTGATCCTAATACTATATTATTGGCAACGTAATCTGCATGAAATGCCTTTCAAAACTATACTTAGTCCTACTTTGAATTATTTGGAAGCATATTAAGCATTGTGCTTCACCCTTAAAATTATAAGTAAAAAAAATCATTTTCCCATTTATTTTCTAAATCCATTTTGTAAAGACAGTAAAATGCGAGTGATCATACAAAAATTTTTCTGTAAATAATACATATACGTTTAAATTTTAAAACTAACACCTTTTTCTTCCGAGTGTTTTTCAAAACACACTTTTTTAAGTGATGTACGAAAAACAAAAACAAAATTTACATTGATGCTCGCTGTTGTCAATGTTTACCAGCAAAGCATACGAAAGTGTTGTTGCTTTGTATACAATAGAGATGAGCGATATTTTCAAAACTGTGAAATAATCACGGTGATTGATAATTCACTTGTAACTACAGTGATTGAAATTGCCAAATAACAGTTACTGATAATGTCGTTCTTTCAAAATTGTTACGTACTCAAATTTATTTCATATTATTTTGAGCGATGCAGAATTACTATTAGATGATGCTGATTATTTACTTTTGTCTTTTATGCATGAACCTTCTGTGAAACTTAATTGTCAAACTTCATATAAAAAAAAATACATTTAAAATATGTAATAACATTGATGACACCACTTTGATTTTGTTTAGTAGTCTTTTCGTAGTATATATCTAGTTGTCTCTTTCTTACGACTTAATAAAATACGTTATTGTCATTATTTTTTTTCTTTTGGAATACTGTGATCACAATCACTCTTTTAAAGAACAGTGATTAACAAATCACGTTCACTGAGAACAACGTTCTTCAAAAATCACTGGATCGCTCATCTCTAGTATACAATGAAGAAAGACGAAAAAACCAACAAAGCAAAGTTGTTTGTGTATTTTGCATTACTGGTGCTGAGTGTGCTCTATGCGTATATGAAATACACAGCCTACTGCTAAGCGCTTTTACAAAAACAAATGTGCATGAAGTGTATAGGGCTTGGGCACTACTGATCTAAAACCTGTTTAACTTGTAAAGAGTGTCTTCATCTTTCCTGTTATCGAATACATCCTTCCAAGTCCCTCTTTCTGTTTCCTACCAATGGGCCAATTCGACCTCCGGGTGCTGTACTTGTCTTAATTGATACGTACACGTCCTCTAACCTAACCTAACCTACATTCCTGCTTATCTGATTAGGTTCTCTATGTGGAATGGCAACTTGACTGTAGGAGCACACCTTTCAATGGCAAAAAGAAAATTTTGAAAGAATTTCACGAGTTTCTTAGTGGGCTCTAAGTATTTCCCTCAAGGGTCTAACACTTCCCGTTCTGTTGTGCTAAAATTCCTTAACCCATCTCTATACTACAGAATAGTCTCTCTCTAAAAAGAATCATTTCCAAAACCCTACAGTTTACTGGTTCTGTCTATTAATGTGAGCTGCTACAATATTAACCTTGAATATCACAACATATGCTTCAACTGGATTAGAAAAAAATACTTTAAAAATGTTTGTCATTTTCAAAACACTGGATACGGTGAATTTAATATCTGATGGGACAAGGGGATGTTTCCACATTTCAACGGGAGAAAAACATTTGTATGTCTACATATCATATTGTGATAAATTATAGTCAAGTCTTGTGGCTTACCAAGGCATATGATGCTCTATGCGAGGTATTTTGGTTCTCTTTTTAATGCAATAGAGTTCTAAATTACAATTTTGTTTTTCTGAAATTCCTTAACATTGATTAAGGCCTACCGCTATAAACAGAATAAACGCAACGCAGCAAGTACCACAATTCTGCATTTGTTGCCTAAGGTAAGCTGTATGAACATTAACTATAATAAAGGCAGCAACATCAGCATAAGCAAAACAAATAAAAAATCAATAGTTCATTCATTCTTTGTCAAAGATGCCACTAAAACGTTTTTTGTGTTGTATTTTATACATCGCGTTCTTAAAGCCTCTCTTTCAAGCATGTTATTTTCATTAATCCATGCATTGCCAGCAAAAATCCTGTGCTAATTCTCTAATTGCTGCGAATAAAAATGAAAAATAGCAGAATCGTTATCTGTTGTTGTGCTGTTTTTAAATTAGTCACTTCCATATACATTAATGCATTCAGCAATATATTTGAGAGATTGCTGCATTTCCTGCGTTGCTTTTATTGTGTGTATAGCATAAGTCTTAACAACGTTAACTACGAATCCTATAAATATGTTGGATATACCATACATTTTTTATATCTAGAAATCTAAAAATTTTTATATTTTAATTTTCATTCGCTTAAATGTAATTTACTGAAATGATAAAGGCAATGTAATATAAACGACAAACAACCAGAAGAAATCATTTGGAACTTTCAATTAAGATTCCTTCAAATATTATGGATTTTAAATGGAAGAAAAACGTCTTAAAAACAAAGTAAAAGTAATGACTTAAAATAAAATGAGCATGAAGAGCATTAAAACGAGTTAAAGTTCAAACCTAATCAGTTCAAATTTTGATCAGTTCCCGTTAATTAAATCACTATTTAACTTTTTATTTTCTTAAGGCTATAGTAATGAAAAAGAAGTTATAAAATTGAGTATAAAATAAACGTTTAAAATCTTTAAAAGTGACTCATTAAATAACAATTCATTTTAATTTAATTGAATTTAAAATTTTAAAATTATGGTTGATACAGCAGCAACAGTTGCAACAACTTCCGGTTAATTTACACACTTTTGTTAAACAAAAAATTAAATATTTAAATATAACTACGCTCTCTTCTTCCGTTCATTCTCTCTCTCTTTTTCTATCCTTATACATAGTTTTATAAGTATTTGACATACGGTTGCAAGTGTTTTTCTTTTACGCTGTCATTGTGCATTTTGTTATTGCACTTACGAAAAGTAAACATAAGCTAAACTTGTTTTCTTTTATAAAAACATTGTTACAACATCAAAAACAACAATGACTAAACTAACAATAACAAACCGAACAAAAGTGCCAGACAATAGAGAGAAAAAACGAAAAAGAAAACTAAAAATGACGCATATTTATAGGAACACTCGTTAATGTAGTTGTGGCTGTGTAGGATTCCTTTAGTCACCATATGCTTAAGTGTTTATACAAGCGTCTGTAGGGGTGTGTATGTACAGTGTACATGTAGTGGTCACATTAACATAAACTTGTAAATGCAAGCAACTATATTTACGTGCCTTGCTAAATATGTGAAGGCGTTATGACAGTGAGCGTGAAGATAGAGAGGGACCAAGAGAAAAAGTAATTGCTTATATGTGTATTAGTATTTGCTTATATGTGTGTACATCTCAGTTGATCCATGAAAAAAAGGTTTACACAACTCATAAAAGTTTACGCGTACTTTTATACCCATACGTAGGCACATTGCATATGCAGACAACCTTCAACAACAAAAGGTACACGTTTACGTATATATGAAAATACAGTGTTTGGTAAATATTATAAGTACATATATTTGATAAAATAATAGAAAAAGATGGAAATTTTAAATCAAGAGAAATTAAGGATTTTTAAAACGGATGTAAATAATGTGTGAGGTATTAACCAATCAATTGCGTAAAGGAAGAGATACATATGTACTTCAAGAGAAATGAAAGACGTAAAAACTTAAACTATTGCCGAGTCATTCATATCTATTTTATATTTTTAATGCCTTCCTCTTTCCTGAGTTGACTCTCTATTGCGCATAGGTTTTCTACACTAAGTTAGCTAAGACTAGTCAGAATCTGTGAGCAAATGTTCAATGGTACGGCATAAATGCTAATCATTCGGGCTTTCATAAGTAATTGGGAATAAAAGAAACGATTACACGATATCACCCTATGGGTTAGCGTAGACACACATATTTTGGATAGAGAGATTTAGAAAAATGATGCTAAAAATCTTGTGAATATCTCAGAACAGACTTCTATGAATGGTTCGCAATTAGATGGGGATTACGGAGAGTGGTAACGATTATTCAAAACGCATATATTTATAAAAAGGATATTAGCATACTTTGTGACAGCCAAACAGGTGTAAAGGAACTGGTGCCTAATATGACGACCTGGAGAGTGATTTATGTATGGTCGCCACGAATGTCTCAATGCAACGCTGTTGCATACGATAAAAATGTAAAACTCAGTTTATTTATACTTTTATGTTTTAATTGCAAGATTTAAAATAATTTTTTATTCAGTTAGCTTGTTAGTAGATGATCTAGTTGGTAGTGTGCTAAACTTCAAGTGCCGAGACCGTGGGTTTGATTCTCATCTACACTACACCATGTGTGTAGTGATTGCCGGTTTGTTGACAATATATCTGATTAATTCGATATAGAAAAAGAAAGTGAGAATAATTTCAAGGCAATTTACATTTATAGAGATATTTAAATTTACAGAGATATCGAGAAGGCGAAGCCGCGAACATTCGTCTTCAAGAACAGTCATCAGACTGTTTACGTTGCCACATAAAAGGTAAGGAAAAGCAGGCAACTGAGTTAGTAAGAGTTCAGTCAGTATTGTGTGAAGACACGATGCGTTTGAAGAGAGTAATCGTGGTTTGAAGATATCCGTTACAAAGAATTGTCGAACTATTCCCTAGTAATTGTTATTGTTTATGCAAAGGGTGTAAACAGAGAAATAACAAACAAATCAATTGTCGCTGTATACATCAAGTTGTGAACAGTGGCACACAGAATTGTGCGAATAATAAACAATTTTAATTAAAACTAAACACAAATTAATTTTTATTTTATTTACAATCTACGAACTCATATTTTAAACGTTTTTTAAAACGTAAAAATGTAACAATATCTATCCACTCCGTAGGAAGGTTCTGGCCCCTTTAGCAGCATGGTCGCTTTCCTTTTCGTAAGCTTGTCTACCGGTATATTGCTGGGAATTGCGACATAACCCAGGATCCAGCACAGGAATACTATTTCCCTCATAAGACCTAAGTGCTCGAATAACGGTCCAACTATAAGTTAAAAATGCTATATCACATATATGAATAGCTAGTTTTTTTTTAGCTAGTATTTTTTTGCCATCTATTATTACTGCAGCCGTTCCTATTAAAATGCCCGTATACTGTACGCAGCCAATCCTATAGGTTTTACCTGAAAAACGTTTGTTTTTCAAAATGAACAAGACGTATGAAAATAGACAATCTATAACACTGATTTTAATCTATTTGTTTAAGTTTTAAGCGAAAAGACACCATTAAGCATTACAATTGTAAAAATAACAATGGGTTTATTAAAAGCAACAGCACTAGCCTTTTATAGCCTGCAACTCTATTATTTGATGTTTAAATAAAAAAATTATTATATTTTCTGTTGGCTTTTGAATGTTTGTAAATCTTTTCTATTTAAATATTTTACTATTCAATTGAATTTTATTTCAAATCTACTCCATCAATGCGCAACAACAACAACATAATAATGATGTGTATCATTCATTCCATCATCAACTGGAACGGTATATTGGCTGCGTTAAACGATTAGTTTGTTTTTATTTTAAAAGACTAAAAAATACATTTTAGAGCATAACATTTGTATAATGAAAACTGCAGTGTTGTCCTTTCTGGAAAACAAAATATAACATAAAAGTATAGGCTTTTACCTTTTAAAAACGTTTTAAATATTCGATTGCAAATAAATTGAACATAAATTTGTGTTTAGTTTTAATTAAATTCTTTATTATTCGCACAATTCTGTGTGTCACTGTTCACAACTTGATGTAAACAACAACAATTGCATTTCTTTGTTATTCCTCGGTTTGTACCCTTTGCATAAACAATAACAATTACTAGACAATTATTCGACTCATCTTTGTAACGGAGATCTTCAAACCACGATTACTCTCTTCAAACGCACCGGCGAATGTTCATGACTTCACATTCTTGAAATCGTTATTTACATTTATTATTGTAGTGTTGTTTTTGTTTACATTTATTCTACTTGTATAGTATAGTACTTGTTGTTGTAGTTTTTTTCTTCTTTACCATTTTTTTATGCTGGTGTTTGTTGTTATATTAAGCAGTACGATAATTTGTAAACAGGTTTACTTGCTGCATGGTTTTGTTTTTGTAGCTTTTGTTTATAATTTTAATATTAAGCGATGTAAAAGCAAAACATATGAAAAGATTTAATTTTAACAGCTTTTCCCTATGAAAATTCATGTTTTTTATTTCAATATACAATATGAAGTAGTATTGACAGTGAAGTTAAACTTGATTATTGAATATAACATCATATCTGTTGCAATATGTTGACCAATTTCATGGTTTTGTATTAAGGTTAAAATGTTAAATCTATTTGTACCCCCCAATCCTCTCACAAATCTTGATATCTAAGAATATTAGGTACTTCCGAACTGCGTCAGTCGATAACGTTGATCTTGTTGAAGCTACACCTGTCAAATTACCTGTCATATCAGTTTTGCAAAATCACACAACAACTTTATTCAGCATTGCAGCCTAGCTTCTCAAATCACGCGTGTGTCCATTATGTACATGAGTGGCGGGACCTACAGTTTAAAGCCGACTTTTATTTTGTTCTCAGAGTTTTTGCCAGAAGACTGCTGAAAAGAAAACGCCGAATGAAATATTTTACTATATTTCGTTTTGCTCGAGACTTCTTAGTAGTGATTTGAACCACAGGCTACCTACTAAACAACGGCGACTTCAAGTACAATCTTTACATCTAGTAAAACTGACTTGGTGAGGCTTACACGTATTTTTATTTCTTTTGAACAAGCAAGGAGCTGCAGTTACATTCAATGGCAACTGGTGTTGCGTCATGCTAATTGAATTCTTGTTTCTTTGCTTTCAACACGACAGCGCAACTTGCCATAAAGCTAGCTTAACAATCAATTTATTGAAAGATCAATTTAACGCCGACTCTCTTCTCAGACGAGATTCTGTTTACTGGCCCCTAACCCCATGCGTTCGATTTAATACCCCTAGGGATAGTTTTTATGGGGCTTTCTAGTTGGTTTGTGTTGAATAGAGTAGAATTGAAAGCCAATAAGCGATTTTTTTAAAATTTCATGTTAAGGCTTTCTGTTGTTTATCGAATTTTTTTCTTTTGTAAAATGTTTTCTGGTATAACAAAAAGATATCGATGCTAGTCCAGGTATGACAATTGGCTAGGTCTATTATAGTTTATAGTTAAGCTTATTAGAAAAACTTTTTTTATTTAAAAGCATTGTTTATCTATTGCAATTAAAAAAATCAACTCATGTCTCTTCAAAAAGTATTCAATTTTAAAATTCAGAAATTTTTTACCATTTCAACTGCTGTCTGAAACAATTAATGACAAAAAGAATTCAATCGAAAAACAATGAATAGAATAAAACAGCTGAAAATTCTTACTAGGTTTTCGTGGAGCTTTATCTGTAACTCTTTCATTTGAAATTCCTGCAATATTTTACCCTTTTATATGCTTTTAAAATAAACGACATTTGATACGAATTTATTTCAGTCTTTGCCATCACTCCAGTTGTTCTGTAGTGCACTCCATTCACTACAATTTGTTTTTCACAATTTTTTTATACCAGCCTGCCATTTCGTAAAATTTGTCATGAATTTTATTGTATTTTATTAAATTTTATAAGAAATGGGTTTTAGACATACCTAAACACACACCGCATGAAGCATGCAGCATGAATATACTTTTCTGTTGCCTTTTATGTGAATGCAAAAATAACCAAAAAATTCCTCAAGTATTTTATTATTGAAATTGTTGATATTTTGTTTTCTTTCTACTGTATTTGGTAAATTTTTTGTCTCACTGGTAACAAGTATTTGAAGTATATTTTTTTATTTTCTATGAGGGTAAGAGATTTAAGACACGTTTTGCAATTATATGCTGCTGTCATTTACATTATTTGGTATTCCCCAGGTATGCATATGATTACCTAGTTTCAATGAAATAAATGAGAGTGCCTTTAGGTTTATTTTTTTTTCATAGTATTTTTAACAAGAATCACCACATTTATTAACTTTTCATATTCAGATATCAGAATCCAAATTAATCACTTATTCTTATGACTACATAATTGACAATCAGTCAATTGTAAGAGAACTCCTGCCATTTCTGAACTTACTTCTATAAAAATTTGGATAATCTGAGTTATTTACTATGGGTAGTTATAAAAATGCCTGATAAATTTAAGCAGTAGGTAGTGTATTTGGCTTATTAAACATGAAGCCACGGTTCAAACCTTATCTCCCATTTTCCAGACCATAGCCTCTAAAGCTTAGGTCTTCGCTGCCATTCGCAATCTGCTATAGAACAGGCATTTGTTCTGTTATACCAATACACGTTAGTTTCTGTATCTTTCCTAACTTCATTTGTACTGTTATTAAATTTGTAGTGTCTACCCAAGTAATGGTCACGTAGGTGTTTATTAGTCTGACATACATGATATACATTCTGTTATAGTCCATTGTTTACAATCATAGGACTACCCTGTAAGAATTCGGCAGGCACGTAGCTGAAATACTCTCTATATGAGCCAAGGAGTTGAATTTTTTATTCACGAACTATTTTCCTTCTTTTAAATGGTGCTATTATAGCGTTGCCCGGACTTTGGTTTCACCACACTGGCTTGTACCATTGACTTACGATCTTAAAACTATCTTTGAGTGATGTCACAAAGAGTCCCTTGAAATTTTCCTTTAGACCTCCAAATTCCGTGAATTGCTTTCACTAAGCAGTTGATGTCCGCCTTAGATGATTTTATTAAGACTTCATCCATAATCAAGCTAGAAATTAGTGGTGAAAGAATCCCTTTTGATTTCGATTCCGTATGTTCCGACCACTGCGTTATTTTGGACCACTGCCTATTTCATATAGTTACGTTTTTACCATTTAAAAACGTTTGAAATATGAGCTCGTAGATTGCTAATGAAATAAAACTAAATTTGAGTTCAGTTTTAAAAAATCTTTATTATTCGCAATTCTGTATGCCACTGATGTATACAACAACTTGATGTAAACAAAAACAATTGATTTTCTTTGTTATTCCTCTGCTTATACCCTTTGCATCAACAATAACAATTACTATACAATTATTCGACAGATCTTTGTAACGAAGATCTTCAAACCAACGTTCATGACTTCGCCTTCTCAAAATCTCTATAAATGTAAACACCGTTGTTTACGTTTATTCTTGTAGTGTTATTGGTATATTTTTGTTTACTTTTTACCTTTTTTTATGCTGGTGTTTGTTGTTATATTAAGCAGTACGATAATTTGTAAACAGGTTTGTTTAATGCATTGTTTTGCTTTTGTAACTTTTGTTTATAATTTTAATGTTAAACGATGTAAAAGCAAAATATTCGTTTTCGTAACAATATTTTATTTAGCATAGTTGTGAACAAGCAGTTTCATTAGTCTAGTAGGTATAAGTTATGCCACGATTTAAACCCGAGGTCAGACATCTCCATCAAAGCGAAATATGAAAATATATTTCTTCGGCGACTTCCTCTCCGCAGATTTCTGGCAAAAACAGCAATTATGTTGTGAGTGTTAATTATACACATGACTGGCGGACCTACAGGTTTAAATTTGATTCCGAATGACAGATTTTTGAGAAACTTTTCATGCCGATTTTATTTACTCTCAGAGTTTTTGCCAGAAATCTGCTGAGAGGAAATATGTCATAATATTTCATTTTGTTGGAGGTGTCTGATCTGGGTTTGAACCAACACACTACCTACTAGACTACTATGACTACAAAATGAAGATAATTTCCTGACATCTGGAACCCGAAACTCTGGAACAGTAACAATTTAAGGGGTTTTGTGTATTTTATCTGGTTGACCGACATTGATGTCCATATATTAAACAATATCGAATCTATTGCCTCAAATAAACTATAGTCTGAAAGTTTATAAACATTTCCAAGATTTATAAACAAATTTTCGATTTTATTTTTCTATTTAAGGCATTTCCATCACATGTCTCTATCTACTATCTTATAAATTTATATTTTAGCTGCCAACGAACATCATAATATAATACTTAAAACTTGATTTTTACATAAGCTCTCCAACCAAGTGGCAATTGTTGTCAATTGGTTGTTATATTCATTGTCAAATACATGCTGAAAATTTCTACATGACATCTTTTATAAAAAGTTTACATATCCACGATACATGGACGGTGATAAATAAACGAAACGTAGAACGAGAGCAGTTACAAATTTACTCTCAATCTTCTAAATCATCTTCTAAATGGAAAAAGACGAGTTAAAACTGAACGTCAATCTGCATACAAATGACCAACTCAAAACACTTCAAATACATGGCAAAATACACGTATAAACTACGTTTTGTGAGTGAGATATTGAGCGAAAAACATTAAAAAAAGGAAGTAAATAATATAGAAAACGATATACAGAAGAAGAAGCAATAGAATGAGAGAAGATAAATGGAAGCGAAGCGTAGAGGAAATAAGTTGTTCCAGTTTAAGTTCATCTATCACAACGGTTGTCAACATTATTCATCTCTCTCGAGTCTGTCATGTCGATTTTAATCAGTTCGTCATTCATTTCGCTACATAGTCATTCATTCGTTCTAAGTTTTTCTGTTTTTTCTTGCAGTCATGTTTAGTCATGATAGGTGGCAGCCTGTTCCTCTCTTACTACCCACAGTAGCAGCCAAAAGCATCGATGTCATGTGCTCAGCATTATAGTTTTTAAACATCATTTTCGTTAATTTTGTTGTTGTTGTTACTATTGTTCTTAAATTTATAGTTTTTGTTGTTATTGATGTTGGCACTTTTAACTGAGGAACGTATGGCATGTATTTGCTTAAAAGGAACATTTTATGCACATTCCATGCACGTTCCAAACAGTTGTCTGGCTAAACACATTAAATCTCATCCATTCATTTATGATGCTTCTTCGTGTTGATGCCAGCCATCATGCTGATGAGGACCATAACAATGTTGTTGATCATGAGAATTTATTTTCTGGTTTTTTAAAAAAAATTTCAATTTTATTTTGTAAAATATTAACTTCTTAAATCTCCCTAACTCCCTTTCTGTGTATTTGGTTTTTGGCTGTATGTTATGCAAATTTCTCTAGTGTTTTTATTTTAGTTACGCCATTCATCCGTTTGTTTAAAATGTATTTAGACATGCATATGTGTGTTAATAGATGTCAGTAACGTGGGCTTATTTATAATGATCTTAAAGAAAACTTCAACCTTTTTAAGGACTTAATTTTTTACAATAAAACCCCATTGTTTATTGCAACTAAAATTCCAAAGTCTGCTTGAGTTGCTATCTGGGCAAGTTGAATTAACTAGGCAATCAAAATACAGTCACCTTCTGCAGGATTCCAGGTCAGGTAAGAGTTAGCAGATGACCATGTCAGGAAAGGACCTTCGACACCGCTGATAGGGCCTGGACCTTTCTATAGAGTGAAAAGAGGAGTAAAGGAGAAAAGCGGCAACTCGCTTCAAGCCATACAAGTCTGATAGAACCTGAACTTGCATACATACACACATAATTGGTCATTACAACTCTTCAGTCAGCATTATGACCAAATTTCTCACACCACTTATGTTGTGTGTTACTTTTAGACATGAGTGGCGGGATCTATAGTTTAAAGTCGACTCCGAACGTCAGATTTTTGAAAAACTTTTGATGACAATTTTATTTGTATTCAGAGAACGTAAACTTCTAATATTTAATTACTTTGGGAGAATATTCAAGACTTCTATCATGCCTTTCAAATATGAACAGATTTTAGTGACCGTGTGTATGATTCTGAAAATATCTTGGGAATCGCTTTAAGTCCAATCTGTATATTTTAAGATAAAGAAAACGATTCATTAGGTCTTATACTTAGAGTTAGTATGAAATTAGGACATTTCAGGAATTGTTATTTAAATTACATACTCACATAATTAGTCATTACAATTCTCCAGTCAGGATAACGACCTAGATTCTCACACCACATATGTTGAGTAAGTTAATTTTATGCATGAGTGTCGACTCCGAATGACAGATTTTTGTAAAACTTCCATGTTAATTCTATTTTTCAGATTTCTTGCCAGCAGACTGCTGAGAGGAAGTAGCCGAAGAAATATTTTTTCATATTGAGGTTTGAACTATGGCACGTCTAATAAGCCAACACATTACCTACTAGGCTACAGCCCAGAGAAATTAAGTTCTCAAGGAGTCTAAACAAGAATTTGACAGCAAACATAAATTATCCAATTTACTCCTGCTGTGCATTTTAAGGCGAACAGGAAAAATTCAAAATCCAAAGGTGACTTGGTTTGTTGAAATTGATTTATGAAAATGGATGTTTAGAAATAATCCAAATTGTCATCGAAAACTAACCATCTTCAGGAATAAGATCGATACCAACCCACATGCGATTTGAAAACGTCCAAGAATTCAAAAAAATTAAAATTTATGTACGAATTTTGGGCTTTTGGCTTCATCAATCCATATTACTTTTAGAACGACGTTGGCCGGGCCATCATAATTAACGGTGAGTACTAGAAATCGATTGTTACCAACTTCTTTTAATCTGAATTAGATAATTTGTACACCAACAATAGGTTGATTTGAACAGGATGGTACTGCGTGCCACACAGCTCATACTACATTGGATATTCTGCACGAGCGATTTGAGGCCATGGCCATGTCATAAGGAGGTGATGTGAGCTGGAAGCCTAAATCGTTGGATTTGAGCGATAGAGATTTCGATTGTTTTATGTGTGTTTATGTGCCATCGGTCAAATCCAACCTGATTTCTTTTTGTTTCCTTTTTTTTTGAGACCAACACATGAGATGATCCCTTTTAATAAAGTGCATTGTGTTGGAATACAGGAAAGATAGCTTATTGGAAAAAGGAAAAAGGAGGTACTGTGCGATACATTTTTTTCAACAATTTTGTTCGGTAATAATTCTCATCTTCTGTCTCCATTGCGAGCAATCACATATAATGTCTGATAAGCAATCAGATATTCACAAACACCCAGAGTTGAAGTTTATCACACTACCAACGAGGCCCTTGTGGCACCGATTTATACATTAGAGACACTTTGGATGCGCTCCAACGAGAGAACACGAAATGGGTTTTAAACGATGTTATGTTTCACAAATAATGATATCGTTTCGTTGATAGTTCATATTTTAATTATAGGAAGCGGCTAACAAAAAAACCAAAAATCAGAAGATTTTTCAGAGCCACCACAATTTACTGCTTTCGATCACTGCGTGTTTTGATCATTCTAGAACACTCTTGTGGAGTATATTTCCAATCAGAAGACGGTATCTAAAGTTTGGAATGATTTATACTAGAAATGGATTACCCAGCGCGGATTTCAAATGTTGGGTAAATGATGGAAAAATTTTGGTCATACCAACACCTCAAGTGATTTAAAAATAGTGAAGCGTATTGATATTGATTTTTATGTTGCATGTGTCAGGAAGCCTGTGTTTATACTATAGTGGTTGTTATTTACAATCCATAAATTTCTTTTCCGCTTCCTTTTCCATACAAATACATCTACACACGCACACATCATTATAGGAAAGGTAATTTGGTGTTTTTTTTTGGATATCTTTTTCTTTTCATTTTTCTCTTTTATGTTTTGTTTTCTTTTTTCTTATTCCATTTGTTCTTTTTTTCTGTTTTGCATTTTAAAATTTATTTCTTTTTCTTCCATGTTTGTAAGGGCAAAGTGTGTTGAGTAGCGTTGTGTATGGCAGCAGCACTTCAGCTTCGACAGTCATTGTTCGTCAAAACATCTGTCTTTGTAAATTGAAAAATTTCCACTTGATTGCCTGCCGGATAGTTGTTGCTTTAGGAATTGTTAGTTTTTCTTATAAAAAGGAATTCTTTTGTTGCTTTTTTATTTTTTTTTTTCGTTTTTTCCAACGTTTTTATTTGTTATTCAGTGTTGCTTCACAGTTTGATGTCTTTTTTGTTAGTTCTCCTTGCAATTCATTTCCATCAATTCTGTGATGCTATCAATTTATGATTTTGGCAAATGGTTTATGTGCCCAAATACATGTATAATAGAGCTGTTAAATACAAGCAATAGATTTAAAAGAGGGCCAAATTCAAGGTAATGTTTGAATAGATCATTGGAGAAAAATGTCATAAGATTAGATAAGTAAGCAAACTCATGAAGGTTAGAGAAGAAAACTGAAAATTCGTTATCATCTATAAAATGTAAATATAAAAAATTCTGGGTATTAATACATCCCAGCTTTGGTTTCCTTACCTTTGTTGAATTTAAAATCAGCAAATAAGTTATCTAGCAATTCAATATTAAAGTGTGTGGAATTTTAAATAAGGAAATGAAGTTCCTGGAATAGATTTCCGTTTTTTCCCCTTATTTGTTTTTTCATGTATTTTTATTTTAAATAATTTTTTAAGATATAATTAAGTCTATAGAATCGTATTATGTTTGTACATAATGAAGCACACATTCAGTACGTTGTCATCTGGTAGCAGGTGACAGATATAGTACAGATTATTTGTCTACTGACTATGTTTCAAACACTGCTTCACTAGCTCCCATTCGTTATGTTTATCTTTATTATCATGATTATCCTTATTTCATGAATATTGAAGGCTAGAGTATTTTGTCATGCTTGGATACTTGCGAAACTCTCGCATGATTTACATTTTCTCTCTGACTACTGCAACGCCGTAGTCGTCTTTGATGATTAAATTAACCTATGGATTCCTTCCATGTCGAAACTACAAACCTTCCACATGGGTTTGACTTTAAATTTTATACAGATGGATGTGGTCTTTTACGTTGATATTGACGTTTTCTCTTGCGAGAATACTTTGATTTTTCACTACAGCTTTCCAGCTAGTTTTAATGCGTTTTAAGCATAGATATACAATATAATTAAGACCTGCTTATTATTATTTCGCTATTATAAACGAGGGCGTTCTAAATTTGTGAGGACAGCCAGATTCCCCACTTTGCCTTTGGATCTTGAATATTTACCGATCGCCTAGTATAGTTCGGAGCAGGAGTAAAATCGATATCTTATGTTTGCTGTCAAAGGCGATTCTTGTTTAGATTTTTTGACATCTTCATATTTTTGGTTAAAAATCTTGCTGAAGTGGGTCTCATGGGGTAGCTTTTAAAAAGAGCATACTCGACTTCTACGTGGAAAAACAAAATCTAGATGGAAAGAAGTCGACTCTATAGGATCTCATTGCAAACATTTCCAGAATATAATGACAAATGTACTAGGTTAGGTTAAGTTTAACTGGCGGGCCCTGAAAGGTCTAGTTATACATATAATTATAGCCCTTGGTTGTCAGTGACATGTTCTGTCACTAAGTCATGGGTGATCATGAATTCTACTTCTCAAGTTCCCAATAGTCGGACCAAGCAGCTTCTGCAAAAAAAAATACTACTTTCGGTGACTTCCTCTCAATGGTATTCTGGCAAAAAATCTGAGGTTAAATCCGGAGTCGACGTTAAACTTTAAGTACAGCCACTCATGGATACAATTAACATACATAACAGGGGTAGTGTCAGAAGGTAGGATGTTATCGTGACTAAATGATTGTAATCGCCAATTGAGTAAGTAAACAAAAATTGATCGACTAGAAACTTTATGCCTTATTAGCAGGCAGATTGATGGTCAGGGTTATAAACGGAATGCAGTATGCTAGTCAATTTCTATATGACAAACAAATTCTCTTCCTTTGCGTGGCAATATAGGGTAAACAAAAAGTTAATTTCTGAACTTTACTGTACAGCAAATACTTACATTTTGTAACTACGTATGTATTCAACAATATATGCAATTTTATTCATACAAAATTTTAAGCGCTGTACAAATGTTCTTTTTCGGTAAGCTAGCAGCATCTTAACTTACATTTATAAACAACGATCTTTACATTTATAGAGATTTCGAGAAGACGAAGTCATGAACGTTCGCCTTCAAGAACATTGATCAGACTGTTTACCCTGCCATATAAAAGGCAAGACAAAGCAGACTAGTGAGTTAGTGAAGTTCAGTCAGTCTTGTGTGAAGACGCGGTGTCTATTAATTGCAAAGAGTATAAACAGAGGATTAACAACGAAAAGTAATCGTTGTTTTTTACATCAAGTTGTGAACAGTGGCACACAGAATTGTGCGAACAATTAAGAATTTTAAATAAAACTAAACACAAATATATTTTTATTTTATTTGAAATCTATGACCTCATATTTTAAACGTTTTTAAAAGGTAAAAACATAACAATATCAATACTTAACTAGAGGACCTGATAATTTAGGTAGCAGTTATACTCGACATTCTGGTAAACCTTTTGCTTTAAGGTATCAATCCGCAGCATAGAAATGATGAAAAGAATTTTATTTTTAAAGAGAAATGAAAAACCTTTGCATATATAATCTTATATTCAGTTTTTCTTTCTTTTTCCGTTTAACTTTTTAATACATGCACGTAGTTCGCTAGCTGTTATTGTCGTTCACCTCGCATATTGGATCCATGGTGGCAGTCTGCTTTAATTTTAAAGCCATAAATAAAATTAAAGAAAAAAATATTCGGAAAAAAAGAAACGAAGTTCCATTCAAACACGTTATTCCAAGAAAGGACTTTTTACAAAACTTCTGCGCTAAAACATTTGTTGCATTCAAAACTTTATTTGAAGTATGAGAAACAAAAAAATTAAAAAAATCATGCCCTCACTCACTTAATTCGCGTGCGGACTTAAGCGGCAAGCCACGAATCTGAAGATAAACTCAAGTTTAACAAAACATTTACTAAAGAAAAGTAATTAAAAAGATTACGTACAACGTAAATAAGATAAGATTAAACAAATGAAAATAACAACGAATCTTGTAATTTTTGTTTAATACGATTAAAATTAAAATGCTTTAGTTTTAGACAAATTTTAAATTAAAAAAATCTCGACTAAAAGTTTAATTACGTCTACATGAGCTTTAATCCAAGAAATAGAAACAGCTAAAGTTGCTTAACCTCTATGTCAACAATACAAACATATTTTATGTGGGATTTTAAACGTTTCTAAGCATATTTCTATTTTGTTTTCATTTATATTGTGTTTGCGCCTATTTTGATTTGTTTTTATGCAAGAATACATAAAATAAAAGAAGTTTTTGCAAAGGCTTATGCATTTTTCTTTTACTATCACACATACATACATACATAATTGGTCATCATAACCCTTCAGTCAAGATTACCACCTAGCTTCTCACACCACTTATGTTTTGTGCATTAATTTCATCCTTAAGTGGTGGGACCTACAGTTAAAAGTCGACTTCGAACAACAGATTTTTGAGAACATTTTCATGTCAATTTTATTTACTCTCAGAATTTTTGACAGATATCTGGTGAGAGTAACTCAGATAAGAAATATTTTTTCATATTTCGTTTTGATTGAGTTTCAATCATGGCCTCAGTTCTAATAAGCACACTAACACACTATCTACTAGACTACGGCAGCTATTGCTCCCGCAGTACGGATTTCGAAAAGAACGTTTTACTAATGGATGCGTTCCAAGGGGTGCTTGCAATGGTTACACTTAATATCCGCGAACTGTGGACAGATTGAGAAAGCTTTTCTCTGTATTGTTACGTTTTTGCCTGAGCTCGTAGATTGCAAATAAAAATAAAAGTAAATTTATGTTCAGTTTTAATTAAGTTCTTTTCGCACAATTCTGTGTTTCACTGTTCACAACTTGATGTAAACAACAACAATTGCTTTGTTTGTTATTCCTCTATGCACTCTTTTGAGTAAACAATAAAAACTACTAGTCAATTTGTTCGATAGATCTTTATAACGGAGATCTTCAAAACACGATTACTTTCTTCAAACACCACGTTTTCACACAAGACTGACTGAATTTTTATTGACCCGTTGCCTGCATTGTCTTGCATTTCATATCGCAGGGTAAGCAGTCTGATGGATGCTCTTGAAGTCGCTATAAATGTAAACATGTTGTTTCTATTATTGTTGTTTGTGTACTCTTGAAGTGTTGTTGTTGTATTTTTGTTTACTTATTATCATTTTTTTATACTGGTGTTTTTGTTGGTATACTTTTGCTCACTTGTTTATCATGTAATTAAGTTTATTATTTGTTTACAATTTAAACGATGTGAAAGCAAAACACCATTTCCATTTTCGATATGATGGAATTTTTATACGATTATTTTCGAGACAGAAGGGTAATATGTTCAACAGAAATATGGATGGACGGAAAGAATACGTATTGTCTGCGTGCTATACTTCGATTGTTGCACGAAATTACATAGGTTTTCCGGACGAAATAGAGGAGACGATGAACACAGCAGTTCAACTTGGTGACAAGTGGTTGAAGTGATGAAATGGCTGTAGAAAGAAATTAAAGTGGAGTCGAAGAGCGGCATAAAATATTTGGGTGCATTCATCGACCACAGGTTATACTTAAAAGATCATGTGTAATTCATAAGTGCAGATGCATTTGCGTCTCAGTAAGCAGTGGTGTTTATAATGCTTAATATTGGAGGAAGAACGCCATTGAATGAAGAATAATATTGTGGGTCATAACATCAACAATGTTATATACACTCTACATGAAGACTTCTGAAAGACAAATGTATTGATTGTATCGCCTAAACGTTATTATTTGATGAAGCGGCAAGCTGGTAGACATATCAGCGAAATTATTTCCGCCTCCTTGAAGATCCAGGGCATAGTACAGAATGACGGATTCCCATCTGCAAATGCTAATCACAATGAGAGGTCAGCTTGAAAGGAAGGTGAACTTTATCGCTAATATAACTCCTTCTCAAATTTGTACATGAGGTATCTGATACATGCCCAAAACTGTGTGAAAGTGGTTGAGAATACATAACATAGATTTCTACTGGCAGATATTCTGATGCGTGTGAGAAATTTTTTCTGACAATGCCAGTCTTTGGGTGAAATATTAAATTCTCAAATTATATAGAACGAGTGTAATGAAACGTATGGCAGAAGGTATTCTGGAACGTTGATTTATAAATATGAGTGCAATGAATATGAGTACCACGTTGACATCGAACTCATACCATTCGAAATATTTTTGATTCATATGCCTGCTCATTCAGATTTATAACTTTAGAATACTTATAAATGATTTTGAGTGACTCGCCGTGAGTCTTAGTTGTTGTTGCATTTATGAAAAAAGAAGAAGACAAAGACAGCAAGCAAAGGAAACACGCAACCCTCTAGTGACTAATTTAATGTTCATACACGTATCATACTTATTTTGCGATTCTTTTAAATGTTTGGTCATGGAGAGTCGAAATCAACAACATCATACGTATTGTTAAGTATGAATATCCATGATATTAAAATAATTATGAATGCGTATAAGTATCAGAAATTATGTGCATGATTGGATTTTACTTATCTTTTTGAATACTTATTGCTGATATCTGTTATATAGGCTCGAACGATGACGAATTGTGCTTGTTTATGTTAGAATACGTGAGCATATCTTTTTATAAATATGACTGACGGTATTTGTATAGCAACTACTTGTGCGAGGTGGTTGTATTAATTTGGGCTAGACATTTAGCCAAATTTTATTCAATCAAAATCCTATAACAGTTTTATCAAACTCAAACCACCTTATCATAACTGCTTTTTATTTCTAGTCGTTTTTGTTTATATTTTGTTTTTGTAATTTTGTATTCCCCTTAAAATTATTACAAGCTAACTTCCATGTTTAAAATTTATTGATTTTTATTTAACCTTTGATTTTCAAAGCCATTTATAATATTAAATGGCTACAAAAGCAATGAGAAATAAAATTAAACGAAAATAAATTTTCCAAAAAAGTGCCCGGAAAATTTATTTTCAGTTTTATGTTTTTTGTTTTTGCCAATTTTAGCTAAACATGTGTTAAACGTTTACTATTGTTGTACCTTATTAAATAAACAATACAAGCAAACAGATACAATAACATCAAAAATAAAACATATAAGAAGTCGTTAAAAACTTTTATTTTATTTTATAAAAGTTTCCGAAAAACAAAAAAAAAACAAAAATTGCAACAAATATTGACGAAAAATACAATAAAGTTTAACTCAGGACTAAAGTCATAAATAACTATTAAATTTCGATTTGCACGTCTGAGGCTAATGTTTTTTTTTATCGAAGTAAGTGCCGAAGAATTTATGCTCTTACCTCCCCGGTTTTTTCTTAACAAATTTTAAAAACTTTCGCTTGGCTTTCATTTGTTTTACTTCAGCTTGAGGTTTTTTTATTGCCTGATGTCACCACCAATAGTCCATTTGAAACGTGTTCTCGTGGAAAAGTTTTTTTTTTTACAAATAAGGTGGCATAATAAGCGAAATGGAAACTCAAAACAAATCAAAAGTTAATAGATTTTTGGTTTTTTTTTCATTATAGGGGAAATGAAGGTTTGATTTATCATCGGGTCAAATAATTCTTAAGATCCAGGAGACTTCTGTCAGAAATTACTCAATGCAGTTACAATTTAGTCATTATAATGCCCAGTTTTGTTAAAAAACCTAACATAGTACTTTAATTACTTACGTCCATAATTGGTTATTGAAACGCTTTTGCCAGATTTACAAACTGGCTTCTTACATCAACTATGTTATGTTTTAATTTTGTATCCATGTGTGATGGGACCTACAGTTTACAGTCGACTTTGAACGACAAATTTCAGAGACTTTGTTTGCTAATTTATTTAGTTTTTGCCAGAAGACTGCTGAGAGGAAGTCGCCCAAGAAATATTTTTTCATATTTCGCATTTGTCACGATATCACGGTTTGCCTTGTATATACAACCTTATAACAGTGTTGACTTAAGATTCGATTAAGTCATCAGCCATCAGATATGTATTAAATATTGTGTCTCAAAATATAATCTGTACACCAAATAAAGCAATTGCCAGAAATGGTATCCAAACTATCCAAACATAAATAAAAGTAGAAATTACTTGAACTACTGCATTTTGTTCCACAAAATAAACCACAACTCGTGAATACCGTACTATAGACTCCAAGGAAAAGGGGCTCTTCCAAAGATACTTAGTCAGCACACTACCCACTAGACTAAGGCGACTTCACTATTATTACTACTGCCAATAATATCAATAATCAGCCCATTCGTATAAAATAATGGCTATTTTAAAGGTTCCAGATTACATCGTTCACTCTTGTTACTCAGTTGCAAAGCATTTGGCGAAATCGGACACTTTTCTGGTTCCGTCAAGGGGAGTGTGAAGAAGAATGCTGTCAGCGTCCAGGATGATCAGGGTACAATACCTCTTGATAAATTTCGTACTACACCTGTTTTTTAATATCCTAACCATAGTCACGATAGTACCACTATCATGTACAACGACTAGATACTCCAGTGTCTGTATTGCCCAACAATTATGAAGCACCCAATTTGTTCAGTTATGATTAACAGCTCGAAAGTGAGCATTTAGTACAATTGAAAATCCTTTACTGATCGCTTGGTGATGATTCGTATCGAACGTCCTCAATAAAAATTTGACATATAGGCATAGCTGCCAGATAAGTAAAGCATCAATTCGTCAAATATTAGAAAAAAATCGTCAAAATCGTCAAAGATGTTCAGTGAAATCGCAAAAAAAAAAAAAGAAAAAATAAATAAATTGAAAGGTTTTTTAAAAAAATTATTTTTATTGTAGTAAAACATATAAAGTTAATTCAATGTACAAAAATATTTAACAAGTCTTCTAAACGCTTTAATTACAAAATTAAACTTAATAAACGAGTATATTTTTTTGTATGTTAAAAATATATGGGCACATAGCTTAAATATATGTATTAGAATTAAACAGTTTAAGCAAACCAGGTACAATATTAAAGTCAAAGCGGTTGCAATTGCTAAGTTTTAAATAATCTTTATATATAATATTGTTTCTAAGGAACTGAGTATAAGTTTTAAGGAACTCTGTTTTAAGAAATTTAGTTTAATTTAAATTAACTTGGCTTAATACGCTCTCTACATTAGATGAAGAATGTGATAATACTAAAATTTTTATTAAATTTAATTAAGGCTAAAAATTAAAAGTAGTGTTGTCAGAAGCTCTTGACGTTGTGCCGGTGCCTCAACGACTATTTTGCTTACAGGAGAGGTTAGGGTATCCAACTCCATTGATTTATTAGAGCATCGTTGCAATGTGGCTGTATTTCACTGTTCTATTGGAGTTTGCTCGTGCAAAATAAAGGACTTGTTACCGAGAATCATATAATACTATCGATGATCACCTCCGTTTGTGTTCGATTGGCCAGTGGGTCGCACAATGCGTTACAGACAAAATTTGTTCTTTAGTCGGACTATTTGTATGTGGAATTCACTTCCTCCAGAGGTCTTTCCTGTCACTTATGGTATAAAAAGTTTCAAATCGAGTGACCACAAATAATACTGCCTCTTTCCTCCTTCCCATAACATGTTTTGCTAGTTAGAACATATTGCCCCACATGAGTAGGGGCCATCCCCTGAGTGTTAGTCGTTCGAAAAAAAAATATTGGCACTTGCCTTTGGGCTTCCACGGGTAATATTAGAAGTTACATTCGAATCTCTAAAAATGGGCTGCAACGGCAAATGTTAAATTATGCTCAACTTCTGTCAATCTTATTTCAAAATTCTTGGTATTGCTTGGTATTATCAATTAATATTGCCGAGTAATGGTAGGGTATTTGGAAATATTTGCCATTTTCTTTACCAGTTTTCTTTAAATAACTGATCATTTTATTTTTAAGTTTCTTTACTAATTGGCGTTTTTATTTATTTAGGATATTGAGAATTTTATATAGTATCATCACAGATGTTCGTAAGTAACTCAAAATATAATACTTAACTCTTTGTTATTACCAACCTAAATTTGCAAAAGTAGCAATTGCAAAGCAAATACAAAGCTTGAAGAGAATTTTTATGTACAAAAGTAAAGAATATGATGTAAATTTTTCATTTCCAAAAATCGTCAAAATAAAAGTATAAATCGTCATATCGTCAATATGATATTTTTCGAGCACAAAATCCTCAAAATGACGATAAATCTTCAAATCTGGTAGCTATGCATATCGGACATATTTTCCTTCCTCTTTATAACTTTCTAGTATTCCAACACAAGCCACTGTATGAATAGGAGCCATCTCCTAAGTGTTGGTCTAAAAAAATCTGTTTCACCATAAAAAATAAGCCAGTTATTTAGTTTCGAAAATCTGTTGAAACAAAAGATGAAGGACACCGTTTATTATATTTGCCAACACATGTTACCCAACTCCCGTAATACGTACATACACAACATACATAATTGGCCATTACAACCCTTCAGTCAGGATTTTGGCCTAGCTTCTCACACCACTCATTTTGTGTATGTTAATTTTATACATGAGTGGTGGGACCTACAGTTTAAAGTCGACTCCGAACGACAGATTTTTGAGAAACTTTTCAATTGCAATTGTATTTACTCTCAGAGTTTTTTCCAGAAATCTGCTGAGAGGAAGTCGACGAATTAAAAACATTTCGATCGGATTTTGCTTAAGAAATTTTAAATGGATAACAATGGTTTAGCTAGTTGAAGATCATTGGCATTCATTATGTTTAAGTCATAATCCAAAGGAGAACTGGCCTACAGGTCATGTAAGTTGTCCGCAATTGGTTAATTTTTATCCATGAAAACTGACCAGCTAAAAAACTTTTTCATTTGAAACAAAATTATTCCCTTAAGTTACCCAAAAGCAAGGCACAATTCAATATTTTCCATTTCTGCCATAACTTGCAAACAAAATCATCAGCTACCAACACAAACTGACGAAATAATGGATTGTAAATGTGTATGCGTTAGCATAAATGAATGAAATAATATTTGCTTCGGGATATATACATGTACGTTGACCGTCAGTATAAAACACAACTTAATTAGTGTTCCTGTTCATTATATTAAAAAAGGGGGGCAAATATTTACAATACACGTGGGTAAACGGATGCACACACATTTACATATCAAATCTGTATCTATAACAGAGAGAGAGAGAGCATGAGGCAGAATATTTGACAACCCTCTAATAACATGTATTTGTGATCGAAAGTAATCATTAGGAATTGCGTGCGTGCGTTTGTGCATGTAAAAGTCAGCTAATATAAGATAAGGATAACAGCATGTTTATGTGTTAGTTAAATTTGTATATTTGTATGTATGTCTTGCAGGTGTGTTACCATACATTATTATGTTTATTTGTCAAATATTTTGCCAACAAAATTTGAACATGTTGTTTTGCTGTTATTGTTTCCTATTATTTGACATTGACATGTCAAAAACCACATGTAACAAATATACAGGGTATGTTAAAACAAAGTTTATATTTCATAACTTATTGTGGACACGTGGAAGGACACAAGTAGTAACTTGCTTACATTGCATGGAAACCAAACTTGCCGCATATTATGAGTACGAAAGTAAAAAAAAAGAAAGTTTGGCGCCTTTAATGCGTAGAAACCAGGTAGGATAAATGAATTGTCGGAAAATCACAGAGTTTCTACACAGTTGTAGTTGAAGTTGCCGTAGTCTAGTCGGTAAAGTAATCGCTTATTAGATGTGAGGTCATGGTTCAAACCCCAGATTAGACATCTCCAACAAAATGAAATATGAAAAATATTTCCTGGGTCACTTCCTCTGAGCAGATTACTGGCAAAAATTCTGAGAGCAAATAAAATTGCCGTGAAAAGTTTTCAAAGAAGTCCCTCCACTCATGTATAAAATTAATACCCACAACATATGTGGTGTGAGAAGCTAAGTCGTAATCCTGACTGAAATTTGAAGGAATTTTCAAGCCATTATTTTAAAGACCGGAAAGTAATATGTTCAACAGATGATGGAGACAAAGAATATAAATATGAAGCTTACGTACGATGAAATACTTGGATTACAACCGTTAAACGAAATTACAATTGAACATAAATTTTGCGGACGAAATAGAGGAGAGACACAGCGGTTGAAGTAGTTAAAGCATGGCTTGATAAGTGCTGGAAATGATGGAAATGGCTGTTGAAGACAATAAATTAAAATCCAAGAGGCCCATAAAATATTTGGCTGCGACAGTTTAAAATTCAAGTAGCACGTGAATTTCATCAGTGCAAATGCATTTGTGACGGTTCAAACCCCAGGTGTCAGACTTCTCGAACAAAACGAAATGTGCAAAAAATATTTCTTCGGCAACTTCCTCTCAGCAAATTTCTGACAAAAACTCAGAAAGTAAATAAATTTGTCAGAAAAAGTTACTCAAAAAATTTGTAGTTCGGAGTCGTGCCCTGATACGTATGGACAAAATTAGCACATATGTAAGTGGTGTGAGAAGCTAGGTCGTAATCCTCACTGAAGGGTTGTCATGACAACTCAAGTAAGTGTGTAGAAACACAGGTGTGATAAAAGTTTATATCGTCGATCTGTCTTATTTCTGCACAAACCAGTAAGCAAATTCCACTAAAGAAAGTTTTGGTTTGGAATCCGCCGGATATCAGAAGGTCGGCCAACCGAAAGCAGAAAGGAGGCTCTTTACTCCAAGTAAGAAATTAATTTTAGACATACATAGAGCATTGAATACTCTGCCATTAAACAATAAACCTCAGAATCGGAAATAAAAATTATTTACCGATACAACATTGATGAAACGAAAATCGGATCTACCCAGATCAACAAGAGCGGTTTAAAGTGAAAACTTACCCTGTCAATAACGATTCTAACGTTTTAATTAGGAAGCAATTAGTGTTTTAAATTTAAACATATTGTCCACAACGATCATTCTGGTCTCATCAAATAGATACAAAGTTTTTCCTTGGGATTATGGATATAAAACGATACCGATGTATTTTCTTCAGTAATTAAAAACCATGCAATGATTAGCTAAGATAGATTAAGTAAGATGAATATCCAATTCGTTTTGACACTGTGACAAAAGTCCCAATTAAACATCACATAAGTCCAATAGAACGCAAATAAGATACTTAAAAAGCCGCAGATTCCAAAAATGTTCAGACAGATCCAACAGAAGCACATTTACTTTTAGCCACACTTCAGTCAGAGAAAGGAGAACAGAGGCAAATAAGGTATTTACATAGTCGTCTTCATCCTTATCTACGCAACAGCGACTTTAGACGTATAATACCACTACCAAACGGCAAGCATTTCGAACTATTAACTCAGATATTCTCTATTATCATTAAAAAAATACAATCCATCTTAGCGAGCCTGCAAGCCTTAGAAAACAAGGATTTTACTTGGTACATGCAGTAAAGAGTCAGAAGCCAAATTGTGATACTTAGTCCGGCTGTTGTGGGCATACCTCAAAACCATCACCACTTTACCTGTTAGATCCGTCTAAGTAAAAACTCTTACTTTTCCTGTCAGAGATACGGTTGATGTCTTTGAATCAGCGCACATTAGTAACGATCATGAAAAGAAAACACAGTTGTCCATTTATTTCCTCGGGTTACTGTTTTTATAGTTCCATAATGGCTACAATTATTCCAATTCTATTATGTAGTATCCTAGAGTTGAATTTCTAAGTTCATCGCCTTTTCCAAACGTACTGAAAAAAATTAGCGGTATTATATACCGAGACTAATGCGAAGGTATATTGTGTAACAACACCAAGTATGTACGTCTTATTCCCTGAGGCAGGATACTCTATTTTGATAGCGTATCATATAGGACAAACTACAGTGAAATATATCCAGTGGATTCCTTCACAACTTTCTGCTTGAAATTCAGTTTGGATTTTAACGAATTGAAAATCCAAGCACTGAAAGCATTCGAATAATGGTTTCTTTTCTATGATGACAGAGCACCTGCAGTTATGATGATTTCAGAGTGGTATTTGGAGGACTTCTTGGTATCTATAACCGAAGAATAGGACTTGTTTACCACAAGTATGTGAAATTTTTCCTCAAACATTGATCACTAAAAATAGGTCTCCATACAGTTTGGACAAAATTTCTTCAAAATGTTTCACTTGAAGTTATTTTCAATATGCCAATAAATAAACTTTCCTTTCGGTATAAAAAATTAAAATTTCGATTATAGAAGTGACGCTATAGCAAAAGCGTATTCAGTCCTCTAAATATGAACACCTTTTGTAATAACAACAACAAAATTTAGAAATGTTTGCAAATACACATACATTTACCCGTTATAATTGTGATGGTTATAAAGATGGTAATGTTTAGCCGTTATTGCCATTAGCGGTATTGTACATGGTTTTGTTTTAGCCGTAGTTTTTGTTTTTTGACTGTTTTTGCTCATTAATATACTTCGTGTGGTTTAGAATGAATTTTAGGTTTCGGCTTATTTTTTACGGTATTCTAGTTCAGAATTTTATTTGGTGTGATGTGGCCCTTTGCAGTAGCTTAATTGAGTTTTATGACACTTTCATTTGCCAACTAGTCATAGACAATATTAGCGACATTGTAGTGGTAGTAGTAGTGTTAGTGTTATTTGTCATTTATTGTCATTAAATTCGTTACATTTTATGTCACATACAGGAGAGTCTATATTAGCGGAAAAAGCTTTCATAATATAAGTGGAGTTGAAAATATTTGAGTTGCCATACCCACTTAACAAGGCTGAAAGGTGCTAATGCGATGAAGGAGAAGCATGCCATCATAGAAAACCCCATTTTTAATTAAGCAAAACCGCCATGCAATGATCTGATTGTCAGTCGTTGCATTTTTAAATACATTATTTAGCCAGCATATTTTTTGGTAGCTGGAGGGTTGCCCGTATTATTTTGGTATATTGTTGGTGGGAGGGAGGAAGTAGCGTGTGCGGACAGAGTGATACAATTACACACTAACCTTCGATTTTGTTTAGGAAGGAAATTTGTTTTATCTATACTTTTGATCCTTATTGTTACGAAAATAAAAAACTAGATGCTGTTGTTTTGCTTTTACATCGTTTAACATCAAAATTACAAACAAAAGCTAAAAAAACAAAACAATGAACTTGTTTACAAATTATCGCACTGCTTAATGTAACAACAAACAACAGCATAAAAAATGGTAAACAAGTAAACAAAAATACAACAACAAACACTGCAAGAATAAATATAAACAAAATACAGATACAACAAAAATGAAACAACAATGTTTACATTTGTAGAGATTTCGAAAAGGCGAAGTCTTGAACGTTCGCCTTCAAGAACTTTCACCAGACTGTTTACTTTGCCGCAAGAGGCATGGCAAAGCAGGCGACTGAGTTAGTGAAGTTCAGTCAGTCCTGTGTTAAGACGCGGTGTGTTTAAAGAGGGTAATAGTAGTTTGATGATTTCCGTTACAAAGATCAGTCGAACAATTGTCTAGTAATTGTTATTGTTTATGCAAAGAGTGTAAACAGGGGAATAAAAAACAAGGCAATTGTTGTTGTCTACATAAAGTTGTGAACAGTGGCACACAGAATTGTACGAATAATAAAGGATTTAATTAAAACTAAGGATTTAATTAAAAATTCATTTTTATTTTATTTGCAATCTACGAGTTCATATTTAAAACGTTTTTAAAAGATAAAAACGTAACATTAAGCTGACATCCTCCGCAAAGTCCTGAGGGTTGCAGTGAATAAAAGACTGGATTTTTTCGTTTGACAGACTGTCTGAAATAAAAATTATATTTTGATGAGTTGAAGAAGCAAAGGATCAGACTGATTACAAATTCCATTTACCAAACTTATTTATGTCTTGGCTACTGTAGGATAGTGTTTTCAAAGGGTAATAAATATCCGATTAATGGCCGTTGAAGAGATCAGTGGTATTTCAAACAGCCAGTATGGTTTGTTACTATAGTCGAGTGGGAGCGCGCATTGCTTTAAAAACCGATATCTACGAGTTTTAGCCTTAGTTCTGAACTTTTGAACAGAAAAAAAGGAAAAATAATTTGTTCTAAGAATATGCATAAGAAGTGGGTGCCCTGGTAGTCTAGTGGGTAGTGTGCTAGACTATTAGCGTGAGGGTCGTGGGTTCGATTCCGAGCAGAGACTCTGGTCTGTGACACTACACCGAGCATATAGTCAAGTTACTTCGCTCGTATATAATTAGGATATAATTTGTAATTGTATTGTAATTAATAAATATATAAATAAATGTAAAAGAAGTTTCTGATAAAGGATATTAGCCATAAAATAATTTTGTAAATTTCCATCTTCATTGATGACAATTTCTACACTAACGTGGGTGGTACGAGAAACTAGGTACTGACTAAATAATTGCAACGCTCAATATTACTGCTGCTGTAGCTCCCGGTTTTATCAAGAATAAACAATTATGGCTCGAAGTTGGATGGAAGAGAGTGTTATAGTATGTATGTAGAGGACTCAAATATACCCCCACCCTCCTGCTCCTTAAGCGATATGGCTATCGCCGTGATTAAATACCAGCTATGTGGTATTTTATTTCATGAGAATGTCCTGAGGTTTCATGATACACATACATACCATACACATACGGTGCCTGCCGATAAGAATTCCTATAGAGTTGAACAGCCTTATGTGATCGATGTACTCCAATCCAGGGTTAAGCTTTCTGGGTAGAAAACCATCACCACTTTACCTGTTAGATCCGTCTAAGTAAAAACTCTTACTTTTCCTGTCAGAGATACGGTTGATGTCTTTGAATCAGCGCACATTAGTAACGATCATGAAAAGAAAACACAGTTGTCCATTTATTTCCTCGGGTTACTGTTTTTATAGTTCCATAATGGCTACAATTATTCCAATTCTATTATGTAGTATCCTAGAGTTGAATTTCTAAGTTCATCGCCTTTTCCAAACGTACTGAAAAAAATTAGCGGTATTATATACCGAGACTAATGCGAAGGTATATTGTGTAACAACACCAAGTATGTACGTCTTATTCCCTGAGGCAGGATACTCTATTTTCATAGCGTATCATATAGGACAAACTACAGTGAAATATATCCAGTGGATTCCTTCACAACTTTCTGCTTGAAATTCAGTTTGGATTTTAACGAATTGAAAATCCAAGCACTGAAAGCATTCGAATAATGGTTTCTTTTCTATGATGACAGAGCACCTGCAGTTATGATGATTTCAGAGTGGTATTTGGAGGACTTCTTGGTATCTATAACCGAAGAATAGGACTTGTTTACCACAAGTATGTGAAATTTTTCCTCAAACATTGATCACTAAAAATAGGTCTCCATACAGTTTGGACAAAATTTCTTCAAAATGTTTCACTTGAAGTTATTTTCAATATGCCAATAAATAAACTTTCCTTTCGGTATAAAAAATTAAAATTTCGATTATAGAAGTGACGCTATAGCAAAAGCGTATTCAGTCCTCTAAATATGAACACCTTTTGTAATAACAACAACAAAATTTAGAAATGTTTGCAAATACACATACATTTACCCGTTATAATTGTGATGGTTATAAAGATGGTAATGTTTAGCCGTTATTGCCATTAGCGGTATTGTACATGGTTTTGTTTTAGCCGTAGTTTTTGTTTTTTGACTGTTTTTGCTCATTAATATACTTCGTGTGGTTTAGAATGAATTTTAGGTTTCGGCTTATTTTTTACGGTATTCTAGTTCAGAATTTTATTTGGTGTGATGTGGCCCTTTGCAGTAGCTTAATTGAGTTTTATGACACTTTCATTTGCCAACTAGTCATAGACAATATTAGCGACATTGTAGTGGTAGTAGTAGTGTTAGTGTTATTTGTCATTTATTGTCATTAAATTCGTTACATTTTATGTCACATACAGGAGAGTCTATATTAGCGGAAAAAGCTTTCATAATATAAGTGGAGTTGAAAATATTTGAGTTGCCATACCCACTTAACAAGGCTGAAAGGTGCTAATGCGATGAAGGAGAAGCATGCCATCATAGAAAACCCCATTTTTAATTAAGCAAAACCGCCATGCAATGATCTGATTGTCAGTCGTTGCATTTTTAAATACATTATTTAGCCAGCATATTTTTTGGTAGCTGGAGGGTTGCCCGTATTATTTTGGTATATTGTTGGTGGGAGGGAGGAAGTAGCGTGTGCGGACAGAGTGATACAATTACACACTAACCTTCGATTTTGTTTAGGAAGGAAATTTGTTTTATCTATACTTTTGATCCTTATTGTTACGAAAATAAAAAACTAGATGCTGTTGTTTTGCTTTTACATCGTTTAACATCAAAATTACAAACAAAAGCTAAAAAAACAAAACAATGAACTTGTTTACAAATTATCGCACTGCTTAATGTAACAACAAACAACAGCATAAAAAATGGTAAACAAGTAAACAAAAATACAACAACAAACACTGCAAGAATAAATATAAACAAAATACAGATACAACAAAAATGAAACAACAATGTTTACATTTGTAGAGATTTCGAAAAGGCGAAGTCTTGAACGTTCGCCTTCAAGAACTTTCACCAGACTGTTTACTTTGCCGCAAGAGGCATGGCAAAGCAGGCGACTGAGTTAGTGAAGTTCAGTCAGTCCTGTGTTAAGACGCGGTGTGTTTAAAGAGGGTAATAGTAGTTTGATGATTTCCGTTACAAAGATCAGTCGAACAATTGTCTAGTAATTGTTATTGTTTATGCAAAGAGTGTAAACAGGGGAATAAAAAACAAGGCAATTGTTGTTGTCTACATAAAGTTGTGAACAGTGGCACACAGAATTGTACGAATAATAAAGGATTTAATTAAAACTAAGGATTTAATTAAAAATTCATTTTTATTTTATTTGCAATCTACGAGTTCATATTTAAAACGTTTTTAAAAGATAAAAACGTAACATTAAGCTGACATCCTCCGCAAAGTCCTGAGGGTTGCAGTGAATAAAAGACTGGATTTTTTCGTTTGACAGACTGTCTGAAATAAAAATTATATTTTGATGAGTTGAAGAAGCAAAGGATCAGACTGATTACAAATTCCATTTACCAAACTTATTTATGTCTTGGCTACTGTAGGATAGTGTTTTCAAAGGGTAATAAATATCCGATTAATGGCCGTTGAAGAGATCAGTGGTATTTCAAACAGCCAGTATGGTTTGTTACTATAGTCGAGTGGGAGCGCGCATTGCTTTAAAAACCGATATCTACGAGTTTTAGCCTTAGTTCTGAACTTTTGAACAGAAAAAAAGGAAAAATAATTTGTTCTAAGAATATGCATAAGAAGTGGGTGCCCTGGTAGTCTAGTGGGTAGTGTGCTAGACTATTAGCGTGAGGGTCGTGGGTTCGATTCCGAGCAGAGACTCTGGTCTGTGACACTACACCGAGCATATAGTCAAGTTACTTCGCTCGTATATAATTAGGATATAATTTGTAATTGTATTGTAATTAATAAATATATAAATAAATGTAAAAGAAGTTTCTGATAAAGGATATTAGCCATAAAATAATTTTGTAAATTTCCATCTTCATTGATGACAATTTCTACACTAACGTGGGTGGTACGAGAAACTAGGTACTGACTAAATAATTGCAACGCTCAATATTACTGCTGCTGTAGCTCCCGGTTTTATCAAGAATAAACAATTATGGCTCGAAGTTGGATGGAAGAGAGTGTTATAGTATGTATGTAGAGGACTCAAATATACCCCCACCCTCCTGCTCCTTAAGCGATATGGCTATCGCCGTGATTAAATACCAGCTATGTGGTATTTTATTTCATGAGAATGTCCTGAGGTTTCATGATACACATACATACCATACACATACGGTGCCTGCCGATAAGAATTCCTATAGAGTTGAACAGCCTTATGTGATCGATGTACTCCAATCCAGGGTTAAGCTTTCTGGGTAGAATAGAACAGCTTCTTCATATGTTTCAATCTTAAGATTCGGAAGCGAAATATTTAATTTTTCTCTCCTGACTGAATATGTACTACGAGAGTTTTCTTCTCACAAGGCATTCCCTAATAAAATGGTACTCAATTTGACCACGCGCCACATCGCTTGGTTTCTGTAGAAGTTAAAATTCGTCGACGGAATAAGATATCGCCATCATAAATGTGGGGATAATGGACAGCCTATTCTTAGTATACCTACCTAAAGCGAAATTTTTGACATTTCTACACACATAAGAGAGTCCCAATGCACCAGTCTGCAAATTTCCGAATAAATCAAAGTAATGAATTTGAGTTTCAAGTTGACTTTTAAGTTGCCCTATGGTAACAGGAGGTGATCAATATTTTCAAACACATATATTGCCCCCAATGATGCTAAATTCAGAGTAAACTACTGAAATTTTCAGGGGTAACTAACGTCGTTTAGATTCCTTAACAAAACTACTTATTTGTGTGCCGTGTGGAGATATTCTTGTCAGCACATTCTATTAAGCAGTCCGCAATGCCCGAATGGAAACAAAAATGCTTTGGAAAAAAGTATATAACGTCACCTAACGTTACCGTAAGTGCTGGAAGGAGGATTCTAAACACGTTTCTTAACAAGGATAGATTTTACAGAGCGCCTATTTACAATTTTAGAACAGTGAGTTTTGCGATCATACCAGCATTAATTTAGAATGACTTTTATAGTGAATAACAGGTTTTTGAGGGACTCCTCTCCGATATCATAACCAGCTAATGGGTAACCTGTTTGCATTCATTTACCAGGATGGAATCAATAGTTTTGTGTTTAAGTATTTTTATATGTTTAGCATTTGAGTTCATTAAAAAATAGTCCCCACTAAAAACGCGATCTCCCTGCTCATATTTGTAACGAATACTAGTAGCCCCGCGGCTATCTGTGCCATAAGAATGCCATGCACACTTTAGCAGCAAGCTTTAGAAGAAAATGTAATCAGAGCCGGACATGTGTTAAATTTAATATGCTGCCTGTCTATCCAAACCTTGATCATCTGTCAGGATCAGTCTAACATAGAACCAATTACACTTCAGGTTTTGATACCAGTATAGCTTGGTCTGTTTACAACCCCCAGACCGACATAATCAAAACGTGGACAAGAAAAGGGTCAGTGGACCTATAATTCAAAATTTTAGCAATATAAGTTAGCTCTACTCTGCACCGCATTTTAATAGAATTTGGTTTTTGTACCACAATTTCGCCTTTGTACTGAATTTACGCAAAAAAATCACAAATTTGTCTTTCAAACATACCATTTTCTTTTTAATTTGAAATTAAAAAGGTGATGCTTGGTGATGTTTTCTTCCTCTATTCACAGCCAGTCGTATGAAAAACTAAATGAATAAATGATAAGAGGAGAATATAAAAAGGATGCATAAGAATGCATAAACATAATTTGTGGTATCCTTTTGTAATTATATTTTGTGATGGAAATTGCGGTTCTTGTGGTTACCGAAAAAGGAATAATAAACATTTGTTTTGACAAAGAAAAATTTGTTTAGAGTAAAAAATATTTAAGTTTTCAACGAATTGCACCACAGAGAAATATTTCTTATTTAGTTGATTATGTTCAAAAAATATTATGACTCAACGGAATTTTGGTTACTTACACATGATTTTGTAGGCTTGTCTAATAACTATTAAAGGTTTAACAGAAGAAAAAATGTGGAAGAAATCTAAATAACAAGGATTTAAATTGGCTGAAATCTTAACGATTGGTGGGTATTTATTGACGAATATTTTTTTTAAAGTGATTTTAAAAATAACGTATGACAGAGAAAATCTCAGTTCTTTCGAGGCACTTCAATGACTACACCACGCTGTTTATTCTTTTGAGAATTATTTGAAGTGTTTTAAACCAAAACCAGACACAACATTTGTTTGAGAGATTTTGCTTTAAAATTATTAACTTTTTATTAAATTTTTTAAACAAATTTTTAAGTCTTATATTCATTTTGCATTTTTTATTTCTCTTTTAAGTACAAAGTGTTGGAAGTGACACAGACAAAGTTCATGTTACAGTCTTTATTAAATACTGTTCATGCACATATTTGTACATGTAAACATTTATGTTTTATTTCTACGTAAATTTTTGGATGCATTTTTCGTTTAATTTTATTTTTAATTATATAAAGTATGTGAGTACCAGTGGTAAGTGGTAACGCTAGCACGTGTTATAAAACAGATTTACCAATGTGTGTCATGTTATTTTTAATTTAACAAAAAAATTTCTTTTTGCATATTTACTTCTTGTTGATGTTGTAAAGGTTATTTAACTTAAAATTAAGTTGAGATGCGTCGCCTTAGAGCGTATGAGTGATATAAATTAAATGGTTGGTACCATGCGCAACTCATACATCTAGGTTGCCACAAAAGGTAATTTTTTCTTATTTTGCTTTTATTTCTATTTGAACAAAATATTTAAAAGAATCCCTAGAAATGAATAACGCTATATTTTTCAAAACAAATGGAAGTTTTTAAATTAATTCTATTGTTTTTGTGAGCGCATAGTTTTTCTAAGAAGGAACTAAAAAATGTGAAAAGGCGAAATATATATAATTACTAAAATGAAGAATCTACATAGTGGTCTTTTGCTTTTACATCGCTTAACATTAAAATTATAAACAAAAGCTACAAAACAAACACCAGCATAAAAAATAGCAAAACAAGTAAACAAAAATACAACAACAAACACCAGCATAATAAGTAAATAAAAATACAACAACAAACATTCCAAGAATAAATGCAAACAAAATACACAAACAACAATAATTAAACAACAATATTTACATTTATAGAGATTTTGAGAAGGCGAAGACTCTAACACTCGACTTCTAGAACATTCATTAGACTGCTTCCTCTGCCAAAGGCAAGGCAAAGCAGGCGAGTGAGCTAGTAAAAGTTCAGGCAGTCTTGTGTGAAGACGCGGTGCGTTTGAAGCGAGTAATCGTGGTTTGAAGATCTCCGTTATAAAGATTTGTCGTATAATTGCTCAGTGATTGTTATTATTTATGCAAAGTGTGTAAACAGGGGAATAACAAAGAAGAGCAATTGTTGTTGTTAACATAAAGTTGTGCGAACAATAAAGAATTTTAATTAAAACTAAAAATAAATTTATTTTTGTTTTATTTGCAATCTATAAGCTCATATTTTAAACGTTTTAAAAGATCAAAACGTAACAATATGTGTAATCTGTCACTGTAGTCTAATAGGTAATGCTTCTTAGACGGGAGTCTTTGAAGTACACATTTCGAACGAAACGAAACATGAGAAAAATATTAATTTTGACGGCTTCCTCTCGGTAGTTTTCTGAAACCTTTGCACAGTGGTTTCCCTTATATGGACAAGCGGTCAAAAATCAATATCTCCAAAACCAAAAAAGCTAGGGTCTTCAAAATTGGTCAGCCCATAGCATGCCGTAAGAGCTTAGAGCATAAAAATTTTTAGTAAAAAAATTTAACAACTGTAGCCAAAGTAGCCATTTGATCTCTGAAGGGTTAATTGGCTTATAGATTTGTTTTAAGAATATTTGAAATAAAGTATGAAAACTCATTTGTTTTAAAATATTTAGGTTTCTGCTTGAATTGGCTATGGCCAGATCTGCCCTCGAATCCCCATTTTCCAAACAGTGTTAAACGTTTTTCTCCTAAGCCTAGTGCTTCATCAAAAACTTGATCTTGTAGTTGCGCAATTCGATTCGCCGTATGACCAAATAGATCTTGCAGATCGACCTTTGACTTGACTCCGTACCTGTAATGTTTTCTGTGCTTGGATAACAGGTTTTCATAGCCGTCAAGATAAATTTATAAGTTGGGATAAAATTATTCGATATTTTTTTATTCACAAAATCTTTTATAGTTAAGTACTGTTGCTTAGTAAGTCTTGTTTGAACGAAAAGAGCCAAAACCTCGTATATTTCCACATTGTATGTCGCGGGATAATTGTATTTTTGTAAAACTTCGGTTAAAGAATTATCACCTTGCGTAATTTTATATATTTCACGCCTCTTTGTTCCTTCTGAAGACTTGAAAAGGGATTTTGCTTCTAGCTGAATAGTTTCAAGACATTCAAACCATTTTTTATGCTCCTTCAGAATAATTAATTTCCGCCTCAGGTTGAATTTTATTTCTTCAGCCTTCAATTTTTTCTCCATAATTTGAAATATTTTGTTTCTTTCGAATGGTAATTAAATTAAAATAAATATCAAGCGCATACATTCTAGAAAATTGGCACTGACGGAATAAACCTTCTATTTTAATCAAATTAATTAAATTGCAATATAAAGTTTAAAACAACAATTTCTTAAACAAATGTTTTGTCTTTATTCATAACTGTATCAAATGCCACAAAATTGCAATATAAATCTTAAAATAACAACATTTAAAAAAAATTATTTCTCTTTACTCATGTTCTTAAAAAGATATAGCACAAAACAAAATGCGTTTTTTTATTATTTTTCGTAGGATGACTATGCAAATCACATCCATATGCGAAAATATGCAAAAACCCGCGGCCACAATATTATTTAATTTAAAGAGGGATAATAAATCTACAATTTGATGTATAATAAGATGTGTGTGTGTGAAAAATTAGTTTTTAAGAAACGTGTGTTTTGAAAAGGACAAAAAAGTATTCTTCAGGAATTTTTTAATGGGATTATATTTTTGCAACTTTTATCATTTAATTTGGTAGAAGACAAGTTAAAATTTAATTTTTGTTGGGCTTTTGGGGACTTCTGCCACACTAACACGAAAAATTTTTTAATTAAACTTGAGTTTTTTTGTAGGACTATGCGACCACAATATATGAAATATAAACATACCTCCACTTTCAAATGACGAAAATATTAAATCTCGCAAAATAAAAAAACAAAATTTATTAGATTCATAAAATTTAGAGTGTTGTCAATAAATTTAGCGCAATAAAGCTAAAAAAACTAACTTTTTTTTTGATTTTTGGCCTATGGGGGAAACCAGTGTGCTCTGCAAGTAAAATAATAATTCCAATAAAAGGTTCTCAAATTGTTGTGTAGGTCCCAGACTTTCTAGTTGATTCCGAATGACAAACTTGTGAGAAATTTTTTCAAGGAAATTTTATTTATACTGACACTATTTCCCATGAAATAGCTGATTTAGCTAAAATAGTAAGTCTCCTACTTCTTTTGAGTCAAGTTCATAAAAGCTATATATGTATGTATTTCTGTGTTCCATCCTTTTCACCTTCTGTCAATTTAAATTGATACCCTAATGATTAGAAAACCGTACATACATATTTTAATACTAAATTAAGGTTACGGAACACTTCGCTTTACATGTACACCGGAGCCGTGTTGGCGTGGTGGGAAATGATTAATGTAGGGTATATGAAGAAGATATCGAATCGATGGAGGTTTTTTTTTGGTTTGAATCGTTGAAGATATCAGCTTTCATAAGTTCAAGAAACAGACTTCCTATAAAAAGTAGAGTGGTACTCCACACCGCGCACAACTAGCCTACATAATGGTTTAGGTGTATGCCGAACATTAACATGATAAATAAAAGCTAATAAAACACAAAACAATGAACTTGTTTACATGATAAGCAAGTAAACAAAAACACCAGTAAAAAAGGGGTAACATGTAAACAAAACTGTAGCAATAAACAATTTAAACAAAATACACAAACAACGATGTTTTCATTTATGGAGATATCGAGAAAGCGAAGCCACGAATATTCGCCTTCGAGAACATTCATCAGACTGTTTACGTTGCCATACAAAAGGCAAGGCAAAGCAGGCAACAAGTCAGTAGGAATCCAGTAAATCTTTGGTGAAGTCGCGTTTTTTGTGAAGAGAATATTAGCGGTTTGAAAATACCGTTATAAAGATTTGCCGAACAATTGTTAGCATTTACGCAAAAGTGTGAAAAAAGAATAACAAGCAAACTAATTGTTGTTGTTTACATCAAGTTGTGAACAGTGGCACACAGAATTGTGTGAACGATAAAGAATTTATCTGAAACTAAACACAAATTTATTTTTATTTTATTTGCAAGCTACGAACTCATATTTTAAACGTTTTTAAAAGGTAAAAACGTAACAATACCCTCGAGTTTCACCATGCGTTTTGAATGTTACAATCTGGGCTGCAACAAATCCGGCACCTCATTTAATAGAGTATGTAATTTTCTGATTGTCCTGTTCTCTCTTGCACTAGACTCCACATCGATTTTAAAAGAACTGAATGCATTAATATTCAAATTTTAAATCAGCATATCAATGAAGAGGAGCTGTAATCAATCCCTTGGTAGTACCTTATTAATATTTCAATAGAGAATATTCTTTTCTCTTCCTTAAAATTTTGTTGTTATTTTTTACCAACAAGCCTTATTTGCTCTAATCCTTTCAAAAAAGTATTTCTATTATATAGCAGCAAACCTTGAATTATTAAATAAAACACAAACAAGGATAACTAATGCGCTATCACGGTTTTATCCTGTTGCCGTAAATGAATTTTGAAAGTTTTAAAATATTAATGTCTACCTAATGCATACAATTTAAAGGGGAAATACACAACAATAACAATAAAAAGTGTAAACAAAAATATGAAAGAGTGAAAAGAGGGAAATTTCCGAAAAAGGATAACAGCGGGGTTTTTGTACAATGGGTCAATCCGACCTCCGGGTACTGTACTTGTCTTGACTGACAGGTATACGTCCTCTAACCTAACAGCGGAGGTAAAGAAAGAGTCTCTAATAGGCGCATCTATACTGTCGCACATACAAATTTAAAAAAATAAGGAAACACGGAAAAAAATTCAAGCTCATCATACTTTTAAATATGTAAGTCTGTGAATTGCGTTGGTTTCTCTATTTTACTTTTTCTCTTGCTCCCTCTGTCTTATATTCTGTTTTATTTTGTTTTTTTTCCTAAAATTTCCATAAAAAAGGGAAAGCAACACCAGACGACCTTCATCAACAATACAGCAAATATGCGTGTGTATATGTACATAGGTCTAGATTCTCTGGTGTTTTTTTTTTTTTTTTTTTTTTTTTTTTGTCTTGAGCTACACACTTCAACCACTCTCCCTCCGCGGGACTGCCGTAAGGTATTACTTCGCGGAGAGCTGGTTAGCTTGAAAGCTTTATCACGTTAATTCAAATTTCGCCTCCGTTCCTCCAGTCTTCGGAGTACTATCAAAACTTCAGCCATTCTCTGGCTATATTGACTCCATAGAATCCTACGATTCAACAGCTCTTCCATTAGCCGGTTTGGTCCTAAACTCGTTTCCCCGGGCCATCTAAATCTGGGACAGCATATTAGAATAGCTCCGCATCTTCCTCCTCATCTACACAGTTTGGGCATATAGGGGAAGTGTCATGACCAAATCTGTGCAGGTACTTCCTGAAGCACCCATGACCAGTTAGGAACTGAGTCACGTAGTAGTTCAGCTCGCAATGTTTGCTATTCATCCAAAGGGTTACATCAGGGATAAGGCGAAATGTCCATCTTCCCTTTAAACTGCTTTCCCATCGTGACTGCCACTTGTGCATGGAAGTCCTTCGTTCCTCCGCTTTTATAGCTGCTATTCGTTCCGGGTGCTCGAGACGGCGAAGGTATATCCTCCTCATCTCATCCGCCAATATGTCTATTGGTATTGTCTTTGCCAACACCAATACCGCTTCATCAGACACTGTCCTGAAGCCACTCATCCGTCTAATCGCGCTTAGACGATACACCGAGGACAGTATCCTCCTTGTCGTCCCCACGGAGAGTGCCTCCGACCATATTGGGCAAGCATACAGCATTATCGACGTTATTACCGCCGAAATTATCCTCCTTTTGAATGGACCTGGTCCTCCAATATTTGGCATCATCCTCGCCAGTGCTCCCTGTGTTGCAGATGCTTTTTCGCCGATGTATTTCACGTGCTCCTTAAAGTTCAACCTGTCGTCGATAATCACTCCCAGGTATTTTATCGCCCTCTTCGATTCGATCCTTGTGCCTCCAACGGTCACTTCCATCTTCTCCACTATTTTCCGGCCGCTTATCAAGACGGCCTCTGTTTTATGCGCAGCAAGTTTCAAACCTGCTTCATCCAGCCATGCTCCAACCTTTCGAATCGCTGTGTTCGTTTTCTCCTCTATTTCCCTTACCGTCTTAGCTACCGAGACTATGGCTATGTCATCTGCAAAGCCCACAATTGTAGTCCCGTTCGGCAATCGCAATCGAAGTACTCCATCGTACATAATGTTCCATAGTAGTGGCCCAAGTACAGAGCCCTGCGTGACACCCGCCGTCACTACGTATTCCTGCTCTCCTTCATCCATTAGGTATATTACCTTCCTGTCCTGAAAGTAATTGTTCAGTATCTGCATTAAGTATGGCGGCGTAGCCATGTTAAAGAGGGCTCTCATAATCCGCCCCCAATTCGCAGAGTTGAACGCGTTTCTAACGTCAAGTGTGACAACCGCGCAGTATTCCTTGGTGCCAAATCTCCACCTTTCGCCCTCTATTGCATCTCTTGCAATGTCGACCACTCTTCTTATCGCGTCAATAGTGGATCGTCCTTTCCTAAATCCGTATTGCAGGTGCGAGAGAGCTCCTCCTGCCTCGGCACACGTCATTAGTCGATTGTATATAATCCTCTCCAGTATTTTTCCCATCGTGTCAAGTAGACAGATGGGCCGATACGACGATGGTTCCCCTGGTGGTTTGCCAGGTTTTGGAATGAGAACCAATTTCTGCTTCTTCCATCTACGTGGAAAAACACCCTCGACGAAGCACTTGTGGAACACCTTGGCGAACATATCCGGTCTGAGCCGGATAGCCACCTTAAGTGCCCTATTTGGGATTCCGTCTGGCCCCGGTGTCTTCCTATCTCCTATTCCAGTGCATGCTGCGAGTACCTCCTCTCCTGTTACCTCGGGTATGGTATGAATGGCCTCCGGCTCCCTACTTATAAAAGTGTAGGGCTGGCCCCGTGGGAATAATGTACCAATGATCTCCCGTAGCAAAACTGGACAACCTTGTTTAGGCTGTTCTCGAGCACCGATTCTCTTGCAGACGACTCTGTACGCCGTCCCAAAAGGATTGATGTCAGCTTCCTGGCATATCCGCTGAAAGGATAGTTTCTTGCTCCTTTTAATGGCTCTTCTAAGTTGATGCCTTAGATCCTCATAGGAAGCCCGTTCGGCTTCCCATGTCGGTCTTCCTCTCGTACGCTGGGCCCGTCTTCTCGCCCCAAAGCATGCCGACCGCAGTCTTCGAATTTCGTCATTCCACCAGTAGCAGGGGGAACGTCCCCTACACACAGTTCTCCTAGGCATAGCAGCATCACATGCAGTGTTGAGCATTTGGTATACGCCACTCACTAATTCTTCGACCGTGCTGCCAGTCGTATGAAAAGACGACAACATCAATCTATACGTCTCCTCGTCAAAGCGGGAGTCCTTCCATTTCGGTCCCGTAAACTTCGGCAATCCGTTTCCTCTCGTGTTGCGCCCAGTAACCGTCATCACGATTGCCTGATGGTCACTATTCGTGAAGTCCTCAGTTAGCCTCCACGCGGTCCGCGAAACAAGGCCATCGCTCACAAACGACAAATCTATTATTGAGCTCGATCCAGCTCTCCTAAATGTGCTTTCTCTTCCGTCATTCATCAGCGCCACAGGAAGGGAAGCGAACGAACGGCAGCGACCCCTGGCGTTAGTATATCTACTACCCCATTCGGTCGCCCAAGCGTTGAAATCTCCTCCTATAATAACGGCGGTGTTCAAGCGCACGTGTGACGCCAGCCTCTCCAGCATATGTTGGAAGTCATCCATTGACCACCTCGGGGGAGCGTAACAGCTGTAGACGAAAACTCCCTTTATACTGGCCATAACGAAACCAATGTCCCGCGCATAGGTTTGCTGGAAGGGTAATGAACCACAAATCCATATAGCCGCAGTACTAGATCCGTCCGTGATCCAAGTACTATTCCTCGGTACCCTATAAGGTTCGCTTATGATTGCGACATCGATATTCTCCTCCTTTACCCTCTGTACCAATAGGTCCTGGGCTGCTTCGCAATGGTTCAGATTAATCTGTATTAACCTCATCTCCTAGAACGTGATTTAAGAGCGCTAAGAAATTGCTGACACTTTCCGCTCCCCGCGATATGGTTGGCGGATTTCGGGTCGTCCACTTTGCAGAACATGCAAAGAGGTTCCCTTTCGCAATTTCTGGCAATATGCCCCTCCTGTCCGCACTTACGGCAAGTTCCAGAGCGGTCAACCTTACTCCTACACTGACGAGCCATGTGCCCAAACTGCAAGCACCGGAAGCATTTCGTCGGTATGTTTCTCTCGCGAATCCTGCATATGACCCAGCCGATCCTAATTCTTCCTTCCTTCAGGAGAATAGCTGCAGCGTCCGCGTCAAGGCTCACTGTGGCAGTTTGCGTCCCACCATATGCCCCCCTAAGGGCAACTACGTCGGGCTTACCGAAAGTCTCGAGGGCTGGAATCTTCCGTAAAGCCTCATATACATCCTCCTTTTCCGTGATCTCGTCGATGTCCTTGATCTCAATTGTCCTCATATCCTTCAGAGTGCGGACGGACGCGCTATCTCCTAAGAGCTCTCCAATGGCTCCCCTAAAGTTCTCCGTGTGCTCCCCGCTCCTGCTTAGTTGGAGTAGTAAGCCACCCTTGACGGTTGTCCGAATTTTGGTCACATTTTCTCCTAATTCACAAAGCTTAGGGTCCGTTTTAACTCGCCTCAGAATGTCGGCATACGACGTGTTATCTTTTGTCGCTATCACGATCGCATCCGGCTTCGTTTTCTTCTCCTGTGGTTTCTTGTTCCTCCTTTTTCTTTTCGTGACTTTCTGCCGCCCTGGTTCTTCACTTAATACCTTAGTATCCTCCTGCCGGCTCAAGGTCACATCTGTAGTCTCCCTCGTTGGAGCCCTTGGTGCAGGATTCGGAGTTCTCCTTTTTGGCGCAGGAATTTCAGAAGTCTCCTCATGTTTCCTCTTCGCCTCCTGGTTCCTCAACAAAGGCGATGTTTGTGTAGTAGAACTACTGCGGTCAGTCGCCTTGGTAGTTTGCCCCTGCAGCTCGCTTGCGTACAGGTCGTATAGGGTTTTGATAGAGTCAATCGCATCCCTCATCGGCTGATGGATTGACCTCCTTTTCCCATCCTCTAACATTTCAATCAGATTCCTGATTTGGTCGCCGAGTTGACCAAAAACACCACTGGCCGCTGACTTCGTGTCGCCTCGCGACGGTTCCGATCTCAGGACCACTAATTCCGAATCCTTCCCGTTAACTGGGGATCTCGGAGTTCGCGTGCTCTGTCCAAACGGGCTTATTTCCCGATTTCGCACCGGAGACCTCTGTATTTTCGAGCTCTGCCCAAAAGCATTCAGCTCCAAAGCGTTCATCTCACATGTTCATCATATATTATACATTTCAGCCAGCTATCACACCGCCTACTAAAGTGCCGGAATACTGCCATCGTCAGCCTATATCACCAATTCAAATCCAATTTCCGGTATACCATAATTAGAACCTTACCGGGCTCGGTTCTAATGCCCCAATCAAGGGCGTCGTACTTCGCCGCTTCGGTGGAACTGAGGGAACCACGGAGTCGTTACTCTCCTATTTTCCTATTTTCTCTCCTATTTTCCCATCTTGGAACCCCCTGTGGGATGATGCCTAGTTAATGGCGGCATCGATTCGCCATGTCGCAGATAACGTCTTCGGTCACTTGTACCTTTTTGTAGTACGCCTCCGTATCTGCCGCTCTTGGTCGGGTACTGCTTATTAGTTATTCGCAGCTAACCTACCTGGGATAGGCCGTTCAGTTATCCGCCACCTACTGACCCCCATGGTAGCCCGAAGCTAAGCCCCATGACATTCTCTGGTGTGTATGTGTGTGTGTATGTGTATGTATGTATTCACGTGTATAATGCTTAATAAAGGCTGCTTAAAATTATAACACAATAGAATTCAAGGCAAAAAATATAAACCAAAAAAAAAAAAAAAAAAAGAGATTTTTCTTCGTAATTTTTTTCACAAAGACCCTGTGGTGTTATGTTAGACCCATTTAACCATAAAATTAGCACAAGTTAACAGAGCACCAAAAATGTATGAGCATTTGGTACCATAGGATTCATCTTTTTATTGCTGGTTTTTAGTGTTTGATGTGTGAAAATATCCGTGTGCCTTTACGTATTAATAGGGGAGGGTGAATGTTTTTTCCTAGTTTTTTTAGGGAAAACATTATACTCATTTACTAACAGCCATTGCCGATAAGGTAGAGAAGGTGTGAGAATGGCTTTATTTAAATAGCAACAGTAAGGATAGGATAGGATATTTCAAAGCAATAACTATGTACACGTATATAATTGTCATGTACGGGTGCTATAGTACTGTGGCCGACTACCGACTACCGACTGAATTGATTTCAACCTATGTAGGTGAATTGTCGTAATCTTATGGCTCTGATGTTGTTGCCCATTACCCAATATCCTTAGTACCTCACAGGTTCCAAGTACATATTTTGATGATTTATTCTCGTCATTACGGAATCTATATATTGGGTTCGAGACGATCGCCATTCTATATCAGTAGTCTTTGAGTCAGCAATACATACATACATAATTGGCCATTACAACCCTGCAGTTAGGATTACGATCTATCTTCTCACACCACTTAAGTTGTGTGTGTTAATTTTATACACAAGTGGCGGAACCTACAGTTTAAAGTTGGCTCTGAGCCACAGATTTTTGAGAAACTTTTTCATGGCAATTTTATAGTTACTCTTAGAGTTTTTGCTAGAAAACGACTCGGTCAGTGCCATGTGACAGTGATTATAACTGAAAATATTTAAATCAAGTTTACCACATTATCACTCACTGTCTCAAATTATGCATTCTCTTATCACACTAACTCGGCTTGGAAAATCATATTATGGTCTAATTGACGAAAGTATAGTTTGGCTTCTTGTTGTTCTATTAGGCGGCCAAATTCCATCCATGTTCGTAGCAGGCAATCCACCAATTTTTGCCATCACACTGATGCAAATCATCGCGATTGATATGTTAGATGTACCGTTACATTATTCTCATGTATTTCGTCCCCATTTACAAAGGCAATGTTATTAAAAATTAAAATCAATTTTTTCATTCTCCTTCGTTCCATTTTCGTTTTTTTTTTTTTATCAGAGATTTTTTTCAGATTTTTGTTCTTTTTCTAATTTTACAACGTACATTGAACCTTTTTATCTTGGGTTTGCATTTTTTTCCTTTTTCTTCTATTTGGTGACAAAGCAGCAACCAAATGATGTTAAGTTGGCCAGTAATATAAATGCTCATAACAAAAACACAGAAGAATCAAAATACAAATAGAATTTAAAATGCAGCGCCTTTTTTCTTAAACTCTTGTAAGAATTTTAAGAATAAAATTGAAAAATTAAATCTATCTTAATGTATACTTAACCAAGTATTTAAAATTTATAAAGTAATACAGATCAATGACAATCAAAAGGAATATGAAATTACAATAAAAGAAAAGGATTTTCAAATAAAAATGTACAACGTGGGATCAATGACAAAAACGAAAAATAGTCACTCTGTGGAAGGAATTGTCAAATTTATAAAGAAATTTGAAAAGACTGAATGGTCACTTCTGTGTATCAGTAAAACATGCCGGAAACTGCAACTGCCGGAAATATCGATTCTGTTAGAGAAAGTGTGACGAAAATCCATTGAATCGGATTTTCCCAGCAGCTATTCTATTTTGCGTATAATGATGACATACTTATTTTCTAACACGTGCTATAATTAAAACCGTCTGACCATTTACAACGGCACACTTATTAAATGCTAGAGCAACAATCTTTCAGTACTGATTTTTCGGAGAACTTCATATCTAACTCGATCTTTACACCAACAAGCAAAATTGTAGCATATGGGGCTCCGACAACGCAAAAGTGATTATGGAAAAACATTTCATTCTAAAAAAATATGACGGTGTGGTACGCATTGGCCTGTATTTTCCCGAAAATAAACCACTATCATCAATTCAGAGCGCTATATGTCTACAAATGGAGTTTATGAATTGGACTGCCTGAGCAGAACTGAAATACGGTGGAGAAGTTCATTAAAACAGACGACAGAGCCATACGAATAGCATAGAAAACTAGCAATTCCATCAAAACATACAGTCATCACAGGCAATTAATCTAAAGTAGCAAAACGGCTGACAGCGTCAAAAAGTAAAATTATTTTCCTACAGCATTTAAATGCTTATACTAAATCCCTCTTTTCTCTTTAAAAAATTCTCTCTCCTCCGAAATCAAATGAAGAAATAAATGTAATCGTATATGAGTGGTTGTGTGGAGTATCGGCGCCTTAAGTATTAAAAAACTTCTCCCTTTTTTTGTATGTAAATTGACATTTCCACATGTAATTTGTTGCAATAATACAATTGGATACCTGTATGGTTGTTTGACAACTTACTACTAAAAAAAATTTTTCTACGTTATGCAAATGTACGACAGTATTTGTAAGGCTTAGTCAACACTCGGTTGCATGTAATATTAATATACAAACACTTTGTGACATGACAGTGTGAACGTAAATACAAATTCAAAAAGCCTATAAACCCATACAAATATACATACTTATACCTGATATAAATAAATATATATTATTTTACTATTTTAAATAAAAGTATTAACAATCATCAGTACACAAAGGAAATTTTTATGCGAGGCTTTAAGTAAATCGTGATAGTCTATAAAATTCCCTGCGCCCTGCAATTTAGTTCTCGAGTATAATAGCCAGGAAGGGACAGCTACGGTCACGCAGTCTGTGTAATTCCACAAAGAACCTCAGGAAAAACCAATCAAAGAAACACTTTCCACGGATATTCAAACTACTTCTACAAAGAACCAGAAAACCATAGAGAAATTTCTTCAGGTATAACGCAAATTTTGTTCTGCATACATCCATATCGGGCCAGATTAGTCCCGTCACACTGCAAAAGGATTAATTCACCAAACTGTTTTTTTGCAAAAGAGAGTAAACACTCTATTTGATATTCTGTGACGATATTTAAATCCAATATTTCAGTCTGATTCAAGTAATATTAAACGATCTTGAAAACATGTCCAAACATTATTGCATGACATTCTCTAAGAGCTGCTAATGGTAACCATCTACCCAATATATCAGAAACGAAGTCGGGTTTAAGTTTCGTTAGTCGATAAGTGTATTTAGATTTTGGCGCAATCATAGCTTTTACGTTACTGTGGCACTCAGTCGCAATCCAATGATTGGCGACATATCTGGTGATAGAAAGCATATATGTAGTTATAACAGCATGATGGGCCACATTCTCATAATATTGTTACGAAAATGGAAATAGAAATGGAACGTAAATCGTTTAACATTACAAATTATCGCACTGCTTAATGTAACAACAAACACCGGCATAAAAAATGGTAAACAAGTAAACAAAAATACAACAACAAATAATACAAGAATAAATGTAAATAAAATACGCAAACAACGATGTTTACATATATGGAGTTCTCGAGAAGGGGAAGCCACGAACATTGGACTTTAAGATCGTTCATCAGACTGTTTCCGTTGGCATATAAAAGGCAAGACAAAGCAAGCAACGGAGTCAGTCAATCTTGTGTGAAGACGCGTTGCGTATGAAGATAATAATCGTGTTTTGAAGATTTCCGTTATAAAGATCTGCGGAACAATTGTTAGTTTTTACGCAAAAGAGTGTAAAGAAGAATAACAAACAAAGTAAATTGTTGTTGTTAACATTAAGTTGTGAACAGTGGCACACAGAATTTTGCCAACAATAAAGAATTTTAATTAAAACTAAACACAAATTTTTAAATTTTTTTAAAAGGTTGAAAACTTAACAATAAGTTCAAATCTAGCTTAGTAATTATTTAAAGCCAGCCACCAAACTGTGGTGCCAGTAGAATTGAGTTTATTTCTGGCTTTATCACAATATGAAAGGACTTTTGCCCCCTAAATGGTTCCGAATTGTGAATACACATTTCAATTTAATTTGCAGTTCAGTTTGATCGCAAGATATTTGACGTTATTGGACAGAGTGTTCATTTTTATTAGGCATAGAGAAAGTAACAGCTTCTCTTAACTATGGGAAAAGTCAATGAGGCAATTTGAGACAACTTATTCAATATCCTGTAAGCCTCCGTACTCTAGGAAGTAGTGTGTTAGCTTATTAGACGTGAGGCCACGTTTCAAACCCCAGGTTAGACATCTCCAACAAAACGAAATATGAAAAAATATTTCTACGGCGACTTGCTTTCAGCAGTCCTCTGGCAAAAATATGAATGAATATGAATGAAATATGAATAAACGATAAAAACGCTGTTCAAATAAGTTATTATTTGCACGTGGTTTTTAATGCAAAATTCATCTGTGTTGATAATGCAAAACAGATTGAAAAAATGGCAACATTTTAAAGTCGGCGTACTCTAGTAGATAGTATGCTTTATTATGAGGCGCGAGTCCGAGGTTAAATCTCTTGCATCAGACAATATGAAAAAAAAATATATTCGATGATTTCCTTTCAGTAACTCCTGAAAGTAAATGAAATTGCCATGAAGAGCTTCTCGAAAAACTGTCGTTCGGAATTGACTATAACTCATGAATAAAATTAGAACGCACAACATGCGTGGTGTAAGAATTTAGGTCGTAAGGATAGAGGACAGCGTAATTCGTAGCGTGTTCAATGGAAACCGTGCAAAAATATAAAAGACAACATAAATTTTAAATTATTTTTATTGAATTAAAGAGTTTATAAAAGAATTGATAAAAAGTTAAACAAAAACTAAATTAAAGGAATGTTTTCCAACAAAAATATGTAAGACTTTTGTAAAATTATGTAATTTTTCAACATTCATCCTTACTGTCAGATATGAGTCGCCTAATTCGTCTTATTTTAATCGGCAATCTGTCTTCCTTACTTGATTCATCTTCATATTGGTTTTCGGTTGCAATTTTTCCACAAGCTAAGAGCTAGGCAGTTTGTTAACTTTCTTAGAAACTTTGCTCTGCGCACTGTTTAACGATCAGTTTGAATGAAATGAAATTCTAATTCTTAAGTCGAATTAAGACCTTTTTTAAGTTTTGCAGTTCTAGATTTGGCACCCATTCGTTTTTCTTATTTTCGTTTACCAATGCATTTCAGGTGGCTGCATCAATTAAGCCCATCAGTTCCTCCTCATCAAAAGTTTCTTCCCTGAGTACGAGTTCTCTTAAGTCCTGATGGTTTACTGCAAATTCTTCAACACTTAAGCGAGAAGCAATGCTTACTATTGCTGTAACTGGGAGTGAAATTGCAGAATCATCTGGTATTGCTTGAACCATTTAAGGTAAACGAGGTTTCCAACACGCATTAATTGGAAATTGGTTTAATTTCCGCGCAAGCTGATCACACGGTTCTAATACAATCTAAAATAGAAAATTCTATTCACACTTGAGTAAGAGTTTTATTTTCAATATTTTCTAATCTGTTGAAAATAAGACTTATATTAAACCCTCTGTGCGGAAGGAACTAATGGGATGTTGTTTAACGGAAACCGCGTTGTAAGGGTATTGCTTGGCAATTTCATATATGGAGACCGCCTTCTGAGGGTACCGCGTTATAGAAGGGTTGATAATAATAGCTAGTTAAGTAAGAGAAAAATAATAATTTTAGAGTTACAGCTTGTAATTGTAGTAGTCTGGAAGTTAATGTTGAGAGAGCCTCAATTTGTCTACAAACTATTGTACATGATAGATATGGTTTTCTTTAAAATTGTTAAAAATTGTTGACAAATTCTTTAAATACAAACCTGCATTTAAATCAAGTTTTCAGCACAATAAAAACAAATTTGTTTTTAATTTAATATTGTTTTCATTAATTTTTTTCCATATTAGTTTTTGGTTTTTGTTTTTTATTTATTATTATTTATTTTCATTGTTATTTATTTTATATGTTTCATAGATTTTATATAAATATTTTTGTAAATTTTTATACATATTATACATATTTAAATAATTCTTTTTTTTCAGGATTTCACGTTTGTGTTGTGAATAGAAATTCAAAAAATCAATTTAATACGCTTAATCCAATGCATAGTTAGTTGTTGTTTTTGTTTTGTTTCTTGCTAAAAAATAAATGCATTTGCATTAAATTTGTTGTTGTTGCTTAAACATACTATTGTATAGTATAAAAGTAAATTCATTTTATTAAAAAGAACTAAAAAATAAATAAGACTTAAGCTCTGAAGTATTTACGAAATCAGTTTAAATAATAAGTATTGCTTTGTTTAACAATGAATTAAAAATAAAATGTGTATAAGTTTTAGGGCCATTATTACAATTTGCCCTTAAAGTTGATTTAAGTTAAACGTAACCTTAGCTGAAATGAACTTTAAGTCACCTTTAACTTATTTTCGGTATTAAAACCGACAGATAAAATAAAGTTAACTTTTTCAAAAATATGGCAGTGCCGGAGCAATGTCGATAACACTGGTCAATTAAAAATTTTTTTATCGCGGTTGGTACGAGAAGCTTCTTTTTTTGTATTTGCTCATTTTGCTTATATTTTTGCCCTATTGAAAATAATGTATAATAAGGCAGGTTCAGACATAAACTTAACTTTAAAAGTTAAAGGTAGGATGATCCTCCCTTTAGCTTAACGCTCACTGCTACCATATTGTCCACTTATAATAATGAAAAACAATTTATCTGCCCATTAAAATCCTCCCTTTCGTTAACTTCAAGTTGTATGCTGGCGAAGTATTGTATTGTATAGCACTGAATTAAAAATTTAATTGTTTTGGGCATAATTTTTCTCGTTTAATAAATTTGTTTTAAGTCTTAAAGGTATTAAATTGAATTGAAGAAAAAAATTGTTTTTCTTTTAAATTTAAAAAATATTTGCACATAACAAATATGAAATATAATTGCATTCGCGTACTCGTATTATGACTGACCGAGACAATAGCGAGCTCTGAATAGTGTTGAATTTAATTGATAAGTGAGCTCAACAGAATATTGTGTTATTGCAGTTACGATATCCTCACACTTATTTAATTAACGATTACAATGCTTTATTAAGAAGGCCTAAAACTTCTTAATACTTTACTCTGTTTCGACAATACTTCTTCTTACAGTTAGAAAAACGATTCCCCATCTAATTTTGTTACTACGATAGTTCTTCCTTAGTTCCCTTAAATACAACACAAGCAGGAAAGGTAGTTTTGCCAGTTATTTTTTTTTTGTCATGAAGAATTTGCATAAGGAATCATGCAAAATCAGCGAAATGAGAAATTAGGGAAATGGATTATAAGTAACTTCGTTATTGTACGAAATGCTGTTTGAATTCCATAAAAGGAAGTAGTTTCTACATCGCATCATTGCTGGCTATGAAAAACTGATCCTCTGTGTTGATGCGGTCAAATCACATGGCCAGACGGTCGCAATTGCTACTTTTTCGGAGCATATTGGTATAAAGATGCCTGGAATATGCAATTACAACAAACGGTCCAAAACCGATTACAAACTATTAAATTTTTTTTCTAAATCAAAAGGTTTGTGTTTTACTGATCTTATAATCTATATAATCTTGGTCCAGTCAACTACTATTTGTCTCGATCGATGCTTAACGCTTTTACTAAATAAATACGAATTCCAAGATTGGGTATAAAGGTATTTTTTTACTTTTCCTGGATGCAGTATTCTTATGTTACCAGAAAGATAAGAAAAGGTGGTTAAGGACAGTTAATATTTTAAACATGTGTGTATGTGTCTCCATAGGCTGATATTCTTGAAATATACTTCTTCGTAAAGAAGAAGTATGGAGGAGAGTTAAATACTGCAGACTTCTACGTCTCTACCAAGGATTATAAACACATTAGCTTATCTTCTTAAGCACCATGAGGACAGCAACAGATACAGAGTACAGCAAGTAGAGGTCCTTTCATTCTACTGTGTAACGGGAAAAGAGATATTTTTACCAGGAAGTACAAACTATTAAATTTTCGCTCATTAAAATTGCTTGATGTAATTATTAGTACTGGCAAGCGAAAGAACTTTTAGCTTCTCAAATGATTTTTAATGAGCTGTTTTTAGAAAGGAATGAAAAATTTTGAACAATTATTTTTAAATAGGAAGAACAAATTTTAAATTAGTTTCGGCCCTCATTTCTTCTAGTTGCCATTGTAGTGTAGTAGTAGTCTTGTCGTTGCATTACTGTAATCCAAATGCGTACGCGCTGATGTGAGAAAGGACTACTCAGTAACTCTGTTATTATTATTGCATTTTGATGCTGATGTTTTGTATTGGTGACCGATTGAATTGCCGCTGGCCATACTAAAATTAGCGCTAACGCCGCCAATGCCACTAACTTCACCACTCATGCTACTACCATTACTGCTATCCATCAAACCCAATAGTGGCTTAGTCCATAAGGGGATGTAGCTGATACGGGTACTTCATAAGCGGTTATGAGTGTATAAATATATGGTGTCATTCGTGTAGACAGCAGTTTTGGTGAGGCTCTGTAAACAGGTCTCTGCGTGGGATGTGCTCTTTGCGGTGTATTGTATATACTAAAGGCAGGAATTGTTGTTAACCATAGTTCACCATACTGGAAAGAGGAAAACCAAACAGAAAAAGAAACTTTTAAATAAAATCTACATTAATTTAATTATTGAACCTAAATTTAAATAATAAACAACAAAAAATTTTCACATTCAAATACGTAGTCAGTTAATGATGAAATAAATTAGTTTTTAATTTCACAGAAGATAGTTAAGGTAAGCGATCAGAAAAAAAAAATAGTAGCTGTTCAGTATTCTATTTTTTAGAAGTCCTTTATTACCATTATTTTGATTCATTGTTGTCGCATTAATCAGTTCTAGAAATGAATTTTAAATAAAATACTTAAAAAGTGTGATATAATGGTTTACACTGGCGGAGTATCACACCTGAATTACGACATAAGTAACGTCTAGAACAGGCCAAAACATATTTTTTTTGCGTAGACTTATTTAACAACTTTTCGAATGATCATGAAACCGGGTTTTATGTGGTCTTCGCCTTTATATATTGGTTTTGACCTGCCTGAACAATGACGTTATCCAAAAAGTATGGACCGATCATTCAGCCAGCCTGAAATTCACATCACATGAGGTATTCCAAAATGGTACAACAACGTACGGTTTCAACATGACGGCCCTGCATACATGCCACATTGAATATTCTGCACAAGCAATTTGAGGACTTTGTTATCGCACTTTGAGTTGATGTGAGCAGTGCAGTTTTAAAGTTACAGTTTTATGCGAATAAGCCACAAACGGCCCTTAAAGACAACTTAACCCATCTCTTAGGCAAATTCAGCCTGGATTGCGCGTTACAGTTATGAAAAATTTTACGTTTCAAATGCGCTCCATCCTCATAACCCCATACCATTCGGTAAATTCAGCCTGATTTGTGTAACGCAGTCATTAAAAATTATACATTTCGGATGCGCTTCATCTAAAGAAATTACAGCTATTGGAACAATGTCATATTCCACAAAAATTTTGTCAACCTAATACAAAATGTAGCTTTTATCTCACACTCTGTTTTATTTTAGACATTGTATCTCATACTTCCGCTTTAAGCAAGTATCTGTCTAGTGTCCTAACATTTCCTGGTGATGAAATGTGGAGTAATAATAAATGAGGAAGAATGTTGCTGCATTATTAGTTTCCATTAGCCAAAACAGCAAATTTAGAGCACAAATTAACTAAATTGGGAATTGTATTGTCCTCATGCCACTTAATGCCTACGCACGTGGGGAGGCTACTGTAAAGGTTTTATATTGGTTGAGGAGGAAGAGAATATTGTTCACTATATTTTCCAGTATCCGCTTGTGGACTGACGCATGCTTTTCTTAATTGGCCCATTTTTTAACTATAATCTAATATATTGTTAGGAAAATGGAAAATGGATAAACGTGGTGTTTTGATTTTCCATCGTTTAACATTAAAATTACAAACAAAAGCTACAAAACAAAAGCGATAAACAAGTAAACAAAAATATACCAACAAACACCACAAGAATAAATGTAAACAAAATACGCAAACAACAATAATGAAACAACGATGGTTATATTTTAGAGATCTCGAGAATTCAAAGCCACGAATATTCGACTTCAAAAACATACAAGACAAAGCAGGCAACGGAGATAGTAAAAATTCAGTCGATCTTGTGTAAAGAAGTGGTGTGTTTGAAGAGAATAATCGTGGTTTGAAGATCTCCGTTACAAAGATCTGTCGAACAATGGTTATTGTTTACGCAACAGAGTCTGAAGAGGAATATCAAACAAATTGTTGCAATTGTTGTTGTGAACAGTGGCACACAGAATTGTGCGAACAATAAAGAATTTAATTAAAACTAAATACAAATTTATTTTTATTTTATTAGCAATCTACGAGCTCATATTTTAAACGTTTTTAAAAGGTAAAAACGTAACAATATCTATCCCTTGATAGCTATTAAAGTGGTTAATAATAAATTACTTGTTATTTAAACACAACATTGTTATCAGCTGACCTTTGACCTCACAGCTATTTTGAAATTGGAATTTCTTGTAACTTTACATTTACATTTTTAGTGTTATTTAAACAACATAAGCAGTAAATGTCAAAAGTTTACTTTCACTACACCACATTTGGTTATTTCTATTAACATGATCGAATGTAGGTATACTTTTTTACACCACTATGGTTATTTATTGAACCAACTAACCATGCTTTTCACTTTTATTAAATATAATATATTTTTATTTTGGGTCATATACTTTGTATTACATTTTCTCCCCAAAAAAGCCGGTCACATAACATTTTTATGGTTCTACAGTTCATCTATGGTAAAATAAACAAAAAGTTGTTCCTTTAATTTGATTGTAGACTGTCGTGTCGTTTATATTGTTACTTTGTCAGGGTAAAATTCAGAATTTACAATAGTAAATAGTACTATAGTAACTGGAATAAGTATAAAAATCAACAGCCATAACAGGAACAAAAAAATATTTTATTATAACAAGAACAACAATTTCAATAGCAATTTCTCATAAAATATTTTTCTATTTTTTCTTCCAATTTTGATAAAAAAAAGAAAGTCATACCACAAAAGGTTATAAAAATTCGTAGCAACGGTGCCTCACGTTGCGATAACTTTCACGTATCAATTTTTTGTAAAAGGTGGAAAGTGAACTAGAAAACTAACAACAAAATATAGACAAAAAATAAATAGGACCCCGATATTTTTTTTTTTTTTGAAAAAAAATGAAATACAAAAGGACGTGTACCAATAAGCCAAAACGAAATTGTAGGTATGTTACTGGAAAAATTGAACTAAAAGTGGATCTATTTGAATAAATTGTTCTTCTTTCTCTCAATTTTGCCATCATATTTTAAATAAAATTCAAATTTATGAGAGTTCAGTATGAAGTCTTTTGGTTTTAAACGTTTAACTACTTTGATTACACAAGGAGAGTCTCTCGCTATCGATTCATCCCAGTCATCTACCTCCGTTGTTTCTTAAGGCTATCAATTTTAGTCTGATTAATTTTAGAAGGAGCTGATACCATCACAAGCATCCCCTGTATGGCAAATAGCTTTAAACTTAATTCGATATTCCAAGACACCCCATCTCTCTTAATAATTTTCAAAATATTAGTCTGATCTACAAGACGAATGTACTAGAATGCAAAAAATAACGGCTGAACTAGCTGCATCAGTGTCCACTAATGTGAACCATCTTCTAAGAGGTAGTACTCAGACTAGGCTTAATGCATGTATTTGTGTTTGTTAAAAAGAAGTTACCAAATGCGGAAACCATCACCACCGCTAGTATATATTTTTACGTTTTTACCCTTTAAAAACGTTTAAAATATGAGCTCGTAGGTTACAAATAAAATAAAAATAAATTGGTGTTTAGTTTTAATTAACATTCTTTATTATTCGCATAATTCTGTGTGTCACTGTTCACCACTTTATGTAAACAACAGCAATTGTCTTTTTTTGTTATTCCTCTGTGTACATAGGCGAATTTTGTTTTATTATTTTTGTTTGTGTATTTTGTTTACATTTATTTTGTAGTGTTTGTTGTTGTGTTTTTGTTTACTTGTTTACCATTTTTATGCTGGTGTTTGTTTTTGGAAGGATTTAGCAGAATATGGTGCATTGTGACATGGACGAGCATGGCGGCTTGCCCAAATTGTGTTAAAGATATTGTAAGGGATACCACAATCCATTTTCTTCATCCTCCCAATATTCCCTGCAGAGAGGACAAATTAGATCCTTCACATAGGGTTTCCAGAAAACCAATACTGTTCTTAGTAAACACTTTTAGTTCACGGTTAGTGAGACATTACGGTTACGGAGACATTGAAAGTATCAACAAAGCTGATGTAAAAATAAATTCGTGAATGAGGATAATGAACGACAAGTTCAATACGAGATTTATTAGGGGAATTCGTAACCTAATAAATTGAGTGGCTACCTTTTTAACACGCCCCTGACATGATTTAATGAAAGAAGTGAATACAGTAGCATAGAGGCTATATATTCTTATGAAAAAGGAATCTTTTCATTATATAATTATTGGACGAGATCAGAGATTGAGACAGAAATGAGAGCCCATGTTGAAATGTGAGCGTAATCACCAAGTTTAAATCTACGACATTGAAATACGTGCTCAAATCAATTCGAACAGAAGGTAAAGGATTGCACTTGGCTCTCATGAGATTAAGTCAAAAAATGTATGAGACTATTTGGGGAAGCTGAATTACAAAGCTAGTGAGAAATAAGGTTGCTTTCGGAAGTGTTCCAAATCATTTGGAAATCCATGGTAAAGAAAAGGAGGAGAGCAACGCACTGACGACTAGGTGAGAATCTTTCTTTGGAAGAGATATATACTATGAAAGGAATAGTAGAGAGAAGAGAGATTATTCTCAAACCAAATGGATTAGAGGCAATCTAAATCTTAGCATTACTCTGCAGCCATTTCAAAGCAACGAAATTAGTTTCCTCATGAACTGAAGTCGAAAGACTTTTGCATGTCTGAAGTGCTGAAATGAAATAATTTTAAAGTTGCAGTAACCAATATTTAAGAAAATGTATACCGTTCTACCACTTACCAATCATTTGGCTACAGAATTATCGGGGGAAGCCAGTTAATCTTATCAACTGGCACGTTCTACCAAATATAAAACCTGTCACCTGAATACATTTCGAGCTACCAGGTTATCAGTTTTTTTAAATTTTAATAAATTTAAACCGCTATATACATATACTTCCCTCTGTATATTAGTATTCACCTGTTTTTTCGTCCATTTTTTCCTTAAAGTAATTTTGCTTAGCAAAAATTGTATGCCTTCACATTTCTTATGCCAAGTAAATAAAAAACCATTTTGTTCACTATTTTGCTTAGCCTTATTTTTATTTTCTTTTTTCTTTTGCAGAACACTACTACTACTGTTGTCGTCCTTGAGAGAGAGAGAGAGAATTAAGTATAATTTTTGTTTTGCCTCATATTACTATTTCTAAAAACATTCTGTTTATTATAGTTTCTAAACTCGTTAGACACCTTCTTCTTTTTTTTTAGGAAATTATGAAAGCCTGAAATGACAAGAAAATTGTAAGCTAAAATGGATGAATAGAGTGTAAGGGAAGAACGCTAATTTGTTGATGGTAGGGGCGTTGTAGTTGGTATACAGTATTCCAGTGTTTATTTTAAAATTTTGGACACGCATTTCCGTTTGTTATTTTTTTTTAATCTTTTGTGGAAAAGAATATTTTTCTGGGTGTTTTACGATCAGTACACAATAAATATTTGTTATGGTGGTGTAGACATTGAATTCAAAGACCTCTCTAAAGAATACACACGTGGAAGGAGGAGAAATAGATTATATCAAAAAAAAAAATATATAAAATAAATTATTAAATATTGCAAAAATTCGAAAGTTCGATTCTAGCTTGATTGAAATATAAATTTTTTCTTCCGGCATTCTTAGCATATATAACTATATTTTAATTTTTATAAGCATAGCTTTAATACAATTTGTCAGCCTTATTCTTATTACGGCCCGGGTCTATTGACCTTAAAATTTTATTAAATTCCGTAAGAGTATGTCAACTTTCCAAAACAGTGTTTAGTTTTTGTACAAACGCCTATAAACCTACATACATAATTGGTCATCACAACCCATTAGTCAGGATTGCGACATAGTTTCTCACATCAATTATGTTGTGTATGTTAATTTTTATACATGAGTGGCGAAACCTACAGTTTAAAGTCGACTCCGAACGACAGATTTTCGAAAAACTTTTCATGGCAATTTTATTTACTCTCAGAGTTTTTGCCAGAAAACTGCTGAGAGGCAGTTGCAAAAGAAAAATTTTTTCATATTTCATTTAGTTGGAGATGTTTGACCTGGGGTTTGGACCAAGTCTAATAAGACAATACACTACCTACTAGACCACAGCGACTTCGGCCTATAAACCTACAAAATTTAAAACTTGAATTATACTCCCTAAGGTATGCTTTAATTTGATATACAAAGTAAAAGATATTAAAAACAACCGTGGCGTCACAAAGTTACCCTGCTGACAAAAAAATCACCCTCTAGTAGTTACTTTTCAAGAATTAGTCCAAGAAAGGCCACAATAGTATCTTTTACGGAAAAGAGGAAATATCGCAATTGGAACAATGTTGGATTATAGCCATTGCATTTGGTAATAAACCGATGGAAAATAGCAATGAAAAGTATTGTCAGGCGATTCAGTCGAAAAATATAGTGATTGTTAACTTACTTCTTAAGACTATTTGGATATGGGAAGTGTTTTGCAATGAGACTGAACGCTGTAAATGAATGCGGTAATCTAGAAGCTCTCTATACTCGTACTACCTCAAGAGCATTACTGTACTGTGGTATTCGGTGGTTCTATTATAAAAACCATCATCGTAATTGGCATGAAATAATAACAATAAATTTATTATACCATTTGTTAGGGCTTGTAAGTGTAATTAAAGAATTTTGGTATGGAAGATCGGCAGAGAGTGTTCAATTCGATTTTACGATTTTACCAAGATTACGCCAATGTTCTGAAACCAAACTCCCATTTCACCCATGTTGTGTGACAGCTACGTTGTAATCTTGATTTAAGGGTTGTAATGAGGAATTAAGTTAGCAAGACGTCGATGCTCTCATTACCACAGTTTCGTTGTAATTCATCAGTTATTTGAAAATATTTCTTTCCCAATACATATACTCTCAGCTTTTGATACAGTACTTACAACTTTATAACTCAATAAAGTTTATTGATTTATTAATATTTTCAACAATTGACATACGAGAGCGCAGTTCGATATCAATGAATCTCGGCATCTCGGAACGAAAAAATGTGTGCAACACAGATAGAACGTAAATACCAGTGGATATATGTTTTGAAAAATTATCAAGAGATCTTGAAGCGTTTACCTAAGTGAAGCTGTTAAGTTTGTATCGAAGAGAATTCCAAACTTTTTGAGTGTTTAGCAGATTTTGCGCTTTAGAAATCTGGAGATCATAAGATAAATTATCGTTTCCACAATCTCAGTTAATATTTATACATGTGCTCACTCCGCTGTTAAAATCTTCAAATTCTTTTTTCTGAGAACGAAAACTACCCTCAACAGTCACTTATTTGTTAATGAGATAGACTACTTAAATATTAAATATTCGTATCATATGGGTCCTGGGCCAGATAATCTCACCAGAGCTGACACTGCAGAAAAGCAGAAAACGCTAGGTATCAGTCTACATAGGCTCTAGTTACATTTCATAACTTTAGTCAGGATTTCGACCTAGCTTCTCACGCTACATATTTTACGTGTGTTTATTTTGTACATTGAGTGGCGGGCCCTACAATTTAAAGTCAACTCCGAACGGCAGATTATTTTGGGAAACTTTTCCTGGCAATTATTATATACTCTCAGAGTTTTTTTTGTCAGGAATCTGCTGAGAGCAAGTCGTTGAAGAAAATTTTCTTTCATATTTCATGTTGATCGGAATCATGCCACCAGACTACCTACTGGACTACGGTAACTTTAAGTATTGCATTACATTTATTGTCCCTTATCGGACATCGCGTAGTATGGAACTTTATTTTAAAAACAAACAAAATTAAACTTGAGAGTAGAAAGCAAACAAACAGGCAAATAGTGATAGGAAACCAAAATTGAAATTTGGACAAAACTTTATAGTTAACAGGCAGCAATTACTGTTATTTACACTTAACACTAACAACATACTTAGAAAGTGTATATAAACAGATAAACAGAAGAGTAACGATGGAATAGAGCGACAAAGACAAACATGACAGGCAATACCAACAATTGTGGTATAATAATAACGCAGTAAGAACATTATAGTCACACATACAAACGCACAAATAACAGCATGGTCTCATCATCATTATGATTTTCATCAACAACATTGTCACATAACTTTAATACAGTATTCCCCGAATATAATAATTCCGCACTGAAACTTATGCAATCTTGATGTTTGTTTCAGAATGTACTGAAATTATGCATCCCGCTTTTTAGCATTCCCCGCTTATAAACGCGAAAAATTGTATTTCGTAATTTAAAATTATTATAAAAAAAATTCGTTTATATGCGACTTTCTTTCCAAAATTAGTCCTGCTAACAAGCTTCCTCCCTTGTTCGTGGAATTAAACGTTTCTGGATTTCTTGAGCCATTGAAGGTCAATAATCAAATTTAACGCCATACAGCAGATTTAATGGTAAACGCAATAAAAATATTGGACAGGACATTACAATTCCATAGAATGTTCCTTATGATTTCATTCTTCTTCAGACAGATGTTGTACTCTGTCCTATCCAGAAGACTTAACCAACTGAGGCAACACAGTCTAAGATAGTTGCTGCCTGATAGAAAACCTACAATCCAAAATGTTAGCCTTTCGTAACTTGTAAAGCTCTCCTTCTACTAATCTGACCTGGTGCAGATCTCGGGCAAGTCAACGACGATTCTCTGCCTAGTTAATGCTAAAAAAGGTCTCTTGACTATGTCGATAAAGTCTGCTGCAGATCCATCTCCGTTAGCCATTTCTTCGCAGTGACACGATGTCCCAGAAAATTTCAACTTTGTTCACTATAGCGAACTGTAAAAAATGATCTAAGTCCTCTCCGACAAATCGTGCGGAAATTCTTTCGAGACGATAACCTATCCTGGGTTAATGGGGAGTCCTGCTCCACCGGTAGGCTCACTTGGCTCTCGATGGATAGAAGGCGCACCAACCAGTTACTCGGACTTGGTCGAGACATCATCTCAATCACTATGGCAATGCGGGTCATTGTGTTATGGGAAGACACGCGAAGAGAATGCAGCTCCCATCTAACGACTTCTGCCGTGGGTGCATGTCCGCTGAAGGGGACGAGACTGTTGTCCACTTTCTTTGTCAAAGCCCATCTATCGCGAGGTGCAGATCGGTTATTTGGCTCCCCAATTATTGTGAGCATGACGGAGCTATCGTCCATTGATGTCAAGGATATAGCTTCGTTTATCACACCTTCGGACTGGTTTTCCAGCGCAGGGTAGTCGTGCTTTAGAATGTGCAGCCCTTACGATGACCGATTTCTTCTCCCTTGATTTGTAGAACTTGGTCAGTGCAGAAATTGCATTCACCTGCAGCGTCACAACGGGCCACTACGCGTGCTCAAGTGAGCTTTTGGCATCAAGGCTACCGCTCTAACCTAACCTAACCTCTCTGACAAGTCCGCATTCCATCGAATGCGAAGCCATTGCTGCCAATGAGACAAATATAATGCTATCAGATTGAAGAACTCGCGCCTATTTGCTCTCAGGTGCGGAATTTCGATATAAAAATTTCCAGTTTATAAGCACTATCCTGCAGCCATTTTTGAAAGCGCTTACTTATTTATAATGGGAATAATGTAAAACTAAAGAAGAAAATACAAAATAAATACAAAAATCATACAGAAGCAAGGAAAATCAAATAACAACAATAACATGACAAACACTAGCGTACTTTTACACACAAATAAAGAAAGTAATAAAGCAACCAAATACTAACATTAGACAAGCCAACTAAATCGTTATCTCACACTTATTTTTAAATACTCTGAAAAGAAATGAAGAAACTGATCTTCTTCTGTGGAATACATATCGTGCAAAATGAATAGGAAGCACTTGGCTTCTAAAATAAAATAAAAAACGGTCATGGTTAAAGAAAATAAAAGATTGCCACTGTGAATTACATGTAGTTTAAGTGTGTCTATCCTCTTGGACTGACAGCTACTACAACCTATTCGATTAATGAGGCAAAACTTTGGGTGTGGAAAGAAAAATTTATTTTATCTACATCCACTTTTGATAAAAGAAAACTCAAATTAAAATTCACTTAAAAGGCTTGGATTGATAAACAAAAGTCTATAATTCCGATTTCTAAAAAGTTGGCATATTTTAAGGCATTGTTCTAAAGTCCTTCAAAACTTTTAATTTATTTGGAAAAAAAAGGAAATATTTTGCGGCAAGTTTATCATACCTTAGCCATAAATTAATGTAATTATCTTGTATATATAAACAAAAACTAAATTTTTTTAAAGCATACTTCAAGGCGCAAATACACGTTAAAAATTGTTTATTGGAAATTTTAATTCCATCACAAGGGTTTTATAAAAGTTGAAATTGCTTGCAAAGTTTTTTCATTTATTTTATAACTTTGGTTCAGTTAATCTTAAAAGTTCACAATCTTTTCATCTTTAATTAATTATACTTTAAAGTAAACAACTAAATTAAAGCATGCTTTTAGGCTGAATAATGAATAAAAATTATTTTCCAATTTGATTACAACTCCTGAGTTAATTACTTACTTACTCCTGAAGTTAACAGCAAATAAATCAAAAATTCTTTTTAGCCAAAGATTTCATTAAATGTAAATTGTTAGTCCAGACTATACATATAAACAACACCCACTAGCTCATGCAACAGCTATTAGTTCAGTTAAAGTAAATATCATAAAGTCGAGTCTAACAACAAAGCTAACGTTTGGTTTAACAAATGTCACAGCTCGTCCTCTTCTTTTCTAGCTTTTATTACACTTTAATGGTAGCCATAGCAATAGAAGCAGTTGAAGGTGTTGCAACCAAAGCTAGGCTAAAGTTAAATACGGCTACAAAATTTTAAACATTTCATTGCTTTTCTTCTACCAACTTCATGCGTAACTGTTTGCTAAGAGTAGGCGAGAGAGATGGCGGCGGTGTTGGGCCTATAGTGGATATATACTGTGAGCCAATATTCTCCTCCAAATGAAATGAATCTTCACTACTTGCTTCCTGCAGTATAACATCAGGACTTTTATCCTCTAAATTTGAATGGCCGCCCATATTGCGGACAGTGGTTCAGCACTGCCTTTGTCTGCTTCAGTAGTTGTGGTATCACCGTTCGGTAAGTGATGTGTGTGTTTTGTACGAAATTTCATGAAAATCAGTATGTATATAGCCACCAATGCAGGTGTTGCTATGACAACAACCAATGCTCCTAGCTATAACACTAGCTGAAGTAAAACCGCCGTGGAGGATGCTATTTGTTGAGTAAAATTCAATTGTTTTCCGTTTATATCATATGCATACATAAAGTGAGTGTTTAATTTTTCGTTTGTTGTTTTCATTGCAATTATTATTGTGGTAGCGTTCGTAATGCACAATTCCATTTGAAAGCATTTGTTCGCAGAAATCACAGGATTCCAGGTTAACCCTTATCCTGTACTTCAAAAATAAAACGCATATGACATTAGTGGGTCAAATTTGCCCAATACAAAAAATTGTAATATTTATTCAGTTTTTTATTTGTTTACATTCATTACATGCAATATTGATCTCAGACTGCTTTTTGCAAAGAAATTTTTGACATTCGGAACATTTATTTTCATATTTGGTGTTGTTAGAACGATTTGGACAAAAGTAACAACATCCCTTTTTTAAATATTTTGCTTGCGGAACTTCAACAGAATCTTTTAAAGGATTTTTACGACTGCTTTAGCAGGACTACTTTGTAGCATGTTCGGCCTACGAGATATTTCTCAGCTTATAAGCTCCATGCCTAAGTCTTCCAAGAATATGCGTCGCTTATATTTCTTATTTTCAGTCCAGTGCGGATTAATTTTTAGAAAAACTACATAGGCATTATAGGCGGATATATCCAACATATTGTAAGAAAGAACTTGAAGCCATCGATTAGTTCTCCTTTTACATGTGTAAGTTTTTATAATTTGATCTAATGTATCGACCACTGATTTCGATTCATTATAGAAATGAATTATTTCTGGCTTTTTGAAGCTTGCTCTTTTTTTTTGTCGTGATGTAACGTGAAACACTGATTGATTTTTTTTAGGTACATATCCCACTAAAGTTGTTTTGTTCTCATTGTCGAAGAGAAAGTGAGCATAGTTTTCAGGTTTGCTTTTTAGTTGCAAAATGTTTATTGCCAAAAAGTTTTATTTTTTCGGACTGTTCCAACCATTGAAATATTTTGTTTTAACAAGTCAATACCCAGTTTTTTAAACAATTATCACAAGTTATATTATGTCCTTTCAAATTTTTTATTATGTCCAAGAAAACGCGCCCTTTTTGATCTTTCTCTGGCTTACAGTTTCTGCCTTTTCCAGTATTCACCTCAAAACCAGGAACGTACGGTTTTGATGGTATGTATTGCTTGAATGGGCATCGCCCACGATATGTTACGAGCTGCTCATCCACTGCCACACATTCGCCAGGATTAAATATATTTCGTAGATTAGTTTCCCAACTCATAGTAACTTTGAATAGGGATCTGCCTTTGCGGTCGTCCCATAATGATTCTAAAGCTTCACCATGAGATCTAAATACACACGCCAATAAAAGTAGCCCGAAATATGCTTCAATTGTTATGTCGTCTACATCAATCCAATTATTTCCAAATACAGATTAACCTAAATGAACCGATTGTATAGCTTTTACTCCTATAAATACAAAACCACTTATAGTCACCTTGCAAATTAGTCATATCAACAACTAATTTCATATTATCACTGGGCATAAATAACTGAAAAAAAGATTTTATACTATCAGCTCTTGAAATAGCATAACGCGTTCGGCCAGGAGTCAAATTTATTATGTCCAGTTTAGAAAATCTTCCAAATTTGTTAATCCGCTGAGTATTTAAAGAATAAATGAGCAATAAAAACTGTTTGGGCAATTTTGACCCATTAATACAGGATAAGGGTTAAATGAATACAGTCAGCAACCATATGAAATGAGAGAGAAAAACAAAGAGAAACAAAAATCACAGAATTTTTAGTCAGAAAATGTGAAAAAATTAATTAAGCCATGGCATGGCTTTCAAAAAATTGTTTTTGTGGTTAAAGTCAACAGAGAAAAAAGATGGTTAAAAATTACTGTTTATTTAACTGTAAATCGAGCTTTGTATCAAAAATGATACATTTTAATTTTTCAGACTACATAACTTTAATTCAGAAAAAGTTAGATTTCTGATATTTTTTGAATTTGTTAGTATTGTTATCGCCATTATCTTAAAGCAAATAAAAAAAGAAAATTTCAAACAGGGGTTACAAATTTCAAAAACTTCATAATTCTGGCTTATATATCATTTTTGGAGATTTTTTGGTGTCGTGTATTTAATTTTTTTAAGATTTCAAAGATTTTGTGAAGTTTTATCGCAAATAATACAATATTTATGGTTTTTGAGAAAGAATTGAAAGTTAAGTGCGGGACGAAAGTGAAAAGATTAAATTTTCGATTCTTGATATGTTGATTGATATTGATTGAAGTAGTCGTAGTCTAGTGTGTAGCGTATTACCTTATTCGATGTCAGACCAACGTTAAACCCTCAGGTCAGACATTTCCAATTTATAACGAAAGGTTGTAATGACCGATTATATATTAATTATATATGCAATATCCTTGCTGCTAAAGACTTTAAAGAGAAAGAAAATAGAAGCTCGTCTTATGAACTGAAGAAAGTATTGGCAGCAACAAACATGATAACACGATGTTTATCGCCAAAGATGGTACTACTTGGAACAGAACAAACTGCCTTTAGTAGTTTGGGATGAAAAAATATTACCAATTTTCACACAGATTACTAGTAGATGTTTCCTGAAATCTTATAGAGTCTTTCTTACTGCTCTTCTCATATTTATCTCACGTGACAGACAAAATGTGTTTCGTCCCATGTTTTATTACAGATGATAATATTTCTGTCAACTACGTACGTATGAAATAACAGAATCATTCGCTTTGATAATGCTATATTTACACCCATTACGCCTTTTCGAATGATGAGCTGAAAGTCTTCCAGCCTTTAATAATCATGCTTAAAGCCTTTTTTGAAATTCGAATAAAAATGATTTTTTTTTCTAAAAAAATATATATTTATCCTAAATTTTTGTTAGAAAATTTTAAGCATTTTCATAAAACTTTTATCACACAACTTGTAGTTTTATGTAAGAAATAATACTGTATAAATAGTTTAGGATTAGCTATCATACTTTCAGAGCAGCCCACATATCCTTTTTTTAAGATTTTTAAAAATTTAATTTTTTGTTCGCCTGAAAGATAAGAAAATTAAAGAAAATATATTTAAATAATGATGCTTATATTTTATGTTCCTTATTGATATATTTTCATCTCAAATTAAAGTTTTTAAGCCACAGAATTCAAAAACTTTATAGTTTTATTGTGGAAAATGAAAATTACCTCCAGCGATTTTAATTGAAATTTGATACTTAATGATGGAATACTTAAAGATATTTACGGAGTAATGTTTGGTATTGATATATTCTTCTTTACTTTTGTTTTGTTTTATTACCTTTTCAACACATATTTAATTTTGTCGCTGTAGATGAGTAACTAATTGAATTTTATGGTGGCAAGGACGTAACCATGGGTTATAATACCCATTTATGTAGGTGTTTATGTAAGACGTTTACAATAGATCCGTTAACATCTGGGTGTCTCAATTGTCTGTTACCTAAGCTAACCTAATCTACACCTTTCCTTCTCAATGTTGTTTCCATACAGCAGTCCGTGAAACGCTTTCAAATCGATGAATAGCAGGTGTGATGGGGGGGGGGGGTGTTTATGCAATCTTACATACATACATAATTGGCCATTACAACTCTTCAGTCAGAATTACGGCCTAGCTTCTCACGTTACTCATGTTGTATGTGTTAATTTTATACATGAGTGACGGGACCTAGAGTTTAAAGTCGGCTCCGAACGACAGATTTTTGAGAAACTTTTCAACGCAATTTTATTTACTCTCAGATTTTTTGCCAGAAATCTGCTGAGAGCAGCTTATATTTGGTAGAAACCTGACTCTTTGTATCGCAAACGCGTCGTTTTTTACAGGTCCCTTTCAGTTATTTCGGTAACTTTAAAATCATGCATTTTTTTTTAAGTCTACACAGCCTATCGTCAACAAGGGTTTCTTGTTCCGTAGTATAATTTTTTTTAGATTTCGTTTATGTGGACAATTTTCAAACCCACTTTACCCAAATGTTTGACATGCCAAAAAAAAAAAACAAATTTAAAACCTTTTTTAACTGTCCATGAACAATTTATCATTTTCTGTTGTTGTTACTGCTATTCCCTTGATTATTTATTACATAATTTTGTTGTAAAATGGTCTATATTTATTCTTTAATCGCCCTCAAGTCAAAATTTTTAATTTATTTTATTTTCTTCTTTGCAAAATTGCCTATTGGGTATTCTGCTCTTGTACAAGCTAACCTACCTATAATGGCTGCTAGAACTATAGGTTTTATAAACAAAATACTAAAGTAGATATATGTGGATGTTTATATGATTTGGTGTGTGTATTACTATTGAATGCATATGCGGTTATGCAGCATTAACATGCAATACTAACCAACATTTTTTAGGTTCAACAATATACTTTAAGCCATTAGTGTAATATAGATTTGGGTTCGTTAGCTCTTTTCAGTGTTCGCTCTTTCTAGTTCAGCTCTCTGTAATGAACTAGTTCGTTCTTTTAGTTCAATAGTTCAGTTCTCTTAAACAACGCCGCTCTCTTCCTCAATTTGTGTAACTTCTTTATGGCAACGTTTGCTCATTTATATTTTAACTGATGTAAACAATACCAATAAAGGAATAAATGTATTCCGTGTAAATTTATCATATTTGTGATTGATTTTCTACTTTAAATAAATTGTGGTATTTAACATTTTTTCGTTTTTATTAATTCATTTATGTATGTGCTTGAAGCACTTGAAAATCATGTGATTTATTTTTAAATATTTAATGAGAATTTCTGTTCGTATTTCTATTCTAAACCATTCTTTTAGTTAAATAGAAAAAATATTTTATATTTATTTGCTTATTTTTGTAAAAATGTTTCCATATGTTATTTTTTTAATATGTGGTAACACCGCCACCATTCCAATAGGAATGTCGCACACAAGAACGATAAACAAAATAATAGAACGAATAAGAATGAAATGAGCGAATAAGAAAGAAATGAACGAATAAGAGACGAGAACTATACGAACTACTGAGCTAAAAGAACTACTGAATTAAACGAACTGCTGAGCTGAAAGAACTACTGAGCTAAACGAACTACTGAACTAAACGAACTACAGAGCTAAACGAACTACTGAACTAAACGAACTACTGAGCTAAACGAACTACTGAGCTAAAAGAACTACTGAACTAAATGAACTACGGAGCTAAAATAACTCATTATTATGAGCGGCTCTCTTAGTTCAATTGTGTGAATAGTTCATTTGAACTAGTTCGTTCGTGAACTACACAACTCTAGTGTAATACAAGTAGCTGTAATAAAATAAAAAAAAAGCGAGAGAAAAAACTAAAAAGTATGATAAAAAGAGAGTGACTTAAATGGAGGAGGGGAAACAATTACTCTTTCACCCCTTGCAGGGTGAAAGGTTCAAATCATTATACAGGAATGGAAATATACTAGGAAGTAAAAGCAGAAGAGTGGTGTTATAAACTTTTAACATTTATTATGATGATGGTGTAGCAATTTTTTAATTTTTTTTTTTAAACGTTTAAATATGAGTTCGTTAATTGCAAACCAAGTAAAAACAAATATGTGTTCAGTTTTTCTTAAACTCTCTTTATTCTTTACACTACTTTTGTGTGCCACCATATACAACTTAACGATGCAACAATAATTTGCTTGTACACTATTCTATTTCACACTTCTGTCCGCGTTAACACTAACAACTGTTCGTTAGATCTTCTCTGCTTACAACCTTTTTGCAAGCAATGCCGCTTGTACGTTCCAACCGCAACGCGTCTTCACACAAGGCTGACTGAATTATCACTGACTGCTGCCTGCAACCAGTCTAACGAACATTCTTGAAGTGGAAGGTTCGTGATCTCGCCTTCTCGAGAGCTCTATTGCTAATACATTGTTGTTTGTGTACTTTGCTTATGTTGTCTATCCCTTTTTGTCGCATACATGTTGTTGTTGGTACCAGGCGCAACCAGGTTCGTCGTCCATACGTGTGTGTGCAGCTTTAGATAATCAACACGTTCATTGTATTCTTGGTGTGAGTGTGTATTTGTATCGTGTGGCTTTTGTTTATCGTTTTTGTTGTTAAACGATATTAGGTCGTTTCGATTTGCGTAACAATATTATCTTCACTGAATGTAATGAATCGATATACTCTTGAGCAACGTTGCCATTTATTGAGCCAGCGAGAAACGCCACAATGATGTCGATTTTGTCAAAAAAAAAAAAGAATCATCTTTTCGGATGAAGCTCATTTTCATCCTGGTGGTGGTACTTGATTCTCAGAAAACCCACGCATGGTCTTACAGAAGCTAATGCATCCATTACGGGTGACTGTTTGGTGCGTGTTGTGGAGCGGAGGCATCATTGGCCTATATTTCTATATTTCTTTGAAAATGAGGACACACCATTCTATCGCACCATGATAACCAATTTTTTTGTACCCGCTCTTCATGACATTGATGTGAACGATGTTTGGTTGCAACAAGATGGTGCAACTTGCTACACGCCTCATGACTCTATCGATTTATTGCATCAAACGTTTGATGGCCATTTACTTCGCTGACATGGTGATGCCAATTGGCCGCCAAGAAATTGCGATTTGACACCGTTGGACTATTTTGTGTGGGAAGCCGATTAAGAAAAGTGTCATGCCGACAAACCAGAGACAATTGAGCATTTGAAGGCCAACATTCGTGATGCGATTGCCGAGATACAAATCCATACAAAAAAGTGCACGAAAATTGTTTCGATCGAATGAAGTACTTTGAGGCCAGCCGCGGCAGCTATATGAATGAAATACTATTACATTTCTAACCAGGACAATTGGAACAAAAAAATAAATTTGGCAAAATTTCAAATCGTTTTTGCTTTGTTGCATTTTTAAATTTAACCTGCCCTCTCCTTAGGTAGCAGGCTACAACTTTGACTGAAAATGTTGCAGTTTTTAGTTTTCGATTTTTCCACTTTTTCTACGTATTTTTCCTATTTTTCGCAAGCTTCTTTGCTCTGCTTTTTCAAAAACTATTGACAATTAAAAATAAAAGTTTAAGTGTCATTAAAATAGCTGGAATGTTTGCTTTCAGTTTGATAGTCTTGTACAAGATATGCTGCTCAGCTATAAATAGGAAAAACTACGAACATTATTTAAAAGGCATAATGAATTGATAATTAGTTTTTTACTCTTTTTGCTTTGTTGTTCGAAAATTACATGGAACGCAATAACAACTTGTACAACTACAGGAACTTGTGGCAAATTAAGAACATTGAGGATTTACATCACATATGGTCTTAAAGACATTCTTTTAAACATGAAATGCTCCTGAAAGTTAATGAGCAGCTTAAAACCTTAATTTCAGAAAAGATGGGGTTTTTTACATGCATAAATACATAATTTAGAGAGTCATTGTTGGATTAATTTAATTACAAAATTTAAAAAAAAAAACAATATTAAAACGCTTTAATAATTGCATTATAACCCTTGTGATATACTGAAAACCTTGGTATACATGGTGTTGCCGCCACTGGCAAAAACGCTTAAATTTAATTAACTAAAATATTTTGTAATAGAATTTATAACCATGAAGATTTTCGGAGTAACGCCACTCACGCCATTTTTAATGCGCCATATTTTTTAATAAAATCATTTCATTACTGCTTGACCTGGCGTGGTGGTCTTCAGACGGTAAATATTCTGGATTATATATTTAAGTAATTATTTTCTAGTGGTTTCTATACCAAAAAGTAAGTGAAAATTATGTAACTGTAATTAAGAATATTACTAACAAAATTGAATTGTTTATAGGAATTTTAATATAAGAAAGCCAATAAAACATAAAATTAATTTGTGTGGAATTAAGTTTTCTTTATTCAAAATCCTGTGGAAATCACTAGCGAGGAAAATTCCTCTTTCAACATTTTTAAAATTCTTTTTGCTAAAATCCAATCATACGAAGTCCGTGTACATTGAAGGAACACCTATAGCGCCCTGATTTGCCAAACTCACAGTAAGTACAATGGAAGTAGAAGGTCAACAAAATAGTCCGATCTGTCCGAAATGTTTAAAGTCCCCTGACGAAAATATGATATCTTGCATAGAATGCCAAAAAGGTTATCACACCTCGTGTGCAAATGCCACTTCTGAACAAATATCGAACCTAATCTACAAATGTTCGAGCTGCAAAACGCTTTCGCCAGAATCTATTAAAAGTGCTTCTACTAGATCATCAAAAAAATTTGAAGAAAGATCAATTCGATTAAAATTGCAGCGTTTAGAAGAAGAACGCGCTGTTTCCATGGAATTTATTTCCAAAAAGTATCAAATTATAGATCAGCATGAGAAAGAGCGCCACAGTGAAACATCGTCTAATCGTTCACTTAGTATTCAAAATTGGTTAACGGCACTTCCAAATGCATCTTGTACCGAAGCGCCGGTCCAGACTGATGACAGGAGCGCAACTGAAAATTTAAATAACAATAAAGCAACCGAGCAGGAAGCTGTCCTGCCTGATGAAAATATTTATTTAGATATGCCATCTCCCATAGGTAATAAAAACCATGTAAGTAATTCAAGTGGAATTATTAAAACATTGCAGGGAAATAATTGTTTGAACAATCCATCGGATAATACACATGCTGCTAAAATGTCGTCTTCAGCAACCGGAGTACCACAACAAGCTTCTGGTCCTGCCATTATAAATGGCTTACAACGTCGACTGCAGCCACATTCCCAATCGATTGCCTTGGAACCTACAGTGTCCACATTCAGTAACCCACCACTTAATTCTGGTGCTGCATGCAATTCTTTTCAAAACGCTTTCAATAGAAATGCTAATCAAAACATATTTCATCAGCCACACGCTTCTACATCTAGATATTTTAATCCGCCTTCTCACCATTTAAACGACGCAATGACTAATTATATTCCTCGTTTAAATCAAGAGCAATTGCAGGCACGAAATTCTCTGCCGAGAGAGCTACCTGCCTTTTCAGGTCAACCAGAAGAATGGCCTTTATTTTCATCCACATTTGATTGGTCCACTAAAATTTGTGGATACACTGATGCAGAAAACTTCATCCGATTACAAAAATCTCTTAGAGGAGATGCGTTGCAAAAGATTCAGCATTTATTAGTTCATCCCTCGAATGTAAATTGGGTAATGTCAATATTAAAACTACTTTACGGGCAGCCTGAAAAAATTATAAACTCAATTAAAAACCGAATAATAATAAAATCAACACCCACTATAGATGAAAATAACTTAACTTCATTTACATCGTTTGCAATTAATGTAAAAGGTTTAATCGCAACTATTGAAGCTTCCAACTTAAGAAATGAATTAAATAACTCTTCTCTTCTTCAAGAACTAATACACAAATTACCACCGTCTTATCAACTTCAATGGGGTACATTCAAACTTCAGCTGTTAAATCAAAATAAAGACCCTAACATGTACGAATTTTCTAATTGGATTTTTAACATTGGTCTCTCTGCTTCTTGTATACCAGTCGAGAACCCTTCTGATGGAAAGAAGAAAATGCAAACTGTTAATAACAGCAGTAATAAAAAAGCTTACATTCATACACATAATGAAGATCGTAAATGCTTTGTGTGTAACAATAACAACTGCAGAACAATTTCAAATTGTCAAAAATTTCTTTCGCTTAGTAGTGAGGACAAATGGAATATCGTAAGAAAAAATAAATTGTGTAGAATTTGTTTGTGTAAACATTACGGTAAATGCAAGAAAGAGAAAAAATGCGGTGTGGAGGGATGTAAATATTATCATCATTCTTCTTTACATCGATATTCTCATGAGGAGCCAAACGATAATAACATAATGACCAAAATGTAAGTAACAGAGACAGCAGCGAAGTTGTTAATAATCATAGCAGTGAAGCGATGAAAGTGTTATTTAAAATAATCCCTATAACAGTGCACGGCAAAAATAATAAAATAAAAACTTACGCGTTTATTGATGAAGGATCCTCTATTAGTTTGATTGATAATAAATTAATGAACAAATTAGAAATTACTGGAACAACTAACCCTCTATGCTTAAAATGGACTGGAGGTATAGAAAGATGTGAAGATGATTCTCAAAAATTAACTATTAACATTTCAGGTTTGAACAACAAAAAGATGCCGATAAATGTACGTTCAGTGAAAGAATTAAGTTTACCATCTCAATCCTTAGATTATGAAAATCTTGCACGAAGCAATCCACATTTGAAAAATTTACCAATTGAAAGTTACTCGAATGCAGTTCCAACAATACTTATTGGTCTTAATCATTTTAACTTAGGAGTTCCAAGCAAAATACGACGAGGTGGTCCCTATGATCCAGTTGCTGTCTGCACGAATATTGGGTGGATGATATATGGTGCTGTTTCGAAATATACGGAAGAAAGTAAAGATGGATTCACCCATTGTTTCGGAACAAAATTCTTGTTCCGGAACAAATTCAGTTTTTTGAGAGTTTGTTCCGAAACGATTCACCCACTTCGAACAATTGTTCTGTAAAAACAGGGCTACCATATGAAATATTTTTGTAAACGATGCTTGTTAGTTTTACAATTAGGCAGCACAGTAGCAGATGACTGCAATTCGTTTATTTTCTTGGCTTAATTATTTAGTTTTTTTTTAGTAATATTCAACAGTTATTTGTTTTTTATAATTAAACAAACAACATAAACAAACATGATTAAACAACCGCTCTGTATTTTATTATACAATACATACATACAAATATACATATAATATGATGTGGCAGCTCAGTTCAACTTTACTTCAAAAATTAAAATATCTGGCAGCACAGTACGATTGTTTCAGAACAAAAATTAAAATTAAACCAATTCGAGCTGAAATTGTTCCGAAGCAATCTTACTCTCTTTCGCTCTCTCTCTCAAAAAGAGAAACGTCAAACTACATATAAAAAAAATTGTTTCGGAACAAAATTTTTGTTCCGAAACAATGGGTGAATTCAGCTTAAGGGTTTTAATTACCATATTTGTGAATGTTCCAGCAAAGATGACAGCTTAGAAGAATTGGTAAAGAGTTTTTAGTCACTCGATAACACGGGAATTTGTAGTAAAGGTCCGGTAGTAGGAAAAGACGATGAACGTGCTTTAGGTCTTCTTCGACAATATACAACGCAAAGAGAAGATAAGCACTACGAGGTTCCTTTATTATGGAAATTTGACATTTTGAATTTACCAAACAGCTATGAAATGGCACTTAAGCGTTTACTTTGCCTGGAGAGGAAATTGAAGCAAAATTCAGAGCTTTTAAAGGTTTTTAGAAATACTGTCGACAAGTACATGGCTAAAGGATACATAAGAAAATTAAATCCTGAAGAAATTAACACCAATAATGGAAAAGTTTGGTATCTTCCCATTTTTGCAGTTTTTAACAAAAACAAACCTGGTAAGTCCCGTGTAGTTTGGGATGCTGCTGCAAAGACAAATGGAGTCTCGCTTAATTCATTTTTATATAAAGGTCCGGATTTATTAGCATCTTTACCTGCAGTCTTATTTTTATTCCGCTTGAAAGCTATTGCTGTTTGTGGAGATATTGAAGAAATGTTCCACCAAATTTTTATAAGACAAGAAGACCGAGATGTTCAACGTTTCTTGTGGCGAGATTGTAAGCAAAATCTTGAACCTGAAGTCTATATAATGGATGTTATGATTTTTGGTGCTTCGTGTGCCCCCAGCATTTCGCAATACATAAAAAATTTAAACGCCAACAATTTCAAGGACAAATTTCCTGTTGCTGCAAAATCAATAAATGAAAATCATTATGTTGACGACTTTCTGCAATCTGTTGACACTCCACAAGAAGCTGTAAAGCTAATATCAGACGTTAAATTTATACATCAACAAGGTGGATTCAACATTAGGAATTGGATTTCAAATAGTGAAGAGGTAATAAATAAAATTTCAGATTGTTCCGGCAATAATATAAAATGCCTAAATTTAAATGAGAATAAGCCAGTAGAGAAGGTACTTGGTGTATTTTGGGAGCATCAACCGGATGTTATAACATTTAAAATCGCACCATGGCTAATAGATAGTCACATCCTTTCTTATAAAAGATTACCAACCAAACGTGAAATGTTACGTGTAGTAATGTCGATTTATGATCCTCTTGGTCTTATTGGAAATGTTATCATGTACGTAAATATTTTATTACAAGAAGTATGGAGGTCCAAAATAAATTGGGACGAAAGTATTTCCGAAGAGCTAATGCATAAATGGATTCAGTGGTTAGAGATTTTGCCAAATATACAACAAATTAAAATTCCACGCTGCTACTTGCAAAATTTTACTAGCTACGATGATGTTGAAGTGCAACTTCATACTTTTGTAGATGCCAGCAAAGAACGATATGCTGCTGTCTGTTATTTCCGCTTGATAAAAAATAATACAATATTTTGCTCTTTAATTGGATCTAAAACCAGAGTGGCTCCTTTGAAAATAACCTCAATTCCTCGTCTCGAACTAATGGCAGCTTTAATTTTTGCTCGTTTCGCTAAATTTATCTGCGACAATCACAAAATCGCAATTTTGAAAAAATTTTACTGGTCTGACTCAAAAACGGTCTTAAGTTGGATTAACTCAGACCATAGAAAATATAGTCAATTTGTAGCTTTCCGCATCACAGAAATTTTAGAATTGAGTTCTATTAGAGATTGGAGATGGATTCCAACAAAACACAATGTAGCTGATGAGGCCACAAAATGGGCTAGAAAGCCCAAAATTGTTACAACCAGTATATGGTTTCAAGGTCCAGAATTTTTATATCGCCCTCAAGAGGATTGGCAAAATGCACAAGTCTTCAAAGAAGATACTACTGAAGAGAGGATACATGAATTGTTTCAAATAACAATTAAAGAAAATTTAGTAAACGAAAAACGATTCTCAAAATGGAATCGAATTCTTCGGGCAACCGCTTATGTCTTGCGCTTTATTGAAAAGTGTAGAACAAAACAAATAGTCAAAGGCGAGTTAACTCTTGAAGAGTTGTTAAAAGCAGAAAATTTTTTATTCCGGCAAGTTCAAATGGAACACTATGCGTCAGAAATCGCTTTAATAAATTTTAAAAAGCAAATTCCAAAATCAAGTAAACTCTATACAAAATCTCCCTTTATTGATAAATTTGGAGTTCTAAGAGTGGATGGTAGAATCGATGAAGCAGATATTTCTCAAGAACAAAAAACACCAATTATTCTACCAAGATCCAGTCACATTACAACATTAATTATACGGCATTATCATTCTAAGTACTATCATATGAACCACGAAACAGCTGTTAATGAAATTCGTCAAAAGTTTTCAGTATCAAAACTGCGATCTGTATACAAAACAGTAATCCGAAATTGTCAGTGGTGTAAAGTAAAAAAGGCGGTCCCTCAAGTTCCTCAAATGGCAAAATTGCCTCGAGCTCGATTAGCATTATATTCCGCTCCTTTTACCTACACAGGTATAGACTTTTTTGGTCCTATAATGGTTACAGTAGGTCGACACAGAGAAAAACGATATGGTTGTCTATTTACCTGTATGACAGTAAGAGCAGTGCACTTAGAAATTGTACACTCACTTACAACCGACTCGTGCATCTTGGCCATCCGAAATTTTATGGCTCGCAGAGGAATTCCCCGTAAAATTTTCAGCGATAATGGCACTAATTTTGTAGGTGCAGAACGAGAGCTACGAGAGGCACTTGCAGATGTAGACAAAAATGAATTTATTAAAACATTCACAACGACAACAACGAAATGGAATTTTAATCCACCAGCATCTCCCCACATGGGTGGTGCCTGGGAACGATTGGTACGCTCCGTAAAAAACGTTTTATACAAAATAATGGTATCGGCAGCACCTAGTGATGAGTTGCTTGTAAGCATAATGATTGAAGTTGAAAATATTATTAATTTACGGCCCCTTGCTTATGTTCCTGTAGACGACGAAGCAAGTGAAGCAATAACTCCTAATCACTTTCTTGTTGGTAGCTCCAGCGGACTAAAGCCTATCTCCACTTGTAATGATACTGGTATAATCTTGAAAAAAATTGGCTTATTTCTCAACAATATGCAAACATTTTTTGGAAAAAATGGATTGCAGAATATTTGCCTTCATTAACGTGTAGGTCTAAGTGGCATGAAAACAAAAGGTAATATGTCAGGGGGACTTGGTTATAATAGTTGATCCTTCTCTTCCTAGAAATAGTTGGCCAAAAGGAAAGGTACTTGAAACGAGGATGGCAAAAGATGGGCAAGTCAGAAGTGCCAAAGGCCTGTAATCAAGCTTGCGGTTTTGGACGTGGCTTCCCATAAAGAGTATGCCGGCGAAGAACCTTCTTGCCATACTGCGGGGGGAATGTTGCCGCCACTGGCAAAAACGCTTAAATTTAATTAACTAAAATATTTTGTAATAGAATTTATAACCATGAAGATTTTTGGAGTAACGCCACTCACGCCATTTCTAATGCGCCATATTTTTTAATAAAATCATTTCATTACTGCTTGACCTGGCGTGGTGGTCTTCAGACGGTAAATCTTCTGGATTATATTTTAAGTAATTAATTTCTAGTGGTTTCTATACCAAAAAGTAAGTGAAAATTATGTAACTGTAATTAAGAATATGACTAACAAAATTGAATTGTTTATAGGAATTTTAATATAAGAAAGCCAATAAAACATAAAATTAATTTGTGTGGAATTGAGTTTTCTTTATTCAAAATCCTGTGGAAATCACTAGCGAGGAAAATTCCTCTTTCAACACATGGAATACATACCTTAAGTAACATGTTCATAATAAAGTCTAAAGCAAACTCAAGGTAGCATTTTAATGCTGCCTCTTCTTCTAGATTAGAACAAATTGGTGGCAAGTTTGATGAAACAAAGTCTTCGAAGTCTAATAAAAAGTGTAGTGCAGAGTTCCATGTAATTTTATTTTCTTTCACAGTTTTTGCAGCAGGCTGCTGAGAGGATGTCGCTGAAAGAAATATTTTTTCATATTTTGTTTTCTTAGAGACGACTGAGCTATTCCTTCTACTAATAAAGAAAATGAATTAACATTTGTATCATGAAATGCTTTCGAATGGCTTAACAGATAATCCAGTGTTTCTTCTTTGAATATTTCATTTCATGCTGTCAGTTAAAATCCAATATTGCCACAAAGGACTAAGACTTGTTAATAAAACAATCCTCAAGGCAAAGCTATAGTCATTCCCGAAAGATTAGGTTTTGGGCTGTTGTTGTCATCAGTCCAAATTCCCTTGAGAACGACGTTGGCCAGATTATCACTGTAAATGCAGTGCACTATAGGTCCAATGATGGCTCCAAGTTGGAGGCAGCCAAGTTGGCAGCCGGAATCAATCGGAATAAACCGGTCTATTAGGCTACCGAATCACTGCAGCGTCTTTCAAGCGGAAGTGTTGGCAAATCAGGCGTTCACAGGCGGAAAATTACTATACTTTACGATAGCCAAGCGGCTATCAGGGCATTGGATTCTAATGTAATGAACTCCAGGACGGTATATGACTGTCGCAGATGCCTTAACGAGGAGGCGGCGAATCGATATGATGTTTGTATTCATGCGTACCGGGCCATAGGGACATTCCTGGTAACTGCAGAGCGGATAAAGTGGCCAGAAGAAGCACGACCATCGAACTCTCTGATGAATCCTCTACATTAGTGATCCCTTTGGGTACCTGCAAGCTTATAATCGAAAATGCAATCGTGAACCTTGTTAACAGTAGAAGGGCAGCTTCGGACACGGCCAGAATGGAGCAGAAAATCTGGCCAAGGCTGGATAATGTCTTGAATTTAGTTTGTTTCTCAAAGTTAAACTAATTTTATCAAATTTTCCTTACCACAGTTTTGTATTTAAGCAGTCAGTCAAATGGTTGCTTCTATTCAGAAAATATTTTTTTAAGCAAAAATTTAAATATTTATTCAAATTATTTTAAAATATTCCAGTAAAACATTTGCTTTGCACGTTTTGGTGTTGTTCTAATTGTCCTGAAGCTAAAATTCTATAATAAAATCAATTAAATTTAAAAAATTTAAATTAAAATCTCAAATATTTTGTCTTTAGAATAGAATAGAATAGAAGAATACACAAACGTTTCCTTTTCTAAATGAAACCATAAACAAAAAAACAAACTACATACCACTAGAAAATTCGCTCCCTTTGTATATATCATTGGGACATCCTTTTAAAATCTTAGTATCTGTACTCTTACAGCTTTCCTTTCTTCTGCGGTACAACTTTCATTTCAAAAAAATTCTGCAAAAAAAATCTTTTTTTTTGTTTTTGTAGAGGAAACCCTGTTTCGAACACAAAAAAAAATTGTCTGATTATAAATTCCTGGCCAAGTTATTTTTCAAAGACCAAGACAATCAGAGACATAGTATTGTTATTGACGTAGTAAAGTCATTTGTTGTAAAAGGAGAGAGATTTTACCAAGGAAACAAAGGAACTGTCTGCTGTAAAATTGGAAATTATAATTTTAAATTCCTGTAATTGTTTAAAACCATAAGAGAAGTATTTAATGTTTAAAATATTTAAAGAACAAAGACAAGTAATTATTATTGATTTTCGAAAAACCCAGTGAAGTCATTAGGGGTTGTGTTGGGTCTTATTACCCAATAAACATATTGAGCCTGGCATTAGGTTATGTTGATTTTTGATAGCAATTATAACAACAAAATAAAGGACATTGTCTGTTATTGTTGTAGGGCTTAGGCAAATAATTTAAATTTTCAAACAATGATGACCCTTAAACAGTAAATATTGTTTTACATTTTTATTGTTTGTTCTTCAATTATTATAATTATTATTATAAAATATTAATATTATTATTAAATTTAAATTCTAAAAAAGAAAATTCCTTAATTGTTACAAACTAATTAGTTAAGAACAAAACTGCCTTAGAATTCTATTTAAGAGCATTCAGTTTCAAAAATATTGTTTTTATTTAGAAAGGCACGGTTGTCTTTTTACCATTTATGCCAGAGATCGGCAATGAGCATTCAAAAAGATGAGTAGAGTCGAATCATACTCATAATTTCTGATAATTATTTCAATATCATACTCATACTACTCATATTCAAAGTTTGAAGTAATTTATAAGTATAAAAAGGGGATAAACAAGTAAACTAAAATGCAACAAGAATAAATGTAAACAAAAATACACGAACAACAATAATGAAACAACGATGTTTACATTTCTAGAGATCTCGAGAAGGCGAAGCCACGAACATTCGACTTCAAGATCATTCATCAGATTGCTTACGTCGCCATATAAAAAAGTAAGGCAAAGCAGGCAACGGGATCAGTAAAAATTCAGGCAGTCTTGTGAGAAGACGGGCCGTGTTTGAAGAGAATAATCGTGGTTTGAAGATCTCCGTTATAAAGCTCAGTCGAACAATTGTTATTGTTTACGCAAAATAGAAGAGAATAATCGTGGTTTGTAAAAAAACAATAAACAAAGCAATTCTTGTTGTTTACATCAAGTTGTGAACAGTGGCACACAGAATTGTGCGAACAATAAAGAATTTAATTAAGACTAAACACAAATTTATTTTTATTTTATTTGCAATCTACGAACTCATATTCTAAACATTTTTAAAAGGTAAAAACGTAACAATATGTTATTTATTAACACTTTTTTTCTCTAGATCATTTTAGAAAAAGGGATATTTATTGTGAAAAGACTCCAATCTAGGTTAGGTTAGTATAAATTAGAATCTCAAAGAACATGGATTACTTGCATAGTATAACTTGCTGATCTCAAAGAGAATAGCTTATTTCCAACAGCCATACCCATAGCCATCACCTTCAGCCATATCTATGCTGTCAATAAATTCCGTTTGTCTAAGTATTCTTCTTCTAAGGTTTGCAATTCTGTAGTTTCGCCCTCTTCCTTGTCGTTACAGCTTCGTCAGATATTGCTATGGGGACCTGTGATCGCATTAGAAATGCCATTCAATTGCGAAGCCTGTGTTCCTATATGGTTGCTATACATGGAATTTAACTAACAAGTGTTCAAGTACAAGTGTAGTATAAAAATATACATACCATTGTAAAGTAGTGCCTACTTTTGGGTTGCATAAATATACAGCAATTACTGCATAGTTTTAGGGTTTGTAGAAATTTTTCTTTAGAATTGTGATGAGTTATCTTCTTTTACTTTTATTTCAAATTAGTTTCTCTATCCTAATATGGATAGATAATATGTACTTAAGTGCTCTTTAACATCAAATGACAATAGATGTAGAAAAAAATTGGTCGCAAATTCGTATGACGAATTTAGTACAAATTCGGATGACAAAATTAGAAAAAAACAGTCAGGGAATAGCCCCTACATATGCTGTATATTGTATTAGAACTAGGAAAATATGTTAGAAGACAGAGGGAGTATTGTTTGTGGCCACTAGATTTGAATCTCTTTATATCATAAGTGAGAGGAATGATCTCTGCAGGAAGGAATTTCCGCATACGAATGTGCGATCGACTGGCCAATCGACCACAAACTGATGTGTTCTGCGAGATAGATGAGTGTTACGTACAAGTACACGAAAAATACCCTTATTGTGATCGAGCAAAAGTAGCGCCAGAACAGTGAAACACAAAATTAAATTAAACCTACCTGATACGAACGTGACTGTGATTGACCTATTATACTGATGGCCACACTTAAAATGGCACCAAGGCACTCATACAAATCTATGCGAGAAGTATAGACTTTGTTGAGAGGCGCCATTGATGTGGGTAGGCTATTGTCACCACAACGCGATTGGGTTGTTGCTTATGCAAATGCAGTCAAACATTTGCGTTCAGCCAGTTGATGTTGATTTGTGTATGAGATAGCAAGCAATGGTGTTGTATATAATTGCTGTTGTTGTTGTTGTTGTTGTTGCTGTTGATAAATTATAATTTTCTGTTAGTTGCCAAGTTGTTGGTGTCCAAATGATTTTTATATGAGAACAGACAATTTTCGTGCGTGAAAATTCTTCTTTATCGTGCACTGTATGAAAGGCCTCATCTTCTTCAGCTGTCATGGGGCCATCATAAAGTTGATGTTGCTGCCGTTGTTGATGATGATGTTGTTGGTCTGTGTCGAAATTATCTTCGAATTGCATATTTAAACATCAATATGTGGTCCTGTATATTGCTGTAAAGGACGTATGGCACACAAGGCAATACCTGTTTATGTTTTCTACGTTGTTAATATCCGGCGGAAACGTAACTTGTATTCGAATGTAATAAAATTTGTTTGTATTGCCGTTGTTACTGTTGTTGCTGTTATTGTAAATGATAAAGTCCTCCCATTGAGGACGCACTATTAAATGATGTATGCAATGAGATTGCTATACCACCACCCATCACCATCGAATCAGAATCCACTTTCAGAGGCAATTCAACGAGACTCTGCAGTGAGTTATTGAAAAGTCATTTGTAATTTAGACTATCTGGAGGATTTGCATCCACTTGACATGTTATATTAAAGATTTGTTTCCGTGCGGCGTGTTTTATTGTTCAATTCGATTTACAAACAAGTAGATCTGTAAAGAGGTAACAGGTTCTATAATTATATTTAATTTTGAAAAATTATTTTCTTAACACACCGCCTTTAAGTAGGCTTTAATATTTTTTTACTCATGTTTATTCTCTATCGCTCTATTCTACTTCTCTCTATTTTGAAACAAAAGAACCAGGTTAACAATATCCATATAATGAAAGTATTTCGTGTCATTGTTGTTTTAGTATAAAAACCTACAGGCTGTTGTGTGCCTTTTCTTGGCCAATTTTATTGAAGGATTCTGAACAAACGACGGAAATTCCATACATTGTTCAAATGAATCTTACACAGGTACATATAAAAAGTTCATGTACATCCTATGTGCTTGTAATATGGCCATATGCCTGGCGATGTATGGTTTTCTCATATATTACAATATAAAAAGTCTCTTTAATAGCAAAATAGGTTGCAGCAAAAAAGAGGAAAAAGAGAAGAAAATAAAGTGGAAATTAAATTGCTTTTCAGTAAATTGTAAAAATGTAATAGAAAATTGAAGAGAAATAAGACACAAAACATCTTGAATTTATTTAACTTATTTAGCAAAGGATGCCTTAAAGTATGATATATATACATATATAAATGTGAATTCTAAGATCAACAAAAAGTATACTTTAAAAACCAAATTTTTTCAGAAGTCAGCACGAAGAGAAAAAGTTGAATTCCTTTATAATAGTTAAGCAAGGCAAAGCTAATATTCACAGAATTTAGAAAGAAATCAATTTTTACCATGAACTTATTATCGATTAAAGACATTTAATTCTAAGAACTCATGTTCTGAAGATTCCAAAATGCTAGAGGGAGAGGGAGAGAGAGAGAGACTATACAGAATTTTGATATAAAACTTTCGTGTAGACTGATAGATGCCAGAGCCATTTTGAGAGCGTCGCAATGATCGTTAAATTTTGGGTGTTTCTCTATCAAGCCTGCTAGTTAATGCTGTAGTTACCCTACGTAACGTAACGTACCGTAGCGAACGTTCTCTTTTTAGCATATGGAAAACAATGTAAACGCTTACCCAACCGTTCTCTATCGTTAGCAAAACGGAACGATCTGTATAAAACAGAATTCTCCCACGTTTTTACGTGACATTTGAACATGAGAGATGATGACTCATCATTGATGAGTGCAGATGTATGTATACGAATTTCTTTGCATTGTGTTGTGTTCGTTTGTGTGTTGCTTTGTGTTTTGTTCCGTTTTTATTTACATTTTTCGTTAACATATATCCCGTTTTTAACGTTTCTATAACTACACAAACGTTTTTAAGGCTACGTACGTTACGATTACGTTTCTTACGCTTGGGTAACCAGGGCATAGGTCTTGTGTGGAGACGCTTGCGTTTGAAGAGAGTAATCATGGGTTGAAGATCTCCGTTACAAACATCTGTCAAACAATTGTCTGGTAATTGTTATTGTTTATGCAAAACAGTGCAAAGATTAATGACAAACAAAGAAATTGTTGTCGCTTACATAAAGTTGTGAAAAGTGGCACACAAAATTGTGCCTATAATAAATAATTTTAATTAAACCAAACACAAATTTATTTGTATATTATTTGCAATCTACGAGCTGATATTTTAAACGTTTTTAAAAAAACGTGATGAAATTGCATTCATCCTAAAAGGATACAAGAAAATATTTGCTTGCGTTATTTGCTAATTTCATTGATGTTGTTATCGTTTTTGTTGTAAATAGAAAGATAGAAACTTAATTGTGTTTAAAACTGTTAATTTGACTTTTAAGCATCAATTTCAAATTAAAATGCATTTGAAAAATAATCTTTTTAGAAATAATTAAAACAAGGATACATACTCTTAAATTGAAGTTTCAAACTTAAATGGCTTATAGAACTATAGGAGCTGCTGCTATTATTTGGTTTTTAAACAAAAACAAGAAAAATGTAAGGAAATAAAGAAAAACTAATTTCGATAGACTAAATGTAACTGCAAATACTTTATCGAAATGTTGTCTGCATTTACAAAATGTTCATAGCATAACAACAACAACACGACAAATAAGAAAAAACTGCATATCTTTAAAATTGGAATCAATTGGAAGAAATACTACTATAAACAGTAAAAACTTATTAAAAACTCCAATTTGTTAGCGTTACTTTCTTACGTTTTCTGTTTACGTCTAAGAAGTTTAAAAATTGCCTGCTAATCGAGAAAAAGGAAAACAATTGCAGGAAGCTTTAAACCTAAACTCGAAACTGCAAAGAGAAGTAACAACAAAATAATCCATAAGATCAATATACAAGTATTACGTATCGAAAAATCAATGAGAAAAGTATAAAAATCAATGTACAATTTTTGAGACAGGAATTTTAATTATTTCTCACATGGTTTTAGTCTCCAATGTAGGTTGGGCTAATTTGAATGGCATTACCATAGGCAATTACTTGAAATTTTCAATTTGGTTCGCTCATCCGCTTTGTTTAAAAAAGGCATTGATGTGCGTCATTAGGAGGAGTCCTTCTATTTGAGATATGTCGACTCTTTTAGGTGCGATACAATATTGTTACGAAAATGAAAATATCAAGATACTGGTGTTTTACTTTTACATCACTTAATATTAAAATTATAAATAAATAGACAATAGACAACTCTATCTACCTGGCTACGCAGTTTGCTTGCCTGTGAAGTAGCAGGCAAATAACAATTGTATAAAAAAGCTTATTTTCAATTCAGAAAATAAAAATAAAAAACAAGAATACTTTTCGTATGACCTAATATGGTGACAAGTCTTTAGCTTTGTTATAAAAGAGTAAGCAAAAACACAAAAGAAACATACAGAAAAGTTTTTTTGTGGACCAGGGTGTTAATGTTACACACGTGCCAACGTAATTACAATGTTACGCCGTAAAAGTTTGTTTGCCATACAAAAGGAGAAGAAAACCTCTGGCGTTTAACAACAAAAGCAAAAAAAGAAAAAAATATATTGTGTTGTATTATTACAACAATTTCCTAACAATAGCTATTGTATGATTATCTACATCCCTTTATTATCCTTTACAAAGTTTACAATTACACATAAATTATTTAGGCATGTAGACATTGTAGTGTTACGGCTCCCATTCCCAAGAATATTCATCCCAGGGCCTTGTTTTCTTCTGTTAATTGTTTAGTACCGTCTGCTATACAGTTCATAACTTTAAGTTTTTACAAATTTATTGGCTCTCTTTTTTTTATAAATTTATTAGATTTCTTTTAGTTGTATTTCAATTACTATTATTGTCACTGTCATTTTCTAACTGTATGCTACAGTTGTGGGTTTTTTCTTTTTTTTTTGGAGGTTCATAATGTTTGCTGTCATAATGTTTGCCCTTAAACCCTTAATAGACTATGTATTGTTAATGAACTCCTTGTTTAACATCATGTAAATTTCTCTGCACAAAAACTTAACAAATGTATGCATCGCATCATATCGCTCCTTTTGGCTGTGGCCCATTATGATTATGGCTTCTAAAATATTTGCCCACAAAATTGTTTTTCCTTTTCTTCCCACTTCTCCGTTAAAGGCATCAAACTAACGACTTTATTAAAGTGTTTAAAGAATATTAAAAGCCGCCAAGGATAATGGTTATGAGCATTATAATTATTCTTTAAAAACAAAGTTTCAAAAAGTAGCACGAGAATAATTGTAAAGAAAATATTAAAAACTGATTCAATAAAAAATGCATTCAGGAGATAAATTTCTACTCTATGCATAATTCAGGACTCTATTATAGTGGCACTAGCAACTATGTACCCACTTAGCAACAAAAATCAGTTTTTGTGACTGAATATTGAAAGTTAATATCATACACCGGAAGCGTTTATAAGTCATATGCTATTACGGCTTTAGTTCCTTAAGGTTCTGTTTAAAGACCTCTATTACACACATACGTAATTGGTCATTACAATCCTTTTGTCAGGATTACGCCCTAGCTTCTCTCTCCTCATACGTTGTGTGAGCTAATCTTATACATAAGTGGCAGATACTTTTGAGAAACTTTTCATGGACTTTTCAAGACTGCTTAGAGGAAGCCGCTGTATTTCTTCGTTTTATATTTTCATACTTCGTTGTTTGATGTCTGAGGTGAGGTTTGAACCACGGCCTCTCGTCTAATAATAAAGTATATCTGTTAATAAAGTGTATTATCACAATATTACGTATTGCGACTCCATACGACTTTGCATATTCTACATTTATATAGAATTGTTAAAGTATGCATTAAGGCGTTTTCATATGTAACAAATATCTGCATATTTTTAGGATTTTTTCATATTAATTTTTATTTTTTTATTAATTTATTCGCAATACAAAATTCATTAAATTATACGTGATATTAGCTGATTGTTAAAGGCAATTATATTTGAATTTTTTCTCTCTCTCAGTTTTTTTTTTGCAGTAAAATATGTCGACCTTTGTCCATTGGCGTGTATATAATTAAAATTAATGGATATTTAAAGCAATTGGTGCACAAACATTCCTTTGATAATGTAAATAAACACATAGAAAAAATTAAATTGAATTCCTATTACCAGCTGTACTGAGAAAAAGTCCAACAAGGATATAATAAGCATACATGTTGAAAAAGCCGAAAATTAAATTCTAGCAAAATCGTGAAAAAAAGGATAAAAAATTTTACAAAAAACTAATTTTTTACAGTTACTTTGAATTTGAATCATTAATGAGAAATAATGTTTAAATTTGTTAACTAAAAATATGCAAGACATTACAATTAATTTTTAACCCCAAAAATTGTGCTTTAATTTTCGTGTTTCTATTTTTGTTTATTTAATTTGTTTCTTCTTTCATTACTGTTGCCAGTAATTTAATTTTGTTTTGCATGTAACAGTTTTCTTTGCATATTTTTCGTATTAAATTCAGTGGCCTACTTTTTGGCTCTCAACAATTTTTGTTATTTAAACTAGTTTTTCTCTTTTTGGCAGTAAAGTGACTTGGGAAATTCTATACAAAGCATTTATAATTTTTAACTGCTTTTCGTTGTTGCCAATTTTGTATTAACAGTTCATGTTTAAGTAGTCGCCGTGGTCTAGTAGGTAGTGTGTTGGCTTATTAGACGAAAAGCCAGGGTTCGAGCCCCAGGCCAGACATCAACTTAAAATACAAAAAGTATTTCTTCGGCGACTTCCTTTCAGCAGATTTCTGGCAAAAACTCTGAGAGTAAATAAAATTGCCATGAAAAGATTCTCAAAAATCTGTCGTTCGGAGTCGACTTTAAACTGTAGGTCCCGCCACTCATGTATAAAATTAACACACACAACATAAGTGGTGTGAGAAACTAGGTCGTAATCCTGACTGAAGGGTTGTAATGACCGATTATGTGTATGTTTAAACAGGAAATTACCAGAGTTGTTTCCAAATTAAACACAAAATGTAAAGCCTACTTTTCAGTAGCTGACAAAAAGTCTCAATATACTATTTTAATATTGTGTGTCAAAATATTTATTGTATATATGTGTATGAAACGGAGGCAATTTGTTTTCCTATAGCTTTTAATAGAGTAAATATTTGGAGGGGATTTTAAGCTCCAAAAGGAACAATTTGTTGAAAAGTATATTGAATACATACACTTTCAATATACTTTTTAACAAAAAAAAGTATTTTTATATATTTGATTTAATGAATATTAATGGAGGTGACAAGAGTATTTATTCATATTCATTTAATTGTAGGAAGAGCACTTTGGAGATTGAGGCGAAAAGGCGTAATATGAATGACTCCTAATGGGGTCGGATGAATAGGGTCAATTATTATGCGCGAAAGAACCAGTGTTGTTTATTGGCACACAAGTGCAGCATTTGTATCCATGTGTGGTGCAAATATTAGGGGGCAGAAACTCTTCTGAAAATGAAAATCCAGTTACGTTAGCTGGAATCAGCACTTTTTCAAGAGCCGAAAAAAACATTTAAGAACCTCTGTTTCTTAAGATCGTGTAAGAAATATTTCACGTCATCTGGTCTTCTTACTATTTACACCACTTATATCCGATCGAGAATGGAATACAATCCTCCTGTATGGGGCAGTGGCTCAAAGTCGATTCTGAGGCTTCTCGACCGCATACAGGAGAGGGCGAAGGTGCTCATTATTGACGGTATGGTATCCAACTCTATTGATTCATTGTATCGCTACTCGGTGCTCGAGCCAAATAAAGAGACTTATTCCCGAGAATCATGTATTCCTACGTAACAAACGTCTTTCTCGGCGAGCACATCCGTTTGTAGCCGATTGAGCAATGGATCGCACAGTGCATTACAGAGAAACTTCGTTCTTTAGCCGGAACAGCAAGTTATTGTCCGCGAAGATTTTGGACGACAAGGTAATCTGTGTCAATATCACGAATCTAGTTAACGTCCAGTACACTATATTTCCGCCTATCATCCGTAACAATGTGATCAATTTGACTCTTTGTTATGTGATCAAGGGAAAAATGTTGTTCTTGCAATTTGAGGTACTTCCAGCTCGATGTAGTGATTTATTTCTGACCCTAATAATATTTGAAAGCCTGGTTTGCATTTCGAAAAGAAGTTGAATTTTATTTTTTTATCCTTTTGCCCAAAAGAAATTTGTAAACCAAACAGTAAACAAAGAATAAGCGAAGAAAGGCCTTTGTTAGTGCTGTTACACACTTTTTCTTTAAAGCTTACCAATGAGTATGAGTATATAAAGGAGTGTACTTCAGTCTTGATATTAATTTCCATTTTTATTGAACTATATTATCATTTATTTTCCAGCTTTATTCATCCTCCATATCTCTTCCTTATTTGCCGTTATTGCAAGAGTATGCGGATAAATAACAGTGTCTGGAACTGCTTATCTTTGTAACACTGTAATGGTATGTCAGTGCATTTCCCTCAGGACTTAATACTAATTTTTGTTTATTATACTCATCGTAGCAACTCTGATTGTTTTCTTTTCATACAGCCAGTGAGTGTCGGCCTTGGAGTCCTTTCCTATGCATGGTTGGATGAATGCTTAATAAAGATGAGTTCGTAGGATATTTTGTTTTCCTTTTTTACTTTTCCTGTCTTTCTTATTTTTTGTTTTTTTTTCTCTTTTTTTCTTGTTGCTGTTGTTTACAGTTATTGACACAAATATTGTTTATATTATATTGACAGTATTAAACACATAGAGGGAACGAAGGGAAGGGAATAATACAATATATACCCAGGTTAATAAGTATGTATTTAAGCTTTCGTAAATTAAGTATGAGGTTTTCATAAGGCTCTTAGGAAATGAAATCTTTTCCTACTGTCAGGTATAGTGTTTGGTTGTTTGTGTAAATAAAAAAGGACGGTAAACAAAATTATGTATTATGTTTCGTGGCATGTTAATACTGTCATTTATAAGAAACATCCTGCCGATAAATGATTACATTTAAGATTATAAACCAGTATTTATCAGAATATTGTTTATTTTTATTTTAATTTGCATACTTGTTTGTATTCAAGCCCACTTACATAAATAAGATATTCGAAAAACACATTTCCTTGCTTGACATCAAACTTATTAGAGGAACGTAGTGGTAAAATATTCATATAATTTATATGCCAGTAACAAAAACCGGAGAAGTCAATTGCCAGACAATGAATAACAGAAACAAGCAATTAAGGATAATGGAATCAAACAAAAAAATAAAAAAATTATACTGTGGTTTTGGCTATAATTTAAAGTAAAACGTTATTAAATTCAAGTATTGGTAACATTTCAATCAATATGAGACACGGAGCATAACGAACATTTAGAACATTTTCAAATCCATTCTCAGGATTCGTGCATCACAACCCTTCAATCAGCATTACGAACTAGTTTTTCATATCACTTATGTTGCGGGTGTTAATTTTATACATGATTCCGAACGCCAGATTTTTGAGAAACTTTCCGCGGAAATTTTATTTACTCTCAGGGTTCGTCCAATAAATCTACTGAGAGTTACAGAAGAAATATTTTTTTCATACTTCGTTTTGTTGCAGATGTCTTACCTGAATTTTAAACGGTAGCCTCTCGGCTAATAACAATACAACACACTACCTTCTAGACTACAGCGACTTCTAGGATTCGTATTCTTATCGAAACTTGTTAAACAGGGATAATCTATTGATTTTCGTAAGAGCTATTTTTCATTTTTATGGAGCGAAGTTTATTTTAAAGCTTTTAATGAATCGCCATTATATCTAAAGGTATTACAATAGAATGTTTGGTGCGATTTACATAATGGCTTCATCATCGGCTAAATCCTTTGAAATGAACACGAATCTACTTTCAGGGTGAACATCAAGCCCTATCAAACCATTCTAACACAAAATTTTTGTTTCCTAGAAAAGAATCAACTAAACATCAACGAAAATTGGTTCCAAGATTAACATGCAGCACGATTGACAGTTGATTTAATGAAATCCTTCACTGGTCCATTCACTTGCGCAATTTAGCGCCGCTACATTACTTTCTATATGATTATGTTAAGCCATAATTCTTTAAGCATTAGATACCAATATTGAAGCCGCCATTGATGGCATACCTACAAACTTACATACTTAATTGGTCACTATAAAACTTTAGTCACAACTACGACTTAGCTTTTCACACCACCGATCTTGTTTGTGTTAATTTTATATATAAGTGGCAGAACCGTTCGTTCGGCTTCGAACGACAAAATTCTGAGAAACTTTTTGCCAGAAAACTGCTCAAAGGAAGTCTGCGAAAGAAATATTGTTTCCCTATTTCGTTATGTTTAAGATGTCTGAACCAGAGGTTGAAACATCTGCTATTGTGTTACACTACGGAGACTTCAAAAAGATTCGTCTTCGGAGCTTAATAGATAACGTTCTCCACGAAGTTTAGACCCATTGCCGCAAGATATTTCTTTAGAATTGCTATAAAACCAAGAGCGAATGCAAGCCTTGCTATCTTGTAGTTAATAGGAGAAACAGTATCAATAGCACCTACAATTTTCATATGACCATTATGATCCAATCACTGACGCATCAATTGATGTCAATCGTTATACTCTGAGAGCTTGTAAAGGGTCCGCCAAATAACTTTTTTTTTGAAAATGCTTAAAAAAAACTACTGAATATTTTCTCAAATTTCTTTTTTTATTTGAAAGTACAATACTTCCGGTTAATAATGGAAAATAATTTTATTCAAATGGCTGCCCGGCTGCCATGCAGTAGCCTACAGCAGAAGATGCCGATTTTGACAAAAAAAAATCATCTTTTCAGATGAAGCTCATTTTGATCTTGGCGGGTATGTAAACAAGCAAAATTGTCGCATTTGGGGCACAGAAAACCCGCACGCACACATTGAAAAGCCGACGCACCCAAAACGAGTCACTTTTTGGTGCGGATTTTGGTCCAGAGGCATAATTGGGCAATTTTTCTTCGAAAATGAACAAGGAGTGGCCGTTACAGTCAATGGCGATCGTTATCGGGCCATGTTGAACGAATTTTTGTTCGCATAAATTGAAGACGAGGATATTGGCAACATTTCGTTTCAACAGGACGCCGCTACATGCCACATAGCCGAAGCTATACTCGATGATTTGCGCCATGTTTTTGAAGATCGCATTATCAGCCGCAGAGCGGAGGTGCGATTTGACACCGTTGGACTATTATTTGTGTTACGCCGACAAGCCAGAGAAAATTGACGCTTTAAAAGACAATATTCGTGAAGCCATTGGTGAAATACAGCTGCACACAATCGATAATATGCTTAAAAATTGGACCGATGGTGTAGGCTACTGCATGGCCAGCCGAGGCAGCCAAATAAAAAAGAAATTTCAGAAAATATTCAGTAGTATTTTTTAAAGCATTTTCAAAAAAAAAAGTTATATGGCGGACCCTTTATTATTGGATTCTGTTCAGAATTATGGTCTGGCTTCAAACAGCCTGGATGCACTAAGTAATAAAATATCTACGCAAGAATTTTCTGACATTTAACAACCTTTTAATATAATTTTAGGTTAAGATTTGAATACTTATTGTAAATTCCGAAAGGAAAGATTCAATAAATAATATATGAAAAAAACCTTTTGGTTAGAATACAAAAAACTGTAGACCGAGTACTACAGTCTTTAATAGTTTAGAGACTATATTCTTGTTTATCAAACAATTGATTAAATATTTGTTACGTATTATTTTGGTTGACATTTCAGTAAAAATAATAATAAATTTTGGTTTCCTTATTATTGAAGAGAATATTATTACATAAGTCCCCGTAGATAGTGTATTGGCCTATTAGACGTGAAGCAGTGATTCAAGCATCAACTCAATCATCACGAACAAAACAAAACTCCAATGTTTTGGCAAAAACTCTGAGATTAAATAAAATTGCCGTGAGAGGTTTCCCAAAAATCTATCGTTCGCTATCGACGTTAAACTGAAGGTTAAGCCGCTGAGGGATAAAAATTATCACACACAACATGGATGGTGAGAGAAGCTAAATCGTAATCCTGACTAATGGGTAATAATAACAAATTAAGTAAGTAAGTAAGTAAGTATTTATTTATAAATTATACTCCAATTACAAATTATATTTAATTATATACGAGCTGAGTAACTTCGACCATATGCTTGGTGCAGTGACACATACCACACTCTCTGGTGGGAATAGAACCCACGACCCTAACGCTAATAGTCTAGCCAATGGCCAATGATGGATTTATGGGGCTAAAGAAATTTGTTGTTCTATTTGTTATGTTATTTAATATCTCTAATTTATATTTCATATCCTTTGAATGTCAAAAAATTATTTTTGAATTTACTGACAATAAATCTACAATTACAGTCAAAGCTCGGTATAACGAACGATATATTGTCAGGCCCTTTCGTTATAGTGAAAAATTCGTTATATCGCAAAGTTTTTTTTTATCAAAATTTTATTAAAAAAAAGATACGTATATTCAACTCATTTTATTAAAAATATATAGAAATGTCCTTAAAATAACGCTTGATAATCAATAAGTGAGTAAAAGTGTTAAAAATTATTTAAGTTGGTGGAAAAAAATAATTTATGGATCATATAGAATCATTTATAGTTTACAAGTAACTTGAAGACTCATTTAAAGAGCTTCTTCCTGTATTTCTCGAAGTACTAATTGTTTTGAAATATTAATATTATTTTGGGAACCCCATTGTATACATTTAGCAAAACATTTTATTACTTCAGTATTCTTTATTTTCGTTTCATTATTAGAAAATTGGTCAACAATTTCAATATTATCCTCATTTTCGTCATCTCCATCCAAAGTAAGATCATTCAAATCTCCATTGTTGCAAAATATTAAGGCAAGGCTTAAATTTGCTTACACTTGTAAAAACTGTACTTAGTAGTCTGACTCCACGTCTTATACACTGTACTTCATCCCCTTGAAAAGGTCCAGAAAGGGAGATATCGTTCTTATCATAAAACTCAAAATTTTCCAAAAACAGAATTTTTTTCCAACATTTAGATAATGCGTCCTCCTTAACATTGTTCCAGGCGAGACCAATCATACAGGACGCATCATAAAGAGAAAGACTTTTTAAAAAATTTATGATGTCACCTGTTTTAGATGCCACTACTTTTGAAAGGAGGCTATTTCTGTAGTGTAATTTGAGTAAGCGAATGGCGTTTTGGTCCATTGGCTGGATAAGAGGAGTCACGTTTGGTGGCATGTACGTTGTCCAAATTTTTTCATCTTCTTTATTTTTTACGTGTTCCTCAGCAGGAGGATGACTTGGAGCATTGTCCAGTATCAGCAAAGCCTTCATTGGCAAATTTTTATGACCACTTGTTCAAAAGCAGTGTGTGTTTGTATACAATAAAAACCGACGGTACTTTAACGAACATTTTTTGTGTTCTCTTTTGTTACATTCTTTTTATTTTTACAATTTTTTAAATCATTCGTAATACTGAGCTTGAAAATTATAAAACATTCGTTATATAAGGTAGTCAATGTAAGAAATTTGCCGAATTCGTTAAAGTTAGTATTTGTTATACCGGGCTTTGACTGTACACAATTATTGCGTTTACCCCAAGGTATTAATTATATTTTCGAAAAACCGGGGAATAAATAAAAAAATTTATTAAAATTACATTCATTCTGTCGCCTGTAAACAAAAGCAACGAAATCCTTTAATTTCAATGACTGAAAAAAGGTCCCCTAAATAAATATAAGAAAAAATAAAAGAAAAACAATGATTAACAAACACGTAGAAATATTAAATGCACGTGTCAAATACAGATTTCATAGTGGAAACATAAAAAGCTACAGACCATACACCCTCGGTAAAAATTAAATCAAGTGGCCAGTTAAACTAACTGGGCAGGCATTTAAGTAAAGAGTAAAGGTCTGCACAAATGTATTTGACTTCAAAAAGTACATAAGATCTAGCATACACGCACACTTATCCGAAGTATCCGAAGAAGGAAAGTACTGTTTTTTTGAGAACAACAAAATTATCGAATAACTTCTTGTTTTTATTTGACTGCGTTCGCTTCATACAAACACATGTTCTTTTTTCTTTCTTACTCGAAAATACCGGCACAAAACATGTCGAGTACAATGAGTACCATCAAACCTTACGTAGTACTACAAATACCAATGAGTACTGCAAATACCACAAAGAAGTTTGGGAAAGAAAAAATATATACATATAACCAACAATTCCATGTAGTGTTTTGGTAGATTTTGATTTTACTTCTTACATACTTTTATCATTTTATATGATCTCTGAAAATATGAAATATGTATAAACTATTTTTTTTTTACGTTTTAGTAATTTTAAGTGATTTTTTTGTTACTTTAATTGCTTTTAGTTCATTGAAAATAAAGACTTTTTTTAAATCAAAAAGCAAAAAAAAATATTTTCCAAAAAAAATTGACTATTTTTGATTTCTATTTTTTTATTTTAATGATTAATAAATAAATGCCTAACAAGTCGTTTATATGTTTGTTCATACACATAAGCATTTATATATAAAAAAAACCTCTGTTATGTGGTTTTTATGCTGCGAGTATTTGAAGTACCACATGAAGTGAACATAATTTTTGGAGTACTTGTTTTTGCGGATATATTTTTCAACGAGTACTCTTTTTACGGAACATAAGCAGATTCGAATAAATTCTTACTCGTATTTTTATTGCATACATTCTCTTCTCTTCACTGCTTGCGCTGTTAGAGAGAGAGTAAGTACTCTATTTATCCGACAACGAGTTGCACATATGACGCAAAAAAGTTATTCGTTGCAGACCTTTACTAAGACGCCTTTTGCACGTTGAAATTAGTTTCGAAACAAGTTTGAAAAACTTTTTTGCATTTTCTTATAAACTTTCTTTCGCTTTTGCACGTAAAAAATTAATTTCACAAATTTTGTTTTCTTTTATCGCGCCATTCTGCTGTTTTTGACAGTTATAACTTTATTTGGCATTGTGATTTAGGTTCAAACAACACCAGACAATTCTTTAAAAATAAACATTATATGAATATTATATTGTTTTATAATATTATAATATATTATACATATATTTATGTACGTATTATTATTTTTTAATATATTTACCTTATTTATTGATTTTTATAAATTAAAAAATTAAATTATATTCTTTTTGAAACAAAAAATAAAAGAAAATGTGAAATCGAATACAACTCTGTGTATATACGAATAAAGAACAAAGCAAGTTTTGCGAGTACATGAAATTGTGAAATCACCCCCGCTCGTTTTCCCCCTCTCTCCTACAAACTCAAGAGTTTTGAAATTTGTTTCGAAACAAATTTCAACGTGCAAAAGGCGTCTAAACAGCACAAAAGCATAAACACAAGTATAAGCTGTAATAATAATGAAAGAAAATCTAATAAATTCATTAAGAAACATGAAAAAAAGAACTAACATTACATTACTAACAAGAAAATTAATTCATAAAAATACGCACACTTGCACACACACAATTTTATAAATTATGAACAAAACCCCTGAAATAAAAACTAACAAATTTGAGGCCACATGTGCCTACAATTCAATGTACGTAAGCCAAATGGAAAGCAAAGGAAAATAATTAAAACTAACTAACACTGACATGTGTTAGGGTCACGCAAATGACCAGGCCTTAACTATGGAAAGAAATGAAGCAGAGAAAAAAAGAAGAAAGTGGGTTTTAAATCATGTGTTTAAATTAATTAAAAACATCTTTCTAAAACTGTATGCAATAAATAAATGCTCTTTAAAAGTCCAAACCAAACCAGTGCAAACAAACCCTTGGCATGACATATTCAAAAGCTACGAAAACATATTGTAGCCATTGACTTACAATCACATGAGCTTACCCGAAACGTATTTAAATTTTGAAACTATTTTTTGACCATTCATGCTTTAAGACATATGTTTAATGGTTTATGGCTCATATTTCTTTTTTAATTTCCTTTTAACTTTCTTTCTCCCTTTTTACAGTTTCCATATTGTACACTGGAGTAAAACTTTTAATCCGATTAGTGTTTGATAATTGTGTTCGCATACCAACACTATACCACAAAGAGCACATTTCATGCGATTTTAAATCGTTTCTTTCCTTCGAATAGAATATTTGAATTTTAACTGTGATGTTTTCAAAATATAAAGTTTTTAAATCAAATATTTAAGAGTTTATGCCAATAAATGTTTTCAATACCTGAAAGAACTTGAATAAGAATAATACCATGCGCCTCTTTAAACTGTTATATAATTGTTATATATAAGTTTTAAGGTGTCAAAAGGCCTGTCCGTAAAACTGTCAAATGTTAAATATTTTTCACTTGAAGTGAAAGATTTTACGTTTACGAATATGGCTAACTTAATAACTGACGAAAGCGTAAAAATAGTCAAAACTATTGCAAAAGTAGTGATTCAAAGGTAAACATTTTTCTGACAATATGGGGTAGTTATGGTCCTCATAGTGGTGGCTTGATGTAATGATCAAAACAGCCAGTCTACAAGTCGAAAAGACTAGGTTTGAATCAGAGATCAGCAATGAATCGTTTTTTCGCTACTCTTTCTACTACTGTAAGTGAGTCAACAATATTGAAATTAAACTACTCTGATTCATTCGTACTCATTGACATCAAGATTCATATTCATAAATTTAGAAAAATACTTTAATACTTATAAATGATTCGAATCATTCAAAATTTGCAGTCTTTGTCTGTTGTTGCATTTACAGAAAAAGAAGAAAGAAAAAGACAAAGCCAGCAAGCAAAGCAAACACACAACCTTCTTGTGAGTGTTTTAGTGTTCGTATGAATGTGTATAAGTATCAGTATGATTCGAATATACTCATCTTTTTGAATACTCATTGCTGATCTCTGGTTTGAATACCAATGGAAGACTAAGAAGAAAAACTCGGTTTCGAATTCCAATATAATTGAATAAAAAAATTGTTCATCATGGTTTTCGAATTTCAAATTAAGTGGCTTCACCACCCTCCAAAACAATCCATCTAAGAAGCCACCTCACCACCTACAAATGGAAAAAGTATAACAACACAGGAAGGTTAGGCTGGCCACATTGCCTAGCGTGGGAAAAAAGATAGGAATCAACAATCTGCAATTTTTCCCACCACTACACCCAATACTCATACTTGTTTCTTGGCAATGATAGATGGCAGCCTGATTATCTTAAGACTTGCTGCAGCACACCAATCACATGCTTAGCTAAAACAAGAAAAATAGACTAAGGAAACTGAAACAAGACAGAAATTCTTTGTGGAAGCCATATGCTCCCAAGAGGGATACTGCAAAAAAATGCTCATCATAATTATGCTCATCAAATTTAAAAATACTGTAAGCGTAACAGACTTGATCAGGCTTGTGCATTACCAGAAAATGGACACTGCCGATAATACCGCTTTGTTGATTCCATGCTGTTGTCAGCATTTCGGCCTATCTTACATCTTATCGTAACATGGTTTGCATTTGAAACTCTATCCCTATAGGGTTTAACCGCAACAATTGAAGTACAGTGACCAAAGCCGCGTGTGATTGTGAAAAATATTTTTTCATATTTCGATTTGTTCGAGATGTCTGACCTGGGGTATGATCCTACTCTCACTCCTACATGATGACTTGCCAAACCTTATTCAATAGCAATTTTAAGTCCATTTTTATATACTGAACTGTCTAACCATAGCCATCGTTATCGATAGTTTTCGTGCATCTTTTAAAGTCTTCAACATTCGTTTTTATTTATAATTACTTGTAAAATGTCTTATCATTCGTTTATGACCCTACATATCCATTTAAATAAAAATTACTTTGTAATTGCGATCTAAAACTGAGCCTCCCAAATATTAGACCAAAGCAAAAGCCTAAAACGATAACAATTCAATACAAGTTTTATGTGCGTCATTAAATTTTACTTCGATTACAACAATTGCTCTCCCAAAAACAAAGAACCCAAACCGGAAGGGTCTTTCCAAAAAAATAATAAAAAAAAAGTACAAAAGAAATAGGAAACAAAAACTAAATTACGAATATAAATGTTGGCAATTACAAGCTAATAATTTTGTTTTCCAAGAATAGCTTTAAGAGTTTATTCACCAGAGCCATTAAAGAAAAGGATACGTAATGAGACAGCAAATGAATGAAAGGATAACAAATTTAACAAATTTAAAATATTAGAAAAGTTACTGATTCTAAATAAATACGAATAAATTCTCCATAAACGGGACATCTATTATTGAAACTGAACTGAATTGAAATCAACAAAATAATCCATAAAAATGTAGTGGCAAAAAGAAACAGACATTTATCACAGCGATTTTCATTTCACAAATTTCGTGCAGCCTCGTATTTAAAGATTCTTTTCCCGTTTTTTCCTTTCCAACATGTTTACCGGTTTTATTTTAAGATAAAAGGCCAACACTTAATCAACGTTCATTTGTATATTTTTTTTTGTTCCGTTTTCCTCTGCCACATTTTTTTTTTGTTGGCTTCCAGGCGGAAACGTGAAATTCACAGCCAATAGCTGGCTAGTTATGGTGGATGAGTGTGATTTAAAAGGTATACAACGGTAAAATTTAATACATAATTATGGGGTGTAACATCTATAGGTTTAAATTTGAACCATCTATTATTCCGAATCTGGCAATACTTATGTCATTCTATTCTGTCACAAAATTCAGTATATTGTTACGAATGTTGTTTACATTTATAGAGATTTCGAGAAGGCGAAGTCATGAACATTCGCCTTCAAGAAAATTCATCAGCCTGTGTTTGAAGCGAGTAATCGTGGTTTGAAGATCTCCTTTACAAATATCTGTCGAATTATTGTCTAGTGATTGTTATTGTTTATGCAAAGGGTATAAACAGAGGAACAAAAGCAATTGTTGTAGTTTACATCACGTTGTGAACAGTGGCACACAGAATTGTGCGAATAATAAATAATTTTGATTAAAACTAAACACAAATTTATTTTTATTTTATTCACTATCTTCGAGCTCATATTTTAAAGGTTTTCAAAAGGTTAAAACATAAAAATACTATCTCTACTGAACGTAATGAATGGATTAACACTTGAGCAATGTTGGGATTTATTGGGCCAAAGAGAAAAGGCGCAATGATGCCGATTTTGCAAAAAAACCTCATCTTTTCAGATGAATCTCTTTTTTTCTAATAAGCAAAATTGCGCTATTTGGGGCTCAGAAAACCCACACGTGATCTTACAGAAGCCAATGTACCCATTACAAGTGACTGTTTGGTGCGGCTTGTTGAGAGGAGGCATCATTGGCTCATATTTTTTTGAGGACAGCGCAACCATTACGGTCAATGAAGACATCTATCGCACCATGATAACCTATTTTTTGCACCCGTTCTTAAAGGTATTGATATGTACGATGTTTGGTTTCAACAGTATGGTGCAACATGCCACACATCTCACGCCACAATCGATTTATTGTGTCAAACGTTTGATGGCCGTTTAATTAGCCGAAGTGGTGATGTCAATTGGCCACCAAGAAGTGTTTTGAAACTGTTGGACTATTTTCTGTGGGGCGCCGTTAAAGAAAACTGTTATGCCGTCAAACCGGAGGCAATTGAGCATTTGAAGGCCAAAATTCCTGGTGCCATTGCAAAGATGCGACCCCATACACTCCAAAAAGTGCACGAAAATTGTTCCAAGCTAATGAAGTACTGTGAGGTCAGCAGCGGCAACCATATGAATGAAATAATATTTCATTTCTAACCGGAACAATTTCACCTTACAACCAAAAAATAAATTTGGCAAAATTTCTAACCGTTTTTACTTTATTGCATTTTTAAATTTAAATTAATGGCGGACCCTATATATTAAAAATACAATAACAATGGCATTTTAGCCAGTTTGTCATACTCTTATCGACTAAAACTCGTCTACCGACTTTAAAAACATTGACATTCACCGAAAATAATTGTATTGAGGTATGAGTACTGAGTACCTAAGTCTTGATATTCCTTTAATTCTCATTATTTTGTTGCCATTCTCTTGTATGCATTGACAAATGAAAAATACATATATTCTTCACAATAAAAACAAAACGTTTCTCTTTTCTTTATTTTTATTGCCAGTAATCCCTACAAATAGCTCAACTAAAAACTGAAACCAGATGTCTTTCAATATCATTCTCTTTAGTTTGTGGGAATAATTTATTTGGCTAGTCTGTGCAAGATTTAAAGAAAATATTAAAAAATAATCTGCTAAAAAATATTTTGCAACAAAAAACTAAATTTAAAAGAGAGCACATGGCATCTCTTGTAGAAAGATGCATGTAAAACGGCAGAATGATACGATTTTAGCGTATAAGAACAGAGATATCGTTGGAAATTGCATTGCGGATGAGCTGGCCAGGACCTTTACAGGTCATAGGTATTGCCATTGCTTCGATTAATTTGAATATTTTTCCACTCATTTTACAAAGAGTCTCTGACTCCGTTGGACATGTATGGACAAGTAGGGGACTGACTCGCTTCTGTCCTTAAGTCATATGGTCATCCATCGCACAATAGCGATCCTTGCGGCCATTGTCATTTGGTAGGTATGCCGAAAGACTCGACATTTTAACAAATGGCTTCCAAAGGAGCTATGGATCTGTGGTGGAAGAAGAGCCTGTCTTTCACCTCATGTATCATAGCAATGCTCTTGTCATTGGTTTCTGCCCTCTCATTTGCTGACATCGTTGACCGAAGCCTGTAATATAAATAGCAAAATTTATTTTGGAATCAGGATGGTTTTCTCTAGGTTATGGTTCGCCTCCGAATAAAATTATTTGTAGTATCACAGTCTAAATGCTGGCCTAAGTGGGACCTGTTCCTTCCAGACGGTCCGCCATCTAACCCAACCTAATCTAACCTAGCGTATAGGAATTCACCACCTTATACTGAGAAATAAAGTAGAAGATCATTCCAGTTATTTTACTGCAGAAATCAATCTTGTCTATTTTCTTTTCTTCAAAATGGCTTAGGTCGGGCATTTCTTCTGCTGCGATTAGGATAAGTCATTTCCGAAATTAATTAGTTTTGAAAACATGATGTAATATTATCAACATATTTTTAATTTGCTTTTTATATTTGCTATTTTGCTTATAAATGTATAAAAACATATTCGTGACATGGGGCAATATCAAAATTATTAACAGTATTCGCGATGAATAGACTAACAAAAGTGCAACACTTACAAGTCTTACTTATACTTACTGAGTTGCTCATGACAACGCTTTAGTCAGGACTGCAACCTAGCTACTTACACCATTCAATATAGTTTTATATATGAGTTTTGATACGTACAATTTAAATTTGATTCCGAATAACAGATTTGACCAACTTTTAATGATCATTTTATTTACTCTCACAGTTTTCAGCAGAAGGCTGGTGATAGGAAATCATCGAAAGAAATCTTTTCATTTCATTTTTCATTTTCAACATTCGTGCTTTGTGAGAGATGAGTTAGTCGCAGCATTTTGAATATCACAAAAAAGAAATTTTTGTTATCCCTTCTTCTTACAGGATCTGCTGTTACTGTCAATTTAAACGTATTTTCATGAGGCCTCGTTTTAAATCCAAGCCCAGACATATCGAATAAAAAGAAATATAAAAAAAATATTCCTTCGATAATTTCCGACAAAAACTCTGAGAGTGAATAAAACTGCCACGAAAAGTTTCACAAAAATCTATCGTTCGGAGTCTACTTTCAACTGCAGGTCCCACCACTTATGAATAAAATTAACACATGCAATATAAATGGTGTGAGAGGCTAGGTCGTAATCTTGACCGAAAGGTTGTAATAATCAATTATGTATGTAAATCATCATGAAGTTTTTAACGGTGGAACAACGCTTTCCAATTGTGTTAATTTGCTATAAAAAATTCGGTACAGAGTAGAGCACTTCACACATTTTACTACCAAAATAATCAGTCTAATGAGCAACAATTTAATGTAGTTATCGAGCGTTTTCTCACAAATTAGTTTAAAAAAGATGAGTCCATGTTTATATGAAAGCAGTTGAAAGAGAGGAAACCAACCATATTGCTCAAGATCTCATTGCGATCGGCATATAGCTAAGCCAACATACATCATTAAATGGGATTAATGTTAAATGCTTGCAATTTGGAGCTTGCTAACATATATTGACAACTATATTACTTAATAAGCTCCTAAATTCTGGCAAGCCAATATAACATCACTAGCTATCTAATTAAATAAATATAAATGTCGTATAGAATCCTCCTAAGATCATCCAAACTACTTGACTGTCTGTGAGAATTAGTATCGAATCCTCAGTAATGTCTAGTCCAGTATATGGTCTAATAAATTGTAGACACTTCGCTTTGGGAGATACTCCAAACCATTCCTGAAGAGAAAGTAGAATTCTATCTGACCCTATCTTTTCCCGTCTCAAGGTGTTCTGCGCTAGAGATGATTATAATTTTGGGCGGTGAAGATATTGTTAAAGTTGGATGTAAAGTTATATTCCCTTAACATTTCTTGGAGTAGAGTCTCGCCGTAGTCGAGTTGGCTTATGAGACGAGAGCCTGTGGTTCAAGTCCCAGCTCAGATATCTCACAAATATGGAAATATTATTTCTTTAGACTTCTTCTGGCAAAAAGTCGGAAAGAAATTGAAGTTGGCATGAACAGTTCCGGTAATCTGTCGTTCGAAGTCAACGTTAAACTCTAGGTCCTGCTACTCGTGGACAAAATTACCACACACAACGTGGATGATGTGAGAAACTAGGTCGTAATCCTGGCTGAAGGGTTGTAATGAGCAATTATGTATGACTTTATAATAAATGTAGTCTTTAAAGGACTACATTTTATTCATTCCGCTACTTTTTTGCAATTTATTTCAATTTATCTCTTTTCCTGACTTTAACTGTGCTTTAAATTAAATTTCTTGTATTTCAAACTAAGAGTAAAAAATTGACAAGAACAACATTTACAGCGAAGTTATAAATATATTCCGTCATTTCCTTATTTCATGTGGCAAATTCTGCCAGTATTAAAATTCATAACTTCCTATTGTAAGCACAGCATAGTAACAAAACTGAAGCAGCAGTGATAGATGCCGCTGATTAACGAACAGCAATCTTACTATCATACGCTTAAATGTATTGGTAGCTAGAGAAGAAGCAGTGCTCATCAAGTGTAATTTATTACTCGTCTATTATTGTATAATTTATTCGATATACTTTTAGAGCGAAACGTTTTTCTTTGACTCCAGAATATAATCATAAAAATAAAATAATCAAATAACGGTAATAACAGTAATAATATGAACAACAATAAAATGAAAATCTGCCACTGGATGGAGCCAAGAGAGGTGTCAAGACTGAGCAGGCATTTTCTTGTATATTTTTTTTTAGTAATAAATGGTTGGCTTGTAGGAGTTGGTGATGTTAACTTGATATTCTTTTGTTATCATTGTTCGTTAAGTTTAAGGATAACAGACACATACACATATAATCTTCTTAAATAGTGTCTGCGTATGTGAGTATGTGTGGATGAGATGTGTAGACGTTTTTTGTTTTTGAAGAAATAATAAATAATAAATCGAAAATGAGAAAGAAAAGAGACTTACCGCTAACAAATCCTTGCATGAAATAATTTTAAAATGCAATGCATTGCGCTCTTACCATCTGGTAACAATTCAAATGAGTCATCCACCAGAGCATTTTAAAGCCATTATGAAACACAAGGTGATGGTATGCCACCGCTCGATAAACATATTAATTTAACACCGTCATCTTCTAAATAAGGACCGGCTGTTTTCTTTTTTATTTTTTTTTCTCGTATAACAGCACCATTGTAATCCAGTATTGTCAGTTGTATGGGTGGCACTACAAAGAGAAAATGAAAATAAAATAAAAAAATAATCAACACAGACGGTAAAATTAAATTTATTTGCACAACGTAAGTAATTCTAAAAATCCCTACAAAAACTACAACAGAAAAAAATTACACAGAAAAGACAACCAAAAAACAGGAACACAGTTAAGATAAATTATTAAACTTAAAGGCTACAGGCCAGTAATAGTAAAAAGCAAATACAATACTGCCTGTTTGTTGGCTACAAAAGCACAAAAACTGAAAACACCTATTAAATTGACAAAAGGCTTTAGTTTTGTTTGACAAAATATAAATTAGAAAACATATATAAAATTAATGAATTTATTCTGTGTAATTGAATATTTAAAAAGGAATCTCAAGCAGCCATTAGTTAAGCAGTCAGTCGGATTTCCATAACCTCGAACAGAATATTGATTCATTCAAGAGACTAATAGACAAATAAATAAAAATCTTGAAAATATTCTCAAATCATATGCTCTGTTAAAATAGCTCAAGTAGGACTGATGATTTCCACTACTCGGAAAGAAATTATAAAGAATTTATAGACAACGTGAAATGGAAAGAAAAGTGACGCATTTAATCGATCAATCTTCGATCTAAATTTTTTTAGTTCTTCTGCTCTTAGAAATATTAGAAGCAGCAAAGAATTTCTCTCATAAGAACAAAGCACAATCAAGAATCTTAGTAGCAAAGAATATGTCAACACACTTTGAATCTCTTCAAGTCGTTTGATACAGTTGATCAGCTTTCAACTGTATCGCTATCATCTTCATCTACCATAGAATTAGGGAAAGAACTGGACATAACCCTCAAAGGTAATCTCCTTCATTTCTGTTAACACACGACGTATATTAACGAGAATATGAGAAATATGGTCTTCAGAACTCTCACGAGAGCATTTGTCATGAAAAAAAGGTTTTTAGTGACTTCGGAAGAGTCTATGCTATTACTTTTTGTAACAGGAGTTGCAGACAACACAAAAGAGTACGTTTCGACATGCGACAGCATGTGTGAAAATGAAAAACGAATACAATTTACAACAGAGACATTATTCGTCATGCAACGCAATGTATTGCTGACTACACACCATTTGTTAGCATTCCATCTGTCTACTAATTCTAACTGCCACATTCTATAGAAAAATGCTTCTTCTGCTGTTTTGATACTAATACATTGAATGTGATCCCATCTCCAACAAAACGAAATGTGAATAATTATTTTCTTGACAGATTTCTGACAACAAATCTGATAGTGAATACAATTCGAGGCCTCCGTTCTATAACATTCTAAGTCGAAAAAGTGTGTTTTGAGTTATGAGCTCTCAAAGTTTTCACGCGCCATACGACTATATGTGTATTCTAAGAAGATTTTTTCCCTAAAACTTCGGAACGGAGCGGTGCAAATTTTGACAGCATTTAAGTTAGAGAACATAGAATTTAAAAATGCAAGAACATTAAAAACGTTCTAAGTACACTTAGAACGTTATAGAATGGAGACGTCGAATTGCCATGATAAGTTTCTCAATATCTGTCCTTCAGAGTCGACTTTAAGCTGTATGCCCCACCAATCATGTAAAAAATTGACACACACAACATAAGTGGTGTGAGAAGCTAGATCGTGATCCTGACTGAAGTGTTGTTATGATGTAAATCAAAATTTTACAAAGAAATGCCGCGCAATCTTAATAAATTTCAAAATATAGCGGCAAGGAAACAAGTTACACTAATTTCCCATAAAAAATTTAAAATCACAACAAAATTCTCCGACAGTGAAAGACCACAGATTTCTCAAAGACCAAAACAAATAAAAAACAAATAAAAAAGGAAACTAAATAAACCAGTCTAATTACCTAATACAGTTACATTTCTTCGCCAATTACGTGTCGGTGATTTATGAAAATCAACCCGACATTTATACAGACCCGCATCACTTATTTGTATATTTTTAATCCTTAAAGCTGGCTGCCTTATTTTAAGCAAATTCTCATCAGCCCATGGTATAACTTGATGTAGTGAACGGCCTTTGGCATCAAAACTGTGAAGAGGGAAAAAGAAAAATTAAAAGCAATTTTTATTTTGGCAACAACAATAAGTGAAAATAATAAAGAAAAAAAAATTATAAAATGAGAACATTGCTTCTAATCCCTGTATTCTATGTTGCAGATGATAATGATGATATTAAAAAAATAATCATGATGGACATATTTTTCCTTTTTGGAAGTTTTAAAATTTTTAATATTTTCATATTTGTTCTGCTTTTTCTTTTGTAGTTGTAATACAATATTTGATGGTTTACATATTTTGGAATTCCTGTTTGTATATAATCAGACGTCAGCACCAATAGTCCCCGGGGGCCGAACATCTTCGGCTTTTTACACACATAGGACACGAACATCAACAATGTTCGTTAAAAAGAGCGTAAAAATGCATTCAGTCGCTTGTCAGCATTCAGTGAAGCAGGTTGTCGTCACTTCTTTTTAAAAAATTTTTGTATTTCAATTATACACCCAAAGAAAAATTAAATTAAAATGTGGAATAAAAACTGGGAAACAGAATTATTTTTGCTTTAAATATATTGAATGAAGATTAGTGCGAACTTTTCAAGGGCTTTCGCAAATCAGTCGCTACACAATTTCCATACATTATTATGTACGTAAATCTTTCTATAATGATATTTTCTGCCTGGTGAAATATTGCCATCCTTTACAATGGGAAAAATTCACAGCTTTTTCTTTGGATTTTTAAGTGAAATATGCCTATAAATGGCATCAAAAAACACAATAGTTTGTAAACAATATTTGTTCGAACACTGCTTAACACGTTCATCGCCACGACAATACAGTAGGACCTTGATTATCCGTGATGGTCGGGAACGGAAACATTCCGGATAATCGATTTTCCCGGTTAATTGCGTGCCAATTTTGGCTACTTTTTTAATAGATATTTTTATTAGTTAATAAATGAATATGTACATATTTATATAAAAACTAAATAATTCAAGGATTTTATATACATACATGTTTCAAAAATATAAAAAACCGCACTTCTCAAATTTCTAAATTAAACTAAACAGGCTTATATGTATGTTTCTGACTCATCGTATACTAAAAAGGGAATTCCCCTTTTTCGCTTGTTTGTCCAAAATAATAGAAAAAATGTTTGCTTATAATCGCAGATAATAGAGGTAATCACGGTTAATCGATGCAGAAAAATTTAAGTCGATCCAAAATAAAATTAAGTCGATGCAAAAAATTTTTCCATCCCAGATAATTGATGTTGCCGGATAATCGAATCACGGATAATCAAGGTCCGACTGTATCAAGGAAACTTAATGTATCACAGAAAATTTTTTTTTGCCAAAATTCCCGGAATAACACTATTTTTTATGTCAGATATATATGACTGACATGGCCCTATATTTAAACTTTTTTTTCGTCAGTCTTATATGTCTGACGCATCCAAACAATATACAACAAGTATTAACCTGTTGTTTTGAACACAGCGTCGTTTGCGTCGGACATTTGTGATTTACTTTCGAATTGAAAGAATATTCGACTGATGAATGAGGTATTAAACGGGGATAAAATATCTAGTACGTAGGGCTCATGTAAAAGGACATGCCCTAATAATATGCAAAATTGTTGCAAGGAAATCCTGAGAATTCATCCCTGGTATTTCGCACTGAATGGGTACCATGATAGTCAGAATAATATTAATCCAGGGGACAATTAACTGAACAGACAGCGTAGCTCTAGGCAAGACACAAAGATAAGTACAACAATAGGATTCAGAACCTATTAATAGGATTTTAAGGGATTTAAGTACGTTGCACATGGCAGTGAAGGTCAGAGCTAACATGAAATTCACTGGGAGATTTTGTGACGTAGGGAATCGAGTTGCTGATATCTCTCTCTCCTGAATAGAGCCAGGAGACCCTATGATTTTGGAAAGTGCTTCTCAAGGGGACTTAGTAACAAAAATGAGTTGAGCCACCTGGAAGCTGCATACACAAAAGAGATGCCCATTTTTCTGTAAATAGCTGAATCAAGAATTCATCTTGTGACACGAGTGTGAGATTTTGATTCCACAATAAAATATTCCGAGGAAACTCGCGGGTATCATCCAACCAGAAGTCTATGCAATCGAAAGACTTGCTCAATTTGACGTATAGAAAAGGCATACAAAAATCAGGACATTGCAAGACCTTATCACAGCTAGGGCGCAATTCGAGCAATCGCCTTTTATAACCTTAAATCGATTATATTATTGGGACATGTAGCTTGTTCAGCTTGAGCCATGAAGGACAAATACGGTTATCCTCTGCTGGGTTCCAGGTCATGTAAGAATCCTCGGCACTGATATATCAGACGACCGTGTAAGAAGGAGAGCTTCCACGCCGTTGATGGGACCAGAACCATTGTACGGAGTAAAAGTGCTTGTTGGAAAAGGTATGATTAAAGAAAGGGAGGGTAAAGAGAGATAAAGACTCTCTCTTCTGAGTCTTGCACCAGACAAATAAGGAGTAAGATTATCGGTCTTATGACAAGGCACAGCCGACTCACAGTAAAATTCATCAGAATGAGAGCTATATTGAGGACAAAATGTAGATTCTGTGGATATGGGAATGACTCATCGAACATATTCTTGGAACTTGTGAAGCATTAATGCATCCCAGGGTGCGTATCAAGTGTTATGCAGGGAATTGTCATTTTTGACACAAAGTAGCGTCATTAAATTTGTCCGGGCAATATCCTTGGAGGAGACATTATAGGGACAGCCTATGAAGTTTGAGGGGAATACAATATATCATATGAGCTGCTAAAGTATTTTGACTCGATAAGACTTTATAGAGTTGCCAAATCCTAATGTACAACGTTCTTAGTATGCTTCGGCGTGTATGCGAACCTCAGAATAAACACATCTTCACAGATAGAAATTAAACGTAAAGTATATAAATCAGTTAAAACTTACACGTGTTAAATTCACCTTAATTATGCACATCCAAGTATCGTGAATATCGTCAGAATATTCCAAGAGCCAAAGCCTTCAAATTTAGTCTCACATACTTCAACTCTTGTTGACATTTTAATGATAATGATCTTTAAAAAAAAAACAATGTATTTGAGAAAACAAACAAAACTTACAAAAGAAATTTAAAGACATGCCAAGCGAGAAAAAAAGAATCAAAAAATAAAGTACAGCAAAGGGAAAAGGAAGAAAAATTATAATCAACACGTTGATGTCTGATGTGACATAAAAAATGACACGAAGACAAGAATTCGATTAAAAATTCTATTGTTGTCGCATGTTTATGTTAAATAAACGCAGTAAAGTAAAGACACCAATAGCATCAGCATTCAACTGCGTAAATATCGTTAACACGACATAGGGAAAACATCAACGCAATGCGATAGATTGAACATCCACTGAGACATCAATTTCCCTCGATTTTAAAAATTTATCTGCTCTCTTCAGAAGGTGGCATGCGTGTTTGTGATAAAACAATATGATGTTCATCTATTAAAGCTAAAGGAAAGCAACACATTTTCATCACTTTAATGGTAATAACTAGAAAGAAAAACGACAAAATCATACAAGGGGGAAATACAAACACCCTGTGTGTCGTTACATTATTTTTTCTTTCAGTGAATTTACATCAAATATAAAGGGCAATTTGCAAGGAATACAGAGAAAATCTGAAATAGACATTATTATCTTCATCGAATGAAATAAGGACAAGAGAGAGTTCTTAGTCAAAAATCTGTTTTCAACAATTTATCTCTGCATATACCCTGAATGCCGTACCATTGATGGTTTTCCTGTAACACATTAACGATTCTAATCATCCAATCTAATCTATAGATAGAGGAATTTGAAGTTTCTGGGACATATTGCACAATATATGGCACTACCGCTTGCATACATTGATGGTGTCTGGATGTCTGGCGTGGCCAAGGCGCAATATCCTTTATTTCGTCTAAAGTTGTTGTTGATTCTTCATTTAAAGGCTTGGTACATATTACGCATCAAATTTATATTTAAAAAATATATTAAAGATGTCATAGGAAGGTTCAAAAACAAGTTTTCATACGCTACATATTCGAACCTAGTAGTTATAATCATCCGATAGTGAAAAAATAGTTTGGAAAAGTAGTATTTTTGGAAAACCAACCGGAATTCTGAATTGGTTTTGTGTTGATTTTCAAACACTGAGAGTAATTTATCGAAAAAGCTCATACACCGATTCAAATGGCGGCAATGTGAGTGCAGCAGCCACCAAATTCACACACCCTATCAATTACGTTGTACTCGTACCGAATAAACCAATTTCATCTTCGGTACCACACTCCGAGAAAAATCCACAAGGTACTACTTAGCGGTAAGGTCACGTTCTAGGATGTTCTTTCAATAGCTACCCTCTTTGCAGACCTTCAGGATCCATATCCATTCTGTATTCGAATTATTAGAGCATTGAGAACAAATTGGTTAAATGTCGTGCCCTAAAAAATATTCGCAACCGTTACAACCTGGCAAGAATTTTTAAGTTGTAGTTGATCGCTTCATAGCTTTTATCAATCCAACTTTCAATATCTGAGATTTGTTTTTATCGCAACTTACTGTTAGAACTTTTTCCAATATTTGTTATTATGGGAATACAGGACTTACCCGACTTACGACAGAGATAGGTTCCTGGTCATCGGTCGTAAGTCGATTAAAACGTAAGTCGAATTACATATAAAAAGAATTTAAGAAAAAAATTACAACTAACTTTGAGGGTCAGGAGGAAGGAAACTACCCAAAAAGGCATATAATTGATATATTCATAAATTTAGGGATTCCCCGCAACTACATATTTGTCTTCTTTAAGTATTTTCTATGAAAAAATGGAAAAAATGGTCGTAAATGCGAATTGTCGTAAGTCGAACGGTCGTCAGTCAGGGACTACCTGTAATTCTGATACTACACTATTTGCTTCCACATAATAGCGACATCCATACTACACACCCTCAAACACCTTATTTATCTGTTAATTATCCTCTAATTTAATAGTGCCTGAATCTCCCTGTATTCTCCTTTATTTAGCGTAAGACGTTCAATAAAATTAGATTTTTATTTTCCTTTCGATGTGTGTCACCGTAGTCTAGTAGGTAGTGCGTTGGCTTATAAGTCTTGAGGCCAACGTAATCGTGAAGAAATATTTCTTTCGGCGACTTTTTCTCAGTAGATTTCAGGCAAAGACTCTGAGAGTAAATAAAGTTGACATGAAAAGTTTCTCAAAAATTTGTCGTTCGGAGTCGACTTTAAAATGTAGGTCCCGCCACTAATGTATAAAATTAATACACATAACATAAGTGGTATGAGAAACTAGGTTGTAATCCTGACTGAAGGGTTGTAATAACTAATTATGTATGTTTATAAAGGGTGGGCCATATAAAAATTTAAATTTGAAAATGTTATAAAACAAAAACGTGTTGAAACTTTGCCATTTGTTGAGAAGTACAATTGTTCCGGTCAGAACAGGAGTTTTATTTGATTAATATAGTTACCGCGACTGGCCTCACAGTACCTCATTTGATCCGACCAATTTTCGTGCAGTTTTTCAAGTGTATGTGGTCGTACCTCAGCAATGGAATCACGAATGTTGGCCTCCAAATGCTCAATTGCCTCTGGTTTGCCGGCATAACGCTTTTCTTTAACGGCGCCCCACAGAAAATAGTTAAACAGTGACAAATCCGAAGCTCCTTGGTAGCAAATTGACATCACCATTTTGGCGAATTAAAAGGGGGTCAAACATTTGACGCAATAAATCAATTATGGCATGAGATGTGTAGCATTTGCATCGTCCTGTTGAAACCAAACATCGTTCACCTCAATACCATGTAGAGTTGGTACAAAAAAAATCGGTTATGATGGTGCGATAGGTATCTCCATTGACCGTAAGGGTTGCACAAAGAAATATGGCCCAATGATGTATCCGCTCTACAAGCCGCACCAAACTGTCACTCGTAATGGGAGCATAACCATCTGTAAGACAAAGTGTGGGTTTTCGGAGCCCCAAATTCGACAATTGTGCTTATTAACGTACCCACCAAGCGAAAACGAAGCACATGGTCATGTGGCTTCAACTCTTAAACCAATTAAACTTTGCATAGCATCATATCGAGATCTTTTCGCAAAATTCGACGTAAACTGGTGGGTGAAATGCTACAATGCAACCAATGAAACCAGTTTCACGAACTTTAGCAATAAACTTGCGTATACCGGGTATTATTGGTCCCTCTCTGCGATCAAATTTTGTACGAAATTTTCGTGAAATATTTGCCCAATTGTCTATGTTTAGATAATAAATTTACAATAAATCCCAACGTTGATCAAGCGAAAGCCGTTCAGTGGATATAATATGCTGAATTTTGTGACAGAATAGAATGACACAAGTATTGCCATATTCGAATTAACTCATGGTTCAAATGTATATTCAAATCATAATAATTTGTTCAATCAGATAAAAAAAATCAAGCGTAGAAGCACAACCAAATTTTTTCTTTAGCAGTTCTTTTATTATAATAGAAATTTCAGCTTTTTTTATTAAAACAAGTTTGTTGTTATTAAATGAGCGATGTTGCATAACAAATTGAAAGATTTCATTACATTAGCTTGTGTTCCGTAAGTTTTGATAGGCGCTGTTTATGTACATACACACGCAACATAATAAAATGTTATTTGTTGTCTTTATTTGATGTTTTCTTTTTAACACAATCGGTTAAGGGAACAAAACAGGAAACTTTACCTGAGGGTATGACAAAGTTTCTGTTCACTTTTTTGTTTTCGCATAAATATAGGGGAGCGTAGGGTAAAAATAAATATAAGATGTGTAGAGATGTGAAGTTATCTTGCCTTTCCTTTTTCTTGTGTTGTTGTTTTAATATTAAAGAAAATTGTTTCATACTTAAACTGAAAATGACTTCGTGCAATAGCCGAAACCAAACAAAAAAATTTAAAATATTTCAATAAAAAAATGTTTCTGTTATGAGGTGACAAAATTATTTTTTTTGTTGTGTGTTGTGTGGAGTTGTAAAAATTTATAAAATAAACAAAAACAAAAAAAGCAAGTAATAAATGGAAAACTTTTTTTCCAATCTCTGTATTGTCTTTTTAGGAGTAAAAAAGGGGAGCAAAAATTTTATCTTCAAATCAGAGCCTTTAACATTCCTTGTTGAAAACGGCATAGAGCATACATATTGTTACAAAAAAGGGAAATGGTGTTTTGCTTTTACATCGCTTAACATTAAAATTATCAACAAAAGTTATAAAAACAATGAACTTGTTTCCATGATAAACAAGTAAACAAAAATATACCACCAAACATTAGTATTAAACAATGCAACAAAAAAAAATGTAACAACAAATACAAGAATAAATGTCAACAAAATGCACAAACAACAATAATGAAACAACAATGTTTACATTTATTGAGATCTCGCGAAGGTGAAGCCACGAATATTCGACTTCAAGAACATTCATCAGTCTGTTTACGTTGCCATATAAAAGGCAAGGCAAAGCAGCAACTGAGTCAGTAGAAGTTCAGTAAGCCTTGTATGAAGACGGTGTGTTTAAAGAGAATAATCGTGGTTTGAAGATCTCCGTTATAAAGATCTATCGAACAATTGACTAGTAATTGCTCTTGTTTATGCAAAAGAGTGCAGAGAGGAATAATAAACAAAGGAATTGTTGTTGTTTATAACAAGTGGCACACAGAATTGTGCGCACAATAAGGAATTTTAATTAAAACTAAACACAAATTTATTTTTATTTTATTTGCAATCTACGAACTCATATTTTAAACATTTTTAAAAGGTAAAAACGTAACACTATTATCGATTACACCAATTAATATGAAACATTTACCACCGTATGTCCTCAAAATACATTCTTAATGACTGGCTGATGAACTGGATGTGTGGCCAATAATACAACCAGGCTAAAGAGCTTTGCGACATTTAATTAATCAAATAACGTTTTATTGGTACGCCCTCAGTGTTAGTCTCAAGTACAACCAATGTCTTTAAGAGAAAAAAACATTTTCGTAGTTTTTTTGTTATTCTTTTTCTTCTTTTTACACCAAAGTACATTTAAGTGCAGGCCATTCAAAATAAACAAATAAAGAACGAATTTCAGCAAAAATAAAAAAGACTAAAAAATTTCACATAAAGAAGTTACTTTAACTTCTCGTGTGTCACAGATAAAAAGTTTTCTTTTCAACAGTTCTTTTTTCTTTTTATTATTGCTTAAAGCAAATGTTTATGAATCAAACTTAGAAATAAAACAGCGAAAATATAAATAAATTTCAGAAGGTTTGTGGCATTTTTCTTTTAATTTTTTTATTTCAGATTTTTATATCTTTTGCTACCCATTGGTTGTGGCAATCATTGAATTTATAGCGATGTTTGTTGTACCTTGTAAGCTATTGTTCTGCCTTTTTAATTTTTTGGGCTTATGATATTGTTACGTTTTTAACTTTTAAAAACGTTTAAAATATGAGTTCGTAGATTGCAAATAAAATAAAAAATAAATTTGTGTTTAGGTTTAATTTAAATTCTTTATTATTCGTACAATTTTGTGTGCCACTGTTCAAAACTTGATGTAAACAACAACAATTGCTTTTCTTTGTTATTCCTCTGTTTATACCCTTTGCATAAACAATAACAATTACTAGGCAATTATACTATAGATCTCTGTAACGGCAATCTTCAAACTACAATTGCTCTCTTCACTCGCACCGCATCTTCACACAAGACTGACTGAACTTCATTAACCCACTCGCCTTCTTTTCCCAGCTTTTTATATGGCAGGGTAAACTGTGTGATGAATGTTTTTAAAGGCGAACTGTCACGACTTCGTGTTCGCGAAATCTGTATAAATGTAAACATCATTGTAGCGTTTGTTGATGTATTTTTGTTTACTTGTTTACCATTTTTTATGCTGGTGTTTGTTGTTATATTAAGCAGTACGATTATTTGTCGACAGGTTTGTTTACTGCATTGTTTTGTTTTTGTAGCATTTGTTTATAATTTTAATGTTAAGCGATGTAAAAGCAAAACACCAGTATCTATATATTTTCGTTTTCGTAACAATATTGTAAAATTAAAATAATTATTAACACGCGCTGTGAGTAATTGCTCAACGCTCGGTTCGTAATTTAGCAAATGGTGTGTTGGCTCATTAAACGTGAGGCCACGGTTCAAACCTTGGCTCAAACAAAGGGAAATATAAAAAAACATTTCTTCGACGACTTTCTGTCAACAGATTTCTGCTAAAACTCTGAGAGAAAATAAAATTGCCATGCAATTTCACAAAAATCTGTTGTTTGGAGTCGACAATAAACTGTACATTCCGCAACTCATATTAACAACATAAATGGTGTGAGAAGCTAGGTTGTAATACCGACTGAAGGATTGGAAGCAACAAAAGTGATGCTAAACCCGTTGAAGCCAATTGATCTCGATGCAGTTGAAAAGAAATTTTTTTTAGTAATTTTTGGTTCTCCCGATTTAGTTTTAGCGTGCAGGTTAAATGTTGGAAATCAGTTCAAGACCTTTTTTTCTTCTTGTTTGTATAGTGTCATCTGAAACGAAAATCTACTTTTTTTCTATAAAGTTCCTTCAATTTAATTTGTTTCTCAGAATTAAACTATTTTGATCAAACTTGCCTTACCACAGTTTCGTTTTTTAATGACCAATTATGTGTGATCATCGTTGACATATTTGCGATGTAAACGCACAGTGCCACATACTATTAAACTATCTCAGTCTACATGCATATTGTCAACGAATCGATTAACAGACTGATTATACCATTAAATGCGTAATGCAAACAGATATCCAGAAAAGCAAACTCTACAAAAACCTTTTTAGAAAACTTTGGTTTTAAAAGTTAATGGCTTGACCCTTTCGAAAGGTCAACTTTTAAGAGGCTCTCTAATACTGAACACATTAGCTGAGAATAGAGTGACAATTGCTAAAATACCTTCCTGTATGCGAATTGTGTAATGAAAATTAATTTCAGTTTTTTGTAAGACGTTTATTTTCTTTCACCCACTGTATATATCGCACTGTATGTAGATTTCTTATTTACAATATAACCGCTCAGATTGACATCCGTACTGAAAAGAAGAGACAGCCCTAACAAAAAATATTTACAAAACTTGTCCAACAATTTGTATCAGCGTCCCATATGCCGTGTCATATGTTGACATATAGCCATCTTGAGGAGTAAAGAGTCACATCACCAACAAAATTTTAATTTAGGAAACACAATTTAAAATTTCCTACCTGAAGAAATATTGATATTCTTTTGTAAAGACCTGTTTTCTTCTGTATGAGATACATAAAATAAGTGACATGTGACAACTACAATAAGAAACACAAAAACAGGAAGAACCAAGGCGAACTTAGTTAGGATGTCGTGTGAAATGATCTGGAAAATTTTCGTGTCAATAAAATGTCAACACCTATTAACTGACACTTATTAACACTTTCATGCCCGATGTTGCCTAAAGGCAACATTGTACATTTTTGTTCATAAATTCCGTAATTTTTAATTTTTTTTAAAAGATTTTTTTTTTGCACACAAGCTTGGTTAAAAACGTGTAAAACCAGAATACGTAGGACTCTGAATTTAATATCACTTCATATTTAGGCCATGACTAACAAACACATGTCCTTAAAAAAATTTAGCTCTGGCCCAAAAAATTCGGGCATGAAAGGGTTAAGGTTAATAAAATACATGAAAACTAAAGACAGCGGAGGGAGTAGCACAAGGAAAAGGAGAGAAAATATTGAAAATACGGAATGGGATTGAAGAATAAAAAATTTTGAGGAAAAAACAAAAAACACTCAAACACTTAATGGAAGTTGAAATTGTATGCCTATACCTACCGAGGTATGAGGGAATAATTCCTTCGGTTGTATAAAAAGGAAACGGAAAAAAGTATTTCAAAGTAAGAGCTGCCATGATGCTTTTTATGTGTTTTTCTTCTCATTTCTTTACGTTTTTTTCACAGTTTTTATGTCTACTTTTAATGTTCCATTAACATGCCACAAGACTATTTAATGTTTTTCTTTTTATTCGCTTTTTGTTTTTGTTATAATCCCTTTGACGTTTTGTTTTCCATGAAATTCTTTCGTTTTCTTTAAAAAAATTTTCTCTTATAATTTCAATTTACATTTTTATTGTTTTGATTTCTTGCAAAACACCACCGAAGGGTTTATAAATGCCTTCTCATAATAAATTGCTTGAATAAAACCAAAACAAAGAATTACAACTAAATCACCATCTTCTTTTATTCATATTTTTTATTTTTTTATTTTATTTTAAGCAAAAGAAATTTAAAATTAAATTATTTCATAGTTTTACAACATAATTTCATTTGAATCAAATTTACTACAAGTGTTGACTTAGTCAAGCGTAGCTGAGCCAAAAGAAATCATCACCAGTACCGCCTTCATTCTCATATGTCTGTTTCGATGTCGACAATTCATTCATTCAAATCGTTTCTTTTATTGACAATTTAATTTGATATTTCATTTGACAATTTGTTATAAAATTCTGACATATTGCTAGCATTTTGCAATTTATTTGCAGTTTGAGTTGGTTTGTCAAAGCAACACAAAAAATTTCAATACGTATGTACAAGACTTTCTGCAACTGCTTCAATAGTGGGCATTACATTTCCAAAATAAATAAGTCTGTAAACTTGAAACACAAGATAACAAAGTTAAAAACATTTCGGTCATTTTCGAAACAAACTCTTCTGTATTTTCTTTGTTTTCTATTTTTCTACTTACATTAAGGCGATATACGTACATACATAATTGGTCATTACAACCATTCATGACAACTACTTATGTTGGGTGCCGGATGTGATAGATGACGGGTCTTGATGATCGCAACAACCTCAACCAAGAAGACACTTTATTCATATGGGTGCCAGTCGTAGAGTTTTGCACCGGCGAAGTGATAGCTCATATTTTCGTGCCATCTACCGAGATCGTAAAATTCCAAAAGAAACTACGTACACCATTCGATTTCAGAGAGATGCACTAATTTAGAGAAATGATTGCTGTTTACATAACCAATAAGTTACAATGAAAACGGACAGTGTCACATGCTATGAAATTGTTTGGGTTACAGGCCTATTGTCACCGAAAGTTCAATTGCTATGTGACCAAGACTAATACGCTTCGCGTGACCGCCCATAATCCAATGACTAGAAATGATACCAAACAAAATGCTGAGCGTTTTTCTTTGGAGTTTGCCCTCCATCTATTCCAGGCAATTTGTTACCATGACAACGTCATATCACAAATATAATTTATAATATGCCAGAAACTGAGAGAGCTTAGCTGGCAAGTTCTAATGAATCTACCATGTAGACAGGAATAAGCATTTTCAAACAGTAATTAGTTTTGATCTCTGCAGGGCTCTCTTAATAGTTTTAAATTAAATTCCATAGAGGCCTACCTAACGCAATTGGATCAATTTCTGTTACAATTCAGCTTGGATTTTTAGTTTTTGTAGCTTTTGTTTATAATTTTAATGTTAAACGATGTAAAAGCAAAACACCATTTCCATTTTCGTAACAATACCTTAGGAACAATTTGTGAATGTTTTTATGGTAATACGCGGAACGAAGCAATTAAGAAATGTGTCATCAATCACTGTAAATCTTTGAATTAAATTTAAATTAATATCTGAGAAAAAACCAACCTAATTTTGCAATTATTTCATTATAAATCATTGTAACTATAAATTACTTGTAAACCATTTAAATTGTAAACAATAAAAAACGATTAAATAATAAATAATTTTTAGTTGGTATACTTACTTATAAATAGGTTTAACACTGCTCTGGAGATATTATATTTGCAATTGCAGTTTATCGGCTATTATAGTGGCTGGCACAAGATCACAGGGAAAGTCGTCTCCTCCAAGCTCACCACAGATAATCTAAAATAGAAATCGTAGAAATAACCCTATTAAATAAATTCGATAATTACATAACGATTACAAAATATTTGATTTATTAAAGTGGAGGGGCATACAGAGGTTTACCATATTAGCAGGGGGTGTCTTAATTAACTTTGAATGTTTTCTTAATGCCATACAAATTGCCCGATTAATTAAATTTTTATTTATAAATGCATACTAATGATTATCTGTGTATCTGTGTACGTATATCCATACATACATGCTTCCAATATGAATTCAGCATATGGAGGTCATAAAATATTTCTTCAAATATGCCGAACAAATAAAATACAAAATGATTTTTTTGCTTAAAAATTCATTAAAACAGTCAATTATAGACACAACAAAGACATATAAAATGCAATAAACAAAATTTTAAGTTTTAATATCACAAAGTGACTGAAAAGACAGTCATTAAACTCACGTCCGTTTAATGAACTCCCAAATTTTCTGTCTCTTCTTCAATTTTCATTTTGTGATGCCAAGTGTTTGTATGTGAAGAGTCATTCTTTCGGCGAAATGTTTTTATATCAATTAAATTGAAATGAATTCCGAAGGACTGAGAGAGAAATATTTCCAATGAAAATAAAAATGAAGAAAATTTAATTCAAAATATCACATACCATCCGTATCCTAAACTTTGGTACTAAAAATTCTAAATTTAGGAAAAAGCTTTGAATAACGTTCAATGCAACATTTATTCTCTGCAAGTTTTAAAGAGTGGTGACTATGAAGCAATTGTGGTTTTATAAAATAATCAGCATTTTTAAGGCCTGAGCTACGTTGATGATTATTGAGGCATGAAGAAAATCGTATACGAGATATTTGGTATTCCAAGCATATAGCTTTAGTACCAAAAAATCCAACACACACATTTTGTTATTCCTTTGAAACGTCTTTTGATGTCATAATAAGTGTAATCTTACATTGGTCAAGTGACCGCCACGGATGTTATGGGTGGAACGCATGTGCCTTTTTGAATGACCCTGACTGAATTTGGCCGATTTAACGGGTTGCGTTGATGCTACTTAAGAAAAATCAACAAAAAAAACCTAAGGGAGTCAAAACGTACGATCTTGGTGGCCACTTCATACCAGTGCGGAATGCCTTCAAATCACTCATGCAGAATATGCAATTTTGTATGAGTTCTGTGGCACGTAGCACTTTCTTATATTCAGGCCTAAAGTAGTTAGTATTCTTCGATCTTTGGGCCCGTTGTTGTCGTCGTTCTCGAAGAAATATTAACCGATGACGCCAATAACCCAAAATCGACACCTAACAGTGACTTGTCTGTCTGCCCACGTGATACGACACAGCCCTTCAAATCGCTTGTGCAGGATATGCAATTTGGCATGAGCTCTGTTGCACGTAGTCACATATTGAAACTAATATTCAGGCTCAAAGACGTTAGTATTTATCGGTCTATAGTGCTCCTTGGACTGGCCAACGTTGTTTACAAAGAAATGTTGAACTATCCCAAACTCGACACCTATCAATGACTTTTCGGTATGTATTAGACACTCATGAATCTCATGTGGACAGATAGCGCACCAAATTCGACAATTTTGTTTGTTTACATACTTTTGGTCCAGAAATACATCTCACTACTGATGACGATGTTTCGATGAAAACTAGGGTCAGTTGCCAACTGTTCCAGAGTCCATTTAGCGCACAGCCGTCGTTGTATACTTTTGTTTACCTTCAGTTCCAGTTAAATATCGTATAGGTGCAGGTCCAAGTCATGATGCAAATTTTCCCAAATTGTGGTAAACACAAGGCGACTCGAAATAAAATCTACTGCAGACTCTCACGGACAGCGGCGGTACTTTCGTTGCAACTTGTCTTTCGTTGACCATAATATTTATGAAAAGCACTCTTAGGGAAGCATCTTCCTCTTCCTTACTTCTATTCTCTTACAGGTCCAGCCTATGGAAATTGAATTGTGTTTTAAGGACTCTATTAAGGCCTTCTTATTTGGTATGATAGGGAACGTTGGGCAGTCTTCGTCAGGGTTTATGAGTCGTTGGCCAGAATATTCGAAGAATTAAGGGTGAATTTTTATACACCTTAGTTGGTGAATTAACAGAAGAGGGCCCGTGGTTTAACCACCCAGTTAAGACATCTCGAAATAATCATTCCTTTTGGGGATTTCTTTCTCAGCGGTTTTCTGGCAAAAACTCGTAGAGTAAATAAAATTGGACTGTAGGTTGTCCCGCCGCATATTTATAAAATTAAGAAACACAACGTGGATGATGTGATAAGCTACGTTTTAATCCTGACTAAAGAGTTGTAATGAATTAAGTAATCGCGTTGTTGCACTGTGTTATTATTATTTATATTAGAATAGTCGCTTATAAAAATATTTCATTCATTACGTGGCCTTGCGCATCTATAGAAGACAAAATTGAATAGAAAGACTGCAAATTGTAATTGTAATAAAGACAGCAAATTTATTTAAAGAAGAAATAAATTAAGAAAAATAAGTAATGAAATGAATTGCAAAATAAAGAAATGGCACGCACTTCCAGAAACAAATGTCACAAAATTCTATTTCTTATTCCAATCACTCTAAACAATTATACTACAATGTTGTTTTTTTTTCTTATTTTTTTACTAATTTCCTATTTTTTCTCAGGCATTTTTTTGTCATAAGTTAGCAAGCGTAGTGGAATTCAGCACTTACATATAAGAGTTAGACTTGAAGTACATTTAAAAAGAACAGAGTGTTTCTATGGAAATTCTTTCTATACCAGTATTGTTTAATAATGACTCTACACTTTAGTGATATAAAAGTGAAGTAACAATATTAATAAGTTGTTGTAAAAAGAAAAATCAACAAATACATACAGAAGCACTGCCAATTGCGAAAAATATTAAGAGTAGAAAAAAAAGAGTGTCATGAGAGCGTTAGTAGCATTATACGCTGTTCACATTACACACAGTATTCCATTTAATACATTTGGTGGCTTTTTCTATTTCTCTCTTAAATCTATTTAATACTCTGCTTTGTAGAGTTATTGTACTATAATCACAACTAAACACACACTTGTTTGTGCTATAACAGTAAGCTTTAGTTCTCTAACCCTCTCTCATGAAATTGCTAAAATATATTGAGGGTCTAGCTTTTGCTAAAGTTAAACAATTAAGTTAAAATCTAAAGCCTCTGTATTAACATATATTAATTAATACGCCACATAATTTAAAATAGAAAAATGATTTTAGATCCACAATGTTATTTTTACATTATCTATCTAGACTTAAAAATAATCTCTAACTACGTAGGTCGAGCTTGAGATCAATATGAATTCTCTTTTTAATAAATTTTATAAATTTTTCTTCTGCAACATGCAACATGCACTGAGGTGCATTAGCTCAGTTGGTTAGAGCGTCGTGCTAATAACGCGAAGGTCGCGGTTCGATCCCCCCATGCGCTAAACTGACTTTTTATTTTAATTTTATTTATAATAACAACTCAATCTTGTCTGTATACACATACATATGTATATATGCACTCGTAATTGATGTTTATTAAATTCATTTGTGTGTTGAATTAACATACATACATATGTTGGGAAAAAATCTACCACAGCAAATTTTAATGAAGAAATATACAATATGTTGAAAAGAAATGTCAATGATTGGGTATAATTTTTTAGCTTCCTTTGCAAATAAATCAAATACATCTGTGCTGTTCCACGTAATACCATATTAGTTTTAAAAGTGAATTACACAGTCCAATATCAAACAGGATCTTCCGCTAATATTTCGAAAAGTGTTCACATAAAACATACGTAATTGGTCATTATAAGTCTTTAGTCAGGATTACGTCCTAGCTTCTCACACCACTTATGTTGTGTGTGGTAATTTTATATTTTTTGTGGAGTATTCTCTGAAACTATACTGATTTACAAAGTCAGCCATGCTGCACTTTCTGGCGTGCTATAGCTCTTGAATATCGCATATTTTTGGCATATTATCGCATATATGCGATATTATGTTATCGCAGATTATGGCGGATTGTTCTCATGAATAAAGTTGACACACACGACATGAGTGGTGTAATGATGAATTAAGTAAGTATTCATAGGGGCGCTCTATCATAAATTAGTTTTAAAATTGTGAATAAATTCAATTTAATAGCCACCACTTTCTTTTTTAAAGAGGCAATCCACTCGACTACTATTCTATTATTATCTAACTATATATTATTTCAATCTACTGCTCCAAGATAAGTTAGTATATCTTTCCAAAAATTGTTGGGATATCGAGCTTACTAAAGCTGGGCAATGTTTTAAAAAAACTATCATCATTTTAATATCTTCACAACATGCCCAGCATTCCATTTTATGCAACGCCCCTATACGGTCAAATGGGACAGGATGTTGTTTCGTAAGAGCGCTCATGGCTCATCAAGTCGCCTTTAAACCGTCTCAATATATTCAAAGTTTTCTTCTTATAAGGCTTACCACAGAGTTTCTTCAATGGATCCGTATGATTAAGAAAGTCGGTATAGTATATCGTTGGATAATTTGTTGTTAAGCGAGTATTAGTGCAGAGCCCCAAGCATACTGTGGAAATATAATTTGTAGCCCTAGTTGATCCCTTCCACTATAGCATGGAAACGATCTGTCACAAGGACCGCCTTTTGCTTCAAATCCCAAAGTTGATGTTCTTAATGCACACACTTTGAATTATCCTTATAGAGCACCATACTACTGAAGTATAAGTAAGCAAAGTTGCTCTTTGAATTCTAAAAAAGTGCCACTTTCTGCGTATCTGTGATGTTGTTTCCTTTGGATTTAAAAATGTTCAACTTTTCAGGAATGGAGTACGACACCTATTTTTTTTTTGCCGAGGAGGGGTAAATGTACCTAACCGCACCATAGAGGAAGTCGTCACATCCTCCGTGTATGGAGCCCTCACTCACTAAATCCCCCCCTCGTCCCATGTGGACTTGTTTGTGCTCACTCCGGAACTACGGTGGTATTACTTCGGAGTGGAGTCCTTTTGGCCCTTTGGCCTCTTCATGTATATATCCGCGTCCGGATTGCGAATCGAAAGTTGAGGAGTCATTTAAGCGTCTCCACTATTCCTTTCGTCTAAATCAAGGTTTACCATTTAATAGCACAATTGTGCAGAGAGAACACACATGCATTCTTGTGTTCTTTGATTTTGTTGTCGATCAGACTACGACAAGAACACATGTGCGGCCGATGGTTTATCGTTTTATTTCAGAATAACACTCAAAATTTATTTTATGTTAAAAATGGACTATGTCATTAGCTGGGCGTATTTCTTTTTTTTTTTTATTTTGTCTCATAGTACAATTTTTTAATGCTTTGGAATGCTCGCTTTTTTCTTTTAATAAAAAATGAATTTTTTATATTTTTATTTAACGAAAAAAAAACATGGCTTAATTTTTAAGCTAAAGATGAATAGCTTTATGTTCTTTTAATAAAAAATGGATTTTTTATTTTATTTTTATTTATCTAAAATTTTTAAGCCAAAGATAGATAGCTTTACATATGTATGTTGATGAAATTAAAATAAAAATAGAGTATATTACTAACACTTTTCTAAGGTTGTAAATAAATAAATTCTCTCAACTTAGTTTCTCTTTCTTACTCACTAATACATAACCAAAAATTGTTTGGTAAACCCTGTTCTAAATCGTCGTCTCGGTCACGCTTGGCACGTCTGACAGTATCACCTATGCCGATATGCTTATTCGTTCTGCAGCCGCAAAATCTCTCTTCCTCCGTCTCAGAATGCGCTCTACGTAATTCACTACCGAGGTCCAATTTTCACTACTCGCAGTCATAACCCCGACAATATTAGCAGCTGTGATCGTTCCAACTATTGACGTCAGTACAGAGCGATAGCTCTGCCAGCGTGTACACTCGAAAACAGTGTGCTCTGCGTCATCAATTTCCTCCCCTTCCTCGTAAAGACAGTAAGGGGAGGCGGCCTTGCCCATTCCGTGCAGATATTTCCTAAAATATCCGTGACCCCATAGCATCTGTGTAACGTAGTAGTTCATCTCTCCAAATTTCCGACCAATCCATGGTCTTATGTCCGGAATAAGTCTCGCCGTCCATATTCCTCTATCTTCCTCGCTCCATCGTTGGTGCCACTTTGAAATGGTCGCTGAAGTAACGGATTAGGTGATTTCCAGCCGATTTCGCCTTATAAATCTCCATCCGCTCCACTGCCAGCAGATCCACAGGGATTATACCTGCTATCACCAGTACGGCTGGAGCGGACACTGTACGATATGCCGACGCCATACGCAATGCAGCCGTTCTCTGTATTGAGCTTTTTAACATCTAGTGTTTCTGCCCAAATTTCGCTCCCATAAAGAATAATGCTGTTTCCAACCTCCATCAGGAGTCTCCGTCTCGCTGGTAGCGGGCCTCCAATATTCGCCATTAATCTGCTGAGCTGTCCAACGATCTTCTGGGCCTTGTTAGCCGAGTACTGAATCTGATACGAGAATGTCAGTCTGGGGTCGAGCCTTATTACCAGGTATTTCACCGAACTCTCGGTCCTAATTACCTCGTCTCCAATACTCATGTTCACACGCAAGGGGATACGACGACCAGTGATTAGCAGCAATTCCGTTTTATGGAGTACCACCCTTATGGCTACTTCTTTTCCAGCTAAGCAAGTTATTCGTCTAATGCAACATGTTTTAGAAGGATAGGATTGCTATCTTTCTTTGCCTAGTATTTACGCACTAATATAAACATGTATTGTGTTGTATTGTATGATGTGGTAGGTATTGCGTCGTATGGAGTTAAGTGTGCTCAATCAGACAAGTGAGAAAACAATCATTGATATTCTCTTTAAAATGTCCATTCTTTCAGCACGTTTTTTTTTGCTTATCAACACGACTACAAAAAATTTGAATTTATCGATACACATTTGCGCACTGTGGTTACCTTCCTTGATATCGTCGAACTTAATGAAAGCCTTGAAAGCATTAGTTGTATTCGTATGAGAACTTATAGTTTACAGGGTGGTAAAAACAGTCATTGAAAGAGGTTGCATGGGTTGCCCATATATGTTCTCGAGAGTTCCTAAAAACTGTTTGCATGGAGGTGTCCTAGTCCAGTTTTTGATGTTGTTGGACATTTACATGGGAAGCAGTCTCCTTTCTTCTTATTTAAACAAATGTTATGAAACAAATCATTGAACTCTACAAGGCAGTGTGCTATACATCTTCCATGAAACGTTATTATAATCTAATTGTTGATCTGACCGTACTATCTACAAATGCGTTGTCAAATCGATATCGATGTAAATGTGTATTCTAAAGTTCTACAAAATTTGTTCATACATACACATACATAATCGGCCATTACAACACTTCAGTCAGGATTACAACCTAGTTTCTCACACCACTTATGTTGTGTGTGTTAATTTTATACATGAGTGGCGGGACCTACAGTTTAAAGTCGACTCCGAGCGACAGATTCTTTAAGAAACTTTTCATGGCAATTTTATTTAATCTAAGAGTTTTTGCCAGAAATCTGCAGAGAAGAAGTCGCCGAAGAAATATTTTTTTTTTTATATTTCGTTTTGATGTCTGACCTCAGGTTTGAATCCTGGCTTTACGTCTAATAAGCCAACACACTACCAGCTAGACTACGTCGACTTCTAAAATAAGTTCTTCTATTTTAAATTGGGTACCTTCTTGGGGTGAAAAATTAGGCTCAGATTTCTGTTTTAACGCTAGGCACTGCAGAGGTGTGGACTGGCATCTCGATAATGACTTTGCCAACCACAACTGTAAGGTTTTCTTACGTCAAAATTGTTCGGTTAAATCTCTACAGATGAAGAGTATAATTTTATTTATAGAACCAATATTACGGGACCCAAATATGCAAAAAATTTTCTTAAACGATTAATCGTTTAAATATCATCAACTCCGCTTAATACAAACCATCATGATGCACCTCCTTTATCTCATGTTCATATCTCCGCCTGTTTTACTCAAATTTTTTCCACGCAACATGCTACAAATGTCAATAATATTAAACTGTTAAGTGGCTAATTTGTCAAAATATTATGGCCTAATGAAATGTCATTGTAAACACTTTCAAAAATTAGTCACAAGGAAAATTACAAACAAACAGTTGAAGTGGTAAGTTGAAGGCAAAAAAAGCTTCATTTTCATTTAACACAAACTATGATTTTGGATTTCAATTTGTCAGTGTTTATATGACGATTTATTTATTTATTTGTTTTGTTTGATTTGAAAAAAAAAATAGGCTTAACAACAGTAGCAACTGTAGTGTTAACAATATTAATTGTTTACTTAAATAATGACAACTAAAAGCAAAGGAATAGCAAAAAGAAAAATCAATGTTATGAAGGAAAGCAAAAGATGAATCGAACACATACACCTGAATTTTCCGCAGAAGTTCAATTTTTGCAAGAATTTCTCTTTACATGGTTTTAATTTTATTGTTTCTCCAAATCCCTATCACATGTCAAAACTTTAGGAAGAGTCTTAGAGTCTTATTTATTTGTTCTGTTAATTAATTTAAATTTTTTTTCTACTTTTGATAAGACAACAACCAACCTAAAGTCAGCAAATTTTATGAAATCCGTATGAGGATATGAACTTCAAGAGAAAAATTATGAAGTAAATATTTGAAATCATAATGAGACTATTAAGGTACCACAAAAATGGAAACCAAAAACAAAACACAAAAAAAAGTTAAAAAAATTTTAAGATTATATTGTCTAACAATACGTTCATCGATTGCTCGATTACTTTAAAACCCTTTCGCTTGAATATAAAGACCTACGTACAGTCAGAGACATTCGTTTGACCGCAGCGGTTTTACTATAAATTTTAAAATTCGTATTTGTTTTCATTAAATTTTAAATATTTATTAAACAAATAATACTTAATTGCTCACTAGAATCCTTTAGTCGTGATTACGACCTAGCTTCTCACACCCCATATCGACGCCTCCATTCTATAACGTTCTAAGTATACTTAGAACGTCTTTAATGTTCTCGCATTTTTAAATTATACGTTTTCTAACTTAAATTTGGTTAAGATGCGCCGATCCGTTCCGAAGTTATAGTGAAAAATCTTCTTAGAATACACATTTGGTGGTATGTCGCGTGAAAACTTTGAGAGCTCATAACTCAAAACACACTTAGAATGTTATAGAACGGAGGCGTCGATATGTTGTGTGTTGATTTTATTCATAAGTGACGGGACCTTAAGGTTAACATTGGCTGTGAACGACAGACATATCTATTTAGTTTTTTCCAGAAGAAGGTGAATTCTCTTGTGATGATCGCCCCAACCTCCAGGCGAAACCGACCAATTCCACTTCCGCCACCAAGCCCAGATCTTCAAACAATTCTGTCACCCCAAAAACCGATTACTTCTGTTTTGAAGTGCATACCAGTGGTATAAAAGGCGTTGTACCGATTTCGTTTTCTCTACATCATGCCATCTTCTGCAGTAATCCTAATGGGGCAGACCGAGCTTGTCAACGAAACTGGCAATAGTGCAGAGTCCTGTTAGAATTCCATTTAGAATGCGAATCGTTCTCTTGTCGAACGCAAGTAGTTTTTCAGTTTTCCTGCTGTCCACTGTTGGACATAGCAATTTTGAACCACCTTTGGTTTGTTAAATTTTATCCTACTTTTTGCAATTTGAAAAAGTATTCTTGTAGGGGCTCATATATCCTTTCTGGTGCCTCTTCCTCAGACATCTCCAAATCCTTTCATGCCACTACGTCCTCCTTTTCGATTCCTTCTATGCCACAGTGGCTCGGAACACAGTAGAGGCGGGAGTTGAATAGCATGTATGATGCAGAGAGTGCATGCAACTCTTGACGCCATTAGATTTGAGATCCCAGCACTTTGATTGCTGCTCGACTGTCCACACATATGATCAACTTCCAAGGAGGTGGGTTTCTGGTTTCAATCATATGTGCAGCTTGTTTACTAACAATTTCCGCCTGAAATAGTAACAACTTATCCGAATAGACCTCAGATCAATTTCCATTAGACATCGTAAATATTAGAAAAAAAGAAAATTTTAAAACAAACTTGCTTTTTCAATAATTAACATAAAAACTTTAAAATCTTTTTCATGCTTTTGTGTAAAAACTTAAGAAAATTTTTCTTTAACGCCAAACATGCTTTTCATCCATTATTCAAAACTACACGTACAATAATCATTAAATTTTGTGTTACTTTTCTGTTTTCGGTTTGCTTTACAGTTTTCATACATTCATTTGGTTGTGTAAGGCAAATTATGTTAACATTTTACTTTCTTTTGTAGGTGGTTCACACTGCCAGACTTCATATACTGCAATTTTCCAGACAAACAATAATAACGTAATTTGCTACAGTCATACAACAAATTATATATTTTCATTTGAAATGAGCTGCAATTTTGTGCTGCTTTTAAGTCAAATCAATTCAAATAAAATTTAACAATTACTCTGTATTAGCAACATGCCCAAAGTGTGGCGGCATTATCAAATAAAGGCAGAGGTTCTTAAATAATTTTCAAAGAATTTAAAATTACAATTTCTAAAAAAAAAATTTCAATATTTTTAAGTAAGGTTAAAGGTCATTATATCGGGTGGGTTATACATCAGCTTAAATGTGAAAATGAGGACGGCGCAATCATTACGGTGAATGGATACACCTATAGCACCATGATAACCGTTTTTTTTGTACCCGCTCTAGTAGGTAGTGTGTTATCTTATTAGACGTAAAGCCAGGGTTCGAGTCCCAGGCCAGACATCAAAACAAAATTCAAACAGTATTTCTTCGGCGACTTTCTCTCAACAGATTTCTGGCAAAAACTCTGAGAGTAAATAAAATTGACATGAAAAGTTTCTTAAAGAATCTGTCGCATATGTATGATGTTTGGTTTGAACAGAATGGTGCAACTTGCCACTCATCTCATTCCACAATCGATTTATTTCGTCAAACTTCAGTTGGTCGCCAAGAAGCTGCGATTTGACAATGCTGGATATTTTTCTGTGGGGCGCCATTAAAAAAGTGTTATGCCGACCAGAAACAACGAAATTCGTGCACGAAAATTGGTCCGCTCGAATTGTGTACGTTGAGGTCAGCGGCAGCTGCCATATGAATGAAATAATATTCCATTTCTAAGCATAATTTGGCTAAATTTCAAACTCTTTTAAACTTTTGAAACTTAAACTTTTAAATGGCACACCCTTTACAATATTGTTACGAAAATGGAAATGGTGTTGTGATTTTAAATAGTTTAACTTAAAAATTATAAACAAAAGCTACAAATACAAAAAAAATTAACTTGTTTACATGATAAACAAGTAAACAAAAATATACCAACAAACACCAGTATAAAAAAGATAAACAAGTAAACAAAAATGCAACAAACACTGCAAGAATAAACAAAAATACACAAGCAACAATAATGAAACAACGATGTTTACATTTATAGCGATCTAGAGAAGGCGAAGCCACGAACATTCGCCTTCAAGAACATTCATCAGACTGTTTACGTTGCCATATGCCATGGCAAGGCAAGTTCATATGCCATGGCAAGGCAAGTTCAAGCAAAAGTTCAGTCAGTCTTGTGTGAAGACGCGGTGTGTCAAGGAGAAAATCTCCGTTCAAAAATCTGTCGAACAATTGTTTTTGTTTACGCAAAAGAGTGAAAAGAGGATTAACAAACAAAGAATTGTTGTTGTTTACATCAAGTTGTGAACAGTGGCACAAAGAAATGTGCGAACAATAAAGAATGTAAACACAAATTTATTTTTATTTTATTTGTAATCTACGAGCTCATATTTTAAACGTTTTTAAAAGGTAAAAACGCAACATATATTACTTACTTACTTTATTTTACTTGGATACAGTTTCAAAAATAACTACAATTTTTGTTAATTCTGACCTTGAAAACAAGGTTGCTTTTCGTTTGCATTTCCAAATATAATTTAAAACTCTATATAGGCTAAAAGTCGAAAAGAAACAATTTTTTTCGTAGAATTTTTATTGCCAGTCTTGACTTTATACGTTTATAAATTTTTTCTTTCTTTTTCCTTTGCCTTCACAGTCATTAGAGCATATTCTTAAATTATCATCGTAAGTTGTTCTTTTCCAGTTAAATGTATAGCCAAAGAAAAAGTTAAAGAGATTATGAAAACTTTAAAAAGGAAAAGCAAATAAATGTAGGCCCAGTTTTTTTCTGTATTTTTCTAGTTTATTGAGGTGGGAAAGAAATAAAAAAGTAAAAAGTTGACATAAATATTGCACGTGATATTTAAAGCCTTGTTTTATATTCAAATTTGTTTAACAAATTTAAGGCAAGGCGAACAAATAAGAAATTTGTATGCAAAAAAAAGAGCAGAAATTTAAATGAATCCTACAAGTCAAAATATTTTTTATGGTCAAAAATTTAATAAAATCTTATAAGGATTATGACTTTCACAGCGGTTCACTTAGCATGATGAAACTACATCAGTCAAATAAGTTGTCATTTATTCAGACTCTTCGCCAAATCACCATGGACGCTTATGGAATTCAACAGCAAGTAGAAATGTGCTGTGCGCTTCCCCCATTTTATAGTTGACATAAGCGATTGATTGAGATAATCGAGTGCACTACCACAGTAAACGATCGACCAAATGCAAGATCTGCCGAAAAGTTTTCCGCTGTCCGTGAGAGTGTACACTAGAATCCGAGCCAGCAGTTTTCTTGACACTCACAACAATTCGGTCTTCCGCATACCACAATTCACGTATTTCGCGTTGTGAATTAATTCAGCGTCCATACAAAATTCGGCCCACGTATGAGTTGAAGGTAAACTACCGTAGAGCAATTGACCACTGACTGCAATTTTCACCGAAAAATCATTTTCTCGTATGAGGCCCATTTTTAAATGAATGGGTACGTGAATAAAGAACATTGTCGGACTTGGAGGATACCAAGCCACACGACTTCAAAGAGCGTAAAATACATCCCGATAAAATCGATTTTTGGTGTGAATTTTCTGCTGACAACGTCATTAGACCATATTTTTTGGAGAACGATCTTGTCAGACCATTACTGCGATCATTAAAGGATTAACAATGTCTTTTGGCCTGAATTTGATGATTGGGACACCAACTATATGTAACATCTACAGGACCACACTACGCACGCCACGCAGTTCACGACAGATTTGAAGACATGGCTATCCGACGCACTATGTGGCATTTTGCCTAAAAACCTGGCCAAAATTAAAAGAAGTGTTTTATGAGTTAATGGCTGGAATTTTTTGATAGTGTTAGTGATAATTAGACCCAAGGATGAACCCAACTGATTTTGGTTCCAATCGGTCCGTGATTTCGCCTAGCCCCCATACAAATTCCCCTCGAAATTGCCCTTATTTACCATCAGTTTTATTTACGGATCAGTTCTGTGTACTACAAAATCATGGTGTAAAGTTTGATGGAAATCGGATCACATTTGACCCTGGTTCCCATATAAAGTTCTCTTTAGAAATTCACGTTTGCGCTTATAAATGGCTTAAAAACATCGATATCGTGATGAAATTCGGTATGAACGTGTATTTTGTAAATCTAAATCATATTACCAAATTTTGTTATGGTCGGTCCATAATTGCCCCTTGGTCCAATACGGTCCATTAAGAAAATCAAACGTACATCTCATATTGTTATAATAGTCGATATGTGTACATATGTAATTAAGTTTTTAAAGTTCTATGATAATTAATATTTATTCATAATATTTATTTTACATTATTTAATACTTAACTTAAAAATACTTAAAAAGTGAAACTAACTACAATCGTTAAAATCGTTATCATTTTCATCATCAATGTCAGGAAGGAGTAATTTAGTAATATCTGATGAGAATGCTTTTCTATTCCTTCGCGATTTTTGTGTACTGCAGCTTATAAAAGGGTCACTGCTTAAAAGTAACCTATTCAGGACTTCTCGATTGGTATCGCTTCTACTGAATTTCCTCGCATAATTCGTACGCCATATGGCTTTATTGCCTATGGCTTTATTACACTGTGTCTAATTTTTTTTATATGTCAAAAAAAAGTAAAATTTTCAAAAAATCGCCAAAAAAACTACTTTCACCTTTAAAATCCTTATCTTTTTTTTGGGTAGCGTAAAAAAATGTGAAATTTTTAATATTTTTAAATTTTTAACGAATAATTTTAACATTAATATATGAGATATATATATATAAAAAACTGAAACAACTGCTACGCTCATATCTTTCAAATAAAAAAAATCTATATATAACCTCTATTCGTTTAGCCACAAAAAAATATCATATAAACCTATTAAAATTTCAAAAAAAAACACCAAAAACGCATTTAATTTTCTTCACTTTCCTGACTTTGACATCGTCTCAAATCTACAAATCTCAACCTAATGTCGTGAAAATTCACTATATAATGCAGAATTTTGTAGTCTATCGAACTGCATTCTCAGTTTCTTAAATTAATTTCTTTTCTTTAATTAATTTCTTTAAATTCATTTTTGCCTTTTTGGCCAGCTTTTCAGGGAAAATGCCACATAGTGCGACGTGGAGATGATATGGAATGCCTACCGAGGTCGTACGATTTGACCCCATTAGACCCTTTTCGTGGTATTTTCTTAACTCGCAGGGGTCCTCAAATCCTACTTAATGCAGCCATCGCTTAAATTTGGACTGATTTATGCGCTAGAGTCATGGAATAGCGGAGGTTTCTAATGCGCTCCACCTACAGAAGCCATGGCGGACATTCCACCATGAAAGGAAAGATAATGTCATTTAAACGACGGCGTCTGAATTGGTTACAGCAGTCGAAGATAACTTGATGAATGTAGCTTTTAAATAATCGAGCCTAGGGGAATTTTCTGCGTCAACGCGGTCTTCGATATAGTCCCGCGAAAGAGTATATTAGATGGCTACTTAGCCACACCACTAGAAAGGGAAATAACTTCTTCTAGAAACTTCTCATGCAATAAAGCTAAAATCGGTGACTTTCCTTTGTTGACGTCTTGTTGATGTTCCGTTAATAAGCTTGACTTGCAGCCCAAAAAGAACCGATTGTCATAGTGCCATAGCACTCTGAATAGAAGCTAGTGACTAATGGTATCTTGTTGAAGCTACAGTCTATCTATTTAATAAGCTTTATTTGCAGTCTAAAAAGTGTCATAGCGATGTGAATATAAGCTGAAAGTTCTTCTTTGGTTATCCTCCTGACCCTAATGCACATCAAACAATAATTTTTTCGGAATTCGATATCCTTGCTTAATTTTCGGAGCATCACATGCGATAATTTTGTTCATTGACGCAACCGCCAAGTGAGAAATACGCTGAAGAAAGTTTTAGTCGAAAAGAATCAGCATTGAATCCTTAGTACTCTAGTTTCCAATTGGTCGCTTTATTAATACTAAGTTGTTTTTTTTTGGTCCAAAAATTGAACATTATATAGATGCAGACGCCAATTGCTGAGAACGCCGTAGAACAGACAAAATCGAATTTTCAGTTTAACAGTATCCATATCGTATAATCGTAACGCTTTTATTCTATTAACGAAGGAAGTCCAAAAAGTCAGACTCTTTAAACAGACATCTGTCAACCGTGGTGTAGGCATGTTTAAATTCTCTAACTTGTCATGGTAACTTTTATTTTTTTTGATTTCTCGCGGTGAATAGCGAATAATTTAATAAGGATTTGAAAACAAAAACAATAAATATTCTATGACGCCCTTCGGATCAGAGCTATGTGGGAGAGACAATCCAGGAAATTTTTTTCCCCTTTTTGATGAGTGATTATATGATCAAATTTCAGCCTCTTGCTTTTCCAATCATGATCTTCTCTTCTTAACTTATAATCTGTCTACGAGTCATGAGGGCAGGTATATTACATACCGTGATTTTAAAAGTATCGATTTTACAGTTTTTAACAGAAGCGTTGATGATATCTGTTGGGATCAAATCTACTCACTGGGTAATGTAAATGACCAGGTGGCACTAATTCAGGAAAATGTGCGTCTGCTATATGACAGTTGTGTTCCTGTCAAAACAAAACTTGTTAAAGCCAAACACCAACCGTGGTTTAATGCTGAAATTAAAGCATTAATTGATAAGCGCGACATTGCCTATCGGCGATGGAAGAGGTTCAGAACGGATGATCTGAAAGCCGTTCATAAAGCCGCTCGTAGTGAGGTTACCAAACACATTAAAACTGCAAAAACATTGTTTTACGGCAGGAAGTTCGCTTCCGCATTAGATAATAGAGCTAAATGGAAGGTAATCCGCGATATTGGTATTGAACAAAAATGCCATAATACTTCTATTGATGTCGATGTAAACGGTCTGAATGACAAATTTGTTAATATTAATGTGCCTACACCTGACAGTAACATATATGATGACCTTTGTTTTGTTCCGCTAGAAAACCCCTTTAGTTTTCGTTGTGTTAGTCAGCTCGAGGTTTTGGAATGCTTATCTTCTGTGAAATCGAATGCGATTGGTTCTGATGACTTAGATCCTCTGTTTTTAAAAGCTTTGTCACCTAGACTGTTACTGTATTTTACTCATGTATTCAATTCAGTCTTAACTATGTCCTCTTTCCCTGATGAATGGAAACGGTCGAAAATCATCCCAATTCCTAAATCTAACAATGAATTCAGGCCAATTGCCATTCTTCCGTTCCTGTCCAAAGTTATGGAAAGCCCCATAGCTAGACAAATGAACGATTATCTCACGAGTAATAATTTTTTATCTGATAAGAAGTCGGGATTTATGAAAGCTAGGAGCTGCACTACTGCTTTAGTCAAAGTAGTTGATGACCTTAGGTTGAAACTGGATGAAAATTACATAGCGTTTTTGGTTCTTTTGGATCACACTAAGGCTTTTGATACAGTTGATCACAGAATATTATTGAGGAAGCTATAGACCCTCTTTCATTTTTCTAATTCAGCTTGTAGCCTTATACGTTCCTATCTCATTAACAGATCACAACGAGTTTACATAAACGGCAACATCTCGAATTCGGTACACGTTGGAAGAGGTATTCCTCAGGGATCAATTTTAGGGCCCCTTTTGTTCTGTATATACATTAACGACCTACCTGATGTTTTGGATAATTGTAGCGTACATATGTACGCTGATGACGTTCAGCTCTATAGGAGCGCTTGTATTGATAATATCCGACTATGTGTAGATACGATTAACGATGATTTACGGAAAATTGACAACTGGGCTAGTGCTAATGGACTTTGTATAAATCCCTCTAAATCGAAATGTTTATTGCTCTCCAGGTCTAAGAGAGCGTTTGATGTGCCGGATATTATTATCAGGGGGAATAAAATTGATTTTGTTGAATCGGCATCTAATCTGGGTATTATCTTTAATGGTCGGCTAACGTGGTCTACCCACATAAATGTCATCGTTGGTAAAGTTTACAGTATGCTTAGAAACTTATGGGCTGTTATAGATTCGACTCCTTTAGCTATATGCCTGCAACTGGCAAAAACGTTTTTGATTCCTGTTCTTTTATACGGATCGGAAATTCTCGCAAACTGTGATGCGGATGATAGGCGGAAACTCAACTTGGCTTATAATAACATAGCCAGATATGTATTTATTAAGGGACGTCGGGACCATATATCACAATTTTCTTACCAGATATGTGGTATTCATTTTGATAATCTATTGAATATTAAGTGCCTAATTCTCCTCCATAAGATTATTACTTTGGAACAGCCAGTATACTTATTTAGCAGGATTAGATTTGCTAGATCCAACCGCGGTAGGAAAATTATCCAATTAAGGCATAGGACTCTTTTGTCGAAACGACAGTTCTTTATACACACCATCAGTCTTTGGAATACACTACCTAATTATATTCAGAACATAGGCAATGCAACTAAGTTCAAAAAGGAGCTATACATTCTGTTTAAGTAGTTTGTAATATATTTTGATTGTTTTATACATTTTTACTCTTCATTTTTATTAGTAATTAATTATTTTCATTTTTCTAATTTATTATTTAAGTTTCATTGTATCTCATTAAATGAATATATTTCTTTGTTTGTATTTTTCTTTATATTTGTATCTTTCCTAATTTAGTATTTTACATATACTCATTTTCTTATTATTAAATCATGTTCTTATCCTTATTCATTTTTATTTATACTGTACTTCAAACAATTCATTACTCATATTATGAGCGATTTGTTATTACTTTTTCCTCTTTGATGTACTCCCATAGCACTTTCATTTATAAGATTATTATCTTGTTGTGCTATGATTAATAATAAATAAAATAAATAAATAAATAATTCTCCATAGATCCTTAATATATAATTCAAGGTTTTACTATATTTGGCGAATATTTCGAAAGCAACAATATATGAAACAATTTTGCCTATACTTTCACGTTCAGGAGCTATATTCGCGAGAAGTTAAAGATCACAGATTTCAGCCAGCTGCAAAAATTTAGCATTTTATTACAATGCTGGTGTTATTTGTTAGCCACACATCTCTTAGCTTGACAAATGCCAGATGTGCATTTTCTATGCATCCTAGAATGACGGGCTTAGTTTCTCCGTCGGTCGAAAGAACACTACCCAAATATGTACCCATATTTCAGAAAGATTTAACTCATAGTGGTGCAGTTTTGTTGATATTAAGTTTAAAGCAGGTTTTTAGTATTTTCTGATTCATTTGTATGTGAGGATGCGAGTACGAGGGAAAAGCAATGTCAGCGACGTATTCAAGGTCCCAAAGGCAGTCATTAAGACGATGCCAAGTAAGTGGGCAGACCCGTAATGAATCCCCAGCAGAGTGATATACAGCTCTGGCGGAAGAAAACATCAACATTATCAGGGAAAGAGAAATTTTAATTATAACAAAATTTATTAAAATTTTATAACAAAACCAGGGATCAGCAATAAATCTTTTTTTCGCTACTCATAAGCACCCATGAAATTTTGAATATAAGTGATCGAACAATATTGAAATTTAACTTCTTTGATTCATTCGTACTCACTAAAAGGTTGACTTATAAGTACAGCTTGTAATGAGTATGCGTACAATGTTGACATTAAACTCATACCATTCGAAATATGTTTGATTCATTAGCCTACTCATTTAGAATCATAACTTTAGAAAAATGCCAACTACGGGGGTATAAGCCTTCTCCCTATCGCATATAAGGTTCTTACAGGCGTATTGAGTGAACGACTGAATCCACTCGTCAAAACACTGATTGGACATTATCAGTGCGGCTTCAGACCTGGCAAATCCACCATCGACCAGATCTTCACACCACGCCAAATCCTGGAAAAGAAGCACGAAAAACATGTCGACACACACCATCTTTTTGTCGACTATAAGGCTGCCTTTGATAGCCCCATAAGGGATCGTGTTTTTGCCGCAATGTCTGAGCTCGGTATACCTGCGAAGCTGATAAGGCTATGCAGAATGACGTTGAGCAATTCCTGTAGCCCGTCAAGGTAGGAATTGACCTCTCCGAGCCTTTTGATACCGTGCGACGTTTCAGACAAGGCGACCCCTTATCATGCGACCTCTTCAACTTCGTCATGGAGAGTGTTCTGCGAAAGGCGGGAGTGCATCGCAATGGCACTATTTTTCAAAAAATGACGACGCTGACGACGCACGCTGAGATGTTACTGCTGCCTTTAATGCTATTGAACGGGAGTCTAGTAAGATGGGTATGGCAGTAAATGAGGGCAAAACAAAGTATATGTTATCGACAAGTAGAGATGCGCGGCGTATTGATTCTCAGATCACAGCCGATAACTATACTTTTAATACAGTCAAAGAATTTATTCATCTTGGCTCCGCCGTTATCACCAAAAATGATGTCAGCCTGAAGATCAAGCGCACGATCACTTTTGCCTGTTGGTCTCAATAGGCAATTGAGTAGCGGAGACCTCTCTAGCACGACAAAACTAATACTCTACAAGACGCTCATCCTACCCGTGGATCTTTATGGAGCAGAGGCATGGACCCTATTAAGCACCGATGCAGCAGCGTTGAGAGTATTCCAGAGAAAAGTACTGCGTAAGATCTTTGGTCCAGTACGAGTTGGCAATGATTTCCGCATCCGATCCAACAGTGAGCTGTATGAGCTCCTCAAAGACATAGACGTTGTGCAGCGTATTAATATCCAGCGGCTGCGCTGGCTCGGCCATGTCGTTCGAATGGAGGACGATGCTCCGCGAGACGAGTATTTGATGCGGGGATCTGCGAAAGTCGGCGAAGAGGACGACCTTGTATCCCTTGGAAGGACCAAATCGAGGAAGACCTGTCATCGATTGGTGTGACCAACTGGCGTAGGCAGTCAAGAAGCAGAGGCGCCTGGAAGGATGTGTTGCGGCAGACCGAAATCCGTAAATGGGGTTGTTATGGCCAATTAAGTAAGTAAGTAAGTACTTTAAAAAATACTTATAATACTTACAAATGATTCGAGTGATTCGAATCATTCATTAAAATTTAGAGTCTTAGTCATTAATGCATTTACAAAAAAGGTAATACAGAGCAGCAAGCAGAGCAAACACACAACCTTCTAATAAGTATTTTAGTGTTCGTATGCAAATCATACTTATTTCGTGGTTCTTGTAAATGTTGAGTTAAGAAGAGTCGAAATCAACAACATCATACGTGTTGTTAAGTATGCGGACGATGAGTACTTCAAACTTTAAATATGAGTAGAGGTAAGTATAAACGCGTATGGGTATCAGAAATTATAAGTATGATTCGATTCTACTCATCTTTTTGAATACTCATTGCTGATCTCTGAATAAAAGAAGACAAAAGCGTTGCCACATAGTTGAAGATTTTTTTAAACTTCAGGAGGTATGTTATTCAACTGACGAGCAGTGTATATCATGCGAACAGGTTTTTTCAATATAATAATTGTGTTTACCCTACTAAATCTATTATTTTATTTTTAGTATGTATGTATAATGTTTGTAACATTAAATCAAATATTTAATAAATATTTATTTTCTATACATTTATTTAGATCGAAAGGCAGACTAAACATCTTAGAATCAATAATAAAATGTAAAGTGGATGTGGTGGATGAGAAAGTGTGAAATCATAGTGTATGAAAATACACACACACCCACCACTCCACTTGCCCGGTACAAATAAACAGTTTATAACGAAGACCCAAAGAAGGGGAACAAAGTAATATACAGACAGGCAGACAGACAGATACACATCCATATAAACAACAGACAATCGAGAAAAATACTAAAAACAAAAAGTGTTTATAACGGTATGACATAAAAATAACACGCACTGCCGTTGTTAGAATCTGTTTCAGTGAGTGACTGTGTGTGTGTTATATTCAGAATGAGATGCTGTTGCTGCTGTTGTTTTTATACAATTGACACATGCGTTTATCATGTCAAAGTTTATAAGTAATTCAAAACATGAGAATGACTTAATTTTCCTACAAAATCCAAAATGTATTGAAGTACCTAGAACAGTAACAACAACAAACAACAGAACAGCTTTCGGAATATGTACTGAATAAGCCATAAATAAACAAAAACAACTTTGTTGGGAAGATATCGAGAAAAAGAAATAAACAGACAGTTTAAGAAACAAAAATTTTGGAAGGCTCTGACAGTAAAACAGAAGCATAAGTAAAGAATATAAAAACATAAACTGATTTATTTCGTTTTCCTTTTTATATCTGTCGGATATTCTGCAAATTTTGTAAACAGAGTACTCTGCAGTTCTTTAAGAAGTTCTTTTGAATGAGAGCCAACAGATATTTACATAAGTTTTATATATTTTTAGGGCAATTCAGCTAGCTGAATTGACTTTCAGCCAGCTGAATTTCATTCAAATAAAGTACAATAGATACGTACATCAGTTTTACGTATTTTTAGGGCAATTCAGCTAGCTGAATTGACTTTCAACCAGCTGAATACCACTCCAAAGAACGAAAATAGATATTTGCTTACAGTTTATATATTTTTAGCGAAATTCAGCTAGCTGAATTGACATGAATTAGGAAAATATAATTCAGCATGCTTGTACATAAAAAATCTTAGTAAAATACGTGTTGAAAAACGTTAACAATATTTTTATTCTTATTTCGATTGCTGAATTTAAAGGGTGAGAAATTTAAAAGTTTAAATTTAAAAATGCAATAAGACAGTTCGAAATTTTCACAAATTTTTTATTTGTTGTGAAGTACAATTGTTCCGGTTAGAAATGGCTATGGCATATGGCTGCCGCTGCCCGCGTCACTGTACCTTATTTGATCGGACCAATATTCGTGTACTTTTTCGAGTGTATGGGGTCGTACCTTGGTAATGGCGTCATGAATATTGGCCTTCAAATGCTCAATTGCCACTGGTTTGTCGGCATAACAATTTTCATTAATGACTTCCCAAAGAAAATAGCGCAACAGTGTCAAATCCCAGCTTCTTGGCGGCCAATTGACATCATCATTTCTTCTAATAAAATGGTCGTTAAATGTTTGACGCAATAAATGTGTGACAAGTTGCACCATTCTGTTGGAGCATCGTTCACCTCGATACCATGTAGAGTGGGTACAAAAAGTCGGTTATCATGGTGCGTTAGGTGTCTCCATTGATCGTAATGATTGAGTCGTCCTTATTTACAAAGAAATATGGGCCAATAATGCCTGCGCTCCACAATGCGCACCAAACAGCCACTCGTAATGGAAGCATTGGCTTCTGTAAAACCAGGTGTGAGTTTTCCGGGGTAATTTTGCTTACTAACGTAACCATCAAGATGGAAAGATAATTTTTTTGGCAAAATCGACATCATCGTGCAGTTTTTGGTTGGCTCATCTAGTGAACTGGAAACGAAGCGGATGGTCGTGCGGTTTCAGCTCTTGAACCAATTGAACTTTACTGTCATACCGAGATCTTTTTCAAACTTCGATATAAACTGATGCTCGAAATATTAAATTCTTGATAATGATGACGAGTTGATGTTGATGGATTCAGGCACACTCTCAGCCAAAGCTTCGATGTATTTGGGTGTAGCTGTCATACGTGTTCTGATAAATTAATTTTAAATCTAAACAAATTTTTTGAACTTCATATGGAAAAAATTTTTTTAATGAATTAACTACTAAGTAAATAACATACAGACATACACACATAATTGGTCTATACAAGTTACAGTTAGGACTACAACCTAGCTACTCACACCACTATGTTGTGCGTGTTAATTTTAGACATGGTTAGCGGGACCTACAGCTTAAAATCGACTCCGAACAACAGAAATATTTTCATGGCAATTTAAGTACTCTTAGACTTTTTTCCAGAAATCTGCGGAGAGAAAGTCGCCGAACAAATATTTTTTCATTTCCCATTTTGTTGAAGATGCTTGGGAGGGGGTTTGAAGTGTAGCCTAACGTTTATTAATCCAACACATTACCTACTAGACAAAGGCGACTATAATTCCGTCTTACGCATCGGTATCTTATCGGTGGCGTGTAAACTATTCTTCTCGCCATCTGCTCTGCCTGTTCATTTCCTCGAATTCTTACAAAAATTCTTGCCGGTTTAGTTTTCCATTTTAAATTTCATCGAAAGAAAAACAGTTAGTTTGGTTTCGATTGCACAACAATTTGCAGTACTTTTCTGTATAGACAGACATGTATAGTTTATAGTTCCCTCGACTTCTGTGAAACTCTACCTTAACAAAGAAAATTAAATTCCTTTTTTACTGCAAGCAGTTCCAAAAACTTCAGACAAAACATATGTGTTTGTGAACTCATACATACAGACATCAATGCTAAATCTTGACACTGCAGCTTTTGTATTTACATTATAACACCGTCTTTATAATATTTTTTCTGTTTTTTGTAAAACATTCCCCTTATTGTCTGCATTATTTATGACGATAGGCCGTTTACGTGAATGCGTGTAAATGTGTATGAAGGAATAACAAATGTAGTGTGAAGACATTCACACAAAGAATTTTTGAAATCTTTTCTTAAATGTGCCAGTGATTTTATTTTCATACCATTCAACATTAGAATATTTGCATAAATGTGGGCTTTTGTTTTTATAGTGTTTTTTGATTATAAAGAAAAAATCGAATAAAACAAATGTTTTGATTTCATTTTCAAACGTTTTTTCTTATTCGATTTTATAATTTTTTTTTATTTAAAAAAAACGAAATAAAAACCGTAAATATTTTCCGGATAAAAATAAAATACAAAATGAATGACGGCAATAAATTCTTTTTATTGGAAGCTATATCCCATGGTTTTCAAAGTAAAACCCAGAGTGTATAATACCTTCAGAACTTGTCAATCAACATGTTAAATTTCAGTAGCATGCCTATATGTGATTGGTTTTGGAGATTACGTATTTTCAGAAGATAAACAAAAATTTTAATATTTTCGATGTGAAAAAAATATTTTAATGGCATCAAATTACTTTAGTAAGATGAAAAAAATAAAAAAAATTACGTTAAAGCGTAAATTAAAAAATTTCTTTCATATGTAATAATATGGCCTTGAAAAGTTTATTCAAAAAGGAAGCAAATATACTAAGAAATGTAATTTAAGAATCTAAAATAAAATACAATTCATTGCTGGATTTTTGCGGCACTTTTGTGTCCATCTAATTGGGTTCTTAGTCTTATAGAGATATTTCGGGTATCTGATTCGCTCATGTACACGCTAGCACAGGCAAACTTTATCTCAAAAAAAATTATTTTAATGACCTGGGTATACGTACATATATATTCCCAACTTTCTTATTCGAGAATTGCTTTTTAGTAACAATTCTTACTTTCTTTTTTCTATTGTGAGTAATTACGTACAATATCAGACAAACAATCTGATAATCACAAACACCCACATCCAATCTCCGGTGGGAATCGAACCCACGACCTCGGCAGGTACAATTTAGCACGCTACCAACTGGGCCATTGGGACACCCATTGCATTGTTTTTGCATACTAAAGAAGTACTGCGTTACGTTGCATGAACGTTCAACTAACACTATCTTTACCACTATTCGACTGTCTATTAAGCAAATTCATAGCCTCAATTGCATTGGAAGTATAACAAGCAACTGCTTTAATTAGATTGTAGAGACAACTCTGAAACTGCATCCTTTCTCACGGGTAGGTCCGTAAATTAGGTCGTAATTCTGACTAAAGGGTTGTAATGACAAATACGTACATACATAAAATGCTTGCCTGCAAATAACTTCTGCATGAGACTGTAGAACAATAATCAACAGAGCTACAGTTTCTACATACTAAATTGAAGTTAAAACAAAATTCATCGAAACTTCAATCTGGTTTTCCGATTGATTGCCAGTTGCCAAGGATGTCATGCTTTAAATTTGACGTTTTTATGCTGTTAGTCAAAACCGATTTAAGTAAACTTGTCAGTTAATTTTGAGATATCGTTTCATACATAATTGTTCATTGCAACCCTTCAGTCAGGATTAAGAAAAGTTTTATTTCGAGTACAACTTTCAGTTATTTAAGGTGGTTTCTTAAAATCTTTCTCCACACAGACAAAAACAAACCTGATCCCGATCCAGATGTTTCCTACTGAAATGCAATAACGCCACACAGATTCATTAAAGAATTTACATTCGACTCGAACCAATGCTTATTCTCATCAATATTTTTCAGTCAGAAGGCCGTGCAGTCTTATTCAACATACTTTAGGATTGTCTCAAAACTATCTAGCTTGAGAATAAATTCACCTCCTTCAATATTTTCCTCTTTCCTTTCCTTACCTTTTCAATTTTTTCTTCAGATTTAATAAAAAGATTCCGGCTCAATCAAATACAGTTGTTAGGAAGAGGTGGCTGTCCATCTAAGAGAGTTGGATGGACACACTTAGGCCACATGAGGACCATTGTGTTACCTGAGTTTTCCGCTATCCCCTAGTCTCGGAAGTGCTCTGATATCCTAATGAAGCGACTTAGACTGCCAATGTCAAAACGTGACAGTTCCTCCATATCAAGTTGCTGGACATGTGCTCAGCAGGAGAGTGACAGTCTAATCCTCTTACTTATCCCTGTAGCTTCTGCAGAAATCAATATCAAGGTGTGCAAGACCAATGCGCCTCGCATGCGTATCCATAATGCAATGCTCCGTAATGACCCCGACAACCATACTGAGCGTGGCCCTCTGGAATTTAAACAGACTTACCCTGCGTCCTTCATTCAGCATTGGCCAGATGTCCCGCATTATCGGTTATGAGCCCAAAGGTTCTCATAGGGATTCCAACAGTCGAGAATTCAAGGGAGAGTTCGATGGTTATGCCTCGCCCAGCCAGTTCACCAGCTCTACAGCTACCTGAAATATCACTGTACCACGGTACCCATATGATATGAACATCATATCGTTCTGTTATATTGTTAGGATAGTAAATTTGCCATCTAACTTACTTAAATGGTCATTACAACCCTTCAGTCAGAGTTACAACCTAACTTGTAACACACTATCCATGTTGTATGTGGTAATTAATGACCTACAGTTTGTAGTCAATTGCAGACGATAGATTTTGGTAAACTTTTCATGGAAATTTTATTTACTCACAGAGTTTTTGCCAAAAATCTGCTGAGAGGAAAACGCTGAAGAATTAATTTTTTGTTCGGGATGTCTGAGCTTGGATTTGAACAATAGACTCGCGTCTAATAAGCCAACAAACTTTCTATTACACTACTATGGTGTTCAGATATGCACCTCTATTGCGTAAATCGCAATAAACGTCATTATTGAGCTCAATATTTTATATAAGTTTCAATTAATTATTGCGCAATAAATACGCAAATTGTTATAATATTGAGTAAAACTTAAAATGAAGCACTGTCATAAGTATGTTCAGTGCGCATATTACAATTATCCGTACTTGACTTTCTGTTGATATTTGACAACTTAAATGTCAAGAACGATAAACCAAAAAAAAAAACAGTGTAGTTGAAACCACCAGCTGTTTTGTTTACCAGCTGTCAAATGAATATTGAATAAGCAGCTGAACTGCGTATATTATTATGTCTGAACACTTAAAATATTGTACTCAATAAACCGAATATTGACTCAATAAAAGTGCAGGAGTATTATTTAATTAATGCCGTACTGACTCTGCTTGAAGAAGGAAGCAACCGAAGCACATCTTTTGTGTTATTGACTGACTAGAATCAGATTACATGGACGCAATTACGTTTGTTTCCTAACGGAGATGATTTACATAACATCGTGCGGGTAGGGTAAAAAGTTACTGTTTGAACCTGGTATTCAGGGTAACCCTTACTATTGAGCAAATTAGTGGTATTGTACCGGCGAATGATTGCAGCCATTTGAATGATTGTGTATGACTTTTCTTTTTGTTGTTTTTAATTTTCATTTTGAGAACAGACTCTCAATATATATTTTCTAATGGAATCCCTAACGAACATGTGAATATTTATTAACGAAAGTATGAGCATATTATCGTAACAATAATGTTTTTATACCACAAACACGTACAATTTATGATAAAATTTGCGCAGAAAATTATAAAAAATGAGGTAGAAAGGATACACCCATACAGAAAAAGAGGTTGTAGTGAAAAATCATACTTCTGAACTGGAAATTAATGTAAAATAAAGCATTAAACTTTAATAGAAGAACGAGAATTAAAATATATGGAAACATATAAATAATGCATATGTTTCCGCAAGAATTAAAAAAAAATTAAAAAATTATAATATTCCCAAAAAACATGTGAATAAATTATAAACAAATTTTGTTTCACATGAAAACAAGGATGATAACGACCGAAACAAAAAAAGGATTCAAATAATGCTCGTATTTAAAACAGGAGGCGACGTTCATTAAAAATAACAAAAAAATATTTGATTATCATTATTATTTAAGTTTTTTTTAATAATCACTGTATATGTAGGAGTATATACATACATACGCACAATATGTATAAGGTCCTTTCTCGTTAATACAAAATTCTTCCTAGTCAGTGTTAATTTTTTGTACTCCTGTTCCTTAAACAATAAATGCTTTATACGGGGGCTTATTTGTTATGACATATTCATACTCCGGGCTGCTTTCATTTGCAATTTTTTTCAGGATGATTCACAGTATAGTTAGGGGCTTATTGCATATTCATGCTGCGGGTTACTTTTATTTGAATTTTTTTTCAGGATGATTCAAATGATGATTAGTTACCATAATGGAGGAAAAGAATTAATTTATTTCATTATATATTCAATAAATAAATTATTATTTATATATAAATATTCATATACTATTATGAAAAGCAAAAATCTAGATACTGGTGTTTTGCTTTTACATCGTTTAACATTAACATTACAAACAAAAGCTACAAAAACAAAACAATAAACTTGTTTACAAATTATCGCAACAACAAACACCAGCATAATAAAAAGTGATACACAAGTAAACAAAAATATACCAACAAATACCAACAAAATAAATGGTACACAAGTAAACAAAAATACCTCAAACACTACAAGAATAAATGTAAACAAAACACACAAACAGCAATAATGAAAAAACTATGTTTACATTTACATTCGTAAACATTCGCCTTCAAGGACACTCATCAGACCATTAATCCTGCCATATAAAAGGCAAGGCAAAGCAGGCAACTGAGTTAGTAAACGTTCAGTCAGTCTTGTGTGAAGACGCGGTGTGTTTGAAGGGAGTAATCGTGATTTGAAGATCTCCGTTACAAAGATCTGTCGAATAATTACGTAGTAATTGTTATTGTTTATGCAGAGGGTATGAACAGAGGAATAACAAAGAAAAGCACTTGTTGTTGTTTACATAAAGTTGTGATCAGTGGCACACAGAATTGTGTGAATAATAAAGAATTTTAATTAAAACTAAACTCAAATTTATTTTCATTTTATTTGCAATCTACTAAGTGATACTTTTACGTATACGTATTAAGTGCGAAAATAGAAAAACAGAAGAATAATTAGTAGAACGAAACTAAAAAAACTAAATTAAAATTCGAAATTGATCATTGATTCAGTAGGTCTCTTATGTTCATTACTGGCTGTAAAATTTTTTTGGTCAAATTTAACTTTCCTTAATGCAACTATGAATATGAAACAAAATGTGATACGGACATGCTCTATTTTAAAATTTTATTCAAATATTTGTTTTAATTTAATTGATGTCATTTAGTAGAAAAAATATGTCAAGTAAAGAAAACATTTATCATTCCATTTATCTTTTTATCAAACTTAAACAAGAATATGATTAATGTGTGAGAGTATACTTACGTTTTAGACAAAAAAATTTTTAATAAAAATAAAAAATATAAGAATTAAAATACCAAAATTAAAATACATCTACAGACCAGGACTTTCTGTACCACGCAAGTGCTCTAAATTTCGTTCTCATTTTATGTTTCTTTTATTGGATTTATGCCTTAAATAAATAAAAACAAAAATAGAAAAATTAAAGTTCGCTTAAGGATTCTGCACAAAAGAGATTCTCTTCCACTTTTCGAAAAGTGGCCATTTTTATGTGACACAGCCAAAAATTAAATTAATACACGAGATTGGTTTTAGATTGACATTAAAAAAATAAAAAAACAGAAAAAGCTTGAAATTCATTTTTTATAATACAGTATGACCAGAACATTATTCTTCTGTTGGATCTGTTGGTTTTTGTCTAGTTTGAAGAAATTTGGTGGTCATTGCGACACAGAAACCAAAATTTTAAGTGGCTTTACATAAGTTCTAGTCGTACATAAGTACACCCTAATATATAGCAAGAGCTTCAAAAGTGCGTATTAAAACAGGAGTAGTTCTAGATAAACAATAAAAAAACAAGAAGTCACGATGAATTTTTATGCTAAGGCAAGCAACATTATATATTAACGATTAAAGGAAATAATTTAAGGAGTTTTAGACGTTAGTTTCTAACGTAAGAAGAAAAACATGTCCACCATAAAGAATGCAATTCAAGATCAACAATGAGATGAGTAGAATCGAATCATACTCATATTCAAAGTTTAAAGTATTCATCATATTCATACTCATGCTTCATACGACCCTCCATAACCGAACATTTACAAGAATCACAAAATAAGTATGATTCACGTACAAACACTAAAATACTCACTAAATGGTTGCATGTTTGCTCTGTTTTTTTGCGTGTGTGTCTTATTTCTTTGTTTGTAAATGCAACCACAACTAAGACTGTAAATTTTGATGAATGATTCGAGTCGCTCGAATCATTTGTATAGTATTATAAGTATTTTTCTAAAGTTATGAATCTGAATAGGCTTATGAATCAGACATATTTCGAACTGATACTAGTTTGATGTCAACGTTTTACATTGCAACCAGTGCTTATAAAGGCGGGTTCACCCACAAGTTTCTGAAACATTTTTGGTTCGGAGAATTTTCTTGCTTACTGAGAGTTTTCCGCAACATGATTCACCCATTTCAGAAACTTTGTTCGTAAAAACAGTGCTTCCATATTTAATTAAAAATGACAAATACATATGTGCATAACCTTAAAAAAGTTAATTATATTTGTGTCAAAATAAAGAAATAAAAAAATTTATATTTATAACAAAAAATAAACAGTATTTGTGGTGAATTATTTGGTAAGAATAAAAACATCTTGTTCTGCGATGGATAAAATGGATATAAATCATTTGCTACTCTTGTTCACCATTGAAGTGACCAAAGTAAAATTACTTGCAAAATATATTTATGGAAAACGAAAAACAAAGGTAAACAAGAGGACGGGTGTAGGACCACTTTTGAAACAAAGAGAAGCCAAAGGGTATTTTCACTCACTAGTTTCCGAAATGCGTTTAAATTACGTAGATTCATTTATAAATTTTCATCGCATGGACCCTGGGTCTTTCGATGAACTTCTGCAAATATTTGTGTATTGTATAAATTTCATATGGTGTGGCAACCTTTTCTAAAATAGTTCGGACCAAATTTAAAATTAATTTAATTCACACTGAGAGTTGTTCGCACAAAATAATTTCTCTCGCTCTCTGAGAGAAACGTCAAACTCCATATAAAAAAAATTTTGTGCGAACCAAAAATGTTTCAGAAACTTGTGGGTGAACCCGCCTTAAATCAACGTTGTAGTGGGTATGAATGAATCAGAGTAGTTAAATTTCAATATTGTTGACTCACTTATATTCAAAATTTCTTTAGTGCGAAAAAACGATCTCTGATGCATACATAATTTGTCATTACAACCCTTCAGTCAGAATTACGTCCTAGCTTCTCACACCACTTATGTTGTGTGCGTTAATTTTATACATGAGTAAATTTCATGAGTGCCTATGAGTAGCGAAAAAACGATTCATTGCTGATCTCTGATACCAAGTGTTCATAGAGTAGCTCGAGAATTACTTAATTGCTTTCCATAAACTGAAAATTTTGAATTGGAAGGCCAATAATTATTGTTGCTGAAGTACATTCTATTGTAAGTATATATGCTGAGAAAGTCCTAATCAATGCCATACAAAATATTTCAAATATGTAAACTGAGTTGACATTGTCTAAAAAATGTGTTTTTTTTAATTTTAATTATTTGAGAAAAGGGAATGCTTATGCAATCTCGTCTACGGTGTTTGTAATAACATGACCAAAATATTTGCAAGTTAAATGTATTTTCCAAGATAAACTGATATAGGAAGGCTCTCCCAAAACATAGCAAAAATGGGAAAATATTTTTAATTCCTCAACACGAGCAGCTTGTATCTCGATACAAATTTTCCAGCAATACTTAATTACGTAAACGCTTTATTTATAGAAGTTTTGTTTGCTGATTAAAAAAGATATCTATCGTGGAAGTCGTCGTAGTCTAGTAGGTAGTGAGTTGGCTTATTATACGTGAGGTCACGGTTTAAACCCCAAGTCAGACATCTCCAACAAAACGATGAATATGAAGAAAATATTTCTTTGGTGACTTCTTCTCAGCAGACTTCTGTTCTGAGAGTAAATAAAATTGTCATGAAAAGTTTCTCAAAAATCTGTCGTTCGAAGTCGACTTTAAACTGTAGGTCCCTCCACTCATGTATAAAATTAACACACACAACATAAGTGATGTGACAAGCTAGGTCGTAATCCTGACAAAGGGTTGAAGTGATCAGTAATGTTATGTTGTGGGCTCTAGTTTTTGTTTTTGGATAATCATTCATTGCGAAGCTACAAGGTATACCGGTTAAAAGGTACAAGGGAAAATTTATTACGGGCGAGCTTTTTTTGTGTTGGCGATGACTTCTTTTAATCATATTCACCAAACATCAAATCAGTCAATAAACAACATCATATGTTTCTATCGCATTAAAGATTGTGAATTTTGTACCGGAAAGCGTTAATATCTTTGCTTTTATTTGAAGAAAAGAGCTGGAAAGTCGCATCGAATGGCTGTCGCGGAATGTGGTGATCATGTTCTCAAAACCAACATGCAGAAGTTGTGTTAGATGGTTCAGTTCAAATATACCGCGTCTTCACATAAGGCTGACTGAACTTCACTAACCCACTCGCCTGCTTTGCCTTGCCTTTTATATGGTAGAGTAAACGGTCTGATGAATGTTCCTGAAGGCGAATGTTAGTGGCTTCGCCTTATCGAAAGCTCCATAAAAGTAAACATCGTTGTTTCATTATTGTTGTTTGTGTATTTTGTTTACATTTAGTCTTGTAGTGTTTGTTGTTGTATGTTTGTTTACTTGTTTATCATTTTAATGTTAAGCGATGTAAAAGCAAAACACCAGTATCTAGATTCTATTGTTACGAATATATAAAAACACCTTAAATCCCGTCTGTAAATTGCTTAATCAGCATTTCCTTTAGTAAATGCATGAAAGCTATCACACTAACACTCAAGCTAATAAAGCTTGTGAAAGAAACAGGTATGATATAAAGGAGCCAAAACTACGTAAAATAAGAGAGAAAGAGCAACACATAAACCAAATAAAGCATAAGTTAAGAAACGAAGCAAATTTGTGGAGAATATTAAATTTCGTCTGCCGAAAAAGTGTTTGGCAAGATAGAAATACAAAAACGACTTAACAATCGCTCAACCAACAACAAATATAAAACAAAACTCTTAGCATTTATTTTTTGGTTTTATATTTTACTCTCCTTTGATACGATTTACTTTTTTTTTATTTAATTTGGGTTTTCTATACACTTTGCTTAAAGATTTTTAGCCAAATTCGCTCAAAAATTTGTTTCGTCCTCATAACACAGAGCGAAATCAAATAAATAAAATAAATAAAAAATCATGGAAAAACAACCTAAAAATGAATGAATAATAAGAACAAAGAAAATAAAAACGAGGTATATCGAAATAATCGTAAAAAACAAAACCAAAACAAATAAAGAGTGGGCCAAATACAACTCCAAAATTCTAAAATGCAATAAAACAAAAACGGTTTGAAATTTTGCCAAATTTTATTTGTACCCCCTCAGTACCTCATTCTCATCTTGGCAATGGCATCATGAGTATTGGCCTTCAAATGCTCAATTGTCTCTGATTTGTATGCATAACACTTTTCTTTAAGGGCGCCCCACACCAAATAGTCCAATGGTGTCAAATCGCAGCTTCTTGGTGGCCAATTGACATCACCATTCCAAGCGTTTGACGCAATAAATCGGTTGTGGTTTAAGATGAGTGGCAAGTTGCACCATCCTGTTGAAACCAAACATCGTTCACACCAATACCATGAATACAAAAAATCGGTTATCATGGTGCGGTAGGTGCCTCCATTGACCGTAATGGTTACGTCGTCCTCATTTACAAAGAAATATGGTACCTACGCTCGACAAGTCGCAATCAACAGTCACGCGTAATGGATGCATTGGTAAGACCACGCGAGGGTTTTCTTAGCCCGAAATACAGCAAGTTTGCTTATTAACGAATCCAATAGGATGAAAAACGTTGCTCAAGCATACATCGATTCATTACGTTCAGTGGAGATAATATACAGAATTTTGTGACAGAATAGAATGACATAAGTATTACTGGATTCGAAATAACCGATGGTTCAAATACAAACCGATGGTAGCCCACCCGCTATATGCCGCAACACAGAAAAGGAAAGAAAAGTGAAACAAGGTTAAGAGGAAACGCTTCAGAAATATTTTTCTGAAAAACACAAAAAAAAAATTAAAAACAATATTTAAAAAAAGTTCTCCATTCAAATCAGTTTGTATTTTCAGTTCATGTGTTCTTTTCTTCCTCCTCTTGTTGATTTCCACTTTCTGTTTTCCAAATTACATCCCCAATAACAATTATTTATTTGGTTTGCTTATGTATGTAAATGTGTAAATGTTAGTTAGTATTAGTTGCCAGGTGCTTTAGTATATGTTTTCGTGTATTTGCCACTTTATTTAGTCCTTTTATAAAACAGTCCTTTTATAAAATGTATGTAGAAAACACAGTCATTGAAACGATGTTCTCTCAAAGCGTATGAAGTGTTTACAACTACTACTTTTACTTTGAAACTACACTTCTAATTGTAGCTTTGACGTTAACTACTCTCTTCGCATGAGTAAAAGTTAGTATATGTGGTCAGTTTTCATGCACGCGTTCAAGTACCAGAAGGCAACCCATCAAACGTTTTGACTGTTAAACTAGCAATGGATTTCTAGATGCTATTATTTGCCGTAAATCAGTTTTTGAATTTTAAAACATGGCAAGACAAACGATTGAAACCTTAAACCTGTAATAAACAACTGAACAGCAGTGTCAACAACCATCGTATGATGTGCTCAAGAATCTGATTTCTAAGCGTTACCAGTTTCAGCTAAGAGACGAATTTTTAGCAGAAGAGTATTAGCAATGTTGATAATTTGTTGCCAGACAAAGCTTACTGCAAAATTAAGCTAGATGAAGTACATTTTCTCTCTCTGTTATGATAGAACAATTTATCGGATAGGCCATGTATCGGTTTAAATTTGAACCATCGGTTATTTCGAATCCGGGAATACTTTCTGTCACAAAATTCAGTTTATTATTTCCACTGAACGTAATGAATCGATTTACACTCGAGAAAGCTTGGGATTTACTGAGCCAACGATTTTGATTTTGTCAAAAAAAAATTATCTTTTCGGTTAAAGCTCATTTTCAATTTTGTAGGCACGTTAATAAGCAAAATTGCCGTATTTGGGGCCACACGTGGTATTATAGAAGCCAATGCACCCATTACGAGTAACTGTTCCGGCCGACTTGTGGAGCAAAGGCATCATTGGCCCATATTTCTTAGAAAATGAGGCCGGCGCAAACATTACGGTCAATAGAGACACCTATTGCACCATGATAACCGATTATTTTGTACTCGTTCTCCATAGCATTGAAGTGAGCGATGTTTGATTTCAACAGGATGATGCATCTTGGGACCATTGATTTATTGCGTCAAATGTTTGATGGCCGTTTAATTAGCCGAAATGGTGATGACAAATGGCCGCCAAGAAGCTGTGAATTGACACGTTGGTATATTTTCTGTGGGAGCCGTTAAAGAAAAGTGTTACACCAACAAGCCAGAGTAAATTGTGTATTTGAAGGCCAGCCAACAGCCTTAATACCATTGCCAATATTTGTTACTGGTAATATTTTAAACCGTTTTTGTTTTATTGCATTTTTAAACGTAAACTTTTAAATTTCCCATCCTATAGAAACGCCCGGTGCGACAATATTAGCAGACCTACAGTCCTATGACAAGCATAAGGAAGTATGGAAGGAAATATGAGAATGTAGGACTTTCAGATCTCTTAGTAGTATGTTTATGGGGCTTCGAGCTCAATTATTTCATACGAATTTGGGAGCATGCCTACGCTACAGTCGGTAGTTTAAGTTAGTTGATAGGTTTGTAACATATAGATTGGACGGACAGAATGAGAGTGTGTGTGTGTGTGTGTGTGTGTCATTTTTAAAGTGTGTAGGTTCGTCTCGAGTCTGAGTTCATGATGCCGATGATCCGCGAGTGCGTGATGTAGGGTACCGTAAACTCATGTTGTTGACTTGTGCAATGTTATGCTTTTGTTTATTTTATTTTTTAATGTAAACAAATTTTAAAACGCTTGACTCATATTACAGTTTTTAATGTAAACAACTAAAGAGTTTTGGATGTGGTTTCGCTTAATTAATTTTTTTTTGTTAGTGTGATATGTTTCCGTTATGTGTAGTCCTTTTCTTGTAGACATATTTTATAATAATCAAATGTAGGAGAATACATTTTTTTTTTGTTATAACAATAACAGTGCTTTGTTATAAACAATAACATCGCGAATCCTTATCATGTTTTGTATTCCTAAACATTAGTTCAACAAGAATTGTATCATATTACAGTTTTTAATATTAAGTTTAAAGAATTTTGAATGTGGTTTCGTTTAATTAATTTTTTTTTGTATGATTTAACGTTAAAGAAACAGAAATATAGTTGTACGTGTTCTTGTTGTTGTGCTATAAGTATATGTGCATAAGATCAATAAGAATATTTTGTATGATTTAATGCGATATATTTCCGTTATGTGTGTGTGTGTGTGTGTTTCTTTTTTTCTTATGGACCCATTTTATGATAATCGAATATAGGAGAATACATTTTTGTTACAAAAATAACAGTGCTTTGTTATAAACAATAACATCGCGAATCCTTATCATTTTTTTGGTATTCCTAAGCATAAGTTCAATAAGAATATTTTTTAATGTAAACAAATTTTAAAATTCTTGACTCATATTACAGTTTTTAATATTAAGTTTAAAGAATTTTGAATGTGGTTTCGTTTAATTAATTTTTTTGTATGATTTAACGTTAAAGAAACATAAATATAGTTGTACGTGTTGTTGTTGTTGTGTTTATAACAGCGCTTTGTTTTGAGCAGGATTTCTTTTTTTTCAGTTTTTTTTTGTCAGGTTTTAAATAAATAAAATTATATAATAAAGAGATTAATTAAAACAAATTAGATTTTTTTTCCTAAGATATGTATATTTTATTTTCAGATTTTGTTACAGTTCACATATTTCTATTTCTCCTTTAAGCAAATCTATTAATCACTTAATTTTATCATTTCCTTTAACATATATGACAGAGTTGTTCCCTTTTAAATTTTATATATTTAGTTTTTACTGTTTAAAATAAATAAAATTATATATATAATAAAGAGATTAATTAAAACAAATTAGTTTTTTTTTTTCAATAGATTTTTCCCTATGATTTTTTTAAGATGATTTTGTTATTGGTTGAAAGGTATCTTCTAATAAATAACTTCAACTATTTGACTCAGTTTAATAATTTTTCACTTTTCCTTTAGAGCAGCCCTTGTCTTTACAAGATCTTCTAACATTTTATTATGATAATTTTTAGACATTATAATAATTTTTGTATTGATTTTGATCTGCTTTATATCTGGTAACGATCTGCTTTGTATCTCGTAACGATCTGATTTGTATCTGCTCACATCTGATTTATACCTTATCATGATCTGCTTCATGTCTTATGTCTGTGTATTCTGAATTTGAGTACGCTATATCGTGCTTCCTACAATCTGCATCCACTAAATTTATTCCTTTGTTTCCTTTTGCTAATCGATTTTGAAGTTTTGCATCAGGTACACAAAACTGTTAACCAGGTAGATGTAATTCAACATTTCGAATTTTCAACAATTTGTTTATTATGTTGTTTACAAAACCTTTTCCAATCTTACGCTAATTATGTGCATTTTTTTTGTTTTGATTGTAAATTATAACCATTTTGTTATTCATTAATTTCATACCCCTTCGTCTGAAACACTGAAACAGTGGCTAGCTAGTTATACCAGCTATACTAGCTATATCAGCTATACAAGCTGTACCAGCTATACATGCTATACCTCTATACCAGCTATATCAGCTGTACTAGCTATACCAGCTATATCAGCTGTACTAGCTATACCAGCTATACCAGCTGTATCAGCTATACTAGCTATATAAGCTTTACTAGCTATACCTCTATACCAGCTATACTAGCTATACTAGATATATCAGCTATACTAGCTATATAAGCTATGCAAGCTGAACTAGCTATATCAGCTATACTAGATATATCAGCTATACTAGCTATACCAGCTATACTAGCTATATAAGCTATGCAAGCTGAACTAACTATATCAGCTATACTAGCTATACCAGCTATACTAGCTATATAAGCTATGCAAGCTGAACTAACTATATCAGCTATACTAGCTATACCAGCTATACTAGCTATACCAGCAATACTAGCTATACCAGCTATACTAGCTGTACCAGCTATACTAGCTATATAAGCTATGCAAGCTGAACTAGCTATATCAGCTATACTAGCTATACCAGCTATACTAGCTATATCAGCTATACTAGCTATACCAGCTCTATCAACTGTACTAGTTATACCAGCTATACTAGCTATACCGGCTATACCAGCTATACTAGCTATACCAGATATACTAGCTATACCAGCTATACTAGCTATACCAGATATACTAGCTATACCAGCTATACTAGCTATACCAGCTATACTAGCTATACCTCTGTACCAGCCACAGTGATGTGAAAAATAACTTACATTATATTTAAAACCGAATAAAAACTCGAAATTCTTTATTGTTTAAACGGCTTATTTTTTTTCTTAAACGGTAGAAAAAAGATTAAAAACAAAATTATTGCTATTTCTATAATGTATTTTGATTTTTTTTTTTTTGTGATTTTGTATGAGTGTATGTATTTATTTCTTAGTTACGATATTTTTGTTTTTATAATTATATCAATTAAAACTTTATCCAAATTTATTAATATAAGACATTTCTTTCACTCTTCTAATAAATTATGTTAGATTCTTTAAGTTCTTCGATAATAGAGATTATTTCGTTTTGATGATTGTTGTGACCAACACCTTCCGATGAAAGAAGTAATCGTAGTCTGTCAACTAGTTCATTAGAATCATCACAATGTATGTAATTTGATTTCAAATTATTTAGTAATTTTAGCATTAAACCACTGCCTTTTGTTAAAATATTTGTTGTTGTTTCGAATAAACGTTTAATTATTCGTATATATTTGAAGGCTCGTGTTCCCTTCACTTGTTCATTAGGTTCATAGCGACGTTTATGTGCATTGGTATGAATTAAAATCTCTTTATATTTTTTCAAATCATTTTTAGAATAATGGAGAGGTTTTTTATGAAATACTAGTTCAAATAATCCAGGCGTCATTTTCAATTTCATATTTCCTATCCGCATAGTATTATCTCTATTAAATATTAATTTTTCCTTGCCATATCTCTAACTTCCGTCTACATCTTGATTAAAACCATAAATTTGATCTATTTGCTTATTATTAATAAGTGATTGAATATTTTCAAATAATGGAGAGTTTTTCGTCAGCTTTAAACTTTGTTTTCTTTTCAAGTTTTTCAGACGTGTACTTGATACAGGTCTATTATGATCATAGTTTTTTTCATCATGATTGTCATCAGTTGTCATATTTTCATACTGAAAATCGTTATTATCACCATTTACATCATCATAATCATCGTCGTCATCGATAGTGTTGTCTATGTCCTTATGCTTATCTTCAAGTTTTCCGATGATTTCATTATCACCATTTACATCATAATAATCATCATCATCATCATCATCATCAATAGTGTTGTCTATGTCCTTATGTTTATTTTCAATTTTTCTAATGATTTCATTATCACCATTTACGTCATAATAATCATCATCATCATCAATAGTGTTATCTATATCCTTATGCTTATGTTCAAGTTTTCCGATGATTTTATTGTCACCATTTACATCATCATAATCATCGCCATCACCAATAGCGTTGTCTATATCCTTATGTTTATCTTTAAGTTTTCCGATGATTTTTTTAAGTGGTTTTGTTATTGGTTGAAAGGTATCTTCTAAAAAATTAACTCTATCTATTTGATTCAGTTTAATATTTTTTAACTTTTCCTTTAAAACAGCCTTTGTCTTTACAAGATCTTCTAATATTTTATTATGATAATTATTGGACATTATAATAATTTTTTATATTGATTTTGATCTGCTTTGTATCTGGTTACGATCTGCTTTATATCTGGTCACAAACTGCTTGATATCTGAATACGATCTGCTTTATATCTGCTTACGATCTAATTTATACCTGTTCACGATCTGCTTGATGACTCGTGTCTATATCCTTTGATTTTGAGTACACTTTATCGTGCTTTCTACAAACTGCATTCAATAAATTTATTCCCTTATCTCCTCTTGCTATTCGTTTTTCAAGTTTTATATCAGGTCCACAAAACTGATAACCAGGTGGATGTAAATCAACATATAATTTGTTTATTAAGTTGTTTACAAATCTTCTTCCAATCTTATACTAAATAGGTTTAATTTTTTTTGGTTTTGACTGTAGTTTATAACCATTTTTTTTTCGTTACTTTCGTACCTCTTCGTATGAAACAGTGGCTGGCTAGTTATACCAGCTATACCAGCTATACTAGCTATACCAGCTCTATCAGCTATACCAGCTATACCAGCTATACTAGCTAGACCATCTATACTAGCTATATAAGCTATACAAGCTGAACTAGCTATATCAGCTATATTAGCTACACCAGCTATACTAGCTATACCAGCTAGCCTAGCTATATCAGCTGTACTAGCTATACTAGCTATATCAGCTATATCAGCTATACTAGCTACACCAGCTATACGAGCTATACCAGCTATACTAGCTATATCAGCTATACAAGCTGAACTAGCTATACCAGCTATATTAGCTACACCAGCTATACTAGCTATACCAGCTAGCCTAGCTATATCAGCTGTACTAGCTATACTAGCTATATCAGCTATACTAGCTATATCAGCTATACTAGCTACACCAGCTATACGAGCTATACCAGCTGTACTAGCTATATCAGCTATACAAGCTGAACTAGCTATATCAGCTATACAAGCTGTACCAGCTATACCAGCTATACCTGCTATACCTCTGTACCAGCCACAGTGATGTGAAAAATAATTAAAACAAACTTACATTATATTTAATTTTTTTTTCTTTTGACTGTAGTTTATTACCATTTTTTTTTTCATTACTTACATACCTCTTCACATGAAACACTACACTAGTAAGCTATACAATCTGTACCAGCTAAACTAGCAAGCTGTAGTAGCTATACTAGCAAGCTATACAATCTGTACTAGCTATACTAGCAAGCTATACAATCTGTACTAGCTATAATAGCAAGCTGTACTAGCTATACCAGCAAGCTATACAATCTGTACTAGCTATACCAGCAAGCTATACAATCTGTACTAGCTATACAATCTGTACTAGCTATAATAGCAATATATAGCTAGTATAGCTGGTATAGCTCGTATAGCTGGTGTAGCTAGTATAGCTGATATAGCTGATATAGCTAGTATAGCTAGTACAGCTGATATAGCTAGGCTAGCTGGTATAGCTAGTATAGCTGGTGTAGCTAATATAGCTGATATAGCTAGTTCAGCTTGTATAGCTTATATAGCTAGTATAGATGGTATAGCTAGTATAGCTGGTATAGCTGGTATAGCTGATAGAGCTGGTATAGCTAGTATAGCTGGTATAGCTGGTATAACTAGCCAGGCACTGTTTCATACGAAGAGGTACGAAAGTAACGAAAAAAAAATGGTTATAAACTACAGTCAAAACCAAAAAAAAATTAAACCTATTTAGTATAAGATTGGAAGAAGATTTGTAAACAACTTAATAAACAAATTATATGTTGATTTACATCCACCTGGTTATCAGTTTTGTGGACCTGATATAAAACTTAAAAACGAATAGCAAGAGGAGATAAAGGAATAAATTTATTGGATGCAGTTTGTAGAAAGCACGATAAAGTGTACTCAAAATCAAAGGATATAGACACGAGTCATCAAGCAGATCGTGAACAGGTATAAATTAGATCGTAGGCAGATATAAAGCAGATCGTGATCAGATATCAAGCAGTTTGTGACCAGATATAAAGCAGATCGTAACCAGATACAAAGCAGATCAAAATCAATATAAAAAATTATTATAATGTCCAATAATTATCATAATAAAATATTAGAAGATCTTGTAAAGACAAAGGCTGTTTTAAAGGAAAAGTTAAAAAATATTAAACTGAATCAAATAGATAGAGTTAATTTTTTAGAAGATACCTTTCAACCAATAACAAAACCACTTAAAAAAATCATCGGAAAACTTAAAGATAAACATAAGGATATAGACAACGCTATTGGTGATGGCGATGATTATGATGATGTAAATGGTGACAATAAAATCATCGGAAAACTTGAACATAAGCATAAGGATATAGATAACACTATTGATGATGATGATGATTATTATGACGTAAATGGTGATAATGAAATCATTAGAAAAATTGAAAATAAACATAAGGACATAGACAACACTATTGATGATGATGATGATGATGATGATTATTATGATGTAAATGGTGATAATGAAATCATCGGAAAACTTGAAGATAAGCATAAGGACATAGACAACACTATCGATGACGACGATGATTATGATGATGTAAATGGTGATAATAACGATTTTCAGTATGAAAATATGACAACTGATGACAATCATGATGAAAAAAACTATGATCATAATAGACCTGTATCAAGTACACGTCTGAAAAACTTGAAAAGAAAACAAAGTTTAAAGCTGACGAAAAACTCTCCATTATTTGAAAATATTCAATCACTTATTAATAATAAGCAAATAGATCAAATTTATGGTTTTAATCAAGATGTAGACGGAAGTTGGAGATATGGCAAGGAAAAATTAATATTTAATAGAGATAATACTATGCGGATAGGAAATATGAAATTGAAAATGACGCCTGGATTATTTGAACTAGTATTTCATAAAAAACCTCTCCATTATTCTAAAAATGATTTGAAAAAATATAAAGAGATTTTAATTCATACCAATGCACATAAACGTCGCTATGAACCTAATGAACAAGTGAAGGGAACACGAGCCTTCAAATATATACGAATAATTAAACGTTTATTCGAAACAACAACAAATATTTTAACAAAAGGCAGTGGTTTAATGCTAAAATTACTAAATAATCTGAAATCAAATTACATACATTGTGATGATTCTAATGAACTAGTTGACAGACTACGATTACTTCTTTCATCGGAAGGTGTTGGTCACAACAATCATCAAAACGAAATAATCTCTATTATCGAAGAACTTAAAGAATCTAACATAATTTATTAGAAGAGTGAAAGAAATGTCTTATATTAATAAATTTGGATAAAGTTTTAATTGATATAATTATAAAAACAAAAATATCGTAACTAAGAAATAAATACATACACTCATACAAAATCACAAAAAACAAAAAATCAAAATACATTATAGAAATAGCAATAATTTTGTTTTTAATCTTTTTTCTACCGTTTAAGAAAAAAAAATAAGCCGTTTAAACAATAAAGAATTTTCGAGTTTTTATTCGGTTTTAAATATAATGTAAGTTATTTTTCACATCACTGTGGCTGGTACAGAGGTATAGCTAGTATAGCTGGTATAGCTAGTATAGCTGGTATAGCTAGTATATCTGGTATAGCTAGTATAGCTGGTATAGCTAGTATATCTGGTATAGCTAGTATAGCTGGTATAGCCGGTATAGCTAGTATAGCTGGTATAACTAGTACAGTTGATAGAGCTGGTATAGCTAGTATAGCTGATATAGCTAGTATAGCTGGTATAGCTAGTATAGCTGATATAGCTAGTTCAGCTTGCATAGCTTATATAGCTAGTATAGCTTGCATAGCTTATATAGCTAGTATAGCTGGTACAGCTAGTATAGCTGGTATAGCTAGTATTGCTGGTATAGCTAGTATAGCTGGTATAGCTAGTATAGCTGATATAGTTAGTTCAGCTTGCATAGCTTATATAGCTAGTATAGCTGGTATAGCTAGTATAGCTGATATAGTTAGTTCAGCTTGCATAGCTTATATAGCTAGTATAGCTGGTATAGCTAGTATAGCTGATATAGCTAGTATAGCTAATATAGCTAGTATAGCTGATATAGCTAGTTCAGCTTGCATAGCTTATATAGCTAGTATAGCTGATATATCTAGTATAGCTAGTATAGCTGGTATAGAGGTATAGCTAGTAAAGCTTATATAGCTAGTATAGCTGATACAGCTGGTATAGCTGGTATAGCTAGTACAGCTGATATAGCTGGTATAGCTAGTACAGCTGATATAGCTGGTATAGAGGTATAGCATGTATAGCTGGTACAGCTTGTATAGCTGATATAGCTAGTATAGCTGGTATAACTAGCTAGCCACTGTTTCAGTGTTTCAGACGAAGGGGTATGAAATTAATGAATAACAAAATGGTTATAATTTACAATCAAAACAAAAAAAATGAACATAATTAGCGTAAGATTGGAAAAGGTTTTGTAAATAACATAATAAACAAATTGTTGAAAATTCGAAATGTTGAATTACATCTACCTGGTTAACAGTTTTGTGTACCTGATGCAAAACTTCAAAATCGATTAGCAAAAGGAGACAAAGGAATAAATTTAGTGGATGCAGATTGTAGGAAGCACGATATAGCGTACTCAAATTCAGGATACACAGACATAAGACATGAAGCAGATCATGATAAGGTATAAATCAGATGTGAGCAGATACAAATCAGATCGTTACGAGATACAAAGCAGATCGTTACCAGATATAAAGCAGATCAAAATCAATACAAAAATTATTATAATGTCTAAAAATTATCATAATAAAATGTTAGAAGATCTTGTAAAGACAAGGGCTGCTCTAAAGGAAAAGTGAAAAATTATTAAACTGAGTCAAATAGTTGAAGTTATTTATTAGAAGATACCTTTCAACCAATAACAAAATCATCTTAAAAAAATCATAGGGAAAAATCTATTGAAATAAAAAAAACTAATTTGTTTTAATTAATCTCTTTATTATATATATAATTTTATTTATTTTAAACAGTAAAAACTAAATATATAAAATTTAAAAGGGAACAACTCTGTCATATATGTTAAAGGAAATGATAAAATTAAGTGATTAATAGATTTGCTTAAAGGAGAAATAGAAATATGTGAACTGTAACAAAATCTGAAAATAAAATATACATATCTTAGGAAAAAAAATTTAATTTGTTTTAATTAATCTCTTTATTATATAATTTTATTTATTTAAAACCTGACAAAAAAAAAACTGAAAAAAAAGAAATCCTGCTCAAAACAAAGCGCTGTTATAAACACAACAACAACAACACGTACAACTATATTTATGTTTCTTTAACGTTAAGTCATACAAAAAAATTAATTAAACGAAACCACATTCAAAATTCTTTAAACTTAATATTAAAAACTGTAATATGAGTCAAGAATTTTAAAATTTGTTTACATTAAAAAATATTCTTATTGAACTTATGCTTAGGAATACCAAAAAAAATGATAAGGATTCGCGATGTTATTGTTTATAACAAAGCACTGTTATTTTTGTAACAAAAATGTATTCTCCTATATTCGATTATCATAAAATGGGTCCATAAGAAAAAAGAAACACACACACACACACACATAACGGAAATATATCGCATTAAATCATACAAAATATTCTTATTGATCTTATGCACATATACTTATAGCACAACAACAAGAACACGTACAACTATATTTCTGTTTCTTTAACGTTAAATCATACAAAAAAAAATTAATTAAACGAAACCACATTCAAAATTCTTTAAACTTAATATTAAAAACTGTAATATGATACAATTCTTGTTGAACTAATGTTTAGGAATACAAAACATGATAAGGATTCGCGATGTTATTGTTTATAACAAAGCACTGTTATTGTTATAACAAAAAAAATGTATTCTCCTACATTTGATTATTATAAAATATGTCTACAAGAAAAGGACTACACATAACGGAAACATATCACACTAACAAAAAAATTAATTAAGCGAAACCACATCCAAAACTCTTTAGTTGTTTACATTAAAAACTGTAATATGAGTCAAGCGTTTTAAAATTTGTTTACATTAAAAAATAAAATAAACAAAAGCATAACATTGCACAAGTCAACAACATGAGTTTACGGTACCCTACATCACGCACTCGCGGATCATCGGCATCATGAACTCAGACTCGAGACGAACCTACACACTTTAAAAATGACACACACACACACACACACACACTCTCATTCTGTCCGTCCAATCTATATGTTACAAACCTATCAACTAACTTAAACTACCGACTGTAGCGTAGGCATGCTCCCAAATTGAAATAATTGAGCTCGAAGCCCCATAAACATACTACTTCTCTTCAATCATTTCATACAACTTACTAACTTATTTTCTCTCTACAAACCGTTATTCAGTATTACAACTTAACTTCTCACACTACCCATGTTGTGTATGTTAATTATATCCATAGGAACGAACCTTCAGTTTAAAGTCGATTCCGAAAAGGAAGATTTTTGAGAAACTCATCATGTTAATTTTATTTGCTGTCAGAGCTTTTGCCAGCAGATAGCTGACAGGAAGTTTTCGAAAGAAATTCTTTTTTCATTATTCACCATTTTCAAAATGTCTTAGCTAAGTGTTGACACACGGAGTCTCGTCTAAAAAGCCAATACACTACCTACTGTACTAAGACGACTCCATTCCATAGAAACGCTGCAGTTAAACAAGAACTCCTCTGTTACCACAACAATTCAATATCAGAGGGTTTATGAGAATTCTTTTAAGCCAACTGCATTTTTTTCTTTTTCTGTACTCACACAAGATCTCCAATATGCAAGTAAATCTAGAAGATTTGAAGAGATTAGACCGCAATTTTACAAAAACCAAAGTAATGAAATTAAACAACGACCAAGTTTAAAATAAGCCAGGCATGTTAAATGTCTAGTCAGATTTCAGATTTCGTTTTTGTTTTATATGTCTGAGGTTTGAATCCTGTCCAGTAAGACTATGCAATACCTACTAGACTAAGGCACATTTTTCGATTGCAAAATGTTCATCTATATAGATGTCTAATTCCACCTTGTCCATGTTTAGAGATTATCTGTGCTATAGTTCTGATCTGGTATCAGAATAATACAATTGGATGCGATTGTCCAACATTCTGTAGAATAATTTCGTGTTAAGCAAGCATGCGTTTAGCCCGGATAGTTGGATCGCTTTTAATATACTTAAATAGCATTCTAATGAACCTTCTGAATTATTATAAGGTAGAATATCCTGTACACCGATGTCTACCACATACTATTGAAACATATGCCAGCGGTCCTGTCGAGTAAGTCGTTCTCTGGGTGAGGCTCCATTCTATATACTGTTTTTGTACAAATTATATGACCCCAGTTAATGTGAAATGGGAATTGTCACCATAGTACCGTGCTGTAATGTAATTTTTAAAAGACAAGAAAATCGATATAGACTGACTTGTTGTCGTGTGTCAATCTTCCAATAACAATCTTTTGTTTGTCAATAAACAAAGTAAAGAAACATGCTTCTATGCTTGCTTTGAGTGTCATTAATAAACGGATAAACAAGCAACACATGTAAATACGTTGACGTTAATAAGATGCGAGGCCAAAGGAAATTAAAATGGAAATCTTTTTAAATACCCTCTTTCTCTCCCTCTCTCTCTCTCTCTCGTCATCATTCTCTCTTTTTACGCCGCTAATCATCAGCTGCCATAATTAATTGTTAATCAACAAGAAAGCATGATACATACGTAGACAAAATTATTTTTGGCAATATGCTTGTGATTAATCACTGGCATTAAGAAAATTCTCTCGCCGAAAATCAATCTTGTATGACATTTAAGTGGTGACGAACACCAATAAGAATTTACTAGAAAAGTTATCTCATTTTACTCATTTACACCGCTATGGTACTATTCGTTGGTAATTAATTATAAATGAAAGCCAAACAGTGGACGAAAATAGTTTCCGTACTGGGGTGACATGCTGTAAAATACCTTTTTAATTAGATAATATAGACACAGATATGGCAGATGGTATCAATTTATGTCCGAAAATGGAAGATTTTGTAAGGGATTTTATTTGTTAAATAATGTTCTTGAAAGTATAAGAAGGCAGACCAGACAGGAAGGCAGGTGGGTAACATTCTAGTTCTAATAATTCTTATAATTTCCTCATGTATATTATAGGCAAGAGATTATTTTTTCAAAAAGTCCACAATTGATACAATACTGTCTGTTTCAAATATTTTTAAGTTATTAGATGTGAAGGATCTTTCTCAGTCACGGGTTGATTAATCTTTGTAGCTTATTGTTTCGAAAATGAAAAATCCAGATCCACTGGAGTTTTGCTTTTACATCGCTTAACATTAAAATTATAAACAAAAGCTACAAAAACAAAACACCAGCATTAAAAATGGTAGTAAACCTGTTTACAAATTATCGTACTTCTTAATATAACAACAAACACTAGCATAAAAAATGGTACACAAGTAAACAAAAATCCACAAACAACAAAACAAAAATAAATGTAATCAAAATACACAAACAACAATAATGAATGGAAACAACGGTGTTTACATTTATAGAGATTTCGAGAAGGCGAAGTCACGAACATTCGCCTTCAAGAACATTCATCAGACTATTTACCCTGCCAGACTGTTTACGCCTGCAAGGCAAAGCAGGCGAGTGAGTTAGTGAAATTAATCAGTCTTGTGTGAAGACGCGGTGCGTTTGAACAGAGTAATCGTGATTTGAAGATCTCTGTTACAAAGATCTGTCGTGTAATTGCTTAATGATTGTTTTTGTTTATGCAAAGGATGTAAACAGTGGCACATAGAATTATGCGAATAATGTAGAATTCGATTTAGAATTAAACACGAATTTCTTTTTATTTTATTTGCAATCTACGAGCTCATATTTTAAACATTTTTAAAAGGTAAAAACGTAACATAAAAAGGATTTATATTTTTGAGGTTCCTTAGGGCAACACCACCTGGGAAGACACTTAAGTGTAACCCTGTATAGGGCAGTACATCAGATCGGCTATACCGTTATACAACCGTACAATACAATGCATGCAAGACACCAGTCTGGTAAAGTACTTGCCTGGTGTAGATATTATTTTGATTAAACCAAAATTCAACACTCGAGGTAGTGTTCAAGTCTAGGGATGAAAAGTCTTAAAAAAGTGATGCTAAGAAGGGTGGAGTAAATAAATATAAGAGGAGCACAAACCTTTAATATGTATGTATTACTGTCATCCTGTATGTAAATAATAAATGCTATTTGGTTGTTTATTTAAAACATTTTAAAATGAATACGTTATGTTTATTGATATGTAGTTTTAATAATTTCATTTAATATCAAAATAAATCTCCTTTCCTTTGCGCACATATTTAGATGCATTTGGGTTCTTCTTTATTGCTGATGTTCGAAACTCAACTGAACTGATGTAAACAATGGATCTTTAGTTTTGGGAATGTTGATGTTTGTTCGCGATGTGGGCGTTGCTATATTGGGTGACAGTGTTGGTGTTGATGATATCGAAATGCAGGATTGGGGTTGTGTAAATATGCTCGCTCGAGTGAATATTCCCCGGACCGGCAATCTGTGAATAAGTTTTAATTTCGACGTCTAAACCTACCATAACTTCCTATCGTGTTACATCTGAAATTAGTCTTTTGGTGAGTATTATTAGTTGTAGATGTTTTGGGTGAGGATCGGATATATATGTATAACGTGCGTAGGTGTGTAGCTCTTTAATGGAGCTCTTTCAAATACCCATCCTTGGATTGTTAAGTGTTTGTTGTTGTGGATATTCACATTTGTCCGGGATGTTGGTGTTGGTATATTGGATGACAGTATTGGTGCTGATGATATTGAAATGCAGAATTGGGGTTGTATTAATATGTTCATTCGTGTGAGCCATTAGTCTGTAGGATAGAGAATTTTAAGAAAAAGGAATTTTAATTAGTTTGTAAGAAATGGATTAAAAGTTCTTTCGTGTATTACTAAAGTATTAGAATTTGACGAAAAAAAAATATGTTGAAGCCAAGCCTTGGCCAGATAAACAGTATTTGAACTGGGTGGTATGAGAAGCTAGATTATAATCCTGATTAAGATGGTCGTAATGATCATTTCACTAAGTACTAAAATGTATGTAAAAACACTTTTGATTGGAACTGTTTAAGCATAAATTTTATTACCGTGGCTATAACGTAATCTCCAAACGGATTATTTATTATTAAAGCCAACAACCATATGAAAACAAAGTCAATACACAGTAGTCTAGTAGGTAGTGTGTTGGCGTATTAGAGGTTTTCAAACCCCAGGCCAGACATCAAGACAAAATACAAAAAATATTTCTTCGGCGACTTCCTCTCAGCAGATTTCTGGCAAAAACTCTGAGAGTAAATAAAATTGCCATGAAAAGTTTCTCAAAAAATCTGTCGTTCGGATTCGACTTTAAACTGTAGGTCCCACTACTCATGTATAAAATTAACACACACAACATAAGTGGTGTGAGAAACTAGGTCGTAATCCTTACTGAAGGGTGGTATTGACCAATTATGTATGTATGCAGTTAGCTTTTCATATCACTTGAGTTATGTGTGTTAACTTTGTATACATAAGTGGAGGGATCTACAGAAACATTTTCAGATTTGAAACAAAACTAATCAGCAGACAAAATTGCCTATTGGGTATTTTTTGCCTATATTTTGGAAATATTATCTAAGAAAGGGATTAAAAGATGATATTTCCTATTGCAAGTTTGTGCACGTTTTAAATTTTCGAGTTAAAAAATCATGTTATAAAAAATTTCAATTGAAAATATTCAACTTACCTTGTCTGCTGAGGGTAGGGTACAAACAAATTTTTTCCAATTCCTCTTTGTGTAACGTGTGTTGTGTTGTGTTTGTGTGTAATGTCAATAATGTTAATTTGTTAGTAGTCACTTATGATATTTGTAATTGTTTTTGGTTTATTGTTAGTGAACTGTAATGGAATGTAATTGTGAGTGTACTTTATATTTTTCAATTTTTTAATTTTTGTCATTTTGATGAACTTTTTATTTTTGGTTTCTTTACTTTTGATTTTACTTATGTACGTATGTATTGTAAAATGCATATTGTTTTTATTTTTTTATGAACTTTTGTGAATTTTTATTTTCTTTTCGTTTTATATTTACTTTTAATTTTTGTTTTTATTGTTCTATGTATGTAATCTTACTTTATTTTTGTACTTTTAAATGTACCTTATTTTTAATTTTTGATTTTGAAAGATTTCGATTTTTTTCTGTTTTATAAGTTGTTAATACACTTTTTATTTTATCAGATTTTTTGTGATTATTGTTTGTGTTAATTGTTAATTTTTGTTTTTTATTTATATTTAAGTATTTGGCGCACTTTGTTGACTATCGGGTAATGGGTCTGTTTGTAGAATATTTTGTTATGTTTTTTGTATGGAGTGATTTATGTTTTACATTGTTTTTGTTAGTGCATATGTGTTTATTTTGTTTCTTTATATCACTTTTCCACTGATATTTAATGGATTACTCTATTGTTGTTATTTTGTTAAAGTTTTAATTTTAGGGTTTTATGGGGTTATATTTTTTAGGGTGGGGTAGAATTTGCACAATGGATTTTATGTGGACAGTATATGTGTTATTGTCTGTTCTTTTTCCTTAAAGGACCAATGAGGGTAAGAGGGAGTAGGGTGTATAAACAGGAAGGACACCAGTCATCAAACACCTAGAAAAAAAGGGAAATAAAATTTTATTATTTTGCTCGCATGTACAGTGGTGGCCTTATAATTAGAAACGATGTTTCTGGAACAGAGTTCTCTGGAGTGACGAATTTAAGTTTAATTTTTCCCAATCGTCTTCCAAACTAAGCCTTTGATCCCAGGTACACAGTAAAACCTGTAAAACAAATTAACAAACATACATGTTGTTGTCGTTTCTAATTATAAGGCCACCACTGTATGTATGTAAAACTGTAAAATATATGTATATGTATGTATTTTAGCAGCATTTATTTATTAAAATAGAAGTAAAATATTTTATTTATTTATTTATTTATTAATTCCAATACAATTACAAACTATATTCTAATATTTCTATTGAATTGTATTATAATTATATGCGAGCGGAGTAACTTGACTATATGCACGGAGTAGTGTCACAGACCACAGTCTCTGCTGGGCATCGAACCAATGACCTTCACGCTAATAGTCTAGCACACTAAACACTAGACTACCAAGCGACTCTAAAATATTTTATATACAAAAAAAATGTTGGTAAATGGATTTAAAAGTGCTTTTAGTCTTTAATATCTCCAAACTCATTTTAATAACATTTTATCAATTTTAAACATAAGCAATGAATCCTGTGAGACTTAAATGGTGTTTTTATAAGAGGAAGCAAAAAAAAATTAAAAACATTTATGGGGTAGTGGAGGTGTCAAACGGAAATAATTTGTAAATGTTAAATTTCTTAACGGGGTTCTATTTAAATACGGTCTCCATGTATTTGATTCGTTAAAATGAGAACGAGTTGTTTTTACAATCATTTAAAATAATTGTCAAAATTGAATTTATATACCTAAGTAAAGAAAGTAGTATAAATAACAGGTATATTTCAAGAGTTTAAATGGCAATACAAGCAATATTGTAGGAGTAAATTTTTTCTAGTGGATAAGTTCATTGCATTAATTACTTGAATATGTTCACAATATCTACGAGTTACACAATTCATTTGATGACTCCAATTTTTCTGATAAATCTAACTAATGGTGGCTTAAATATTGTTTTCCAATGCTTCTAGACTTGCTACTAAATCAATGACTTAACATAGCCCCGTAAAAAGTAATGCATAGCCGTTGAATCGCACACACAAGGTGAACAGACCTCGTTTTGAAAGAAAGTTGCCACTAAATTGATTTTTAAGCCAACTGTACAACAATTTGCGTTGTCTTGTTTTAAGGAAAGCTCATTGATGCTTAATTTTAGGAAAATGTAGTCAGCATAACTGACAGCGTATTCAGGTCATCACAGTCAACGGTGAACAGTATAGAAGAAGCATTGAGGGCATGGTCATCTAACTTTTAGGTAATGTGAAATAGATAGATATTTTCTTTTGACGTTTTCTTAAGTCTCAGGTATGTGAATAGCCGCAGAGGTCCTCAAAAACAGCGTAGCCCAAACCTTCTGCCAAATTCAACATGATTTATGCACCACCATCTTACTTACTTAGATGGTCACTTCAACATTTGAATCACAATGTTGTGTGTGTTAAGTGGCCCGACCTACAGTTTAAATTCGACTCCGAACGACAAATTTGAGAAACTTTTCATGGCACTTTTATTTACTCGCAGAGGCTAGAAGTAGCCAAAAGAAATATTTTTTCATATTTCGTTTTATTCGAAATGTCTGAGCTAGGGTCTGAACAATGGGCTCTCATTTAATAAGCCAACACACTACCTGCTAGACTACGGCGTAAGTTATAAGTTAATGTTAATAAAAGTCTTTTGTTCTAAAGCCATTTTTAGGTTTTACAAGAGACAAGTTAACGAACAAAAACGAACATAAATAACTTTAGATGAATCTATCTGGGTATACTTCGATTTCAAGAAAAATATTTGATTTTACCACCCATTTACCATTTGTTTCAATAAAAACCAGAAACTACTTGCAAATCACATGACATTTAGAAATATGGGAACTAGTGAAACAAAAAATTTCTTTATTTTTCAATGTTTGATCAGAATTTGTACGCTTTGCATTGGTTCATCAAACAATACTATACAAATAAATGGAATGAAAATCTTTTGTTATAACCCCACGGTCTTTACTATAAAAACCATAAACCGCCATTAAAGCCATAAGGGCAAGGGAGACTTTAACAAAATTTTTGAAAGCCTTTCCAATTTTACAGAAGAGATGTAGAAAATGTGAGTAATTTGATTTTTATAACTTCGAATTTTTTTGAGCATCCGCAAACGTGTTAAAAAATTAAACTTCAATGGCAAAGTATTAAAAATTATTTAAAATAACATTTTTTGGAAAAATTGCTCATTAACTCCCTTTTTACGCGGTTATTTCGTTTATATATAGATGTTATTGATGTTTATTTAGTGGTGGGTTGTTAATCATAATGTCATTACGTGGCTTTTGTATAACACATAATGTCATGTCATGACTGTAAGTGTCACATTTCCTTCTTTTTCCTCAACAAAGTTATTGCAAATGTATGCATAAAAAGAAGAAGCTAATAGGAAATATATACACAAATAGAATGATTATTACTTAAGTCTCCCATGAAAATGCTCATGCAACATAGTAATGCGGAACACACGAATCACCATTACAGACGTTACGGAGAAGCCAGACTTTTTGCTTCGAGGAACGAAAATTTTTCCAGACGTGTGGGGCAGAGCAGTTCTTAATCAGGAATGGAAGAATTATATTTAATTTGCTGAAAAGAATAAAAGAATAAAGTCGCCGTAGACTGCTCCCCTATTATATAAGATTTATTGGTTCAACCTACAGGTCAGATATCTCGAACAAAACGAAAAATACAAGATATTATTTTGCCGGTGCCTTCCTCTCCGCAATTTTCTGGTAAGAACTCTGTGAGTAAAATAAAATTGCCAAAAAAATGTTCTCAAATCTGCTGACATTAAACTGTGGGTCGCGGTACCCATGGATAAAATTAACTCACACAATACAAGTGGTGTGAGAAGTTAGGTTATAATCCGGACTAAACGGTTGTAAAAGCCAATTAAGTAAGTAAGGCAGAGAAAATTTGCCAACCCTTTAGTCAGGATGATATGTCTTAATTTTATCCCAGACCAGTCCAAATTAAAGTTTACTGTGAACGAAACAATCTGAAAAGCTGATTGAAATTAGTTACTCTAGTAGTTATTACCAGCAGAGTTCTTTCAGCAGCCGAAAGAACTATTATCAAAAAGTCAACACACAACTCCTTAGATGGCACAGGAAAAAATTACATGGATATTGTGGGTCGATATTTATGGAAAGAAAATTATGAGTATGTTACGAATGAGTAGATGCGACTTAAATATACTACTAAGAGTCCTTACAGTCTGCTTTGCATAGATGTTTGTACCTGAATCGTGTAGACGGGAAAGATAATAATGAGAAATACACTGTGAGCGGAAAACAAGTTGCCTTGATTACTTATGTCATAAACACAATAAACCCAACAACAAGTTGCTTGTTGTCGTGTCTCTTTTTAAAGGATTTCTGTGTTTGTTGCGGTGCGTTTATTATGTTTATAGAACTAGGTGTATAAGGATAGGAATTTTCATAACTTGAACTCTGTGGTTGGTCTCCTCTTCTTCAACCTAACTACCTTGAGACCAAATATAGTTTATTCATTTATTTATTATTATTATTATTATTGAAGATTAATCATATTTAGTACTCTTGAAAGGAAGCAAAAAAGTCTTGTCTGCACCTGCAGAATGTTCATTAAGTACGATTTTAGCGAAGCTGGATTCACTTAGTTCGAAATAAATCTTGTGATTAAGATAGTTTAAGATGAATGAATATTGTTAAAGCTCTTTGTTGCAATATTGATCCACAGGAAAACATTTTTAAAAACATACGTATGCATATGCACTGTGGGACATTCTTCTACAAAATTCTTATAATTTTTCTTTAAATTCTCTACTGACATCAAAACTGTTGTCTATTCTTTACAGTTTCAAATCATTATTCTTTCATTGAACTCATATTGTATTGAAGGCAATGACTTTCTTAAAGATATTTTTTGTGGACATATGATGTGTATGGTGAAAGCATGAAATTATTGACAGTTGTCGTTTCTATCTTATGTTTCTCTTTTCTTATTAGTTTTCCTTATTGTGCCATTTTTCTGAAGAAAAACAATATCATTTAAAATCTTGAAAATGGTTTGTTAAAAATCTTTTGTTAATTTCACTTTACTTTAAACATAAAATTGAAATAAAATGCAAAAAGTAAATCGTTTATTTTCAATTATATTTTATTACAGTGAAACACTATAATAGTTTGTGGCAGAATGAAAGTGTAAACATATAAGAAATAAGGGAGAATGGTTTATAACTGAAATAAAAAACATAAAAATGTTCGCGGGTATGCTAACACAATTACGCATTTCACAGTTTACCTTAGAGAACTACTAAAGAAAGTAATTAAAATTTTTTTCTTGGATTTATCTATTTGACCAAATTCTCTTTTTTTGTTATTATTTTGTCTTTTTTCTTAAGCTGTTTGCTCTCTTCTAACTAAGGTTAGAAGTTTTAGAACGCAAAATAAAACTGAAAAAAGAAAAACGATAAATACGAAAAGCATTAGAAAACAATGTCCTTCTGCTAATGTACCTTTGTGCCTTTTTGTTATAAAGGCTGCAATAAATACAAAGGTATAGACAAAGTATTTCAAAAAATAGTGGCATTATTGATAGACTTAAGGTTGTTTTTCCAAGAATTCTTTTGTTTTTCTTGTTTCTTCGTGTTGAGGTATTATTCCTTATTGCCATAATCATGCATATATATATACATAGTTTTTGTATCTGCCTTCCTAACCTTTATGTTAGCGCAGGTCAATTCAAAAACATGATTTTCTATCGTATTCTGTTTTTAATTTTAAATTTCGGCATCCTTGAAAAACTTTTTCAAAGTTTAAAGGTTATACACACGCTGGCAGCATTAAAGTCACAAAAAATGAGATGAATGTTTTGTTTTCTATTATACATGCTTTTCAACAAATCAATACACGCAGATTTACACAAAGTTTTTTCGCATGTAAATGTTTTTTTTTTTTTGATGAAAAATTCATTGCCTGCATAATTTAAACAAGGAAAGGGAAAGCCGTAAAATAAATGCTATAATATTGGAAATATTCTTGGCATAATTACAATAATGATTCGAGTTTAAGAGCTTTATCGTCAAACTAAATTTTAGTCTTAGCAATAGAAGGGGATATAAGAATTATTTTGCTGTCAGGAATATTATTTTTTTTATAAAACAAGTTTCTAAATTATAAAAAATATTCGTTGCATTTTTACAAGACTTTTCAAATATTAAAAGAACAACCAACAACTATTCCTCATTCCATGGACCCCAAATAGAATTCTTAAATAATTTATAACAAGTCTTTCAATAAATTGGCATGAATCGGGCATTGGCCATACAAAGATACTGGGAGAAATTGATATTGCAATGATTACATGACATCGCGATATGACTTCTCAATGAACTTTGGGCCATCCATTCCGGAAAGGGAGGACTGGAGGAGTGGTTCATTGAACCTCCCAAGGGACTCCGCACAAATTTACACCGATGGCTCCACACTGGAAGGAGCCGTTGGAATTGGTATCTATTCGGAATCAATCGGAATATCCGAGTCTATAAGACTACCAGATCATTGCAGCGTCGTTCAGGCGAAGGTGTCGGCAATTCAGGCTGCGGTGAAAATTATTGTGGAGAAAAATGTTCACGGACGGAAAAACATCATACTTTCCGATAGCCAAGCGGCTATCAAGGCATTGGATTCCAGTGTAATAAACTCCAAGACGATGTGCAACTGTCGCAGATATCTCAATGAGGGGGCGAACCGATATGATGTTTGTATCACATGTGTACCGGGACATAATTATATTTCTGGCAACTGCAGAGCGGATGAACTGGCCAGAAGGGGCACGACCATCGAACTCTCTGAGGAATTCTCTACGTTGGGGATCCCTTTGGGGACCTGCAAACTTATAATTGACAATGCAACGGTAGATCTCGTCAACAGAATGTGGGCAGCTTCGGATAAGGGCAGAGCGGCGCAGAAGACCTGGCCGAGGCTGGATAGGAGGCGCACGGTGACTCTGCTTAAACTCCAAAGAAGTAGGCTCAGCGCTGTTATTGCGGTTATTACCGGGCATTGCATTGTATGAGCGCATGCGAGGCGTATTGGTCTTGGACACCTTGCAAATGATTTCTGCAGAAGCTGTGGAGCTATTGTGCACGTGTCCGGCACTTGGTCGGAGGAGAAAGAGGTACCTGGGTGCCTACTACATGGAGAATGTACTGTCATTTATGGACATTGGCAGCCTGAGTCGCTTTATCGGAAGCTCCGGAATAGGGGAAATGAGGAACTGTGGTATCACAATGGGCCCTGTGTGCGTCCTAAGTGTGTCCGCTCAAGACTCCATCGAGGGGACAGCCACTTCTACCTACCTACCTACCTCAATAAATTTAAAAATATTGTACGCTTCACTGGGTAGATATCATCGGAAATATTTAGTTTTCTGACGCATTCATCAGGCGATGACCGAGACGTTCTCTGAATTATTTAACCTCAGAGCTTTGGGCAATGATATAAGTGAAAGTAGTGCGGCTTACCTAAAATTTTATTTCATTTATAAGAAGTTCACTGACATATAACCTCAATAGGACCTGTTTAATTTATGATTTGCTGGTTCCAGCTCCTGTGTTGTTTCACCACCGTCGCTAAAATCTTTTAGTATCCCAAATCGATATGAATTACTTGGCTCCTTTGGATCTATCGAGCAGTTATATATGATAGCTCTAACAGATCGCACGATATATATGATATTTTTTAATAAAAACTTTTTACCAAATTATGTTTTAATTTTTAAAATCCAAAAACTGCATGCTAATATCACTTTGAATAAAAGCATGAGGACCCTTTTTATAGAACTATGTTCTGAGGTAGATTTTTTCAACTATTTCTGTTTTAAAAACATGAGTGGTTTGAGAAGAAAGAAGTGTAATGATTTAAAATTGTTAATTGAAATATGAAAATTTATTTTGAGAACATAAATCTAAAATAGGAAAGTAGAAATTCAAGCATAATTAATACGTATTGATTTGATTTTTTAAGTTGTCCGATAATAAATCCTAAATTTGAATTCACAAATCATATTATAAATAAATTCCTTTCAATTGGAATTGTGGTCAGCTTTATTAAAAAACACAGAATTTGAATTAAAGAATTGTGTTTTCAATCTGATTCAATCAATAAAAATTAGCCGCTGTTAAGTACTCGCATTTATATTTTTGTTGTTGAAACACAAAATATTTAAATTTATTTTCAAAATTGTTTAATTTCACTGTTAAATCACATTTTTAAATCATTTTTCAACTCTTCAACACTTTATTTTCTTTTAAAAATTCATTTCTTTCCTTTTTTCATTTTTAAATCATTTTTCAACACTTCAACACTTTACATTTTAAATTTCATTTCTTTCCATTTTTAATGCTTTAAATTTGTCCTCGATGTAATTCCCAGTGTACACCATTAAAATATGCATGTAATAGTTTTTTTTTTGTTATTCTGTCTCCGCCATGTTTTTTTTTCCTTTAGAGGTGAAAAAAGCCTTGCTATTGTTGTTATTGTTATTCTGTAGACGACATACTTTTGTTTTTTTTTTATCATTTAGTGGTAAAAAAAGTCTTGCTTTAAATATGATTTCGTACATTTTTTTTGCTACATAAGCGCTCTTTGTATTCATTCGTAATACGTTTATAAAATTCTGCATGTTTCCAGGGTTTATACATACAACCAGAGTGCGTGTGTGACTTAATAAAATGGAGCAAAAGAGAGCAAACAGTTTGAGAGAGTGTACAAAATTGTAAGGCAGTAGCATTGGACAAGATTAAATATTTTTCTTGATTTAAGAAAGAAGTTTTGTTTTTAATTTTTTTTTTTGTATTTGCTTTTGTAATTAAAAGCAATTTTTGTTATTTTAACCCATGAAATTCATGATCTTCTTAATTCTTCTTAGTACATATATTGAATATTTTTGGCAGACACACATTTGTAACTTCTAACGAAAGTCTGAGAGGTATTTTATATTTTTTCTCACTTAGGGCTTACAACTTGCCGGGAGGATTTTAACGGGCATATAAATTGGTTTTTATTATTATAAGTGGACAATATGGTAGAAGTGAGCGTTAAGCTAAAGGCAGGATCATTCTACCTGTTACTTATAAAGTTCAGTTTATGTTTGAACTTGCCATATTATATATTATTTTCAATACGGCAACTTCAAATTTAAACAAAATGAGCAAATACAACAAAAAAAGCACGCAGTTGCCACTGCGTTTAAAAAGAACTTGTTTAATTGAGTAATGTTCTCGACATTGCTCCGGCATTAACATGTTTTTGAAAAAGTTAACTTTATTTTACCATTAGGTTGTAATAACGAAAAGAAGTTAAAGGTGACCTTAAAGTTCACTTTAGCTAAAGTTACCTTTAACTAAACCCAACTTTAACGGCAAATTGTAATAATGGCACTTAAAGGGTTAATTTATGTACTTTTTCTTAAAATCTCTTGTTTTTCTTTCCTCTTTCTATTTACTCTTGCAGAGAACCATTTCATAGGCTTATCATGGTTTATAAAACAAAATTTTTGTTAAGCTTTCTTTTAGAATGTGGGTTGTAAGTCCAACTCCATTTGCTTTATTTTTTACTTTAAAATTTATTGCAAATTAGATTGTGGCTTTCACTTTGTCTCAAGCAAATTATGCCGATGAAAGTAATTCAATTAATTTTTCAATGTTTTCTTGGTAATTTTCGATAAACTTTTGCGAAGAGAAATACTTCTTGTTACAGGGGGTGTCAAGATTAATTATACCAGCTTCATTCTGAAGTAAACCGAAATTTTACGAAAAAACTTAATTATTGTTCAAGGAATTTTGTTTAAACACAAATATAATTGGAAGCATTTGTATGATAATTAATCTCGATTACATCTGAGTTGATTGCAAAATGTATTCCCAAAGGTACCTGAAAGTTTCAATATGGATTTCGCACGAGCCTCTCATGCTAAGGTAGTAGACTTAATTGTTGTTAAGGACACAGTCGATTCAACAAAAATGGATTAGTAGCATTGCAAATTTCGGTTAAGAAACAAAAGGTACTAAAATTCAAGTAGTGAATGTTCCAAATTTGCCGTAGTGTGTCGGCTTATTAGACGTAAGGTAACTGTTCAAACCCCAAAAACGAGGTCGTAAATGCAGTGACTGGGAGCGGTATTCATCAGAGCAATATGATAACGGACACAAGACATGTGGTTTCAGCAAACCGGTGTCACCATCATCCACTTACTTGTGTTTCAATCGATTTACTTCAGTAGCGATTGCCGGAAGAAATTATTTCAACAGATATCAACTAGCAACAGTGGTTTGGAGTTTTGTGAATGGAACTGACTGAAATGTAGTCGAATACACATACATTTTTCATACATGAATGGCGGGACCTGCAGTTTAAACTCGATTCCGAACAACAGATTTATGAGAAATTTTTCATAGCAATTTTATATACTCCCTGATAGAAAGTCTCCGAAAAAATATTTTTTTTATATTTTCGTTTTGATGTCTGACCTGGGGTTTGAATCGAGGCCTCACGTCTAATAAGTCAACACACTACCTACCCGACTATGGCGACTTCCGACTACAGTGTTATGTCGGCATAACACTTTTCTTTAACGACGCTCCCCAGAAAATAGTACAACGGTGTCAAATCGCAGCTTCTTGGAGGCTAATTGGCATCACCATTTCGGTTAATTAAATGTTGTCACAATAAATCGATTGTGGCATGAGATATGTGTCAAGTCGTACCATACTGTTTAAAACAAACATCGTTCACATCAATACCATTAAGATACAGAAAATCTATTATCCTGGTGCGATAAGTGCCTCCAATGACCGTAATGGTTGTGCCGTCCTCATTTTTATAGAAGTATGGACTAACGACGCCTCCGCTCCACAAGCCGTAACCAAACAGTCACTCGTAATAGATACATTGGTCAAATACGGCAATTTTGCTTATTAACGTACCCACCAAGATGAAAATGAGCTTCTTACGAAAAGATGGTTTTTTTGGCAAAACCGACATAATCGTGCAGTTTCTCGTTGAACCAATAAATCTCAACGTTGCTCAAGCGTAAACCGATTCATTATGTTGAGTGGAGATTAGATACTGAATTTTGTGACAGAACAGAATGACATAAGTATTCCCAGATTCAATATAACCGATGGTTTGAATTTAAATCGATAGATGGTCCACCCGATTTGGAAGATTTAGAAGAAAATGTGTTTATTTTTGAAATAAAATACAGCTTCCGATTGTAGCAAATAAACATGTATTGTATTTGTAACACTGAAAAGTACTTGAACATATAACACATTACATCACATCACAACAACGTAAACATATTCTTACTCTAGGGATTTCAAACATCATACTGAATGGGGTTATTCATGAGTTCTTCTGCAATACCGTTAAAATGGCATTGTTGTTGGCTGTAGTTACATACTGACCACGAACAAATATGCGTTAGATGGCTTTTAATCTACCAACATCACGACAGAACATATATGGCATTGGATTTTTGGTCAGGTCCGTTTAGAGCCTCTATTGAATAGACCGAAAAGCTGCAGGAGAGTAAAACATTTTCATTCATTTACCATGTGTATGTTGTTAGGTTGCGGTTAATACCGCAAGCCTTGGTAAATATTAAAAATAATTTTTATTTTATTTTCTACAACAACAACAGTTGTTTGGGTAGGAGCTGTTGCTTTGGGTAGGAGTAATACTATGGTTTTTCCCAAAAAAGTTGCTGCTGTTTGAAATTGTGAAATTTCTGCTACACATTTTCAAATCCTTAGCGAAATCTAAAATGAAAAAAGAACTAAATTCATGTAAATAAAAACAAAAAGCTTCACAAATAAAAATACACTCAGAAGAATTGTTTTTGTTGAATCCAATTACGAAATCGTAAAAAGCATGAGTAGACACTGGTTGCTCTAAGGCTTAAATTGTTGTTCGAAATGGAAGCTATCCATGGTTACAGAAATGTTTAAGTCAGAAAAGAATCTACTTTTCGGTTGGTGAGGAAGTGCAAGAGTATGTAAATTGAACACCTTATGTCTCTTGCGTACTACGCCCCTTGTTTGTATTCCTGAGAATTGTAACTTAAGAATTTGCCCTAGAGACCTCAAACTTACTTTATTAGTCAATACAATCCTTCAGTCGCGATTACCATCTAGCTTCTAGCTTGTAGTAATTTGTAATTTTATCCATGAATGGCGGTACACTCAAAAAAATATTGTTGGTTAATCTAACCAATTTTAGTTGATAATTTACTGTTAATGCAAATTGTTGTTGCAATTATTATGGTTAAACTATTTTTATTGGTTAAAATAACCAAGTTTTAACAGTAACTGAACTACTAATGTAAATTGTTGTTGGAATTTTTATAAACAAACAATTTTGATTGGTAAAAATAACCAACTTTCAATAGTAACATAACTGCAAAATAATTGTTGTTGCAATTTAACAAATTTTGGCGGTTAAAATAACCATGACAAAATGATTACAGGACCGTCATGTAAATTATTGTTTTATTTTAAACTGATTTTGTTGGTTAAAATAACTATTAAATTAGTCAAAGAACTTTTATTATAAATTGTTATTTTTTTTATTATAACTATTTTAATTGTTAAATTTTAATCAATACTCATGTTTAACATATAAAAATAAAATTTAACTATTATATTGGTTAAACTAACAAATAAAATTGTTAAATACTTGAAATAACGGATTTTATATTGTTTTTGTCTATCACAAACTCACGGAAAGATTGCCATATACGGATTATAACCTTTGCTCTTGTAAATCTGTGAATATTGTATTAATTAAAGTAACGATGGAAACTCTTAAAGCGTGAGTTTCTTCATTTTATTTCGTATTGGCTTCAGTTTGTGGTGTGTCTTTTTTCTACATTAACATTATTGTGAAGTGAAAAATATTAAATTAATAAAAAATAATGAATGATTAAAATAAATATATAAAATTTAAGTGTTAAAATTGGTAATACTCAGTGTAATATGGAAAAAAGTTCTTGTTCATCAACCTGTTCTATTTCCAGCCAGGAAGAGGAGCTGTCTAAATTGTTGGATGAATGGAATTTTGTGTAAATGCTGGAGAAATTACAATGTGAGTACAATTTAATAAAAATTCTTTCTAATTGTTAGATTTTAAAACTTTTTAATAAAAAAAGTGTTTATGTTTAACAAATTAATGAGAAAATACCTTAATATGTAAATACATACAGTCAAGTACATGAGCATCATAACGGCATTTCCTTTGTGTGCTATGCTTTTGTTAGTATTCTTGTAGTAAAAAATTACTTAGAATTTGTTTACAGCGAGATCGGTAATTTAACGATTTTTATAGTAAACATACTATAGATAGACAGTAAAGTAACAATTTCCACATTTAAATTTGACTTACAAAAAAAAACTATTAATCTATAATATTCACTGTTTTTACTCCTAGCTGAAACCGTAACTTTGACTAGACTACGATTTTTAACAAAATCCGACTTGGACCACATTGAAAAACAAAAAGATTGGAGAAAAGGCTGAATTTCGTTTTCGTTTATTAGAATGGAAGAAGGAAAAGGTAACATACTATTTGCAATACAAAATATACGTAAATAAAAATTTATCCAACTTTTAAAAAAATATGTCAATTTATCTAGGGCTTTTTTGACACCGTTTCCTTACAACACACAAATCAGACAACCTATTCTACAAATTTAAGCTTCAAAGACTCTAAACGCAGTATTGCTTCTGGCGAATTTGTAAGTATTGTGTAATATTTTTAAAATATATTTAATAATATCATAACTTTTTTTACTTTAGGATTTACAAAGTATTCTAAATGAACATCCCACCGGTGACTATGTTCTTCAAACTTTTAATGAAAAAAATAAGCTAGACGATGTTGCTAGAAAAATATTGATAGACGCTATAATAACTTGGGCTGTTAAAACTAAAAGACTTTACAGCCATTGATAATAGCAGTTGGATTTAACATAAGCGAATCAACATTTTACGTATATTACATGCAATTAAATGTAAACTACCTTCATTTTTAATTAGTTTCGATACATGTTTCAAGATTTTTCAAGATCTTAATTTAAAGTATCCCCGCTATTGTACTGAAGTTCGGACTTTTATCCAAAAATACTTCTATTGTATTGAACTAAAGGAAGACCAAATATCTCCAAATATTTTATGTTTAATTAACGATCTTAAGTAATTATTTATTATTATTATTATAAGTATTATTAAAATACAAGTAGTATTTATTAATTTTCTTATCCAGATTTAATTTAAACTTATCTCCTTTGTTGAATTAAAAGATAATAAAAAAATTACTAAGTAAAACAAAATATTTTTTTTACTGTAAACACAAAAGGTAGTATAAAAACTATATTTTAGTAAATTTACAAAGAATATTGTACTTTTACTGTAAAAATAGTATGGTTACAGTTTTACGGTAATGTTACCATTAAAATTGTATTGTTACAAAAAAATTGTTACTATACAAATTTAATGGTAATTTTACCACTATAAAGTTATTTTACAATTATTTCTGTACAAATACTATAATCCGTGGTATTTTGTACAATATAATTTGTAGCCTAACTACAAAAATTGTACTCTAACCAAGTTTTTTGTAAATAATTTTTTAACAATTTCATATTGGTTATTTTTACTATTTTTGTTGGTTGGTGCAATTTTAACCAACAAAATTGGATAAATTTACCTATAAATTTTTTTGGGTGTACCTACCGTTTAAATTCGATTTCGGACGACAGAATTTTGATATACTTTTCATGGCAATTTTATTTACTCTCAGAGTTTTTTGCCAGAAGACTTTTTTTTTTTTTTTTTTTTTTTTTTCATTTATTTTTTTATTGAATCTTCATTAATAATGAACTAACAATAATTATTCAAATCTTAAAACTACAAAGAAAATCTTAAAACTAAATGAAAATCTTAAAACCAAAACAAAAATTATATATTTATTTAGCCATTGCCAAATAAAATAAAGTATTCAAAAATAATAATTCAATAATAATAATAATAAATAAAAAATTCAAAAAGAAAGTATCATGTCCCTCATCTTCGGCCGAGCGCAAGAGTATCCTTTCTCTTCAAACGAATATGGCCAGCGTGACGTAAAATACCACGGACTAACGGGTTTATGTGGCCATCTAGGTTATCTAAATACTTTTCAGCACATCTTGTAATTTCCATTTTAACCAGCGGGACGTCCAGATCTTTGTGAATATTTGAGTTTTTGATATACCAAGGGGCGGCAGTGATCATTCGTAAAATTTTATTTTGGCGCCTCTGAATTTTCTCCACGTTTGAAGCTGAGGCAGTACCCCATAGCTGTACTCCATAACACCAAATGGGTTTTAATATTGATTTGTATATAAGGAGTTTACAATCTAATTTAAGTGATGAATTTCGACCAATTAACCAATTTATTTGAGCAGTTTTCATATTTATTTGTGCCAGTTTTGACTCAATATGCAATTTCCACGTTAAACGACGATCAAGGTGCATACCCAAGTACTTTACATGAGTGCTTTGTGGTATTGTCTGATTATTAATGCATATAGCAGGGCAGGTCTCTCTTCGCAATGTAAAGGTTACGTGGAAGCATTTTTGTTCGTTAACCTTTATCCTCCATTTCTTCAACCATTCTTCCAGTAGGGATACTTGTTCCTATAAGAACTGCGATGCAATCTGTGGGTTCATATGAACGCTTAAAAATGCAGTGTCGTCAGCAAATGTGGAAGTATGTATGTTTTCACTTATCGGCATGTCAGCTGTAAATATCAGGTATAAAACAGGACCTAGTATGCTACCCTGAGGAACACCGGAGTTAATTTTTTGAGGGGAACTTAAAAAATTACCTTGTTTAATTACAAATTTTCTATCACTTAAATAGCTCTTCAATATTTCATATATATTTTCAGGGAAAGAAGAAGACTGCTGAGAGAAAGTTGCCGAAGAAATATTTGTTCATATTTTCGCTTTGTTCGAGATGTCTGGGTTGTGGTTTGAACCACGGCCTAACATCTAATAAGCCAACACTCTCCCTACTAGCCTATGACGGCATGTGTGTATCAGCGACGTTTACTTTGAAAAGCCGAACTCTTGGTAGTAATTGACTACTGCTATATAATAAAAATGTGCACTAGGTAGCCCACAGTAGAATATTTACCCACGGTAGAATGGACGTATCTAGATTTGTAGATATTTTGATTATATTTGCAATATTTCAGCTTTGATAATGCAAAAAAGTAGAATATAGTTGAGCTTCGTCGCCGTCATATAGTTTAAGGTAGTTGGTTTAAGCATGATATCTCGGAGATTTGTCGATGAAATAATAGATAGGAATTGACTTGATGTTTCAATTAATGTTGTATTCACCAAAACAGTGTCTTATTTAGCACTCACAAGAAGCAAACATCCAACCAAAGAAGAGTCTCATGTTTTTACCCTAAGACAGCAGTTTAGACACTGTATCGTACTTGATCTACAAATCTAAATATATGAAACCAAATCCAGTGAATATAAAAGGTGATGGTTTTGGGAAACCAGTTCACATAGCACAGTGAAATGTACATTGGGTTATTTTTTGGCATGGCATGTATTAAACTCAAAGCAATCCAGATGAATAAAATATTGACTAAGACATTGTTATGACAGGTACGAAATGATTTGTCTTTGATTTATTCATTAAAACCATAAACCGCAGTTTCACGCCGACCACCTTTTAGTGTCATTTTCTAATTCTTCTCTGCGAAGTAGGCGCTGAGACACTGTAAGACGAGAGATTGAGCGACGACGAATTGATCCTGGCAGTGACCTAGTAGATAAATTATTAAAATTATTAATTTGCTAAATTAAATTTTTAGGTCTTTCTCAAATAGCGCAATAAGAGCTCTGTGTTTCAGTTAGAGGTTAACGCCATTGAGAAAAGCACTAGATAAGTCCAAGAATTGAATATCGAAAGTCTAACTATTGATATCTGCATAGGTATCATTGCGTTAATCAACGCTTTTATATTCAAAGTAGTCAGATGACCTCGCTTGCTCGACATAATATTGTTGATGTGTGTGTGGTGCTAAGGGATTATTGTTTGGTGTAGCTTTTGTGAAAAAAGACATATCATTTCTACTCTTTATGGGTGTAAATTTAAGACAATAAATTATCAAGCATATGTGTATGTTTTTTACAAATTATTATAGGAGGCTATAGTAGCTATTTGGATAAGAAGGAAAGAGAATCGAAAGAGTGCTTTCTGTGTAAATGAGCTACCCCATGAGAAACTGGATATAAGTTCTCAGTACAGGAACTGAGAACTGGTTGTTCCAGGAATTCGCTATCAAATTTGATAAGATTTTCTAGGAGAACTGGTTAATGTTTAAAGGTATATAAGTGGAACTGCATTAAAAAGTAAATTTTTTTGGACATCACAGTGGACTGTCGACTTCCGAGTGAACTCATGAGTTAAACTTCAAACCGATCTAACCTAACTTATAACTAATGAGTGAAAATCGGGATCATTAGTCGCTGGATTCATTAATTGTTAACATGCTGTGTTCAGAAAAAAGTACGTCTACTTAGCAGAAACTGACAACAATGTATTCTAGTACTTTAAACAGTTCCAATGATTAACGCCGTAAATAATAAGAGAATACTGTGCCAACTTACTAGACGCAGAAATCGAATTTCTTTTAACACACATAGAATCATCATAAATTCCAGGAGACAAAACATTTAAATACGGATTGTAAGGAACCACAACGAATGAATGCATCTGATAAATGATTAAAAGACACGAGTGTTTTCATTTGTAAATATAGTGGGGAGCCAGACTCTTTGAAAGAAGTCCTTGGTAGTTAAGATTATTGAGTACATTTAGAAAAAATGGTGAAATCAGTCGTAAGTCAAGCTATCTCAGCTTTCTGTTAGTATTGATGTCACTCATTCGCCCTTGAATACTTTAAATCATAAAACCACGTCCTTTCCAGTTTCATTGTTTGTAACATTTCATATATAATTTCATACGAATTGTTTTTTGCTCTGTGGTTAGTATGGTATGGTATGCATATTGTGTATGAATTGTATGCTTACCATTAATGTTGGCAATATTTCATTTTAAATACCACAAGGCAAAAAAGGATACGTATTTTTCATTTTGTTTCACAGCGACAATTACAATGTCAAATATACTGAGTAAATATATCAGTTGGGTACTGAGGTTTTTTTTTTGATGAAAATGTTCCTCTCAAATTATGTCGTGCTGGTGAAACAGAAAATGAATACATTTTTTTGATGTCTTTGTTGTTGATTAAAATATAAAAACAACAACAGAAAATAATTATAATTACGCATGATTATGGTCGTCAAGGAATTCCTAAAATTATAAAAAATTAACAGATTGTAAGCGTTATTGATGTAGTCTGGCATGTGCATTATGGCATTATGCTTCTGTTGTTCCAAGTGTAGTGGGTAATCCGAATTTGTCAATTCACTGCCTTTCTCAACTTTTGAAGCTATCATCCTGTTCTTAATGACGACATTCAAATTGAATTTGTTCATCCATCCCTATCAAATCCGACTCAGACAACAACTAAACCCAGCTAACCAATTAATGCCTTAATTCAGAAAAAGTTAGATGCCTGATATTTTTTTAATTCATTAGTACTGTTATCGCCATTATTTTAAACCAAATAAAAAAAGAATCTTTTGAACAGGAATTAAAAAATTCAAAAACTTTTTAATTCTGGCTTACGACTTTACTGGGGATTCTTTGGCAAAGCATATGTATTTTTTTTGGTTTTCACAGATTTTGTGAAGTTTTATCGTAAATAATATGTATGGAATTTGAGAAGGAAACTAAAGTTAAGTGTTGGATGAAATTGAAAACGTTGAATTTTCTGTTCTTGATATGCTCATGATATTGATAGAAGTAATCGAAGTCAAGTATGAAGCGTGTTAGCTTATTAGACTTCAGACCAAGGTTCAAACCTCAGGTCAGACATTTCCAATTTACAATGAAAGATTGTAATTACCGATTATGTACGTGTGTATGTAATATTCCTGCTGCTGAAGACTCTGAAAAAGAAGAAAACAGAAGCTCGTCTTATGAATTGACGAAAATATTGACAGCAACAAACATGATAATCCTTTGTTTATCGCCAAAGACGGTACTACTTGGAACAGGGAACCGTATGCCTTTAGTAGTTTCCGATGAGAAAATACGACCAATTTTCACGCAGATTGCTAGCAGCTGTCACAATTTTGTAGAGCCTTTCTTACTGTTCTTCTCATATTTATCTAACGTGACAGACAAACATTTGAAAGAAAGTGTTTCGCCCTATGTTTTATTTCACAGATATTACAGATGATAATATTTCGGTCAGCTACGTACGTATGAGATAACAGAATCATGCGCTTTTATAATGTGCTACTCGGATATGATGATAAATTTACACCCCATTTACGCATTTTCGAAAAAGTATGTGTCGCTGTCGATTAGTAACTAATTGAATTTGATGGTCGTTATAAATTTCCTGGTCCACCGAAGTCGAATTGGCAGTTTCAGATTCAAGTATATGTTACGTGCTACGTACTTACAGCCGTATTTGAGGAAATCCGTATCTGGGAAATCAATGAGTTCTCAAAGAGCATTGCTATTGACATAAACGATGTTCTATTGCAACGAGAAACTTTTTTACCTCACATGAAGTTGACAACAAATGTTTCTGCCGAAATATAACGATGGTTTGTAAAGGGTCCGCCAAATAACTTTATTTTTTGAAAATGCTTTAACAAAAACTACTGAATATTTTTTCAAATTTTTTTTATTTGAAAGTACAATCCTTCCGGTTAATAATGGAAAATAATTTCATTCAAATGGCTGCCTCCGCTGCCCATGCACGATCCGTCCAATTTTTAATCACATTATCGATTGTGTGCAGCTGTATTTCACCAATGGCTTCACGAATATTGTCCTTTAAAGCGTCAATTGTCTCTGGCTTGTCGGCGTAACACTTATCTTTGACGGCACTCCACAAATAATAGTCCAACTATGTCGAATCGCAGCCACCTCGGAGCCAAACGACATCAGCTCTGCGGCTGATAATGCGATCTTCAGAAACAGGGCGCAACACATCGAGTGTAGCTTTGGCTGTGTGGCACGTAGCGCCGTCCTGTTGAAACCAAATGTTGCCAATATCCTCCTCTTCAATTTTTGTGAACAAAAATTCGTTCAACATGGCCCGATAACGATCGTCATTGACTGTAACGGCCACTCCTTGCTCATTTTCGAAGAAAAATGGCCCAATTATGCCTCTGGAACAAAATCCGCACCAAACAGTGACTCGTTTAGGGTGCGTCGGCTTTTCAATGTATGCGTTCGGGTTTTCTGCGCCCCAAATGCGAAAATTGTGCTTGTTTATATACCCGCCAAGATCAAAAGAGCTTCATCTGAAAAGATGATTTTTGCCAAAATCGGCATCTTCTGTAAGTCGATCGCAGGTCCACTTAGCGAAGCGAAAACCCATTGGATGGTCAATTGGCTTCAACTCCTGAACCAATTGGACTTTGTATGGCGTCATACCAAGGTCTTTATGGAAAATTCGTCTCAATGATGTCTTTGAAATATTCAACGACGGTGAATTGATGTTGATGGCGCTTCACGCACACTTTCTGCCACAGCAGCAATATTCTCGGGTGTACGCGCTGTTTTTGGCTTTTCACGCTTTGGTTTATCGATGAGGATGCCAGTTTCTTTCACTTTTTTCACAAGATAACGAACATACGGAGCTGACGATGCTTCTCTTCTTCCAAAATCCGTACGCAATTTTCGCACACATTCTGCAAGATTACCATGATTTGCAAAGTAATGTCGCAATATTTCCCAGCGTTGTTCAAGCGTACGCAGAACATATTCGTTGAGCGGAAGGATACAACTAATTATATGTTAAATCAAAAATAAAATATATAAGCACTAGTTGAAAAAAAAACGTTAGATGGCGGACCCGCAAGTGACAATAAGCTGCTTCGTCTAAGCAATTGTAAACTTATAAATCGGCACAAAGCAAACGTGCTAGATGGCAAATTATTACCATATAGAAAGAAATTAAAGTGAAGTGTTTGATTTTTTCGTAAAAAACCATACTGCAATGTACATCAAGTCAAAAATTTTGGAGTAAATTTCATAAAGGTGGCAATAAAATGTTAGAATATAAAATAGTTTTACTAAAATGAATTAAAATAAATACAAATATTAAAATGTTTTAACAAAATCTATTAATAATCGTGACAATTCTATGTACTACAACTATTTATCAACAGTGATACATAAGCTAGATTTACGAAGTTTTTTTAAAAATCGATCTACGATAAACTACTTTCTGCTCTAAATACCCATTTTACATTACGCTAAATTCAATTACAAAAATCTTAAGTGAAAATTATTTTTGCTCCCAAGTAATAAATCTTAAATGTTTGTCTCTTGTTTTTTCATATCAATTATTTCAACTATTAATAATCAAAAGTAACAAAGAATTATTGCCACTTTACCTCAATTATCTACAACAAATTATAGGTAAATATTGCCATAGGCAAACAAATAACAAGTAGATACCAAAATGCCATTTAAATTGTCAAAATACTTTGATTTATCGGAGGCTATCAAGCCATGGGACCATATATAATTTTCCAAAGCCATATTTATTTAAGTTGTGGTATACAGAAACAACAATAAATTGACCTTAATATTGTGTATATATTAATTTTGTTAATAGTCAAAATATATTAAGGAGTCTAAACCCTCTGTACAAACATTCCATGCCATTCTCCTTTTAGTTATAAATTTAAATTGCCCTGTTTCAAAGCAATCAAATAAACCATCTTCTATGGGAAATGCAAAAGAAATTCCCTTCGGAGACTTGTTAAAAGGAACAAAATTATGATAGAGAAATATGAAATAAATTTTTTACCATAATTGACTAACCGACCACCATACCACAGGCCATAGAATACCAAATATGGAACCCAAATTAATTTTATTTTGTGGGCCTTTATTTGAAAAAAAATGTTAAAGCCTTAATTATTAACTTTAAAATAAGAACAAGTTAATCAGCATAAATCGCCTGAATTGCAGGCAGTACTTATAAGCATAGAATTTTTATGTCGAAATCTCTTCATATTCGACGGAATGCCGCTTGGTCGGTGTGGTGAACAAAGTTGTAGTTTGCAGGGCCCCCGGTCAAGAGTCCTCTTGTGGTATTAACTAGGTAGAGAATCAGGCCCCAGGAAGGACATCAAAAACAAAATACAAAAAGTATTTCTTCGGCGACTGCCTCAGCAGATTTCTGGCAAAAATTCTGAGAGTAAATAAAAATTGCCATTAAAAGTTTCTCAATAAATAAAAATCTCTCGTTCGGAGTCGACTTTAAACTGTAGGTCCCGCCACTCATGTATAAAATTAACACACACAACATAAGTGGTGTGAGAAACTAGGTCGTAATCCTGACTGAAGGGTTGTAATGTCCAATTATGTATGTATGTAAGTGAGAGTCAGGCCGTTGACTTGCCCGAGACCTGCACCAGTTCAGATTAGTAAAAGAAAAGCTTTTCAAATTACGAAAAGTAAATACTGATGCTTGGTTGGTTTGCTATTAGGAATCAGTTATCTGAGATTGTGGTGCCTCAGTTGGTTACGTCTTCTGTATAGGACAGAGTGCAGCCTCTGCCTAAAGGTGAGTGAAACCATATGAAACATTCTATGGAATTGCATTGCTCCGTCCAAATTTATTATTACTTTTTTAAATATACATATCTGCCATATGGCGCTAATGGTAAATACTGGTTTTTAATGACTCCAGAAATCCCGAAACCTTTAAACGCACCAATAAGAGAACAGAATCAATTTTGGAATGACAATTTACACAAAGTGGGTTCAAATAAACGAATTTTTTTTAACGTAAATTTAAAGTATGGGGTAAAATTTTTATTTATATTGGGCAAATGCTCAAAATTAGGATGGATATAGCGAAATAGTTTCAGTATATTTTAAAGCAAAAATCAAAATCATAGCATAAGTATCATTGCTAATAAGCGGGAAATTATCATACCTAGGGTGCTTAAATCTGGTGAATACTGGTAATATAATATATTTAAGAATATCGTAACATATTGTTTCTAAAATGGAAATGGTGTATAAACAAAACCTACAAAAACAAAACAATGAACTTGTTTACAAATTATCGCACTGCGGAATATAACAACAAACACCAAAAATGGTAAACAAGTAAAAAAAATACAACAAACATTGCAAGATTAAATGGAGACAGAAATACACAAACAACAATGATGAACCAACGATGTTTACATTTATAGAGATCTCGAGAAGGTGAAGCCGAAAACATTCGTTTTCAACAACATTCATCAGACTGTTTACGTTGCCAGAAAAATAAGAAACAAAGCAATTGTTGTTGTTTATAGCAAGTTGTGAACAGTGACACACAGAAATGTGCGAATAATAAAGAATGTAAACACCAATTTATTTTTTATTTTATTTGCAATCTACGAGCTTATATTTTGTGTTTTTATAAGAACTTGAATAAAATGATAATATAAATCAAAATCATTATTGAATTCAATTTTTTGTATTACAGATAATTTACAGATAATTTAGATAATTTAAACGACTGAAGTCGCCGTAATCTAGTACGTAGTGTATGTTGGCATATTACATGAAAGCCCGCAATTCAAAATCCAGCTGGTGCATACCGCACAAAACGAGATAAGGAAAAAAATATTTCGGCGTCATTCTTTCAATAATCTTATAGCAAAAAAGTAAATAAAGTTGCCATGAAAAGCCTCTACAAAAATCTATCGTTCGGAGACGACTTTAAACTGTAGGTCCCGCTACTCATGTATATAAAATTAACACTCACAATAAGTTTGGTGTGGACCGTAATCCTGCCTGAAGTGTTGTAGTGACCAATTATGTATGTATGTATGTAAAATAATTTAATCGCATTTAACTTTTTAAATATAATTTTTGGCTTATGTCCTACGTATTTTCAAGTGACATGATCCATTCAATCAATCATATTTTTTTCTATTTTTTCCACTCATTTATTCTGGCCGTATGACGGCAATGGTGGCTTTCAATACTTCAAGAGATGTTGGCTTATCAATATAAGCCGATGACTTCACAAAGTCACATAAAGGGGTATCTAGACGTGTTAAATCGTACGGATGAAGAGAGCGTTTAACAGCACCACTTGTGGCAAGAAACTTGTCATCCTATTAGTTTTGCAATATCGCAAGTTGTGCAGTCTTTTTGGAACCGAATGTTTTTAATGTTTAGATGAATAATATTTTAAAACAAAAAAATCATTATGTAAAGCTCACCATTCTCTGTAACTGCAGCTATTAGCACATTTCGTAAAAAATAAAAGCCAATAATACTGCCAGTTTGTAAACTGCACTAAACAGTCAATTTTAATAGATGTAATTGTGGTGCCTCAACGGCTTGAGGATTGCTTTCGTTTCATTTACGACACTGCGGTTGTATTCTCCATGGTATATCTCACCCTAGTGTAGTAGGTTGTGTGGTCGTACATCTCGAGCAAAACGAAATATAAAGAAAATATTTCTTCTCCAACTTCCTGTCAGCAGATTGCTGGCAAAAGCTCTAAGAAAAATTTCGCAAAAAATCCGTCGTTCGGATTCGACTTGAAACAACACACACAACATAAGTGGTGTGAGAAGCTAAGTAGTAATCCTGATTTAGGAGTTGTAATGACCAATCATGTATGTATGAATGTATCTTTAAATCTTACCCTATCTCGATCAACTCAACACTGTATGTGGTCTTTCAAAATTATTTATGAACTTTTTTAATGTTTCAATAGTAAAAACCTGTTTAAGGCGTTTACTACGTCTTTTGTGATGTGAGAACTCCTGTATATTCAAATCTGTAGCAATTTCCTGTATACAAATTACTTCGTTTTTAGTAAAATATATTTTTTTATATTCAAGGGAATTCATTGCAAAAATAAACTTTTAAAAGAAAATTTAGTAGACATTATAAATTTTAGGAAAAGAAAAACCAAAAGAAAGAAATAAAAACCATTAAAAATTAAAAAGTTTGTGCGACTGTTTTTTGGCTACTAAAGGCCAACATCAGAAAGATTAAATGGTTTTAAAATATCAGTCATAATTTAAAATATTTAAATAAAACAGCAGTAGGTGCCCCACAAAGGCTCTTTGGCCATACAAATTTAATTTTTTCTTGGGCGCTAAACTAGGGTAGAAAGTATATCTTTGAAAATCTCTGGTGACTAAACAAATTCTGTTTTAAGCGTTCTTTTGGTTTTTTCCTTCCGTCCGTCTGTCTGTTTGTTTGTGTGCCTTCATAAGCTTTAAGAGTTTATTAGGAACTTAAATCCTAAAATTAAGGAAATTAAGATGGTTTGATTTCTTTTCTTTAGAGAAAATGTAGAATTTTCATTAATTTCTTCACAACTGTGAGTAAATTTGCTAAAATTCCTCTTATTGTTTGATACACTTTCAAACTCGTGTAACAAGATTCTTATCGTATTCTTACGTTTTTACCTTTTAAAAACGTTTAAAATATGAGTTCGTAGATTGCAAATAAAAACGAAAATTGTGTTTAGTTTTAGATAAATTCTTTATTGTTCGCACAATTCTGGTTGCCACTGTTCACAACTGGATGTAAACAATAACAATTTACTTTGCTTGTTATTCTTCTTAACACACTTTTGCGTAAACACTAACAACTGTTCGGCAGATCTTTATAGTTCAAACCACGATTATTCTCTTCATACGCAACGGTTAAACAGTCTGATGACTGCTCTTGAAGGAGAATGCCTTTGCCTTCCCGAAATCTCTATAAATGTAAACATGTTGTTTACGTTATTGTTGTTTATTTTATTTACGTTTATCCTTGCAGTGTTGTTGTTGTCTTTTTGTTTACCAGATCATCCCTTTTTATACCGATGTTTTTGGTATACTTTTGTTTACTCGTTTATCATGTAAACAAGTCCATTGTCTTTGTTTTGTTAGCTTTTGTTTATTATCTTAATGTTAAACGATAACACCATTTCCATTTTTGTAACAATATTCATCGAATAAAAGGTTCAAATGAAAGAGGCTTTGTGCAATTAATTGCTTTTACATTTAAAAAACCAATTGACTTGCTTTCCAACATTACTTTCTCCAAATAATGAATAACATATGGACAATAATTTCGTTTTTTTCTTTTTTTTTTTTTAAATATTCGGTAATAAATTTTAACATTCTCTGCATGACAGCATTTTAAAATAATTGGTACTTTTATGGGCGAACAATAAAACAATAATTTTTGTATAAGCGTTACGATTTATCGATTTTTAAAAGAGAATGAGCATGTGACACACCACAACACAAATACGTATATACATATATTGTCATTAAAAATTTAATATTTTTCTATAAAAAAATTGTTATTTTTTTAAACAATAAAAAATATTGGTTTTGTCCTTCGTTTAAATTTCGGAAAAATATGCCGACGAATTTTTAAAATTTGTGTTCATTATTAACACTTATAAGGCCGAAAAGTGTAGAAAGGGTACATACAATAAAAGTAGGACAGAATAAGGTAAAGGTGTTCATTAACGGCAGTAGGGTATTCAACACTTTTGATTCACTGGATCATTATCGCAATGTGGCTTGCGTTTCACTGTTCTACCGCTACTACAACGGATTTTGATCGAGTGAAATAAAGAGACTTGTTCCCATAAATCGTATACTTTTACGTAGAACCCGTTTCTCTCCCGCAGAGCTCATTCGTTTGTAGCCGATTGGCCGAATTCAACGCACACTGCATAACAGACAGAATTCGTTCTTTAGAGATGCTATCTGTATATGGAACTCCCTACCTGAAGAGGTCTTTCCTGCCAATTATAATATTGTTACGAAAATGAAACATCAAGATACTGGTGATTTGCTTTTACATCGCTTAACATTAAAATTATAAACAAAAGCTAGAAAAACAAAACAATGCAGTAAACAAACCGTTTACAAATTATCGTACTGCCTAATATAACAACAAACACCAGCATAAAAAATGGTAAACAAGTAAACAAAAATACACAAAAAACACTACAAAAATAAATGTAAACAACAATGTTTACATTTATAGAGATCTCGAGAAGGCGAACCCACGAACATTCGAATTCAAGAACATTCATCAGACTGTTTACGTTGCCATATAAAAAGCAAGGCAAAGCAGGCAACTGAGTCAGTAGAAGATCAGTCAGTCTTGTGTGAAGGCGCGGTGCGTTTGAAGAGAGTAATTGTGGTTTGAAGATCTTCGTTACCAAGATCTGTCGAACAATTGTCTAGTAATTGTTATTGTTTATGCAAAGGTTGTAAGCAGAGGAATAAAAAACAAGGCAATTGTTGTCGTTACATCAAGTTGTGAACAGTGGCATACAGAAATAACACAAAACACAAACTTATTTTTATTTTATTTGTGATCTAGAAGCTCATATTTTAAACGTTTTTAAAAGGTAACAACGTAACAATATAAAAAGCTACGAAACTAATATTCATAAGCACTATTCTCTCTGTCCTCCTTTTCATAACCTATTATCCGGTTTCCAACACAAAGCGCTGCATAAGTAGAAGCCATCGCTTGAGTATTTAAAAAAATATTCGAGCGTGTCCAGAACTATTATTTAACTGCCAAACGGTCACACATTAAAATTACCATAATTTAGTCTGTCATAAAATTTAATTACTGCCATATATCAATACACATGCTTCATATTTAAATAAACCGTGTATTTTCGTGTTTTTTGTTGAAAATAAATTTTAAATAATTTATTAAAAACTTCTAGTTTTTTAATAATTTTGTTTTATGATAATTACAATATCGTGGAGTCATTTCTAAGCAAATAATTTAACAATGCTATGAAGTGTATGATTGTAATTGTTGTTATTCTTGTGGAAAATGTTTCGAAAACGAATTATTTTTTATTTTTAATTTGTGTTGGTCATGAGGATAGTTGTATTACTAAAAAGTAAAAATTTTGAATTTCAACAACAATAGGTTTTTTTTACAGCCATACAACTTCTGTTTAAATTTGGGAAAAAATATTACAAATTTTCTTTAAAACTTTTCTTTAACGTTTTACTGTGAAACTCCCTTTATATCTACAGAAGTCATATAAAAGTCTAATTAAAAATTAAATTTCAAACTTTTCATATTGCATTTCTATTAAGCGGTTTAAGTTTTGAATTAATTATTTACCACAATACCCCAGTAAATGAAGAAAATTGTCCTTTCCGACTTCAATTCTACAGTATTTATTGAATAATTTTTTTCGTTCTCCTTCCCTTAGAATTATTAATTCTAATAAAATATGTTTCCAAACATAAAATTTGTTCAAAGGAAACCGCTTTTCATTATCCAAATGCGTGTTGAAAAATGGAAGTTGGAAGTAGAACAAAGGCTATTGCATGTTTTGTATAGAATTATTACATAAATCCACGTCACCGAATAAAAAAAATATTTCTTCGATGACTTCCTCTCAGCAGATTTCTGGCAAAAACCCTGAGAGTAAATAAAATTGCCATGAAAAGCTTCATAAAAATCTGCCGTTCGTAGTCGATTTTAAAGTGTTGATCCCACCATACACAACATAAGTGGTGTGACAGGCTAGGTCGATCCTGACAATACCGACCAATTAAGTAATTTAAGTAATCCACAATCTCAACTGACTTTTGTCACTCTCCTCATCGTATTGGAGGCTATCGGCTTATGAATTCTTTGATAGTTTAAGTCGAGAGTGATACAACAAGCAATTCAACATTGGCAGAATGCTCTTTCCAAGCCGAAATGTTCTTAGTACAATATGCTTCGGACACTATTTTGGACACTAACTGTTATTAAATCCGCACATAGTAAATATTGCGTCATTATGCACAATCGACTGGAGTACGTACAGAGGAAGGTAGGTATTGGTATAAACATGTTCTCTTCTGTAGATTCCTAGTTCTACTTCTCAAGCTCCTTAGTAAGCTATTTATTAACAAGAAAATCTAGGCGAGACTACCCAGTGTTATAAGCGCCTTCGTTTAAAGTTGATCACTGTATCTTGAAGACACAGCATAGAAATTATTTGCTTCTTGTCAAAGTTAGAATTAATTCTGCTCTTAAAAATCTGGTATGGATTTTGGGCTGGCGAAGTACAATCGGATCACCCGGGTTTTAAACCCAAGGAACTACTTGAGCTCGACAAGAGAACGGATCGCACTTTAATAGGAATTCTAATGGGACACTGTGCTATTGGAAGTTTCGCTGACAAGCTCGGGCTGCCCCAGAGGATTACTGCAGAAGCTGTCAGGATGTGGAAAAACCAAAATCGGTACAACATCTTTTATGTGTGTGTCCTGCAGTTCAGAACACACGTTATTTGTTTTTGGATGACAGAACGTTTCAAGATATGAGCACAATCAATGGCGAGCACAATAGGTTGATGGTTCAGCAGCAGTATTTTGATGACATGATTACCTTACGTACTATAGGTCGCTAATTACCAACTTCTTTTGGCTTGAATTGAACGATTTGAAAACTAACGACATTTGGTTTCAATAGGATGGCGCTACGTATCGTATAGGATATTCTGGATGGGCGGTTTGAGGTTATTCCGCAATTTGATGCGATGAGGTGATATGAAGTGGTCGCTATAATCGTGCGATTTGACTCCAGTGTGAGTTTTTGGTGGGGTTTTCTTCAGTCGCAGTGGTTTGTAAGCAAATAAACCACAAACCCCAACAGCCTTTAAAGCCAATACAAACCCATGCCATCAGTTAAATTCACTCTGATTTATATTCTAGAGTCATGAAAAATTGAACATTCCCAATGTGTTCTAACCACAGAAGCAGTGGCCGACATTCGAAGGGTAGTAAGTTCCACACATAATTGGCATTAATAGATCCAGAACGAACTAAACATTTCGATTTTGCCTCACACATGCAGACTTGATCAATGCGGCCTGCTATTGATATATACGAAACAAAATTTTAGTTAACCTATCGAAAATCCTTTTTAATAAACGCACAGCAGTCATAATGGCCTCCTGGCCCCTTTATATGCAAACACAGAGTTAGAAAATTTCTTACAAAGACTCCTGCAGAAACTATAATGACGATGAAAAACAATGAATCTTCTGGATAATTATACTTTACTTGAGAGCCTGAGGCGAAGAATTCTAGGACATCCTAAAGGTGATTTGTATTAAGTCCGTACTTGCTTCTTTAGTCATTACAACCCTTCAGTAAGGTTTACGACCTAGCTTTTCACACCACTTATGTTGTGTGTGTTAATTTTATCCACGAAGGGCGGGACCTACAAATGAAAATTAACTGCGAACTACAATTTTTTTTAAACTTTTCATGGCAATTTTATTTTACTCAGAGAGGGTTTTCAAAAATCATTCATCAATCATTTCATTTTGTTAGAAACGTATGACTTGGGGTTTGAATCGTGGCCTAACGTCTAATATGCCAACAACCTACCAACTAGACTACGGCAACTTAAATACACCTCTGCATAGGAGGTATTGTTGTGAAAATGAAACAAAAAAACTAGATACTGGTATTCTGCTTTTACATCGTTTAACATTAAAATTATAAACAAAAGCTACGAAAATAAGACAATGCAGTAAACAAACCTGTTTACAAATTATCGTACTGCTTAATTTAACAACAAACACCTACATAAAAAATGGTAGACATGTAAACTAAAATACACAAACAACACTACAATAATGAATGGAAACAACTATGTTTACAATTATAGAGATATAGAGCTTTCGAAAACATTCATCAGTCTATTTACCCTGCCATATAAAAGGCAAGGCAAAGCAGGCGAGTGAGTTAATGAAGTTCAGTCGTCTTGTGTATGTATTTATATTCATGCATAAGAAATATGTATGATTACCGAGCCTTATAACATTTCAGTGAGCAGCTGGCAATTAATTAAACCAATTAACTAAATTTAAAACTGTTTATAATTTTAACTGTCAGAAGAGAGATAAAAAGAATTAAAAATGTGTTATTATTCTATGGAAACCCCTATTTCTGTAATATTTTTTTTTGTTCCTGTTAGTTGTTATATGTAATACCGTATAATTTATTTTTATTTTTATTTTTATTTTTTGTTTTCATACTTTCGTTCATACATTAACATGTTCTGCTGCCATTGGTGTTGAACTGTTGCGGCGTTGAGCCCTATTTCATTGCTTTCGATTTCAAACTGTCTGCCATTATGCCAGTCTTTAGGCTTAAAACACATGATGTTTTCATGTTGTGGATCTCCTAATCCTAGGAGATTTTTTTTAAACGTGAATTCACATAGAGGAAAATGCGTTTATATTGTGAGGCATTTTAGTTGTGTATTAAACAAGAGAAAACATGTTGCTTTACGATAGCCAACCATTCAAGTATTATACATAAAATTTTATTTATTCTATTCATACTCGTATATTTTGTAATTTCTTTCTTATCATTTTTTAGTTTATAAAAATAAATAAAAAAGTTTAAAAATAATAAAAAGAAATATGTTGTAAGAAAATGTTTTTTTTAACATTTTCACTTTATAGTAAGTGTCTTAACTGTAAAATGCTGCTGTACAGTGTTTGACAGTTCAACAGAAGTGTCAAAAACGAATAAACGACAATTGTCAGGGGATACTTGTGCAAAAAATATGAATTATTATGAGGAGTAAAAAAACGATATTAATGACATGAAATAAAAGAGAAAAATAGGAAAAGAAATTTCTTAAAGCACAATTTAATTCAAATCAAACGAAATATAAAATTTTCTTGTAAAATTTTAAATTTTTGGACACTTTCTTATAAAAAAAAATTTTGTTTTTCCCTAAAACTTTGAAATTCAATTATTTTCTCTTTAAAATATTTTCTTAAAAATTTTAGTACTTAAAGTGTTTTTTTTTATAAAATAAAACAAAATTGTGTGCCCTGGTAGTCTACTTGGTAGTGTGTTAGACTATTAGCGTGAGGGTCGTGGGTTTGATTCCCACCAGAGACTCTGGTCTGTTACACTACACCGAGCATATGGTCGAAGTTACTATGTTCGTATATAATTAAATATAATTTGTAATTGTATTCTAATTAATAAATAAATAAATAAATAAATAAAATAAAATTTTCCCATACACATGACTATTTTTTGTGATTCCACAATCTTTATTTTTTCATTTTGTCTGATTTGATCAAATAATGCCAGTTTGTTGTGTAGAATTTAAAAACTACTTTTACAATTTGTTTGTGGTTAAGCACATAATATGTCTGTCTGTGTGTCTCTGGAGAAGACCTAATGAAATCAATACGATTTTGAATTATGGAGCGAAGAAGTACAAAAAATTCTGTAAAAAACCACAGTTTTAAACAAATTTTTTACATTGTTTTGCAAAAACTTAGGGCAAGTGGTTAATTTATCTCGTGTACATGATTACTTCTTACAGGAGCTATGGATAAAGTGTAAAGATGGACATAGTATATGAAAAAAGAAACGAAAATGTTATATCAGTGAATGGACCTAAAGGATCATATCGCCGGTAATATTAACAGCATCAGATAAGCTTTACTACTTACGAATATTTTACAAAATCGATGCATAATCTGAAAATTTACTTAAAAAATATGGTTTAAGAAATTACGAGAAAAAGGAAAAAATTCTTTAAAATTTTTTATCAAATACAAGTTGTTTTTTAATATTTTTACAAATGTTTTTAAAACAATATGTAAGAAAAAGTAAAAAATTTTGAAACAAAAAGAGAAAAATAACAAATTTAAGATAATTTTCCAACAACTTGCAATTGTTCTGAAATTTTCTGAAAAATTTTTATTTTTTCAATTTTCTTTAACCCTAATCTTACTGACGGAAAAATGTAACAAATTTTACTGTCAAGAGGTTCTAAGGCTCATATATAATTACTACGTGTTTCTTCTTACGAAAAACGTTTTAGCATATTTTTTTATAACAAACAAACTAAATCTGAAAGGAATTAATGTTTTTTACTATTGTAATAATTAGACAGAAAGTCCAGGGTTCAAACTCCAGGTCAGACATCAAAAACGAAAATATAAAAAAATTTTTCTGCGACGTAACCTTTTATATGCAAAAGCTGAATTTCCTGTTCTGCTTAATTTAACGTTGGGAAATCCCTTTCTATTTATATGAAAATTAAGTTATTTATATATGTATTCAGTCAGGATTACGACCTAGTTTCTCACAACACTTATATTGTGTGTGTTAATTTTCTACATGAGTGGCAGTATCTACAGTTTAAAGTCGACTCCGAACGATAGATTTTTTTGAGAAACTTGTCATGGCAATTTTAGTTATTCTCAAATTTTTTGCTAGAAATCTATTTTTTCGTAATTCGTTCTGTTGGTCTAATAAGCTAACGTACTACCTACTGGGCTGTAAAATAAGAGTCAAGTAATTTGGTTGAGGTATGTAAGATATATTGAAGTCGCCGTAGTCTAGTAGGTAGTGCGTTGGCTTATTAGACGTAAAGCCAAGGTTGGAGCCCCAGGCCAGACATCAAAACAAAATACAAAAAATATTTCTTCGGCGACTTTCTCTCAGCATATTTCTGGCAAAAAATCTGAGAGTTAATAAAATTGCCATGAAAAGTTTCTCAAAAATTTGTAGTTCGGAGTCGACTTTAAACTGTAGGTCCCACTACTCATGTATAAAATTAACACACACAACGTAAGTAGTGTGAGAAACTAGGTCGTAATCCTGACTGAAGGGTTGTAATGTCCAATTATGTATGTATGAATGTAAGATATATATCTTGTTGCATTGAAATCTAATAACATTTTAGAACACCATCTACAGTCAACCCTCCTATAATGCGGTGAGGGCGTACCGCGTTGTATGGAAACCGCGCTATAAGAAACTCGGATTTTACCATACAAACCAGTAGCGCGTTCTATGGAAACCGCGCTATAAAAAACTCGGATTTAGTACAAATCACATCACTCGTACCGCGTTATATGGAGACCAAGAAAAGATAAATTATAAATTATTTTTATTGAATTAAGTACTGTGAAAGAGCTCTGTCATGACTGATATCGATATTGTAGACGGCTATGAGATAAGTTGGCATGTTTATATAAACATGTTGTTTATATATCTCGGCTGTGCTTTTGCGTCGAAAATTAAACTGATATTAAGCCCTCTTACAATATCTAGTTACTAGCGTCATTCACAGGCTGTGCGGAAGGAACTTATGGGATGTTGTTGAAGGGAAACCGCGCAGTAAGAGTACCGCGTTGTAGGAGGACTGTCGCAATTTCAGTCCCGCATTACGTGGAAACCGCGTTATATGGAAACCGCGTTCTCAGAGTACAGCGTTATAGAAGAGTTGTCGCAATTTCAGCCCCGCGTTGTATGGAAACCGCGTTCTGAGAGTACCGCGTTATAGGAAGGTTGACTGTATTTGCAATTTTTTTTTTCACGATAAATGTTAAATAACTTTTTAATTATACAACAACAACAGTTGTTATAAAAATTATTCAGAAATTTTTTAAAATTAACTGATCTTGATACGTATAAACCTTACTATTTTAATAAATAAATGTCTTACAATACTTAATGATATTTTAAAATTCTTAAACAGTCTACCTTTGTACTTTACTTATGTATTGTTTGGATATAATGTGTGTTAGTTTTTTGTTGTGCATTACATACTTTTTCTGTTGCGGTAATATAATGGCAAGTAATCTTTGTATAATCCTTTTTATTATGCTGGTTTTCTCTCTCCTTATATTTTTGTAAAAATAATTTGTTTTCCAAGAAATGTGTTCTGGTGGCACTAACTTTTCGAATTTTTTTGTTCTACACTTTTCTTATTCACTTTTTATATGAATTTTGATTAGAATTATTATACAAAAAGGATTTTAGTACATATTGAACTGCTCTTTATACATGATTTTGATTTGATATTTTATTGTTTTTAATTTCTATTCTTTTATTTTCAAGAAAAATAATCAATTTTGCACTTATTTTTCTGTAAACTTATAGCATACTTATGTATTTCTATTCTTTTTAAGATTGCCTTGAATTCTTTTCAATTTTCTTTATATTTCATTTTCCATTTTGTTTCAAAGTTCTTTACGGCCGTGTTTTTTTTCGTATAATTTTACGCCCGAATTGATAAAAAAATATGGGTAATTTATTCGTTTATTTTGCTGGGAAAAAAAGAAAAACTCTTTTGATTCTCAACACTGTTTTGTTATAAATTTTTCTTGTTATTTCTAAAACCACGTTTTCGTAAAACCTTTAGTGTGGTGTAAATGGCTAATATTCAATACGCTGCTCTATGTTACGAGTAACAAACCGTTTGAATAGATCGGCAATACTAAATTCACTCTGCTAACGAAATTTATGAATTGCATGTATTTGACTACAGAAGGCCCATACAATGTGTACATTATTGTAGAGCATAAAAATGTTTGTGTACAAGCCAAACAGTATAAAAAACCTCAATGCCATGTACCCACAAATATTTGCTCTCTTCAACATACTATCTTGCTCTCATATTTGGTTAATATTTTAAACTGTCTGCCATTCTCTCTGAACTTTCTGTGTTTGTGTTTAAAATTACATGTGGAGTTAGTTTAGTTAACCTTTTGTTTTTCCACCACGAAGAGAGTTTGAGTTCTTAAAACAACAACTAAAAACGAGTACTTCATTACTCCTATACACTGTAAGAAAGTGTATTTGTGCATAGCATTGTCCTGTGGATTTGGTTCAGTTAACCTTATTTATATTCTGGTTTACATACAAACGAGAGGGCACAAGAGAGATTTAATTTTTATACCACTGATAGACTCTCCGTGAGAGTTTCTTTACAAGTGCTAATGGTGTATTTGATTTACATTTTATTGAAACTCTCTAGTAAGAATTCCTTGAGCATTATTTTGTATGCTGTATGGTGTGTTCTTAAATTTTCATATTGAATGTTAAAATATTTAAAAGCCTTTTTAATATGCAGCTAATCGTTGACTATGTAGGGCATTATTGCCTCAAAATGTTACAGTTTTTGTCATGCAAACGATAGGACCTTGGTGAATTCATCAACGTGCAATATTAAGAACTCAAACTTGATGTTATTTTATGTTTCTTTAGCTATTGAATACAGTAGTTCTTACATGTTTCAAGTAATAGTTTTCAATTTCTATATAAGTAAAGATTTTAGGGCAACAATTTAAGAACAAATGGGCACAAAATATATGAAACTATCAAAGGTCGGACTACAAAACATACACCCATAAGTAAATGCACATGAAACGAGTTTGCAACTGATTTTCAGTGTAAATAAATTGGCTACAGATGGATTTTTGAAAATTCAGAGTTCAAAAGGATGTAAGAGATAAAAAGATTGATGAAGTTAAATGAGGTTATTATTTAAGAACAATTACGGAAACTGGAGGTAAAATATCTGGCAATATAGTTGTACAGTAAATTCATGTAGAAGGCTCATTAGAGAGCACTTCAGAAAAGGTCAGACATTCTATAATGCAAGGCGAAAGTCTTGCAAGAAAATCCTATACCATGACGGCCACATCAATAGTAACCTATGGCACCAATAATTAGATAGACAGAATAAATCTAGAAACGGCTGATAAGGACTTGCACGACATTCAGAAAGCAGCGTGTTATGGCATGGGCAATGATAACCTGTACTACAGCAGTGCTGGACGCTCTATTCGATTTAAGTCCTTTGCATTAGTTAGTAAACACCAGAGTTTTAAAGACTATGGGCAACAAGTTTCACAAAAAAATTTTCAAGGGTTGATGATATCTTCCTCCGTAATTGCCTTTGGACCCAACCAGTAGACTCTATGATTTTAAGGAATGCTTTGCACCGAAACTAAGTAAAAAATTTTACCAGTTTTTGGTTAGATTAAGATAGATTAAGAACGTGTATTGGGGCAGGAGTAAGAGTTTTTGGACCCAGAATGAAATATTCTGTGCTTGTGGGGAATCTCGTGGGTATATTCCAAGCGAAAGGTGGTCTAAAATTGTATTGAGGGTACATAAAATCTGACAGTCATATAATCATCTGAACGCTCCGCTATTCGAGATTAACTGGAAAATAGTAAGGCACTGTATGGGAAAGCTGAATCTGCTAGGTAGTGCAAGTAGGTTTACCCTCTCCTAGGTTGCAGGTCATGTAAGCAATGTCGGCAATGAAAATGTTTTTTTGCAATGAATAAATATAAAATAAAGCAAACAATTTTCATTTGTCTATGCTTTAAACATAGAAAACATTCAAAATTAAATCAAATCCAATAATTTACTGAAGCGCTTCAATTGGACCACTTAAACACCTTTAGAAGTAAATGCGTGTATGCTTTCAAAAAATTATAATTCTTTTTCAATTTATTAACTTATTTTATTTACTCCAGCAATCAAAATACTTTAACCATACTTGACCCACTTTTGCAACAATGTCACACATTTAAATATTTGCATATAAAAGTTTCAGTTATTTGAATTTAATTTACAATTTTAATCATAGTTTATGTTTTCTTTGCAATGTTTCTTAAAATCAAATGATTTGTTTTTAATTTTAGTTTTAAACAAAAACTTTAAACATTCAAAACCCGAAGTAATTCAATTTAAAAGTTTTCTTAACTACAAAGCTTTTGCCAGGAAATTGTAAACCTTGTGGGAATGTATGCTTAACTACTACATACTTTGCATACAATTTCTAACATTTTACTTTAAATGTTCATTAATATGATTTCATGTTCCTAATGTTGATGACTTAATAAACATGTTGCTTGGCCATAAATGTTAAATTAAAACGTACCAAGTGTGCCGCTGTTAAAAAGCTGGTATAATTTTAAATATCACGTAAGCATGTAAGAAACTAAAAGAACATGTTGCTTTTCCATAAATGTTAAATTATAATCTACTAAATGTGTTACTGTTAAATAGTTGGTATAAATTAAACATCACGTAAGCATTTAAGAAACTTTACAAAATCATGTTGCTAATGTTGATGACTATAAGAACATGTTGCTTGTCCATAAATGCTAAATTAAAATGTACAAAGTGTATCAACGTTAATATAATGTTGAAATAATTTTAAATATAAATACTTGTTGATGTTCAGCGCTATGCTGTTAACTGTTAGAAAGGGGATATTAATTATACATCGGTATGTTGTGTGCATTATGTTGCTCCTCTAAATGTTAATTTGGCCTGCAATATGTTGATCAATGATTATTTTAAAGAATTAGGCATTATTTTAAATTTTGTTCCAACAAGTTAATGTTCAACAAGTTAATGTTCAACTTTCTTACATTTGCCTTCACACTGTCATACTAAAAAGGTGGATATTTTGTATTACAACATGTTGTTTCGGAAAATTTTAAATAACTTGATGCATTAATTGTTTACTTTAAAACCTGTTATTTAACATTATTTTATACAACAAAGCATTGTATATTTTGAATGATTCATGTTTCTATGCACTAATAATGTTACAATATACGATTACAAATTTAAATATTTGATAAAATTAATAATGTATTATATATTATTATTATTTGATAAAATTAATAATAATAAATTAATACCAAATGAAAATTAATGAAAAACTAACAAATAATTAATTTGAAGAATTCATCACTGCCAAAGTAGACCAAATAAGTGTGTGAGAAAAATTCCGTTGTAAAATCATGTTAACAACGACCGCAACACTACAACCTTTACATACACTTATGGTACACATATTAAGTATTAATGGTGGTATAATGGAGAGTCCCTAAGACACTTAATGGCGAATATACCAAGTGTGTCAATGTTAAATTGTTGATAAATTTTAAATGTCACGTAAGCATTTAAGAAACATTACACAATCATGTTCCTAATGTTGATGACTAATAGAACATGTTGGTCGTACAAAGCGTATCAATGTTAATATAATGTTGATATAATTTTAAACAACATAAAATAAAAAATTATTATTATATAAAATTAAAACAACATGTTGATTTATAACTTGCTTCCATTAAAGGCTGCGCTGTTAAATGTTGAAAAGGGGATATTACATTATAGGCATATTGTATGCATTTTGTTCCTTCTCTAAATGTTAATTTTTCCTGCAATGTGTTGCTTTAATGATTAATTTAAGACATTTGGCATTATTTTAAATTTTGTTTCAACAAGTTAAAATTCAACTTTCTTACATTTGCCGCCACACTGTAATATTAAAAGGGAGGTATAATGCTAAGTACTGGACATTTTGTAAAACAACATGTTGTTTCAGAAAATTTTAAATAACATTATGCATCATTTGTTTACTTTGAAAACTGCTATTTAACATTACTTTATACAACAAAGCATTGTACATTTTTAAAGATACAAGTTTCTATTCACTAATAATAATGTTTATAAACTTTAATGTAAATCAACTTTAGTTTTAAACAAAAACTTTAAACATTCAAAACCCGAAGTAATTCAATTTAAAAGTTTTCATAACTACAAAGCTTTTGCCAGGAAATTGTAATACTTTTGGGAATGTTATGCTTAACTACTACAAACTTTACAAACAATTTCTAACATTTTACTTTAAATGTAAATAAACAAAGAAACATTATTAAATCATGTTCCTAATGTTTATGACTAAGAGAACATGTTGCTTCTCCATAAATGTTAAATTAAAACGTTGCAAGTGTCTTAATGTTAAATTGTTGATAAAATTTTAAGCATCACGTAGGCATGTAAGACACATTACAAAATCATGTTCCTAATGTGGTTGACTAAAACAACATGTTGCTTGTCCATAAATGTTAAATTTAAATTTACAGAGATAATACAATCTTGACATAATTTAAAATATACAACAACATGTTGATGTTCAACTTTCTTGCATTAAACGCTGAGCTGTTAAATGTTGAAAAGGGGATATCAATTACGACTTGAGCATATTGTATTCGTTATGTTGCCCCTCTAAATTTTAATTTGGCCATCAACATGTTGAAGATAGTGGTTATTTTAAAGTATTAGGCATTATTTTAAATTTTGTTTAAACATGTTAATATTCAATTTTTTTACATTTGCCTCCACATTGTCGTACTAAAAAAGGAGGTATAATGCTTAGTAGTGGATATTTTGATTGACAACATGTTGCTTCTGAAAATGTTAAGTAACATTAATAGCATTAACATGCTACTTCGGAAAATATTAAATAACATTATACTATTAACTTGCTATTTAACATTTTCCTAAGCAACATCCAATACTTAGCATTATACCTCCGTTTAAGTATGACAGTGTTGATGCAAATGTAAGAAAGTTGTAACATGTTGAAACAAAATTTAAAATAATGCCGAAAGCCTAAAAAATCATTAAAGCATCATACTGCTGGCCAAATTAACATTTAGAAGCGGAACATAATGCATACAACATGCCCATTTTGAAACTAATATCCCCTTTTTAACATTTAACAGCGGACAGTATTTAATGCAAGCAAGTTGAACAACAACATGTTGAATTAATATTTAAAATTATATCAACATTATGATAACATTGACACACTCTGTAAATTTTAATTTAACATTTTTGGACAAGCAACATGTTAATTTAGACATAAACTTTATGAACATGATTTTATAATGTTTCTTACATGCCTACGTGATATTTAAAATTATACCACCTATTTAACAGTGACACATTTGGTACGTTTTAATTTAACATTTGTGGACCATCAACATGTTCTCTAAATCATCAACATGATTTTATAATGTTTCATTGTTTAAATTAAATAAATTAACATTATTTTATGCAACAGAATATTGCATTTTTTTAAAGTTACATGTTTCTATGCACTAATAATGTAAAATATATTTACAAATTTAATTTTTTGATAAAATATATGAATAACAAACATACCAAATGAAGTTAATGAAAAACTAACAAATAATTCATTTGAAGAATTCATCACTGCCAAAGCAGAACAAATTCGTATGCGAGAAAAATTCTGTTGTAAAACGATGTCAACAACGACCACAACACTACAACCTCTACATACATTCATGGTACACACTCCAAGCATTTCGTATTACTATACCAACGTGAAGTCCTGACCTAGCACCAAACGGACAGTCTCTAAGACACTTAATGGCGAATATATTTCCTGGGTTAGATCATATCGTGCAAGAGTTACGAAGATTAGATTGTAACATCCACCCTCAATCAATACATGCTGCAATAGAATTATTTTGGAATTAAAAAAAACATGACAGTAGAGTTTTATAATTGTGATCTGTCTGGTGACACCGCCGTAGTCTAGTAGGTAGTGTATTGGCTTTTTAAACGTGAGGCCACGGTTCAAATCCCAAGGCAGACACCTCCAGCAAAACGAAGTATGAAAAAATATTTCTTCGGCAAATTCCTCTCAGCAAATTTCTGGCAAAAACTCTGAAAGTAAATAAAATTGCCAGTAAAAGTTTCTCAAAAATCTGTCGTTGGGAATCGAATTAAAACTGCAGATCCCGACACTCATGTATAAAATGAACACACACAACATAAGTGGTGTGAGAAGCTAGGTCGTAATCCTATGTATGGATGAATATCCGTATGTATGTATGAATGTTGTCTGTCTAATTCGAAAATTTTTAGAAGCAACTGCTCACTAAACATGATAACAAGACAATCGTTCAAACCATAAACAAAAGACTTTCCGCATCAGTTCTATCGACTTTAAAACGCTGGCAAGGCTGGTTTCAGTCCAAAACTACTACCTAAACTATGTAAGCAGTCTCTAAACAATCGTTGAATGGGCTTCACCGATTTTACAAAAGGCTTCAGTATTCTCCGGTGATATGGTTTGCTTTGGAATTTAAAAATGGATTTACGAAACTAATCCAACTGACTTCACTATCTTACATGGAAATCTGCTGAGTAGGAACACTGCATAGAAAAAAAATGAGTTTGATGAGATTGCGTCTACTGCACAATAATTGCACTACAAGCTGTGAATCAAATGCAACATATGGATATGTAGCAGGAATTCTTTAACCAATAAAGTAGGTGGGTTATTGGAATACAAAAGAACATATTTACATGGCAAAAACAAGCCTGGTCTTCGCCAAAAATATAGCTAAAGGCCAAACCCAGTAGATGCAGTTTCAAAGTTAAGTCTGTTCTGTTATATGAATGCGAAGTATCGAACATGGCAGCAAGTGGTTTAAAAACGATTGCATATTTGCATCAAAAAATGTTTACGGTGTTGAACGCTGAAATAAGCAGATGAGTCAATCGAAAATCACTTGAAGTTGATATAAAAAGCCTAAATAGAAACGGAATTGAACATACAATAAGGAAGGGTATTGTATTAATCAGCTAAGCACAGACGATCAGAAATTTTATTAAATATTGTTGTGCCCCGTTAGTTCTTGGAGGAATAATATGATCAAATATATTTATATATCTCACGAGGTAAGAGTTTGAAATTCATATTCGGTACCGAAGCAACTTCTTGACATTTCAGTTTATCCATGCAACAACATTTACGCAACAAGTTTTTATTTAATCTTATTATTTCAACATTATTTAAATTTATTCAACAAATACAAAAAATGTTGAATTGTGTTGTGGTGGCATGAGTTTTGTTCATATTTAAAAGAAAATTGTTTATAAACATAGTTACCTATTTGATTGTTAGATTCTATGTTTTTATAGTAAAAGTTCGAATCAACAAATTAAATTCTCATGTTATAAGACCTAATAAAATTATTATTTTGGATTGTGTTGTTTTGTCCACATTTAAGAGCAACTTGTATAGTAGCAAATATACTTTGATTAAAAGATTCTATATTTTTATGGTAAAATTCGGAGTAACAATTTATATTCGATAGAATTGAAACAATAAAATTATTTTTTTATTGCACCATCTTTAATTCACCACTTTTTATCTTTATTGCAGGCAATGTTGTAGTGTTACGCCAACTGCAACATGTTGATTATCCCATAATGAGAGAGCAACATGTCTATCATTTATTCGGATATTAAGTGTGTATAAATATTTACATATGGATTCTATGTTTTGTTTGTTACAACTTGATCAACATGTTTAAAAGCATAGGAGAAATTAAATATTTTGATGCAACACATTGACAGCACATGCAAGCTATTAAAAATGGCAATAAATTTCAAAAGTTTTAACACTAATTCATTAAAACTTGTTACGATTGTATCGAAATTGTTATGAAGTTTAACTTTACAAATTTGAGTGGCAAAGTCCGCACACTGAAGATGCCGTACAGCCTTAAATTACTGCAATTTTGGGTTGAAACATTTTTCGTTAATTTACAAGGGCACATTTAATCACTTCGTATACCACTTGCTCCTCAGAAATATTTATTATCGAATCAAGCTAACAAATGAAATTTTCATTACAAAAATCAAATGGTAATGACTACGAAACTAGAAAGATATTTACGGTCGGTCAAACCCGCCGGAATGAAAGAATTACAGACGATTTCAATCAAATTTTCTCTTTAATGCTGTTTGAAAAACTTTTTGAAGGTCTTAAACCTAGATAATGATTAATTACCATATAAAACTAATTTGTGTTTATTCTGTGTTTATTAATAGAATATTCGAGATAAAACATCAAGTCTGATTTAACTAATCTTTTATTTACTGATGAGAAAGTACTATACCATAGGAAAGTGATCGAGGAAAACCTTTAGTAGGAAAACCTTTTTTACTTTTTTACCTTTTACAAACGTTTAAAATATGAGCTCGTAGATTGCAAATGAAATAAAAATAAATTTGTGTTTAGTTTTAATTAAAATTCTTTATTGGTCGCAAAATTCTGTGTGCCACTGTCCACAACGTGATGTAAACTACAACAATTGCTTTTCTTTGTTATTCCTTTGTTTATACACTTTGCATAAACAATAACAATTACTAGACAATTATTCGACAGATATTTGTAAAGGACACCTTCAAACCAAGATTACTCTCTTTAAACACACCGCGTTTTGACACAAGACGGACTCACTCGCCTGCTTTGCCTCGCATTTTATATGGCAGAATAAACAGTCTGATGAATGTTCTTGAAGGCGAAAGTTCGTGGCTTCGTGATCTATATAAATGTAAATTTATATATTATAATATATATGTATTATTAATATTTATTGTTTACATTTATTCTTGTAATGTTTGTTGTTATTGTATTGTATTGTATTTTTGTTTACTTGTTTACCATTTTTTCATGCTGGTGTTCGTTGTTATATTAAGCAGTGCGATAATTTGTAAACGAGTTCATTGTTTTTGTTTGAGTAGCTTTTGTTTATAATTTTAATGTTAAACGATGTAAAAGCAAGCCACCAGTGTCTAGATTTCTTTCATTTTCGTAACAATATGATTGTGGCTTTTCGGCTCTTGTTTGTTATTTCCAAATATTTTTAACCATTGATTCTTTCATTCATTATGTGTGAAATTAGTGTAAGAATACCATACAAATTGTGTTTTAAAACTAATTTCATGTCTTTGTTAATTTGTGCGTTGACATTTGCCGGGCAAATTTCAAGTAAATGAACCTCTACTTCTGGTAAGGCTGGTCAGAGCGTATTTAGTTTTGTGCGTTGTAGCGTTTTATTTTTTAATTGTACTTTATTGTATTGAAACACGTTGCTTTTTTAGACCTTGCCATAAGGTTAAACTACAATTAAGAGGTTAATAGTAGCGTGTATAGGAGCAATAGGAAGTGGACAGAAAAGGAGCACAGCAGCATATATTTCAGCCGAGTAAGGTAGATAAAATAGTCAAAAAGCTTTCTAATAAAAAATTTACATCTGCAAAACAATTGTGATTTTATCACCTCAAAACAGAGCAACATTGTTCCAAGTGGTGGACCCCATCAATTGTTTAATGATATTGTTACGTTTTACATTTCAAAAACTTTTAAATTATGAGCTCGTAGATTGCAAATAAACTAAAAAGAAATTTGTGTTTAATTTTAATTAAATTATTTATTATTTATATTATTTGTTCACAACTTGATGTAAACAACAACAATTGCTTTTCTTTGTTATTCCTCTGTTTATAGCCTTCGTATAAACAATAACAATTGCCAGACAATTATTCGATAGATCTTTGTAACGGAGATCTTCAAACCAAAAACGTAGCAATATAATGGAAATATTTGACGCTATTCTCGTAAGAGATTTCAGAAACATAACAACCGACAACAAAAGCCCGAAGCTGTAAAAGCATTGAGTGTGTAACACATGATATTACGTATTCTGACGATTGATACCTAAGAGCCTTAGCATCACCTTCGATTGTGAAAATGCTTTTGATAGTGCAAGGTTGCTATTTGGAAAGCATTAACCAGCAAATGTAAAAAATCAGTCAGTATAGTGTTAAATTTTTCAGAAATTCAATAAATTGTCTAGAAGATTGAATAAATGTGTAGCCAGCAATGAACAAAATTTTGAAGCAAATGTTTTTTACATTCCCATTAAAAATTTTTGATTTATTTTCACAAAAAAAGCTAATTTCATACCGGTACACCTGGAAATTTATACATTGTTACCTGTTGATATATCTTAGAAAATACATTTCAGTGTTACATTCTATACACATTTGTCGACGTTTAGTATGAAAATGTTTTTATTTTTCTACATTTTCTTTCAGATAATTTTCTTTAATTTTGCTCTCCTGTGTAGACGTGTTGACGGTAAAAAATCAAAATAACAAAAGAAGGAGCAAAGTTATCATGATGAGTTTGATTTTCTACAAGCATATTAAAGGTTACGGCAATTTAAATTAGGTTATAAGAGCATGCTCCTCGTTTCAACGGAGCCGCCAATAAAAAAAAATTAAGGGAGAGGGAACGAAAATTTAAATCAAATGATTAGCTTCTAACAAGTGTGAGTATTAGTATACATACATGTGTGGTTTTAATTTATGATGGCTTTTGCTTTTTTTTCTGTTCTAATACGCTTTCGCTACTCCTGTTGAAAATAAAACATAAAAAATAAGGAAAACAATGTTACAATATGATTATAAACTTTCTGTTGTTATTGTTTTGATTTTTTATGCTCATAAATTGACTCCATTTTTTTTGTGCATGTATGTGTAAACATTTTTCGTTAGTGCTTGTTCCACATTCTGATTTTCCCTTCTAAAATACTTTTTTCTTATAATTTTTCTGTTATTTCGTTCCCTACTATAATTCAATATGTATTTGATTTTGTTTCTCTCCCCATCTATGCTTTAAATCATTGTCTATACAGCACTCACATATGCCATTACATTAACTCTCCCTAGCTCTCTTATGTACACCAATCCATAGGCAATAAATGTTTTCTTTCCGTTCAAAAGTGTAATTAAATTGTTTATGGTTGAAAGGGTATTATGCGGTATTTGATTTGTAGTCTCTACGGTTCATTCCATTCAGTGCTTAACAAACACGGTTTTACTTGCTTTCCGTGAGGTTGATATTGATATTATTAAAATGACTAGGCTGTTGATGTTGTTGTTTTTCAGGTTATTTTATGTTGAGTTATTGCCACAAACGATTTTGATTTATACAACGCACCTGTGACCTTTGATTGCGTTTCCTTGCAACAGTGTCTCAGTGCTTCAGTTTCTATACATTTAATAGCGTGGCACGTAGACTTTGTTGCGGTATTTCACAGTAAATTTGTGGGGATTCTGTTATTTCCATCGCCTAGGTTTTAAAATTCCAACGGCGAATGCAAAATGGTTATGAACCAAGGCTCCATAATAGTGTCGTGTTTGTTTGTTTCATTAGAGAATCGTGGGTTTAATGATGTACATCTTTTTGAATTAATTTTTTATTCAATTGTGACTCAAATTTTTTCTGAAAAGAATCTCGCATTCGCTTATATAAAGCAATATTCAGCAATAACTCCAACAATAAGGTTGAGAAAGATGCCACCTCCCCCAGCTCCATTCAGTTTCTAACCATCTGTGAAGATCAATATATAGCCGTCTACCAGTTGCATCACATTATTTTCCATTTTGAAAATCTTGAACTTCTTCGAGAAATTATAGAACAGAATCATGTAACCAACATTTCTTGAAAGATCCCACATTTATTAGGTTCGAAAATAATGGTTAAATTGTATCCAGCGCAATGTTCCAGTGTAATGATGCTCAAGAACCTTTGTATCTGCCGTAGTATGTTAAGGTTAGCCATGTTGACAAGGGATTCCTTCCATATTACGCAACCATAGCTCAGGACGGTCTAGATGTTTTGTTCAAACCTACTACTTATGGATCATGACAAGGGGGCTTACCTCCCACTGTGTGGTACAATGGGGTCGTCGAGTGAACTTGCCTGTGAACGGTAAGCTTCCCGCTAACCTAACCTAACTTAACCTAATGTGCACGGCTCTTCTTCTCTGGGTGGATGCCAACCGAAATGTCCAATTTTCCATATCTCTGGCGCATAAATTTGGCGCAATTTAAACGGTAATATAAGTTTTTGTTGTCCTTGATGAAGTCGACGTAGTCTAGTAGGTAGAGTGTTAGCTTATTAGACCATGGTTCAAACCCCATGTCAGACATCAAAACTAAAATATGAAAAAATTTTTCTTCGCGACTTCCTCTCAGCAGTTTTCTTAACAAACACTGTGAGAGTAGATAAAATTACCATGAAAAAGTTTCTCAAAAATCTGTCGTTCGTAATCGACTTCATTCGCCAAAGTTTTCTCAATGATCCCTTATAGGGTCGTAAGGTGTCTGCATTTGTTAGAACACTTGTTACGACAACGCTCATGTACGAATTTGATGGCACAATATACGAACTTTCCTTTGCTTGTTTGTCTATTACCTTTTAAGGAGTGTCCGTGAAATCAACTACTTTTGTTTGATGGATGAGGTTAACAAATTTAATGTTTTACTGCTTTTCCGCATTGCATTTTCCATAGGAAGGATAGGAATTCAATTTTCTTCATTCTCTTTTAGGCATTACCTTGAAATAATAACTAAGAATTGACTTTAGTTGTGTATCGCCGTACTCCTCTGTAAATCATTACATTGCCCTTCTGATTCCTTTTCAAAAAAGTCTTTCATTCTATGGCTCTTTCTCATTTTAAAGAGTATTTTTTTGTTACCTTTAAAGTCTGTATTAAAGCATCTTTAATTTTATTTTTTTTGTTTCTGTTCTTTTATCATCGCATTAAATATTTAATTTAACGATAATCATTTATTTTCTAGGGCAGTCATTGTCTGAAGTTATAACACTCTTTCTCTTCACACTACCCGCAGCAACAGGGGCAACAGTACCAGCATATTGGCGTTGGTTATTTCACCTTGAAATGGTTTAATTCAGTTAATTTATCTTAATCCCAAAGAATGCTATTTATTTGCCTTCTTTTTTTTATCATTAACAAACGGAAGCTTACGGTCAGGGTAATAAAATAAAAGAGTTTCACTTTGGAGGGAGACTACTTTTATATTTAAAATTTGTCTGTTTATTATCAGATTTAATTCAATAAAAATTAAAATCGATTCAGTCTAACTATGAGGCATCCTACATTATAAAAAATTTCTTGGAAGAAATTCTATAGGTTAGTATCAGCGATGCAATGGTATAGGGTGGGCTATTTATTATTTTAAATATGAACCATCGGTTATTTATAATCTGGTAATACTTGTGTCATTCTATTCTGTCACAGAATTCAATATATTATCTCCACTTAACGTAATTAATCGATTTACGCTTGATGTACGTTGGGATTTATTCTGCCAACCAGAAACTACACAATCATGGCGATTTTTCTAAAAAAAAATTATATTTTCGGATGAAGCTCATTTTCATCTTGGTAGGTGCGTCAATAAACAAAATTGCCATATTTGGGGTTTAGAAAACCTACACTGGGTCCTACAGAAGCCAATGCAGCTGTTACGAGTGACTGTTTCGTGCGGCTTGTGACATCACGGTCAGTGGAGTCATCTATAGCACCTTGATAACCAATTTTTTTGTACTCGATCTTCATGGTATTTATGTGTACGATGTTTGGTTTCTACAGGATGATGCAATTTGCCATACTGCTCATGCCACAATCGATTTATTGCGTCAAACGTTTGATAGCCTTGAAAAAGTTTCTAAAAAATCTGTCGTACGGAGTCGACTTTAAACCCTCGTGTATAAAATTAACACACCCGACATAAGTGGTATGAGAAGCTAGATTGTAATCCTGACTGAAGACTATTTATGTATGCAGTTATAGAATCGTATAACATGGTAGGTAGGTAGGTTGGTGGGCTAGCATTGATTACTAAAGCTCATTTGAATACGCATAGCGGTCCTTTGTGACACCACAGATAAGCGCAATCGCTGTACTAACCGATTACCGCCAAAATTATCGAAGAAGTTTTTCAGCGCAGGGGCTGCACACTAAAGCACGACAACAAAACGTGAATAGATTATTGGCAAAATTTAAAGATCAACTTGACTATCTTGTGACCTATTGTTCGGAGGAGATCTAAGCATCTTTAAAAGATTCACTAAGTTTATTATATCTGTTTTAAAAAGAGGTTTTCAAATATTAAAAGCAAAATTCTTTAATTATTAACTTTTTCTAAAGCACTTCATTCCGATTGTTTACCTTCTGTCCCGCTAATAAAGGCCTAAAGCTATTTGAAGCCATCAACACCCTTTGCTTGTTTGAATATAGATTTTGAAATCAATTATCTCCATCACCATTTATTTTGTTATCAAAACGTAAGAGACAGACCTTTTTGCTTACAGCCCTTCTTCGATTAAAAACGTTCATAAATAGACGTAAAATTTCATTCATTTTGTTTAGTTCCTTTTCTGTTGCTATTGCTTCTTTACCCTTTTTTCTGAAATTGATTTGATTTTAAGACTCTCTGTTACTTTTTATTTCTTCAAACTTAACCCCGTTGCTGTCTGTTGTTATACGTCAAGAGTTTTAAAAAATGTTTATTGATGAGTATTTTCTACGATTTCCTTTCCTGCTTCTCTTGAATTTTATTTTTTCTCTAACGTTGGTGTCGGCCTTTTCCTAGAGTTACTCAGCAACAAAACAAACTCTTCCAATCGCAGCGATTAACTTCATTTAGACGTGGATAGGATAATAAAAACGATGGTATTTGTCACAGACTTTTTGTTTTTAGCGCAACTATAAGAACTTTTTTGTTTGTTTTTGTGCTGGAGAAACTAAGGGAAGATATGTAAAAAACAAGGTGTACAGAAATTAAAGATGAAATGAAAAAACGTACCTTTTTTTGAAAGCAAGGAAACTAAGAATCGAACTCAGCAGACAAGTATATGGGGCACAAGAAAAACAACTTTGTTATCCTTAGTCTGATAGTGTTGTAATAACAACTGCTGATTGCGTTCTTTGGAAGGCAATTTGCATGTCACGAATGTCGTAATTACCTTTAAGGCTATATCAAGTATATTTACAAGTATTAGTTTGCCTTCCTACTTCTGCCCAAAATGTTAAGTCCAATCCATTTTATGCCACTAAGGAGTTCATGACTTCATGTAAAAGAAACTCATACAGCCTTCTGCTAAGAATAGTAAGAAAAACTTGCCGAAATGGTAACTTTCTTAACGTAACTGACGCATAAGTGGACCAGATTACTCAAAGACGAAATATTTCAATGATTAAATAGCACGTTTTAGGCAACTCGCGGCCACAAACATATTGTTACGCAAATGAAAAATGTAGATACTGGTGTTTTGCCTTTACATCGCTTAACATTAAAATTATAAACAAAAGCTACGAAAATAAAACAATGCAGTAAATAAACCTGTTTACAAATTATCGTACAGCTTAATATAACCACAAACACCAGCATAAAAAAATAGTAAACAAGTAAACAAAAATCTACAAACAACACTACAAGAATAAATGTAAACAAAATACACAAACAACACTACAATAATAAATATAAGCAACGATGTTATCATTTATAGAGATTTCGAGAAGTCGAAGTCAATGCATATTCACCTTGAAGAACATTCATCAGACTGTTTACCCTGCCGTATAAAAGACAAGACAAAGGAGGAGAGTGAGTGAGTAAAATTCAGTGAGTCTTGTGTGATGACGCGGTGTGTTTGAAGACAGTAATCGTGATTTGAAGATCTCCGTTACACAGATCTGTCGAATAATTGTCTAGTAATTGTTATTGTTTATGCAAAGGGTATAAACAGGAATAACAAAGAAAAGCAATTGTTGTTGTTTACATCAAGTGGCACACAGAATTGTGCGAATAATAAATATTTTTATTTAAAACTAAACACAAATTTATTTTTATTTTATTTGCAATCTACATACATACATACATACATAATTGGCCATTACAACCCTTCAGTCAGGATTACGGCCTAGCTTCTCACACCACTCATGTTGTGTGCGTTAATTTTATACGTGAGTGGCGGGACCTACAGTTTAACGTCGACTCCGAACGACAGAATTTTGAGAAACTTTTTCATGGCAGTTTATTTTACTCTCAGAGTTTTTGCCAGAAATCTGCTGAGAGGAAGTCGCCGAAGTAATATTTTTTTTTTTTTCATATTTCATTTTTGATGTCTGACCTGGGATACGAACCCGGGCTTTACGAATAGTAAGCCAACACACTACCTACTACACCACGGCGACTATTTGCAATCTACGAACTCATATTTTAAACGTTTTGGAAAGGTCAAAACGTAACAATATTTAAACATAACCAATAGAAAAACTAGTTCAATCGATACTAATAAGAATCCGGAATCGACAATACGATTATATTTAAACGCAAGACCTTTTTAGAGAGATTACAAAGGTTGAATAGAAACTTGTATTCCCTATTTCCATTTCACAGAAATTTTCTGGCTTTAGGTATAACCAATCGATGCTAATAGGCATCCAGAATCGATCGTATATAATCTCAAGACTATTTGAGACAGATTGAAAGAGTTGAAGAGAAACTTTTCTGAGCTTTCGCCCTGTCTCATTTTATAGAAAGTTTCTTCTTCGTCTGCTCTGGACCTTCATGGCGTGCTTATCTGAATGTTCATGTACCCAATCATTGCCTTGAATTATCACTTGACATGGCATCCAAGAAAATCTGACCCTGTTTCATCTCTCTAGATGGTTCAGTTCACTTAGACCTCTTAGAAACTAAGTGTTTATAGCGGATGGACTGTCATATAGTATTGTTATCTATAGCCTAGCTGGTTAAGATCTATCTTCTCACACCACTTATGTTGTGTGCTTTAGTTTCATATATGAGTGGCGGGACCTAAACTTTAAAGTCGACTCCGAACGACAGATTTCTGAGAAACTTTTCATGGCAATTTCATTTCCTCGAAGAGTTTTTTCCAGTAATGTGCTAAGTGGCAGACGCCGAAGAAATATTTTTTCATATTTACGTTGCGTTCGAAATGGCTCACCTGGGGTTTGAACCGTGGTCTCACGTTTAATAAGCCAACGCACTACCTAACAGACTCCTGCTAACGGAAAAAACATATTTTTCCGTGAACTCTTTCCCATGACATCCTTTCTGTTTTTCTTTTTTATCGTATTTCGAGATAAATGAACCTGCACGTTGGTTCCATCTATTAAAGGGATTAACGTTTGAAACTCTTTCTACTCGCTATTCTACTTCGATCTTTTTGTCTTTCGTTTACTTTTTATTTTATTTTAAATTTTATAGTCTTTACCTTCTCCTATTTGTAGGCTCATCCCTCCTTGATGAGGCAGGTGGCTTCATTTTATTTGTTATTTGTTGTTTTCTTTGTTATTAATTTTTTTTCCTAAATTAATTTCAACATTTATAAATTCATCATAAGTTGATAAGAATTTCTTGCTCTTAGGGGGAGTCTGTGTGTGAGAATTCTTTCTAACAGTTTCCAAACTCTTGTGAAGCCAGCTAAAAAATGTTTTAAAATTTGTTAGTGGACTAGAGGTCATAGTTTGTGTGGTTATTAAGAAATTAATTGGTAGATAAGATAATAATGACCAAAACAATAATAAGCAAGAAACATAAGAACAAAAATTTTTAATCAAAAGCATTTAAGTTGTATAATAGTTAATGAAATAAATCTGTTTTTAAACAAAATAATTCCAAATTTAAAACCAAAAGACCAGCATTACAATCAGTATGTTACTATAGGTATTACAAGTTCAGTAGACTTAATGTGTTCGGTCAGGTAGCACAAAATTAATTTGAAGAACCACAAAAAAAAAAAAATAAATTAGGCCTACTTTGCATAGGACTGGAATTAAAATTACGTCCAAGTTTCGTATTGTTCACTATTGGCTTAAGTCTTAAACTTACTACAACAACAATTTTGTTTGCTGTTTCGTTGAATGATAGACATATACGATATACTATATATTGCGGTCCTACACAACCTACATACTAAATAGTTGGTCATTACAAGCCTTCAGTCAGAATGACGATCTAGCTTCCCACACCACTTACGTTGCGTGTGTTAATTTTTATACATGAGTGGTGGGACCTACAGTTTAAAGTTCACTCCGAATGACTAATTTTTTGAGAAACCTTACATGGCAATTTTATTTGCTCTCATAGTTTTTGCTAGAAGTATCCTGAGAGGAAGTCACCGAAGAAATATCTTTTCATACTTTTGTTTTGATGTCTGACCCGGGGTTTGAACCGTGGCGTTATGTCTAATAAGCCAACACGATAAAATTAAATATAAAGTGAAACCATCGAGTTGTGAGGTATTCCTAACATGAAGAGAGATGTCAAACTATATATAAAAAATATTTGTACAACCAAAAAGTTAGTTGGGACAACATGAATGAATCGTTCGTAAGAGTGCATGACCAGACGTAGCATTTTATAATTCCAGCGATTTTGATTCTTTGGCAATTTATCGTGTTAAAGGCTTTCAAAATAGACATTTTTGGCCTTGCTAATACACCAAACGTACTTAAGTGATGTTTATGGACAACAAAATCCCCAAACAAATTTTAAATAAAATTAAAAATGTGAAACAAAACATTATTTATACAATACAATTTATTCAAATAAAATTTCTTTTATAAATCTTGAAAGGCCCAGGGAGAGAGAATAGAAATGCCAATTAGTATGTACGCTCAAGTTCTTTTTAGTTGTTCATTTTAAGCCAAAATAAAATTGCATTACCAAACTGAAAGAAAATCTGCTGTAAACTTGGTTATTCATGGTGACAACAGCAAAAATTAAATACAAGAAATAAATGAAACAAAACAGCAGAAAGCATAGGGTCCTATTTTTAAGCGCTTCCTATTTGTAAATCAAACGACAAAGTGTGTGAGAAATATCATATAAGCCAACACACTGCCTACTAGACTACGGAGACATAGAATTCAGGTCAAATGACTTTAGTAATCATCGATCTATAAAGTCTCCGTTAACAGTGATGGCCTAGCCAATGTCTTTCTCAAGGAAATACAATAAACAGTGACTATTTCGGTATGGATTGGATGCTCTTGGATTTCATGTGGATTGTTATCGTGAGAAATTAAACAATTTTGTATATTCAAGTACTCATTCATCCATAAATTGGACTCATTGTTGAAGAATATTTTTTGAGGAAAATTAAGGTCTGTGGCCAACTACTCCATTCAGCAAACACTCAATGCTGCCTATAATCCTCTAGGGTAACGTGGCGAAACAGACTGAATAAATGACAACTAACTGTAGCTTCTACAAAATGACCGTTATCAACTATCAAACTTTGGAAGTTGCAATTGGACGACCCTATATATATATTTTTTTTTTTTTTTTTTTTTTTTTGGTTTGATTACACTTTACAATTCAACATTTTCTCTCATTTAAGAAAATAAAAGCGAATAAATAACCACAAACTAAAATTATGAATGGACATCAAAGCCTTTAAATATTACAAGAGTTTGTGCAGTTAAATAAGAACAAAAAATATTCAATTTAAATGATGGTAAAGGGCACAACAGCAACAACAATACAATATAAACTTTACAAAATAATATTTTTTTGAGGGGATGTTGAGCAAGAATAAAACATTTAATCAAAAACTTTGCTGCAAGGAAAAAGTACTTTTTCATTTAAATTAAAAGCTTGAGAAAGCATAGAGAAAAAGAAGAGGGATTTTGGCAAAATGAGAGAAACTTTTAGAGAGAAAAAAATAAATTCTGCAAGTGAAAAAGCCTAAAACGTTGAGGTAAATTTTAAATTTTTGGGTCATTTACCTTTGGCAAGAATAACTATTTCTTACAGTTCAATTTGTAAAAAAATGTTTTTAAAATCTCCCAGAGAACGTAGGCATCAGGATTTATTGCATTCTCTTCATTAAACGGCATTAAAATTGTTTTTTTTTGTTATATTTGGTTATCAAGAATGCTTAGAAATCCATGCCGCATGTCTCTAGATAAATTTAAACCGTGTACGGTTGGACACGCTTCAATACAATACCGAATCAAGCGGGTTTTAGATGCGTCTACATGATGTCAAAAACTGTTTTCGGATGAACATGCAAAATCCACACTCCCACACGGGAGGAATGGATTGCTGGAGCTGCCATCGGTGACGGTGATATATCGAGCCGAGGTCTACTCCGACAAGCATTGCACTGAACGCGTGATATGGATTATCTAACCAGACAAGCGTATTTCTGGCATAGATTGAACAAGCTAAACGTATTTTAGAAACCAGGAACCTATCACCCTTGAAGTTGCTCATATGTGTGGACAATCAAGCAGTAATCAATCTGAGGTCTCATCTAGCTACTAGACCCACGTACCTTCATTTCGTTGATTGGGAGGATACCAAATTTGTGATTAGTATTTCTGTGATTCAAATCCCGTTTTATATTCATTGCACAATTTCATAGATTCCAACGTAGATTGCAGAATTTTCAAAAGATATTTCAACTCTTTTGAGAAGATTTTATTGGGTTGTTCGGAAAGTAATTTCGTTTTTTCCCGACAGAGGATTTAATTGTATTTTTTTTGCACCCAACTTCACACTTAAGCTGTATAATATTGAGAGCTCACATAGCAAGGCTTGTGTGTAAAAAATTCCAATTAATTCTACGCCATAGTTTTTGGTTGGTGCCCTTTTAAATATGGAGATCGCTAAGCAGCATTTTCGACATATCTTACTGTTTTACTACAGAAAGGGTAAAAATCCTGTTCAAACCTGAAAGAAATTGGCCGATGTGTATGGAGAAGGTGTGGTGACAGTACGCCAGTGCCAAAACTGGTTCGAAAAATTTCGATCCTGTAATTTTGTTGTCGAAGATGCACCACGTTCGGAAAGGCCGGTTAAAGCTGATAAAGACGCGATAAAGGCACTGTTTGATACCAACTGGCGAATAACAACACGTGAGATCGGATTGAGGTTAAATTTATCAAATACAACAGTTTATGACCACTTATACGAAAACCGTCTTACATTTCCAAAAAAAAAAAAAACGAAATTACTTTCTGAACAACCCAATAGTTCTTAAAGTGGAGGAGACAGACATATACGGTATAGTCGAGTTCGATCTGCTCTGTTTTTTTTTATATGTTATTTTATTTTTAAAATCTTTGTAGTCCCTTTTAATAATTCGATTGAGAATTTGTTTTTGGCATTAACTCTTATCATTTCTTTAATCGTGTTGTTTTTATTTGTAAACAATCGTGGCACATGTTTCACTTGAAACGAACCAAATCCGCTTTAAATACTGAGAGATTAAAATCAAAACTTAAAACTGAAAAATATTGTATCGAATGCTCGGAATATGTTTCCAATATTTGTTTAGTTTAATTCTTAAGAATATTTTCTGTTTGTTCATTGGACTTTTGTGAAACAGAATTGCTACAGGAGAAAAGGTAAATAAGCTATGATATGCAATTATTTTTAAGTGGATTTTTTTGTAATTTAATTTTGCTTTAAATTAATTTTTTATTTTTTTGCTTTTTTTAAATTTTTTTCATTACTTGCGTTTATAATGGTTTTTTTGAGAAACATTTTTTAACTGCTAACGTGTGTCATATGTTTTGTTTGCTTGTCTCATAACTAAATAATTTTAGTATAATTTAATTTCCTTATGCTTATTTCTAAGATTTATTGTATGTGTTTTTGCTCCTTTTACCAGCGTCTCAGTCTTCTCTGACAGTCAGGCCGCCATAAGATCTCTGTCGGGTGTTGTGAATAACTCCAGGGTCGTTAGGGAATGTCGTCGCTGTCTCGAACTTCTTTCTGGGCGCTTTAGTGTCTTACTGGTCTGGGTTCCAGGGCACAGTAACATTACGGGGATCTGCGGAACCGATGAGCTCGCCAGAGCTGGTGCATTCCTTCCGGAATCCTCTTCAGTAGACTTGGGTATGCCACTCGACTCGTTTAAGCTGGCCATTGCGGGAAAAATTATTCTAGACCCCAACCTATCCTGGGTCAATGAGGAGTCCTGCTCCACCGCTAGACTCACCTGGCCCCTGATGGATAGAAGGCGCATCAACCAGTTACTTGGACTTGGTCGTAACATCATCTCGATCACAGTGGCCATGCTTACAGGTCATTGTGTTACGGGTAGACATGCGGCTCCCATTTAACGAGTCCGTGGTGGATGCAAATCCTCAGCTGATTTGTGGAGACTTTTATCCACTTTCTTTGTCTGTGCCTATCTCTTGCTAGGTGCAGATATAGGTTATTTGACGCCCCATTTCTTGTCAGCTTGACGGAGATATTGATGTCAAGGATATAGCTTCGTTTATCAAACTTTCTGGCTGGTTTTCCAGTGTAGGGTAGTCGTGCTTTTGATATGCGGTCCTTGCGCTGACCAAATTCTTCCTCTTCCCTGATTTTGGTGAAGTACAGAGACTGCGTTCATTCGTGGCATCACAACGGGCCGCTATGCTATGCTTAAGTGAGCTTTTTGATGTCAGAGCTAAAGCTCCGACCTCAGCTAACTTGTTTGTGTTTTTGATTGTGTATTTATGTAGAGCTTGGCTTTTTAGTTTAAATTTAGATATCTTAAAGTAAAATTTAAATTTCTTTCCTTCTTTCATTTTTGTAAAATAACGTTTTCAATGTCCTGCCTAGTCTAGAAGATTAAAACAAAAAAATTTCATGGATAAAAATGCAATTAATTAATACTAAAATTAGGCACAAAAATATTAATGAAGTGACCTTTTTAAATGCTAGACAATGTCTACGTAATGAATTAAAAATGTTTAGTATCTTCGCTACAATCTTTAAAAAAAAGATTCTGACATTTTTACAAATAGTAGTCAGACGGAACGCAATAGGAAATTGGGTACAAATCTTCGATTTAGAATGAAATTTTATAAAAATTAAATACATAACCTTGAAATCGCAGTAGTGTAGTGAGTAGTGTGTTGGCTTATTAAACGTAAAGCCAGGGTTCGAGCCCCAGGCCAGACATCCAAACAAAATACAAAAAGTATTTCTTTGTCGACTTCCTCTCAGCAGATTTCTGGCTAAAACTCTGAGAGTAAATAAAATTGCCATGAAAAAGTTTCTCAAAAATCTGTCGTTCGGAGTCAACTTTAAACTGTAGGTCCCACCACTCATGTATAAAAATTAACACACACAACATAAGTGGTGGGAGAAACTAGGACGTTGTACAATTGGTCAATTCGACCTCCGGGTACGGTACTTGTCTTAATTGAGTACACGTCCTCTAACCTAACATAACCTAAACTGACCTAAATACTTAACTTTAAAGAAATATCATTAAATATCGGCTTCCATAATATGACCCTTTTTTTGTAGACTACTCGTACAAGTAATTCGCTCTTCTTTGTTGGATGGCAGTTTTATCATATTTAATGAAGAAAATTAAAAAAGTGAGTTAAAATAATACATAACTCACGATGAAATTTTAATTCCGAAAAAAATAAAATTATATTCTATCCAGGGAAATATAATCCATTCCATAAGCATCAAATTTATGTTTGTATCTAGACAAACAGGATTCTCACAAAAAATTTGTGTGGCCTCAAATTATGTCAGACAATTAAACCTTTGCTTTCCGATATTTCAGCGCTTAAAATAATTTTTGATTACAACTACTCCAGAGCGAATTCAGCGCATAGAGACGTTGTTCCCTGCGGCAGTCCATGGTGATTTAGCCAAATAGACTGAATAAGTGACAATTAACAATATGGCCGTTATCAACTGGCAAAGTTTGGAAATTCCTACATGGTACTACAAGTACTACATGGCCTTTTTTTTCGTTTAATGGTGAAATTTGCAGCAGAATTTTCCTTCAAATTAAGTCATATTTTTCGTTATTATACTTCACGGTATGTTTTTTACGGTCGATACATACGATTAATAACTCACATTGCTCTTTCATTGTTTATAGAACCATTGCATGCAAAAAATTCATAACCACAGCAAATTCAAACTGCAATATTGAAATCATCAAATCTATACAACTGAGGTTTCTTTAAATTCCATGCCAGAATGGCTTTATGTTACAAGCAAACATAGCAAAAACCAATACAAATCCTTTGATGCCCCAGAACATGTTCCAAAAAAATAGAAATTCTTGAAAACCTAAATAAATGCCAGTAAAAATACGCGTCAATACGGCTTAAAAACAACAACCATTACAATAAAACTAAATTGTGTAAAGAGAGAAGAGGAAGATGAGACAAGAATAAAAAGGATATAAAAGCGGTTCACGCCAAACATGCGTCAACAGGCTAATGTTTACAAAAATATTTTGATTTTACCACTGTAAGGACAAACAACACAACTGAAATTGTTTGCAGCTATGATATCCTATTTTAAATAGGATTTTAAAACGGATTTGAAAATGAAAGGAGGGAGGAATCTAAGGGCTATTATTACAACTTGCCGTTAACTAAAGGGAGGATTTTAATGAGCATATTGTTTTTCATTATTATAACTGGACGATAAGGTCGAAGTGAGCTTTAAACTAAAGGGAAGATCATCCTACTGGTTACTTTTAAAGTTAAGTTTATGTTTGAACTTACATTATTATATATTACTTCAATATGGCAACATCAAATACAAACAAAGTGAGCGAACACAAAAAAAAAACAAGCCCGTCGTTGCCACTAACTTGTTTAATTTGAGCAGTGTTATCGACATTGCTACGCCACTGCCATATTTTTGAAAAGTTAACTTTATTTTATCTGTAAGTTGTAATAACGAAAATAAGTTAAAGATAACTTTACAGTTCCCTTTAGCTAAAGGTACCTTTAACTAAACCCAAGTTTAACGGCAAATTGTAATAGTGGCCCTAAAAGTGTTAAATATTTTAACTTCGTCAGCATACATCAGTACCTTAGAACGCAAAACAGCTGAAGGAAGGTCATTGATAAAGAAAGTGAATAAGAAAGTGAATAAGAAAGTGAATGACTGCCCTGAGGTACACCATATTGCACTTTAATAATTTTATATGTGACATTTCTAAATTTGACTTGTTGAGTTCTTTGTGACCATTCTACAGCAGAAACACTAAAGCCCATAAGTGATAATTTGTGCAATAAAAGTTTATGATTAACTTTATCAAATGCTTTACTAAAATCACTGTATATCACATCATTCTGCATTTTATTTGAAAATCCTTCATAAACAATTGTGGTGTGTTCTAAGATATTAGTTGTCGATGATCGAGATTTACGAAAGCCGTGTTGACAAGGCGATAGAAGAGGCAAAATTTGATGGTAAAGGAGATCAGTTAGTATTTTCTCAAGAAGTGCTATGCTATTCCTAAGCATTAATTTTGGCATTACCTCTGCAGTTTGATATATCCGATCTAATGCCACTTTTAAATAAAGGAATGATGTATGTTTAGTCAGGATTACGATATATTTTCTTACACTATCCTTGTTGTGTGCATTAATTTTATCCATTAGTTGCGGAATTTACAATTTAAAGTTGACACCGAACCACTGATTTCTGAGAAACTTTTCATGGCAATTTTATTTTATTATCAGAGTTATTGCCAGATGACTGCTGAAAGGAAATCACCGAGTGCAATATTTTTTCATATTTCGTTTTATTGGAGGCAGGGGTTTGACGGCCTCTCGTCTAATATGCCCACTCACTACCTACTAGAATACGGCGGCTTCAAACATAGAGATAGATAGATGTATTGGATTTAACACTCTTGGGTTTTTTCTACTACCAAACTTGAAAATAGTAAACAATTTTCAAATAATTATTGCAAAATGGAAAAAAAAATTTTTTTCTTAAATTTTTTTATTTTTGAATTACCATTCAAGCCTCCGTTTCATTTCATTTCTTTTCTGGGAATTTAATATACTAGAGAAATAGTTTTCGAATATTTCAAAAGCAATTTAAATTTAATTTTGAATTAATTACCAATTAAATGACGAAATATTTATTTTTTAACTTTAAAGATTTTTATATGAAAACGCTTCCAAAAAAGAAAAAAATTTTTGACACAGTTTGGCGTTAATTTTTTTTATTTTTTTTTCTTTCGTCATGATTGTTGCGATTTTCATTGAAATATAGCAGCAACCACAAAATGTGTGGAAAAAACATATTCAGACAGCAACATAAGAGAACGTTGGAATGGAAAATAATTAAAGTTGTATGAGAAGTATTTATTTGTGTGGAAGGCTGTATGTGTTTATGTACGCGTATAACAATTACTTCCTTACATCATTCCACACAGACAGACAGCCATACAGACATGATTGAATTTAACCATGAAAAGGTATTGCACACTTAAACTGCTGGCATTTACACTCTTTCCCTGTCATTCTTACATTTCTAAATGGCAAACGTTCTGCAATGACTGAAAAGTAGGAAAAATTTAGTCAGAAAAAAGAATGAACGAATGTACCCATAAAAAACGCTCTTATAAAACGCTTTTTTATTTCCTATAAGCTCATTAAAACGTAACTAAAGGAATGAAAATGAAAACGAAAATAAACAGACACACTAAATTACTTCGAATTACACAAAAGAACAAGAGCCAGAAAGAATGCTACTGAAATCGAAAATTCTACTCCAAAGATGGAGTGGATGCTAGAAAATGAATGAAACTGGCTTACAGTTTTTTTTTGGCTGGAGGAAATGAAAAATAAAAAAGATTTAACGCAGAATTTAAAGAAAATATTTCACATACGAGGGTTAAAAAAATTATTTTCTTGTTTTTTAGTCGACATCTACAGCAATACAAATAAATACAACTTTAATTAATTTAACATATACCTCCATCCTTTCGATTTTTCTTTAATCTTCAAGAAAGCATTTCAACCTCAGCAGCATAGACATAGACAAGTGCATTGCTGAATCCCAGCATAGGGTAAACCACCCAGGCAAGTTAACTTTTGTCTTTAAAGTGTTTTACGGAGATATACCAGATATACTAATGTATTGTATTATTGTCATTGCTAAAGTGTCACAAGAGTCCAAAAGAGGAGGGGGAGATTTAGTGGGTGAGGGCTCAACACACGTGATAGTGACGACTTCCCCTATGGTACGGTTAAGTACATTTACTCCTCCTCAGCGGAAAAAAAGTATAACAATAATGTCTTCTCGAAGTCTATTGCACTAAAAATCTTCGGGATGCTGCTCGGTGTCAACAAGGACAATTCCCTGCCTAACATTCAGGCAATGACTGGCTGACCACCAGGAATGTGTTCTGATTATTTATACTCATTATCACAGGATCTACCTATTGGGTTCTAGACGACCCCCACTTTGAACCAGTATATTTCATGTCAGAAGTCACCGTAGTCAAGTAGGTAGTGTGTTGGCCTATTAGACTTAAGGCCAGGGTTCAAACCCTAGTCAATCACCTCCAACAAAACGAAATATGAAAAAATATTTATAATACGCACAACATTAGTAGTGTGAGTAGCTAGATCGTAACCCTGACTGAAGGGTTGTAATGACCAATTATGTATGTACATACATATGTAAACTTTGTGTCTACAGTACCTTGTTAACAGTCCTGTTACTAACCTCAGGTTATTAATTTCTTAATGTGTCATTAAAAACTTTTAGTAAGGATTATAATCATGCTTCTCACATCACCATCCTGATGGATGTGTTAACTATGCCCTCGGGTGTCGGGAGCTACAGTTTAACCACGACTATAAACGATGAATTTGAAAAACTTTTCATGGCAGATTTATTTTCTCTAGAATTTTTGGCAGAAGAATGCTGAGTAATATTTTTTAGTATTTCGTTTTGAATCATGGGCTCTCTTCCAATAAGCCAACGCACTACCTACTAGACTATTGAGACTTCTGGATAGTCTTATGGTTGACTAAAATATATTCCATTTGGTTTAAAAACCCTCTTTTTATCTTCCATTCCCCCACTCCACAGAAACTTTCTCGCTTCTTCAGCAGCGCATGCTTATCTGTCAGATCGTTTTCGAGAATTTCTATAAGTTCTGTGACCCTTACTGATTCAGTTGTCCAGAGAGTCCCATATTATCTTCGATTTAACCTCAAAGAATCGAAACCTGTGTTGAAAGAAAATTTTGTCTAAGACTCTGGGAGTAAATAAAAATGTCATGAAAAGTTTCTAAAAAAATCTATCGTTCGGACGATAAGCAATGGGTCTCACCATTCATCGATAAAATTAACACACGCAACACGAGTAGTGTGAGAAGCAAACTCTTTATTAGGGTGGTACTAAATGTTTGTAATGACCATTAAATAAGTTAGAGAAATGTTTATGATCATTTATGGAGACAGAGATCTAGCCTACATACATTTTTATATTTTATGTGGCTTATGGTATGCCGGGATGGAAGAGCGATTAAACATTTCGTGCTCTATCTGCCTAGTCTAGTTACAAATTGTAACTCTTTTAAAATCTGTAACATAACGCAGAACTACCTTACTTCCATAATTTCAGCAAAACAAATTAAAGAGTATCCAGTAGTCGAACTTAACCCTGTTCTGTCAATTTTCAATTGCTTATTTTGTCCAAAAAGCTAAATATACACACTCCAATGCTATTTTGCATTGTTGTTTTTAAAAAATAGAAAAACAAATGTTAAGTGCGTTGCCAAACAGTAGGCCAAGTACTTCAACTCTTTTTTTGTTTTTAAGTCCAACAATTTTACGTTTTTTATACTTAACTTCCATGGTATTTGTTAAAGCCAACAGCAAATACGAAAAGGTTTATAGCGAATAAGGGAAATGTTGCCAAAAGCTTCTTTTTTATATTTTTTTAGGTTCAAAAACAAAAACAAAAAAATTATGCTTTATATACGACGAGTATAATAATAACACACAGCCAATAAAAGAAATTACAGTCGTCATAATATGGAAAGAACACAAAAAAAAACTGAAATTTTCTCATAAAGGATGAAATAAACAACATTTTATGAAACTGTTGCTATTGTAAGAAAGTATAAAGAAAGAAAAGAAGTAAAAAAGAAAATATAATAAATAATCAGAATTGACATCAAGTGGAAGTTTTTTTAGTTTTTAAAAGAAATGTTTTAAAGACCCAAACAAGAAATCAAAATAACAAAGAAATTTCAAGTAGATCATATAGGCTTAGAGATATGCTAATGCTAAATTAAATGCTACCGTAAACTATTTCTGATCTCTATAGGGAGTGGAGAACCCAAAAACTTTACACGAATTTACTGACTCATCTGTAATAATAGCAAGCACAGTCTGTGGCCACTTCTAGTACATACTTGGCTTGTACATACATACATATGCATACATACATAATCGGCCTACAGTTAGGATTATGACCTAACTTCTCACGTCACTTATGTCGTGTGCGTGTAAATTTTATACAAGAGTGACGGGATCTCTTATTTAATTTCAACTCGGAACGACAAATTTTTTTGGAGTTTTTGCCAGAAATCTGCTGTGAGGCAGTCGTCGAAGAAATATTTCCTTCATATTTCGTTTTGTTAAAGATGTCTAACCTGGAGTTTGAATCGTGGCCTCACTTCTAAAAAGCCACAACACTACCAATAGACTAAGGCAACCGCAGACCGTACCTCTTCTAAAATGTAGCTTTCAAGTTGCAATACTCACGTCTTCTGCTCAGGAGGGAGGTACTCGATCTTTTACCCTATGAACCGGTTTTGGACAAGTTTTCGTTCCACTGCCAATGATTGAGGGGGAATATTCGATGTAAAAATGTTTTAAAATGGAACCTGTTAAATATTGTTACGAAAATAAAAAATCTAGATACGGGCTTTTTGCTTTTACATGGCTTAACATAAAATTATATATTATAACAGCTACAAAAACAAAACAATGCAGTAAACAAATCGGTTTACAAAATATCGGACTGCTTAATATAACAACAAACACCAGCATAAAAAAATTGTAAACAAGTAAACAAAAATACGCAAACAATACTAAATAAATAAATGTGAACAAAATACACAAACAACGCTACAAGAATAAATGAAAACAACGATGTTTACATTTATAGAGATTTCGAGAAGGTGAAGTCATAAACATTCGCCTTTAAAAACATTCATCAGACTGTTTACGTGGTCATATAAAAGGCAAGGAAAGCAGGCGACTAAGTTAGTGAAGACGCGATGATTTTGAATATTTCCGTTACAATGATCTGTCGAATAATTCTCTAGTAATTGTTATTGTTTATGCAAAGGGTATAAATAGAGGAATATCAAAAAAAGGTAATTGTTGTTGTTTACATAAATGGTGAATAGTGGCACACAGAATTGTGCGAATAATAAAGAATTTTAATTAAAACTAAACACAAGTTTATTTATATTTTATTTGCAATCTACGAGCTTATATTTTGAAAGTTTTTAAAAGGTAAGAACGTATAAGTCCTTCCCATCTTTCAATAAAATAAAGTTCGTGTGAGTAAAATTGCTGGTTGTACTATAAATGAAAACTAATTTGCCAGATGCAGATTCCACAATATGGCCAAATTACCCAAAATTATAAATTTCAATGAAAATTAGGGTCAGTTGCCAATTCTCCAAGTCCCATTCATCAAAAGCAGATAGTTATCTATGGTAGTCCTTGGTGATTTGGCAGAATAGAATGAATAAATGACTTCTAATTTGATATAACTTCAACGAGATGGCTGTTGTCAACTGTCAAAATTCTAAAGCCTGTGTTCGAAATCTCAATTCAGATTTTTCTTGGTGATCTATGTAGAAAACTTGAATTATTAAAATGTTTTTGAGGAACTAAAAATAAGCAAGTCATTCGAAATATTTGGTCCTTATTTGTATTTAAGTATGTTATAATTTTATCAGTGTTTCATTTGAAGCTGTCTGTTGTTTTTTTCTTTAATTTCATTTCCCAATAGAATATAGTGCCAAGCAGTAAGTAATTTGAAAACGTATTCCCGCCTTCACATTACGATGCCAAAATAACAAATGAAAACAGAATATTATTTTTGTAGCCTGCATATATTGTCTCAAAATATTTAAGAAAACAAGAAAGATAAAAGGAAAATAAACTTAAAAAGCGAAATAATTTATTATGCAACAACAAGAATAGCGACGGTAGTTCATCTCCATACTTTATTTTTCACAAACGCAGGAATAGCCGTCAGTAAAAAGGACATCTTGCATAAATTCACTAAAAGGAAATGGAGGTTACAAGAAACAAAAAATTTAGAAGTTTTAGGTGTAAGGAGTATTTCCGCATTTTTGTTAAAAAAAGTTAATTTCTAGGATAAAAAGAAAAATCGTTTGATTTTGTTTTTTCCTAATAAAGACCATAAATCAAGAAGGAGGTAGCATGTCAAGTTTGCTGTTGTCACTTCCAAAGGGATTCAGAAAAATTTAATGTACATTAGGGCGATAGCAAGCAGGCTCATCCAAAGTTTAAGTATAAAGTTCTGGTTTCCATAACCAAACATAAGCGACTTAGTGATACAGAAGACTTGAAGCTGATTTCATAAAAATTTAAAATTTTTTCAAAACCAAATACAAGTTAAGTTCTAATTTTTTTAATGTAGGTTGGTAAGATTGAACACTCGTGGTCATGGAACCCCCAGCTCCTCGATGGCAGCTAGCTATTGTTATTACTACTATCTATTTTTTTTTTTGGATTAATGGCTGCGCGTTGGTTGCTTGCTGTTGTCGTTACTACTATCTACTATTGGTCATATTTTTTTTTTGGAATAATGGCTGCTCGATGAAGGCTAGATACTGTTGTTACTACTATCTAGTCTTGTTTTTTTGGGGGGGTAATGGCTGCTCGATGGCCGCTTGCTATTCTTGTTACTACTACCTACTGTTGGTTTTTTTTTTTGATTGATGGCTGCGCGTTAGGTGCTTGCTTTTACCTTTACTACTGTCTACTATTGGTAATTTTTTATTTTATTAGTGTTGTTGTTACTATTATCTACTGTTGTTTTTTCTGGATTAATGGCTGCTCGATTGCTAGTTGCTATTGTTGTTACTACTATCTGCTATTGGTCATTTTTTCTGGAGTAATGTCTGCTCGATGGTGGCTTGCTATTGTGTACAAAGTCTTCCTTCCATCAGAATTTTCCTTTTCTTTATCAGTCAGTGCATTGACAATTTTCCACGAGCTAGTATTGAATCCAACTCTGGACTTGACCATAAGAAAAGAGGGATTGAGAAATCACCACCAGTCGAGCGAAAGTTCATCAAGTCTTAGATTTAAAGCGACAATTTTAAAGTTTGTTCACTCATACATGCAATCATACGTTGGCATTACAGCCCTTTACACGCGAACTACAGTTTAAAGTCTAATCCGAAAGACACATTTTTGAGAATCTTTTTTATGGTATTTTTTACTCTCAGAGTTTTTGCCTGTAATCTGCTGAGAGGATGTCGCTGAAGAAATAATTTTTCATGTTTCGTTTCGTTCGAGATGACTAACATGGGGTTTGAACCGTCGCGTTACGTCTAATAAGCCAACACACTAATTACTGGAGTACAGCGACTTCATTATCTAGTCACAATTTTAACTACACTCTGACGGAGGAGACGCAGGCCTTACTGCCGAATCAAAATAGTTGTATCATGACACAAAAAAGTTGTATCATGGCACAAAAAAGTTCTATAATGACGCAAAAAAAGTTGTGTCGTAACACAAAAAAGTTGTTTCATGAGACAAAAAAAAAAGTTGTGTAATCACACAAAATAGTTGTATCATGACACAAAAGAGTTGTATAATGACACAAAAAAGTTGGGTCGTGACACAAAAAAGTTGCATCATGACAAAAAAAAGTTGTATTACGACTTAAAAGAAGATAATTTCAATAGTACGCCACATTCGATAGAGATAGAGCCAGTTAGCCCCTCTTTCAGAAGAACTGCCTTTTGTACATTTCGTACAGTGTAGGACACTGAGCGTAATTAACTCAATTCCTTTGACCGAATACTTGTACCACAGACAGGGGGCTTCTAAGCGATTAGAAGAATTTAATGTTACAAGTATTTTAGGGCAGTATGGTTTCATTTCTACAAATACGTTCAATACATCGGCAATGATATTCATTCGTTTTAAATCAATCTAGTTTTAAATTAGCTTACGTGGCTTTAAGGCTTTGTAACGCAGGATTAACTATGTGGTTCGGTACTTCTTAGTTCTACTACTACTGATTAAATGCCCAACAGCCGAATAATGAATACATATTTTTTTTGTTACCCTATCTAGTTAAGTTAAACGTATATTTCCCCCCATATTGTTGCTGTTTGTCTTTCTTTTGTTTAATTTGCTTGGTGACTTTTTTAGCTTTCATAGAAATTTGCTTAAGTTGATTTTAGGGGCCTGTCGATTTTATTGTCATCCTTTTGATTATTTATAGGAACATACGTGACTACATTCAGACTAACAATCAAACACACACATACACGTTTGAATTTTCTGTTTTTTTTTTCCTTTTTTATATTTTCTGTAAAGAAAGCTTATTTGTCTAAAAGGCACTTAAGAAAACATCAAAAATATGAATTTTAATTTTATTTCCTATAAATACACAAACACAGATACACGTTTATTCTCTTCTGAATTAGTATAAGTGTTTAAAAACCTTTTGTTTTTGTGTTTTCCTTTATAAATTATATTAATACAGTTTACGGAACCTACACACGTGAAACAGCTTTTAAAAGCTGTGTCAATATTTGTCTTGCATACAGTAGTGGATATGCGTTTATTTGCACTTGTTTGTTGATTAAAGCTCCACCAAAAGGACTCTCGAGCAATTGTAGGGTATCGATCAATAAGTTTAATAATGTCAGGAGAAAATCAAAAGGAACGAACGGAAAATTTTTATCGGACAATACGAAAGACCTTCAGAACTAAAGGATGTTTTCGACAAAGGTATAGAACTTTAAGTTGGCATTACTTTTCAAGATGGCGACCGATTTAACAGCTGTCAAGTGATTTATTCTCAGTTTGGTTTGGCAATTCATCATGAATAGACTCACGCCTGAACAATGCTTGCAAATAGTGCAATTTTATTTCGAAAATAATGGTTCTGTGCGGAAAACGTATCGCGCACTACGTCCATTTTATCGTCGACAGTCCATCCGCCATCGAGCACAGGAATTGGATCTGTGTCCATCCACTTTATGGAAGATTTTGCGGAAGGATCTTGGTTTGCGTGCTTACAAAATCCAATTCGTGCAAGATTTTTAGCCAAACGATCATCAAGTAAGGCGTAGATTCGTCGAATGGGCCTAAAACGAGATTACCGTTGTTCCCGATTTTCATAAGCGAATTTTGTTTAGCGATGAAGCGCACTTCTGGTTGAATGGCTACATCAACAAACAAAACTGCCGCATTTGGAGTGAAGGTAATCCTCAAGTGTATGTGGAAACACCGTTACATCGAGAAAAACTGACTGTTTGGTGCGCTTTATGGGCTGTTGGAATCATTGGTCCGTACTTTTTCAAAAACGATGGTGGCCAGAACGTTACAGTCAATGGTGATCGGTATAGAGCCATGATTACTAACTTTTTCATTCCATGAATAACCATGATGTCCAGGAGATGTGGTTTCAACAAGACGGCGCAACATGTCACACAGCTCGTGCCACAATAGATTTATTGAAAGACACGTTTGGTGACCGCCTAATTTCACGTTTTGGACCTGTGAATTGGCCTCCAAGATCTTGTGATTTAACACCGCTAGACTACTTTCTGTGGGGCTATGTAAAGTCATTGGTCTATGCGGTAAAGCCACAAACGCTTGACTATTTGGAAGACAACATTCGACGTATTATTGCCGATATACGGCCACAAATGTTGGAAAAAGTCACCGAAAATTGGACGTCCAGATTGGACTACATTCGCGCCAGCCGTGGCGGTCATATGCCAGAAATCATATTTAAAATGTAATGCCACAAGATTATGTTTCGGATAAATAAAATTCATGTCAACCTAATAATCCATCGTTGTTTTATTGCAACTTAAAGTTCTATACCTCTATAAAAATTTATAAGGACACTTGGTTTAAAAATTGTTAATTATTGTTACGTTTTTACCTTTTAAAAACGTTTAAAATATCAGCTCGTAGATTGCAAATAAAATAAAAATAAATTTGTGTTTAGTTTTAACTAAAATTCTTTATTATTATTATATATTGTTATGTAAACAACAACAATAGCTTTTATCTGTCAACCCTCTGTTTATACCCTTTGCATAAACAATAACAATTACTAGACTATTGTTTGACAGATCTTTGTAACGGAGATCTTCAAACTACGATTACTCTCTTCAAATACACCGCGTCTTCACACAAGACTGACTGAACTTTTACTAACTCAGTTGCCTGCTTTGTCTTGCCTTTTATATGGCAACGTCAACAGTCTGATTAATGTTCTTGAGGGCCAATGTTTATTACTTCGCCTCCTCGAAATCTCTATAAATGTAAACAACGATGTTTATTCTTATAGCGTTTGTTATTGTATTTTTGTTTACTTGTTTACCATTTTTATTAATCTGGTGTTTGTTGTTATATTAAGCAGTACGATAAGTTGTAAACAGGTTTGTTTACTGCATTGTTTTGTTTTTGTAGCTTTTGTTTATAATTTTAATGTTAAGCGATGTAAAAGCAAAACACCAGTATCTAGATTTTTCCATTTTCGTAACTTTAACAATTTCGTAAAATATCAATACTGTACTATTACAGTGAAGTCACCGTAGTCTAGTAGTTAGTGAGTTGACTTATAAGACGCACAAGTGCTGTTTTTATAATAATTAATTAAGTGAGTAATACTTCACAATAAAGGAAGACAAACTATAAATTTAGACCATAATCTAACTGAGCATGTTGCTTAATGGTCTACGGTGTCTGTATTGAAGTTTTCACGCAAATATGCTGAGTAGATTATAATCTTTGTACCTCACACTTGAGATTAAAACCATTTAAATTTTTTCTTAATTGATGAGTTTAAGCACGTACAGATATTGAAATAGTTTAGCAAGTTTCTTGCTGACATAGTAATTGGATTGATTAACAGTGACTGCGATTAGCAGCATGATGGCATCATGTAATCAATTTTGAACAGAAAGGAGTGCTGACAATGCAGATGAAACAATATCGAACGAAATACATGTAATAAATATAAACCATGCTAAGATTTCAAACAAATACTCCTTGAGTATTTAAAAAAGTACCTTTCTGGTACTTTTTGTGTATACAGACAAGATTGAGTTGTTATTATAAATAAAATTAAAATAAAAAGTCAGTTTAGCGCATGGGGGGATCGAACCCGCGACCTTCGCGTTATTAGCACGACGCTCTAACCAACTGAGCTAATGCACCTCAGTGCATGTTGCATGTTGCAGAAGAAAAATTTATAAAATTTATTAATAATAGAATTCATATTGATCTCAAGCTCGTCCTACGTAGTTAGAGATTATTTTTAAGTTTAGATAGATAATTTAAAAATAACATTGTGGATCTAAAATCATTTTTCTATTTTAAATTATGTTAATACAGAGGCTTTAGATTTTAACTTAATTGTTTAACTTTAGCAAAAGCTAGGCCCTCAATATATTTTAGCAATTTAGCATGAGAGAGGGTTAGAGAACTAAAACTTTCTGTTATAGCAGAAACAAGTGTGTGTTTAGTTGTGATTATAGTACAATACGTATTAAAGTGCGCGTTTGAATAGAATTAAGAGAGAAATAGAAAAAGCCAACAAATTCATTAAATGGAATACTGTGTGTAATGTTAACAGCGTATAATGCTACTAACGCTCTCATGATACTCTTTTTTTGTACTCTTAATATTTTTCGCAATTGGCAGTGCTTCTGTATGTTTTTGTTGGTTTTGCTTTTTACAACAACTAACTATTTTTTGCAACTTATCGAAAAAAAAATCAATTTCTATTAAAAAATTAAGAAACTCTCAAATGCAACTGAACATAGTAATGTAGTTTTGACTGGAAGTGGCTATTCTACCAGAGAAATTTTTAACCAACTTGGAGTTAGTCAGTCAGTAGTCATCAGAGTCCAAAAACCTCGTTTTGTTGTTCCCAAGCCTCAAGTCAGAGGTCGTAAAAAAACTACTAATTAATGCAGATGCTCGTCTAATGCTAACAAAAATGAAAAGGGACACCAAAAGGAGCTAATTTGGCAATCGGGAAAACCGTTAGTAGATGGACGGCAAGTAGAGCTCTTAAAGATATTGACTGTACCTCAGCAGTCAAAAAGAAAAAAGCTGCACTTGCAGCTAAAAATTTAAAGGCACGGTTAAAGTTTGCCAGAGGACACAGAAATTGGACAGTGGATGACTGGAAACATGTGATCTGGTCAGACGAATCAAAATTCAATCGCTTTCAGTCCGATGGTAAGCAATATTGCTGTCGCCGCCATGGGGAAAGAATTCAAAGAGACGATGTTAAGGAAACGGTGAAACACGGTGGAGGAAATGTCATGGTATGGGGTTGGTTAGATGGACCACTGCAAAGAATCAATGATATTATGAAAAAAGAAAATTAAATGAGAATTTTGAAGTCCCATCTTCCCGACTTTGTCGACAAGAGCGCATATTCTGCACAAGTAGTACTTTTCCAGCAGGATAGTGACCCCAAACACACCTCCAAAATCGTTAAAGAATGGCTTAGTGAGCAAAGTTTCAGTTAGTGCAGTGGCCAGCACAAACTCCCGACCTCAATCCCATTGAGAATTTGTGGTTAATCGTGCAGAGACGGTTCGGACAGTACCGATCAGCCCCAACCAATTTAGATGAACTTTGGCAACAGATTCTTCAGGAATGGACAAATATTCCGAAAGAAATTATAGAGAATTTGGTGGAGAGCATGCCAAGTCACGTAAATGAGGTCTTATATAACAAGAGTCATTGGACTAAATATTAAAAATATTCGTATTCCATAAAATTTTGGAATGGTGCAAAATTGATTATATCCTAGTTATTTTCCTCTTGATTGTTTTTTTCTTAGAATTTAATAATTTTAGTTTTGAATTTTATATTATTTTGTTAAGTACTAAATACTAAATAAAAATCGAAAAAAAATTTTTAATTGCTTTAACACTTTTATTTTTATGCATTTAAAATTGCTCAGAGTACAAACATGTACTCATTTGTGCATCTCACTGTAAATAATAATTCTTTAATTATGAAAATATTCTTGAATTTTAAATTATGGTCGTAATGGCCCTTAGATGCCTAAGCGGAAATGAAATGCTTTCTAAAAGAGAGGGTTTCTCCAGAGAGCTTACAACAACAGTGCAACAACATGGTTACTTAATTGCTTACGTAATTACATTCATTTCAACTCTTTAGTTAGGATTAAAACGTAGCTTCTCTCATCATCTACGTTCTGTTTGTTACTTTTATAATTACGCGACGGAACCTACAGTTCAATTTTATTTACCCTCCAAGATTTTGCCAGAAAACCGCTGAGAAAGAAATCGTCGAAAGAAATGTTTTTTCTAGATGTCTATTAATTCACTAACTACCTTAGGTGTATAAAAATTCACACTTAATTCTTTGAATATTCTTTCCAATGGCTCATAAGCTCTGACGCAGACAGCTCAAAGTTTCCTATCGTACCAAAAGCAAATAAGAAAGTCTTAATAGAGCCGTATTTGTCTACCCCTAAAAGGCAATTCAATTTCCATAGGCTGGATCTGTAAGAGAATAGAAGTAAGGAAGAGGAAGTTGCCATAGTCTAGTAGGTAGTGTGTTGGCTTATTAGACGTAATGCCTGGGTACGAGCTTCAGGCCAGACATCAAGACAAATTACAAAAAGTTTTCTTCGGCGACTTCCTCTCAGCAGATTTCTGGCAAATACACTGAGAGCAAATAAAATTGCCATGAAAAGTTTCTCAAAAATCTGTCGTTCGGAGTCAGAGTAGGTCCCACCACTCATGTATAAAATTAACACACACAACATAAGTGGTGTGAGAAACTAGGACGTTGTACAATGGGTCAATTGGACCTCCGGGTACTGTACTTGTCTTAATTGGCAAGTACACGTCCTCTAACCTAACCTAAACTAACCTACGAGCTCATATTTCAAACGTTTTTAAAAGGTAGAAACATAACAATACAAGCGCTCCTAAAAGAAATATACGTGCACAGAAATGAAATGCCACCAGTGTGTTCACATATCACCTCCGCCAACATTTAAGGGGAATATTAAATACGTAGAGCGCTTCATTTTATGCGTAACTCGTTTTCATCTACTTAATATAAGATGTTTATTGTTGCTTTATTACTTTTTGTTGTTTGTTTCTGTAGGTTTTAAAATTTATTTGAGCGTAAATTTCATGAGAATTTTAAATGATTTTCCTTTGCATATTCCCGTTCGTTAAGCTCAAATTAAAAGGATTCCTTTGAATTGTAAAAAAGTATAAATAAATGAACTTTCATTCATCATCATACAATAAATTCATCATTTTGCAAAACAAACGTAATTGAAGTTTCTTTCTAAGCCTACAGTGTCTGAAAAGGCTCAGTATTCTTCATTCGTTTTATTAATTCATATTTAATAATACACTCATAATAACGTTACCGCTAATTGGCCAATATTACAGCCACTTAGCTTACCTGGGCCAATGACACTGTTGACAAGTTGTTGGTCATTTAGTTTACATGCCATAGGCAACAGGAACAACAATTGATGATATCAACAGCAAACCTACAACATGCCTCTGCGTATAAAGCATGAGATGCATTAACGAAATGTACATGTTGGATTAACAATTCTCAAATGGTTGTAACCCACTCTAGTCGCATTGCCTGAAAATTTTAAATGACGAAAACATAATCTTTTACTGGTTTAATATATCGCCGTCATCGTTTTCATTGCACTGTTAGTCTCGTTCATCTGATTGTGTGATCTATGTTCTATGGGAATGTAATTTTGCTTACTTCTGGAGGGGAAGGCATCCGGACTAAAGGCTAAATCTGTTGAACAAGACGTACATACATACATAACTCACACCACTTATGTTGTGTCCATTAATTTTTATACATGAGTGGTGGGACCAACAGTTTAAAGTCGACTCCAAACAGATTTTTGAGACACTTTTCACGTCAAATTTATTTACTCTCTGAGTTTTTCCTGGAAATCTGCTGAGAGGAAGTCGCCGAAGAAGTATTTTGTCATATTTCGTTTAGTTGGAGTTGCCTGACCTGGGGTTTGAACCGAGGCCTCATGTCTAATAAGCCAACACACTATCTATTAGACCACGGCGACTTCAACAACACGTGCAAATAATAAAATTTTATATAAATGAGTCTTTTGTTCAGGAAGCTATCGCTCCGCCCGTCTTAAACGTTGATTCCCACTTCTGGATTAAGGAGTCACGCACAAATAAAGTTGTCGAATTTGCGACGTTACCAATCCACATTAGACCCAAGAGCGACCAATATATTCCGCAAAAGTCAATGTTTGGTGCGGACGGTGTCATATAAGTCGCAGTAGTCTAGTAGGTAGCCTTACGTCTAGTAAGGCTATGGTTCAACCCCAGGTCAGACATTAAAACGAAGATATTTCATCGGTGACTTCCTCTCAGCAGATTTCTGGCAAAATCTCAGAGAGTAAATAAAATTGTCATGAAAAGTTTCTCAAATCTCTGTCGTTCGGAATCGACTTTAAACTGTAGGCCCCGCCCTTATGTAATACATTAACAAACACAACATTAGTGGTGTAAGAAACTAGGTCCATAATCCTTATTGAATGGTTGTAATGACCAATTATATTTGTATGTACATATGCGTCACCGGTCGGTAATCTTCTAGAACGATGTTAGCGAGATCAACGGCGAGCACTCTTGGTCTGTAATTACCAATTGAATAATCTAAACCCAACGACATGTGATTTTATAAGGAAGAAAGGTGCTATGTGCCACACAGTACGTATCCACATTAGATATTCTGCTCGAGCGATTTAAGGATTTGGTCATCTCCCGTGGAGTGATGAGCTATTTGACCCCGTTAGACTTTTTCTTGTGGAATTTTCTGAAGTCACAAACCACAGCCTATCATTAAAGCCAACGTAAACATGACAACAGTAGCATTGAACCTAATTTAAGCGCCAAAATCATGGAAAATTAGACATCTCTAATGTGCTCCACCCAGAAAAGCCGTGCCGGACATTTAAACAACGTTATATTCCAGAATTTGAAGTCGCCGTAGTCTAGTAAGTAGTGTATTGGCTTATTCGACGTAAAGCCACCGTTCAAACCCCAGGTCAAACATCTAAACGTAATATGAAAAAAATATTACTTCGGCGATTTCCTCTGAGCAGATTTCTGGCAAAATCTCTGGCCAATTATGTATGTATATTCCAGACTTAATTACGCCAATAGATATTTCAAATAAATAAAAATTTCGATAAAATCAAACACACATACACACTTATTTTTTTTAAATTTAAAGATATCTGGAGCGTATATATACGTCTCATCTACGTCTCTTATGCAGTCTAGTAGGTAGTGTGTTAGATTATTAGACGTAAGGAAACCGTTCAAACCCGAGGTCAGACATCAAAATGAAAATATAAAAAAAATATTTAATCGGTGACTTTCGCTCTGCAGATTTCTTGCAAAAACTCTGAAAGTAAATAAAATTGCCATGAAAAGCTTCTTAAAAGTCTGTAGTTTGGAGTCGACTTTAAATTGTAAGTCCCGCCACTCATTTATAAAATTAACACACACAACATGGATGGCATAAGAAGTTATGTTATAATCCTGGCTAAAGCGTTGTAAAGTATGTATGTTTTATGTGTATGGCAATCATATGAAGTCACCGTAGTCTAGTATATAGTGGTCACGAGGCCACAGTTCAAACCCCAGGTCAGACATATCTCAGCTGATTTTTGCAAAAACTCTGAGTAAATAAAATTGCCATGGAAAGTTTTTAAAAATCCGTCGTTCGGAGTTGACTTTGAACTGTTGGTCCCGTCAATCATGTATAAAATTAACACACACACAACATAAGTGGCATGAGAAACTAGGTCCGCAATCCTGATTGAAGGGTTGTGATGACCAATTAAGTCCTTTTCTCTAATCCTGGGATTTGTAATCAACTATTTGTAATGCTATACAGCGCCATCTCTTATAAAAATATTTATCTTTTACAGAAACGTTTGTAGTTGAAATTAATTAATATTATGATCACGAAAATTCGATTATTTGTAATCGCGTTAAAGAATCCAATCAAATTCATTCTAATTTCTTGGCATTCTGCCCGATATTTGCCCTTTTTTACATATTGTTACGAAAATGAAAAATGTAGATACTGGTGTTTTGCTTTTACCTCGCTTAACATTACAATTATAAACAAAAGCTACAAAAATAAACCAATGCAGTACACAAACCTGTTTACAAATGCTCGTGCTCGTACTGCTTAATATAACAACAACCACCAGCATACAAAAATGCTAAACAAGTAAACAAAAATACGCAAACAACACTACAACAATGATGTTTACATTTATAGAGATTTCGAGAAGCAGAAGTCATGACTATTCGCCTTCAAGAGCATTCATCAGACTGTTTACTCTTCAAGGCAAAGCAGGCGACCGGAGTTAGTGAAGTTCAGTCAGTCTTGTGTGTAGACACGGTAAGTTTGAAGAGAGTAATCGTGGTTTAAAGATCTCCGTTACAAGGATCAGTCGAATAATTGCCTAATAATTGTTATTTTTTATGCAAAGGGTATAAACAGAGGAATAACAAACAAAGCAATTATTGCTGTTTAAATCAAGTTGTGAATAGTGGCACATAGAATTGTGCGAATAATAAAGAATTCTAATTAAAACTGAATACAAATTTCTTTTTATTTTATTTGCAATCTATGACCTCATATTTTAAACGTTTTTAGAAGGTAAAACGTAACAATATGAATTGCACGATTTAATATTCAGTTCTTTTGCTTTAGCGTTTCTGTATACATATTTGTACAATACAATTAGAAAGCCATTCGTTTGCATCGTCTTGTTGCTTGTTCTCTCCCAAGAGTGATTTTCCATTTTTTTAATTTTTTTGATTATATTTGTTTATTTCTCAAATAAGAAAACAATAATAGGAGTTTAAATTACACCCGTTTTAATAAACTTGAAAAAAAAACAAAAATTCCAGGCTTTTGATGTTACGTTGCCATCAGTTACTAAACTATTCTTTAAAGTCAAAAAGTGTCACAAAAGTACTATCGGTAGTATTTTTCAATATCTCTTTTGATAAGGTCAGATTAAAAATATTTTGAAACAACCGCAAAAAGTGTAGCATACTAGGACCGGAATTAACTTTATTCTCATAAACAAAAAAAAGTTGCACTGTGTCAGTTTGTATACTATTGCCATGTATGTCACTTTATAAACAACAAAATTAAATAAGTCAAGTTATTGTCAATTGTGGTATAATTAACCTAGATAAAGTCATTTATCTTCTCGCTCTCTTTGTTTTATTGTGTTACAATATTGTTGCTAACAATGTGACAAATGTATTTTGATTGTAATTGTAATCGTTACAATATTTGTTCATTCTTTTTTCTTTTTTTGTCATGAAATTATTTTGTAGAAAAATAGGTGGCAATGTAGGTATAATGTTGCATGTTTGTAAAGTAAACATTTACAATTGCGGTCATTGTAAATCGATTTAGTTGGGTTAGGTCTCTTAACATATTGATAAGATGTGTCTCTTTGAATTTCTCTGTCTGTTCGTTAAAATATAAATATAATACTCTTGGTATAATACCACAAGTGCAGCCATGAAAGGTAGTAAGAAGGATAGAAAAAATATTCATATAATTTTCCAGCTTTTCAAGCTAAAAGACACTTAAAAAGTGTAAAATTTTGTAAAATTAAAGTCGACATAATATTTTTTCAAAACTATTATCTGTCGGGTCTTTCAGTAAAACCTGCTGAACTTTGACAGTTGCTTGCTGCCATGTTGTTGAAATTACATTTGTCAAATTAGATTTCAGTTATCCAATATATTCTATCAAATCACAAAGAGGGGATACAGCTTGGAACACCGCATGCAAATAATGAAATTGCATCACAATGTGTATTCTATTCGGGAAACATGCAGCGTGAAAAATCATCTTCATCGATAAATCCTATTTCTGTATCAACGGTTACATAAAAGAACGAAATTGTTGAATTTCGGACAATACTAATCCACATGAGATTAAAGGTAGTCCGCTGCATAACGAAAAAGGCAATGTTTGATGTGGATTTTTGCCTGGTCACACATTTCTTGGAGAACGATGTTGACCAAGTCATCGCTGTAGACGATGGTCGCTGACTACCAACTTATTTTGGTCTATATTAGATGTTTTGGACACCAACGATGTGTGGTTTCAACAGGATGGCGCTCCGTGTCATACAGCTCATGACACATTGGATATTCTGCACGAATGATTTGTGGGCATAGTCTTCCCACGTGGAGGTGGGTGAGGTGAACTAGCCACCTTAATAGTTCAATTGTCCTCTTATTTTTTTTGCAACTGCATGCGATTAAGCTACAAACCATACAAACCAACATAACCCACGCCATTGACCAAATTCAACCATTGGCAATTGGGCACTTCCACATAAAAATAATGGCATCAATAAGTATTTCAAATAAATAAAACATTCCTACGCCATATCATACACACTTTGTTTTATTTAAATTTAATGATAGGAAGCGCTTACTGAAAGCCTCGATATTTAGTTCTTCTCAAATTAACGTCCATAGGTATAAACCAACAGAGCCTACAATTTTTCCTTGCAATGTAAACAAATCTCCACTTTTTCGTAGGACTTCCTAATTTTCAAAATTCAAAACATCTTTCACAAGCAATGTTTGAAAACAACGTGTTATTCTAGGATTCTGTCACTGTCATCTTACTGCTTGAATTTTAACGATTTTTATTGACCAAATAATAAATATTACCAAACAATGGTAATGTTTTCTGATATATCATACATACATACTTATATAATTGGTCATTACAACCCTATAGCCTGGATTATGACATAATTTCTCACACCACTTATGTTGCGTATGTTAATTTTATACACGAGTTTCGAGATCTACTGTGTAAAGTCGACTCCGAACGACTGATTTTGAGAAACTTTTCATGTTAATTTTATATACTCTCAGAGTTTTAGCCAGAAATCTGCAGAGAAGTCGCCGAAGAAATATATTTTTATATTTCGTTTTGCTGGAGATGTTTGAACCATAGCCTCACGTCTAATAAGTCAACACATTAGAACACTTCGAGTTCTGACACATCATAGCACGAAAATTTAAAAGAAAATAAACTCTTATGCACAATACCTGTGCAATGCGGTCCTATATCGTGCTTAACAAAACTCTTCAAAACCTTAGGTTATTTACCATCCTCCTATCATTCATAGACAACTATCAAAGTTTCTTATCTACACGGAATTTCTTTATATGTTTCGATATAATGACGTTGCCGTAGTCTAGTAGGTAGTGTGGTCAAACACCTCGAACAAAACCAAATATGAACGAATATTTCTTGCGGCGACTTCCTCTCAACAGTCTTCTAACAAAATATCTGACGTTCCGTCACTTACGGATAAATATAACACTTAAAGCAAGTGAGAAGCCAGATCGAGGTTTTTGGAAGATGTAAACAAGGCTATTAAATCGATCTGAATTCTATTAATCTAAATCTGTCAAAGCAAAAGAGAAAACCTGCAACCAAAAGCCGTAATCAGTAGAGACAAATTCTAACTTTAAACTGTAATTTTTTAAATACATAATACTGTGACGTTCTAGATTTCCATTTCCTTTTTAGAAAAAAGCTGCATTTATTTGGGAAAAGATGCCTTTTTCGAGTTGAGAGTAAAATTTGGAGTGCCAGTATATATTGTGTCCGCCGTGGTCTAGTAAGTAGTGTGCTGGCTTATTAGACAGTTTAAACTCCAGATAAGACATCTCCAACAAAACGAAATATGAAGAAAATATTTCTTCGGCGATTTCCTTTCAGCAGATTTCTAGCAAAAAAAAGAGAGCAAATAAAATTGCCAAGAAAAGTTTCTGTAAAAAATCTGTCGTTCGGAGTCGAGTTTAAACTGTAGGTCCCGCCACTCATGTATACAATTAACACACAGACAACATAAGTGTTCTGAGAGACAAGATCGTAGTCCCGACGGAAGTGTTGTGATGACCAATTATGTATGTATGTAGTATATTGGTACGTACACCAAATAAGGTAGGCCTCCTGCTATGAACGCAATAGACGCAATACAAACGTAGCAATCTCTCAAAAATAAAATACATGAGGGTATATGGAAGTCATTATTTTAAAGGCAGCGCGATAAAATGCAAATTGTTGTTAGCAAAATTGCTGCGTTTGCTGTGTTGCATCAATTGTGTTTATAGCATCATACTTTGGTTAATATTCAATAGCACCGTGGATATCATTCTTAAAGTATTCCACTTGTATATTTAATTAAAAGCTATTACAGTTCCAATAATAGCAAACAAATAATTTCGATAAATTGAAAACGTTTTGAAAAAAGCTAGCGATTTTAACAACCTGCCAAAATAAATATTTTCCCCCAAATCTCAAATAAAAAATTAGAAATTAATGGAAAAAATTTTAATCAAACATCTTAAAAATGTGCTCTCAATGTCTAAAGATATTTCAAGAAGAGAAAAAGAAATACAAAATACTTTAGAGGAAACAAAGTAATGCCTCACTAAGCGAAACAGGCATAGGGACAGAAAAAAAGAAGACGTGTTGCTTTTATGTTTATAAACCAAGTTGAAATGAAACTAACATTTCATAACAAAGACATTTAATATTACAGCAACAACAACAACAAAAAAATGCAATTAATCTAATACAAACACAAATAGTTGTACAAACCGAACTTTAAGTAAGACAGCCTACACAATTTTGATGTATGTTTACATGGTGATGCTGTGTTACCAACTCTGTTACACAGACAGATTATATGCATCTATTTTTAGACAAAAAGACGACAGCTACTTCATCTCTACCATCGCTGGTATCTTAAATAAAAATCAAACCTAAATAGGCGTTACACAGCAGAGCATGCTCTTAGGAGCACTAACACTCACTCGTACGGTTTATTAAATCTAAGAAACTTTATCGCTTCATTTTCTATTTGTATTTCAAGCTGTTTGTTTATATTCCTTTGCTGTTTGCTGGTTTCATTTCATTCATTTCATTTCTCTAATAGTTTTGCTTGTCATATTCATATAGAATCACAAAACAACTCTTTTCTTTTGGACAAGATAAAGACTTAAAATATCCAGAGGAAAGACGTACGTATGTGCTTGTGTATAAGAAGTGAAAGGTACCCACTATGTGGGAAATGCTGCTATGTGCCAGTAGCTTAGCTTTCAAAATATCTTCTTAACAAATAAACATCAAAACGTCAGACGTTTATGTTTGTAAATTTGTTTGTTTATAACACAACTACACAAATTTTCTATTCCGATTTGTTTTTTATGTCTGAGATCTACGAGTGATGGTTTAAAGCAATTGTTAACAATAATTTTAACAGCGGTTTCTGTCAGAATACCCTACAGGAGATAAATAAGTGCTGATTAAATGCACATAATTAAATATACGATATGTTTTACTACTACTTTTTAACTACTGTTTGCAATAAATATGCCGTATGGCGTTTATGACGAATGTAGTAGGCCCAGTGTTGGTTTATTAGACGTGAGGCCACGGTTCAAACTCCAGATCAAGCATTTCCAACAGAATGAAATTTGAAAAAATATTTTTTCGGTTACTTCCTCTCAACAGATTTCTGGCAAAAAATCTGTCATTAAATGGAGCTGTCATAAAAAGTTTCTCAAAAATCTGTAGTTCGGAGTCGACTTTAAACTGTAGGTCCCGCCACTTATGGATGAAATTGAAACACACTCCATAAATGCATAAATGGTGTGAGAAGCTAAGTTGGAATCCTGAATTAAGGGTTGTAATTACTAATTAAGTAAGTAAGTAAGTAGGTGACAATAGTACCGAGTAGCAGTTCCCCGAAGTGCATTGTTCACCATCGATTTAGTTTTAGTCGATAAAGGTGGAACATACTCAATAACATCAAATGCAAGATTTTAGCCTTCAAATACTTTAAAATGGTTATTTTAGTGTTTTATTTGTACTTTATGAGAAGAGAAAAAGGGGTTGTGAGCCCAGGTATGAGAAGCTAAGTCGTAATCCTGACTAAAGGGTTGTAAGTTAAGTTAAGTTAGTTAAGTAAGCAAGTAAATGCCAGTAAATTCTATTCTTTGGACACACTAAAAAATACAAGACTTAAAAATACGCTCAAATTTTTTAATGCTCGCTCCTTACGGAACTTTACTTCTAGTTTTCTATTAATATTGGAAATTATGAGGAAATTAAAAAAAATTCAATTATATAAAATGATGTTTCAACTCCATCCATATGAACTTTTCGTATCTTATTTTATAATTTTGTTTTGTATATATATTTATTTTTTAATTCTTTTATTCGTTTTTGATCTAAGCCACTCAATTTGAGGTTGAAACAAGCAAATATTTTTTATTTAATTTTTTTTTTAGTTTTGGCTTTCAAAAGCAATTATCCTTTAAAAATGTTGTTGTTGTTGCTGTTGGTTTTACTAATCATTTTACCAGACATGACTTTAAGGGACATTTATGAATAGTTTTACGTTTATTTTCATTATTATTATAAATTTAATTCGTCCCATCCGCTGTTCTCCACCTTACTTAATCATACCCTCTAAATGCGATAAAACAAAGTCCAAAGTGTAGTTTCGAGTGCAGAACTTTTGCAGTCATCACTGTCTACACAAATAAAAATATAGGGAATGAACCCTTTTTATATCACACAATATACGTAGGTATGCTTGTGTATAACCACCACTAATTAAGTAAATTAAACTGTTTTGTTTATAAGCAAATTTTATAACTGCCGCACTACTTCCGTTTTATTACTTTATTGCCAGGGCTTAGCTCCCTTTCTTCTATGGCAGTGTGTTTTGTGAAATTTAAACTTTAATTTTTTGTATAAACGAACAGGAGTGTATAACTGCGTTCCTTTTAATAATATCCTTGTGTATAACCAAGTAAAATAAATATTTATGTGTTTTAATGTAATAAAAACTAACATTAGAGTAGAGTAGTGTTCTCATTTCATTTTCTCTCGTATTACATGAAAAAATATGACACAGAAATAAATTACTGCCACCATTAGAGTACCACAGACCCATTATATGCATAGACACTCCTTTTAGTGAAATTTATGAAATTTTTATGAGCACGTAATAGCAGTGCATGCACTTGACTCGGAATAGATGTCAGCTTGATTCTCAATCCACGCTTTCTTTGAACATAAAGTTGAATATGCTATACAAGAGAAGGAAACGCACCCAACACAATGGCATAAATCTTGAAGACGCGCTGAATATTTTACTACCGAGTGGGTCATCTATCGATTAAAATTATTATATTATATTTCGAATCTGGCAACACTTGTATCATTCTATTCTGTCACAAAATTTATTATGTTATCCCACTAAACGTAATGAATCGATTTACATTTGAGCAACGTTGGGATTTATTGGAATAGATGGGACTACGAGGAACTGCCAAAAATTAAAATCATCTTTTCGGACGAAGCTCATTTTCATCTTAGTGTGTACATTAATAAGCAAAATTGCCGTATTTGGTGCTCATAAAACCCACATGTGGTCTTACAGAAGTCAATGCGCCCAATACGGGTTACTGTGTAGTACAGCTTGTGATCGGAGGCATCATTAGTCCATATTTCTTTGAAAATGAGGACGTCTCAACCATTACGGTCTATAGAGACACCTATCGCACCATGATACCTGACGGTTTTGTATCCGCTCTTCATGGTATTAATGTGAACGACAGGATGGTGCAACTTGCTACACATCTCATGCCACAATTGAACTACTGCGTCGAATGTGTGATGGTCATTTAACTGGACGAAATCGCCAAGAAGAAGCGATTTGACAACGTTGGACTATTTTCTGTGGCGCGCCTTTAAAGAAAAGTGTTATGCCGACAAACCAGAGACAATTAAGTATTTGACAGCAAATTACCCGCATTAATAATTGCAGTATTAGAGTGTAGATATCTGATACTTAAGAAAGCTTAGGATTGAACAGGCCATTCTGTTTGCAGTACCAGAATAGAACACGACATACATATATCATGATAGGACACAAAGTATGCATGTGAAATATCATCGAAATTTTTTATTCACTTGACTTACTATTGTCGTTATGTGTGAAATACAACAGAGTTAAAAGCTCCGCCGCGGCTTCTTCTGGTGGAGCGCATTCGAAATGTTAAATTTTCGATAACTCTGGCGCATAAATTATTCTTAATTTAACAGACAGCACGGTTTCCATATGTACGCTTTAAGGACCAATACGGTATGAATCCGCCTCTTAAGTTTGAGTCCCTGCGACTTAAGAAAATCCAATAAGAAAATTTCAAACAAAGTTAAGTCGCACGATCTCGGTTTCCAGCTCACATCAGCCCCATGTAAGATAACACGCCCTCAAATTTTTCGTGAAGAATATCCACTGCGGTATGAGCTGGGTGACGCGTTGCAGCGTCCTACGTCTCGTTGCAGTCATAAACGTCCTATTCAAGCCAAAAGAAGTTTGTACAGTGCTTGGAGTTGACAGTGATAACCTGGCCATCGTCGTTCTTAAAATAAAATACCAACCAGTAGCATTTTTGGATGCTGCTGGATTTCATGTGGCTTGATATCATCCCAAATTTGACAAATTTGTTTGTTTACGCGCCCACTCTTCCACAAATGGACGTTTTAGCTGAAGATGATTATTCGTTGAAAACGTTGCTCGAAGATCATTAACATTGTTGTTCGGGCAAACTATATGTACATCAATTGGTATTCTAAAAACCAACATTGTAAGTGAAATTAAATTTGTTATTCAAATAACGATCAAGGTAGGAATGGACCTCTCTGAAACTTTTAATATCGTGCGGGGTTTCAGGCAAGCCAATCCCTTATCATGCGACCTCTTCAACTTCGTCATGGAGAGTGTTCTGCGGAAGGCGGAAGTGCATCGCAATGGGGCTATTTTTCAAAAAAGCTTCCAGTTGCTTGCGTACGTTGACGATATTGACTTCATAGTGCATACCAAGCGGAATTTTACTGCTGCCTTCAGTGCTATGGAACAGGAGTCTACTAAAATGGGTCTGGCAGTAAATGAGGGCAAAACGAAGAATATGTTATCGACAAGTAGAGAGTACGGCATATTGGATCTCAGATTGCGGCCGATAACTATACTTTCGAGACAGTCAAAGAATTTATTTATCTTCGCTCCGCCGTTACCAACAAAAATGATGTCAGAGAGATCAAGCGCAGGATTACTCTTGCCAACAGGTTATACTATGGTCTCAATAGGCAATTGGGTAGCAGATACTTCTCTCGTACGACTAAACTAATACTCTACAAGACGCTCATCCTCCCCGTGCTTCTTTATGGCGCAGAGACATGGACCCTATTAAGCACTGATGCAGCCGGCTTGAGAGTATTCGAGAGAACAGTCTTACGTAAGATCTTCGGTCCAGTGCGACTTGGCGATGATTTCCGCATCCGATCCAACAGTGAGCTGTATGAGCTCCTCAACGACATAGACGTTGTGCAGCGTATTAACATCCAGTGGCTGCGCAGCTCGGCCATGTCGTTCGAATGGGGGAGGATGCTCCAGCGAGACCGATATTTGATGCGGAGATCTGCAGAAGTTTGCGCTAGAAGGGCCAAACTGATCAAGCCCTGGCATCGATTACTGTGACTAACTGACGTAGGCCCGCAAGAAACAGAGGTGTCTGGATGGATGTGTTACGGCAGTCCGAAATCCATTAATCGGGTTGTTAATGGCCAATAAAGTAAGTAAGTAAGTATTCAAATAACGATCGCGAAATAAAACACCCCGCTCAGTGACCTTGAAAAAAAAATTGCCATGGGAAATTTCTCCAGATTCCGCCACTCATGTAAAAATTAACACACACAACATAAGCGTAATCCAGACTAACGGGTTGTAATGACGAATTATGTATGTACGTATGCTTTTAAAATAATTTTTTATTTCTTTATTGTAAATTAAAAAAAAAATTATTTCAACTCTTTTTGGCAACAGATTACAACGAATATTTTTTGTATTTCCTTTTAAAATATAACCCCCAATGGTATGGTGGACTTTTCAAAATTACAGAACAAAACTAGAAAAAATTTAAATAGTTGACGAAGAAAAGAGTACATTAAATACAGCTTATAATTGGTTCAATTGTCTTTTTTATATTTCAAACTTAAATCATTTAAACAAATTAGTTTTACATTCACCAGATGCAATACAAAAAGTGTATGTATAAAGCTCAATAATAAAATACGAGCACAATGTGCAATTTAATGCAGCATAAAATAACAGAGCCATACTCAACTGATGCTCTTTTACTGCCATTAGCAATTTGTGATAGTGTGACATAATTAGTGCCTTCCGTTAGAGAAAAAAATCCTTAACAGGCATCTGAGGTAGTACGCAGAGAGTGGGCATTGCGTCGTTGTCATTTCAGTTATCAGCAACATAATTGCAAGAAATAATGCTAACACAACATAAGTGGTGTAAGAAACGAGGTCGTAATCCTGACTGAAGGGTTGTAATGACCAATCGTGTATGTATGTAATGCTGAGGCAAAATATTTTTTGTTTGTTTTTAATTAGCAATTGTTTTTCCATATTCCATTTACTTTACAATTATTTTACGAGGTCTGCATTATTTTATCAATATAATTTTTTTTTAATTCTTTCATTTCACTTTTCAATGAACCCTCGTATATTTCTGTATTAGGTATAATAGGATTGCATGTTCATTGTAAACATTTATTATAATTACGTGCTAAATATTTATCATAAACGAGCAAATATTTGTAAATGTCAAAGCACTCGAAATGCATAGTACATACGTTTAAATTATTAGTTTACATACAAACGTACTTGGAACAAGCGCATAGAAATATAAAAATTTAAATATTTCTTGATGGCAAAGAAATTCTGTAAGTAAGTGTCAAAAAACTTTAATTATATTAGAAATAGCAAGTGATATTATGTTTTCATAAGCCTACTGATTGGAATGAGTAATAAAAAGTAGTTGAGAGATATGCTGAATTAAAAATTAAACTAAGAAATCAATAAAACAAAATGATATATGGTCTGACGAAGCCTTGTGGACTATACTAGCCTGTAAAGACATATATTTTACAGATTTCATGCATATGGTTTAAATTCAAGTCAACGGTAAAAATATTGTTACGAAATTAAGAAATTAATATACTGGTGTTTTGCTTTTACATCGCTTAACATTACAATTATAAACAAAATCTACAAAAACAAAACAATGCAGTAAACAAAACTGTTTACAAATTCTCGTACTACTTAATACAACAACAAACACTAGCATAAAAAATGGTAAACAAGTAAACAAAAACCCAAACACCAGCATAAAAAATGTTAAACAAGTAAACAAAAATACTCCAACAACACTACAAGAATAAATAAACAACGATGAGAGATGAGATAGAGATTTCGAGAAGGCGAAGTCATGACTATTCGCCTTCAAGGACATCCATCAGGCTGTTTACACTGCCTGGCAAGGAAAAACAGCCGACTGAGTTAGTGAAGTTCAGTCAGTCTTGCGTGAAGACGCTGTGTGTTTGAAGAGAGTAATCGTGGTTTGAAAACCTCCGTTACAAAGATTTGTCGAGTCTTGTAATTGTTAGTGTTTATGCAAGGTTATAAACAGCGGAATAACAAAAGAAAGCAATTTTTGTTGTTTACATAAAGTTGTGAATAGTGGCACACAGATTTGTGCGAATAAAGAATTTATCTAAAACTAAACACAAATTTATTTTTATTTTATTTGCAATCTACGAGGTAATATTTTAACGGTTTTTAATCTTTATTCTGATTATACAGTATCATATTAAGGTTCTGTCAAACTGTGGTAGAAACATCCTTCTTTTGATGTGAAGAACTTCAAAAAATATACAATTAGGATGTTGTATACGATTCCAAGCCTGCATGATGATTTCTCTTGCCTTAGAAGAGCTAAAAAGATTCTCTGTAAGGAAAATGAATGTTTCATAATCGAACAGAAGTTATCGAGTCATATCTTTCAATCAATCGTCTAAAAAGTGCTCTTTGTTCAAGAAATTTCTAAACAGTTCAACACTTTAAAGTCATTTGCTTTTCGTCTGGGCTCCAAACACTCTGTGTCATATCAGGTTTGTCAAACTTCGGTATGAAAGGTAATACAAAGTTAACGTCCGCATACTTGTAAGGTGGAACTATTAAACTTACTTTCAATATCATTCAATATATATTTCTATCTAAACTGTATCTGTCTATCTTTGACAGATCTGAGGCAATACATACATACATACATAATTGATCCTTCAGTCAGGATTACGACTTAGTTTCTCACTTATGTTGTGTGCGTTAATGAGTTACATGAGTTTTTAAGAAACTTTTCATGGCAATTTTATTTACTTTATTTTGCCAGAAATCTGCTGAGACGAAGTCGCAGAAGATATATTTTTCATTTTGATGAATGACCTACTAGACTACGACGAATTCTGAGCCAATAGTCACTATAATTCTATACGTAACTGCTTTCTGAAATTGTTTAAATTTAACTTTACTTTGGTAAAAAAATTCCATGAAAGATTTAAAAAGTTTACAAGCAATGATTCCAATTAAAGTTGTAGGGTTTTCTACCACAATAAGCCCCTTGGCAACCCTAAACGAAAGTAGTTTAAATTAAGTTTGTTCCATAGCCTTAGTTTGTCTTCCAGTTGCCTTGTCAGTCTCAGCTTACTTTCTGCAGCTGATTTACGGTTCACGAGTAGATTATATTTCACTACTGATTTGTAAATAATTCAAAAACATTGTCGTTGTTATTGTTGTTATTAATACAAGAAATTTTCATTTTCAATATCAACATTATGTTAGCGGAACAACAAAACTATTTAAAGTATCAAGTAGCAGTAGTAGTCTGTCTTACTGTCATTGCTTCTAACTTTTGATATGTTTATACGATTGTCTTCGGTAACATGAATAATTCACGACCATAGGCCGTGTGCCAGTATACCAAATTAAGCAGTAGAAACTATAGATGAATAGTATTATGTAGGTAGCTGTGTATTTCAAGAGGCAACTTATTTTTCATTATTGTTGCCATTAGTAAGGTTGTTACTATGTACACAAATCGACCGAAAGTACAAGTACTATGTACTTGTTTAAAAGTTGATATTAAGTTACCGAAATTGTTTGTACAAGTCGTTGCATATTATTTTCATTGCCAAGTCATGGTTTTCTCTATTATACCTTTGGAGATTTAATTCATTTCTTATAGAAGACACATTACAATAGATGGAGTGGTTACATTAGCAACGTTTACATACATATTTAAAAAGTATTTAAAAAATGTGACACAATCTCTTAAAAATATCTCTTTAGAGGGCAATAAATGTATGAAAGAATAACTGAGAGCGTAGTTGTTAAACAACAATTTTATGGATCGATTTTGATTGCCCCGTATAGGTTCTATTACCATGCCATCACCCAGCCATTGACATAAAAATTAATTCGTTTTAATTATCGCTCTTTAAAGACAAGATCGAATATGACTTAATTACATGTAAAACATAATTTATCGATCACCCTTTTAACATTGCTCCTACTTCGGAATTTATTTTGCTTCAGTTTAGTAACCTATCTCATGATCCATCAAATGAACGCTTTCAGCTGGTCTATCAGTTTTTGCAAAAGCTGAAATGCACTTACATTTTGATAATCCATTAAGTTCTGATTTGGTTCTAATGTATGTCGTTCGGAGTCTACTTTAAATTGTAGGTCCCCGTCACACATGTATAAAAATAGCGCACTCAACATAAGCGGTGTGGGAAGCTAGGGCGTAATCCTGTCTGAAGGGTTGTTGTGACCAATTATGTATGCAGGTATGTATGTATGAAGACAAACTTTGGTTGCATTAAGGAAACCAATCTTTTAAAGAAATCAACGCATCAAGTCGATAGCCATTCACCATACAACGATTAAGATTAAGAAATTAAACATCAGCGCTATTCAACATGCCTTTGAGAAGAATAGAAGCTGCAAGCCTCAAGAAGAATAATCTTGAAGTTAACTATCCGATACTAAGGCCTAGAGTTTTTCAAATAATTTAAAACATGCTGTGGTTTTTCTTTGACACAAAAAAACTACTTGCTTAAGGCTCATATTGCCAATAGTCACCTGAAGCGCTATATCTTTGCATAGAACTACTTGGTACACGTAATTTGCGGAAAGTCCACAACATTCTGTTGTCATTTCATTGGTATCAACGACTCAAAGCGCTAGTCGTTAAAGTGATTGCAAAAATCCCCACGTAATAGTAACTTATTCGCAATTCATTGGATAGATTTTGGATCTCATGTGGATTGATATCGCCTCAAATACGGCAATTGTATTTGTTTACGTACCCTTTCCTCTACAAATGGACCTCACCGCTGAAGAAGATGATGATGAAGATGATAATTGGTGAAAATTAGGATCAATTATTAACTGCTCTAAAACCCATTCAGCGAACACAAGCCATTGCTAATGGTCACCCATAGTAAAGTGGCAAAACGAACTGAATAAATGGCAACTTCTATGACAGATGTAGCTTTAACAAATTGCCAGCTATCAACTGGAAACCCGATATATACACTATACACAGACAAAGTTTAATCAGTTTTACTGCCTACTTTTTAGGTTTGTAATTAGGTTCGTGCCCAAGTTAAATATAAGAAAGGTGGACTAAGCTTTGCCATGGATTTTTGTTCAGTTTGGGAAATTTTTATTATTCTGGAAAACCTCCTTGCTTTGATTGCTGCATACCCCGATTTAATTACAATTTTTATAGGGACTGCGACATAAAAATTTAAATAAGGATCTCTATAACCTATCCAGGTTTTACATATAACCCTATAACTGCTTGCTATTTTAAATGACTCCAAGCCAGAAGCTTGTAGGCAGGCGGTTGTCTAGACAGTTCAACTGTTAGCTACGTTAGTACAAAGGGATGTCGCTGTAGTTCAGCAGGTTCTCTCAGCAGTCTTCTGGCTCTGGCAGCTCTGAGAGTAAATAATTGACACGCAGATTTTCCAAATTTGTGGTAAAAAGCGAGCTTGTAGTCCTGACTAAAGGTTTGTAATGGCCAATTAAGTAAGTATGTATGTCCATAATTAGTACAAATTCTTGTTTTTATTAACCCATCTACTAGAATGCATTCGAACTTATAACATACACGATGCAATTTTCTTAATACATTTGTATTTATGACACTACATATTATATTTATTACACTGCCAGTATAAACAGCTTTTTCGTATACAAATCTTTATTGTTTATTTCCATAGTAAACAATACTATTTAATGCAAATTTCTGTTGTCATTGTTTTCATTTCATGTTATTATGGTTGCGGCGAACAAAACAAAATATTTTCCTTTATTGCATTGCACGTTCCCTCTGTTTAAGTACTAGGTTAGAGGACGTGTACTTGTCAATAGACGTGGCGGACATTCAAACGATTCTATATTCCAAATATACATACATCATTGGCCATTACAACCGTTCAGGCAGGATTGTGGCCTAGCTTCTTACAGCTGCTGAGAGGAAGTCACCCAAGAAATATTTTTTCATATTTCATTTTGACATCTAACCTGGGGTTTGAACCGTTGCCTTACATCTAGTAAGTCAACACACTACCTACTAGACTATATATATATGTTCCTCTTACTCCTCTAGGGAGCATAGGGCCGCAACAAGTTGGTTCCAATAAACCCGATCGTCAGCGCGGTGTTTCACTTCGTTCCACTGTAGATGTAGTTTGGATAATTCGATTGTGATTTGGCGTTTCCAGGTGTGTGATGGTCGTCCGATGCGCCTGCTTCCCTGGGGGTTCCAATCAATGGCTTTCCTTGTGATGTCATGTAATGGCTTGCGAAGATTGTGCCCAAGCCAGCTCCACTTGCGTCTTCTTATTTCCATCTCTATTGGTTGTTGGTTTGTATCTGACCAGAGTTCGGCGTTGGATATTATGGAGGGCCAGTAAACACGCATGATTCTACGCAGGCATTTGTTCACAAATACTTGAATAGACTGGGAATCTCGGGGTGCTATATTCCTCGTTTCGCAACCGTAAAGTAATGTGGATTTGACGCTGAAGTTGAAAATTTTAATTTTGGTGCGTCTCGATATATTAGATGATTTCCAAACGGGGTTAAGTTGGGCAAAAGCTTTGCGTGCCTTATTAATGCGGCTGCCAATATCTGCTGTTGAACCGCCGGATTTATCGATTATACTGCCTAGATAGCAGAAGGACTCCACTTCATCAATTTCCTTGCCGTATATTAGGAATTTCCCCGTTGCATTAGCATTAATTCTGAGTGATTTAGTTTTGTGGATACTCATCTTTAATCCAGCTAACTTTGCGGTTTCGCAAACTAGATCCAGTTTCGACTGCATGTCGGAGAAAGAATGGCTTAATAAACATATGTCATCTGCATAGTCCAGGTCTTCTAATCTGTCTTGTAGACCCCATGTAATCCCTCTCCTATGATTTGTCGACTTTTGCATCACTACATCGAGGACGCAGTTAAAGAGGAGTGGTGACAGCACACAACCTGGACGGACTCCGGTTTTTAATTTGATGCTCTTTCCTAGTTGTTTCTCATGTAGTACGCGGCATGTTGCGTTGTTGTACAATGTCTTTATAAAGTTTATTATTTTAGTAGGGACACCCTTGCAAGCCAGTGCGTTCCATATGGCCGTATGGTTGAGCGTATCAAAAGCCTTTTCAAAGTCAATAAATACGAGATAAAGAGGCGTTCTCTATTCAGCCGACTGTTCCACAATAATCCTGAGACTATTGACCTGGTCGACGCAAGATTTGTTGGAACGGAAGCCAGCTTGTTTCCCTCTGAGAAAAATTGCTTTTGACAGTCTTTTGTTTATTATATTCGCTATAACTTTGTTGACCATGCTCAACAAAGTTATGCCTCTCCAATTCTTCCTGTCGGTCAAATCGCCTTTTTGGGGGAGATTTATAATTGAGCCGGCGGTGATTTCGTCTGGTACTAGACTATGGCAACCTCATATTCCAAATATAATGGCACCAATAAGTGTTTCAGACGAATAAAATATTTCAATGATATCACACACATAATTTGTTTTATTTGAATTTAAATATAGAAAGCGCTGAATAAAAGATATGAATGAAAGCCATTAAAAATTAAAAGACATCGGGCTTGGCTTCCAAAATCTAAACTAAATGAAAAGGTAGAAACATTAGCCGAACTAAGAGAAATGTTTCGTCAGATTTGAATACTATTTCCTCAGTAACCATTACATATTTACCCATAAAGAAATGTACATATCGTTAGTATAATTCGCAAAAACGCTAAGTCCACTTTTTTCCAAAATTGAGATTTTAATGCAAAACGATAACACTATACCACATACATATTTTAAGATAAAAAAATTTCAGTATGTAGTTTAAAGTTGTTGTAATTTTGTGGTTTCCAAAAACGCTAAGTCCATAAAACTACGAAAAATATTAACAGCACGTGCTAACTCCACGAATATTAATTATTAATTATTCTTAATTTTTGGTATAGGTCATTTAAAGAGAGCTATTTTGTAAACATAATTGCGTTTAAAAAGTTTGCAAATTTTAAAAACTGAAGAAGCCGCAATGTTTTTTGTGTCTCCTGTAAAATTTGCAAAGAGGGACTTAACACATTTGCGAATGAGACTAACGATATAAGTTTAGTTGTCATTTCGTAATAAAACTTAATTTAAAAGTAATGAAATAGAATTTCCTTGAAACAGAAACACCGTAATAGTGCCTCAACAGTTAATGAATGAAAAAGTATATCCTGTATGACCATTGACTTCTTCTTCCATTATCATTATGCGAAACCGAGGTCAGACATCTCCAACAAAACGAAATATAACAAATGTTACTTGGGCGACTACCTCTCAGCAGATGTCTGGCAAAAACTCTGGAAGTAAATAAAATTGCCATGAAAAGTGCCTCAAAAATCTATCGTTCGAAATTGACTTTAAACTGTAGGTTCCGCCACTCACAATTACGTATGTATGTATGTAGTATTAGCTTTTGCAAAATAATTGCCTTTCTTAAGCATTTTGGCCAAACCGTATACAAATTTAACTTTTAATACCGTTCGCAAAACCAGTCACAATAGCGCCTAACGGAATTTTGCTTACAAAGTGTCTTGTTGACAGTTATGTCATCGTAAATTTTTTTGCTGTTTTTTAACTGAAGCTACAATGCATTCTGTTCAGTTCTATAAAAAAAATTGTTGATTGTCACCTGCAGAAAATTGAAAGCTTCTAGGCGAGAATGTTTTAAGAAATTACGCTGTGTATACATAATACAGAGAGAGAGAATAAAAACAAATGGAAAACCATTATATTGGCAGATCGCACAAAGGATGATAAAGTTTAACACAACAGCAGCTACAATGATGAAATTAATTGATGATAAAAATATCATCATCAATATCATCAACTTTGGTTTCTGACTTAATATATAAATAAGACAACAACAGATTGTCAATGATAATACAAAATAATGATGAGTATTAATGAATAATAAAAAGAGAAAGGTGTGCGTAAAAACGGTGACAGAATATCCCCACATTAATACATTATTTTGGAATTTAGTATAGAACAGTTATAATAGATTTTTATTAAAATCCATAAAATACTAAAAGGCTGGGATTTCTGCAAGTCCAAGGGATAGTGTTCATGCCTTTTAATGTAAATGTTCTGATTTCAGTTCCCACCGGAGACTCTGGTCACTAACACAACACAGTGCATAAGATCTTAGTTACTTAGCTCGTAATAATTAGAAAATTATTAATCTGTAGTTATCCAGAATTTAGCTTATCAAGCCACAACTCATGAGAACTTAGAACTCCTTCAGTAACCTGGCTATACAAAAGTATACTAATATTTATTGTGTAGATCGTCACTAGGCGAAATTCGAAACTCGGCTATATACTGGCTTCAAAAGAAAGCACTCATAGACAAAGGTTTTCGCTCTATCGAAAAGAAAATGTGCTGTCAACGGAACTGAAATCTTTAATTCTTCCAGTCTTTAGTAGGTAGACATAAGATATCTGTTAGTTACCAATTAAGTTTCGCAACCTTCACTACTGAATTTAGTACATAGATTTCATTATTATATGCAGCCGTTGTAGTGTAATAGGTAGTGTGTTGGCTTATTAGACATGAGACTACGGCTCAAACACCAGGTTAGAAATCTTGAATGAAACAAATTATTATATCTTCGGAGACTTCCTCTCAGCAGATTTCTGGCAAAAATTCTAAGAGTAATTAAATTTCCATGAAAAGTTTTTAAAAAATCTGTCATTCCAAGTCCACTTTAAACTGTAGGTCCCGCCACTCATGTATAACATTAACACAAACAACATGAGTGATGTTGAGTAGCTAGGCCGTAATCCTGACTGAAGGGTTGTAGTGGCCAATTATGTATGTATATATATGTAACAACAACAACTAATCAAAAGTCGATGCAATAAAATTTGCAACACAAAAAATAAAAACGAAACTAATAAGCAAAAAAAGGAACGAAGGCATACAAAATGCTTTAAACGGAAATACCGAACCCATATACATTTCATTATAATTTACTACACTTGCAAGTTGTTGTGGTCAATTAATGCCAGTATGTTACCATAAATACAACCAAACTTTACTACCAAAAGTTTTATTGCTCGCAGATCTATTCCCCTGTTGTTTGGTTGATTGTCGTGGTAGTACTACAACAATATTGCCAATATAAATATTAATAAATAATGTTACTCACATTTTACACCAATTTTATTTACAGCACATGAATTGTGTGCGACGAAAATTAACATACAGCATATAGAGTAATGCATGCAAATTCGGAGTGGTGATTGGAAGCATATTTTTATTTTACATTACAAGCATAATTGCACGTATTTAATCATTTATTCTAGAAAATATTGATTTAAATTGATTAAATTTTCTTGTTCCAAATTAACTTCTCTGTCTTTAATTTTTTTACAGCACAATTATGACTCGGCCAGCATTTTGTGAATTTTTCTTTCGTCCTTTTTTTTGTTGAAAATATTTTGTAAACGTCAAAGATACATTGCCAGTACATGCAATCAAATAAAAACTGACCGAGTTTAAATAAAGCAAATGAAATCAGAGGGTGACAACACTATCAATTCAACAAAGCACAGAGATATCGTATTGGATATTTGGGACCACACACAAAGCAATAGCAAAACATAGAACAGGACAGAGCACCAAATCGAATACGATTACGAAAACAAATATGAGATGTATTCGCAGTAAACATTGATTTTATTTGAAATGGACTTTAAAACATCCTTTGGTACAGGGCCTGGCAGTGTAATAAATCAGAGTAGAATCCTAGTTGAGGCTCTTCCTAAGGAATAAAGGATGGTGAAGGCACCAAAACCAGCATGACTTTTTCTTTTTGCTGTTGCATTTGTTGCTGTGCTCCTTGCGGGAATTTCAACAAAAAGAATCAATGAATTACTCGCGATTACCATTTTTTTTAACAACTGAGTGCTGTCATCAGGTTTATGTTTCTCTTCTTTTGATTTGCTTTTATTGTGAAGATATTTTATCTTTATTTCTGTGTGTATGCCAAGGTCAACTTATCTGATGTATTGTTGGTAGAGTTTTGCTTTACTGCACGAGTGCACTTGTAAATTGCTGGCATACTATACACCATTTCGTTATGATTTCCTTTTTAATTTCATTTATTTCAATTTCCTCATACTCTGCTGCAATTTAAATGCTTTTTTTGTGCATTCGGTGACGTTTTATTTTATTTAAATTTTTTTATTTTTTATTTTTTTTATTTTTTTCTTAACTTTTTGAACTTAAAAACTGTATCTTTTTTCTTGTCGCAATACAGACGCAGATCCTAATGCATATACATATGTCAGCAGTCTTAAAATATAGTTGTGGTCGTAACACGACGAAATACAATAATTTTTGGAATAAATTTTTAAGGTTGACCCATACTCAGACTAAAACAGTCTAGGATCAGTCTTTTAGTCGGTCGCCTACAGTCACTTGCAATATCTTCAGTCATAATCGCTATATTATTAGTACAGCGACTGTTTCTGGGCCGACAAAAACTTACGGAATTTCATGTAGCATGATGCTGATCGGAACAGCTGGAAGCATAGTGATTGTCCAGTGGATATCAAATATCGGGAAATATCTTCATAATGCTCTACACATCAACACCACCGACCAAAATTATACGGCAAATAAAAAACCAAACCCTTGGAAAGTATAGCGATTTATATTGCATTTTTCGGAAGACACTTTCAAACTTGAACAGTTGATGACGATCATCTTCACCTTATGAAAATGGATGTTCTGTTGCGGCAGCGTGCCAAGCGTTCCAGCGATCGTCATAATCGTCCTACCGAGAGGGCTATTGGCAAAGTTGTGGATAAATTCGAGTCTACTGGTTTAATAAACCTTCGACTAACACCCGAATGTCAACTAAAGGGAAGATCTGTACAAAATATCGTCGCTATCCGTGAGAGTGTGCAATTTCAAGTAGCCCACAAGAATTCGGCATTTCGTAAACCACAAAACTGTGAATATTATGATGTAATTGGACCATGCCTTCTTCAGTCTGGATTAAGACCTAGCTTCTCACACCACTTATGTTGTGTGTGCTTTATACATGAGTGGTACAGTTTAAAGTCGATTGCAAACGACAGATTTTTTGAGAAACTTCTCATGGTAATTTTATTTACTGTCAGAGTTTTTGCCAGTAATCTGCTGAGAGGAAGCCAGCGAAGAAATATTAGGTCATATTTTGTTTCGATATCTGACCTGGGGTTTGAATCGAGGCCTCACATCTAATAAGCCAACACACTAGCTACTAGGCTATGTCGACTACTAATTTGGGAATGCACTCTTACAAAATTCTTCTGACACCGAACTTGAAGGTAACCGACCATAGATTATTCGCTGAGTAGTTGGCAACTGATCCTAATTTTTATTGGAAAATCGTCTTTGGCGATGAGACCTATTTCTGCATGAATGGCTAAATGAACATACAAAATTACTGTATTAGTAGTGATACCAATTCAAATGAGATTCAAGAGTATCCAATGCACTCCGAGGAAGTCACGATTTGGTGTGGATTTTGGGCTGGCAATATCAGCGTTCCATATTTTTTATAGGGTCATCACTGCTGACGGCGAACATTTTAGATCGATGATTAGCAAATTGTTATATTTCATTTGGTTGGAGATATTCGACCTGGGGTTTGAACTGTGGCCTCACGTGCAATAAGTCAACTCACTATCTATTAGACTACGACGACTACAGCGGTTCTCAGTGATAACATAATTCATGCCACCGGTGCAATTTAGTCTGAACTAGTAGCCAGGTAATGGTATTTACCATAATTAGACAATTGAATGCATTGCACGCAGAGAAGGCATGGTGAACATTTGAAGAAATAAAAAATTTCTACGGTATCACACATGCTTTGTTTTATTTAAATTTAAAGGCAGGAAGTGCTAAATTAAAAGCCAGATATTTAATTGACGTATATTACGTATTACTAACGTTTATCGATATTTTCAAATTTTATAGCACCTTTCAATAGGGCGATGATTTTGTGCTACATTATATGATTATATATTATATATATATATATTATATATGATTACAATAAATTATTGTTTCGACTCAGATTTTACGGTATCCCTTACTTCATTTAATAGTTTAATATACTGGCAACTCTATTTTCTTTTGAACAGTTATAAATTGCAAGTCTTCCGTTTGTGTTTATTAAAGCCTACGGCTAAAAATATATCACTTTTATGCTGATTTCTTTAGTTTCGTTAATGTTTTATAATTACGCACATAACATACGCAGTATGCATGTGTTTTTATTTAGTAGTTTCATATATCCAGATTAACGCATATATTTCTGCATCATTAATCAGTAAATCATTTTGTTAATATTTAACGATGGGATAAGAAAAATAGGAGGAAATCGGTGAATGGAATTGCGAGAAAGAGAAAATAAATTCATGGTTCATGAGATGGATTGCATGTAATTAATATTCATTCTGAATGATGACAATTAAGGAAAAAATTTACTCATAAATTTATTCATGTATTCAGTTTTGTTAAGAGGTTTTATTTTGCTAAAATGTGAAATTTATGTGAGCGCAGATTATAAATTTTTGTGTTCAGCAAAAACTTTTGTAAATGGACGGTTGTGTCAGTAAGGAAACATGACGAGTTGTAGTAGATAGTTTTTTGTTTAGCATATGACAACTCATCAGAATAAACACAACGCTTAGATAATGGCGAATGTACTGATCACGCTATTTTGAAATAATCCTGAAGCAATAATATTAAAAATACAACGGGAATGTTGTTGCTATCTAGCAAAATCTGACACGCAATGAACAAGACCGTTATAGCAGTTATCAAAAGGAAAATATTTTTAGAGGAATCATAAGGGTAATGCAGCTCTTTTCTTGATTTGAGGAAGGAATCTTACTCGATAATATACAAATATAAGACGCTAAACCTAAATTCATACAGACAGTAATTAATAACACTATGCGACAAAATACAAAAAATTAAATACACCCGAGTAGTCTAAGTTGTTGATTTAGTTGAGAACTCAAAAATATTTTTTTTATTTTTCTCGAACCCTCCAAACCCGTTTTATTTGACAAAAACGGTTTTTTGATCTTTTCACACAAAATAATTGATTCCCAAATATGTTTCAATCTATTTAAAAAAATCGAAAGTTTTTAGAAAGGGGATATATTAGCCTTTAAAACGGTATACTTAAAGACTTTGTTCAAACTTGTATGTTATGAGTTTTGATGGGATAAACTTAGAAAATATTATTTTTTCTTAATTTTTCAAGTTTGGCCATTCTTAATTGCAAACTTTAATTAAAACATATGAAATAAGTGTAGACATTCTGAAAGTGCATTATATTGTGAAGTGATTGACACTTCATTTGATAAAATTTTACAAAAATTGCCGTAGTCATTATTAAATGTTATATTTTTTATATATGTCATCTTATCAAATAAACTTTCATTTCAAAAATTTTCAAAATTTTTGATGGATCTTGTTTATTTACCAGAGAATTTGCACGTTTGAAGGACTACCAAAAATAGTCGAATATTTCCACTTTCCACAAATACTATTATTTTGCTTTGCGCAAACATTAGCCAACTTCCGGGGGTTGGTTCAACGGAAAAAGGATACATTTGTCAAAAAACACTTAAAATCTATCAAAACTTATGAAAATTTTTGAAGTGAAGGTTCATTTGATCAGGCAGCATATATTAAAAATATGACTAAGCTGTTATACTTTTTAAATAATAACTACTGTTTAAGATTGAGGTTTTATTTTACTTTATTAATTTTATTTATTATTTTAATTTTATTTATTATTTTAATTTTATTTATTATTTTAATTTTATTTATTATTTAAAAACTTATTATTATACAAATTTAACTTTAAATGATTTAACTTTCAATAAATATAAATTAGCAGCAAGGCAGTATGACTATAAATTACTGATCTAGCTATACAATTAGCAGCAAGGCAGTGATGTTCTAGCTTTCACGATCAGAATTATAATAATTTGTTACAAAATTTAGGCAAACCAAAATAATTCTGTTTTCTTACAAAATTGTAACAAATAATAAAAAAGGGTTCTTTACACTAACAAGGATATGTATAAAAACCGGTTAGCTTAGTAGCAGGTAGAAAATCGCGTGACAAAGCTTGTACATGTATGTGTGTATGTATGTGTAAAATAGAAAATAGCAAAGAAAGAAGATAGATAATAGATAAATTATAGCAAGTACAGTGGTACATTAAGAATATTATTAGAAATGATAATATAAATGTGCTACATTATAAAAATACGTTTAACTAAATAATTATTAATTTGTTGTTCTCCAACATTTTCCCCCCCTAAGCACGATAGTGTTTAACTTAAGGGAGTATTATTTTCACCAAGTGTATCTAAATTAGGTAGAAAGGCTATTTTAGAAATAGGACGTTTAAAAAGTCTTCCATTCGATAACAGCGTCACTACTCTCACGAATCCATCACTACCAGGGTGTACTGCTTGAACTCGAGCCAAAGGCCATTGTCCGGGTGGACAACGTTCATCAAACATAATCACCAAGTCACCTACTTTAGCATTTCTCGAGATCTTTAGCCATTTAGGTCTAGCCTGTAACCGACAAAGCCATTCGCGAGACCAGCGGCGCCAAAAATGTTGCTTTAATTTCTCGACGACTTTCCATCTCGATAAGCGATCGATGTTAATTTGAAGTAAATCTTCTTCTGGAACACAGACAGATGCTTCGCCAATTAAAAAATGTGCCGGTGTAAGAGCGTTAACATCAGAAGGATCGTTGTTCAGAGGGCACAATGGTCTAGAGTTCAGGCAACTCTCGATTTGAGTAAGAAGCGTTGTAAGCTCTTCAAATGTAAGAATACGGTTATGCATAACCCTGCGCAAATGGTGTTTCGTAGATTTAACTCCTGCCTCCCACAGTCCTCCAAAATTAGGTGATGCTGGTGGTATGAAGTGCCACGTAACTCCATCAGAGGCCAGAAGTTCAGCGAGCTCTTTAGGTAAAGAAGATTTGTTTTTGTAAAGAACTTCCAGTTCTTTCTGAGCACCAACAAAATTCGTACCGCAATCAGAATACAGGTCGGTACAACTTCCACGTCTGGATATAAAGCGTCGAAATGCAGCTAGGAATGAGTCTGTAGATAAACTGGTCACAGCTTCCAGATGTATAGCCTTCGTTACCATACAAATAAATAAACAAATATAACCTTTTGTGGTGACCGAATTCCGTGCAGTTGATTGTTTTATAATAATTGGTCCTGCATAGTCCACGCCGCTATGCTTGAAAGGTCGTGCTGGCTTAAGACGAACACTTGGTAAACTACCCATAACTTGTTGTGCTGCCTTTGCGCTGTATTTAAAACAATCAATACACTGCCGTAACACCTTTTTCGCTATATTTCTAGCTGACAAAATGAAATATTCTCGTGAAACAAATGAATGCATTTCAATTAAGCCGCCGTGTAACGTTCTTTTATGTGCATCTAAAAATATAAGATTAGTTATAGGATTTCTTTTCGAGAGTAAAATTGGATGCTTAGAAAAGTAATTTAGATCTGAGTTTTGAATTCTACCGCCAACTCGAATAATTTCTGAAGAATCGAGAAAAGGGCACAGTTTAGCAACTGTCCTATTAGTACTAATATGACCGTGTTCTCTGAGCTGAAGTATTTCGTTCGGAAAATCAACCTGTTGTGAAACTCTGATAAGTTTCATACGGGCGTAATTAAGCTCGTTACTGGTAAGAAAACCTGTCATCTTACTACTACCTGTCATTTGTGATTCTGTTTTGTATAATGAATTTTTTGTAAACCGAAATATGTACGCAGTTACGCGTATTAGCTTGCTAAGAGAGGAAAATCGTGTTAGAATTTCGGGGTATTCGAGTTCCATAATAGTTGAATGTATATTTACACATGTACGTTCTTCTGGTAAATCAGAATTTTCAAATTTTAAAATTGGTTGTTTTGGCCATTTTTCTGGTATCTCACACAACCATTTAGAGCCATTCCACCATAGCTTATGGTTAACGAGTTCCGTTGCTGAAATTCCACGAGATGCACAATCGGCTGGGTTATCTCGTGTTGAAATGTAGCGCCATTGATTATTCGTTGATCTTCTCTGTATTTCTGCTACTCTGTTTCCAACCTAAACTGGCCATCTAGATGACTGGCCTCTAATCCATGAAAGTACTGTTGTGCTATCAGTCCAATAAAAAATGTTTGTAATTTCGCTATCAAGTGAAGAGGTTATTTTGCTAACAAGCTTGACTAATAATGTTGCTCCACAGAGTTCCATTCGAGGTATAGTTAGTCGTTTTAGTGGTCCTACTTTAGTTTTCCCTTGTAGTAAGTTTACCTTCACACTAGAATTATTCAAAATGACTTTAGCATAAACAGCAGCAGCAAACGCAAACTTAGAAGAATCACAAAATCCGTGAATTTCAACTTTTCTAGTTGCTGAAAGTCCGATCCATCTAGGAATGTTTATTTTTTCCAGTTCCTTTAAACTGTGTCTATATTCGATCCACCTTGTATTTAAATCTTCTGGAACAAAATCATTCCATTCGATTCCCAACAACCATAAGTTCTGAAATTCTATCTTTGCTAGAATAGTTGTAGGCGAAAGCCAACCAAGAGGGTCATATAGCTTCGCTGCATCTGATAAAAGACTTCGCTTAGTGACCTTCTCGTCACTATTTTCAAATTTTATTTTAAAAGAAAAGAAATCATCTTTTATATTCCATTCAAGACCAAGAGCCTTTATAAAATTATCATTTTCAATTTCAAAAACTTTAGAATCTGCTCGAAGTTCAGGCAGAATAGATTCCATGAGATCCATTGAGTTAGAGGACCATTTACGTAGATTGAATTTACCTTTACTTAATAACTTGCACAACTCCGAATGAAGCTTTAGGGCTTGAGTCAAATCATCAGCTCCAGAAATCACGTCGTCTACGTAAGTGTCAGTATTGAGTACCTTACAGGCTAATGGAAACTGTTCTTTCTCATCCAGCGCTAATTGTCGAAGTACTCTTATTGATAAAAATGGAGCTGGTTTAGTACCGTAGGTTACGGTTGTAAGATTGTATATGTTAATATCATTAGAATCAGAATCTCGCCACAATATCCGTTGATATATTTGGTGCTCACTAGCTACGTTGATTTGGCGAAACATTTTCTCTATGTCCGCTGTGAATCCAATACGATAACGTCTCCATCGTGTTATAATAGTAGGAAGATCATTTTGCAGAGCGGGTCCTGCAGACAGTTCCTCATTTAAAGAGGGTTGAAATGTTCTTCTAGAACTACCGTCAAAAACGACTCTCAACTTTGTCGTTGTGCTAGTATCTCGTAGTACACCGTGGTGTGGCAAGAAATAACTATTTTCAACTAAATTCTGAGGGTATCTACCCTGTTTGACCATGTGACCAAGTTCTTCGTATTCCTTTATGAAGTCTTCATAGAGCTTACCAAACATCGGATTCCTTTTACATTTTGCTTCAACATTCTTCAACCGAGAAAGCGCGTTATAATCAGTATGATTAAAGATTGGCAAAGGACATCCTTTTAAAGCAGCTTTAAAGGGTAAATGAACTGTGTAACGACCAGTATGGTCACGAGTAGTGGTCTTTTGGAAATACTTCTCACAAAGTTCTTCTTCTTCTGTAAGAAGTCGTTTTTCTATTATTTCCTCTTGCTCCCAGAATGCACGAAGTTGCTTATCCAAAGCACACAAGTTCACATTTATATTATTTTTCGGAAAAGAGACCTGTGATGTAGGCCCAGAAACTACCCAACCAAAATGAGTAAGTTGTAAGAATAAGCAGTTATTAAATTTCCTTTGCTGAGGTAAAATTATATTACTGTAGACATCTCCTCCCAAGAGTAAGTCGACTGAACCGCGTTCAGTAAAATTTGGATCAGCTAGATTAAGTTCCTTTAAACTTGACAACATTTTCGAATCTATTGGTTGAGGCTGATAAGCTGTAATTTTAGGTAAAACAAACGTCTGACAGACCATCTCAAAATTAGGCTCGAAATTTTAAGACAAACTAATTTGAACTAGTTTTGTGGCAGTGTAGTCCTTTCCACAAACACCGTTTATTTGAGCATGAGTCTTAATACCTTGTAGTTTTAGAGTTTCAGCAGCATTTTGAGTAATAAATGAAGCCTGAGCGCATTGATCAAGAATTGCTCTTAAATAAAAAAGACCGCTGGGTGTTTTAACTACTACACGCACTGTAGCTAAGAGTACTTGAGGCTGATGTTTTAGAATATTGCAGTTGCAAACTAAGTTTTCAATGACCTTATCAGATGACTTATTATCAGCTCTATTTACTTTTCCATATTCCTTATGTACAGTGGTGTGGTGCTTCTGCTGGCAAATTTGACAATTTGATTTTAAATGACAGTTGATGCTAAAGTGTCCGATATTTAAACAATTTCTACAAATTCTCTTTTCGTTTAAAAAGTTGCGTTTATTGTCAGAGGACATAGCTGCGAATTTAAAGCATTTAAATAAAGGGTGTCGCTTGTCACAACAAGGGCAATTTGTATCGTTATTAGTTGCAGTCATATGAACATTACGTTTAGAAACTCTTTTGTTTATTTCTTGATATAAACTTCTAGATTTAGTGCTCTGATACGAAGAATGAGAATCATTAATTGTTTCTAAAGTTCTGAAGGATGTTTCCAAAAATTCAAAAAGCGTAGTAATGGATGGAACTTCAGTAGAAGCTTTTAAAGATTGCTCCCATTCCTTACGAGTTTGCTGATCTAGTTTATTAACGGACATATAGATTAGAATAGCATCCCAACCATTAGAATTGACTCCTAATGTGCGCAACAAAGCAAGACTATTACGCGTCGTATCTAAGAGAATCTGAATGCTTTCAGCTGAGCCATTACAAGAAGGTATTGAAAACAACTTTTTCATTACCATGTCGACAATTTTTCTTTTGTTGTGATAACGATTGTTTAAGGCATTCCAAGCCAAGCTATAACTAGCGTCTGAAGCAGGGTATTCATTCACAATATCTAAAGGAATACCTGAACACGAACTTTTCAAAAAATAATACTTTTGAACATTACTTAACGCCTGATTATTATGAACTAACGACACAAACATATCTTTGTATGAAATCCAAGAGACATAGTCTCCAGAAAATAGCGGTAGATCTATTTTAGGCAAACGAGCTTCAACTGCTATAGTTTCGTTTCTATTATGTGTTGAGTTTGCAAACGTACTTGAATGGATAGTTGATACATGAGGATTAACAGGTTCATTTACTATATCAACTAACTGACCCTTTAACAATAAAAATTCGTTCTGAAAATTATAATATACGTCCTCAGAGAAGTAAGGTACGTCACTCATATTAAACGAATTTTCGCGAATAATTTCCAAAATCTGTTTATGAATATCTTTAAACTGAGTGTAAGAAGACTCGATTTCTTCCAAGACACATTGAGCATAACCACGAGTAACATTAGTTTTAGACTGGTATGCTTCTGCAGTACGTTGCAAATTTCTTAACAACAACCGTTGTTCGTCGATTAATTTCGTTAAATTTTCCATTTTAATTTATTTTCAATTAATACTTTTAAAAAACACACTTTTTAGATAAATTTCATTAATACATACGGTTTGGATCACAAAGTAAGGCAGTAGTAACGCAGGTTAACTTAACGTAATTCAAACCCAAGTATAGAATCCAAGTATCCAGCAGAGTTCTTCCAATTAGCAGTTCCAAGCCAGAGATACAGTAGGCGATGTATGTTGTCCAAGACCTCAGTGTAGGCAATAGCAAAATTCCACAGTAGGCAAAACTTAATTATAGGCAATCTTCCAGAATAGGCAATATTACCACCATAGGCAAGATTCCAAAATAGGCAAGAGTCCAGTATGGGCAAGATTTCAAAATAGGCAAGAGTCCAGTATGGGCAAGATTCCACAATATTTCCCAAAAGGCAATATTTCTCAATAGGCAATATTTCACAATATTTCCCGGGTTTCGGCACCAATGTTTAAGATTGAGGTTTTATTTTACTTTATTAATTTTATTTATTATTTTAATTTTATTTATTATTTTAATTTTATTTATTATTTAAAAACTTATTATTATACAAATTTAACTTTAAATGATTTAACTTTCAATAAATATAAATTAGCAGCAAGGCAGTATGACTATAAATTACTGATCTAGCTATACAATTAGCAGCAAGGCAGTGATGTTCTAGCTTTCACGATCAGAATTATAATAATTTGTTACAAAATTTAGGCAAACCAAAATAATTCTGTTTTCTTACAAAATTGTAACAAATAATAAAAAAGGGTTCTTTACACTAACAAGGATATGTATAAAAACCGGTTAGCTTAGTAGCAGGTAGAAAATCGCGTGACAAAGCTTGTACATGTATGTGTGTATGTATGTGTAAAATAGAAAATAGCAAAGAAAGAAGATAGATAATAGATAAATTATAGCAAGTACAGTGGTACATTAAGAATATTATTAGAAATGATAATATAAATGTGCTACATTATAAAAATACGTTTAACTAAATAATTATTAATTTGTTGTTCTCCAACAACTACGGTAATTTTTGTCTAATTTTATCTAAGTTAAAAATTTACAAAATTTTGATGGATCTTAATTGTTTATGAAAAATTTTACCATTTTTACGTTTGATTGATTACTGGAAGTCGTGTAATATTTGCGTTTTTCCCAAGTTCGCTTTGCGTAAATATTAGCCGACTTCTAGTAGTCGTTCAAACGTGAAAATGATATAAATTTTTGAAAATGTTTAATTTGAAGCTTATTTGATAAGATGACATATATAAAAAATATAACACGACTCTTAAATAATAACAACGGCAATTTTTATCTGATTTTGTCAAACGAAGTGGTAATCCCTTCACAAGATAATGCAATTCAAGAATGTCACCACGTTTTATATTTTTTAATTAAAGTTTGTTACTATGAATGGACAAACTATAAAATCATCATGGCATATTAAGTCGAATAAATTATATATGTATACCGTTTCTCCTAAGGAGACAAGTATGGAGGGTTCGAAAAATATAAAAAAAATTTTTTTTTGAATTCTAATCAATAAAACTCAAAACCTGCACCCTCTCATTAGCTGGGTGTATTTCATTTTTTATTTTGTCGCATAGCGTAATAAATTAATAATCACCCGTAGACTGTGTTGAAAATTTTGTTTATTTATTACAAATTACATTATGTTCAGTGTATTATAACAGACCAGAGTCTCTGGTAGTCCTCCACGATCTTCACGCTAATAGCACACTATATAACAAACTACCATGGCATCGTGTGTTGAAGATTAATTATATTGAACAGTGCTCAGTAATTGAAATTACTTACATACCACACTTACTTAATTGGTCATTACAAACCTTTAGTCAGGATTACAAACAAGCTTCTCACACCAATCATGAGGTGTATCTTAGTTTTATACATTGGCGGCGGGATCTACAGCTTAACGTCAACTCCGAACGACATATTTAAGAAACTTTACATGGCAATTTAGTTCATTCTCAAAGTTTTTGTTGACATATTTTGAATGAAAGCCGTTGACAGAAATATTTTTATCATATTTCGTTTTGTTCGACAGGTGTGAGTTAAGGACTGAATTTCGGGCTCTCGTTTAACAAGCCAGCACACTACTACCCTAAAGCGACTTCTTTGAAATTATTTTAATAAAATGTGTTCTAAATCATAGCTGAACTCTAGTCGTTCACAGCAGATAGATGTAAGTTAATTGTATGTGCACGCTCTTTTAAAGTGATTGTTTGTAATTCATCATCATCTACTGTAACATTACATACATATATTCGTACATCATTGCCCATTACAACTCTTCAGTCAGGATTACGAGCTAGCTTCTCACAGCACTTATGTTGCGTGCGTTATTTCAGTTTTTAACATGAGCTGCGGAAACTGCAGTTTAAAGTCGAATCTGAACGACAGAATTTTTGAGAAACTTTTCATACCCATTTTATTTACTCTCAGAGCTTTTGCCAGAAATCTGCTGAGAGGAAGTCGCCAAAGAAATATTTTTTCATATTTCGTTTTGTTGGAGGTGTCTGACTTGCTGTAGAAAATTTTTCAAAATATTCATTTCAAAACTATCAAATGAAGTATTCGAATCAACTCACCTTGTTCTAATTTCCGACTAATCGAAATAATCTCAACTTTGCTATACTCATGGCGCAATAGGGATGTGAAGGACCAGTCTGGTTGGTAAATGTTATCTGCACAACATTTAGCTTAAGATGTCCCATTCTTTTTTTTAATTAAAAATTAAAGTCATGAAAGCTAATACCCCTAGATTCGCAGAGAAATTTTTAAGCAGCGTTCTGTTGCTGAATTTACATTTTATAATTGCAATAGCAATCGAGATTTTTTTATTGTTATTGTTTTGTTTTTATTCTTTTAAAGCCAATATTTATTAGGATTTTGTATTTTTTCTATTGTCTTGTTCCATTTTTTGTATGCCGTCCAGATGTTAGTCTTTGTCTGGCCACAGATTTCAATTAATTTTATTGTCTGCTTGTGGTCCCATAGAGATGAAGAGTGTACGGGTGTTATCTATAGGTTTTATTTAAATGCTATTGCGTTTTTGTTTAATTTACTAAAAATAATTTTTCTGTAAGTATTTTTTTTTTTTCAATCTGAAGGAAAAACAACATTTTGTTATTGAATTGAAAGACAAATGGTTTTACTATAGTTGTGGAGATACAGTGCACTTTGCATAGAAATGAAGAGTTTAAATAACTTATGGATTTTAAATAAAAAATCGGAAAAGGTTTTAAGGGTACAATATTATTACGAAAATGGAAATGGTGTTTTGCTTTTACATCGTTTAATATTAAAATTTTAAATAAAAGCTACAAAAGAAATGAACTTTTTACATGATAAACAAGTAAACAAAAATATACTAACAACACCAGTATAAAAAAGGATTGTAACAACGAACACTACAAGAATAAATGTAAATAAAATACACAAACAACAATGAAACAACGATGTTTACATTTATGGAGATCTCGAGAAGGCGAAGCCACGAACATTCGACTTCAAAATATCTCATCAGACTGTTTACGCGCTATATAGAAGGCAAGGCGAAGCAGGCAACGGAGTCAGTAAAAATTCAGTCAATGTAGTGTGAAGACGCGTTGCGTGTAAAGGAAGATAAAAGTGTTATTGTTTAAAAGAGTGTAAGGCAGAATAAAAAACAAAGCAATCGTTGTTGTTTACATCAAGTTGTGAACAGTAAAACACATAATTGTGCGAACAATAAAGGAATTAATTAAAACTGAACACAAATTTATTTTTATAGCAATCTACGAGCTCATATTTCAAACGCTTTTAAAAGGTGAAAACGTAACATTATGGATTTTAAATAAAAAGTCGGAAAAGGTTTTCAAGGGTACAATATATACAACGATATTAATCTTGCAGCATTAAATTTGAGAACTTATTTGTCGGTATGACATCCGACTCTACAAAATACACCCTACACTCTAAACATCAACCTAAAAGCAATAGAGCAGTTAAAGTCAAATCTAAGCAGTTCTTAACAAATACGGCATATCTCCTCATACTCGGAGAAAGGAAATTTCATTTAATTATATTAGATTTTCCAATAGAGACTTCTGAACTTTAACATTTGTTAACGGCCATTTGTTTGAAGCTACTTCTGCCAAACTAGTTGTCAGTCTGCTTTGCTAAATCACTAGGGACGTACACAGCATTTTCTGTTCGGGAAAACTTCTGCTCACTTTGCCTATTTTACAGTCGACATAATCTTTCTACCGAGAAAACCATGCCCAATGTTGTAGATAAATTCAAGTTCACTGATTAAGTAAGTAATCGTCAGCGAAACGCAACATTTTCCGAAAACATTGCGGCTTTGCCCACACGAATTTGACCACAACTTTGTGATTTTTTTGTATAAAATCTAAGTTATCCAAGAACCAAAGGTAAAAAACCATGAATTATATTGTTACGAAAATTAAAAATATCTATATACTGGTGTCTTGCGTTTACATCGTTTAACATTAAAATTATAAACAAAAGCTACAAAAAAACAACAAAAATGAACTTGTTTACAAATTATCGCTTTGCGTAATATACTCGTAACAACAAACACCAGCATAAAACAAATACCAGCATAAAAATGGTAGACCAGTAAACAAAAATCAACAACAAACGCTACAAGAATAAATGTAAACAACATAGGTAATGTAAACAACATGGGTTCGAGAAGGCGAAGCCAAGAAGATTGAAGCAACTGACCCTAACTTTCATCTGCAAACCATCTTTTCAGCGATTAGACCCATTTCTAAATAAATATGTAGTTGAACAAATGCAATTACCGAAATTAGGACGATACCAATCCACATCGAATTCATCCGTAAGAAATCACTTCTAGATTTGGATTTTGTGCTGGTGCGGCATGGGTCCATATATCCTACATATATATATCAGCGTCGTCAACGTTGAGGCCCCTAAGTCATTGACACTTACACAAACGACTTGTGGTTTCAGCAAGATGCACAGTGGTCCCAATGACGAATTTAGCGCGAAAAAAGTCATAACTCTTGTTTAACAGCACTTAGAGGGATAAACATCTCTACGAATAAGTGATTTGGTACGGTGCGAGCTCACGCCAAAAATGGGCGGATTCAATTAAGGGGGCGTGGCACTTTTCATACAAAACAAGTTGACATAATGACTGCGTTAATTTGTATATTTAAATATTTTCACTGAGAGCATAATGATTAATAAAAGCTGTTAAAATATAAAAAAAGATAGGAATATTGTGTTTTAAAGGTTTTAGTAAAAATAAGTAAGGTTTTGTTTATTAAAAATAATTAACATAATTGTGTATTTTAAATATGTATGTATATATGTACATATATTTACATAAATGTTTATTCATCTGAATGGGTTTCCGCTTCATCCGATTCATCTCCAGAAAGGTTTTCTTCATTTAAAATAGAAGTATCTAAAAGTAAATAAATTGACACCTGACACAATGGTTCTGGATTTCTATTCGGCAGCTTTGTAGAAAGAGACGATATGTAAGGATCCGATGAAAATAGAAGATTGTTAAAAAGATCTTCGATGTTATTCTCCCGTGACATTTTTCGAGCATGATGTTCTCAAACATATCTAAAATCCTTGTTGCGGGATTCAAGCGCCTCCTCGGATAACATACCAATGGCAGAGCAGCATTTTGTATGATGTCTGCACCATGAATAAGTATTTTATGAACGCTAGATGGCATACAATACCAAGGATAAAATTCCACGTATAATTCCGCAATTTCGAAAGCATAAGCTCGAAACGATTCTGCATTAATTGCGTAGCCACGAATTTTCATAAAAATGTAATATATAGCAGCATTAAATTTTTTTTTTTTTTGAAGCACCCTTTCAAAGAACCAAACATTTAACAATTCCCTTTTGTTGACAGACATTGCAACTAAATGATTTGATATGAAAGCTTTCAGGCAGAAATCGGCAGGAAATTTTTTTACCATTTAACTGGCCACATATCATAGATGATAACAACATCAAACATTTTGCTAAATCGGGTTAAATTCACAATTAAAACTCTAACACAAGTTATAATGCAATTAAAATTGCACAATTAACGAATACATCTCAGTTTTCACGTATTTTGTTCTGAACGAAATGCAAAATCGCCGGCATATTAGAAATTATAAAAATACATACCCCAATTGTATAAATAAAACCCCAAAATAAATAAGGAATATACTTTCGCTTTATTTGATAAGATCTCCAAACCAAACTAAAATATTGTCTAGTCTGTTATTAAAAAAAAACTGAATTTATTGTTTATGTTTAAAACATTACTGCAGTATTAATATTGCTGATGTAATAAAATAATTTATAGCGTTATGTAGACTGAAGACTTGTCATTACAAAACCAAACAAAAAATTCACATATGTACGATCCGACAAAACGACTTTTTTCGGGCTAAACTCGTCATTGGGACCACCGTGAGACGGCGCTATTTGCCACACAGCTTACGCTACATTAGATTTTAAGGTATGGTCATCTCACGTGGAGATGGTGTGGATAGGCCACACAGAACGTACGATTTTACCTTATTAAACTTTTTGTGGGGTTTATACGCAAGTGTATGGGAATAAGTCACAAACCACAGTGGTCCTCGAAGCCAACATAACCCATGCCTTCGGTCAAATTCAGCAGAGTCATAAAAAATTGGACATTTCAAATGTGCTCCAACCAAGAAAGATGTGGCAGGCATTTAAAAGACGTCATATTGCACACATAATGACATCAATAGGTGTTTCAAACAAATGAAAAAATTCAATGATATCTCACAAACGCTTTTTTCACTTTAATTTAAAAATACGAAGCGCTTAATGAAAGACTCCATAATATCAAAAAATTAAAAACAAAATCAATAATTTTTGAATGAAATAACTCTCCTGTGTTGACACAAATAATGCATGAATAGTTGTCGTGAACGTTTTTAATTGAAATGAAAATTAATTAAACTAATTTGCTTGCTTTTCATTGGCTTGATGGCCTAGTTTTACATCAATTACTTTATGAAAGAAATTAAAGCTTCAATGAGATAACAAGGTTTTGGATGAAATATAAATCTATTAAAGGGAGGTTCACCCTTATATTATTATTAATAAATATATTTCTTTTTTTTAAGTGAAATTGATAAAAATAGGTTAAAAGGTAGGTCGTTTATTATATATTTTACGAAATATGGGGTATTAACAGGTATAGTCAGTTAAATAACTGTACGGGCACGTTTGAAATGTTAGCGCTAAGCTGTCTTGTAACCCGCTACTTAATTATGGAGAACAAAAGGTACCGAATGTGTATAAATTATTTTTACGTTTTTACCTTTTAAAAGCTTCTAGATTGCAAACAAAATAAAATTAAATTTTTGTTTCGTTTTTTTTTGTTATTCCTCTGTTTATACCCTTTGCATTAACAATAACAATTACTAGCCAATTATTCGACAAATCTTCGTAACGGAGATCTTCAAACTACGATTACTCTCTTCAAATGCACGGCGTCTTTACGCAAGACTGCCTGAACTTCACGAACTCAATTTTATATGGGTAAACATTTTGATGAATGTTCTTGAAGGCGAATGTTCGTGACTTCACCTTCTCGAAATCTCTATAAATATAAACATTGTTGTGTACATTTATTATTGTAGTGTTGTTGGTATATTTTTGTTTACTTTTTTACCATTTTTTATGCTGGTGTTTGTTGTTATATTAAGCAGTACGATAATTTGTCAACAGGTTTGTTTACTGCATTGTTTTGTTTTTGTAGCTTTTGTTTATAATTTTAATGTTAAGCTATGTAAAAGCAGTAAATTCCAATGCCAAAAAGTTCAAACCAATGACTTCTTTTCTATGAGTAGAATTTGATTGACACGATTATAACAGATTCCTTGATGAAACTTGGTGAACGTGAAACCACTCTACCAGTTCAGGTTATTACAGGGAGGGTTGTAATGAAGGCATTAGCCGTCTTCCATTGTCTTCTATTTTCAATCTCTATACGAACATAAATTTGTGTTAAATTCTAAAATAATTCCATTAAAAAAGTATATACTTTTGGTTTTTTTGGTATTAATTTTTTTTGTTATATTCTACATTTTAATTGAAAAATATATGTATGCGTACGTGCACCATAGTATATATTGTTGCATTTATTTTCATTTAATTTTTTTTATAAAAACCACTGAAAACCAAAATCAAAAACAACATATGGTACCATTTAGAATTTAGTAGAACGTGATAAATGAGTGTGTTCTATAAAATTGAGGAGTTTGCTGCAAATAGATTCAATTTAAATGTAATCAACATAATTATTGGGTGTACATGTATAAACAAAACATAAATAAACAAACAACGCCAAACCAAAACTACATGAACTAAGGAATCTGCCAATGCCTTAAATACTTTGGTCATTACAATCGTTTAGGCAGGATTACGACTTAGCTTCTCACACCACTTATGTATGTGCTAATTTTATACAAGAGTGGTGGGACCTACAGCGTAAAGTCGACTCCGAACGACAGAGTTTTGAGAAAATTTTTCATACCAATTTTATTCACTCTCAGAGTTTTTGCTAGAAATCAGCTGAGGGGTTCGAGATATTTGGTATGCAGCTAGAGTTTAAACCGTGGCCTAACGTCTAATAAGCCAATACACCACCTACTAGACTACAACGACTTCAGTATGTATATTCACAATAAATATACAGTGATGATTTTGTGTATATAGCTTTTAAAATTTTATTTTCAGATTTTTAAAACTTTCTGAGCCAGTTAGTTCAACGTTGCTCATCTTATCAAAACCTATTTCAATCGTCGTATTGCATTGAATACACAAAACGCTTAATGAATTTGTGTGTAAATATATAATGAAAAGGCACGCATATTTGCGAATATTTATGGAGAATTCAAATGTATTTTGTGTTGCATAAATTCCATGCAGGTTCCTATCACAATACACAGAATTGATGCAATTTTCACTACATTAACATGTGTGTTATCAGCATGATTGCTCTAAAAAAACTAATAAACGGACATGTAGTAATATGGACATAATCTATGTGGCGAAGCGAAAATAGTTTTTTAGTACTTAAGATATAAACACATAGACGACAGACAACAGTTCGGTAGTTCGACAGATAATTCTGCCAACTCTTTTTTCTGGCGTTTGCCGACCGCTTAAGTCTTTTGAAAGCAGAGCAGAAAAAAACGACTGACACAAAATCAAAACAATTGAAATTAAATATATTTTTCAGTGTTGGCACTATCAGGTTTTTTGTACGCAAAAATAAACTCACTTATGAAAAAACCGCACACACAAAACATTTATCAAATGAATTCAGATACAAAATTGAATCTATAATTCTATTTTATTTATTATGAATACATGGATTGCTTTGTATTTCTTAATTTTAGAATTGTTCTTTCTCTTCAATAATTTAAGTATTTTTAGCTGCTTTTTTATTATGATTTTATGTTGTATTGGCATCACTAATTTGCTTTTAGCTGCTCACAAAAATAGAAAATAGTTTAATTTGGGCAGAAACTGCTTAGGTTGTTGTCTTGGCTTTTTCTGTTCTGCCTTGAATATAATCTGCCTATAATATAATAACATAAACGTGTGTATTATAAACTTGGCAGTTTTCTGTTATCTGTCGTCTGTTGTCTATGTGTTTATACCTTTACAATGGCTTTAATGATGTTTGAACGTTTGTTACACTGTTTCTAACAATTCTCGCAAAAACAAACATTTATTGGAACAAAGTACCTAATGGTGGTGGTATGGTGGTAGTCTAGTGAGTAGTGTATTGTTTTACTAGATTAGCAGTTTTCTGTCAAAAGTTATGGCAGTAAATCCATTGTCATGAAAAACTTCCCAAATCTGTATATCAGATTAAAGAAAACCTAAGCCCTAATGTGTTGTAATGAAATGTTACGTTTTTACCTTTTAAAAACGCTTAAAATATGAGTTCTTAGATTGCAAATAAAATAAAAATATATTTGTGTTTACTTTTCATTAGTCTTTATTGTACGCACAATTCTGTGTGTCACTGTTCACAACTTGATGTAAACAACAACAATTGCTTTGTTTGTTATTCTTCTTTACACTCTTTTGCGTGAACAAAAACAATTGTTCTACAGATGTTTATAACGGATTATTCTCTTCAAACACAGACTGACCGAATTTTTACTGACTCCAAATTATAAGGCCGTCAGGAGGCGCTCAATCCTGCGTGCTAACTGTCCTTCAGGGTTTTTGAATTGCAGCAGCCATCTCAGTGCGCAATAATCACTCCTTAGCAGAAAATGTTGGCCATACAGGTACTTATGCTAAAGTTTTATGCATTCCACCACTGCAAGTAGGTCATGTCGGGTTACACAATAGTTCCATTCAATTTTCGACAGTAAGCGACTATAGTAGCCTACAACTTTCTCTGTACCATTGACCATGTCTCCATGTAAGTATCTTCATGATGTATTATAATTTACAAGTACAACCCAAAACGACATTAAATAAAATTTTACGAAAGGAAAATTATCAAAAATAGGATGATTATAAACACGATGTAAGATCTTAGGCTCTAATAATGCTTGTAAGAATATTTTTTAATTAAACAACGAATCCCTCTGCTTGGATTGTCGTATTAGATGCATGCCACTTTTACTGGAGTCTAACAGACATGCTAAAATTTCTCTTTAGATCCATGTTGTGTGTTTTAATTTTATACATCAGAGGCGGGACCTAAAGTTTAAAGTCGACATCAAAAGACAGATTTTTTCTTTTTTGAGAAATTTCTCGTTGCAATTTTATTTACTCGCAGAGTGACATGTGTTCATTGAAAAGTTTATAGAGCAGTTGGAAATTGATCCTAATCTTAATCGACAAGGCCCATATCAGGATGAATGGGTACAAGAACAAACAAAATTGTTGAATTTCGGATGATGCCAATAAACATGATATCCAAGAGCTTCCCAAAAAAGTCATTCTTTGGTAAGGGGTTTGGAATGGCGGCGTCACTGATCCACATTTTTCTGAAAACGACACCGTCGTTGCTAATGGAGAGTACTGTAAAATGCAACAAAACCCAAGTCATCGGTCAAATTCAGCAATTGAAAGCGTGGCGAACATTTCAGTGAACTTGTATATCATACATTAAGGCATCAATAGATCTTTCAAAGGAATAAAAATTTCGATGATATCTGACACCGCATACGTACATACATACATACATACATACATAAGTGGTCATTACAACCCTTCAGTCAGCATTACGACCTAACTTCTCACGCGACTTACGTTGTGTGTGTTAATTTTATACATGAGTGGCGGGGCCTACAGTTTAAAGACTACTCAGAATGACAGATTTTTGAGAAACTTTTTCATGGCAATTTTCATTTACTCTCAGAGTTTTTGCCAGAAATCTACTGAGATGAAGTCGCCGAAGAAATGCTTTTTGTATTTTGCTTTGATGTCTGGCCTGGGGCTCGAACCCTGGCTTTACGTCTAATAAGCCAACACACTACCTACTAGACTATGGCGGCTTCTAAAGATACGAAGCTCTTAATGAAAGAGGATATTGTATCCTGTATCTTATATTCTTTAGAAACGCCCTCGTCATTTGTCAGTGATATCCATCAGCTCCTAATGAATTGAAATCCACTTTTTTAATATTCGTTTCAGCTTTTATGTATCATTTTTTTTATTACACAAGAACGACTTTAATTGAAAATCAAGGCGATTTTGTTAAGTTTGATTCATATTTTGTTTAAAAAAAATTATTATCAGACCTCGATAAAATCTACAATTTTCCACTCCTGGTGATTGAGATTGTTTGAAAATTGAAACGGTGTAACACCGTTTAACATTAAAACAAAACAAAAACAATCTACCAACAACAGCAATATGGAAGAAAAGGGGATAGACAAGTAAGCAAGAAAGCAACAACAAACAACGTAAGCAAAATACACAAACAACAACGAAACAGCGATAGAGATCTCGAGAAGGCTAAGACACGTCTTCAGGAACATTCATCAGACTGTCTACGTGGGCATATGAAAACTCAAGACAAAGCAGGCAACGAGTAATAAGCATTCAGTCAGTCTTGTGTAAAGACACGTTATGTGTGAAGAGAACAGTCATGGTTTGAAGATCGCCGTTGAAAAGATCTGCGTTGTAAGCAAAGAAGAATAGTGAACAAGCAATTATTGTTGTTTTCGTCAAGTTGTAAACGGTGGCACACAAAAGAAGTGCGAACAATAAAGAGTTTAATTGAAACTAAAAACATATTTGTTTTATTTTGTTTGAAATCAGCGAACTCATATTTCAAACGTTTTTAAAAAGTAAAAACGTAAGAGTATTTTGGTTTTATACAGTTGTTGTCTGTTGGCTTATGCCAACTAAAGTTCGGTCCAAACCCCAACAATATGGGAAATCAAATGTTGATATTTTCCTTTTATTTCTGTTCGCTGTATAAAATTGTAAACATAAAAAGTTAGTGGAGCTGTAGAATTGTTTTAGTGGTAACTATTCCATACCTGCGAGACATACATTTAAGTTGTTTTCTGTACTTAATTAACCACGATTTTCTTCCAAAATAATCTATGCCGTCTATTAAATACAAATTAAACAGAAAAACAATAAACATCTGATACAATGGATACCAAAAGTAAATTGTTTTGTAGCGCAGCAAATTCTGTAGAAAAATCTATAAGAATTTATTGCTGATCTAGCGAACTTCAAATGCAAACAGACAATTGCAATAACAATCCAAAACAACTAGCCACGCGTTGTAAGCATGCCGCATACCAGTAATAATCACTGTGGTGCGGTTATGTTGATAGCTAACAAGCGAATGCTGACTTTTATTGAAGAAATATGGGGGCTTGAAGTCAAGTGTCATAAATATTATTCTTAATAGCCGGGTCAAAAAAAAACAAAAATTATCTTGATACAATAATACTGATACGATACGAAAATTTGTTTATTCGTTTAGGATTAAAAATTGGTGCGTGAGGCTGTTCAAAATAGGTTGATTGTGTTGCAGTCTTTAGCTTCAAATTATATAAAAATAGCTTGTATGACTGTTAACGCACGTTATTCGTTTTCCGAATTGTGTGGAGGCAAAAATTAAAGATCAAAAAGAAACTAATTTATGACAAATGTAATCGCATGCACTCTACATTAATCACAAGGATTTTATGAACCGTGCACAAAACATTGAGTGATTGAGGTGATTCAGAGAAAATTGATTTTTTTTTGTTAGTAATGGGTGGACTAGTGGGTAATGTGTTGACTTATTAGACTTGGTTCGAACCCCAGGTCAGGCAACTTTAACTTAACGAATTATGACAAAATATTTCTTCGACGACTTCTCTTGGAAAAATCTCTGAGGGTACACAAAATGGCCATGAACAGCTTTCAAAAAATCTGTCGTTCGGAGTCGTAAACTGTAGGTCCCACCACTCATATATAAAAATTAACGCACACAACATAAGTGATGTGAGAAACTAGGTCGCAACCCTGACTAAAGGATTGTAAGGACCAATTATGTTATGTATGTAATGGGTAGACATATAGTCGCCATAGTTTATTAGGCAGTATGAGTCCTCGCTTCAGTGACTGCCTCCCAGCAGATTTATTTCAAAAACTATGAGAGTAAATAAAATTTAAATGAAAAAGTTTCTCAAAAATCTCTCTTTCAGAGTCGATTTTAAATTGTAGTTCCCGTCATTCTGACTAAAGGGTTGTAATTATCAATTATGTACGTATGGAATGTGTGAAGATTTTGCTTAGGTTGAATTTAATTACCGTCAAGGGTCAAGGCATAGCTAAGTTAGAATCTGGTTTCAAGACCGTGGAAAATAAAAAAATTTTCATTCCACGTTTACTTTTCATTCATATTTACTTAATAGGCTTTAACAATCCGTTATTTGGATTACGGTCTGTCTACTGACTACGGCCTGGATTACTGTCCTGGTTGGATTATTCGTGTCGTTAACGTGTTCATACAACTGATTGTCTATTGGGATGCATAAATCATCGCCAAGTCGCACAGGACCGAAGATGTTGCAAAGAACATATTTTTTTAAAGAATTTTGTGGCGACTTTCTCTCAACAAAACCTCCGACTCGACTTTAATCTGTAGACCCTACCACTCATGTATAAAATTAGCACATATAGCCTAAAATGGTGTGAGAAGCTAGGTCGTAACCGAAGGTTGTAATGGCCAATTATGTATGTTATGTTATGTAGGAAAGGCAGTTGTATGGTATGTAACAGCGTCTAAGCTTGTGCCTCTTAAAGAAGACTGTAGAGGATAAAACTGTTGTATAGCAATTACATTGCCCAGAGATTAATTACCTTTCAAGAGCATACATCATGTTCACCAGACTGATTTTAAGCTTGACTTATGGACTGATATCTTAAATTACCGAAGCGTTTCAAACATTATTAGAGACAGGCGCTACTCCGTATAGACAATGCACCCAGTCCACATCTGCTGCTGTTTCTTCTGTGCTTAATAGGAATGTGTGTCTGATAATTCTCAGTCAAGCTTCCTGGGCCAATACAAAGCATTTTATGGCCAAATTTCATTTTCTCTTGTCTGTTGGCTTTCCTTTAACGTGAATGCCTTTTACTGTCATTTTGGTTTCATTGCAATTTTTTTTATTTTTCAACTACTTCATTCACTCACCCATCAAATTTTTCGATGTTCCCTACAGTTATTTGTTTGTTGGCATTTTTTGCGAGTTTTCTTCTTAATTTAAGTGTGTATGTATTGTATGAGTGGTTGAATATTTTTGCTGTTTGAAATCAAATAAGTTGCGGAAAGTTTTTACGCAACCATCCTGTACTCAGTTGTTAGCGACGTTGAAATAATATGTATTCGTTTCGTTTACCAGTGCCTGCTACTTGCTACATCTTTTTGAGTCATGCAACAATTTGTAGTAATAGTGCAGTATGTGCAATACTTTTATACTGTTTTTGTTTTCTTTAGTGCTTCCAATCCAGGGATACTCTGACTTAATTTGTTCTTTTTGGTTGTTTGAAAGCTGAAAACGTTTGTCTAACAAGCTCGATAGAGGAGAATACTTTCAGTAAAAATGGTGCACTATGGGTTGAGCAATAAATGTGAAAAGCGAGTATATTATTCTTTATTTGCCACATGCATGCCATTTCTTTCAAATATGAAGACTTGTGTTTGGATAGGAAACATTTCATGGGAAAACATCGACCAACAAAATGCTCACTGTCACTAATGATCTATTATCACTCCTTCTATTTTTTGCCAAACAAAATGTATGAAGTGGAACTACTATGTGACGGTTTCACTAAATCCGTAGATGTTAGTCTCAGAGAGACTACTTTTGTTCAAAGGGTAGCTGCAATGGAGCGCACTGTAACCAGATTTGAGATTTGAATTATTGGCCAAAAAATTTAAATTCTTGTAATTTCCGATATATTTTCCACAATCTTTTGTATATTTTACACACTTTTCCAATCAATTCACTGGGTGAAGACATAATTAGCTCAATCACGAATAAGAATTCCATGGGAGTTTTTTCCCTTTTCCTATTCCTTCTCTTATGAATAAAAATTTTCTTAAGAAATTTATAGAAAATAATCGTGATTGGGCTGAATATTGATCTAGTTTTGAGAGAAACACTTAAAATTTATAGTGCGGGGCATCTATCGGATTAAATTTGCACCATCGGTTATTTCGAATCTAGCAATACTTATGTCATTCTATTCTGTCGCAAATTCAGTATGTTATCTCCATTGAGCGTAATGAATCGATTTGCGTTTGAGCAACGTTGGGTCAACAAGAAACTGCAATCAGTCAATCATCTTTTCTGATGAAGCTCTTTTTCATCTTGGTGGCGTATTTGGGGCTTAGCAAAACCCCACGTTGTCTTACAGAACCAATGCGCCCATTACGAGTGACTGTCGCAAATGAGGACGGTGCAATCATTACGCTTAATGGAGACACCTATGGCACCATGGTAACCGATTTTTTTGTACCCAGTCTTCATGGTATTGATGTAAACGATGTTTGCTTTCAACAGGTTGCAACTTGTCACACGTCTTGCCACAATAGATTTATTGCGTAAAACGTTTGATGGCCGTTTGTTGGCCGTTTGATTAGCAGAAATGGTGATGTCATGGCCGCCGAGAAGCAGAGGTTTGACACGGTTGGGCTATTTTCTGTGGGGCGCCGTAAGAGAAAAGTGTTATGTCGACAAACCAGAGACAATTTAGCATTTGAAGGTCAACATTCGTGCTGCCATTGACGAGATACGACCCCATACACTCGGAAAAGTGAACGAAAATTGTTCCGATGGAATGCGGTACTTTGAGACCAGCTGCGGCAGAAATATGAATGAAATAGTTTTTCATTTCTATATGGAACAATTGTATTTCACAACAAAACAATAAATTATGGAAAACTTCAAATGGTTTTTGTTTTGCTTTGAATTTTTAAATTTAAACTTTTTAATTACCCTCTTTATATAGTTCCAGCCCATTGTGAATCCTGTCTACAACTTTTAAACCGAATCAGGTGATGCATTTCATTTTTTACTCTACAGTGATGGCACAAGAAAAAAGAATGAAACAAATAGTTGATGGTTTGAACAGCAATATTGCATTTTTTGAAAATTGTTTTCGTAAATTAATACATCTTTTTTTTCTTCTGCATTTATTTTTAACTTTTATGCTTATTATTATTATTTTTATTCTTATTGTGCTTATTTCGTTGCCTGTAATAATTCTATTTTTCAAGTGTTTTTTGTCTCAGAAAGAAATTTTGTTGAAGAAATTAAATTGTAGACTTTGTTATTATTATTATTTCTATTTTTTTATTTTGTTGGTGTTGTTGTGTAAGTTAGTTGTAAAGTTTTCAAATACAATTCCTTGTGATGTTGCATATTTTTGGCTGGCAGATAAATAAATTTCATTGCAAGAGCGCTTAATCTATATTTAATATCTGAAGAAGAAATTTTTAAAAAATTTTCCCACTGGATTGTTATGATTTGAAGTTATGAAAATTGTAGACTGTGTTAATGTAAAGAGAGATCAAGATAGTAGGAAAAATCTAGTAGGATTTAAATCTAACTTGTATCTAAAACCCACAAAGTGCACATTATTTGCTTAAATCATTTGAAAGACTCAAATATCCTAGATCAACATAAGTAATGATTCATTGATGGCCTATGATTTATTATATTTCTAAAAAAATTATTATTATTATATAAAAATTATTATAATAAAAATTAAAAATTCGCCATTAATCATATGACTTTGCGATAATGAAAAATGACTCATAGGTTAGGTTAGGTAAGATGACGAACTCTTCTTTAAGTGGTGAAACCAACTTTAGACAGCATTTAATCCCATTGGGATACCACAATCAATATTTAAACCGAGAATCACATATTGCCTAGACCTTATAAGCCGCAGATAACAACCGTTTTTAACTGTATTATGGCAAAAATTCTGAGAGTAAATTAAATTTGCCATGAAAAATTAAAATAATATCTGGCGCTCAGAGTCGACTTTAAATTGTATGTCCCCGGCACTTGTGAATAAAATTAACACATCATAATGTATGTATGTAAACCAATTATCTATGTATGTAAACAATCTCGATATTACATACATACATACATATATACATACATAATTTGTCATTACAACCCTTTAGTCAGGATTACGATCTAGCTTGCATTAAACCTACAGTTTAAAGTCGATTCCGAACGACAGATTTTTGGGAAACTTTTCATGGCAATTTTATTTACTCTCGGAGTTTTTGCCAGAAATCTTCTGAGGGATAGTCGCCGAAGAAATATTTTTTCATATTTTCCTTTTGATGTCTGACCTGGGGTTTGAACTGAGGCCTCAAGCCTAATAAGCCAACACACTACTTACTAGACCACGGTGACTTTCTATTACGAAATAACCGAAAACAAAGTGTTAAAATTTCAGCAGAAGCGACTTTACCTCAGTTCAGTTTGAAGTAGAGAAAAAAGTCTGAATACAGCTGTTCATGTAGATTTTCTTCTTGCTAATTTTTATCAAATTAAATAAAGTCTGATAGCGTTGTTTAAGGTATTTACAGTTAAGAATATTTGAACTAAAAACGAATACCATATACTGTTGTATGTAGACATTTTTCTTTGACTGTACGTGTTGACGTACCAATTTGCATCAAATACAGCAATAATTCTGTGTTACACAAGAGCATGGACATGCAGAAGCCATAATCATAAACAAATAGTTTAGCTCAATATCTTCTTATTAATATTGTTACGAAAATGGAAATGGTGTTACATCGTTTAACATTAAAAACAATGGACTTGTTTACATGACTGACAAATAAACAAAAATATAGCAACAACATCAGTATAAAAAAGGGATAAACAAGTAAACAATCAGGCAACAACAACACTGCAAGGACAAACGTAAACAAAATACACAAACAACAATAACATAAACAACATGTTTACATTTATAAAGATTTCGCGAAGACAAAGTCATTCTTCTTCAAGAGCATTCATCAGACTGTTTACCCTGCGATATAAAAGGCAAGACAAAGCAGTCAGTCTTGTGTGAAGATGCGTCTTGTGTGAAGAAACTAATTGTGGTTTGAGGATCTCCGCTATAAAGATCGGTCGAACAATTGTTATGGTTTACTCAAACGAGTGTAAAGCAGAATAAGAAACAAAGCAATTGTTGTTGTTTACATCAAGTTGTGAACAGTGGCACATAGAATTGTGCGAACAATAAAGAAATTTATTAAAATTGTAGACAAATTTATTTTTATTTTTATTGCAATCTACGAGCTCATATTTCAAACGTTTTTTAAAAGATAAAAACGTAACAATATTTATACTAACGACATCACAACTGATTGCTGATAATCTTTAGAAATCCATGGGCATTGCCTCAAAAACATATTCATTCCTGCAACTAAACAACCACTGATGCGATAATCATGGCAAGAAATCAAGTGGAGAACTATAACAAAACCAATGCAATACGAAATGCAGTGTAATATAGCGATATGCACGCAAATCACCGTATTGACTGGCTACGCTGTGGGTGGTGCCTACCAACCACAACATTAACAATGCAAGGATTTACGTTGCATTATGATTCAGAGAAATAATCATTTCTTATTTAAACATTAGAACTTTTACACGTCAAAATAAATTAAATAACAACATAATTTAATTGATAACAATAATCTATGAATCTTATTTACAATCTTTTATTTACAAAGAATGAAATTGGGTGACCTGGTAGTCCATTGGGAAGTGAGCTAAATTTAGCGTGAGCCTTATGAGTTCGATTGTCATCAGAAACTCTGGTCTGTTACACTAAACCAAATCACCATAAACGGTGACAAGCACTTGCGAATATTTTTTTTTTAGAATGGGTATTCTGTTTAGGCAACGTACCGCTCATTTGGCCCTCTTATACCGCTATGACTACTTGAAATCTGATAGTTCGATTCCATAAGTTCAGTAAATGAAACACAAGATCTGCCGAAAACATCACAGCTAAGCGTGCAAGTGTAAAAAATCATCCGAGGAAGTCGATTTAGTGCCGCTCTTGAGAACACGGCTTTGCGTCGTGATTTGAGCCTACAACCGTACAAAAGATGCAGGTATTCGCAACTGACTATAATTTTCACCGAAAAACCATTTTCAGCGATGAGGACAATTTCTATATGAGTCGATACGTGTGTTATCAGAAATGCCACTTCACGTCATGTGAAGAGCATCCAATGAATTTTGAAACAATCACTATTTGATGTGAATTTTGGGCTGGCGACATCATATGTCGATATTTCTTTGAAAATGAATAATCTTTTGGACTTAATTGAATGATCAGAATACCAATGGCATGTTGCTTCAACAACAGTCCTGTTACAAGACGACGTTACGTGTAACAGCTTCTGCCATAGTGGATATTCTGCAGTAGCGATTTGAGGGCATGGCCATCTTATGTTGAGGTGATGTTAACAGGCCATCCATATAGCGCGATTTAACTCCGTTGCAGTTTTTCTTGTTGGGGTTTCTTAAGTCCCAGGTACATGCGAATAAGTCGCAAAACCTCAAAGCCAACATAACCTATGCCATCGGTAAAATTCAACCTGATTTATATGCCAGAGTCATGCGAAGTTGAAAATTTCTGATAAGCTCACCCATTGAACCGCGACGGATATTTGTACGATGCCGTATTTCACACATATTGCCATTAATGGGTCTTTCAAACTAATAAACTCACTTGTTTTATATAAAAAGTCACGATACATCTTAATATGCTATCGTGATAATAAATTTGCCCCAATTCTTCTAAAGCAGCATAAGTCCAGTGACGTTGTATTTGGTGTTTGATGAAGTATTTAAGACAACATACATACATAATTGGTCATTGCAACCCTATAGTCAGGATTACGACCTAGTTTCTCAAGTAGTATGTTTATGCCGCTTCTAGACCAGCTCCTCCATACAAAATTTGGTGCATGCCTGCTTCTTCTTGTTCCTTTTATTTGTATTGCTTTTCAAACGAATGATTGGACGGACAGAATAAGTGTGTGCACGCGCATAAGATCAATAAGAATATTTCTTAATGTAAACAAATAAACAATTTTGGATGTGGTTTCGCTTAATTAATTTTTTTTGTTAGTGTGATATATTTCCGTTATGTGTGTGTGTGTGTTTTTTCTTGTGGACAAATGTGAGATAACGACACATAAACAATAGCAGCGCTTTGTTATAAATAATAGCAGGGTGACTCCTTATCATTTCTTACTCTTAAGCATAAGATCAATAAGAATATTATTTTTTTTTTAATGTAAACAAATTTTAAAACGCTGACTCAAGAATTATGCAGCTGTGTGCACGTTTACATCGTATTCCTAAATAGAAACATGATTGTGCATGTTCATTTTATTTGTATTAATATGAGTATATATGAGTGTATGCACGTGCATAAGATCAGTAAGAATATTTTTTAATGTAAACAAATAAAGAATTTTGGATGTGGTTAAGTTTTATTTATTTTTATGCGATATATTTCCGTTATGTGTGTGTTTTTTTTTTTCTTCTGAACCCATTTTATGATCGTCGAATGAAGGAGAATACATTTTTGCTACAACAATAATAGTGCTTTGTTATAAACAATAACATCGCGCGTCATTATGATTTCTTATAAATAGAAACATGATTGTGCATGTTCATTTTATTTGTATTACTTTTCAAACGAATGATTGGACGGACAGGACGTTTCCTCATCTACATCCCAGAGTATAAATAGACTTGTTTTAAGGATTTGGAAGTCATTCTTGTGCTAGAAGTTGTGTAGTGAAGTTGATAGCGAGTTGTGTTTTAAAATTTAAAATTTAAAAAAGAAAAATGGCTGGTTTTATTTGTGAATTTTGTCTTAAAGAATTCAAGTTTAATAGATCATTAAGAAGACATCATAGATTATGTCATGATGGCCCATCCACATGATTTAAATGCATACCTTGCAATAAGTATTTCTCAAACCAACTGAATTATCAACAACATATTTTACAACATTCTAAGATTGGATATGGGGGAGAAACATTTGATACAGTTAATTGTACGGACTGCAATCAACATATTCCCAAGACAAATTGGCGCTATCATATTCGAACAAATGCTCACAAACTTAATTGTGCTAACAAAATCCGAAATGATGATAATGGTGTTGATATTGATGACGATGAAGTAAAATGCGTTAGATCAGTGTTTAATAATCGCATCATTACATATTTGATTGCAAATAATAAGGAAACGAATTTAATACCTGAGAACTTTTTATCGGGAATTAAATTCAAAGTGGTTAAGCTGTTAAGTAATATGATTCGAAAACATGATAATATAAAATTCAATCTGGAGATATTTTGTGAATACATGCTGGTTAAAGAAGAGGAGGATTTATGTTACATCGAAGTAAAATCGCATCAAACTAAAATGGTTATAATTAATCTCTCATCATCAACTACAGATGATCTCCTCAATATTTACAAAACACAATGCGATGTTATTGTTAAAAAAATTAGTGAATTCCAGGAACGTGATAGCGGATGGACATTAATACGAATATTACGGATAGAAATTAATATAAATAAATATCAGTGTATAAAAGGTTCGCAGTATATTCCTCTACCAACACCAATACAAAAGAAACATGCATGTATCAATGTTCAAAACAATGATCAATATTGTTTCAAGTGGGCTATTACATCAGCATTGTGTCCGATTAATATCCATTCTAATAGAACCTCATCATATAAAATTAATAACATTAGTGATGATATTATCATGATTGAAAATGGTATTGCTTTAAATTTTGAATATTTGACTTTTCCGCTATCAACAAATAGAATTAAGGATTTTGAAATGAAAAATCCTGATATTAGTGTAAACGTGTTTGGGTTAAATGATAACAATGATATAGGCGGGCCCTACTATTCCAGTATAAATGAAAAATCTAAGCACGTTAATTTGTTATTACTAGAAGATGGTGAGAGATTCCATTACGTATGGATTAAAAATATTTCAAGGTAAATCAATAATAATTTTATGTTAAATAAAAAGTTGATATTAATATAAAATTGTTTCACTTTCCATTTATTTACAGATTAATAAACAGTCAATTAACAAAACATAAACATAAGATACATGTATGTAATACATGTTTAATACATTTTTATAGTGAAACGGCGCTGATCAAACACAAAGATGAGTGCAACAAAATTGTAACCAGACTACCCTCTGTAGACCATAATATCGTAAGTTTTAAAAATTTCAAAAAGCAAATGGATGTACCTTTTGTAGTCTACGCTGATTTTGAGTGTATTCTAGAGACAATTAATATTCAAAATTCAGCTAATGTTAAGTCAATACAAAAACATATTCCATTTGCGTATAGTTATTACATCAAATGTTCATTTAACAGTAGTTTAGATAAATTTAAAATGTACAGTGGTGATGATGCACCAAAACATTTCTTCGTAAATTTAGTTAAAGATTGTAAAGATTTATATGTGAATTATTTAAGTATCGTGAAACCAATGAATACCTTAACACCTTCTCAACAGCTTAGACAGAAAGAGGATACAATTTGTCACATTTGCAAAAAAATTTATCTCATGTAGATCGAGTAGCCGATCATTGTCACTTAACAGGTGAATATAGAGGACCGGCACATAACAAATGTAATTTAGAGTATCAAATAGCAAAATTTATTCCTATATTCTTTCAAAATCTATCATCATAGGATTGCCATTTGTTCGTAAGAGAACTCTCTTCTATTGAAGGTGATATAAATGTAATTCCCTTAAACAAAGAACTATATGTATCTATATCGAAAAAGATTAATGTAAATGAAAAAAATACTATAGAACTACGTTTTCTAGATTCTTGTCGGTTTATGCCATCAAGTTTGGAAAAACTAGCAGGATATTTGTCAGATAATGATCTGTTAACAGTAAAATCAATCTATCAAACTCCCAATGAATTTAGTTTAATGAAACGTAAAGGTGTCTTTCCATATGACTATCTGGATTCAGTCAACCGTCTTGAAGAAACAGAACTACCACCCCGATCATGTTTCTTTAATAAACTTACTAATGAGTCGTGTAGCGTAGATGATTATGAATACGCTGAAAAAGTTTGGAATACATTCAAATGTAAGAAACTTTTAGATTATCTTCTATTGTATTTAAAAATTGATGTCCTATTGCTTTGTGATGTATTTGAAAATTTTCGTAAGGTTTGTAAAAACATTTACAATTTAGACCCCTGTCAATATTATACCACACCCGGTTTATCCTGGGATGCAATGTTGAAAACAACTGAAATTGAGTTGGAATTATTGACAGATATCAACATGTACAATTTCGTTGTGCGGAGTATTAGGGGCGGTATTGTTCAATGCAGTAAGCGACATGTGACCGCTAATAATAAATACGTTAGTGACCATGATTCAACAAAAGAATCAAATTATCTAATGTATTTATATGTAAATAATTTATATGGTCATGCAATGTCTCAATATCTCCCCTATAAAAATTTTAAATGGCTAAACAACTGTAACGACTTCAATATAACTACTGTAGAAGAAGATTCAGAATTTGGTTATATTTTAGAAGTGGATTTGGAATATCCATCTGTATTGCATGATCACCATAGTGATTTTCCATTCTGTGCTCAAAATAAGAAAATTGAGAATATGAAACATAGACAATTAATAACAGACTTAAATGACAAAAAGAATTATATAATACATTACCGCAATCTTCAGCAATGTATTCAACATGGTTTAATTTTGAAGAAAATTCATAGAATACTGCAATTTAATCAATCGAATTGGTTAAAAAAATATATTGATGTAAATAACCATCATAGAACATTGGCTAAAAACACATTTGAACAAAACTTTTTCAAATTACTCAATAATGCTGTTTATGGTAAGACTATGGAAAATGTCGATAAGAGAAAAGACATCAAAATAGTAATGGGATGGGAAAATAGAAGAAAACGATTAGGAGCCAGATCACTAATTGCGAAACCAAATTTTCATAGTTGTATTGAAATTACTGAACAAATGGTTGCCGTTGAAATGAGTAGAGTGCGAACAGAATATAATAAACCCATTTATATTGGTTTTTCAGTTCTAGAATTATCAAAATGGAAAATGTATAACTTTCATTACGATTATATGAAGACAAAATATCTTGATAATATTAATCTCTGTTATATGGATACCGATTCATTTATATATGATGTGAAAACAAATGATATGTATAATGATATTAGAAATGATATACCAACAAATTTCGATACATCTGCTTATTCAAGAGAAAATTCATATAATTTCCCCTTGGTGAATAAAAAAGTATTGGGAATGATGAAAGATGAATGTAATGGAAAAGTTATTAGGGAATTCATTGGTTTACGAGCTAAAATGTATTCCGTCAAAATAGATAGAGTAGACAAAGAAATAAAAAAAATTAAAGGCGTTAAAAATAGTGTAACAGCTAGACTAAGTATTAATGATTTTAGAAAATGTCTACTAGAGAAAAAGCTGTATCATGATTCTATGTATGTGTTTAGATCTAAGATTCATCAAGTATATACACAATATATAAGTAAATTAACTTTAAGTTATTTAGACGATAAGAGATTTATATGTGAAAATAATGTTGACACTTACGCCTGGGGACATTATAAAATAAAAAACCTCAGACTTAACAGTTTATAAGAAATTAAGTGTAAAAAATAAGAAAGAATGTAAACCTATCTATTTATCTACATAATAAAAATAAGAAAAAATGTAAACCTACCTATTTATCTACATAATAAAAATAGAAAATAAAAAAAAATCGTTTATCTGTTGTTTCATTTCAAATTTTGGTTCAGTTTAATATTTTTTAACATTTCCTTTAGAACAGCTCTTGTCTTTACAAGATCTTCTAACATTTTAGTATCGTAATTTCTAGACATTGTGATAATTTTTTCATATTAATTTTGATCTGCTTTGTATCTGTTCCCGATCTACTTGGTATCTGGTCACGATCTGCTTCGTATCTGCTCACGATCTGCTTTATGTCTGGTCATGATCTGCTTCGTATCTGCTCACGATCTGCTTTATGTCTGGTCACGATCTGCTTTGTATCTGATCATGATCTGATTTATACTTGATCATGATCTGCTTGATGTCTTATGTCTATATCTTTTGAATTTGGGTACGCTATATCGTGCTTTCTACAAGCTGCATCCAATAAATTTATTCCTTTGCCTCCTCTTGCTAATCGTTTTTGAAGTTTTGTATCAGGTCCACAAAACTGATAACCAGGTAGATGGAATTCAACAGGTAATTTGTTTATTAAGTTGTTTACAAAACCTCTTCCAATCTTACACTAATTAGAATTATTTTTTTTTGGTTTTAACTGTAGTTTATGACCATTTTTTTCGTTACTTTCATATTTCTTCGTATGAAACACTGAAACAGTGGCTATACCAGCTACATCAGCTATACCAGCTATACTAGCTATACCAGCTATATCAGCTATACCAGCTATATTAGTTACATCAGCTATACCAGCTGTACCAGCTAACCAGCTAGACTAACTATAACAGCTATATTAGCTATACTAGCTATACCAACTAGGTTAGATATACCAGCTGTACCAGCTATACCAACTAGACTAGCTATACCAGCTGTGCCTGCTGTACCAGCTATACAAGCTACACTAGCTGTACCAGATATACCTGCTGTACCAGCTATATCAGCTATACCAGGTATACCAGCTATACAAGCTATACCAGCTATATCAGCTATACTAGCACGCTGTACTAGATATACTAGCAAGCTATACAATCTATACCGCTATATCAGCTATACCAGGTATACCAGCTATACAAGCTATACCAGATATATCAGGTATATACCAGCCTGGTATAGCTATACCAGGTATATACCAGTCTGGTATAGCTGGTACAGCATGCATAGCTGGTACAACATGTACAGCAGGCATAGCTGGTACAGCAGGTATAGCTGGTATAGGTAGTATAGCTAGTATAGATAGTATAGCTGGTATAGCTACTACAGCTGATATAGCTGGTATAGCTAAGCTAGTTGGTATAGCTGGTATAAATAGTATAGCTGGTATAGCTACTATAGCTGGTATAGCTAGTCTAGCTGGTTAGCTGATATAGCTGGTACAGCTGATATCGCTAATATAGCTGGTATAGCTGATATATCTGGTATAGCTTGTATAGCTGATATATCTGGTATAGCTTGTATAGCTGATATAGCTAGTATAACTGGTATAGCGGTATAGCTTGTATAGCTTGCTAGTATAGCTAGTACAGCGTGCTAGTATAGCTGATATAGCTTGTATAGCTGGTATACCTGGTATAGCTGATATATCTGGTATAGCTTGTATAGCTGATATATCTGGTATAGCTTGTATAGCTGATATAGCTAGTATAACTGGTATAGCGGTATAGCTTGTATAGCTTGCTAGTATAGCTAGTACAGCGTGCTAGTATAGCTGATATAGCTGTTATAGCTAGTATAGCTGGTATAGCTGATGTAGCTGGTATAGCCCCTGTTTCAGTGTTTCATACGAAGAGATATGAAAGTAACGAAAAAAATGGTCATAAACTACAGTTAAAACCAAAAAAAATAATTCTAATTAGTGTAAGATTGGAAGAGGTTTTGTAAACAACTTAATAAACAAATTACCTGTTGAATTCCATCTACCTGGTTATCAGTTTTGTGGACCTGAAACAAAACTTCAAAAACGATTAGCAAGAGGAGGCAAAGGAATAAATTTATTGGATGCAGCTTGTAGAAAGCACGATACAGCGTACCCAAATTCAAAAGATATAGACATAAGATATCAAGCAGATCATGATCAAGTATAAATCAGATCATGATCAGATACAAAGTAGATCGTGACCAGACATAAAACAGATCGTGAGCAGATACGAAGCAGATCGTGACCAGACATAAAGCAGATCGTGAGCAGATACGAAGCAGATCGTGACCAGATACCAAGTAGATCGGGAACAGATACAAAGCAGATCAAAATTAATATGAAAAAATTATCACAATGTCTAGAAATTACGATACTAAAATGTTAGAAGATCTTGTAAAGACAAGAGCTGTTCTAAAGGAAATGTTAAAAAATATTAAACTGAACCAAAATTTGAAATGAAACAACAGATAAACAATTTTTTTTTATTTTCTATTTTTATTATGTAGATAAATAGGTAGGTTTACAATTTTTCTTATTTTTATTATGTAGATAAATAGATAGGTTTACATTCTTTCTTATTTTTTACACTTAATTTCTTATAAACTGTTAAGTCTGAGGTTTTTTATTTTATAATGTCCCCAGGCGTAAGCGTCAACATTATTTTCACATATAAATCTCTTATCGTCTAAATAACTTAAAGTTAATTTACTTATATATTGTGTATATACTTGATGAATCTTAGATCTAAACACATACATAGAATCATGATACAGCTTTTTCTCTAGTAGACATTTTCTAAAATCATTAATACTTAGTCTAGCTGTTACACTATTTTTAACGCCTTTAATTTTTTTTATTTCTTTGTCTACTCTATCTATTTTGACGGAATACATTTTAGCTCGTAAACCAATGAATTCCCTAATAACTTTTCCATTACATTCATCTTTCATCATTCCCAATACTTTTTTATTCATCAAGGGGAAATTATATGAATTTTCTCTTGAATAAGCAGATGTATCGAAATTTGTTGGTATATCATTTCTAATATCATTATACATATCATTTGTTTTCACATCATATATAAATGAATCGGTATCCATATAACAGAGATTAATATTATCAAGATATTTTGTCTTCATATAATCGTAATGAAAGTTATGGGTTTATTATATTCTGTTCGCACTCTACTCATTTCAACGGCAACCATTTGTTCAGTAATTTCAATACAACTATGAAAATTTGGTTTCGCAATTAGTGATCTGGCTCCTAATCGTTTTCTTCTATTTTCCCATCCCATTACTATTTTGATGTCTTTTATCTTATCGACATTTTCCATAGTCTTACCATAAACAGCATTATTGAGTAATTTGAAAAAGTTTTGTTCAAATGTGTTTTTAGCCAATGTTCTATGATGGTTATTTACATCAATATATTTTTTTAACCAATTCGATTGATTAAATTGCAGTATTCTATGAATTTTCTTCAAAATTAAACCATGTTGAATACATTGCTGAAGATTGCGGTAATGTATTATATAATTCTTTTTGTCATTTAAGTCTGTTATTAATTGTCTATGTTTCATATTCTCAATTTTCTTATTTTCAGCACAGAATGGAAAATCACTATGGTGATCATGCAATACAGATGGATATTCCAAATCCACTTCTAAATATAACCAAATTCTGAATCTTCTTCTACAGTAGTTATATTGAAGTCGTTACAGTTGTTTAGCCATTTAAAATTTTTATAGGGGAGATATTGAGACATTGCATAACCATATAAATTATTTACATCTAAATACATTAGATAATTTGATTCTTTTGTTGAATCATGGTCACTAACGTATTTATTATTAGCGGTCACATGTCGCTTACTGCATTGAACAATACCGCCCCTAATACTCCGCACAACGAAATTGTACATGTTGATATCTGTCAATAATTCCAACTCAATTTCAGTTGTTTTCAACATTGCATCCCAGGATTAACCGGGTGTGGTATAATATTGACAGGGGTCTAAATTGTAAATGTTTTTACAAACCTTACGAAAATTTTCAAATACATCACAAAGCAATAGGACATCAACTTTTAAATACAATAGAAGATAATCTAAAAGTTTCTTACATTTGAATGTATTCCAAACTTTTTCAGCGTATTCATAATCATCTACGCTACACGACTCATTAGTAAGTTTATTAAAGAAACATGATCGGGGTGGTAGTTCTGTTTCTTCAAGACGGTTGACTGAATCCAGATAGTCATATGGAAAGACACCTTTACGTTTCATTAAACTAAATTCATTGGGAGTTTGATAGATTGATTTTACTGTTAACAGATCATTATCTGACAAATATCCTGCTAGTTTTTCCAAACTTGATGGCATAAACCGACAAGAATCTAGAAAACGTAGTTCTATAGTATTTTTTTCATTTACATTAATCTTTTTCGATATAGATACATATAGTTCTTTGTTTAAGGGAATTACATTTATATCACCTTCAATAGAAGAGAGTTCTCTTACGAACAAATGGCAATCATATGATGATAGATTTTGAAAGAATATAGGAATAAATTTTGCTATTTGATACTCTAAATTACATTTGTTATGTGCCGGTCCTCTATATTCACCTGTTAAGTGACAATGATCGGCTACTCGATCTACATGAGATAAATTTTTTTTGCAAATGTGACAAATTGTATCCTCTTTCTGTCTAAGCTGTTGAGAAGGTGTTAAGGTATTCATTGGTTTCACGATACTTAAATAATTCACATATAAATCTTTACAATCTTTAACTAAATTTACGAAGAAATGTTTTGGTGCATCATCACCACTGTACATTTTAAATTTATCTAAACTACTGTTAAATGAACATTTGATGTAATAACTATACGCAAATGGAATATGTTTTTGTATTGACTTAACATTAGCTGAATTTTGAATATTAATTGTCTCTAGAATACACTCAAAATCAGCGTAGACTACAAAAGGTACATCCATTTGCTTTTTGAAATTTTTAAAACTTACGATATTATGGTCTACAGAGGGTAGTCTGGTTACAATTTTGTTGCACTCATCTTTGTGTTTGATCAGCGCCGTTTCACTATAAAAATGTATTAAACATGTATTACATACATGTATCTTATGTTTATGTTTTGTTAATTGACTGTTTATTAATCTGTAAATAAATGGAAAGTGAAACAATTTTATATTAATATCAACTTTTTATTTAACATAAAATTATTATTGATTTACCTTGAAATATTTTTAATCCATACGTAATGGAATCTCTCACCATCTTCTAGTAATAACAAATTAACGTGCTTAGATTTTTCATTTATACTGGAATAGTAGGGCCCGCCTATATCATTGTTATCATTTAACCCAAACACGTTTACACTAATATCAGGATTTTTCATTTCAAAATCCTTAATTCTATTTGTTGATAGCGGAAAAGTCAAATATTCAAAATTTAAAGCAATACCATTTTCAATCATGATAATATCATCACTAATGTTATTAATTTTATATGATGAGGTTCTATTAGAATGGATATTAATCGGACACAATGCTGATGTAATAGCCCACTTGAAACAATATTGATCATTGTTTTGAACATTGATACATGCATGTTTCTTTTGTAGTGGTGTTGGTAGAGGAATATACTGCGAACCTTTTATACACTGATATTTATTTATATTAATTTCTATCCGTAATATTCGTATTAATGTCCATCCGCTATCACGTTCCTGGAATTCACTAATTTTTTTAACAATAACAACGCATTGTGTTTTGTAAATATTGAGGAGATCATCTGTAGTTGATGATGAGAGATTAATTATAACCATTTTAGTTTGATGCGATTTTACTTCGATGTAACATAAATCCTCCTCTTCTTTAACCAGCATGTATTCACAAAATATCTCCAGATTGAATTTTATATTATCATGTTTTCGAATCATATTACTTAACAGCTTAACCACTTTGAATTTAATTCCCGATAAAAAGTTCTCAGGTATTAAATTCGTTTCCTTATTATTTGCAATCAAATATGTAATGATGCGATTATTAAACACTGATCTAACGCATTTTACTTCATCGTCATCAATATCAACACCATTATCATCATTTCGGATTTTGTTAGCACAATTAAGTTTGTGAGCATTTGTTCGAATATGATAGCGCCAATTTGTCTTGGGAATATGTTGATTGCAGTCCGTACAATTAACTGTATCAAATGTTTCTCCCCCATATCCAATCTTAGAATGTTGTAAAATATGTTGTTGATAATTCAGTTGAGAAATACTTATTGCAAGGTATGCATTTAAATGATGTGGATGGTCCATCATGACATAATCTATGATGTCTTCTTAATGATCTATTAAACTTGAATTCTTTAAGACAAAATTCACAAATAAAACCAGCCATTTTTCTTTTTTAAATTTTAAATTTTAAAACACAACTCGCTATCAACTTCACTACACAACTTCTAGCACAAGAATGACTTCCAAATCCTTAAAACATGTCTATTTATACTCTGGGATGTAGATGAGGAAACGTCCTGTCCGTCCAATCATTCGTTTGAAAAGTAATACAAATAAAATGAACATGCACAATCATGTTTCTATTTATAAGAAATCATAATGACGCGCGATGTTATTGTTTATAACAAAGCACTATTATTGTTGTAGCAAAAATGTATTCTCCTTCATTCGACGATCATAAAATGGGTTCAGAAGAAAAAAAACACACACATAACGGAAATATATCGCATAAAAATAAATAAAACTTAACCACATCCAAAATTCTTTATTTGTTTACATTAAAAAATATTCTTACTGATCTTATGCACGTGCATACACTCATATATACTCATATTAATACAAATAAAATGAACATGCACAATCATGTTTCTATTTAGGAATACGATGTAAACGTGCACACAGCTGCATAATTCTTGAGTCAGTGTTTTAAAATTTGTTTACATTAAAAAAAAATAATATTCTTATTGATCTTATGCTTAAGAGTAAGAAATGATAAGGAGTCACCCTGCTATTATTTATAACAAAGCGCTGCTATTGTATGTGTCGTTATCTCACATTTGTCCACAAGAAAAAACACACACATAACGGAAATATATCACACTAACAAAAAAAATTTATTAAGCGAAACCACATCCAAAATTGTTTATTTGTTTACATTAAGAAATATTCTTATTGATCTTATGCGCGTGCACACACTTATTCTGTCCGTCCAATCATTCGTTTGAAAAGCAATACAAATAAAAGGAACAAGAAGAAGCAGGCATGCACCAAATTTTGTATGGAGGAGCTGGTCTAGAAGCGGCATAAACATACTACTTTCTCACACCACTTATGTTGTGTGTTTTAATTTTATACATGAGTGGCGGGACCCACAGTTCAAAGTCGACTCCGAACGACAGATTTTTTTGAGAAACTTTCCATGTCAATTTTATTTACTTTCAGAGTTTTTGCCAGAAATTTGCTAAGAGGAAGCCGCCGAAGAAACATTTTTTGTATTTTCGTTTTGATCGTTATGCCACACTACCTACTAGACTACGGAGATTTCAAAAATTAAGTCCATAATTAGTGATACATCTACAATACAATACGGAATACTTTTTGCTATACTTAGTTGATAAGCAGTTGAAAAAATTATTGCATTAGTGTTGGTCTTTAAAATCTTTATTATTTTACCGATAGGAAAACTTCAAAGGCATTATTGAAATCAAACTTATCGAATATGAAACAGATTGGCAGCTATTCTATTGGAACCATGAATACTGTTTATACTTTCAATCGTTAGCTTGTGTTAGGTAGGTAGGTTGGAGTGGTAGCTTTGATACCAAAGGTTACTGGGGCACCCGTTGTGATGTACTGACCGAATTACACCAAACTCATCGGAGAAGTTTATCACCGCAGGGTCTACACAATTAACTTGTGTTGTATTGAAAGATAATTATAAGACCGATTTTTAATCCTGACTGAAAGGTTGTACTGACCGATTATTTTTTCATTAATGCGATAACGAGTCTGTTAAAACAAAGATAGCTCAGATTTCTATGTTTTTATCTGAAGATTTGTAAGAATATAATAAAAAATACTGTCTGTAAAGATTGCAAGATTAAACCAACAGCGAAAAGTTTATTAGCAGTACTTCTAGGATGTGGTGAATAGTTTACATAAACAAATCTTACAAAAATTATTTTGAAAGGAATAACCTTAACGTCGAATAAATAAAAATGTTTTGTAAACAATTCATTGCAACATATTGTTACGAAAACGTAATAATTTAACATTAAAATTATAAACAAAAGCAACAAAAACATAACAATGAATTTGTTTACAAATTCATACATTGTTATACTGTTTAGTATAACAACAAACATCAGCATAAAAAATTATAAACAGGTACACAAACAACACTACAACAATAAATGTAAACAAAATACACAAACAACAATAATGAATAATGTTTACATTTATAGAGATTTCGAGCATGCGAAGTCATGAACATTCGCCTTCAAGAACATTCATCTGTTTACTTTGCCATATAAGATTCAAGGAAAAGCAGGCTACTAAGTTATTGAAGTTCAGTCAGTCTTGTGTGAGGATGCGGTCTGTTTGAAGAGGCTAATCGTGGTTTGAAGATCTTCGTTAGAAAGGTCTGTCTAGTAATTGTTATTGTTTATGCCAAGGGTGTAAACAGAGGAATAACAAACAAAGCAATTGTTGTTGTTTACATAAAGTTGTGAACACACAGAATTGTGCGAATAATAAAGAATTTTAAATAAAACTAAACACAGCTTTATTTTTATTTTATTTTCAATCTACGAGTTCATATTCTAAGCGTTTTTAAAAGGTCAAAACGTAACAATATTCAAATAAACCTTAACTACCCTATGTTAACACATAACCCATTTCCTTTATCAAAACACTTAGTACTAAATATAATCGAACTTTTCGCATTAATTTTAAACGCTTTAGAGACTGTAGCAACGTCTCTTAAAGGGACTCCTGATATCGAACAAAAAAAAGAAAAACTGGATGAAAAAAGAACAGTAACGACGAATTGAGAATGAAAATTACCGCATTGTCTTAACTCATTCAAGTACATTTCGCCATCATCTTAAGCAGTATCTGTATCAAAAAAGCGACTCAATATGCACTCTTCAAAGGCAAACATGCATTTTAATATGCACAGTATGGAAGAACACATTAAAAGGCAATAAGCGGCGCATATAATATAATAAAAACAACACTACACTTCAACACTACTCCTCCTTATACATATAGCCTCACGTTCGTTATTGTAAGGATTTGGATGACATCTTATGACTGTGTGGTTTTCTATGTGAATGACAGTCACTTTTATTTTACGAGTGTAAAGCATGTATAATTTCAGTTGGTTAGTTGTGCAACTTTTGACCCATTATTGAGTTGATACATACTGTTATACTGACGTTACTACAAGCAATACTCAATCTACTGGTAATGATAACAATTGAGGAAGACAAAAGAAGTTGAAGGAGGTGCAGTACTATTCAACAATCATGCAGTCATCATCTGGTAGGTGGGATTTTGTAACAATTGTGTGTTGCTTGATGCAAAATGTGAAGATAGCAACGTTTGTTTCTCATCTGATACATTAAGCATTGGGATCACTGAGCATTCAATCATGCATCAATTTTTTCTTGTCATCCGATAAGAGAATAATAAAACAGCAACGGAAATTCTAGCAAATGTTCTTGAAAATGTATAAAAAATAAAAGGAAAGCATAACTATTGAAAAAAGAATAACTAAGATTATACTGCACAACATATTATAGATACATACCATACATACTCGTATGCATAAGTATGTACATAAATACAGTCGATACTAGCAAATGTCCCTTCGACTCGCAGTTTATATAGAGGAATTTATCCAAATCAATACAAAGTTTAAGATCAAGTTTTTACAAACGGCTATCACTTACTCCTTAGAATATACTAGAAAAAATACAGTTGGAAGATGGAGGTGGAAAAGGAATCTTTCACACACGAACAGAAAGGCCCCGAGGCAAATGCTTTTACCCATTCGATTAGCCAACCGTCCATCGACGCTTGTTTTCTATAAGAAAGAAACGCATTGTAGAAGATTGCTTGCAAATCCCGTTAATATCTGGAAACAATTTACTAACTAAGCCCTGTTCAGTATACCGCTCTCGAAGATTGCCAGTAGTTCAGATGTGGGAAGTCATTTGCATTAAACTTCCAAATGCTTTGGGTAATAGCTAAAAGAGTATGATTGATAAAATTTTGTTTCATCTGCTAAAACTTAAAGTTATTAGAAAGAAATAATGAGAGATCAGAACTTCGGATCAGATTTCTGAGAATTTGAGAATTGATAACGGCCATTCTGTAGAAGCTACATATGAGAAATTAATTGAACTGAATAAATAGTTTGTTTTGGCACCATTCATAACACATGACAACACATGCAAGAAAATTAGAGTTCGGTGCGATCAACGCACGTCATCAACTTTGCCATCGCCATAATCTCCTTACCGACAGGACTATTCACGATATAATGGATAAATTCGAGTCCACTGGTTCAATAAACGATCAAGCAAAACCCGTTCGCCAATGAAATGGAAGATATGACGAAAACATCGCCGCTGTCAATGAGAGTATTATGGAGAATTCCAGTAAGTTAATTTCGCGTTGCTCACAAGAACTCGTCGTTTCACAATTCGCCGAAATTTGCGTTATGTCTTACAAAATTTGCCGTACAAAATTTAAATAACCGAGGAACTGAAGGTAAGTTACCATAAAAAGTGACTTGCGTTCTATGTATTAGCTCTAGAGCAGTTGGCATCAGACCATAATTTTCATTGAAAAATCGTCTTCAGCGATGAGATCCATTTTTGGATAAGTAAGCAAAAAAAATTTCGAATATGAATCGATACTCCAATAGATTTGAGAGCGTTCAATTGCTCCCGAAAAAGTCACTATTTTCTTTGATTGATCGGCACATTTTTCTTTGAGAAAGACGTTGGTCAAGTGATCACTGGCAATGGCGAGAGCTGTGGATTGATGACTACCAACTTCTTTTGATCTGAACATACAATACACTTAAACATTCGTTCAAAATCAATTTGATGACATAATTCTTCCCCTAAGCGGTCCTCTTCCCTAACCCTCTCGTACGTGTGATTTGATGCCTTCTGGAATAGCTTTTATAAGACTATGTTAAATCATTGGTTAAAGCCTATAAGCAAGCAACTTTTGAAGCACTGTAAGTCAATATTCAAGCTACCATTGACATTCATTGGCCAGATTTATTGTAAAAGGTAGCCGCAGCGGATATAAGCCGGAAATCATCTTTAAAAAAAATAAATACCATGAAATTATATCCCAATTTATGGTAAAAAATTTCAGCAATATTTCTGTTTTGTACTATCACCTTAAGATCTTAAGCTCTTAGAACTACACTTATACTATCGGCATAAAATGAGCACGTTTGAGTTTTTCTATTTCAAATTTTATAATTTGTTATGTCCTTTTTTTACTGTGACGAACCTTGAATGTACGCTTATCATAAAAGCAAACTTCTTACGTTTTTTAAATGAAGATTTTAAAAGTTGAGAAAATTGGCAGGAACTTTTGTACATAATCGTATTACAAATCACAAATGGAATGACGATGATGATTTGAGCCAATAACCAAAATGCTAATTTTTCAAGATAGGAAGAAGTGCCTTTAAATAAATTCATAATCCACTTGATTTAATAAATAAAAAATTATGAGAAAGCAGTTCGAATTCATCTTCTTGGATTGAAATTGGCAGTATAGAATTAAATTTCGTGAAAATCTCAATAAAATTATAATACTCTACTCTAACATACATTTAAGCGAAATATATGTATCTTCAATAAGATAACTGGGTGTAATATTACATACATATATAACAATTCATTCCTTCCTTCAGGATTACGATCTTGCTTTTCGCACCACTTATGTTGTGTGTGCTAATGTCATATATAAGGGGCGTAATATTACAATTTACAATATTACAATAGTTTGGTAATATCCCATTTTTCATACAATTCGTTGTCATGAGCGTTCTTTTGATTTTAAAACGCAAATTAAGCCAGTAGTACTATTTAAAAATTTAAAACATTTAGGGCCATTATTACAACTTGTCGTTAAACTTGGGTTTAGTTAAAGGTACCTTTAGCTAAACTTACCTTTGACTTATTTTCGTTATTACAACTTACAGATAAAATTTTTCAAAAATATGGCAGTGCCGGAGCAGTGTCGATAAAACTGCTCAATTAAACATGCTTTTTTAAAGCAGTGGCAATAACGGGCTTCGTTTTTCGTTGTATATACTCATTTTGTCTAAATTTGAAGTTGCCATAACGAAAATCTCTATATATATAAAAATTACGTGTATCTTCGTGATCGCTAAACTCAAAAACTACTGGACCGATTTTGACCATTTTGTTCTATGGGGCGTGAGGAGTGTTTCTGTGTAGTTTGAAGTTCGTCCGACAGATGGCGCAATATTTAGTTTTTTTCTGTGTTTTTGCACCGTAACTCAAGAACTACTGCACCGATTTCGACCAAACTTTATATATTTGAAGTTCGTCCGACAGATGGCGCAATATTTAGTTTTTTTGTGTTTTTGCCAGGAACTCCACCTCACATGCTGCAGTTAAAAGTTGGTGTACCAATAATTCTATTACGCAATTTAAATCCACCACAGCTTTGTAATGGAACAAGATTAGCTATAAAAAAATTATTAAATAATTATTATAGAAGCAACTATATTAATTGGTAAGTACAAAGGTGAAGTCGTATTGATTCCACGTATACCAATAATGCCCGCATACAATTTCCAGTACGTCTGGCATTTGCTGTGACCATAAATAAATCTCAAGGTCAATCGCTGCAAGTATGTGGATTGTATCTTGAAACACCATGCTTCTCACATGGAAAACTATACGTTGATGTTGGTAACCCATCATCATTATTCGTATTCGCAAAAATTAACTTAGGCCTTTTTTAAACTGAGTTGAAAATGAAATATATTATAATAATTCAGGTTTAAAAATAAACGCAAGTAATTCATGAAATTAAGAGGGTTAAGTCAAAAGTTAACTGTAAAAAATTAGTTCTTATAAGACAAGATATAATTTTTTGGTGTCCTTTCGACAATAATGGGACTCTATTTTTGGCAACTCATAATTTCATATTTTTTTTGTATTATTTAATTTTTAAAGTCAAAACTTTTCACTTTTAAACAATATTTTTCACAAAAAGCAAAGTGAAGTGATCGGAATACTCAAAATATGTGTATGCATAATTATATTGGGAAGTACCGTTATATTTTTCTTCCTTGTCAAAAACAGAGAAGAATGTCGATCGACCCGTCGCCGAAATTTTTTAATCATCTTTTTCCGCTAAAGCGAATTTGTTACTTGGGAAACATAAACGTACAACTTCAACTGCATTACAGATTTACATACTTGTATTATTGTGTCATGGAGAAATCCAATCAAACGAAATAAAAAACGAATTAGGGCTTTTTCTTTCAAAAATTCATTGACATGACTTTGGTCTTTTTTTGAAATTTTTATAAATCTGTTATTTGCAATTGTAACCACCAGAAATTTTGAGCCAAGGTGCATCTGACATTTGTCTTCCATAATAAACAAAAAACGCTATTTTGAAAAAAATTGAGTTAGGCCTTTTTCATATTAAGCCATCGATATGCATTTTAAAACATGTACATAAAATATAAAAAAAATTAACTGTGTGCGTTATTCCAATTTTGATTTTTGAATAAAACATTTTTTTCTATTATAAATAACTAGAAACACTGATTTTGATTTTCTTCGAAAGGCAGTTCAAAATAAAAGAAAAATTTTGGGGCCAGCAACGCGGATCGGGCCCAGCTATCAAAAATATATAATTTCATTTGAACAATAATTGCTATGTCGATTTAGTGCACCTTTCATTCTTCTTCTAAATATCAATCAGCCATGACTTTGCATGGAAACCAGACTTACAGTGAAAATAAAATTCGAAGGCAAAACAATGTTTGCCCGGGTCTGCTAGTAATATATAATATGGCAAGTTCAAACATAAACTTAACTTTAAAATTTACCACTAGGATGATCCTCCCTTTAGCTTAACGCTCATTTCTATCTTATTGGGTATACATAATAATGAAAAACAATTTATCTGCCCGTTAAAATCCTCCCTTTAGTTAACGGCAAGTTATAATAATGGCCCTTAAAATGTTAGGTTATATTCATTACCTCTTTGCGCCTTATCTGTTAGCGACATAACCTCTTTTGAAATTATTTTGTTTAATTGTCGACTATAAAATCGTTGCTTATACTGTGACTGACGCTATGTACCTTCTTAACTTGTGACAGTTTTCACTTCCTATATGAACCATATGCACATTGTCATCCTCCTGCATCTTTACTTGCATATATATTTTGTTTTATTTGCAGAAATTGTAAAATGACCACCAAAGAAATTATGCAAATTCGATTCATATGCTACCGTATGTCATTCGCATACATGTTCAGTATGACATGTGTATATAGGCATACATTTTTGGTTAATTAATGATTTTCTGAATATAATTTGAATCTACGTACTCATACTACAATATATAGACATGCATTCATACAGACACTGTTTTTTTTGTTTAATAATAATTTAAATGCTTTAAATGCATACATGCTGTAATACACACATACACTCGATAACTATTTGTGCTTTTAGTGAAATCTTTGTGTGGAATACATTTAACAAGAAAAGATAAGAAACCACAAATAAAGAGAGGGCAACATGCAAACTAATGGCAACTTAATTGGAAGGAAGATTTCAAGGAAAGATGTACAATTTTCCAAGATTAATTATTAAGAGGGCAATAAATCTAAAGTATAGGAGGAAATAAATAATCACGTATAAATATTTAAAAAGACAAATTCTGAAAATGTTCCATTAATTTTAATTTTTTTTTTATTATTTTAAAACTCTGTGGTCATTACAAACCTTCAGTCAGGATTGTGACCTAGCTTCTCACACCTCTTATATTATATGTGTTCCTTTTATATATGAGTAGCGGGGCATACAGCTAAAAGTCGCCACTGATCGACAGATTTTTGAAAAAACTTATCTCGGTAACTTGATTTACTCTCAGAATTATGGCCAGAAATCTCATTAGATTTCAAGCAAGTCACCGAAAAAATATTTTTTCATATTTCGTTTTGTTGGAGATGTCTGATATGGGATTTAAACCGTAGCCACATGTTTAATAAGTGAACACACTACCTACTAGACTACGACGAATTCAGTCCATTTACAATCAAATTAAAATATTTTTTCTCGGTTAATCTACATCAAAAAAGATATGATTCTGTGTGTATAGCTTGGAAACCCATTTGAAAATTTTCCCTTTAGAAATCAAAAACTTTCTAAGTTTTGCTCATCTTATCAAAACATATATCAAATGTGTGTGTGTAAATCTACAACGAAAAGGCATGCATATTTGCGTATATTTATGGAGAAGTGTTGTTCGGAATTCATGTGCAAGAGGTTTTCTCTTTAGTGCATTCCCCAATGTCGTCAAAATATACTAACAATAGCAAATGCAAGTCGCTAACAAACTGAGAAAATTAAAGTCATTGACAAATTTTCTTAAAAAATGCATGTCATCAACAAATTTGCTGTAGAATATGCAAGTCGTTGATAAACACCTAAGACTACTTTAATCGAATGACAATGTAAGTCGAATTGAGACGTAAACTGAATGAGTACTCTACTCACTGTTATTTCTTGTACAAAAAACAACATTACAGGCTTGGTTAGTTGTATAATTATGAAGTCTGGCATCCCTTTCCAGTGACGTAAATAACTGAGACACATAAATTATTTTGTAACCTTGTAGATGTCTCCGTAGTCTCCAAAAACTCTTAGAGTAAATAAAATAGCCATGAAAGATTTTTAAAAAAAGTCTGTCTTTCGGACCCAACTTTAAACTCTAGGCCTAGTCATTCATGGATAATATGAACACACACAGCATTATTGATATGAGAAACTAGGTCGAAATTGTCGAAGAGTTGTAATGATTTATTAAATAAGTAATTTTGTAAATGTGGGAATAATTTTAATTTTAAGTCGCACAATAACAATTATAGACTGAAACACAAAAAGGTTCAATCACACATTCCACGTTCGTCGTATGTTTTTACAATGAACTTTTTGTTGTCTGTTGTCATGGAAAAACATGTAAAAGCGTACGAGTTTTCTTCTTTTACTTTTCTATTTGTGTAAGGGTAATGCAGGATTGTAATGTGAATCAAATTAATTAAATTGTTGGAGTCTATTGCCTTTTGGCAATACATACGCACATGTAAACAAATCCTGAAAATGGAAAAAGTTACTGTTGACGTAACATAATTCAGAAAGGAACATAGATTCAAATCGTAAATGTAATACGAGCATTTAGCGAACCAAACAAACAGCAAAAAAATTTAGTAAAACAAACGAATTTACGATCGGTCAGAGATCGATAGTATAATTCTCTCCATTACGGCAATACAGTCACTAAAATCACATATCTGGATAGACATTGCGACAGTGTTGGCTGTCCTACTATAATCTTAAAGAGCGATTAAATCTGCAGAAGAGAAGTTAAGATTTAGTGTGGAAGAAGCGCTAGAAAGGGACAGTAGTAAAGTTCGAGCAATATATATTTACAATGATACAATGGCCATGGCTAACAAAATCGAAGGTGTTAGAAAATAAACTAAAAGAGCCGCGCAAGAAGTCGAAGGCATCGCAAAGAAATATCCCTGTGTCCCAGAAAGCAGATAAAAGTTATATTTAAATGATCCGACATTTTCCAAAAAATTCTCGGTATTCATGACCAAGGACAAACGTTGAAACTGCATTCGTTAGAGACTTAATTGCAGCCTGGCTATCCGAGTAAATCAAGAGATATTCAGGGAAATTCCCTTCACTCAACAAAAACTGCATCGCATTGCCGTGACCCCTGCTTCGAAAACACTACAGCAATCAGGCAGCTTATAAGAAAGTCTAAAATCGGGACGAAGGCAAGTAAACAAATAAACAAACAACAACAAAATACACATATTGGACGGTACATAGAATTACATAAATACGTTGAATTATAAAAAAAGGAAATAGTGATAAAAAGTAAATAAGTTTTTATCTTAATCCACGATAAATCAATTTTTTTAGCCATATTGCTCAAACCTGTTAGATCAAGGTGCGTATCTTTAAATAAATTCCTTTGTTTTAATCTTTTAATATATTACACCTCATATAATATGGTTGTGTTAAACATAATTATACTATTATTTCCTGGTTATTCTGAATTTATTTCCCTACTAAGTTTCATATGGTTATTAAAAATATTAAACGTTTAAATAATTTTTATTTACATTAATATTAAGACCCGTTTGCACTATGTATACATGCGGATCTCATGGTTCAAGATATTTATGAACACAATAAATGGTATAGACTACGGGTAGAAAAGTTAAACAAAAAATAAAAAAAACAAAAACAAAAAATAGTTTTATTTGGCGCATTTTAAATTCGATATTCTCTCCACCATTTATACCAGTAGAGCATAAAACCTCCATAAAACGAATTTATTTGGTTGTTTCTTTTTTTTTTAAATGTTTATTGATAAGCATTTCATTTAATTGGAAATAATTTTTTTTTTATTGGTTGCCCATTGACATCTGACAGTGTCCATATTGGTTTAGACTCCACTAAGCCAATGTAATCAGATGTAATGGCTGTAACAGATAGCCTGGCAGGAATTGGCTGCTACACCGGCATATACAATATTTGGTATTGAATTTTTTGGTTGAGTCACTCTTATTTGATAACAAAAAACCAAAATTGGAATTGACAGTCTGCATATAGTTAGCAATAGATATGTGCTTAAATATTACACCTGGCTATGACCCACCCTTGCCACATTTTATTAAAGTATATCAGATGCCTAGGTAAGGTGACTAATGTAACGCTTTAAAAATGGTTTTTATGGAGGATAAATGACTAAGAGAGCTGTTAAGGATCAAGAAATAATTTGTAAAACGTTTTTATATTGTACTTGGCGAATTTAATTTTCGAAAGTTCTGAATGAAAACACAGCTCGCTGAACACGAATCTGGGTCCAAAAACTTTCCATCACGTTAGGCTTTCGAGAAAAAATAGCGAATCTGGCCATTTTTGAAAAATTGTAGAGCTAAACACCGACATGCTAGAACCATCGCTATTGTCAGATATTGACAATTGATCTTTGCTCTTTAAAATGAGCCCAAAGCCAAATTGGTTGTATGCACCCTTAAAATAGGGGTTGGGTTTATGTCAGGGGGTGCAAGAGAAAAAGAAACACATTACGAAGGTCCTTAAAAATTAATCAGATTTACTTGAAAATTGTTACTCGGGGGTTTTCGGAAACACCTGGAGCCATCTTATTTGCACAAAAAAATTCAAATTTGCAGGGCTGTGAAATCGATATTGTAAGTCGCCGTGGTCTAGTAGGTAGTGTGTTGTCTTATTAGACGAAAAGCCAGGGTTCGAGCCCCAGGCCAGACATCAAAATAAAATAAAAAAAGTATTTCTTCGGCGACTTCCTCTCAGCAGATTTCTGGCAAAAACTCTGAGAGTAAATAAAATTGCAATGAAAAGTTTCTCAAAAATCTGTCGTTCGGCGTCGACTTTAAACTGTAGGTCCCGCCACTCATGTATAAAATTAACACACACAACATAAGTGGTGTGATAAACTAGGTCGTAATCCTGACTGAAGGGTTGTAATGACCAATTATGTATGTACGTATGAAATCGATATGTATGAATGAATTGTTTTATCGCTACTCATGAAATTTTATATATAAATGAGTCACAATATTGAAAATTAACTACTCTGAATCATTCGAACTCACTACAACGTTGATTTATATGTATAGGTTGCAGTGAGTATGCATACAACGATGACATCAAACTCATACCATTCGAAATATGTTTGATTCGTAAGCCTACTCATTCAGATTCATAACTTTAGAATAATACTTATAATACTTATAAATTGTTCGAGTGACTCTATCATTCATCAAAATTTACGGTCTTAGTTGTTGTTATATTTACAAAATAAAGAAGAGAGACACGTAAGCAGAAAAGACAGAGCAGCAAGCAGACCAAACACACAACCTTTTAGTGAGTATTTTAGTGTTGGTATGCGAATCATATTTATTTTGTGATTCTAGTAAATATTGAGTCAGGGATGGTCGAAATCAACAACATCATACGTATTGTTAAGTATGAGTATGATGAATAATTCAAACTTTAAATATGAATAGAGGTTCCATGGTACTAAATAAGTATGAATGCGTATAAGTATTAGAAATTATGAGTATGATTCGATTTTACTCATATTTTTGAATACTCATTGCTGATCTCGGATGTGTATACTGTGTGATGTACTATAAGACATGTGTTTACACACATGATTATACTGATTATAATTGGCTATCATGATTGGAGATTCTGATCGCATTACTTTTTACTTGGATTCCCAGCACCACTGCAGCCTATTTAATCACAAAACTTTATTAATTGTATTCGCTTAGTTTATGACTACCTATTGTCTAACGCCGATGATTTGAGGCTCCAGATCGATCCGTTTATCAGTCATCAAATAAATAAAAGAATGTATCACTATTATGTTGAAGACATCGCGATGCATCGTCGGCGGCTATGAGAATAGTGAATAATTCTAATTTGAAGCAACAAAAGTGTTTCACAATCCCAGTGAAACGTTTAATTTAAACAAGGTTCTTCCTACGAGTAACTTGGAAATTTGACAGTTTATAACGGCTAACTTGTTGAAACTTCATCTGTCATATTAGTTTTCATTTTGTGAATGTATTTTGAAACAGTTGGCAAATTATCCTAATATTCAGCAAAAAATCTTCTGCAGTAATGAGGATTATTTCTAAATGTTTGGATACATGAACAAATAAATTTGTCGCAAATTTCAGACCACATGAAAACATAATTATTCCGAGACAACCATCAACTTCGGCTGCAAAACCAGATCGATTGGTCGGTTGGACCAGAAACGTGTGGTGCACCATGAGTTTCTAAAACCTTGTGAAACCGTTAACACAGATCTCTTCCGATAACAAATAAACAACTTGAACCATGCATTGATCCAAAAACGGCCAAAATAGGCCATAAGGCACGGTAGGGTAATTTTGCAACATAAGACAAAGCAAGAACAAGTATGGCTACTAACAAAGCATTAGACTTCGAGTTACTATCCTATCTGCGGAATTCACCAGAATATGCTAATTCCGACTACTATTTGGTTTCATCGACAGCGCACGCACTGGCTTAGCAGTATTTCGAAAAATGGATGACTAATTGTATTGCAGAAAAAACGAAAGGTTTTATTGAATCGAAATCCACGTTTAAGTTAAAAAAATGTTTAGCTAACAGGCTAATATTTTCACAAAAAATACGCTCATTTCATACCCGTGTAATAGGTAAGCCACGATTGGCCAAACGTCCACGGAACGTTACGGAAAGACTGTTCGTTTTTAGCATATGCTTACCGAAATTACATTACGGTTCGCGAATCGCTCTCATTACACGCAAACCAGAGCTGTATACTCAGATTCTTAAGAATTTTTACGTGTTACTTTTTATACGTTGAATATTTTGCCTTCGCTTAAGGGAGTAGTAAAATAAAGTCAAATAAAAAATTTGATCATGAATGCAATGCGCAAATACATACATACATAATTGGCCATTGCAACCCTTCAGTCAGGATTACGGCCTAGCTTCTCACACCACTCATGTTGTGTGCCTTAATTTTATACGTGAGTGACGGGACCTACAGTTTAGCGTCGACTCCGAACGACAGATTTTTGAGAAACTTTTTCATGGCAATTTTATTTACTCTCAGAGTTTTTGTCAGAAATCTACTGAGAGGAAGTCGCGGAAGAAATATTTTTTTTCATATTTCCTTTCGATGTCTGACCTTTGGTTTCTGTCTAATAAGCTGATCTTTACGTCTAATAAGCGAATACACTGCACTGGCGCAATGCGGCAAATATCATCTGTAGACATTGAATAAAACTGGTTCATTCCAAATAGGTTAAATGGAGTGCTTGACCTTAAGGGATATCGTACTAAATACTGGGTGTAACATTTTAATGTATCGGGCCTTTGACTTTTAAATTTACTCTGAGTTTTTCTTGGGGGTACCTATACTTTTGCTGTGCAAAAATATGGAGTCAACAGAAATCTTTTCTTATTTTTCTTATGGTCTGGGAAAACCCTTAAAATTTGTTTGTTTTACAGTAAAATAGAAATAAATTAATAAAATAAATATAAAAATATCAATTATTTTTTTAATTCTTGCTTAAAAGTCATAAAATTGCTTACTTGGATTGGGATAACTAGAATTTTGCTGTGCACTGTACTTCAATGAATATTTTATTTTTTATTTTAATAAAAATATATAATTGTTAAAATTCTGCATTAAATAAAAATTGTTATGACTTCTTTATTCATTTTTCTGTTGTCTGATAATAATTGTAGTAGATGGTATGCATATTTACTTATTCATCTTCATTATCCTTGAATTTCAGAGCTGCGGTTGATGATGCCAGTGTCTGTTTTACTTGCCATTATTTATTTTCATCCTTTATTCCTTCATTTTGTTTTTTTTTTTTTGCATAATCCCATTATTTACTTAACAAGCCATATGTCAAAATGGAAAATATGTAATTATAATGCAATGTTTTATAACGAAAAATAATAATGAATGATGTTGCATTCTATTCATTCTTTTTTCCATGAAATTATTTATTTTTCTTTCCTTGCAAACAGTTTTTTATCATTTGTTGATGGTCTTATTTTTTATGTGATTTTTTTTAATAATTTTTTTATAGATTTTCATTTTCCAGTTTTCTCAGAAATTTTTATAGCAAATAATGCATTTGTTCGGTGTTTTAGTTGGAAAATATTTAATGCCTCCACAGAAATGGTTGGAGGAAAAAAGGATTCTCATACTAATTAAAATATTAAAAAAGAAAACGTAAAATATTCCATTTTTTTGTTTATTTCATGTACTGGCCTATAAAGTCTTTACTGGAAATTTACTTTGATAAGCCAAATGAATTAAGGAGCCCGTCATTAATAACAATACGCAAAGTATCAAATAATTATTGTGTTGTTCGGAAAGTAATTTCATTTTTTTTTGTGTGGAAACGGAAGACAGTTGTCGTATAATATCAATGTAGTGGTCATAATTTGTTTATATTAAATTTTTATTATTTATTTTATATTAAATTTATTGATATTAAATTTTATATTAATTTTTATATTAAATTTTATAAATTTAACCTCAGTCCCATCTCACATGTTGTTATTTGCCGGTTCGCATCAACTAATGCCTTTAACGCGTCTTTATCACCTTCAACCGGTCTTCCCGACGGGGTGCATTTTCGACAACAAAATTGCTGGATCGAAATTTAGTGAACCAGTTCTGGCACTGACGTACTGTCAACTCACCTTCTTCATACATATCGGCCAATTTGGCTTGAACAGCATTTTTACCTTTTCTGTTGTAAAACAGTAAGATATGTCGAAAATGATGCTTATTGCTCTCCATATTTAAAAGGGCACCTGCCAAAAAACTACTGCGTAGAATTAATTGGAATTTTTCACACAGAAGCCTTGCTATATGAGCTCTCAAAGCATATAATAATTATACGGCTTAAGTGTAAAGTTGGGTGCAAAAAATACAATTAAATCCTCTGTCGGTAAAAGAAGAAATTACTTTCCGTACAACCCAATATATTTTACCACACATTGTACATACACAATTGGTCATTACAAGCTTTCAGTCAGCATTATGACCCAGATTCTGATACCACTTATGTTGTGTTTGTTAATTTTATACATGAGTGGCGGGACCTACAGTTAAAAGTCGACTTGATCAGAAAAAGAAAGTGAGAATTATTACATGGCAATTCTCGAGAAAAATAAAGGGAAGAAGGTTTTACACTGGTCATTAAAAAATGTTTTAAGAATAAATTTCCATGACTACATTTTTGTTATTCCAACACAATTCACACATTTACTCAAAAAAAGTTTCTATTTCGGCAATGTAATGCAAGTTTCGCAATACCCAATTTAAGATCATAACAATCGTCCTATCCAAAGGACTATTCGCAATGTGGTGTACAAGCTCAAGTCCACTGTTTCTATTCCCGATCGACCCAAGATCTGTCGAGAACATGGTCTATGTCCATAAGAGCGTGCAGGAGAATCCGAGGCAGTCGATTTATCGTAACTAACTAGAACCTGGCCTTTTACTTGCGTCGTTAATTAGATCTTCACCCATAGTAAATTCAACTGATCCCAGGAACTGAAGGGAAATGACAATAGTGACGGACATGTGTTCTCTACAACTCTTGAGCCCATGGAATTGTTAGCAATCGACAATAGCGAAGAATCATATTCAGCGATAAGACTCCAATCCATGTTGTAACCAAAGGCATCTGTACAATCTATACAAGTTATTTGAGGGTATGCTTATCACTCGTGGTAGTAGTGAGGACTCCGTTTCTGTTAACCAGGTCACACATCTCCAACAAAACGAAATATGAAAAAAATATTGCCTCAGTGACTTACTCTCAGCAGATTTCTGGCAAAACATCTGAGAGTTATTAAAATTGCTCTGAAAAGTTTCTTAAAAATACGTCACTCGAAGTCGAGAGTCCTGCAACTCATATATAAAATTAACACATACAACGCAAATTGTATGAGAAGCTAGATCGAAATAATGACTGAATGTTTGTCATGGCAATTATGTATGAGTGTATATGTTTCAAGTTGATTTGAATACTGTTTATAGGACAACATTTTATTTCCTAACTGTACATAGTTTCTCCTTATTAGAGATACATTTATATTTCTATATTGTTCCCAATTAATGCGTTAAAATTTTGTGTGAATATGTGGACTTTGACTCCACTTGTGCGGCCATATCTCTAGCTCGTTGATATGCCGCTGTAGTTAATAGCATGCTGTGGCATGATTGTTATGCAACTGCAAAAAGCAGTATCATGTGAAAAATATTACCGGAATCGGAGAAAATTAAATTTAAAAAAATTAACCTTCAGTCAGGAATAGGACCTAGCTTCTCACACCACTTATGTTGTATGTGTTAATATTATACATGAGTGTTGGGATCTACAGTTTTAAGTCGACTCCAAACGATAGATTTTTGACAAACTTTTCATGGCAATGTTATTTACTCTCAGAGTTTTTGTCCGATATCTGCTGAGAGGAAGTCGTAGGCGAAGAAATATTTTTCCATGTTTCGTTTTGTGCAAGATGTCTGATCTGGGTTTTGAACCGTAGCCAACGCACTATCTACTAGACTGCAGCAATTACACTTATACCCATTACAAGCATTATTCTCAAATTCTGCCATTTATTCATATATAGTCTGTCAGTCATACATACATATATATTTCTTCTATTATTTGATGCTAAATTTAAAAAAATAAGAATTTTTTCTTTAACCTGTCTTCAAAGTGCCATAACAATAATGCAGACAGAAATAGAGAAAATCGAGATAAAAACTAACATTCAAATAAACGAAAAACTTTACTGTGCCCAGGAACGAAGTCAAATGTAAGTTGTCTACAATTCTGAACACTTACATTATTCAGCATTTCCATTTTTCCATTCCTGTTCTTTTTTCCTTTTGTATGACGTTAAAACAATATTTGTTTGTTACAATTACAGTTGAAATTACAATAAAAATTCATTTATCATGCTCGGCATTAGAATTGTAATAATATTTGAATAAATAATATTCAAATGGCAGATGGAATACAGGAGATAGGATGTGACGTCAGAAAAATGTTGTTAGACTGACAGGAAGTGCTAGAATGCTTTGGGTTTTATAAAATGATTATAAAGTGGATTTTTTAACACAAAATGTAATGAGAGAAAAGGAGAAGTAGAGTAGAATAGAGAATAGCAGAGTCGCTTATCATAATTCAATTTTCACTCAAAATGTCTTTAAAAACCTTAAAATAAGGGATAGAGCCGTGCTATATACTCCATCAAACTACATACGTATATACCCCACAAAACAAAGACTAGTTCAAGATAAAAGTGCAGAACCCAAAATAAAGAAAGTGGAACTTTCCTTTAATTACTAAGAAAAAGAGCAATTAAGACATGCATTCATAGTATCCTAGTACAACGTAATCAACTAACAAGCAAAAGATTGTTACTTGGAATGTAATCAACTGTTTGCAATGGTAATACTACTTCAGATAGCCTTTCAACACATCTACATGACAAGCACTTGTCACATGTACAATACTGTCTGTATTAAAGGGCTTTGCGGCATAAACATGAACGTGTATGTCCGCTATGGAGACAAATCTTATGAACAAAATAAACGTGCAACCAAAATAAACGAAATCTTAACGGAGACTTTGGAGCTTCACTCATGTATGAAGTCCTAAGAAAAATCCCTAAACATTTTGTTGCTTTCGTTGGTGATGAAAACGGTGCCGGTATTTTTGTCCCCTTCAGTTTTAAGTTTTGCTTTAGTTCTCTTTGTTTACGTGTTTGTCCTTAACTAAGGATTAGATAGCAGAGGTGGCAGACGATATTTTATTCTTTTGAAAATATTAAAAGGAAAATGTTTAGCTCACGATTTTAAGGAAAATTACAGTCTTTGCAAAACTTCTTATATGCCAGACAGAGTAATAAATTACAGTTCAATATTGGAGATAAGGAATGCATCTGCAAGAGCTAGGCTTTGTGTGGCCTCCATTATAAAATTTTTTAAGGTTTGCTGTTGCATAGATAGACATGCAATATACAGTGATAATTACTATTAATTACATATTACTACGTACATATGTATGTGCTCAGAAAAATGTTCTCAATACCTTGAGATTGGAAGTAAGTTCAAGATTGTTGTCTTGTCCATTTCTGGACGAATACAAAAGCATCAACTGCATGCCGAAAAGGTAACTGTTTGGTATGGATGTTGGCTCATTCTAGCTTAATGAAATTTTGCTTTGTAATTAAGCAACTTAATAAAGAACTTAAAGAACACATATTAACTAAATTGCAAATTAAAGCAATCATGCACAGGCACAAGCACACAAACTTGTACATACAAGAAAATATTTATTCACATATACATAAATTTCCACATACATAAATATCGGGTGAGACATCTGTCGGCTTAAATTTAAACCATCGGTTATTTCGAATCTGGCAATATTTACGTCATTCTATTCTGTCAGTGTATTGTTACGTTTTTACCTTTTAAAAACATTTAAAATATTATTATTATTATTATTAAAATTAATTTGTGTTTAGTTTAAATTAAAATTCTTTATTTTTCGCACAATTCTGTGCGTCACTGTTCACAACTTTATGTAAACAACCTTCTTTGCCTGGTCTTTTATATGGCACAGTAAACAGTCTGATGAATGTTCTTGAAGGCGAATGTTCATGACTTCGCCTTCTCGAAATGTCTATAAATGTAAACATCGTTGTTTACTGAATCGGTTTGGTCGCAGAAAAAAATCATCTCTTCGGATGAAGCTCAATTTCATTTTGGTGGGTATGTTAATAAGCAAAATTGCCGTATTTGGGGCTCAGAAAACACACACGTGATCTTACATAAGCCAATGCACGCATTACGAGTGACTGTATGGTACAGCTTGTGGAGCGGAGGCATCATTGGCCCATATTTCTTTGGTCAATGGAAACACAAATCGCACCAAGATAACCGATTTTTTGTTTCATGGTATTGGTGTGAACGATTTTTGCGCCACAATCGATTTATTGCGTCAAACGTTTGATGGTCGTTTAATTAGCCGAAATGGTGACGTCAATTGGCCATCAAGAGGCTGCGATTTGACACCGTTGTATTATTTTCTGTGGGGCGCTGTTATAGAAAAGTGTTATGCCAACAAACCATAGGTAATTGAAGGTCAACATTCGTGATGCCGATGCTGAGATACGACTCCGTACAGTCGAAACAGTGCACGAAAATTGGTCCGATCAAATGAGGTACTGTGAGGCCAGCCGCAGCAGTCATATTAATGAAATCATATTTCATTTCTAACCAAAACAATTGTACTTTACAACAGAAAAATAAATCTGACAAAATTTCGAACCGTTTTTGTTTTATTGCATTTTGAAACTTAAACTTTTAAATTTCCCACCCTATATTTATTCACATATACATACATAAATTTGCACATACTTAAACACATAGAGCCGGTTAGAATATGCCATAATGTCATGTCTTCTGAATTAGCCACTTGTAATCATGTTAAACACTAAATAGACAGACGGTTGATGTAAGGAATGCTTGTTGTTGCAGTACTCTATGTAATTTTCAACGACAATATACAAAGATGTGTACATTTTGGGCAACTCGTATGTGTCTTTTATCATTTTGTCGTTAACTAACTGCAATGCATTGTCATCAATGACAAGAATAGCAATAAATTATCAGCAAATCTCTGTGACATTTATTACAGATAGAAAGTTAAATAGTGGGGGATGAACGAAAAGTTGTGCATTAGATTCAGTTTACAATGACTCGTGAAGCAGTTAGTTGTAATCATCTATTAATGTTGCCAAATAGTCAAATACTAGAGGGGGTTATTTGTATTATTAACATACGAAATCGTAACACTTGTGTGACAAAAAAATCAAAATTTAAGTTGGGAAAAATATTTTTGATTGCCTTATCTGATATAGCGTATTACATTGAAATATCCAAATTTACACACTAACTATCAAATGAAGTCGCCGTAGTGTAGTAGTTAGTGCGTTGACTTATTACACGATAGCTATTGATGCAACCCCAGGTTCATTCATCTCAAACAAAACGAAATATGAAAAAAAATTTTTTGGCTACTTCCTTTCAGCAGTCTTTTGACAAAATCTCTTAGAATAAAATAAAATTGCCATGAAAAGTTTTTTAAGTCAAATCGAAAACGATATTAAACAGTAGGTATCGCCAATCATATTTAAAATTAACACACTCAACATTAGTGCTGAGTGAGCTCGTGTCCGTAGTCTACTAGATAGTGTTGGCTTACTGGACGTGAGGCCACGGTTCAAACCCCAGGTCAGACATCCCGATTAAAACGAAATATTAAAATATTCGGCAACTTTTTTCAGCAGATTTCTGACAAAGACTCTGAGAGTAAATAAAATTGCCATGAAAAGTTTCTCAAAAATCCGTCGTGCCGAGTTGACTTTGAACTGTAAGTACTGCCATTCATGTACAAAATGAACACACACAAGTTAAGTGATGGGAGAAGCTAGGTTGTAATCGTAACTGAAGGGTTGTAATCGCCAATCATGTATGTATTATTCATTTATTCTTCGTTAAGTACATACATGATGAACATTGCAATATGGTTTCTTAATCAAACACTTCATGTCAGCTTGGTTTTAGTGTTTTCTAAATGATAACATTTTGATATATATCATCCTTGTTTTCCCGTTGCATTAGAACATCAATTACGTCAGTAACAATGTTCTGTCTTTGATTCCTTTCTGGTTTCCCCAAATGCGGCTGTAAGTAGTTGCTACGCACGTAGCCTGCATTTGAATCTAAAATTGCCAATTATATTTCCTTGGACAACGAAATTTGTAACGATGATAAAATTCAATTAGTTACTTATCTACACCGACAAAATTATTGGGATCATTAGAAGCTGAAAGACTTTCTTTTTTCGAAAAGGCCTAATAGGGGTATAAATTTTTCAGCACTTCCGAGTAGCACATTACTAAAGCGAATGATTCTGTTATCTCATGTCTACAAAGTTGACCGAAATATGATCATCTGTAATATCTTGGAAATAAAACATAGGATGAAACACTTTTTACAATGCTTTCCGTCACGTCAGATAAATATGAGAAGAGCAGTAAGAAAGACTCTACAACATTTCAAGAAACAGCAGCTAGCAATTTGCGTGAAAATTGGTAATATTTTCTCTTCCCAAACTACGAAAGGAATACGGTTCTCTGTTCCAAGTAGTACCATATTTGGCGACAAACATCCGGTTATCATATTTGTTGCTGCCAATACTTTCTTCAGTTCATAAGAAGAACTTCTGTTTTCTTCTTCTTCAGAGTTTTCAGCAGCAGGAATATTACATATATACATACATACATAGTCGGTTATTACAACCTTTCGTTGTAAATTGGAAATGTCTGACCTGAGGTTTGAACCTCGGTCTGACGTCTAATAATCTAAGACGCTTCAGACTAGGCTACGATTACTTCAATCAATCTCAAGAATATATCCAGAACAGAAAATTCAACCTTTTCACTTTCATCCAACGCTTAAGTTTCAATTCCTTCTCAAATACCACAAATAATGTATTATTTACGATAAAACTTCACAAGATATTTGAAAACTTAAAAAAATTTCATACACAAAACCAAAGAATCCCGAGGAACGTCGTATATCTCAAAAATGATACATAAGCCAGAATTAAGAAATTTTTGAATTTTTTAAGTCCTGTTTAAAATTTTCTTTTATTATTTGGTTAACGAATTAAAAATATCGGGTATCTAACTTTTTCTGAATTTGTATCAATCTGAATTGATACAAAGCTCAATCTACGGTTAACATGGTTGAATCTTCAGTTTTTAAACCCTGTACATTGTAAAACTCTCCGCTGTCTAATAGGTAATTTTAATCGGCGACTTCCACTCAGCAGATATCTGACAGAAACTTTGTGAGTAAATAAAATTGTCATGAGAAGTTTCGCAGAAAATCAGTCGTTCGGTGGTGATCCTACCACCTATGAATAAAATTATCACGCTCATCATAATTGGTGTAAGAAGCTAGGCGGTTTCGTATGTAACTAGAAGATGCTGTGGGATCATTTAGGATTGTCTTTTTAATTAAGGGGTCTTCATGTCGCGAAGTTTCACGTGGTCTTCCTCCAGAATGAGTAGGAGATGTGCGACCAATCTGTAAAAACTCTTTAATTAGCCTAGAAATAATTGATCTGTTGATCGAATGTTTTGCACTCAATTGATCTTAACCCAATCCAAAGACGATATATTTGAAGCCGCAAAAATAGCTTGGAAGCAATATCACATGAAATAATTAATAATTTAACATCCTCTATGCCTAAAAGATGTGCGTGCGTCATCCAGAATAAAGGATTCCCAAGGAAATATTGATTTCAATAATTTTTTCTGTACCTTAAATTGGGGGTGCTTTAGATTTGTCCGCTTATATTTTCGACTTAAAATGTATTTTGAATCATAACTTTTTTTATTGAATTCTGAATTCCTTAAGTTTGTGTTTTTCAATAATAATGATATAAATAAATAAAAAAATAAAAAATAAAACATTAATAACTTTGTTTTCTTAAAAAAAATAATCATTTTAAAAAAATGTAGTGAGGGGATGCTTAGGTTTTTTCCGATACTGTATATTGTAAAAAACCACAATATACTATGGTTATCGTCTCCTCAATTACTCTTCTGGCATACTAGCACTCTACTCTTTAATTAACCGCGGTGCCTGTTAAAAGTTTTAAAAGTTTGGCTTCTTGTGTACCATGATTTTAACTCATACAATAAACCACTATTACATACACATACAAATTGTTTAACGCATACGAGTATATTTCGAAGGCATTAGCCATTAAATCATATTTTGAACACACAAATCTGAAAATCTTACACGTGTTGTACTGCACTACATGAATAGTTAAAAGTGTAGAGGAAATATATTTGCAAACATGTCTCTATGTATATAAGTATATATGGATTTACGTGTGGGTTTAGTATCCATCAGCAAAACCATCGATTTAAGCATTGATCCTATTTCAAGGTTAAAAGCGTTGTTGTGGCGTGCAATACAAAGTAGTTTATCTGGCTGACATCAATCTTAATTTTAGTGAACATGCTTGTATTAGTAAAACAACACACGCATGTAAATATTTTATGTGAGAGTATATGTTCGAAAAATTGTTGAACGTCTGTGTATTGGATTGTATATGAATAACTGCAGCCGATGAAGCATACTGAAAATATTTTAATAAATCGTGGCAAAGAAGTTAATCATGAAAATGCGTTTGAATAGGAATGGTTTAGGTGGGATGCAAAATTTAAGTGTGGAAACAAGAAGAAAAGTTTTAAATTTACTTAAATCAACACATAGAGAGGCTATGAAGCAATATTGCGTTTTAAAGCATATAAACTAGGAATTGATTTTTATGCCATTAAACAAATATTTGTTCAGTGGATCTGTATTGTTACGAAAATCGAAAAATCTAGATACTTGTGTTTTGCTTTTACATCGTTTAACATTAAAATTATGAACAAATGCTACAAAAATAAGAACAATGAACTTGTTTACATGAACCTAAACGTAAACTAGCATAAAAAAATGATATTATGTAAACAAAAATACAACAACAAACACTACAAGAATATACGTAAACAAAATACACCAACAACAATAATAAGACAACGATATTTTCGTTTATAGAGATCTCGAGAGCATTCATCAGAGTGTTTACTATGCCATATAAAAGGCAAAGCAAAGCAGGCAACGGAGTTAGTAAAAGTTCAGTCAGGTACAAGGGTCTGTCGAACAAATAGACTAGTAATTGTCATTATTTACGCAAAAGAGTGCAAAGAGGAATAACAAACAAAGCAATTGTTGTTGTTTACATCACAGAATTGTGCCAACAATAAGGAATTTAATTAAAATTAAACACAAATTTATTTTTATTTTATTTGCAATCTATGAACTCATATTTTAAAGGTTTTTGAAAGGTAAAAACGTAACAATACAATGGATATGAGATATTTATTAGGTTAGCCGTCGTAGTCTTGTAGGTAGTGTGTTGGCTTACTAGGCGCGAAGCCACGGTTAAAATCCCCGGTCAGATATCAAAACGAAATATGAAAAATTATTTCTTCGGCGACTTCCTCTCAGCAGATTTCTGGCAAAAACTCTGATTGTAAATAAAATTGTCATGAAAAAGTTTCTCAAAAATCTGTCGTTCGGAGTCGAATTTAAACTGTAAGTTCCGCTACTCATGTATTAAATTAACACACACAACAAAAGTGGTGTTTAGAAGCTAGGCCGTAATCCAGACTGAAGGGTTGTAATGGCCAATTATGTATGTATGTAAAGTATCTATGTTAGGACAGTTTAGGTTAAGTTAGTGGGTAGCTTGCCGCTCACAGATAATTTTCTCGGTGGCCCATATGGCTCTCTGTGTTACCCATGTCCCCTTGTCATGATCCGCTAGTGCTGGGTTTGTACCACCCGGAGCTCCGGATGATGCTGACCAGTTCCCATAGTGGTACGTTCGCCACTATTACCAGATTCTCAAACGTTCTGTCACCCAAAAACTGAGGACGTCTGATCTGAAGTGCAGGTCACTCGCAAAAAAGTTATTACCCCGACTCCATTTGCTCCACATCATGGCAGTTTTTGCATTAGTGGGGCAACCGATCTTGTAAGTGAAACTACTAATAGCGAAGTGTCCCTCTAGAATTCCAGTTAGAATGCGAACTGTTATCTTGTCACACTTAAGTAGTTCCCTGGTTCTTCCGTTGTCTGGACGAAACAGTTGAGAATTTCAGCAACCAGGTATATTGCACCTGCCACGGTTTATTGAACTTTATGTTGCTTTTTACAATTTGAAATTTAAGTGCGAACCGATGTAGTTCCATGGTTATCCCACTGCTGGTATTAGTAATGATTTAAAAAAAAAGAAATAAAAATCGTTTCAAACTATCATTCAGTTTGCTTTGTCTGAGCGCTTTCAAACCAAAATTCTTTTTCTATGACACATCCAAGAAATCTTTTCAAACTATTTTCTCTTCAAACTTTTCCTATTACTGGCGGCTTCTTATTTATTTTACTCACACGTTTTTAATCAATTTAACTTTAAAAATTGAAAATGCTTGAAACTAAAAACAAAAAACTCTTTTCAAAGAAAGTATCGAAACAAACTGCAATAAAACTTTTAAATCCTTTTACTTAAGCAATGTATTGTGTGGAAACCAATAACCATTGTCGTCAAACTAAAATTTATGATAACGCAGATCAAATAGTACAAAAAGAAGATAAAATTTAAAATTGAAAAACAAAACGAAACATTTAAAAACCTAAAGAAAAACCAAGCAATTCAAAATGTTGTGTTGCACTCCAGCATTGATTGGCTGGACAAAATCTTGCCATTAGTTGGGATAGTTTATGGTTGTAAAAGTTTGAATTTTTATCGTTTTTGTGGTTGTTTCTTGTGTTGTTGCAATATGGGTTAATGTACGTCTGTTCAATTCTATTTCAATTCAAGTTATCATCCATACTTCATGACATATAAAGAAATAATGGTATTTCATAGGTTTGGCAAATGGAAAAAGTTGGCTCTAAAAAATATGTGTTGAAAAATTATTTTTTGTTTTTAAGTTTAAATGAGGACAAAAAACACACACGCACTATTCTAAAGTGTTACTAAAATAGATGGATTTTATAAAAAACAAAAAAAAACGAATGAATTTATTCCATGAATTTTCTATAATTTTTTCAGGTGACCCATCTATGGATATTGTCAGTTTTGTCACACCAAAATAATAAATCAACATGCAGTACACTATGAATAAAAGAGAAAAAAAGATCTTAAGTGCAATAAATACAGTGGTGGACATTATGTTAGCACATTAGCCTAAAATATGCTTTTATAGTTATTACTCTAATAATTCCTATACTCTTATATGTACCATTCTATCCAAGAAGGGTTTTTTTTTTAACAAAACCCAAAACACAGTACTTTATACAGTAATTTATTTACATCAAGAAAAAGAAAAAAAGAAAAATTCATGCAACACAAACTTAGTATTTAGTACGATAACCCTTATTTGTAATAACAGCTGAACATCTCCCAGACATTCTGTTTACTATCACTCTTGAGGCAGCCTTTTGGATTTCCGTCCACAAATCGCTAAAGTTTTTGGGTTTAACGGCTGATATGTGTTGCTTTACATCATTTCATATGTTCTCTATAGGATTGAGAACCGGTGATAGAGGTGACCACTTGAATACGTCCACATTGTTTTCTTCCAACTCTTTACCACCCGTGAAATATTCATTTGGATCGTTTTCGTTCATAAAACGTCATCTAAGTGGCATGTTTTCTTCTGCATATGGAATCATTGTGCTTATAAGTCTGTGTTTGCAAACTTATTGATCCATTTTTATATCAATGTTATGTATGGGGCCAACACCGTGTCCAGGAAACGCGGCACACACCATCACATTTTCGCCACCGTGCTTTGCTGTTTCCGATGTGTATTTCGGGTTGTACTGCATATTTGGAAGACGCCATACATAACGATCCGAAACGACAGAACTTTGATTCGGCACTCCAAAGAATATTTGGCTTCTCTAAACGCTCACGGGTATGAAAAATTCGAGACTTTAAATTATCCTTTGATACGAGTGGCTTATGTTATGCAATACAGTTTCTTTCGTTTAATCTACTTTTAATTGTTCTAGTACTGATTCCAAATTTTGATTAAAACTCTTCATGAATTTCATTGTAATCCATTCAAGTCGCCGTAGTCTAGTAGGTAGTGTGTTGGCTTATTAGACAAAAGGCCAAGGTTCAAACCCCAGGTCAGACATCAAAAGGAAATATGAAAACAAAATATTTCTTTCTGCCATGAAAAGTTTCTCAAAAATCTGTCGTTCGGAATGACTTTAAACTGTAGGTCCCGCAACTCACGTATAAAATTAACACACACAACATGAGTGGTGTGAGAAGCTAGGCCGTAATCCTGACTGAAGGTTTGTAATGGCCAATTATGTATATATGTACGAATTTCATTGGAAGTTATAAATGGAACAGCTGCCCTATAAATGAAGGAATCCTCTCTACGGATGGTTTTTTTAGGTCTTGTGGTCTGTGTAACATTTTTGTTCGTGCAATAGGTTTGAATATATCCTAAGACAATGTACACCATCTTTTTGGAGGAGTTCAATGTGGTGCAATCTTACCAACAGTGTTTCCTTTCGGGGTCATTTGCTAAATTAGATTTTAATTACGAAAAATAATAAAATAAATATTTATGCATTAAAATTTCTGAAATGTGCTAAATTAGTGTCCAGTTCAAAATAAAATAAGAATCGCAAAAGAGAAACAAACAAAAAATGACGGTACATAATGATTACATCGTTTACAATATATACATAGGTAAATAGCTAACTTACTTAATTTTCATAACTAGAATTGTGCTAACCTAAAGTCCTCCACTGTATTTAATTGGATAAACTTCTTTTACCAAAATGGTATGCCAAAGAGACTAAAATTCACGCATTGAACTTTGCTTACGATACCGCCAACGCAATGATGTGGAAACAGAAAAAATTTCAAAGAAATATTCAAATGGTCTGATGCCCTACATCCATTATGGTTATTGATATAGCGTCATATTAAAAGTGAATAAAATGTTATGGACAATTTTCAGAGTTGATATCATGCCAAAAAGCCAAAATTCAAACCAATAAAATTTATAAGGTTTGGCTTAAAATTGGTAAAAATATTGATTTATTGGGTATTAAGGTACCAGATGTACTGGTTCTACACCTTACGACATAAACTCTAGATTCGCTAAAACATGTTGAACAGAGAAAACAGTGAGTAAAATTTTTTTAATTTTTAATTTCTCCTTAATGGTCATCTAGCTGCAGGGACGAAGAGGAGGAAGAGAAGGTTCTTCATCTACTGGGAACATGCCCGGCACTATGTCAGAGAAGGAATAGACATCTTGGTGCCTACTGCATCGATGATCTGAGTGATTTGTCGAGCATGCAAGTCGGCAGTTTGAGTCGCTTCATTGTAAGCTCTGGATGGTTCCATGACTAGGGGATGGTAGACGCGAACTGTTGTATCGCAATGGGCCCCATGGGGCCTAAGTGAGTCCATCCAATTCATTTGGGGACGGCCACTTATACCTACCTACCTGCCTAATGGTCCTCTAATAAGGATTGGTGGCGATTTGAGTGAATTTTGGGCAAATCAAGGCTGTTATTAGAAGGACACTGAAGGTAGTATTTCCACGGTTATAGAGAAACTCTTACAGAAGATTAATTGGCTTAACTTATTTACTTATTAAACTGATCATCACAATCCTTCAGTCAGGCCCACAACATAGCTTCTTACACCAATATTTAGTGAGGATTACTCACATCATTCATGTTGTGTGTGTTAAGTGTCTCCACATGTGACGGGACTTACAGATTAACGTCGACATCAACAACATTTCAGATTTCAGAATTTTCTAATGGCAATTTTTTTTATTTATTTTATTTACTTTCAGAGTCTTTGCAAGAAGACTACTGAGAGCAAGTCACCTAAAGAAATATTTTAATGTCATATTTCGTTCTGTTCGAGATGTCTTGGTTGGCTCTCTTCTAATAAGACATCACACTACCTATTAGACTAAGTCGACTTTAATAACCACGAGCATCAAAAAGTGTTTAAGATAACAAACCAAACGAGAGCAACTCAAAACCCTTTTGTCAGATCTGAAGAGGTCACTCAGATTAATAAATAACATGCCGGGCACTTAGAACACTTACACAAGAAGCGCTCGCTATAGTTTTCAAGAATTCTACAATCACAAAGCAAGTGATCTCTATCGCTTTATCACAGCCGCAACAGTGGTTTTAAAACTGAAGTCGATTTCATAGCGTATGACTTCTAATCGTTCCGTTTTCGCTAACTAAAAATACAAATCTTCATACGTTATTTCTGTTGTAAGCTCTTTGAGAACTAGGTAGGTGATATCATATTCTGATCAGTTGAGTCCCCAATTCCCATAAACTTCCACCTGCAATTTATTTTTTCCATATAGCAGACGATCATACCGCTTGTAATAGATCATACAGCGGCCTGATAGCTTTTGCATGAGTTAGAGCCTATACATCCCAACTAGTCTGGTCGTTTATTTTCATAAACACTGTTGGAGAATAGAAGGTTAGTATTTTCAATTCGCTTCAACTGCGATGAAGAAGTGATAATGCGCGAAAGGAGGGCAAGAGTATCTGCTTGTCTGCCAAAGCAAATTCATTGCGCGCACTCCCTTAGTTAAAATCCATAAATTTCATTTGAAAAATATTTGAGCTACGACTCAAACTAAAGTAAAAGATCAATTTAGGAGTGACTGAAAAAACACTGGATCCAACGTCACAATTTATATTTGAGACATTGATGAAGACCCTGATATCGAAGTCGTTACATATATACACACATAATTGGTTATACAATCCTTCAGTTAAGATTGCGACCTAGATTCTCACGATACTTCTATTGTGTGTGTAAATTTTTTAAATAAGTGACGGTATCTATGGCTTAAAGTTGACTACGAACGACAGATTTTTAAGAAATTTTTTTATATTTATTATGTTTACTCTTACAGTTCCTACCAGAAATCTGATGGGAGGAAATCGCCGAAGAAATATTTTTTCTTATTTCGTTTTTTTTTCGAGAAGTCTGACCTAGGGTTTGTCTAATAAGCAAACTACGGCGACCGCAAATTTAAACGACTTTGATTGCGGTATCAAAGCCGTTATCCCGATTCTATATCGAGTTTAGGAGTACAGCAATCGGTTGCACGAGTCGTGTACTAGCATTCCACACCCCAGGAATTAATAATCTCGCTGTGCTACGGGCTGCTTTTGCCAATCCAATTAGAAGTAAATGCACTAGCGTTTTACAAACCACGGATGGTTTAATGTTTAATCTATTAGTAGCTGTCCAATGAGCTGTGTTGACAACTTGAAACCCATAAACGTTAACAACAACTTCAATCGAAAGTTCAATTTGGTGTACGAAAGACTAAATTTCCCAATAAGAACATCAATGAACTTCATGAATTCAATGCCATGGACTCGTTGCCAGAGATGTTCGAGACGCTTGTTAGAGAAATGACTATACACTATAGACTATTGGCTCCCAGGTAATTCTGGACAGAAATGTGATTACCTTGTAGTTTATAGAAATCAAATAGTGGCGACCTGGTTATTAGAAATGAAAACAAATCCAGTAAATTACTTCTAGCCAATGTGGAGTTCTCCGATCTGCTCACGCACCTCTATCTGCAGTAAATTGAATAACAATTCTACATGGGCTTAAAAACCCTTAATACTATAATTACTGTAACATTACTCTACAGATATAGGGTGAGCTGTTTAAAAGTTTAGATTTAAAAATGCAATTTACAAGTCAATTGACATCACCATTTCGGCTAATTAAACGGCCATCAAAAATTTGATGCAATAAATCGATTGGGGCATTACACATTTTTTAGATTTTTTATCTTAAATTTAATTACTGGGTTTTATTTCTTTCTCGGCAGTGACAGTTACTGCCAGTTTAGCTTAACCCAATATTCCCTCTGTTACCACTTACAGCATTGGCGTCACCAAATACTCTTTGATGGTGTGGAAATAATAGAATGACTTTAAGATTTTCCCAAAAAAAAGATTTTCTAATATTCAAAGAAAATCCTCCTGTTTTAAGCAAACTGAGCTTAACATAAAGCAGTCAGCCAGCCAGTCTCCTAGTTGTACGCAAGGATTTGTCTCGAAAGTTTTATGAGGACAACTTTTTAAGTGCCTTTCTTGTAATAAAAATGATGGGGAAAATAGTTTTAAAAGATTATCGAAACTATGATTTAAAGCTTCAATAAAAACAATTTTGGGAAACTTGTGCATTGTTTGCAACACCTCTGATGTTCGATGATTTTGTTACATACACTAGAAAAATATCAGACAGTATTTTAAGATACACTTAAATTATGTTAATCAGCTTAAAATTGTTTTAGGAAGGCCTCCGGGACCGGAAAACTTGCTATTCCTAAAAAATACAGCCATGGGTATATTCTACCAGCCTGTAATGACCAATTAAGTATATAACTATGTAAGCATATTCGATTCGTAGGTGAGACAATACCACAGAAAACGGGGTAAAATATCGGGGAATATAACTAGACGTGGAGTGGTTATATATAGAGAGGCCTTGCAGATAAATCCATGATGATCAAACTAGTGGCAATTGTCTGGGTAGACAATAAATCTGAAAACAGCTCAAATCGAGTTAAAGACACTAAGACTAGCGTGCGTTGGTGTTATAAGGGCAATGAGAACCTGGCCCACAGTGGCGTTGGAAGCTCTATTGGATTTAAATCCGCTGCACATGGATCAGAGCTTTGGAGACTATATTGAAGTTGATGGGACACAAAGTTTAATATGAAAATTATTACAGAATTTCTTGACCAAAAGATTCGAGTGGCTTTCTCCATAACTCCTAGATAGGCTAGTAGACCCTAAGAATTTAAAGGGTGTTTTGCAAGGGGGCTTAATAAATAAATCGAGCGACTATTTTGTAGTATATAGATGAATCATCAAAGGACAGCAGCAGGAGTCTTTGATCCCAGGATGAGTTTATGTGGGAGCTCGGGGGTATACAGAATAAATTCAAAAGACTGGACATTATCTGTCCAACTGACTGTCAGATTTTCATTCGAGCACTCATCTCTAATAAGGTTAAATCGGAGATAATTTGCGACAGTCAGTTAGATTGGGAAAATAAGTTTACCCTCGGCTAGGTCCCAGGACGTGAGTGATTTCTTGGCAATGAGCAAGTAGAGGAGGAGTGGAGATTCAATACCTTTCATAGGACCAGAGCACTTCTGTGGATTCAGAAGGCATGAGTGAAATATAAATTAATTCAAGGGAAAATAAAGAGAGGCAAAGACTTTTCACAAACCAAGTGGATTTGATTCAATCAAAACGTTTGTTGAAAAATTACACTAAGAGGAGATCTGAGTCATGCTTCAAAATATTTTTTGACAAGGTATCGTAGAGTCAGAGTACACTTATTCAGAATGGAGGTCTTTTTGAGCAAAACATGCAAATTCTGTGAGCATTAGAATGAATCATCCGAAAAGATTTTTGGATTCTTTGGACCATAAGGAAAACCAGGACGCATAACAGGTGCTACACAGAGAACTAGCATTTTGGGCACCGATCAGCATACTGAAGTTTGTCAGGGCAATAGGAGTGTCATTATAGGGATATCTTATAAGATATGAGGAGAGTACAATAGATCGTATGGTCACAGAACTAAGGCATCTCTCCTCGACAATAATAATCCACTTTTGAGCTCAGTCTGTATAAGTAGCTAGGAATAATCGAAGGGTAACTTAATGCGTTTGTCTAATATATTGGAAACTTACAATCTCTAATCTATTACATACATATATATATAATTAGTCATTACAACCCTTCAGACAGGATTACAACCTAGCTTCTCACACCACTTATCTTGTGTGTTTTAATTTTTTACACGATATTCGGGACCTGTAGTTTAAAGTCGACTCCAAACGACAGATTTTTTGAGAAACTTTTCACGGCTATTTTATTTACTCTCAGAGTTTTTGCCAGGAATCTGCTGAGAGGACGTCGCCGAAGAAATATTCTTTCATATATTCGTTTTAATGTCTGACCTGAGATTTGAACCCTGGCCTTACGTCTAATAAGCCAAAACACTACCTACTAGACTACGGCGACTACAATTCTCTAATCTATTTAAGTTAAAATGTCAAATTTCCCATATAAAAACTCTACGCATTCCATTACCACCCAACAAATAACTATTTTCCCATAAGCTTTTAATCTTTCGATAACAAATTAAGAAACTTTTTTCCAATGCGTTCAATTTCACATCAAAGACTGAAATTGATATTTCATTACTTGGCATTAGGAGTACACAGTATCGCCCTCTTTATGACGACTTGCTTTACAACGATTAGAAGTTATCGGTTTGAAAAATAATTGATGACTTTGTCGCTTGCCTTCACCGTTTAACTTTTGCCACCAGCAAAAACAAATGAAGTGACTTTACAAGTGTTGAAGCGGAAAAATGGAATGACAATAACGGTAAATGAAAATGAACGAAGGAATTATAGGAGGTCAAAACCGACACCATAAATGTTTTAACCTATTGGGTCGCAAGCTATGTGTGATTCGAAGTGTTGTGGATATAGACATCAAAAGAAATAAATATGCGTTCAACTTTCAAGAGCTCCAGGTTTGGATACGGAATCTCTCTCTGCTCACGAACGTACACGTTGATCTCTACGTACATTGAAACAGAGGAAAATGTTGAAAAGGAATTGCTGACTTATCATTTGAGGAGTTATTGATGGACAGACTATGTTATTGTTGACTGATTAAAAAAAAAATATTTTAGATTAATTGAAAACGAAAAGGATATCTAAGAGGCTTGATGTGAAAGAATTTTCTTGAATTTATTCTTGCCACTGTCCCGCAATTTTGTTAAAGGCTTAAGTACAAAACGGGTATCAGATAATTTTTTCAATTAGGTGTAATAAGAGTATTGTTTTGACGTTCGTCTGTGGATTAGGATTCAGATTTCCCGCCTATATTTGAAGGTTGGGGTGCCTAAAGCCTTCCCCATAGTTCTGATTTATCTTTCTCTTTAGGTAGTGTCTGTTTAATTTTCTTCTGGAAAGATTTGATCAGGATAGAAAGATAACGACGGTACACGACTCACAAGCAGGTCAACGCTTGGCACTGATGCTATGCGTTACTTTATTTTTTTTTTGTATTTCCATTTTTTACACCGTAGCCGCAGTAAGTCTTAGTCTTCCGGAGGAAGATCATATTGTTTTCCTTTGATCAGCAACATCAGCTCATGAAGAGGTATTATGGTCGTTATTCAATGTCTTGGACATCCACAAGCTGAGTCACATTCTTCCTCAACCTCTGGTGGAAGAAACAATGCTCCCAGCTTCCTCGACTATAAGCCACCTGGTAACGCACTACTTAGAAGACCAGCAACACCCTCTATATAATGTTGTATAAAATCCGAGACGAATTTCGTAAATGTACGCTAAAGCCCTGTTTAGCCAAACATTCGGGGAGCGTAACGGAAAATTCTGTTACGAAAATGGAAAAATCTAGCTGGCGTGTTATGTTGTTTTGCTTTCAGGATCTTTTTTTGACATCTTAAAATTAAAATTATAAACAAGAGCTACAATAACAATGAACTTGTTTACATGATGCACAAGTAACCAAAAATATACCAACAAACACACGCATAAAAAAAGACAATAAGTAAACAAAAATACAACAACAAACGCTACAAGAATAAGCGTAAAAAATACACAAACAGCAATAATGAAACAAGGATGTTTACGTTTATAGAGATCTCGAGAAGGGGAAGCCACGAACATTCGCCTTCAAGAACATTCATCAGACACTTTACGTTATCATATAAAATCAAGGCAAAGCAGGCAACGGAGTTAGTAAAATTCAGTCAGTCTTGTGTGCAGACGCTGTGTGTTTGAAGAGCATAATCGTAGTTTGAAGATCTCCGTTACAAAGATCTGTCGAACAATTGTTGTTGTTTGCGCAAAGGGTGTAAACAGAGCAATTGTTGTTGTTACATCAAGTTGTGAACAGTGGCACACAGAATTGTGCCAACAATAACGAATTAACGTGGTAGACTTACTCAAACCATGAAATAAATAATATCTGCAATTGCTCTTAACTAATTATCAAAATTAATATCCTGTAGGATTTTTCAAATCCATATAATTTTTAATTTTTCGGTTTCTATATACTTTGATCTTGGCCTAGTTTTTAAATCGTTAGTAGGGTGTAACAAAACAGAAGATTTAAAATTAACCCCAATAAAACACTTCCTATTCTAAAAATTAAATCAAAAAATGTCCTTCATTCAGGCATTACAGCCAACGTTCACCCCCTCATTGACATTAATTACCAATATTACAAGAATTATTCTTTAATTTCCTATCTTACAATGAACAATTCAATATAATGGAAATGAAAAATTAATGAATTATGTCATGGAGAGGTATGTATATGGTATGGGCACTTACAATTTTTCCAATCTTGCTGTATCTTTTTGATGCTTCCATTATCGCTTTAAAAAACCAATAAAAACAATTGCATAAAAAATTTAGTGTAAGCAACTGTTTATATTCCTGGAGAACGATACACAGAAACATTAGAAATCTTTGTTGAAATCAGTTTATTGACAGCGACTGTCCGCAATAGATTTTGTTGCAAGATACTCCTAATATGTCTATATTATTATTATACAATTAAACTCATAGAATTAACCTATAGAAGAAGAAGAAGTAAGAAAAAGGAAAATAATTAAGACAGAGAGGGAGATATAGGTAAAGAGAATAACTAATGCTTGATACAACCAAAAGACCAAAGGGCCGAATTAACTACATAGTGAACATGCACCCCTCAGCCAGCTCAATCCAGTTAAAATCCTGGGAGAATTATAAAAGTGTGTCCTGACAGAGTCTTCAAGCGCACAAAGAATAGAAACAGGGATTTCCGAAATTTTACAGAAAAATTACTGATAACTTATTAAGGCTGCATCTGTCATTATAAAGTGCCATTATTATGCCATTTATGAATATAACTAAATACTAACAATAAAAAAATAAAATTAAGTGAGTTCTGTAACAGTTTGCTTCATCGAAAATCAGCAACGGAGATGATGCTCATTTTTGAATGTCTGGCAAAATTAATGAAGTTGAGATGACACCAAGCCATATGACATGAAAGATAGTCCAATGTATCGCGAAAATTCACTGTTTTGCGGAGAACGACTTTGGCCATGCCATCACTGTCATCGACGATCACTGTAGATCGATGATTACCATGATCTCTATTTCAACCACGTGTGATCCCACAAGACGACGCTAGGTTCCCTACAGATTATTGTAAATTGCACTGCACTTGTGATTTAAGGGTATGTTCATCCCACGTTGACATGATGTGAGATCGTGCGATTTGACCCCATCAGATTTTTTCTTGTAAGCTTTTCTTAAGTCGAACTTCAACTTCAGCCTGATTAATACGCCTGGTCATAGTCACATTAAAAAAACTTCTTTAGGGTAATGGCTGTCACAATATTTTTGTCATCATTTTTAATGTCATGACATGTATGGCATACATAACCTACATAATTGGTCTTTACAACCCTACTGTCAGGAGAAAACTTTTTAACCAGATATTTGCTGAGAGGAAGTCATATTTCTATAACTGTAGTTTAAACCGTTTGGTGATAGTCGCACATGGTATAGTAGGTAGTGTGTTGGTTTATTAGAAGTGAGGCCTCGGTTCAAACCTCAGGCCAGGCATCTTCAACTAAAGGAAATAGTCTTCGTCCACTTCTTCTCAGCAGATTTCTGGCAAAAACTCTGAGAGTACATAAAATTGCCAAAAAAAAAGTTTCTCAAAAATAAGTTCGGAGTCGACTTTAAACTGTAGGTCCCACCACTCATGTATAAAAATTAACGCACACAACATAAGTAGTGTGAAAAACTAGGTCTTAATCCTTACTAAAGGGTTGTAATGAGCAATTATGTATGTAATGTATGTATGTGATAGTCTCACTTACATCTGGGGGGATGGAGTAAATTTTTGTACACAAAACATCCAATATTGCTTACTTGACATTAATGAAATCTTATCCGTAACCACAGGTTGTGTAAATATTGGGAATCTGAAGCTCTTAATAATATTGGGTATGAAAATGCAACAATTTTTTTTGTAAAAACAAAAAATAAATAAAGCCTTTAAATGCATTTGTTTAGAAAAAAATTAACAAAAATTATGTCATTTCATTTGATCCCCTTATAATGGTGTCAAGCATGGGAGGTTTTTCGAACCAATACATGGAACATATCAGTAAGATACAAAACCTAATAAACAATTGCTTCAATAAGGTTTATGCTTCATTGATATGCCTTAAATAGGCTACAATATTTGCTACACTGTAGCATTCGTATTTGTTTTTAATTACTTATCTTGTATTGCCATTAGACAAATGAAAATGAGCTGAGATTTGAAATCTACTGATGCTTAAAGTTGGCAAAAATGTTTGATTTTTTGTACTTGTGTAATTTTTGTAATTAGAAAAAATATAAGATGACATCAGCATGTAATCTTTTAATGTTTTTGTCGCTCAAACCTTGAAGACCATTGTTAAGCTTAATGCAGCAATTTTTCTTAATTATGAAAAAGACAGGAAAAAACGAAATAAAAAGAATTTGTTGTGCCAACAAATTGAGTCCATATACTCGTATATGGTATTATCTTATTGGCCTTGAACGAATTTAAACCCACGGTAATCATATATTGTTGTTGAAACAAAAGGGAAATCTTCGGGTATGAAATATTAAAAAATCTACGGCAATAAGCACAGGTTCCATCTCCAAAGACAGAAAATCTCCTGAAAAATCTTAGAGGATGTTGTTATAATAGTACATTGTAAGCACGTAGTTCTTAAAATATTATTTTTTTTTTGTTCCCCACACTCAGGAGATGACCCCTCTTAATGTAGTGTATGGAATACAGGAAAGATATTTTATAGGAGGAAGGAAAAAGAGGTAGTAAGCGACAATTTTTTAATACCTTCGCCGACCTTTTGGGGATTGCTTTTTAGTAATAAATCTCACTTCCTGTTTTCTATTGTGGGTCATCATATATAATGTCAGACAATCACAAACACACTTAGTCTCTGAGGGGAATCGAACTCAGAAAACCGACACTTGAAGTTTAGCGCACAACCAACTAGGCTCTGGCCTACCATTTGCATATAGTCAGTATGGTGTACTATTTCTTATATGTTCAAAAATGGCCACTGATCTTATAGAGAATTTTCATACATTTTTGGACCAAAAATCGATTTTTTTTAAATTGAAAATCTCGACTCACAAAATTAGTTCAGCTATCCCACTACCACGGTTCGAAATGCCGCCTTCTGGGCTACCATTTGGATATAGCATTGTCTAAAGTCGTTTACCTTCATTTCAATAAAAATTTTTACGGGTGCAAAACCATCACCACTAGAAGTCGCCGCAGGCTAGTATGTAGTGTGTTGGCTTATTAGACCTAAAGCCAGGGTTCGAGCCCCAGGCCTGACATCAAAACCAAATACAAAGAATATTTCTTCGGCGACTTCCTCTCAGCAGATTTCTGGCAAAAACTCTTGAGAGTAAATAAAATTGCCATGAAAAGTTTCCCAAAAATCTGTCGTTCGGAGTCGATTTTAAGTCCTTGCTGAATCGGAGACTGATTACTGTCCATAATTTTTTATGCTAAAAAATTCTTTTATAATGTTTGATATGCAGTCAACCCTCCTATAACGCGGTGAGTCCTTACCGCTTTGTCTGGAAACCGCGCTATAAGATACTCGGCTTTAACAGTGCAAACCAATCTAATTCGTAGCGTGTTCTATGGAAACCGTAAACCGCGTTATATGGAAACCATGGAGGGTCGATCTTTACCGACTGTAAGTTTTTTACAGTTCAAATCATATTTTTATTGGAAATTTACTCTTTTCAATTCTAAGTCCATAAAAGAATACTAAGTAGTTTGACAAAATGGTATGCCCAAATATTTAATAAAAATTTGCTTTTCCTTTTTGAATATTTGTCACTGGATGAGATATTCGCGTAGATAAGAAGTTTATAAACCACTTGAGAATTATCTTTGGCACACGTTAATTGTTCCTCAGATGTATATATAATAGCAAGTGATTAAGTGGTTAAATAAATCCTCTTCAATAAAAAAAGAACACGAGCAAATGTTGTAACAAATGACCTTTTTACATCATGCTCAATTCATCCTTTTGTAAATGAGGGAGAATAATGACGTACAACAATTTATAACCAGTACGTGTAAAGAAGTAACAGTGCCAACATCAGTACCCTTGTATACATTATCCACATTGTGACCACATTTATTGATGTTAACAGTTTTAACGATATGGTCAATAGAAGGTTATTTTTTTACCTCTACTTTCCGTTTTTATAGTCTTCTTTATTCAAAGTTCCCATATGGTTTACGGAATTGATGCTGCGTGGTTTGTAGTATTCTGTTCTGCTGGTGGTTGTCCATAAAACGTAGAAATACTTAAAGATTTTAAGGACTTAAATAAATGTATGCGAGGGTGTAGTATGTGAAACCAGAATTTTTTATTTGTTTTTTAATAAATTTTTTCTTTCCTTTTTTTTAATGATTTTTTATAGAAATAAGTTAAGCGGCAGTTGATTGGGAAGGGTATAATGTAATTTATACCAGTTTCGTTTCCTGGAAAATTTAAATCAAAAATTTATTGCTAATGTTGCTCTTACTATGACCACCATACATGCTATTTAAAACAAACTAAAGGACAATAAATATTGTTACGAAAATGAAGAATCTAGATACTGGTGTTTTGCTTTCAAAAATTATAAACAAAAAAATGCAAACAAACAAACTTTCACAAATTCTCGTACTGTTTAATAACAACAAACACCAGCATAAAAAATAGTAAACAAGTAAACAAAAATATATCAACAACACTACAATCAAAAACGTAAACAACAATGTTTGCATTTATAAAAATTTCGAGAAGGTGAAGCCAGGAACATTCGCCTTCAAGAACATTCATCTGTTTACCCTCTCATATAAAAGGCAAGGCAAAGCAGGCGAGTGAGTAGAAGACGCGGGGTGTTTGAAGAGAGACTGTCGAACAATTGTCTAGTAATTGTTATTGTTTATGCAAAAGGTGTAAACAGAGGAATAACAACGAAAGCAATTGTTGTTGTTTACATAAAGTTGTGTACAGTAGCACACAGTATTGTATGAATAATTAAGAATTCTAATTGAAACTAAACACAAATTTATTTTTATTTTATTTACGATTTTCGAGCTCATATTTTAAACTTTTTTAAAAGATAAAAATTTAACAATATTTTCTAACTACATATTAAATTTTCTATCCTGATTTTCATGAAACTTAAATATAAAATCGTATACTTTAAAATAAAAAGGAGTTCCTAGGTTGTGACAAGGAATTCCGATTTAAAAATATCAGCTTATTTGAGTTTTTCATAAATTATCTCCACATTTAGACTTTGAAATAAAAACTAGTTGTGGTTTTTCTGAATAGGTTCTGATCGGAATTGCTTCCAATACAGTTTGAAACAAAATACTGGCAACACAAAATTTGGCATGAAAATAGATCACTTCCTAAAGGACATTCTTACTAAAAACTAAGTATTGATGATATTTGATTGGCTGGCATCCCTACACATAAAAGAAAGTGAAGTTGAAACCAAAATTTTAATTGATTTCTTTAGACAGCAGTGTGGTAGTTTTTTCGGCAATCGGCGGAGCCTACAGTTTATAGTTGACTCCGAACTACTAATTTGTGAGAAACTTTTCATGGCAATTTGATTTACTCTCATAATTTTTGCCAGAAATCTGTTGAGAGGAAGTCGAGGAAGACATATTTTTTATATATCGTTTTGTTGGAGGTGTCCGACCTGGGGGTTTGAACCGTGGTCCACTTTCTAGTAAGCCAACACAAAATCTACTGGACCACGACGACTTTTCTTGTTTTTATACATTGCATTTAAATATAAGGCGAGAATTATATCATTGTGTAGAAAAGTCCCAGACACACTAGCAGCCTGACGTTGACAAATATCTAAATGCAGATCCGTCAAAAATGTCAGGTAGAGTATATCTGTAAACGTTCGCACAGTGATAAGATGCCTCTTCCTGCTTCTCTAAGTAGCAGGATAAACAGAAATTCGTTTAAGGGACGATTTGCAACGAGCAAGCCTTATAATTAGGCAACGTCTTGGGGACAGATAACACATAATAAATGTTCATGTATCAACCTGTTAAACATAGTGTTCGAACATGTTTTGTCTTCTACCCCGGAAGTTTTAACTAAGGAAAGTTTCCTCAGCCTAATAATGGCCAAGGGGATAACCTTCGTGAGGATAACAAAAGGGGTTTTCCAGTGTGTTACCTTTTGGTTTGTGAAAACCTTAGAATTATTTGTCTTTTTCCCGAAAATAGAAGCTTGATAGTCGATGTGACGTTTAGAAGGGACTTTAGGGCAACTTAGCCATCCGAGTCTCGAGCCATCGCAGAATTTTTTGAGGGAATTCGAAGGAGAATCTAGCTTCGCATTTCAGTAGACTCTACATGGGATAACGTGGTCTAAGTAAACGTTCAAATTTTAATTGGCGACTATTTAATCAGTCGTTGCCGGGTTCAGATAATACTTAGTAGAAAACGAATTTTAACCCAGTAGCAGAACCAGAAATTAATTTTTCATGAATGGCGCTACATTTCATTCTAAAATCATTACTCATAACAGCCTGAACTTTGAGACTTTATTACCTTCTTGGTTAAAAGGTCTTTAGACTATATATCTGAAAATGTTGTATTTAGCGCACACTGAACTCGTTATTATCTTATGTCTCTGTCTCTTACAGCAAAATGAAAATAAATTAACTTTTTTAAATGCTCTATGACCATTGCATGAACATTAAAAATAAAAATTTGAAATGTTTATGTTCATTGGGCCAATTTAATGTCAACAAAAAACCATTAAAACATGAATTTGGAAAATTTAATTTAAAATTATTTCTTTTTTTATGAGGTAATTTCGATTTAAAAGCTCATAATATAGTTAAAAAATATTTTATTTAAAAATATATACGAAAATCATATAAGGCAGTGGGCATAATAAAGATTGTTAAACAAATAAATTGGAATCCACATGTGGCCGCTTCTCCAGCATTTTTGGGTTATTATGGTCATCATAATCGACCTATCATACTAAGAAATCGCGAGATTTTAAAGAAAATTGAGGAAACTGGAAGCATTGCTGTGCATCATCTTAGAGAAAGTGTGGCAAATAATTCGGCTTTGCCAATCCCACGTTTTCAGCAATTGGACCTTATTATGGTATTTTATTAATAATTTTAACGTCAAGACAAAATACAAAAAGTATTTCTTCTGCGACTTCCTCTCAGCAGATTTCTGGGAAAAACTCTGAGACTAAATAAAATTGCCATGAAAAAGTTTCTCAAAAATCTGTCGTTCGGTGTCGACTTTAAACTGCAGGTCCCACCACTCATGTATAGAATTAACACACACAACATAAGTGGTGTGAGAAACTAGGACGTTGTACATGGGTCAATTCGACCTCCGGGTACTGTACTTGTCTTAATTGACAAGTACACGTACTCTAACCTAACATAACCTATGCCGACTTCCCTCAATATAATATAATGTACTAAAGGCACTAACGGCTATGGATATCACATGTTTTAGTTATGAGCTATAAAGCACTTTGAACTTTACTCTTTCATAAGATTTTGTGTGATAAAGTCTTTACCTTTTTAAGAGCCAAACTTTTTGATTTGTTCCTACCGAAAACCAAATGTTTTTATCTACGCTTAATGCCACCGTGATTTTAGAAAAAATTTTATAAAATCATTAAATTACCTGTATTCTGCCTGTATTTTGCTTTATCAGCTACCTTAAGAGTTTGTTGGAAAAATATACGTATATTCCAGTACGGTCGGAATGAGACACATTCCAAAGAAATTCAAAAAGTTTGCATATTATTTCAGTATTGCTATAGGATTTCTATGACTCCTTTTGTGTTTCAACAGTCAATTATATTGTCCATCTAAAACCCCTTTCATTTTATATAAATTTTAATTTAAATATCTATTTTCGGTTAAATATGTATATTAAAATCGGTAACCATGAATACTTTTTTCTTTTATAGGTTGGCCACACTTCAATCAATATCTGAAAACTCATATGTTTTGCCCAGTTTTGTAAATGTTTGACAAGAGAGTAATTCTAATTACTTTTGATCGTCACTATTGTGTGTCATACATACATACATACATACAAGCACATCAGGAAGATGGATTTGCGGCCATGATGCATATGGGCGTGGTAACATACGATTGCAAAATCTAAAATGGCTACCGTTCATTGAAGATTACTACATGTTGTCCAGTGTTGCCAGTAATTTTTCTTTTAATATTACCATTTATGTTATTTTTTTTTAAATCAAATATTATAAACATATATTTTCAAACAAACATTTATAATAGAAAAAAGAAAAGTAATTTAAAAAATCAATTAAATCAATCAATTTTAATATGTGATAAAGAACAAAAAATTAAAAACTACATAATCTAGAATAATCCGAATAACTACATAATCTAGGTGGTACATTTAGTTAAGTTCAACCTAAAAGAACTTTTTTATATTTCCCGAACTCTCAAAACTTGTTTTATTTATTTATTTTCACTTAAAATTATTGATTTATTTGACCCTGCTGTTAGGTTTGGACGATCTTGGTCAAATTTTTTTTAATTTTTATTTAAGTTTGCAATGGCTTATCGTATCAACTTAAACCGTCAGCTCAAGTATTTTCTTATATTTTAATGGTTTTTGTTAGTTTTTACCTATCTAGGATAAAATGGAACAGGACAAAATTAAAAGTTACAAATCTTAGGTTATTAATCATTTTGGTCCATGAATTTTTTTTTATTCTGTGTATCAGTAAAAGTAAGAAAAAAATAATTTTTGTTTATTGCTATTTTCGCAGCAAGGTAAAAAAATTGTTTTTCGCTTCAATTTGCATACAAATTTACTGCATATAATGCATTTGGCATCACATTTGGAGTTACAGCAATTAAAAATTCCCCGTTTTCTAGGAGCTGACTTTTGTGTATCACCACTTCTAGAAGGTAAACTATTTGATGAGGATGCTTGTAGTTGAGTCAATAGCTCTGCCGCAAAGGGATTTTTAGGTTTGACTGTCCTTTTCAAAATGTATTCTTCTGATAGACACATAGCTAGCTGACGTAAAAACTCAGGTCTGCTGCGATTTGAATCATTTGCAGCCCACGAATAATCGATTTCTGAATATAAAATAAATGCATTCAGTGCGGATATATCAACTATATTTGAAAACACAACATTTGGCAATCTATTTGTTTTTCTTTTAGTGCTGTAGTAGCTAATCATATGATCAGTCACTTGTCACTACTTTTTTGTTTTCTTCTGTTGAGAACATCATCAAAGCGGAGAGCTCTTGTTATCATGTGAAAATTATCCTCACTCATAATTGGACGACCAAAACTTGCATCAAACAAACCATGCAAATCTCCGTTTTTGCCTCTGTAATACAAAATTATTATAATAACCACTTCACTTATACAAAAGATCAAAAATATTTTATATACCGATTAACCCCATCAAGAATTAGAACACCAATATATGCCCGTAATGTGGATTTAATTAAATCTTTCCATTTGTTTTCAAATTTAGTTCTATCATATTTATTCGTATTTTCAATGATTATTTTTTCTATTCTCGGAGGAAAATATAATAAAAAAGTAGACAAAACATCACGGCATCTGGACACCGTGAAATGTGTTGGACTTGGTGGTAACGGTATAATATTCTCCGCTGAAGCCTCAATGTAGTGTGGTAACGGATTTGCACTCCATTGGATTTTGTTCTTCGCAATGTATAATGCATCTGCACCGCATTGGCCTCATCATTTTCCATTTCATATTGACATGTATCACTTTCAATTTCAATATTTTCATCTAATATGGAAGAATTTGAAATATCTGAATATTTTGATTTAGAATTTCATCAATGCACTGTTGTCCAAATATCGACGATTTTCCATTTTTTTCTCTTTGAGAATGTAAATACATCAAAAGCTAAACACGAAGTAAAACTGATACCCGTGGTATACATATTTAAAATGTTTGGTCAAAAGAGTTTTATATCGAATTATTTATGAAAAATACAAAGTGGACCAAAATGGTCCTTTACCTAATTCGAAATTTTTTTTAACCTACTAGCAGGGTTAAATATTTTTAAACAACTTTTTATAAATAAAAAGTTATTGTTCAAACTTACATATATGTTACGAGTTTTGATTAGGTATACCTGGAATACGTAGATGCTTTTTTTCTTGCTTATTTTCTCAAGTTTGACAAAATTAATTAAAAATCATTTGTAGCACGACCCTACTGCCGTTTTTGCCAACACAATGTTCTGTATAGCTAATGATCATTAACAGTACAACATGTATAAACAAATGAATATCAAATAACATAAGCGAGTGTGTCATTAACATAATTCTGGGCATTGACTGTCGCTGCTTTTGACGCGTGCTAAAGTCGTCAATACATTATGTGCATGTTGTTGTTGTTGCGTATTCTCCGCTGGCTAGCGTGGGAATTATCCTTGTTTGAATTACTGGTGTTGGGCTGAAGGCTTGGATCGTGTTGCATACACACAAAAACACATGTATTATTAATTAATAGAATATAGGTCACTAGAACATTTAAGCAAACATATGTAATAAGTTAAGAACTATATAGAATTAAGGGAGTTGATTCGAAATTGTCGGATCAGCTAAAAAACTGTATAAAAGAGGAAATAATTCCCATATCGAAATCAATTGGATTGAATAGAATAAAGAGAACAGAGCTCTTCAATTGAGCTCTTTAGAAAACTAAAAACTTTTAAATCTTTACTATCAATCCTACACATTATATAAGTGCTGACATTCTTAAAGTGCATTCTCTAGTGAATAGATTGATACTTTGTTTGATAAAATCGAAAAAAACATACCGTAGTTATCATTTAAAGAGTATAAAAGTCGTGTCATATTTTTAAATATATTTATCAAGCAGACAAAATTTTTAAAAGTTTTGTTGTATCAGAGTTTTTAAAAAAATCGCGTCTTTCGCGTTTGAGCGACTCTCAGAATTCGGCTCATATTTGCGATTTTTTATTATTATTTCGTTTTGCGCAAACATTAGTCGTTGGAAGGCTTATAAATCAGATTGAATTTAACCGATGTTATGGATTATGTTAACTTTGAGCATCGCTGTGGTTTGTGATTTATAAAGGCTTATAATGGAAAATTTCCGATGTGCTGCATCCAAAAACCTCATACCGGATATTTTAACGATGTCATCAACATTTCAATGATTTCTCACACGTAGTGATTTCATGGTTATAATGGGAAAAATATTTTATTTCCTTGTTAATAAATTTATTTAATTAAGTTTTTAAGCAAATAGTTTCTTTAATTCTCAGTTTTAGTCTTCAAATGTTTCAAAATTTAATTTTTGCAATTTTATTTGGCCATAAAAACTTCTCAAATTAAATTTTTGGCACAAACTAATGAAAATCGCAAGGAAAGAGGGAACAAAAAATTGTTGGTGGTCGAATTTGTTTTCGTGGTATTAGATTTATTATCTAAATACTCTCACACACTCGTGTGTATGTCTGAATATTCAAAGTATAAATATAGTTTTCTAGATTATTTTCTCTTGTTTATTTTATATTCGCCGTAAAAAGTTTCCATTTCTTTGCCTTGTTTCAAAGTTTTGGTCTTTTTCCTCCTTTTTTCGATCTTTTCTTTATAGTAATGCACTTCAAGAAGGGGGAAAAGAACTAACAGTATAACAACACTGTACATATATGCTGTGCATAATTATTTGTCTTTCATTGTGCGCACAACACAAACTCATGTAAATGTGTAACTAAATATGAACATTCTTACATACTCGTGATTGCATCCTCGTACGTTTGTTACCGTACATAGTACAAGACTTTATCGAAAAAGAGAAGAAAAGAAAGTAAGTGCTTGGCTTGGAGAAGAAACTTAACTCAATGGCAAGGTTTGTTAAAGTTCTCATGTGAGATATATTTGTTTCATTGTTTGTATATTTGTTTTTATGTTTGTTTGAGTGTTGGTTTGTATACGAATATTGTATGTATGAATTAATAATATTCAAATGTAATATACTTTGAAAACATTTTTTTAAAGTTTTGTTTTAGCGTTTAAATAATTATCAGTACACAAAACAAAAAGCCGAAGTGACGAAGTAAAATGTAATGAAGGCAGAACATACAACGTATATTTACAGTTAAATTGAACAAAGTATGTGTGACTTTTTTTATTTCTTTGAAAGACTTATTGATGATATTGAAAAGTCCAAATTTTAGGTTGGCTTTAAGGACATATTGTTACGCTTTTACCCTTTTAAAAACCTTCGAAATATGAGCTCACAGATTTCAAGTAAAATAAAAATAAATTTATGTTCAGTTTTAATTAAATTCTTTATTGTTCGCACAATTCTGTGAGCTACAATTCACAACTTGATGTAAACAACAACAATTTGCTTTGTTTGCCATTCTTCTTTACACTCTTCTGCGTAAACACTAACAATTGTTCCACAGATCTTTATAACGGACATCTTCAAAACAAGATTATTCTCTTCACACGCGAAGTGTCTTCACACAAGACTGACTGAATTTTTACTGACTCCGTTGCCTGATTTGTCTTTCCTTTTATATCGCAGGGTAAACAGTCTGATGAATGCTCTTGAAGGAAAATGACTTCGACTTCGCGAAATCTCTATAAATGTGAACAATTTGTTTTCGTTATTGTTGTTTGTGTATTTTGTTTACGTTTGTCTTTACAGTGTTGTTGTTGCCTGTTTGTTTACTTGTTTATACCTTTTTTATACTGATGTTGTTGCTATATTTTTGTTGATTTGTTGATCATGTAAACAAGTCCATTGTTTTTATTTTTGCAGCTTTTGTTTATCATTTTAATGTTAAACGATGTAATACCATTTCCATTTTCGTAACAATATGTATGTGGTTTGTGGATAATTCGAATTTATTTGCGATTTCAGGAAAACCCACACGAAAAAGTCCAACAGTGTCAAATCTCAGATTTTTGGTGACCAGTTCATATTACCTCCGCATGAGATGACCACGCCCTCAAATCGCTTGTGAAGAACATCCAGAAATGGATCGAACGCTTAAAACTAATTTTTCGATTAATATTAGAGGCCGTTTTTAGAATTTACACGTTTTTAATTTTGTTGAAATCGCCTTTGTTTAAGTTTGACTTTGCGACTTCGCTTCTCACACCACTTACAAATGTTGTGTGTTTTAATTTTATGTATGAGTGGCGGAAAGTACAGTTTAAAATCGACTCCGAACGACAGGTGTTTTTGAGAAACTTTGCATGGCAATTTTTGTTTACTCAAAGAGTTTCTGTTAGAAATGTTTTTATGCTTTTAAAATATTTTTTTTTCATTTATTTTCTAAAATTTAATAATATTTCGAAATAAGTAGAGAAGGACTAGTATTATTAAATTTTCATAGTCCTTTATTTATTCATACGTTCATAGATTTCCTACTGTTCATACATTTACGAATTATTATCTCCTGAGCATAATAGTTCATTAATACATTTTTAAAAAAATTTATTTTTATTTTCTATTTTTATTTTGAAATTCGAATAATAAATGATTGTAGCAACAAATAGTCGTAAAAATGCAAATACAAATAATGGTTGTCATGGATGTAAAAATTAAGCCGGAGGTGTCAATAAAACACCCGGCAGCAACTACTTCTTCACTTTCATTAGAAAGAGAAAAAATCAAAGAAAAAATCCGGTACTTATATGACTTTCTTATATGTATGACGTTTCATTTATTTTTCATTCAATTCTAGCCATCAGTCAACAACGCCTGTTTTTGTCACACATATTTTGCTTCTGAAAAATTGCATAAAAATATTTGTTTGAATATGTGATCAAATGTAAAAGCATTGTTGTAGAAGAACATAATTATTTATGTTTCTAAACAAAAACACATAAATGTTATTGTAAAACAAAATTACTTTCATTTATTTTCATGTATTTAATATTTTTTAAAGGTATTCATTTTCCGGTTGTAGAAAATTTCCAAATCTTTAGGGATCAATAGATTGAAAATTTAATATTTCATCAGTACTATATGTACAACCAAGTTTTACGAAAGTTTTAAATTTAAAAACTTTTATCAGCACATAATACTAGTAAAAAATAATTTTGTTTTAATATTTGTTTTGTATTTATAAACTTTAATTGGACTTTAGGAGGAGAAAATAAATTTGGTAATATAATATAATAATAATTGAGAGAACGTTCTTAGTATTGTTGCGAAAATGGTAATGGTGTTTTGCTTTTACATCGTTTAACATTAAAATTATAAACAAAGGCTACAAAACAAAAACAATGAACTTGTTTACATGATAAACAAGTAAACAAAAATATACCAACTAAACACCAGCATAAAAAAATGATAAGTAAACAAAAATACAACAACAAATACTACAAGAATAAAGTAAACAAAATACACAAATAATAATAATAAAACAACAATGTTTACGTCTATAGAGATATCGAAAAGGCGAAGCCACGAACATTCGCATTCAAGAACATTCATCAGACTGTTTATGTTGGCATATAAAAGGCAAGACAAAGCAGGCAACGGAGTCAGTGAAAATTCAGTCAGTCTTGTGTGAAGACGCGTGGAATTTGAAGAGAATAATCGTGGTTTAAAGATCTCCGTTATAGAGAACTTCGGACGTAACCGACAGTAACCTTCTCCACCATGCCCAGACCATTAAACGTTCTGTCACCCAAAAACCGATGACATCTGTCTTGAACTGTATAGATAGCTATGGAGGAATTGAATTCTATAGCTAATATAGGGTTCTTCCGTGACTTTGACGGTTAATAACGGCCATCTTGTTAAAGCTATATGTGTCAAATCAGTTGTCATTTATTCAGTCTGTTTTGACAAATCACCATGGTCGAAACATTGATAAAGACATGTGGAAGTGGAATATTATAGGCGGATCCCCTCATTGAACATTCCCAGTTTGCCATCCTTTACCTCCTTCTATGGCTCTTGATTGTAATTAACCTTTGAAGGTACTAGAAAAGTAGGAACATTAAGATTGTATGGTATGCCGATGGTATGGTTATTCGGATAGTAAATAAATTCCCATCCATACTTTGAAGATTGATGGAGTCGCCCCTTAGAGTTTTATCTACATAGGTTGGCAAATGCAGCGTTAACAAGACGTAACGAATATTTTTTTGTAGGTACAAATTTTATACTTTCAGGATAACCAATTTGAATGGTGTGCAGATTATACTGTTTTCTTAAATCATATCACTTAGAATCATTCAAGACAACAGGCTGGACGGAAAGCGAAAAGTAGAAAAGAGGATAAAGCTGGGCCTGTATGCCCAACTCCACTTGACCTTAATGTCAAGCGAAGTGCGGCGGGCAGTGCAATAAATCTTAGATCAGGTGGAAATAATGGCCGGAAAGTGATTTCAACATTTTGAATATATTCTTAAAGTCGCCATGGTCTAACTGAAAGCGCATTTAGAAGGGAACCCGTTCTCGAACAGAAATATGAAAAAGATTTCCTTAAGCAACTTCCTTCCCAGCAGTCGTCTGGCAAAATTGTCGTGAAAAGTTTCTAAGGCCCATTGTTCAGAATCGACAATAAAAATTTTAAATTTTTTTTAATATAAGTGTTTTTTCCATTCCATATGACATACTTATGTACCATCGCCGTAGTCTAGTAGGTATAGCGTTGGCTTCCAACCCCAGTAGATCAAATTGCCATTACAAAGTTTCTAAAATCTGTCGTTCGCAGTCAATTCTAAACTGTAGGTCTCACCACATAATTGATCATTACAATAACATAAGTGGTGTGAGATGATAGGTCGTAACTGAAGGGTTGTAAAGATCTATTAAGTATGTATGATGTAAGTATATGATTTATGTGTGTATGTATCACATATTAAGCGTTATACCTTTCCAGTGATTTTCTATTTATTTTTTTTTCAATTTCACAAATTTAACTTTAAGTTTGTATTTCCATCACCATAAGAATGCATTTTGCAATTTGATTGTTTTCCTGTCGCTGTACATTCAACGGAAGTCTATACATTAAATGTGATTCAAAACTTTAAGTCCTGCATTACCAAGTACTCATGTGTAGTGGAGCTCAAGTATTGCAGTTGTTTTGTAAAGTTTTTCTTTTCAGTTAAAAATGTTGTGAAACAAAAGAAATAAAAAAACAAAATTCTCTAGAAAATAAAAATGCTTAAGAAAATCAAACTACTTAGGAAAACATATATTTTTTTTAAAGAGAGCAAAAGAATTTTTTTTTTTGTTTAAGTCAATGTAACTCCTATAAGTAAAGTAATGCAATATGTTGGATTTTAACTTAGAGTCCTTTGGTTACTTTTTTATTAACCTGGCTTATGGAGTTTTATTAAAGGAAAGCACAATTACTACCATACATTTTTAAGTTTGTTTTGGTAAGGGTTTGAAAAACAATGTAATCAGAAATTGGATATTTTTTCAAACTAGTTAGTATTACCTAATTTAAGAGTAGCTTTTCCGTTTGCTTCACAGATAACAACAGTAGTACAAATCACGTCATTCAATACGATACTTTTGTGAAATATTTAACTAGTCAATCCGGACCACTGTAAAATCCTTGTAAAACTAGGCCAATGGTGAACCAGTTGTGCACTGTTTGTTTAGAACTATAATAGGATACCATTTGCCAACTCTTACTTTTGGTAGGTATTAATCCAAGATTTGGTGTTTTGGCTAACTTTGGCTTTTGTTGCACCAAGTCCATCCATCTGCTCTGCTATATCTGGATTAATTATATTTCTTTAACGCAATGTACTGGCAATCGCCGTAGTCTAGTAGGTAGTGTGCTGGCTTATTAGACGCTAACTCGAGGTTCAACCCTTAACTCAGACATCTCTACCAAGGCGAAGTATGAAAAATATTTCTTCAGCTACCTTCTTTTAGCAGTGTTCTGGCAAAAAATGTGAAAGTGAATAAAATTAAGATGAAAAACTTTTAAAAAATTTATCATTCAGAATCGACTTTAAACTGTAGGTCCCACCACTCTTGGGTAAAATTAACACACACAATTTTGGGTGTTATAAGAAGCTTGGTCGTAATACTGAAGTAGAGTAGTTTACTGGAAACAGTAAAATTTCATTTTCAGTACAAATGAACATAAAGCATATTTATTTCGTTTTCATTTCATTAGTATAAGCTACTATGCGGTGTGTGGTTTGTTTGAAGAGAGTAATCGTGGTTTGAAGATCTCCGTTACAAAGATGTCTCGAAAAATTGACAAGCAATTGTTGTTGTTTACATAAAGTTGTGAACAGTGGCACACAGAATTCTTCGAATAATAAAGAATTTTCATTAAAACTAAAAAGAGATTTATTTTAATTTTATTTGCAATCTACGAGCTCATATTTTAAACGTTTTTAAAAAGTGAAAACGTAACAATATTGTGGAGGCAGTCCTTCCCTTTAATAACCAAATATAAACTTCCAGAAAGACTTTCAAGAAGTCTCTGAGATCTTGTTTGTCATTCGATACCACTCACACCACTTTCCACAGGTCTTGAAAAGTTTTTAGCTTTTTTTGTTCAACTTGTGTCTCATTATCGTCATTATCTTGCATAAAAATCCAATTTACATACAAGTTTTTATGAGCGTATGGAATTAAATGAATCAGCACAAAACGTCTGGTTAAATGTTGATCCATCATGGAATCATTCTTTATGATCGGACTCTCACTATGCTATATGTAAGCTGGAACTTCCATTGCGTCAATTATGTTAGTTGCGTTTAGTCTGTGATTGTTGTTAAAATTAGTATGATGTGTTCCTCCACAACGGGTTTCCGCATTTCTAACTACATTATGAAAGCATTCCTCTGCGCATGAGTACTTATTAGACGATCTGCGGTACTAATAGCGTTTCTCAATCTAGGTTATCTTCTAATGGCCGCAGTTACAGTGTGATATTTTTGATACGACAGTATTATTTTACAATTTTTAGATATCTGCCACAAGTACTGTAAAGTCAGAAATGTTTTCTTTTCATTTTTGTGTATATTTATTACACATACATACATAATTGGCCATTACAACCCTTCAGTCAGGATTACGGCCGAGCTTCTCACACCAGTCATGTTGTGTCTGTTAAGTTTATACCTAAGTGGCGGAATCTACAGTTTAAAGTCGACTTTCTTTTTCTTTTTTTTATATTTATGTCTGACCTAGGGTTTGAACCGATATGCCATAAAGAATTTCAGTCTAAGTACTCGTGTACTCGGATTGTGTTTATTTTAGATTAACTAAGTAATGATCTAAAATATTAGTAAATCAAAGGAAACGTAAAAAAATATTAAAAATAGAAAACTTTACAACCATATAATTAGCCATTAAAAATGCAATTCTCTTAATTATATTTTTAATTATCCACGGAAAAAATATGTTATGTGATGCACATTGGCAGAGTTTCAATTAAAAATGTTCTATATGACCATCACAAAATTAAAATTTCAGTCTGTTATCACGTTGCAATTAAAATAATTCCCTGTGTTATTTCACATAAAATGAAATTAAAATCGAAAAAATATTTTTTTTTGGCCTAAAATTATAATATAATTCCATTTAATTTTTATTGAAAAACTTTTTTTCCAATGCCGTTACGCATTAGGGAATATATTTTGGCCAATGGTTCTAATTTAAAACACAATTATAATGAAATTATTTTTATGGCAGAAATATGGTTTTAAAATATAAAAGTGTAGTAGTGGATAGACTCATCATTTCATGCATAAGTAGTGCTATGAACACAATAAACACAAAATAGCAAACGCAGCAATATTTCAAAAATAGAATACATGGGTGTATATTGAAGCGATTATTTTAAAGTCAGCGCGTCAATGAGCAAAGGTTCTGCTCTTTGCTTTTAGGCTAATTTCTATTTTTATTCCCAACAATGAAAGGATTATTGCTCACAGTGAGGCAGACTTCCAAAATATTAGTTTGTGTTTGAACAAAGTATAGTGTTTCATAAAGCCGCTGTACAAAATGTTTACAGTGTATACTATTTCAAAACGTGTATTTTTAACGCAGTCAATAAACAATCAGGCATCGGATTTATAGTTGATGCATTGTTTGTTAACTTTGCATATCTACATAATTTGTATACCGCCATAGAACTGCATACAAACTTTGTATTGATACATTTTGAAAGTCAGGCTGAGAGAATTTTGCTGGCAATGCCGCCGTCTTTATTACAATTAATACGCATGCAGCTTACCTTTGGCTGCAATTGAAAAATTGTTGTACTTGTTGCGTTGCGTTTATAGTGTTTTAAGCGTAAGGCATTAGGAGTGATGTATGAAATATTTTCATTTTGGTTGGATTATATCGAGCATTCAATCAGAAACTTTCGAACTTTGACATTTTATAACAGCCATCTTATCAAATTAATTGCCATTTATTCATTTATAAAGCATGTGTCTCCAACTGAAGTAAAAGAAGAAATAAAAAACTAAACTGCAAAAAGTCCCCTGGTTACGACGGCATAAATGGAAAAGCAATTCAAGCACTGCCAAAAAAGGCTATCTTATATTTAACATTTATTTATAACTCTATGTTAAGACTGACTTACTTTCCCTCGCAGTGGAAGTGCGCAGAGATAATAATGGTAAATAAACCGAACAAGCCTGAAGGAAATCTTGTATCCTATAGACCCATAAGTTTACTGCCTATATTCTCCAAAATATTTGAAAGAATATTTTTGAAGAGATTATTGCCAGTTTTGAAAAAAAAACAACATCATTCCTGATCACCAATTTGGTTTTAGGAAAAAACACGGTACTCCGGAAAAATGCCATCGTATCGTTGCATTTATAAGAGATACATTGGAAAACAAAAAATATTGTTCAGGGTTTTTTCTGGATGTACAGCAGGCCTTTGATAAAGTATGGCATGGTGGGTTATATTTCAAATTGAAAAAATTACTTCCAACCCCATTTTATTTGCTCTTGAAATCATACCTAACTGAACGAAACTTCTATGTGAAAATAAATAGCACGTTTTCCCAAATATGCGATATTCAAGCAGGTAGCGTACTTGGACCAATACTATACACAATTTTCACCTAAGACATTCCAATCAGCGAATGCGCTTTAATTGCAACATATGCAGATGATACTGCTATTTTAACGGCCGATGTTTGTCCAAACACCGCATCAGTTCAGCTTCAAAATGAACTGAATGCAATTGAAACTTGGCTAAACAAATGGAACATCAAGGTCAACAGCGAAAAATCAACACATGTCACATTTTCATTACGACGAGGTAACTGCCCTGAGATACGTCTAAACAATAATCCTATCCCTCAAAGTGACTGCGTGAAATACTTAGGAATGCATATTGACAGAAGGTTAACATGGAAGACTCATATCAAAATGAAAAAGTAGCAGTTAAATATAAAAACAAAACGTCTATTCTGGCTATTAGGCCCAAAATCTCGTTTGAGTTTAAGAAACAAAGTATTGATTTACGAAACTATCCTGAAACCAGTTTCGACCTATGGAATTCAACTTTGCGGAACGGCCAGCAATTCGAACATTGAAATACTTCAACGTTACCAGTCAAAAACTCTGAGGCTCATTGTCAACGCTCCATGGTTTGTATCGAATTTTTCAATCCACAATGACCTCTCCATTCCAAAGGTAATAGACGAAATAAGAAGGTTCAGTGAAAACTATTTAGACAGGCTAATTCACCATGACAATCCATTAGCTATTGCTCTTCTTGATCACACCAACGAAATAAATCGACTGAAAAGACACCACATTCTGGATTTGCCACTTCGAAATTAATTATATATGTATCTATTTTTCTGATTATAAATATGTAAATATGTATATACTTAACTACTATTAATTTATAGATAAAATTTGCATAAGTATGTATGTTGTTGGTCTCAATGGAGTTCAACAAATATGTCAAATTAATATTGTATCAAATTTGCTTATTATCCCAAAGGGATAGATTGTAAATAAAGTGTTGAAAAAAAAAAAGTTTATTCATTCTATTTTATGAAATCACCCTGAACGACCGTAGACAAGGATTGCAAAATGAGATTTGGAGAGTTGGCAACTAACCCTAAAAATTGAAAAATCATCTTCAACGATATGAATGAATACGTAAGCAAACAAAATTATCGAATTTGGTATGGTAGCAATGCACATAACATACAAGGCCTAATGCTTGATGTCGATATTAGACTGGCGGCTTTAACGGTTCATATTTCTTTCAAAACGATCAACGATCACTGTCAACGGCGAGCACTATATGCCAATGATTACCAACTTCTTTTGGTCCGAATTGTATGATCTGGACACCAATGAAATGTGGTTTACCCAGGACGGGGCTAAGTGCAAGACAGCTCTTTGGATTTTAAGGAATGATTAGGCACCGAGGTCGATTTGTTCCCGTTAGACTTCTTTTGGCGAGGGTTTTCTTAAATCTCAAGTGTATAGACTATCCTGTAGGAAGGCTTTAAAGCAAGATTGAGGAAAATTTACGAGACTAACTAAGAATAGCGCGCAATATTGGACTTGAGATTAATAACAAGAAACCCAAAGCCATGAGAATTAACTAAGTAAATACCGACAACATAGTGCTACAAGGCCAATCAGTCAAGTACGTAGTTAGCTTCAGCTATCTATGTAGTATATTGACAACAAATGGCGGGCAGAAACAGACGTAACAGCAGGCTCAGTAAAGAGAGAGCGGCACTCAGACGACCGCAGCCAATATAAAGAAGCTCACAAATATCCAGACGAACAGTCTGTTACAGAAGTTGTCTGTCACAAAACCAAATATAGCGATTTTTGATGGTGATTGCGCTAGATCTGCGGGTAGCAGTTTTTCTGGTTTCTAAACTGGTTCTAAAAGTAGAGGCAAATGAATTAAATCTTATTGGAAATTGTAGTCGCCGTAGACTAGTAGGTAGTGTCTAGGCATATTAGACATGAGACCTCGGTTCAAACCCTATAACACACATCTCCAACAAAATGAAATATGACAAAATATTTCTGCGGCGAGTGCCTCTTAGCAGATTTCTGGCCAAAACTTTGAAGTAAATCAAAATCGTTCGGAGTCGACTTTTAAGTGTAGGAACACTCATGTTCAAAAATTAACACACAAACCATATGTGTTGTGAGAAGATGGTCGAAATACTGACTGAAGGGTTGTAATGACCAATTATGTATGTATGTATGTATGTATTTAAAAATTTAAAAGGTATCAATTTTTTTATCGACCACACACTTGTAAATATTATCATGCAAGTGGAGCACAAAACTACTATTTTTTCAACAGAATTCTACCAACATTTTAGTACCCTTATCATGCCATACACCTATAATAACTTCAGTCATTACAAAGTCTCTGGGGTTAGAGGTTATTGGCTTTAAATATACAAGCTGTCAGCACTTTATTAGATTAGATGGCTCTTTGTAAACTTTTCGATGACAAAGTACGAGTAGTTTTAAAACTAAAATTTTAGATGAAGCAAGTTTGTGTGGAGTTTGTTTAAATATTTTTAACAACCATGCCATCGGCTGAAAAAATTTATTCTTTTTCGTTCTAATTTTTTAAAAACTAATTTTTTTTAAACACCAAATGATGGGATATTTATGTCCTGCGTAGATGTATTATTTTCCTTTTTTACTTTTATTTTCGAATTTTGTTTTCAAAAACCAAGTATTTTATGGTTTCCAATATCCCCAATGGAACAGTTTCTTTCTATACTTTATTGCAAATCATAAACAAAAGTTTTTCTAAACTTTTTATTTTGTTTTCAAATTCAAATCCAAATATTTTGTTGTGTTTGTATTTATGAGCTTTTTTATTTAACTTTGTTTACCTTCAGTTTTTATTCTCCTTTCTTTATTACTAAACTGCAAAGAAACAGAGAAAATTAAATAAAATAAAAACCAAAAAAGAATCCAATAAAGTTAGAATTCATAGAAAAGGGTGTCGAATGCTAACAGGCAGATTTGATTTCAGCTACTCACATAAAAGAAGAAACAAAAGAAAAGAAATTAAATAAATTTTTTACGATAATTTCACTTTTTTATGTGAATTGCATTGGGAACGTTTCATAGCCGTTTACTTTGTTTTATGTTAATGAAAAATCTTTATAAAAATGAATTTCCATCGCAAGATGTATGATAACAAAAACAAGAAATTTTTTACGGTGTTCACGTAAGGAAAGGAAGACGTAATGTGCCTATGTTAACCACACTTCTAACAAATCTTTTTTTGTACTTAAAATCCAAATCATAACATTTAAATCTGCTGTAGAACATATACTCTAGCAGGCACTTCAGAGCTTTGACAGTTGATGACGACGATCTTGTTAAAGCTACATCTGTTAAATTAGTTTATTCAAGAATGTTTATAGCACTCGATAACAGCTGCAAATAATAAAATTTCATTTCATCAAAATAAGTGTCCGGTCTTACTTATTTCAATCGAAAATCATTTCAAGCGATAAGGCCCATTTTTTGGCCACATGAACAAACATAATTGTCGAATTTTGTACCACACCAAGAGCAGCCAAACCGCTTGCCGTTTGGTTTGAATTTTACCCTAACGGCGACATCAGTCTATATTTTTTGAGAACAAAGTTGGCTAGACCATCTCTATCAACGATGATTACCAATTTCTTTTGACATCAATTGGATGACCATGACACCAATGACTGGAGCTCTCAATAGGATGGCTTTGCGTGCCACATAGCTCATGCCGCTTAGACTATTCTGCAAGGGCGATTTGAGGGTTTCCAGGCCAAAAAAAAAAATTGGTAATCATCGACCTATAGTGCTTGTCTTTAACAGTGATAGCCTAGCCAACGTCGTAGTCAAAGAGAAATCAATCGATGATGACGCCGCCCTAAATCCACACCAAAGAATAAATTGTTCGGCATGAGTTGGATGATCTTCGATCGTATGCAGATTGGTAGCGCCACAAATTTTGTTTATTTAGGTTCCTGTTCATATAGAACTGGAATTTTTTAGGATTTTTCAATGAAAATTATGGTCAGTTACCAACTGCTTCAGAGCCCATCCAGACAACGTTGTTATCTTATTTCGTTGTTTGTGGAACGGAAAGGAATGGACGTTCATTTTTAAAATTTCATGTTGTTGCCTAAATCAACCGTTCTATCAAAAAACATTCGAAGTTCCTCGATTAAGCACGAAGAGAAATAATACTCTTATATTTTCTCAGTTGCTTAGCTAAGAACAAATTAATTCTAAAACAAATCGATTCTAGACGTTAAAGTTCAAAATTGTTATCCATGAGTGGCGCGACCTACAGTTTAAAGTCGACTCCGAATGATAGATGTTTGAGATAGATGTTTGAGAAATCTTTGCCAGAAATCTGCTGAGAGGAGGTCACCGAAGAAAATTCTTTTTTATTTCATTTTGTGACTGAAAATCACACACATTTCGATTAATATTTAAATATTTAAGAATCCTTAAACTTTTCATTGAAGAAATTAAAAAATATTCCAAATTTTCCCTTTTTAACACAAAATAAATGTTTATTTTTATGTAATTTTTCCACTTTGTCCGTCAGTTTTCACTCTGTATATCTGTTGCTTCTAACACATTTGCTTGCTTCTCAAAACTCATAACATTTTTTTCTCCCTCTAAATTGGCCTGTGCTTTCATGTTATGAGTGTTTTTCAAATGTCATAATTTTCGTTACTGGTTATATGTGTTCATAATGAACTAATGGATCAAAACTTTTAATAAACTTGTCGAAAAGTCTTTACACTTATTGTTTTTTAATTTCTACTTTTCATATAAAGTTTATTATTAAAAGCTTTCCGTTTTGGTGATTTTATGAAAAAATTTTATAATTTATTATTAAAAGTGGACAACACTGCTTGCAACAGCTGTTATTTGTCACTGTTTGCTCTTACAACATTTTTGCACGATCAAATATTTATTTGCTCGAAAAAAGGAGAAAATATTTGACACGGGTGGTCATACTATGGTCACATTAGAGACATTTTTGTTTGCAAGCAAACAAATTTGTTTTCTCAAAATCTTGTTTGCACCCCTAAAATATTTGATGGTCACACTAGAGCAAAGAAATAAATGATGTTTTACTTCAAATATTTACTCAGTCTGACCATAGCTTAAAGCTATGTCTGATCCAGCTGTTAAACCGTGAATTCACATCTAATGAGGCAATACACTACCTACTAGACTACGGAGACTAAAAAAAATAGTTGAAATTCTTCAAAATTTTGCTTATCATCCTTAAGCTGGAAAAAACCAGTGAAAAATGCAAAATTAAAGAAACCATGAATTAAAGAATAACTTAACAGCCGCTGTTCTCAATCAAAAACAATATTTTTCTATAATCAATAGCAAGAAATGAAAAATTTAATTAAAACGTGACGAAATCGATATTATTGAGATACAGATTGACGTCAAATTATTTATCAGGATTGTATAGGAGACACTTTAATATTAAAACAATGTTTTATTTAATTATATCCTTATAAGCTGGCGTAGAAAGTCGTTCAATTTATCACATGAAAACAATTCATAGTTATACGTTAAAAAATAATTCCATTATTCTATACAAAGTTGAGTGAAGTTTTTGTTGACAGTTGTGTTATAATTACGCCTTGACTACCGAACAACGAGAGAACTCTAATGTAGGTTTTTTTTTGCCTTGGCAATCCGCGTGTTCAAACTGTTTGTCCATGACAAGCTGATTTTTTTAAAATATACAATAAAGGCCATTGTCATCACCTGTCAAATGACATTGAATAATAAAACGGCGGCTTTAAAAATTGTTTTTTTTATGCATTGTAGACAGCAATATGTCAACGATACTTATGCAATAAGGGGTGAAATAACAGTCGTAAAAAAGGAAAATAATATTTTCTCTCATAAAAAATGGTTAAATAAGTATTTTCCCAAAATGAAATCAAATTTTTCCATTAACTTTTTTTAATGGAGCAACAGATTATGTTGACAACGAAGCTGTTATATTCTATAGAGTCTTTCAAAAAGGATTTTGATAGTTAATTAGGGTGATCTTGTTGAAACTATATCTGTCAAATCAATTGTAAAGCCTTTCAGTCTGTTTAACCAAATCACCATGGACAATCATAAACAACGACGTGCGTTTCCTGAATGGGTGCTGAAACAGTTGGAAACTGGCCCTAACTTTCATCCACAGCGTTGGGGCCTACATCAAAAGGCTAAATGAACAAACAAAATTGTCGAATTTGAGCGTTAAGCATATACTCAAAGGTATATGCGAGTAAACCACTAAAGTACAGCGGTCTTCAAATACCCAATGTCACCGAGAGAAGCCGGAGCGGACATTTAATTGGTGTCATGTTCCACAAATTATGGCATTAATAGTTCTTTTAAACGAATTTCCATGATATTTCATCCATATTTTATTCAATTAGATTTTAAGCCCAGAAAGTTCTATGAAAAACAAGCTACAAATAATAACCAACAGTGATATAAAAATGTTTTGAAACTTACTGCGCAAACAAGAGTTAAATTACAATAGATTATTATTATTATTGACTAGTAACAACGCCCACCAAGTATGTGCTGTAGTGGAGGGGAACGTAGCTAATCGTTGATTTCTATCTTTTTTCCCAGCTGGTTGGTGGCAGTGTCCGACCTTCAGGGAGTTTTTTAGATGAATCGTGTTGGAGGAGGTGATGAGAATTTTCGTTTTTACATTGATTTTCAGCCTTGATACTTCTGCTGCCAATGATAAGATTATTAAGTTCCTTCCAGGATCTGTGCCAAAATATATATATTGTCTGCATAGTCACGATCATTGAGGTGACCTGGAAATCGCCATCTGATCTCGTTGCTGTAATACGTTAAATAGTAGTTTTGTTAAAACACAGCCTTGCAAAACAGCTATTTCAACTTCCACCAACTTAGTAGTTTTTCATGTTTATTTCTATACGATAGGTTGCTATACATACTCCCAATATATGATATATATTTTTGCGTCAATTCGATTGTAGGCCTTTGTAAGACACTCCTTAAAAACTCAATAAAAATATTTTCTGTTTTTATTCCTCATATTATATCTATGAAAACATTAAAAAGATTTGAAGAACAAATTTATTTCTGGCACTAACATTACATATTCTAGATATATGCCGAACATAATCGTAAATAAAAACCAGCATATTTTTCTCCTCAAAAGACATTCAAAAATCATGTTAAATTGAATTTTCTGCTATAAACATATTTGAATCGCAAAATTTTTTTTCCCAAAATAAAATCATAGATAAGTAAGCAAACAAAGTTTATGTATGAAGCTCAACATAAAATTGTAACAAGCCAAGTCAAGTTAAACAAACTCTGAAGAAAAACGTCTGTACTGTAGTAAAGTTCTTCGCTTTTGTTTTTGCGTACGAATAAGTAAAAAAAAGAAACAGCAAAAGAACATAAATTCGAAAAGTTAGAGCTAATAAATGGTAAACCGTCGAACGAATTGGGTTTTGTAAGCATTTGAAAACCAAGAAAAAGTTTATCCTCTAGTGCATTTGATTGTGAAATACTCGTAGGTCTTTACATTGCCTAAAAGGTTAAGTTTTTATTATACTTCGAAATAAAACTATATAGCTTTGAATTAAGCTATACAGTGAAGTTGGGTTATAATGAACAAGAATTTAAATACATTGAATGTGACTCAGTTGAGTATACTGTTTTATTTAACTAAATTGTTGTAATAGATTTTCACTGTAAACTCGTATTAAAAAAATTGTTAATTTTACAAATCTGTCGTTCGACAGAATTTAAACTGTAGGCTCCATCATTAGATAACAAACTGTCTTCAGGAGTGCAATAAACCTAAATTCGTGACATTAAATTATAAATGTACAGTTTTAAATGTAATAGTCGCCGTAGTCTAATAGGTAGTGTGCTGGCTTATTAGACGTAAAGCCAGTGTTCGAGCCCCAGGCCAGACATCAAAACAAAATACAAAAAGCATTTCTTCGGCGACTTCCTCTCAGCAGATTTCTGGCAAAAATCTCTGAGAGTAAATAAAAATTGCCATGACAAGTTTCGCAAAAATATGTCGCTCGGAGTCGACTTTAAACTGTAGGTCCCACCACTCATGTATAAAATTAACACACACAACATAAGTGGTGTGAGAAACTAGGTCGTAATCCTGACTGAATGGTTGTAATGACCAATTATGTATGTAATAATCCTGTGAAAAATATGAAATTATTTTGCAACATTTAAATTTTATTTTCGAATATCAAATGAAACATTGGAACTAAAAAGAACGTTCCAATTTCTTTTATTATTTAAATAATTAAAGTAAGGCTCTCAACTCATACAAATTATTCACAACCTATTTATATGGCAGCTGCCTATTTTATATGTACGTATGTATTTACATACATATATCTATTTATAGCATTTTAGAATATCATATTGAATTAACTGTTGGTAAAATTCTCATGTTAATATTTTATAAGTCATCATTGATACATGACAAGTGGCTTATTCATCGTTGTTAATATGAATAATATGCTCATATATAATGTTAGTATATGATAATGTTGTCAGTTGTTGGAAGTTAATTATTCGTATTTAGAATAATAACGGATTTCTATTTAAATGCTTCTACATTGGAAGAACATACAAAAGTTGTCATTGTTGTTGATATTTTTCATATAAAAATCCGATACACTTATACAATTTTTTTTTAAAAGTTGTATTGGTTTCGTGCTATCAAATTGTGTGAATGAAAAAAATGTGTATGTATATGTTTTCATATGTTTTTAAAAAATTGTGATGGTTTCGGGCTATCAAATTGTTTGAATGCCACGAAATACACAATACAGCATAGCATTGAGCGTTCACAAACAAACAAATGTATTCAATACAACATACACCATACAAAGTCGTGTGAATTGCCCAATTATTCTTGTCTGTATTGCGCACTTAAATATCATATAATAAAATAATATTTTAAAATATTAACATGATAAGTATATTAGCAGGGATATTATTCAACAATTCATTTAAGTACTTTATTAAATTATCCGTTTTTCCAAAACAACAGCACGTGCAAATAATAAAATTGTTTTATAAAAATTGGTGTTCTGTTAGGGCATCGTAACACGCCTATACGACCGCCATGACTAGTCGTGACTTGGTTTGTCTTGTAACCATGCAAAAAAAATTGCTCATGCAAAATATCCAATGTGACGTGAACTGTGTGGTACGCAGAGTGACACATCAGCGAAATGAAGCCAAAAGAAGTCATCGACCTAAAAAGCTCACCGTTTAGTTCAGTTCTTGGTTGAGTTAAATTTTGTATGGATGCTGGCCCAAATTACCATATTTCCATATTTCTTAGAAAATGCGGACGGCGCAACCATTACGGTCAATGGAGACTTTATCGCAACATAATAACCGATTTTTTTGTACCCGCTCTTCATGGTATTGACGTGAACGATGTTTGGTATCAACAAGATGGTGCAGCTTGCCACACATCTCATGCTACTATCGATTTATACAATCAAACGTTTGATGGCCGTTTACACCGGTTGGGTATTTTCTGTGAGGCGTCGTTAAAGATAAGTACTATGCCGACATTTGGAATGCTACTGCCGAGATACGACCCCATACACTTGAAAAAGTGCACGAAAATCGGTCCGGCTGAATGACAGTACAGTAAGGTCAGCCGTGGCAATCATGTGAATGAAATAACATTTCATTTCTAATCGGAATAATTGTACTTCATAACAAAAAATAAAGTTAGCAAAATTTCAAACCACTTTTGTTTTATTGCATTTTTAAATTTAAACTTTTAAATGGTCCAACGCTTTCTGGAGTTTGCCAAAGGCTATGGATATTTTGTAATTTTCCCATTTCCCAAAAGATTTTGTGCTGGTCTTGCTGCACCAGTTGCAGACAGTTGTGACGATCAACCGATGGCGCTACGCCTTTGACTAATTGCATTTTTGACCTGTCACGATATGAAGGAAACCACTTCTGGATCAAATTAATAAAACTTTTGAACCGGTCAACTCCATAAACAAGACAACCACAGTTTGAGAGACCAACCTAAACCAATAACACTTAACTTATGTTATCAGCGTTAGGCAGCGTAGCTCTTGTTTACTTCTTTCTATGATTGTTCCTGTTACGTGCTTTATTTCATCAAAGTTGTTAATGGATGATTAAAAGAAATAGGCCAAATGTTCAAATTTTAAACATGAAAAACGTGTTTCTGTCAAAGGAAACAACAGAAGCAACAAAAGAAAATATTATAACGGTATCAGTGCCTAAAATGATGATGGTGCCAAAACCATCATCTGCATTATCATCGTTTTCGCAAAAAAAAAGTTTTTTGCATCACTAAACTAGTTATTTCTCTGTATGCGTAGTTACATGGCAACTCAATTTGTTTGGTTATCCGTAATCTAATACTTTCCTTCCACCGCATACAGTTTTAACTGTTAAACGAAAAATTACTTGTCTTTAAACGGTTTTATTTATTAGCCATGAGAACATTAAGAACAATAAGAATTTGTTTTAGTCTAATAGGTAGTGTGTTGGCTTATTAGACGTAAGGCCAACGTTCGGACCACAGCCCAAACAACTCCAACAAAACGAAATTTACAAAAAAAGTATGGCAAAAACTCCGTCGTTCGGAGTCGACTTTAATTTGTAGATCCCGCCACTCATGTATAAAATTAACTCAAACAACCAAAATGCATCTCACATAGGCCGTTTGCATGCTGCAGTGCTCCATGACATAGGGTAAATAAATACTATAAAGAGAGAATAACAGAAGTTCGGAAATCGATCCCTTTGTCATACCTTTTATCGCGTTTCAGATTGCTGTATAAGTGCCACTTAATACAACAGAATAGAATTCGCCTAGTCAGATAGTTATGGGCAAGTCTAGAAGTTGTTCAAGCCTCTCCAGCAAAATCGAATATTCAACTGTGTTAAATATCCAATAAAACTGTAATCCAATAAAACAAAAACAAACCATATTCCTCAGAAGATTAGATGTTAAATTCTTGTAATATCGCTGGCTTTTTGTTTAAATCATTAATTTATACAACACAAAGCACATTAGATTAAATGAACAGCGCTCTGAAGGCTAGTTCATCCTTAGAATTTAACTATAGTACTGGTTTTAATTCTCCTTTTTTTAGTTTTTTTTTCTTTTTATAATTAAAATTGTATTCAAATACCAGTAGCCACCGTATTATTAAAAAAATCTTATCACAAGGGCACTTAAATTCAGCAAGGAAGCAAGTATAGGCACAAATTTTTTCATTTGAGTTTCATTAAAAGGCCATACGTTTTAACTTTGTCAAAAACTTTTTAGCTTGCAGGGAGGAAAAAACTAAAGTTTCTACGACAAACATTTTTTCCAACACTTTGTAGCAATAGATTATTGTCGATCTAAAGTTAATTAAAAGTAGAGAGAATACAGCAGATTGCAACTATAAATGTTTTATTTTTAATTTCCATCTCAAACTGTTCAAAACTTTTTTACATACAAAACCCAAGGAAATTTTATGCGATGGGATATGAAACATTTGCGATTATGATAAAAAAAAAACTTAAAAGTTATGGATTATGTCACCAGACTTTCGGAAAAGGGTAGAAGTGGGGATTGTATAAAGTTCTTCCTTCAGAAGACTTATTAAATGTGAGACCACGAATCAAACCCTAAGTCAGACATTTCCAACGAAACGAAAAATGAAAATAAAATATTTCTTCGGTGACTACGTCTCATCAGATTTTCAGCAAAAACTCTGAGAGTAAATAAAATTTCCATGAAAAATTTCTCAAAAACTTTCGGAGTCCACTTATGGACACAATTAAAACATAAGTGGTGTGAGAAGCTAGGTCGTAATCCAGCCATTATCCATATTTTTCGAATTTGTTTCTTTCGTATTTTATTAAAAGACAAAAAAAAACGGAACAGAATAGAGAAATTTACTTCTGTGGCAGTCTAGACGTATCAGTTACCTAATAATTAATATTACGCATACGTTGTGAAGTGACTCTGTAACTAGCCTTTACAATTAGAAATAAAAAGTTCATCGAATATTTTCTTTTATTCAAAAACAAGTCACATACGAAAATAGATTTAATTAATTTAATTAATTCAACTCTATTGTTAGTGCAAGTTATTAATTCATTTATTTAATTTTTAATAACAATACAATTATAAATTATATTTACTTATGACAAGCTGAGTAACATAGACCATAGGCTCGGTTTAGTGTAACAGGCCAGAGTCGCTGGTGGGAATCAAACGCACACTGCCGATTAAACTAGCAGTGCATTCAAGGTGTAATTTATGTTATTAAAAACGAAAGAAAAAACCCATTTAAAAATTCATCTAAAAATAACTACAATAAATAACTTACAATTTTTATTTTACAATTAAGTAAGAGTAAGCCCATTAACTGTACTTTAAATAAAAATTCTTCATTTCATAAAAAATATTCAAATATTTGCTTTCCTTTAGCATACACTAAAATTGGTATTGGCTAAATATGGTAACAATATGGTCTTGTGCTTTATAATTTGGTTACAATATGAAAGAAAATTACTATTCCTCATGTCAAACGTTTGCGTGTTTATTAATTAGCATGTATTTAAAGTTTAGAGTTTTAGAAATATTTTTAAATTTAAACTGCTTCCTATCTGTTTTCTCCTTTTATTTTCTTCTTTCCCTTGTGGTCAACTTATATACAAAATGTGTTTCCCATCAATGACAAGAAATAGTAGTCAGAAGAAGTCAAGACTGGTGAATAAGGCGGATGATGATGCTTCCAGTTTAATACTTTCATTGAATCCTAAAGCGGTTCCACTGTGCACGCAAGTGCATTCGCATGTTGCAATATTACCTTGCCGTGTCGTTTTCTGGTCATTTTTCCACCAATGCTTGATTCAAATTGATGCAGTAGCGATGTATTAACTGTTTCACCAAGTTGTAAGAGCTTGTGGTATATCACACCTTTCTGGTCGAACCATTCATACAGTATTCTCGTTATGTCGAATCGCTCTGGTTTTGCAGCCGAAGTTACTAGTTGTTCCGGATTAGGATTGTTTAGGATTCTGAAAATAATTCCATTTTTCATTGTCAGCAATTAATTAATCATAAGTTTACTGCTCTTTTGGGAAAACAAATAAACAGAAATCGACAAGAAAAACACAAGCGCTGCGCTCTGATATGCCATTATTTTTAAAGTGGATTTTATTGTAATTTTATTATTTTTTTTTTCTTTTTATTTCATTTTACTATAACTGTCTCAAGAATTGTTTTTAAGATTATTTTTGGGCAGTTTGTCCATTTGTTGTTAACTGATTATGCTTATTTTCAGACGTCTGGCTCATGATTTAAAAATGTGACAATAAATCTACTGGATTTATTTCTAAAAGGTACGTATACAGATGTACACAGCTTGTATTGAAGATTCTGTCAGCATTTAAGTTTATTTCTTTTATGTTCCCTTGCATATCTCATTTAATACAAACGAAATTGCCATACAAGTGGAGAGCTGGTATTGGAAATCTTTATGAATCATCGTCATTTTAATCGGGGTAAAATGAAAAAGTCAACATATTTTAAGGTAGTACGTGACCTTTTTACCCTTACAGAAGATATTTATAGAAGATTGTCCCTAAATAAAATGGTGTGTATGGATGGTAGTTGTCAATGCAGCTAAACATATTATCCAATCATGTCATATTGTCATTTTATTTGTTGTTTACTTCGTAGACAAGAAATATAATTTTGAATTCTGTTTTTAGGTACAGATATCTACATTTTAAGGCTAACATTTGCCAGAGATTTCAGATAAACGTATGCTTTCGCTTTAATAGATGTTGCAAGTAATAACACGATTGAAAATAAGGAACAAATATAACTGTTTAACTAAAATCAACAATTTAACTAAATTCGAGTATAGAATTTTTACGTGAATTTATTCAAAGTTTTGTTTTAATTTGAAATCATTAGAAATTTTAGAGTTAATGTTGAATGCGTAACTAAATTTATAACATTTTTCCTTTTCAAAAATAATCAATAATAGCCCACGCTTATCGCTCAAACAGTTATCATGGCGACGAAACTGTCTTCCTTTTTTGGGAGCTTCCGTGTATCATCTATGTTTACGAATTGTCGAAATTGATTTTTGAAGAAAACTTGCCAAACAAGCTTTTGAAATGTTGCCGACCCTGTTTTCGTCTGGGCTTGTGCAAATGCATTTTCTTTTGTGCTGGTTTGTGGTTCAAATTCCAGCTCAGATAGATCGAACAAAAAAACTTACAAAAATTATTCCTTTCGTCGATTTTCTCTCAACAATCCTTTGCAAAAATCTCTTCGAATAAATGAAATTGCCATGCAAAGTTAATCAAAAATCTGTCGATCAAAGCAAAGCAAAGACTAATGACTAAAATTAACACATGCAACATGGTGGTTCGGTTGTAATCCTAACTAAAGAGTAATTAAGTAAGTATTACACTACAATATTTCTAGCTAAGGCAATAATATCGTTTAATTTAAGATCAATTAAACTGTAACAGAGCTTAAAGTAGAGTAAGTTATATAAAACTTAATTGCGACTGGCCTTTGCAATTCTTACAACTTTATTTCAATATTTTATGCTTACGATCTCGTTAAATTATACCAACATGTATACAGAATTACTCAGCGGCCGAGATTCAATACAAAGGTCTATTTTATTACCCTAAAAGAGGTTCTTATACCTTAAATGAAGTCCTACTAATTCAAAAATTTGTATTGGTAATTAAATCAAATATTAATGTATGTAAAGTTGCGTTCATAAAAATAGGAGTGAGCCCATTGAAAAACAAAAGCTTAATTTTTAACAAACAAAAAAAAAACATGGTTTAATTCAATTTTTTTGGTGTAATGTAATGTTGATTCAATACTAAATTATTTAAGTTATTCATTAATTAAATAAAGCTTTCAAGTAAGTTTTTTTTTCAAAGTCGTGTGTTTCATTGCGAACGGACGTGTTTTTTGAAATTATGGTGTGTGACGATTTTTTTTCATGGGTCTTTTCCAGGATTTGACGTAGTGTGAATATTCGGTCGATGGAGGACTTGCCAGGTCTGAGGCCGCACTGATAAGGTACAATCAGTGTTTTGACGAGTGGCTTCAGTCGTTTACACAGTACGCCTGTCAGATCCTAATATGCGATAGGGAGTAAGCTTATACCGCTGTAGTTGGCGCATATCGTAGGGTCTCCCTTTTTCAGGATAGGATAGAGGACAATGAGGTTCCAATCGTTGGGCATACTTTCCTCTGGCCATAATTTGTAAATAAGCTGGTGCATTCGTCGTACCTACATTACATTCGATCTTAAACAATTCAGCGAGGAGGTCATTAGGAACTGAAACTTTATTTTTACCGCACACGGACTGAGATTTAATTTTACTTAATTTTTGTGTCACTGGCCAATTATACCACTTATGACATTTGTAGGTATGCAACTATTTGTTTGTTCATACATGTTCAATATACAGCATAGGGATTTTTGTGCAACATGTTTGCGTTGCAATAATTGCATGTTGACCATAAATTGTTAACTGACAATGCAGTTGTTTTGCTAGGTTTGCCTTGCGTAAGTGGTGACAGATTTTAAACGAATTTAGTTTCGGGTCAATAAGTACACACACGTTCCCACACTTATTTACTCACCAAATGTCAACACTTTCGCTCTCTAATTTTCAAAATTTCTATAAGATTTGCTTCTTGTTCAATTTAGCTTTGTGTTGTTAGCAGCTGCTGGGCGTAGAAAAAGAGTTTCAAAGAAGGTTAATGGCAAGCTATTTGTAGTATTGACATTATTGGGACCGAAATATTATTGAAAATTTTTAGGAGGCCTTTAACATTTTAAAATATACGTCTACAGTTAAGTGAGGTTTTAACAGAAATTATACATGAGAGATTTAAACGTATACTCTATTTATATTCACTACTTAAAGAGCTACAAATCAATGAATAAGCTTTTGAACGAATGAATGAACGTACCAGCAATGATGACATATTGGCGCCACATTAACAGTTGACCCGCAAATGTCATAAATTTCCAACAGGCATAAAATTAAAGCTTTCTAAGGCATTGAATACTGGGGCATAAACAAATATTAGGGTGACATTAATTTCGTGTTTTTTTTAACAATCTTTAACACCGTCTCCGTCAAAAAGTTTTTTCATAACATGACTGACAGCACTGAATGGCAAGTGACAGTAGATAGTCAGTGTCAGAAACTGGTGACTGACAAGGCGGTTAATGTGTTAAAAGTTCTCTATTGGATTGAGGAATGTTTCAACAATTTTATCTGTAGAAAAAATTATTAAAATTCTAAGTTTTTATAGAGAGGGGTAAACATTTTTTCCAGTAATCACTACTGGGACCAAGAACCAAGAATTCAAAAACCAATTTTTACCACTCCATCGAGTCGGTCATTAATAAAACTCAGTGTTCCATGGTCTTCCAAAAGTCGAGAATCTCCTATGAAGTGAAGTACAGTAGTTTGACCCTGTGATTTTTGTATACAACTTGGCGTTTGATTCCTGAAATTCAAATTATGACTTACATCAGCGGTTTATCCCTAATAAAAGATTTATAACTATCTACTACAGCGTCTCCAGACACTGGTATACAAAATAAGATGAGCAAAATTAGAGGTTTAAAATTATTTCGAAACGGTCGACCGCAAAAAATCCGCAGGCAATCATTTTAATTGACATTGTATTTCATGCTTAATGACAATGTAAGAAATAAAAGAACCAGTTGTTTAGTTCAGTGATCAAAATAAGATGATTGATGTTCTCTTTATTAAAATTTGGTCTTATATACTAATACATTTTCTAATTCCATAAGTGACTTTCTAAACTCACTCAATAACTTAAACTCTACCCAAAATATTAAAATAAAATACTCTTAATGTAATTTTGTTGCACTTGAATTAAACATATACCAAAGTGTTCTATTTGGCACATGTTCTGCATTCCCATTACTTAGGTCAGTTTACACTAGTGACACACTTCAGAAACTGAAAGTATTACTAAACAAACACTTTGTAATAATTTTGGTGTAATCCAATACTGAACTAAATCAGAGTATGCATTTGTACTCTACAATATGTATACACAATGACCAAACAATACAATGAAATTAATCGTCATTATAACTCCGTGTGTGTTAAATTAGTCGTCGTAGTCTAGTAGGTAGTGTGTTGGCTTACGTGAGGTCTCGGTTCAAATCTTAGATCAGACATCACAACGAAATATGAAAAAATATTTTTTCAGCGGCTCCCTCTCAGCATATTTCTAACACGGTCTGTGCGTGTACTATTAGAACTCGACCGACTCTATAAGCTGTATTAGTCTTCTACTGACCTCTCGCAAAAAGTCTAGTCACTCATGGAAATTATTAATACATATAACATGGTTGGTGTCCTGACTAAATGATTACAATGACCAGTTATGTAATTAAGAAAATGTTTTTTATTTAATTTTATTTTTGAGACGGAAAGTGAATAATTTTTTACATATGAATTAATTTTTAACTCCCCCAATTTCGAATAACTTGTATAGAATTCTTACTGAGAAAATTCGGTGTGCAACAGAGACCAACAATAAATCGTTTTTTCGCCACTCATAAGCATGGAATTTTGAATACAAGTGAGTCAACAATATTGAAATTTAGCTACTCCGATTCATTCATACTCACTACAACGTTGATTTATAAGTACAGGGTGGAATAAGTATGCGTACAACGTTGACATTAGACTCATACCATTAGAAATATGTTTGACTCATAAGCCTACTCATTTAGATTCATAACTTTAGAAAAATGCTTATTGAATGATTCGAGTGACCTGAATTATTCATCATAATTTATAGTCTTAGTTGTTGTTGCATTTACAAAAAAGGAAAAAAAAAGATAGACAGAGTAGCAAGAATTTTAGTGTTCGTACGCTTTGTGCTTCGTGTATATGTTTAGTTATGGAGAGTCGTAATCAACAACATAATACGTGTAGTTAAGTATGAATTTGATGAGTACTTCAAACTTTGATATTAAAATAATCAGGCACCTCCAACTAAACGAAATATGAAAAAATATTTCTTTGGGGACTTCTTCCAGCAAATTTCTGACAAAAACTCTGAGCGTAAATAAAATTGCCAAGTCGGATTCGACTTTAAAACTGTAGGTCCCGCCTCTCATGTATACAAATTAACACACACAACATAAGTGGTGTGAGAAAGTAGGTCGTAATCCTGGCTAAAGGGTTATAATGACCAAATGTGTATGTATGTATTAAAATAAGTATGAATGCGTATAAGTATCAGAAATTATGAGTACTATTCGATTCTACTCATCCTTTTGAATACTCACTGCTGATCTCTGGTGTGCAACTAATAAAAATCTCAATCAACAGCAACAAAAATACAATTTCTTCAGCTGACTTGAATGACACGACTGGTCACTAAATAAATTTGTTCGCATTTATTTAGTAGGATAACATCCTACGTCGACGTAAACGTCTTCCAAATATTACTTTAGATTTTACGTAAGCTAGATACATAATATTTTATCTGGCGATACCCCAATGTAAAGTTCTGCTGAAATTTTTCCAAATTTAAAAATGTATACCACCCAAAATCAAAATTCTATTAGTAATAGAACCCAACACTATTTATTTATTATTTATTGCATAGAACATAATATTTGAGACGGGAGTTTAACTGACTGTCTGCATGACTAATGCATCATACGCATTATTAAATAAATTTTTATATTCACAATAAATTATCAAACAATGGCAATAAATTTACAAAAATGACTACAGAACATAGAAGACTACCCCTCACACAAACATTCATAGACAGCGAGCTAGTCACTCATTACAAAAAATACTCAAATAGCGTAAATCACTGAAGGCAAAAATGGGGAAGGCTATAATGCAAATGTTTGAATATTTTTTTTGTTTATTGTGGGGTCTAATAACCCCAAGTAATAGTGGTATTCGTAGTTCATTATGTAAGTGTTTCAATGCCACATTTTTTGTTGCCCTATGACCCTCTAAAAACTCACAAAAATATTAATTTTTTCTTTGTTTTGGCCGAGCAGAACAATACCATTGTTGTTAGAGAAGAGAACTTTGGTATAAATTATGAAACACTTAAGCTTAGGTTTTGCCATAGGCAAAACAATTAGACAATTGGCGTCAAGTGTTATTAATCAATAAAATAAATAAAAAGCTAAATATTATTTAAAGTGTATTAAGATATTAATTTAATTAAAATAAAGTATGTGTGTGTGAAGTCGCCGTAGTCTAGTAGTTCAAACTCCAGGCCAGACATCTCGAACAAAACGAAATATGAAAAAATATTTCTCCAGCGACTTCATCTCAGCAGATTTATGGCAAAAACTCAGAGAGTAAATCAAATTGACATGAAATGTGTCGTTCGGATTCAAATTTAAACTGTAAGTCTCGCCACTCATGCTTAAAAATTAATACGCAATCCTGACTTAAGGGTTGTAATGACCAATTGAGTAAGTAAGTGTGAAATTTTTTATTCACTTGATAAATCCATTGATGTAATTATGTGTGGCATATAACATTAATCTCTGGATGGAGCGCATTCAAAATGTATAATTTTCCAAGACGCATGAATTTGGATGAATATGATCGATGTAATGAGTTATGTTGACTTTAAAGACCCCTGTCATTGGGGCTTCTAACAGTGTCAAATCCCATGATCTCGGTGGCTAGTTGATATTACCTTCACTTGAGCTGATCATGTCCTCGAATAGCTCGTACATTGTAACCAATGTGGCAAAAGCTGTGTGGCTTATACTGCCGTACTTAGACGGCAGTATACCAGTTTAAACCATACATCGTTGATGTTCAGGTCATCCAATTCAGACCAAAAGAAGTTGAAAATGATCGTCATTTTGAACCCACGTATTATTTGTAAAGTTGGTAATAATCAATCTACAGGGTTCCTCATTGACAGTGGCGGCCTAGCCAAAGATGTGATACAGCCTAAAATCCACAACAAACAGTAAATTCTTCAGATGTATTGTATCGTACCAATTTAGACAAGCCCAATCCATTCATCGCATTATTATTTTTTTTTCTAAATATCCATCTTTTTCGTAATACATTTTATGTTTACATTATCCTGTTTCCGGTCTTCTTCCAAAAGTAAATTTTTATAGTTTGATTGTTATAATTTGTTTTCCAAATTTCTATTGTTAATGTTGGAGATAGGAAAACAATGAGAGAAGATTTGGGGACAACAGCTTTAAGAAAGGACAATAAAGCAGCAATTGTAAGATATAAACAAGCATTAGAGGCTTTTAGTATTGCTTTGAAATAATTAACAAAATAGTGTTAATGTCACATGTCATGTACTAGTTTTAAGTGAAATTCTTAACACGATCGCATTTGACATTCAGATTCCATTGAATTAATTTTTCTTTACAAGCAGGACATAACATTCGCTAAAAATAAGATGTTTCCCAAAATACAACAAGTTTCTTTGTAATTAAGTTTGTTAGGTATAAAATCCTGGGCCTACTATTTCTTTGAAGTCTTTTTAGTATGTCTTCAGGTTTTTTACAATATTTACAAAAACTCCATTATTTTGTAGAACTCTTTAATCTCAAGAACAAAGCGAATATAACTAAGTAGGATGAATTGGATTGAAAGCAAGTAGCTAGAGTTTCCGACACTATCATCATATATTTTAAACAGCACGAGTTTTCAAGGATATAATAACTTTATAATAATTTTTTTACTAACCAAACAATCTTTTTGAAATATTATAACATGACAGGCTGAATTATGATGGCTTTGAAGTCACACGGTCTAGTAGGTAGTGTTATTAGGTTATTAGACTTGAGGCCTCAAACCCCAGGTCAGATATCAAAACGAAAATACGAAAAAAATATTTCTTCGACGACTTCCTCTCAGCAGATTTCTGGCAAAAACTCTGAAAGTAAATAAAATTGCCATCAAAAGTTTCTCAAAAATCTGTCGTTCAGAGTCGACTTTAAACTGTAGGTCACGCCACTCATTTATAAAATTAACACATACAGCATCAGTTGTGTGAGAAGCTAGGTCGTAAATCTGATTGAAGGGTTGTAATGACCAATTACGTTACGTACGATTGTTTTTTGACTGCGTTAAAAATATACACTGACGACGTTCTGAAATAGTATACATTGTAAACATATGATTTATTTATGAAGCACTATACTTTGTTTAAACACAAAGCAATTAACATTTTGGAAGTTAACCGTATTATTGAGTATGAGTACGATGAGTACTTCAAACTTTGAATATGAGTAGTACGAGTATAATATTAGAATAAGTATGAATGAGTAAAGTATCAGAAATTATGAGTATGATTCGATTCTACCCATCTTTTTGAATACTTTTGCTGACCAATACCATATATTTACGCTTTATAAATATTCACATCTAACCATTTGATACGAACACCATAGTGATGACTAAAATTACAAAAAGAGAAAAAAATTGTATTCTCTGGTATATATTACTTTATAAGCTATATGCGTAGTTATTTGTATAATTCTTGGATTCGTATTCATTGGAATAATGAAATACTGGCTATTTGAACTTAAAAAAAAACAAAATTGTTTAGATTTCCAAAAAAATTCAACTTTCAGAAAAAAATTTATTCGAAGGAACATGAGCTCGGAAAAGCACTTAAAAAACAATAATTTTCTGAATTCAATACAGTATAGATTTCTCTATTTAATTTAGTATTTAAGCAAGAAAATCTATAATAAATACACACAATTAATATGATATTAAAGGAGGTAAAATGGAAGAAGATTTGTAATTCCACAATTTGAATGTTATTGTTTGCTGGGTTATTAATGATTACTTGCCACATAATTAAAACATTCGTAATGACAAAAGAAAAGATAACAAAATTTATTTTTCAATTCTTAAATCTTTTTTTTTTTTTTTTTGAGACCATGGCCCTATTCATGCAGTGCATTATATTGGAAAACGGAAAAGATAGTTTATAGTAGAAAGGAAAGGGAGGATAGTGACTACTTTTTTAAGGATCAGTGTATACACCTTCGTCACCTTCTTTCGAGAATTGCTTTTTAGTAATAATTCTCACTTCTATTTTTTCATTCGATGAGAATGTTGATGCCATGACAAAAATTATTGAAAAGATAATATAGTTAGGAATGAAAAGTTTTATTTGTACAAAAACCATTTCGAATAACCCAAAACACAAATTTTGATTTAATAAGGCGTGCGAAATTGCAGTCAGATCAGAGAGGAAGCATTCAGAAATTGACGCAATAACAACTGCACATAAATTGATTTGTTTCACAAGCAGGCGAAATCATCGTGTACCACAGCGCTAAGGAGTGAGAGAGTTTTACACGAGAAGCGTTTTCATGCTAAAGCTCTTTCTCTTCCTAGGGGAAATAAGAGCTTTTGATCCTATGTATAGTCTAAGTATTCAGATCAATGATACTATGATCTCTGAGAAGTTCAAGAGCACTTTAGGATACAAGCAAAAAAGCTTTAGTAGCGAATATAAAATATTTGCCAATATTATGATAAAATTTTTAAAAGAGTCAAGATTGCTTCTTAACTGCGTAGGTTAAGTATTTTATCCAACACAAAGAAGTAATCATACACCACAAAAGAACAAATTCTGTTAACTTGAATATAAAAATAAAAATTGTTTTCACCTAAGTTTTCAAAAACATCTGTCTAAATATTTGCTCAAAAAATATTCAAATATTCTATATAATGCCTGAGTATTTTTGTATTAGAGGTAATATTTTTTTATGATTTAAATGTTCTTTAACTAAAAATTGTTGGTTTTTCAAAATATTTACCTTACAAAAATGTATAAAGGGTCCGCCAAACAACTTTTTTTTTGAAATGGCTTTAAAAAAAACTACTGAATATTTTCTCAAATTTCTTTTCTTATTTGAAAGTACAATCCTTCCGATTAATAATGGAAAATAATTTCATTCAAATGGCTGCCTCGGCTGGCCATGCAGTAGCCTACACCAGAAGATGCCGATTTTGGCAAAAAAAATCATCTTTTCAGATGAAGCTCATTTTGATCTTGGCGGGTATGTAAACAAGCAAAATTGTCGCATTTGGGGTACAGAAAACTCGCACGCATACATTGAAAATCCGACGCACCCAAAATGAGTCACTGTTTGGTGCGGTTTTTGGTCCAGAGGCATAATTGGGTCATTTTTCTTTGAAAATGAGCAAGAAGTGGCCGTCACAGTCAATGGCGATCGTTATCGGGCCATGTACTTTCAAATAAATCGGAAGGATTGTCCTTTCAAATAAAAAAAGGAATTTAAGAAAATATTCAGTAGTTTTTTTTAAAGCATTTTCAAAAAAAAAAGTTATTTGGCGGACCCTTTATTTACTTTTTGGCTACGTATGTGTTATTACTCCAATGCCCATATATGGTGTGAATGTATCTACCAAACTAACATTCTTATTTTGTTTTTTCCCATCATATGGAATTAAAGAAAAACAAATTTGAGATATATCTTACAGGTCTCTACGACAAATAAACTAACATACATACAACCATCCATTCATTCATCTCGTTTTGGACAAATATTACCTTCTGTTGCAATTATATCTGCAGCTGAGTGCATTTGTTTGTTTGGTGTCCTTTACGATGACAACAAAATCTGAGTGGTGATGTGAGCAAAGTTCAGTCAGTCTTGTGTGAAGACGCGGTGTGTTTGAAGAGAGTGATCGTGGTTTGAAGATCTCCGTTGCAAAGATCTGTCGAATAATTGTCTAGTTATTGTCATTGTCTATGCACAGGGTATAAACAGAGGAATAACAAAGATAAGTAATTGTTGTTGTTTACATCAGGTTGTGAACAGTGGCACACAGAATTGTTCGAATATTAAAGAGTTTTAATTAAAACTAAACACAAATTTATTTTTATTTTAATTGCAAAAAAGCGTTTTAAAAAGGTAAAAACGTAACAATTGCTAACAGTTTAATGTCGACTCTGAACGACAGCTTTGAAAAACTTATCGTGGAAAATTTTATTTCTTCTTAATGTTTTTGACAGAAGGCTGCTGAGAGGAAGTCGCCGAAAAAAATATTTTCATTCATATTTCGTTTTGCTTGAGATGTCTAAGCTGGTTTTGAACCACGAATTCTCGTCTTATAAGCTAACACACTACCTACTGAATTACGACAAATTCTCTGTTAAACAAAGTTGTGTAAAACTGGATCAATTTTAATGCGCCACATGTAGATTTTCTGAGTATGACAATCAATTTGATCTTTATCTATGAGATGTTAAATTTATCTTTCTTTATGTACATCCGATTAATACATACATACATAATTAGTCATTACAACCCTTCAGACAGAATTACGACCTCGCCTCTCACGTCACTTATGTTGTGTGTCTAAAATTTTGTCCATGAGTGGTGGGACCTACTGTTTAAAGTCATATCCCAACGACAGATATTTTGAGAAACTTTTCATGACAATTTTATTTATTCTTAGAGTTTTTGCAGGAAAATTTGCTGAGAGGAAGTCGTAGAAGAAATATTTTACATTTTTCTTTTCGAAAAATGTCTGACCACGCTACCCACTAGACTACGGCAACTTCACATCCCATCAATAATGGAACAAAATTCCAGTGTATTGCATACATCTGAAGACAAAGGTACTTCATAATGGGAATAATGTACCCCCGTATACGAGTATTAGGAACCATCGAGTTTAAAGAGACTTGTGACTGACAATTGCTTATTTTATGAAGTACTCATTTTTCATTTGTTTTACCTCCAATAGTGGTAGATGAGTGGTGGGTCAACTAACCATTTCTGAGAGAATGCGTTATGGTTTTCATATTTTAGATTAATTCCCTGCAGCAACATGGAAATTCAGTCATGATTATGACCTCTACATGTACTTCTTCCACAACATAATCCAATTTCCAAATGGTTAAACGTAGAAAATATTGTTACGTTTTTACCTTTTAAAAACGTTTAAAATACGAGCTCGTAGATTGCAAATAAAATAAAAGTAAATTTGTGTTTAGTTTTAATTAAAATTCTTTATCGTTCGCACAATTCTGTGTGCCACTGTTCAGAACTTAATGTAAACTACAACAATTGCTTTTCTTTGTTATTCCTCTGTTTCTACACTTTGCATAAACAATAACAATTACTAGACAATTATTCGACAAAATTTTTATAATGGAGATCTTCAAACCACGCCTCTTCACACAAGACTGACTGAACTTTTCTGAATCGTTGCTTGTTTGCCTTTTATATGGCAAAGTAAACAGTCTGATGAATGTTCTTGACAGCGAATGTTCGTGGCTTCGCCTTTTCGAGATCTCTATAAATGTAAACTTCGTTGTTTCATTGTTGTTGTTTGTGTATTTTGTTTACATTTATTGTTGTAGTTTTAGTTTGTATATTTTTGTTTATTTGTTTACAAAAGTGCGATGATTTTTAAATTTCATTGTTTTGTTTTTGTAGGTTTTGTTTATTATTTTAATTTTAAACGATGTAGAAGCAAAACACCTCTATCTAAATTTTATTCATTTTCGTAACAATATATTCCAAGTATTAGAAACACCTTTTACAGCTATTCAAATTATGAAGGTACGATTTAGTCCTGAAGCAACGAAAGGGTTTTAATTGGCACCAACCCTACGTCAACATTGTCATGGCCTCTACATTTTGTTAATTATGAAATTTGATTCCGCACGCATGCAGCATGAAAGATAATAAATAAGCATTTGAAATGCACAAAATAATTTAAAATATTTCACATTTAAATAACGATCGCATGCATGTGGTATGACGTGCATTAAGTTGAGTTGACCAAAAAAATTGTGTGCAGCATGACACATGGAACATGCGGATTAATAAACAAAAAAGCTCTTGTTAGAGTTTAATGACGTTTTAAGCGCACATAATAATTAGAATTTTAACATTTTATCAAATAAATAAATCGAATTTAAGTATGAAGCTATAGAGTTTTTGACTGAATCTTTTTTAAATCCAATTAAAATTGCTTAACTGAACACTCAATTGAATTAACATGTTCTTAGGTGCTGCAGATCTGAAGCTATAATTATACTATGCGGCGAAATAAAAAAAATTAAATACACCCAGTTAATGACATAGTGTAGGTTGTGAGTTTTATTGAGTAGAACTCAAAAATATTTTTTATATTTCTCGAACCCTCCAAACTTCTTTTATTTGACAAAAACTGTTTTTTGAACTTTACGCACGAATTTATTGATTGCACAAGCATTTCTGAACCGATGTCCAAAATTTGAACTTTCTTGGAAAGGGAAGGGTATACATATACATATTATTCAACTTAATATTCTATGAAGTTTGATGAGGTAAACTTGGCAAATGCGCATTTTTTCATATATTTTCAAGTTTGTCCATTCATAGTAGCAAACCTTAATTAAAAAATATAAGATAAGTGATGACATTCTAATTATAATGATGCATTATCTTGTGAAGAGATTGTCACTTCGTTTGATGAAATCAGACAAAAGTTACTGTAGTTATTATTTAAATAGTATAACAGCAGTGTTATATTTTTCATATATATCACCTCACGGCACCGTTGATAAAGACTTCATAAACTATTTATTTTTTATTCGTTTTGTTTACGATTTGCTTCTGCTGCCTTTATTATAATTATTGCGCATGCAGCTTACCTTACGATGCAATTGCAAAATTGTTGTATTTGCTGCGGTGCGTTTAGTGTGTTTATAGCATTACTTTGAATCCCTAAAATGTTGAAAATGTACACACAAAATTCAGCGTAAAAGGGTTCTAATATGTGAAGTAATTAACACGACAAACGAGCAAACGAGTTTATTTAGAATAAAGCCATTAGTAGTAACAGAGTCCACTGTAACCTTAAAGAATATAAAGAAAGGGAGAGCTTAATGCAACTGTGTGTTGTGGCATAGCCTTGTGAAGAGTCCATTCTGTTTAACAAAATAATGACCAACTGACTGATAAAACTAGGAGTATGTCGTTGAAGACTTCATACGTTAGTAGTATGTTTTTGTATGTTCTAGGTCACTTATTCCATACAAAATTTGGTGCATGCCTGCTTCTTCTTGTTCCTTTATTTTGCATTGCTTTTTAAACGAATGATTGGACGGACAGAATGAGGGTGCACGTTTCCCAGTGTATAAATAGACTGTAATGGGAAACTATATGTACGTATGTACGAATGATTGGACGGACAGAATGTGTGTGTGCGTAACATGTAATGTGTATGATCGTTTTTTTTTTAATAGTAAATTCTTGACACGCACTGCTCATGATCACAGGTAGAAGAAATAGAAATATAAACTAATAAGAAAGGGTAGGTTGGTTGTGCGGTTGTTTTTAATTTGATGAGAAAGAAATGTATAGTTGTACCTGTGGGTTTTTTTTCACGCATAAGTATAAGTAATATCTGTTTTCACATAATTGAATTTACTGATTGATCTACAACACCCCAGAGTATAAATAGACTTGTTTTTAAGGATTTAGAATTTTTTAGTTTTACTGTTTTAAATAAATGAAATTATAGAATAAAGGGATTAATTAAAACAAATTAGTTTTTTATTTTTTGAAAATTTTATTACATATTTCTTTTTTCAGATTTTTACAGATTCGAATTTAAAAATACGTTTATACAGATTAAATAACTTAAGTGTTAACAAATATTGTGTATAGAATGTTTGACATTGACAAATGTTGAAAGATTGTGAATAAGTATTTTCACAATAATACAAACGTATGACATATTAATACATAAAAATGGATTACTTATTTTACTAATGTTACATATTCTTAGTTCATTTATAAGTTTCATAAATAAATCTATATGTTTTATTAATAGTTCTTCCAATACAGCTGATGTTACCATTTTTGTTCCTCTTCTTTAAATATTTAATAGTAGGTTGTGTTAGTGCCGGACGATGTACTCTGAATTATTTCATTTTAATTTATATTTATTGAATAAAAATTTTAAACACAAGTGTCCACAATTAAATGTATTAAATTTTTGTTTTCGTTCATAATTATATTCAACTGGAAATTTTAAGTAGTTGACAATCTCAAGTGGTGGTTGTAAGTTTCCAAAGCTATCAAAGTATTCCTTATAGTTGTGGTTTTTATAATATGCTACCCAATGTGTTCCCATACCATTTGAATCATCTAAATTAACAATGCCGCATTCTTGTTTGTATGGTTTTTCAGGTAAAGAATCACGCATGAAAACACCCCTAAAATGTTTGAGATGTCTTCCATATTTATTCAAATCCAAATCTGTTAATGGGCGATTGGGAAGGTTATTTAATAGTTTTTTGGAGCTGGACTATAGTAGAGACCATATCCAGTTTTATATGGTTTGAGGTACAACCCTTTACCCATTGCAATTGATTCCATATATCTATTATGACGGTTAGCTTCAGCCAATTGTTCTTTTCCATTTTTGATAGCATTTACTGCTTTGACAATAGCGGATCCTCCACTTGCCAAACCACCAAGCGCTGACAATGCTGTTAGTACGGGAATAAGTGGAAGAAATCCTCCAATTTTCGGTACAGGTATAACTCTCGGTATTATAATGTCTGCTCGCTTTTTCCCTTTAAAATTTGAATGAATAGCCTTTTGAGCTATTTTAACAGCATCATTTATATCAAGGGGTTTCTGTTCTTTCAATTGTTTTAAAGTTTTTCTCACAGTAGCTGTGAATAATTTCTTATTACACTTATTCATTTTTCCTTTTCTTTTCTTATGTCTCTGCTCCTTCAAACCTAATCCAAATTTCACTTTAGCTTTCATAGCGTTTGTCACAAACCACGCGTTAGCACGTTCTTTAATATCACTATCTTTAGATTTAACTCGTTGCCAGGCTTTTTCAGCTAATATTTGATCTGCTTGATGGCTTGTGTCTATATCCATTGATTTTGAGTACGCTATATCGTGCTTTCTACAATCTACATCCAATAAATTATTCCTTTATTTCCTTTATTCTTGCTATTCGTTTTGAAGTTTTGTATCAGGTCCACAAAACTGATAAACAGGTGGATGTAATTCAACATATAATTTGTTTATTAAGTTGTCTACAAATCTTCTTCCAATTTACACTGATTAGTTGTTTTTCTTTTGACTGTAGTTTATAACCATTTTTTTTTTTCATTACTTTCATACCTCTTCGCATGAAACACTACACCAGCTATACCTGCTATACCAGCTATACTAGCTATACTAGCAAGCTGTACTAGCTATACTAGCAAGCTGTACAATCTGTACTAGCTATACTAGCAAGCTGTACTAGCTATACTAGCAAGCTATACAATCTGTACTAGCTATACTAGCAAGCTGCAGTAGCTATATCAGCTATACCAGCTATATCAGCTATACCAGCTATATCAGCTATATCAGCTATATCAGCTATATCAGCTATACCTGCTATACCAGCTATATCAGCTATATCAGCTATACCTGCTATACCTGCTATACCTGCTATACCAGCTATACCAGCTATACCTGCTATACCTGTTATACCAGCTATATCAGCTATATCAGCTATATCAGCTATACCTGCTATACCTGCTATACCAGCTATACGTGCTATACCAGCTATATCAGCTATACCAGCTATACCTGCTATACCAGCTATACCAGCTGTACCAGCTATACCAGCTATATAGCTATATATAGCTAGCTATACCAGCTAGCTATACCAGCTAGCTATACCAGCTAGCTATATATAGCTATATAGCTGGTATAGCAGGTATAGCAGGTATAGCAGGTATAGCTGATATAGCTGATATAGCTGATATAGCTGATATAGCTGATATAGCTGATATAGCTGATATAGCTGGTATAGCACGTATAGCTGGTATAGCAGGTATAGCAGGTATAGCTGATATAGCTGATATAGCTGATATAGCTGATATAGCTGGTATAGCAGGTATAGCAGGTATAGCTGGTATAGCTGGTATAGCAGGTATAGCAGGTATAGCTGGTATAGCTGGTATAGCTGATATAGCTGGTATAGCAGGTATAGCAGGTATAGCTGGTATAGCTGGTATAGCTGATATAGCTGGTATAGCAGGTATAGCAGGTATAGCTGGTATAGCTGGTATAGCTGATATAGCTGGTATAGCAGGTATAGCAAGTATAGCTGGTATAGCTGGTATAGCTGATATAGCTACTACAGCTTGCTAGTATAGCTAGTACAGATTGTATAGCTTGCTAGTATAGCTAGTACAGCTTGCTAGTATAGCTAGTACAGATTGTATAGCTTGCTAGTATAGCTAGTACAGCTTGCTAGTATAGCTAGTACAGATTGTACAGCTTGCTAGTATAGCTAGTACAGCTTGCTAGTATAGCTAGTATAGCTGGTATAGCAGGTATAGCTGGTGTAGTGTTTCATGCGAAGAGGTATGAAAGTAATGAAAAAAAAAATGGTTATAAACTACAGTCAAAAGAAAAACACCTAATCAGTGTAAGATTGGAAGAAGATTTGTAGACAACTTAATAAACAAATTATATGTTGAATTACACCCACCTGTTTATCAGTTTTGTGGACCTGATACAAAACTTCAAAACGAATAGCAAGAATAAAGGAAATAAAGGAATAATTTATTGGATGTAGATTGTAGAAAGCACGATATAGCGTACTCAAAATCAATGGATATAGACACAAGCCATCAAGCAGATCAAATATTAGCTGAAAAAGCCTGGCAACGAGTTAAATCTAAAGATAGTGATATTAAAGAACGTGCTAACGCGTGGTTTGTGACAAACGCTATGAAAGCTAAAGTGAAATTTGGATTAGGTTTGAAGGAGCAGAGACATAAGAAAAGAAAAGGAAAAATGAATAAGTGTAATAAGAAATTATTCACAGCTACTGTGAGAAAAACTTTAAAACAATTGAAAGAACAGAAACCCCTTGATATAAATGATGCTGTTAAAATAGCTCAAAAGGCTATTCATTCAAATTTTAAAGGGAAAAAGCGAGCAGACATTATAATACCGAGAGTTATACCTGTACCGAAAATTGGAGGATTTCTTCCACTTATTCCCGTACTAACAGCATTGTCAGCGCTTGGTGGTTTGGCAAGTGGAGGATCCGCTATTGTCAAAGCAGTAAATGCTATCAAAAATGGAAAAGAACAATTGGCTGAAGCTAACCGTCATAATAGATATATGGAATCAATTGCAATGGGTAAAGGGTTGTACCTCAAACCATATAAAACTGGATATGGTCTCTACTATAGTCCAGCTCCAAAAAACTATTAGATAACCTTCCCAATCGCCCATTAACAGATTTGGATTTGAATAAATATGGAAGACATCTCAAACATTTTAGGGGTGTTTTCATGCGTGATTCTTTACCTGAAAAACCATACAAACAAGAATGCGGCATTGTTAATTTAGATGATTCAAATGGTATGGGAACACATTGGGTAGCATATTATAAAAACCACAACTATAAGGAATACTTTGATAGCTTTGGAAACTTACAACCACCACTTGAGATTGTCAACTACTTAAAATTTCCAGTTGAATATAATTATGAACGAAAACAAAAATTTAATACATTTAATTGTGGACACTTGTGTTTAAAATTTTTATTCAATAAATATAAATTAAAATGAAATAATTCAGAGTACATCGTCCGGCACTAACACAACCTACTATTAAATTTTTAAAGAAGGGGAACAAAAATGGTAACATCAGCTGTATTGGAAGAACTATTAATAAAACATATAGATTTATTTATGAAACTTATAAATGAACTAAGAATATGTAACATTAGTAAAATAAGTAATCCATTTTTATTTATTAATATGTCATACGTTTGTATTATTGTGAAAATACTTATTCACAATCTTTCAACATTTGTCAATGTCAAACATTCTATACACAATATTTGTTAACACTTAAGTTATTTAATCTGTATAAACGTATTTTTAAATTCGAATCTGTAAAAATCTGAAAAAAGAAATATGTAATAAAATTTTCAAAAAATAAAAAACTAATTTGTTTTAATTAATCCCTTTATTCTATAATTTCATTTATTTAAAACAGTAAAACTAAAAAATTCTAAATCCTTAAAAACAAGTCTATTTATACTCTGGGGTGTTGTAGATCAATCAGTAAATTCAATTATGTGAAAACAGATATTACTTATACTTATGCGTGAAAAAAAACCCACAGGTACAACTATACATTTCTTTCTCATCAAATTAAAAACAACCGCACAACCAACCTACCCTTTCTTATTAGTTTATATTTCTATTTCTTCTACCTGTGATCATGAGCAGTGCGTGTCAAGAATTTACTATTAAAAAAAAAACGATCATACACATTACATGTTACGCACACACACATTCTGTACGTCCAATCATTCGTACATACGTACATATAGTTTCCCATTACAGTCTATTTATATACTGGGAAACGTGCACCCTCATTCTGTCCGTCCAATCATTCGTTTAAAAAGCAATGCAAAATAAAGGAACAAGAAGAAGCAGGCATGCACCAAATTTTGTATGGAATAAGTGACCTAGAACATACAAAAACACACTACTTACGTTTTCATTTACCTTTAAGTATATTCGGACATGGGAATGGCATTTCCCGACAAAGAGAATTTTTTTAAATTTGTTTTGCAAGGTTAGTGGCAAAATGTGACCACAAAGTGAGCAACTAATGAAAGTGCATTCTAAAATAAATAGACGATTATTAACGACTTACATGTTTTGAACGAATTATGAAAGTTTATTAAATATTTGTTTTTATTGGGTGGGAAAAAAACGGTTTTAAATATTACCAAATTTATTTATTTGTTGTGAAGTACAATTGTTCCAGTTGGAAATGAAATGCTATTTCATTCATATGTCCGCCGCGGCTGGCTTCACAGTACCTCATTCGCTCGGACCAATTTTCTTGCACTTTCTCGATAGTATGGGCTATTATCTCGGCAATGGCATCACGAATGTTGGCCTTCTTATGCTTAATTGTCTCTGGTTTGTAGGCATAAACTTTTCTTTAACGGCACCCCACAGAAAATAGTGCAACGGTGTCAAATCGCAACTTCTTGGGAGCCAATTGGCATGACTATTTCGGCAAATTAAATGGCCATCAAACGTTTGACGCTATAAATCGGTTGTCGCAAGGTGCATCATCCTGTTGAAACCAAGGACCGTACAAATAAATACCATGAAGAGCAGGTACAAAAAAATCGATCATCATGATGAGATAGGTGTCTCCATTGACGGTAATGGTTGGCGCCATTCTCATTTTCCAAGAAATTTTGGCCAATGATACCTCCGCTTAACAAATCGCACCAAACACTCACACGTAATGGGTGCATTGTCTTCTTTAAGACCCCGTGTGGGTTTTCTGAGTCCCAAATACGGCAAGTTTGCTTATTAACATACCCACCAAGATGAAACTCAGCTTCATCCGAAAAGATAATTTTTTTGGCAATATCGACATCATCGTGCAGTTTCTCACAACGTTGCTCAAGCTTAAGTCGATTCATTACATTCAGTGGATATAATGCACTGAATTTTGTGACGTAAGTATTACTAGATTCGAAATAGCCGATGGTTCAAATTTATGCCAATTGATGGCCCGCCCTATATTTTACAGAATTTTTCTCAAATTAATATTTTGACACATTAATGCAGGATCTTAATTTTTACGCCCGATCATGAGTTCTAATAAGATTTATATGCTTTATTTTTGGCACGTTACCACTGAATAGTTAACAAATCCTAATGAATTTAGGTAAAGGTTTTCTACACAAGATTACTTTCACTCTACTGAAATTTAATTGCTTAACAAAAACTGATTGTAGGGTGCTTTTATTAACATAATAGATAATCAAAATAAAGTACAATTTTATTCTTTTATTATTCTTTTTTATTCTTCAACTCTTGTTGGTCTTTAGCGGTTGAATTTGTTTAATGTTGTCAGTGTATGGCACACACTGTAGCTTGAATGCAATTCACACAAACAGTTCGTTCAGTAATATCAATACTGTTGCTGTTGTTATTCGCATATCAATAGGCATTATAACTCCTCTATGATAATAATGTGTGTTCATAAAATCATTTCTTATATTTTTCAATAGAATATGTATGTATGTTAACCATAACGACAACCCATATTTTTTATAAAGACTATTTCATATTTGAACGGCCAATGGTTATGTTGTCGAACTATCGGGTCTTTCATTAAGCGTTTCTTATATTTAAATTTAAATAAAACAAAACTTGTATAAGAAGATATTGCAGAAATTTTTTAATTCGTTTAAAGACCTTTCAAAAATGCGTCTCGTGCAGGTCGGATAGAAAATGGTGAAATAAGATCAGACCTGAAGCTATCAACAGATTCCAAAGGGCTAAGTGATATTTAGGAATCATTAAAACAGAGAGCCTACTCCATAAAGTTATATGTTTTGATGTAATTTTAAAGCTGCGTATGTAACGCGAAATGTTATCTTTCAAATATGTGTTCCATTGAAGCAATCGAATTACTTTTGGCTGATATTTAGGCAACAATCCATGCAGTACTATTTGCACTTGAAGGATAGAATTTTAGTTTTGCAAATTAAATCTTTTTAGACATTTCGTGCAATTACATTGGGTTGTTTTAATAGAATTTGTGTGTGTTTAATTATTCCATACTTTGTTTTATTGAAATTGTTAGCCAATATCTGTTCATGCATAGTCGAAAACTACTACTACTAACCATACTTCTTACCGCCAATTCGTTTGAACACTAGTACTTCTATGCGTTAAAGAAGCTGTCCACAATCGTATGTAGATTGCCCAATAAATTTTCAAAAAAGCTTTCCGTTGTTGCATGTACATTTTATAGTTGCATTAGTCATTGAGTGTTGTCGAGATTTCTATTCTCTTAGTTGGTTTAGTTGAGAATTTGCCATTACATTGTCGTCGTATTAAAGCCACAATTTATTATAATTTTCTCTTCTTTCTGCTGGAGTTTCCGTTTTTTATATGCAATAGCAGTGTTTGCTTTTGTCTGACCATAGAATTCATTTAATATCATTGTTCTTTTTGTGGTACAATTTGGATGAAGAGAGGGAAGATGTTATTTATGGGATTTATTTAAATACTATTTTTGTTTAATTTACTAGAAATAATTTTTGGAATATCTTATTTCTTTTTTCTGCATTTATTTCTGTATAAAAACAGCGAGGGAGATAAACAGTTTTGCAGTAACCACGGAGTGTAATTTTAAAAATAAAAGGGATCTTAAGGATTTGAATTGGAAATAAGCCCAATAAGAACAATTGCTCGAAATGGTAGTAGTAGTCTGGATCTAAAGCCTTGAGCTATAAACACAATAAACTCAATGCAGCAAACTCAACAATCTCTCAAAAATAGAATACATGGGTGTACACAGAATTGATGACTTTAAAGGCTGCGCGACAACAAGCGAAGATGCTGCTGATTGGCTTTTATTCTATTTTTCTATCGTATTTTTATTCGTAGCAGTGAAAGAATTAGTGCTTATAGTAAGAGGATTTAGACTGTTAATAAGAGGAAAATTGATGTCAATACAATAACACGCATGCAATAGAGGTTTTAAAAACGCGATGTATGAAATATAACGCGAAAAATGTTTGAAGCTTTACTGTCGCTGTCTTTAAATACACACATAATTGGTAATTACAACCCTTCAGTCAGGATTACGTCCTAGCTTCTTACACCACTTATGTTGTCTGTGTTCATGGGTGGCGGGACCTACAGTTTAAAGTCGACTCCAAACTACAGATTTTTTATAAACTTTTTCATGGCAATGTTATTTTCCTCTCAGGAGTTTTGCCAGAAATCTGCTGAGAGGAAGTCGCTGAAGAAATATTTTGACATATTTCGTTTTGTTATAGATGTCCTTTCAGGGATTGAACCGTGGCATCACGCCAAATAAGCCAACACACTACCTATCTTTATTATACCCTGTCTTTATTATAATTAATATGCATGCAGCTTACCTTAGGCTGCAATTGAAAAATTGTTGTGCTTGCTGCATTGCGTTTATTGCATTTAAAGCATAACGGATTGCTCTAAATACAGGCTTTTGGTGTAAATATTAGTTCAGTTCCTTTATCTTATTCACAAAATGTGTGCCAGACTTTCAATCTCCCTCTATATTTCGCTCTATCACATATGTGAACCTTATTAAGGGCTAAGATAACAGAAACGCTTTCTAATCTTTTTGAACTTGTTGTACTGCATATTTAACAGAAATTGTGTTTTGTTTGCTTATAAATTTTAAGTCTTTTAAAATAACTTTTCATTATACGTGGTAGTAAGTAGACTTGTAAATGGCGCCTGTAACTCGCATATTGTAATGCTGTAAGCGGAATAAACGCAAGGCAGTAAGCACAGCAAACTCTCTGAAATAGAGTCAATACGGTTATGATTACATTAACGGCAACAAGCAAATTGTTCTTAAAAATTGCTGGGTTTGCTGCGTTGCGTTTATTGTGTTTATAGCCTGAACAAGTATTAGATTTTTATGAATGAAGACATGTTAAGCAGCAAATAAATTTGGCTTTCCATATGACATAATTTGTTTAGAATATCACCCTATGCATTGTTTTTTAACTACTTTGATGCTTAAGACTTAAATTATTTTAATTTTTGCTTAAAATTTTAAAGCAAAACATTTGCTTTTAAAAGTTTGTTAAAATAGTAGAAAATGAAAACATTTTCTCTGTAGAATTTCCTTCAAGTTGTTAAAAACTGTAGTTCACCTTATTACATAAAGTTTGATGTTTTACTTGCTTTAAAGTAAACCAAAGTGAAGCTAAAGAACTTTATTTAAGAAGCTTAAAGCCATTGTATGAAGAGATGATTCAATGGCAACAAAAATGATCACTATACACACAATATTCTATATACACATGAATAACAATAACTTTACGTTGATGTATGTACAGTGGAACGCAACAAACTTTAATCTCGTCAAAATATTGTTTTAATTCTAATATCCTTGCAGTTCACTATACACACAGTATTTTATAAACACATGAATAACAAAAGATACAATAACTTGATGTTGGTATACAGTGGAACGAAACAAACTTTAATCTCATCAAAATATTGTTGCAATTCTAATATCCGTTCTCGCATTTCTCCTTTTTTTTTCTAAGCCTATATTATAGGAACAACTATTACTTTTTCTCTCTTTCCTTTCTTTAATACCCAAACTGCTCCTATTACTACTATTGACGTTATGGTCATCATGGCAGTCATGAACTGAATATATAAGAATGGCCGGTTAAGCAAATTTAACCAGAAATCTGCAAATTTCCTAAGGAGACTATTACTATATTCGTGAATAGTTGTAGTAGTAGTAGTTTTATCCAAGTCCTCAGTGTCAGCAGGAGCAATACCATGCCTAGCACCTTATATGCATTCAAGTGTTTACTTCTAGGACCTATCAATTTGCCATAGGCTCCAAGGGTATTATTCCGATGGCATAATATACATGTTGGGCTTGGGATAACCCCATTTCGAATAAGTGTATCCTGAGTGAGACAGTGTCCTATCAAAAGACTGGTTAACAAACTCACGTTATTTATTGATAGTCCGATGTAGTTCTCAAATCTTTTCTTATTGAAGTTAGGTTGGAGTGATAGCTTTAATACCAAAGCTCACTCTTGTGATGTCACCAAATACAGCGACGAAGTTAGTCAACGGAGCGACTGCATACTAAAGCTCCACTCCCCTATGCTGGAAACCAGCCTGATGGTTTAATGAACTAAGTCATATCCTTAATATAAATGGATGTTAACTCCGTTAAGCTGAAAAGGAATAGAAAGCCAAAAGACTTAAATCAGTATAAGACGATAAAAGTTTCCTCCTCCCCAGCAGGCCCACAACCTTTTTTATTGTAATTTTCCCCACTTTATTTGAATAGCGTCTTTTCTTCTCTTTATCTCCCCTTTCGTTGATCCTACCTTTCCAAACACTTGTACTTACTCCACAAAAGGGTTCCAACACAATCAACGGCGAGAATCTTGTCTGCTTACTCATTGCCGAGGATTCCTACATGACCTGCGATTAATCAGATGGCAACCTCATTTTCGCAAATTAGCTGATTTAGCTTCCCTAGAGAGTTTCATACTATCTTTGACTTAATCTTGAAGTGTTGCCTGCACAAATGATGGCTTGACTGTCAGATAGCATTGCTATGTCTTGCCTTTTATACCTCCTTTCGGATTTAAGCTGAACACACCTTTCGCTAGGATAGACTTTCTCCATGGCCTCAGAATATTTTATTCCAGAACCAAAAATGTCTGCTCATGTACCAAATTTCGTTTTGTATACCTTTTGTATACTACAAAACAGTCAACAATTTAGGAAGCGAAATAAAGAATTGTAGATAAATTTGCCAGTCTCCCAAAAGATTCTAGCAAAAACAATTACAGCATGAGCTATTCTGATTGATGTATAATTCTTTAAGAAAGGAGATTCCTATTTATTTTTAATATATTGTTATTTTTTTTTTATCTTTTTAAAAATGTTTAAAATATGAGCTCATAGATTGCAAATAAAATGAAAATAAATTTATGTTTAGTTTTAAATAAAATTCTTTATTATTCGCACAATTCTGTGTGCCACTGTTCACAACTTTATGTTTACAACAACAATTGCTTTCATTGTTATTCCTCTGTTTACACCCTTTGCATAAACAATAACAATTACTAGACAATTACTAGACTCTTGTTAACTCAGTAGACTGCTTTGCCTTGCCTTTTTAGATGGCAAATTTCTGATTAACTTTCTCAGTCACGAAGTAGAACACATTCATTCGTTTCAAGCATTCTCCTTAAGGTGTATAACTTTTCTTCGACTCGAATCCCACTGTAGTCTACTGTAAGACATACGAGCATTATTAACTGCGGTATTCATTTACTAGACTATACAAGTGTATAGAGTTTCATTATTAAGCTCACAATGGTTGGTTGTCTGGCTTAAATTATGACATAAGAATTACTAAAATAAGCGGGTGTATGTAACACAGATACTATGTAGAAACATACACCCACATGCATATTATAAATCTGGTATTATACCATTACTACATATTTACACAGCCACATTGTCCTCCCACAAATTGGTGTTATTTTTTAAGGAGTTTATTTCATCTCTGTTTTGCTGAAAAAAGGTCGTACAAAAAGGTGTGCTAATTAAAAAACCACCTCTGTATTCATCAAAAGTTAATAAACCTAGTATTTTCAATAGACAAGAGTACTGTGATATAAGAGTTAGGAAAAAATATGCAGAAGCAATTTTGCTGCCTGAGGATCTATAAGTTACGAACATTAATTTCTAATAATTTTTGTTTAGCAACTACGACAGCCTTCGAAATCGAACCAAAGAACTTTTATTAATTACGATAAAGTAATTATTACGATAAAAAAATTATCCTATTTTTAAAATATAAATTTCAATACAGGACATGTATATTTCACTCTCTATACCTCTTTAGAATTTCTTATAATATATGGGCCCTTTTTATATTACACTCAAATAATAAAAAAATATGTAATAATTATTAGGGTGAAATTTGAAATAATTCATTAAATACTTCATTGAAAAATATTTGTATGGCATCCCAGATACAGATTATTCAATAAATTTATTGATGCAAAAGCATGCCACAAATGAGTAAATCAGCTTAATTACCTACTAAAACACTGAGTGTTTCCTAAAGTTGGGTGAGAGAATGTGAAACATTTCACAACAACTATTCATGCACATAAATGGCGTCAAAGGAGTGAAAGTTATTGAATTAAGAAATGATTGATTTTGTTGTAAATATTTTAAAAATATTTTAGCTTTTATTCATTAATTTTTAAAAGAAATTAGGGTACGAAATTAATAGTGCAGCATTCCAATTATAGAAAATCATAGCAATTAAAGGCTAGAAGTTAATAAACAACGTGTTACTAATAGGAGTAGTAAATGAATTCTCTATATGCATATACTAGATGAGTATTTGCACTCATGGGAATCGCAATTAACAGCCGTATTCGTAATAGCCGTATATTCGAAGACTAGGATAACTTTGAGGATAGATGAGGTTACTTTAGAGACATTTTTCGAACATTGTGGTTGGTTACAAATGCGCAGTAGACTGTAGATTAATATAATAATGAAAGGATTCAGAGATTATAGACGTTACAGAATTATCGCAATGGATTTCAATTGCAAAGTAAGCGAAATTATGTTGTAATAAATTCGGACATGCAGGGGCTTCCAAACTTCGACATCTGATTATTGTCACCTTGTTAAAGCTATATCTGACAAAATAGTTGTCAATAGTGTTTATTCAGTCTGCTTAACCAAATCAACACGGATGACCAAGTGCAAATCCGTGTGCTGGATGAATGAGCTCTGGAGAAAAATCATAGTCATCTTCAGCAACAAGGCCCATTTCTGGATGAACGGGTACTTGAACAAACAAAATTGTCGAATTTGGAACAATCAGATATGAAATCCAAGAGCGTTAAATGCATTCATGTAGATTTGGGGATGGCGGCATTATATTCCTTTGAAAACGATATTGGCTAGGCTATCACTGCGAGCACTATACGTCGTAATGAAAAACTTCTTTTGACCTGAGTCCTATGATCGGAACAAAAACGACATATAGTTTCAACAGGACGTCTCTAAAGTGCAGGTGTTGTGAACTGATCACCGATACAGTGCGATCAGCACTTTTAGTGCCTATGCTCTATGTTTAATTGCCTTAAATGTATAGCTTGGACTTAAATCGAGGGACGTTTACACATTGTTTGTTTCATTAGAGTCAAATCGATTGAATTTACATTCCTATTCCTAAAAACATTGTTACTGAATAATGTTAAATTAAATAAAAATAAAGTAATATTCAACTACAATTTTATGGTGGATGGGCGTGCTAATTATAAGACCACCACTGTATATAAGTCTATTGCCGTTGACTAGTAATTATAACTTGATTTAAATATTTCAAATTATATAAAATTATATATTTAAAATTATATAATAAATACAATTATTTATAGTTAAGTATTATATAGTTTAGTTGTGCTCCAGGTAATTTGGCATCAGTAAGCAGTTTAGCAGTGCTTCTGAGCATCATTCCAACAACATACAGAGGACTTCTTCTGGAACTACGAAGTATAGACAAATACTGATACATGTTGCAGCATTATTTAACCTACATACATACATATATACATACATACATACATACATACATACACACATAATTGGCCATTACAACCCTTCAGTCAGGATTACGACCTAGTTTTTCACACCACTTATGTTGTGTGTGTTAATTTTATACATGAGTGGCGGTCCCGCGTTTAAAATCGACTCCGAACGATAGATTTTTGAGAAACTTTTCATGGCAATTTTTATTTACTATCAGAGTTTTTGCCAGAAATCTGCTGAGAGGAAGTCGCCAAAGAAATACTTTTTGTATTTTGTTTTGAGTTCTGGCCTGGGACTCGAATACTGGCTTTTACGTCTAATAAGCCAACACACTACCTACTAGAATACGGCGACTTCATTATATACCTTAGCTTAGCTTACAACCTACCTTACCTACCTTAGCTTACAACCTTCTAATTGTCTTCCAATTGCTTGACCAATCCAAAACAGAAGTGTCCATAAACTATTACCAGAAAATTATCCTCAACTAGATATTAAATCGATTTACAAATAATTCCATTTAATTTCTCAAACAACAACTATAAATGTCAACAAGTTCGTGGATAGGAAAATATGCCTGTGAAAATCTTAATTTTGGTCCTGATACCAATTATTCGCCAGTTCTGACAACATAAATTTTTTTAGTTATTTTAATTTATAATTGTAAAAATAAATCGTTATTATTAAATCATATTGTTACATAAATCGAAACGACCTAATATCGTTTAACAATAAAAACGATAAACAAAAGCTATCAGCTACACCAACCAATACACACGACACAAATACGCACTAACACTAAGAATACAACGAACGTGTTGATTATCTAAAGCTGCACACACACATGTGTACAACGAACCAGGTAGCAACAACAACATAAAGTAAACCAGCTACGACAAATATGTAACGGACAACATAAGCAAAGTACACAAACAACAATCTACTAGCAGAAGTCTCGAGAAGGCGTGGGCGAGAACCTTCCACATCGGGAACGTTCATCATACTGATCATACGTGCGTGCGGACTATAAAAGGGCTGGACAAAGCAAGCAGCAGTGAGAGTTAATACAGTCAGCCTTGTGTGAAGTTGCGTGTGAACAAAATAAGTCGTGGTTGTAAAGATCTAGCGAATACGTGTGTGAACTTGTACAGTGAATAAACAGATTATTATTGTTGTATCGTTAAGTTCTATACGGTGGTACACAAAAGTAGTGTAAATAATAAAGAGAGTTTGAGAGAAAATAAACGCATATTTGTTTTTACTTGTTTTGCAATTAACGAACTCATATTCAAACGTTTTTAAAAAGGTAAAAACGTAACAATTGGTGTCAGAAGTGGGATTGCAAAATCCAAAAGTAAAAATAAATAAATAAAAAAAAAGGAGAACATCAAAATCAAAATGAAACTCTGCGATCTAAAAGTGGAACGGCTTAAACGGGAGTTGGGTAAACTCGAGCTGCCAACAATGGGCACGAAAAATGAACTGCAAAGGCGATTAAGGGAACATCTGCAGCTTCAGGACATCGACATCGATTCCTACGAGTTCGAGGATGAAGAGGAACGAGAGGTAAAGGCCCCTGCAACCCCTAGCGGTATCGACATAAATTCGTTGCTAGCCGCTATGATGGAAAAGATGCAAGTATTAACGGATGCACAAGAAGCTTCTAGGGCGGAGAATCAGAAGCTATTTGCTGAAGTGCAAGAAGCTTCTAGAGCCGAAAACCAGAAACTATTTGAAGCTTCTAGAAGCGAAAATCAAAAACTTCTAGCTGAAGTGCAAGAAGCTTCTAGAAGCGAAAATCAAAAACTGTTAGCTGAAGTGCAAGAAGCTTCTACAACCGAAAATCAAAAACTTCTAGCTGAAGTGCAAGAAGCTTCTAGAGCCGAAAACCAGAAACTGCAAGCAGCAATTTTGACGAAAATCGAAAAGGAGCTCGAAGCGACATCAGGGAAGCTGCAGGAAATATACGAGTCGGTCAGCAAACGAATTACTGGTGTGGAGGAAAGGATGTCACATTTAGAAAGGACCGTCGACACGAATGTGAACGATTTGGGAAAGACCGTCGACGGAAAACTGGAGATAATGGGAGAGAAGATCAACAACATCCAGAGCCAGAGACCGGAACCAGTGCGAGTTGTATCCGAAAGTACCGGCAGGATAAAACCACCTTGCTTTGATGGCAGTTCACCCCTATCCGTATTCAAATTCCAATTTGAGACAGTAGCCAGCAGAAACGGATGGGACGATGGAGAGAAGGCTCTAGAACTAATTCTGGTATTAAAAGGTGTCGCAGCTGAGATTCTAGAAACCATGTCAGCCAGCAGCAGAAACAACTACAACGACTTAATGGTGGCGTTGCAGCGTAAATTTGGCGATGAGCACAAACGGGAACTATACCGCATGGAGTTGAGATGCCGGGCGCAAAATGCAAGTGAGTCATTACAAGCCTTTGCAATGGAGGTTGAGAGATTAGTGCAGCTCACATACCCCGGAGAAAACCACCCGCTGATAGACAACATTAAGACCGAGGCGTTTGTCAATGGTATACGTGACCCTGACATCAAACTTGCGGTATGCTCTACGCAGAGGACAACCTTTGCCGAGACCGTGGCCTTCGCACTAGCCCAAGAGACCGCTCGCGCAATTTCAAGACCACAAATGAGCAGAGTGCGAAGAATGGAAGTAGTGGAGGAAGATGAATGCCTTTTAACCAAGGTTAAGGAGATGGTGAAGCAGGCTTTGGAAGAAAACGGACAAAGGACTAAACTTAAATGCTTCAATTGTGGAAAGAGTGGTCATTTCCAAAGAACTGCAAAGCGCCACGCAAGAGATCAAGATCCACCTCACCACCAAGAAATAAGAAACGGGCGAACTACCAACCATCTTCACAAGAGTCCCCGTTAAACTAAAACGAGCTAGCACGGGGGGGCAAGTGCTGGCTCCCACAAGCGAGGGCCCCACAATCTCAATATCAGTGATGCAACAGAACAACAACAATCTTACGGCGTGCGGATATATAAATGGCAGACCACATACCTTCACAATAGACACCGGGGCGACGCAGTCTATCATCAGACCAGATGTAGTGAAGGGAAAATGTGAGGCTCTTAGTAATGTAAGACTACGGACAGCTACTGGAGAGTCTGCCACCGTCCACGGAAAAACAGAGGCGAAGGTGACTATAGCCAACATTAGTGTAAGTCACATCTTTATTGTTGCCGATATTGTGGACGAGGTTATCATTGGTGCCGATTTTATGATAGCTCATGGCATCAATTTGAATATGGGGCAACAGATTATGAGTTGGCGAAATGTAGAGATACCTCTTGACGTGGGGTACAAGCACCAAGTGCACGCCAGAAGGATAGTTGCGGTCGAACAACTTAAATTGCCACCTCAGAGTGAATCACTGATATGGGCGCGTATGGATGGAGATTGTGTGGAAAACCGCTTGTGGGTTGTTGAACCAGCAGAAATACAGACGGATTTAATATCAGCAAAGGCCCTCGTCAAATCCACAGAACAAAGAATAGTCCCGGTGAGAGTGCTAAATCTATCAAGCCATGAAAGAGTCGTCTGTAAAAACTCAGAGGTGGGCCAATGTGTTCCAGTAGAGGCGGTAATAAACAGCGAACAAACGCCGCAACCTGCCGATATGTCAGCCAAGGATCAAAAGGAATTTGGTGAAAATGTGGAGAAATGGATAGCAGGTTTAGCAGCTGCAGAGAAAAACAAAGCCAAAAAGCTGTTAAAGAGGTATGCTTTCGCTTTCGCCACGAACAACAAAAGACAAGGAAGAACAGCCATGGTCAAACATGAAATTGATACTGGCGAAGCGAGACCGATAAAGCAGGCACCCAGAAGCATACCGCTGGCGAAGCGTAATGAAGTCAAGGAGTTAGTCGACGAAATGAGGAAGAGCGGTGTAATCGAACCATCGTCGGGTCCGTGGAGCTCACCAGTAGTTTTAGTAAAAAAGAAAGATGGCAGTACAAGATTCTGCGTAGACTACAGGAAGCTGAATGATGTCACCAAAAAGGATAGTTACCCGCTACCAAGAATTGACGACACACTCGACACTCTAGCCGGAACAAAATGGTTCTCCACATTGGATCTACAAAGCGGGTATTGGCAGGTGGAGATTGCAGACAAGGACAAAGAGAAAACCGCATTCAGTGCGAACGGCGGCTTATGGCAGTTTAAGGTTATGCCATTTGGACTCTGTAATGCTCCGGCCACATTCGAGCGGCTTATGGAATGTGTTCTAAAGGGACTGCATTGGAAGACTTGCCTGGTGTATCTCGGCGACATAATAGTGATGGGCAGAACTTTCGACGAACACCTCAAGAACCTGGGAGAAGTTCTGCAACGGATATCAACGGCTGGACTAAAACTAAGCGTAAAGAAATGTGCATTTTTCCAAAAGCAGGAGAAATATTTGGGGCATCTTGTCACAGCAGATGGCATATCCACCGATGAAGATAAAATACGAGCAGTAAAGGACTGGCCTCGTCCCCAGAATCTTCATGAACTACGCAGCTTTTTGGGACTATGTACATACTACAAACGCTTTGTGCCTAACTTTGCCAGCGTGGCTGCAAGCTTACATGAGCTCACAAAGAAGTCAAAAATCTATCAATGGGGTGAGCCACAGGAGAAGGCGTTCCAGACACTAAAAGACCTATTGTGTGCTGCACCAGTTTTGGCGTATCCAGTCCCAGGAGAAAAATTCATCTTAGACAGTGATGCTAGCGGATATGGTATTGGTGGTGTACTTTCCCAAGTGGTCAATGGAACAGAGAAAGTCGTAGGCTACTATAGTCGCACATTGTCAAAGCCTGAACGGAATTATTGTGTGACCCGACGAAAGCTACTGGCAGTTCTGGAGTGCATCAAACATTACCATAAATACCTGTATGGCCAAAATTTTCTGCTAAGGACTGATCACTCCGCACTGAGATGGCTGCTACAATTCAAGAACCCCGAAGGACAGTTAGCGCGTTGGATTGAACGCCTCCAGACTTACGACTTCAGCATTGAACACCGAAGGGGCATAAAACATGGAAATGCTGACGCTCTTTCACGCCGACCCCGTAATTTGGAGTGTAAACATTGCGTGAAAGCTGAGAGAAAGGAATCCATCGTCGATATCCGGCTAACGCGGATTGAAGCCAACGAAGACTGGTCCCAAGCACAAAGGAGTGACCCAATATTGTCGAAGGTAATAACAGCGAAGGAGGAGGACAAACGACCTACAAGAAATGAGATATCCGCAGAAGGTCCTCTTACAAAAGCTTATTGGGCACTATGGGACAGCTTAAAGATCATAAATGGGTGCCTATATCGACTTTGGGAATGCGCTGATGGCAAGACCTCATCCAACCTATTGGTAGTGCCTTCCTCCAAAATGAAAGAAGTGTTAAAGGAGTTCCATGACGGAGCCAGTGGAGGACATCTTGGATTGACCAAGACGCTGGAAAGGCTAAAGCAACGTTTTTATTGGGTTGGATGTCAACAAGCAGTGACGGATTGGATAGCAAACTGCACCCAGTGTATTGCAGCTAAAGGTCCAGCAAGAAGAAGTCGAGGTCAGATGCAGCAGTATAACTCAGGCGCACCTTTCGAGCGGATAGCGATGGACGTAGCAGGCCCTTTTCCTGTCAGCAATGCCGGAAACCGATATGTTCTCGTTGTGATGGACTATTTCAGCAAGTGGCCGGAAGTGTATGCCATACCCAATCAAGAGGCGAACACAATAGTTAACGTTTTTGTGAACAACTGGGTATGCCGCTACGGGGTTCCAATATAATTACATTCCGATCAAGGCAGAAATTTTGAGTCAGCTGTATTCAAGGAAATGTGCGAAGTATATGGCATTAAGAAGACTCGAACGACGCCTCTTCACCCACAGTCAGACGGAATGGAAGAGCGATTTAACCGAACCCTGGAGGAATACTTGCGGAAAGTAGTGAGCGAGCAACAGAAGGATTGGGACGAACACATTCCGAGGTTTCTACTGGCGTACCGATCTGCAGTCCATGATTCAACATCCAGATCACCCGCCAATGTTATCTTTGGGACTGAGATAAAACTGCCCGGTGACTTAGAATTTGGTGTTAAGCCCGCCACAGAGAGGAACGAAACATACACTGGAAAAGAAGAAAGCCTGAATGAACTTCATGAGTTTGTACGCACCCGTATAAAAATGGTCAGTGATAGAATGAAAGCCAGGTATGATAGAGCAGCAAACACGGAGGGCTTCCATGAGGGACAAATGGTTCTGCTATACAACCCAAAGCGGAAGAAGGGATTATCTCCCCAGCTACAAACCAGTTGGGATGGACCGTATAAAATAATTAAGCGGTTAAACGATGTCGTGTACAGGATACAGAAAGCTAACAGCCCCCGAACAAAAATGAAGGTCGTACACATAGAGCGACTTGCAAAATATGGGAAAGGAGATAATGAGCCTATTCGGGACGAATAGGCTTAAGTGGGCGGCAGTGTTACATAAATCGAAACGACCTAATATCGTTTAACAATAAAAACGATAAACAAAAGCTATCAGCTACACCAACACAATGGGGCTTAGCTTCGGGCTACCATGGGGGTCAGTAGGTGGCGGATAACTGAACGGCCTATCCCAAGTAGGTTAGCTGCGAATAACCAATAAGCAGTCCCCGACCAAGAGCGGCAGATACGGAGGCGTACTACAAAAAGGTACAAGTGACCGAAGACGTTATCTGCGACATGGCGAATCGATGCCGCCATTAACTAGGCATCATCCCACAGGGGGTTCCCTCAAGAGATGGGAAAATAGGAGAGTAACGACTCCGTGGTTCCCTCAGTTCCACCGAAGCGGCGAACTACGACGCCCTTGATTGGGGCATTAGAACCGAGCCCGGTAAGGTTCTAATTACGGTATACCGGAAATTGGATTTGAATTGGTGATATAGGCTGACGATGGCAGTATTCCGGCACTTTAGTAGGCGGTGTGATAGCTGGCTGAAATGGCTGTCGGGCTAATGCTGTCATTGCCCCCGCCCCGTTAAAATGATGGCAAGTCTGTCGGTACGTTCCTGATTTATCACCGTTAAGTTGGTGTTGTAGGACCAGATGCGAATCCCTGGTTTACGTCGACCTGGCTCTGAACACGTATTCCCATGAGGTTATGTGTCAACCCTCGCGGGGCCTCCCTGCTTATGCATAGATAACCACGGGGTCTTTTGTGACGACTACAACGATGGATTAGGACAGCGGCCGAGAGTTGGGGCCCAAATAAAATGATGAATAAGAATAAAACTACGAATAAATCTACGAGTTCATGTGAGATGAACGCTTTGGAGCTGAATGCTTTTGGGCAGAGCTCGAAAATACAGAGGTCTCCGGTGCGAAATCGGGAAATAAGCCCGTTTGGACAGAGCACGCGAACTCCGAGATCCCCAGTTAACGGGAAGGATTCGGAATTAGTGGTCCTGAGATCGGAACCGTCGCGAAGCGACACGAAGTCAGCGGCCAGTGGTGTTTTTGGTCAACTCGGCGACCAAATCAGGAATCTGATTGAAATGTTAGAGGATGGGAAAAGGAGGTCAATCCATCAGCCGATGAGGGATGCGATTGACTCTATCAAAACCCTATACGACCTGTACGCAAGCGAGCTGCAGGGACAAACTACCAAGGCGACTGACCGCAGTAGTTCTGCTACACAAACATCGCCTTTGTTGAGGAACCAGGAGGCGAAGAGGAAACATGAGGAGACTTCTGAAATTCCTGCGCCAAAAAGGAGAACTCCGAATCCTGCACCAAGGGCTCCAACGAGGGAGACTACAGATGTGACCTTGAGCCGACAGGAGGATACTAAGGTATTAAGTGAAGAACCAGGGTGGCAGAAAGTCACGAAAAGAAAAAGGAGGAACAAGAAACCACAGGAGAAGAAAACGAAGCCGGATGCGATCGTGATAGCGACAAAAGATAACACGTCGTATGCCGACATTCTGAGGCGAGTTAAAACGGACCCTAAGCTTTGTGAATTAGGAGAAAATGTGACCAAAATTCGGAGAACCGTCAAGGGTGGCTTACTACTCCAACTAAGCAGGAGCGGGGAGCACACGGAGAACTTTAGGGGAGCCATTGGAGAGCTCTTAGGAGATAGCGCGTCCGTCCGCACTCTGAAGGATATGAGGACAATCGAGATCAAGGACATCGACGAGATCACGGAAAAGGAGGATGTATATGAGGCTTTACGGAAGATTCCAGCCCTCGAGACTTTCGGTAAGCCCGACGTAGTTGCCCTTAGGAGGGCATATGGTGGGACGCAAACTGCCACAGTGAGCCTTGACGCGGACGCTGCAGCTATTCTCCTGAAGGAAGGAAGAATTAGGATCGGCTGGGTCATATGCAGGATTCGCGAGAGAAACATACCGACGAAATGCTTCCGGTGCTTGCAGTTTGGGCACATGGCTCGTCAGTGTAGGAGTAAGGTTGACCGCTCTGGAACTTGCCGTAAGTGCGGACAGGAGGGGCATATTGCCAGAAATTGCGAAAGGGAACCTCTTTGCATGTTCTGCAAAGTGGACGACCCGAAATCCGCCAACCATATCGCGGGGAGCGGAAAGTGTCCGCAATTTCTTAGCGCTTTTAAATCACGTTCTAGGAGATGAGGTTAATACAGATTAATCTGAACCATTGCGAAGCAGCCCAGGACCTATTGGTCCAGAGGGTAAAGGAGGAGAATATCGATGTCGCAATCATAAGCGAACCTTATAGGATACCGAGGAATAGTACTTGGATCACGGACGGATCTAGTACTGCGGCTATATGGATTTGTGGTTCATTACCCTTCCAGCAAACCTATGCGCGGGACATTGGTTTCGTTATGGCCAGGATAAAGGGAGTTTTCGTCTACAGCTGTTACGCTCCCCCGAGGTGGTCAATGGATGACTTCCAACATATGCTGGAGAGGCTGGCGTCACACGTGCGCTTGAACACCCCCGTTATTATAGGAGGAGATTTCAACGCTTGGGCGACCGAATGGGGTAGTAGATATACTAACGCCAGGTGTCGCTGCCTCTTGGAAACGTTCGCTTCCCTTCCTGTGGCGCTGATGAATGACGGAAGAGAAAGCACATTTAGGAGAGCTGGATCGAGCTCAATAATAGATTTGTCGTTTGTGAGCGATGGCCTTGTTTCGCGGACCGCGTGGAGGCTAACTGAGGACTTCACGAATAGTGACCATCAGGCAATCGTGATGACGGTTACTGGGCGCAACACGAGAGGAAACGGATTGCCGAAGTTTACGGGACCGAAATGGAAGGACTCCCGCTTTGACGAGGAGACGTATAGATTGATGTTGTCGTCTTTTCATACGACTGGCAGCACGGTCGAAGAATTAGTGAGTGGCGTATACCAAATGCTCAACACTGCATGTGATGCTGCTATGCCTAGGAGAACTGTGTGTAGGGGACGTTCCCCCTGCTACTGGTGGAATGACGAAATTCGAAGACTGCGGTCGGCATGCTTTGGGGCGAGAAGACGGGCCCAGCGTACGAGAGGAAGACCGACATGGGAAGCCGAACGGGCTGCCCATGAGGATCTAAGGCATCAACTTAGAAGAGCCATTAAAAGGAGCAAGAAACTATCCTTTCAGCGGATATGCCAGGAAGCTGACATCAATCCTTTTGGGACGGCGTACAGAGTCGTCTGCAAGAGAATCGGTGCTCGAGAACAGCCTAAACTAGGTTGTCCAGTTTTGCTACGGGAGATCATTGGTACATTATTCCCACGGGGCCAGCCCTACACTTTTATAAGTAGGGAGCCGGAGGCCATTCATACCATACCCGAGGTAACAGGAGAGGAGGTACTCGCAGCATGCACTGGAATAGGAGATAGGAAGACACCGGGGCCAGACGGAATCCCAAATAGGGCACTTAAGGTGGCTATCCGGATCAGACCGGATATGTTCGCCAAGGTGTTCCACAAGTGCTTCGTCGAGGGTGTTTTTCCACGTAGATGGAAGAAGCAGAAATTGGTTCTCATTCCAAAACCTGGCAAACCACCAGGGGAACCATCGTCATATCGGCCCATCTGTCTACTTGACACGATAGGAAAAATACTGGAGACACTGACGTGTGCCGAGGCAGGAGGAGCTCTCTCGGACCTGCAATACGGATTTAGGAAAGGACGATCCACTATTGACGCGATAAGAAGAGTGGTCGACATTGCAAGAGATGCAATAGAGGGCGAAAGATGGAGATTTGGCACCAAGGAATACTGCGCGGTTGTCACACTTGACGTTAGAAACGCGTTCAACTCAGCGAATTGGGGGCGGATTATGAGAGCCCTCTTTAACATGGCTACGCCGCCATACTTAATGGAGATACTGAACAATTACTTTCAGGACAGGAAGGTAATATACCTAACGGATGAAGGAGAGCAGGAATACGTAGTGACGGCGGGTGTCCCGCAGGGCTCTGTACTTGGGAACATTATGTACGATGGAGTACTTCGATTGCGATTGCCGAACGGGACTACAATTGTGGGCTTTGCAGATGACATAGCCATAGTCTCGGTAGCTAAGACGGTAAGGGAAATAGAGGAGAAAACGAACACAGCGATTCGAAAGGTTGGAGCATGGCTGGATGAAGCAGGTTTGAAACTTGCTGCGCATAAAACAGAGGCCGTCTTGATAAGCGGCCGGAAGATAGTGGAGAAGATGGAAGTGACCGTTGGAGGCACAAGGATCGAATCGAAGAGGGCGATAAAATACCTGGGAGTGATTATCGACGACAGGTTGAACTTTAAGGAGCACGTGAAATACATCGGCGAAAAAGCATCCGTAACACAGGGAGCACTGGCGAGGATGATGCCAAATATTGGAGGACCAGGTCCATTCAAAAGGAGGATAATTTCGGCGGTAATAACGTCGATAATGCTGTATGCTTGCCCAATATGGTCGGAGGCACTCTCCGTGGGGACGACAAGGAGGATACTGTCCTCGGTGTATCGTCTAAGCGCGATTAGACGGATAAGTGGCTTCAGGACAGTGTCTGATGAAGCGGTATTGGTGTTGGCAAAGACAATACCAATAGATATATTGGCGGATGAGATGAGGAGGATATACCTTCGCCGTCTCGAGCACCCGGATCGAATAGCAGCTATAAAAGCGGAGGAACGAAGGACTTCCATGCACAAGTGGCAGTCACGATGGGAAAGCAGTTTAAAGGGAAAATGGACATTTCGCCTTATCCCTGATGTAACCCTTTGGATGAATAACAAACATTGCGAGCTGAACTACTACGTGACTCAGTTCCTAACTGGTCATGGGTGCTTCAGGAAGTACCTGCACAGATTTGGTCATGACACTTCCCCTATATGCCCAAACTGTGTAGATGAGGAGGAAGATGCGGAGCATATTCTAATATGCTGTCCCAGATTTAGATGGCCCGGGGAAACGAGTTTAGGACCAAACCGGCTAATGGAAGAGCTGTTGAATCGTAGGATTCTATGGAGTCAATATAGCCAGAGAATGGCTGAAGTTTTAATAGTACTCCGAAGACTGGAGGAACGGAGGCGAAATTTGAATTAACGTGATTAAGCTTTCAAGCTAACCAGCTCTCCGCGAAGTAATACCTTACGGCAGTCCCGCGGAGGGAGAGTGGTTGAAGTGTGTAGGGGGTGGGTTTAGTACGTAGGCACCAGTGATGGTGAATCGTGCACTCTTTTGTTGGAACAAAAGTGTCTTTCGAAGATTCCCACCTCCGGCTCAAGACAAAAAAAAAAAAAAAAAAAAAAAAAAAAAACACCAACACAATACACACGACACAAATACGCACTAACACTAAGAATACAACGAACGTGTTGATTATCTAAAGCTGCACACACACATGTGTACAACGAACCAGGTAGCAACAACAACATAAAGTAAACCAGCTACGACAAATATGTAACGGACAACATAAGCAAAGTACACAAACAACAATGTACTAGCAGAAGTCTCGAGAAGGCGTGGGCGAGAACCTTCCACATCGAGAACGTTCATCATACTGATCATACGTGCGTGCGGACTATAAAAGGGCTGGACAAAGCAAGCAGCAGTGAGAGTTAATACAGTCAGCCTTGTGTGAAGTTGCGTGTGAACAAAATAAGTCGTGGTTGTAAAGATCTAGCGAATACGTGTGTGAACTAGTACAGTGAATAAACAGATTATTATTGTTGTATCGTTAAGTTCTATACGGTGGTACACAAAAGTAGTGTAAATAATAAAGAGAGTTTGAGAGAAAATAAACGCATATTTGTTTTTACATGTTTTGCAATTAACGAACTCATATTCAAACGTTTTTAAAAAGGTAAAAACGTAACAATATTATAAAGAAAGGGTTGAATAAATTTTAATTACATTTACATATTTTATATTTTCTATATCAAAAAACATATACAAATTAAATAATAAACTAAATAAACAAATTTTAAATTTTAATTAAAATTCCAAATTAACTAAATTGAATTGAATTATAAACTGTTTTATTTTGGTATTCGAATTGAATAAAATAATAAAAAAAAATATTTATACACACTTTTGTACTATACTTATGTATCAAAATTATAAAATAAAAATTGTGAAATATATATTGTAAACATCATAGTAAATATTATAATAGATTAATTTTTTACTCGGTGGCCAATTCACATCAATTCCACATGAAATGACCATGCATTCAAATCGTTCGCGCAGAATATCCAATGTGTCATGAGCTGCGTGTAGCTATTGAAACCGCAAGCCCTTAGTGTTCAGATTATCCAAATTAAGCTCAAAAGTTTGGTAATCATCATACTATGCTCGCGGTTGACAGTGATGACATAACCAATGTTCTTTAAAAAAAATCGATCAAATATGTCGCCAGTGCAAAATTCATACCAAACAATAACTTTTCCGGGCTGCGTTAAATGCTCATGGGCTCATGTGGTCTGGTGTCGTCTCATATTCGTTAACTTTGTTTGTATAAAGCTGTTGATGAAACCATACTGATAATACAGCTCATGTAAGAAGAGATAAGACAGGAGCCTTATATCTCAAGTTGAACTGTTTGGCAGATCTGAGATGTGTAATGTTGACAGTGGAAGATTTATACTAATGGGCTACAGATATCATTCTTTTGTTATGTGAGGTTATTTTCAAATATGGTCAAATTCCTAATATATAAAGTTCAATATAGACTTATTAAAAAAATCTAAAAAATCTAGATACTGGCGTTTTGCTTTTACATTAAAATTATAAACAAAAGCTACATAAACAAAACATCAGCATTAAAAAAATGATAAACAAGTAAACAAAAATATACCAACAACGAACACTACAAGAATAAATGTACACAAAATACACAAACAACGATAATGAAACAACGATGTTTACATTTATAGAGATCTCGAGAAGGCGAAGCCACGAACACTCACCTTCAAAAACATTCATCAGACTGTTTTCCTTGCCATATAAAAGGTAAGGCAAAACAGGCAACTGAGTCAGTAAAAGTTCAGTCAGTCTTCTGTGAAGACGCGGTGCGTTTGAAGAGAGTAATCGTGGTTTAAAAATTTAGGTTACAGGCTCTGTTGAACAATTATCTAGTAATTGTTATTGTTTATGCAAAGGATGTAAACAGAGGAATAACAAACAACGCAATTGTTGTTGTTACATCAAGTTGTGAACAGTGGCACACAGAATTGTGCGAATAATAAAGAATTTTAATTAAAACTAAACACAAATTTATTTTTATTTTATTTGCAATCTACTCATATTTTAAACATTTTTAGAAGGTAAAAATCATAGGAAAATATCATACAATATTTAAACATAAATGAAGTGCATTGTATAGTTCAACGACAAGAAGAATCAAATTAAAAATTTAAATGCGATAGAATTTATGAATTGAAACTAAAAAAATTTATTTGATTTTATTTTCTATTAACTGTGACACACATTTGGTTTCGTATTTAAGCAATATTTTTTTTTTGTTTCTCCAAAGTAATCTATGCCGACTATTAAACACAAATTAAACAGAAAAACAATAACCATCGATGGATACTATGGAGGCAAATGAAAATTGTTTTGTAGAGCAGCAATTCTGTTGCAAAATCTCAATGGAATTTATGGCTGATCTAGTGAACTTTAGAGACACAAACAACTACAATAATAGCAGACAACAACTAGCCACGCGTTTTAAGCATGTCGCAATAATTATTGTGGTACGGTTATGTTGAAAGCAAACAAGTGAATGCGGACTTTTATTGGAAAATATGGGGACTTCAAGTCAAGTGTCATAAATATGTTTTTAATAGGCGCGGGTCAAATAAATTTATTGATACGATAGAATAATTCTGATATGACGTTTTGTTTTTCCGTTTGGAATTACATTATTGTTGTGGGATAATACAAAATTAATAGTTTGTGTTAAATTTTGCACACAAAATACAAAACATTCTATGGCCAAATTGCATTTATCCCCTGTCCGTTGAATTTTCTTTAACGTCAATAGCTCTTACTAACATGTTTCATTTTCACACCCAGTTTTTTCGTTCATTTTTCTTGCTCCTTCATTCAGTCACCCATCAAATTTTCCACCATTCCGTATTGTTTATTCGTTGGCATTTCGGATTCCATTGTTGTTTAAGTGAGAGTATGTGCATGTTGCGATTGTGGTATTATTTACTCCTGAAAACTGTTTGAAATCAAATCAAGCTGGCAGGTAATTTTTACTCAACCATCCCGTACTCAGCTCTTACTGAGGTAGAAATAATATTGTTTTCGTTTGGTTTACCAACGGTTGCTACTTGCCACATCTTGTTGAGTCATACAACAATTTTGCAGAATATGCAATTCTTTTATACTGTTTCTGTTTGCTTTATTGCTCCTTATCCAGGGAAATTCTGACTTACTTTGTTGTTTTTTGTTGTTGTTTTTTTTTGTTTTTCGTTAAAAATCTTTGCACAGCCAGCCCGGTAAAGAAAATACATTCAGTGTGGAAACAGTGTACAATGAGCTGAGCACTAAGTATGTGAAGCACATGAGCATAACATTTCTTACAGAGCAATAAAAACTGTATGTTCTGAACAGAGATCAACCCTTGGTTTCATTTAGTTTTAATGAATGGTAACTAGGGAAAGCTTTTTGTTTAATAATAATTAATTTAAAATAATTTGCAATATCAGTATTTGGGTCAAAGTGTAACCGACATTTTAATATAAAACCTAAATTTAAATGGAAAAGAAGATTGTAGAAGTATATCAGACCACTTATCGTGTTCATTTAAGCCTCAACAAGTGGCTTTTAATTAATTTGAAATAATATACATACATACTGTTTGTATGTATGTAACTTATTTACATAAATAAATATTGTTACGTTTTTACCTTTTAATATATGAGCTCGTAGATTGCAATAAAAATAAAAATAAATTTGTGTCCAGTTTTAATTAATTTCTTTATTGTTCGCACAATTCTGTGTGCCACTGTTCAAAACTGGACGTAAACAACAACAATTGCTTAGCTTGTTATTCTTCTTTACACTCTTTTTCATAAACAATAACAATTGTTCGACCGATCTGTAGGGCGGAGATCTGGAAAACACAATTATTCTTTTCAGAAGCAACGCGTCTTCACACAAGGCTGACTGAATTTTTATTGACTCCGTTGCCTGCTTTGTCTTGCCTTTTATATCGCAGGGTAAACAGTCTGATGAATGTTCTTGAAGTCGAATGCTCGTGTCTTCGTCTTCTCGTGATCTCTATAAATGTAAACATCGTTATTTCATAATTGTTGTTTGTGTATTTTGCTTACATTTCTTCTGGTTATGTTTGTCGTTGCATTTTTGTTCACTTGTTTATCCCCTTTTTTATACTCATGTTGTTGCTATACTTTTCTTTATTCGTTGATCATGTAAACAAGTCCATTTTTTTTGTTTTTGTAGCATTTGTTTATCATTTTAATGTTAAACGAAGTTAAAGCAAAACATCAGTATCTAGATTTTCCATTTTTGTAACAATATTTATTATGCACTTTATCATTCATTGTGTCACAACATGACTTAATAATCCTCCTGATATATAAAATAAAAAATTCAAAAGAAAAGAGGAAAAAAGAGAATTAAAAACAAACGAATTTAAAATAAACATTACCGCAACGTTTTAACTCTTCAAAAGTGTATTTCGCTATTATCCTCAGTATCAGTATCAATAAACTCATTTCGAAATGATGCCATATACTAACCTGCACTTTTGTGTGCACAGGCATTCAAAAGATTTTGAAAGACAATTGAGTGTCGCGGAAAAAGTAAAGCACAAAAATACAAGGTTTTTCAACAATACACATCCATATCTATCCCCACTTACAATATCGTTATTGCAAGGATTTGAACGTCATCTTATGACTGTGCGGTTTGGTACATAAGTAAGCGACAATCAATATTACTGACCCATTATTGAGTTGATATATACAATTACACTGACGTTACTACGAGCAATACTCAGTCTACTGGTGATGATAACAATTAAGGCAAAAAAAAATTTGAAGGCGGTGCAGTGCTATTCAACAATCATGCAGTCATCATCTAGTAGTTGTAACAATTGTTTGCTGTTCGAGTTAGAGCGTGTGCATGCAAAGTATAAAGATAGCAGCGCTTGTTTCTCATTTGAAACATTAAGCATTTGGATCACTGAACATTCACTAATGCATCAGTTTCTCTTTAGTGATTTCTTCTTATTATCAGATATCGGAATAATAAAACAGCAACGGAAATTCTAGCCAAATGTTCTTGAACGTAAATGAAGATGAAAATATGGAAAATAATTTAAAAGGATTACCAGAATTATACAGAAGTCTGTATCACAATGTATTTTTGTATTGTGGCAGCAGCGAGAGGTTTGGAATCATGAATACTGACATAAAAATTTTTTTTCTTTTATGGCCAATATCCAGGGGATGACTACCACTCATGCAGTACAATGCGTTCGAATAAAAAGAAAGAGGAGTAGCGTGCATTAAATTATTTTCTTTAATGACCAGGTGTAAAACCATTGTCACTTTTTTGTTGAGAATTACATACATAATTGGTCTTTACAACCTTTTAGTCAGGTTCATGAGAATTTTTTTGGAGAATTGCTTTGTAATAATTCTCACTTTCTTTTCATATTGCAGTTAATGAAATTTAAAAGTTTATGTGCAAAAATGCAATAAAACAAAAACGGTTTGAAATTGTGCCAAATTTATTTTTTTTTGTGAAGATCAATTGCTCCGGTTAGAAATGAAACATTATTTCGCTCATATGGCAGCTGCGGCTGGCCTCACAATACCTCATTCCATCGGACCAATTTTGGTGCACTTTTTCGAGTATCTCGGCAATGGCATCAAAAATGTTGGCTTTCAAATGCCCAATTTTTACTGGTTTGCTGACATAACACTTTTCCTTAAAGGCGCTCCACAGAAAATATTCAAACGGAGTCAAATCGCAGCTTCTTGGCGGCCAATTGACATCACCACTTCGACTAATTAAATAGCCATCAACGTTTGATGTAATAAATCGATTGTGGCAAGCATCGTTCACATTAATACCATGAAGAGCGGATACAAAAAAAAAACTGTAATCATGGTGCTATACATAGGTGTCTCCATTGACCGTTCTCATTTTCAAAGAAATTTGGTCAACAAGCCGCACCAAACTGTCACTTGTAATGGCTGTATTGGCTTCTGTATCACCACGAGTCTCTATTGGGAATTGAAATCACGGCCTCAGCGCTTGGAGTTTAGCACACGGGACACTAAGATTCGTATCATCGAGCCCTAATGCCCATATAATTTACTCTAACCCGTGGATAGTTTAAAACAAAGTAGCACACAGTATCACACAGCAAGGAAATTGAGAAATTGGCTTTCAGTAGATGATTGGCTTTAAATTTCGTTTATATAATTCAAAACCTCCCTGACTCTCAACTGTTAAGAGAACACCATAAAGAGATCCATTCATACTAAGTCTCCAAAGGGAAACAATAAGTCGGATGAACTGGCACAGAAGAGATCGGAGATGTCTGAGGATGAGACGATGGAGGGGATATATGCACCTCTACAAGAATACTTTTCCAAATTGAGAAAAGCAGCTGGAAGCAGCCGAATTTCAAAACTGATGTATACGGCAGTGGGCAGTGGGAGAATCAGGGAACTACTTAAGTTCGACAAGAGAATGGTTCTCATTCTAACAGGAATTCTAACGGGATACTACGCTATTGTCAGTTTCTGACAAGTTCGATCTGCCCCACCAAGATTACAGGACAGCCAAACGTTTGAAGATCATGGGCGAACGTGCCTCTAAGGAAACTAGCCGATTTCATCCGGAGCTATGGCTGAATCAAATCCACCACTAAAGAATCATGACAAAGGGGCATTCCTCACACTGGGTAACATAACGAAAAAAATATTTCTTTGGCGACTGTGTCTCTCAGTAGTCTTCTGGCAAAAACTCTTAGAGTAAATAAAATTTCCATTAAAATTTTCCTAAAAATCTGTCTTTCGTACGCGACTTAAACTGTAGGCCCCATCGCTCATGGTTAACTAGGTCGTAATACTGATTAAAGGATTGTTTTGCCGTTTTAATGAGGTATTGGATACCGAAAACTGACAACCCTAAAGTATATAAATAAATTGCTGAATTTCGTGGATGCCACACTATCTTAATAATCCAAACGTGTTCGTTGATTGGTTTGTAAAATTAGGAAATTTCACGTATAAAAATAGGTCCTTAAGGATATTCCTTAAGTTACAATTACGTTTTATGGTATCCCCTTGCCAATATAGGCCTTGTATCTATATTTTGATATTGTTACGAAAATGAAGAACCAAGATACTGGTGTTTTGCTTTTACATCACTTAAAATTAAAATGGTAAACAAGTAAACAAAAATACAACAACAAACACTACAAGAATAAATGTACACAAAATACACAAACAACAATAATTACCCAACGATGTTTGCATTTATAGAGATATCGAGAAGGCGAAGCCACGAACATTTGTCTTCAAGAACATTCATCAGACTGTTTGCTCTGCCATATAAACAGCAAAGCAAATCAGGTGACTGCGTCAGTAAAGTTCAGGCAGTCTTGTGTGAAAACGCGGTTACAAATATATGTCGAACAATAACAATCGAATAATTGTTATTGTTTATACAAAGAGTGCAAAGAGGAATAACAAAAAAAGCAGTTGTTGTTGTTTACATAAAGTTGTGAACAGTGGCATACAGAATTGTGCGAATAATAAAGAATTTAATTAAAACTGAACATAAATTTATTTTTGTTTTATTTGCAATCAACGAGCTCATATTTTAAACGTTTTTAAAAGATAAAAATGGAACAATATGATGACGACTGTTTACTTATTTTATGTATACTGAATATGTTGCTTGGTATTATCATCCAGAAAAAAAGAATTAAATAAGGCTCGTTCACAATAAATGTTCCATATATTAATATTTACTTCATACTGGTACATCTGGTATACTTCCCATAAGCATAAGTTTCGTTTCCTATTCGTTTGATTATTTAGCCTTAAACAAATTAAAGAAAACATCTTAACGAGAGACTTGGTACCAAATACATTAGTAAATAAATAGTTGACCATCATGGTGGAAACGTAACATGAGTCCACAACTCTAATCTACTCTGGCATTAACCACAATTTATTATCTATACTAATGCGGCACTGTTCATACAATTCATTGTGATACATTTCTTATCGATTATAAAATGACAAATAACCCAGTAGCACTATTTAATATTTAAAACATTTAAAAGGTTTGGTTGTATTCATTGCCTTTTACACATAATCTGTTAGTGAATATGCAATTTCGTTCATTCATTTTAAATTATTTTGTATAATTGTCGGCTATAAAATTGTAGCTTATACTGCAACTGACCATCAACATCTTACCTTGTGACAGTTTTCCTTGCCTTTATCCAACCATTTGCCCAGTGCTTCTCTTCAATGTCTCTTTGCATAGCATTTCATTTGCAGAAATTGTAAAATGACCACCAAATAAATTATGCAAATTATCATTCGTTTTATAAGCTGCCGTCATGCCATTTGCATACATGTGCTATGTAACGTGTGCAGGCATACATATATACATTCGTCCTTTGGCAGAGAAGCAGCTATTTTTGTTAATTAATGAGTTTCTTGATGCAATTTGAATCTGCGATTGCTTATATACATACATTTACACAGACAGTGTTTTTCTTTGAATGCTTATAAATATATTATATAATCTTTAAATGCATATATGCCATGATACACACACACTCCTTTTGGTATTTAAATAATTGTGCTTTTATTTAAAACTTTGTGTGTAACATATTTAAGAAGCTTAGATAACAAAACCGCCAGTAAAGACAGGGCAACCTTCCAAATGGAGGGCTTATGCAAATTAATGGCAACTTAATTGGAAGAAAAATTTCAACTAAAGACGTACAATTTTCAGATGTTAATTATTTACAGTATAAGTAGAAGAAGAACAATGGGAAGAAGAAAATTATTATTGAAATGTTTATTTAAATTAAATTATTTATTAAGAGCAGGAGTTATGGAAGTATACAACTGGGGCTGGTAATTTATTTGAATCCATAATTCACCTAAAATTGTAAAGAAATCTTTGCATTAAGCGCTTTCGAAATTTAAATAAAAACAAGTGTTAGGTTAGTTAGGATCACACAACTTATGTTGTGTCTGTTTTATGCATGAGCGGTGGGACCTACAGTTTTAAATCAATTCCTCAAGAAAAACTGCAATTATGCCATGGAGAATATGAAAAGTGGCGTGAGTTGTATAACACGCAGCGCCATTCTGTGTAAACCAGATGTCGTATATGTCCTTATGACCAAATTCAGATCGAAGGATGTTGGTAATCGTCCTCCAATAGTGACCGCCGACAATGATGGTTTGGTGATCCGTCATTATGCCTTTTTGTTGAAACCATTTGTCTTTATTGTTCACATCGCCGAATTCAGGCCAAAGGAATCATAGACATGACCTGGCCTTTCGAACTTTGACGGATGGCGAAAGCCACATTGTTAATTTCCAAATTACCATTGACGAATATAGCAAACAACATCACGTGCAAATAACAGTATGTTTTTGTTGAAATGGGTGCTGGCAACTGATCCTAATTTTCATTCAAAAATCATCTTCCGCGATGGGGGCCATTTCTAGACTAATGGATACGTGAACCATTAAAATTGTAAAACTTGGGACGATGTTAACTCACATGAGATTCAAGAGCGTCCAATTAATGTTTGGTATGGATTTTTCACATTTCTTTAAGAACGACAACGATGATTTCCAACTTCGTTTGGCCTGAATTACATGAGTACCGAGATCGTTGGATTTGTTCTTGTTTAGCTTGTTCTTTAGGGTTTTTTAAGTTGCAGGTGTATCCAAGAAAGCTACAAATTAATTAAAAATATTACACATGTCATTAATCAAATCGGCCTGATTTATGAGTAATGGAAAATTAAACATTTCGGATGTGCTCCAAGCAGATAAGACACTTATTAGTGATGTTAAACTCTCCACATAATGACATCAGTAGGTCTTTCAAACGCAAAAAACATATCAATGATATCTCACACACACTTGGTTTTTGTCTCCAAGTTTTTTAAACTATAACATATTTGAGCCAGTTTGAATTTGATTATGCATATTGAATACAAAACTCACTTTCATAATTCTTGTGACGAGAAAACATTTTGTTTGTCTTCCACTTGAACGCTTTAATTTGATTTATCTGATCTTTCGTAATGATTCTGTCAAGAAATGACAGTTTCTAGGCAATCTAATTAAACCTTTGCTTTGTTGGTTCCTGAGTTAATTTTGAAATTCAAAGTTCACTGAATTTTTTTTAATTTGAAATTATTTCGGGCGTTAGAAATCCTTTAAAGATCATATTCTATTTTTTTAGAAAATTATCTTGGCTGTTGGCCAAATTGACGATCACAACAAAATTTTTGATAAATTTGATGAAATTTTCAGTAGATTTTTACACGAAGACAAAAACGGTGAGGAAAAGGATTGGATTTCCAAACATAGTTATGGTAAAAAAATGAGCGTTATCTCAACTGAAAGTTAACAAAACCTTAGACGTAGTGGTATCTTTTAATGATATTTTTGCTTTCAGTTTTTCGTTTAAAAAATGATTCCACAGAGCATTACGATCCACTTGAGAACAATTCTTATGAATACTTACAGTCTGGGAAAGGTAGACTTAATTATCCAAGTAATCCGAAGATATATTAATTATCCGAAAGTCCAATAAGCATCACCCATAAAGCCTTTTTATATATAATCCATACGCCTAATTGGTTTCTGTCCCTATATCTACTGAAAGAATTCAATCTACTGCATTTGAATGAAATCTTCCTGGGAAACGTGATTGTGGCATTTTCACAACGAATACACTAATTATAGGTTTCTAATAAAAACCGTGGCACGGTGATCATTCTGAATTGTGTCCACAAAAATATCAAAGAAATATTGCTGTTGATTTGGGAGTGATTCGTTTCTTATATTGAAATTTAATTAAGATAATGACAACTTACTCTGGATCTGTGGGAATACTGATAGCGCCAGTAACGCTTCCTGTAGCTAGACAGCAAGAATGTGGCTGTTCGCCAAAGACTGGTTACACAAGTGGAGGCGTACATGAGAACTGAATCAGTGCATTCGGATTTATTCGCCACACTGCGAATAGTCCTCTCGGTAGGACCATTTTGGCGATTGTGAAATGGACAAAAGGGGCGTAATGCTTGCGAAAAGGTAGTCATTTTGATAGAACTTTTTTATTTATTTTTATTTTCAAGTGTTATGGAATGTTTAATTCATGTATGGTGATTTGTCAAACCAGACTGAATAAATGACAACTTATTCGACAGATGCAACTTCCACAATATGGCCGTTAGCAACTATCACAATTTGGAAATCTTTGTTCGAAGACTAGATATATTGTAGTATTTTACAACAAAATGTTCCCAAGTAGACCATTTCCTTTCAACATTTTTCTTCTTTTTCTATTTCTCTTTTTTAATTCTTTCAATTCTATTCCAATGTTTAAAAAATATTTAGTGATGGTATTTATGAATAATGTTCGCTAATAATTTTTGTAAGTTTCTTTTCTTTTTTTTTCGTTTCTAAGATAAGGTTATTTATGATAAACATAATTTAATACAATCGTTTTTCTACTCAGATGATATTTATTTTCACTTTTTTCCGTCGTTTTTGACACAAACGAGATAAATGCTGTATACAAAGAAGGAATAATAATAAGATGACCGCACAGTATTTCTATGCAAGAAGAAAGAAAAAAAGAAAAATATGGTTACAGGATATTACACAAGATATAAAGACTATGCGGAAACAAAAGATAGTTCGACACGCTATCGTATTTCATGTTGAACTTTTAAACAAGTTAGTGTTGAATATAAAAAGGGGGGAAAAAAAGTAAAGCCATTGGAAACTTGAAAGAAAAGCCGTTTTCTTGTGTAAAAAATTCAATTAAATGAATAAAAACTTGCTCTTTAAAACAAAATTTTCGTTGGTAAATGGTTTTTTGTCCTTTTGTACAATGCCTAGTTAGATTTCTTTAAAGCCAGTCACATTTTGTTTGAATCCACTAAAAAATTTCTTTCAGTTCATTAACAATTAATTAATGTTAAAATGTTAAAAATGTGAAGTCGCCGTAGTCTAGTAGGTAGTGTGTTGGCTTATCAGACGTAAAGCCAGAGTTCGAGCCCCAGGTCAGACATCAAAACAAAATATAAAAAGTATTTCTTCGGCAACTTTCTCTCAGCAGATTTCTGGCAAAAACTCTGAGAAAATTGACATAAAAGTTTCTGAAAAATGTGTCGTTGAAGTTGACTTTAAACTGTAGGTCCCGCCACTCATATATAAAATTAACACACACAACATAAGTGGTGTGAGAAACTAGGTAGTAATTCTAACTGAAGGGTTGTAATGACCAATTATGTATGTATGTATGTAGGTTAAAAACGTTACACAAAACTTTTTCAGTACAACTCGAATTAAGGTTCAACAGAAGCTATCAAGTTTCACATATTTTCGGGTAAAAATATTTACAATTCTAGTGTCCATTACCAACCGATTTATACAAAATCGAATATTTATTAGCTTAAAGTAGTTGGCTTTCCAAGAACCTTGACTTACTTCATCAAGATAAAATTAAACTCTTAACCGACTTTTGTAGAATTCAGTAAATGAGTTAGTTTAGATTTGAAAAAGTTTTTAAGTTCAGTTTGTATCTCTAAGTCGCCGTAGTCTAAAAGTAGTATGTCGCGCCGCAGTCTAGCAGGCAGTGTGTTGGTTTATTAGACGTGAGTCCACGGTTAAAACCCCAGATCAGACATCTCCAATAATAGGAAATATGAAGAAATATATCATCGGCGACTGCCTCTCAGCAGATTTCGGACAAACTCTGAGAGTAAATAAAATTCCAATGAAAAGTTTTTCGAAAATCTGTCGTTCCGAATCGACTTTAAACTGTAGGTCCCGCCACTAATGTGTAAAATTAACACACACAGCATCAGTGGTGTGAGAAGTTAGGTCGTAATCTTTACTAAAGTGTTGTAATGAGTATTTATGTATGTATGTAACAATAGTCCCTAATTTGTAATGAAAAATAATCTTCAGCAACGAAATTTCAAGATCTGTTAAAAACATCCATGCTGTACGTAAAAATATCCGGGAGAATCCAAAAAACTCGATTTCGTGTCGATCACCAGATCACAACTCGTCATGATGCCGTGAATTTAGACCGCTTTCACACACAATTCAACTAACAGTCGAACTAAAGGTAAAAAACCATAGAAAACAAAGTGTGTTCGCTTTATGGGCTCTACTATACGTGAAAACTCTTCCTAATATTTACCGAAAACTAATCTTCAATGATGAGACCAATTTCTGGTTGAAGGCGTGAGCAACCAAAATTATTGAATATGAGAAGATACTAATCCACTTGAGATCCATGAGTTGCAAATGCATTCCGAAAAAGTCACTGTTTCATGTGAATTTTGGTTTGGCAACATCGTAGTTTCATATTCCTTTGAGAACGATGATGTCAAAGCCTTTACTGTAAGCGGCGAACACCGTAGGTCGATTATTATCAACTTTGTTTTGGCTTGAAGTTGATTATCTTTATGCCAGTGGTTTCAACTGGACGGCGTTACGCTACATAGCTCATGCCACATAAGATATTCATAACGAGCAATTTGGGGGCATGGTCATCTCAAGTAGAGCTGATGAAAACTGGGTACCGATTTCGTGTGATTGGACTAAATTAGACTTTTACTTGTGTGATTTTCTTAAGCTATAGGTTTATGTGTAGAAGCCACAAATCACAGCGGTTCTCAAAGCTGACAGTACCCATGGCATCCATCAAATTCAATCTTATTTATGCGTCAGAGTCTTGAAAAATTGGATATTTTGCAAGCGCCCTGCACAAAGTCGTCGAGACAGACATTTGAAAGGCTTGCAATTTGTTTTTAAATTTCAATGAAATCTCACAACCTGGTCCATGGAGTTGGTTTAAATGTTTGGAGGGTTAAGCTGGCTGTAAATTTTTTCCTTTACTTTGCGCCATTATTTATTCATAACTTCTGTTTTCTGAACTGTGGTTTTGTTCATGTTTTTCTTTTTAATTTACAATAATTGATTGCAATACATTTAAAAATATTACAACATCAACAATAGCAGTTACAAAGTGTATACATTGTAAGTGCTTTTGCATACAATTCGTTCATAAAATTTAATGCATTTCATAAATAATTTCATACATTGTTAGCTTATGTATTTGTGTTACATTTACAGAGTTTGAGACAGACATTCATATGTTTTCTCGATTTAATACAATTTTAAAATGAATTTTAACAATATTGTACGAATATAACATGAACAACGAAAATATGCTGTAACTACGACAAATGGTATGTTTACATATACTATACATAAAGACGTTCATATTCAACACAACATTTATTGAATATTATGTAGAGAGATAAGAGCATTACACATGTACACATGGCTATAATTTGTAAATACGAATTTGTTAGTGGGTGAGTGTCTATATGAACTTGTAAAAATTGTATAAAATAATCGCACACAATATTGTTAGGTTTTTAAAAATGTTTAAAATATGAGCTCGCAGATTGTAAATAAAATAAAAATAAATTTGTGGTTAGTTTTAATTGAAATTCTCTACTATTCGCACAATACTGTGTACCACTGAACGTACGGTTTATGGGGTAGGGTTATTATTAGGGTAAGAGGGGTAGAATATATAGATTAAGGCAACAAACCTTTTGGTATGTATATATATATGTGTCTGTATGTTAATAATAAATGTTAGTGTTGTTTTATTCGTATATGTTTTCAGAAACGTTATAAACGTATTTATTTGTATTTGTTTTATAATTTGTTCACAATTGTTCACAATTTGTTTGAAGTTTTATATTTATAACAATGTTTTTTATTTATAACAATGTATTTTAATGTGTAATATTTGCTTTTACATATTGTATATATTTGTTCACTATATCCTTTTGTTATTACAATTTATTTCTTTTTTCAAATTGCTTTAATTAATTTCATATATGTAAGTTCACACCGTTTTTCTGTTTAGTGTTGTTTGCGGATCGGAGATCGATAAACAACTGATTTACCAAGGATCCTAATAATTATGTTGAAGGTGTTGATGAAACAGTGTTGATGAATGTGTGTATGTATATGTGTTATTGTGAATATGATGTTTGTTAGAGATGTTATCGTCATTATGTGTGTAAGGGATATTATAAGGCAGGATTAGAGTTTGTGTATTTGTTCACTCGTGTGAACATCCTCCCGGGCCGGCAACCTGTGAATAAAAGACAATTATTTTTATGTATTCGTTTAAAGAGTAAGGGTAGTGTTGGGTAAAAAATAGGGTATTTAAATACTTGGGTAAAAGTTTAAGCCTAAATGGATCCCATGACCAACCAACCAAGCGTTGAGTCTTGTGCAATAAGAGAGCCCTTTCCAATGTGGATAACATTGGGTTGCAATATAGTGGTGTATAAGTCTCCGCCAATCTCAATACACACCGGAATATTAGTGTAAAACTCAGGGTCAGCCAGGGATATTCGGCAAAAATTCTCTTTAATGGCTGGATTCATTTCCGCGGGGTATAACAACTTGGGCAAATCAGAAACAACTCTCATGCATATTTCATAGGAACAGGAGAAGCCCATGTTCGGTTCCATCTTCACTTTAACGTATGTCTGACCTTCTACCTTGAATGCGATCAAACTTCTGTCTTGAACCACTGATGCAGCGATGGTAGACGTGCCTATAGTGGGGTTAAGGACGACTCTCATCTGTTTACCATCGATATTGACCATAGCCGTAGGGATAAATGTTTTTGTTGACGTTGACATTATCAAAGGTGCATGTATGGATACGGTTGACTTTGTACGTGGTGCAGGTATTGGCACTGCATCTTTTTTTACGATGACCTTGGAAGATTTTGCTCTAACCAATTCCTTAGTAATGCGTTCAGGCCCCTGTAACGTAGCATGATGTTTACCATTACATTTGTTGCATCTAGCGGAGCTGGTGCATTTTTCAATCAAATGATTTCGGGCCAAGCAATTTACACAATAATGTAAGTTTAGCACATTCTCATATTTTTGGGCCAAATTCATTCGATCGTATCTATGGCATTCGCTTAAACGATGGTTTGCCTTACATATACCGCAACCAAAGTGTTTACTTGTTTGTTCCCGTTGGTTACGGCGCTTATTACGCGGCGATTGTTTGAAATTCTTGTGGTGTTTGGGTGGCATCTGTGGATTAATAAATATGTATTAAAGAGGGTGAAGAGTGTGTTAACTAATGCTCGAAATGGGTGGGTAATCAATTTTCGGGTGGATAATGTTAGTGGTTCACACGAGTGAACAACCACTGTTCACAAATTTATGTAACCAACAACAATTGCTTGTTTTAATTATTACGTTTTTATAACCTTTGCATAAACAATAACAATTACTAGACAATTATTCGACTGATCTTTGTAACGGAGATCTTCAAACCACGATTACTCTCTTCAAACACACCGCGTCTTCACACAAGACTAACTGAACTACACTCACTCTGTAGCCTTCTTTGCCTTGCCTTTTATATGACAGAGTAAACAATCTGATTAATGTTCTTGAAGGCGAATGATCATGATTTCGCCTTCTCGAAATCTCAACGATGCGAAATTTTTTCTTGTAGTGTTGTTTATGTATTTTTGTTTAATTGTTTATCATTTTTTTGTTCCTTCTGTTTGTTGTTATATTAAGCAGTATGATAATTTGTAAACAAGTTTGTTTATTGCATTGTTTTGTTTTTGTAGCTTTTGTTTATAATTTTAATGTTAAGTGATGTGAACGCAAAGCACCAGTATCTAAATTTTCCATTTCCGTAACAATATGTAAAAACAAACACATTTTGCCATACTAGTAGTCTAGTAGGTAGTGTGTTAGCCTATTACCACTGACCACTGTTGAAACCAATTCCAACAAAAACGAAATATAGAAATATATTTTTTCAATTTAGACTGTAAACCTCGCCACACATGTATAAACAGTCGAACTTCTATAAATTGAGTCACCATTATCCAGAAAAAATCTTCAGCTTATAGAAACTTCAACTTTGGGAAGTAAATTTACAAGTGACCTAGATGCTGTTGCCACGAGATGTGCTTCAACTTATAGAAACTTCAAGTAATAGAAGTTCAAATTATAGAAGTTCGATATGTATATATTTATGTAAAAGTAATGATAAAATATGACATGTTTTTTGGAATGCATGCATTTCAAATAAAATTAGAAATTGCTAATCAAATCAGCTCATAAGATTTCTCTTAGTATACGACTTAGATATACTTCCATAAATAGAAGAAATAAATATGGGGCAGTGAGCTTCAAAAGAAGCTGTATACTAAGGATAAAATTCTAACAATCACCAAACTCAACTTTTACTACTTAAGGAAAGTGCACGAACAATTTTGACAATATTTCGAAATAATTTTTCGAAATTTTTTTTTTTCGTTTCAATTTTCAAAACTGGCAATGAAACAATTTTAAAATAAAAATGACGGTAGTTTATTATGTATTTTCTTAATGTATAGTTTCTTTTGACCGTCACTGTATGTATGTATGTAAAAAAAATTTAAAAAAATGTACGATACGCATTTCAGAATACATGTCCGTTAAATAAGTGAAGTGAAGCGATTTTTTTCAAATAATTCAGAAACTAAAACAAATCAGTGCATAGGATTTCCCTTAGTGTACGACTAAACACTTAGTTTGTCCTCCATAAATGGAACAACAAATATAGGACAGTTATATTGTGTTGTCCAAGTATTTCTAAGTTGAAAATACATCTGTCAGAAATAATAAAACTATCTTCTTATGATGAGTGTTCTATTCGAGCAAATCGCCGAGCGCTAGGCAAATTTTATGATAGAGAAAGCCGTCCTACCGAGAGGACTATTCGCAATGTGTTGGAAAATTTCGAGTCCACTGGTTCAGTAAGCGATCAACCAGGAGAATTAGAGACAGTCTACACCGCGTCGGTCACAAACTCGATTTTCGCAGACCATAACTTTGATGATGTGATTTGAGCCTGCTCACGTACAAAAACCAAATGATCCAAGAACTGAAGGTAAAAGACCAAAGACAAGAAAGTGTGCTCGCTGAATGGAAAAACAACTTTCAAAGTTGAGGCCCATTTCTGAATGAATGTTTACGTACTTCACACTTGAATCAGGATTACGACCTAGCTTCTCACGCAATTTATTTGTGTGTGTTAATTTTATCCATAAGTGGCGGAATGGTTGCACAGACAAACAAAATTGTCGATTTTGAGACGAAGCCAAATGCATTTGAAATTCAAAAGCATCCAATGCATTTCGAAGTAGTCACTTTTTGGTCTAAATTTTAGACTGGCTATCGGTTAATATTCCTTTCAGAATGATGAAGTTCGTGCGAGTAATATAGATCGATGATTTGCAATAGACATGTGGACACCATTCCACATTCCATATTCTGTAAGAGCGATTTGAGGGCATGATCATCTAACGTTGAAGTAATGTGAAATGGCTACGAAGATCATACGATTTGTCTCTGCTAGGCTTTCTCTTGATGTGGATTTACTAAATTGCTGGTGTATTCTAATAAGCCGCAAACTTCAGCGTCTTGAAAGCCAGCGTAACTCATGTCAGTGCTTGAATTCAGCCTGTCAGTTACAGAAAATTTAAGATTTCAGATGCGTTTGACCAATAGAAGCCATGGAGTATATTTGAGTGATATTTTATGTCACACTTCATGGCATCAATAGGTCTTTCAAATTTCGATGATATCCCATAAAAACTTTGTTTCATTTAAATTTAAAAATAGAAGGTGCTTAATGAAGGACCCGATATAATATGTAAACATATTGCACCTCATGTTATTTTATTTTAAACATTATTTCGCTATTTTTTTCGAATATGTTCTGTTTGTTTTAATATTTATTAAAACACATTAAACCTTTAAATAATTTTTATGTACATAAATATTTATGCCAGCATGCTGCAGTTCGAATGCATGCAGTTTATATGATTCACGCTATTTATGGAAACAGTAAATGGTACAGACTATAAGTAGAAATATGCAACCAGAAATTAAAAAAAAATAATAATTCTGCACAAACAATTGGTTTTAATTGTGGCAGCTTAAATTTGATATTTTCACTGTCATTTATGGATAATGAGTTCCATAAACGAATTTATTTATTTATTTTTCATGTTTTTATTTATAAATACTTTTATTGATAATCATTTCAGTTAAATGGAAATAATTTTGACAGTGTCAGTATTGTTTTAAACTCCCGTAAACTAATGTAATCTGGTGTAATGACTGCAGCAGACGGTGTATCAACGATTGGCTGCTATACCAGCATACCAGTATACAATATTTGGTATTGAATTTTTTGGTTAGTTACTCTTATTTGATAAAGAAAATAAAAACTGTAATTGTCAGTCTTTATATGGAAAACAATAGATATGTATATATGTGTGTGGCTATAACCCACCATTATCATATTTTATTTGAAATAAGCCCTGTTCTACCACAAGGGTTATTAAAATATATTAGGCTTACAGTGACTAATGCAATGGATAAATTTCTACATCGGCTGTACCTTTTATTTTGCTTATCTTTAACTCTATGTTGCGAATAGGCTACTTTCCTACATCTTGGAAATTATCTGATTTAGTGATGGTACCCAAACCAGGCAAGGACATCACGCAAGTATCATCATATCGTCCAATAAGTTTACTGCCAATACTTTCTAAGAGGTTCGAAAAATGCTGATTAATAGTTTAATATCGCATAGTCAACGTCATAGTTCCCGACCATCAGTTTGGCTTTAGGCGATTCAGCAAGTGCACAGAATTATCAAATTAATTAGACGTGCTTTTAAGAAAAAGCATTATTGCAGATATGCCTACAAGTGTAGTGACTCACACGTCTACTTTCGCGGATGATACGGCGTTTTTAAGTATTCATAGAGATTCTAGAGTTGTGTCACAAAGACTTCAATCTCATGTCAGTGAATTGGGAAATTGGCTGCTAAAATGGAAGATAAAAATCATCGTTTCTAAGTGCGTGCACATTACGTTTACACTGAGAAGGGGAAATTGTCCCAAAACATAATAGTGTAAAATATGTGGGTATCTCGACTGTCACTTTACTTGGGCTCACCATATAGCTGCCAAAATTACCCAGATCAAACTCAGAACAGCACAACTTTATTGGCTTATTGGACGTAAGTCAACCCTTGACTTAAACTAAAACTGCTTTTGTATAAGTCAGTATAGGAACCTATTTTGCTTTAAGGTATCCAACTTTGGGGAACACCCTCACCATCTAATGTAGAGAAGCTTCAAAGGCGGCAATCTAGACTTCTTAGAATAATAACAGGTACTCTTTGGTATATGAGATACAGTAACATCCACAAAGATCTGAAGGTACCCCTAGTTCGAGAGAAAATAAAAATAGCAAGTGTCAACTACGTCTCTAGGATTATAGAAAATCCCAAGCGTATTGTAAGAGACTGACTTGTATTCGAGGGTCGCAGACGTCTGAAGAGGGTTCAAACAAATGATCTGATCAGATAAATTTATTTCTGATGAACACTTTTAGTTGTACGTCGCAGTGGCAATAACAACTTTTATTTTTGCATTATTTTAAGTGTTCAATTATTGTAAATTTCGAAAGGAAAAATGCAATAAATAATATATGAAAAAAATGGGAAAATTTAATAAAAGCTCGGTTTGAAGCGAATATCAAAAATTAAACAGAAATTGGGGGCTCGGTATGAAACTCACAAAATTGTTTTCGTTTTGCTTAGGCTTAGGTTATCTTATATTTTTCATCGATTGTCGCAGATTGGATTCCCAATTTAAACTGATAAACCATAGAGGATTTAAGATCCGTCCGCCTAGCTGACATAAAATAGATATACACTCTCCTCACCAATTTGCTAAGAATTTCCTCCACAGCAATAGAAATGGTAAGTAATTGTACATAACATAATTGGTCATTATAACCCTTTAGTCAGGATTATGACCCAGCTTCTCAGTTTTATCCAAAAGTGGCTATATTTACAGTTTAAAGTAGACTCCGAAGGACAGTTTTTTGGGAAACTATTTATGGTAATTATTTATTTACTCCCAGTGTTTTTGTTAAAAATCTGATGAGGGCGAAGAAATATTTTTTCTTAGTTCATTTTGTTGAACATGGCCTTGCGTTTGAATCGTCGCCTAACGTGTAATAAGTCGATATTCTACCTACTAGACTACGTAAAAAATTCCAATTAATTCTACGCAGTAGTTTTTGGTTGGTGGCCTTTTAAATATGGAGAGCGATAAGCAGTATTTTCGATATATCTTACCGTTTTATTACAGAAAGGGTAAAAACGCTGTTCAAGCCAGAAAGAAATTGGCCGATGCCTGCAATTTTGATGTCAAAGATGCACCACGTTCGGGAAGGCCGGTTGAAGCTGGTAAAGACTCGAAAAAGGCATTAGTTGCCTGGCATATCGATAAGAGGTGTGCATTTTTATGTGAAAATAAAATACAAATTTTTAACAGGCAAGTAAAAACTTTTTATTGAAAGTATTGTCAATTGCTGGTTAAACAATTTTCCATTTTCAGGCAATTTGTGGATTTTACGCTAATAAAACTATTCGTCTTTTGAATCAAACCAATTAGTCACCAAATTTTTGATATCGTCTTAGGAATCTAAGTGCTGCTCAACCACTGCATGTCTCATCATAGAAAACAAAGAATAGGCGACAGAATCCAATTTCGGTGCATACGGCGGATGGGGTAGCACCTCCCGGCCAAATGTTTTGATTGTATCCTAAGCCCGATTTGTTTTGTGTGCAGATCTTGCGGCCCATTCTGGTCCTTTTTAGATCTATACAGGATTAAGATTGATCATTTGTTGTCGTTACAGATATGTAGTAACGCTTTCACTAGGTTTTAGAAGCTCATAGTATAACACAGGTTTCTGGTCTCACCAGAAGACAAGCAGCATTGTTTCCTAATGAATCGAACTGGTTTTGCTGTTGATGGTTGCAACGTATTTGTCAGTCGCCGTAGTCTAGTGGGTAGTGTGTTGTCTCATTAGACGTAAAGCTAGGTTAGAGCCCCAGGCCAGACATCAAAACAAAACACAAAAAGTATTTCTTCGGCGACTTCCTCTCAGCAGATTTCTGGGAAAAACTCTAAGAGTAAATAAAATTGCCATGAAAAGTTTCTCAAAAATTTGTAGTTCGGAGTCGACTTTAAACTGCAGGTCCCACCACTCGTGTATAAAATTAAGACTCACAACATAAGTGGTGTGAGAAATTAGGTCGTAATCCTGACTGAAAGGTTGTAATGATCAATTATGTATGTATGGTTGCTCCGTATTAACCCATAATTACTTACTGAAAAATGCTTCCCAAGCTAAAATGAGTAATAAGAGTGGAAACAATAATTTAGTTACTAGATAGACTTTTAAGATGGAGATTTTTTTATGATATGCCTATTGGTAAAGGTCATGTATTGGGGCAGAAACGTGCCATTCGGTATGGCAATATTCGTATGTTGCTTCCTAATTTATGCCATCGAAAGATTTATCCAATTCAACTTAAACAGGAAGAATATTCCTAAAAGGTCGAGAGAAATCCCAAAAATGAGAAGACAATCTTTCAGAGGAGTTCCTTCCACGCCACTGATGAAGCCAGAACCTTTCAGTGGATTGATAGAGTATATCCGGTGCGAGAAAAGATGAATAGAAACAGACTTTGTCTGAGGTTAAAAGTGTTTGATAGGGTAATTAGAACAAAAAATGAGTTATGCTTCAGACTACTGAGAAGAACAACTTGCTGAAGTTGCCAGGGCCATGGTATTGTTGGAGACATTACAGGGATTTCCTATATATTTAGGTTGAGAGCTGTACAATAAATCGTCTTGTCGCTGAATAACAATACCTATACCCATCAATTCTGGTCCATTCTGTCTTCTTTTCTTTTATTTTTTTACGCAAATTAATCAATGGACAGAAAACATCGATGTATTATGCGATAAATCGGTATAAAATCGAAGATTATTTGCAATGTGTAGCACCGAAAACAAACATCGATGTTTTATTTTAAGGCCCATCCTTATGAAGATTCAAAAAAAATTTGAATACACTTTGCAAAACTGTTGTCAATAAAACGACATAAAAATCTGAGAGAAAAGAATAGAAAAGTTGTCTAGAAAATATTGTAAATCACAAGTAAATGCTATGAAACATGACAACTTAAGAAATATTTTGAGATGCAATATGGATACGCATACCCAAGTACCCATGATATCAAGAAAAATAATAAAAAATCATTAAAAAAAACAATAGCAATAATAAAAAGAAAATACTCTTGTATTTGAAAACTACAAACTTTTTTAAAATTTCAATATTTCACATAGAGAAGAAAATACATTCAGATAAGAAATTTAGAAATGCATGGAATTATTTCTCTATTTTCTATAAAGAACTAATAAAACTCTTTTTAAACTTTTTAGACATACAGCACAATACTTATGTAGTAGTGTAAGCAATAAAGCTATTTTCTAATGTACTTGCTTACCATACCAAATATTAATGTATGCATTTCCTTCCAATTTATATACAATTTACATTTGCAATATTACTTCGTAAATATATTCGAAAATATATGTACTTATGTAGATACGTATTCTACGTTTGTTAAATAAACTAATTTCAATTTAAATACGAAAAGAAAGAACTAGAAAGATTGCTAGATGGATTTCATTTATGAACAGGCTATGCTCACAATTATCAAAACGCATATGGAATACGAATATTTATTGGATTTCAATGCAACTCAATCTTAATATTTTTACGAAAATGGGAATAGTGTTTTGCTTTTACACCGTTTAACATTAAAATTATAAACAAAAGCTACAAAATCAAAAATAATGAACTTGTTTACATGCTAAACAAATAAACAAAAATATACCAAAAAAAAACCAGTAAAAAGGGGGATAAACAAGTAAACAAAAATGCAACAACAAACACTGCAAGAATAAATGTAAACAAAATTCACAAACAACAGTAATGAAGCAACGATGTTTACATTTGTAGAGATCTCGAGAAGGCGAAGCCACGAACATTCGACTTCAAGATCATTCATCAGACTGTTTACGTTGCTATATAAAAGGCAAGGCAAAGCAGGCAAGTGAGTCAGTAAAAATTCAGTCAGTCTTGTGTGATGACGCGGTGTGTTTGAAGAGAGTAATCGTGGTTCGAAGATCTCCGTTATAAAGATCTGTCGAACAATTGTTATTGTTTACGCAAAAGAGTGTAAAAGAGGAATAACAAACACAATAATTGTTGTTTACAAAAACGTAAACGGTATATTAGCTATGACTTGTTCTCTGTAACAATTAGTCATGACATCAGATATCATACATACATGTATAATCGGTCATTGCAACTCATACCATTACCATACATAGCTTCTCATACCATTTATGTTCTGTGCGTTAATTTTATTCATATTTTTATATTTTTTCCTATTCATAATTTCTTTACCGGTATTATACCTGCAGACATGTAGCAAATGTCTGATATAGTGATCCCCTAGCTGCAGAGAATCTATTAAGCTGTTCTGAAGTAGTTGAATGTACATACTATGTGGAGAGTGACGCAGGTAGCTTTTATCCCAAAGGTTGGGAGATCGCCGATATCTATGCGAATGATCTCTGATCTGAACAAACTGCCGGGGACCTACTTAGTTCACGTTTAATCATATGTGTGGACAGTCAGCGATCAAAGCGCTGAAATCCCATCTCGTCAAATCAAAGGGCGTCAGGAAATTCATGGATACTCTACACCGTATATGTGGCGCAACATCCGGCTCTACTGTGCTCCGAGTAGCAGTGGCATAGATTGAAATGAAAAGGCGGACAAACTGGCACGGAAGAGATAGGAGGAGACGACAAGTGCTCCTACAAGAATACTTTTCCAAATTGGAAAGAGCAGAATGGAATTCAATAAACCTGGTTGCCAAACCAGTGTGTACGGAAGACACAGTGACAGCGGAAGAAACAGAGAACTACTTGCTTACAGGATTTCTAATGGGACACTGCGCTATTGCCAATTTCGCTGAAGAGCTCGATCTACCCCACCAGGATTACAGAAGAAGCTGACATGATGCGGAGAAAACGCAATTGGTACAAAACATTTTATTCCTGTGCCCTGCACTTCAGAACAAACGCTATCGGTTGTTGGGTGACAGAATGTTTGAAGATCTGGACATGGTGGCGAATGCGCCACTAGGGTAACTGGACGGTTTCATTCAGAGCTTGGGATGGTTCAAACCCACCACTAACGGATTATGACACGGGGACCATATGGGCCACCGAGTGAACTTGCCTGTGGACAACAAGCTACCCGCTAACCTAACCTAACTCTAATATGGGTATACGGCATATAGCGATACAGATGGAATTTTGTATTGCTGAGGGGCTGGACAGAGGTGACAGAGAACTCGTAATATTCGACATATTAAAATTTACGGGTAGTCCGATATCTTCAGTTAAATTTGAAATTTTACGATGAAGCTCGATCGCGCTGTTAGCAAGAGGGTACGTACAATATTGTTAGAATCTGCTGGACACGTATGGATAAGAGGAGGAACGATTCATCTCTATTTTTAAATCGCTTTTTACATAATCTAACTTCTTTTCCGAGTTATAGACACACGAGGCCTAATTCAGGTCACTTAAACTGTGCTGAACATGAACTTTTATGTAATAATAATGGATTTATTTTTGCTTATTATACTACTATTGATCTGAATACAATGTGCAGATACTTTAGTTGCTTCTGAATAGATTAGATTTTTATTATAGTTTATGTAATCCATTATACATTGTACACACAACATCCTCTCTTCCATATTCAAAATACACACATTCTGTGTTTGATAAGAATGAAGACTCCTTTAACTTACTTTGAAGTATTTTAGATAAATTGCCAGTAATAGATGCGTACACTCTCCTACAATTCCTTTCATGGTTCCTTTTTAGATGTACAAGTAAAGTTCTCAAAAGATAGCTTCGTATCAAAGGAGCACACAAACGCATTTGTTCACTTTCGTTTCTATGTAAGCACGTGTAGAAAAATGTTCAGAAATTTTACAAGTATGTAATTGCATATGGAACGTAGGATGCCTATTTAAGTATATTTTTGTAAGAATACTGTAATTTTTTTGGGTTATTTCCAGAGAGTTAATCAGTCTGTAACATTGCCTTGCGTTATACAAAGAACGCTCATTTCAATCAAATAAAACAGTGCGTTTAGATAAGTCGGAAAAAATTCGCTGGCAAGATTTTTTATTGGCGTTAATCTTTCTTTCAACTATAAATGACCCTTGCAAAATCCACATTTTTCAAACCGCTTTTTAACAGAAACGTTCTAAATGTGCATATATTGCGGTGGTTGTAAGACGTTGCCAGCATGGAAGACAACGAGATTTTCAGGGAATATATTCGAAAGCAACTTGTTGGAGCTCAGTACAGGAAATTGTCTCATATTGCACTTGTACGACGCAGTCGAAAGAGACTTTCGGGAATATTTGTAGAAGTGTTGTATAGAGGTTACATAAATACATAATGGGTCATTATAACCCTTTAATCAGGATTACTACCTAGTTCTTCACACCACATATATTGTCACAGCCTTTAGCTTCAATTAAGATGGCCTCAAATGAGTTCTAGATCTAATTTAGCATATCTATTACATTTTTATTGAATATCTTGTATGTATGTGAACTTATGTGTTAAGGAAAGTACTTTTACCTTAAAAATCACACTAAAGAGCACAGCTGTTCAAAAGCAGCTTTTCTTTGAAATCTATCCATTACATTCAAGTGTTGTCGTTAACCCATTACCAACAACAAAAAACTATAAAACCTTAAGTAGGTATCCGTATTAAATCATTTAATTATGGTAATTTTATTTAATTTCAGAACTTTTGCCAGAATTCTGCTGTCAGAATTCGTCGAAGAAATATTTTTTCATACACTGTTTTGTTGGGAATGTCTGATCTATGGTTTGAGGCGTGGCCTCACGCCTGAACACTAAATCGACTCCAATAGCAATGAAACTGATTAATAAGTTCAGCATAAGATTTAATAAAGCACTGCATTGTAGAAACATACGAGTGTGATCGTAGAGGCTAATAGCAGATTTTTGTAGTTTCGTCTTGCCCTTTAACAAAACAAGCTATCCCGAAAGTTTTAATAGCCTTACCACTCCTTGTTTCTCTTAATTCATCATGACAGAAACCTAACTAACTTATCATGTTTTTATGAATCTTTGGCTACTTGCCCCAGTAGCTTAATGTACGAAAAATTTATCAAGATTACATCATTGAAGTGTGCAATACGTTAACTGACTGACAGCAGTCAATAGTAATCTGCATTTATTGTTTGAGTCACAGCAAGCAATAGCAATAAATGGTGGGATATTTCGTTCGTATCTTTAGTAACCATTTGAACAACAACTAATCCGAGCTGCGTATTGGAGTTAATATTTGATACCTTTTTTACAGTTAATAACAAGGGGAGATCTTTAGTAGATAAAATTGCCTTATAGGTTAGGTTAGGTTAGAGGACGTGTACTTGTCAATTAAGACAAGTACAGTACCCGAACGTCGAATTGACCCATTTTACAACGTCCTAGTTTCTCACACCACTTATGCTGTGTGTGTGTTAATTTTATACATGAGTGGTGGGACCTACAGTTTAAAGTCGACTCCGAACGACAGATTTTTATTTCTTGAAAAACTTTTCATGGCAATTTTTATTTACTCTCAGAGTTTTTGCCAGAAATCTACTGAGAGGAAGTCGCCGAAAAAATACTTTTTGTATTTTGTCTTTGATGCCTGGCCTGGGGCTCATTATATTCACTTTTGCACTACCAATGAGTGAGCCAACTTGGCCTCTCTAAGTAAAGGCTTACTTACTTACCTAATTGGCCATAACAACCTGTTTAACGGATTTCGGCCTGCCGCAACACATTCTTCCAGGCGCCTCTGCTTCGTGCGCTCCTACGCCAGTTGGTCTCACCAATCGATGGCAGGGCTTCCTCGATTTGGTACCTCCAACGGTTGCAAGATCGTCCTCTTCGCCGACTTCCGCAGATTCCTGCATCAAATACCCGTCTCGCCAGAGCATCCTCTTCCATTCGAACTACATGGCCGAGCCAGCGCAACCGCTGGATATTAATACGCTGTACAACGTCCATGTCGTCGAGGAGCTCATACAGCTCACTATCGTATCGGATACGGAAATCATCGCCAACTCGCACTCTCTCGAACACTCTCAAGGCCGCTGCATCTGTACTTAATAGGGTCCATGACTCTGCGCCATAAAGACGCACGGGTAGGATGAGTGTCTTGTAAAGTGTTAGTTTTGTCGCACGAGAGAGGTCTCTGCTACTCAATTGCAGACCTGTTGGCAAGAGTGATCCTGCGCTTGATCTCCAGATTGACACCATTTCTGTTGGTAATGGCGGAGCCAAGATAGATGAATTCCTTGACCATATCAAAAGTATAGTTATCGGCCGTAATCTGAGAATCAATACGCCGCGCGTCTCTACTTGGCGATAATATATACTTTGTTTTGCCCTCATTTACCGCCAGACCCATCTTACTAGACTCCCGTTCAATAGCACTAAAGGCAGCAGCAACATCTCTCTTGGTACGCCTTATGATGTCAATGTCGTCAGCGTACGCAAGCAACTGGACTCTTTTTTGAAAAAGTGTACCATTACGATGCTCTGCCGCCTTTCGCAGAACACTCTCCATGACGAAGTTGAAGAGGTCGCATGATAAGGGGTCGCCTTATCTGAAACCTCGCAAGGTATCAAAAGGTTCGGAGAGGTCCTTTCCCATCTTGACGGAGCTGCAGGAATTGCTCAACGTCATTCTGCATAGCCTTGTATAGCCTCTAAGTAAAGTAATGAAAAATTAAAACAAATACACGTAGGCAACATTTACTTATAACCGTGTAACAGGAGACATGAAATACAGCGAAACACTATTGATATTGTTACGAAAATGGAAAAATCTAGACACTGGTGTTTTGCTTTTACATCGTTTAACATTAAAATTATAAACAAAATAAAATCAATGAACTTGTTTACATGGTAAACAAGTAAACAAAAATATACTAACAAACACCAGTATAAAAAAATGATGATAAGTAAACAAATATACAACAACAAACACTACAAACAACAATAATGAAACAACTATGTTTACGTTTATAGAGATCTCGAGAAGACGAAGCCTTGAACATTAGCTTCAAGAACATTCATCAGACTGTTTACGTTGCCATATAAAAGGCAAGGCAAAGCAGACAACTGAGTTAGTGAAGTTCAGTCAGTCTTGTATGAAGACGCGGTGTGTTTGAAGATAGTAATCGTATTGAAGATCTCCGTTACAAAGATGCAAAGGGTGTAAAGTGAAGAATAACAAACAAAGCAATTGTTGTTGTTTACATCAAGTTGTGAACAGTGGATTGTGCGAATAATAAAGAATTTTAATTTAAAACTAAACCCAAATTAATTTTTATTTTTTTTTTTGCAATATACGAGCTCATATTTTAAACGTTCTGTCGATGTAATGCATCGCATAGAAGTTTTAATAATATCTGTACTAGAGTACTTGACGGCACTTGTATGTGTGCCATATAGAAAAAATTTCCTGCAAAATTGAACGAAGGCTTAAAAATATGATAGTCCCCTTACTCCTGGGTATTTACTGGCAGTTGATATCTTGACTTCATTGTTGTGAACTCACTAATCTTTGTTCTCTACGTTGAAAATTTGCTTTTGTAGGAAATACTAACAAATCTTTATTTTTTTACTTTTTAGATGGTGAAAATGGTTTGTGCAGTATTATTAGTTTGATGCCATTGAAAAAGTCTGAGGATAAATAAAAAGTTGCTAAAAACACTCTGTCATTCGGAGCCGACTTTAAACTGTAGGTCCCGCCACTCATGTATAAAATTAACACAGACAACGTAAGTAATGTGACCAACTAGGTCGTAATCCTTACTAAGGGTTTTAATGACTAAATGTATACACGTATGTGTATAACAAAAAACAAACAACAAAACCGTATATCTTTTGAGGCCATAAATGAATCGAGCCCTGCTCTGAGTGAAGTGTATTCCAGTGACAGTGTTCGATCACAACAAATAGCAGTCGGAAGAAGGTACGTTTGGGCTGCGAGGCAGATAAGATAAAACTTGTCCTTCATTACTGTCGCATTATTTGGACGGTCGTTGTCATGAAGGAAAATTACGGTTTCGTGACTAAAAGCATATTCAAGGCATTTTTCTTCGTTTCAAATGAATTAATTGTTGTCTATACATGTATCCCATGACAGTCGAGACAGTTTTAGCTGCGTATAATGGATCACAATCTTCTGGTTCCATCAAATGCAAAGTATTGACTTGGTGCAATGCACGTTCGATTGGCCGTAGAACTTACTCCTTGCTTGCGCTTCACATGTGATTCCTGGTGCTTATGGTTGTCGTAATGAATCCATTAGTTTCGAGGCAAACATGATCTCGTTTTTAAAACGATTAAACAGCATTTCAGGCATGCTTTCGGTTTCAGTTCATGTGGCATTCAATTTCCTTGCTTTCTAATTAATCCTTTCATATCACAATCAGTATTTTTGAAAAGCTAAATTGGATGTGCACAATCCAAGAATATATTCTTTTTTTTAAAACAGCAAATAAAATTTCTTCCAAAAAATTTTAAAGCATTTATATTCTTTATTCTTTATTTATCGATTTGTTTGCTTTCTTTGGGCCAAAAACATTTGCTAGTTAAACGAATGAAATGCAATTTTCCTTTGGCAACTAAACAACATTATTTGCAATGGACAGATAAATCACTGATTACATACAGTAACTGTGTATTCATGCTGATATTTACTTACATTTACATTCATTTACGCCTACTTAAATAATACAGTCTGTTAAAGTCATTTAAATTAGGCTCCTCGAAATCGTGTTAGACATGAAAAGATAGACGTTTGAAGCAAGCAATATGTTACGGAATGAATATTTATTGTTTTAGTACTCCATGTAATCGACAAAGTAATCGATGATAATATACATAGGCAAGTATGTTTGTCAAATTGTGTCTATCTTCTATCATTTTGTCGTTACCTAACTGCATTTCAATGACAATAAATTATTGACATCTCTATGAGACATTTACTTACATTTAAAGTCAAACAAAAGAACGCCTATTCGTTGTTAATATTGGAATCTTTAATGATGGCCCGTGCAGCAGAATATTGACGTCATCATGATGCGTTGCAGTCAAACATTAAAGCAAGTACTTTATGTTAATAGGGATCAATTTCCACCAGAAATAATAACATAAAATAATTAAAAGGTTTTTTGAAGAATTTTGAAATTATCACATATTAAATTTATTGGTTCAAATCAAAATTTAAGTCACCGTAGGCTAGTAGGTCCTATGTTGATTTATTAGACGAGAGCCCTTGGTTCAACACCAGACTCAAGTATTTCAAACTAAATGAAGTGTGAAAAAATATTTTTTTTGACGACTCTCTGAAGACTTCAGATAAAAAATCTGAGAATAAATAAAATTGCCATGAAAAGTTTCTCAAAATGGTTTAACACAGACAACATGAGTGGTGCCAGAAGCTAGATTGTAATCCTTACTAAGGGGTTGTAGTCAGAGAATGATGAATGAATATTCAAAAAGAGGAGTAGAATCGAATCATACTCATAATTTCTGTTACTTATACGGTTTCATACTTATTTTAATATCATGGAACTTCTACTCATATTCAAAGTTTGAAGTACTCATCATATTCATACTTAATAATAAGTATGATGTTGTTGATTTCTGCTCTCCATGACTCAAGATTTACAAGAATCACAAAATAAGTATGATTCGCGTTCGAACATTAAAATACTCACCAGAAGGTTGTGTGTTTGCTCTGCTTGCTGCTCTGTCTTTTTTGCTTATGTGTCGTTTTTCTTTTTTTGTAAATGCTACAACAACTAAGACTGTAAATTTTGATGAACGATTCGAGCCACTCGAATCTATTTTTCTAAAGTTGTGAATCTAAACGAGTAGGCTTATGAATCAAACATATTCCGAATGGTATACGTTTGATGTCAATGTTGTACGTACAGTAAAAAAGATAGACTGCTAATCATGCTTAAGTTAGCAAACATATTTCATTAATGGCTGAATGAATTGGAAGTTCTAATGAACCCTCAATACACTATAATTTCAATAAACAATACATCCATTAGTTTAACAAGATAAATTTCACACAGGACCCCCGCATTGGACAACACAAGATATTATCAGAATATGTTATCAATAATCTTAACTTCCTCCTTATTAATGTAAGTTTTACAGAAGTTATTTTGAGGAAGAACTAAAATTTCTGCAAAAGTCCCCAGGCAAGAACCTGTAATAACACTGGGTACTATAAGGAGGACAAAAGTTCAAATACTGCCTTTATTTTGTGATCAAAAAGGCTCTACGAGTATGTAAGTCATGTCGAAGCGTACACCGTTATTAACTGACCCATCTATCACCGACATAATTACCTGTAATGCCAACAATATCTCAACTAATTTACATTCCATATTGAAAAAAAAATTGATCAATTAAAGCCACTAGGCGTGTTAGACTACAACTAGACAATGGCAGTGAATTTGTGATGCTATGGGATTACGTTGTGGCAAAGGGAAACTGAATAGTCTATCGAACAGTTGGTACACCAATTGCTCAATCCTATACAAACATTTAAAGCAATTATATACTTGCCTTTGAAGAAAAATCTCGATTACAGAACCCAGGCATCATTTTCGAACATGATACCGACAAACAAAAAAAAAAAATAAATGCCATATTATAACCGCTGAGAAAGGGCAACATCATTCAACAGATCTTAACTCAAAGCTTTCTAAATAGGTATTGCCTGCACTCTTCGAATCCTCGAACATTTGGGACCCATGTGTGAACAACGGGTAGAGGTATAGGTACACCGTAAACATTTAGTGCACAGTAGAAGCTGTAGTTACTGCCAGAAGAGATTACACAAAATACTAAGCCCGAAAAGAGTAATAAAATTTATTATTCTGATTGGCGAACTTCAGCCTTTATAGCACCCTGCTGGTTGAAAATATTGCTTAGCGCTACTCTGAGTGGCTAATGGCTTAACTTATGTAATTATTAATATAGGGACAACTTCTGGAGAAAAAATAAAGAAACTAAGTTTACGTCTACCCGGTTCTAGAATATCGCATTGTTACGCAAATGAAGAAATCTAGATACTGGTGTTTTGCTTTTACATCGTTTAACATTAAAATTAGAAACAAAAGCTACAAAAACAAAACAATGAACTTGTTTACAAATTATCGCACTGCGATACGGAAACGGTAAACAAGTGAACAAAAATACAACAACAAACACTAGAAGAATAAATGTAAACAAAATACACGAACAACAATAATGAAACAACGATGTTTGTATTTATAGAGATCTCGAGAAGGGGAAGCCATGAACATTCATCAGAGTGTTTACTCTGCCGTATAAAAGGTAAGGAAAAGCAGGCGAGTGAGTCAGTGAAGTTCAGTCAGTTGGAGAGAGCAATCGTGGTTTGAAGATCTCCGTTACAAAGATCAGTCGAACAATTGTCTTGTTACGTTATTGTTATGTTATTATTGTTATTGTTTATGGAAAGGGTGTAAACAGAGGAATAACAAACAAAACAATTGTTTTTGTTTACATAAAGTTGTGCGAATTCAATTTAATTTAATTAAAACTAAACACCGATTTATTTTTATTTTATATGCAATCTACGAGCTCATATTTTAAACATTTTTAAAAGTTGTAGGGTATTGGCTTATGAAGGAATAATTACTTTTAAGTATCACTCAATTAAGTAAAGCTTTAGATATCACTCAATTAAGTAAAGCTTTTTAACATCTTATTTGTAAATAGCACTCCATTAAAACAAGTTATTATTATATATTAAATGACAACAACAACAGCTAAAGAATAACTGTAAACCTTTTGCTGTGTTCTTAATTAATATTTTAAATACCAAAATTCATTCCCGTTTTGTAAAGCAAAGTAGAAGTATTAAATAAAATTTATTAAATAAGATAAACTCTTATTGTTTAACTTAAATATAAGCCTGAGTTTATCACAGTGGCGACGAGGCAAAACAATATTAATATAATTTTTTTTTTATAAAAAATAAAAGTAAACCGGTGCAGTTGAAAGTTTCTTTTGAATCGAAGGTAAAGATGACTACGCAAATTGCACAAATAATTGGTAAAGTTCCAAGTTTTGATCATACGCAAAACAATTGGTCAATTTTCGAAAATCAAATGGAACAATTTCTAGTGGCGAATGATATAAATAATAGCGAATTATGCGAAACGTCCTATATGCAATACATACATATACAAAATTTAATAAGTCCGAGAAAAGTAGAAGATGCAACAACAACTTATGAGTTGTGTGTGGAGGTGATGAAAAAACATTTTAAGCCACCAACATCAGGTTTTGCAGAAAGGTACAAATTTTACAACGCTTCAAAAGCACCTACGGAGACAGTTAATGAGTGGTCTGTACGTGTGCGATCATTAGCAGTGAACTGCGAGTTTGGTGCGAATTTAGCAACAGCGATTCGGGATAAATTTGTAATGGGGTTGGAAAAAGGTCCGGCCCGGGACAAAATTTTCTTAGAATCAGTAGAATGTACTTTCGACAGAACGGTGGAAATAGCCAATAATGTTGAGTATGCAATACACCAATAAGACACGGCAGCGGTCAAAGAAGAGCCCGTTAATTTTATAAAAAAAGCAAATGGCGGACGAAGTAAAAGGGAAAAAAAAGAGGGCATTTAAAAAATGTGTAAGGCAAAAAGCTTTAATTTTTTAGAAGATGTTCATAGAAATTTAAGCTTATTTTCTGTTACAAGTTTAAAAGATGGACCTATTAAAATTAGAGTTAAGATTAATGATAAACCATTTGATATGGAGTTGGATACTGGTTCAGAAAATACGGTTATTTCAGACAAAACATACAAGTCTAATTTTAGTAATTATAGTCTTCGTAAAATAGATATGTTATTGAAAGCGTATAATGGTACAAATATAATACCTATCGGAGCTTGTGATGTGTATATTCAGTACGGCAATAAGAAGAAACTTATTTCTATTATTGTGATTAAATATGGTGGTCCACCACTGTTGGGTCGAAACTTTTTAAAGGCGTTTGAAATCGAGATCTGTAATATAAATCATGCATCGGAACTTCATATGATTAAAGGTTATTCTATTGTTAGAAAATTTAATAAACTGTTTGATGGTGGTTTGGGCCTATTTAAGTTGAGTAAGGCTGCGTTGAAGCTAAAAGAGGATGCTGTCCCAAAGTTTTTCAGACCGAGACCTTCACCTTTGACCATTAAAAAGAGAGTTGAATTAGCATTAGATGAATTGGTGAAAATGAAAATTTTACAACCGGTTGATTATAGCGAATGGGGGACGCCAATAGTGCCCATATTGAAAAAAGACGGTAATGTTAGGATTTGCGGTGATTTTAAGGTAACGTTAAATCCAAACTTAATGATAGAAATGTATCCTTTGCCTCGGATAGAGGAAATGTTTTCTAAGTTGCATGGAGGGGAGGAATTTACAAATGAGGGATGATAGATGAGGAATCTCGTAAATATACTACTATATCGACTTCCACAGGTCTTTTTCAATATACAAGGCTTATATATGGCTTAGCCTTAGCTCCTGCGATTTTTTAAAGGATTATGAATTTACTGTTGGCAAGTTTGGATGGTGTTGTAGTATTTTTAGATGACATTTTAATTAGTGCTCCCAATCGTCAACTTCATAATGAGCGTCTCGAACGAGTTTTGAACATATTGAGAGATGTAGGTTTTGAATTGTCACCAGCAGAATGTGCGTTTTATTGAAAGAAAATAGAATACTTGGGTCACGTAATCGACAAACGGGGTTTACACATGAATCCCAAAAAAGTTAGTGATGTTTCTAAAATGCCCAATCCTACAAATGTCAAGGAACTGCAAGCATTTTTAGGGGTTGTACATTTTTATAGAAGGTTTTTGCCAAATGTGTCCACATTGCTGCATCCATTGCATGGATTACTCAGGGCTAATACGGAATTTAAATGGACTGAAGATTGTTCGAACGCCGTGGAAAAGTTAAAAAAATGTCTAGTATCGGAAAATTGTTTGGCACATTTTAACGCTAATTTTAGGACAAGGGTGACTGTGGATGCTAGTCCTGTCGGGGTAGGTGCTGTGTTGTCACAGATAAATGATAGGGGCGAGGAAAGGCCAGTTGAGTTCGCTTCTAGGACATTGACAGATACGGAAAAGCGTTATTCACAACTAGATCGTGAAGCCGTTTGCATTTTGTTTGGTGTTAAGAAGTTTCACCAGTATTTATACGGCCGTCATTTTACGTTGGTTACGGACAATAAACCATTGCATCACATTTTTAACCCCAAAAAGGGAATTCCGGTTATGGCATCAAATAGATTGCAACGTATAGCGTTAACGTTGTCGGGTTATCAATTTGATATTGTCCATATTAAATCGAAAAGCAATGTTGCTGACTATTTTTCAAGACATCCAAATCAATCAGATTTAGAATTGGATGATTTGCCAACTGATTTATACGTCAATTACGTAAAGGAGCTTCAAAACGAGACAAAAACCATCAGTTCAGAAACAGAAAAGGATGAGCTACTGAAAAGAGTACATAGGTATGTTGAATTAGGATGACCTGCTAAGTGTGCAGAACCCGAATTACTACCATATTTTGTGAGAAGAACTGAGTTGTCGTGTGAGTCGAATAGTTTGTTTTGGGGATATAGGGTGATTATACCTACGAAATTGAGGAGTGAAGTTGTTAATTTGTTACATGCGTCGCATATGGGCATAGCGAAAATGAAATCTATGGCTCGCGAATGCTGTTGGCGGCCAAATCAAAGCAAAGATTTAGAGGAAATTGTTAGGGCGTGTGACTCATGCTTGATGACACGACCTAATCCACCTCAGCAGGAGTTAATTCCTTGGCCGAGGTAGGAGGAAGTGTGGTCAAGATTACATATAGATTTTTTTGGACCATTTGTAAAACGTTGGTGCCTAGTGGTGGTGGACAGTACCAGTCAATGGATTGAGTGTCTGGACATGGGTACTAATACAACTAGTAACGCTGTCATTCGGGTTTTAAGAGAATTATTTGCACGATTTGGTTTGCCAAAATGTATCGTTTCGGATAATGGTACATCTTTTGTGTCCAACGAATTTAGAAAATTTTTAAAACCTAATGGTATTAAACACATTACAACTCCTGTAGGAAATCCAGCTACTAATGGACAGGCTGAAAATGCAGTAAAAACTATTAAAAATGCTCTTAAGCGCAGTATAAATAATGTACCAATATCAGAATTCAATAATGTACTATGTAGATTTTTATTGGATTATAGAAACGCTGTACATTCCAGTACTGGTGTTTCACCAGTTCAGTTAATGTTTAACAAGCGTAAAGTAAGGACAAGGCTTGATTTAATCAAACCAAAAAGAAAAATAGTTAACGTTAATACCGATCAAGTAAAATTAAACGTAAAAAATAAACAGAAAAGTCAAATTACATTTTATAAAGGTAAAAAGAAAAATATTTTTAACGAAGGCGATAATGTTGTTTGCAAGGATTATTCAATTCCGGGAAAAGTTTCTTGGATTAGAGGTTCAGTGCTTAGAAACCTTGGTAAGCAAACCTATTTAATAAAAACAAAAAATGAAAGAACTTGGAAAAGGCATGCTAACCAAATGGTACTGTGTACTGAACCTGAAAATGAAAAAAGTGAAATTCCAACAACTCTTTTAGATCCGTTACAAAAAATGGCTCCAAGTATCCAACAAAGTATTGAAGACAGGGTTCAATCAGATTACATCAGACATAAAGAAGAAGAAAATATAAATTCTAAAGAATATTCAAAGGAAAATGAATCATCAACAGAAATTGTTAAATATAATTTAAGAGAAAGAAAATCTAAAAAAAATATAAATTATATGTAAAATTTATACTGAATTTATATATTATTTAGCCAAAATCTATTATTATATGCATGTACATTTAATGTATTGTTAAGCTAAATGAAATGAAGTATTTTAAGTATTTAGTATTATATTGGGTCAGAAGCAAATTTATGAAGAGGGTGATTGTAGGATATTGGCTTATGAAGGAATAATTACTTTTAAGTATCACTCAATTAAGTAAGGCTTTAGATATCACTCAATTAAGTAAAGCTTTTTAACATCTTATTTGTAAATAGCACTCCATTAAAAAAATTATTATTATATATTAAATGACAACAACAACAGCAAAAGAATAACTGTAAACCTTTTGCTGTGTTCTTAATTAATATTTTAAATACCAAAATTCATTCCCGTTTTGTAAAGCAAAGTAGAAGTATTAAATAAAATTTATTAAATAAGATAAACTCTTATTGTTTAACTTAAATATAAGCCTGAGTTTATCACAAAAGTTATAAACGCAACATCAATGTACTCATTCAATGTTTTGGATTACATATTACAGTTCAATTGTTTAATATCTTTATTTTGTTTCTTTAATTGCTAAAAATAATTAAAAAAGAGATAAAATTGTCAAAAATTTTTTTTATTTTCTTTAAATCAAAACCACCAAAAAATTAAATGGTTTGTGCACCTTCAATCTTAATTAATGAGGTTATTTATCCTGAAAGTTAAAAGTTTATTGCCGATAATAAAATAATAGCAAGCAAATATTTATGCATTTTCTGTATAAACAAAGAAACACATAAACTGACAAAATATATTTCGTATTAAATAAATTAAAAGCCTTTAAAGGCAGAGCTGTTTGCGGCCGGCTTTAGTAGAATTACTTAATAAAGTAAAGAATTGAATGGTAAATAAATACAAGTACATGCACAGACCATATGCAGTAAATAGTGTGGTAAGGGTATTGCAAAGATATTTTATAATATGGTTTATAAAACGTTTACTATTCGTTAAAATGATGAATGATAATGAATATAAAATTAAAATTCTGCATGCGGATATGAAATGTCCACTACTTTATGAATAAAAGCAGTTGGACTCAGGAAATTGTATCGTAATGCTATAAACACAATAAATGCAACGCTGCAATTTTGTAGCGTGTTGCCTTTAAATCAGTGATGCTCAAAATCCAAATTTCCTATCACATGTGATAGGCAAAGAAAATTCTTCTGACGCTGCGTTGACACACCTACACTATAAGCTTACTTGTGTGGTTTCTTATAATGATCGTGTGTTTGTTGCTTTGTTTGTTGTTTTGTGTTGAACTCAGGGAACAAAATCAATTCAGTTGATGTTTAGCACTTGATGAAACAAGACTTCGCTACACAACTTTTTTTAATGATTTTTTGTTTTTGCAAATACAGGCAGCAAAATGTTTGAGGAAAATTGGGAATATGATTTCTTTTTTATAGAGAATATGGATGGTAATGCACAATGTATTGTGTGTTATCGCACTTTATGTCGTAATTCTTTTTTTTTATAAAAAGACACTACGAGGCTAGCCATGGATTTTTCGACAACATTAAAGGGAATGATAGGACTTTAAACTTATTGCAATTAAAAGCAGAATTTTTTTTTTAAATCATGGCTGACAAAACGGACGTACCAAACATACATACACAGACACATCAATATATTCTTCAATACATACATACACTCATACATCAATATATTCATCAATACATACATACTTACATCAATATATTCATATATTCATCAATACATACATACATACACACACATCAATATATTCATCAATACATACATACACACACACATCAATATATTCATCAATACATACATACATACATCAATATATTCATCAATACATACATACATACATTAATATATTCATCAATACATACATACATACATCAATATATTCATCAATACATACATACATACATCAATATATTCATCAATACATACCCACACATACATACATACATCAATATATTCATCAATGCATACATACATACACACATACATACATAAGTTCATTATGTAATAACATGCACGCAACACAATAAACCAATTTTTTTTCTTTTTTTTTCATTTTCCCAGTGTACGATTCTCAAAAATTAAGTTGAATTTTGTTCTCCGCTGCTTTACCAACACAACCAAAACTATGATAGTATGTGTTTGAGCACCACTGCTTTAAATAATCATTTCCATATGCACACATGTATTCTATTTTCGAGAGATTGCTGTGTTTGCTGAATTGTGTTTAAACTTTAAACACAATTAAACTTAACTTAAATTAAACTTTAAAGCATAAATCTGAATTATTGACATTATTAAGAGAAAGTTTACAGGGATATATTTGCTCAACATCTCCCTCTAACTCTCTCAAATTCGTTGAGAAAACGAGAAGTGTGATGCTTTTGATAGTCGCCTAAAAGTTGTCTGTTTATACATACAGACTAGTCCACTGCTCTCTAGCTGGCAGGCCGATTGCCCTCACAAACTTAAGAATGCAGTCAATATATTCCAAGTCTAAGAATAAGTTCTGATAATTTGTTCTCTTCATTACAGAACTTACATGTTCGGTTCGGTACAACCACTATTGTAAATAAGTGTACTTTGAGTCAAGAGTTGCTTGTCAATCGACCTGTTACCAACCTCTGGTTATTCCTAAATAGTTCGATGGATAACTCACATCTCTTTATATTGTAATTGCCCAACAAAAGTTTTGATTGCTACTCATTCCACGAGACCTGGGACTCAGAGTAACTATATTTTTCCTATCTAGCTGATTAAACTAATCGTGATTTCAGAATTAAATTCTGAATTACATTCTATGACCTATTCAAACAAACTTTTTAAACTAATTTATACAATATTTACACTATGAAATAGTCGTGGTCTATCGAGCAGTGCAAGCAAGCTTATTAGACCTGAGCCGTTGCTCAAACCGCAGGTCAGACATCAACACGAAAATATAAAAAAAAAATATTTCTTCGGCGACTTCCTCTTAGCAGTCGCCTGGCTTAGAGTAAATAAAATTGCCATGCAAGATTTGAAGCCAAACGATCATTCGTCGAATGGGCCCAAAACGAGATTACCGTTGTTCCCGAGTTTCATAAGCGAATTTTGTTTAGCGATGAAGCGCACTTCTGGTTGAATGGCTACGTCAACAAACAAAACTGCCGCATTTGGAGTGAAGGTAATTCTCAAGAGTATGTGGAAACACCGTTACATCCAGAAAAACTGACTGTTTGGTGCGCTTTATGGGCTGGTGGAATCATTGGTCCGTACTTTTTCAAAAACGATGGTGGCCAGAACGTTACAGTCAATGGTGATCGATATAGAGACATGATTACTAACTTTTTCATTCCTGAATTGAATAACCATGATGTCCAGGAGATGTGGTTTCAACAAGACGGCGCAACATGTCACACAGCTCGTGCCACAATATATTTATTGAAAGACAGGTTTGGTGACCGCCTAATTTCACGTTTTGGACCTGTGAATTGGCCTCCAAGATCTTGTGATTTAACACCGCTAGACTACTTTCTGTGGGGCTATGTAAAGTCATTGGTCTATGCGGTAAAGCCACAAACGCTTGACCATTTGGAAGACAACATTCGCCGTATTATTGCCGATATACGGCCACAAATGTTGGAAAAAATCATCGAAAATTGGTCGTCCAGATTGGACTACATCCGCGCCAGCCGTGGCGGTCATATGCCAGAAATCAAATTTAAAATGTAATGCCACAAGATTATCTTTCGGATAAATAAAATTCATGTCAATCGAATAATCCATCGTTGTTTTATTGCAACTTAAAGTTCTATACCTCTATAAAAACCACCCTTTAGTAAAAAAACGAAGACAAATTTTAAATTGAAAAACAAAACGAAACTCTTAAAAAACTAAAACTCATGCAACTTAAATGTTGTTTTGCACTCCAACATTGAGTAGCTGGGCTTGCAACAAAATCTTGCCATTAGTGGGGATAGTTTATGGTTTTAAAAGTTTTAGTTTTTGTCATGTTATCTTTATTTTATTGTTTTTGTTTCTTGTGTTGTTGTAATATGGATTAATGTATGTCTGTTCAATCCAATCCAAGCTAACATCCTTACTTTATGATAGAGAAAGAAATATTGTCATCGAATAGGGTTGGCTAATGTGAAAAGTTGGCTGTAAAAAATATGTGTAGAAAAAAAACTTAAATCCAGACAAGAAGCTTTACACACACACTCATTATTCTGAAGTGTTTAGAAAATATATGAATATTATAGAAGAGAATATATAAAGTTATATCATGAGCTTTTTATGGTTCGTTTCTTTTTTTTTGGTTTTTGAATAGTCCATCTATGGATGTTGCCAATTTTTTAACACCAGAATAGTAAATCAACATGAAGTACGCGATGGCATTTGGCGATGGCCAAATGCTTTAAAGAAAGATGAATATTTATGTGAAAATTTCATGACAAAAACTAGGAAATGCACAGATTGAACTTTGCATATTATACCAACAACTCAATAAGCTTGGAACAGAAATAAAATCAACAAAAAAAAAGGATCAAACGGCAACCATGGTGACGTAAACCAAGTGCTTTTATCAGGCTTATATAGATTATTTTACTCCTCTAGGGAGCATAGGGCAGCAACAAGTTGATTCCAATGAGCTCGTTCATCAGCGCGGTGTTTGACTTCGTTTCACTGTAGACGTAATTGGGATAGTTCGGTTGTGATTTGGCGTTTCCAGGTGTGTGATGGTCGTTCGATGCGCCTGCTTCCCTGGAGGTTCCAGTCTATGGCTTTCTTTGTGATGTCATCTAATGGCTTGCGAAGCGTGTGCCCAAGCCATCCCCACTTGCGTGTCCTTATTTCCTTTTGAGTTGGTTTGTATTTGAGTAGAGTTGGGTATTTGATATTATGGAGGGCCAGTAAACACGCAAGATTCTACGCAGGAATTTGTTAACGTTTCGCAACCGTACAGTAACGTGGATTTAACGTTGGAGTTGAAAGTTTTAATTTTGGTGCGTCTCGATATGTTATACGATTTTCAAACAGGGTTCAGTTGGCTTAATCAGGCTTAAAATCAGTAAAAAAAAAATAAAACTCCCTTTAACTATAAAGTTTGGTTCAAAACTGGCAAAGTATTGATTTATGAGGAATAGAAATTCGAAATTCTCTGAAATAACATTTTCTTTTATTGCCATCTCCATAATTTAACCTAATTTTATAAGCTTCTAAAAATTCCTTATTTGCTTAGACTCTCGCCTGAAATACACTTCCGCTTTTAGATAGGCTATACTCCGGATATATTTTACTTTTAACTTTATTGATGGGATTGACCCAATTCAATATCGAGAGTTCATACCGGAAGTACAATAATCCATTGTAGAAATCAGTAGGTCCAGAAGTTTAGAGGGAATGATTGAGGGACGAAACTTGATAACGTGCAGTTTAAATTACTTATCTTTCCTTTTCCAGTACAAAAAACTAATTGGTCACAATTATTTCTACGGCCTCAGTATTAATTGCTTGACAGGTATTTTTTTGCGTTTTTTGTGTTAAAAATAAATATGAGAAGTTTACTCAACAACTGCGATCAGGTCTTTGATGTCTGTTTAGAGTACTATTAAGGAAATTTGAATAAGTAATCATATTTTCTAGGTGCAATCATTAACTTGTTAAGCGCATTTGCTTACCGTCACACAGCCTTGTTTTGTAAAACTGTCAATAATTTGATTAATGATGTTTCGCTCACCACTGGCAGAACACTCCTATTTTTTCTTCGTTATTGGATAATTGGGTTCAATATAGATTTTAAGGCTTTAATATGGAATAATCGTCCGCAATTCAGAGTCAGCTTATGCAATTATCGTTTTGCAGTAATGAAAGACTGAAGCCGCCGTAGTCAGATCAAGCCTCAGCTTAGACATCAACAAAACGAAATATGAAAAATATTTCTACGGCAACTTCTGCTCAACAGATTTCTGGCAAACAACTTGGGAGTAAAATTAAAATTACAATGAAAAAGTTTGTCAGAAATCTGTCGTTTAAACTGACATGTTACCGGGAATAGTTGTTCCGATTTCCTTAGGTAAACTGGCTATGTTCCAGTCGTTGTTTAAGGCGGCTTAATTTTATTGGCAGCGAGTACATTCAGTATTTCTAAGTCTACTTGATTGATCTAGATCCTTAAATCGTATCCATCACACTATTCATACAAACACGGTTCTATCGACATGATATTCTCTGGCACGCTTTTTTTATCAGAACTATGAGTATAAGGTTATGGAGACTATGTTTAATCTCATGTGTAAGTGAGAAGTTTTCTCATGAAGAGCTGGATGTTTTGAGTTCTAATTTTCGGGCATCATAAAGAATTCCAAAATGTTGAAATTTGTTTTGAAGACTAGGTAGTGGCCTTTAAGGACTGTTTGACAACATGGTATTACCTAAGGCCTAACTTCAAATCTATGATAGGATATACCCCTCAAAGAGAATTCGCCATGTGGCCTTATCTAATCTGAATGAATGAATTAGTATTAATCGGTCTCATATTAACAATATTGCTTCCTCTGGCGCTTATGAAATAGTCAGTGTTGATCATTTAATTTTAAGTCAGTATTTAAAACTTTTTTTATTTCCGCATCACCTTCTCCGTAGCATAAACTTTAATTGGCCATAAATATGGTGTAAAAGGAAAAAAAAATCACATGGTATTGATCCATTCATTTTAACGATTGACTGCTATGTGGTACAATAATAGGCTTGAACGAATGTATACAAAAAACTTTACAATCGAAACACAGAATATTGATGTAAATCGATGGATAAGTCGAATATAGTTTGAAAGAACCAGTAACTTGATTAATGGAAGATTGAAAATGCAAAAATTTAAGTTGTCCTACAAATTATGAGTTTATTTACTAGAGTGCATCTCCGTCACCATCACTATCGCCATTACATTACGACGATAACTTGTAGCACAAAACGTAGAAATAATTTAAATATCCCATAACAACTTACCTTACGACACACTTTGTGTCATTTACCCTGAAAAGCTGGCCAAAAAGGCAAAAATTAAATTAAAACTTTACACCATGATTTCTTAGTACACAGAACTGATCCATGCTAAATTTTATCATGATTGTTACATAATTACCATAATTATGTGTGAATAAGTGTAATTTCGAGGGGAATTTGTATGGGGGCTAGGCGAAATCATGGACCGATTTGAACTAAAATCAGTTAGGTTCATCCTTGGGTCTAATTATCACTAACACTATCAAAAAATTCCAGCCATTAAGTCATAAGTCATAAGTCATTTTGGCCAGGTTTTCAGGCAAAATGCCACATAGTGCGACAGTTAAATGTAGCGTGGTTTTCGCCATTTGAATAATGTATTCATGTGTAAATTTTCCAAACGTTTGTCCTGAATGCCTATCAATTTTTCTGTGACTTTGTCACTGTGTAAATGAAAGAACGAATAAGTGAGTGAGTGAGTTAATATATATTTCTAAGTGAATGTGCCTGAGAAATGTACATGATTTTTGCACTTTACAGAGATGCCTTTAAGAGACTGACTGTCACACACATTTTTGTCATTATTTTAAATCATATCTTCTAAGTAAAGATTAGTAATCCTAATAATTAGTAATTAGATTTTTTTTTGAATGGTGGAATAATGGTTACAATTACGATTATAGTTGGTTTTAATAATTCCAGGGATAAAATTAGCACACGCAACGTGGGTGGTGTAAAAAGTTAGGGCGTAATCTTGCCTAGAATTTACAATTATGTATTAGAAGTCGCCGTAGTCTAGTAGGTAGTGTGTTGGTTTATTAGACGTAAAAGCCAGGGTTAACAGCCCAGGCCAAACATCAAACCAAAATCCAAAAAGGATTTCTTCGGCGACTTCCTCTCAGCAGATTTCTGGCAAAAACTCTGCGAGTAAATAAAATTGCCATGAAAAGTTTCTCAAATTCTGTCCCGCAACTCATGTATAAAATTAACACACACAACATAAGTGGTGTGAGAAACTCGGTCGTAATCCTGACTGAAGGGTTGTAATGACCAATTATGTTATGTATGTATGTACATATATGCATGTAATTATTTTTCTGATTCAAAAATATTACTGACTATACTGCACTTAGAGAAAACAAAGAACTCTTCTTCAATTTCTTATTTTACGCGAGTACAAGTGTAAGTATCGATATATTTGCTAAAATGCCAGATAGTATCGCTAAATACTGTACGTTAACTGCCTATAAACAATAGAAATAAAGGATGTTCTCATTCAGCTCACAAATATTTGCACAACGTCAGCTGAACTCTGATTTTGATTGCTAGTGATGTGTTTGCGGTTGTTGCATTGGTTGTTACCATCACCATCGGCAATTTTCTTGTTCTTCGCAGTAGTTATCACACAGAAAAAAGCATTACAACTGAGGATAAAAAAAGGAAAAATCTAAAACAAATGCTAACAAAATAAAGGAAGAGAAAAAACCAACAAGAATGCGGATTGCTAAATGGTGTTGAAATAAATTGTTGGCATTTAGCCCAACCGCTCTTTAGAAAGAGAAATTCTTTTCATTAAACAAAACTTTGATTGTTAATTAATTAATTAATCTTCAAAGAAATTAGTTTAATTATTCACAGGTGAGAGTAGATGGTATGCATAGAGGAATCAGTATATTTTATTAGAAGAGCACTTCGAATACACTGTATTTATCAGATTATGTTTTAGAACTTCTAATGTAGCTGTCTTGGTTTTCATTGGTTTTTCTCCTAAAAAACGGAGACCCTACTATATGCGCCAACTATAGGGGTATAAGCCTTCTCCCTATCGCATATAAGGTTCTTACAGGCGTATTGTGTGAACGACTGAAGCCACTCGTCAAAACACTGATTGGACCTTATCAGTTCGGCTTCAGACCTGGCAAGTCCACCATCGACCAGATCTTCACCCTACGCCAAATCCTGGAAAAGACCCACGAGAAACAAGTCGACACACACCATCTTTTTGTAGACTATAAGGCTGCCTTTGATAGCCTCATAAGGGATCGTGTTTTTGCCGCCATGCCTGAGCTCGGTATACCTGCGAAGCTGATAAGGCTATGCAGAATGACGTTGAGCAATTCCTGCAACTCCGTCAAGGTAGGAATGGACCCCTCGGAGTCTTTTGATACAGTGCGAGGTTTCAGACAAGGCGACCCCTTATCATGCGAGCTCTTCAACTTTGTCATGGAGAGTGTTCTGCGAAAGGCGCGAGTGCATCGTAATGGCACTATTTTTCAAAAAAGTGTCCAGTTGGTTGCGTACGCTGGCGACATTGACATCATAGGGCGTACCAAGCGAGGTATTACTGCTGCCTTTAGTGCTATTGAACGCGAGTCTACTAAGATGGGTTGGGCAGTAAATGAGGGCAAAACAAAGTATATGTTATCGACGAGTAGAGACGCGCGGCGTATTGATTCTCAGATTACGGCCGATAACTATACTTTTGATACGGTCAAGGAATTCATTTATCTTGGCTCCACCGTTACCACCAGAAATGATGTCAGTCTGGAGATCAAGCGCAGGATCACTCTTGCCAACAGGTGCTACTATGGTCTCTATAGGCAGTTGAATAGCAGAGACCTCTCTCGTACGACAAAACTAACACTCTACAAGACACTCATCCTACCCGTGCTTCTTTAAGGCGCAGAGGCATGGACCCTATTAAGTAAGGATGCAGCCGCTTTGAGAGTGTTCGAGAGAAAAGTACTGCGCAAGATCTTCGGTCCAGTGCGAGTTGGCGATGATTTCCGTATCCGATACAACAGTGAGCTGTATGAGCTCCTTAACGACATAGACGTTGTACAGCGTATTAATATCCAACGGCTGCGCTGGCTCGGCCATGTCGTTCGAATGGAGGAGGATGCTCCGGCGAGACGGGTATTTGATGCGGGAATCTGCGGAAGTCGGCGAAGAGGACGACCTTGCATCCGTTGGAAGGACCAAATCGAGGAAGCCCTGTCATCGATTGGTGTGACCAACTGGTGTAGGCGCGCACGAAGCAGAGGCGCCTGGAAGAATGTGTTGCGGCAGGCCGAAATCCGATAAACGGGTTGTTATTAAGTAAAGTAAGTAACGTTGCTACAGTTTTAGGAAAAATTCGCATTAAAATGGAAATCCCTGAAAAAACATTTTTTTTATTTTTTATTTTAATATTTCTGCCAACGATAAACTACTCAAACTGATTGGAAATATTAAAATTATTAATAAATTAAATATTAAATTGGTTTTTAATAGTTTAGTTTTTAGACGTGTGGCCATGGAAATATTTCTTCTTCGGGTTCGATGACGATTTTAAACTATTGTTCCGCCACTTATGGATAAAATTAACGTATACAACGTAAGTAGTGTGAGTGGTCAAGTCTTAATCCTGACTAAAGGATTTTAGTTACCAATTAATTAACTAAGCCATTAGTGTTGCCACCCAAATGGTGCTATTGGAGGATATATTACACATTAATAGGTTATGGTAGACCTTTGCACTTATAGGAATAATTCGAAACCAAGTTGAAAGAACACAAACCTAAATATATATATAAAATAATGAAGGGAATAAAACAGATATCATGGCTCTAAACTATTCACAAGTGGTTTGACATTCCTAATGTAGGAATGCATGCAATCCAGTGCTATGAATTTAGATTGTCTTGAAAGTGTAGTTTTACTGTGAAAAAAATATTTTCCTTTATGTTATTTTATTTGTAACTTCGAAAATGGTTTATTAGTTCAATTAATTAATTTTTAATTAAAGATTTATTCAATTTGCATTTCAAAATGTAATCCTGTATATTTCATGTGGCTATAAAAACCACTCAAACTAAATTTTTGGCACATACTAATGAAAATCACAGAAATATGGAAAAGCAAAAACCAATTTCTTTGAAAAACAAAAATTTATTTTTAAGAATTTTTACACTCTTAAGTTGGGTTTTAGTTTTGTGGTTTGGTCTCAGTGGCATAATATTTGTAAAATAAATATCCTCATGCTCGAACACAGGCACACACACTTATTGGGTCTCTTAAGAAATAAACTTTTAAGTGGAGGAGATAGTATAAACACACTTACCATACATACATATGAGTGTAAATGTAGATTTTTGATTTACTTTCTCTGGTTTCTATCTGTATGAACCGCAGAAGAAGTTTCCATTTTTTGCTTTACTTTGGTGCTGTGTTCGTTTCTCTCTTTTCTGGTTCGTTTCTTTAAAGTGATGGAGGATGGAATATTAACACAATGTATGTTGTATGCATATGGTTAAAGTAGCAAAGGTTCGCATATGAACTACATTTGTTTCATTATTTGTTTATTTGCCTTTAAAATTTTTTTTTTTATATCTATGCGAGCTAAAGGCTGTGAATCTTCGAAAGACATTGGTAGCCAGGGCTACGCAATGTGCACGATTCGCCGCAAGACTTACTCTCGGTTTGCTAAACGCATACGTACTAAACCCAACCTAGTTCGTCACACTTCCATTAACCGGCGGTCACCGCTGATGGCTTCTTTCGCTACGGTTATGACCGGCTCCATTTCATCCACAGTGGAGCGCCCTTTTCGAAAGCCAAATTGGCGATCCGACAGGCCATCTCTCTATAATATCGTTTCGAGTCTTCTAAATTGTATCTTCTCTAGCAGTTTACCTACGGTATCAATCACACAAAGTGGGCTGTAACCTGTTGCATTCTGCGCATCGTTGCCCTTCGGAATGAGAACCAACATCTGTCTCTTCCATATCCTTAGGAATTTCCCCTCCTGAATGCATGTATCAAATTCTTTCCTAAACACCTCAACGTTATTCTCTATAGCCACCTTAAGTGTGTCGTTTGGGATCCCATCGATCACCGGCGATTTCCTGAGTTTCATTTCTCTCCAGACTGCATCGAATTCCTGGCCTCTGACCTCAGGAATGTCATCGTTAGACATACTGTCTCGCACAGCATACGTGATCTCGGCCTGCGACAATTGACTGCAGCTTTTCCGCACTTTCCGTGGCCGGTGGTCGAAAGCAGTTCAGCTTCCTCATTACCACCTTATATCCCGTGCCCCAAGGACTTTCATCCACATCGGCGCATATTTCCCTATAGCACTTTCTTTTGCTCCTGTCAATGGCCCAATTAAGGTTGAGCACTCTGTATCTTTCCCGAAGTTCTATGTAGTCATTGCGACCCTTGCCCTCTTGAATATCTTCCGCGCTCAGTTACATTTTCTTCTTAAATCAGCTATCTCCGCGTTCCACCAGTAAACGTGTTTCCTGCCCGGCAGGTGTAACTTCCGAATGTCCCCCAACGCGAGAACAAAGGTTTCCCTATCAAAAGTAGAGTCCCTCCACAAAGAATTAGGAGGGTCGGCGCCCGTAGGGCGTTCCCGGATTCCAAAAATGATCGCCCGATGGTCGCTATGAGTGTAGACATGGGACGCAGTCCAATTCGATGTCATCGCTAGTGTATCGCTGACGAATGTTAAGTCAATTTTCTCGAAAATGTATCAATCTGCCCACAGTTGAGTAAGACAACCTCGAGAGCCGTAAATGCATCAAGGAGGCACTCACCTACGTTCATCAACCTCCGTCGAACTGCCAGATACTGTGGACGCTTAGGTCCTCCCGTAACATGATTCGAGTCCACATTTCGATCGCCTCCACAGAGTAGGCAGTGAGGGTCACCGCGACAGGTTTTGGCAAGTTGGTCTCGCTCTCCGCACTTGAAGCAGTGCTTTGACCAATCACTCTTACTGCGGCAATTTCCTGTGCCTGAAGTCTAGGCATTTGTAGCATCTTCTTGGGACAACTTTCCGCATTAACCGGCAAACTGTCCACCCGACACGCAGATTGCCCACTTCCTTGGCCCTGTAAGTCAGCTTTATTGGTATTGCAATTGTTGTCGTCTGGGTACCCCCCGGAGCACTTCTTATCGTCTTGATAGCCGATCGGTGTAATTCTCCTATTTGTTCTCTCCAAGCGGTTATTATATCATCTTCCGTGGTTACCTCGTCCGGGTATCGCAGTTCAAATGCTGTATCCTGGGTTATCGTCCTGCCCTCAACATCGGGCAATATGGTCCTCAACTTGGATTGGTAAGTTTCTGTAGCCATCTCTGCCGACCTTCTAATAAATAAATTTCACCCTTTTGTGTCTTCTTAACAAGATTAACATCTTCACCAACTGACTTGAGCTCCGGGGCGTTTCTAACCTTCCTTAGTAATTTGCCTTTATGGCTGTATGGGTATGTGCGGATTTATGCAACTATAATAATAATATAATGTATGCATACATAATGTTTGTTTAAAAATTTATTTTTGCATTAAAATAATTTATTTTTGCATTAAAATAATTCGAAGAACATGAAACAAAATAAAATTGCAAACAACTGAAATGATCAAAACCGATTCGATTTTTTATAACAAATTAGAATTAGAAACAGTCCCGCTTTTAGGCATTCACAGCTGGAAAGTCAGTACTTACCTGCATTAGATCATTGGTAACAGTGATTGTTCGGGGTATGTATTTGAAATACACAAGAAATGTTTAGGATCGGCTTTAGGGACTATGCTGTGCATTATAAAGCTTATTGCCATCCCTCATCTTTTGGACAACTTCAAGTCAAAACTATTCTTCAATGAGAATAATAGATTGTCTTTTATGGCAACAGGCAGTTGGTTGTGGCTAACAGTAGGGAAATTATGAGCTCAAGAAGTAAACAAAAATTAAGTCTGGTTACCAGAAATACTTCGATATTTTCGTTCCAGACAAATTAAGACAAGAAATCGTCATGGAAACCAGGAAACCATATTGAATTGTTGACTATGGTTCAGACAAAATATTTGTCCGGACATGATTTTTTATATTGAGTTTGTCAGCTGTCTTCTTCAGAGAGAGAGAGAGAGAGGGTAAAATTTTGTATATGAACAGCTCGATTTGGTTTAATTTTTTATTTTGTCCTCTCCAAATTCAACTGCCAATTGCGTATATTTTTAATACAAAGTTGAATGGAATTGCCAATATAAATCATGAAGTCGTCGTAGTTTAGTAGGTAGTGCATCGGCTTATTAGACATGAGGCCACGGTTCAAACCCCAGGTCAGACATCTCGAACAAAAAGAAATATGAAAAATATTCCTTCGGCGACTGCCTCTCAGCAGATTTCTACCAAAAACTAAATGAAATTGTAGTAAATGAAATTGCTATGAAAAATTTTTAAAAAATCTGTTGTTTGTAGTTGACTTTAAACTGTGGTTTCCGCTACTCATGTATGCAACTCACACGCACAAGATAAGAAGTTAAATTGTAATCCTGACTGAATGGTTATAACGACTAGTAGCTATATTATATTATTATATATATTATATTATCATATATTATATATATATAAACCATGTAAAATTTAAATTTACTTCAATAGTGTCGTCTGGCCGCAAAGATTTTCCGATAAAAATTTTCGAAATCAGTGAATCGTGCTGAAGAAAACTCTCAGCAAAAATAATTTTGTACAGGCAAACGTTTTTTTTTCGGACAACATGGATGAATTCAGCTTAAGTCTGGATACCAGCAAATGTTTTATATTTTAGTTCCAGACAAATAAATCCATACCATCTTGAATAATGGTAATAATCACAACAAAAGCTAATAATCGCACTATAACTGAGTCTGAAAAATTAGTGTACCTAACGTCAACGCCATGCGAAGGCAGTAGTAATCGGTTTGTTGAGAGTTGATGCAAATAGTGTCCACATTAAACCATCGCAAACCTATTTACTAGCTTAATTTGAATAAGATTTGTCAATAAGAGTAGCGCAATTTCAATTAGTATGAATCAAAGAGCCTGGCTTAGATATTCTAATTCTTTCACACTTGTTTTTACTTACAAATTCATTGATTTCCTGCTCCTGTCTGTGTGAACTAATTTTTGGGTACTAAACTAGCAAGTATCTTATGAAACTTGTAAAGATAGTCTGTTCCAGATTTTTCTATAGAAATTGTAACAATTCAGCTCACAAAAGCTAACATATTGTCACGTTTTTATCTTTTAAAAACGTTGAAAATATGAGCTCGTAAATTGCAAATAAAATAAAAATAAATTTGTGTTTAATTTTAGATAAATTCAGTGTGCCACTGTGCACAACTTGATGTAAACAACAACAATTGCTTTGTTTGTTATTCTTCTTTACACTCTTTTGCGCAAACAATAACAATTGTTCGTCACATCTTTATAACGGAGATCTTCAAACCACGATTATACTCTTCACACCCAACGCGGCTGACAGAATTTTTACTGGATCCGTTGCCTGCTTTATCTTGCTTTTTATATGCCAACGTAAACAGTCTAATGAATGATCTTGAAGTCGAATGTTCTTGGCTTCGCCTGCTCGAGATCTCCATAAATATAAACATCATTGTTTTATTGTTGTATTTTGTTTCATTGTTTGTTGTTGCATTTTTGTTTACTTGTTTATCCCCTTTTTATACAGATGTTGTTGGTATATTTTTGTTTACTTGTTTATCACGTAAACAAGTTCATTGTTTTTGTTTTTGTAGCTTCTGTTTATCATTTTAATGTTAAACGATGTAACACCATTTCCATTTTCGTAACAAGGTTTATTCTAACTAAGTTTTAAATTTATATTCAAGTAGCCATTTTTACCACACTTTTGATGACATTTCTAATGTTCTGCAGCATTTTAGGTCGATAATTAATATAAGAGCAGTAAGTCCATAATCAATTTTTATTTTTCAATCAAATTATGAGTTCAGTTCGGCGTAAAACTTTTAACAGACTGATACTTTGCCAAAATTGAGCACATAGTCATCTACTGTTTTGTTCCTACAGCGATCTAAATTAAAAAGTATTACAAGCTTCGACCATAGCCTTATCTATACATTTCAAATGCCTTCTCTTTGTATTGTATTGTATTCGTATTGTAATCACCTTTAATTAAATGTTTTTCTTTGTTTGAAAAGCCATTATTTTACATTGGATTTCTTTGTCATTTAAAAATTATTTTTCTTTTATTAAAATGCAAATATTTTCTCTATTAATTACATTGAATAACTTCTTTCTCTAACGCCAACTATTTTTATAAAAATCTTGTGAATTCTTATTTCGCTGGCATCCTTTGTATGAATAATTGTCACCACAACCAATGTCGCCACAGGTCGTTATTTGCAAAGAACAATACTTGGAAAAGGTAATACACTCTGGATGTAATGAATATAGCACGTACTGTGTAACTAAAGGGTAATCATAAGTTGATGTTATCAACAAAGTATCTTCTAAAAGTACCATTAATGATGGCCTCTACGAAATAGATTGGTACAAAGACTAACCTATTCTGATTGGAAATAGAAACAAATAGTATCAGAAAACCCAATTTTAATTTTAAAGAATTGTTTTCAAATAATTTGACCTTATGAAATAAAAAAAGGAGAAGCTTTAGCGCTAACCATTGCCTAGCGCTTGATATATACATATATACGTAATTGGTCATAAGAACTCTTCAGTCAGGATTACGTCCCTGATTCTGACACCACTTATGTTGTGTGTGTGAATGCCTTAATTTTATATACGCGTGGCGGGACCTACAGTTCAAAGTCGATTCTGAATGACAGATTTTTGAGAAACTTTTTCATGACAATTTTATTTACTTTCAGAGTTTTTGCCAGAAATCTCTCTGAAAAAATATTCTTTTTTATTCCGTTTTATTGGAGATGTCTGACCTGAGATTTGAACCGTGGCCTCATATCTAATAAGCCAACGTACTACCTACTACTTGATAAATTTTTTTATTTTGCTTTACGAAAACTTTTAATGAAAAAATATTTAAACAATCCACTAAAAGTGTGGTATGTATTACGAAATCATTTTATTGATATAGTCCCGGTACAAATATTATTAAAGAGTTCTCCAAAGGGGATTTCCGAATTTTGACCGTTGATAACAGCCATCTAGTTGAAGCAACATTTGTCCAATTAGTTGTCATTTCTTCAGTCTAACAGTTTTCTAAATCACCATGTTTGACGAAAACCAACAAACTCGTATAAGCTGAATAGAACCTAGAGCAGTTGGCATTTGACTATATAATAATACTTCTATTTCTGGATTAAATTAGCTACGCATGAGATTCTATATATCCCGAAAATTTTAGTATATGGCGGTGTCATTCTTTTATATTTCTTTGAGAACGCCATACAACATAATTGGTCATTTCAACCCTTCAGTCAGGATTACGACCTAGTTTCTCACACCAGTTATGTTGTGTGTGTTAATTTTATACATGAGTGGTGGGACCTAGAGTTTTAAAGTCGACTCCGAACGACAGATTTTTGAGAAACTTTTCATGGCAATTTTATTTATTCTCAGAGTTATTGCCAGAAATCTGCTGAGAGAAAGTCGCCGAAGAAATACTTTTTGTATTTTGTTTTGATGTCTGACCTGGGGCTCGAACCCTGGCTTTTCGCCTAATAAGCCAACACACTACCTACTAGACTTCAGAACGCCGTTGGCCGGAAAATCGCAGCGAGTACTATAGGTTGATGGTTACCGAATACAGCCTGCATTGGATGATCTGACATGTGGTTTCAATAGGATGGCGTTACATACCAGTTATCAGCAATGAATCGTTTTTTCGATACTCATAAGCACTCATGAAATTTGAAATATATGTGCGTTAACAATATTGTAATTTAACTACTCTGATTCATTTGTACTCACTACAACGTTGATTTGTAAGTATAGGTTGCAATGAGTATGCGTACAACGTTGGCATCAAACATAACATTCGAAATATGTTTGATTCACAAGCCTACTCATTCAGATTCATAACTTTAGAAAAATACTTATAATACTTGTAAATGATTCGAGTGACTCCAACTATTCATCAAAATGTACATAATGTCTTAGTTGTTGTTGCATTTACAAAAAAAGAAAAAAGACAGAGCAGCAAGCAAAGCAAACACAAAACCTTCTAGTGAGTATTGTAGTGTTCATACGCGATTCATATTTATTTTGTGCTTCGTGTATATGTTAAGTTATGGAGAGTCGAAATCAACAACATCATACGTGTTGTTAATATGATAAGTACGTATGAATATGATGAGTACTTCAAACTTTGAATATGAGTAGTATGATTATAATATTAAAATAGGTATGAATGCGTATAAATACAGAAATTATGAGTATGATTAGATTTTACTCATCTTTTTGAATACTCATTGCTGATCTCTGCTACATATCACACAGCTCATGCCACACTGTGTATTTTGCTTGAGCGATTTGAGGGCATATTTATCTCACGTGGACGTAATGCCACCGGCGCCTCGTTGTTTGAATCAGTTGGTCTTTTCTTATAGAGTTTTCTTAAGTTGCAGTTGTGTGCGAAGAAGCATCAAACCACAGATCTCCTCAATGCCAACATTAGACATGCTATCAGTGAAAGTTCTCCATGATTATGCGCCAGATTAAAAGAAAATTGGATATGTCAGATTCTGCCACACATACATAATCTTATATAAAAAAATGAATGTGTGTTTATTTGTTTGGGGGTTTGTTTGTTTGTTTGAAGACGGCTGGACCGATTTTCTTGAAATGTTAACAGTACCTTCCTGTATGATTGGGAGGAACTATAGGCTGCTTTTTATTTTAAAATTTCAAGTAGGCGAGGTGCCACGCCCACATACCCAATAAGTGTTTAATGTCGCATATCTCATAAACTGCAACAGCTAGAGTCCTCAAATTTTGTGTGGACGACTTTGACGTATATATGAGCAAATTGGGCGGATTCGCTATAGTGGGCGTGTCACCTCCCATAGTCTATATATATAAATGAATTTGTTTGTACGTACCTTATAGAATCGTAAACTATGCATTTGATCATGTTATGTTCTTTAGCAAAGTTGTTGCGCATGAGCCGGAGAAGGTTTCTAAGTTGGTATGACCAATATCCGATACGTTTCGCCACTGAAAATTATTAAAAATGAATTAAATCGCAAACTGTACATTCTTTAACAAAGTTGTTGCGCATGAGTCGACGGAGGTTGGCGCGATTAATTTCCGATGGATGGCGTCATTTAAAATTATTCAAAATGAATGACAAGCAATTGGTCGACCTACACCTCAAGCACGGAAAAAAGAGCATTACGAGCCTCAGAATCAGACGAGCATTGAGACTGGAAAATCTTCGAGTATATGCCGCTGAGACCCGTTCGCTTGAACCACTTGAACAACGAGAACTGAGATTAGAAACTGATTGAATGCGTACTACTCAGGCCCATTAATCTGAATCATCAGGACAACGGGAAACAAAGTCAGTAAAATGATTCAAAATTAATTGGACATTTGTGTAATGTCTTTCCTTAAAATTTATAACATACGCAGGTTATAGCTAGTTGGTCAACGCAACTAATCAGTCAGGATTACAACCTAGCTTCTCACACCAGTTATATTATGTGTGTGTTAATTATATATTTGTGTGGTCCAGTTTAAAGTCAACTCCGAACGATAGATTTTTGAGGAACTTATTCATGGAAATTGTATTTACTCTCAGTGTTTCTGCAGAGAATAAGTTGCTGAAGGATTTTTTTATAAATATATATTTTTTTTTTTTTTTTTTTTTTTTTTTTTTTTTTTTTTTTTGTTGGAAATGTCTGATGTGAGGTATGACCCTTGGCCTCACGTCTAATAAGGCAACACTCTATTTACTAGACTAGAGCGGCTACTCTTCTCTGGCTAACAAAACATATTCCAACGATAGGTTCAAATCTGTAGAATAAAAATACAATCTCATGATTTGAATAACCCTGTATCTACTTGCTAAAGAATATTCATTATTTGTTCGTATATGAACATACATATATGCATTGTATCCTTATGTTGGACTGACCGCAGCATAAATCTTTGTGGTCTTACAAGTCATGTGTACACACAGAAAATATAGTTTACGAGAGCGTTAAATTGTTGTTATTTAAACAATCGCAAAAGTTCAATAAATTAATGACAACCAAATGGTAAAAGAAGACACCAATGAAGAGCGTTTTAAAATTGGAAATGAATATTAAAATGCAAAACGATGAATATGTAGTGTTCATAAGCGAAATATACGATGCTTGTACATGATATTTTGAATTGTTTTGTTCAATCGTTTTCTATAGTTTTTCACTTTTTATTTTTTATAAAGCAGAAACCGAATGTTTCATTGTTTTAATATTTCTTTTCGACAAATTTACTTGTTCATTTGCACCAAAAGATAAATACCGATAATGCAATTACATTTTTTTTTCTTGGACTTTAAGTTGAGGAATACATAAGTACAAAGTAACATCAATTATTTGTAGTATGGTTGATCGTTTGCCCAAGATGGCAGCACTTTCTGATACATTGCTCTATAGATTTACCAATGATAAATCTGAAATTCGAGGTTGTCATAGAAACCAACCTTGTCAGAATTAGTTTTAAGAACGAGAAGAATTTTAAATCTACCAAGGCTTATACATAAATCGTTCCCGACTGATCTTTGTTATGACACTTTTGCTAAAAAGCGAAACGTAGCAGCAAGTTTTAAAATCACAAAAATTTTAGAGCGCGACAAATGTTCTGTAATAGGATTAAGTACCATACGAAATGCCTCTTTTAAGCTATAATTAGAAACAAATCTGTAAAATATAGTCAAATATATGAGTACAAGAAACTTCCTACTGATTAAAAACTACTTACATTGCCTACGGCAGCTCCAGTGGATTGCTATAATCTCTCAGGATTTTTCTCCTCACTCTTTCTGATCGCTTTTCTTCTAATAATAGAAATATCACTATTGCCATTGACTTTGTATTTATTTATTAACATAAATAATTTCAATTTTTGACAAAATTTTCTTTTTATAAGTATTTTGGTATTTTTCTTTTTTTGATCAATTTTTATCAAAACAGCTGATTCGAACATTAATTTTAATTTACTTTCGAAATTAATGAAACCAGCTTGGTTTCATGACACCAAATGAAACCAACATTGGTTTTCAAAAACGACAATCACGAAAACCAACATGGTTTCTATGACAACCCCGATTACTAAGCTTTGTTTGGTTTAGTTATGCACATCATCATTTTCTATCAACAACGCAGTGTATCCAGTAGTTTTCACGTTTCAAAATTCCGTCCGGAACAGACAAATAAGCCCATAAATTGGAAACATTACACGATCAAGATACAAAATTCGTCGTAGAAGCAAGAAGAAGGGCCTGTTCGTAAATGCATCACTGCGGTGCATAATATGATTATTTTGCCCTCACGCTGCTAATCACATGTTGCTGATGCTTCTTTTTGCTTATTTATTTGTTTGCATTGACGAACGAACAAACACTTCAGAAATGGAAAAATTATTAATAAATTTGATTTTTGAACTGGACGATAAAACAACTGACAAAATGTTAAAAAGAGAGTAAAATAAATAAGAATAAATAATAAAAAAAATATAAAATTTTTGTACTCACTATTTCAATGCATCAGCCATTTTTATGATAAGTGTTTTGGGTTTATTTGCGCATAATATGCTTTAATGATGCATTTACGAACATTTGACAGCTACCAAGGTTTGCATTTACGACCATGATACGCATAATATGGAGCATAATATGCGAACAGGCCCGAACTTGCATAGTCATTAGACGGAAATAAAAATGACATCTCAAAGCAGCAGAATTCAAGCAAAGAAACTTGATGTTGCATGAATTGCAGCTGAAAGGTTGTTGATAGATAACTTTGCATGTATGAAATGCTGCTTGATTGCTTTAAAAATGAAATCATTTATGCATTGTACTAATACTTGCGGCAGAAAAGCGATTCCCTACAACAACCATAACCGGAAGAAATCATATTAGAAACGTGAGCAATAAGCAAATCTTACGACCAAGCAGAATATCCATTACGCCAAGGTAATGCTCTGTATTTTTTTGGTATCAGATGGGTGTGATCCATTATGAGTTGCTAAAATGAGGCTAGTCTGACAAGGGAGACCTGTACATACAATAATTAATTCGTTTAAAGCGAGCATTGGCCGAAAAACGTCCTTTATATGCAATCAGATACAAAGACGTAACTTTCCATCATGATATTGCGGCGTCGTTGAAAAACTATTTGGAAAACAGTGGTTGGGAAGTCTTACCTCCTACTTACTTAATTGATCATTACAACCCATTATTCTCACACCATCGTTGTTGTGTGTGTTAATTTAATTTATGAGTGGCGGGAACTACAGTTTAAAGTCGACCCCGGACGACAAATTTTTGAGAAACTTTTTTATTTACTCTCAGAGTTTTGTCAGAAATCTGTCGAAAGAAAGTAGCTGAAGGAATATTTTTTCATATTTCGTTTTTTTCGAGATGTCTGCGCTGGAGGGTTTTAACCACCGGTTCACGTCTAATATACCGACACACTATCTACTAGATTATGGCGACTACTAAAATCGTACCTTACCGGTTGACCCTTCTGACTACCAATTGTTACGATCAATGCAGAACGCTCTTACTAGCATATCCTTCACTTCAGATTAAGGTATCAAAAATTGGCTCGATTCATTCACTCAGACGGCGAAAAAAGGGGAGAAATGCTACCTGCCGATGTTCAATGGCTTAAATTAATGTTCTTTTAAAAAAACTATGGCAATAAAGCATTTATATCCGATAAAGGAATGATGCTACCAATATACATATATATGCTCTAATGCACCTCTTTGTAGAATATTGCTCCCATGGCTTTGATCGATAATAATTTTTCAATTTAAAATTCCTATATGTATGTATGTATGTATGTAGGTTGTATATTGTATGCATAATGTTAAATTTATAGCACGTTTATATACTTTTGTTGCAATAAATTTGTATATTTTGAATATAAAATTTTTTCTAGTTTTCCTAAAAATTCACGATATGCAATTTGTGGATGTTATATGAACTCTATTAATAATGAATAGATTGGAATAAAATATTTGCATTTGCATTTACCTGTTCATAAAATACATACGCTTAAAAATGTATAAATTTTATATAAAAGAACAATTTGTAAAAAAAATTTAAAATTTTTTCATTTATTCAAGATTACTAAGCTGTCATATTTATATTTTCAAAATATAACTTTTCATTCATTTATAAATTTAACAATATTTTCAACTAAGTAGGGGCACTACTATTATTAAAAAAAATAAAAAAAATATATTTTTCATATTTATTTTCATACATATTAAAAAAATTATATTTTACTGTTCTTTTATTCATACGTTGACAAATTTTTTAAAATGGTTTTCAGTTATTGTCTCTTGAGAAAATATTTTTCATTTTCTATTTCTAATTTATTTAAATAACATATGTTTGTAACAAAAAATACTTCCTTAAACACAAATACTAACGCAGTTGCCGAGGAAGGAGTTAAGAAAACACACGGTCGAAAAAATATTCCTTCTTCTCCGGTTTCCATAAATTAGTTTTAAGTAAATCCTAATGATAGTAGCAGTGCACAAAGCCCTGCAATCAGCAAAAGTATCCTGAAAATCAGCAAAAGTATCCACGTAGGAAAGCGTTAGTAATATTAATGCAGTTATATGACTAACCATCCCACAAAGTAAAATACACATACATACATACAGACATAATTCGTAGCTACAACCCTTCATCCAACCGACTATGGTCGGGAGCACTCTCTGTGGGAGGGAGACAAGGAGGAAACTATCCTCGGTGTATCGTCTAACCGCGATTAGACAGATAAGTGGCTTCAGGACTGTGTCTGATGAAGCGTTACTTGTAGTGGCAAATACAATACCTATGGACATATTGACGGATGAGATGAGGCGGATATACTTCCGCCGTCTCGAGTATCCAGGACAAACAGCAGCTATAAAAGCGGAGGAAAGAAGAATTTCCATGCACAAATGACAGTCACAATGGGAGAACAATTTAAAGGGAAGATGGACATTTCACCTTGTCCCTGATATAACCCCTTGGATGAAGTACAAACATTGTGAGCTGAACTACTACGTGACCCAGCTCCTAACTGGTCATGGATGCTTCAGGAACTACCTGCACAGATTTCGAGATGATACTTCCCCTATATGCCTTAAACTGTGTAGATGAGGAGAAAGATGCGGAGCATATTCTAACATGCTCCAGTGTGAGATGGCCCGGGGAAACGAGCATTAAACCAAATCGGGTTATACAAGATGTATTGAATTCTAGGATTGTATGGAGCCAATACAGCCAGAGAAAGGCTGAAGTTATGCTGGAACTCCAAAGGCTGGAGTAACGGCGTTTTAGTGTAATAAAGCTTTAAAGCTAACCAGCACTCAACGAAGTAATACCTTACGGCAGTCCCGCGGGGGGAGAGTGGATGAAGAATATAGGGGGTTGACTTAGTACGTAGGCACCAGTGATGGTTAATTGTGCACTCTTTTGTTGGTACAAAAGTGTCTTTCGAAGATTCCCACCTCCGGCTCCAGACAAAAAAAAAACCTTCAGTCATGATTACGATCTCACTTCTAACACCACTTATGTTGTCTGTGCTAATTTTTATCCATAATTGGAAAGACCTACAAGCAGAACCTAAAGTCAACACTGAACGACAGATTTTTGAGAAACTTTTCATGGTAATTTTATTTACCGTCAGAGTTTTGCCAGAAAAATGCTGAGAAGAATTTAATATTTCGTTTCGTTCGAGATATTTGAAGCGTGGCTTTACGTCTAATAAGCCAATACGCTACCAACTAAACTACGGCTATTCCACAAAGTGTTACAGTTCTGCCAAGTGTGGTCCCAAAGATTTACGCGATACCGTATTCAGAAATATATATCTTGATATACTATTTGCCGCCATCAAGTTTTTTCTCCTCAGAAAATTGTTTTTCCAAATCAACATTAGCAATAACGAGATGTAGAAAAGATTCATTAAAATAATTCATTCAAATCAATTCTAGAGCCAGGATATTGTGGAAAAAACTTTGCAGTATAATTTCAATACAAGACATATTCCAATACATGTTAACTTTGAGATATAAATTTCCTCAGTGTAAAGGGTGTTTTTTTCCTTCAATTGACCCAGCAGCTGAAGGAAAACGACTTGTGTTCGCTCCATGGGCTCTGGAACAATTGGAAACTGACACTTAATTTCATCGAAAAATCATCTCTGGCCATAAGGCCTGTTTCTAGACGAATAGGTACGTGGTTTAACAAAATTTGTCGAATTTGGAGTGATACCAATCCACATGCCCATTGCATGGATTTTGGGCTGGCGGCATCATCAGTACAAATTTATTTGAGAACGATGGTGGTCAGGTATTAGAGTTACCGGGGAGCACTATAGTTTAATGATTACGAACTTCTTTTGACCTTTATTGAATTATCTGTTATAGATTCGACTCCTTTTGCCATACGCCTGCAACAGGCTAAAACGTTTTTGATTCCTGTTCTTTTATACGGATCGGAAATATTCGCAAACTGTGATACTGATCATAGGCGGAAACTCAACTTAACCTGAGTTTAAAACAATTCATTACTCATATAATCAATGATTTGTTATTTCTTTTCCCTCTTTGATGTACTCCTATACTACTTTCATTTATAAGATTATTTTCTTGTTGTGCTATGATTAATAATAAATATATAAATAACAAATAAAATAAATACATAAATAAATTATCTGGATACTATCGACATGTAGTTTCAAGTGCCGCTACTTGCTACAAACTTCATGCTGCATTGGATGTTCTGTACGAGTGAAGGGATAGTCCGACCATCGTGCAGTTTGACCCAATTAATTTTTTCTTGTGGGACTTCCTTACTCGCATACACCTGTAACTTATGAAACTCCCGCAAGAAAAGCTCTAACGCAGTGTATTCACGTGATTTCGGTAGTCGGTGTTTGAGTTTAAAAACTTTCGAACCCATCTGTATATAATTATTTAAAATGGAAACAAATAGAGCTCCGAATATGTCTAATATTTATACCCAAATACATTATTATAAACCACACATACATGTACACATAATTGGTCATTACAACCCTTAAGTCAGGATTACGACCTAGCTTCACACACCATTTATGTTGTGTGTGTTTTTTATACAAGAAAATATTCCATGGTACCATGTAGTCATATCTTAAGCCTAGGTGAGCAGTATTGAAACATGGCCCACCGTATATGGCTTAAACATATCTGAGAACTTAAGCCTCAGTGCAGTTCAGACGCCCGGTTTCGGAGAAAGATGTCCAAGATAAAGAGGCAGATTTATAAAAGGCAAAGCAATATTTGAAAATCAAAGAATACAACGAAACATTTTGTATTGTGTTTGTCTTCTTCCGTTGTGTTTTTATTTACTTTCTAACCTTACAAAGGCATTGGAAAACGATTTTTATTTATAAGATAGGATGCAGATTTGTTTTGTGACTTTCTTTTTTAAAAATTCATAATGAAATTTAAACATGTTTAAAATTAATATATCTTTTTGCTTCCCTCTCTCTCAGTTTCTGACTGTTTGCCAAAAGTACATGAATGGTCCAAATAAATTTAATTATTATTATTATTTTATTATCTTTACTAAATTTAATGAACTACTATTATTTGTTTTATTGAATATTAATGTAAAGCAATTGAAGTCTTTATTTTATAGATTCTGGTTGCCAAAAAAATAAGAAAATGTGGAAAATATTTATTTGTGTTAAAATTTTAATTCCATTATGGCAAGCTGCCAAGACAAGATGATTCCGGAAGTAATAGCCAGTATCTTTGAAAACAAATAATAACAAAATAATTGCTAGAATTTATTGGTTTTAATTATTTTATTAGATTAGAATTTATTAGATTTATGATAATTAATCTAAAATTTATTCGTTATTTTTGAAAAAGAAAACAGAACTTACAGCTTTCATGTAAAAATTGCAAGGAAATCTGAATTTCTTGAGGCTTTGCAGGTGCTTCTACGCACTTTTTTAATGAAAATTATATTACATTACCACCATTTGTAAAGAAGTCGCCGAGGTCTAGTAGGTAGTGCGCTGGCTTATTAGACGTAAAGCCTGGCTTCGTATCCCAGGTCAGACATCAAAACGAAATATGAAGCAAAATATTTCTTCGGCGACTTCCTCTCAGTAGATTTCTGACAAAAACTCTGAGAGTAAATAAATCTGCCATGAAAAATTTCTCAAAAGTCTGTCGTTCTGAGTCGACGTTAACTATAGGTCCCGCCTCTCATGTGTAAAATTAACGCACACAACATAAGCGGTGTGAGAAGGTAGGTCGTAATCTTGACTGAAGGGTTGTAATGGCCAATTATGTATGTATGTATCACCATTTGGCAATTTCATTATTTTGTGCATATTATTAGGGGCCATTACTAAAAAGCAATTACTGGTGCCTAATCGCCAAGCAAAACTAGGTAAAGTGTTGAATTGGTTAAAATTGAATTAAAACACAAGGTCTCTGACTGCAATAAATTCCAATGGTAGAAAAGACAAAGTAGCATCAAATTGCAAGAGGGACACAAGAGTTCCTAGCCCACCTTATCACCACCTCACATGATTTTTGATAAATTCCGCTTTTCCAGTGTGGAACAATGTGAGATATCGGGTGTTGTATGGTTCGGCTTTGCATTATAAGTTTATTACCAGAAAAAGAAATCGGTAGCGGTGCAACATCTTCAGTTGAGTCATATGGTCCTAAAAACGTCCACTCATTCTAGCCTCTTAATCTTGTCTTTGATTTTATTCTCGGTTGTTTGCCATTATCATACTTTTTAAAAGCGAAGCGACTATCAAAGCGCTCAATTACAATATGATGTGCTTCAAGACGAAATTTAACTGTCACAGACATCTCAAAGACGTAGCGAACGATAGCATTTCCATATTAAATGGGAGCCAGTTCACAGTGACATTCCAGGCCACGTGTGGAGTAGATGAACTGGCCAGGAGCGGCATAACCGCCGAACTTTCTGATTAATGCTAATCCTTGCGAATTCTTCTAAAGACCTGCGAGCTCATAATTGACAATGATATCATGAATACCGTAAACGCCGGATAAGCATTTTTGGATACGGTCAGAACAGCGCAGAAAATCTGGGCCAAAATTCAATGCGGGGCACGCTTAGTATGCTTGTTGGTGTAACTACGGGGCATTGCATTATGAGCACATACATACGTGAGTCGCATTGGTTCTGGACATTTAGTAAGCGTTTTCTCCAGAAACTGTGGCGATGTGGAAGAAGAGAAAATTTGTTCTTCAATTATTAGGTACATGTCCAGCACCATATAAAAGGATCAAAAGGCGCTTTGTGTGCATTACGTACGTATATGACTTGGATTATGATTGATTGACCTAGCTTTTCACACCACTTATGTTGTGTATGTTAATTATATGTATGAGAGGCGGGAAATTCGACTTCGAACGACATTTTTTTTTTTGAGAATCTTTGGCAATTTTGCCAAATTTTGTTCAGAATTTTTGTTTGAAATCTGTTGAGAGGAAGACGCCGGAGAAATAGTTTTCAATACTTGTTTTCGTTGGAGATGTCTGTGTGTTAGAGATGTTTTTGTGTTACACACTCAAAGTCACCACAATCACATCATACTTTGCACCATCAAAATCGTATTTGCTCTACCTAACCTAGTACATGGGGTATATTATAAACGTATTCTAAAAAACATAATTTTTTCTATAAAACTAAAGATGTGATAAAAGTAGAAATAATACAGTGACTTTATTGCAACATCATGTCAAAGATTATCATCATTATCATCATATCCACAGTAGCAGAAAACGCAGTGAACACAATTTAAAGTAGTACGTGACCTTTTTGCGGTCACAGGGGAGTTTTACAGAAAAATTTTTAACAAGTAAAACCACACTTTTTTCTTCATTGTGCTCTACAGTTTATGCCATTATTTTTTTTTTGTTCTGTGTTTGCTACAAACGCCTGTCGTGTAGTGAAAGTTGTCACTGTAGCAAAAATATGTTGGAGTCATTTCAAATAGCCATTTTGTTTATTGTACATAGAAAATAAATTTAATTTTGTATCTAATTAAACACAGACATCTATAATTCTGGATACAATTTAGTAAGAGATTTTAAATTTTAAAGATTTTAAAATTTTAACAATCACATTAATTGCCTCTAATAATACAGTTGAAATTAAATAATTAATAAGACATATTTTATGTTAGCTTTCTTAAATCTTTTATCTGTTAGACAACAAAAATTTCTTTGCAATTTGAACACCTTCGAAATGTATGGGAATTTTTATTAATTGATTTCTTAGTTAGTTATTACAATTCTTTAGCCAGGATTACGACCTAGTTTCTCACACCCCAAATGTTATGTATGTGTGTTAAATTTATCCGTAAGGGACGGGACCTACAGTTTAAAGTCGAGTCCAAATAACAGACTTTTGACAAACTTTTCATGGTAATTTTATTGACTCTCAAAATTTTTATTCATTTGAAAGACCTATCGATTCCATTATGTATGATATTGCTATAAAAATAGAAATGATGTTTTGCTTTAACATCGTTTAAATTGTAAACAAAAGCTGCAAAAACAATACATAATAAACAAAAATATACCAACATAAAACCAGTATAAAAAAGTGATAAACATGTAAACAAAAAGGCAACAACAACACTGCAAGGACAATCGTAAACAAAATACATAAAAACCAATAACGTAAACATCATGTTTACATTTATAGAGATTTCGAGAAGGCGAAGTCATTCAACTTCAAGAGCATTCATCAGGCTGATTACCCTGTGATACAGTGTTCAAAAATTCTGTGCTTTAGTACTTTTTTCAGTACTTTTACATTTCAAAAATACCGCAATACCCCCGAGACGCTTTCAGTGCTTTTTTTTATTACATATTTTATGTTTGCGCTTTTCAGCGATTAATGCATTAGCAACATGTTCAACGTAATGCTAAAGGCAGAATTAGGCTTTAGCCCCGGTTAGCCAAACGTCCACGGAACGTACATTTGTTTTGAGAACACGAAAAGCAATGAGAAAGCTTGCCTATGCTAAAAACGAACGTATGTTACATTACGCTTCATCGACGTTTGACTAAACGGGGCTTTTACATTTTGTTACGTTCCGAATCAGCTGTTTTTTTTCTTGTATGTGAGGAATACGAATAAGTCGTTAGTTTTTCTGTTTCGTGCCATATGTGTATTAAATATAAATAAATAAATAGACTAGTAGGAGTGTGCTGGCTTACCAGATGTGAGCCCACGGTTCAAACCCCATGCCAGACATCTCCATCAAAACGAAATATAAAAAATAAATCTCCGGCGACTTCACTCTTTTAGAAACTCTGAGAGGAAATTAAATTGCCACGATAAAGTTTCTCAAAAATCTGTTGTTCGGAGTCGACTTTAAACTGTAGGCCTGTATTTTTTGTATGTAAGTATGTATTTTTTTTTTTACAAAAGTACCATTCATTTAAAAAAGTACTCTTTCAGTTACAGTTCAGTACCATTTCAATATTGCAGTTTTGCAACACTGCTGTGATATAAAAGACACGACAAAGCAGGCAACAGAGTCAGTAAAAATTCAATAAGTCTGGTGTGAAGACGCGGTGTTGGAAGAAAGTAATCGTGGTTTGAAGATCTCCGAACAAATTGGCTAGAAATTGTTTTTGTTTACGCAAAAGAGTGCAAAGATAAAAAGGATAACCAAACAAAGGAATTGTTTTTGTTTACATCGGGTTGTGAACAGTCACACACAGAATTGTGCGAACAATAAAGAATTTTAACTAAAACTAAATACAAATTAATTTTTATTTTTGTTTGCAATCTACGAGCTCAATTTTTTTAAAGGTAAAAACGTAACAGTATATAGCACAGTTCAAACGTCTGCCACGACACCTTTAGGTGGAGCGCATCCGAAATATCGAATTTTCTCTGGCTCCTGTTCACAGCACTTTTACATGAGATGAGCGTATACTCAAATTACTCATATAGAATATTCAAAGTGTCATGAGCTTTGACGTATCTAGCGTCCTCATATTAAAATTACATGTCGTTGATGTCCACTTCGTCCAATTCAGGCCAAAAGAAATGAATAATCATCAACCTGTAATGATGATAATAGGTTGCCCAATGCAGTTTCCAAAGAAATGTGAAGCGATGACGTCGAAATTAAGAAGAAATTCTGCATGAAGATTTAAATATGATGACTATTTATTTCGGGTAAATTATTAAGCGTTTACTATCTCTAAATTTAAGTAAAATAAAGTGTGTGATAACTCTATGAAACTCCACAAAAAATATTTAACGAGGTCAAATCGCATGATCTCTGTGACAAGTTCACAACACATCCCCGTAAGACTACATGCCTTCGAATCGCTTAAGTTTTGTGAGACGTAGTGTAGTCTTTTGACATCAGGTTATCAAAAAAAAATGTACACCTATCCCCCGATTTACACGGTACTTTTTTTACACGATTTCGCTTTTACACAGATTTCATTACGGTGTCTCGCCAATATAAAATCGTTCCTAATCCATCTAACACCGAAACAGAATCGTATAAAGTATTATCCAGTGATGAAAGTGACATCATACCAATCAGGAAGAAAGGATTATATATATCCTATGATAGTGATAACAGTACATAATTAAATTTTTGGTAATATGGATTTATATATATATATATTTACCATATTGGTAAATATGGATTAATATTTCTGGTTTCTGTATGTAAAATTAATAACATATCCATATGCAGGAGTACACTTTGAATAGATAGCTACTTTTATGTTTTTCAAAATAAACATACATATGTGCTATTTACTTTTATTTTACGTTGAAATAAATGACTGAGTTATGCATATTTTAGTTCCTTTTCGATTTACACGGTTTTACATAGCGGAATCTACAATTTCGGTTTATACGGTTTTCTAAGGAACCTATCCTCAGTGTAAATTGGGGAATAGGTGTACTAATGACGCCGTCAGAACAAAATCTACACAAAATGGTGTCTTCTTGACGATGCATTAGGATCTCGGAGGATTGTTATTGTCCCGAAATCGACAATTTTGTTTAGACGTCATCGCTGAAGATGATTTTTCGATGAAAGTTAGGGTCAGTTGCGAAATTCTCAAGAAAGCATTCAGAGAACCCACTTCATTGCTTGTGGTCATCCATGGCTATTTAGTTAAACGGACTGAATAAATAAAAACCAATTTGACAGATGTAGCTTTAACAAGGCAGCTATTATGAACTGTCAAAGTTCCAAAATTTCTATTGGAATTCTCTATACTTTTAAACATCTGCAACAATTATACAACAATAAGTACAACGAAATTTATGATTTCCCATAACGGTCATACATCGCTTAATCATAGTTTGTTCCTCCACCTTATGCATCTATGGCTCATTCGCTATATAATTCATATTTAATAACACACATAATGTTACCACTAATTTGCTAACATTATAACCATTTAACTTACCTTGGCTAATGACAGTGTTAGCAAGTTGTTGATCATTTCTTTCACATGCCACAGGCAACAAACAACGACAATTGACGCTATCAACAGAAAGTACACAACATTCATGTATCCACTGACAAAACTATGAAACACAATACCGAAATGCAAATGTTGGATTTAGAATTCTCGAACAGTTGTAATCGATTCTATTCACTGCGCCAGAGAATGTAAAATGATGACTGTCCATTTTGTAGACATTAGTAGAAAGTAATCTTTAACCAGTTTAATGTTTCAAGAAGAAGAATAAAATTGTTTCTCTTTTTCTCATGAAAATATTCTTGACTTAAATTTGCGTATCAGTTACCGGGTATCACTCAGTATCGCTGTCATCATCGCCATCAACATTACATTGTTAGACTCGTTAAAGTCTGTTTAGTTGAGGATTATTTTGATTATGAGACTTAAATAGTACGTAGACATACTTAGCATGCTTTGAAGGGAAAAACCCCATGGTATTGTTTAGTCTACACTATTGCTACGCCATGACAACTCTAATCGAAGTGGCATGGTGTAGTGCTCGACTAAAAATTATTGTAAGCTTAAGTTAAGCGTATGAGAAGCCAAAACCAGTTTCTAATTTCTAAAAATTAGGTGGGTTTAATTACTTCAAAATAATCGATCTAGAAAGGCAACCAAGTAGGTAAGGATACCTTCCCAGATTTTATACAAAAAATTTGCTTTGTTAGTATACGTCTGTGGGTTTATCTTTCAAATTTTAAACGGGTATTTCTTTATTCTGTTTATCTGCATTTATCAAAAGTACTTATTTTCTGTAATCCTAAAATGCTGATGCAATAATGGAAGAAAAACTAACAAAAAATACTGTCAGTTTTTTTTGTCATTTGTCAGTGTCTTGTGTAAAGTTTTCTCTCTTATTGTACAACATCTTAAATGTGCATACTGTATTCCACGACCAAAAAACTACTTTGTTATTGTCACTACTACTGGTTTTTATTCGAAATAAGAGGTGAATGTAACAAAAAAAATTTTGTTGTGGCATGAGCCTTAAAATTATAAGTTTGATTAAAACACCATAAGTTTAGGTGCAAAATTAGATTACTTTCAGTATTTATTACGAATATATGATTGCTTATATAAATATTCACATATTATTTCATGATAATTACCTGCAATGCATAAAAGAGCAATAAAATCAGAATATAAGAAAGAAATACATTTTATTTTCTTTAGAAATCATTGAATATGTAATAAGACTCCGGACTACTTACTTACTTTCCTTAATTTCGTCATTACAACACTCTGGTCAGATTTAGAACCTAGTTTACTACAGCAGCTACGAGTGTTAATTTTATCCAAGAGTGGGGGGACCTACCGTTTAACCAAATAACAGATTTGAGGAACTTTTCATGGCGATTTTATATCCTGCTGAGAGAAAGTCTCCGAAAAATATATTTTTATATTGTTACGAAAATGGAAAAATCTAGATACTGGATACATATATTTTATATTGTTTAACATTAAAATTATAAACAAAATCTACAAAAACAAAAAAAAAAAACAATGAACTTGTTTACAAATTATTGCACTGCGTAGTGTAGCAACAAACACCAGCATAAAAAGTGATAAACAAGTAATCAAAAATATACTAGCAAACACTATAAGAATATATATAAACAAAATACATAAACGATAATAATTAAACAAAGATATTTAGATCTATAGAAATCTCGAGAAGGCGAAGCCACGAACATTCGCCTTCAAGAACATTCATCAGACTGTTTACTCTGCCATATAAAAGGCATGACAAAGCAGGCAACGGAGTTAGTGTAAGTTCAATCAGTCTTTTGTAAAGACGCGGTGTGTTTCAAGAGAGTAATCTTGGTTTGAAGATCTCCGCTACAAATATTTGTCGAATAATTGTCTAGTAATTGTTATTGTTTATGCAAAGTGTATAAACAGAGGAATAACAGAGAAAAGCAATTGTTGTTGTTTATAGACGAGCTCATATTTTAAACGTTTTTAGAATGTAGAAACGTAACAATATGTTGTTTGAACTATGACCTCTTGTCTAATAAGCCATCACAATACCTATATGTCTAGCTATATGGTTTAGATATAAGACTTGTCTTTGTAAAAGTGTGACGTTTATCAACAAATACTTGCTGAAAGAAATATTTATTTTTCATACTTCGTTTCGTTTGAGATGTCTGAGCTGGGCTTTAAACCAGGACTATCGTAATAAGTCAACATATTACCTATTAAACTACATTTTGTCCTTATAATGTAGTAACAGTTCCACATTCTTAAGGTCAGAACGTATCTGAATGGTCAGGGTTTAGAAAGTATGGATTTAAATGTGAGTCCAGCCACTAATTCCCTCGGTGAAAATATCTGACATCATTATGATTTCTCCAAATATCTCGAAAAGTTCTGTTTTCAAAACTACGTATTTCAATTGTTCGTAATACATACTTCGAATGCTTCTACTACTGATAACGAGACTGAGTAATAGAAATTAAAAAGCTATGAAGGTTTTCTCAATTGTATAAGAATAGGTCAAAGACTGACAGTGCTACAAGAGCAGAGCGTTCACGCTTAGAATATTCCTGAGGAATATACATAGCTTAGAGGAAAAAACATAGCCATTCAATACGCTTTTTTCCCCGAAATATTTTACTCAAATCTAAAGCTGGTGAATTATTTCCATGAATGGATAAGCGAAAATGTTCTGTCTGGAAGTGTTATGCTTCGAGTGATTCAGGTTAATATTTGTTTGACATCGAAAGGTTGTCTCTTTTTAATTCAACTATATGCCTACATAATTAGTAATTACAACCCTAATTAAGGATTATGACTTAGTTTCTCACACCAATTATGTAGTGTCTGTTAAATTTATATATGAGTGGCGGGACCTACAGTTTAAAGTCGACTCTGAACATTAGATTTCTGAGAAACTTTTCATGCTAATTTTATTAGCTCTCAGAGCTTTCGCCAGAAATCTGCTGAGAAGCCAACACACTAATTACTAGACTACGGCATCCTAACATATCTTACGCAAGTCTAAAGGTGGTGAATTGTTTCCATGAATGGATAAGCGGAAGAGTTATTTGTTTATCATCGAAACCTAGCCTTTTTTGTAACTCAATTACATATTTTCGGCTCTTACTCACCTCATTTAGTGTTTATTTCAATCTAAAAACTTCATAGACACTTTATTCCGAAACTATCACTACTTTAAATTAAATTTCAGAAAATCTGTTGCATTTCTTTGCTTGTGAGGTATTAAGTAGCGTAATAGTAAAAATTAAGGGGCAGTATAGTATATGTTTCTTCTATATGAGAGTATTTAATTAAAGTCATAATATCGAGGATATCGCCGCGGTCTGGTAGGTAGTTTATTAAACGTGAGGCCACGGTTCAAACCGCAGGTCAGACATCTTGGAAAAAAGGAAATATGAAAAATATTTCTTTGGCGACTTCCTATCAGCAGATTTCTGGCAAAAATACTGAGAGTAAATAAAATTTCCATGAAAAGGTTTCTCGTTCGGAGTCGACTTGGATCTAGTCACTCAAGGATAAAATTAACGCACAAAGCATGTATTAGGTTGTAATCCTGACTGAAGTGTTGTAATGACCAAATATGTATGTTTTTACCTTTTAAAAACGTTTAAAATTTGTGTTTAGTTTTAATTAAAATTATTTATTATTTGCACAATTATGTGTGTCACTGTTCACAACTTTATTTAGAGAACGACAATGTTGCTTAATTTATACACTTTGCATATATAATAATATATAATAATAATATACCCTTTGCAATAACAATTACTAGACAATTATTCGGAGACTAGACAATTAACGGAGATCTTCAAACCACGATTACTCTCTTCAAACACACCGTGTCTTCAGACTGAACTTGACTAACTTCACTAACTCAGTCGCCTGCTTTGCCTTGCCTTTTATATGACAAAGTAAACAGTCTGATGAAGGTTCTTGAAGGCGAACGTGCTGTTGTAGTGTTTTTTGTGTATTTTATTTACATTTGTTCTTTTAGCGTTGTTGGTCTATTTTTATTAACTTGTTTACCATTTTTATTATGCTGGTGTTTGTTGGTATACTAAGCAGTACGATAATTTGTAAACAGGTTTGTTTACTGCATTGTTTTGTGTTTGTAGCTTTTGTTTATTATTTTAATGTTAAGCGATGTAGAAACAAAACACCAGTATTTAGTTTTTATTACATTTTCGTAACAATATGTATGTATGTTATACATAACATGGTAGGCTATAACAAAGTAAAGTGTATATGCCAACAAAACTGATTTTATATATCGATTACTATCTGTTGAATTATACTGTGAATTTTATTTTATTATTTCGAGTAATTCGTTTTCATAACTTCCTTCTAATTTATCCATTTATTTCCAAATTCAAAATGAAATTTCTTGTACTCGAAAGTGTGTGTCTTATCCTAAAATAAAAAAAATAATTTGCGTATACTTAAAATAAGAAAAGCGAATTATTTTATTATTTATCTACTGATGCTGAAGTTAATTTCCAATGCTGAAGTTAATTTAACCTTTCGTTTTGGGGTCATAGTGTAGTTTAAATTAAAAGAAAGTTGAAGCAATACTCCTTCAAAGTCAAGTACTTAGCGTTTGCCCAGAGGCAACAACTACTATTTCCACTCACAGAAAAATAAAATTAGTTTTCGTATGCTGCTATTGAAATTAAAAATAAAAAAGACAAATAGAAGGCACCAAACACTTCACTAGAGAACAAAAATAAAATAAAGGCAGCGTAACAAATCTGAACATAACCAGGATAAAACCATAAAATGGAGGTGCCAAATGTTTGTGAAATACAGCACTAAAGGAAATGTGACTACACTAATAACAGCGTTCAGAGTGATAATAGAATCACACTTTAAATATAACGTCCCAAAAGGGTTCTTTTGAAATAGTTGGTATACATAAGCTACAAACTATACCTTGTACTATATATTTGGATGTCACCATAGTTAGTAGGTAATGCGTTGGCTGATTAGACAAGAGCCCGTATTTCTCCGGCGACTTCCCCTTAGTAGTCTTGGCAAGACTGTGAAAATTAAATTGACATGACAAGTTTCTCAAATCTGTCGCCCGGAGTCGACATTAAACAATAGGTCTCGCCACTCATGTATAAAATAAGCAAACTCAACTTGAGTGCTGTGAGAAGCTAGGTTGGAATCCTGAATAAAGCGTTGTAATGACCATTTAAGTAAGTATGTAATATATATGGAACTTGATCGTTATACTGAAGATAGTTTTGCGGTTGACTATGACGCAAAGTCATATTGTTACGAAAATGGAAATGGTGTTACATCGTTTAACATTAAAATGATAAACAAAAATTACAAATACAAATACTATGGACTTGTTTACATGATCAACAAATAAACCAAAATATAGCTACTACATCAGTAAAAATTCAGTCAGTCTTGTGTGAAGACGTGAGTGTGTGAAGAGAATAATCGTAGTTTGAAAATCTCCGTTGAAAAGATCTAACGAACAATTGTTAGTGTTTACGTAGAATAGTGTAAAGAAGAATAACAAATAATCCAAATTGTTGTTTGCATCATCAAGTTGTGAACTGTGGCATACAGAATTGTGCTAACAATAAAGAATTTATCTAAAAGTCTGGCAACTCTGTTGAGATTGTGTGTGTTTTTTGAAGTGCTCTTTGTAAAAGTTTTATATTTGTGATTTTTAATTGTTTAAATTAAGTTTTAAATTTTTTATATAAGTGTGTTGGAAGCCGTTTTTGTTGTTTTCTTGTTTTTTGAATTTTTGTCTTAAAATTGTAAGTTTTAATTTTTTAATTTGTAATATTAGTTGTATCATTTCTAGCAAAACAAAAACAAAAAATTGCTTGTTTTAATTATTTTTTGTTTTTGTAAGCTGGTTACGGTTTATTTGTTTATTTCTTTTTTCTTCCTATCATTGTTCCTCTTTTATTTTTTTTTTCTTTTTATTTTGTTTGCTGCTTTGTGTATTATTTTTTTTTTGCTTGTAATTCTTGCTTATTTATTATTTATTTTTGTTTTTAAACTTTTATATATATTTTTATTATTTTATTTCTTTTTATATAGATAATTTATACTGTTTGTTTTATTTATTTATTTAATTTATATTATTATTATTATTATTATATTTAATTTATAAAAATGAATAATTGTATGGCAGCAAAGTGCATTGTAAAGAAAGAGGGTGAACGCCAGATTTCTTGCTGGCTATGTGATAATTTGTTTCACATTAAGTGTGTTGGTTTGCTTCCTCGTACCACGGACCAATTAGTGGATAGTTCCTTAGGTCTACGTTGGTGTTGTCCTAAGTGTAAGGTGGTGGACATCCAATTTTATAAATTTTTTATGGGGACTCGTCGTGAGTTTACTGAGATGCACACTGAATTTGCATCTCTTTCTGCTAGATTTCGTCGGTTTGAGGAATTATTTTCAAAATATGGCCTTTTGAACGAATTGCTTGAATCGGAAAGGGTTCCAGGCCCTCTTTCTTCTGAGGCTTCTGGGCATGTGGCGCAAGTTTCTGTACCAAGGGAAACTGCGACAATCAACACATTGTCCACTGTTACTCCTATTGTGGACATTTGTCCATCTATTGTCGATAACCCAACTGGCAGCTCTATACTGAAGTCTGCAAATTTAGTTGAACTGAGTCCAAAGTCTACTCTATCTCCTTTACCTCTAGTTGATGTCACTTCTCATGCATCTTCTAAACCGTCTTCTGTTTCGTATTCATCTGTAGTGTCCGCCAGTTTAGATACTTCTGCTCCAAGGGAATTGGTTGTAGTTAAACCTAAAAGGACTATTTTTGTGTCTCGTCTTTCATGTGATACTTCGGTCGATGATATAAGATGTTTCGTTAAATCGAAGATTAGGGAACCTTTTGAGTTTGGTTGCTATAAGATGAGGCCATCTTTGAATAGCAGTATTTCTTCGTTTAAATTGTATGTTCCCGATGAAAAATTTGGTGAAATTGTTAATCCTGCGTTTTGGCCGCAGGGTGTATTGGTACGGGAATTCGTATTCAGGCTGGGCCAACGAAGGAAGGGTGCTAATTTGCCTGGTCCTATTTCTCAAAACTAAACACAAATTTATTTTTATTTGCAATCTGTGAGCTCATATTTCAAACGTTTTTAAAAGGTAAAACCGTAACTGTAAAACCCATTGTGACATTCAAATAAATTGAAGCTAATCGACAATAACAGAAGTCAATAACCAATAAACTAAGAGTTCTAACACACTCGAAACTAAATTCAAGCTCTCAATAATCAATAACGAAAACAGTGTTAAGGCTAACCAACACAATCACAACATAAAAAAAAAAATTTTAAAGAAGTTATGTTCTCCATCCATTTCTCATACATCTCATCGCCAAGTCGCAGTGGACTCAAGATTTAACGTAAGAGTTTTCTCTCGAATACTCTCAAGACCGCTATATCGGTGCTTAGTAGCGCACTTGCTTCTGCGCCATAAAAAAGAATGGGAAGATGAGAAGAGCGACTGATAGAGTATTACTTTTGTCGTACGAGAGCGGAGTCTGCTTCTCTATTGCATATTGAGGCCATAGTATCACCTGTTGGTAACGCTTGATCTCCAGACTGACATCATTTTTGATGTTGTCTTGCTGTATTCAAGTTTCTTTCTTTCCTTTCTGTTGTCATAGATAGCATTAGCACGTCTTTTATTGGATACGAATACCTTTCGACATGTCATTCCTAGGTTAGTCTTTAGCTCTAACATTGAGGTTATCAAAAGTTCTCTTATCTATCCATAAGCTACATTATGTGCTCTCCCACATATGTCTCGTGTGCCTGGACTTAGTCACGACAATGTAGGTTTTAAAGGGCTTCCCTGAAGTGGGCAATAAAGCTTCATTCGAATCTATTTTTGTTATTTATAAAGACAACTGTAAATTTTGATGGTTTTTTGAACCAATTAATTTAGATTGGTCAGTCTAAAGACTTTTGAACCCCTGAGTAAGACTTTTTCAACAGGACTAGAGAAAACAGTACATCTAACCCAAGAAAATGAAACTACACATGAAATTTTCATATTTTTAAATTTTAATTTTTTAGGTTCTTTGGTTTGCTTTTCTAAGTACTGGCATCCCTAGTGACACAAGCATAAGACATCTTGCAGTAACTCCTTTATTATAGTCACAGAACAGCTCTATACGAGCTAATCTTCTAAAGTGGCTATTAATATACATGTAAAGGGTAAAGAAATAATAAAGAGCGACGACAAGGACAGGAAAAAGAAACTGAAGCTAAAATTAAAAGAAAAAGGAAAGTGTATAGAGCAAATAAATGAAGACAATGACTGTTAAGAAAAGGTTGAGTAAATAAATTCAAATATTGTTCAAATTGCCCTAAGGCTTAAAAACAACGAGAATTCGAACAAAGACTGTTAGTGATGGCGTACTATAGTGGTACAATTCTAAAGATTGTTTTCAATATTTTTGCTTCTCTTATTTCCGGTTTTTTTTTCTTTTTGAGGTGAGAAGTAATAACACCAACTTCTGTGAATCTAAGGAAACAATTGCACTTCCATGTTGCAAAAATATGGGGAGTGGGTATGAAACTACAAGGCAACGCCATTGATTGGTTTCAACTTGGCGAAGCCCGGGGCTATCCTTGCAAGTACATACCAGGCAGCTCACAGCCTCCGTATCTTAGATCAGGCGCTCCCCGGGTACTGGTACTCAGCATCCGCTGGGTACTTGCTAATGTGAGAAGGCAAGATTGACGATTCGGCACGAGCTTGACTATGCATTGGAAATCAATTCTGAAGATGACGCAAGTGGGCTGACGTTGGTTGCATTCTGTTACCTGAGTACACCGGGTGAAAACCGGTCGAAATGGCTTTCAGGCTAGTGTTGCAGACGCCTCCGTTCCGTTAAATCCGTGGCAGGGCTTCAAGTACGTTCGATTATTGTCGCCATTTAGTTGGTGATGCAGGTTTAATTTATGGTTTAATTTATGTCCGACCTGACTCTGAACGCAGGATTTGCGTCAACCCTCGCGAGGACCTCACTGATTACCATAGGCACCCTCGGGGTCTTTGAAGGACAACTGCATAGTCTATATGAGATAGCGGCTTGAAAATGGAACCCGAAAGAAAAAATGAATAAGAAAATATTGGAAGTGGAAGAGATGATGCAAGGTGAGGTTGCCTTTATGAGCAGTCCGAAAATCAGGCGATCACCGGTGAAAAAAACCCAGACAACGGCGAACTCTCAGAGCACAACTGCGAGGAGCACTGGGATTGAGAAGGGTGGCACGACACCAAAATCTGCGCAGGAGGGTGCGCAATCGCATGCACCACAACCAGTGCATGGTGGAACAGGAGAACCGCTTTTGGGGCACAGTTCCCCTAGACAGGAGTTCATATGCAAGATGAGAAACTCAGAGGAGGAGACCTTTACTAAGTGCCAAAGTGTTATCCGCAGGATAAGAGCGGCAATGACCAGAGCAAGGAACATCAGCATGGATGTACAGAGCGGAGTATCAGAATTAGAGGAACTCATCGATATAATGAAGAGCTACAGGGAAAACTGGAAGGCTGCAGAAATGGAAAAGGAAGCGAGTAGGGCTCTTGAGATTACCAGGAATAACAGGAACGACGATGTCTCCACACCTGTTAGTTCCCTCAATAAGAGAGGCGCCTCAAGCCCCGCGGATACCCGCCCGGAAAAGAGGCCGAGAGGAAAACCGACGGACACGGCACAGCTCAAGGAAACAGTGAACGAGGAATGGAAAACAGTGAAGAGCAAGAAAACGGCAAGGAAGGAGAAAAAGGAGCGACAAAAAATTGTGAAAGAACGTCCAGAGGCTGTAATCATCCACCCAACCGAGGGGCGCAGCTACGCTGACGTTCTGAGTAACATACGGAGCAAAATAAGACCAGAGGAATCGGAGATAGCGATACGAGCCGTCCGGAAGACAAAAACAGGTGCTATTCTCATTGAAATGGGTAAAGGAGGCAAAAGAGACGAGTTCAAGGAGAACCTAAAGAGCGTCCTAAATCAAGAGGCAACCGTAAAGGACCTTGTACCTACGGTCACTTTGGAAATTCGGGACCTGGATGCCCTCACAACCACCGAGGAAGTTATGGCAGCCGTACAAAGAGAAGCGGGCGAAATAAATCCGGATACGTCCGTTCGTATAACCGGGGCGAACAGCCGGGAGCAGAAAAGAGCCTTCGTGACAACCTCTGCAAGTTGTGCGAAAGCGCTGCTGAAACTACAGAGGATCAAAATAGGTTGGAGACGCTGTAGAATAACCATCGGGGAAGAACCGACACGCTGTTTCCGATGCTTCGGAATAGGTCACAAACGGTGGGAGTGTGGTGGACCGGACAGGTCAGACCTATGTATGAAATGTGGAGAAAAGGGGCATAAGAGAAAAGAATGCCGTAACACACCGAAATGTTGTATTTGCTCTGCGGAGTCAGGAAAATCTCTGGATCACCTCCCGGGATCGTGGGGCTGCGGGACGAGCTTACGAAAGGCAGCATGAGGATATTGCAGCTGAATATGCATAGAGGGAAGGTGGCTTTTTCATTGCTATCGCAAATAGTCAGGGAGCATGAAGTTGACGTAGCTGTTATAAGCGAACAGTATGCATCTAAAAATAGCGGATTCTGGCTGGGTGATGAAACATCTACAGCAGCTATATGGATAACGGATAACCAGTGCCCCCGACCGAGAAGATCTGGTAGGGGGGATGGTTTCACCTGGATACAGTTTGACGAGATTACTCTAATGAGCAGTTATTTGACTCCCAATGATGACGTGGGAACCTTTGAGGAGAAATTGGCCAGAATCGAGGATGCAATGGCGCAGATTGGCGGCAACTTCATAGTTGCAGGCGATTTTAACTCCAGAGCGGTAGAGTGGGGAATGCGGAATACCAACCCAAGAGGCAGGCGAATTGTAGAGATGGCAGCTGGAACCGGCCTGGTTTTCGCGAATGAGGGGAGCGTAGCTACCTTTAGACGACCAGGCTGCGAGGGCACCATCCCTGATATAACTATGGTCTCGGAGAGCATGTATCACAGAGTCAAGGAGTTGAGGGTCTTGGAAATATATACGGGCAGTGATCACCAGTACATATCGTACACCTTTGCTCCAAGGAATAGACTTGAGGAGGACAATTACACCACGAATAATCGAATTTGGGATGCACGGAATTTAATTGCCAATCGGTTACTCTTGGAAGTGGATAGACTGTGTAGCAGAGTTGAACTCTCGGACGATGCGAGGACAAGAGTGGAACAAACCATGGAGATAATAAGACGCGCATGTAAAAAGGCAATGCCCTTGCGGAGACTCCCGAATATCAGAAGGAAGACAGTGTACTGGTGGGACGACAATATCGCAGCACTCAGGCGAGAGTGCCTACGACTACGACGGAGGTACACTAGAGCCAGAACCGATGGACCAGCTGCTGACGAAATGCGGGCATATAAGGAGGCAAAGAAGTCTCTGAAGAAGGCTATATCGCGAAAGAAAAATCAGGCATTCCAGGAACTACGCGACGACGTAAACGTAAACCCTTACGGACTTGGATACAAAATTGTAATGGACAAACTGAACAGAAGGAAACCAATGGAAATTATGGACGAGCGAGTAATGAGAAATATAGTGGATACACTATTCCCTACTCATGAACCGGCGAACGAACGACGACGGAATACGCCCAATACAGAACCTTTGCCATTTTCCGCAGAGGAGCTGAAAGCAGCTGCAGTCGGATTGAAACCCGGAAAGGCACCGGGGCCCGATGGCATCCCGCCTGAGGTAATGCGGGAGATAGCCAATCAGAGACCGCAATTCCTACTGGGAATGTACAACGCGTGCCTAAGAGAGTGTATTTTCCCCGAAATATGGAAGAGACAACGTTTAGTGTTGATAAATAAGGGAAAGGGCGATCCAGAGGACCCATCCGCGTCCAGGCCACTGTGCATGCTGGATACGGCGGGAAAGCTGCTCGAGAGGCTTTTGAAGCCTCGGCTTGCTGCCGCGATTGAGAATAGTGGCGGACTGTCTGCTAGACAATATGGTTTTCGACCCGGTCGGCCTACAATTGGTGCCTTGAGAGAGGTGACTGAAGTGGCCAGGGTAACACAACGAGGGAGCAAATCTTCGAGGCCTGTGGTACTGCTTGCGACTCTGGACGTTAAAAATGCGTTCAACAGCCTTAGTTGGAGCGACGTATTAAATGCTTTGGAGTACAATTTCTCGGTGCCACACTACATCTTGGCCATGATAAGTAGTTATCTGAGTAGCAGACAGCTGGTGTATAACACAAGCTCGGGCCCAAGGGTGAAACATATAACATCAGGAGCGGCACAGGGATCTATACTCGGCCCCGACCTATGGAACGTCAACTACGATGGAATTCTGAGAGAGGATATGCCAGAGGGAACTTTTTTGGTTGGATACGCAGATGATATTGCAGCTGTTATCACAGCCAGGAACACGGAAGAGGCACAACGAAAACTGAGACGTGTCATGCTTAGAACGAAAACATGGCTGGATGCCCACGGCCTGGATCTGGCCATGCATAAAACGGAATTACTGCTGATCACTGGTCGTCATATTCCCTTGCAGGTGGACATGAGTATAGGAGACGGAGTAATTAGGACCAAGAGCTCGGTGAAATACCTGGGAATAAGGCTGGATCCCAGACTAACATTTTCACATCAGATCCAGTACTCGGCTAACAAGGCCCAGAGGATCGTTGGACAGCTCAGTAGATTAATGGCGAACATTGGAGGCCCGCTACCGGCGAGACGGAGACTGCTGATGGAGGTTGGAAACAGCATTATGCTTTATGGGAGCGAAATTTGGGCCGAAACACTGAATGTTAAGAAGCGGACAAACGCACTGGTAGCGGTACAGAGAACGGCTGCATTGCGTATCGCGTCGGCATATCGTACGGTATCCGCTCCAGCCGTAGTGGTGGTAGCGTGTATTATCCCTGTGGATCTGCTGGCAGCGGAGCGGATGGAGATCTATAAGGCGAAATGGGCTGGAAGTCACATAACCGCTCATTTCAGGGAAAACACCATTTCAAAATGGCAACAACGATGGAACGAGGAGGATAGAGGAAGATGGACGGCGAGACTTATTCCGGACATAAGGCCATGGATTGGTCGGAAATTTGGAGAGATAAATTACTACGTTACACAGATGTTATCGGGTCACGGATATTTTAGGAAATATCTGCACAGAATGGGAAAGACCGCCTCACCTTACTGTCTTTACGAGGAATGGGAGATAATTGATGACGCAGAGCACACCGTTTTCGAGTGTGCACGCTGGCAGAGCTATCGCTCTGCACTGACGTCGATAGTTGGGGCGATCACGCCCGGTAACATTGTCGGGGTTATGACCGCGAGTAGGGAAAATTGGACCTCAGTGGCGAATCACGTGTAGAGGATTCTAAAACTGAAGAAGAGGGACCTTGAGGCTGCAGAACATGTGGGCACGCCGGAATAGATGAAACTGGCACACGTGTCAAGCGAAATTCGAAGCAAGGATCTGGAGGAAAGGAATAGTGGAGACACTTAGATGTCTCTTCAACTTTCAACACGCAATCCGGACGCGGACATTAACATGCAGGGTCCAAAGAGCCAAAGGGGCTCCACTCCGAAGTAATACCACCGTAGTTCCGGAGTGGGCAGAACAAGTCCATGAGACGAAGGGGGGATTTAGTGGGTGAGGGCCCCATATCTGAATGCGCCAAAAACCCTTGACATCGGTCAAATTCATCAGATTTATGCGCGAGAGTCTGGAAAACGGGAAATGCGCTTCACTCAGAGAAGCTGTGGGTGATATCTGAACGATGTTATGTTCCACACATAAGCATTAAGCATCGATGATATCTTATACACGGTTTGTTTTTGTTATGGTATTTTAGGCGGAGCACATAAAAATCCAAATTCAAATTAAACGACACACGTCTTATCTATAAGAAATTCTTTATTGTACTAAATTTTGTATATTACAGAAGAATGAAAAATGATTTTATTTTATTCAGAAAAAATATTAGTAGGCTGTGAAATAACTGTATACGTCTTTTAGCTTTTTAGTAGGCTATGGAAACAAAAAACAAAAAAGAAAAATAGAAAAAACAGATTGCATGATATCTGGGTTGCCCTGCTACAAAAAATCAAAGTTGCATATTTCAACACTCCTCTTCAAACCGAATATCATGCATCTATAATGCATTTAATTCATAATTGCTATGATCAATAATTAATATGTAAGAAATGTGTAAACTATACATATGTATATGTAAACTAGACATATACATATATAGTGTATGTATGTATATCCAGTAAATTTTTTTTTTATTATTATTTTTTTTTTTTAAATACAATTCAATTCAATTTCTCTTGCCTAAAATATTCCAAGATTATTTACAAATTTTATATGTTTTTCTTTTGATAAGTTCTTTGTCAATACATCAGCTACATTTTCTGCACTATTAACATATTCTAAAACCAATATTTTACTCTTAATTACATCTCTTATGTGATGATACCGAATGTCAATGTGTTTGCTACGAGCGTGATAGACTTGGTCATTTGCCAATTGTTGAGAACTTAAATTATCGGTTTTAAGAACAATAGATTTGTTTTCGTTGAAAAAACCAATTTCAGCCATCAGAATTCTTACATACACTGCTTCTTTTGCTGCACTTGATGACGCCATATACTATGCTTCAGTTGAACTAAGCGCCACTGTCGTTTGCTTTTTACATTCCCATGATATGGCTCCTCCAGCTAGCATAAAAACGAAACCCGTAAATGACCTTCGATCAATTACGTTACCACCCCAATCTGCATCTGAGTACCCATAAACATCATCACTTCTGTCGCCATAATGTAGCTTAAAGTTTTTGGTTTTTGACAGATATCGTAGAATTTGCATTACGCCAGTTTCATGGTCTACATTGGGGTCAACATTGCATTGCGCGAGCTTTACAGTTGAATGCATAATGTCCGGACGTGTAGTTACCGCCAAATACATTAACGCCCCAATTAAGGATTGGTAGGCTGTTGAATTAACTTTGGTTTTAGTATCATCTTTAATTACCTGATATCCCGCATCAAGCGATGTGGAACGCTGACGACAATTTTCCATGTCATAGGTATTTAATAAGTTGTCAATATATTTCCTATGTCCCAGGCTAATATCACCAACTTCACCTTGACGTTCGACTTCTATGCCCAAAAACAATTTAATTGGACCTTTATCTACTAAATCAAACTCATTAGCTAATTTCTGCTTGATATCATTAAGTTCCGCCTTTGATGAACACGCTATGATTAAATCGTCAACGTAGACAGCTACAAGCACAGTATTTTTATTGTCGTTCTTTTTATATAAGCATGTCTCATTTTTACATTGGATCAAACCAAAACTTTTCAGAACCGAATCTAATTTAGAGTTCCACTCTCTGCCAGACTGCTTTAAACCATGGAGAGCCTTGTTCAATTTGAGAACTTTGTTTGGATATTCTGGATCGATAAATCCTTCAGGTTGCTTCATGTAACACTCCTCCTGTAAGTCGCTGTTAAGATAGGCTGTTGGAACGTCCAGTTGATGTAAATGCATTTTGTATTTCGCTGCTATGGCAATTACCATTCTTATTGTTGCGTATCTTACAACTGGTGAAAATGTTTCGAAATAATTTACTCCATATTGCTGACTAAAACCTTTAGCAACTAGTCTTGCTTTAAATTTTTCAATATTTCCATACACATTATTTTTCAAACTAAAAACCCACTTGCATCCAACCGGCTTTTGTCCCGGAGGTAAGTCGACTAACGACCACGTATTATTTTTGAATAATGAATCATATTCGCTTTGTATTGCACCATACCAATTGCTTTCATACTTATTGCCCTTAATATCCAAATAACTTTGCGGAATGACAACGTCGTCCATCTCTACCGCTGTGCTTAGTACATTAAATTGTTTAGTAGGAATACCTGGTCCTTTGGTTCGTAGAATTCTGGGTCTACCAGGTCCCACCCTCAACGAAGTTGAACTATTTTCTGTAGACGCAGGATTGTTTTTATTGCTTTTACCAACAGCATTTCTTTTAACTGATTTGTCTTTGTTATCTTGATTAATTATAGTTTGTTCAATTTTATTTTCCGATTCAACGTTTTCCAGATTAAATGTTGAATTTGTAACGTGTTGAATCTTGAACGAATTTTCATCGAAAATTATATCGCAACGCTCGACTACAGTATGGTTTTCTGGGTCATATAAACGATACCCGTTAGACGTAAATGAGTGACCGACCATATAATATATTTTACCTTTGGCTTTCAATTTATTTCTTTGTTGTTTGTTTAGTGCCACCGCCGCGGAACCGAATACACGAAAATATTTAACCGAGGGCTTTTTACCGTACCATTTTCATAAGGAGTTATATCACCTAATGATTTTGACGGACACCGATTTCTTATATATGCTGCTGTGGCTACCGCTTCAGCCCATAAAAATTCACTTAAATTCGATTTCACAAGCATGCACCGAGCCATTTCCATTAACGTGCGATTGAATCGTTCCGACACTCCGTTTTGTTGCGGTGTATAGCAAATCGTTAATTGTCTTTGTATTCCGTGTGTATTAAAAAATCATTAAATTCCCGATTAACATACTCCCGGCCATTATCTGTTCTCAATTTTTTAATTTTTAATCCTGTTTGATTTTCAACCAGTGCTTTAAATATTTTAAATTTTTCCAGCACTTCATCTTTAGTTTTAATGAAATAAACAAACACTCTTTTTGAAAAATCGTCTATGAACGTTAAAAAATATTTTGATTTGTTAAGTGATTCTGTAGCAAATGGTCCGCAAACGTCAGAATGAATCAAGTCGAGAATTTTTTTACTTTGGTTTTCAGAACAATTAGTAAATGGTTTTACGCTAATTTTGCTTGTCATGCACGTCACACATTTTTCGTTCGGGATTTTAATTTGTTCTAAGCCACGCACAATATTTTGATTTTTTAATTCAATTAAACTTTGGTAATTCAGATGGCCAAACCTTTCATGCCATTTTATTGATTTTTCAATACACGAAAAATTCACTTCATTATCGCTTTTGAATATAAATAAATTATCTTTTTTAAATCCTTTAATCAGTATGTTACTATTTTTGTCTGTAATTAATACAAAATCATTTTTAAAATTTAATTCTGCGACTTTTTCTACACTTTTGCTAACCGACAAAAAATTTACTTGCAAAGAAGGGACATATAATGTGTTTCCCAGAGATATACTATATTTATTTACTTTAATCTTTACTTCTCCTCTTCCCTCTGCGTAAACGAAATTTCCTCCAGCAACCATCACTTTTTGCTTGTGTTCTTTATATGAAACGAACAGTTCACGATCCTTGCACATATGACTGCTAGCACCACTATCTATTAACCAAATAGATTTCTTTAAGTCCATAAAATTATTAAATTCCAATTTGTTGATTGATGACTGCGCGAAGAGGTTCTTTTCATTTTTGACACCTTTATACCTACAATTATTTGCGTAATGACCGCGTTTTCCGCAAACGTAGCATTTGTCTTCTCTAATGTTGTTGCTGGTGATGTTATTATTATTGCCTGAATTGGGAATGTTTTTATTAGTTTTAAAGTTAGATCTCTGCTTGTTGAAATTATTGTATTTGTGATTTGCAACATAAGCTTGTTGTTCTTGTCGTTGTTTGTCTTCATGATTATTTTGTCTCCTGTCGTATTCCTCAGTGAGTTTTATTTTAAGTGCTGCAAATGTGGGTAATGTATCTCTAGATTCAATAGCGATAACGAATCCCTCATAATTCTTAGGTAATCTGGAAAGTAATATAATAACTAAAATTTCATCATTTCTATTTCTACTTCCGCAAGCTTCTCTACAATGTTAGAAAATTTATGTAAAAATTCCATTACGGTTTCTTCTTCCGACAAACGGAGACTTAATAATGTTTTGTAAAGCGTAACCTTACGCGCTGGTCTCTTTGGCTTGCACATATATTCCAATTTTTTCCAAGCCTCTTCAGAAGTCTTGCAATTTTTAATATGACTTACTTGTGAGGGTTTTACTGCCAATACCAGTGTCGCAAGCGCTTTTTCATCTAATGTTAGCCATTCTTCGCTATTTGCTTGTGTCTTTTTAGAGTTCCTGATACAATCTTCCACAGTTCTGAATGAATAAGGACACTGCGTACTTGGACACACCATGAGTCGTAGTTCCTTTCATCTAATTTTTCAATATTAAATAAATTTGATGACATTGCGGACATACCAGCTGTTGCTCGCTCCGAAATAGATTTTTCCAATTCTTGTATGGTTCCTGTATCGCTTTCGCTGTTATCGCTTTTGATTTAATCTAGATTCTGTCTTTGTGATCTGGTTATAATTCCTCGCATTATATTATTTTCAACGTGGAGAAAGGCCCATAACCTATGTTATGGTATTTTAGGCGGAACACATAAAAATCCAAATTCAAAACGACACACGTCTTATCTATAAGAAATTCTTTATTGTACTAAATTTTGTATATTACAGAAGAATGAAAAATGATTTTATTTTATTCAGAAAAAATATTAGTAGGCTGTGAAATAACTGTATACATCTTTTAGCTTTTTAGTAGGCTATGGAAACAAAAAACAAAAAAGAAAAAGAAAAATAGAAAAAACAGATTGCATGATATCTGGGTTGCCCTGCTACAAAAAATCAAAGTTGCATATTTCAACAGTTTATTCAAATTTAAAAATAGGAAGCACTTAAAAAAGACACTGTAATTCCGTATTAAGTGTATTAATAAAATCACCTTGTTAAAAAATAATAGTTGCCACACTCCTAAGCATACTGCTAAGTTATTAGAAAAACATATCTACGCTAAACGTTATTCCTTTTTGAAACCGAGATATAATTGACATTATCGAAATACTTCATTCAAAATGGTGCCTCTCCTGCTTTGCACCATTAAAATCGTTCGTAGAAGTCATTACATAGTGCTATGTCACGGCTTTCAAACTTCTACTGAAACTTTCTGCTTTAAATGAATGAAAGAATGGCGACGTTGTGTTCTACTCCATAGCAGACTGAAAATTTACCTTAAGAATCCAAAAGGGGTGTCGTTGATCAGACCAAAAGATTGAAGACAACTTCATACTAAGTGGGGGACAAAGTATTGCATTTCTAAAGAGTTCAAGATTCCAAAATTGGCTAAGCATGGGATTAATTATGGGCTTCACAAACTTGGTTTGGGTTACAGTACCACTATTATGTCGTGTAATATTTTAAGTCAAACACAAATTCAAGCAAACATATGTAACTATACTTGGCAACACTAAATGAAACCCTAGTAAGACGCCTTTTGCACGTTGAAATTTGTTTCGAAACAAATTTCAACACTCTTGAGTTTGTAGGAGAGGGGGGAAAAACGAGCGGGGGTGATTTCACAATTTCATGTACTCGCGAAACTTGCTTTGTTCTTTATTCGTATATACACAGAGTTGTATTTGATTTCACATTTTCTTTTATTTTTTGTTTCGCATAGTGAAGTTAACATGCTGACTGCCGCGGCAATTTTCAAAAAACTGGCCAAAAATTACAATTTGATTTTTTTTACATTATATTACTTAAAAAACTCTATTTTTAGATCGTAGGTATCATCAAAAATAAAAATTATGTTTTTTAGGAGAAAAAGTGGTTTAATGAGTACGAGATAACTCGTAGATTGCGTTCCGTTCTAGGGAGCCAACTATGAATTATCTCGTAGTGGGCAGTCATTACTTTTCGTTTATTTTGTGTTTGAAATCAAAAAGAATATAATTTAATTTTTTAATTTATAAAAATCAATAAATAAGGTAAATATATTAAAAAATAATAATACATTCATAAATATATGTATAATATATTATAATATTATAAAAAAATATAATATTCATATAATGTTCATTTTTAAAGAATTGTCTGGCGTTGTTTGAACCTAAATCACAATGCCAAATAAAGTTATAACTGTCAGAAACAGCAGAATGACGCGATAAAAGAAAACAAAATTTCTGAAATTAATTTTTTACGTGCAAAAGCGAAAGAAATTTTAAAAGAAAATGCAAAAAAGTTTTTGAAACTTGTTTCGAAACAAATTTCAACGTGCAAAAGGCGTCTAAGTAGTGTAAATTGACTTAATTTCTTAGTTTTGTTTTCTATACATATTGCGTCGTTTGCCTTTGTTTACTTGCTGCAGAGGTATTCATAGTTTATGAGTAGATTGTAATTCAATGCTGATTTGAAAAACATTCAAAATCATTGTTGTTGTCGTTATTATTATTATTACAAGAAATTTTCGTCTTCAATATCAACATAACAACAAAACTATTACATGTATGCAGTACCAGTGGCCTATTTATCTTATTGTCATTGCCTCATAATATGTTTAAAGAGTTGTCGTCATTAGTAACGTGAACAATTCATGACCATATAAAGGTATAAACACGTAGATGACAGACAACAGTTCGGCAGTTCGACAAAAGATTCTGCCAATTTTTTGAAAGCAGAGCAGAAAAAACGACTGACAATAATTTTCAAATTTGAATTTAAATATATTTTTCAGTGTTGTCACTATCAGGTTTTTTGTACGCAAAAGTAGACTTACTTATGAAAAAACCTCACACACAAAACATTTATCAAATTGAATCTATAATTCTATTTTATTTATTATGAATACATGAATTGCTTTTTATTTCTTAATTTTAGAATTGTTCCTTCTCTTCAATAATATAAGTATTTTAGCAGTTTTTTTATTATGATTTTATGTTGTATTGGCATCTCTAATTTGCTTTTAGCTGCTCACAAAAATAGTAAATAGTTTAGTTTGGGCAGTAACTGCTTAGGTTTTTTTCTTTTCTGCCTTCAATATAATCGTTGTCATATAAACGTGTGTATTCTAAACTTGGCAGCATCATGTTATCTGCCGTCTGTCATCTATGTGTTTATACCTTAAGTGTGCCAGTACAACAACCTTAGCACCAGAAAGTATTTATAAACGAATTGTCTTATAAAAGCCAATTTATTCTTCATTTCTGTTACTATCACAGAATATACACAGAATAGAAACAAGAGTTTGACATTTAACTTTCCATGGAGAAAGAGACAGCAAATATTACCAAAAAGTATTTCTGTCTCTCTCTGACTGCAACTCTGTTTTGTTTATTTATGTTTTTTTAGTTTTTGGTGAGGGTTTTTTATATTGGCGAGAGTAAATAAAAAATGTAATTTTTGTCTAAAACTATTAATAAATAATAAAAACAACTAATAACAATAACAACTTAAACTTTTTCTTTCAAGAAATTAAAAAATATTCACCAAGAAAAATTTTTTATGAGCAGTACGTCTTATTTTGATCTTGTAATATATAGCTTCTTAATTACCTCTTGCACAAGACCATTCATTGTGACCGAAAATCACACAGATTTCGATTAATATTTAAATATTTAAGAATCTTTATACTTTTCATTGAAGAAATTAAAAAATATTCCAAATTATCCCTTTTTTAACACAAAATAAATGTTTATTTACATTTAGTTTTTCTACTTTAACCGCCAGTTTTCAGTCTGTATATCTGTTGCTTCTAACACATTTGATTCGCAAAACATTAAAATATTTTTTTCTCCCTCTACGAGGTAGGTTAAAGTGCTGCTTTGAGCGTTTTTAAACGTCAAAGGTTTCAATTCTGTGTATATTCTGTGGTTACTATAAGGGAACTGTTACTATCTAGACAAATCGACCGAAAGTCTACCAACCGTCTACTTGTTTAAATGTTGATATTAAATTATCTAAATTGTTCTTACAAGTTAATGCATATTTTTTTATTGTCAATTCATTGTGGGTTTTTTATATCTTGAAGATTTAATTCATAAAACATGCACTTACATAAAGAGGTTACACTAGCAGTGCTTGCAGTCAAGATCTTTAAACTTAATAGTTAGAATACAACAAATGTATAAAACAACGGAGAAGAAGTTTGTGGATAGCTAGCAACTGTTTGAGAAAATGTTTACTTTCTTCAATGGCAGCTAAACCACATTAAACAAATTCAATGCCTCATGAAAGCACTCCGACCAATTTCGCCAAATTTTCAAGCTTGGTACGATAGTAGATTACAATTCTCGAACGTTCATTTAGAATGTACTTAATTTCAGGAGCATTTGCTAGAATTAATATTATTTCCATTTAGTACTTTATTGTAGGATTTCGCAATTCAAAATTTTGCAAAATTTTCTGGCAGAGAAACTATGAACGGAGAACAAGGAAGTGTTAATTTATATATGCACATATGTCCTATATGGATATGTTTATGGCAAGTTTTTTTTTTTCGAGGGAATCGTAGTGAACTGTTTTTATTGACTGGATGTTATTTGTACTGTTTTGCTGCACTGCACTTGATACCATTACGGATTAGGTCAAAGTGGCAGCTTTGATTACCGTAGCTCACTAGAGCACACATAGCAGCCAATTGTAACGCCACTGGTAAGCGCAGTCGCTGTTCTGACCAAGTTCCACCAAACTAGGGAAGAAGTAGAACATCTCAAACAAAACGAAGTATGAAAGTATATTTCTTCGGCGACTCCCAGCTGATTTCTGACAAAAACTCTGAAAATAAAATAAAATTGTCATGAAAAGTTTCTCAAATCTGTGATTTAGAGTGGGCATTAAATAGTACGTCCCACCAACACAAATAATTTTTCGTGGTCTTTTTAAGTTCTTTATTGCCAAAAAATAATAATAAAAAATTTAATATTTAAAGCATAAGTCGACAATTGGCATTTAATGACACCGGCTATCAGTTACACACCCATATAAGTTTATAAAGATGCCGTAGTTTAGTGGGTAGTGTGTTGGCTTATTAGACGTGAGTTCATGGTTTATTATTTGCGCAGACATCGCCAACAAAACGCTAAAAACCTTACACATCACCTTTACATGAGGTGACCATGTGCTCAAATCGCTTCTGCAGAATATCCAAGGTGGCACTTCCGTTCTGTTAAAATCACATGTCGTTGTGGTCCAAAACATCCTATTCAGGCCTATTGCAGTGATTGACCAACATCTTTCTCAAATAAATGTGTAACTATGATGCCGTCAGTCCTAAATCCAAACAAAACAATACATTTTTCATTACGCATTGGACATTCTTGGATCTCATGAGAATTGGTATCATCCCAAATTGAACAGTTTTAGTTGTTTACGTACCTATTCATTCAAAAATGGGCCTCATCTCTGAAAATGATTTTTCGATGAACGTTAAGGTCAGCTACCAACTGCTCCAGAGACCACTCAGCGAATGCACATTGTTGTGTTTACCTTCAGTTTCTGGGTCAGTTGAATATTGTAAGGGTACATCTACAACTTACTATGCAAAGTTCGCTAAATTGTGATCTGCGAATGGTCCACATCAGCGCTAAATCGTGCACACTTTCAAGGGCAGCGACAATATTTTCAGCGGATTTTTTGCTTTGTCGACGTAAGTATGTTGTTTATCCACCTCATTGCAAATAGTAATTTCGGTAGACCACTTATGGGGATCGTAAGACAGCAAAACGCGCAGTACGCTGCCGGAACAAAACATCCACTTTGATAAACCAATTTTGTTATTTGCGAATGTGGTTGAATGCTACAGCCATCCATAATAATTTTTCAAAACAGAGTGTATAAATCGGAATCAATTTTTCAATTAAAATTTTTTAAATTTCGCAAGTTCCTAGTGGAAAACCCGATAGAGTTATTTCATTTCATTTTTTACTATTTTTCGAAATTTTATTGCACTAGTATATTAACCTTTTTAATGTGAAGCACTAATCGACATTTCCTCTCTGAAAATAACTTATGAACGCTTCAGTTGGCACTATTTATTGGTCGTTTATTCATCGACTGTTCTTAATTATGAAATTTGATAGTTTAAGCCATTCAATGCTTTGTTTTTTTAATTATAATAAATTAGTTCTATTATATTATTTTTATTTTTTTCCCATAGGAGCGCTTCATAGAAGTCCATATGAATAGAAGAAAATCAAGCAATTTATACGTACGAACAACGAAATTATAATGAAACAGAAGACTTGGAAAGGCATTTTCTCACTTTTTCGTTTGAGTTATTCAAAGGTGTTGTAGCTAAATTTGTTGTCATTGTTGTTTATGGCCGATAATATCTGCTTCTCCACTTACTTGATGTCATGTAAAAACATTTTTCGTATAATTTCTGACACTTGTTGACATATTCGTTGCTTGTTTTCGTTTTTTTTCTCAGTTGTTTTATGCAAATGAGCAAAGCAGCGCTGTGCGTGTGGTCTAAGCCATCAAAAGACAAGACAAGTCAAAACAGAGGACACTTAAAAGAAAACGGTTGACCAATACTAATTTCACAGTATTTAAAATAATTATGATATGGGGCAATAAAATTTCATTATTTATGATACATAATAATGTAATCTGATATTTTAAATATTTTTTTATACCATTTAGTGATACAGTGGGAATTTTTGGAATAGGATTCGTTCAAGTAATTCATTAGGAATGGGTTAACCAACAAGACTATTCAGATAAAATTTTGTTAAACCTTAAAATCAATGGAGCAATGTGGTTCAATTCTTCATAATCAGGTCCATTGACTTATTTATGTAACTACAGATCATCATACATCATCATCCATAGGGACATACTCCAATACCTAAGAGTAATACTGAAAATGCTGCAGCTATTCATAATAAAAGAGATACTAAGGAAAGCTCTTCGTTTTCGTTCATTTCAGAAACATAGAGAACAAGCCTCAAAATACCTTCTTCATCATTTTAAAATACGGTCTTCCAACAGGAACTTTCTGGTTTCTATCTTACTTTCATTAAGCTCTTACTATCTCCTATATGTTACAAATCATTGAAATTTTTACCCACTTGAAGGACCTATTGATGGTATTAATTGCGAAATACACATACATTCATAATTGGTCATTACAACCCTTCAGACAGGATTACGACCTAGTTTCACACACCACTTATGCCGTGTGTGTTAGTTATATTCATAGGTGGCGGGGTCTAAATTTAAAGACGACTCCGAACAACAGATTTTTGAGAAACTTTTCATGGCAATTTTATTCACACTCGGAGTTTTTGCCAGGAAGAACGTATTGTTTTTTGACTTACTCCCATACATTTAAGAAAACTCCACAAAAAAAAAATCGAATATAGTTAAATCCCAGCGGCCAGTTCACATCTGTGACCTCAAATCATTCCTACAAAATATCAAATATCGTGCAGGTAACGTTGCCCAGCTCAAAATACATGTCGATGGTGTCTAGATCATCCACTTCAGGCCAAAAGAAGTCGGTAATCATTGACAGTACAGTCCTGACCAAGATCGTTCTCAAAGAGAAATGTACCGTTGATATTGCCAGCCATAGGTTCACCACAAATAGTGAATTTTGCTTGATGCACTGCACGCTTATGGATCTAATGTTGATTGGTATCTACTAAAATTCTACAATTTTGTTTGTGAACATTCCAGAAGAGTCAACGGTTAACTCTATAGGTCGATAACTACCAACTGCATGTGGCTTGAATTGGATGTTCTGGGCACCAATGTAGTGCCATCCCCACTATTTATAATACTTAAAATTTTACTTTAATAATTATACTATTAATTATATTACTATATTACATTATTCTAATTATACTACTTATTAAGCTATAATTATACTACTTATTAAGCTATAATTATACTACTTATTAAGCTATAATTATACTACTTATTACACTACTCTAATATACTACTTATTATACAACATAGGCAACACTGTAAATATTATAAGCTAGCAGTGCTGTCAGATGTGGCGATTTCTCGCCAAACGTGGCGATTTTTCATTGCCTTTGGCGACCAAAATTTTCAATTGGCGACGTGGCGATTTTTTGGCGATTTACGAACTAGTTGGCGATTTATTTGGCTATTTTAAAATTTTTTTTTTTTTATTTTCTTGAAATACTTTTTTAACACTTTAATCCATTAACATAATGTTCTTACATTATACATCTCTGGTATCCCTCATATATTATATTATTATTACATAGTGCATGGCACAATTAATGTCCACAAGTAAAACAGTTCATATTAATGGGTTATACCAATGTCTTTGTCATTTCGTACTTGTAAAACAATACAAAAACAACAAACTGATTGTTGTTGTTAAATTTTTTAAAAATAATGGAAATTTGGATAAAAATATGTTCATTAAATTTATCTATTGATTCGCCGACAAAAACTGTAGGTTCCACCACTCATGTATAAAATTAACACACACAACATAAGTGGTGTGAGAAACTAGGTCGTAATCCTGACTGAAGGGTTGTAATGACCAATTATGTATGTATGTATGTATTGATTCGCCGGATTCTTTTCTGCCATTGGAATCTATATATTTTGGCACAGAATTTGAAATGGAATTAAAAAATATAAAAATGAATGAATATGATGCAGAAATGTTAAAAGAAAATTGTTTTTTGTACTTAAAAAAACTTTTAAAAGAAATGCTAAAACGATTACCTGAAAATATAAATATTTTTAAAACATAATGAATTTTCAATATTAAAATGTGGAAACACAAGTAAAATTTTCGGTAGTTCAAAATTCATTAACTTTATTCATTTATCTGCAGGGGAATATGAATTGCAATGGTAAAAATTAGCATATATCAATTGGTCTGAGATCTTTAAAGGTGAAATCCCAACAAATTTATTAGACTTTTGGCAATAAGTTTACAATTATTGCGAAGCGGCTGGAACATTTCACTTTAAAGACTTAGCATTGGCCGTTCTAAATATGTTAATTTTACCAACCAGCAACGCTTGCGTAGAAAGGGTATTTTCTATTATGAATTACACTAAAACTCGCTTACGTAATAAAATTCAATATGAACTTTTAGATTCATTGATAAGAATAATAAGTTATATGAATGTTAATAAATATTATTGCAATTCATTTCAGCCTACAGATAAAATGTTAAAAAAGTTTAATTCTAATACAATGTATTATATACCAGGCAGTTAAAATGAATCTGCAGAGATAGATATAGATTTATGCAATTAATTTTTGTAAAAAATATTTTGACAACTAATAACTATTGCACTAAAAGTACAAATGTAATGTAAAATTATAATATTTTTTTATTATATGTAGACTTTTATTAAATTTATATTGACTTTATAATACATGAAATAAATTAATGACAATGATTTTTTAAACTTTTGGCGATGTTCATTTTGGAAAAAATGAATAATATTTTATTTTGGCGATTTTTGGCGATTTATCGTATAGCCTTTGGCGATGGAGGTGAAAAAAAATCTGACAACACTGTAAGCTAGATGGTAAGATTTGTCGAAAAGAAGAGATTAGAAATAAAGAGAAGTTTAAAACACCGTATAAACAGTATCGAAACCATTGACGTTTGACAAACGCTCATAGCAGCAAATTACTAGCGAATTTAGAGGGAGAAAAAAATGTTATAATGTTTTGCGAATCAAATGTGTTAGAAGCAACAGATATACAGAGTGAAAACTGGCGGATAAAGCAGAAAAATTAAATGCAAATAAACATTTATCTTGTGTTAAAAAAGGGAAAATTTTGAATATTTTTTAATTGCTTCAATGAAAAGTTTAAAGATTCTTAAATATTTAAATATTAATCGAAATGTGTGTGATTTTCGGTCACAATGAATACAATTTCTTGTGCAAGAGATTATCAAGAAGCTAAATATTACAAGATCAAAATAAGACGTACTGCCCATAAAAAATTGTTCTTGCTGAAAGTTGCCAATATTTTTTAATTTCTTGAAAGAAAAAATAAAAAATTGTTATTGTTATTAGTTGTTTTTATTATTTATTAATAGTTTTAGACAAAAATTACATTTTTTATTAACTCTCGCCAATATAAAAAACCCACCCCAAAACCTAAAAAAAAACATAAATAAACAAAACAGACAGACAATCAGAAAGGGACAGAAATACTTTTTGGTAATATTTGCTGTCCCTTTCATAATTCGCTGGTAAACGTCAAAATTGCGTTTCGATACTGTTTATACGGTGGTTTAAAATAGACAGACGTGTTTTCAATCATTACATGGCGATCCTGCCATTTGGAAATCGCGTTACATACATTTAAAAAAAAAAAAATAAAAAAAAAGACAAACACAATAAATCAATGTTGTATGCAAAATATTATTTGAACTCAAACAAACGAAGAAGAACTTTTTTTTTTTAAAGTAATAAAAACAAACAAAACAAAATACCAAGTAAATGAAAATCAAATTAAATCTTAAAAATTAAATTTTATTACATATTTAAAAGGAAAATTTAGTGAAAAACACAAAAAAAAAAAATAACCAACACGAAAGAAACTAAGGAATTCTAAATAATAAAACAAAATACTACAAAATAAACATGTTTTTTTTTAGCATTTAAGATATATATTAGTAAAATATTGAAAACAAAAACAAACAAACAATATACCACTTACTACTCAAAATAATAGTTTAAAAATAATAAAAAAAAAACCGAATCAACACTTGTGAAAATATATAAATTAAAGAACATTGTGGAAATTGCATTTAGTGTGTATTTAAAAATACAGTTTACAAAAAAAAAGCATAATAAAAATACAATAACAAAAAAAAAAAGCGAAAAGTACAGTTCGAAAAAAATTCTAAAAAAAAAAACCAACAAAATAAAAAATACAGTTGAATCCAAAATTAAAAAAAAAAAAAAATCTTTTTACGAAATGTGAAAAAAAAACTACAGTTAAAAAAAAAACAACAAAATAAAAAGTACAGTTGAAACCAGAATTAAAAAAAAATCTTTTTACGAAATGTGAAAAAAAAACTACAGTTAAAAAAAAACAACAAAATAAAAAGTACAGTTGAAACCAGAATTAAAAGAAATCTTTTTACGAAATGTGAAAAAAAACTACAGTTAAAAAAAAAACACCAAAAGAAAAAGTACAGTTGACACCAAAATTAAAAAAAAAATTTCTTTTTACGAAAATTGAAATGTGGAAAAAACTACAGTTAGAAAAAATAAACAACAAATACAAATATTTTTGTGGTCGATTAACTCAAGTGATTTCTCAGCGCTAAACTGCACAATACAACAACAACAGCAAAGTAACCAACGAACGTAAAGCAAACAACAAAATATAAAAAGAAATAATCAACAAGAACAAAACAACAACATCAACTACAACATAATTTGCAACAAAAACAACAAAAGCTTCACACTGGGTCCCAAAATGCGAGAGAAGAGGTATCGAGCGTATTTGAATAGACGAAGGAATGGTTAAATAATAAGTAGTTAAGCCTTATTGTTACTTTAAAAAAAAATTATAAATAAAAAAAAAAAATTAAAAAATAAATTTTTTTTTAACAAAAACAAAAAAAAAAAGAATTTAAAATGTAAAAAAAACAGAAGAACAAAAAAAAAATTTTTAAATATTTTTATATAGTATATAATTTATATAGGTTATATAATTTATATATAATATATTTATATATATAATATATTTATATATAATATATATATGTATATATATGTAATTTATGTATATATAATTTATATAATTAATTTATATAAGTTATATATAAATTCGTAGTTTAGGTAGTATATGTAGTATATAGTGTATATATTTTAAATAATTTATATAGAATATATACAATATGTAGCATTTGCAAATTTATTAAATAAAAAAAATATGTATAATATTTCAATCATTACATTCCTTTACATTACATTACTTTACATAGCTTACTTCACATTTTAATCATTTCAAAGGAATTTCGTTTTTGATTATATTTTGTTTGGTTGAAATTGGGTCTATATTATGAACATAATTTTTTTTTAAATGTCAGAAAATGAATTTCAGATTACTATTTTTAAAGAACTATTATTAAATTTTTACAAGGTTAAAAAACGAATATTACAAAATAGACCAATATCAACCAAACAAAGTAAAATTGAGGAGTACATAGATTCTCTGATCACAACATATAATAATATTTTAGCATACACAGAACCCTATTTTGGTCAGATAACAACTTCATTGAAACAGGAGATAAGTGGCAGGATACTACATTGTAGGGAGATATTATTCAAATGTTTTAGTAAATTGAATTGTAGAATAAAAATTCCATTTGGTGTATATTTGTTTGAGGAAATAAGAAGAGATATTTTGACAGACTCTGAGTCCGAGGTTGAAACTGGAATGAGTAGCTCCGATTGTGGAACGGATACAGAGCGGAAACGTGACATTGGTTTAAATAGTGTAAATATTGAGGACGAAAATATTGCGATAATGGCTTCGATCGAAGAGAAGACGAAATTTATTACGATGTGCTCTAGTATCATTCGTGAAAACTACGATGGGAATCCCGTGAATCTGAGCTCTTTTTTGGACAAAGTAAATTTAATTGAGGAAATTACAGCACCGAATCTTACTACTTGTTTAATATCTTTTGTGAAATCAAAATTGGACGGCAAGGCCAGATAAGTACTCCCAGAGAACATTACTTCTATAGATGAAGTTAAGGATGCTTTAAAAACTAGGATAAAGCCGGACAGTTCCAAGGTCGTTGCTGGACGTATAGCAGGTCTGTGTATCAAGGACAATAATTATGAAGCTTTTTCGAGAACTGTTGAGGACTTAGCTGATGCTTTGCAGCGATCGTTAGTAATAGAAGGTGTTTCTAAAGGAAAGGCACATGAGATGGCTATAGAGTCAACAGTGAACGTATGCAGAAACAATGCGAAATCGGACATGGTAAGGGCAATTTTGGCTTCGAGTGTTTTTAGCGAACCTAAGGATGTAGTGGCTAAACTTATTGTTGAGGAGTCTAGCACCCAAAAGCAGTGTCAAGTTCTGGCTATGCGGCACAGTGGTAGTAGGCAAAATTATAGTCGGCGGAATAATGATTTTTACGACTCACGGAGCGATAACCATAATTCTTATAGAAGTAGATCGCGCTATAATGACAACTATAGGCCACGAAATGACACTAACAGGGGTCGAGGTAATAACAATGCCGGTCATAATGGAAATCGCAATAGGCGTTATTACGGTAGTCAGAATATGGGGAATAATTTTCGGCGTCAAGAAGTCTCGGTAAGGACTTTAAACGCGGAAGTCCCTCAGCAGGACATGTTGAGGGAGGAGAAACACTAGATTATGACGTCAAGATTACACCCAGAAGAATATATAGCCTTAATCTAAACTACTCTGATTTCATAAAATTACACTGTTCTGTATCGAATAATGTGAAGACGTTTTTAGTTGATTCGCAGGCTGATATTTCGGTTATAAAAGTTTCTTGCATAGATAATAATTTAAAGATAGATAAGCAGAATACCATCGACATTGTGGGTATAACAACGAATACGACTAATACTTTAGGTACAATTGATACTACCTTATTTTTTCCTAATTGTTCACTGCCTCAAATTTTTCACGTTGTTCCGGATGGTTTCAATATACCATCTGATGGAATTTTGGGCAAGGATTTCCTGAAGTCTAATAGGTGTCGGATTGATTATAATTCAATGACAGTTTCATTCCAGGTTTGCGGTAATAATAGGGTAGTAGTTCCAATAATTCACGGTTTTAACGAAAAATCATTTTTTCTACCACCAAGGTGTGAAGTATTTCGGGAAGTTAGTTTAGGAAACATATCCGAACCGGTATTTATCGATTGTCACGAGATCTGTGAAGGTGTGCTCATTGGTAAATGTATAGTAAATTCAGGAAACCCTGTTGTGCGGATTTTGAATACAACGGACGAAGTTAGGTTCATACGAGACTATAATATCAAGTTCGAGAAACTTTCGAATTTCTATGTTTATTCTATAAATAAAATCTTTCCGGATGAACACCGTGCTCAAAGTTTAAGAAAGACTTTAGATGGAAGGATGCCTGATTACGTCAAGGATGACTTGATGACGTTATGTTTAGAATACGCGGATATCTTCGCTCTGGATAATGATAAAATGACTAAGAACAATTTTTACGAGCAGAAATTAAGACTCAAGGACAAAGAACCAGTTTACGTGAAAAATTATCGTCTTCCTTATACGTCTAGAAACGAGATAAAACTGCAAGTCCAGAAATTACTTAATAATGACCTGATAGAACCAAGCACTTCAGAGTATAACAGTCCGTTAATCATAGTACCGAAGAAAAGTTCAGAAAATAAGAAATCTTATCGCATGTGTGTGGATTTTAGGGCCATCAATAGGAAACTAATTGCGGATAAATATTGACGATATACTCGACAATCTTGGAAGGGCTAAACATTTTTCTACTATTGATTTATTTTCTGGTTTCCACCAAATACCCCTTCATGAGGATTCGAGGGATATAACTTCCTTTACTACTGACCAGGGAACATTCCGATGGAAGGTGTTACCGTTTGGGTTAAACGTGGCACCAAACTCTTTTTCACGCATGATGGCAATTGCATTTTCAGGATTGGAACCTAATAAAGCTTTTCTTTACATCGATGATATAATTGTAGTAGGCTGTAGTAAACAACACCATTTAGAGAATCTCTGTAATGTTTTTAGTATATTAAGGAAGCATAATTTGAAAATTAACCCCAATAAGTGTAATTTTTTCCGTCCGGAAGTGACATTTCTCGGTCATAAGTGTACTGCAAAGGGCTTGTTGCCTGATGACTCGAAACTAACGGCTATAGAAAAATATCCGGTTCCTAGGGATAACGATTCTGTTAAACGTTTTGTGGCTTTTGCGAACTATTATAGGAGGTTTATTCCTAATTTTGCAACTATTGTAGCTCCCTTGAATTATATTACACGAAAAAAAGTTAATTTCTTATGGGATGAAAAATGCCAGAAATCCTTCGAAAAGCTTAAATCCGAACTTATATCACCAAAGATTTTACAATATCCAGATTTTAGTAAGCAATTTATGATCACGGTCGATGCATCTAAAACAGGATGCGGCGCTATTTTAAGTCAGAATTTCCATGGACATGATTTACCAGTATATTTTGCTTCAAAAGCGTTTAGTTTAGCTGAACAAAGAAAACCAGTAATTGAACAAGAACTTCTTGCTATATATTTTGCAATTAACCAATTTCGCCCTTATGTCTATGGAACTGAATTTGTCGTTAGAACTGATCACCGACCTTTGGTATATTTATTTAACATGAAGGATCCGTCATCCAAATTAACAAAAATAAGACTTAAACTTTCTGAATACAACTTTTCCATTCAATATATTAAAGGCAAGGATAATGTAGGTGCAGATGCGCTGTCGCGTATATCAATTGATGAAATAAAGAACGGTAATATTTTGGCAATGACAACTAGATCGAAATCTAGACATACTACGATGGGAACAAAACCTTCTGCATGTGATGGCACAATAAAGGTGCATGTTTACGATAAATTTTCACATGAATTTAGCAAGAAAGTCTCCAAGATAAGGTCTCAGATATTTTATAAAGATGGGAAAATTACTAGCATAAAATTGAAGATTTATAACAAATACAAATTTAAATTTCATATAGATGTAAATGTTGTTAACGGAGCATTGAATTACGATGAGATGCTTTTGAGGCTCCAGAGAGAAGCCAACAATAATAACATTTATATGACAGAATGGTCCAAGGATGATTCATTTTTTAGTAGCTATAGCATGAACGAATTGAAGACCCATGGGAACAAGATTTTGAAAACACTGGAGATTATGTTAGTAGACCCAATTGAGACAGTTGTTGACAAGGATAAAAGTAATAAACTTTTGGAAATCTATCACAATGACCCTATCGTAGGTGGTCACTGCGGACGTAAGAGACTATACGCAAAACTGAAAACGAAGTACTATTGGAAAGGAATGACGAAGGACATCGCGAGGTTTATCGGAAATTGTGAACAATGTAATGTGAATAAGGTTAGGCCCGGAACAAAGGAAGAGCTCACTTTGACACCAACCCCGATGAAACCGTTTGATATAATAGTACTGGATACAATTGGACCCTTGCAGACTTCGGAATATGGAAATAAGTATGCGTTAACATTGATTTGTGACTTCTCAAAATACTTGGTGACAATAGCTATCCCTGACAAAAGTGCAAAAACAGTTGCGAGAGCGATTTTTGAAAATTTTATATTAATTTATGGGAAAATGTCTTCGATCAAAAGCGATTTAGGGACGGAATTTAAAAATGAAGTGTTTATTGAGATGTGCAAACTTTTGAATATTGATATACATTTTTCGACAGCTTATCATCACCAGACAGTTGGGACAGTTGAGAGGAATCACAGAGTTTTCAACGAGTACATAAGAGCTTACTTGAAGGACAATATGTCGAGCTGGGATACGTATTTGCGATATTTCACCTTTTTCCACAATACGACTTCCAACACAGTTTTCGATAATAAATATACACCATTTGAACTTGTATTTGGCAGGAAAATATGTATGCCAAATGATATAAATTTTGGAAAAATTGATCCTCTTTACAATATAGAAAATTATAGCAAAGAAATTAAATATAGGCTTCAAAGGTCTCATATAATGGCTAAGGAACTAATAGATAAACATAAAAATATAAACAAGAATTGGTATGACAGAAAGGCAAAAACACTTGATATAAAGATTTATGACAGGGTTTACGTAAAGAGAGAACCATACGAGAAATTTAATAACATTTACGATGGTCCATATATAGTAAAGAACATAAATGGTGTAAATGTGACCATTTATGACGAAAAAACAGGAAAAGAGAAAATACTTCACAAAGACAGATTAAGAGTAGGTAATGTTAGGAACATTTAAGGCAGAATTCATATTTTTATTCATGAACTGAACCACAAATCGAGGCAAATTCAATAACAATATTCCTTTGAGATTTTAAAATTTGAAATTTTTGTAATTATTTACTTCAAAAAAAAAAAAAAAAAAAAACATTAACAAAAAAAAAAATATAAAAAAAATATCAAATAAAACAAAATCTTGAAAGTTACAGATGTATATAAATAAATAAAAAAAAAACAAAAAAAAAGAGGAATCTGGAAACAAACAGCCTGATCAACTGTTTGATTTGAGACTTTTCTTTTTTTTTTTTCAAATAAAAAGGGAGGTGTAGTGCCATCCCCACTATTTATAATACTTAAAATTTTACTTTAATAATTATACTATTAATTATATTACTATATTACATTATTCTAATTATACTACTTATTAAGCTATAATTATACTACTTATTAAGCTATAATTATACTACTTATTACACTACTCTAATATACTACTTATTATACAACATAGGCAACACTGTAAATATTATAAGCTAGATGGTAAGATTTGTTGAAAAGAAGAGATTAGAAATAAAGAGAAGTTTAAAATAGACAGACGTGTTTTCAATCATTACACCAACGACATGTAGTTTCAAAGGGTCGGCGTTACATGTCACACATAATTTATGCCGCATTGGATATTTCGCATTAGCCAAGATCATCTTAAAGTCCCTTTAGTCCTATAGACAGTGCTTATTAGACGTGAGTCCTCGGTTCAAACCCCTGCCCAGAAATATTGAAAGAAGCAAAATGTAAAAAAAAATATTTCTTCGGCGACTTCATCTCAGTAGACTTCTAGCTAAAAATCTGAGAGCAAATAAATTATCATGAAAAGTTTCTCAAAAATCTGCAGTTCGGAATCAACTTTAAACTGTAGATCTCGCCAATCGTGTATAAAACTAAGCCATACAAAATAAGTGGTGTGAGAAGTTAGGTCGTAATCCTGACTGTAGGATTGTAATCACTAAACTACAATTCTACAAGTTTACAAGTTACAATCACAATTCTAATTCTTACAAGTGCTAATGAATTGTGTTTCATGAAAATTTTCACAATACTTGCAGCTTTTTGTACTTGTAAACTACAATTTCTACAATTACAATCACAATAAAATAAAATATTTTTACAAAGATATTTTGATAAATGAAATATACATATGTGTGAATATATGTAGATTAGGGTGGCCCCAAAATAAAAGTTGCGAATGTTCCCGACTAAAATAAAAGTTTGATTCATTCTAAGACTACGTTTCTCAAGATTTTTGTCCTGGGGTCAATATTTGGTGCGCTGGATCAAAGGATAAAAAGGTCCTTTTTTGAGGTTTTTTGTATTTTTTTCATATTTCTTCCAAAGGAACTATATATAAATTTGGTATAATATGAAAGGTCTTTAAGAGGCGCTTTCAATAGATTATCAAAAATTTTAAAAAAAATTTTGAAAATTCAAAAATTTTGAAAATTTTGGAAAAATTATTTGTTTTTTTTTAATTTTTTCATAGAATTTACTTAACTATATTGTTGAAATTTCTTGATTATAAAGACCATGTAATTTAACCTAAATGGTTTTTTCCGTTTTTCAAAATTCAATCTAGTTCAATTTTTATTAAAAATTTTTTAAACCTAATTTCTTCTCTATCTGACAGCCTCTGTTAACTCAATTCATATATGTAATGAGCATCAAAATAACGCAAATTTTATTTTCTTTCCATCGATGTATAATTTCTTATACTTTTATTTTGTTATACAACGAATATTTCAATTTATACCAAAACATTTGCGATACATCCCGCTGTAATGTAATTTTCTTCTTATTCCTTAAGAATGCGGTTGTTTATTTTAAGCAGCAAATGAAAAACTGTTTATTACATATATTTTTACATTGTATTAGTATATTACTTGCTTAATGATAAATATTGGTTAATAGTTGTAACTAAAAAATATAAATTCATAGAAAATATTTTAATATTAACATAATTTTTTTCATATACATTTATTAACAAATGCGTTTACATGAGCTTATTCTGTTGGCAATATGAGAAGGTCGATTTTTTCCGATTACTGAAAGCATGGATTGACTGACAAAATGTACAAATCGTTCTGTATTTTGTGAATGACATAGGAAATCTGAAATTAGTAATATTTTATTCAAATATGATGATTTTATACATAATAGCTTAATAAAAGATAAAATCGTTTTCTGGTAGAAAGTTTAACTTTATTATTGTAATTTTTACCATAATATAAGTATATAAAATGTTTTACCTGGAATTAGGGATGAGCGATATTTTCAAAACTGTGATTTAATCACGGTGATTGATAATTCACTGGTAACTACAGTGATTGAAATTGCCAAATAACAGTTACTAATAATGTCGTTCTTTCATAATTGTTACATACTCGAATTTATTTCATTTTATTTTGAGCGAGGCAGAATTACTATTGGATGATGCTGATTATTTACTTTTGTCTTTATACAAGAACTTTCTGTGAAACTTAATTGTCAAATTACATTAAAAATAATAGCATTGATGACACCACTTTGATTTTGTTTAGTAGTATTTTCGTATGTATCTAGTTGTCTCTTTCTTACGACTTAATAAAATACGTTATTGTCATTATTGTTTTCTTTTGGAATACTGTGATCACAATCACTGTTTTAAAGAACAGTGATTAACAAATCACGTTCACTGAGAACAACGTTCTACAAAAATCACTGGATCGGTCATCTCTACCTGGAATATCTATGATGTTGCTTGAATCATAGTATTTCATCAATTGTTCTGTTGAGTGAAATTGAATGCATGGGGGCTCCGAATATGCTACCTCATTCCAATCTATTAAATCCGTGTACGATTGACAATTAAAATTAAGTTTTGGAATGGTAAATTGGCGAAGTGGTATATTTTTATTGGTACGATACTGAAAAACTTTTTCATAACCTTTGTTACGAATCTCTCTTTTATCGTCGGTTATCATAGAAAGAATTATATTTTCCGGGTGGGCAAAAAAAGCATTAATTTGTATTGATGATTCAATAACCACTTGAATTTCATTTGGCAATTCTCGTGTCCACTCAATATATTTAAATATATATCGACTGTCATGAATTGCATAAGGGTTATTTTTTATTAGAAACCAAAAAGGGGCATATATTTTCATAATAAAAAATGTTAACGTTTTTAGTTCCTTTGAAGCTTCTGTTTGGGTAACATACAGTCGCAATATTCTTGATGCTGTTGTTAACCAACGTGAAAGATTGAGTCGCCCCGGCTTAATACTGGATAAATGTTCGTTACATTGTCCAGAGTCAACAGCTTTCACCATGTCGTAAAGATACCTTTGGTCGTCTCGAATTTCCCAGTCGTTGATATTTTCGGGCATTTCACCCATCTTTATTGCTTCAAAATTTTGTACAACCTTATAAAAATCATAAAGTAATTTAATGCATTTCGATATGTAAATGCTACTTACCGGAATGGTTTCACAAATTGGCAATGTTTTTCCAATAATACCTGGCCAATTTTGTGGCCCGCTTGCATTCCCAAGTAATGCTTTTAAGAGAGCAGTAAACGGCAATTCATTAAAATGAAATAAGCAAACCAACCATTGCAGAGGTCTCTGTAGATGTTCTTCCAATTTACATAATGCTCCATTATTTTTGCCGGTGTTGGTTCTTGTACCATCACAATTAACCGCAACTAATTGGTTTATGGAAATTGTCTGTTCATTTAAAAAATCTATAATTCCATTTGCCAATGTAGTTCCCTTGCCGTTATTAGGAGTTACCCAGTAACCAATGAAGATTGAATTAGGTTCTTTTACCACAGTTATATGTTCCTTTGTCGTATTTATATTGCGTAATTTACAATTTGCTCCAAACATTTTTCGCGTTTACCATCAAAAGAAATTCCTTCGAGCACTTCTATACATTTATTACTGTTTACGGAGACCTTTCTTGAGTTATAACGTTCATTATCAATTTTGTGTCGTTTTATTATTATATTTGGCATATTTAAATCTCTTAACAAATCAGTAGCTAATAGAGCTCCATAGCGACTAGATATATTAGCTTGATCTAAAACTGCACAAAAATTAAGCAACGAAATATTGCGAACATTTGTCTCTTCCTGACTATCATATTCAATCTTCATCTTTTTCCGCTTGGATCCGCAACTTTTTGTTCCACAATTCTCCGCGGTTTCTGCATTATTGTTGTAAAGTATTATATTATCAGAACTAGATGAATCTAAAAGCTCTTCAAAAACAACGAAGTTTGGGGTTGTTGAATTCAGCGTTAGAAATCGTGGACCAGATTGATCCACATAAAAATTCCAAACACTTGGCATTCGTTTATCGATTGGACATTCACAACAGCTTTTCAATGTTGGAGTGCATTTGCATGAGGAAATTACAAATAGTTGTTTCCAACCAGCTTCATTAAGATTTGTTGGATTTTTAATAACATGTCTATAATCTTCACACAATTTATCAATTTTTTTCCTGATTGAAGGTCTATTTATTGTTGGAATTTTAGCTGTTTTTCACAGATGCTGAACATCATTGACAACCTTACTACAGAATTTGGAAAATCCATGTGACTTATTACCATTCTGTTCTCTCAAAAATAAGAAATAATTAATAACGCAGCTTTTAGTTGGCAGTTGAAGTTTATTTAATTCCAATGGATTAAACATGTTAGATGATTTTTTTTATATTATATATTATATTTTTTATACTTAACCACACTTAAGAGGATTGATCAAAAATATTAATTTACAATTTAAATTAAGCTGCATTTTCTCAAAATATTATTGCACAAAAACAAATGAGAACAAAAAAGTAACTGTAATTATTTCATTTATGAGTCCACATGTTTTTAAAGTAGATATGGACTAATATCACTTTCAAAATTAAGGGTACATTTTGAAAAAAACAAAGCCTTCTATATATACGATTTTTTTTTTGTAAAAAATAAAAAAGAGATTTTTTGGCTTTAAATTTTACTAGTTATCATTGGTTTAATACAATTTCTTCATTACTTTAAAAATAAACAGCAAAAAACAACAACATTAAAAAAAATTATTATTATTACGGAATAACAAGAAAATTACATTATAGCGGGTTGTATCGCAAATGTTTTGGTTTAAATTGAAATATTCGTTGTATAACAAAATAAAAGTATAAGAAATTATACATCAATGGAAAGAAAATAAAATTTGCGTTATTTTGATGCCCATTACATATATGAATTGAGTTAACAGAGGCTGTCAGAAAGTGAAGAAATTAGTTTTAAAAAATTTTTTAATAAAAATTTAACTAGATTGAATTTTGATAAACGGAAAAAACCATTTAGGTTAAATTACATGGTCTTTATAATCAAGAAATTTCAACAATATAGTTAAGTAAATTCTATGAAAAAATAAAAAAAAAACAAAAATGTTGTCCGAAATTTTCAAAATTTTTGAATTTTCAAAATTTTTTTTAAAATTTTTGATAATCTATTGAAAGCACCTCTTAAAGACCTTTCATATTATACCAAATTTATATATAGTTCATTTGGAAGAAATATGAAAAAAATACAAAAAACCTCAAAAAAAGGAACTTTTTATCCTTTGATCCAGCTCACCAAATATTGACCCCAGGACGAAAAAATTTAGAAACGTAGTCTTAGAATGAATCAAACTTTCATTTTAGTTGGGAACATCTATACCTTATTTTTTCTCCATACAAACGGGGCCACCCTAATGTACATATATTAGAGTACTAATGAAATATATGAAAATTTCAAAAATTATTTTAAATTCTTTTGCAATTATGGGTACTCTAATGAATATCGATAATTTGTTTTGATTGTTATCACACTCTGCACACAGTGGCTTTGCTTACACCATGCAAGTCACTTATTGCTGGCTAGTTTGTGATAAAGTTTGTTTTATTAAATTCACATGTTTAAAAACATAAAGAAATAAATAAAAACAAACAAAATAAATAAATAAATGATAATTAATATTTAAATTGTTTGATTTTGTGTTTATTTGAAGTAATTTTTAATAAAAAATTTATAAAAATCAAATTTTAATTCAATTTATCATTCACTTGTAATTTGTAAAATTTTTTTGAGACTCTTCGTCGACCTTTTTTTCTACAATTCTACAAGTGTACAAGTGAAACCTTATTTTAGTGAGAGATAACGACTTGTAGAAGTATGACTTGTAGACTTGTAAATTGTAAAAATCACTTGTAGCCACAAACTTATAATTGTATTTTTATGAAACACAATTATTTACAAGTTCACAATTTTACAGGCAAAAACACTTGTAATTGTGAACTTGTAGCTTAGTCAAATAATGTTATGTATCGCCTCACACAGTGGTGATGTGGACTGCTCAGATTTGACTGGTCAGATTTGGCTTTTGCCTGTGGTGTTTTCAAATCACAGTTGCCCTCAGGACCAACATAACGCAAGACATCGATTCAATTTTGCGTGATTCATGAATGATTTCCAGATTCATGAAGCATTTTACAATTGTTGTGTGCTCCACCAGCAGAAGAAGTAGCGGATATTTAACAATGTGGCTTCATTAATTATTTTAAACGAATAAAAAATTTCTATGATATCTCACACGGATTTTGTATTATTTAAATATAAAGATGGGAAGCGCTTAATGGAAGACGCCATATTGGTATGTAATTACGGAATGGTATGGAATTACGAATACGATGAATGCTTCACCGATAATATTGCACCATATAATCAAATAACAAAAATCATGGATTCAAAATTAAGGTGAGTCTAAATTTTAAGAATCCCGGCACCAGGTATGGATACTTTGGAATTTGTTGAGGAACTATTAAATTAAAGGGAGTACTAAAGAACAAAATCATTTAAAGTTCGAAAGAATTAAGAATTCGTAATGGTTATTACTTCCAACAAGTCAATGAACCCAATCATACTGCTGCTTATGTGAAGAGGTGATTTGCCTACCAAAGTCCCCACAGGCTTAATACCTTTGAGAAAATCCCGATATGACTTCAAGAGAATATTTAAGGGATCATTTGGAAGAACGGTTAGGTAGCTCAATTGAGCACGCATAGCGACCCGTTGTGACGCCACAGGTGAACGCAGTCCCTGTACTGCCCAAGTTCCTCCGAACCAAGGAGGGAGAAGTTGGTCAGCGCAAGGGCTGCACATTTAAAGCACGTCTACCCCACGGTGGAAAACCTGCCAGAATGCTTGATAAACGAGGCTATATCCTTGACATCAGTGGACTATAGCTCCGTCAAGCTGACAAGGGTTAGAGAGCTAAATAACCTATATCTGCACCTCGCAAGAGATGGGCATTGACAGAGAAAGTGGATAACAGTCTCCTCTTCCTCAGCGGATCTGCACCCACGACAGAAGTCGCTAAATGGGAGCCGCATTCTTTCCTCGTGTCTACCAATAACACAGTGACCTGCAATCATGGCCACTGTGATCGTGATGATGTTACGACCAAGTCCAAGTAACTGGTTGGTGCGATTTGTATCCGTTGACGGCCAAGTGAGCCTAGCGGTGGAGTAGGACTCCTCATCGATCCAGAATAGGTTGGCGTCTCGGAAGAATTTCCGCCCGATGGACAGTTTGAACGAGCTAAGTGGCATTCCTAAGTTAATTGAAGAGGATTCCGGAAGTAGTGCGCCACCTCTGGCTATCTCGTTGGCTCTGCAAGTTCCCGGAATGTCGCAGTTTCCGAGGACCCAGATAAGTGAGACGCCGAAGCGCCCAGAAAGCAGATTGAGGCAGCGGCGGCATTCCCTGACGATCCTGGAATGTTCACGAGTGCATTGCGGTAAATATCAACAGGAAACGCTAAACAAAACTGATACATTCAATGTCAAATGATTTGAATTGAGTGCTTAGGTATAACAGTTTAATATTTTTGAATTTTAAGTTTACTCTGAGCTCTTCTTGGTAGTATATACACTTTTGCGGTGCAAAAAACTTTTTCTTATTTTTTTATGGTTTGTGAAAATCATTATTATTTTTTTTTTGTTTTAAAATATAATAGAAATAAATTAATAAAATAAGTATAAAAACATCAATTTTCTCAAATTCATGAAATTGCTAGAAATATATTGGGGTACTGTGACTTTTGCTGTCCACTGTATATATTGTTCGGTTTTATTTCGCACACGTATGGGGAAATGAGAATAGTTTTATTCCCTTCCTTTGGCATTACTGCACATTTCATCTGTTATTGATTAAATAATTTTATTTGTAATACTAAACTGGTTTTTCTACCTCCGTTTATTACATTTTTATTTTTAATACATCTCCGATTGTCGTGTATACTTTAACAATTTGTTTGTTGTTAAACCGCACTCTGTTGGCTCATTAAATTTCATTTGAAACCGGTGCTCTCCTTTTTAATTGTTTTTCAATTTGAAATTATTCTCTGCAAAATGACCAAATAAGCGTTCTTTTTCAACTACCCCGTGGGACTTTATGGCGATGTTAGTGAAATTAATTTCAAATAACGACCGACAGTAATTAGCAGCGTCACAGCCGCAACATAGAGAGAGAACAGGAGATTTGACAGACACAGACTACAACACGAGTGTGCATTTTGCGAATGTTCTACTCACTGATGATCAATTTAATGTTTAACGATTCGAGGTTTAGTTTTTTCTTATTTTCTTAATACACATATAATTTGTGGTGTCCGTCAGAAAATAAACAAAAAAATGGCAATTTGCACCATCCTGTTAAAAGCGAACATCGTTCTCATCAATATCATGAGGATCGGGTACAAAAAATCGGTAATCATGGTGAGGTAGGTGTCTCGATCAACCTAATGGTTGCGCCTTCCTAATTTTCAAAGAAAATTGAGCCAATGATGCCTCTGCTCCAAAGGCCACACCAAACACTCACTCGTGCATTGGCATTTGTAAGACAAGAGCCCCAAATACGCCAATTTTGCTTACTAACGTACCCAATAAGTTGAAAATGAGCTTCAACCCAAGAGATGATTTTTTTGGCAAAATCGACATCATCGTGTAGTTTCTCGTTGGCCCATATATTCCAATAAATCCCAACGTTGCTCAAGCGTAAATCGATTCATTACGTTCAGTGGAGATAACATACTGAATTTTGTGACAGAATAAAATGACATACGTATTGCCAAATTCGAAATAACCGATGGTTCAAATTTAAACAAATAGATGGCCCACCCTATACTATAAAGTGCCCGTGTCCTATTTAAAGATTAAGTGTTGTTTTTAGTTTTACTTCAATAAAGTTTATTTATTATTTGGATTTAAAATGTTAAATTACATATCCTGTTTTGAAACACCCATTATTTTATTGTTTTGTTTTGAAAAGTTGCCATCAAAAGTGATGCAGTATGTACTCTCTAATGCTAGAACTTTGAACATAAAGTTTAATTCACACATTCAAATCGAACTCTAAAATGGAACAGAATCCCAAGCAACTTAAGGTGCAATGCCAACTGCAAATCGTAATGAATATAATTTAAATGAAATAGATTCACGTGTCAACTTATAAACCTTTAAAGCAATTCTTTTGTGCGACTTAAGTTAACTTAAAATTCAAATAAATACGCTATGAATACAAGGAAATGCAAAATAAAATGTTATTTGTATAGTCTGTACTTCACCGTTGTATGCAGACTTTTTTCCTGCTAATTTGTATGTTGTTTTCACAATAATTTCAGCATTATATTTTTTCAAATTCGCTTTTTCTTTAAATATTCTTAATTGTAAATGACTTTAATAACGCTATAACATACATAATTTGTCATTACAACCCTTCAGTCAGGATTACGACCTAGTTTCTCACATCACTCATGTTGTGTGTGTTAATTTTATACATGAGTAGCGGGACCTACAGTTACTCTCAGAGTTTTTGCCAGAAATCTGCTCAGATAAAGTCGCCAAAGAAATACTTTTTGTATTTTGTTGTGATGTCTGGCCTGGGGTATAAACCCTGGCTTTACGTCTAATAAGCCAACACACTACCTATTAGACTACGGGACTTCGCTATAACATCACTAAAACATTGACTGTATGTAGTTTGATCCAACGTCAAGCCCTTTGATTATTAAATCGGAACTAGTGGTGAACACTTATCACTACAATTTTCTATTCATTATTAGAACCTAGCTTCTCACACCATCCATGTTGTGTGTGTTAATTTTTTCCATGAGTGACGGGACCTACCGGTAAACGTCGACTCCGAACGACAGATTTTTCAGAAGCTTTTCATTGTAATTTCATTTATTCACTGAGTATTTACGTGAGAGAAGTTCGCCGGAAGAAAAATTTGTTCATATTTCGTTTCGTTTAAAGTGTTTGAGCGGAATTCCGAACCGTGGGTTCGAGGCTAATAACTCAATTATGTACCAACTAGACTACGGCGGATGGTAGAATCACTCCATGTAGCTTACGATGAAACAATTCGGTGTCCAGTGCTGTTGAAGTTAAAATAATATCCTAAGGACCACGGTGTGAAGAGTGTTACTAAAATAAAGAGAAATGTAACGCAAGATTTGTCATGAAGCATCTTAAGCAAATGCAACAAGGTTGTTGGTTGGTTGTCACCCTGACAGAGCAAGTCAACTGTATGATTTTGGAAAATGCTTTGTAACGACAATGAGTAATAGAAGTGAAAGAAACAACTTGTTTTTTGCATATTCTTTTAAGAAAGGAATTGCTTTATGTTGTACAGATAAGGCAAAAATGTATAATGAAACAGAAGATCCTAGACTGATATAGTTAAAGCTCAAGAGGCCGAAGAAATGTTCTTCTTTTATTTCGTTTTATTGGAAATGTTTGAACTGGGATTTGAACCGTGGTCTAACGTCTAATAATATAGTAATGACCAAAAGTTATTGCATATAGACTCTGTTGAGTGCGATTTATCGGACCACAATATTGTATCTTGCAGAATTGCTTTTGACGTTTATAGAAAAAATATTCGACAAGTTTCATACACTCAGTGTGACTATAATCATGATAAACAATATATTCGAAATCACATATCTAGTATAAGCCAAATTGGTGATCCATCGGCCGACACAGTGACCTTTATATCGTGCATTAATGACGCGGTGACAAACTCAAGTTCTATAAAAACTAGGAAAAAGGTACTTAAGAATGAAATCACACCCTGGATTAATATTAATTTACAAAAACTAATTGTCTATAAACAGAAACTTTGAAAACAAAGAAAAAGAAACCGTACCAAGGTGGACTTAAGTAACAGATTGAAAAGAATTAGCTATATCATTAAAAGGGCTTGCAGAGAATCCATGAACAACTTTTATCGTGATGTCTTGGATGAAGTAAATCATGATCCACGAAAGAGTTGGAACTTTATAAATAAATCACTTGGTAGAGATTCTAATAAATGTATAAATATAATTGATGATAATGGTGAACTTATTGCTAGTGATACTCGCAAAGCTGAAGCTTTAAATAAATATTTTATTCAATCAGTTAAGGATTTAAGGTATATAATTGAACGAAATCCAGTTGATTCGTACAATTCTCTCGGAACAATGCGATTTTATGATGGTATATTCAAACTGGGATACACAACTTCGACGGAAGTAAATAATATTTTATCAAATTTAAATATTCAGAAAAGTTCTGGTCAGGATAAAGTTTCTCCTGAAATTCTAAAACATTGTAAACATTGTACTCATCTTATGCGCATATTTAACAACATGATTGATTTGGGAATATACCCAGACATATTGAAAATCCATAAAATCACTCCAATTCCGAAAGCGAACAATGCTATACAGCCGAATTATATCGTCCAATTGCTGTATTATCTGCTATTGATAATGTAATCGAGAGGATGTTGCACAATCAGCTTACAAATTACTTGGAGGAGCATAATCTCCTAAATGATAATCAGTATGGATATAGAAAAGGTTGTGGTACGGAGGTAGCTGTGGTAAATGTAGTTAATGATATTTGTAAAGGTATAGATGATGGGCACAGTGGCGTCGTAGGATTATTTTTTGATCTTATGAAGGCATTCGATATTGTTGACCATGGCATTCTACTTGAAAAGTTAAGTCTATATGGAGTTCGTAATCGTGAACTGGATCTATTTGAAAGTTATCTAACAAATAGAAAACAATTTGTTCAGATAAATAAAGAAAAAAGCTTTATTGGCAGCGTAGATCATGGTGTACCGCAGGGCAGTGTATTGGGTCCATTAATGTTTACTTTGTATATAAATGAAATTATTCACCTTGATTTGAATGGAAAACTCTTTGTGTATGCTGATGACATTTGCATATTTTACCCATATAAATATGACACAGTGGCTAAAGCCTACATTGAAAGAGATGCAGCATTAATCGTTGAATATGTTAAAAAAAATAAACTCATTTAAATAAAATAAATAAATAAACTTATTAAATTTAGGCCAACTAATAGCCCAAATGTTAATTTCAGTGTAAGGGTAGATGGTACCGAAATTAAGGAAGTTTCTTCAATAAATTATCTAGGAATACATTTGCAAAGTAATCTTTTCTGGAACATACATATACAATATCTTAAGTCCAAAATAAGTTCGGCGATTGGAATACTCTACAAGTTCAAACATAAATTTGATGAAAATACAAAACTATCCATTTACAACGCATTGATACAAAGCCAATTTGGATATTTAACCATCTTGTATGGCTGTAAACATACAAACGAACTAAAATCCCTATAACGTATACAAAACAGAGCTCTAAAGATAGTGTACAACCTTCCTCTAAGGTACTCGACTATATCACTATACAGAAATGTTTCCAAAACGATTTTGCCAATATGTGGAATATACAAGTATCAACATTTAATTTTTGTGTTTAAGTCCTTGAACAATATTAGTCACCATACCACACAATTTGTGCGTAACCAAAATATGATATTTACGAGGAATAGCACGAGTTTAGTATTAACTCGCTGTAGGCTTGAGATGACTAAGCAACGCATATTATATGAAAGACAGTAGCTAAAAACTAAACAGTTTATTAATTCTTTACCAATGGTGCTCTTGTACATAACATACATAATTGGTCATTACAACCCTTTAGTCAGGATTACGTCCTAGTTCCTCATACCATTTATGTTGTGTGTGTTAATTTTATACATGAATGGTGGGACCTACAGTTTAAAGTCGACTCCGAACGATAGATTTTTAAGAAAGTTTTTCATGGCAATTTTATTTACTCTCAGAGTTTTTGCCAGAAATCTGCTGAGAGGAAGTCGCCGAAGAAATATTTTTATATTTCGTGTTAATGTCTGACGCGTGGTTTGAACCGTGGCCTTACATCTAATAAGCCAACACATTACCTACTAGACCACGGCGACTTCAGAAGGTTTAAATACTCTCTATTATTCACCTGTTGACGGCACACATCTCCACTAGAGCTTTGCTGTCCACTGTATATATTTTGAGTCCTTTATTAAAGACCAAACTAACAAAAACTATACATCTATTTGTATACACAGGCTTTTTCAACATGCTTAAAAAATATAAAAATCTCGCATTATTTTTTTACTTGCCACCTTACTAATTCAAAAGATTTTATATCCATATAAACCCTTCTATGTTAATTAGAGTTTTGATCTGACAACTTCCTCAATAACCGCCTTTTTTGCCATGTGTTAACATGTGTTTTGTTTGTGTTTAAGATTTTTCGTTGACAATAATTTACGTTTCACATTTGACCCTGGTCCCCATATAAAGTTTACGCTTATAAAAGTATTAAAAACATCGGTATCGTGATGAAATTCGGTATGAACGTGTATTTTGTAAATCTAAATCATATTACCAAATGTTGTTATGGTCGGTCCACAATTGCCCCTTGGTCCAAAATAGGGCCCCTTAAGAAAATATGTTTGGCAATTATAATTGGCATACAAATTTTATTCCCTCGATGAAATTCGACATGAGCATGTTTAATATGAATGTGAATCATTTGTGATCACATTTTATTATGATCGGATCATAAGTGCCCCTAGGTTCGACATACGGTCCATTAAGAAAATCAAACATACATCTCATATTGTTATAATAGTCGATATACAAAATGTAATTAAGTTTTTAAACTTCTATGATAATTAATATTTATTTATAATATTTATTTTACATTATTTAATTCTCAACTTAAAAATATTTAAAAAGTGAAACTAACTACAATCGATAAAATCGTTATCATTTTCATCATCAATGTCAGGAAGGAGGAATTTAATAGTTTCTGATAAAAATGCTTTTCTATTCCTTCGCGATTTTTGTGTACTGCAGCTTATAAAAGGGTCACTGCTTAAAAATAACCTATTGAGGACATCTCTATTGTTATCGGTTTTACTGAATTTCCTCGCATAATTCGTACGGCATATGGCTTTATTGCCTATGGCTTTATTTCACTGCGTCTAATTTTTTTAATTTTTCAAAAAAAAGTAAAATTTTCAAAATATTTCCAAAAATAATTGCGCAAATTTGCGCAAACTTTTTTTTTTGTTCCTGAATGTAGAGAGTTCATATTTTCTTGTGGTATATACTATTAAACTACTAAAAGCTACTTTCACTTTTAAAATCCTTATCTTTTTTTTCGGTAGGGTAAAAAAATGTGAAATTTTTATTATTTTTAAATTCTGAACGAATAATTTTAACATTAATATCTGAGATATATATGTATATAAAAAAACTGAAAGTAGCTGTTGCTCATACCTTTCAAATAAAAAAAATCAATATAAAACCTCTATTCGTTTAGCCACAAAAAATATCATATAAACCTATTAACATTTCAAAAAAACACCAAAACCGCACTTAATTTTCTTCGCTTTCCTGACTTTGACATCGTCTCAAATCTACAAATCACAACTTAAAATCGTGAAAATTCACTATATAATGCAGAATTTTATTGTCTATCGAACTGCATACTCAGTTTCTTAAATTTCTTTAAATTCATTTTTGCCTTTTTGGCCAGCTTTTCGGGGTAAATGCCACATAGTGCGTCGGAAGGACTACTACAGCACTTTTGTTCAAATCAATCAAATAATTTTCTGGTACAAAATTCGCCGTCATTAACACGATGAAAAAATATTGTTACGTTTTTATCTTTTAAAAACGTTTAAAATATGAGTTCGTAGATTGCAAATAAAATAAAAATAAATTTGTGTTTAGTTTCAATTAAATTTGACAGATCTTTATAACGAAAATCTTTAAACCACGATTATTCTCTTCAAACACCGGGCGTCTTCACACAAGACTGATTGCATTTTTTCTGACTTTATTGCCTATGGCTTTATTTCACTGCGTCTAATTTTTTTAATTTTTCAAAAAAAAGTAAAATTTTCAAAATATTTCCAAAAATAATTGCGCAAATTTGCGCAAACTTTTTTTTTTGTTCCTGAATGTAGAGAGTTCATATTTTCTTGTGGTATATACTATTAAACTACTAAAAGCTACTTTCACTTTTAAAATCCTTATCTTTTTTTTCGGTAGGGTAAAAAAATGTGAAATTTTTATTATTTTTAAATTCTGAACGAATAATTTTAACATTAATATCTGAGATATATATGTATATAAAAAAACTGAAAGTAGCTGTTGCTCATACCTTTCAAATAAAAAAAATCAATATAAAACCTCTATTCGTTTAGCCACAAAAAATATCATATAAACCTATTAAAATTTCAAAAAAACACCAAAACCGCACTTAATTTTCTTCGCTTTCCTGACTTTGACATCGTCTCAAATCTACAAATCACAACTTAAAATCGTGAAAATTCACTATATAATGCAGAATTTTATTGTCTATCGAACTGCATACTCAGTTTCTTAAATTTCTTTAAATTCATTTTTGCCTTTTTGGCCAGCTTTTCGGGGTAAATGCCACATAGTGCGTCGGAAGGACTACTACAGCACTTTTGTTCAAATCAATCAAATAATTTTCTGGTACAAAATTCGCCGTCATTAACACGATGAAAAAATATTGTTACGTTTTTATCTTTTAAAAACGTTTAAAATATGAGTTCGTAGATTGCAAATAAAATAAAAATAAATTTGTGTTTAGTTTCAATTAAATTTGACAGATCTTTATAACGAAAATCTTTAAACCACGATTATTCTCTTCAAACACCGGGCGTCTTCACACAAGACTGATTGCATTTTTTCTGACTCCGTTGCCTGCTTTGCCTTGCCTTTTATATGGCAGAGTAAACAGTCTGATGAATGTTCTTGAAGGCGAATGTTAATGACTTCTCCTTCTCGAAAGCTCTATAAGAGTAACCACGGTTGCTTACATTTATTATTCTAATGTTGTGTGTGTATTTCGTTTACATTGATTCTTGTAGTATTGTTTGTGTATTTTTGTTTACTTGTTTGCCATTTTTTATGCTGGTGTTTGTTGTTATATTAAGCAGTACAACAGGTTTGTTTACTGCATCGTTTATTTTTGTAGCTTTTGTTTATAATTTTAATGTTAAAATTTTCGTAACAATATTACTTATTTTATGTATACTGAATATGTTGCTTGGTATTATCGTCCAAAAAAAGAATTAAATAAGGCTCGTTCACAATAAATGTTCCATATCTTAACATTCACTTCATACTGGTACACTCGGTAGCATAAGTTTCGTTGCCTATTAGGTTTGGTTATGTAATCTTAAACAAATTAAAGAAAAGCGTCTTAACGAGAGACTTGGTACCAAAAATATTAGTAGGTAAATAGCTGCCCAACATGGAGGAAAAGTCTACAACTCTAATCTATTCTGACATCCACCACAATTTCTTCTCTACACTAAGGCGGCACTGTTCATACAATTCATTGTGATAAATTTCTTATCAATTTTAAAACGACAAATAGCCCAGTAGCAGTATTTAAAATGTATAACGTTTAAAATGTTTGGTTGTATTCATTATCTTTTACGCTTAATCTGGTAGTGAATATGCTATTTAAGACACAATACCATTCAAATTAATTACATTCATTTGCTTTAAATTACTTTGTATAATTGTCGGCTATAAAATAGTCGTTTATACTGCAACTGACCATCAAAGTCTTACCTTGTGACAGTTTTCCTTTTCCAACCATTTACAGCGTGCTTCTCTTCAGTTTCTCAGTGCATAGCATTTCATTTGCAGAAATTGTAAAATGACCACCATCATTCGTTTTATTATATGCTGCCGTATAAGCTCAGTGTGACAAATGTATGTATACATACAGACGACGTCTTTTGCAGGTATTTTTGTTAATTAATGGTATTCTGGATACAGTTGGAAATTGCACACAAAGAGTTATTTTTTGTTTAAAAGCTTTTAAATAAATTTTAAAAGCTTTAAATGCATGTATGCAAAAACACGCGCATATTTGCAATCTACGAGGTGGTTGGCTTCGAAATTAATTAGTCGAAACAACTTTTAAGAGCACAAAATATCTTTTATTTTATTTTATTTTATTTTATCAAATTATTTCACACAAGATTTAAGCAAATATCTTAGTTTTAGCTTATATTTTAGCGCTTTAAAAAACTTTGTTTTTTTACCAACTAAATTCGTTTAATAATAAGCCCAGAAAAAATGATGTTATTGATTTTTATACAAAAGTCGACATAATTTCAGAAGCGTTATTCAGCTATTTGTATAATAAAACCTCGAATTTATATATTTAACAGTATATACGTATAATTCGTACATATTCGAAATTAAGCAAAGGGACACGAATAAAAGGAGTAAGCAATAAGGAAAACAATATGTATGAAATAAATAATTGAACTACAGTGGCGGCGGTAACATTCCCCCCCTTGCAAGCGAAGTAGGGATTGCAAGCTTGCCATCTTGATCATTACTGACGTCCAGCACTGCGATTTTGGTGACTGGCCTTTCAAACGTGCCGGAACTTGTCTTGACTTTTACACGACGAATTTGACCATCTTTTGCGCTAACTGTGTCTACTATGATTCCTTTGAGCCAACTATTGCGGGGAAATGTGTCGTCCACTATTATGACTCACCTATTATCACCTACAGATAGTGGTTTTACCTTTGCGAACCACTTTGTTCGTCGGATTAAATTTGGGCCATACTCCCGAACCCATCGTCTCCAAAAATGGTTTGCAAACTGCTGTGTTTGGTGCCACCGTTGACGAAGATCGTGGTTGATTTCACATAGGGGTTTATAACCATCAGCAGAACCGAGTAGTAAGTGGTTTGGCGTAAGGGCGTCGTCTTCAGCTGAATCCAGAGCAACAAATGTTAAAGGCCGGGAATTTATTATAAACTCAATTTCACATAGAGCGCTTCTCAACGTCTCGTCGTTGAATCTGAATGCAGGGTTCATAGCGTAAAGCGTTGTCTTCACAGTGCGCACCAGCCTTTCCCAAGCGCCTCCCATATGCGGTGCTGCCGGTGGATTGAATAGCCATTTAATTTCATTATATTTTGAAATGACTTGATGCAGGTCGAGGTTTCGCTTTTCTTCACGAAGAATTCTTTCGACAGATTTAAAATTCGTGCCATTGTCGGTATATATCTCTCTGGGAGAGCCACGACGACTTATAAAGTTTTGAATGGCCATGATGCATGAACTTGTGTCAAGACTGTGAGCGACCTCAACGTGAATTGCACGTATTGTTAGGCATGTGAATAACACACCCCATCTCTTCTCTCTGCGTCTGCCTACTGCTACAAATAATGGGCCAAAGAAGTCGACACCTACATAGGTGAACGGACGTTCGAAGCTAGCAAGTCTTGCTGCTGGTAAAGACGCCATTAACGGTGGTTGTGGTGCGGCCGATTGATTCTTGCATTGTTGACATTTTGAACGAACGTTTTTGTAGACAACCCTTAGCTTTGGGATGTAAAATTTTGATTTAATTTTGCATATTGTGGCTTCGTGCAGGCAATGATGAAAACTTTCGTGGTAGTTGCGGACCAGTAAAAATGTTATATAATGGCATTTTGGTAAGATTATCGCGTTATTGCAATTTAAAGACCTGGCTCTACCGTTTATACGTAAAAGTCCGTTATTATCGAGGTAAATATTTAATTGTTTAAGATGACTTTTAGAACATATTTCTTTTTTATTTTTAAGACACCATATTTCCTCAGAGAACTCGTAAGATTGGGCATACCTACATATATAAAACAAATTTTGCATTTAGTATAATTTCAAAGCTTATACCTTGGACAGTTTTGCCTCCTCGTATTCTAGCTTTCAATTTTTCAATATAAAGCATGAAATTCGCAAGTGCCATATAGAGCCGCTTCCAATTTGAAAAATATTCAATGTTGATTGTAAAGCTTTTAGATTTGTTAATAAGCAGTAAATGATTCCGCACTTCTTCGTTATTTGTATCACCTAAATCAGGACATTTGGGCCACATATTTTCGCCATGTTTAAGAAAATCCGGACCGTGGAGCCACAAATCATTGCTGGGTAAACCGGTTTTAGTGGCAAGGTCTGCAGGGTTAGATTTGGATGGCACCCAATTCCATTGATTTAAGTTTGTGGATTCTAGAATTTCTCCAACACGATACATCACAAACGCTTTAAAGTTTTTTGGGTCCATGGACAACCATTTAAGCACCGTCTTTGAATCGGACCAATAAAAACACTCTCTGCATTGAAGGCGCATTGAATTTCGAATTTTCGCAGCTAAACGTGCACCTAGCAGTGCTGCCTGAAGCTCCAACCTGGGTATCGATATTGGTTTTAATGGGGTTACCTTAGATTTGCTGCCACAATTGACACGTCATCTTTGCCATTATATTTTACGCGAAAATAACTCACTGCAGCGTATGCATTTTCACCCACATCGACAAAGGTATGAAGTTGGACCTCGGGTGTCATTCTTAGGAGTTTGGAGTAACATCTGGGAATGCTGATAGCTTATATTTTACACAGATTGGAGAGCCACAAACGCCATTTTACATAAAGCTCTTCGGTCAGTTCATCGTCTCATTTTAATGCTGAACACCATATATCTTGAAGTAATATCTTTAGGCCAATAGTGTAATGGGAAACCAATCCTAGTGGATCAAAAATCGACATGAGGACTTGAAGTACTTCTCTTTTTGTGGGGGTCACTTCAGTGTGTAAAACATCTCTTCGGAGCCTGGAAAATCTAGAATGATATTGAAATACGTCGTTGTTTGATTCCCAATACATACCCAGAATTTTTTCGACCGCTTTAAAGGAAGCCTGTGTCTCCGAGCCGTCCTCTGATAGGTGTTTTCGTACGAAGTCAGAATTGGTTACCCAATTTCTCATATGAAACCCAGCTGCGGAGTGAATCATCTTCACCTGGAGCGCAAGTTCTTTTGCTTCTTCCTCGCTGTCAACGCTGTTAATAAAGTCATCCATATAGTGGTATTGTTGAATTGCTTTGACAGCCCGGGAATATAAATGCTTAAATTCCTCAGCATTTTTGTTTCCGACGAAATGAGCAATGCAGGGTGCACAACTAATACCAAAGGTGAGAGCTTTCATGACATACACGCATGGTCGTAGTTGGTTATCTAAATTGTCGAACCACAAAAATCGCTGAGCGTGCATATCCTCTTCTTTTACATTGATTCGATGGAACATTTCCGCTATGTCTCCACAAATTGCCACTTGACCCACACGAAACTCAATTAAAATAGTAAAAAGTGACGTAAGTAAATCGGGGCCACAAATAAGAAAGTCATTAAGGGATTTTTGTTTTGATTTAGGTGCTGCGTCCCAAACGAGGCGCACTTTGTTTGGTTTATTTGGATTCAGGGCCGCAAATATTGGTAAATACCATGTACGGCCGGGGTAGGAAAACATTTCAGAATCCAACACCTTTCTAGCATAACCTTTAGAAATTAATTTATCGATTTCGGTTTGCATCGTCTTTTGTAATTTGGGATCCCTTTTAAACTTCTTTTTAAGGCATTCTAGTCTATGGCATGCGACGCTATAACTCTCCGGCAATTGTGGGACTTCGTCTTTCCATAGTAAACCTACTTCGAATTGGTGATTTTTTCTGAACGCAGAGGCTTCTAGGATTTGTATAGCTCTGCTATTTTCGGGCGACAGTATATTTTTCTCTTTAGGCGCTTCAAGGGCAAAATATTCTTTTACTTCTTCGTGCAATACGTCATAACGTTTTTCGCAACCGCAAGTATGTATATTTAATGAAGAAGTTTGATGTAAATTTGTACCACTACCTTGCAGTGTCCATCCGAGACGGGTTTTAGATGCTATGGGTTGACCTCGCTTACCTTCTTTTATTTTTAAGGGGACAGCTACCCTCCAATTATTGAGGCCTATGAGCACCATCGGCTTAGCATTCTTGTAAGACTGTATCGGCAAACCTTTCAAGTATGGGTAGTCAACGGCGATGTCCTTGAATTCAATTGACTGTAAGGGTAGTCCAAGATTATTTACCGTACGCACATCGTGTAGAGTAAACCTATTGTCACATTTAGCGCCAGACACTTCTAGGTCAACTTTGACTGAATTTTGCTCTGATCGAGTTGTATCGCCAGTCCATTGTAGCTCCAAAGGCTCTCTTTTACCGGTGAGACCAAGCTTTTCAAAGAGACACTTTTCCATAAGGGTGACAGACGAACCTTCATCAAGAAATGCAAATGTCTCTGTGCAAGTACCATTATAGTGTATGCGGATGGGCAAAATCCTGAAGCACTGTCTTCCCTGGCTGTCATCGTTATGAGTATTTACATTTCCATTGCGACCTTGTGCCACTGTTTGAATTGCATTATGAGTTAACGATATTATGTCCTTATGCAGTAAAGGCTGATGATTTGCTGAGCAGTTGCTTGTGCCACATACCTTTTTTGAGAAACACTTACGTCGATGTGCATTCAAACACCGCCGGCATAATTTGTTCTGTTTTACAAAACTCCACCTTTCATCAACACTTAGAGACTGAAACTCACCACAGTTTTGGATTTTGTGTTGTTGACTTTTACGGAGGCTACAATTTAGTTTGCTTTGATAAGATGGCTCCGAATGAGTATGTACAGAAGCTCCTTTTTTGGTTACTAAAGGGGACACTACCTGGCTCGCTGCGCCTGCTATATTATAAATCCAGTCGCTAAACGCTTTTACAACTTGAACCTTTTCATTTTTCGGATACATTGCCCAATTTAATTTGTGGCTGTCGGGTAGTTTATTGACCAGCGTTTTCACGAGCAAGGGATTGTTCAAATGAGCCTTTAAATTACACGCCTCCATTGTCGAGCAAATATTTTTAACGGTAAGTGCATACTCAATGATATTGTCGAGCCTATCCTTTAGTGGTGGTATTTTTATAACTTTGTCTATCATGCTATCTAGTATATGCTCTGGACGACCAAAACACATTTCCAGAGTCTGTATTATTTCGTTTAACATTGATGGGATAAGTAATTTGTTTTTCACTAATTCTCTGGCGCACCCACGAAGACATGACTGCAATCGCATCAGATTTTCATCATCTGTGTAGCCCGCTATGTTTGTGCTGTTTCTAAAGTTGAATAGGGGCCAGTCTTCTGGGTTGCCGTCGAAAGTGATTAAATCTTTGGATATAACTTGTCTAGCGGCTATTTGTGCTGCATTAGGCTGGAAATAGGAAATATTAAAGGAAGAATTTGAACTTTGACATGCATCACCTTGTCTTAGGATACTATATCTTTTTTCCAAGTATTGTCTTTCAAGCTCCTTTTCCTCTTCAAGCATCTGCAACTTCAATTGTGTTTGGGAAGACGGAGAACCGAACGACGTGCTTGGACCGCAATGAGAGCCAAAATTTTGTTTTGCACATTTGTTATTTGTCGTTGCCACTGACGGAAAAACATTTCCCGCTACCGGATTTTTCATTTCATATCCACCATTATTCAAATTAGATGGCTGAAGGGATTTTTCCCCCAACGATGAACCAGGTACATCTGAGAGAGGTCCTTGTATTCGGCCGGCTGGAGATGACGTTGTGTGTAGCCCAGCGGTAAAGTCCGATGTTGCAGTTATGGGCGGCTGTGTTTGTGGGGCCACGTTGGAGACACTATTTTTACCACCTACGCAAGAGCAATTCCAGCTCATGTTCGCAATATTGCTATTTACTCCAACGCACTCAAAGTGGTACCACTTATCACACGAGTCGCACTGAACCATTCGCTCCGTGTCTTTTTGTTCACATTTGTTACAATTGAAATCCGTTTCTGACATCATTCACTTTATTTATATGTGAAACTTGACTTTGATTTTATTTTCTTATGCCACAATTGTGTGCAAACAAAGTGCTTAATTTTGAGACACTATTTAACTTAAGGTGTTACTGACAATAATTACTTTCTTATTTTTCTTAATTTGAAAAAGTTTTTTAAAGAAATGTTGGCTTCGAAATTAGTTAGTCGAAACAACTTTTAAGAGCACAAAATATCTTTTATTTTATTTTATTTTATTTTATCAAATTATTTCACACATGATTTAAGCAAATATCTTAGTTTTAGCTTATATTTTAGCGATTTAAAAAACTTTGTGTTTTTACCAACTAAATTCGATTGATTGATTTGATTGATTTTTATACAAAAGTCGACATAATTTCAGAACCGTTATTCAGCTATTTGTATAATAAAACCTCGAATTTATATATTTAACAGTATATATGTATAATTCGTACATATTCGAAATTAAGCAAAGGGACACGAATAAAAGGAGTAAGCAATAAGGAAAACAATATGTATGAAATAAATAATTGAACTACAGTGGCGGCGGTAACAGAGGTCATATTTTAAACGTTTTTAAAATTTAAAACGTATGTTGATGCTTACCTAAGAATAGCGGAATGCGGTAATAGTCAAGCAGTGGCGTACATTCAAGACCTTATAATGCATGCTATAATCTAAAATTTTTCTAAGTTCGTTTCCTGGGTTTTTAATTAATCATCATTAATCATCAAACTTAGTCATCGAAAGATTGCAATAAAAACCTTCATATTAGCGTAGCGACCAATAGGTATCACTTATTTAATGAAAAGTCCTTTGGCGCTATTTTTATTCTATACACAGTGAATAATACACTGTAACGTTTTGGAATGATATAACAAAATGTGTGGGAATAGAACAGTTTGGAATTTTCTTGCCATTATTTTTAGGCGGGTATTTATGCATTCTAATGTAATAAATTTCATCTCATTTCTCTTTTTTATTTCATTTTCTATAAATGGTTGATGAATGTTACGGAAAAACTATCATGTATTTGAAATATCGTTTTTGTTGTTGTTGTTTTTTGTTATGTTCATTAGTGTATTGCAAGCAAATAAGCCAGTCCAGTTATTCACACCCTTTAGTCTATCATTTTAGGACTGCGGATTATAGCCTAGAATAGAGCTGGCTGAGTAGCAGAATATTAAATGCACAGGCTGGTAATCTATCTGAACGGTAATCATAAATCATAATCTAAGTCTTGCATCTTGAAAATAACATCATTCTAGAAACAATTTCCAATTTTGCTACTATTTTTGAAGAGAATATTGTACGTTTATTATAAGCATGACTTTCTCTATGACCACACAGATGAACTATTATAAGTTGAGCTTGGATAAGCAATGCAAGTGGATAAGAAAATTATGAGGCAAAAAGTTCAAATTGGCTGTCATTGAATTTATAATCACAGCTGCCTCCTTAGAGATATGATAACCATGTTGACTTTGTTTTCCATAAAGAATTTAACAACCTTCCCTTTATTTTACACATTGTTCATCTATTATGAGACATCAGGGAAGGGTAAGACGAAGTTTCGAATATGTACGATAAAAAGAAAACAATTCAAGGATGCAATATGGATTGATTCGATCAATCAAAAGCAGGATATTCAACGGACGTAAATTTTGAAAAACTTCTAATGGTTTCTTCGGCAAGTAATGTAAATAATACAACCTCTTAACCTCTCACTATTCGTCCTTTTATACCCTTTATACTACACAATCAATTTTTTGATGACAAACAAAATGTCTCCGACATAAATCATTCCACCACCCTAATAAGTTTGTCTCATTGGAAAAATAGTTACTTCATAAGATCATACAGGAGTAATAATGTAGGGAACTTAACTGCCTAATTTCATCGATTTTAATTGTATTACTTGTTTGTTATTGTTGGTATTCCCTTAGCATGAGATCATCTTCTTCGTATGACTGTAAAGTCTATGTGGTTAAGTAAATGCTTTGGCTTTGAGTTTAAATACATGTACGCCTTAATGTGTTAACATAGCCGCTGTTCATCAGAGTATGCAGAAAAATCCAAGAAAATCGATTTCCCATCACTCACGTATTAAGGCTGAATAGAATATTCGATTTTATAGTTCCAACTAAGAACTTCCGGACAGAGGTTCCGAAGGTTCCTGATGAGAGCCTTGAAGTCTACAATGTTAGCTCAAAAATCGTGGTGTGGTATTTTTTATTAAGGGTTCTGATATTAAACTTTCTTATAGGCTGCCTGAGCACTGCATAGTTTTCCAAGCAGGATTTTCCGTAAAAATTAATTGGTTTACTCAGACAACCAGGCTGCGATCAATTCCCTAATGAATGTAGCTTCAACGTCTGTCCTTGTCCATAATCGCAGACATGTTAAGGAGTATTGGTATTCCGATAGCCTTTGTTAATTTGATAATTCTCCACTGGTTTCACGAAGTAGCTTAATCTCTTTGGAGACAAGAGGGTTAGGTTAGCTTAGGTCGGAGTGGTAGCTCTGATATTACAAACCTCACTTGAGCACGCATAGCGGCCCGTTGTGAGGCCACAGGTGAACTCAGTCCCTGTCCTGACCAAGCTCTACCAAAACCATGTAAGAGGAAGAAGTTGGTTGGTCAAGCTGACAAGAAATGGAGAGCCAAAGAAACAACTCTTAAATTCCGAGGTTCACCATTTTTTCTGTTACAATCCGAATAAAATTAAATGTAAAGAAATATATGAATGCTTTATTTGTACCACAAAATATACATATAAATAGTTTATGTTCATGTTCAGATGTTAAGAAGTGAGTGTTTTCTCCTTAAAATTTCATTAAAAAAATTCTACATTCTACGCCTAATTAGTTGCAAAAATGATCACATCTGGCGAATCGCATTTTTTTCCTCCAAGTTCAGTTGATATCAGAACTAACCATTCAAGACGTCGTAAATCATTTAACTACACATAGATGCTGCAAATGTTGTAATAAATGAATTTTAAATCGTACAATGAAATGCAAAAAGTTCATTAATCCAACGAAGAAAGAAAAATATATTTGAAAATATTCCTTTTCGTTTCCAACATAAAAGGCTAATTTTATATAATTTTGTCTAACTACTAAAACAATATGAGTTACTATTAAGCTTTTATGTTTGGAACACTTTTCTTTTATTATTTTGCACCATTTGCTAATGACAAATGAAATAAAAAATGTGGCATGTTTTACAACAAACTTTACCGTCTCTGCTGTCCTGGTAAAACATGCAAAAGCGTACGAGTTTCCTTCTTGTTCATTTTCTATTTGATTTATTTTCAAGGCGTGTGTTAAAGAATTCTACGGATACTATGGCGTATACACTAACAGAAATTCGGTTAGTATGAACACAATATTGGATTCTAATATGAATCGAATTAATTAAATTGCCTTGTGATACTCACTTACATTTATTGAGTGTATTATACAAACAAATCTTTAAAATGGAAAAATATAAAGCTGACGTATCATAAGTATATCATATTAAAAGTAATTCTTACCAGAGAAAAAACATGCATGCAAAGCGTACAAATAACACTCAAAGAAAAAAAAAATAATAAAAACAAAAAACAAATAATCAAACGAAAGAAAATTGCAATTTTGATACTTTGCTCTGAAGAGAAACGAATTCTAGTTAGAGCGCTCTGCATTGAACGAAACAAATGTCAGTCTAAAGGGAAAGGCCTTTGTTATACCACAAGTCAGGTAGAACATCTCATCCACTGTTTTCAAAATAGTCTTTGAGCGCCACACTATGTCATGGGCGTTGTCTTGATGGGAAACGGCGGGTCTAATTGAATATTCAAGGTTTTTTTGGCCAGTGTTAGTTTCCAACGAATTGATTGTTGTACCTTGGCGCAATGGATATTCTACTTGGTGGTATATTTTTATGGGATGCTTGCAAACAAGGTAAAGTTTCTGACTGTGGTTAACGTGGCGACCTCCAGGACAATCCTTGTCTTGCTCTTGGATGGCATTCTAGCGCCCGCTAGATGCTAAGTAATGCGTTCAGCGAAGTCCAATCCCCTGGACGTTAAATTTGGGTTGTGCGTCGGGCTTGGAACCCACCACGTAAAAATAAAAATTCAATGAAAACCAATACACAAGCCTTCAAAAAGATCCCCTCAAAAGTTGACGACCACGGCAGACGTTTAAAGGACAATGTTTAACGTATATGCATATGGAATGTCCGCACCCTTCACAGGGTAGGCGCTTCTGCCCAGCTGGCGAATGCCCACATGAAATGTTGGGCTGACATCACTGCCATATAGGAAATCCGATGTATAGGACAAGGATGCAAAAGGCTTGCAGCTTGCGATGTATATTACAGCTGCCATGAGAATAAGAACGAATTCGGATTTGTGGTTAATAAGAGACTTCGCTAACTTGTCTCTGTGTTCACCCCTGTGAACGAAAGAATAACAGGGAAAAATTTTAAAAAATATATTAATTAATTAACCCATGACGCCAAAATCGTCCTCGGAGATTTTAATGCGAAGGTAACATCCTGGAAAAGATCCACGAAAAATAAGTCGACACACCATTTTTTTGTCGACTATAGGCCGCCTTCGATAGCCCCATAAGGGATTGTGTTTTTGCCGCAATATTTGAGCTCGGTATACCTGCGAAGCTGATAAGGCTATGCAGAACGACGTTGAGCAATTCTTGCAGCTCCGTCAAGGTAGTAATGCACATTTCCGAACCTTTTGATACCGTGTGAAGTTTTAGACAAGGCGATCCCTTATAATGCGTCCTCTTTAACTTTGTCATGGAGAGTGTTCTGGGGGAGTGCATCCCAATGGCATTATTTTTCAAAAAAAGCGTGGAGTTGCTTGCGTGCGCTGACGACATTGACACCATAGGGCGTACCAAGTGAGTTACTGCTGCCTTTAATGCTATTGAACGGGAGTCTACCGGCAGTAAATGAGTAAATGAGACGTGCAGCGTATTGGATCTCAGATAACGACCGATAACTATATTTTCGATATAGTCAAGGAATTTACTTATCCCAGCTCCGCCGTTACCACCAAAAATGATGTCAGTCTGGAGATCAAACGCAGGATCACTCTTGCCAACAGGTGCTACTATGGTCTCAATACGCAATTGAGTAGCAAAGATATCTCTCGTACGAAAAAACTAATAATCTACCAGACGCTCATCCTACCCGTGTTTCTTTATGGCGCAGAGGCATGGACTCCATTAAGAACTGATACCTTGAGAGTATTTGAGAGAAAAGATCTTCGGTCCAGTGCGAGTAGACTATGATTTCCGCATCCGATCCTACAGTGAGCTGTATGAGCTCCTCAACGACATAGACGTTATACAGTGTATTAGCATCCAGCGATATATCGTTCGAATGAAGTAGGATGCTCCGGCAAGACGGTTATTTGGTGCGGGTATCTGCGGAAGTCGGAAGAGGACGATCTTATTTGCGTCGGAAGGACCAAATCGAGGAAGCCCTGTCACCGATTGGTGTGACCAACTGGCGTAGCTGCGCAAGAAGCAGAGGCGCCTGGAAGGATGTGTTGCGGCAGGCCGAAACGTTAATCGGGTTGTTAATGGCCAATTAAGTAAGTAAGTAAGGTATATTTTGATTTCTGGCATCTGGAGTTGTAATAAATTCAGAAATAATTCGATGTAAAAATTGTTTCGTTTTAAAGCGATCAAACAGCATTTCAGGCATGCGAAATCATCTGTAAGTTCATGTGGCACCCAAATTCTCGCTACTATTAAACCTTTCGAAATGGCTACTTAAGCAATTTTTAAAATTTATTTATTTATTAGAATAAAATTACCAGCAGTGTGCTCAATGTTTCTTATTTATTTTCTTCAATCTTTTTTGACTCTCCTCGACGCTCTCAAAATTGTTGCCAAAATCATCATTTTTAAAACCCACAAATTATTCGATACACTGTGTTTTTGATAGAGTACACTCAGCGGATATACCATATAAAAAAATTTTTTCTTTCGACGATTTTCTCTCAGAAGTGTTGAAAAGCTCTGAGAATAAATAAAATTACGATGAATATTTTCTCAAAAACCTATCCTTCGGAGTCGACATTAAACTGTAGAACCCGACACTCATGAATAAAATTAACACACAACATGGGTTGTGTTAGAAATAATGCTGCAATCCTGACTAAAATATTGTAATGACCAACAAAGTGGTTGCTTTATTCTAAATTGCTTTGGGACCTTCACAGATGTTAATCCCAGAGAAACAAATATTCTTTCAAGTAAATTACCAAACTTTTCACTCTTTTCGCTATTCCAGGAACTCTGCCCAATGTAACAATACAAAAGTTCCGTCATGTATCGACTAAGTCTGAATACTCACCTACCATTGCCAAAGTGTGCATATTCGCGTAAATATTCCAAAAATTTTTTAAAGTATGAGTTCGTAGATTGCAAATAAAATAAAAATAAATTTGTGTTCAGTTTTAATTAAATTCTTTATTGTTCGCACAATTCTGTGTGCCACTGTTCACAACTTGATGTAAACAACAACAATTGCCTTTCTTTGTTGTTCCTCTTTACACTCTTTTGCGTAAGCCATAACAATTGTTCGACAGATCTTTATAACAGAGATCTTCAAACCACGATTATTCTCTTCAAACACCGCGCGTCTTCAAACAAGACTAACTGAATTTTTATTGACCCCGTTGCCTGCTTGGTCTTGCCTCTTATGTGGCAACGTAAGTAGTCTGATGAATGTTCTTGAAGTTGAATATTCGTGGCTTCGCCTCCTCGAGATCTCTATAAATGTAAACATCGTTGTTTCATTTTTGTGTGTGTGTATTTTTGTTTACATTTATTCCCGCAGTATTTGTTGTTGCATTTTTGTTTACTTGTTTGTTTTTGTTAATTTTGTTTATAATTTCAATCTTAAACGATGTAAAGGCAAAAAAGCATTTTCATTTTCGTAACAGTATCTATAACTGAGAGTATCTTTCACTTTTCCATGAATATCTTTGTTTTAATTGCCAGTAATTTTTTTTTTAATAATATTGCACCTTATATAACGCTTATGTTAATATGTTATGTTAAACATTATTATGCTATTTTTTCTGAATTTATTCCCTTTTGAAAACATTAAACGTTTAAATAGCTTTTGTGTACATAATTATTTATATCAGCGTGCAGTACGAACGCATATACGTAGATTATATGATTCATGTTATTTATTAAAACAAGTGACTCAGAGTATCAGTGAAAATATGCAGCGAAAAATAAAAGAAAAATTATTTTAATTGGTGCAGTTTAAAAATGATATTCTCATAACCATTTATTGGCAATTAAAGCCATAAACAAATTTAGTTATTTTTTAATTCATACAAATGTTTATTGACAATAATTTTATTTAATTGGAAATAATATTTATTATTATTGGGTGCCTACTGGCATCCCGCAGTGACAGTATTGGTCTAAACTCCACAAAGCTAATATAATCTGGAGTAAGGACTGTAACAAACAGCCTGGCAACAGTAGGCTACTGCACCTGCTTAAGCAATATTTAGTATTGTCTTTGTTTTGGTTACTCATTCTTATTTGACATCAAAAAAATGCAAGAATTGACTTGGCCTGTATGAAAAGCAATAGATCCGTATGTGTTTAAGTATTGCCCCTGGGTATGATCCACCTTTGTCAAATTTTATTTCCGAAATAAAGCTTATTTCCATCGAACTTACTTACATAAGTGGTCATTACAAACTTTTAGTCAGTGTCAGCTATCAGCAATGAATCGTTTTTTCGCTACTCATAAGCACTCATGAAATTTTGAATATAAGTGAGTCAACTAATCTGATTCATTTGTACTCACTACAACGCTGATTTATAAGTACAGTTTGCAATAAGTATGCGTACAACGTTGACATCAAACTCATACAATTCGAAATATGTTTGATTCATAAGCCTACTCATTCAGATTCGAGTGACTCATATCATTCATCAAAATTTACAGTCTTAGTTGTTGTTGCATTTACAAAAAAAGAAAAAATACAGAGCAGTGAGCAGAGCAAACACACAACCGTCTAGTGAGTATTTTAGTGTTAGTACCCGATACATACTTATTTTGTGATTCTTGTAAATGTTGAGTCATGAAGAGTCAGAATCAACATCATCATACGTATTGTTAAATATGAATATGATGAGTATTTCAACCTTTGAATATGAGTAGAGGTTCCATGATATTCAAATAAGTATGAATGCGTATAAGTATTAGAAATTATGAGTATGATTCGATTATACTCATCTTTTTGAATACTCATTGCAGATCTATGGTCAGTAGTACAACCTACAGTTCCCACACCACTCATGTTTCGTGCGTTAATTTTATATATTAGTGTCGATGCCAAACGAAAGATTTGAAAAACTTTTCATAGCAATTTTGTTTTGCTTTAAAAGTTTTTGTCACTAGCCTGTTATTTTATATATTTTTTAATATTTCATTTTATTCGAGACGTGTGAACCAATAAGCCAAAACACTACCAACTATATTGCGGCAACTTTACCCACATCCAACTTACATTCACTGCTTCTGCTTTACTTGCAATGCGCTCCAAACTTGCAGATTTTTATAAAGTTTAGGACGAAAAACTGAGTTTAAAAAAATTTTGTTCCCAAGAATGTTAAATTTTGGCCAGAAGAATCATAAGACACATCGATGATGGCCCTGATTAACGGAAAAAGTATTATAGCTGGTGACAAAGATCTATCCTAAGATCCGTTCTTGGCCCAACTGTATACCTCGAAGTAAAGCACTTAACAAAATCAAAAAGTCTACTTATTCTAACCAGGGGACAGTTAAGGAGAGAGCGCTGTGAGCCATTCGATACCTTTGGTAACAAAATCTCCTTATGAATTTTATATTAGATTTGTATTGAACTTAAACTCACCATAGGTTTCAGCCCCGCTGTCACTGCTCCTATTATACAAAAACATTATACCATCGGGTGCCCCTATGGCCTGGCAGATAGTATGCTAAACTGTATTAAAACTTTTAACAGAAGTGGCTTTTGGAAAATGATTTGCAAAACTCTTGTCATAAAAACGACATAAAAACATGAAAGATGACAAGAGAAAGATTGTCTACAAAATATTTTAAATGATAGAAAATGTCAGAAAACATAACAACACAAGAAAAATTTTGACATACAAACCATATGTACATACATATGTCTGTGTACTCATATACACACCTAAAACTATAATAATGAAATATAACAATCACAATAAAAGGAAATACTGTCGTATTTGAAATGTATGGGCAATTCACACTATTTTGTATCGTGTATGTTGTATTGAATACATTTGTTTGTTTGTGAACGCTCAATGCTATGCTGTATTGTTTATCTCGTGGCATTCGAACTATTTGATAGTCCGAAACCGACACAACTTTTTAAAAACTTATGAAAATATATACCCATTTTTTTCATTCACACATTTTGATAGCACGAAACCAATACAACTTCCAAAAACATATGAAAAAATGTGTATAAGTGTATCGGATTTTTATATGAAAAATATCAACAACAATCATACACCGTTCTATGTTCTTCCAACAATACAATGAATACAACGATACAACGGCTTGTGTGAATTGACCAGTAGATTTTTGAAAAAAAAATCAATCTTTCATATTGAAAATAAAAAATTGTCTGCAGTAGAAATTCCAGAAATGTATGTCTTCCGTAATAAAATGAACACTTCATTGTCATTTCTCTGTTTTCTGGAAACTAATAAGAAAACTGTTTAAAAGCTTTATGGTTGTCGTACAATATTTGCATTAATGCTGTCTTCTAATGTACATAAAATACAAAGTGTGTACCACCCTGCGAAATGCATATGTACATGCATTTTATATTTGCAATATTACTTTTTACATATTATTCGAAAATACATATTTACATACGTATTTTACAGTTGTTAACTAAACTAATTTCAATTTAAATATGGAATGAAAAAAATTGTAAAGTTTAGAATGATTGCAAAATGCATTTTACAAAATAACAGGCTATGCACACCAGCTATTAAAACGTAGAAATTTTAAGTGAAAATTATAATTTCGTAAATGAAGATGAATTTTTGTTTAGTACAGCTTAATTCTGAGCACTTTGAGCGGTCATATTAGGATATTTTTATTTAGTCTGCCATATAAAAGGCAAGGCAAAGCAGGCAACAGAGTCAGAAAAAGTTCAGTCAGTCTTGTGTGAAGACACGGTGTGTTTGAGGAGAATAATCGTGGTTTGAAGATCCCCGTTACAAAGATATGTCGAATAATTGTCTAGTAATTGTTATTGTTTATACAATGGGTGTAAACAGAGGAATAACAACCAAAGCAATTGTTGTTGATTACCTCAAGTTGTAAACAGTGGCACACAGAATTGTGCGTATAATAAAGAATTTTAATTAAAACTAAACATAAATTTACTTTTATTTTATTTGCAATCTACGAGCTCTTAAACATTTTTAAATGTTAAAAACGTAACAGTATTATTACAATAGATGAGCATTTCATAGTAGAAGACAACAGTCTATGTACTATTTTGGTACATTTTTAGTTAGCTAGTGTTGATTAGCAACCTTCTCAAAGGCTATTTTCATACAAAAATGTTGTGTGGAATATTGTAAAGAGACCACATCTGCTTTTAGTTTAAATTCTAGGAAGGGAGAAATAAAGTTGGGACTGAAATACATATATGCACAAATACCAAGCTAATCATTTACCAGCCTAATACTTATTCCTCTAAAAGCAAAGCAAGGAAACCATGCTGTTACGCTAACTCGCACAAAAAACGTACTATTTAGTACATGGTCCGCACACAATGTATTAACAACTCAAGTCACATTGTGTGACACAAATTCTTCTAGTTTGAAAATTTTTTATGTTTTCTTAATAATCCAAAAAAAATTTATTTATTCTCCCCGCCAATTTCGTCTACTATTCGTAATTTTTATGTTATGTTCCCTGGAAATGATGAAACAATTTTCGCATCATGCTTATTAGTGGAGGCTTATTAAATCTTAAGTTTTTCTTCGTACTTTATGGCAATTATCTTCTGATACCACCCAAACATACTTTGAAATAATTTGTATTCTCAGTCTTTAAAAACTTATTAAGTTTATGGACTTCTGCATAATAAATTCACATAAAAAGTTTTTGTAATTTTCGTGCATAAAAATGGCCAAATTTACGAGTTCTTATGTCCATAAAAATAACATTTCCATTTAAAAAAAATATGTTACGGAGAAAAAAGAAGCATTGTAATACAACACATACACAAACTAATGAGATCTCCTTGATATGGGTGACGATAATAAAAAATAATTCAATTTTCCAAACCAAAAAAAAAAAAAATAATGATAATAAAGTATCTGAAAATTTTTTCGTATTTCTGTACGTGTATAACACCACATTATGAAGTAAAATTCGAATACTTAATAAATACTCTACAAATAAGTGCTCATAAAACTAAGTTTGGTGTCATTTAATTTGTTTTTACTTTAATTAAAAGTTCCTCAGAACATCCAAATCAGAGATCAGTAATACTTAACATCCATTTTCGAGTCACTCGAATCATTTATAAGTATTATAAGTATTTTTCTAGAGTTATAAATCTGAATGAGTAGGCTTATGAATTAAACATATTTTGAATTGTATGAGTTTAATGTCAACGTTGTACGCATACTCATTGCAACTTGTACTTATAAATCAACATTGTAGTGAGTACGAACGAATCAGAGTACATAGTTAAATTTCATTATTGTTTGCTCACTTATATTCAAAACTTCATGAGTGCTTATGAGTAGCGAAAAACTATTTATTGCTGATCTGTTGTGTCAACCCTGCAAGTTCTATATGTAGAACGTGATTAAGATATTTTAAATATTCTGCAGGAATGATTTGAAGATATGGTTGTCTGATGTGGATGTAATGTGAATTGTCTACTGAAATCGTGCGATTTAAATCCGTGGGACTTTATCTTGTGAGGGTTTCCAGATGTTAAATCATCACAGCATAAACATAACATAACTCATTCCGTCCGCAAAACAAATAAATTGCCAATTTTGGATGCTTTACAGAGGAATAAGCTGTGACTGACATTTAAAATATGTTATTTTTATGAAGCCGTGGCGAAAATTTTATTAATTTGTCTTCAAATTTTTTGTTTTTTTATATACTTACATGTGCTTTTTATTTTTTCTTGCTGCTTTTAAATTTTTTTTAATTCTTCTTAAATTAGTTTTATTTGTTTCTCATGGATTTTTCTAATTTCCACAGCAAACAATGCATTTTCATGGGTGGAATTTTTAATGGTAGATGGTGGAAATAAGCTCAAGGTTTCCACAAATGTTAAAGGATTCTCGTAATGAAAACAATATTTTAACAAGAACCGTTTAACATTATTTGTTCTATGCTTTTTTAGCGCAGATTTTTGAGAAATTTTCATGGCAATTCTATTTAATCTCAGAATTATATTCAGAAATCTGTTGAGAGGAAATCGACGAAGAAATATTTTTCTACATTCATGAACCATGGCTTTACTTCTAATAAACCAGCTATGGCTCATATATATCCATATAAATTACGTTTAATATTCAAGAAATAATTATTTAATTCGTTATAAATATGTACTGGCTTTATATAGGTATACCAAGTGAGTGGAAGAAGATAAGTGGTAATGATATGGTCATTGGCAATGGTTAAAAAAAATTCTGTTGCATCCTCAGCTATCAATTTGTTTTCTTAAAAAAGTGATTGAATATTAAAATTCTTTATCTATCGCACATACAAGAAAACTTTTCAAACTAATTTAAGCTAGAATTTCTTTTTCAAATTTTCATTTTATGTTGCTAGCGGCTATTAATTTTTATTTTACTCACGTATACTTATTCAATTTATCTTTAAAAAATTGAAAAATCTTAAAAAGAAGAAAAAAATCTGAACAACAAGAAAACATTGATACAAAATGCAATAAAACTTTTCAATTCCTTTTTCTTATGCAATATATTGTGTTGAAACCAGTAACCATGTATTGTCTTCAAACTAATATTTATGATAACACAGACTAAATCGATGAGAACAGAAAACAAACATAAAAACACTTGAAAACAAAAAAAAGCAAGCGATTCAGCAGTTAGTGACTGGGCTTGATGCAAAATCTTGCCATTAATGGGGATAGTTTATGGTTTTAGAAGTTTAAGTATTTGCCACATTTCTATGTGTTTTGTTTTTGTTGCTTATGTTAGTGCAATATCGGTTCAATTCTATTTCAATCTGAATTAACTTTCAATGATTCATGCCATATAAAGAAATGTTTTCATTGAATAGGAGGTCGCTAAATGTGAAACGTTGGCACTCAAAATATAAGAAGGAAAGAAAGTTTATAAAAAACTAAGATGACAAAAGAGGTGTTACGTACACTATTCTAGAATGTTTAAACATTTATGAATATTTTTGGAAAAATATATCATCTGTAGATGTTGGCAATTTTTGTAAAAAAATAAATCAAAATTCAGTACACGATATGCAAAAGACGGAATAAAATCCTTAAATAAGTATAAAAACTTATGTGGTTAAATTTGTTTTTTTCCAAATGGCATGCTAAAAGTCTAAAATGACCGCATTGGACTGTATATACGAGGTCACCAATGCAATGAATTGAAAACAGAAATACTTTATTTATTTATTAAAATACATCCATACACAAATGGTCATTAAAAACCTTCAGTCAGGTTTACGACCTACCTTCTTACACCATTTATGTTGTGTCCGTTAATTTTATACATGACTTGACTGTAGGTCCCAGTTTAAAGCCGACTCCGAATGACAGATTTTTGAGAAACTTTTCATGGCAATTTTAGTTTACTCTCACAGTTTTTACAAGAAATCAGTTGAGAGGAAGTTGGCGAAGAAATATTTTTCATATTTCATTATAAATTCAATAAATTATATAAATTCTTTATAAATTCAAATACAATTTCAATGAGAACACTAAATTGATGCTTTATCAGACATTGATCCATAGCCACTTAAACTATTTGATAATGATTTATGGCTGGAAAAATAGTACAGAATTACAGTCTCTCCAAAGAGTACAAAACAAAGCCCTGAAAACCACATATAACCTACCAATATCTTACCATACAATCACATTATATAAAGAAATTAGTAAAAATATCTTGCCTGTAAATGGAATCTATAGGCTAAGGCTACTAACTTTTGTTTTCAAATCTTTTAACAACATTGGTCATAACACAATATCATTTTCAAAAAATCAAACAACCCGAAATACGAGAAACAGTTCAAATTTAAGGACAACAAGATGTAGACTTGAAACGACAAAGCAAAGAATTGAGTATATCCTAATAATTTACCTCAATGTATAAAAAATTTAAATACCATATCTGCTTTCAAGATAAATTTAAAAAAATTTTTGTTAAATAATTTAGAAATGCTTCTAGGATAATTTTTCATTTGGAATTTATAAATGTATATGTATCAAACAGTTTAATTATACACCTTATATAGTGTATAAGTAAATGCCAACTCACCTCAACAGTGTCGCAAGACGCTGAGGCAATTGTATACCAAACTGAAAACTTGTAAATAATAAAAAAAAAGTTCATTTGATAAGGTGACATATATGAAAAATATAACTCGACTGTTAGACTCTTTAAATAATAACTACTGTAATTTTTGTCCGATTTGATCAAGCTAAGTGTAAATCTCTTCAAAATGCACTTTGAGAATGCCATTTCTAATTTTAAATTTTTTAGTTAAAGTTTGCTACTATGAACGGACAAACTTGAAAAATTATGAAAAATATTCGCATTTATCAAGTTTACCGCATCAAATCTCATAGCATATTAAGTCAAATAATATATATATGAAGTCGCCGTAGTCTAGTAGGTAGTGTGTTGGCTTATTAGACGTAAAGCCAGGGTTCGTGCCCCAGGCCAGACATCAAAACAAAATACAAAAAGTATTTTTTCGGCGACTTCCTCTCAGCAGATTTCTGGCAAAAACTCTGAGAGTAAATAAAAATTGCCATGAAAAGTTTCTCAAAAATCTGTCGTTCGGAGTCGACTTTAAACTGCAGGTCCCATCACTCGTGCATAAAATTAACACACACAACATAAGTGGTGTGAGAAACTAGGTCGTAATCCTGACTGATAATGACCTGACTGGTAATGACCAATTAAGTATGTCTTTTAAAGGACATCGGTTCAGAAACGTTTGTGTAACCAATAAATTTGTGCGTAAAGTCCAAAAAAAGAAATAGTTTTTGTCAAATAAAACAAGTTTCAAGGGTTCAAGAAATATAAAAAAATATTTTTGAGTTCTACTCAACAAAACTCACAACTTATACTATGTCATTATTTTTTTATTTTGTCGCATAGTGTTATCTGCTAAACCAGTAGTCGAGAGTCACTTGACCGGCATAAATTTTCATTTTTAACCGGAATCTCTTTGTATAAATTGAAAAAAGTTTTCAATATTTGAAAAGATAAAGTCTTTTTTTTTTATTTAAATTTAAATGAAACCCAATGTTTGCCCTTCCCCTCTCTTACATTTATTAATTTATTGGTTTTTATTTTCCTTTTCCCATATAAATTGTCTGGCTAGCGAAAGTGCCTAAATCAATGACAGCTACTGCTGCTTTAGCTTAAGTGAACAATACTGATACTGCTGCAGCTTTAAGAGTAGTGGTGGTTCTTTTGGCATCATCAGTAAATACTTGTGTTGACTTATTTTTATTTTTATTTTTATTTCGCAAACTTTTAACAATTTTCGCATTTGTATTCATGCTAACTACCCAGTATCACAATTGATGATGTGGAAATGATAGAATGACTTTAAGATTCTTATAAATGTTCTTACATAGTACATAAACAGAATAAGTATGCAGACTGACTTGTGTTTTAAGCGATGCTGAGTTTAGGCAGACCAGCCAGCCAGACTCCGCGAAAATTTATCTTAAAAGTTTTATGAGAAAAACTTTTGCTTTGAAAACGTTTAACATTTTTGTGTATATTTCTTGCATGTTGGTTTGTTATGTTAGCATATTTTTTCAAAAGATTATCAAAAATATGATTTAAATATTATGTGTTGTTGTTGTGAATTGTTGTACTTAGAGATGTGCTAAACCACACATGCTTTTATTATTTACGGGGTACATACAAAAGTTATTTTTTTTTAAAAACTCGTCAATGCCAGTGATAACTCCTAATTTTTCAAAAAAAAAAAATTTTTGTGCACAGAAGAAAATTACTGAGTACATCCGGTATGTATAACCTTCAGGGCAGTGATGAACCTTAAAAGATCGGTGTGCTGTTCAATGCAGTGTACCTCTAAGAATTATTGTTACGTTTTTACCTTTTAAAAACGTTTAAAATATGAGCTCGCAGATTAAAATAAAAATAAATTAGAGCCTAATTTTAATTAAATTCTTTATTATTCGCACAATTCCGTGTGAAACTGTTCACAACTTGATGTTTGTTTTCCTTTCTTTACACTCTATGCGCAAACAATAACAATTGTTCGACAGATCTTTGTAACGGAGATCTTCAAGCCACGATTATTCTGTTCAAACACACCGCGTCTTCATACAAGACTGATTGAACTTTTAAGGCCGTGTGAGATAAAATTTTGTTGCTTTGCGTGACGTTTATAACTTTGACAGAAAAGCGTAAAGCAAAAGGTGTATGACACAACAAAAACTTTGACAACACTAGCGTTGTTTGTTTATCTTTTAAAAGTGGTTGGCGCGTAAGTTTTGCTTTTAATATTTTGTGTTTAAATAAAGACTAAAAATGGATTTGGAGGACTTGTTGGACGTACTTATAATTGTACTGCTAATGAACAAAGCAGGAGCTGTTAGGCAAAATTTAAAGAAAAATAATAAAAAATAAAAATTTGCGCGCAAATTTATCAAAAATATTTACACAATAATGAACAGCTGATTGCCAAAGCAAAGATGCCCACCTTTTAGTTTTGCGTTGCATTAAAAGCATTTTATGTGACGAGTGGCATATAAACATGCACATTTTATATTAAATGTCAAAGCGAATTTGTAACGCAACGCGTAGCAAAAGTTTTATCTGACACGGCCTTTACTGACTGGTTGCCTGCTTTGCCTTGACTTTTATATGGTAACGTAACAGTCTGACGAATGTTATTGAAGGCGAATATTCGTGGCTTCGCTTTCTCGAGATCGCTATAAATGTAAATATCGTTTTTCATTATTGTTGTTTGTGTAGTTTGTTAACGTTTATTCTTGTAGTGTTGGTTTTTGTATTTTTGTTTATATTTATCATTTTTTATACTGCTGTTTGTTGGTATATTTTTGCTTACTTGTTTATCATTGTTTTCGATTTTGTAGCTTTTGTTTATAATTTTAATGTTGAACGATGTGAAAGCAAATTACCAATATCTAGATTTTTCCTCTTTGTAACAATATTATATCGAATTACCTCCAAGAATTATTCGATATTCTTTGATATTCATTGATGTTATGTCGAATTTTCACAAAATATATGTTTTCTGTACATCGATTGATTTTTGTAACAAAATAGTAGTAAACAGAATGTACTCATAATTGCTCAGAGGTAGTGCAGTAATGCGGCCAAACGATTTATTGTACTGTCCTCATACTACATGCCTCCGACTCCTCTTCAGTACGCTGTTAGTTATCAGTAACATTAAGTTCTTATGTTCCTAACTTAACTATTTTCATTCTTCCTATTAGGAAGTCTGTATATTGGACTTTAATCGATTTTTATTCTAAACGAAGTGCTCTCTGAGTCCACTATGACCGGCAAAAAATTGGTTATAATCCTTAGGCTACATCTCGGTAGCCTAATACGTACTTACATACATACATAATAATATGTATGTATGTAATGTAATAATGTATGTATTATTTTTATGCATGAGTGGCGATACCTACAGATTAGAGTCGACTCCGAACGACAGATTTTTGAGAACTTTTTCATGACAATTTTATTTACTGTCAGGGTTTTTGTCTGAGATCTGCGGAGTAGAAGTCGCCGAAAAAATATTTTTTCATATTTCATTTTGTCGGAGATGACTGACTAGGGGTTTGAACTGTGGGCTCTTGTCAACTAGGCCAACACACGAACTACTAGATTACGATGACTTCGGTAGTCTAATGAATAATTCAAATTTCATAGTAATTAATCAACAGAAGAGAACATTTTCTAAAATACGTTCTGAATCGAACGTGTCTTTCCTTTCTCAATTGTCCTTTCTTCAAATTTCTCTTCCTATTCTACAAAAAAATACTGTCCTCATCAGCTGCGTGAAAGATGCCATCCATCGAAATCTGATCTGTCTGTTCATTGCTGCAAATTACTACGTGCCTGGGTATTCATTCGACACTGGCTTATTCAACTTTTCATTGCAATCTTAAGTTAACCTTATACTACACGAGGGCGTTTGTTGGGGTCTGACTGTCAAATGGTATTGCTATGTCTCAGCCAACTTCCCGCATAAGTTGAATAAAGAACGCATTTCGATGGTGTACATTCAGCCTGGAAGCAACTCTAAAGTTTCGACACCTACAATGATGGTGTTTTGCTTTTACATCGCTTAACATTCAAATTATAAACAAAAGCTACAAAAACAAAACAATGCTGTAAACAAAACTGTTTACAAATTATCGTACTGTTTAATATAACAACACTAACATAAAAGAATAGCAAACAAGTAAACAAAAATACAACAACAAACACCAGCATAAAATGGTAAGCAAGTAAACAAAAATATACTAGGAGAAGGCGAAGCCATGAACGTTCGCCTCCAACAACATTCATCATACTGCTTACCCTGCCATATAAAAGACAAACCAATGAGGCGACTGAGTTAGTGAAGTTTAGTAAGGCTTGTGTGAAGACGCGGTGCGTTTTAAAAGAGTAAACGTAATTTGGAGATCTCCGTTACAAAGATCTGTCGAATAATTGCCTGATATGCAAAACAGAGGAAGAACAAAGAATAGCAATTGTTGTTGTTTACATCAAGTTTTGAACAGTCGCACACAGAATTGTGCGAATAATAAAGAATTTTAATTAAAACTAAACACAAATTTGTTTTTATTTTATTTGCAATCTACGAGCTGATATTTTAAACATTTTTAATAGGTAAAAGCGTAACAATATATTTGCTTCTTCGTCTCTTTCCTAAAAGAGTATTTAGGAGCCAAATTATTTCTTTCACTCTTAATTCCTATCCACAGACTCGTTACGAGTCAGTTCACAAAATCAGAGTGTTTACTGGTAACCAATAAGTTTATATCAAACAAAATCAGCAGTGTCATTAAGACAGTCTCTGAGTGTCACGGTTATACCAACACAAACTCGTCTCTTCGAGGTCTGTTCAAAAAAATTGTTGAATTTTTAAATTTTGTTTGCTACGTCCATTGAGCAACGTTTAGTTTGCTTGTGAGAGGCATAAATATGACGATTGTCTGTTATCGAAAAGAATGGTTCCAAGAAATTACACCAAATTGTATGCAAAAAATGGAATTAAGTGCTCCATAACACTTCAAATATTAACGTCATTTAACATTACTTGAGTGATGTTCATTCGACGGTCAAAATTTGGCACTTTTAGATCGCATTTTGCTGCCAAAAATTCCCGAAAAAACTGCATGGCATGAGCCAAGCGATATGCCGACATCCTCTACAACTTATCTAATTGTGAATTCTTACATTTTTAATGGATATCAAAATGAAAATATGAAAAAATATTTCTTCGGCGACTCCCTCTCATCAGATTTCTGGCAAAAATTCTGAGACCAAATAAAGGAGCCATGAAAAGTTTCTCAAAAATCTGTAGTTCAGAGTCGACTTTAAGTTGAAGGACCTGCCACTCATGTATAAAATAAACACACATAACAGAAGTGTTGTGAGAAACTAGATCAGTAATCATAACTGAAGGGCTGTAATAACCAATTATGTATGTATTGATATCCTGAGGGCTTCTCGACCTCCTGCGAAAAGTGTGGACCACTTGTAAAAAGATTTTTGGCTCAGAGTTTTCTCACCCTATGTCACTGTGAACAATTCAAACACAATTAATTTAACACAGCAGCTTATTCAGGCATTATAGAAAAACCATTAAAATTTCCATTTTCTCACACCAAAAACTTTAAGGATTTCATTACCACCCAATGAATAACAAATTTCCCAAGAACTTTTGATCTTCGGATAATAAATTAAGAAACTTTCTTTCTATACATTCCAGTTTACATTAAAGGCTGAAATGAATATTTCACTACCAGACATTAGGAGTACATAATATCGCCTCCTTGATGATGACTTTTTTCGCACAACGACTAGCAGTTTGAAAAATTATTGATGACTTGTATGCTTGACTTCACCGTTTAACACTTGCCACCAACAAAAACAAATGAAGTGACTTCAGAATTGTTGAAGCGAAAAAAAGCAACAACAGAAATAATAATAAATGAAAATGAAGTTAAAGAGCTATGGCCAGCTAAAACCGACTACGTGATAAGCTACACAATTGAAATTGATCATAAGGACTTTCTATATTTGTAGTGTTGTGGAGTAAAGTTGAACTGTGAAACCAAGAAGAGTTATGAACAAATTTCCCGAAGTAATGTGAAACGTGATTTGGAATTATTTGGTCTCTTTATAGTTGAACTTTGACCTCAGTTTTAAATCGTTAAGTAGGGTATCAGACACAATAAGGTTCAAAATAAAGCACAATAAAAAAAGAGAAAAAGGGTCATTCATTTAGATAACCCCTACCATTCTATCGACGTTAACTACCAATATTACAACAAACATTCTCTAATTTCCTATTTAATAATGAACAATTCGAAATAATGGAAATGGAAAATTAATGGATTTTCGTTTTACTCTCATATCTATCGGCTTATAATGTTGCCTTCTTGCCATTGAAGACATGTCATGGAGAAATTATGTATCTGGGGACTTTCCGTTTTTCACAATCTTGTGTTGTGCCTTCACTATACACCCACAACTGCTGTAAAAATCTGTAAAAACAATTGAACGAAAAAGAAAAAATAAAACTTATTAGTGACTGTATTATAAACTGTTGCTTTAACTTATCATTATGTTATTGCCAAGTAATTGTTAGAATATAAAGTGTGACCAACTGTTTAAATTCGTGAATTTGTATTTCTTGTAAACAGAAACTCACTTAGGCCCATTATTACAACTTGCCGTTAAAGTTGGTTTTATTTAAAGGTAGCTTTAGCTAAAGTGAACTTAAAAGTCAACTTTAACTTCTTTTAATTATTACAACCAATCAAAAATATGGCAGTGCCGGAGCAATGTCGATAACACAGCTCATTTAAACAAGTATTTTAAAAACGCAGTGGAAACGACATACTTTTTTCTTTTTTTTTGTTGAAATTGCTCATTTTGTTTATATTTGAAGTAGCCATATTGAAAAAAAATATATTATATGGCAAGTACAAACATAAACTTAAATTTAAAAGTTACCAGTAGGATGATCTTCCCTTTAGCTTAGCGCTCACTTCTAACTTATTGTCCACTTATAATAATGAAAAACAATTTAGCTGGACGTTAAAAACCTTACTTTGGGATTATAATAATGGCCCTTAATTAGTAATTACAACACTTTAGTCGGGATTACAAGCTGGCTTTCACACCATTCATTATGAGGAATTTAATCCAAGAGTTGTGGGACTTACAGCTTAATGTCGACTTCAAACGACAGATTTGAGAAACTTTTCAGAGAAGATTTATTTACTTTATTCAGGGTCTTGCAATGTATTGTTTTGAAAATAAGTTCGTTGGGCCAATTTCTCATATTTTGTTTTCGTCGAGTTGTCTGAGCTGGGGTCTGATCCACGGAGTCGTGTCTAATACGACTCCAGGAATAAAAACATAATGTATTTTCGTAACATCGGTGATTTTACATCGTTTAACATTAAAATTATAAACAAAAGCTATCAACATAAAAACTTGTTTACATGATAAACAAGTAAACAAAAATATACCAACAACACCAGTATTAAAAAAGGGGTAAACAAGTAAACAAATATGCAACAACAAACACTGCAAGAATAAATGTAAACAAAAATGCACAAACAACAGTAATGAAACAACTATGTTTACATTTATTGACATCTCGAGTAGGCGAAGTCATAAACATTCGACTTCAAGAACATTCATCAGACCGTTTAGGGTGGCATATAAAAGGCAAGGCAAAGCAGGCAACGGGTTAGTAAAAATTCAGTCGGTCTTGTGTGAAGACGCGCGGTGTCTGAAAAGAATAATCGTGGTTTGAAGATCTCCTTTATAAAGATCTGTAGAAAAATGTTTATTGTTTACGCACAAGAGTGTAAAGAAGTATAACAAACAAAGCAATTGTTGTTGTTTACATCAAGTTGTGAAGTTGTGCGAACAATAAAGAATTTAATTAAGACCAAACACGAATTTATTTTTTATTTTACTTGTAATCTGCGAACTCATATTTTAAACAATATTTAACAATACATACACACATAATTGGTCATTACAACCCTTCAGACAGGATTAGGACCTAGCTTCTCAAACCACTTTTGTTGTGTGTGTTAATTTTATCCACAACTAGCGGAACAGTTTAAAGTCGACTCTGAACGACAATTTTTTATGAGAAACTTTTTCTTGGCAATTTTTATTTATTTTCTGAGTTTTCGCCAGAAATCTGCTAAAAGAAAGTCGCAAAGAAATATTTCCTTTTGTCTGAGTTGTGGTTTGTTCCACGGAGTCGTGTCTTATAAGCTAACACACTACCTTCTAGACTACAGCGACCTCATGAATAATATGACACGTGCAAATACATTTTACACTGCAAAGATTATATAGTTTGAATTACTAATCCTTTCTCTTCTCTTCCTTCTTATTCATTTGTTTTCTTTGCATTTCAAATATAAGAAAATAGTTGGTCACATTTGATAGATTTTGAGGATTTTGTGTGGCGTCCATATTAATTGCTTTCCAAGCATTTTTGTTACCGCTTTGTGGCGTGAATATATATGTTGAGATGGTAAATAACAACGTTGCGGACTGTGACGTCAGTTTAGGGTAATTCTAGTGTGTTCCAAGTGTCGCAATTTATGTCATTATAGTCATTAACTTATACGCTTTTTTCATTTTATTTTCCATACATTTTCTTTAACTTACTCTTCCTTCTATATTTTAACAGTTTATGTATTTAAAACACAAATAATGCAAAGCTGTCAATAATTTGGTAAACGATGTACCAACACTCTTCTCTTCCTTGACAACGCATAAGTATTGTATGATATTTACACCGTTGTCCGATAATTGGGTTCGAGTTGACGTTGGTGTATAGAATATTGGTTGCTAATTCAGAAACTCTATGTGAATCCACTTTTCTGCAGTTCTGCAAACCTTCGTCCGAAGCTAATAGGACAACTCAAATCTACCTATGGCACATGTCAGTGATCAGCAATGAGTATTCAAAAGGATGAGTAGAATCGAATTATACTCATAATTTCTGATACTTTATTAATTTAATAATTATTTTAATATTATACTCATACTACTCATTTGAAGTACTCTCGTAACTCAACATTTACAACAATCACAAAATAAGTATGATGCGCTTATGAACACTAAAATACTCACTAAATGGTTGTGTGTTTGCTCTAATTGCTGCTCTATCATTTTTGCTAGTGTATGTTTTATCTTTTTTTTGTGAATGCAACAACAACTAAGACTGTAAATTTTGATGGATGATTCGAGTCACTCGAATGGTATGAGTGAATAAACAAAATTATCGACTTGGGCACGATACCAATCCAATTGATATTCAAAAGCATTGAAGACATTGCAGAAAAGTCAATGTTTGGTATGGATTTAGGACTGGCGAAGTCATCGGTTCATATTTTTTTGAGAACGACAAATTGAAAATGATACATAGTTGACAACCAGCAGAATGTATAAACACATGTTTGGTTCTTCGATTGCATATATAAAAATTAAAGTTTCCTACTTATTGAATAATATGCCATCACTATCATCATCGTCGCCACTATCGACAGTGTCGTAATGTCAACATATTGATGAGAATTTGTAGCACAAAATGTAGAAATAATTTCCATTTCATATAACAACTTGCCTTACGACAGTTAAATAAATGTTGCATGGTTTTTGCCATTTAAATAATGTATTCGCGTGTAAATTTTACAAACGTCTGTCCTGAATATCTAACCATGTATAGAGTTGGTCATCTATCGGTTTAAATTTTAACCATTGATTATTTCGAATCTGGCAATACTTATATCCTTCCATTCTGTCACAAAATTCAGTATATTATTTCAGTTGAACGTAATGAATTGATTTATCCTTAAGCAACGTTGGAATTTATTGGGCCAACTAGAAACTGCACGATTATGTCGATTTAGCCAAGAAAATAATCTTTACGGTTGAACCTCATTTTCATCTTTGTATGTACGTTAATAAGCAATATTGCCGTATTTGAGGCCACACGTGGTCTTAATGAAGCCAATGCACCCATTGGTAGGTAGAAGTGACTGTCCCCTCGATGGAGTCATGAGCGGACACACTTAGGCCGCGCACAGGGCACATTGTGATACCACCCATTATCAGTAAATGTTTCGAGTGGCTTGTGGGGCGGAGGCATTGTTGGCCCATATTTCTTTGAAAATGAGGACCAGGATAACAGATTTTTTTTATTCGCTCTTCATGCTATTGATTTCAAAGATGTTTGGTTTCAACAGGATAGTGCAAATTGCCAGAATGGATTTATTGCGTCAAAAGCTTGATGGCCATTTAATTAGCCAAAATGGTGATGTCAGTTGGCCGCCAAAAAACTACGATTTGACACCGTTGGACTATTTTCTGTTGGTCGCCGCTAAAGAAAATTTTATGTAGACAAACCAGAGACAATTGAGCATTTGAAGGCTAACATTAATGATGCCATTGCCGCGATACGACCCCATATACTCGAAAAAGTGCACGAAAATTGATGCGATCGAATGAGTACTTTAAGTCCAGCCGCATCAGCCATATGATGAAATAAATATTTCATTTCTAACAATTCTTCACAAAAAAAAAAATAAAAAAATAAATTTGGGAAACTTTCAAAAAGTTTTCATTTTATTGCATTTTTAAATTTAAACATTTAAATCACCCACCCTGTATATGTGTGTGTGCGTGAGTTAATATTTAATTCCAAGTGAATCTACATGACAAATGTACGTGATGTTCGCACTTGAGAGAGATAGCTTTAAGGCACTGGCTGTCACAATATATTTGTCATCATTTTAAATATCAATTTCATCGACGTATGACTATTTCACTGTTTTCTTTTAAAAATTGTAAAATTACCTTTTTACCTTTTAAAAACGTTTAAAATATGAGTTCGCAGATTGCAAATAAAATAAAAAATAAATTTGTGTTCAGTTTCAATTGAATTATTTATTGTTCGCACAATTCTGTGTGCCACTGTTCACAACTTGATGTAAACAACAACAAATGCTTTGTCTGTTATTCTTCTTTGCACTCTTTGGCGTAAACAACCCGAGATAACCGAGATCTTCAAACCACGACTATTCTCTTCAACACCGCCCGTCTTCACACAAAACTGATTGATTTTTACTGACTCCGTTGCCTGCTTTGCCTTGCCTTTCATATCGCAAGGAAAAGAGTCTGATAAATAGTGTTGAAGGCAAATGATTTTGTCTATTCTTGCATGTTGTTGTACTTATTCTTGCATTTTTTTGTTGGTATATTTTTGTTTACTTGTTTATCATGTAAACAAGTTCATTGTTTTTTTGTAGTTTTTGTTTACAGCTTAAACGATGTGAAATCAAAACACTATTTCTATTTTCGTAACGATACAAACGAAATACTTGAACGAACGACAAGTTTTGGTTCGATTTCAGACTATCATCTCTTTTACACCGATTCTATATCCTAATAATCGCACAATATATTCCCTTTGCTTCTTAGTATTTACTTTGTTTTGTTATTAAAAGATTTCTATGTCCATTACTATTCTATTCTACAATTTTCTTCTTTTTCTTCTTGCAATTTTGATTTTCGTTAAATATTTAGCAGTAACCAGACATTTTTTCTTTTTTTTTTCTGCAGTTATCCAACAAAACAAAATGGTCACAGTATTTTCCCCTGAGTGTTTCTAACTGTTACTCAGTGAAATTCCTGTTGAAAGTACTCCTCTATGCTGTATTCGTTCCTTTCAATTTTGTTGGTAATTTGTTTCTCCTGATTTGAATCGCTTGTAACCAGTGGAGACTCATCAGTTTAATTTTAATTGTGATTTTATTTATGGAAGGACATGAAACATAGTATATTCGCCATAAATTGTTAAATTTTATACACTGAAGGATTGTGGATTATTTGGTAAACTGGTATCGAAATAAATTGCAGGCGTTATATAATTGGATGCTGCTTAAAATCGTAAATAAAAAATGCCACAGAAGAAAACGAAGGGAAATAATTTCTTTCGGCAGTCTTCTGGCAAAAACTCTGACATCAAATAATACTGCCATGAAAAGTTTCCCTAATCTGACGTTTAGAGTCGGCCTTAAACTGTTGGTTCCGCCACTCTTAAATAAATTTAACATAGATAACATGGATGGCGTGAGAACCTAGGTTGCAAGACTGATTAAAGGTTACAATATCCAAGTGGGCAAGTTAGCTACTTAAGAACATGTAAAGCAATAACACTAGCAAGTTTTAAGGTATCCAAATTCTAAAGAGTTTACTACACATGTTTGTTAAGACTAACTTTAGAGGCTGTGGCTAGAATAATGAGAGACACGTTTAAAAAATCGAGTGGCTGGCACTCGATTGTCGTCTTAATTATATGCTTGACAGAACCAGTAGACTTTTGAGTTTTATTAAAAGAAATACTTTGCACTGTTACTTAGTATTAAAAATGTGTAGTAATCAGGAAACTGCACTGTTTTGTGGTATACGATCGATCTAAAACGGATATTTTCCAAGCGAAAGCCTGTACTATCGAAAGATGTGCTCAACTCAACTCACAGAACACCGAACTTAACAATACTATGTTGCAGTCTCATTGCCTTTCCAGCACTTGCCTTTTATGAGCTTCAATCGAAGATAGTGGGGGACTGCAAGAAGAAGCTGTATTAGCTACGTAGAAAAAAGGAGGTAAACCTTTGCTGGATTCAAGGTCATGTGCGAATTCTCGGGGAGGAAATGTTTGGAAGGTTAAGAGCTGCAAAGACTCTTAATCTAGTTAATCGCAGCTCAGGTGTACATATGACAACAGATATTTAAGTTATTAGAGAAATCTCCTTCAACAACAAAAGGAGAATAAAATATACGAAATGAAATGAAATTATATCAAGTGCCAGTAAGCCACTATCTATATCTCTACCCTCGAACACAATGTCCACATTTTGACCACATTTGTTGTTGTTAACAATTTTATTAACATGGTCAATAGAAGGTTATTTTTTATTGCAACTCGTTTACCACAGTCGTTGTTTTACGGTCTTCATGGCAAGCTCCCAACTGGTTTACAGAATGTTTATTGCGTGGTTTGTGTACCCTGTGCTGGAAGGGGTTGTCAATAAAATGTAAAAATACTTAAAGATTTTAAGTACTTTAATAAATCCCATATATTGAGAGAAGATAGCATGTGCAGATGCATGGTGCACCAGCAGATTTATTTGTATTGTAATTCGTTGTATTGTTTTGCTTGGTATTTTTTTATAAAAACGTTTTGTTTATAAATTCTGTTCTTCTTTAAATTTTATTGAATTTTTATAAGATTTGTTTTGTAATTTTTCTTTTGTTTTTTGAATTGATTGCAAGAGATAAATAAGTAATGAGAGGTAATTCGGTTGTTGCTGTAAATGTTTCTTATAAATCGTAAAACTTTAGAATAACAACTTTATTATCAGATTTCAAGAAACCATTGTAACGAACAAGGAATTTAAGCATAGTTAACAGGCTAGCTATTACCAAAAAGAAAACTTTGTTCGAAAATGCTTTTGTTCCATTAAAATTAATTTTTAATTATGTTTTGTCATAAGTTTGATGGATTTACTTTCTTATTTAGAAGAGGTTGGCTGCTGGTTAGTTATTGGGTTTATTGCGGGGCACTGCGAGATTAAATCGCTGACAAGGATCTGGAACAGATCTCAGCCGGACTATTGCAGGGAATGTTGCGATGAGGAGAAGTTGGAGACTATCGAACACCTCCTCTATAACTGTCCAGCCCTTAGAAGGTTGAGGTTGAAGAGCCTTGGCAGGGGCTTCTTTGAGGGTTTGAATTCAGGATCGAGAGCTGATAGATTCGTTATTGGTTTAAGCTGGCTGAGAATTGCTAGGATTCCAATAGTGTTGTCGTGCCTCTGCTTCCTCATTCTCCCTTTCATACTTCTTCTCCTTTTTCCCTATCTCCGCTACTATCTTCTCTGCTTTAGGACGTTGTACAATTGATCAACTGGACTTCCGGGTACTGTACTTGTTTCAATCGGCAAGTACACGTCCTATAACCTAAACCTAAACCTACTTACTTACTTTATTGGTCATTAGTTTTATAATCCAGATTCCCATACCAACCATGTTGCGTGTGTAAATTTTATTTATTATTTAAGTATCGAGACCTGCTGTTTAAAGTTTATTCCGAACGATAGATTTTTTGAGAAAATTTTTCTTGGTAATTTTATTTACAATCAGAATTTTTGCCAGAAGACTACTGAGAGGAAGTTGTCTGAGCTAGGGTTTGAACTTAGGGCTCTCCCACCTACATACTGGAATATGTATGTATATGCGAGGTTTTCTAAACTGAAATACCATACTTGGGAGCATTAACACTTCTCTTAGTTATTTATGGCATTAATGTAATGTAATGCTGTTGTTGTTGTTTTTCCATGTAAGCGTTGATCAGATCCTATAAGGTTCACTTTATAATATTTGCTAATCTGAATCTAGTTTTACACCAGAGTTCGGAAGAATTAAGAGATCGTAATGTTTATTACTCTCAACAAGTTAATGAGCCCAATCATACGGCTGATTTGCCCAGAAAAGTTCCCGCATGCTTAATCCTTTTAAACAAAGTCCTGATGACACCAAGAGAGTATTTATCATTTGGAAGAACCAGTACGCAGTTACTAAACCTGAAACAAAAGGCAAATATCAACAGAAAACGCTAATCAAATCTCTTGCATTCAATAACATCTTCAGACCGTATATTTGGAACTTTGGTATTTAATTGAAACATAGTTCGTTATTGCTGTTTCATAAAGCAAAATCGAATAGAAGTTTACTTTTAATATTTTCCATGCTTACCAAATGTTCATAAATTAGAAATAAAAGTTAAAATATAAACAATTTATTTTACATAATTGATACATGTTTTTATTTGTTAAATCTGAAGTCAAGTCCTTGTCTAAAAAAAGGTTTAAAAGGTTGCTGTATATTTGGTGTTAATAGGATTTAAGATTGCTCTTGTTTTAATGGATTATTTTTATGGATTAATGGATTGTTTTTAATGGATTAAGGAAATTTGCTTTAGACGTTTACATTTTCTTTTTAATTCAAAGGTTAATTAAACTCATATGTATTCCTAACAAATGCTTTTAGTAGAGGCTTAAATATTTATGATGCAATAAATGTTTACTTGTGAGCTTTAATACTTAAACACTTAATTATTACCATACAATTCCAACCATACTTACCGGCATATCAGGCGTATAAAGGTGTTTATATTTATTTGTTTCTCGACCTCAATAATTAGCTGCGAAATAAGTGTAGAATAAGTAAGAGATGTGAACAAACAAATTTGTGAATTTAATTATAAATAGTATGTCAAGTATTCGGCTCAATATTTCAGTGTTCAAGTGGATTAGTTTGGATTTTTATTACTTCTTTTCAATCCTTTAGAATACTGATAAACAGACGCAAATTCAGTTAATAAATACAATAATCGGTAACATAAAATACTATCCCCTCTTTTCTTATGAAATAGACAAGTTTTATGTCTTAGTGATTGCGGTTGCCAATAAAAGTAAAAAATTAAATATTGTTTGCTATTAATGGAATTAACAGCATAATTGTAAACGTTGGAAACGTTTACATGGCCAGCAGTTCGATGGACATTACTTAGAGGGAAATCAAGTTTGTGAAGTTTTTTTTATTTTTTATTATTTTCAAAAATTAGGTTATTACAAAAAATGGTTGTTGCTTCAGCGTCCATAGGGATATTTTTGAGGCCAGTTGGCAATGTATATAAAAATTCTTATCAAGTTATCAAATATTCAAAATAATTTTAGGGGAAAAAAATGGTTTAAAAAGTAATAATATTACATATAGAAGCATTTCCATGTTATCGAGTAAATATTCTTTAACTCTATTCTTAAAAATTGAAATTCTTTCAATATTTTTTATATCTTCTGGTAATCTATTATATTCGAAATTACCCATATAAGTAACTTTTTGTTTAGTTTTTTCCAAACGACAAAAGCTTACACTCAGATTATTCGCGTTTCTTGTGTTAAAGTTATGGTGATTCCGTGAAAATAGAATAGTATGGTGACCAATATTGTGTATATATTTATAAACATTCAGTAAAAGTTGCATTTTGTGTAATCCATATATAGGAAGAATCTTTGGTGATAGATCTTTATATAGCAGTAATGTTGAAAAGGTCGGTGGCAGATTGAAAACTGTTTTTAAAGCTTTATTCTGACATCTTTGAGCTAAGCTCATTGCTTTTATCCAATGAAAACACAATTGCTAAGTAATTTATATGACTCTGAACTAAAGCTTGATAAATCAATAATTTAGTTTCAACATTAAATTTGTTTTTAAATTTATAAATCACATAGGAAAAGTGTGGCTATGGATGACAGTGCATTTTTGCGATGCATTGTTGCAAATTAAAAAGGTGTGAACGTACATTTTTTACATTCAAAATGATGTATAAAGCAAATGTCCTACAAACCTGTGATCAAACGACCTTTTATACAATGCATGATGTTTACGACTTTTTCCCTTCTTTTAGGCAATTTACGAATTATGTCCTAAAAGAAGAATGTCTTTGGAAGCTAAGAAAAATACTCTAAAGTAAAGCGTATTCCAGAGAAGCGCTCTGCATGGTTCCAAACAGAGATTACCAACGAATCGTTTTTTCGCTACTCATAAGCACTTATAAAATTTTGAATATAAGTGAGACAACAGTATTGAAATTTAACTGCTCTGATTCATTCATACTCACTACAACGTTGATTTATAAGTACAGGTTGCAATGAGTATGCTTACAACGTTGACATCGAACTCATACCATTCGAAATATGTTTGATCAAAGAATATGGATATAAAGAACACGCATCATGTAGAAGTAAAATTTCTTATGGCGGGTCGTAACATTACGACCAAATACCAAAATATTTTTAAAAATCATTTCTTGATGAGAGGGACGAAGACAGAAGGAAAATGAACACAAACAAAGAGCTGTCATCGTACGTATGTACATGTGTATGTATTCTTGTGTTTTTTGATTTAGTTGTTGATCAGACTGCGACAAGAATACATGTGCTGCGGATGCTTTATCATTTTATTTCAGAATAACACTCGAAGAATATTTTGTGTTAAAAATGTTCTATGCCATTAGCTGGGAGTATTTAATTTTTTATTTTGTCCCATAGTATATTTTTTGTCAAATGCTTTGGAATGCTCGTTTTTTTCTTTTAATAAAAAATGGTTTTTTATTCTTTTTATTTTTATATATCTAAAAAACATGGCCTAATTTTTAAGCCAAAGATGGATAGCTTTATGTTCTTTTAATAATAAAATCGATGTTTTATTTTATTTTTATTTATCCAAAATTATTAAGCCAAAGATAGACAGCTTTACATATGTATGTAGATGAAATGAAAATAAAAATAGAGTATATTACTAACACTTTTATATGGCTGTAAATAAATAAATTCTCTCAACTTATTTTCTCTCTCTCACTCACTAATCCAGAACCATAGACATGTGTTAACCTAGAGGAAAATTGTTAGTAATAATGTCAAGTCTACTTATTAACCCAATGATATGTATATGAGATCGGAAAATATAGAAAAATTGTACTGCACTAAGACACTAAGACACCGTATTTAACTTGGCAAGTATTCTTCCAAAAATCGAAATCATTTCTCATTGATATTAGTGAATACTACTCTGATATTTCTTTGGGTATATCATTGAAGTCTGAAAAAAGCGACATGAACCTTCTTCTTTAAATACTGAAAAGATTTTTACGCTCTTTTTAACGAACATTCTTGATGTTCGTGTCCTATGTGTGTAAAACGCCGAAGATGTTCTTCCCCTGATGGACATTGGTGCCGACGTCTGTTTTTAACACCAGAAAAATAAATAAAAAGTGGTCAAACAACAAAAACGCACGATGAGAACAACGCATTGTTACGCTCTTGGTTTCTGTATCATTCCCTTCTATCGTGAAATATTTTTGAAAAATATTCCAAAATATGTTAAAATGCACATTCTTTATACTTTATTTTCTTTGGTTTGATTCATATAATAAATACCATATTCATATAATAAATATGTTTTAGATTCATAACATTTGAAAAATAATTAACATACTTATAAATAATTCGTTTGACTCGAAATCAACAACATCATACGTGTTGTTAAGTACGAATATGATGGGTACTTCAAACTTTGAATATGAGTAGAGGTTCCATGATATTAAAAGAAGTGTGAATGAAATGAATGAATTCTACTCACCTTTCTGAATACTCATTGCTGATCTCTGGTTCGGAACTAATGTGATTCAAAAAGGTTAAGGTCAGGGATATACGCCGAGTTAGGTAGAACTTCCCATTTACTTAATTTTTTTATTATTCGATAAAAATTAGGGTCTGATAGTGCACTCATATTTGTTAAATAATTTTATTTTTTGCTCGTATTTTTGAATACTTAACACACTCCTGTTCTTTAAGGAAAAACTGTCGCGAAGAATGGAATGAAAAAAATTCCGTCACATTAATTTCAAAATTATGAAAACAACAGCCCCCTAGCGAGCTTGAAATCATTACGAATTATTCAAAAATTTATTACAATATTTCAAACGATACACTTGAACTGCAACCATCATAAAAACCAAATCCTAAATTTTCTCTTCTTTACTAATTATGTACTTAAAGTAAGCTTCTCATATTCTACAAATTATTCCCAACATAATTGTATGGTGGTAGACTTAATTTATTGGTATCTATTTATATATGTTTATACGATAACATCATATTGTAGTATATTATGTACCACCTAATCTTTATGAACTGCCTAAATTGTCTATTGGCCAAATGCTCATGTTAATATCTTATGAGATATTAAGGATACCCTTTTAGTTCTGTTTGGGAATGTCGTTGCTAATTCGAATATGAGTTCATAAATAATTTCTGGTTATGTTGTTGTTGTCTAATGGTTTTCAATTAATTATTTGTATTGTAACCATTATTATTTACCATTTATATGCTACTGTAAGATTATGGTAGAATAATTGAATGGTCTTATTATATTAAAATGGAATTTAGGGGAAATCCAGTATTCTGGAAAATAATTACTAATTACGTTTTTAACTTTTAAAAACGTTTAAAATATAAAAATAAAAACAAATTTGTTTAGTTTTAATTAAAATTCTTTATTATATCTTTACATTCTTTTGCGTAAACAATAACAAGTGGTAGACAGACCTTTGTAACGGAGATCTTCAAACCACGATTATTGTCTTCAAACATACCGCGTCTTCATACAAGACTGACTGAATTTTTACTAACTCCGTTACCTGCATTGCCATGCCTTTTATATGGCAACGTAAACAGACTGATGAATGTTCTAGATGGCGAATGTTCGCGGCTTCGCCTTCTCAAGATCTTTATAAATGTAAACATCGTTGTTTCATTATTGTTGTTTGTTTATTATTGTTTACACTTATTATTGGTTTGTTTGTTGGTATATTTTTGTTTACTTGTTTATCATGTAAACAAATTCATTGCTTTTAATTTTGTAGCTTTTGTTTATAATTTTAATGTTAAACGATGTAAAACCAAAACACCATTTCCATATTCGTAACGATAGGGTCTTTTATTAAGCGATTCTTATATAGAAGTTTAAATAAAACAAGATCTATTGGCGCCATTGTTTTTGATTAGAGTAGATCAAAATGTCTACCTTGGGGTAAGTTATTGTATAAAATTATTAGATTAAATCACTCGGTTAAAAAACTTCCTTAACTCATACGACACACTTTTGTGTGACCCTGGACGTATGAGTTACACATGATGTGTGCATTTAATCAATACAACTTATTCGCTGTGGTGTACAAAAAAAAATTAAAGTTACAATCATAACTGCCAGAAAAATAAAGCATCAAATCGTCAAAGACGTTTACGGAAATCGTAAAAAAGTCGTCAGAAAAAATTAGTAAATATATTTAAAAGTTTTTTTAAAAAAATTATTTTTAATGTAGTAAAATATATATTTTCGTTCAAGAATAAAACCATTCCCGTTGAGTAATGATTAATAATCATAATGATTAGTAATTTGATTACTTATTTTTTTGAATGGTGAAATAATGATTACAATTACTATTATTTTTGGTTTTAATAATTAATATTAATAATATTTGCAATTACAAATAACCAAAAAATAATCAGGATTACTGGCGATTAGTACAAAATAATCAAAAGTAATCAATCTTTTTGATTATTTTCATTAATTGAGAATATATGAGGTCTACAATTTATTTGAAGCAGTAAAATTTATTGTTTAATGAAGTTCGAAATCACTTCACAGCTTCCTTTCATCACAAGGTGGCATGATGTTGTGATCTGTAATCTGTATACTTAACTTGAATTGAGTAGCTAAAAATCTCTTCTTCTACATAAAATTGGTTTTTAAAAATTGTTGTTTGACCATCGGTCTATAAATTCAAACACATTTTTTAAAAAGTCCGGATCCTTAAAATTATAATCTGAAAACAACCCGCTCTCGAAAACTTTTTCTGACATTTCAAAATCTTAAATTAAAATGTAATTTATAATAACCTTTAACAACCAAAAAATAGAATGTATTGGCAACAGAGTACAAACTGTAACACAATAGAATACAAAAGCCAAGAATTTCGAAGAATTTTTAAAATATCTTCAAATTGAAAATATTCAAAAATAATTCAAAATAATCAATGAAAATAATTTGATTTCTTTTGATTCTTTTTAATTATTTTGTACTAATCCCCGGTAATCCTGATTATTTGTAGACTATTTGCAATCATAATTAATTAGTAATTCGAAAAAATTGTTGATAGAATTATATGATCATTACGATTCTTTTTAAAAAGTAATGTAATTGATTACAAATCGTAATCGAAATTTAACAGGTATGTTATAATCACCCGGTTAGCAAAAAAAAACTTTTTTAACTAACCTGAAACATGGAAAGATATTGAAAACGATTAAAATGAATAGTCTTTGTAAACGTGGTCTATACGTTCTCTTTCATTCTTACCTCAATTTTCCAAACGACTATATTAAACCAAAAGTCACTGAAGGTCAGTAAATTGTCTTCAAAATTTGTTTTAAACTTTCTTTTATAGCCAATTATAATTACAAACAATAGCATTCTAAAAAACTAATAAATTAACCACAGTATTTAATTTCATGCTTAAATAAGTTTTAAATACTTTTTACTTGTCTTAGATTATAAACAAATTTACACATAGACCAGCACACAACTAAACTCACACGTATAAATTTTAAGGCACATTAATGAAATGATTTTAAATGATAATTTGAAAACCTTTTAATTCTGAAATGATTTTAAACGTTAAATACATTGACAACAAAGCCTACAAAGGCTCAAACCAGCAAAAACTCAAAACCAGTAAAAACAAAATTATATCCATGTGCGGATCATAATTAAGGACTAATTTCACACAAACATTTGAAAATCGTTCATTCATTCAATATGAGCATTATCATATAACATTATCTGACAATGATGTTTGTCTCTGAATTTGAATTTAACTGCTTCATATAATCTTAACTTTACTTTAATACCTCAAATCGAAATCTTGTTGAGAACTTCAATAGTGTACACCCACTAACATTATACCGATTTTGTTAGGCTAGTGGGCTGGAGGCGTATTGAATTTTTGATAAATTCAATTCCTCCAGGGAATGGAATTTGTTAATGCATACCTTTTGGACACATTAAATCATTAAAAAATTAAATAATGCCGTAGTCTAGTGAGTAGAGCGTTGGCTTATTAGAAGCGAGACCACGGGACAAACCCCTGGTCAGACATCTCCAACAAAACGAAATATGAAAAAATATTTCTTTGGCGGTAACCCCTCAGCAGATTTCTGGCAAAAATTCTCAAAAAAAAAATAAAATTGGCATTTTTTTCGAAAATCTTTCGTTCGAGTTCGACTTTAAACTGTAGGGCCCGCCACTCATGTATAAAATTAACGCATATAACATAAGTGATGTGAGAAACTAGGTCGTAATTCCGACTAAAGGGTTATAATATGTTAATTATATAAGTATATATGTTGTGTTATCATAATGTAGCATGACATTTAGAAGGATATAACAGAATCTGTTACTTTATAATTGCTTCGTATTCGATATAGTGACTTAACAGCATAGTATTAAAATTACCTCCACAATTTGATAGTAGTTGATAATGCCCCTTGTTGAAGTCACATCAGTTATGTTAGATGTTATTTATTCAATTAAATGTTATTATTCAGTAGCCAAATTACTACGGGTGACAGTTTGTAACTGTCCCTAATTTCCATCGAAGAATTATTTTCAGCGATGAGAATAATTTCTAGATTAGTGGGTGCGTGAACAAACAAAATTGTGGAATTTTGAGTTTTCGCATTATTGACAGAATACCTTTTTAACCGCACTATCCTAAGTATTTCTAATATTCACAAATACTATGCCCTCTCTCCCCCTTCCATAATCTATTTTCCTAATTCCAATACAATGCTCTCCATGAATATCGACCATGCCCTGAGTGTTCGTTTTAACAAAAAAGTTGTGCGATGTTCAACTTGTCTTCTATCCAATTTTCTCTGTTTTGCAATTAAATTTCCAATAAACCCCAACGTTGCTTAAGTGTAAATCGATTTAATAAGTTCAATGGAGATAATATACTGAATATACTAAAATTAGTGTTTTTAGTGTTGTCAGATTCGAAATAACTGATGGTAAACCGATATATGGACCACCCGATATAAGCAATGTAGCAATTTTTTGAGTTTTCTTTATTAAATGAATTTTGCGCCTTTTTTTGGGCTCAGTAATTTGTACAGCCTCCTTTGTCAGTAAGTACAGCTACAATATGGCAAACTACCAACTACACCCATACACACGTGCAATTGAACAATTTTTCGGTAATACGCCTTCCAGTAAAATAGATCGTATTAATGCTTATTTATTTAATTGGTCATTACAGCCATTTACTCAGAATTACAGCCACTACAAGTCACTCTTTTTTATATTAACACAACCTAACTTCTCACACCACCCATGTGTGTGTTTAAGGTGGATTCCGAATGCCATACACATACATGTATGAGAACCATTATTTTCTATTACTTTTGATAAAATTTAAAAATAAGGCAACAAATAAATGTTGTATTTATAAAACAAAATTTATAAAAAGTATATAGAAATGTGTGAAACCAATTGGTTTATCATGTTCAGGGCTTAAGAGATTAACGTACTTTTTTTCAGAAATTTGGAACACTCCTTCCTCAAATTTTTTTCTTTAATTGCATTTAACCGCAAGCAGACGCATACAAATTTCTGTAATTATTTTTAATGTAGTTCACGTTAAAGTCTTTGTTAAATAGTAGACGTGCTCATTCATACATCCACATAATTCTTTTTTCTAATTTTCATGTAAATATTTAAATTAACATTTTTAATTACATGAAGCACTAAGATACCAATCTGCCACTTGGTATATATTATAAAACATATTGAAACACTTGTGTAGTGTTATTTTTAATTGCATAAAAAATTGCAGCTTTTATTTATTGTGGCAGCCATTAATTTAATATGAGTTATAACTTGATATTTTCTATGTACACCACAGCGTATGAGTTGTATTAATAAAATACACACGCCATGTGTAACTCATACGTATAGGAGCACACAAGGCGAATTCATTAGAAGGTGAGAACGAAAGACCAGCTGATAGCAAGTAACAATGTCAAAAAATTTATGTTTTTTTGTGTAATTTGTTTCGATATTCAATTTCGTATTTATATTAGTCATAAACCCTCATATGTACCGCATGTATCCTTAACGATTCGCACTCTGGAAATTCTTTAGGATTACTATTTTAAAGCCAATTATATATTAAGTATTTCTTCGGCGACTTCCTCTCATCAGATTTCTGGCAAAAACTCTGAGACTAAATAGAATTGCCATGAAAAGCTTCTCAAAAATTTGTCGTTCGGAGTCGACTTTAAACTGTAGGTCAGTCATGTATAAAATTAACACACACAACATGAGTGGTGTGAAAAGCTAGGCCTTAATCCTGACTGAAGGGTTGTAATGGCCAATTATGTATGTATATATTAAAATTTTTGCAAGACGATTAACAATATTTAAGCCTTTAACACTAAATACATATATTTATAGTTATTTAGGTAAGAGTGATGAATTACTAAAAAAAAAAAAATTCATGTCTCCAACTAGGTGCCTAAATTATGACTGAAATAACTTGTGTGTTATTTTTAAAACAAATTCTCTTTCTGAAGATTGGGATATAGGGATTAAAACAAATTTGACCAATCTTCTGGTGAAAATTTGTTATTATAAGAAATAACGTTTGCAGCTGATATTTTTTTTAATTTACAGGTGCTGCAGTATTATGTAATGTAATAATAATTTATTAAGTTTTTTTTAATTGCTTTAACTAATTTCCTATGGAGGTTTGAGGGTTAATTTTTTTGACAAGATGAGTACATTTTTACAAAAACAAAATGTCTGTTGAGTTTGCATTGTTGTATTTGTTGTAGAAATAAGGCTACCTTGTATGAATTTGCCTTGGGAGCACACAAATATAAATTTTTTTTTGTTAAATGGCGTTCCTTTTTTTTGTTTTTGAATAATTTATTTGCAAAGAGAAATTAAAAGAATTTAAAAATAGAAAAAAATTTAAATTCAAACGCAAAGATAGAAATCGAAATTGTAAAGAAGTGGGAATATATCTACTACAGTTGTATTGTGCAGAAAATATAATGTGGCATGAGATATGCCGCACGTAGCGTCGTCGAATTTGAAGCACATGTCTTTGGTTGAAAATCATCGTGTGCCCGATGATCGTGAAAGCCTGCTCCAAATTCGATTTTTTTTTTTGGTTTACGTATACACTCATACATTCATTCGTTAACAATAAGTGTCAGTCGCCAACTGCTCCATACCCTATTCAGTAAACACACGTCGTTGTCTATAGTTATTTACCTTCAGTTCCTGGATCTGTCGAATTTTGTACGGGTGCAGGACCAAACAACAACCAAAACCCGCCAAGTTGTAGCCTGCGACAGGAGAAGTTTTTATAACTCGAATCGACTGCCTTGAATTTTCGTGTACGCACAGGGAAGATGTTTTCGGCAGATTTTACATTACGTAGACGTACGTATGTTGATCAATCGTTTACTGGACCACTAGAATATATCCGCCACAATGCGAACGGTCCTCTCGGTAGGACGATTATGATGATCGTAAAATGGTTGAAGTGTTGTACCCGAACAGAACACCCCTTTGTTATAAAACTTTTTTATTATTTTCATGAGAATGCTATACCGTCCATGGTGGTATGACATAAAAAGACTGAATAATAGACAACTAATTTGACAGATGCAGCTCCAACAAAATGGCCGTTATCAACTGACTGTTCTCCTAACATTGAACATAACAATTAAGAAATATGTACTCTATTAAATTTAAGTCTTGGCCCTTAGTCGCTCAGTATAATTGAACTATTTAAAACACTTTCCAGGGCTATGTAGTTTAGAATTACATTTTTCATTAAACTAAATAATTTTAAATACATATTTTTTTGTATGTAGACATATAGTACGTAATACATATTTATGTAAGCCTCTATTTGTTTTTTAAATATTGAAATCTACAGTATTTTATACCTTTGGTTAATATTTCGTAGTATGATCCTTTTTACTAAAAACATAGGCCTATAGAGATGAAAATGTATGTATGTGTACATACGTATATATATATTGATCAACCAGTTCATTAAACTGTTACTCCTATCATAGCATATAACAAATGTTTACATTATTCCATATAAAATCGAAGTGTTGACTCAAATGAAAAATACAAAAAATATAGTTTTTGTTCCTTTTTTGGATTCACCTGACATTGTTGTTTGGCTAATTGAACTTAATTATTTAAAACGACCGCTGCAGTATTAATACCATTGCTCTCAATTTTTTTAATTTGATTGAGAACGGCTCAAATTTGTTTTGTTTTTTTGTCGTGAACGTTGTATTAATTTTGCTCAATTTACTAGGGCACAAATATCAGATGGAAGAATATATTTGTAAATACAGGACAACTTCTGTTTCATCACAGACTTAGTGTAACAACAAATAAAAAAATGCGCTGATGATGATGGTGATGAAACGGTTAGACTGCAGGTGACGCAACACGTTAGCTTTACTATTATATAGTTGATAAAAAAAATTGTCTTTGTTTGGTAGGGTACAACACCAATTTAAGTTTCTAGCTGTTACAATCTAATATGTTTTGATTGTTGGTATAAATCTGTATAAATTATTGAATGAAATTAGCATTTTTATTTTTAAATTTTTTATTCAAAATTTTTTTCCTGTATCATAAGAGAACTAACAACTGTGATCATTGTTTATACTTGGAAAAAAAAGCAAATTTGAAACAAGCCCATGTAATCAATATCTCAATGAAAGATGCTGCGGATCAGAAATTAATTGTCGGAAAACTCAAATTTTGTATTACTAATGTTCCTGTAAGGTGAGGCTTCATGTAATCCACTGGAAAAAATTACACTCTTACAATTGTTGGCGACGACCCTTGGTATCTTTTTTGAAAGTGTAGCCATAGCTCTGGCGCATGCATTGGTCTAAATTTGAATGATGGCATAGGATATGTGTGATTTGTAGAGTGTGTCTATGATATCGTAAAAGAACATATTGAGAAAATTGTGAAGAAATTAAGTTAAACCTAAATTATTGAAAGAAGTAGTCTAGTAGGCAGCGTGTTGGATTATTAGACGTGGACCCAAGGTCAAACTACAGGCCAAAGAATATATTTCTTCGGCTACTTCCTCTCAGCAGATTTCTAGGAACAACTATTTATAGGAGTAAAAAATTGCCATGAAAAGCATCTCAAAAATCTGTCGTTCGAAGTTGACTTTAAACTGTAGGTCCCGCCACCAGCGTATAAAATTAACACATACAACGTAAGTGGTGTGAGAAGATAGGTCGTAATACTGGTTGAAGAATTATAATAACCAATTATGTATGTATGTAAAGAAGAAAATATTTGTTTTAAGTCAAGATCATTACAGTTGTCTACTATAAACATACTTGATTTATGTAGTTTTGCCGGCTCTATACATGAATAGATATGACTATAACAATAATTATTAAAAAGATACTTTTGATAAACTCTTGTCGCTCAAAAACAAATTCCCAATTATTGCTAGTTGCTCCACACATTTTTAGTAATTTCGAAATAAAACAAACTTTTAAGAAAAATCAAATAAAAGTAATGATTTCAAGAGACTAAACGTATAATCATTGATTACCCAAATGTCAGTGAAAACATTGATTCATATACAATTTTTTATTAAATTTAATCTAAAACTACAGGTTTATTTACCTTAACAGGATACAAAATTATATTCCATGTCTATTAAGCAGCACAATGGCAATTTAATATGATTTGATAAAATTTTTGCTGCATTGACAACTGCTACTACACATGTATTTACCTAACACGAACAAGAAAATGTTTGCAGTGTTGCAAAATAACTCTGTATTGAAAAAAAATTCTCTTGAAAAATATCTTGATAAACTCAAAAAGGTCACGTATTGCTTTAAAATATATTCGGGTTTTTTTCTGTCCCTGATACTGACTTTGCTACTGATGCGGATAATGATGATAGTAATGGTTATCGTTGACATGTTAGTACAATAAAGTCATTGCATTATTTCTTCTCTTATTACATTTTTAGTTTTGTACACAATTCTTTTCAAAACGTATTTATAATCCAGTCCCCTTGCTAACCCTTGCATTAGGTTAGGTGGAATAAATACAATGTTCATTATGTTAAATATTTTAGTGGCTTAACAGGTTAACATGGTGCAATTTCAAATTTGATACCACATCTCCCATCTTATTATTATTAATTCTCTGTTTTGTTTCAGTTAGTATCTCACGCACTCACATTGTTTTATTTCAATAAAATGCTCATCTTCATATAGTATTTTAAATTCTTGACATACTGTTATAGTAGCGACGCTGCTAAGAAGCTTCAATAGAAAGAAATAAAAAGTAAAAAAGCAATAAAATCAAATGAATTTCAAATAGAAACGAAAAAGAGGAAAAGCAAACAGAATAAGCCAGGAGAAATGGAGTAATTGAAGTTTATTAATATCCATAAATAAAAATCTATTCATGGTAAACAAAGAGACAGAGTTGAGTGTTTAAAATCATTTATTTGTAGGGTGTTGAAGGCTACAAAGAAGGTTTAAATTGATGAATCGTTTAAATATTTAATTAACAATAAATTTAAAAACACTATGCGACAAAATAAAAAAAAAGTTTATGACATAGTGTAGATTGTGAGTTTTGTTGAGTAGAACTCAAAAATATTTTTTTTATATTTCATGAACCCTCCAAACTTCTTTTACTTGACAAAAACTGTTATTTTGGACTTTACGCAAAAATTTATTGATTATACGTACATGTAACCAATGTCACAAATTTTAACTTTCTTAGAAAGGGGAGAGATGGGCCTTAAAAACGGTGTACATATATATATTATTCGACTTAATATTCTATGAGGTCTGATGAGATAAACTTGGGAAAAGCGATTTTCTTTTCATATTTTTTCAAGTTTGCGCATTTATAGTAGTAAAATTTAATTACAAAATATAAAATAAGTGGTGACATTTTTAAAGTGCATTCTCTTGTGAGAATTATTTTGATAAAATAGAACATAAATTACCTTAGTTATTATTTAATAAGTATAACAGCCGCGTGATATTTTTCTTATAATTTTTTGTCAAATGAACTTTCAGTTCAAAAATGTTCAGAAATGTTGATGGATCTCGATTGTTTGTCGGAAAATGTGTCAATTACATTACATACTACTATGGTCTCAATAAGCAATTGAGTAGCAGAGACCTCTCATATACGGCTAAACTAATAATTTACAAGGCGCTCACCCTACCGGTGCGTATGGCGCAGAGGCATGGACTCTATTGAGCACTGGTGCAGCAGCCTTGAGAGTATTAGAGAGAAAAGTCTTAAGTCGGTCCAGTGCGAGTTGGCGATGATTTCCGCATTCGATGCAACAGTGAGCTTCATGAGCTGCTCAACGACACAGACGATGTTCAGCGTATTAACATCAAGCGGCTGCGCTGGCTCGGCCATGTCGTTCGAATGGAGGAGGATGCTCCGGCGAGACGGGTATTTGAAGAGGATGACCTTGTTTGCGTTGGAAGGACCAAATTAAAGAAATCCTGTCATCGATTGCTGTGACCAACTTGGAAGAATGTGTTATGGCAGGCCGAAATCTGTTAATCGTGTTGTTAATGGCCAATTAAGAAAGTAAGTAAAGTAAGTAATTTGCGAAAGCAGATGATATGAATATATCACCCACTCGCTGCTTAAACAAGAGTGGATTATAGAATTCTAGAATTATCCAGGAAACTGCCAGAAATCTGCCAATGTATCCATTCATTACTCATTTAACATCACATATACTTTTTTAATAATTTTCTTAAATCACAATAAAAGTATATAAGCGTAGAAATATGTATATCCAAATATTTCCGTGGGCATTCCTTACATTCTTTTAAATTAGAATTTTTTGCATTGAAATTTTAAACGATAATTGCAAAAGTTTTGTAATTGAAATGAAAATTAAACCCCAACGCTAGGAACTTTACACATGTATGTATGTAATTTTGAAATTTAGGTTTTGTACGGAATTTTTGTTTGTTTATTAGTTTGTAATCCAATTCACTCAATTTTAGTTGAAACAAACAATTTTTTAGACTCTTTCTTGTCTATTATTTTTAAATTTGGAAAGTAATTTCCTTTAAATATGTTGTTTTTGCTGTTGAGTTTACTAATCTTTTGACTAGACATGGCTTTGGGGGATATTTACATTTATTTTCATTATTATTATAAACTTAATTAGTCACATTAGTTACGCTCCATTCAATGCTGGGCGATAAAACAAAAGAAAAAAATGGTAAAACAAAGATTAAAGATTAGTGTAACCACTGACTAAAGTTAAATACAGGAAGAACCTTTTTTATCTGAACGTAATACGTTAGTGTGTGTGTGTTTATTTTACCACAACTAATTAAGGAAATTAAGCTGTTTTGGTTACAACAGCTACTACTTCCACTATATCCTTCAATTGCTAAGGCTTCGTCTGCTTTTTCTAATGCATATTTGAAATTGTCACTTCCATCTTTATATAAAGGAGTGTATAAATGTGACCCGTTGTATATTTGCAAGGATAATAAATATTCGTGTGTGTGTAAATAAAAGAAAATAAAAACTAGAGTAAAAGTTTTTTAGATTTTCTATATTTCGTGGAGAAATATGACACATAGACAAATTACTGCGACCACTAGTATCACAGGGCCATTGTATGCATAGACACTCCTTTAACAGGGTAAACGCTTTATGAATGAATGAACAGTAGATGAGAGCAGTGGAAGCATTTATGACTGGATTGAGAGTAGTTTTAAGCTTGATAATCGTTCACCATATATTCAAACAATATTGTTACATTTTTACCTTTTAAAATTTTTTAAAATATGAATTCATAGATTGCAAATAAAATAAAAATAAATTTGTGTTTAGTTTAATTAAAATTGCACAATTCTGTGTGACATTATTCACAACTTGATGTAAAAACAACAATTGCTTTGTTTGTTATTCTTTTTACAATCTTTTGCGTAAACAATAACAATTATTCGCAGATCTTTATACCGGATATCTTCAAACAACGATTATTCTCTTCAAATACCGTGCGTCTTCACACAAGACTGACTGAATTTTTACTGACTCCGCTGACTGCTTTGTATTGCCTTTTATATGGCAACTTAAACAGTGTGATGAATGATCTTGAAGTCGAATGTTCGTGGCTTCGCCTTCTCGGGACCTCTATAAATGTAAACATCGTTGTTTCATGATTATTGATTGTGTATTTTTGTTTACGTGTTTATCCCCATTTTTCTACTGGTTTTTGTTGCCATATTTATCATGTAAGCAAGTTTATTGTTTTTGTTTTTGTAGCTTTTGTTTATAATTTTAATGTTAAACGATGTGAAAGCAAAACACCATTTCCATTTTCGCAACAATAAGTAAAAGCATTAGGGGATTATCATCGATGGAAGAAGGAGAAACAAATTGGTTATATTACAGATATAATGAATGAATTTAGAAAGAATACAAATTGCAAAGATTGTTTTACATATATACATACATACATAATTGTTCATTAAACCCTTTAGTCGGTTTTACGACCTAGCTTCTCCCACCACTTATGTTTGTGTGTGTCAATTTTATAAATGAGTGACGTTACCTGCTGATTAAAGTCGAATCCGAGCAATGGACTTTTGAGATAATTTTCATAGCTATTTCACTTACTCCCATAGTTTTTGCCACAAATCTACTGAGAGGTAGTCGCCGAAGAAATATTTTTTCATAGTCCGATCTGGCGATTGAACCGCGTCCTCGCGTCTAATAAACTAATACACTATTAGACAATGGCGACTACAAAGAGCATTTTAATGAAAATATTTTGAGAGTTTGGATGGATAAAATATATATTGTTACGAAAATGGAAAAGTCTAGATACTGGTGTTTTGCTTTTACATCGCTTAACATTAAAGTTATAAACAAAACTACAAAAATAAAACAATGTAGTTAACAAACCTGTTTACAAATTATCGTACTGCTTAATATAAAAACAAACACCATCATAAAAAATGGCAAACAAGTAAACAAAAATACACAAACAACACTAAAAGAATAAATGTAAACAAAATGCACAAACAACACCACAACAATAAATATAAACAACGGTATTTATAAACAACAATGTTTACATTTATACAGATTTCGAGAAGGCGAAGTCATGAAAATTCGTCTTCAAGAACATTCAACAGACTATTTACACTGCCATATAGAAGGCAAGGCAAAGCAGGCGACTGAGTGAGTGAAGTTCAGTCAGTCTTGTGTGAAGACGCGGTGTGTTTGAAGAAAGTAATCGTGGTTTGAAGACCTCCGTTACAAAGAGCCATATTATCAGGGTATAAATTCTCGCTTAATGCGAAATTATCCGGCAAGATGCCTAAGACATCAATAGCAATTAATTTCATCACTCGAATGCCGTCACATTTGAGGCAATTCCTCTGAAAAAAAATACGAGTATTTTAAGAGCGATTTAAGTAATCCCGGGACACATCGTCTTTCATATATACTTGAACCATACTAGTGTGTTAGAAACGATGGAACACTTTTTATGGCATTGTCCCACATTCATAAACCCGCATATTCCAATCTTATGCGGGTGATAGAAGATAGAGCCTGTACCATTACTTTACGAATTAAGAAAATCCAACAAGAAATATTCTAACAGGCTCAAATCGCACGATCTCGCTAGCCACATGCCCTCAAATTGCTTGTGCAGAATATCCAATGTGTGTTCTGTTGAAATCACATATAGCTGGTATCCTCATCCACATCATCCAATTCATGCCGAAAGAAATTGGTAATCATTGACCAGTAGTGCTTGCCATTGACAGTGATAACTTTAGCAACATCGTTCTGAAAGAAGTATGGGCCGATAATGCCGCCAATTCAAAATCCACACCAAACAGTGACTTTATGCATTGGATTCACGTAGATCTCATGTTGGTCATGACAACCCTTCAGTTAAGATTACGACGTAGCTTCCCACACCAATTAAGTTGGGTGCGTTAATTTTATACATAAGTGGCGGGACCTACAGTTTAAGGTTGACTCCGAACGACAGATTTTTGAGAAGCTTTTCATGGCAATTTTATTTACTCCCAGAGTTCTTGTTAGATATCTGCTGAGAGGAAGCCGCCGAAGAAATATTTTTTCAAATCTTCGTTTTGATGTCTGGCATGGGGTTGAACCCTGGCCTTACGTCTAGTAAGCCAACACAATACCTACTAGACTACGGCGACTAGTTGTTGATTCATATCGTCCCAAATTCGACTATTTTTTTTTTCACATATCCACATATCCAGAAATAACCCCCGTCGTTAATGATTTCAATTTTTTCGATTAAAATCTGTGTGAAACAGATCACCCATTTTGATGAAACAGTTATATTATTTGCACGTGTTATTCGTTCATGGTGATTTGGCAAAACAAACTGAAAAACACAGCTTATTCGGCAGATGCTATTAACTGCCAAAGTTCGGAAATCTCTGTTGGAGGACCCGATGCATATTGCTTTAAAAAAGTTAAAAAAAATGTTTTTATGAGTTCATCTTAAAATATTTCAAGCAGTTATTTTAAAATTCATTAGAAAGCATCTCAAAAGGAAGTTTTGTCTCATAGAATTCAATGTTAAAATACAAGAGTTATGTGACATTAAATTTAATTCTGCACCAAATAGCAGAGTCATATACTACTACTGCATGTTTCCTATAGCAAGTGCAATATTTGCAAGATTGCATGTTTATTGAAGGTATTTATAATAATTTATTCATAAACAAACAAATATGTTTGAAAATATGAAAGCATTAGAACTGCAAAGCTGACATTACTGTTTAGCATACAAACCTATTTGGAGCAAGAGAATAAAAACATTGCAAAATATAATGTCTCATAATGGCAAAGCACTTGTGTAAATAGTGAAGGAAATTTTAATGATATTCGAAGTAGAAGGTAACGTTACTCATAAATAAGCTTATTGGTTAAAATATATGATATAAAGTATTTGAGATGCGGTATTTTCATTCAGTAGTATTTGAATCAGAGTTAAGCATTACACGGTGCGACAGTCAAAATGCACCCATCTAATGATATAAAAAATATAAAAAAAAATATTTTTAAGTTCTACTCAACAAACCTTACAACTTACACTATGTCATTAACTGCGTGTATTTCATTTTTTTGATTTTGCCGCATAATGTTATTAATTTGAAACGATGTACAATGGGTCAATTCGACCTCCGGGTGCTGTACTTGTCTTAATTGACAAGTACACGTCCTCTAACCTAACCTGAAACCATGAAAACGGAAACTTGGTAACAGATACGCAAGGAAGCTTAGTTATGGAAGCAACACATCTCTGTTGTACTACGAGGCGATGACTATACCAATACCATTCTTAGGAATAGAGATGTATCCAATCCAACCCACGATGACGCAGTGGAAATCCCGCACCCCAGCCATGAAGAGATAAAGGTAGTGATTCTGTCACTAAAGAAAAATATAGTTGCAGATGCTGAAGGTCGGCACGCTGAATTGTTTAAAACCAGATTTGATGAGTTGGCATCAAAGGATATGCATTTATATATAATTGGTCATTACAACCCTGTAGTCAGGATCACGACCAAGTTGCTCACACCACATACGTTGTGTGTGTTAATTTTATACATGATTGGCGGGACCTACAGTTTAATAAAGTCCACTCCGAATGACAGATTTTTGAGAAACTTTTTCATGGCAATTTTAAACACTTTCAGAGTTTTTTCCAGAAATCTGCTGAGAGGAAGTCGTTGAAGAAATAATTCTTCGTATTACATTTTGTTGGAGAAGTTTGACCTGAGGTTTGAACCCTGGTCTCACGTATAATAGGCCAACTTACTACCTACTAGATGACGGCGACTTCAAAGGATGTGACTATAGAAAAATTATGACCCTAAGATGCACCAACTTTAGCGGTGCCTTATCCTAGATAAAGTTATTGTGTGCGTATTGTGTGGACAACGCAACTTCAAACCTGACCATCGGCCAAACTATCACATTACGTCAAATCCTGGAAAAAAATCAAGAAAACCCAGTCAACATACAGTATCAATATTAGATGTCAGCCCGTGGTCCAAATCCCACCTCAGAGATCTTGAACAAAACAAAATATCAAAAACATTTCTTTCGGCGACTTCCTCTCAGCAGTTTTCTGGCAAAAACAATAAAATTCATTGGCAAAAACAATTGCCATGAAAAGTTACTATAAAATCTGTCGTTCGGAGTCGAGGTTTAAGTTGTAGGTCTCGCCAATCGTGGATAAAACCCTCAGGAAATGTCTCCTATTCATGCTGTACATTGTGTTAACCGAAATGTAGTTTATATAAGAAAGAAAAGAGGGACAGTGTGCGAAAATTTATTCTTTTTTTAAATAATAATAACATAATTTAATAATTTTTTCTTTATTTTTCTCGAGAAAATTCCCACTTCTTTTTCTACTGCGGGTTAAGAATATTGTTACGATAATGAAGAGTCCAGATACTGGTGGTTTGAAGAGAGTAATCGTGGTTTTAAGATCTTCGTTATAAAGATCTGTCGAATAATTCTCTAATAATTGTTATTGTTTATGCAAAGGGTGTAAACAAAGCAATTCTAGTTGTATACATAAAGTTGTGAGCAGTCGCACACAGAATTGTACGAATAATAAAGAATTTCAATTAAAACTAAACACAGATTTATTTTTATTTTACTTGCAACCTACGAGCTCGTATTTGAAACCCCTTTAAAAGGTAAAAACGTAGCAATATTTTTTCTGATGTTTATCATGGACTTATTTTAAAAAGATGCGCTAAAGGCTTTAAAATTAATATTGGTTGCCCCCTGATAAATGGCATTGAAATGCATCACATAATTTTTTATAGAGAAAAAATTTTTTTTCTGTCATTGCCACCCACAGCAAACAGATATCAGTATGTTTTTAAGAGAAGAACTCAATTTTGAAATTTTTATGTCTCCAAATTGTAAATTTTCTTTATGAGCCTTTATTACTTAGCAGCCCATAAAATTGTTAAACCCTGATAGATACCAAGAATGCAAATTATTTTTATTGAGTCAGAACATATGAGTGGCTGGGTGGCCTCAGAGAAGATAATTTTGTCAACATAAAGTTATAAACAATACAACATTTGATTACCCAACAGCAATAGGCTGGACGATAAAAGTTCGTTTATGTTTTCAGGAAAATTAATATAATAATAATATAATTGGCGGAAGTAGTAAAAAGACTTTTTGTGGTTTAATAAGAAAACAAATAAAATCTGCAAAATAGCGAAACTAATGATCAGATTGACAAAAAACTGCCACTAGATGGTCGTTATCAAAGTTCGGATTAAGGATTACTACTTGAGTGAACAGCATTTTCGTCATTAAATATGGTGAGTATTTGGGGGTGCAATAATACTATTCTTTGCGTATTCCTATTAACAACGGTTCTCTTCATTCATTTGGCTAATCAAAGCAAATTATCAACCATGACTTTCTGGGTCTATAATTGAAGATCAAAAATGTTAAAAGCGAAAAAGAAATAATATTTAATAGTTTCTATTAAAATTATTATAATTACAAGAATCCTTTAGCATTTTACTTTTCATCAATCAATTGTTATGGAACCCTTTTATTTATAGGAATGCAGCCAACTCATTAAAAATACTACCCACACAAATGCATTCATTATACGCTATGAAGAATTATGAAAATTCTGTGAAAACTGCAAAATGATGAAATAATGCGAATAAAAATAGTCAAAAAAAGAATGTAAAACCAACAACAAATAATAAAAAGAACTTAAAACTAATAATATTATGGAGGAATGAATGAAATGCAACATCATTCGTTATTATTTTTTAAGTTTAAAAGCATCGCATTATATATTTTTTTTACTATAAGGCTTGTTAAATAAATGCCAGAGGAATGTAACAAAAATAGAAATGAAGGATAAAAATAAATAGCGGATGGGAAAATAATTATATGTATATACCGACATTATCAGCTTTAACTCAGAAATTCTAGGATGATGATGATGAATAAGTAAGTGGGTAAAAATGTTCACAACAACTTATCATTTTTTGTATGTAAATTTTAATTATGATGCATTTTAATGATTGCAATTTAAATTTCTAAAATTTTAAGTAAAACAGAAAATTTTCAAGTAAGTAAATGAAATATTTATGTGCCTGAGGTTTACGTATTAAAAACAATTTCAAGTAAATAATGCCTGTGGTTATTTTATAGATCTTATATGTCAATTTACACAAATTGTTCTAACAAAGTAAATAAAGAAAATAAATATTCAGACAGACTTGTGTTTTAAGTGAAGTTGCCTTTAGGCAAACCAGTCAGCCAGACTACGCGGAAAATTGTCTTAAAAGTTTCATGAGAAAAACCTTTGCTTTGAAAACGTTTAACATTTTTGTGTATATTTCCTGAATGTTGGTTTGTTATATTAGTATTTCACTTATGAACAGAATGTTAGGGGGAAACTAGTTTTGAAAGATGATCAAAAATATGATTTAAATATTAAGTATTGGGAAACTTGTGAATTGTTGCACTTGCGATGTGCAAATCACACATGCTTGTACTATTTACGGCGTACATACAAAAGTTACTTTATTTTTTTTATAAACTCGTCAATGCTAGTGATAACTCCCGTTTTTCAAAAAAAAATTTTTTGTGCAGAGAAGAAAATTACTGAGTAGATCCGGTATATATAACCTTAATGGCAGTGATGGACCGTAAAGAAAACATCGATGTGCTTTACGATGCAAAGAATCACCAAATATAGTCGCCGTAGTCTAGTAGGTAGTGTGTTGGCTTATTAGACGTAAAGCCAGGGTTCGAGCCCCAGGCCAGACATCAAAACAAAAATACAAAAAATATTTGTTAGGCGACTTCCTCTCAGCAGATTTCTGGCAAAAACTCTGAGAGTAAATAAAAATTGCCATTAAAAGTTTCTCAAAAATCTGTCATTCGGAGTCGACTTTAAACTGTAGGTCCCACCACTCATGTAAAAAATTAACACACATAACATAAGTGGTGTGAGAAACTAGGTCGTAATGTATATGTATGTATCTATGTATGTATTGTTATATCTCTGCTATTACAAGAATAATCTTCTAATTTGCTTCAGAGCAACGAAAAGCACATTAGTTTCAGATGTAATCGCGCAAGATTGAATGAATCATAATGAGAATCTTCTAATTACAGCAGATGCGATGCTGAATGTTTAGAGGTTCAGTTTTATGATAATATTGTTACGAAAATGGAAATGGTGTTTTACTTCCAAATCGTTTAAATTGTAAACAAAAGCTACAAAAACATAAACAATGAACAAAAATATACCAACAAAAAACCAGTATAAAAATACGATAAACAAGTAAACAAAAAGGCAACAACATCACTACGAGGACAAAAGTAAACAAAATACACAAACAACAATTACGACATTTATAGAGATTTCGAGAAAAAGAAGTCATTCTCCTTCAAGAACACCCATTAGACTGTTTACCCTGCGATATAATAGGCAGACAAAGCAGGCAAAGGGGTCAGTAAAAATTCAGTCTTATGTGAAGACGCGGTGTTTGAAGAAAGTAATCGTGGTTTGAAACTCTCCGTTATAAAGGTCTATTGAACAAATTGAGTAGTAATTGTTATTGTTTACGCAAAAGAGTGTAAAGAGGAATAACCAAACAAAGCAATTGTTATTGTTTACATCAAGTTGTAAACAATGGCACACTGAATTGTGCGAACAATAAAAAAATTAATTAAAACTGAACAATTTTTATTTCAAACGTTTTAAAAGGCAAAAACGTAACAATATTGCTAAACAAATTTCTACAAAATTTTGAAAACCAATTGCAAACATCAAATCTTAATACCTTGATATCAAATTTATATTTCAACTTCATTTGCTTGTTACAATTGCCACTACAGTTTTGAAAAGTTTCTTAAAAGAATTAATATTATATTTTTTTAACTCAAACGAATGCAAAAATTATTTGTAATTTAATGTTAAAATTTAATATCATGGCGTTATGGCATGCATTAATTCACAACTTCAGTCATTCGTTAATTTATTCAGTCACTCATAAATATTTTTTTGTTTTATTTCGTGAAGCTGAATGTACAACAAATGTTAAATTTTTCTTTGAACTGCCGTCAAAGTTTCATAATGATAACAATCACATAAACAAATAGAGCGAGAGAAACAGTTCGCAGTTGAGATAAAAAGTAACTGATAAAAAAAACACAACGTTCCTGTGCCAGGGAAGGAAGTTAAACGAAAGTCTGTACATTTTTGTACATTTCCATTACTCAGCATTTTCATTTTTCAATTCCTGTTTTATGTTTCTTTTTTCTCTTTGTTTCTTTTCCTTGCGTATGACGTTAAGACAATATTTGTTTGTTACAATTACAGTTGAAATTGCAATAAAAATTCATTTATCATGCTCAGCATTACAATTGTAATAATATTTGCACAAATATTCCACAAATGGCAAATGAAATAACGCCGAAGAGTGCGAAATGAAGTTAGAGAATTGCAGTTGGAGTGACATGACATGCCAGAAATTGCTGCGTTTCAAAATTATTTGTAAAATGCAAACTGATTATGAAGTTATTTTAAATGTTTTTTGAAACTAAAAATAATAAATTAGGAGAGCATTGTGGAGAGTAGAGTACAGTTTTTCCTACAGGGACTTTCGAAATTTGACTGAAGGGTTGTGACCAATTATGTATGTATTGACCAGGCTATCACTGTCAACAGCAAGCCAGAGTCGTGAACAATTAGACATGCCGGATGCTCTCCAGCAAGAGGACGGAAACCGACGGAATTTTGAACGATATTATGTGCAACACATAATGTCATACATTACATATGTATATACCTACGTACGTAATTACTCCTGATAACCTTTAGTCAGGACTGAGACCAATTTTAGTATGTTGGCTGTCTAGATGAGTGCCCGTGGTTCAAATCCCATCTCAGATATCTCGAACAAAACGACTGCCTTTCAACAGTCTTCTGTCAAAAATTATGAGAGTAAATAAAATGCCTTGAAAAGTATTCCAATCTGTCATTCGAAGCCGAAGTTAAACTGTAGATGCCGTCACGCATGAATAAAATAAACATATCCCACTTGGGGAAGTCGCCGTAGTCTAGTAGGTAGTGTGTTGGCTTATTAGACATAAAGCCAGGGTTCGAGCCCCAGACATCAAAACAAAATACAAAAAGTATTTCTTCGGCGACTTCCTCTCAGCAGATTTCTGGCAAAAACTCTGAGAGCAAATTAAAATTGCCATGAAAAGTTTCTCAAAAATCTGTCGTTCAGACTTTAAACTGTAGGTCTCGCCACTCATGTATGAAATTAACACACACAACATAAGTGGTGTGAGAAACTAGGTCGTAATCCTGACTAAGGGGTTGTAATGACCAATTAAGTATTGTTACGTTTTTGCTTTTTTAAAATATGAGTTCGTTGATTGCAAACAAAATAAAAAAATTGGTGTTTAGTTTAAATTAAATTCTTTATTGTTCTCACTACTTTTGTGTGCCACTATTTGCAACTTGATGAATACAACAATAATAGCTATTCTTTTTTGACTATTCTTCTTTGCTTACAACGCAGATCTTTTCAACGGCGATATTCAAAGCACGATTGTTCTCCTCACACGCAACGCGTCTTCACACAAGACTGACTGAACTCTTTTTCAACTAGTGCTTATTACGTGAATGGTAACACTTAGCTCATGCCTGATTTGACAGATAATTAGTTGTATCCTTCTGCTGAACGAATATGGTTGTGTATACGCTTGAACAATGCTGGCAAATATTGCGACATTACTTTGAAAATCATGGTAAGGTTGCAGAATGTGTGCGAAATTTGCGTACGGATTTTGGAAAAAGAGAAGCACAGTCAGCTCCGTATATTCGTTATCTTGTGAAAAAAATGAAAGAAACTGGCTCCTCATCGATAAACCAAAGCGTGAAAAGCCAAAAACAGTGCGTACACCCGAGATTATTGCTGCTGTGGCAGAAAGTGTGCGTGAAGCGCCATCAACATCAATTCACAGTCGTTCTCAACAATTGAATATTTCGGAGACATCATTGAGACGAATTTTGCATAAAGACATCATAAAAAGTCCAATTGGTTCAGGAGTTGAAGCCAATTGACCATCCAAGGCGTTTTCGCTTCGCTAAGTGGTCCTGCGATCGACTTACAGAAGATGCCGATCTTGGCAAAAAAAAATCATCTTTTCATATGAATCTCATTTTGATCTTGGCGAGTATGTAAACAAGCAAAATTTTCGCATTTGGGGCACAGAAATCCCGCTCGCATTCTTTAAAAAGCCGACGCACCCAAAGCGAGTCACTGTTTGGTGTGGATTTTGGTCCAGAGGCATAATTGGACCATTTTTCTTCGTAAAATGAGCAAGGAGTAGCCTTTACAGTCAATGGCGGTCGTTATCGGGTCATGTTGAACGAATTTTTGTTCACAAAAATTGAAGAAGAGGATATTGGCAACATTTAGTTTCAACAGGACGGCGCTACGTGCTACACAGCCAAAGCTACACTCGATGTTTTGAGCCCTGTTTTTGAAGATCGCATTATCAGCCGCACAGCTGATGTCGTTTGGCCACCTCGGAGCTTCGATTTGACACCGTTGAACTATTATTTGTGGGGTGCCGTCAAAGATAAGTGTTACGCTGACAAGCCCGAGACAATTGACGCGTGTAAAGGACAATATTCGTGAAGCCATTGGGGAAATACAGCTGCACACAATCGATAATGTGCTTAGAAATTGGACCGATCGTGTAGGCTACTGCATGGCCAAAGGAAGGAAGCCATTTGAATGAAATTATTTTCCATTATTAACCGGAAGGATTGTACTTTCAAATAAAAAAAGAAATTTGAGAAAATATTCAGTAGTTTTTTTTAAGCATTTTCAAAAAAAAGTTATTTGGCGGACCCTTTAGTTGCCTGTTTTGTCTTGCCTTTTTATTTGCTCACGTAAACAGTCTGATGAAGGTTCTTGCAGTAGAATGTTCGTGTCTTCGCCTTCTTAAGGACTCTATCGCTACTTCATTGTAGTTTGTATATTTTGCTTACGTTGTTTGTTGTTGCTTTCTTTCTTACTTGTCTGTCTCTTTTTCTTTCATACTGATGTTGTTAGTATATGCAAGCAAGTTCGTTGTATTTGTTTGTGTAGCTTTTGTAATGTTAAATTGTAATGTTAAACGTTTCCATTTTCGTAACGAAATATTTGTTTCATATAATTTTTTTGATTTAAATATATAATTTAGGTTGGATATTACCAAGGGTTACGGATGTATGTGCAGCTTGGCTTAAGCTGGACTAAATAATCTGATCACTCAACGTTACTGTAAAGCCTCTTAATCATTATTTCCTGTCCAACGGATATCGTGTTCAGGTAGACACAAGATATCACGACTTGCCTATATACTCTATTCTCCCCTCATCGGCAAAAAACTTTCACAATTCAATATTCGTTTAAAAAAAATAGTTGCTGTCTTTGGTCCTTTGGTGATGCTCATCAATTTCAATCCGTAATGTGGCTGCACTTTTTCTTATTCTCCTGTGATTGTTCACTCAGGAAATAATTTTTATTTCATTGTATGCATACAATTCATACTTTTAATTCAAAAGAAAATAAAAAGAAAAAAACAAAAGTAATCTTTCCGATAATTTCTGTGTTTTCCCATTCTTTTTTCTTTCTTCTCACGGAGATTTTTGTTTTCTTTCCCAATTGGTGAGTAATTAATGGGTTTCATTTAAAATTAATAAATGAAGTGAATATTTGCAATTTGCCTACGTATATTGAAAATATATGATGGATGACTTGAACACACGAAAATTAAATACAAAATAAAAACAATGTTATCGATAGCTTGTGTTTCTTTACATTCACTTTTGTACTAATAAACTAGGAGCCAGCTCCGTTTCTCTGAGGTAAAAGCAAATAAAATAAATGACTTGAGATAAAGGACAAGCAAGGAAACAAGAAAATAAAAAGCGATAACAATTAAAGTAAATGCAAGTTGACTATCGAAAAGTTAACGTTCACTTGTATGATCGTAAAAAGGAAATTAAATTAATCAAGGTTTATAAACAAAATATGGGGAAAAAGTAAAAACATGAAAGTCACAATTCCATGCATAATGGCCATTTAAGACGCAATTAGGCATGTGCGATACCCTAACCTACTCAGCGGAAAGCTACACAATTTGCTTTGAAATAGATTGATGCAACTTCAATCTCGTTTTTAAGAAATAGTTTCTGATATCATCAGTCTCATAAACCATAGACAGTAGTTTAAAGGCTATTAGGGTGATTAAATTCTGGATGTTCACAGTCAATAGAATATTCAAAGAAAAACGCTGGCAACTCGAGTTGGTACGTGTAATGTAAACTCCTCAGAATCCTGGATGTAATAACAAACGAACATCTGAACCTCAAGAATCACATGAAGTCATGCAGATTGTGAATGAAATTTCCAAACTGTTTATTTTAAATGCTGATGAAACCACCAAAACTGAGTAAAAAGGAGACTATAACGTTCGAGATTAACCAACTTAACAGTGACACTGTTTGCTTCACTGGTTCTAATGAACCTACAAACTAAACTGAGGTAGTGATTAGTAAAATGGATTACATGGATTAGTAAGAGCTATGGAAACGTCAACTTGAAGCCACTGTAGTCTAATAGGTAGTGTATTAGCTCATTAGACGTGAGGCCACTGTTCAAACCCAAGGTCAGACAACTCGATAAAAAAAAACATATCTCGTCGGCGACTTCCCCTGAGTAGATTTCCTGCAAAAACTCTGAGAATAATTAAAAAAGTGTCATCAAAGGTTTCTCAAAAAAACTGTCGTTCAGAGTGGACTTTAAACTGTAGGTCCTGCCACTCATATATAACATTAACACACACAACATAAGTGGTGTGAGAAGCTAGGTCCTAATCCTGACTGAAGGATGGTAATGACCAATTATGTATGTATGTATCTATGGAGAAGTACTTTTCTTTTTTAAAAGAAAATATGCGTTTAAGTAAACCAATACAAGAGCTTCTGGCAAAAGAAACCAAAACGCTTGCAATATTAGAATTACTCCGAGTAAGGGAACAAAAAATAAATGAAAGCAAAACCGATTTTTCTAAGTCTTCATGAAAAGAAATAGAATAATATATTTGGTGGATCATCTATCGGTTTAAATTTGAATACTTATGTCATTCTATTCTGTCACAAAATTCAGTATATTATCTCCACTGAGCGTAAAGAAACGATTTACCCTTGAGAAACGTTTTGACTTATTGGGCCAAAAAAAAACCTTGGTGCGGCTTGTGGGGCGGAGGCATTATTGTCCCATATTTCTTTGAGAATGATTGCGGCGCAACCATTACGCTCAATGGAAATACCTATCACACCATGATAAACGATTTTTTTGTACCCGCTCGTCATGGTATTGATGTGAACGATGTTTGGTTTCAACAGGTTCGTCCAACTTGCTGCAATAAATTGATTGCGTCAAACGTTTGATGGCCGTTTATTTTGCCGAAATAGGGCTATCAACTGACCGTTAAGAAGTTGCGACTTGACACCGTTGGACTATTTTCTGTGGGTGCCATTAAAGAAAAGTGTTATGGCGACAAAGCAGATGCAATTAAGCATTTGAAGGCCAACAATTGTGATGGTTAGGTTTGGTTAGAGGACGTGTACTTGTCAATTGAGACAAGTACAGTAACCGGAGGTAGAATTGACCCATTGTACAACGTCCTAGTTTAACAATTGTGATACTCCTGCCGAGATATGACTCCATACCCTCGAAAAAGTGCACGAAAATTGATCCGATCGAATGCGGCACTAGCAATTGTACTTCACAACAACAAAAATTTGGCAAAATCTCAAATCGTTTTCGATTTATTGTCTTTTTAAATTTAAACTTTTGAATTTCCCAGCCTATTAAAGAGCGGCCACAAAATCTATAATGTTTTATTTCCGTTTTTACTTCTTATAATTGCTTAAATACTGGCATTATTACCATGCAAGTGGTAGTTTAACATGGTTATAACGAGCCGGTGTGGCGATTAGTTTAGGCGGCAAAAAACTCTGTAGGCAGAAAAGAAATCCAAGTAGTAAATGGTGTAAAAGGTAGTAGTTGTACAGCGTCTACATTTCGTATGGAAATTGTTATTTCACGCATATAAACCATGACAGAGTGGGGTCTTCAATTAAAACAAACACGTTTAAATTTAAAGGCGATAATAAATAAAATTATTCCTCAAATAAACTAGAATTTAAAAGAAGCAGCAAAAACTGAGTTAGACAAAATATGGGTTTCTTCACTTACTTACTAGGCGATATGCGAATCAGAGATCAGCAATGAGTATTCAAAAAGATGAGTAGAATCGAATCATACTCATAATTTCCGATATTTATACGCATTCATACTTATTTTAATACAAAAGCGAAACTGAAATCGGAAAAAACTGAATGTTTTACAATAAAATGCATAGGTATGTTGTGTTTACATATATTCTTAAAGGACCCCACTTAAACTGAAGTCTATTTATTTTTGCTTTGCTTTTAAGAAGAATTTAAGTTTTTCCAAGTATTTATGTTTTCCAAAAAAAATTTTTTTCTCTAAGCGATTTATTTTTTGCAAGAAAGGGAAGAAAAATTTACAAAACAACTTCAATACTTGAGCCCCACTACATATGAGTACTTCCTGGCATAGGCCTTTAAATTTAAGTTTACATTTAATGCATAGACTGCTGTTGAACATAAAACAACAAGAAAAGAATCACAAAGCAAAATACATTCTCTTGTTAGTGGAAAAAGAAATATAAAAATGAAGTTGAAATATTACATATGTTTTTTATGCCATATATAAAGATGCCATGGTATAAGTTTTTACCTACAACTTTCCTTTTGTATTATTTAAATTCTTTAAATGCTTAAACAAAAATTTAAACACTGTTCAAACTTCTTAACTTATAAATACGCATTTAGCCATAAGCCCAAATAAGCAGATACTGAAACTCATGCACTTTAAATAAGAACTTCAACAACATCTGCTGTAGGTAGGGTTGCCAGCCTGGCTGGACTTGGCTGGATTGTCCAGCTTTTTTGGTGCTTGTCCAGTTTCAAGCTAAAATTTAATTTGTCCAGCTAAATAGAAATTTTTTTAGTACACTGCAATAACTTGGGGTTGTGTAGGGTTTATTGTATGTTGCAGACATAACACAGATTGCTGGTAATTTTTTAGAGTGACTCGAATCATTCATCATAATTTACCGTCTTAGTTGACACATAAGCAAAAAAAGACAGATCAGCAAGCAGAGCAAACAGACAACCTTCTAGTAAGTATTTTTGTGTTCGTACTTATTTTGTGATTCTTGTATATCTTGAGTTATGGAGAGTCGAATCAACAACATCATATGTATTGTTAAGTATGAATATGATGAGTACTTCAAGCTTTGAATATGAGTAGAGGTTCCATGATATTAAAATAAGTACGAATCCGTATAAGTATCAGAAATTATGTGTATGACTCGATTCTACTCATCTTTTTGAATACTCATTGCTGATCTCTGGACTGTATCCCTTCTTAAGGCTGCATAAATTATAAGTTAATAAGATTATATTAAATTGTTGTTTATTTACTACTTGTTTTAACTTTTTATATGTTTTGAGTTGACAATTATTCTACCAAAGCACTGGTTTTATATTTGTTCGCTGTATTCCACTAAATGGGTAATAACATATGAATTGTGGTGATAAAAGGTATAATTTTAATGCATTTAGTAGAGAGTAAAAAGAATAATTAATAATAAACGATACGAACCCCTCTATTATTTTATTTTAAAGTAGTTGTTTATAAAAGTGTTGTAAGTTTGTAAAATGAAATATTGTTTGCTCTTAAAGAAATTACTTGATTTGCCACCATTATTGTGAAGAAGTTGTCACCAGTTTTGGCAGTAAATAAAAACTGTCTATCTCTGTCTGTAGACACCAAGCAGTTTTACAACTAGTTCTATAGACAACCAATAAATTCGTTAACGGTGATCTCAATTGTGCGAGTGTTGGCACATAGGAAAAGTGTGTTATGGATGACAGTTTGTGCCTGCAATGCATTGAAATAAATTGATAAAAGGTGTGAACATAATTAAAATGAATTTTTTTATATTTCAAATGATGGATAAACCAATTAAGAAAATTTTAACTTATTAAATAGCACTACACGATACACTAATAAATATTATACTTTTCATTCTTGTGATTTAAAATTTTTGCCACCATATTGAGTGAGTCTCTTATCGATAAAATCGATATATATCCTCAAACTGTTTGACTAAAAAGCAGCAATAATTGATCAGAGTTGAGTTCCATACCAGAGATCAGCAATGAGTATTCAAAAAGATGAGTAGAATAGAATCGTACTCATAATATCTGATACTTATACACATTCATACTTATTTTAATATCAAGGAACCTCTAAAGGTTATGTGTTTACACTGTTTGCTGCTTTCTCCTTTTTTGCGTATCTTTTTTCTTTTTTCTGTAAATGCAACAACTAAGACTGTAAATTTTGATGAATGATTCGAGTCATTCGAATCTTTTATAAGTATGCTAAGTATTTTTCTAAAGTTAAGAATCTAAATGAGAAGTCTTATGTATCAAACATATTTCGAATGGTATGAGTTTGATGTCAACGTTGTACTCATACTCACTGCAACCTGTACTTATAAATTAAAGTTGTATTGAGTAGGAATGAATCAAAGTACATAGTTAAATTTCAATATTGTTGACTCACTTATATTCAAAATTTCATGTGTATTTATGAGTAGCGAAACAGTGATTCTTTGCTGATCTCTGCACACATAATGCCATCAATAGTTCTTCAATACGAATAAACAATTTCTATGATAGCTCACACACGCTTTTGTTTTATTAAAAGTGAAAAATAATAAACGTTTAATTAATGACCCGATACAATTGATTTTATACAATTTTCGTTTTTTATTGTTAAATCTTTATAATTTCAGCAAAAATCACAAGAGAAAACTAATTAAAGTGTCGATGGCAATTAAGGGATGTCTTTCCTCATTAACTTTAGTTTTCATCATAATACAACAATAATTGCTTGTCATGGCAACCATTATCATCAGCTAAAATCACAATAGCAACAGTTTCTCAGTCAATGTCAATCAACAACATCAATATCCTGAAAGAAATATAAAGTCCTGCCATCTGTATAAGGAATAAAAGGTCAAGACTAACATTCAATGCTTAAGTTGTATAGTTTCGTAGTAACTCTTCGTTTCAGCTTAAAACTTTACTAATTTCTTCATTATAGAAACTGGCTGATGAAAAGCCAAATTAAGCTGATGTAGTAAAAAATTTTATGAGAATTACTCAAGAGTTTAAATACAAGTAATTAATGTGAGTTTCTCCAAACTTGTCATGTCTTAATGTATGATGAACTGATGATGAACAACAAATTACATCTGAAATCTCTGAACAAAAAGTTACAAAAGGAAAGATAAAATCTTAGCCTATAACAAAGGGTGATAAGTTTGTTAAAGAAATTGTTGAGTAACATCCAGCAACTGTTTTGAGGTCCTATTTGCTTACTAAGGGGGGACGAAGTTACTGCAGGAGAGTTTATAAAGAAGGTCACCGCAGTCTGGTATGATGTGTGTTGGATTATCAGACCAGATACACGATTCAAACAATAATCTGCAGTAAAACGAATTGAAAAATATTGCTACAGCGAATTACTCTCAGCAGATTTCAGGCAAAAATTCTGAGTGTAAACAAAATTGCCATAAAAAGTTTTTCATAAATGAGTCGTTAAACAGTAGGTACCGCCGCTCATATATAAAATTAGCACAGACAACATGGGTGGTGTGAGAAGCTGGATCATAATCCTGACTGCAGTGGTGTAATGACTAATTATGTAAGTATGTATGTATCGGTTGGGCCACCTATCGGTCTATCGATAGGTCATCGATTATGTCATATCTGGCAATACTTATGTCATTATATTCTGTCACAGAATGGAGTATATTATCTCCATTGAACGTAATGAATCGATTTATATTCGTGCAACGTTCATGGTATTGATGTGAACGATGTTTGGTTTCAACAGCATGGTGCAACGAAACACATCTCATGCCACAATCGATTTATTGCGTCAAACGTTTGATGACCATTTAATTAGCAGAAATGATGATGTCAATTATCCGCCAAAAAGCTGTGGTTTGACATCGTTGGACTATTTTCTATGGGGCACCGTTAAAGTAAAGAGTTCCTTGGCATAAACGAAAGAAAATTGAGCATGAAGGCCAGCATTCGTGATGTCATTGCCGGATACGACCCCATACTCTAGAAAAAGTGTAAGAAAATTGGTCCGATCGAATGTGTTACGGTGAGGCCAGCCGCTGCAGTCATTTGAATGAAATAATATGCCATTTCTAACCGGAACAATTGTACATCACAACAAAAAAATTATTTTGGAAAGACCGTCGCATCTTATATAACATCGAGCAATTTTTTTGAGGATTTGTTTGCTTATCAAGGAGGAATGAAATTATTGTAATAAATATAAAAAATATTATTGGACCTAAAGTTTAAAATTAAAAACTGTAGCGTATGTTAGAAGGTCGCCGTAGTCTATTAGCTAGTGTGCTGGCTTATTATACGTGAGACAACGTTTCAAACCCCCGGACAGACATCTGCAGCAAAACGAATTTTGAATTTAGAATCTTCCTCTTAGAATCTTCTTCTGGCATAAACCTTGAGAGTAAATAAAATTGTTATGAAAAGTTTTTCAGAAATCTGTCGTTCGGAGTCGACCTATCCCTCACTAATGTATAAAATTGAAATACACAATACTATCCATGTGAGAAACTAGGTCCTACTCTGGACTAAAGGGTTGTAATGTTAGGAAATTGTGGGTCAAAATCAGAGGATTGTTATGTAGTGTCACTCTTTGTACTTTATTTTATTACTACTATATTCCCACTACAAACGGATCATAGCTTACTTCGCACTAGGTAACACAATAGGCCATATGGCCATCGAACAAACTTGAATGTGAACGTTAACCAACCTATGTAGAGGCAATAAAGTACAGCAACGAGACGATCTATTGTGATTTCCTCAATAGACATACGATCTATATACCTATAAAATTTATTTCAGATATTGTTGCCCTAACGATGCTATTTAGCGTCCCTACCTAATGCTTGAAAAGTAATCAAATAATCCTTCTTAAATGCATTAATACCGCCTAGCGTCCAAATATGTGTTCCATGTTACACCAAACAGTGAAGTCTACCTGAAGCATTAGACGCTCTTGGACTTCGTGTGGGTTGTTGTCGCCCCAAATTCAACAATTTTGTTTGTTCACATTCGTCCAGATAAGGGTCTGATTGCTGAATATCAATGGTCTATGAAAATAAATCAAATGCCCTTGAAATTTTAAAAGGAGTTGCCTTTCGCAAAATGCCTGTTGCAGGGCCTATTGATTGGATAAATCCTGAATGATGATTATTTTTAAAAAATAGTTTCTTAAATTGTGATTGACATGTGTCAGAGCCATTCCACTTGACTCACTAAAAAGCTCTCTTTTGAGTATCATTTTATACGACTACAACAATAAGAATTAGAATAACACTTATCAACGTTTATACGGACTCATTAATTTAACCATCATTGCCATTAGCGGTATTGCACATGCCAATTAGATTTTTCTCCTTTCGAAATTAGTTCGTTTAGTCCCGGATGTGCATTTTTGGGTTTTATTTTGCTTATTATTTTATGTGCTGTTATGTCTGTTGTGGCTATTGATGGTAGCCTAATTGTGTTTTATGACACTTCATTTGACAAAAATGTTTAGACATTATTAGTGACATATTCTAACCATAGTGTTGGCATTTGTCATTGTACTAGTGACATTTTATGTCGTCTATACCGCCTATATTAGCGGATATATGTATTATCATATGATTAATGCTAAAATGTTTTAATTTTAGCTGTGATGTCTTTAACACCTTAAAACTAAATTGTGTTGAAATGTTAAGGGAAACATAGTGAATTGTTTTCAATTTTTATGCGGGTAATTCAAAAAGAAAAAACAAGATTTTAATTAAGCAATACGGGCTACTAAATCACCTCAGACAGTCATCAGAGGAGTTGGTTTAGTAAAATCTAAACTGTATCGCTGTTGTCTTGTAGGTAATGTGTTCACTTATTAAACGAGAGCTAGTAAGTTAAACCGTAGCTCAAACTCAAACATTCGCAGGTTTTGAGACAGTTTCATTCAAAGTCTCTTGAGAATATTAATCGACAAAAATCTTGACCATTATCTGCTTGCCTGTCAAACCGGTGGTATGCGCGAACGGGGAATGTACGTTCTGGGCTAGTGGGAAAAAGGTGAATATTGGGACTTTAACACATTTCATGTACACCCAAACCTGTTTTTACACGGTTTTTTACGCGAATTTGAAATAACACGTTTTTTTTAAACAAATTTACCATTTTTTTTAACATGTGAAAACATAATTGAAAAAGCTGTGAAATTTTAATCGGACCAACAAACATGTATGGCTAGATACAGAGAGCTCTATAAAGAGCTTTCCAAAGTTGGATCACAACGCACTATAACAGAATTTGCTGTTAAAAGAAATAAACCAGCGCCAGAAGCAGCTTCTGAATATGTAGAAGTAATAAGTATTTCTACTGACGAGACTGATATTGAGCCACCCCCTTGCTATCAGAAACTGACTCCGAATAAAATAAAAAAAATTTTTATTGAAAATAATTCCGTTCCTAATTGTCTTAAGAGTTTGATAACTAATTTTATTTATATAAATGGAAGAGAATTTTTAAGTTTTTTCGTTATTTTTTTATAATCATAAAATGAAATAAAATAAAAACTCTACTATTGAACTAAATCTGTGCGTTTTTATAAAGTTATTAAATTTTATAGGCATATGTAGGCTGCTGCATCAATCCTATGTATATCTTTTCAGTTTGTTTATACACGTACATATATACATAATATTTGTCTTTTTTACGGGTTTTTTTTTTTTTTTGGTTTGGTTTGGGTGTAGTTAGATGGCGATACGAGCAATAACATCCAGCGATACTGAGACAAGAACCGTCGTGAAATGTAAATAATCAATATTTACTTCAAGCATGGTAATACAGGATATATTGTGTATCTCATTGCCAAGCTTAACTAAGATCGAAATTACAATAGTTTTAGGCGTAGTACTAAACAGACATGCCAATTCGCAGAGGAGTGGACTGGAAAAAGTTAAGGAGTTTTTAGAAGATAATGACTTCTTACAATAAGCAAAGGTAAAAGGATTAATCCCTAGTAAAAGAGTTTACAATATATGTATTTGAAGAAACTAAATTCATTTCTTCAATAATTTATTATGATGATAGTATGTTCACTAACAAAGTGTAAGGCAACAAACATGATTGTTGTTTGGTTTTGACTTAAGTTTTATGGGCGGAAGGAAGTTGCTAAAAATATTTAAATTTTTTGCGGTTGTAGACAAAACCACAAAGCAAATACAATGTTTTCAATGTAGGAATAAGTTTTATAAATGATTTCTAATGTATTGCTATAAACAAAATAAACGCAATGCAGCAATCACTCCGAAATAATATCTTAAAGGCAGAGCGACAATAAGCAACCACTCCGCTAATTTATCTTTTTGTTCGCAGCAATGTGAGATTTAGTGTTCACAGTGAGAGGATTTGTACTGACAATGCGAAGATTAATGCTGTCAATACAATAACATGCATGGAATAGAGGTTTTAAAACGCGATGTATGAAATATAACACGAAAAATCGTTTGATAATGAATTTAGGAGGTGTTTATTTTTTGCTTTGGTTATACTTTACTGCCACTGTCTTATTACAATTAATGTAGCTTAACTTAGGCTGCAACTACCAAATGGTTGTGCTTGCTGCATCGCGTTTATTGTGTTTAAGCATACTGCAAATGAAATGGTTTTGAAAATGGTGGGGAATTTTATGGGACAAATAATTTTTAAGAGTTTAAGTCAAAACAAAATAAGAAAACGAAAGATAATAAAAAAAACAAAACTATTGGATAAACAATAAACAAACAGGCGCCAAATTTGTTCATAAGAATTTCATATATGTAATTTAAGATAGTCGCCGTAGCCTAGTAGGTAGTGTGTTGGCTTATTATATGTAAAGCCCGGGTTCGAGCCCCATGCCAGACATCAAAAACAAAATACAAAAATATTTCTTCGCTAACTGCCTCTCAGCCGATTTCTGGCAAAAACTCTGAGAGTAAATAAAATTGCCATGAAAAGTTTCTCAAAAATCTATCGTTCGGACTGGACTTTAAACTGCAGGTCCCGCCACTCATGTATAAAATTAACACACACAGCATAAGTGTGTAATCCTGACTGAAGGGTTGTAATGACCAATTATGTATGTATGTAATTTTATAATGCTTATTGCAGCGAGCTGACTTTATGAATACGTAGCTTTTATTTGTTCTCCTTTCCTTGTTTTTTTTTTATAATCGATTATATCTCACTAATCATTAAATTAACTGTTTTTTATTTGGAGAATATCTATTGAAAAGTTATTCCATCTATTTTAAATTAAAGTATTTTCTTATCAAAACCGTAAGGTATAAACATATCTTTCATTTCGTAATTGAAAATTAGAACTCATTTCATAGATTTTACAATTATTGAGAACAGCAAACAAGATTTCCGCTGGAACTACTTATGCTTTAATAAAATTTAATAAATTTTCTGTTTATTAAGCGCCCAATGAAGAAAAATATTCTATAAAAATGAATTCAAGTGAGTTTGAAGACAGACTCAAACCTAAACCTAAAACTTTATAGTGAAATGTGTAGATCAGCTAGATCATCACTGCTGGTGATATACATGTCTTCGTTAAACGAAAATTAAGTAGAAATTAATAAATCAGTTAAACAAACTGCTTATCTGTAATTAATTGCTGTAATATCACCAAGACGTGATAGCTGTTCAGGTGACAATAACCTGCGTGCCACTTTGGGTTAGGTTTTCATGATGTTTAATATTGTTACAAAAACGGAAATGGTGTTTTGCTTTCACATCCTTTAAATTGTAAACAAAAGCTATAAAAACAAAAACAATGAACTTTTTTACATGACCAACACGTAAACAAAAATATAGCAAAAAAAAACTAGTATAAAAAGGGGATAAACAAGTAAACAAAAAGGCAACAACAACACTACAAGGCCAAACGTAAACAAAATACACAAACAACAATAACGTAAACAACATTCTTACATTTATAGAGATTTCGGTCAGTATCGTGCGAAGACGCGTTGCGTGTGAAGAGAATAATCGTGGTTTAAGGTAAAGAGCTGTCGAGCAATTGTTATTGTTTACGCAAAGGTTAAAGAGGAATAACACAGAAAACAATTGTTGTTGTTTACATGAAGTTGTGAACAGTGGCACACAGAATTGTGCGAACAATAAAGAATTTATCTAAAACTAAATACAAATTAATTTTTTTATTTTATTTGCAATTTACGAACTCATATTTTAAAGCAGAAATGTAAAATTATAGCCACCTGGTTGCGATTATTTTGCTTTCGAACAATATCCGATTGTTTGTTAACCATAAATAATCTTGGCAAATTTGAAAGTTCGTCACCTTTGTTAATACAACTTATGAATAAAAAACACATAATCTCATGATCTCAACCATTCCACAAATCGCTCGTGCAGAATATCCAATGTGGCATAAGCTGTGTGTCACATAGCACATATAGAAGAACATATCATTTGTGTCCCTTAGATATTTAGGAGTAATGATTGATGTAAGATTAAATTTTAGAACTAATATTGAGAAGGCCTGTGATAAAGCATTATCCCGCATTATGGCTAATATATGTAGGTGGACCAAATCAGAGCAGAAAGGCAAAGGTTACTCAGTCTATAATGCTGTATGCAGCCTCTGGGTAGGGATCGGCATTGGGTATTAAAATCTACGCTAGGGTTGCGAGATCTTCATCTCGTTTAAGTGCCCTTAGAATTGCTAGTGGTTTCCGCACAATTTTATATGAGGCTATTAGTGTCATTTCAGATATAAATCCACCTTATGTTATGGCTATGTAACTGAAAGGAGTATATGATAGAGTTATGATTGTTGGTAGAACTTTGACAACTGAGGCGAAAAGGGAGGAAAGACAAAAGAGTTTAGACGAATGGCAGATTGATGGGATACTGCAACGAAATGGCAATGGACACATAGGCTTATCAGAAATGTACAAAATTAGGTTCAAGTGACACGCGGTTATGTTGATTTTTACATGACACAGATTTTAACAGGGCACGGCTGCTTCAGGGTATATCTCTGTAAATATGGCCACGACAATGAGGTAACTTTCTATTTCTGCAATAATGGAAATGAGAAAGATTTGGATTAGAACGCGAGTTGTGAGAGTCGATGACAAATGTAAAAGTGACACCAGACAATATAGTTTCGCACATGCGGCGGTCTGTTGAAGTTTGGCATTATGTCAAAATGCTGTCTGCAAATGCGATGCAAGAATTGAGTAAGATAGAAAGAATTCGTAGGATTAAACACGATAGTAATTAATAGTCGTAGTCAATAGGCTCGAACTCGTCCTGTGATGATATACTTAACGGTAGGACAAATAGGTTAGTAGATGTGGTTTCTAGTGGGTTATAGTCTCACACTACTGTTGCAGTGGCAACAGTGTCTTTCGATGATTTTGTTCACCTCCGGCAACAAAGAAATATAATTTGTGTCCACATTATCCATTTCAAGCCAAAATAATTTGGTAATCATCGACTTGTGATGCTCTCCGTTGGCCGTGATGTCTCGTCGACCGTCGTTCTCAGAGAAATTTGGACGAATAATGCCGCCAGCTCAAAATTTAAAAATTTTGTTTGTTCAAGCATACATAAATATGCCTTATCACTGAAGATGATTCTAATTCTCCTTCGCTAGTACATATGTATCTTTATTAAAAAGACATGAAATCATTTAGCGTCACTGATATGTCCTCTTACCACTGCCTACTGCATTTAATATATGCTTTCATACTGAGATTTTTCTTTATAATTTATAAGCATATCATTAATGTTGATTATATTTCAATGCAAATACCAAACGGCAAAAAAGGATTCAAATCCTTTTTTCACAACAATTACAATAACAAAATACTGTGTAAATGTAGCACTAGGGAATTCATGTTTTTTATACGAAAATTTATTCCATAAATTAGTTTGTACTGGAAAAGAAATTGTTTAAAATAAAATCAACAACAAAAACAACATAATTAAGATCGTTTATTTTAAGAATAATAATTAAAAACATAAGAAGTTAATTATCACATTTCCATAAAATGATATATCATGACAAGGAATAAAGGTTAAAAAATTGTTTTAAAAAGAAAAAAAAAGTTTTTGGTAGCATTTGAACTTTTGTATTAATTAAAAAAAAATCACTGTTTTACGGTGTTAATATTATAAACAAATTCATATTAATAAAGTAAGCAATTGTAATTCTGTTGTAATTCAAATATACTGGAGCATATTTGTATTGAACTGACAGGAAATCCTCATGTTGCTTACAGTTGCTGCTCGATAATAAAGAGTATAGGTGTGCCTGGTCCTATACACAGATATGTCTACTAAAGATAAAATACTCCTGCCAATATTTGTATACATGATCTTCATCATTCCTGTTAGAGAAAAGCTCATCGAAAACCCAAGGAAAATATTGGGAGCGTAGCCAATACGATTTCCACAAGGAAATATAATTAATCAGCCTCTTAGGAATGTAGTCCAAATATGATTAAGTTGTACAGAAAGGCTATGAGGATTTTTAAGCGCTTCCTATCTTTAAATTTAAGGAAAATATAGTGTACCTGTTGAATGAAACGAATATGAAAAAATATTTCTTTGGAGACAGCCTCTTAGATGATTTCTTGCAAAAACTTTGAGAGTAAATAAAATTGCCCAGAAAATCTGTTGTTCAGGAGTAGGCTTTAAACTTTAGGTCTTGCCACTCATGTATAAAATTAACACACACACAACATAAGTGGTGTGAATGACTAAAGAGTTTGAATATAGCAAGACTTTTCTGGCACATATATCAATATGAATTTGACCGATGAGATGGCTTATGTTAGCTTCGAGTCTCGCTGTGATTTGCGACTTATTCGCATACAGTTGAGACATAAGAAAATCCCATAAGAATAATTCGAATTATACGATCTCGGTGGCCAATTATATCACCTCCTCATGAGACGACCACGCCTTCAAACCAATTGTGCATAATATCCAATGTGATATGATCTGTGTAATATGTAGCGCTGTCCTATTGACGCAACATGTTGTTGGCATCCATATCATACAATTTAGGCCCAAAGAAGTTGGCAATCATCGACCTAATTGCCTGCCAAATATTGTTTGTAAAGAAGTATGGACCGATGGCGCCGCCAGGTCAAAATCCTGACCACATAGTGACTTGTTCAGAATAAATTGTACGCTCTTGGATCTCATGTAGTTTAGAATCGTCACATATAAGGCAATCTTGCTTGTTCATGTATCCATTTTCCCAGAAGTATGCCTATTCGCAGAAGATAATTTTTCTATGAAAATAGGGTTCAGTTGCCAACTGTTGCAGAGAGTATCCCGAGAACATACGTCTTTATAACTTAAGTTCTTCGGTCTTAGACATGGTTTCAAAATTCCGAATTCTTATAAACGGCGGCTGCCTGCGATTCTCCCGGACAATGTAGATTATTACTTTTTACAGATCTTACGTCAGACACGAATATATCCACCACATTGCAAGGATAGGCGAGAATGGTGCTCGTAAAATGTGAGAGCCGTGCGGAATGTTTCTCGAACCGTCAACCCTTTTTGATATGATCGATTAATCCTATTTATTTGGACCTTTCGATAGCTTTTTGTATCTTTATTCCATTCCGTTTATTAACGGGGTAGAATCCAGGGTAATTCTATTGCGTATACGAATACTATTGGTTCTTAAGCACCTGATGGTTGTCAACGTCCTACAATACCAGTGGAATTTTTGTCAAAAATAAAATGATATTGCCCTGACAACAATAGACTTCATAATTCATGAAATCATAAATAGTTTTCTTACAGGAGACCCTACGTTGAATTTTGAAATCATTTCTTACTGCCCTGACTTAAAATGCATTTTCAGGAAATGGAAAACTAAATTGAAGCATTTCATTACTGGAAAGTAATAAATCATTGATTTTAGGGCCTCGTTTTTATAGTAATTAAAGTTCCAGCGATTAATTAGAGTTAATTTAGTTATTTAGAAATCATTAAAGTTTTCATATTGTAAAGTTTTTACCTTTAAAAAACGTTTAAAATGTGAGCTCGTATATTGCAAATAAAATAAAAATAAATTTGTGTTTAATTTTAATTAAATTCATTATTGTTCGCACAATCCTGTGTGATACTGTACTCTACTTGATGTAACAACAACAATTGCTTTGTGTGTGTTTTTTTGTTTAAAGACTGCGTAAACAATAACAATTGTTCGACAGATCTTTGTAGCGGAGATCTTTAAACCACGATTACTGCCTCCAAACACACCGCGTTTTCACTAACTCAGTCGCCTGCATTGCCTTGCCTTTTGAATAACAAAGTAAACACTCCGATGAATGTTTTTGAAGGCTAATGTTCGCGGCTTCGCCTTCTCGAGATCTCTATAAATGCAAACATCATTGTTTCATTACTGTTGTTTGTGTATTTTTGTTTACATTTATTCTTGCAGTTGCATTTTTGTTTACATGTTTATTCTTTTTTATACTGGTGTTTGTTGGTATATTTTTGTTTAGTTGTTTACCATGTAAACAAGTTTATTGTTTTTGTTTTTGTAGCTTTTGTTTATAATTTGAATGTTAAACGATGTAAAATTAATTAATTTTGTTAGTAGTAGAGTTACTAAGGAAACCGATACTACATGTAAACATTACATGCCATACTCATTTTAGTTTTTAGCTTTTAACTTTCCTGTTCAAAGGCAATCAAATAACTTATCAAATTCCCTTTTGAGACTGATTAAAAGGGACAAATTGCTGGCATAAAAATACCAGACAAATTTATTGCCATAAAGTAACCACTACCGTCGACCTAAAAACCACAGACGGCAAAATATTTGAAAGAAAATAAAATTGTTTTAGTAAATGTTTGTTTGAAAAAATTCATTCTCTTACAGTGTGGGAAAGTCAGATAATCAACGTAAATCATTTGAGGAAGAGCTAAAAAAATAAATTTAAATCTTAAATCAATATTTCAAACACCCCAACTCTAGTCTACAATATTGTCAGGACATACAAACATAACTGGTCATAACAATCCATCAGTTAGGAAGTCTCACACCACATATGTTATGTGTGTGTTAATTTTATATTTGAATGACGGGACATACAGTTTAAAAGCCGACTGCGAACGACAGTTTTTTGAGAAACTTTTCATGGCAATTTTATTAACTCTTAGGGCCATTATTACAACTTGCCGTTAACTAAAAGGATGTTTTTAACGGGCAGATAAATTGTTTTTCATTATTATGAGTACCCACTAAGATAGAAGTGTTCGTTAAGCTAAAGGATCATCCTACCTTCAACATTTAAAGGTCACTTCATATTTGAACTTGCCATATTATATATTATTTTCATTATGGCATCTTCAAATTTAAACAAAATAAGCATATACAACAAAAAAACGAATCCCGCGGTTGCCAGTGCGTTAAAAAAATTGTATAAATGAGCAGTTTTGCCGTCATTGCTCCAGCACTGCCATATTTTTGAAAAAATTTATCCGTAAGTTGTAATAACGAAAAGAAGTTAATGATAACTTTACAGTTCCCTTTAGCTAAAGGTACCTTTAACTAAACCCAAGTTTAACGCCAAGTTGTAATAATGCCCCTCAGAGTTTTTATCAGATATCTGCTGAGAGTAAGCCGCCGAAGAAATATTTCTTTCATATTTCGTATTATACCATGGCCTCACGTCTAATAAGCTTTCTAGACTATGGTGACTTTAGAAACAAAATGATCTTCTTGAAAGAATATGTCATTAAACAGTGAACAGTTATCTTAGCCTTTAGATATCAATACCACGAAAGACACGGAAAAACTAAATAGTTCAGTAAAAAAGTCCTTTCTATATTGAAATGCCCAATTAAATTAAATTTCGTTTGCTTTTTACAATTTCTTATTTATCATTTGTTTTCTATTCTACACCAAAGTCCTTTTAATTTTTATTTCAGTCTACGTTTGGTTTTTTTGTTGGTTTTTTTCAGTTACGGCGAATGTGCATTGTTGACAAAAGGAATGCTCTTCAGAAACCGTATCAGTTCGGCTTTGTAATTGTTTTTTATCTGCGTTTACGTAAAATCTTTGTTGTGGTATAAACAGCAAACATTCAACATAATTTTTCATTCACGAATACCATATTATTTGACTATCCAGTCAATACTTAATGCTTACCCGATTATGATTTCGATACATTTTACTACATTTAACCCATTCAAGGAGTATGAGTGTGTAGTCTGTAACTGGTCCAAATAAATTATTAATTTCACTTACACATGCACGTATAGTCTCATGTGTTTTTCTCTCAGTGATTGTTTGCTTTTATGTGGAATGTATTCGTAACTCACTTTCAGTGTGATCAGATTTTATAATAATAAGCAGTCACCGTAGTCCAGTATGTAGTGTGTGGCTTATTAGACGTGAGGCCACGGTTCAAAACTCAGGTCAGACATATCCAACAAAACGAGAAAATATTTCCTAGGCGACTTCCTCTCAGCAGACTTCTAGCAAAAGCTCTGAGTTAATAAAAAAAGTTTCTAAAAAATCTGTCGTTCGGAGTCTACTTTGACTGTAGGTACAACCGCCATGTATAAAATTAACACACACAACATAAGTGGTGTGAGAAGCTGTGTCGTAATCCTGACTGAAGGGTAGTAATGACCAATTATGTGTTTAGTATGAAGAATCACCCTTGAGTTTGAACTAAAATGTTTATAAAGCCACATACATACATACATAAGTAATTGATACTTACAATCATTTTGAAAGGATTACAATCTAAACCTAGCTTCTCACACCACTTATGTTGCGTGTGCTAATTTATACATAAGTGGCAGGACCTACAATTTGAATTCAACTCCGAACGACAGATTTTTTTGAGAAACTCTTTTTGTTTGCTCTCAGAATTTTTGCCACAATTCGTTTTGATCGAGATGCTTGAACTAGGGTTTGAACTCTGGCCCTATATCTAATAAGCGAACACACTATCTACTATACTATAACGATTTAAATTTTTTTATAATCCATTTACAAGGGTAAAATTCAAATCAGAGCAGATTAAGCTAAATTTAGCTACAAATAGCTAATCTGGTCACCCTGCTCTCTGCATTCTGTGGTCGTGTAAAATATTGCAAGTGGATTGAGAGAGTTAGAGAAAAGAGTTTTTTCAACCACTTTAATTAGGAAGAGAGTTTTTTTACAACTTTATTTCTTTAAACTTTTCTCAGTTCTATAAGCTTTCGATTGGCATAGCATATGTACATAGTTCTGTTGGATTTTATTCAGCATAATTTAGAGACAGTTTGAGTAGGAATTTTAGTTTCTTCACTTCCATAAAAATTTAAAGAGCTTCTCTACAAATGTTTTGGATGAACATCACTATAGGAAGAGAAAGAGAGAGATAGCTCCTTTGAGTATTAAATAGCAAGTGAAGAAAGATTTCATTCGTCTCTTCTGCAAAAGTTCCAAATGAATATTTGTTTTTAGCTCTTTAGTGACACTTGCTCACTTCGTTTTCTCATTGAATTTTATTGTTAAGTATCGTAAATATTTAAAAACAACTTTAATATGAAGAAAATCGTTGACAAAGCAGGACATAATTGCGGTTAAATGTTGTAATTTATGATATGGAATTAATAGGGCATTGATAAATGGCTCGTAATAGATGGTGCGTAATAAATGCTGTTTTATGTTTAGTTATTTATTTTACTGCTGTTTAGTGGTTTGTTTTTAGATACTATTTTAAATACATCGTAGTTTTCCAGGGAAACAACTGAACAATTCAATAACCAATAAATATACAAATAATGTTTGGCTTGTAGTCGTTGGCTTAGGCCGCGGTCCACATCTGATAATGATTCATAAATTAAATACATAAATAAACTTCCAAAACCCTGACATAATGAAACCATATTTAGTTGTAGACTTTAAAACATGTTGCGTCAACATGTTGCATCGTCTTTGAATTATTAGACATTTTTTAAACAAACTATTTAACATAAAACCGTTACAAGTTTTATAATTATTAATATTCTAAACCTTGACATAAAGAAACTACGTTCAATGGCAGCTTTTTATACGAATAAACATGTTGCATGGCCTTCAAATTGTTACAGCATTTCTTTTAACAAAATGCTTAACATCATGTTACATGGTGGGGTAATATTTAACAATGTAAGCTTTCTGAATATACATGTGTCCTAATGTTGCCTAATGCCGAGTGTAACACAACATAGTAATCACAAAGTTTGTTATGTTAAATGTAAACAGTTAAACAATGTTAATATTCATATTAACATAGTGATGTTATATTCAAAGTTGATTCAACTTGTAGCACCAATATGTCCAATGTTAAAATTAAAAACATCATAAAGTTGTTATTTATATTAACATAAATGTAAGAGAAATGTTCCCAATAAGTAAAATTATGTATATAATGGGTATTAATATTAACAGTGTTTTGTACATTGTGTCGTCCAGAATAAATGATATTTCAGTAGGGGAGCACTGTCTAAAGGGGAAAACTATTATGTTAAATTCAAACTCGTATACAGTGTTAAAAAGCGGGGATTATGTTATTTTAAAACTTGTTGAAATTCACTCACTTCAATTGTAGAATCTAGTACTCTTTTAAAAATGAAAAATGTTATTTAGCATTTCCGTAATGGTAGCTTCTTTATGTCAGAGTTTAGAATTTTAATAATTATGAAACATGAAACGGTTTTATGTTGAACAGTTTGCTTAAAAGAAATGCCTCTAGTAATTCAAGGAAAAATCAACATGTTGTATAGTTTTAAAATGTTAATAGGTTTCATGATGTCAGGATTTTGGATGTTTACATTTATGCACCGTCATCAGGTGTGAGCCGCGGCATAACGTCTAATAAGTCAACACACTGCCTATTACAAAAAATTGGCCAAAGAACAAATGTAATTAAGAGTATATAAAGCTTATGGTCTTTATTACTTGAAAACATGTAACATTGTTTAACTTATGTAAACGTAAACGGTGTTTACAAACGACCATAGTATATACAAAACAAACATTTAAGAAATTAAGGAAAACTTAATAAAGCTAATAAATACCATAATAAAAACGCTGTTTAAAAAAAATTAATTAATTTTTATTTATAGTTATAGAAAAAATTCACTTCTACTAATGACAATTAAACCTTCACAGATTAATATGTTAAAAAAACTGTTCAACTGTTTGTTGAAAATTCGTGCGAAAGAAGTCACGTTGATGTTATTCCGTAAGCCATAAAATGTTGCTAGAATCTTGTAGAAATTGAATCAACATGTTTAGTACCACATGAAGAGAGTACTACATTTTCAAGCTTTTAATACAAACATTTCGTAGGAAATGTTTTTAGATGCAATTACCTTACCTTACAAGTAAACTCTGAGAAAATTTTTAAAATATATCAACAAGTTGATAATCAAATTTGCATAGATTAGGAGAAAAGTGTGTACATAAAAACTGTATAATGTTAAACTGGAACTGTGACACAATGTTAAATATTGGGTATTAATATCAACATTCTTATCTACATGTTACCTTCATATTCAATAATGTTTACGTTGTTCAAAGTGGAATACAATGCAAAAAAGGGGAAAATATCTTGAAATAAACATTTTTTTATAAATTTTTGAGTAAAACAACATGTTGCATATACGCAATGTTATTTAACATATTTATATCCAGTACAAATATAATCGAATAAGTTGCTAATAAAATGCATATAACAACTACACGTTAAACTTTAAATTTTATGGGTTCTGTTGTATATATGGTGGTAAAAAATACTTTTGCATGAGACAAGTTGCTTCAATAGTGAAGAGTAGAATCATCTTGCAATAGTATCCAAGTATTGCAAGATGTTGACAGCTTTTGGACTCAATGTTTTTCAATTTAACATTTTCTGTCAACATCTTAAAAAAAATTGATTAATTCATAGTGCTTTTCAACATCTACTGTCAGTGGAAATGGAAAAGAATTGCTATATTTTTTCAAAAAGTAATCTCGTTAAATTAAAACAATTGAAGAATGCAAATCCAGCTCAACTCTAGAATTTAAATGTTCCTAAAAATAATTACTTTCAACCTAACGCCTTTAAAAATTACATTTGAAATACGCAAACCTACACTGTGCTTTAAGGATGACCACACTAAAATTGGTCACAAAAAAGTCACAGCTCGCGGTGCATTTTGGGCTGCGGCATTCACATTATTTGAGAACGCCAATGGCAGGGTCATCATTGTCAACAGCAAACACTTTATATCGATGATTACCAACTACTTTTGGGCGGAATTTGGTGATCTGGACACCAAGACCGAACAGGATGTCTCTGCGTGCGACACAGCTAATGTTGCATTATGTATTCTTCATGAGCGTCATAATCATGACATGCGGAGGTGATATGAATACAGAGATTATACGATTTGAATAGACTTTTTCTTGTGGGGTGTATGTGATGATGGCTCTCATTTATACGCAATAGTAATGGGAAATAAAACATTTACTAAAATTCTGAAATGCTGCATATTTTATCTCTTCTATTCAAGCTAATAAAGCTTAGCAATTACTAATAACAGCCTCTAGGATAGTGTTATAATGACGATTATAACAGAACTATCCATTATAGACTTCTCGTCGAACAGATATCAATAATGTAGACTGCTTTTGGTGAAGTGTAGAATTTTATTCAACTTGAGCGAACTCATGAAGTTGTAGTTTAGCTATTTAGCCTATACGACGTTAAACTTTGCGATTTACTGTCGCTTCTAGAAATTTTCAACAATTAGTATTTCAGAAAGGGCGGACAGTATAGGGAGTAAATTTACTGGAACAGAAGCAATAAAACCCAAATGAAGCGCGAGAATATCATTTTGTCGAATTGCTAGATTCAATAGTGTTGCAACCCAAATTGTTTAGTACAAAAACAAACTTAAAAAAACTTAAAAAGAACTTTAATATGCATAAAATCGTTGACAAAGGAGGACATTATTGAGGTTAAATATGATATGTAATTAATTGGGCTTTGATAGATGGCTCGAGATAGATGCACGTAATAGATGCTGCGTAATAAATGCTATTTTGTGTTTAGTTATTTATTTTACTGCTATTTAGTGGTTTGTTTTTAGATACTATTTTAAACGCATCGTAGTTTTCCAGGGAAACAACTGAACAATTCAATAACCAATAAATATACAAATTATGTTTGGTTTGCAGTCGCCGTAGTCTAAAAGGTATTGTGCTGGCTTATTAGACGTTAGGCCGCGGTTCACACCTGATGATGGTTCACAAATGTAAACATTCAAAACCCTGATACAATGAAACCATGCTAAATAGCAGGTTTTAAAAAAAGTCAACATGTTGCTTTGTCTTTGAATTATTAGAGACATTTTTTTGAACAAACAGTCTAACATCAAACCGTTACATGTTTCATAATTATTAACATTCTGAACCCTGACATAAAGAAACAACGTTTAATAGCAGCTTTTTATACGAATCAACATGTTGCATGTCCTTCAAATTGTTACAGAATTTTTGGTTTAACAAGATGCTTAACATCATGTTACATGGTGGGATAATATTAAACAATGCAAACTTTCAGAATATATGCCCACAACATTGCCTTATACTCAGTGTACCACAACAGTAGTAATCAAAAATTTTGTTATGTTAAATGTGAACGGGGAAGCAATGTTAATATTCAAGTCAACATAGTGATGTTATATTCAAAGCTAATTTCACTTGTGCCTTCACAATAATCTACTTTACTATGCTCATAATAATGTTTACATAGATGAAAAGGAAATGTTTACAACAAAACAATGTTAAATAGCGGGTCTTTTTACATGTTGCCTTCCATATTCAAAGATATTTCTGATTGCTTCTAAAGAGGGGAACTATTATGTTAAAATCCAACTGGTAAACTGCGTTAAAAAGCGGGGATTATTCAACATTTCTTTATCCGTTCGAAAAAAACTAGATAATCAACAAACATAGTCGAGATTGCAAATACACAAGGTTCATGGCCTTTTTTACTTGAAAGTGTGCAACATTTTTTAATTTATGTAATGTTTACATTGTAAACATAAACGTTGTTTTCACACGACCATAGTTTGTAAAAACAAAAACAAATTATTAAGAAATTGGAATAAATTAAGAGAAAAAGAGTACATTGTAATAAAATCGCAATTTAAAAAGCCAATGATTTAATTTTAATTAATTAAGCAAAATTATAGAAAATCTTTGTTCAGCTGCTGACAGTAAAAATAGAACTTCACACAATAATATTGTGGAAAACAAAACTGTTCAACTGTTTGTTGAAATTTCGTACGCAATAAAATGTTGCTAGAAACTTGTAGAAATTCAATCCACATGTTTAAAATACATGAAGAGAGTACTAAGTTTTCAATCTTTTGTACAAACATTTCGTACGAAATGTTTTTAGATGTAATTTAATAAGATTTCGAATGAATTTTCAACAGAGTACAAGACTTTACAAGTAAACTCTGAGAAGATTTTAAAAATACCACATGAACAACAAGTTGATATTAAAATTTGCCGAGATTAGGAGAAAATTGTTTACATAAAAACTGTATAATGTTAAACTGAAACTGTAACACAATGTTAAATAATGGGTATTATCAATATCTTTACCTGCATGGTACCTGCGCCAAAAGTGGAAGTATATATGTATGTTTAAATAAACTTTATTTTTTAATTCATAAGTAAAGCAACTTTTTGTGATTAAAAAATTTTATGAAACGTATTCTTTCTGGAACAAGCTGCTACATGTTAAACTTTAAATTTTGTGGTTACCTATGTATATAGGGTTGTATAAAGTACTATTGAACTTAGTCATGTTGCTTCGCAAGTAGGGAATTAAATTTCTTTATAAGATGTTGAAAATATATTTATTTGTATCTAGACTCCATATTTTTACAAATTTACCTTATCTGTCAACATCTTTTAATAAATTGATTAATTCAAAGTACTTCCCAATATTTACCGTCAGTGTTTTTTAAAAAAGTAATACCATTAAATTACAACGAATGATGGATGCAAATTCAGTTTAACTAGAATTTAAATACAGTGTGAGCTCATTCTCACAACATCCGATTATTGTAATAACCCGATTTTCGAAACAGGTAATTTTTTACATTTCAGTCTTTATAAGTGCAACTTATTTTAAAAACGTGGTTTAAAAAGTGCCACATAATTCTTATTTGTCAATGATGTCTCAAAAACGTTCATAAGTATATTTTCTCTCTTACAGTCTAGGTGTGCTCTTTTCACAAAAGCGTAGGTTAAAATATTTTCATCATATTTATATTTTCGATTTGATCCCGTTAGAGTATTTCTTGTTTCATGCCACTTAAAAAGCAGGTGTATGCGAATAAACCAAAAACTAGAGCAATCTCTTTAAGCTTCTGATTTTTCGACGTGTCTCAGCTTTGAACGATATTATATTCCACACATCAATCATGGCATCAATCTGCCTCTTAAATGAATAAAAAATGCCTATGATATCTCAAACACACTAAGTTTAAAAAATAGTTTAACTCTTCGTTTTATGCTAATAAAGCTAATTAATTGCTAATAACAGCTTCTAGGATAGTGTGATAATGAGAATTTTAACAAAAAAACTGGTCATTATGGATTGCTCGTCGAATATATATTGGTAATGTAGATTGCTTTTAGTGACCCAACTTGTGCGAACTCATGAAGCTCTTTAGATTATGCGACATTCAAACTTGAGGATTTTCATTAGCCTTTAGAAATTTCAAGCAAATTAGCGTTTTAGAATATGAGAGACAGAACGGGGAGAAAATTTACTGCAACGGAATTAATAAAACCCAAATGGAGCATGGTAACTTTTAACAGCATCAGTAGCATAAGTACAATCAAAGAATATGGATATAAAGAATGCGCATCATGTAGAAGTAAAATTTCTTACGGCGGGTCGTAACATCACGACCCGCTCTCACCAAATTTTTTTTAAAAATCATTTCTGGGTGAGGGGAGAGGAAGACAGAAGGAAAATGAATACAAACAAAGAGCGTAACAATGTGTTGCTCTCATCGTACGTATGTACATGTGTATGTATTCTTGTGGTTTTTGATTTAGTTGTCGATCAGACTGCGACAAGAATACATGTGCTGCGGATGCTTTATCATTTTATTTCAGAATAACACTCGAAGAATATTTTGTGTTAAAAATGTTCTATGTCATTAGCTGGGCGTATTTTATTTTGTCCCATAGTATATTTTTTTAAATGCTTTGGAATGCTCGTTTTTTTTTCTTTTAATAAAAAATGGTTTTTTATTATTTTTATTTATCTAAAAAACATGGCCTAATTTTTAAGCCAAATATGGATAGCTTTATGTTATTTTAATAATAAAATCGATTTTTTATTTTATTTTTATTTATCCACAATTATTAAGCCAAAGATAGACAGCTTTACATATGTATGTTGATGAAATGAAAATAAAAATAGAGTATATTACTAACACTTTTATATGGCTGTAAATAAATAAATTCTCTCAACTTATTTTCTCTCTCTCACTCACTAGTCCATAACCATAGGCATGTGTTAACCTAGAGGAAAATTGTTAGTAATAATGTCAAGTCTACTTATTAACCCAATGATATGTATATATGATCGGAAAATATAGAAAAATTGTACTGCACTAAGACACTAAGACACCGTATTTAACTTGGCAAGTATTCTTCCAAAAATCGAAATCATTTCTCATTGATATTAGTGAATACTACTGTGATATTTCTTTGGGTGTATCATTGAAGTCTGAAAAAAAGCGACATGAACCTTCTTCTTTAAAAACTGACAAGATTTTTACGCTCTTTTTAACGAACATTCTTTATGTTCGTGTTATGTGTGTAAAAAGCCGAAGATGTTCTTACCCTGAGGGTCATTGGTGCCGACGTCTGTTTTTAACACCAGAAAAATAAATAAAAAAGTGGTCAAACAACAAAAACGCACGATGAAAACAACGCATGATGAGAACAACGCATTGTTACGCTCTTGGTTTCTGTAACCTTCCCTTCTATCTTTCCCCCCGCGTCATGAAATATTTTTGAAAAATATTCCAAAATATGTTAAAATGCACATTCTTTATACTTTATTTTCTTTGGTACAATCCACTTTACATGAATTGAGCATTCTTCTTTGTTGAAAAGAACTGTAAAATATGGTAATTTTTCTGTCTTGGGAAAGAAGATAGAGAAATGACCTAACTTCTCACGCCACTCATGTTATATGTATTAATTTTATGCAGTTTACAGTTTAAAGCCGACATTGAAAGCTAATTTCTTAAGAAACTTTTCATGACAATTTTATTTTATTTTACTCTCATAGTTTTTGTCAGAAGACTGCTAAAGGTAAGTCGCGGAACGAAATGTTTTTGTTCTTTTGTTTTGTATCTGAGCTGGGCCTTTAATAAATCTAATAAATCGACACACTAATGAGTAATTCTTTTTATATCTTCAATAATTTCAAAAATGTTCTTTAAAGAAAATAATAAAAATATTTTTTTCTTTTATTTGGAATTCTATTTTCTGTGATTCACAATCTCTAATTTATGGGAAAAAGTATTTATTATCCCTGCAGGAAAGTTTTTCTTCCTTCCAAAAATTGTTTATTGCTTTTGCATCCTTATTTTTATTCACAATTTCATCATTTACCGTATTCCCCTCATTATAATTTTTAACTGGATACCCCACAATTCTTAAAGGCTATTTTGTCCATTCATAATGATTTCGGTTTGCCGTCATTTATTCGTTTTTATTTTCTCAAATGAGCGAAATTGTTAATTTGTTAAGCGCTTTCAGAAGAAAACAAAAAACTTTCTGTTGCCGCTTTTTGTTTCGTTTACAATAATTCTTTTTGCATTCATTGCTGTTTTATCCTTTGTTTTTGCCTTAAACACTTAACCGTAATACCCCGGCTATATTCCTGCATCTTCTTTTATTGTGATGAAACAATTTTATGGCTTAAAGTGAAAAACGAAAATGAGCATAAGCGTACACCGTAATTGGCATTTTAATTTTTTGCTTTACTTCTTGCGTTTTAAGGAGTATCAAAGGATTTTTTTTTAATTCAAATTTCTATTGGGTAAATAATTTTTATTTTTCGTTTTTACAAACATTTCGTTTATAAAGCTTATTTCGTTTGTATGTCTGTAGATATGCAAGAAATATGCAATGTATACATAGAGTATGCTACACCAAAATGGTCGGTACTCAACTACTAAATATTTTTTATCCATTAATGGGTCAATTTTAAATGGCGGCAATTAAATAACTCAATAAAATGCTGAAAGCATGGTGAGTCATCAAGATCTCTTTGATTTATTTTTGAAAAGCAAAAGTAGCAGTGGGTCCACTTGTCTCGTCTCCAACTTTATAGGGAATTCTTATATTGACTCTTCCAAGTCTATTGCCCCGAAAACCTTCAGTATGCTACTCAGTGTCATACAGAGTTGGTCATTAAAACCCTTCAATCAGGATTACGATCTAGTTTTTCACACCACTTATATTGTGTGATAATTTTATACATGAGTGGCGGGACCAACAGTTTAAAGTTGATTCTAAATGACAGATTTTTGAGAAATTTTTCATGGCAATTTTATGTTATTCTCAGAGTTTTTGTCAGAAATCTGTTGAGAGGAAGTCGCCGAAAAATTTTTTTTATATGTTGTTTTGTTGGATATGTCTGACCTGGGATTTGAACCGTGGCCTCATACACTACCTACTAGACCACGGCGCCTGCTTAGTGTCAGCAATGATAATTGCCTGTCCAGCATCTGATATGTTTTCGAGTATTTCTCTCTGGAATGAATTTGTTCCTTACAGGTTCAATAAAAGTGTTGTGCTACATCTTTGCTCATCAGTGCAGAGTCTACATGTTGCACCCGAAACAATCTTCATTCTGAATATTGTAATTTTCCTTTTTTTCAACAAAGATTTTAATTGTGTCAAAGCAAATTGGTTTGAGAGGAGTCTTTTTCTCTCTTAATCTTACAATTCCGAAACGGCATAGTCTAAGCAAAAGGAAATATGGAAAAAATAGTTTTTTCGGCGACTTAGTCGCAAAAGTCTTTTGGCAAAAAGTCTGAGAAAAGATAAATTTTCCGTAAAATGTTTCTCCAATCTGTTCTATGGAGTTCCACCACTCATAAGGGGTGTTAGAGGCTGGTTTGTAATCTGATCATCATGGTACACATCTAAACCATAAATCCTGTATTTCAATGCAAGCCTTTTACATACCATTATGGCATACCTGGTCTTTCCAAATATATGAGCTCTCAATGGCAATTTACTATCCACTTTATTTTCTAGGATATTGTCCTATTAAGGAGTGAAATATTCTTCCATTTAGGACGTTTTATACTTCTTACAAATGATACTCTTGTGGTTTTGCCTAAATTTATCTTCTGGCCCACTGTTTGGCATTAACGACTCACAATTTCAAGACTTCTCTGAATGATGTGTCATCAAAACTTCCTTCAGAATTTTTAAAGAAGATTGAAGTAATCGTTGGTAGAAGGGAGTTTGCAATCTAGACTAAAGAGTTACACTATCAAAGTAAGAATTCGTGCACTGTTTCTAGTGCATGAGGTCGTATCTCGGCAGTGGCATCACGAATGTTGGCCTTCAAATGCTCAATTGTCTCAGGTTTGTCGGCATAACACTTTTCTTTAACGGCGCCCAAGAGAAAATAGTCTAACGGTATCAAATCGCAGCTTCTTGGCGGTCAATCTACATCACAATTTCGGCTAATTAAACGGTGTCAAATGTTTGGCACGATAAATCGATTTTGGCATGAGACGTATGGTAAGTTACAGCATCCTGTTAAAACCAAACATCGTTAACATTAATGCCATGAAGAGCGGGTACAAAAAATCAATTATCATGGTGCGATAGGTATCATTGACTGTAATGGTTGCGCCGTCCGTCATTTTTAAAGAAATATAGTCCAATAAGGCCTCCGCTCCACAAGCTCCATCAAACAGTCTCTCATAATGGGTGCATTGGCTTCTGTGAGACCACGTGTGAGTTTTATGAGCCTCAAATACGGCAATTTTGCTTATTAACGTACCCACCGAGATGAAAATGAGCTTCATCTGAAAAGATGATTTATTTTTTGGCACAATCGACATCATCATGCAGTTTCTAGTTAGCCAAATGAATCCCAACTTTCCCCAAGCGTAAATCAATTCATTACATTCAGTGGAGATAATATACTGAATTTTGTGAGCGAATACATTGGCATAAGTATTGCCAGATTCGAAACAACCGATGGTTCAAATTCAAAGTGATAGAACTTTACTAATAAAATTTGCCTTACAGTTTGGGGTTCCTATAGGACAAAATGGGTGGAATGCTTACGATTTCAAAGTAATGACAACAGATTAGATGGAATATTTGTTTTCTTCAGAGAGATGGAATATTTTATAAAGTCTAGAGTAGGGCATAACGTAGCCGACTTCGGCTGTAAATAATTTTTTTTGTTATTTTTGGTTTATTGTGCAGGTTTGTTAATCCTTTTAAAATTTTAATGGTTGTTTTTGTGCATTTATTTGTTTATTGCAGCCCCTTTCAACGTTGCAGGTTTTTGTCATTGTTTTTATTTGTGAGTTTGTACGTAAAACCAAACGTGGCATATGGTTTCACTTAAAACGACCTAAAATGTGCTTTAAATGCTTACAGATTAAAATCAAAAACTACAACTGATTTCAGGCAACAGATAAAATGTTTATCAATTTGTTTAAATTGCTTGTTAAGCGTTATGCCCAAGGTTTAGGGGCTGGACATTTTTTTTTTTGGTTAATTTCACAACTTGAATGTTTTTGTACTCAAAAGATCTTTTTTGTATTTTTTTCGAAATACAAACAAAAAGTTTTTTTATGACCTCAGTTCATTGCTTCTTTTGGCAGTTAAATAAGCAGCAGTAGGCAGGAACAAAGAGAAGCAAAGAGATGTCATTGTTTTATTAAATGGATTTTATTTTAGCATTATTTTGTTTTGTTTCTTTTTTGCTTTAGTCTTTTCTTTCTTTTTTTATATAATTTTGCCTTACCTGTATCAAAAAATTGCTCTTCAGATTATTTTTTTGTTAGTTTGTTCAAGTGTCGTTATGTGGTTGTGTTTATTTTTCTGGTGTTTAATGATTTTGAAAATGTGATGATAATTTGATTTCGTTTATTTGTAAAGCTGTGTTAAGCTATGATTTTGTGAAGCTGGTATAAGATTCGAATTTATTTAAGGAACATTTAAATTTGTTCCTTTCACTTCTTTTACCCTGCCAACAGGTGAACACACAATTATGATTTTCTGACAATTTTAAAACTGACATACCGGTCAATAATGATTACGTGATAAAGAGCCATTGCTATTTTAAAGGAGCATAAATTTCCTGCCTTGTTGAGACCATTTAAACAATGAATATTCAACAGGTTGTAGACTAATTCGATTTCTTATTCCATACAAATTTAAAGGGTCTTCCAACAGGAACGTCCGAACTTTGGCCGTTGAAAACTGTCATCTTGTATACCGTTTTCTCAACTTTTTTGCTTGTACAAATATATATGCACATGTAATTGCCCATTACAAACACTCAGTCAGGATCACAACCTAGTGATGTGAGACACAACTTATGTTGTGTGTGTTAATTTTATGCATGAGTGGTTCCACTTACACTTTAAATCGATTCCGAACTACAGGTTTTGAAGAAACTTTTCATGTCAATTTTCTTAACTCTCAGAGTTTTTGGCAGAAATATGCTGAGAGAAAGTTGCCGAAGAATTATTTTTCGTTTTGAGGCCTCACGTCTAATAAGATAACACACTACCTGCTAAACTACGGTGGCTTCTTACTTACTTACTTAATTGGGCGTTAGCAAGACGTTTATGTGATTTGGCCCTGCTTTAACACATACTTCCAGGCGCATCAGCTTATTGCCCTCCTTCAACAGTTGGTCACACCAATCGATAATAGTGCGTCCTTAATTTGGTTCTTCCAACGTACACAAAGTTTTCTTCTTCACAGACTTCTGCTAAACCACGCCTCAAGTACACGTCTCGCCTGAACATCTTCTTCCATCCGAACGACATGGTTGAGCCATGGATATTAATGAGCTGCACAGTGTATATACGTGCTATTGAGGAGGCGAACTCGCACTGAACGGAAGATCTTACGTACAAGTTTTTTCTCTGCTGCATGGGGGTTAATAGTATTCAAGCTTCTGCGCCGCAAAAAAGCACGATAATGATGAATGCCTTGTAGAGTATAAGTTTCGTAGTACGAGAGAGGTCTCTGCTGCTCAATTGCCTATTGAGACCATAGTAGCAGCTGTTGGCAAGAGTGACCCCACGCTTGATCTCGAGACTGACATCATTTTTGGCGAACTTCGTTTTGTCTTCACTTACTGCCAGACCCATCTTAATAAATTCATCAACATCTCGCTTAATACATCCTATGATGTCAATGTCTTCAGCGTATGCCAGAAAATGCACACTTTTTTTAAAAATTGTGCCATTACGATGCACTTCCGCCTTCCTTAGAAAACTCTCCATAACGAAGTTGAAGAAGTTACATGAGAAGGCATCGCGTTGTCTTAAGCCTCGCACGGTATTAAAAGGTTCGGAGAGGTCTATTCCTACCTTGAAGAAGCTGCAGGAGTTGCTCATGGTCATATGCAAACAAACCAAAGTTTCTGATTGTGACCAAAATGGCGATCTTCAGAACGATCCTTGTATTGCTGTATTCAAGCTGACAAGCAGCATCCACGTGACTTTTCCTGGATGGCATACTAGCACCAGCTAGATGTTAACTAATGCGTGCAGCCGAATCCAATCCTCTGAACTTTAAATTTGGGTTGTTCGTAGAGATTGGAACCCACCACTTTAAAACAATATCCAATGAAAAGTAGAACATAACCTCTCCTCCTTTTTTCAAAATTATTTAATTTTTGCTCCTTTCGTTCATTCATTTTATGACTCACACAAAATGGTATGTATTTATTGGTTTGAAAATGATAAAAATCACAGCAAAATATTTAACTTAATCAAAAACGTATTTCCTCTATCGAACCGAATGTATTTTAGAACATAGGGTACATTATAAATACATTCTAAAAAGGATTTATTTTTTTATAAAACCAAAGATGGTGCAACGTCATGCCGAAGATCATCATTATAATCCGCAGTAGTCGTAAACACAGTATAACGGTAAAAAAATGGAAATATTTTAAAGTAGTACGTGACCTTTTTGCAGTTACTAGGGATTTTTGCAGTAGAATTTTTTCTAAGCTGTGTAAGTCATATTTTTCTTGTCCGTTCACTATACGATATTCTCTCCTTTTTTTTGCTATAAATATTGGCGCCATAGTTCTCATGTCGTATAAGTCGTCTGCCAATGCAGGCAAAAATATTATCGAATCATGTCAAATTTTATATTTTACTTGTTGTTTACTTAACACTAAAAAAACACATAATTTTGTATTATGTTTTACTAGTAAAAATAATTTTTGATTCAATTTAATGTGAGGTTGTCTTTAAGCCAACGATTGCATTGTCAGCATAGCTGCCAGATAAATAAAGCATCATATCATCAAATATTTGAAAAAAAAACGTCAAAGACATTCATCGAAATTGTAACAAAAATCGACAGAAAAAATAAGTACATAAATTAAACGTTGAAAAAAATTGTAGTGTAACATATGTATAAAGTTAAATCAAAGTACATATTTTAGTTCAAAATAAATAAAAAAAGACATTTAACAAGTTCTTTAAACACTTTAATTATAAAAATAAACTTTAAAAACGAGTGTTTTATATAATATACTAGCTGTACCCTGCGCGTGTTGCTGCGCCATCAACTAAAGTAAATTTGAAGGAAAGACATTACACAAATGTCCAATTAATTTTGAATCATTTTATTGATTTTGTTTCCCGTTGTCCTGATGATTCGATCAGTTTCTAATCTCACTTCTCGTTGTTCAAGTGGTTCAAGCGAATGGGTCTCAGCGGCATATACTGGAAGATTTTCCAGTCTCAATGCTCGTCTGATTCTGAGGCTCGTAATGCTCTTTTCTTCCGTGCTTGAGGTGTAGGTCGACTAATTGCTTGTCATTCATTTTGAATAATTTTCAGTGACGCCATCCATCGGAAATTAATCGCATCAACCTCCGTCGACTCATGCGCAACAACTTTGTTAAACAATGCACAGTTTACGATTTAATTCATTTTGAGTAATTTTCGGTGGCATCTCCTGTCGGATATCGGTCATACCAACTTAGAAACCTTCGTCGGCTCATGCGTAACTACTTTGCTAAAGATCATAACATGATCAAAAGCATAGTTTACGATTCTATAAGATAAATACCAACAAACATTAATTTTTATTGTATATGTATATGGGAGGTGACACGCCCACTATAACCAATACGTCCATTTTGTTCATATATATGTATGTCAAAGTCGGCCATAGAAAATTTTAGGACTCTAGCTGTTGCAGTCTATGAGATATGCGACATTAAATACTTATTGGGTACGTGGGCGTGGCACCTCGCCTACTTGAAATTTTAAAATAAAAAGCAGCCTATAGTTCCTTCCAGACATACAGGAAGGTACTGTTAAAATTTCAAGAAAATCGGTACAGCCGTTTAGCCGTCTATAGACTTCAAACAAACAAACAAACCCACAATTATATATAAGATATTTAAATGTTAAAAACATATAGTTACGTAGTTAAAATATATATTAATATACACATTTATTAGAATTAATCAAATACAATATTAAAGTCGAAGCAGTTAAGTTTTGAATAATCTTTTTGTATAATATTGCTTCTAAGGAATTTAGTTTAAGTTCTAAAGAATTTAGTTTAATTTAAATCAACTTGGCTTAATACTCTCTCTACATCAGGTAAAGAATGTGACACTAACATTTTTGAATAAATTCAAGGATGGAAATTAAAACCTACCCTGCCTCATTTTCATTTCTGATTTTTTTTTTCTAAACATCGAGAAGTTTTATATCATTTTCAGAACAGAAATGTTTAAAGTTTAAAAAATCTATACCAGTGTTATTTATTGACCCATAAGCGCAGCAATTATATTGCATCATCTATACCAATGATGATTATAAGGAGTCTCTTGATGTTTTAAGCATGAAAATTCTGTATGATGTTCGCTGGATGTGATAAATTTTTCAGTGTCTTAACCTCTTAAGACGGTGCAAGAAATAGTTCACTTTATCTGAGCTATTTCCTATTTACACTACTTATATTCGAAAGAGAATGGAATACAGGCTAGTGCCTCAACGTCTATTTTGAGACTTTTCGACCGCGTACAGAATAGGGTGAAGTTTCTCGTTAATGACGGAAGGCTATCGAACTCTATTGTTTCATTGGAGCATCGTTGCAATGTGGTTTGTGTTTCACTGTTCTATCGCTATTACATCGGATTTAGCTCGCGCAAAAGAGGAGGACTTGTTCCCGAGAATCATGTATTCCTACGTAACACTCGTCTTTCTCGGCGATCACATCCATATGTGGTCGATAGGCCAGTGGTTCGCACACTGCATTAAAGTCAAAATTCGTTCTTTAGCCGTACTATTCTGTACGTATTTCCTTCGTGCAGAGATTGTAATTTTTTGGCTTTTAAGTTATGAAAAAGGCATAAAATACAGAAAAATCATCACAGGTGTTCGCAAATTTAAAATTAAGAGATTGCATTATCGTCAAATCTAGCAGCTACGGTTGTCAGCAATAATGCTGTTGAAAATAAGTAAAAAATTTACCTTCACACTAAATCAATTACGATAAGCCCAATTCTTCTGAAGATATTGCATACATACTTAATCGGCCATTACAACCCACTGTTATATATAATACGACTTTGTTTCTCACACCACTCATATTGTGTGTTTTTATTGTATTCATTAAGGGCGAAACCTAAAACAGTTGCCATCGATATAGAGTTATAATCATTTTCTTAAAGCACAATTCCGTTAAAGCTGCAGTTAATATTGTTACGTTTTTACCTTTTAAAAACGTTTAAAATATGAGTTCGTAGATTGCAAATAAAATAAAAATAAATTTGTGTTTAATTTTAATTAAATTTAAATTCAATTATAATAATTGCTTTTCTTTGTTATTCCTCGTTTACACCCTTTGCATAAACAATAACAATTACTTAAAAATTGTTCGACTGATCTTTGTAACGGAGATCTTCAAACCACGATTACTCTCTTCAACAAGACTGACTGAACTTCAGTAACTCACTCGCCTGCTTTGTATTGCCTTTTATATGGCAGGGTAAACAGTCTGATGAATGTTCTTGAAGGCGAATGTTAGTGGATTCGCTTTCACGAGATCTCTATAAATATAAACATCGTTGTTTCATTATTGTTGTTTGTGTATTTTTTACATTTATTCTTGTAGTGTTTGTTGTTGTATTTTTATTTACTTGTTTACCAATTTTTTATGCTGGTGTTTGTTGTTATATTATGCAGTGCGATAATTTGTAAACAAGTTCATTGTTTTGTTTTTGTAACTTTTGTTTATAATTTTAATGTTAAACGGTGTAAAATCAGAACACCAGTATCGAAATTTTTTCATTTTCTTAACAATATCATCGATTCTAACTTTAATAACCACTGTTAACAATTTTTTTGCTCTTAAATGATTTATGGAAAGATTTTCAAGAAAATTCATATCCGTACCAGGCTGCGCTATACAAATAAAACAACCACAATAAATTGTCAAATCTATTCAACTGAGGTTCTATATATTCGAAATACTGAAGTTTACACACAAACACAGCAAAACCCAATGCAAATCCTTTGATGCTACTCAACATTTCCCAAAAAATAGAAAAAAAATCTTAAATGTTAAAAACGAAACAAATCCCAGCCAAAATACGCGACACCGCAGCTTAGAAGCTGACGTCAATACAATAAAACTATTTGCAATTCTGTAAAGATAAGGAGGGGTGAAGATAAAACAGAAATAAATAGAAAATAAAAGCGGTTTTTCGGAATACTTTAAATATGCGTTAGCAGGCCAGCATAAGCCAGAAGATTTGGATTTCAGCGTCATAAAATGGGCAACACAATTATATGAAGTTTTACAATGCATACCAGTGGTAGTCACGTTCATTTTAGGAAAGTCAATTAACGTGATTGCAAAAACAAATAAATAACTGTTTAAACAGATGCTAATTCAAGTGAAATCGGAAACTTAAATATTATCCTCAACCTTGTGTATTGAAATGTGGAGAAAGCATGTTTATGATTGTAGATAACTTTTTTTAATTTTACCTTTAAAATTCAATGGACCAAATAAAATATCGGCGTAGGTAGAGGACTCCCCTTAAAGGATGAGGTCACACTTGGACCAGCATTTAAACCCATTATGATACCACGATCAATTCAACCCAGTGATCAAACATTTTCTTGAGGAAAACAACCCGAAATGAATGTTGTTTTACAGCAATTTTTCACTAGAGGGCTCGTTTAAGGATGTCCGAAAGTGAGAGGTCAGAAATCTCCGTCTCTTCATGACAAGACCGTTGCACAGACTCGTGAGATGAAAGACAGTCTCCTCCTTCTGCTCAGACCCACAGTTACTGCAGAAGTAATTTGCCGGAAAGACGATTCTTTTCGAATGTCTATCAAAGGGACAGTGGCCTGTAAGTATCACTATTGTGCAATGGATGGCCATATGATTTAAGTGCAGCAGCGAGTTGGTCCTCTTCTTATTCATATGTGACCAGCAAGGTCTAGTTTTATTGCACGTACCCTATTGTTGCCAACGGCATTGAGCTTCCCAGCAAAACGAGCGGATAATATATAAAATAAATGCGGCAATCGGAATACATATGCCCTGTAACATGACGGCACAGGCTCTGTGCCAGCTCTGGTCAACCCATTAGCAATGCAATTTCCAACAATATCTCTGTTCAAGATGTCCTAGAACAGATATAAGAGTTACCTTCGAATAATCCGAAAATTCCTTGAGAAATCATCTGTATTCATGGACAAGGACGGAGGTTAAAAAACGTTCGTTAGGGATTTCATCCAAGATGGTTTGTTTAATACTTAATATTATAAGAATTGTTCATTGATGGTTTGACTGTGTCTTAATTGAAATGCGTTTTTACCAGCTTCAAAGTTCAGTACTATTTTCTTCCTTGTAAATACTTCTCAAACGAATGTTAACTTAAGTTGCACAAAGACAGCTGTTTTTAGAAAAAGCAAATTTATTTCTCTATTGAGTTTATTGTTTAATTTTCAAATACCATCTAAATCTGCTTACCAATATTTCTTCAATAGGCCAATCATCGTATTAAACAATTTCTTTGAGAAGCAATTATAATTAAGAAGCTTTTTATGGTTGTTCTAAAAGGTAGAATGAATTGAATTTCGAATTTAATGCCGTAGACTTTAAATGTTGTTTAAGCTTTAAAATATATATTTATTTAGAAAATCTTTGGAAAAGCCATTTTTGTCATCGTTTTGTATTGAAACATTTTCTTAATTTTATCCTGCTTCATCATGATTGCCACTTAAATTCAAGTATGTTTGTAGCAGTATAATGACAATAATAATAACAACAACAACTAAAAATACAACAAAAAGGGACATGTTTATTGCAATGCGTGTATGTGTGGTTATTGGTAAGAATTTAGAAGTTTTAATATACGTATATATTATATGTGTTTAACAGCGAAATGAAAAGGCGAAAAGGTTTCACACTTCAACTAGTACTTTCAAGTTCCCATTTCCTACTCAATGACAAGAGTTCTGTAATGAACGAAAAGAAAAAAAAAGACACAGCGAATGAATGTACCCTAAAGACACATTTTAAAGAAAGAATTCCTTATTTTTTTAAATCTCATTAACATGTAACTAAAAAAGTAACAATGAAAGGGAAAATGAGTTAACACACGTTAACTTAAAACTGCACACATATACACAGGGAAATAATAGTGGGAAAGAAAAAACTGTTTCATACTGTCGCAGATTTTTCGGAGACTAGGTGAAGTAAAAGAAAAAGTATACAAAAATTGACACAGAATAAGAGCAATAAATAAAGGAGTTTAGAAGGAAAAATTCCAAAAAAATTATGGACATACGAGTGAAAAATTCGTGATTTCCTGATTGGAATGAATTTGTCCCTTATTTTAGAAACATAAGTTTAACGTTTCCAACTGATTTAGTGGAGCTCAGACCTCTTAACTTTTTTTGAACATTCTATAGAGCATAGAGTGTTTTCGATCTTAGACAAATAACGAAAGTGAAAAGGTAGCTATCCATCCATTCTGTTTAGATTTGCTTAGCTGACAATCGCCTAAACATTAAAGGCGTATGTAATTCAGTAGAGGCAGCGGAGCAGGAAATAATAATGACTTCATATTAGTATTCATCTTAAGAGCAGTAACTACATACATTCAGAATGTTTTTTTCTTAATGTTTTTTAAGGACACTCTTAAAAATTAATTAATTTGTAATTATAAGGAAGTAATACGGACACTTGTGAAACGCGTAAAAACCAAAGAAAAGAAGACCATGTTCGAATCCCACAGGAGTTAAAAAATTGTTCATCATTATTTTAGAATTTAAAATTAAATGACTTCACCCCTACAATACAATTCATATAAGACCCCCTCACCCGCTGAAAATGGAAAAAGGATAACATCACAGGGAGGTCAGGCAGTGCCGCCACCTAGCAGAGAAAAAGTAAGAGTCAAGGGTGAGCAAGGTTCTCCATCACTACTGCACTTACTCAGAGGGCGTTCTATCTAGAGCGTTATTTCTAGGGTGTTATCCTGCTACAGCAAATACAAGTATACTCGTTATTTAATCAAACAGAACTTGATGATTGCATTTCTACGAATCTTATTTCATGAAATGATTATAGTTTTGAAGACCATAAGGCATGTTGGCTGGCTCGGTATTTGATACTATTTTTCGCAGAAATATTCACAAACAGTTCCCTAATTTTTGTTCCTTACCACGCTATCACATGCAGGGTTTTTCTGAATTTTATAGACAAGTATTTATGTCCTAGTTGTTAAAAACTGATTATCGCAGTTCATTATCAAATAAAATCTTATAAAATAAAGAAAGTCTGCTGTGGGGATCGTTAAAGCAAGAACTTATCGATTTCTAGTACTATTCCTTAATTAATTGGAAAAACAGATTATAAGAAAAGAGAAAAAATTGAAGAGTATCGCTCCATGAATCATTTTGTCGTCAATAGATCGAGCGGAAACCAGAGTATTAGTCGTAGTTATTTTGATAATTAGAATCGAAAGTCAAATTTTTGGGAATCTGTTTTATTTTCTGGTTATGAAAAACATACTTTTAACAATTGATAATGAAAGAACTTTCAGAGATCCTAGAAAGTATAAAGATGTACGTGATGCTACTCTTTATAAGCAGTAGACCATACAAGGCTATGGTTTCATTAAAGCCTCTTTAAGTTATAATTGAAAAAAGTTAGAATATCTTCGAAATTCTATTTTATTTCGAAATAACCATGGTTTTCTTGTAAATTATTTCAGCTTTTAAAATAACAACAACTTTAAAACCAAATTATGTTTTTGTTGGAAATTTATTTTCTTGCCATAGTTCCGTATTCCTCATGTGACATACGACGTGTATCTCAGTATAAATATAAACGAATGAACTAGAAGTCGGTACAAGATTCGTCCAGCTGGAATAAAAGTACAGCCAACGGAACTGTTGGAACAACATGGAAAAATCAATTTTATAAAGAAAAAATTATCGAGTTTTAGTCTCTTTTTAAGACTGCATATGTAGTAGTATGCTGTGGCCACTACTTTCTTAATTGCATATGCGACAAGGCAAAGAAGCAGAAAATTAATAAAATAACAACAACTCCAATAACAACATCGACAACTAAATGACTAAGTAAATTGACAACACAACTATGCGCCAAGAGTTCTTTCTCTAAAACGAAAACAGTTTTCATATGTAGGTCAAGTAAATGTAAGAGTTATAGATATGTACTTATCAAGGTGATTGTAATGAAAATAATGAAAAGAAATTGCTGAAATTAATAAAGTATGAAGAGAAAGTTAAAGAGGATATAAAAATATTTGGTGCTTACAGACATAAGCATAAAATGATTACCGTTCCTCTCAAAGGTACGTAGGATACATTGTATAAACGCCACGTTAAAGTGGGGTTTTCTGAAATGAAAGGTGTAGCTAAACACTAAATTTTAACATGATTATAAGCTGGAGGTAGTGTAGGTAGTATATTGGCTTGTTGGACATGGTATATGGTTGATCAGACATATCGAAAAAAATGAATTATAAAAAAACTATTTCTTTTGGCGACTTACTTTCTTTCACCACCACTGTGGAGCTTAACTGTTGATGAATCTTAATAAATAATCTGATACCGGCATTGACTGTTAGCACTACGAAGACGATATAGTTTTGATTGTAAGAGACAAATTTAAGGCAAGTTTTTGTGCCATTATTTAAAGACTTCTTGAGATTGTTAAAAATCTAAATGATGGCTTACGTAAACCCTAAAGCTTCACAAATGAAAGAATTTTCGACTCCTAGTTGAAGTGATATCAAGCTATTGTAGACAAAATGACGGGAAATATAACTGGACAGTAGATTAAAGCTGGCAGAGGTAGAGGTCATGTACAAATCTCCAGTCAGCCTTATGAGAGCTAAATACTCAAGTCTTATTTGAACTACGTTATCAAAAAAGGAACAACAGGCTAAAGGGTTAGTAGGTATTTCTGTCAGCTGACTCCTAACAGATTGAACTTATATGTTATGTTTGGAAGCCATTAAAAGCAGACGATCAAGTGTTTGGGGAAGAAATAAAAGTGGAAAAACAGCATTAAACAAAATCTTTGAATTTAGACTCGTGTATTTCTTTTTTCCATGCCTGAAGAAAGAAAATCCTATATTTTTGGAAGGGATACAATTTCGGAAAAAATCAATAGAAAACAGAGGAAATTATGTTGAAAACTATCGTATTTCAAATATATATGTCATACACCGAACTGCTATCTAATTTTTCAGAGGCAAGCCTTGCCTCTTTTCTTTGAGCGCGTTCACATCTCTTATGTTTATGTATTGTCCAGTTAAAGTAAATAAAAATGGTAAAAACGTGGCAGTATTCATTTGGGGTTTTAAACTGCTTCAGTGGCCATTTAGCGAACACATATCGTTGCATATGGTCGTTTATCTTGAGTCTCTGAGCAAGCTGAATTTAGTCGGATGGAAAGTTAAAGTCGCGACGTATAATTCGTCCAGCTGTGTTTTGCGATAGGTCGACCGGTAAACACGAAATTATCCACTACATTACGAACAATCTTCGCGGTAGGACAATGATGCCGGTTGTAAAATGGATGCATTCATTTGTTAGACATTAGATCGCTATAAGGATTCCAAACAACTACAAAACGGTGTGGTAGTGATAGTGTTCAATTGCTTAGTATTCTAGCAAGATGGAAATGGTGTGATAGTCACTATTCCTAGTGATTTGTATTTTTTACTATAAGTAGGATCCCTGTGTCAATTCAAATAAATTTGTATTTTAAAATATTTTGAATATTTAATTTAAAGAAATGCCCTCCAAACCCATTCAAAATTAGTTCCGCTTGTGTAGAATATTTCCAATTTTTCCACCTTTTTTCATTTGTAGCATACGGCACGTATTAAGTGTTGTTTTCTTTAATGCTGTTTCTGTTTTTTTTCTTGTTTAAGTTGATTTTAAAGCCTGTTGGTTTAATTTACATCACACTTTTGCTTTGCTTATTTACAATATTGCTACAGCCACAAATACATTCTACATACAGACTTACAATCACACTTACATTCACATTTCAAAGGATGTCTTTTTTATTTTCTGTAACGACAGCTTACTTGCCCTACAGGTACTATAGAAAGTAGAAAAATATGAATTTTAATATGCAAAATATGATATCAAGTGGATAAAAATGAAATGAAATAATGCGACCCGTACGAGTATGATGATGATGATGGCATTATTGTGTTTCACTTTACGTATTTCTTTCTGCCAAGTTGTTAAGTGTATACAAATTTGTATTATTTTTAGTTTTGTTGTTGTTATAAATTGTTTTCGTATTTTTTCTTTTAGTATTTAATATTAGTGTCCGTTTCCTTCCATTTAAGAATGTGAATTTATTTCTGCAAAAATAAAAAAACCCTGCCGAGAATGTCATACATACATAAGCACGCACCCTCACACTTGGTCATTAACACTCTTTAGTCAAGATTACGACCTAGCTTCTCTCACTATTTATGTTGTGTGCCTAACTTTAATACACGAGTGGCAGGACCTACAGTTTAAAGTCCATTCCGAACGACAGATTTTTAAGAACCTATTCATGGCAATTTTTTTTTACTCTCAGAGTTTTTGCCAGAAATCTGCTGAGAGGAAGTAGCCGCAAATATATTTTTTCATGCTCCGTTTTGTTAAATTTGTCTGGCCGGGGGGACAATGAAAATTAATTTTGAGTTAAAAGACTGACTTGTATGAATTGCGCCACGTCATACCAATAGATAGTTGACCAAAGTAAACGAAATCAAGCGTTGTTTGAAACATAGAAAGACTTTTATACCAACGTATCTCCAATTTTTTGGTTTTTTTTTTTTTTAATTTTTAATTTTTCAAATCTCACATGGTCGCCAACGCAGAGACCCTCCTCCAAAATTACAAAATCCATTCTAATCAAGAATAGTGACGTGTGTTGCTATACGTTACTATGTATATAAAAATCATACGCTTAATGAAGAAATCCCTCAAATATTGCTCAAACAGACCAAATTCATTTGACTTGTTAACTCTCATTTTCAGGTTTTTCTCCTTTTGTTTAGTAAAACAATGTCAAATGCATGGCCGTGCTACTGACATTGTAACATAATACATGCTGAAAAAGAAAAAAGTAAAATGGGTCAGTAATGAAACTAGAGGAGAACTGCTTCTTAACAATCTTTGACACAGTCACCCGACTTAAGAGATGTATTTGTGTTGATAGAAATCATGATGACAATGTCGTGCTGTTGACTACCATTTTCATTTGTAGTTCCGTATGGTGTTAGAGAGTTTTTTTTTGTTTTTTTGGTATTTCATCTATGACTTCTTAAATGAATACATGAAAAACTTACGTAAGTAGTTTTCCTGCGTTGTTTTCTTTTTCATGTTAGTCTCCCATTGTTATTAAATTGTTGAAAGTCAATTCCATTGTAACCCTTAGGGTTGTAAATAATTAACGCCATCTTAGCAAAAACTTTATAAATTATCTTAACAAATGTGAATTTAATGGATTTTTGACATTTTGTCAACGAACAGAGGATGAATATAGAGTTTTTACCTTCAGTGAAAAACCAAACTGAAGAACATTTCCATTGAAAAGTGATTTGAATTGTAAACTGCTTAGCAAAAAAGCTTCAATAAAATATAACGAGAGATGTTAACTCTACCAAACAAGTTGGTTTTGAAAATGTACTGGACCTAAAAGTCGTTGATATTTGTATAAATTGCAATGAGGATGCTTAAAGCACAAGTAAAGTGCGTAAAAGCAATCCTAACTGCCTACTTTTATTATAAAAGCAAAATCTATATTCATTTCCATAAAGCAGAGGAACGAAACGTGTGTTCTGATTGATTTTTCAAGCGTAATGGCCCCTAAATTATTGAGATTTCGAGCACAAAAATGCTGGAAAATAATATAAAAAGTGTTTCACAAATGTCTTCACTACATGCCTTAGATTTATAATTTTTCACAACTCCCATATAAGGCGTTTCTGCTCTTTATTGACAACATAATGCTACAAGGCCAACCATCCAAATACGCAGATAACTTCTGCTTTCTAGGCAGTATAGTGACAACAAATGGCGGCACAGAAACGGTCGTATGCAAAATATTCTGGCGTAATAACATCAGCAACATTGATGTCCGGAACCTTAACAACGAAGAACCAATAATAACACAAATAAAACGTAGGAAATGGAGCTGATCGATCATACTCTCATGAAGTACACTGATAATATATCAAGAATAGCACTTGTGCCGAATCCTCAAGGCTCAAGAAGCCGTGGCCGACCAAGAAAGTCCTAAATGCGTTCGATACTCCAAGATTTAGTTCAATGCAATCTTACATGGAAAGCAGCCAAAATATCAGCTGTCTACCGGAAAGAGGGATATACTTTGTGGAAGCCATACGCTCCCAAGAGGGTAATGGAGAAAAACATTGTCAGAATATTTATTATTCCATTACCTATCGCTCCATGATTATTGCTTTGTTTACTAATGAGTACCGTTCTATGCCTGGAGTAATTGTTAATCGCCCTTTTACATTCCAGGACGGTTTTTGATCTCGTAGCTTTTAGCAGTCATTTGACTATCAATAAATATATTTTAATCTCTACATGTCAAATTCACCAAATTATCACTGATTCAAATTGAAAGACCGTATTATAGTCCGGCAGCCGGTGGCATATTTAGAGCCATCCGTTTAACAATAAGTTCCCTCGGGCACCTGCGTAATGGATCCGTTTGACCAAGAAAGTGGATATTGCAGTGAATTATACATTAATCGTCCAGTATCGCAATTATTCTCTGGTAATACGATTCTTAGCACTGTCTGAATTCGATTTCTGAGATTGTATGTTGGGCGTGCGTCAACGTTCGATTTGAGTGGATTGGGTTAAGTTGGATTTAATAACTGTTAGGAGAACTGCTAATATTATAGAGCAACGTATAATCTCCAACTAATGCAGCCTATTTATTTAAGCCATCTATTTACGCCATCTATTTAAACCATCTATTTAAGCCATGTTATACACATAGGGTTCACTGTCTGACATTCCTATGATGTTCGATGTAGATTTAATCCTCACTCTCAGGCAGAAATTAATTTATTTCCGAGACGGCTGATTCGTATTGAAGTGTGCCTTAATGTTATAAATTCGAAAATCATGGTGAAGTTTACCACCTTTTCCGTATTATAAGCCTGGATTATACGAACTCGTAGGTTTTCAGTTTAACCAAAACACAAACGCCAAACGTACAAAACTTGGTCATATTAAACCTAAAAATCTGTTTGCAAGTTTAATTTGAAGTAGTAGTATATATGGTATATAATATAGTATAGCAGCCGTGCCCAAACGGTCGATCGCAATCGACTGTCGATCTTTTACGATGGTTTTCGGTCGATCTTTCAATGGTTTTAGAAAATCTTTCATTAATGAAATCTAAAGAAAAGTAAAAATTAAACAATTTTTAGAATTGAATATTATTTTTTTAACGTTCACAACTGAGCTTCTATTTACAATTTTTTCGTTTAAAAAAAAGCATGACACTGTGTTTTATTTGAATTCATAAAGAAAAAAAACATTTCACTTACATACATTCGTTGCCAATAAAAATTCAGTTGAATGTGTAATTCCTAAAAGAAAACATCATTCTTGTTAAACTTTTAAAACCCAGCAATAAAAATATTTGAAATAATTTGTTGTTTAATACCAAATGGGTGTTATTAAAAAACCGAAAACATATCACTTCCACGATGAGTGGGAGGAAAATTATTTCTTTAATCTAATTAAAGAAAAGTGCGTGTGTCTGATATGCAATTCCATAATATCGATGCCAAACAAAGGTATTCTAGAATTATGAAGCTGATATTCCGCCAAAATCGGAGAAGCGTAGAATTCAGTTGAATATGCTGAAAATTAACTTGAAGCCCAACAATCTATGTTTACCAAGCCACACATAGGGCCCATAGCAGCAATGGAAGCTTCCTTTCAAATAAGTTTTCTTTTAGCTCAACATAAAAAGCCTTTTAGTGACGGTGAATTAGTGAAAAAAGCTTTTATAGATGGTTGAGAAGTTTTATTTGTCAGCTATTAAAGATGTGCAACTTTCGCCCTAATCAGTCACAAGAAGAGTTGAAGCTATGGCAATTGAATTGAATCAAAAACTGAAACAAGACATCGCCGAATGCAAGTACTTTTCACTCCAGTTTGACGAATCAACCGACGTAGTTGATAATGCCCAATTATGCATTTATATAAGAATGAGTTTCACTGACATGACTTCAAAGGTTAGGTTAGGTTAGGTTAGAAGACGTGTACTGTTCAATTAAGACAAGTACAGTACCCGGAGGTCAAATTGACCCATTATACAACGTCCTAGTTTCTCACACCACTTATGTTGTGTGTGTTAATTTTATGCTGAGTGGTGGGACCTACAGTTTACAGTCGACTCCGAACGACAGATTTTTGAGAAACTTTTTCATGGCAATTTTTTTTTACTCTCAGAGTCTTTGCCAGAAATCTGCTGAGAGGATGTTGCCGAAGAAATACTTTTTGTATTCTGTCTTGATGTCTGGCCTGGGGCTCGAACCCAGGCATTACGTCTAATAAGCCAACACACTACCTACTAGACTACGGCGACTTCAGACTTCAAAGCAAGATCTTTTAACAATTCTTCTACTAAAAGGCAATACCCGTGGTGAAGACATTTATTACGAGTTTATAAAATTTGTGAAAAAGTTTCCACTACCGTTGCACAAACTTGTATGCGTAGCAACAGACGGTGCTCCCGCCATGGTGGGCCGGTTAAGCGGTTTTGTTACTCTTTGTCGAAAAAATAATGATATTCCAGATTTTGTATCGTTTCATTGTACATCAGCATGCGTTGTGTGCAAAAATGTTGAACTTAAAATAGTTAATTCAATACGTTCAAGAAGTTTACAGCGACGAAATTCAGTTAGAAGAAAATGAGTCAGAATATTGTGATCTGTTGTTGCACACTGATGTCAGATGACTAAGTCGTGGGGGAATTTTGTAAAGATTTCAAGAACTACTACCAGAAGTTATAAAATTTTTGGATTCAAGCGGAGGAAGATATGACAAATTGTCAAACGAAAAATGGCTCCATGATTTGGATTTTTTAACAGATTTTAGAAATCACCTGCATATACTTAATCTGGAGCTTCAAGGAAAAAACAGAACTATTACTGAATTAGTTCCATTAATAGCTTCAAATTAAAATCAAAGCTTTTGAAATCGCAGTTCTCAGCAAAAGATTTAAAAAACTTTAAAAGTTTAAACTCAGTATCAGAAAAGTTCAAATTTAATACAACATTTGATGACTATATTGCAGAGATGAGAAAAATTGAGAGTGAGTTTGAAAGTCGTTTTCAAGATATTAAAAAAATAGAGCCAATTCTGCTGTTTATGTCATTCCCTTTTCTAAATCAGAATTTTGAGAAATGTCTGTTAAACTAGCTGATTTTTTTTGCCATTGACTCTTCAAAAATAGAAGATGAAATTATAGCTCTCAATTCAGATATTCTTTTAAAATTAAGGGCGTCTGAAAAGAGTTACTGGTCGTTGCTACAAGAAGAAAAATATTCATGTTTAAGAGACATTGCTTTGCAGTTTACCGCGTACATTGGTCCTACCTACTTATGCGAAACAGCTTTTTCTCATATGAAAATAATAAAATCATTATACCGCAGCACTCTAACAGCTGGACATTTAAAAATGTGTCTGAACTTAGCAGTTACCAATAATGTGGCATCGTTCGACCAGCTTGCTGACAACATGCAATGTCACGCATCTACATCTAAATAAAAATTGCAAAGTGGTTGTAAAATAAAAATTTTCTAAAAAATTACATTTATTTTTAGTCAATCTTTCCTTCTGGATTTTAGACAAAGTCGATCTTCATTAAGAAAAGTCTGGCCACGCCTGTAGTATAGGATTGAAAGATAAATTCAAGTTGCCCTATTTTATTACTGAGGCAATTATATTTCTCAGATTTTGTCTAAATATTTTGCAACATTTAATATTCAAAGTAAATTTCAAAGTTTCTGTTCCAACAAAATCATCAAGTCTTTCGTTTGCGTTATCTTGTTTGTTAATCTCTCCCAAAAGTAATTTTTCATAATTGGTTTTTTCTTTTTTCTTTTTTAATTTTCTTGCTACAAATTTTCTATCGTATCGTTTCTATTGTTAATACCGCAAATAAGAAAACAACGAGAGGTGTTGCAAGAAGGAGTATTTAGGTTAAAATATTAAATAAAAAACAGTATCAAGGAGCTGTCTATAAGACATTAAAACAAAGTGTCACAAAAACAATGTCGGTTTCACTTTACAATTCTACACCCTATTTGACAATGCCCGGCAATTGACTTAACTTTTCAAAAATAAAAGAAAATGCTTGCATTGTGTCAATTTGTGTACAATTACAATGTCATTTTTCAAACAACAAAATTAAACAAGTCGTTATTGTCAATTGAGGTATAATTAATCTAGATAAACTAGGTTATCTCTCTCTTTGTTTTATTGTTATTTTTGCTAACAATGTGACAAATGGATATTCGTTGTAATTGTTATTATTACAATATTTTTCAATTCTTTTTCTATTATTTGTAATGAAAATAATTTTTACGAGAATATACAAACAAATGAAGAAAAGCGGTGGAATGTAAAAATATGAATATTATGTCAAGAAAGTAAACATTTACAATTGCTGTAATTGAAAATCGATTTACATAGTAGGGTTACGTCTCATAATGTTTGGATATAATTTATCTTCTTGAATGTATTTTCCTTGGTATTTGAAATATCAAAATGTTCGCTCTTATAGCTCTCAGTGTCATGTCACAAATGCAGCTTTGAATGGAAGTAAACAGCGATTCACCAGATTCTTCATAATTTATGATAGAATCACATAAGAACCGGCCATTTTTATTGGACATGAAGGCTTTATTAAGATAGGTTTTCAAAAGGACATGTCACTGAAAGTATTGTCCATCAGAGATCAGCAATGAGTATTCAAAAAGATGAGTAGTATCGAATCATACTCATAATTTCTGATACTTATACGCATTCATACTTATTTTAATATTATACTCATACTAGTTACTTATATTGAAAGTTTGAAGTACTCATCGTACTCATACTTAACAATGCGTATCATGTTGTTTATGTCGACTCTCCATAGCACAACATATACACGAATCACAAACATTTACAAGAATCGCAAAATAAGTATGATTCGCGTACGAACACTACAATACTCACTATAAGGTTGTGTGTTTGCTTTGCTTGCTGTCTTTGTCTTTTTGTTTTTTTCTTTTTTTGTAAATGCAAGAACAACTAAGACTGTAAATTTTTATGAATGATTGGAGTCATTCGAATCATTTATAAGTATTCTTCTAAAGTTATGAATCTGAATGAGTAGGCTTTGAATCAAACATTTTTCGAATGGTATGAGTTTGATGTCAACGTTGTAATCATACTTGTAAAACAACGTTGTACTGAGTACGAATGAATCAGATTAGATAAATTTCAATATTGTTGACTAACTTATATTTAAAATATCATGAGTGCTTATGAGTAGAGAAAAAACGATTAATTGCTGATCTCTGTTGTCCATTGAAAGTCACGACTTTTTATAATTTTTTGGTTAATTTCTAGAATTCAAATTGAGGCCAAATATGAACCGATCAAATTTTTAATACCTTTCTCTTAAGTGAAGCGTATTCTAATGAGAATGATGTACATGAATCGAAGCAAATGGTAGTCAGAAGAGACAAGATCTTGGCTATCCAATTAAACAGTTTTTCAGACATACAAAATCTCATATTTCTTTGCTTTCGAATGAATCCTGCTATATTTTAACGCTTTAAAATGGTTACTTGAATCATGCATCGTGCCAGCTCTTTTTGCATCTGACATGAATCTTAATCGAGTAATGTTTTAAACTTATGGACTTCAAACTTTCTTTGTCTTTGACTTCAAAATTACTACTTTTGCAACGGCAAACCAATCGATACACTGTGTTTTTGATAAAATGACTCAACTAAACTTCTCACAAATGCTCTTTCAAATGTTTCCTTATTGATATAATGTACGAATCAATATCAGAATTTTTGAAAAGTGCAAGCCATTGCATTTTTGATTCAGTATTCCGACCGCATAATTCCACAAGCAAGCGTTGACTCACAAGTGCAGTTTTCTTCGCAAAAAATATGACTCAACTAAACTTCTCACAAATACAGTTTATTGCGGTAGCTTGAAAGATTTTCCATCGCGAAACGAAAATATGAAGCGTGCTGCTAAAGCAAAGAATTTTGATGGATTTTGACAGCACAAGAATAACTCATTGGAAAGACGTATACATTGGTGTCGGATTCATTGGAGCGAACTAAATGTCCGGATTTTAAGTTATACATGCTGGGATTGAACCGCCTGTCTTAACTGATGTTTAATTTAATTTAAAAAAATATAAAAATCTTGAATCTAAGAAAAATTGTACTCGGGGTCCAGTTCTTAATTCACCTTTACTGAGGTGCTGCTGATCGAAACTCCCGGAAACTGTTAAGAATACTGTTAACAATTGCTTTGAACAATCAAACATAAATCTTTAGACATAAAAACTAACAAGTTGAGTTATAAACAAACAAATGAACGGACGTAAACGACTGCCGATTCATGTTTATTTGTTGCGCAGATTTTTGGAAGTTAAGCTACCGTCTGAACATCAGTTTTCACATACTGGGAACCTTTCACTTTGTAAATACTCTTGCCCAACAGAAAAAGAGTTGTTGCGTGATTATCTCAAACCACCAAACAACAAAGGAATAGAAATAAACAGCTTGTCAGACAAACAGAAGAAAACAGTCAAGTTACTTGGATTAAACAAACCAAAGAGTGATAAAGCCTTCAAGAGTATGTCGTTGTCCAATTCCTACGTATATTGCCGTGCAATGCATACGTTTGATTCTGATTTAAGATACCAGAGGTAGAGATAAAGTGGCTGTCATCTCTTTGTCTAAATACAGTGGCATATAATTTGTATGTGTTACAGTATTTGAAGCATGCTGTGTCACTATTAAGCGTACAGCAAATGAGTCTAGATTGCTTTATTTAAACATTTTCTTCAAGTTATCAGTGTAACTTTTAAGTTATTTTACTGCAATGTTGTCATGAAATGTTTACGTTGCTTGGTTGAAATTTTATTTGCATTTTTTTTATGAGAAAGAAAATTTATTTGGGATGTTGCGTTAAAGGGAGCCTTTTCATAAACAAATAATATTTCTGAAAGTAATACAAATCCTTGGTAATTATTTACTAAAAGCATTGTTTTGTGTCTATTGTCTTGATTGCATTACAGAAAAAATCTCATAACGACAAAACAAATTAATTTTACTTGATTTAACCATTTGACGTCATTCTGATTGTTTACCCATATAATTGAGTGCTCCAAGTAGGGATTATAAAAGCCTATTTGAAATAGAATACATATTTATTTACTTATTTATTTCCAATCATTTTTAGTCATTCCTTAAATTGTTTGGTTACTTTTAATCTTTATTTTGTTATTTTTGTTTTATCTCTATTTTATTTTTATTGTATATTTTGTTTTGATAAAAGATAAGGATGTGATATCTCAATCGTTGGAGTGCCAACTTTTTTGAATGTATTGAATGACCTAAGTATGAACGACATGTGGTTTCTTGACAATTTTGTCCATCTAAGTTGGAAGTCGCCGTAGTCTAGTAGATAGTGTGTTGGCTTATTAGACATGAGACCTCGGTTCAAACCACAGGTCAGACATCAAAACGAAAACATGAAAAAATATTTCTTCGGCGGCTTCCTCTCATCAGATTTCTGGCAAAAATTCTGAGAGTAAACAAAATTGCCATGAAAGGTTTCTCAAAAAATCTGTCGTTCGTAATCGACTTTAAACTGTAGGTCCCGCCACTCATGTATAAAATTAACACACACAACATTAGAGGTGTGAAGAGCTAGGTCGTAATCCTGACTGAAGGGTTGTAATGGCCAATTATGTATGTATGTAATTTGCAACCAAACATGATGCCATAATTTGTCACCACCATAGAAAGATCAAAAGAAAGATCTTTGAAAAGAGTTTGATTAAAAGAGCACATATCAGACAATAGAAGAAACGAACACATTTTCAAATAGCAGGTAGGATCCAGAAAAAGACAGATGACAATAAGTTTATCCTAGAATCTACAAATGTAAGGCATATTGAATATTCATCATTACATTCTCCTTCAAGAACATTCATCTGATTGTTTACTTTGCCATATAAAAGCCAAGGCAAAGCAGGCGACGGAGTTAGTAAAAGTTCAGTCAGTCTTGTGTGAAGATGCGGTGTGTTTGAAGAGAGTAATCGTTTTGAATATCTCTGTTACAAAGATCTGTCGAACAATTGTCTAGTAGCTGTTATTGTCTACGGTGTAAACTGAGGAATAACAAATAAAGCAATTGTTGTTGTTTACATCAAGTTGTGAACAGTAGCACACAGAATTGTTCGAATAATAAATAATTTTAATTAAAACTAAACACAAATTTATTTTTATTTTATTTTCAATCTACGAGCTCATATGTTAAACGTTTTTTAATAGATAAAAACGTAAACAGTATTATAAAATAAACATTGTTTTATTTACATGTGACGTGCCATCTCTAATGTCACAACTATAATTGTGTCAGTATTTCATCTATCTGTGCGGCTCAATGCACCCTCAAAGGCATGGTGATGTAGTTTACTTGTAGCACAGTGTAATAAGATGCAGTTACTTCAGGATACCTTACGATTATGCACAAATATAAAATTCTTGTAGCAACTCACCAATAATCCCTATCTAGAATCGTTGGGCGCACAATGCTATTAAAAATACTGCTTTGTTAAACTATTAAAATTTTATGTTCCAATACAACTATATTATCTAAATAAGAATATGAAGATATTCTAAAGAAGAAATACATAGATCGTCACTACACTATCTCCATTAAGTATGCTGTTTTTAAGGCTGTTCAAATAATCACATCAGTGATGCAAACAATGAAGTTAAAAGTGTATGTACATACAGTGGTGGCCACGAATTTAAGACACGAAATATGACTGACTTAGTTGTGATAATATTTACAATCATGTAATATCAAAATTGATATTCTTTATTCTTCTATGTACCCTGTAATACTAAGAAAAAGTACCATTATTTTATTTTGTTTCTTTTTACATTTTGTTGCTTTTTGATCATATTATTGTAAAAACGTTTATTTGAAATTGGCCACGAATTTAAGACATTTCAGAAATATCTGGTTTTTAAGTGATTTTTTGGTGTTTTTTTTTAAGCTAAACGTTGAGCAACGAATGTTTTATTTTATTTTATGTTGGAATACATAGAAATATTTAATTATAAATGGTCAGAGGTACTTGGAATACCGATGCCGAGCGAAAACTGATACAACAACTAAAATTTGATGGAAAAAAAATAATGGAGATATCCAAGCTGCTTAAATGTTCTATATGCAAGATTTACAACGTGCTGGAACATATCAAGCAACATGGTACCACCAAAAATGTCAAACAGCAACCTAGAGCCCGAAAAACCACACCCTAAAGTAGCTGCTAATAATCCTTTCACGAGCTCAAGTAAAATAAAAAATAAAATTGTATTGGATTTTGGTATCGATATTTCGTCTAGGGCAATAAGCAGATGTCTAAATGGGAAAAACTTGCGTGGGTGTATTGCACAACGTAAACCACTTGTGTCAAAAAATATCAAATCCTGACTAACATTTTGTCTTGATCTATATAATATGTAAATAAAAATTCTCAACCAAGTATAGGTAGCAAAATATTATTACTTATTCTTCCTAATATTACTAAAATCTTAAGAAAAATATCATGGACCTAAAATATTTTTGATAAGATGTAAAAATTATCACAAATGTATAAATAAAATGTCGTGTCTTAAATTCGTGGCCACCACTGTATATCGTACCTACCAAAATATAATTTTTTTTCTTTCATGTTGTCGCACCTGTACTCCGAAATGCATATAAATTATACTGAAGGTCAGGCATTGAGCCTTTTGTGCTGCAGCAACAGCAGTGCTAAAAAGTACAAGTACGAGTACAATTCGTGGTACATTTCGTGATGCATGAATAAAATTTGCACTGACATTATAAAGGCAACATTGACTTTAGTCTGCCTGGCACAACGTTATGCCTACCATCAGTGCATAAGTTTCGTTAGTATCTGTCTACCTTTTCTTGTATCACTTCTATGCACGTTCTGTTGATTTTTCACATTTTTTTGTAACAATAGCGTTAAATAAAGTTATCACTGACGGTGTTGGCTTTTTTCGGTTGCCACTCTTTGTGGGGAGAATCATTTCTTCTGGCCTTTTGTGATATGCGTCTTTTAAACCGAAAGTATTTTTAAATATTGTGCGCCTCATATATTAAACTGAATGAATTTGAAATGTTACTTCAGTATAGCTTGTTTTTTGTATTGTTTGTTTAAATGTGGCAAGTAGTTCACGATACAAAAGACAATACTTTACTATATGTCTGTCTTAACACAGCTACATCTGTTATTTACTGTTTTTCTTTATCAGATTTGATTTCATAAACTTGGTGACACAATTTTTTTCAACAGTAAGGGAACTTATGCTAACGGTAAACTCGAAAAGACACACAAAGTTTTAGTAGCATTTATATAGGGTGGGCCATCTATCGGTTTAAATTTGGACCATCGGTTATTTCGAATTTGGCAATATTTATGTCATTCTATACTGTCACAAAATACAGTATATGGCTGCCTTCCAAAATGTTAGTTGCTTTGTGTTCGATAATGTTACATAATGCCGCTGTACAAAATATATACAATGTATTCTATTTCAAAATGTCGTCAATGTATATTTTTGACGCAGTCAAAAAGCAATCAGGAGATCGGATTTATAGTTGATGCATTGTTTGGTTACTTTGCATATCTACATAGTTTATATACAGTAATAGAACTGCATACAAAATTTGTATTGATACATTTTGGAAGGCAGCCTATATCTCCACTGAAAGTAAAGAACCGATTTACGCATAAACAACGTTTGGATTTATTGGGCCAATGCGAAATTGATGTCGATTTTGCAAAAAAAAAATCTTCTTTTCGAATGAAACTCAATTTCATTTGAGGCACAGAATACACACATACGCCTTGCAGATGACAATGCACCCATTACGAGTGACTGTTTAGAGGCACCATTTACCCATATTTCTTTGAAAATGAGGACGGCACAACCATTACGGTCAATGGAGACACTTATCGCACCAGGATAACCGATTTTCTGTACCCGCTTTTAATGATATTGATTTGAACGTTGTTTCGTTTCAACCGGATGCTGCTACTTGCCAGACATCTCATGCCACAATCCACTTATTGCATCAGACGTTTGACCGTCGTTTAATTAGCCGAAATAGTGATGTCAATTGTTAGCCAAGAAGCTGAGATTTGACACCGTTTGACTATTTTCTGTATGGCGCCGCTAATGAAAAGTGTTATGACGTCAAACCAGAGAAAATTGAACATTTGAAGGCCAACATTCGCAATGCCATTGCAGAGATACGACTTCATACACTTGAAAAAGTGCACGAGAATTGGTCCGATCAAATAAGGTAATGTGAGCCAGCGTCGGCAGCCATTGAATGAGATAATATTCCTTCAATAACATAACATCAGCTTTGAATGTCAACATAAACCAGTCATGTAACATATTGCTATTGGTGGTGGAAGTCTTAGGTTTTTCCTGAAATTTTATACAAGTGACTGCAATGCTAACATCCTTAGTGCCTCCTTTACGCAAAATAAAAAAATTATGCAAATGCATTTAATATTTCCAAATTTGATTTACTGTGCAAATAAAATATCACAATAACTTTATATAAGACACTCTTTAGAAGTATAGAAGTCGCTGTAGTCTAGTGAGGCCACGGTTCAAACCCCAGGTCAGAAAACGAAATATGAACAAATATTTCCGTGCTGACTTCCTTTCAGCCGATTTTTGGCAAAAACTCTGACAGTAAATAAAATTGCCATGAAAAGTTTCTCAAAAATCTATCGTTCTCAATCGACTTTAAACTGTAGGTCCCGCCACTCAGGTATAAAATTAACACACAACATAAGTGGTGTGAGAAGCAAGGTCGTAATCCTGTCTAAAGGTTTGTAATGACCAATTGTGTAAGTATGAGCATTATGGTACACAGGCAATCTTCCTTCTGTAGTGTGTATAGAAATGTGGAGGCACTAGAGACTGCGGCCAAATTTTGAGACTTTGATCTTGTAACACAGAAGTAAAGACTAAGAAGAGTGGTGGAGAGGTTTCTTTATTTGCCTAGGAATATAAAGGTCTATTAGTAATGCGGATGTTTAGGAACCCACAATCTATCGAATGAAATTTTCAATCTAGAGGTAGTTTAAATAAAATCCGCATATTATTAATACAGAATGGTTGACTAATGCCAGCTGAACAGATCCAAGTTTTACTTTAAAGCGGCTTTTTAACATTACCTAGGTTTTGATACTTACTTTCAATAAGAGAATCTTCAGTAAGAATGTTGCGAGACTATATTCATCGAAGGTTTCGACAAATATTAGGAATTTTAATTGATAAGATATTTTACTCCAAAATCTGACTGTATCCGATTCTGGGTGTATTTCTCTGTTAATACGGGATTACTCCACGTTCAACAATCTATTGGTGGAATAGGAAGCGAATATGTCACTGGCAAGAATCTTCGAACAATATATGTAAAGAGCCGTTTGCTTTAGAATTCTCTGAGAGTTACGCACTCATCAGAAATTGTAACTGTGCTTAAGAATAATAGACTGGTCCATATAATTAGTGGTATGCCATATATAAATACCAAATTTTGTCCTCTTTCTGTTTATTTCAAGGAGATATATTAATTTTTTTTGATTGATTATGAATCACCTTTAAACCCTTTGAAGCATTCTGCATTTACCACAATGACAATTGCTTTTTTGCTCATTCAGTTGTAATTGATTGTGTTTCTTAAATTACCACAAAAACAAATTAAAAAAAGATTTTCTTTTCATTAATTTCATTCCTCATTTGCTCTATTAATTAATGATAATTAATGAAATTTGTTTAATAAAATGATACAAGAATTTGCAAGATATTTTTTATAGGGGTTTAGATACAAAAGCAAACCCATTAGAAAAAGTAAACATCAATTCCTGTTAACCGGGAGTTCTTGATCGAATGTTAAATAGGCATATTGGTACAACTGAAGCTTTTAAAGGACTCAGGTACTATGCCTAAAGCAAGTTTAAACGAATTAGTTATATTCACAACAATTTTGTATTTAAATGTGTACAGTATATCAAGCTATCTTGTCTTCCTCGAGGAATAGTTTGTACGACTTCATTGTGAGATAAACATTCGTTGTTGCTGGCTTCCAGATCATCAAATTCAGGTCAAATTCAAAGATATATAGGCGCATGATGCCACCGTCTTCAAATCCACACCAAATAGTAACCTTTTCGAGATTCATTGCACTCTCTTGGATCTCACGTTCATTGGTAACGTCCAAATTCAAAAATTCTGTTTGTTCACGTTTTTTGTTTATTTTCGACTAAAATTCGAGGCTGCAGCCAACTGCTGCGGGGTTCCTTTCGGCGATGTGATTTTACAAATACATTTTACCATTTAAAAATTTTTAAAATCAGAGATCGTAGATTGCAAATAAAATAAAAATAAGTTTGTGTTTAGTTTTATTAAAATCCTTTATTATTCGCACAATTCTGTGTGTCACTGTTCACAACCCTATGTAAACAACAACAATTGCTTTGTTTGTTATTCCTCTGTTTACACACTTTGCATAAACAATAACAATTACTGGACAATTGTTCGATAGATCTTTGAAACGGGGATCTTCAAACCACGATCTTTTTAAACACACCGCGTCTTCACACAGAACTCACTGAACTTCAGTGACTCAGTCGCCTGCTTTGCTTTGTCTTTTATAAGGCAAACTAAACAGTCTGATGAATGTTCTTGAAGGCGAATGTTCGTGGCTTCGCCTTCTCGAAATCTCTATAAATGTAAACATCTTTGTTTCATTATTGTTGTTTGTGTATTTTGTTTACATTTATTTTTGTAGTGTTTTTGTTTACCATTTTTTAATGCTGGTGTTTATTGTTGTATTTTTGTTTACTTGTTTTCCATTTTTTATGCCGGTGTTTGTTGTTGTATTTTTATTTGCCACATTTTATGTTGATGTTTTTTGTTGTATTTTTTTTGTTTATAATTTTAATGCTAAACGATGTAAAAGCAAAACACCATTATCTAGATTTTTCATTTTTGTAACAATACTGAATAAAAACAACTAATTTAACTGAAATAACATCAACAAGACGGCTGTTAACAACTGTTGAAGTTGGAAAGTCCTTCTTCCTTCTTCTTCTTCTTCTCCATGAAAAGTTTCTTAAGAATCTGTCGTTCGGAGTTGACTTTAAACTGTAGGTCCCACCACTCATGTATAAAATTAACACACACAACTTAAGTGGTGTGAGAAACTAGGACGTTGTACAATGGGTCAATTCGACCCCCGGGTACTGTACTTGTCTTAATTGAGAAGTACACGTCCTCTAACCTAACCTAACCTAACCTAAAGGACCTCAATGTTAAAAATCTAATCCAATCCAGATCCTTTAGTTCCTTTAATTCACTAATTTAAAGTATTTCCCCTTAAGTCAAGCCATTCATGTAAGATTTTAAGCACTCTCAACATTAAATTCTCCTTTGGTAACTCAAATTAAATCATTTTCGAATATATTGTCTGTTTTGAGCCCCTTATTTCTGGCCTATGTTATCCACACTTTAAAAGTTTTTTGCAATTTCCTACTCGGCTACCAAACGGTGCAATGTTTTAAATAGCATTTTGCTTTTGAAGTGCCTAGTTGACAGTTGTGTCATTAACACGTTTTTATTATTAACATTTCACTGAGGCTGCAATTTACAGGACTTGTCAGCTGAAGCTAATTGAACGCAGTATGGTGAGTATGTATGTGTTAAAAGAATTACGCTGTGCATTAATAATATGGCGAGAAAATAAAATAAAAATAAAATAAAAGGCTAGCCGAACAAAGAGTGGTAAAATTTCCAAAAACAACAGCAACAAAAACAATGAAATTTATCAATAATAAATATAAAATCGATCATCAATATCAACAACATTGGTTTCTGCTCACAAAAATCCAAACAAGATAACAACAGCTTGTCAACGATAATACAAAATAATGGAAAAGATTAAAACGAAAAATGTGTGAAAAATGCTGAAGCTAATTGAACGCAGTATGGTGAGTATGTATGTGTTAAAAGAATTACGCTGTGCATTAATAATATGGCGCGAAAATAAAATAAAAATAAAATAAAAGGCTAGCCGAACAAAGAGTGGTAAAATTTCCAAAAACAACAGCAACAAAAACAATGAAATTTATCAATAATAAATATAAAATCGATCATCAATATCAACAACATTGGTTTCTGCTCACAAAAATCCAAACAAGATAACAACAGCTTGTCAACGATAATACAAAATAATGGAAAAGATTAAAACGAAAAATGTGTGACAATCTTTCAAACTACTATTGGATGCTCCCCATATCACGAGAAAGTTAATTGCACTGAATTTTATCCTGTAACGACAATATTTAAATGTATGCATGTACTATGTATTATGAGGGTCTACTTGAAGAAGGATCACCTGAAATCCGTATATTTTCTGGAGTACGGCAACTCAATAAAGTATCTCTAATTTTTCATTATAAAATATCAAGTCAGTAGCCTTAAGAGTACTGAGGTAATAAAAGAATGTAACTCAGAAGACAATTTAGAGCTGAGAGCACTGACCAAAGTCTGTCGTTCGGAATCGACTTTAAACTGTAGGTCCTGCCACTGTCGCATAAAATTAACACTCACAACATAAGTAGTGTGAGAAACTAGGTCGTAACCCTGACTGAATGGTTGCTATGACCAACATTGTGTGGATAGAAATAAACTGGATAGAACGATAACTATGATTAGGACAGATATGCTTCTATACCATGAAACCGAATTATTTTCTGGATGACACTTTACCAGGCATTCGTGTTCTAGTGCGCTGTGAATTATAGCGACACAGAAGACAAAGTCACTAAAACACTACGGGTATATTGAATGCTATGATTTTGTTAAATCTTAAAGAGAATGAATTGTAGTCGTCATAACCTACTAGGCAGTGTGTTGACTTATTAAATGTGAGACTACGGTTGAAACGCCTGGAACCGACGAAAATATTTCCCCAACGACTTCCCCTCAGCAGATTTTTGGCAAAAACTCTGAGAGCTAATACAATTGCCATGAAATGTTTCTCAAAAATCTGTCGTCCGAAGTCGGCTTTAAACTGCAGGTCCCGCCACTCATAGCCTCACCAACCTGGGTCGTAATACTGGGAAATTAAGTGAATAAGTGACATAAGCTGTAAGAAATAAATACCAGGAGCAATACAATAAGATTTCAAGCCTGCGTATTTGATACAATCCCCCAAATCATTGTAACGAATTTCCTGTATACATCTATATTCTTTCTGATCAAAAAGTGCCCGGCATTTTTAAATGTGATGGCGAAACATGTTGACCGTCACATCTATGCATGAAGCCTGTATCGTAAACTGATGAAACATTCCTATGCGGTTGGTAAAGCCGCAATTCATCAAGGCTTTATAGTTTGTATTTTAGCTTGCCGAACATATCCGATAAGATAGGGAATCTCTATTGGTTACTTTATATCGAGCCAGATAGCGTGAGAAGGCTCTCTCTGCGTGTAATAGAAATTCTTCATGGTTGTGGCATTAAACAGATATTTAAATTGATGAGTTATCTTTGTTAGTTTTATTCCCTATGTCTAAGAGCTGTTACCCTTTTTTTCAATAACAAAAATCTGCACAAACTCCTGGTTCTCTCTAAATTTCATATTGGGTACCGTAAGTACAATCTCCATGTATGTATATGAGTTTGAAGTCCATTGCCCTTATTAAGGCAAAAATAACACGAACTTTTTTAAACTTTTTCAATTTAGTCTTAGAAAATTCAACGAAAATTAGCTTTTGTTTCGCTTATAAATTTTTAAGTGCTTAAAATAAGTTTTGCCTACACCATAGTAGCCATGTAAATAGAGTCTGTTACTCGTCATAGTCATATGAATATTGAATATGTGTTGTAAGCCCTTGTTATTGGTTGCATGAATGGAAGTGTTTAGCAGAAGAAGAGTTTAGCGGGTCATATTGTGTTATTTGTTTAGAAGAGCATCCTACGTTCAGTACGGTGTTTGGTTCGTCTTCATAAAATGTTATGCGTTGCTTCGGTGTTACAATATAATTTAGAAATAAGATATCATGTTCAATTTAATGCTTCACTTTAGTTGAAAGTAAACTGTGGTTTAGCTAATGAACTTTAGTTAAGAAGCTTTAAGGCATTGTGTGGATTCAGTAGCAACAAAAATTAATTCTATACATGCGGTGTTATATACACATATACACGTGAATAACAAGTAATATAAAGACTCTTTGTTAGTGTGCAGTGGAAAAATGTACTACAAATTCTTCTCATATTACTTAGGGACATGCAGCCTATTCCTTCTATTGAAACTAAGCAATTTTACATTTCATTTACGAATCTTTTTAAGCCATATGTATACTGATATTCCACATGTCCATTAGTGGGAAACAATGTTGTCTCTACAGCCTCAGGAATCGATTCACTCATTCGTCTACCATTTTGTTATCAAGGCAACGTGAATGATTCAAATTCTTAATAAATGCCTGACTTTTAATTACACACAATTTATAATATGTTCAAGGCCTGTGGTTTAGGTTATTTTTAAGAACTTGAGAACCTTAAATGACAATACATACATACATAACATAATTGGTCATTACAACCCTTCAGTCAGGATTACGACCTAGTTTCTAAATGACAATATTACACAGAAATATTACATAACTGGTCACGACAACCTTAGTTTACGATTTAGATTCTCACACCACTTATGTTGTGCAAATCTCTAAGTGGGAAAACTTCTCAAAGCAAGCAAACAATTGGATTTTAAGGCTGTAGGAATATAATATAGAAGGAACGATACTCTAAAAATGTATAAACACTCTGAGAGAATATTTGAGGCTTTTCGTTCTCTCCGAAGTGTATAAATAAATAAATAAAAAATTTTTGCATGATCAGCAACGCCTACAGTTTAAAGTCGATTTCGAAAGACAAGTTCTTGAGAAAATTTTTAATGGTAATTTCATTTACTTTCAGAGTTTTTGCCAGAAATATGCTGAAAGGCAGTCGCTGAAGAAATATTTTTTATATTCCGTTTCGCTGGAGATATCTGATATGGAATTTGCACGGTGACCTCACGTCTAATAAGTCAACACACTACCTACTAGAGTACGTAGTAGAACAGTGAAATTTTTTATTATTTTGTCGTAGTCTAGTAGGTGTCTTGCCTTATTAGACGTGGTTCAGATCCCAGCTAAGACATCTCAAAAAAAAAAACCAAAATATGAAAAAATATTTTTTTTGGCGACACCGTCTCAGCTCTACACTGGCAAAAATTCGGAGAGTAAATAAAACTGCCGTGAAAAGTTTATCAAACCTGTGGTTCAAAGTCGCCATTAAACTGTGGATCTGCTCCACTCGAGAAGAAAATTAACACACAAGCGAGTGTCGTCGTAGCCCAGTAGGTAACACGTTGGCTTATTAGATGTGAGGCCACGGTTTAAACCCCAAGTCAGACGTCTCGAAAAAAAACGGCAGATTTCTGGCAAAAATTCTAAGAGTAAATAAAATAGCCTTGAAAAGTGTCTCAGAAATCTGTCGTTCGGAGTCGACTTTAAACTGAAGGTCCCCCCACTCATGTATAAAGTTAACACACATAACATAAGTTGTGTAAGAAGCTAGGTCGTAATCCCGACTGATACATATAATAACCAATTATGTATGTACACATGTGTGTCAGAAGCTAGGTTACAATCCTGACTACGGGGTTATAATGACTAACACCGTTGCTAAGAGTTGAGTATTCAATTCAATTATTCCAAATAAATCTAGCCTTACTGGGTCAATGGTAGCTTGAATATTTGTTTCCAATGTTTTACGAGTTGCTGGTCGGCTTAAACCATAGCTATACAAAAATAATCCAAAGGCGTCAAGTCGTAGGAAAGCGGCCGCTAATGAACTGAACCACTCCTCGTAAGAATGTTGTGACTAAATTGATTTTGAAATAAATCGATTGTTAGTCCCGCAGATTGGGTTGAGTTGAACCAACTGACGCTGGTGTTTAGCTGATTTTTATTTTTAAAAATTCGGTTAATATGCCATAGTGCCAGTCACTTTTTTATTTTGAAAGAAATAAGGACCGATGATATCTCTAATTTGTAAACCACGGTCATTTATTGACTTGTAGGCAAGAAAAGGATTTGTGATTAGTGGTTAACACGTTAACCTTCTTAAGTGCATTGCTAACATATTTAGAATAATTCCATGGAAGTAAACAAAAAATTTTCTTTAAGTACGACTTAATCTGGTTGGTTACTGAATAAGTTACTGATATTATCACATGGTCAATTCACACGACTTTGTATCGTGTATTGTATTGAATACACTTGGTTGTTTGTGAATGCTCAATGCTATGCTGTATTGTGTATGTCGTATTCTTCTTCATAATTTTTGGCATTAAATCTATTTGATAGCCCGAAACCATATATGTACACATTTTTTCATTCACACAATTTGATAGCACGAAACCAATACAACTTTTAAACCATACCTGTTAAATTTCGATTACGATTAGTAATCAATTACATTACTTTTTAAAATGTAATGATTTTAATGATTATATAATTCTATGAACAATTTTTTGGAATTACTAATTGATTACGATTACCCAAGAATCAAAAAATAATCAGGATTACTGGCGATTAGTCTAATGATCAAAAAGAATCAAAAGTAGTCTAAAAAATAATCAAATTGTTTTAAACAATTCTTTTTGATTATTTTCAAATATTCAAAAGTAATCCAAAAGTAATCAAATTGTTTTCAATAATTCTTTTTGATTCTTTTCAAATATTCAAAAAGAATTTAAAGAAATTATTGAAAATAAATTGATGACTTTTGGATTACTTTTGATTCTTTTTGATTATTAGACTAATCGCCAGTAATCCTGATTGTTTTTTGATTATTTTGTAATCGTAATCAATTATTAACTATTTTAACCAAAAATAATCGTAATTGTAATCATTATTTCACCATTCTAAAAAAAGTAATCAAATTACTAATCATTACGATTACTAATCATTACTTAACAGGTATGTTTTAAACACATATGAAAAAAATTTGTATAAGTGTATCGGATTTTTACATGAAAATTATCAACAACAAGCATACACTGTCGTATAGTCGTCCAACAATACAATGAATACAACGTTACAACGGCTTGTGTGAATTGACCAATAATTTTTTTCTCCAGTATTAAAAGTTTTATAAGTAACATCGTCTCACACCCCACTATAATCTTTTAATAATAATATGTCTACTTTATCTACCATAGCTCATCATTTAATCTGCAGTATTCAGTTACTAGAGTGTAAGAGCACATAGAATTACGTTAATACGCTCACAATAGTTGTCTGGTTTAAATTATGACATAAGAATCACTGCCTATGTATAGAAGGGATGTGTGATACTCTTACAAAAGAAACATACACCCACATACATTCACCCATATTGCATGTGTATGGTAGCATAATACAATTTTTATTCATCCAAATATGGATTTAAGCCACTGAACCTTCACATAAAAAACAACAACCATTATGGTGGCCTTATTTTCTTTTTAAAGGGTTTAGAAAATATTTACAAAAGAAATTTGAATATGTATGTGTATACAGCATACAGTAAAAGCGATTAAAAATTAATGTTGCAAACTAGACCATTAGGAAAAACTATGACTCATGCATTTATAATTTTGTGAGACGATGTTACTTATAAAACTTTTAATACTGGAGAAAAAAATTATTGGTCAATTCACACAAGCCGTTGTATCGTTTTATTCATTGTATTGTTGGACGACTATACAACAGTGTATGCTTGTTGTTGATAATTTTTATGTAAAAATCCGATACACTTATACACATTTTTTTCATATGTTTTTAAAAGTTGTGTTGGTTTCGTGCTATCAAATAGTTTAAATGCCAAAAATTATGAAGAAGAATACGACATACACAATACAGCATAGCATTGAGCGTTCACAAACAACCAAGTGTATTCAATACAACATACACGATACAAAGGCGTGTGAATTGGCCAATTTTTATACATGATAGGATGCATTAGAAGTAGACTAATGTATGTTTCTAAAGTAGTTGTATTAACTCCATTACTTATTTCTATAATTTTTAACTCTCAATATGTACAAAATATTTTCTAATTCTACGCTAATTGATTGACAAGACCAGTGGTGTTGTCGAACCGGAACGTCGTTCCTCTTGGACAGGAACGCGTTCCGGAACTAAAGATGATTTCTTGTCTGACGTTTTGAAAAAAAAAAATAAAATTAAAAAGAATTGCTGATTTTTTTTTCTAATTTTTGACGAAATTTTATATGTATTTTTATAAACAAGGGTTTGAACCGAACCCGAACCGGAACGAACCGGCTTGTTTTTCCGAACCGTGAACCGGAGTCCGGAACGCGTTCCGGTAAAAAAAAAAAAAATTAGCACAACACCAGTGGACAAGGCAATAGAAAAAAGTCAGTTATAATGCCAAAATTTTCAATAATACGTTTTTCCGAAGGTATTATATTTTCTATAACAGAGAACTTTTAAAATATATAAAGTTGATCTTTACATCTCAGTAGTATTGAATTAATGACAATACTGTTTAACAAAAAACCTTCAGTATTTCCTGGATATAAGCACTTTAGAAAATGCTTGCCTGGCAATGGTTACAAGCGTAGAATTTTTATATCGAATTCCCGCATCTGAGAGTAAATAGTCACGCGTCATTTAAGCTGATAGAATTTTATTTATTTCATTATTAGCGTTGGCTTCGTATTCGATGGAATGCCGGCTGGTCGGAGAGAGTCTTGATCATCTTTTACAACTCGTTGCGGTGAACAAAGTTGAAATTTTCTGGTCCTCCGTGCCTCTTCAAGATCATTGCGAAGAAATGATAGAAGGAGGTGGATCTACAGCAGACTTTATAGCCATAGTCAAAGGTCCTATGGTAGCATTATCTATGCAGGGAGTCAGGTCGTTGATTTCTCCGAGATGTGCACCAGACCAGTTTAGTAGGAAAGCCTTACAAACAAATTACGAAAGGCAAACATGGGTAGGTTTTCTATCAGGAATCAATGTTCTGAATGGGACACAGAACAGCTTCCGCCTCGAAGAGAATGAAACCATAATAATAAGAATTCTATGGAATTGTATTGCGTTGCCCAATTTTTTACTATTTTCTTTCTACTATTTTATCAGCATAACCAAGGACTCAACATATCCCTATAAAAAGAAACCGAGAAATGTTTAATCGTACGAACGCTTGAATTAGTGAACAGGATCAATTTTGGAAGGAAAGTTGTTGGGCGAATATAAACGAATTGGTTTAAAGTAAATTTTTCGCGTTTATAACAGGCCAATACTTAAAAGCAAGATGGATACATAGAAATATTTATTTATTTATTAATTAAAATACAATTACAAATTATATTTAATTATTTATGAGCTTACTAACTTTGACCATATGCTCGGTGTAGTGTCACAGACCAGAGTCTCTGGTGGGAATCGAAACCTCACGCTAATAGTCTAGCACACTACCCACTAGACTATTAGGGCACCCATATCGAAATAGTTTCAGTACCTTAGAAGCAAAAATTAAAGTCGCATAAGTTTCAAAACGGGGAATTATTATATTAGGGGCGCTTAAATGGGGGAAGACTGTATGTGGAGGATATACAGTTTGTTAGAAACCTTGGGCAAAATTAATTAAATTATTTCAAATTTGTCTTTATATGAATTGCATTTATTTATGGTACTAAATTATGTTTTATTTTTTGCTTTTCAATTCTGCACTAAAATAAATGAATAAAAGAAAACTGCTCGCATAATAAATAAATCATTCATCGTTTACAATACTTTATGACATTCACTGACAATTTAATTACATTTTTGCATTTTTTTTTCTAGAGAAATGTTCTAGTCAGGGTAATACGGCATGAACCGACGATATTATATTGAATGGACTAATTTAAAATTTTAATTAATATTCCATAATTAATTAAATTTTATTATTATTAATACTTTTGTATTGGTGTTGAGAGTGAATAAAATAATAACACAATTTTTTATATACACAATCATTATATTTATGTTAATATACTAAAATAAGTTTTAAGCAATAGCATTATTGGCATTCTAATGGACATGCTATGAAAGCATATTATGAAGCATACTAAGCCAATAGTAAAAAAAATATCGTATATTTTTTGTAACTGGCCACCTTACTAGTCACAAATTCCTTGATAATTTCATCAATCTTATTTGATTGTTTTGATTTGTTTTTGTTTTATTTGAATATTGAATGGCAGACGTTTAAGTTTGACAGCACATTACGCTCGACTGAAATAATAACAATCTGGGGAAATGTATTAAAAAGGACGTTTATCCGAATATGAATCTTTCCATGTCACTAAAAACAATATCCTGATGAATGATTCGTTCAAAAAGGTATTAAATCCTATCATATTTGTTTTTACCCTTTTCCACATAAAATTGATCTTCTCTTGAAATTTATGATTCGAAAATATATAAAAAATTAAATGACAGGAAACGTAAACCATTATTTCGTCAAACAAACGTTTCAATTATCATCCCCCAATATTGCTAAATATAGGACATTTTTTAAGTGCTCATCATCGAAATGTTTTATTCATTTGAAAAGCCTATTGATGTCATTATGTGTGCAAAATAACATCAAACAAAATTTCGAAACGGCGCATAAATCCGATTCAATTTAACAGATGGATTAGCTTTATTGACTTTATGGAACACTGTGGGCTTGCCTTCTTCGCATACGCCTGCAATTTAAGAAAACCCCACAAGAAAAAGCCTCACGTGTTCAAATTGCACGTTCGCATTACAATGTTGAACAGATCATCAAATACAGGCTAAAAGAACTTTTTGTTAGCGTCGTTCGCGAAGAAATATAGACGGGCTCCGATCTCATGTGGATTGTTAATGTCCCATATTAGAGAATTTCATTTGTTCACATACTCAATTATGAAGAAATAGGTCTCATCGCTGAAAATGATCTATTGATGAAAATTAAGGTCAGTTCCCAACTACTCCAGAGGCCCCATAAAACATCACAGAATCGTAACACGCAATTGGATATGAATTACAGTGGATTTATGTTAATGACTTCAGAGTGTACCTTTACAATGTTTGGACAGTGCATCAGTTGTTGGTCGTGTACCGCCAAACACGTGTAACATACGCACTAGCCGTCCTGAATCTAGACCACGAAGAAGGCAACTATTAATCGAAAAACATCTCCCTTGTGATGTGTTATGTGGCCTTGAGAATGAACTAATATCTGTCGCGTTCTGATAAATTAGGTAACGAATTTGTCCAAAATTATTACGATACTCGAAGTATATAAATATTTTGACAAGAAGATAAGAAAAGTTCTGGCGTTAAAACCGCCTCTGAAAGAGAAAGAGAGCTATGCGAAACCATAAACTGTACTTAACCAAAACAAGGCTGTGTATAACTCGTCTAAAAAGTATTCTGACTGGATCTATATAATATATTGTTACGAAAATTAAAAATCTATATACTGGTGTTTTGCTTTTAAATCGCTTAACATTAAAATTATAAACAATGCAAATAAGCAAACTTGTATACAAATGATCGTACTGCTTAATATAACAACAAACACCAGCATAAAGAAAATGGTAAACAAGTAAAAAATATTGAAGTCGCCGTAGTCTAGTAGGTAGTATGTTGGCTTATTAGACGCAAAGCCAGGGTTCGAGCCCCATGCCAGACATCAAAACAAAATATAAAAAATATTTCTTCGGCGACTTCCTCTCAGCAGATTTCTGGTAAAAACTCTGAGAGTAAAAAAATTGCCATGAAAAAGTTTCTCAAAAATCTGTCGTTCGGAGTCGACTTTAAACTGTAGGTCCCACCACTCATGTATAAAATTAACACACACAACATAAGTGGTGTGAGAAACTATGACGTTGTACAATGGGTCAATTCGACCTACAGGTACTGTACTTGTCTTAATTGACAACCTAACTAACCTCTAACTAACCTCTAACCTAACCTAACCTAACCTTAACAAAAATATACCAACAATAATAAACGTAAACAACGATAGAGATTTCGAGAAGGCGAAGCCACTAACATTCGTCTTTAAGAACATTCACCAGACTGTTTACTCTGCCATATAAAAGGCAAAGCAGGCGACTGAGTCAGTAAAAGTTCAGTCAGTCTTGTGTGAAGACGTGGTGCGTTTGAAGAGAGTAATCGTGGTTTGAAGATCTCCGTTACAAAGATTAGTCAAACAATTGCCTAGTTATTGTTATTGCTTATGCAAAGGGTATAAACAGAGAAATACCAAATAAAGCAATTGTTGTTGTTTACATAAAATTGTGAACTGTGGCGCACAGAATTGTGCGAACAATAAAGAATTTGAATTAAAACTAAACACAAATTTATTTTTATTTTGTTTGCAATTTACGAGCTCATATTTTAAACGTTTTTAAAACGTAAAAACGTAAGAATATATTCCAGAAGAGATTCAGTCTTCCCACTGTTGCTATTGCACCCCCATAAGATCATAAACATCACCATGAAATTTGAAATTAAACTATTTAGTGAAAAGTAGTTTCAATAAAAACATATTGAAGAAATATATTCATTGAAAATTTTAAGTCAAAATATTTTTTAAATTCAGATACAAAGTAAGCTTTGGTCTCTTCAATCCAATGAATACTTTCTTATTTAATTCCATATTTCCTACTTCTTTCCAAATGATGCACCCCCAAGCCTTAAAATTTGTTTCATATGCCGTATACAGCTGACATTAATTATTGCCATCTGAGGTTTAGTTATTTATGTAAATTTCCGTTTATTCTTTAGCCTTATAAATACCGAAAAACCAGAATTACAGAAACATTAACAAGAAGAAAATAGTAAAAGAAATCAAAAAATAAAAATTTAGTGAAATGAGCGATTAAAACGATTTTTTTTAGCAAAATATTTTCCCACAAGCCATTTTTCATGGCATTCTCCCCGATTCTATGATAACAGACTCTTTAGTTTGTAACGGTCATTTAATAGTTGCGGGAATCACAAAATCACCACAGCTTATGTATTAATTTTCGAGGCGGTCATTTAAATGTCGTTTATCTTTCAGCCTGGTAAAGCTTAAGAGTGTGATTAATTGCTGCGATAATAAAACAAATGTTGCCTTTAATGGTTTCTTATTTTCTGTTTTTTTTCTGTCCTATATTTTCTTTCCTTGTTTGCATACTTATGGACATAAAACGGCCAGCAAGTGGGATTTCATTCATTCATTTCTTCATACCACACATACAATTCTTTCGATTATTTTTCTATTTTCCAAAGCATTCTTTGTGTAATTGAAGCCACATTTGATATGAAACTTAGAAGCCGAATTTTAACAAAAAATTTTGTGGAAATTATACTTTTGTTTTGCAGGAAGAATTAACTAAAGGGAAAAAAACAAAAAGAATTATGATTCCAATACCATAACAGGTAAACTCAAAGATTTTTCTTTCAAATATTGCCGTCAGAAAGGATTTCTTTAGGTTGCCACCAGAAAAACGAGACGCACATTAAAATACATGGGGTCCTCAAACAGGCATTTTCGAACTCTGATAGTTGAGAACGACCCGAATTTCTCACTTACCATGGACTAACATACACAAAGATGTAAGTTCGCTGAATTGGATCTAGAACAGTTGGAAACCCAGAAAATCATGCGTTTGATTCTTTGTTTGCACTTTGCATGACTTTTAAATAGAGCTATAACTGATAGATCCGTTAGGTTAGGTTCTTGAATAAAGAGATTCCATTTAGGCTAACATTTATTCCCATTGTGATATCACAATCAATATTAAAAACGTTTATAATATGAGCTCCTAGATTGCAAATAAAATTAAAATAAATCTGCGTTTAGTTTTAATTAAAATTCTTTATTATTCGCACAATTCTGCGTGTGTGTGTTCATAACTTGATGTAAACTACAACAATTGCATTTTCTTGTTATTTCTCTGTTTATATCCTTTGCGGTATAATGACAATTACTAGACAATTATTCGACAGATCTTTGTAACGGAGATATTCAAACCACGCACCGCGTCTTCACACAAGACTAACTAAACTTCACGCACTCGCCTGCTTTGTCTTGCCTTTTATATGGCAGGGTAAACAGTCTGATGAATGTTCTTTAAGGTGAATGTTCGTGACTTCGCCTTCTCGAAATCTTTATAAATGTAAACATCGTTGTTTCATTATTGTTGTTTGTGTATTTTGTTTACATTTATTCTTGTAGTGTTTGCTATTGTATTTTTGTTTACTTGTTTACCATTTTAATGTTAAGTGATGTAAAAGCAAAACACCAGTATCTAGATTTTTCATTTCCGTAACAATATTCAGCACGAAGATCAAATATTCCTTTGTGGAAACCAATCCATGTCGAAAATAAATCATGCTGTTGCAGCAATCTTTCTATAGGAGAGCTCGGAAAGGATTTTAGAAAACCTGATGTAAATAACTTTAGTCTTTTTATGCCATGACAAGGGCGCTGACTCATGACGTGAAAGACCGTTTTTTTCTCCTCGTCATAAGGCCCAGAAATCATTTGAAGGAATGCCAAGTCTATCATCATATCTACTAAAATGACTGTGGTTCGTGCGTCTTGCAGTGGACGAGCATGCGATTTAAGGATCTTCTTCTTATGCCAACGAGATTCAGTTTTTCCATAAACAAATCGGATTATTTACAACCCTTAACTTATCAGAGATTACGAACGTCGTATCGGCTTTGGCCAAGTCAACAGCAATGCAATATTCAATCATATTCCTATGAAATAAAACCCATATGACTGTTATCTTTGAGAAATCCGCATTTCGTTGTAAAATTCCCGGCAACAAAAAAAATCAAATTAATTCATAAGTGAGATAGACATTCCTCTGTGCACTGGCATGTAAAGGAGCTTACTCAAACTTTTGTCAAAGGAAACATGAGTATATCTGACCCGTTATCGATATATGCAGAGCAAAATTTGCATTAAACCTAATAAAACGAATCTTATGTCAGTTAGAACAGATCACTAGCCGGAGGATGGAAATATCTCACAATGACAAGCTGCACAATCTGCAATGAAGCGACCGATTCTGCCAAAATTTATTGGCAGAACGTCTCTGGCCAAAGATGATTTGGATAGAATCCACACATCCAAAATCATCGGGAATTACGGATTAAATACATACATAACATAATTGGTCATTATGACCTAGCTTCTCACACCACTTATGTTATGTGCGTTAATTGCATACATAAGGGGCGGGACCAATAATTTAAAAAGAGAATCCGACCGACAAATTTTTGGAAAAACTTTTCATGGCAACTTTATTTACACTCAGAGAATTTGGCAAAAATCTGTCCAGAGGAAGACCCCGAAGAAATATTTTTTAAAATTTAGTTTTGATGTCTGACCTGGGGTTTGAACCGTGGCCTTACGTCTAATTAGCCACCATATTACCTACTAGACAACGGCGACTTCAATGCGGATTAATACCACCCAAAAGTTTTAGCTGAATGACAGAATAGGCACTATTGGTGTTACAAAGGTATCTAAGTAAGCTATGTTAACAACGAGGCATGATATTAAGAATTATAGCACTATTTAAGTCCAGAATTTGGACACTTTACGGTTAGGCAAAATAATACGAACAAATTGAATTGTACAATTATTAGCAGTTGCTGCTATAAACAAATGATAGTCCATTGTAGCAAGTAATGATACTCACTTATGATTAAGTTGAGGAAGATTTTCTGTTTTTCATATGACGCCTTCATTCAAAATTTCCATTTAAAATATAAACTGTCAGAGTATTAACTTTTTTGTACTTCCTATAGAGAATACTACTTTTACAGTTTCCCATCATAAGTAAATTGACACAAAACCGCATTCACTTTATCATCCATAACATCATATTCCACAATTTAAGTTGCTTTTAACACAATTTATTTCAAATTACTTGGAATTTTATACCCAAAAACAGAAAAGAAAATTAACAGCACGCAGTTAAGTTGTTAAAATAGCAATCATAGGCCACTGCAAAAAAAAATTAAATGTTGTTAACCACGCAATTCAGAGGCAGCTATCAAGGCAACACACTAACACACACTTAAGCAAAATTATAACCAACAACATCATTAACATGAAAATATTAAATGTGCAAAGTTGTGTGTGTAAGTGATTTAGCAATTATGATAACATTGTAAAACTAGCTTATAACGGTCATTTTAAACTGTGTGTATTAGAACCGTCATTTTAAACTATTTTGACACGTAAAATAAATGACCGTAGGCGTATGAATAACATTTTTTGATGAAAAATTAATAAAAAAAATTTAATTTTATAATACCTGGTATCATGATTGATAGATGCACTTTCGGTTCAGTTATCAGAAAAATAAAAATTAGTTTTGACAGAAAATGAAATGATGATGAAATGAAAACTGAAGCATAAACAGCAAAGGGGTGAGGTAAATGCTGTACTAGAAGCGTCTATTAAATGATATGATAGATAGGTTACGTTTTTACCTTTTGAAAACGTTTCAAATATGAGCTCATAGATTGCAAATAAAATAAAAATACATTTGTGTTTAGTTTTAATTATGGTTCGCACAATTCTGTGTGCCACTATTCATAACTTGATGTAAACAGCAATTGCTCTTTTTTGTTATTCCTCTGTTTACACCCTTCGCATAACCAATGACAATCACTAAGCAATTATACGACAAATCGTTATAACATAGATCTTCAAACCACGATTACTCTATTCAAACACATCTTGGCACAAGACTGACTGAACTTTTACTCAGTCGACTGCTTTGCCTTGAATTTTATTAGGGTAAACAGTCTGATGAATGTTCTTGATAGCGAATGTTCGTGACTTCGCCTTCCCGAAATGTCATTCGTTATTGTTGTTAGGGTATTTTGTTTACATTTTTTCTTGGAGTATTGTTGGTATATTTTTGTTAGGTTAGGTTAGGTTTTAGGACATGTACTTGACAAGTACACTACCTGGAATTCAAGTCAAAAACGTCCTTTAAGTGAGGGATGGGATAAACAGAGAGGAAGTAAGAAAGGGGAGAATAAGGAAGCAAAACTTTTGTTTACTTGTTTACCATTTTTTATGCTGGTGTTTGTAGTTGTATATTTGTTTACTTGTTGAACATTTTTTTATGCTGGTGTTTTGTTTTTGTAGCTTTTATTTATATTATATTATATTTAGGATATGATGATGATAAGAACAGTTGAGAAACACATAAAAAAGTCTATTGATCTCTACACTTTCAATTTCGATTATAAATCTTTATATAAAATCGCCGTAGTGTACTAGGTAGCTAGTTAGCTTATTCGAACAAAAATTAATTTTGAAAAAATTACTTATTTAGGTAAGTTTTTCTCCGCAGTCTTTTGGTTTGTTTTGTTATCGTTTTTATGGTTTTAAAATAATTTTTTTTAGACAATATTTTCACAATCGTTGTAATTGTGACACTTTTACGAAATAATTCTTTGAAAAATTTCAAAAATTTCAAAAAATTTAAGATAATTTTGCAAATGCTTCAAAACTGTCCTTCACCACAAAAGAAAACATGCAATCCTTTAGCACAAGACTGTCGTTGGTTATCATAAGTTAATAGCAGCAGTAAATGCAGTAGCCAGTCATTTAAAACAAAACGTTGAGCCCTCCAATCTCTAACGTAAGCTGGCTAGTAAGCGTAATTATATATTCTTCCTTTTATTGTTGCTGTTGTTTCTGTGGATTGTCAACTTCCTTTGTTGATGACTTTGCATAAATTTTGTTCTTATTTTTTGTATTTTTTTTAACTACTTAGTGGGTCTTTTACATCCATAATGGCTTGTTACTTTGAAGCCTTCATTAAAACAGAAGAAACATAACATCGCTGTTGCCTTTGAAGTTTCGAAATGCGTGTTTCTAATCCCTTGTACACCATTTTATGCTGTTTTTTTTTTTTTTTTTTTTTTTTTTTTTTTAACTCTCTTTAACACTTTGTGGTGTCAATGGAAATTGTTAGAAGGCCTTTGAATTTATGCAAATGGTTTATGGCGGCGTTTTTTTTTAACAACTTTGTACAACAACAGTAAAATAAAAACAGTGTTATTTTGTTACTAATTTTCATAAAAGATGACATTGTGTCAAACAAGCATTATTACTTACATGCAAACACATATCGTACATATTTAAGTATGTACGTTTGGATGACGTCAAGTAAAAGTACTTGTCGACTGCATTTTGGATGTCGTAGAAAATGTATGCAAATTGAAATGAATAATTTTAGTGTCATAAATGTATGATAAATATGATAAAGAAAATAGTTAAAACAATGTTTTGTAAGAGAGAAACAAGTGGAATATAATTTAAAAATCATTTACATACTGTAGGCTAAAGCCAGTATGTACGCCAGTACTACCATTAAATAACAGCAAGAAAAAATTTACCTACAGCAGATACCACCTTAAAACTGAACTACTTAAATGTTTTCCCAATGAAAAAGTAGGGAATCTATTAGGTAGTGTGTTGGCTTATTAGACGTGAGGATACCGTTCAAGCTCCAAGTCAAACATCCCAAACAAAACGAAATGCGCGAAAATATTTCTCCGGCGACGTTTTCTCAGCAGATTTTTGGTAAATACTCTGCGAGTGAATAAAATGGCAACGAAAAGTTTCTCAGAAATCTGTCGTTCGGAGTCGACTTCAAACCACGCATGTATAAAATTAACACGCACAGCATAAGTCGTGTGAGAAGCTAGGTTGTGATCCTTACTAAAGAGTACTGTGGGTTATAATGAAAAGAGGCAATTTGGACACAATATGAAATTAGCGACATTACTGCCCTATAAACGAAGTACTATAAATCTCATATTGAAAGATATCTGATTCCGCGTACAGCATAAGTGGTGTGAGAAGCTAGGCTGTGATCCTTACTAAAGTGTTGGTATGAGATACAATGGAAAGAGGCACTTTGAATATACAATGAAATTAGCATAATTACTGCACTATAAACGAAATCTCATATTGAAAGATATCCGATTCCCATCGAATCCAATTAAAACCACTTGAAAAAGTGTACTCTAGTACCAGTCAGAGCTGTATAATTGGAAAAAAGTTTACCTGTGTTAACATCTTACTTGAGACAGAGCCTACACTGCGTTTCATCCATAATACGTAACGTATTAAGACGATACCTTAGTTTTAATATCCAAAAATTCCTACCAATAAGCGAAATTTATGCAATTTCTCCCTAGGAGCATACCCATGGTACAGTTCTTGGGTACCCTTTCAATGTGTGATACTAAGAGTGTGTTCCGAACAGCCCACCCTCGGCTTGGCTTTTGTCAACTGCTGAATACTACAACTAGGCCTTGGTCCAACAAATTCTGCAATGTAAACGAGCCTCGCTGTTCCATCAGCAATTTTTGGTACCAGAGAGCTTGCATGAGACTGTCGAGATATAAACGGTAGTTTGACAGACACTGTAAACACTAACACGGAATAAAAGTTGTCTCGAACCCATGGAATGAGAATGATTTTTTGTAGATGAACAAAGAATTCCCTAACCACCCGCTATTAAATCGAAAACGAATGAAGTACTCTCAATACGGTTCGACTATTTGAAAGTATAATTATAAGCTTACCTTTATTGCCCTTTCCCATACACTGAAATTGTTTGAATTCTAGGTTCTGTGATTTTTTGATTAATATTCAAAGACTCCTCTGATTATATCTTTAATCCGTTCATAAACTAGTTTAGTAGCCTTGGATCGATACAAGGTTCGAGTAAAAACTGTTTTCCATTGTTAGGGAATAACATACATACATAGACACATACATATTTGTTCATTACAACCATACAGTCAGGATTACAACCTAGCTTCTCACACTTGATCGAAAACCTGCTCTAATAAACCCGACTTGATGGTTAGTCCATTAACTGATTCTCTCATTTATAAATGCAATAGAAGTCTTACACGTCCCTTCCATTGGAATTTTATTCACTGTAGCAGCTGTCCATAACATGCTTTAATCGCCTGCCGTTATCGAATAAAAAAATGTAAAAAAAATATGAGAGAGCAAAAATGAAAGCCAATAACGAGAAATTGAATATGAAAATTGCCACAATATCTTATGTCTTCAGAGTGTACTTCACATAGCCTTAAGCAGTATCAGTGTCAGTAAACCAGCCTCAATTTTCGTACACATTTTAAGCCACATTAAACATTCACGTTTACATGTACAGGTAGGCAGTCAGTAGTTTTAAAAGACAATTGAGAGTGGCATACGTAAAGTGCTGGAAATTTTTCCAACAAAACTCTACTGATTTCATCCTCAATTTTGTGTTTATTATTGTAAGAATTTAAATGTCATCTTATGACTGTGGGCGGTTTCCTACATGAATGACAATCAATATCTCTTTACGAGTATACCGCAAACGGAATGTAAAATATCAGTTCACTAGCCCGCTCAACTACTGACCCATTACTGGGTGGATAAAGAAAATTACTACAAGCAATCCACTCAATCTATGATAACAATTGTGGCAAATGTGGATAAAAAGAAGGTGCAACTGTCATCATCTGGTAGGAGAAGATATTTTTTATCAATTGTCTACTCATCGAGATGAAGCATGCAAATGGAAAATTTAAAGACAAGCTGAGTCGCTTTTTTGTATGCTTTGGAACATTAAATGTCGTCGTTGCTGCTTATCATTGGATGAGAAAAAAGGTAAAGGAACAACGGAAATCCTTTTCAAATGTTCCCGAACAAAAAGAAGAAAAAAATAAAAAAATAAACGGACAACAAACCAAGTAAAAGAGCTGATAAGGAGGGCAAGAGCTACAGTTTTTTACAGTAGCTTTATAACAGTGTGTGGTGGTATTAACCATTTCTGTTTTAACATTATTTTGCGTCCGTTATTTATGCATGTATTCTTTTCTTCATTCCATTCTATAAATGGTCGATTAATGTTATGTGAAAACTATCTTGTATAGGGTGGCCCATCTAATGAGTTTAAATTTGATCTATCGGTCATTTCGAATCTTACAGTACTTACATGACATACATAATAATACAATCTAGCTTCTCACACCACCCATGTTGTGTGGGTTAATTTTTATACGACAGATTTCTGAGAAACTTTTCATGGCAATTTTATTTACTGTTGGAGTTTTTGCCAGAAATCAGTTGATAAGAAGACGCTGAAGAAATATTTTTTTGTTTTGTTGGACATATTTGGCCAGGGGTTTGAACATTCTCCTCATGTCCTAGTAGACTACATGTCGTACTAGACTATTAATTTATAATAACGGCAATAAACGCCAACTATTTGGATATATATATGTAAGTAGCTTCAACAAGATGGCCGTTATCAATTGTCAAAGATCGAAAGTCCTTTTTAGAATTCTTATTAGCCAAAAACTCTGAGAGAAAATTGACATGAAAAATTGCTAAAAAAAAAATCTGTCGTTTGAAATCGATTGTAAACTGTAGGTACCGCCACTCGTGTATAAACTCACACAGCAGAAGTGGTGTAAGAAGCTAGGTCATAATCCTGACGAAAGGGCTGTTAAGACCAATTAAGTATGTATATTTCTTAGGCTAGTTTATCTCTTTTTTTTGCTCATGTAGCATGCTTTGCACGCATGTTTTTCTGATGAGAATTACTATTGAAATGATTTATAATAATAGTTTAATTGTTCAAGTGTTCTAAGTTTGTTTGTCGGTTAATTGAAACACAAGAGTGGCTAAGAAACAGTCATTGACTCGAAGAAATTAATTAATTTGTTTCGCTTTAGAATATTACATTCAACACAAACTAACGACTTCTAATGACGATATCAGTATACGTTTTAACGACACGCCTTCAAAGTTATTTTTGGAAATAAATCAAATGGAATAGAAGGGCAGGAATAGAAAAAAAATTCTACTGTCAAAGGAGCAAGAAGGAAATAGGATTACGTGTTCTGTTAAAACAGCAGACATAGAAAAGTTTGTTATAAAAATATGTATACTTTTTTTGGTCTTCTTTTTGCCTGTTTGTCATTAGCAACTGGCAGCAAAAACAAACAAACAAAATTTCTGAACCCAAAAGCTAAATTGAAACTCATGTTGTAACAAACAGACAAAGTAACATTTGCCTTTTATGATTTCTTTCTTTGCATGCCTGTGATTACATCGGGTTATTCAATTAGTGGTCTGGGAAGGCTGGCTATCGTGTAACAAACAAAGAACAAAAAGTATCACCCTACTGTGCAAGGAACTGGCAGTATTGTAAAGGTATTTGAAGATTTGAAGAAACTAAGCTCAGGTCTTATATAAGTGGTCGATATAATCCCTTTCAGTCAGGATTACAACCTAGCTTCTCACAGCAACCGTGTTGTATGTGTTAATTTTAGGAGCAGCGGGGCCCATAGTGTATCTTAAACAGACTCAGAACTATAAATTTGTTAAATTTTGCATGACAGTTTTATTTAATCGCAGACAGTTTTTGGCACAGGACTGATTGCTGTGAGAAAGTCGTCGAAAGAAATATTTTCGTTTCAATCGAGATGCGAGATGCCGACCCCAGCGAAAAATATCGCTTTTGTTTAGAAGTGTATGCGAATAATCCGAGTTTTTCGATTTTATTTGTTACAGTCTGGAGTCGTCATTGGACCGAATTTTCTTCGAAAATATTCTAAATGAAGCGTTGTGGTCGATATTTGCATTTTTTTTGCCTGCAATTGAAAATTGTGAACTGATCGTTATGAAGTCCAAAAAGACAGATCCACGAGATATAATGCGACCAATTTACGATTTATTTTATGAGAAGAAAAAGTAATGTTCCTTTTTAGCGACAATTCGGTTACCAAGATCATGCGATTTAATACCTTTTGTAGGCCTACGTCAAAGTCGTCAAATAATTAAGTATCATTACAGCGGAAATACAGCTTGAAATCTGCGAAAAAATGTACGAAAATTACGTCAAAAGGACTCAAAAGGACAAAAGGAATGAAGTGAGCGTTTTTTTTGTCGAATTTAAGCATTAATTATTAATGGGAAAATAAAAAGCATTCTATTCTAACTATTGACCATGGTTGGATACACATTATTACAATTTTAAAATTTTACAAGAAATTTCTAGATTTCAAGCCAATAAAACTGTTCGTCTTTTGAAGCAAACGAATTAGTCGCTCAATTTTCAACGTCCTTCAAGGAATCGAAGTGCTGCTAATGCGTATCCCATCTATGAAAACAAATAGTAGTTGGAAGGAGCCAAGTTAGATGAGTACGGTGGATGAGATAGCAGCTCTCTTCCTGTTATTTTGATTGCATCCTGAAGTGGTTTCGTTTAGTGAACAGGTTGCCGTTGCCGGGTCTTATGGAACATTATGGTCGTTTATAGATCAAAGCATGATTCAAATTCATAATTTGTTGCCGGTAGTAAAAACATCTTTTTGGTACACCACACGTTTCGGGTCCCACACAATACAGTATTCCCCGGATATAAACATTTCCACAAATGCTTGCCGGCCAGTGCTTATAAGCCGGGCATTCTTACATCCAAATCCCGCACCTGAGAGCAAGTCGTGTGTCATTTAAGTTTCTACAGACCGTTGTGGTGATCATAGTTGTTACTTGCTGGGCCAACGTATCGGGATCAGTGCAAAGAAGTAGCTGAAGGAAATGGATCCGCATCGGACTTTATGGACATAGTCAAGAGTGGGCAGACAATCAGTGACTAGTCTGCGATCTACACCAGTTCAGATTAGTAGGAGAAGAAACTTTACGAGATTACGAATTGTAGGTTTTTTATCAACAATAAATTACCTGAGATTGTGTTGCGTCAGTAACGCTGTCCAATTTTACTATATTTTCCAATAAATTTGCCGTATTTCATTACTGGTGAATATTGGCTTCCAATGGCTCTAGAAATACGGAAACGTTTAACCACAGGGACGAGGAACCTATAGGACAGGATTAATTTTGGAAAAAAGTGGTCACAAACCGCCATTAAAGGAATTTTTTTTAAGTAAATGTAAAATATGAGGTACAATAAGAGGGAAAGCCTTAAAAGTGGGATGCATATATCAAAATATTTTCAGTACATTTTAAAGCAAAACTCAAGTTTCAGTGCTACCAGCGGTCCGCTGTGCTTATATTCGGGGAACACTGCATTGTCTGCAACTCAAGTTGACGGTTTTCCCGGATCAACTAATGATTTCTTCCGTTTAGATTTCTAAAAATAATTTACTTTTTTTGCCAATCTAATGCAACACTGATTTTCCATCGCATCTTTGAAGCACAATTTTACAATTGGTTTTTACGGTTTACCATCTATCTATCATACAATTCATATGACACCCATTTTCTATTGCTTTTAAACAGTCATGCCATTTTTTCTAACTCAAAATGTCATATGCATCCAATATTGTTTGCAAACACGGTATCTTCCAACTTTTTTGGTGGTCTTCCAAGTTCTTCATCCCTCACATCAAAATCGTTTTTTCTGAACCGCTGAAACTATCTTCTACATGTCGCTTCTGTTAGAACATGATCATATGCCTCCACAAGCATTCAATGGGACTTTTCAGCACTTTTTTCAAATGAAAACTAAGAGTTAATAGTGATCGTAAATCATAATTTTCTGGCTGAATATATTGTTACGTTTTTACCTTTTAAAAATGTTTAAAATATAAGCTCGTAGATTGCAAATAAAAATTAATTTGTGTTTAGTTTTAATTAAATTCTTTAATGTCCGCACAATTCTGTGTGCCATAACTTGATGTAAACACTAACAATTGCTCTTTGCACTCTTTTACATAATCAATAACAATTACTAGTCAATTGTTCGACAGATCTTCAAACCACGATTACTCTCTTCAAACACACCTCGTCTTCACACAAGACTGACTGAACTTTTACTAACTCCGTTGCCTGCTTTGCCTTGCCTTCTATATGGCAATGTAAACAGTCTGATGAATGTTCTTGAAGGCGAATGTTTGTTGCTTCGCCTTCTCGAGATCTCTATAAATGTAAACGTATGTGTATTTTGTTTGTATTTATTCCTGTAGTGTTTGTTGGCATATTTTTGTTTACTTGTTTATAATTTGTTTATGCTGCTGTTTGTTGGTATATTTTTGTTTACTTGTTTATTACCTTTTTTGATGATTTTTGTCGTTATATTACGTAGTGCGATAATTTGTAAACAAGTTCATTGTTTTTGTTGCTTTTGTTTATAATTTTAATGTTAAACGATGTAAAGGCAAGACACCAGTATCTAGATTTTTCCATTTTCGTAACAATATAATAGTTATTCACTGATTTGATGTATACTGACAGATGATTGTCAACAGATGTGACAAAAAAATTGCTTCGTTTACAAATGATATTCCCTATTGAGGCATTTGTATCTTGACGTTCACTTCATGCCAGTACCACCTGGTATATTTTATTACCACACACTTGCACTGTAACTGTCTCATTTTCAATAGCGCTACAGTGGATGAGGTTTATAATTTTCTTCATTAATCTGAATGTTCTAATTACCGATACATTTTTCATAACATTGCTATTTAAACCAAATTTATTATATTTTTATTCCTGTTTAAATGTTTATTATAAATATAAAACGTTTACTAACTTTTTATGTACAAATATTTTAATATTAACGTGCTGTCTGCATCCATGTGGATTTAATGACTGACGATATTTATTCGAATAATAAATGATGCAGACTATTGGCAAAAATTATGCAGGAAAGACAAAAAAGAAAACTTTCCGAATAATCGTTTTATTCAACGCAGTTTAAATTTCATATTTTCATTATAGTTTATATACAATCAAATCCAACATTTTTTTAAGTCATCGTTGCCTATAATTTCAATTAATTGTAAATAATTTTTATTATTATTTAACGACAGTAAAGTGGCCATAGTCTAATAGGTAGCGTATGTAGTCTAGTAGGACATGGGGCGACAGTTCAAAGCCCAGGTCAAATATCTCCAACAAAACGAAATACATATTAACAAAAAATTTTCTTCGGTGACTTCCTTTCAGCAGATTTCTGGCAAAAACACTGAAAGTAAATGAAATTGCCATGAAAAATTCTCAAAAATCTGACATTCGCAGTAGATTTTAAACGATAAATGTCGCCACTCATGTATAAAATTAACGCACACAACATAAGTGGCGTGTAAAGCTAGGTAGTAATCCTGATTGGAGTGTTGTAATGACCAATTATGTATATACATATATGTATGTAAAGCGTGGATTACATTCCTTAAGAAAGTGTACACTACACCTTAAATTGTCCAAGAATGTCAGGTAACTCTAGAAAAGATAGTAAAACATTCGAAGGCAAGACATTCGACCCTTTTTGAGTTCCTGGATACAGGCACATCGAAGGGCGACGCCCTTGATAAAGCTGGAACCACGGAAAATTCAAATGAATTCTTACATTGCAGATTGGCGCTCTTCTGCAGAGAGATAAACAAATGGTCTCACAAAAGTTCCGTTCATCGGCAAAGGTGAGATGGGATATTTAACTCACTTGTCTGTAGACTAGAATTTGCAGTGAACCTATCAAGATTCCATCTAATATTCCTCATAACAGTGATGACAGAACACTGGAATACGGATGTTCAAGCCAAGAGACTGCGATGAATACAGAACAGCTTCTGTAGAAGCTGCAACGAAGCGGAAGAAGAGGAGACCACAGAACATCTTCTTTGTCATTGTCCGGCCTGCACACATAAGTACATATGCGCATAATTTTATATATGCCCTACAGTTTAAAGTCGACTCCGGACGACAGATATTTGAATGTTTTCATCGCACATTTATTTTCTCTCAAAGTTTTTACTAGAAATCTACTGAAAGGAAGTCGCCGAAGAAATATTCAAATTTTGTTTTGTTAGTGACCTGGGGTTCGAACCGTGGCTAATCAGCCAACTCAATACCAACTAGACTACGATATGACATGGGACCCTGAGAAGAAGAATTTGTGGACTTCCAGATTTTAGTGACAAAACATATCAAGCAAAAGGCTATTTAAGAAAAATGTACACGCAAATAATTTTAATTGACTTAAACCCTCGGTTTGAGAAGAATCTTGGCCTCTCTTTATCTTCCCTTTCGTTGAGCATTCCTTTCCAAACATACGCTTCCACGCTACAGAAGAATTCTGGTGCCGTAACGATGTGGGAGACTCCCTTCTTGTAAGCTCGTCTGCTTTGCTGAAAATCCTAATCTGGCTGTAACTTATATTCGCTTTTATCATTTTATTTATATACACGTATCATAGGATGCTCACTGGATCTACACCGCGGTGGTCAGACCTATCTTGACCTTAGGCTGCCTGGTCTGATGGGAATCCCTGAATAAGACGGCAAACTTAAATCTAATACGTAGGTTGCAGCGATTTGCTTGCATGATTATTATTGGTGCCCTGCGCACTACTCCTACGCTCGCTCTGGAGATAATCTTATACCTTCTACCGCTTGACCTCTGCTGCAGGGGCGTGGCAGCTAAGGTTAGTAAGCGTTTCAGGGCGACTGGACAGTGGCATGAATCGGGCATTGGCCATACGAAGATACTTGGATAATTTTGGATTGTCGGAATGACTTCTCAACAAATTTTAGGACATCCATTCCGGAAAGAGAATGCCACGCAAGAGACAAATTTACACCGAAGGCTCCAAGTTGAGAGAGACAGCCGTTGGGTGTGGAATTTATTCGGAATCAATTGGTATATACCGGTCTATAAGGCTACCGAATCACTGCAGCGTTTTTCAAGCGGAAGTGTTGGCAATTCAGGCTGCGGTGAAAATTATTGTGGAAATAAATGGCCAAGGCTGGATAAGAGGCACGTGGCGGCTCTGCTTAAACTTCAAAGAAGTAAGCTCAGCACTGTTATAGGGGTTATTACGGGGTATTGTATTATAGGAACGCATGCAAGGCGTATTGCTCTTGGACACCTTGGAAATGATTTCTGGAGAAGCTGTGGAGATGAGGAAGAGGATGAGACTGTTCTTCAGCTACTGTGTACATGTCGCATTTTGTCGGAGGAGAAAGAGGCACCTGATTGCCTACTACATGGAGGATCTGGATGAACTGTCTTGCATGGATATTGGCAGTCTGAGCCGCTTCCTCGAAAGCTCCGACTGATTCCTGGACTAGTGGATAATGTGAAACAGTGGTATCACAATGGGCTATGTGTGCGGCCGATGTGTATCCGCTCATGACTCCATCGAGGGGCAGCCACTACTAGCTACCTACCTATCATAATTATATTTTATGTGTGTGCAAATACTATCATAAAGTGTCATCTTTGTACCAGTAAATACTGTAATTTTCATAACTATTTTGTTGAGAAATAAGAATTTATTTCATTTGTAATATTTTTTGCTTTATGTCAACGTTTTAAATTCTATTTTTTTGAAATAAGAAGAAAAAAAATTATAAATGAATCTATAATTTCAATCACACGTGTTTGCCTGCTGGTGTAATTAAATCCATGTTTATGTCATAGAAATGTTGTAATAAAATTTAATTGAATAAAAAATAAAACCACCATGAATTGCAACACTTTAAAACTATAATTATCTACACAATAAATAACGTCTCAGAATATCTTTAAGTTTGCATTTCATTCATTTTCGTTGGGTTCTTGTTTTCCATGCCCACCACAACGAGCTCGTTATCAAAATCATCTTCATCAGCGTTATATGCAGCATCTGACTCTCCCGTCTTGATTCTATTTTTATTTCTCTTTATTGCTTTTTAACAATCTATTGAGTAGTTTGACGATGTAATAAATTTCCCCGAGTACGAATTACAAACAAATTTTTTAAAACCGTATGTACATTCGCATAAACAAAATACACTATACTGCACTTTATATTTGATTTTAATCTGAAGTCTGGATGGATAGCAGTTGGCTGTTAGAATTGGTTGGTGGTATTATTTGTTTGGCTGTTAGGCTGCTTGGCTGGACTATTGTGCGCGGCCTAATTTGAATGGTTCCTTTAAGCTGGCAACACGTGTACAACACCAACAAACACTATATTGCTGATTCAATAAACGTACAATTATGTTGCATTTTTAAATGATGCACAGATGCTGATATCTGCATCAACTAGTGCACACAAATCGTATGCACCTTGCATAATATGTTCTCGTGTATACTAAACTGCAATAGTAACAGCAGCAGCTAAGTGAGGCAAATTTCTGATGAATACAAACAAATTACAAAGTGGGTATATTGTCAAGTTATTATAGAATGAAATTATCTTGGCTCCGCCTTTACCACCACAAATGATGTCAGTCTGGAGGATCAAGCGCAGGATCAGTCTTGCCAACAGGTGCTACTATGGTCTCCACAGGCAACAGAGTGACAGAGACCTCTCTTGTACGACAAACCAATACTCTACAAGACGCTCATCCTCCTCGTGCTTCTTTATGGCGTAGAGGCATGGAGCCTGTTAAGCTGGCTGTGCTAGCTCGACCATGTCGTTCGAATGGAGGATGATTCGGCGAGACGGGTATTTGATGCGGGGATCTGCGGAAGTCGGCGAAGAAGACGAAGGACCAAATCGAGGACCACCGATTGGTGTGACCAACTGGCGTAGGCTCGCAAGTAGCAGAGGCGTTTGGAAGGATGTGTTAGGGCGGGCCGAAATCCGTTAATCGGATTGTTAATGGCCATTTAAGTAAGTAAGTATTAGGCTGATAGGTAGTGCGTTGGCTATTTAGATATGAGGCCACGGTCACCAGATCACCAGATCAGACATCTCCAACAGAGCGAAATATTAAAAATTATTTCTTCGGCGACTTCCTCTCAGCAGATTTCTGGCAAAAACTCTGGCAGCATTTAAAACTACCATGAAAAACTTTTCTAAAATCTATCGTCCGGAGTCAACTTTAAACTGTAGGTCCCATCACTTATGAATAAAATTAACACACACGACATAAGTAGTGTTAGAAGCTAGGTCGTAATCCTGCCTAAATGTTGACCATTTATGTATGTGTGTATGTGTTATAGAATGAAATACTTTCCAACCATTTTATTGGTTTGCCCTCGCCCACCAAAAAGGTATAAAGATTTGACACATACTGACCTACTCTTTTCAGTTTCTGTGACCGACCTGACATGAATAACGTTGTCGACAACATTGAAGGAGCTTTGTCGAGACTTTTTCATTCCCATTTAAACTGCTCCAACTTTAGCTGCTATTCTAAGACGGTTCTAGATCTTCAACGTGCAATGATGTGGAAGAAACGAAATCGGTACAACATTTTTTATGTCAGTACCCTGCACTTCAAAACGACATCGGTTTTTGAGTGACAGAAGGTTTGATGATCTGGGCATGGTGGCGAATGTTCCACTAAAGCAACTAGTCGGTTTCATCCGCAGCACGGGGTGGTTTAAACCCTCCACTTGTGGATCATGACAATGTGGCTTACCTCATACTGGGTAACACAATGAGCCATATGGGGCATCGAATGAATTTGCCTGTGAACGGCAAGCTACACGCTAATCTAACCTAACCTATCCTTTATGCCTGAAAATTCAGATGCAACAGATACAGCCTTAATTTTAACAAAAGATGAAACTTGCCTGCCACAGCTGCTATCGTAACAGTTATTGTTAGAAAATTCGAATCTCTTCGAATCAAAAAAATATTTTATTTATGCTATCGTGAATACTGTTTCCACAATATTCTCATGTCTTACTAAGAGGGGTGTAAGTATTCCTATATTTTTTTTAGTTCATGCCCCAAAAACACAACTGATTTTCTTACTTCTCTTTCAATAATAACTTCTTAATGTTTATTCTCCTGTTAGTTTACTTCATTACGAATTGAGAACATCGTAGTATTTTTGGAATATATAATAAAGAATGAGTGTTAATGCCTATTTCTATAATAAAGGAATGGAAAAGAAAATTAGCTTCAGACTAAGGAATGAATATTGTATTCTCCAGTTTCTGCTCTTAAGTGACTAAAGCATTACCGAGAAAAAGTGAGAGATATTCGAATCCTTATAGAAACCTGAATGTGAAATCAGATTGGCTGACGCCGGACATCTCTTAAGAAAATGGAGAGATACTCTTATGATATGCTAGTGATTGTCTGCATATGAGGGAAAGCAGGGAAAACTAATAGCTAGCAGGTTAGCTAAAGTATATTCTAAATTATAAATCGCAAAATTCATTATCCATTCTCCCATCCGTAGAGATGATAACATCGGCATTGAAAGTCCTTGTAGAGTGCCACTTTTCAGAGATTATAGAACCCAATCAATACCTAATACCTGTTCACAGACAGCGTTTGTTTTTTATTCAACAAAAGATAACAACACTATCATCATAAAACTTGCCACAGTCGAACGCTTAATTGTGAAAACCTACTTGCACAAATCCAGGTTGAGATTATTATTCACTTCCTTTGTCATTGCTCATTGTCCGAGATATATAGGTACTCTTTACATAGCTTAGCTGACTTGTCGTGTGTAAACTATATGCTTCCTTCAGAATCTTAAAATATTTGGCATGTGACCATTTTTTTGTAGTTTAGTCACTTTATTTCTATTAAGTTATCTTTTGAGACTGAGCACGGTTACAGCTATTTCAAATGATAGCTCTGGGGGTAAACTCCTTGGATGTGACAGTTATTGGAACAGTATGCATCACATTCTTGGTGGGGATATCGATATAAATTTCCGATTGTGAGACTATGAGTTTGACACTGCGTCATTAAGGTAACATAGCGACTCTCTCAATAAAAATTATTTTAATTACTCTTAAATTCACCTACGTTAACCCTGGAAGCTAAAAGCATTACATACCAATGCGTACAACAGCAAATATAAGTACTTATTAATGGATACATTCAATTATTGTAATCTTCTTAGAAATGGAATTATACGACTTCGATTCTAAATGCGGATTTCTCTATGCATATGCGGTGCATGAATTGTTGCAAGTCTGCCTGTCAGTCTCGAATGTTGACGTCTTACATTTGTATTGCATTCATAAATGTTGTAGTAGTAGCAGTAGGTGCTTTTGCCACAAGCTACAACAGTTTTGCTTGGCTCATAACAATCTTTAAATTATTCAGAATTTAAATGGAAATATTATGCATGAGCATTGCTTTAATCTATGCATTGATCTTATGAGATTGGGTCTAATTTGAACCTCAGTTTATAAAATATACGAATTTTAATGTTGTTATGCCTAGATAAATACCTATATACGGTACTTAATAATTAACATTTCAATGATTAAATTTAAGTTTTTGTTCAAACTAAATAATTCATGTAAACCTAAACAATTACGGGACCAGAATACTGATACGTTTTTACCTTTTAAAAACGTTTAAAATATGAGCTCGTATATTGCAAAAAAAAAAAAATTAAAATAAATCTGTGTTTAGTTTAACTAACATTCTTTATTATTCGTACAATTCTGTGTGCCACTGTTCACAACTTGATGTAAACACAACATTTGCTCTCCTTTGTTATTCCTCTGTTTACATCCTTTGCATAAACAATAACAATTGTTCGACAGATCTTTGTAACGGGGATATTCAACCTACGATTACTCTTGTTTGCTTACATTTATTCTTGTAGTGTGAGACCTAGGATGACTCACTGGCTATACACAGCAGTGGTCAGTCCTATCCTGACAACGAACTTAAACCTGATACGCAGGTTACAACGATCTGCTTGCATAATTATAAGTGGTGCCTCATCGCTCTGGAGATGATCTTATACCTTCTGCCGCTTGACCTATACTGCAGGGGTGTGGCGGCTAGGGTTAGTAGGCGTCTTTGGGCGACTGGAAAATGGCATGCATCGAGCATTGGTCATACAAGGATACTTGGAGAAACTGATATTGTCGGAAGCATTGACTATATGACACCTCGCGGGGGATACCGCACAAATATTTATACACCGACGGCTCCAAATTGGAAAGAGCCGTTGGAATTGGTATCTATTCGAAATCAATCGGCATATCCTAGTCTATAAGGCTACCAGATCACTGCAGCGTCTTTCAGGCGGAAGTTTCTGCAATTCAGGCTGCGGTGAAAATTATTGTGGACAAAAATGTTCTCAAGCGAAAACTCACCATACTTTCCGATAGCCAAGCGGCCATCAAAGCATTGGATTCTAGTGTAGTTTCTAGATGTCTCAATGAGATGGCGAACCGATATGATGTTTGTATCACATGGGTACCGGGACATAGAGATATTCCCGGCAACTGCAGAGCGGATGATTTGGCCAGAAAGGGCACGACCATCGAACTCTCTGATGAATTCTCTATATTGGGGATCCCTTTGGATACCTGTAGGCTTATAATTGACAATGAAATGGACCTTGTTAACAGTAGGTGGGAAGCTTCGGATAAGGGCAGAACGGCCAAAAAATCTGGCCAATGTTGGATAGGAGGCGCATGGCGACTCTGCTTAAACTCCAAAGAAGCAGGCTCAGCGCTGTTATCGGGGTTATCACGGTGCATTATATTATAGGAACGCATGTGAGGCGTATTGGTCTTGGACATCTCGCGAATGATTCCTGCAGAAGCTGTGGATATGAGGACTAGGATGAAACTATTCTTCACCTACTGTGCACATGCCCGGCACTTGGTCAGAGGAGGAAGACACACCCGGGTGCCTACTACATGGAGGGCCTAGATGAACTGTCGTGCATGGATATTGGCAGTCTGAGTCGCTTCATCGGAAGGTTCCTGGAATAGGGGAGAATGTGAAACTGTGGTATCACAATGGGCCCTGTGTACGGCCTAAGTGTGTCCGCTCATGACTCCACCGAGGGGACAGCCACTTCTACCTACCTACCTACCATTCTTGTAGTGTTGTTGGTATATTTTTGTTTACTTGTTTAACATTTTTTATGCTGGTGCTTGTTGTTGTATTTTGTTTACTTGTAAACCATTATTTTTTATGTTGGTGTTTTGTTTTTGTAGATTTTGTTTATAATTTTAATGTTAAGTGCTGTAAAAACAAAACACCAGTATCGTAAAAATACGAAACGATAGTGAAATTTATTTTGATTTTATCACCTTTTTGCTCTTGTTATAGAATGAAAAGTTAAATGTAGCAGTCTATCACGAAAGGGATAGAAGATTTCTGATTGTCTGCTCCCCTACAAGAAAATTTTTACAAATTGGATTGCTTGTCGAATTTTAAAACTGCTGAATCCAGCAGTAGACAGCTGGAAAACCAAGGAACTACTTGAGCTCGACAAGAGAACATTTCGCACTCCAACAACGGAATTCTAACAGGAGACTGAGCTATTGACAATTTCGCTGACAAGCTCGATCTGACCCACCAGGATTACTGCAAAAATTGCCATCATGTGGAAGAAACGAAATCGGTACAATTCTTTTTATTTGACTTTTTGCAGACGTCATCAATTTATTACTGTTTTCGCGTAGAAATTTTGGAATACTAGAATCATATGACTTATTGTACTATCCGCAAACTATACAGGATAATCTTATGTTCCATTCGGTTGTACAGAAAAACTTTATTATTTTGTTCGGTTTCAGTAAGGATAATCCTCTCCTAGTATTTGATAAACATCCAAATGTTTCTCTCAGAGATGAATTAGCACGGCATAACTTTCGAGTAGCTGTTTTGATTAACATTCCCCTCATTACAGAATCTTCAGATTTAACTTTAGGCGTTTAGCGTCCTAAACAAGTATTCATAGGGCACTCAATACGCTTGCGATAGGCCTCTTTTTGGTCCTAAATCTACTTGTTACTGTAATTACCCAACAAAAGTTTAAATCGTCTCAAAACTATTTGGCTCGAGAAAAGGCTCTTCCTCTTTACGGCTTCTCTTTCGCATTTCTACGCACTGCGACTAAGCGTTCTGGTCTTATTGACAGCATAGAAATTGTCTGCAATCCCGGTTCAATGCTGTGAGTCCCACAAAAGTTATTCCACACATGGCGATTGTATTTTCCCCGCCTAGCTGTTGCAGCATGCCCATACAGTGCCAGCTATTCACGAAATTACCTCATGTGAGGCAAGTGCTTAACTGATAGTCTTTCTTTCTCCCAAAGTTGAACTGAGCACACACTTCGATGGCCTAGATTTCCGTTTGTAAAACACAGGTGAGTTCTTCCAATAATTCTAGATATTTTATAATGAAAACAAATATTCCCACCCCTGTCCCACTGCCATGTACTATGTACCACGTCCTAGCTATGTACTACACAGTGTGCCCTCTCTTTAAAGAGTACGTAACATCCACTTTGCTTCATCCACTCTTATTCAGTGTTGAATCATAACATTTCCCCGACTGTGCCCAAGAGGCATTTAATCAGGGAACTTTCAATAACACAATTTATCAGGTCACAAAGTCTTCTAATAAATCTCGTATTCGACTTGTCTCTTTATCCGTAGTCTTCACAGTCATCGTTGTCTAGTTGGTAGTGTGTTGATTTACACGTGCGGCCACGGTTTAAACCCCAAGTCAGACATCTCCAACAAAAAGAAATTTGCAAAAAATATTTCTTCGGCGACTTTCCGTCAGCAGATTTCTGGCAAAAAACTCTAAGAGAAAATAAAATTGCCATGAAAAGTTTCTCAAAAACCTGTTGTTCGAAATCGACTTTAAACTGTAGGTCGCGTCACTCATTTATAAAATTTAACACACATATAAGCGGTGTGAGAAATCGAGTCGTACTCCTAACTGAAGGACTGTAATGAATAATTCCGTATGTATGTATTTCATAGCTCTACTCCTCATAATCATGCGCAATAGACATAAGAGCCGCCTGTGCCCCTGTGAGACAGATTCCACTTGCCAAAGGACACTACTGTCCCCAGCCCCTTGTGTTCTCAAAATCCAGCAAGCAATCCATAAAAAGAGTGTATAATTAAGCGAACAACATTAATTCTTGTCCTGTGTTAATAGTCATTATCTAAAGACAAAACTAAACTCCTAGCATCACTTAATGAATATTTCTTCATTCATGATAATCAAGAGCCATTGTACATTGTAGTCCTGTAATAATTTAGACCTTTTGAGAAAACAGTCCATGAGATACTTATTACTCAAACGACGTTAATGAATATTTGTGTTTACAAATCCTTTATCAGGACAAAAGTTTCTTTGTTGTTGTTCTTATCCTTGGCATTTTGGTGTATAATTATGATGATAGTGTTGTATTGTCTTTTAAATTAACCACATAATGTATATGAAAAGAAAAAGAGAATCACAACTGATAATGTAAGTCAGAATTTAAAATAATAGCAACGAAAGCAAAAACGACAACAACTTCTTAAGCATTAGCAAAAAATAAATTTTAAAGTTTATTTAAAATTATCAGCATAACAGATACAAATTTTCTCAACTCGTGAGAAGAAAAAAAGTAATCCCCCCGTTCCACCTAATATCGATTATTTCACTGCAGAATACTATTTGGGCAGGAGTTTTAATTTTCTAATTCCGAGTGTTACCGTTGTCTCAACATATTCTCAGGCGCTCCAATGTCTCACTTATTTGGGTACCTGGGTACAGGAATATTGTAGGCAACTGTACCAACCAACTACTCGACATACATACATACATACATAATTGGTCATTACAACACTTTACCCAGGACTACGACCTAGTTTCTCACACCGCTTATGTTGTGTGCGTTACTTTTATACATGAGTGGCGGGACCTACAATTTAAAGTCGACTTCGTACGACAGAGTTTTTAGAAACTCTTCAGGGCAATTTAATTTACTCTCAGAGTTTTTGCCAGAAATCTGCTTAGAGGAAGTTGCCGAAGATATATTTTTTCATATTTTCATATTTCGTTCAGTTGAGTCTAATAAGCCGACACACTACCTGCTAGACTACGGCGACTACCACTCGAACTTGATCGGAATGTCATCTCGACCATAGTGGACATGCTTACAGGTCATTGCGTTATGGAAAGACACGCAGAAAGATCTAGCGACTGCTGTCGTGAATGTTGGTCTGCTGAAGAGGACAAGACTGTTATCTACTTTCTTTGTCAATGCCCATCTCTTGCTAGGTGCAGATTTAGGTTATTTGGCTCTCCATTCTTTGTCAGCTTAACTGATCCTTTGATATCAGGGTTATAGCCTCGTTTATTAAACTTTCAGGCTGGTATCTACCATAGAGCAGTCGTGCTTTATTGTGCAGCCTCTGCACTGACCAACTACTTCGATTAGTTTAGGCGAATTCAATCAGTGTACTTATATGAGCTTTGGTAATGAAAGTTACCACTTCAACCTACCTACCAGAGATCAGCAATTAGTATTCAAAAAGATGAGTAGAATCGAATCATACTCATAATTCCTGATACTTATACGCATTCTTACCTATTTTAAAATTATACTCATACTACTCATTTTCGAAGTTTGAAGTACTCATTATACTCATATTTAATTATGTTATGTAATTATTATATATATGGTATGATTTTGATGTCAACGTTGTAAGCATACTCATTGCAAGCTGTGCTTATAAATCAACGTTGTAGTGAGTACGTAGTAGTGAGTACGTAGTAGTGAGTACGTAGTAGTTAAATTTCAATATTGTTGACTTACTTATATTCAAAATTTCATGAGTGCTTATGAGTAGCGAAAAACGATTTATTGCTGATTCCCAACCTACCGACCGTATTAGTACCCTTTTTTAGGTTAAATATTAAACGTTGAACTCTGGTTCGACTTAATACAAATACTAAAGCTTTTTAGACCAGAAATTCAAAGTTATACGTTCTCTTTAATAATCCTCTTTACCATGTAAATACACACACCATTCTATGTAAAACAGATTGCAATTCTCACTTCAGTAGGTGTGAAAACGTGTCACCTAAAGCGGGGATTTTATTTTAGTTTGTTGTCATGAAAGACAGACATTGATACGTACAGACAACATGCTGTGGCTCAACACCTTTATAACGTCACAAAGGACTTAAAATTACTTTCAGTTCTTGCATGTCATCTTAAGTAGTAATAAAATTAAAAAAATAAACAGAAGCAAAATAATTTAATAAGTTTTGCATAATTAATCTCACAGCATGAGGTTCTTATAAAATAATCATTTTCTAATTGAAAAACAATTTTAATGCAAATGCATCGCTGCTCTCAACTTTGAAGATAATGATGATGAGGGGTTTAAACACATAATTTAATTGACTGTCACTATTAACTACAATATTAAGAAATATTTGCATAAAATCTAGTGTAATAAACATGTCATAATCGACGTGACATTAAGGACACTGACAGCATGACAGAAAATAAAAGAAAAAATAAAAATTTCAATTCTATTGAAGTGTTTTCAACATCAAATATGTCGTGATATTAAGTGAAGAGAAAACATGAAATTGCCATTTGGCCATCTAAACATAGACAATATGCCCTAAAAAACCATTGTGGAGTCATAAATTCATGATCAGGTTTGTTGATAAGAACAAAATTTGCGGGACGTTTCATTGAGCGAATTTTTAGCGAAAACAACTGTACCTTTGCCTTCTTAATTATATAATTAATACAACCATTTAGTCAGGATTACAGCCTAGCTTCTCACACCATCCATGTTGTGTATAATTTTTTTTGGAGTGAGCTACAGTTCAACATCCACTCCGAACGAAAAATTTGTGAAAGTTTTTATTTCAATTGTATTTACATACATACAGTGAGCACCAAAAAACCCATACATTAAAAAAATATTCATATAAAAATTATCGTTATTTTCATTTTAAAGCTGTTTCATAGCCAGTTTTTAAAATCGAAACAAAAAAGTATCAAAAAATTTCGAAATATTGTCAAATTTTTTCGGGCACTCTCTTTAAATGGTAAAAGTTGAGTTTGCTGTTAGAATTTTATACATAGTGTACAGTTTCTTTTGACGCTCACAGTACGTAATTGGTTATTACAACCCTTCAGTCAGGAATACAACCTATCCTCTTATACCGCTTATGTTGTGTCTGTTAATTTTATACATGAGTTTTGGTGCTTACGGTTTAAACGACAGATTTTGAAAATGTTATTTATTCATAATTTTTTTTTTTTCAGAAGATTGTTAAGGGGAAGCCGCCAAAAAAAATTTGTTTTCCATATTTCGTGTTGTTTAAAATGTCTGAGCTGAGCTCGCTACCTATTAGACTACAGTGGCTTCATAGGTTGAGCATTCTCTATCAAAAACGCAGTGTATCCAATGGTTTATGCGTCTCATAAATGGTGATTTAGTTCTGAAAGACAAGAGGCATCCGATACAACCAAAATAATCTGAAGACCATAATGTGTACCGGTTACTCGTGTCAGACGCAAGAAGAGAATGCAAATGCAAGAAGAGCTTGCACATGCAAGAAGAGCTTGCATATGTACGAAGAGCGTTCACATGCAAGAAGAACTTGCGCAGCCAAGAAGAGCCTGCACATGCAAGAAGAGCTTGCATAAGCAAGGAGAGCTTGCACTAGCAGGGAGAGCTTGCACAATTATTAGACGTAACCCAAGCAGCCATTTGAAAGCGTTTAAAATCAGCAGAAGTCACTGAAAAGCAAGGAAATTGGATGCCAGTTGAAAAGAAGCCGACAGACGTTAAAAAACGATTTTGAATGTCTGAAATGATGTTTAATAGCTTACGAATGAAATATTTTTTGCATCAAAATATCGCTGGCAGCGGAAAGCAGATTAATTACGACAACTCCCAGTGCAAGAAATCAAATATGAAAGGAGGGCAATAAGCAAAATCTACTACAGAGCAGAATATCCATTGTTCCAAGGTAGTGCTCTGTATTTGATGGGATCCAGAGAGTATGTTAAAATAAAACTGCTAAAACAGGGCCAGACTACCTCGACAATTAACTCGTTTGAAGTGAGCGTTAACCGTTATACATCCTGAATATTCAAACCGACTAGAGGCCGTAATTTTGCATTATAAGAATACTTGGCCAAATATTGCGGCAGCAGTCAAATACTATTTGGTAAGCATTAAAATGGCTTTGGCTCATCATTATCCCGGAATTTTAGAGGAACATTATTTACCTTCATTCTTCAGTTTTTCTATCCTCCTGTTTGCATATTCCTGGCTTAGTCAACAACGCATAAGGGACTGGCAAAATGAAATTGTTATCCAATGTTTTATAGCGAAAAGTAATAACAAATGATGTTGCATTTATTTGTCTGTAGTTTTTAGATTTTCTCTTGTCGATTTTTATAAGCTCCAGTTTTCTCATTCATTTTCATAACTTCCCTTTACAAAGATTTTATTTGTTTGAGTAAATTTTGCATACGTTGGTGGCTATCATAATCAAAATTGGTTGGAAATATGAAATGTTAAATGACTCGCTTAATTAAAAATAATATTTTAACAGAAGCTGCTTATTTATTTTATTTTTTTCTTTGCCTTTTTCATTTTCTTCCATTTTATGCTGAATGTATCGACGTACAAAGTCATGGTGAATAATTTGCTTTGATTAGCCAAATGAATTGAGAGAACCGTCATTACTAATAATGCGCAAAGTAGCAAATGATTGTTTGATATTACCCTCTCTCACCCCGCAAAATATTCAATAAAGAAGTTAATAATCATCGCGCATATAATAATCGTTAATAGTCTTTTGATTACTTTTAATTACTTTTCATTTATAATCAATTAAAATGAAAAAATAAATAAAATATTAAGTGAATATCAGACAATTATTGAATTATTAAAGAAATACACACATTCTACATGCCTTAGGTTAGGTTAGTATCCAAAGTAAGATAGACAGAATGATATTGATGAGTTGGCTAGATACGATGACCGTGAGATTTAAGGATAGAAGACCTTTTATTATCCACACGCGTCTTGCAATATCGCACGTACCCTCCTGCAGCCAACAAGTTTCAGCTTCCTTATGAAACGAGTAAATAATATCCAAGTTAATTGGGACAATCGGAATTCCCATGTCCTGTAATTTGGCCATCTCTTCTGCAATGCAATTTCAAACAATTGCCTATGTCCTAGAACCTTTCATCATAATTGGTCATTACAACCCTTCAGTTAGGATTACGACATAGCTTCTCACACCACTTATGTTCTGTGCATTAATTGTATACATGCGTGGCGGGACCTACAGTTTAAAGTCGACTCCGAACGACAGATTTTTGAAAAACTTTTCATGGCAATTTTATTTACTCTCAGAATTTTTGCCAGAAATCCGCTGGGAGTAAGTATTTTTTAATATTTCGTTTTTTTGGAGATGTCTGACCTGGGGTTTGAACCGAGATATCATGTCTAATAAGCCAGTACACTACCTACTAGACTACGGCGACTTCAGAGAGAACTTTTGAGCGATACGAAATTTCTCTAAGAAATCCTCGACCTTCGTGGACAAAGATGGATTTTGAAACTAAGTTCTCCTGTTTTTGTAAGACGAACGATTTCAGACATCCGTCTATTCGCAATTCATCATTTTCTGGTACAAAATGCATGCCGAATATGTTTGACAGAAGTCATCTCCAACAAAAAAGGTTCTGTGGGACAGTACGCTCACTGTATACCAGTACAACAGTTGTAGTTAATCACGTCGATCGTTCTCATACAGTTAAAATTTATCAAATAGTGTGGAAATCAGATGGACTGAAATATTTCTTACACCGAGGCACCTGTATTCTTCTTTCTACACTTGAAAATTACATCGCATTAAAATGGCTTTCGTGTGTTTAGACGGACAAACGTATTTCGACGTTGAAAATTTCGGCTGCTAAGTATTTATTTCATAGCAAAATTTTTAATGTACTTCTTTTCAACAACTCTGAATTGAATTTCGATTGCATAATTTATTGTGAACTATGCAAACTACACCACTATCGATTTGATTTTCAAATTTTTCCTAGTTTTCATTTTTCACTGAATGGGTTGTCCCTGAAAAGCTTTACAAAGGAATTGTTTGATTAAAATTTTGAATTGAAAAAAATGCATTATTTTTAGTTTCATATTAAAATTTAATATCATGCCATTATGGCTTGTATTAGTTCTCACATTCAGTCAGTCATTCATCACGTCATTCGTTTTTTTCTTCTGTGTTTTTCCTATTTTAGGATGTACAAAAACTGAGAAAATTTTACTTTGATCTGCAGAATGGGAGCGAACAAGAGATAAAAAAGAGTTGAGATAAAACGTACAGAGAGTGTACATTTTTGTGTGGTTACATTACCGAACATTTTCATTTTTGAATTCCTTTTTATGTTTCATTTTTTCTTTTTCTTTTGGTGTGACGTTAAAACAATATTTGTTTGTAAAAATTATAGTCGAAATTGCAATAAAAATTCATTTATCATGCTCTGCATTACAATGGTAATAATATTTGCATAAATATTCCACAAATGGCAAAAGTAACAGCAAAGAACAGAGGAAGTGTAGTTTAAAAATAAGAAGACAGTAACATTTGGAATGGCAGGAAAAACTACAAACTTATGGGTTTGAAAATCGTTTGTAAAGTAGCATCTAATCATGAAGTATAAGATCTTTTTAAAATTTGAATAAAGCAATGTGTGTGTGAAAGTCGCCGTAGTCAAGAAGCTAATGTGCTGGTTTATTAGACGTAAGGCCAGCGTTCAAACAGACATTAAAACGATAATATGTCACGAGATTTTTAAATCTTATGTGGATTGGCGTCGTTAGAAATTCGGCAATTTCGTTTATCTATGTACCCATTTATTTAGAAATGGAGCTATTTGAGGAGTATGATTTTTCAATGAAAATTAGGGTCAGTTGCCAACTGCTCTAGAGCCAGTTCAGCGAATATACGTCGCGGTGTCGGTAATACCTATATCCTCCCATGCTGATTTGAAGAAACATGCTAAATATATGACGTTTAACAAAAATATTTTCAACTAGATGGCCATTGTGAAATACCATTCGGATAACGCCTGCTGGAAGACAAGGTAGTTTGGTAATACGGAGGCAAGAAGATATGCTATAGATTAGTGTTGTGCACAACAGAGCTGAACAAAGCACTTCAAAATGCATCAAAATGAAATTATTCACTTAGAGATCTATCCGAGTTTTGTAGTATTATTCAGCTCAATACATATTAACTGACAATAAAGCGAGTATTAGGTCCCTAGAGAGTTTCTTTATGTTTAAAATGCTAATTGGAACAGATTGCGAGACATTTAACTCTTTTACTCATGTTGGTTACTGGCCCCGTGGTCCTTGACGATAACAACATAGCTGGCGCATTAAATGCATAAGAAATCCTTCTTATGAACCTCTGACCATTGTGTAGACAGACGAAAGATTGAAAATAAATCACATGGCCTTCGGCCAAAGCTAGAATATTCCACAGAAGGAAAGATAATTCTTCAATTTGTGAGATACCATTTTTATGTTGCTTTTTCTAAACATTGTATAGATAATGATCTCCTAAACAGTCTAAATAGCAGGCATTACTCGCATCGTGTTAATAATTTGTTAAATAAAGTCTTAACTTAGCTTTCGAAAAAAATTTTTAGGTTTTGAAATGAAAAAAGGTAGATGCCTATGGTACTTTAGTAAATATACATGTAACGCAATTGGAGTTATCGTATTCTAGTATGTAGCATTTTGGTTTTTTAGACGACAGCTTGTGGTTCAACCCCTGGCTCTGGCATTTTGAACATAACAAAATATGAAAAAAATATATTTCGTCGACTTCCCCTCAACAGTGTTCTGGTAAATAAAATTGCCATGAAAAGTTTCACAAATCTGTCGCTCGAAATTCATGGACAAAATTAATTTGTGTTGTGAGAAGCTGGGTCATAATCTTGTAAGTAAGAAAAGCAATTTTTTTGAAGTCCTTAATTAAATTGTTATTTTTTTAAACACCATTGTTGGTCTTCGAGGAATTTATGCCCTTAAGAAGGATAAACAACAAAAAGTTTTCATAATTCAATGTTCATTTAAAGAAGAAACAGAATATTGAGTTCCAAGAAATTTTTATTTCTATAACTCCAACCTCGCCATGGGTATCATTGTACTTATTTAAAATGCTCATGAATTACGCCTTAAAAGTCATCCCATTCTTTTTATTGCTCATTCATAAAATTCATACTTTAAAAAAAAGAAAAATAAAAAATTAATAAAAAAGTAATCGTTTCAATAATTTCTTTGTTTTTCCATTCATGTATCTTTCTTTTCGTAGAATTTCGTCTTTTCCTTTTCCCCAATTGATACGTAATCAATGGGCTTCATTTAAAATTAATAAATGAAGTAAATATGCAATATGCTTAGAGTATGATAAATTACTTCAATACACGAAGATTACATACAAAATAAAAACCATGTTATCGATAACTTTTCTTTCATTACATTCTCATTTGCAATGCCTATGAATGGCTCACTATGGCTTCAGTAAAGCACAGGAAAATGAACTGAATAACTTGAGATAAACGACAAAAAATGAAATGAAGATAAAAACAAATACAATCGAATCGATATCGACATCGAAACATTTACACATAACTTGTAGCCGTGTAAGAACAAGAAAAGTAAAATAAATTTAATCAGGCTTTTAATTGAAGATGACACATAAGTGAGAATATGTTTAAAGATAATTGAAATGACAGTAAGAAAATTATGTTCACAAAATCCTTACATAACGCACAATGGTATTTAAGTGGCAAGAAAGCAATTTTTTCGAAATACCTTTCAAAAATTTAAAAATTATGTTTAATAGAGAAGTGTATAGTTAAGAAAAATTCAAGACAAAAAATAAGAATTTATTGCAAAGGTTCTCCGCAGTAACTTCCGAGCTTTGACAGTTGATAACGCCCATCTTGTTGAAGCTACGTCTGTCAAGTTATTTGTCATTTACTGAATCAGTGTTTCAAAACGATCGTGGACAGAGATAACATTCAACCACACATGGAAATAAAAAAACGATTTCATCAGAATTGGTGTTTCGTTCGGGCTACAAATCGCAAGAAAAAATAGTTTGAGTGATGAGGCCTATTACCGAATGAACAAACAAAAAAATACTCGAAGTTTTGGACTATACCAATCCACACAAGATATGCCCCGAAACAGTCACTGTATAGTGTGGATTTAGGACTGGCGGTGTCATCTGTCTATACTGCTTTCCCAACGACGAGTACTATAAGTCGTTGATTACCAATTTCTTTTGGTTTGAATTGAATTATCAGGACACCAACGATATGTGGTTTCAAAAGGACGTCGTTACGTGCCACACAGTTCATGCCACATTAGATATTCTGCACGAGCGATTTGAGAGCATGGTCAGTTCACGTGGAGGTTATGTGAACTTGCCACCGAGAACGTGAGATTTGACCAAAATACAACTCCTCATATGGTTTTTTTTTCAAGTCGCAGGTGTAGGCAAATAAGCCACAAACCAGACCAGTCTTCAAAACCCACATAACACATGTCATCATTCAAATTCATTCCGATGAACTGGAGACATTTAAAATTTAACATTTTGTACGCACTCCACAGAGAGAAGCCGTGACGTACATTTAAATGATGTTGTATTCAAATAATAAATAAAATTTCCAAGTAAAATTTCAAAAAAATCTGTCGTTCGGAGTCGCGTTTAAACTGTAGGTCCCGCCACTCATGTGTAAAGCTACCACACACAACATAGGTAGTGTGAGAAGCTAGGTCGTAATCCTGATTGCGGGGATGTAATGACCAATTATGTATGATTGTTTTGTTACACTACAATTTATACCACTTTCAACTTTTGGTTATCCTCTTGTATTTGATAAAAATGTTAAAACTTTTTCTTTGTTTAAAAATTTGCATCAAACATTTTGCTGCGTGTATTTGCAAAAAAGAAAAAATCATTCAAAAAAGTTGCGTAGCAAGGCCTTACCTCATCAAGTGCTAAACATCAACTGAATTGATTTTGTTCTCTGAGTTCAACACAAAACAACAAACAAAGCAACAAACACACGATCATTATAAGAAACCACACAAGTAAGCTTATACTATAAGCCTTATAGCAAAGACTATAAATATATAAAGATGTTGCACTGCCATACATTGTACTGCCAGTGCTAAATTTGTTGATGGCAGTACGGCTACTGCCACTTATTGTACTCAGAGAGCTTATTATACTCAGAGAACGTATTGTGCTCTTTAAGCAATTTATTCTCATATGCGTGTATACGTGTGTGCATGTATGTTGAAGTTTTCATAGCACAATTGTGCATAGAGAACTCACACGCATTCTTGTGTTTAATTTAGTTGTCGGTCAGACTTCGACAAGAACGCATGTGCAGTAGGTGTTTTACCATTTTATTTCAGAGAACACTCAAAAAATATTTTATGTTTAAAATGGTTTATGTTATTAGCTGGGCGTATTTAATTTTTTTTTATTTTACCGATAGTATATTTTTTTAAACCTTTGGAATGCTCGCTTTTTTTTCTTTTAATAAAAAATGGGTTTTTCATTCCTTTTATTTATCTAAAAAACATCGCCTAATTTTTAAGCCAAAGATGGATAACTTTATGTTCTTTTAATAATAATTGGATTTTTTATTTTATTTTTATTTATCTTTACATATATATGTCGATGTAATGAAAATAAAAATAGCTTCTATTACTAACACTTTTCTATGGCTGTAATAAATAAATTCTCTCAACATATTTTCTCTCTCTTACTCATAACCAAAAATTTTTTGGTAAACCCATTGTATATATACATTTGCCAAATAAAAAAATAAATAAACTAAAAGAAGTCTTGTTTTCATAAAATGTATGTGCAAATAACCTGTGGGAAAGAAATGTTACCGTTTGCTTTATTGTAGGGTAAGAATACGTGTTTTATTGTTGTAGAAATGAAACTATATCGATTCGCACCGAATTAAAAAACCTTGATTATATAAATAAATTTTTGGAATTACATATTTAGAGAGAAACAAAACTAGCAAATTATGAAAATAATCTCTTAATTATTACATACATTGATTAAATATTAAAATTTAAAATTTTATATATATATATATATATATATATAAATATATTATATATTTTAAAATTTCATAGCTGTCCAAACTCTTAGCAATTCAGTTGCAGCTGCAATCCAATCCGTTAATGAAAATCGACAGTTTACACGAAGTTCATCAGCAGTAGCCACTTCAACATGTGCATTTATAAAAAAAACTCAACAGTTATTTTGACTGTTTAAACAGCAGGCACTTCAACGACCCCAACCCCCTGAAACGTGGCTTAAAGTTTAATAGTACAACTTGGCAAGCACTTCAAAAGCTGATTACCTACATGAAATAGGTTGAATATAATGGTAATAAAATATTTTCAATCAACGGGCTAGTTCAAACAACGAGTGCTATTTTATCTTTGTCGGAAGAACTGTTTGAAGAAAATTCAAATTTACTCTGCATTTTAACGATCCATTTTAACCAAGATCCTATAGAAAACTTGTTTTCATATATACGTGCCAAAGGTGGACACTGCAAGAATCCATCGGTTCATGAATTTAATATTGCAATAGCTAAGTTGTTATCTTTAAAAATGACCCAGTTTAGCACCTCATCAAATTGTGCAAACGACGATGCAATGTTTTTGCCAATTGAGTTGCAAACAATTTTAGATACTGAAAGGACTGGAAATATATCAGAAACTACAAATACCCCTGAAATAGATATCACAGATATATACGACGAAAATAAAGAGTATTTTAATGAAGACGCCGATTGTTTTACATCCAACAATGTGCCAATAGAATTGACATCAAGTCGATATTTTGTTGGTTATATAGCTCAACGAATATCTTGCGTTAAATATCGTGTGGATATAATTAAACCAGCGCAAATTTTGTCATATCCTTCGGAAATGTTTGTACATGCAAAAAATTATACAAAAGATTCCGACTTTGGGAGTTTGTGCGCTCCATCTGACGTATTTTTTGAAGTTTGCAAAATTCAAATAAAAGTCTTCGAAAAAATATTTTTAAATAATAAAGCTGTAAAAAACATAAAAACATTAATTGTTGAGCAATGCGTAAGTTGTACCAAAAATACAATTTATTACTTTTGGTTTGATGAGGATAACGAATGTTATAAACACAGAATGGAGATGCTCAATTTATTAGTTGTTATTTTACTACGGAAGCATTCTACATGGGAAACATATAAATTCAAATCATCCAGTGTGGAAAAAGTTAAAATATTAAAACATTAAAATGACAAATAAATTTAATAAATACTAAACAAAAAAAGCATTCCTTTTATTACAACTTCATTCTATACAAAAATAGAGGCAGAAATTCATATATATATATATAAAATTATATATGGTAAGTACACACATTGAATAGTCTAAAAAATAACATTATAATTCGGTGCGAATCGATATAGTTTCATTTCTACAACAATAAAACACGTATTCTTACCCTACAATAAAGCAAACGGTAACATTTGTCCCACAGGTTATTTGCACATAAATTTTGTGAAAACAAGACTTCTGTTAGTCTATTTATTTTTTTATTTGGCAAATGTATATATACATACTTGCACAGACGTGCACACGCATATGAGAATAAATTGCTTAGAGAAGAAAACAATACGTTCTCTGAGTATAATAAGTTCTCTGAGTACATATTACTTTTTGTTCTCTTTCTCTCAGTTAACATGAGAAGAAGAAGAAGATTTTGCTTTCCCTGTTACCTACCCCCCTCATCATTAAGAAGCAAAAAATGTTTTCAATTTTAAATACATTGTGTGCAACATCTTTATATATTTATAGTCTTTGCTTATAGTGTACGTGTATCTACGCAGCGTCAGCAGAATTTTCTTTGCCTATCACATGTGATAGGAAATTTAGATTTTGAGCATCACTGTTTTAAATGCAAAACCACCAAAAATTCTCTGGCTTTTGCATCATCACTCTTAATTAATAAAGTTGTTAATGCTGAACAACAGATTCTACCAGCATTAAAATAATTCCAAGCAAATATTTATGCATTTACTATGTGTGTGAATGAATAAACGACATACAAAATGTATTTCGAATTGAATTAATTAAAAAACATTTAAACAACAGAGGTTTTTGTGGCTGTCTTTTTAACAGAGTAATTTAATAAAGTAAGTCGTCTACATTAAATGGCACACACTAGCCAAATAGTAAAGTAAAGCAAACGTGGAAAAATGTTACAAAAAGATTTTTCATTGTGGTTCAATTATTTATTATGGCTTAAAAGATTTTTCTGTGATTAACACATATATAATCTATTATATTACATATATTAAAATTGTCAATCCATAAAGATTTGAAGAATTGGGTGATAGGAGCAGTTAGAAGCAGTTTAAGAGCTGCTAATGGAAAGATGTACAATTTGGTACGGTTTGTGGACTGGCGAAATATAAAAATCTCACCGGCACAGTTAATGGAACATGGAACCAAGCGACTATTACTGCTTTTTTTCCTCAAAAAGGAAATAATTGGACTTGGTTGCAATGTAGTTTTAACACGAAAGTGTTTCTTGCAAAACGTCAAGCGATGTCATAATACATTGAGAAGATAGGTGGGTGAGCAATTCATCTCACGATTGAAAGCATCGCAATGACCACCAAGAGATTTGACCATCATTGAACTACTTTTTTATTTTTGTTGTCCTGAAGTGTTGCCTTAATACTGCAGCTATTTGATCTATTGTACTCTCCTCTAAATTTATAGGGTATCCTTATAGGGATATCCCTTTAACCCCTTATAGGAATACAGAAACCAAATGCCATGTCGATCACAACCAAATGTGAAAAAAAAATTTCTTCAAATAATTTCTCTCAACAGACTGGCAGAAACTTCTTAAAAATCTGTCGTTCAGAGTCAACTTTAAACTGTAGATACCACCATAGGGGAATAAAATTAACATACATGTTAACACGGGTAGTGTGAGAAGTTATGTCGTAATTCTGCCTAACGAGTTGTAAAAACCAATTAGGTACTTAAGATTCATGGTCATGGTCACAAGGTCTGCATGCTCTAATCAACCCACTTGGTTTGGAAAAGTCTTTGGCTCACTTTAATTTCCCTTTCTAAACATCCGCTGCCACCCAACAGAATGGTTTTGGCCCCATAAAGGGCATAAAAGCTACCTTCTCCTTAATTTCATCTGCTTACTCATTGGTCCACATGACCTGGGACTAGGGTTGCCAGATTGCGATTCGCAAAAAGCTGGATATTGGGTTTTAAAAAGCTGGACAAAACAAAAAAGGCTGGACATAAAAAATACTGAGAAAATGTTAATTTTGGTTTTGTCTAAATAATTTTTATTAAAATATCCATTGTTATCAACATACACACAGTTACTAAAGTTTACATACGGTTAAAAAATTTCAGAAATTTTTAACTAATCCGTTTTCGTTAAAAATCTTTATAGTTTCCTTGATGGTAAGACGGTCTTTTGCATTGGTTAAAAAATTTCTAAAATTGAACTGAATTGTGGCCCTGCACAAGCCGACAAAGGTATGCATCCGATTTACAATTTTCACAAATTTCTGAACCAAAGCAAAAGACCGTCTTAAAATCGAAGAAAGATGTCAGACAATTATAAATATTTTCAAAAAAAAACGGATTGGTTAAAAAATTTCTGAAATTTGTTATCCGTACGTATACTTTTGTGGCTGAGTATTATGAGTATATTATGAGTATATGTATTATTATTTAAAAATATGACAATTAAATAAATTCATTGCATTCTTTAAAATTTATTTAACTAAACTTAAATTTTTTCGGTTCAGTCCGTCACATACATATTTACATATGCGTATGTATGTGAGAATTAAGATTAAATACTAAAAACAAACCAATAAAAAATAACAATTCAGTTTAGTTTGATTTTGTTTATAGTAGTTTGCACTTTGGTAAACAAAACACGTTTGTAATAAACTAATGATTTGACAAAGTACATACATACATACATACATAATTGGCCATTACAACCCTTCGGTCAGGATTACGGCCTAGCTTCTCACACCACTCATGTTGTGTGCGTTAATTTTATACGTGAGTGGCGGGACCTACAGTTTAACGTCGAAGCCGAACGACAGAATTTTGAGACACTTTTTCATGGCAGTTTATTTTACTCTCAGAGTTTTTGCCAGAAATCTGCTGAGAGGAAGTCGCCGAAGAAATATTTTTTTTTTCATATTTCATTTTTGATGTCTGACCTGGGATACGAACCCGGGCTTTACGAATAGTAAGCCAACACACTACCTACTACACCACGGCGACACAATGATTTGACAAAGATAACATGAAAATTATTGCCCAAGTTATTGCAGTGTACTAAAAAAAATTTCTATTTAGCTGGACAAATTAAATTTTAGCTTGAAACTGGACAAGCGTCAAAAAAGCTGGACAATCCAGCCAAGTCCAGCCAGGCTGGCAACCCTACCTGGGACCCACCAGTGGGTAAATTCATTTTACTACTTTTCCCAGACAGTCCCAAACCATATTCAATTTAACTTAATAAGAATTCGAATCGTGGCCTGACTGTTTTCAGTCTGGGAAAAATCTTCTGTCCATGTTTCAACATCCGTTCTTAAGCCGTTTGTACACCTCTAAATGGTCCTACGTACATTGTTCAAATTCATTTGAAAAAAAAAACCTGGCTGCTGAAAATTTAACATGGGTATTAAGGACAGCCCAAATAATTGTACACTTATTGCAGTCGGATATGAGACCATAGCTCAAGTACTGGACATACGGGCCTATTCCTGCAGACTACTCAACTGTTATTGTGGGGAAATCGCAACAATTCAGGTTCTTTAGGCAAGAATGTTATTTAAAAACGTATATTGATTCCACAAATGCAAAGGTTTGTATATACTGATCACTAAAACGAACTGTTTACTGTAATTGGAGGGCATATAGCCTTGTTTAACTGAAATTTAATTTAACCAGCGATACTGGTGTTTTGCTTTTACATCGTATAACAAGAAAATTATTAACAAAAGCTTCAAAAACAAAAACAATGAATCTGTTTACATGATAAACAAGTAAACAAAAATATACCAACAAACCCCAGTATAAAAAATGCGACAACAAACACGACAAGAATAAATGTAAACAAACTACACACACAACAATAATGAAACAACGATGTTTACATTTACAGAGATCTCGAGAAGGCGAAGCCACAAACATTCGCCTTCAAGAACATTCATCAGACTGTTTACGTTGCCATATAAAAGGCAAGGCGAAGCAGGCAACGAGTCAGTAAAAGTTCAGTCAGTCTTGTGTGTGTGTTTGAAGAGAATAATCGTGGTTTGAAGATCTCCGTTACAAAGATCTATCGAGCAATTGTTATTTTTTACCCAAAAGAGTGCAAAGATAAATGACAAAAAAAAGCAATTGTTGTTGTTTACATCAGGTTGTGAACAGTGGCACACAGAATTGTGCGAACAATAAAGAATTTAATTAAAACTAAGCACCAATTTATATTTATTTTATTTGCAATCTACGAGCTCATATTTTAAACGTTTTTAAAAGGACAAAACGTAACAATATGTAAAGTAGAGCCTGAGTTTGAATGAATTACTATTCCAAATTTTTTCTAAGCAGTTAATTGATTGAGTAGCTTATAAAACAATCAGCCTTGACTGTATATTATTTTTTTCAGTGGACTTTTAGTTTTTAATTCTTTTTTGCAACGCGCAATTACCAATAAATATGTTATGGCAACAGAAAGTCGCCATGGTATAGACCAGCTTATTTAAAATCTGTATGCACTTACAGAAATGCATTGCGAACGTAATACAATTTGAATGCGTGAATCAGTGAATTAATCGTTTGTCACTCGCAAAAGGTAGTGGATGGATGTACATATGGTTGATTGGTAGGCTTGGTTGGTAGTTTATTTGTGTAGATATAATGAATGCATGCAACAAAATATACGTTTAACAACTCCTACGCATCACTCTCACCATCTCAATCACTTTTAACGGTGCCATCATTGACTCCGTTATATATTGACGGTAAATTGTAGCCGTCGAATGTAAAAATATTTTCCATGTCATAAACCAACTTCACTACACCAACGATAAAAATATCACATGCTTCTGCCATTTGAATTGTGTATTCATTTGTGAATATTTCAAATGTCTGTCCTAGATGCCCATCCATTTATATGTGTATGTGCCACGCAGTGCGAGTGACTGAATGAGCGAATGCGTTAATATTTATTTGTATATGAATGCGAAATAATAAATGTACGTGATTTTCGCACTTTAGAGAGATGCCTTTAAGGCCTGGTTGTCACAATATTTTTGTCAATTTTAACGCTGTAGGTCAATATTTTAAATCGATTTTGTTATATGTAGTCATTTTCATAATTGACAATACAGTTGATGGTGAAAAGTGTGAAAAATTCATTGAAATTTCTTTGAGTTAATGTTTACGTGATAGAATATGTGTTCATTAAGAGGGAAAAAAAAACACAAAAAGGGAAATTCATTTAGAGAAATATGAGTTGTAAAAACTCTTTTTCACATTTTTAAATTGGATTTTGACCCAAAAAAAAAATCTTATTCATATCATCGGTGCTTTATGTAAGCCCCCCACCCCACAAAATCCTTGTTCGCAATGCGCGTTTTCAAAACAAGCAATCAAGCTCGCCGCGACTGGACTCAATGCCTTGACTCGCTGGCGTATTATTCCTTCTTGACATTTCTCTAGTTTAGATGTTAATCCCCTAGCCCCATCTAATATCTCCCTACAGAATATATTTGGACATTTGGTTAAATTTTACGATTTCGAACAGGGACGACTAGGTCTGTGACTTGATCACGGGATCCGTAGATGTGAACACTGATGGCTCCAGTCTCGATAATAGGTTTGATGTCGGTTTTCACTTTGGGAAACTCGACCTGAACATTTTCCTCCGACTGCTGGCTCACTAAAGCGTATAACAAGCGGTGGTGATGGAAACTTTTTCCGGGACGTCAAACTATCCTGGGTTAATGGACTTTCAGGGCTCATGATGGATAAAAGGCGTACTAAAAAACTACTCAAACTTGTGGCCATGCAGTTCATTGCCTTATGTGAGTCTGTTGAAGAAGAGGATATCAGTATCCTCTTCCTTTTTCAATGCCCATCTCTTGCATGGTGCAGATTCAGGTTATTTGGCTCTCCATTCTTTGTCAGCTTAGCGGAGTTATAATTGTTATCAAGGGAAAATCTTCGTCTTATAAACTTTTAGGCAGGTTACCAGCACAGGGTAGTCGTGCTTTAATGTGCAACCTCTGCTTCTTAGATTAGTTTGGGGGAATTCGATTAGTATGGAACAGAGGTCAGCAATGAATCGTTTTTTCGCTACTCACAAGCACTCATGAAATTTTGAATATAAGTTAGTCAACAATATTGAAATTTCACTATTCTAATCCATTCGTACTCACTACAACGTTGATTTATAAGTACAGGTTGCAATGAGTATGCGTGCAACATTGACATCAAACTCATACCATTCGAAATATGTTTGATTCATAAGCCTACTCATTCAGATTCATAACTTAAGAAGAATACTTATAATACTTATAAATGATTCGAGTGACTCGAGTCATTCATTAAAATTTACAGTTTTAGTTGTTGTTGCATTTACCGAAAAAGAAGAAGACAAAGACAGCTAGCAAAGCAACCTTCTAGTGAGTATTGTAGTGTTCGTACTTATTTTGTGATTCTTGTATATGTTGAGACAGGGAGAGTCGAAATCAATAACATCTTACGTGTTGTTAAGTATGAGTATGAGATGACGTCAATAGTTGGAACGATCACATCCGCTAACATTGTCGGGGTTATGATTGCGAGTAGCGAAAATTTTACCTCGGTGGTGAATTACGTAGAGCGCATTCTGAGACGGAAAAAGGGAGATCTTGAGGCTGCAGAACAAGTAAGCATGTCGGCATAGGTGATACTGTCACACGTGCCAAGCGAAACCGAAACGATGATTTAGACGAAAGGAATAGTGGAGAAGCTTAGATGTCTCCTCAACTTTCGATACTCAATCCGGACGGAGAGACCAAAGGGCCAAATGGACTAAACTCCGAATAATACCACCGTAGTTCCGGAGGGGGCACAAACAAGTCCACAAGAGTCGAGGGGGATTTAGTGGGTGCTGGCCCCACACACGGAGGATGCGACGACTTCCTCTATGGTGCGGTTAGGTACATTTACCCCTCCTCGGCGAAAAAAAGGATGAGTATGATGAGTACTTCAAACTTTGAATATGAGTAGTATTAGTATAATATTAAAAGAAGTATGAATGCATATAAGTATCAGAAATTATGAGTATGATTTGATTCTACTGATCTTTTTGAATACTCTTTGCTGATATCTGGTACGGAAACTGCGTTTACCTGTGGCGTCACAACAGGTCGTTATGTATTCTGAAGTGAGTTTTGATAATTAAAGCTACCAAGTCAACCTACTTAACGCCTTCTACGACTCTGTGTCTTCAGTACTCTTCAATTCCGCTGGTAAGGCGTAGGGTCACTTCTCAAAAAATTATGGTTCCTGAATATAATAAGATTGATACTAAGAGCACCATAAGGCACTTAAAAAGAGAGTTACCTGAACGTGAGAGGCTACATGGGCTCACTGTAATTGGGGGAAACTTTTTCAATCCATTAATACCATGTTATTCGCCAAACAAACAACTTTCCAGTTGTTTAAATCTATCTACCATAGTATTCAACAACGGCTTTGTTTTATTTTTCCTCAACATTCAGCCAGTATTTCAATTTGTTTACAAAATTCATATTTTCGTTCTTCATAATTCGAATAGGTTGTGTACATAAAACATTAATTTTTCCTAAAATAAACAAACTTTTCTTTTTAACAATTACAACATCAACAACAACACAACACAACAACATGTCCATGGACAAGGTAATAAATCACTTGTAATTAATTACTACAACATGCAGAACAACTGGCTGAATTTGTAAAATTTCTTCATCGAGGTAAAAATGAGAAGACAGACAGGCGTAATGTCGGCATTCAAGAGTAGAATTCATTATACATGACGGTCCTTCACAGGGACTACAACCATAAATGAATATTAAGAGGATTAACTTTTTTGTTCCTTTTGTTTTCAATTAAAACTCAAACTTTTAATACACGGACATGGTAAGTGTTTTAAAAATATTAAAAAAAATTAAATTCTAACACGTGTTAAGAACAGCGTTTTTTTAAGCCACAGTCAGTGCAAATTGTTTAAGAGCACAATCAAATTATTTAAAAAAAAATCTAATCATTGAGGTAAGATTCTTGAATATTATGAAAGCCATTAAGTAAGTTTCTTTGTGCATTAGCATTATCGATATCGATAGCTTATCAGTTATGGTTTGGCAGCTGAGAATATCAAGCTCTGTTTTGATTCCGTTCTATAAAGTTTAGAAAATCATGATGAATCGTTAAAAGCCAGAAACATGCTTCCAAATTGTGAAAATTTACTGCGTTCACGAAATTCATAGAGCACATCGTCTCATTTATGATGAATATAATAAGTGTAGTGAGAAACCTATTCATTCGAATTGATAACCTTCAACAAGGCAAAGAAACGTTTATATACGATTTGGTGACAACTTTCTTTGCAGAAGTGGTGTTGTTTACTGGGCCCTTCGTTCGTTCTATTTAACCTCTATGGATTCCTTTAATGGCGCTATGTTAAGCCCCAACTCTTTAAGCTACAATTCAAGCCGCCATAGACGCCATATACGCGAAGTCACCGTAGTCTAGTAGGTAGTGTGTTGGTTTATTAGACGTAAAGCCAGGATTCGAGCCCCAGGCCAGACATCAAAACAAAATACAAAAAGTATTTCTTCGGCGACTTCCTCTCAGCAGATTTCTGGCAAAAACTCTGAGAGTAAATAAAATTGCCATGAAAAGTTTCTCAAAAATCTGTCGTTCAGAGTCGACTTTAAACTGTAGGTCCCACTATTATGTATGAAATTAACACACACAACATAAGTGGCGTGAGAAACTAGGTCGTAATCCTGACTGAAGGGTTGTAATGACCAATTATGTATGTATGTATGTTCTCATGAACTTATCCTCCTATGAGTCCATAGGGTTATCAGATTAACGAATTCGTACCAACAATTATCAATCGATTGAGAATAACAATACAGCAAGTTCGTCATTCATTTTATTCGAAGTTCATGAGAACCAAAATGAAAATGCTACATAGGAACCTTTGGCCATCTATCGATGGTGTTAGTCGGATATCTCATTGCAGGGTCTCCATGTAATCATGGACTGGCTAGTGGATAAGTCCCTTATGGCCCTTATAATACCAAGTCTCTGACGAGCGTTTCGGAAAGAACTGTGATTGTGACTTCCGCATTTCGTAGACGTAGATTGATGACATTGGAATGCAATTTCTGGTGGTTTAAACTCTCTGTAGGAAGCTATCAAGATGATATGATATTCAGGGTTTACTGAAGCTTATAATGAGATAACACTGGCTGAGTGAGATGGACTCATACTCGCTTATCTGCGTTTATTTCTATTTTTATTTTTACTCTCTGTGTTTTACTTCCTTTACTTCCGTGTTTCACAAACACAATTGGTTCGATTGCCATACATTTCCTCAGACTTTCTTGCCTCCAGACTGTAAAGCATCTTCTTCCTTCTTTAATGAATCTGTTGAGATTTGCAGATTTGCAGATGCAGTTTGGCAAAGCTGCTGAGTATTAATGCAATATTGTTGTATTGTTTCTAGATTATCGAACTGGATATTGTCACTAAAAGTCGCCGAAGTCTAGTAACTATATTGGCTTAATAAAGGTGAGCTAGGGCTTCAAACCTCATCTCAGACATCTCGAATAAAACGAAATATGAAATTAAAAATTTTTCTTTCGGCGATTATTTAAATCTGTCGATCGGAGTTGAAGTTAAATAATACATTCTGCTACTTATGGATAAAATTAACGCACCCAACATGGGTGGTGTGAAAAGGTACGTTATAATCCTGATTAAAAGATTGTTATTGTTGGTAGAATTTTTGTTAATCACATATATACATAATTGGTCGTTAGACAGGATTACAACCTATCTTCTCACACCACTTATACTGCGTATGTTAATTTTATCCATGCGCGGCAGGACCAACAGTTTAAAGTCGACTCCGAACGACAAATTTTTGAGAAACTTTTTCAGGATAATTTTATTTTACCCTCAGAGGTTTTGCCAGAAATCTGCTTGGAGGAAGTCGACGAAGAAATATTTTTTCATATTTGGATTTTTTTTCGAGATACCTGAACTGGGATTTGAACCGTGGCCTCACGTCTAAAAAGCCAGCACGCTACCTACTAGACTACGTTGCCTTTGTTAATTACTTTCTCAAAATCGGTTTTGACGATGTTGTAGAGGAAAGAACCCGAATCTTTTCTTGGCATAACATTTTATTCAGAATGTCTATAATATTGTGGAGAGAGATTCGTCAGATCATCAGATCAGTGCTGTCTATCAGCTGTTCACAATTGTATTATTATTCACAAATATTGGGCCACCCACCTTCACTGTTTCATCGTAAAAACACAGTGCCTTTGTTTATCGTAGAAAGATGGTAAACAGCAGAAATCAGCAATGAATCGTTTTTTCGCTACTCATAAGCTCATAAGCCTATTCAATCAGATTCATAACTTTAGAAAAATACTTATAATAATTGAATGACCCAAATCATTCATCAAAATTTACAGTCTTAGTTACTGCTGCAAAAAGACAGAGCAGCAAGCAGAACAAACACACAACATTCTAGTATTTTAATATTCGTGATTCATACTTATTTTGTGATTCTTGTAAATGTTGAGTAATGGAGGGTCGAACTCAACAACATCATACGTGCTGTTAAATATGAATATCATGAGTACTTCAAACTTTGAATGTGAGTAGAGGTTCCATGATATTAAGAATAAGTATGAATACGTATAAGTATTAGAGATTATGAGTATGATACGTTTATACTCATCTTTTTGAATACTCATTCCTGATCTCTAGTAAACAGTGGTGCCACACTCTCATCTTACTGTTCTATGTTCATAAAAAGGAGGAAGAAACTAGCACCAGTACCTTATCTAGTAACCCTTCGAACCTTTCATCAACGAATTGAACCGTCTGCAACGTGGGAAAGCGAAAGAGTTGTGTCTTAAAACATTACCCACTGTTCTAAAAGTTCTGAGTGTGGTATGTCTATACACTTAGATCAAGCAAATACCAAAGGTGACTTGATTTAATACTTCTATGTTCACAGCATTTAATTATTTCCCCTGCAATGTTGGCATAATTATAACACAATCAACAACACATCCTACAAACCATTTACACATATATTTTATAAAATAAAAAATTAACAGCTAAAATGCCCTAAGGAGATGAATTAAAAAAAATATGAAATATTATTATAATAAGGTAATGTACGGACATGAATTATTAAATAAAATGAGTAAAAACAAAAGCTAATACAGTCTCCACTACCCTGTAAAACCTTTTTATAAACGCACAATCGACCAATATTTAGCATATATTTTGCCTTTAAACGGCAACGCTAAATTAAAGCCTTATTCCACAATAAAGGCTCTGACGAACATGAATAACAAAAAAAGTTGCTACCATAACTGAGCTGGCTTGTACAGCAGTCAAGCAGGCTGGCTATTAAATTGACCCCAACACGCAAACAAGAGCAATTATAATCGCTTTTAATAAATTATTGATTCGCTTGCACTGGTATCAACAACACCAGCCGCAGTAGAAGCAGCAACAGAATTCCAAACAAAGAAATTATTTTTATGATTCGCTGGAGTACCCTAAGTTTTTTCGCTTTCCGACTATTGGGTAAGGGCTAAATACATATCGTATGCATGACTGTATGCTGAATGTAATGTATTAATGTAATGTATTCATATGAATACAAGCATCCTTATTTAAACGATATGAACATATTTTATGATAAATTACTGCCCAAAAAATTTGGGACGTTACTCGCAGTGAAAGAATTAATTCAATTCCAATACAACATAAAAACTATTTATTTAAGCTTTGATTTTTTTATACATATAGTTTATGCATGGTTGTCTTGTGATCCCAAAATATTTTCGGCGCTATATATGTTGATTAGAAGCCATGTATGACTGATAACTTCTATTAATCAATCTTAAAATATTGCTACGTTTTGAGCTTTTAAAAACGTTTAAAATATGAGCTCGTAGATTGCAAATAAAATAAAAATAAATCTGTGTTTAGTTTTAATTAAAATTCTTTTTTATTCGCACAATTATGTGTGCCACCGCTCACAACTTTATGTAATAATTTGTTATTCAGTTGTTTACACCCTTTGTATAAACAACAACAATTACTAGAAAATTTTTTGACTGATCTTTGTCACGGAGATCTTCAAACCACGATTACTCTCTTCAAACACACCGCGTCTTCACACACTACTGACTGAACTTTTACTAACTCAACCGCCTGCTTTGCCTTGCCTTTTATATGGCAGGGTAAACAGTCTGATGAATGAATCTCCATAAATGTAAACATCGTTGTTTAGATTTATTATGCTGGTGTTTGTTGTTGTATTTTTGTTTATGTTTTTTGTTTGTTTGTTAGTGTATTTTTGTTTACTGGTTTATTTTTTTATGCTGGTGTTTGTTGCTATATTACGCAGAGCGATAATTTGTAAACAAGTTCGTTTTGATTTTGTAGCTTTTGTTTATAATTTTAATGTTAAACGATGTAAAAACCAAACGCCATTATCTAGATTTTTCATTTTCATAAAATAATTGGAGGCCCACCGTTCACCTGGATCATCATACTTTGACATCTTGTTGCCATTTATTTCGTCCGTTTTATCACCAATCACTAAAGGAAAACAACCATATATGTATGTTCGCTGAATTGGCTCTGGAGCAATTGACAACTAATTTTTGTTATCGAAAAATAGTCTTCAGCGATGAGGTTCATTTTTGTATGACTGGATATGTGAACAAAAAAAAAAAAATTATGATGATATGATATATGAGATTTATGTCATCCCGAAAAAGTCACTGTCTGATGTGCATTTTTCATCGACAATTTTTTTGAGAACGTCGCTGGCCAGGCTATCAGTCAGTGCCTTATAGGTTGACGTGCATTTTAGATCGACATCCTTTGCTTTGACTTAGATGATCTGGACACCAATGACATGTGTTTCAACAAGACGGCGTTACAGCTGTGTGGTCATATTGGATATTCTGCATGAGTGATATAAATAAATTTGATAATATAAATTTGACTTAAACTTTTTTGAGGGGTTTTTTAAAGCAGCCTGTGTATGCGAATTATTCACAAACCACGGCTGTCCTCAAATCCAACGCAAACGATGCCGTCAATAAAATTCAGCCTGATTTATGCGCCAGGTCCTTGAAAATTGGACATTTCGAAAGTTCTCCACCCAGAAAAGCCATGGCAGACATTTAAACGATGTTATATTCCACACATACCGGCATCAATAGGTGTTTCAAACGAATATAAAATGTCACTTTATCTTGTTTAAATTTAAATATATGAAGAGCTAAATGAAAGACTAATTAGATTATGGCCGATAATTACTTACTTGCGATCATTTCCGACAAGAAGGAGCACTTTTGATTTACTATGTAATGTCACATTCCTATTTTGATGTTCTATGTGAAAAGGAACCCATTTCTTTATCTATGACTAGAGGATCAATATTTGAATTCGTCGTAGTCTAGTAGGTAGTGTTTTCTCTTATCAGACGTAAGGCCACGGTTCAAACCGCAGGTTCAGGCAATTCCAACAAGACGAAATATGAACAAAAATTTCTTCAATGACAGATTTCTGGCAAAAATTCTGAGTGTAAATAAAATTTCCATGAAAATTTTCTCAAAAATTTGTGGTTCGGAGTCGACTTTAAATTGAAGGTCTCGCAACTTATGTATAAAATTAACACACACAACATCAGTGGTGTGAGAAGCTAGGTCGTAACTCTGACTAAGTAACTAAGTAGGTATGCATGAAGAGTTTGAGAGAGTATATTTAACGGAAGAGAAAATAGTAACTGGTGAATAAGCACACACGTCATGCTAATGCCGTATAGGTTTGTAGCAATCCAAACTTTTATATCATTTTCCCACTGTACCTTGTGTCTACTGAAATCATGTACACCGATATCACTTACCACACTTGAACCCAGCCAATATCCGATTGTATTAAGACTGTTAAGGCCATTATCAAAACTTGCCGTTAAAGTTGGGTTTAGTTAAAGGTACCTTTAGCTAAAGTGAACTTTAAAGTGGCCTTTAACTTCTTTTCGTTATTATAACCTACAGATAATATGAATCTAACTTTTCAAAAATGTGGCAATGCCGAAGCATTGATCGATAACACTGCTCAATTAAACAAGTTTTTTTTAAACTCAGTGGCAAATATGTTGTATTTGCGTATTTTGTTTGTAATATGATATGCATATATAATATGAAGTTGGCATATTGAGAATAATATATAATATGGCAAGTTCAAACATAAACATAACTTTAAAAGTTATGGGTAGGATGATCCTTCTTCCCTTTAGCTTCACGCTCACTTCTGCCTTATTGCCCACTTATAATAATGATAAGCAATTTATCTGTCCTTTAAAATCTTCCCTTTAGTTAACGGCAAATTGTAATAATGGCCCTTAGTCTATAATTAACAGCTTTACTTCAAAATGATAAAGAAGTTATTGAGTTAGAGGAAGTTGTGATATTATGATAGAAGAATTGGTTACATGCTAAGAGATCACCGAAGTGTACTAAGCATCTGTTATCTATCTGGCTGTGAGCTGGTGAAGCTTCAATAAAAAGTATTTGGAAGAGAAAGAAATTGATAGAGGGAGAGAGAAGGTGCTGGTTATCTCTTAATGCGAATGCCATAGAATTTTATATCAGACTTGATGGTTGAAGTCGTCGTAATGTAGAAGGTATTGTGTTGGAGTATTTGACGCAAAGCCACGGTTCAAACCCCAGCAAGGACATCAAATCGAAAATATAAAAAATATTTCTTCGACGACTTCCTCTCAGCAGATTTCTGGCAAAAACTCTGAGAGTAAATAAAATTGCCATGAAAAGTTTCTCAAAAATCTGTCGTTCGGAGTCGACTTTGAACTGTAGGTCCCGCCACTCATGTATAAAATTAAAGCACACAACATAAGTGGTGTGAGAAGCTAGGTCGTAAGCCTGAAGGGTTCTAATGACCAATTATGTATGTATGGTTGAATGGACAGAAGGACCATCGAATATCATTTTTCGGAAGATTAGCTTATACGGGAAACACAATAAAATCCTTAGTATTGGAAACGGTTTTTCACTCTTCAAAAATAAACCTTGAGTCCTATATCACACCCAGTCTGGTGTGTCATTGTCATTGTGATTGTCCCCAAAGATGATTTTGCCCAGTATTCACAAAGAAAAAGTTAGGTTTGTGATACACTGTTAAAGTCGAAATTGACATTTGATTTTACATTTCTCAGTAGAAAGCTTTCTCATGGTTAAGCAAAATTGAACATTTTTAATTCTTTAATACTCCTTCAAATGTAACCAGAAAAATATACCATAAATTACCAATTGATTGCACCCAAAGGCACGTTAACAGCTGTAACCAACAATAATAATAAAAGCAACAAATACCGAAAGCAAAGGGTTTTACAAAAATCATTTACATTCTCAGCCTACTTTCAAAAAATGTTCACTAAATTTTGGTTTTGTTTGATGTTTGCGACTGTTGCATTATTTCTTACCATTATCGACAATCATCTTGTACTGCAGAGTAATTCTTATGAAGATAAGGACTTAACCGCTGATGATGAAAATCTTTATATTTTTTGGGGAGGCAAAATTTGAAAAGCAAAAAAAGGGAAGAGCAACATTAAATGGTGTTAAAATAAATAATTGGCGGTCGTCCCAGCCACAAGCTATACAAACAATTGCAATTCAATGAAAATCTTTTATTTTTTTGCCGTCAAACAAAACGTTGATTGCGATTGAGAAAAAAGTTTATTTGTTTGTTATGGCATGTTGTTCACCCAAATTAACTGTTAAACATCAGAGGTGTACATAATTATGGTACATGGTTAGAAGTTTTAAATTCTAAATTTAAATTGCCTACTACATGGAGGATCTGGATGACCTGTCATGCATGGATATTGGCAGTCTGAATCGCTTCATCGGAAGCTCCGAGTGGTTCCTGGACTAGAACCAATAGAAGAAAGAATCTTTAAAAAACCTCTGACAATTGAAAAATTTACGTCCTAATGTATTGACCACCTTTTTACTTACTGCCTGAATGGAACGAAGCCCTAATGATCCCTAATGTATGTTCGGGTTTTTAAGACATAAAGTATAAATCTTTGGAGACTAATATACACTATTCTCGTGTAAATATTATGGCTTCCTATATTCAACTTTAACAATTCAATCTGCTGTTGGTGATGGAGTAGTCGCCATAGTTTAGTAGGTATAGTGTTGGCTTATTAGACATGAGGCCACAGTTCAAACTCCAGGTCAGAGGCCTCCAACAAAACGAAATATGAAAAAATATTTCTTCGGCTACTTACCCTCAGCAGATGTCTGCCAAAAACTGTGAGAGTAAATAAAATTGACATAAAAAGTTTCTTATGAATCTGTCGTTCAGAGTCGACTTTAATCTGTAGGTCCTGTCGCTCATATATAAAATAAACACATGCAACATAAGTGGTGTGAGAAGCTAGGTCGTGACTGAAAAGTATGTAGTTATGTAGGTGCAGGTTGGGTTAGATGGTGGAAACTCATTGAATGGCGATAGCTATCATTTAAGACCATTCATACCACAATTATTAATCAACAACACATCTGACTCCAGAGTAAATCACGGTTTATATTGGAGAATGCAGTCAAGGATGACTCAAAATGAGAGACAAATGACCTCTTTTCACGGCAAGAGCAGTGTACTAATTGATGAGGCGAAATGTAGTATCGGCAGGTATACAGCTGCTGCAGAAGTCGTTCGATGAAACGTCGGTCACTCGAAATGCCTTCAAATAAGATGGGAACTCATCGAAGTTGCAACTGTGCCTTGAATTGCCATGCGATTTAAGGACCAAAGTGAATCAGCCTTTTTCTTATGTATAGAAGTCCAACCAAGCCAACGGAGTTGTTTCTCCATTTAAAAAAGCATAGAATACCTAGTCTAGTCTATCTGACCAGCATACTTATGCCCTGTAACATGTCGGAGATTGTTAGCCTGGTAACCGCCCTAGAGAGTTCATCACAAATTAAATTTCGAACATTATCCTTATGTCCTAGAATACATAGGAAAGTTACGCAGCATTTAAATCCGAAATTTCCTTGACAAATTCTAGGCATTTGTGAACGAAGACAAACATACATATAAAATAAGTTTGTTTGTGATTTAATCGCATGATCTCCGCCGTCCGTCTCCGAAGTCCGTTTGGCTATATGAAAATCAAATATCAGTAACCCATTCGGTTCAGCATTTTGGGGCCATCAGTATACAACTCAAGGGTTCTACAAGGACCTTCCGGATCTCCAGGACTCCACTGGGAATTCTAAAATCAAATTTCCTAATCTGTTTATGGAGCAGTATTGCAACACATGCACTGATGGTCAAAAAGGAGCCAATTCAGTATATCCACACAAGTCGTGATCGATGTAAAACATAGTATTCCGGACTGCATATGTGTGCCTTTTCGTGGGCAGAAGCATTGATAACTGCACACGGTACATCAAATAAGAACATCACAAAGGAAGGTAAGTTCCATTAAGGCTCACCAGAGCCAGTGTGGTATGAAGGGTCTATGAAATGGAGAATGGTATGAAGGGTCTAGGTCCCAGGCTTTTCTATTTATTACTCATTCCTTAATACTGAGACAGTCATACTCTTGAAAACATAATCTGCAATTCAATTGTCTGACAAAAGAAACGAATTGGTGAGAACAATTCAAAATCTATACAATGTACACAGTATATATAGATCGATAGTATGATAGCTCACCAATCTCTTTGTGTCCAACAATAGTCTTGATCGATATGTTTTCTTATTTGCTATAAACTTATAGGCAGGGGTGCGTGCCTATTGTGGCATATTACTGTTAAATAAATTCTTTAAACTGCCTAAAGGCAGAGTATTTATTTTTTATTTCAACGAAAACCAATACCGATACCTGATTATTTTGTTAAGAGCATAATCAAATACTTAGTAAATGATTATTGACTGCCTAAGTGTAAGCAAAAGAAAAGATTTTCAATACAATACAATCAATGAAAGGCCATTAATTTTTGAGGTGAAATATTTGAGTTGTTTGCTCACGTTGATAGCTCATAAATTATATGGTAAGTCAAGTACTATCATTATGGCAACACTGTGTGTTAAAATAACGCAAAACAATTTACACTTTTGAGGAGAGCATGTATGTAAGTTGTTGGTTAACGAAGTTTATTTAAATGATTTTTACATTATTTTTATATTATTTATCTTTCTTCAAGCGATGGAGTTTATTTTTGAATGGTTTCGATAAAATTTATCGTATTAAGAAACAGGCTAGTTTATGGTATTGGACTCCAGTATAATTTTTTTGATTCATTTGGCACAAAAAAATTTCCTAAAATACATTGTCCGATAGGTGTTATAAATTGAAAAATGCAATTGACACTACTTTTGCAACACTTTTCAATACAATGGCAAGATAACAGGAACAAAATATCTTTGGAGTGTTTTAACATTCAAGGATAACACTGGAATGTATTTGTGATGATTTCCACAACTTCTTTACTGATCCAAATACCTAATTTACCCAAATACGAAAATCGACTATGCATCTTAGAGCTGCACCTTGTTGACTTTGAAATTTTGATTTTAAAATTCAAAATTTAAATGAAAACATAAAATTATAATAACAAAACTACATAGAAAGATAACGAGAGATAGAAAAAACAAAAATAATAACAATAACAAATCAATAGTAAGGTTCTAGAACTTGACAAACGGAAAAAAATTAAGTGTAAATAGAGCAAAAGATAAAGTTACCACTAGTAAAAAGCTATAACTGTTTATATTGTTGTTCTATACACTGTGAAATTACAATGTTGCATTAAGAGCATTGTCTATCCCTCCTTGCCAATGAATGCCGAAGATTTTTTAAGGAAATTTCGGATCTTTCAAAGGACATCGGAGTATCGGTGAAAATAGCATTGCTGATGAGCTAGCCAAGGCCTGTATGGATGACGACATATTGTGGCACATATGTAGGTATTCTTATTACATACATACATACATACATAATTGGTCATTACAACCCTTCAGTCAGTATTACGACCTAGTTTCTCACACCACTTATGTTGTGTGTGTTAATTTTATACATGAGTGGTAGGACCTACAGTTTAAAGTCGATTCCGAACGACAGATTTTTGAGAAACTTTCCATGGCAATTTTTATTTGCTCTCAGAGTTTTTGCCAGAAATCTGCTGAGAGGAAGTCGCCGAAGAACTACTTTTTGTATTTTGTTTTGATGTCTGGCCTGGAGCTCGAACCCTGGCTTTACGTCTAATAAGCCAACACACTACCTACTAAACATGCTCATTCGATTGAAATTCAATATTCCAGTTCGGCCTACACGTAATTTTGAACTGCTATCATTGAAGTGCTACAGATCAGACTATGAGTCATAGTAGAATACGTGGTTGAGAAGAAATCAGCACTTATTGAACTATCATCCTCAGCAACCATAGAGCCATATTTTAGAAGTTTGGGGTAACTAGAAGAACGACGCTTAGAATTTACGAACTTATAAAAAGATTTAGGATTAGACTTTATATTAGATTTTATCAATCACATATCATTGAACACCAATAAATCATCAAATTCAACCAAAAAGAACATGATTGTGATCGATATATAGCACATGCCGTTCACAATGAAGGTGTGACCAAAATGCTTCTCTCGGAAATATAGACCGATAAAGCTACCGGCCTAAAATCCACACTAAACACTTACTTATTCGTGGTACAATGGACACATTTATTTATTTATTTATTTATTTATGTCTATGGATAGTAATTAAATTTACAAACAATATACATATATAATTAATATTTAATGATTTAAGTACAATATAATTTTTCTCTTTAAAGAATAATTGCTTTCAGAGAGATCAATTAAATGATAACGATTATTAAACTTTAACATATTTGACGAAAAGAGTCGTTGTTGGCATAGACAGAGCGATGAAATTGTAAATTTAATAAATTAAAATTACGATGAGGTCTAACTGGATTTTACTTAACAAATAATCAGAATAGACATCTCCACGTATTAAACCCAGAAGAAAAGAGACCATTAGCATTATTCTTCGACTTTTCAGTGTAGGTAGATTTATGAGGGCGAGTCTACTTTCATACGAAGCACAGTGGTCCAAATGCTCAATCTAGCCGGACAAAAGTTATAACTCGCTTTTGCAAAGCCGTACCGACATGAAACTTGGTACGTTTATAGATTTCGACAATATAAACAATTAGAGAGAAAAAAAAATCAAAAATGTATATGTGTGTATGAGTGTGTGTATGTATGTAAATTTGTTTTTTTGGGGGATTGTTTGAAGCCTAAAGACGACAAAACGACTGAACCGATTTTCCTAAAATTTTCACACCGTATTTCTGTATGTGTGGGTGGAATTATAGGCTAATTTTTATTCAAAACTCGCCTACCTTAAGGATTAAGTATTAAAATTCTTATATCATGGTAACTGCAACAGCTAGAATCTTCGAATTCAGCATGGACAACTTCGATATCCACATAAACATTTGTGGGAAAAATGGTTGAACTAGCTACAGTGGGTGTGTTACCTCCCATATAAATAAAATACTAAAATTCGTATATCTGGAAAAACAATAACAGTCAAAATCCCCAAATCATGTATGATGAAATTTAGTGTCGATATTAATATTTTGGTTAACAGTAGGCGGACTAGCAATAGTAGGCGTAGCACCTTCCATATCACATGGATACTAAACCTTGAATATCTGAGAACACCTAATTTTATTTATATTGTAATGAGAGTAGCAAAGCTCGCTGGGTATAGCTAGTCTCTATATATAATTATTTTAACTTAATTTGAAAGAAGAATCTTTAGAAAGAATTATTTCAAATTATTTTAATATATTTAATAAAAGTATACAAAAAAAACAAGAAATACATTATGTTTATTTCAATCTATATCTGATTCACTTTCAGAATCTAGATGCCACTCATTCACGCAGGCAAGAACTTCTTCATCCAAAGGTTCTGTACTGCGGGAATGAATAGATGCCTTTATATGTAATGAAAAAATCATACAATGTTTTTTCACGAAACATTTTTCTTGTGTGATGTTCTCTTATATTTCTGAAATCTGTATTTCTAGATTCAAGAGCTCCTTCCGATAACATTACAATAGGAAGTGCTGCATATGTACACTTGAGAGCTGATTGCCTTACTTTTCTGTAATAGCTATCCGTTTCATCATTCTTAATACTAATCTTAGCAACAACGTGTTTAACAACAGCATCAGTTTTCTTAGTTAGTTGTTTTTCATTACGCCAAGTATTATACAGCTCTTTTCTTCTAATGGACATGTTAAACTCTAAATGAAATAAAAATCGTTTGGGCAAAATCCGGCAGCTAATTTTTTTAAAAGCTACATATATATAGATGACGACAACATAAAAACTAAAGCTTAAGTATGATAAATTATCATTTGAAATTCTAATTGAATTCGGACATTAAACAAAAATTTCACATTTAAAACACACATTTACATAATTACATTTTATTTATAAACGAAACATATTTTATGAAAAAGTTGAACAGTATTTTTTGCTCATACCTTTGTTATATTAATTACACGAAAAAAATTTTTTAATTTGGATGTGGATCCCATATAATAGCTCAATACTCAAGAATAGGGCTCCATAATCAAAGATATATTTAATTGTTTTGTTACGTAGGGGTCAGTAAATTCCTTTGACCAGCGCTTTATAAAGCGCTAAAACACCATTTGCTTTATTCACTTTCATTGATATATGTTCAGAAAACGTAAGCTTATGATCTAACAAGATTCCAAGATCAGTTATATTTAAAACTTTTTCCAAAATTTTGTTTTTAAAATAATAAGAGGTATCAAGTTTAAATGAACGGTGAAATGACATATGTTTGCATTTATATAAGTTTAACTCCAACAAGTTGACTTCACACCATTGACAAAAATAATCAATATCCTTTTGAAGAGTTGATTAACCAGATATGCTATCAAGCGAATTAAAAATTTTAACATCATCAGCATACATGAGTATATTAGAATGAATAATAACAGATGGCAAATCGTTTATAAATAATGTGAATAGTACTGGACCAAAATGGCTTCCCTGAGGCACTCCGGAGGGAACATCGATGACTTTAGATAGAGCATTTTCAAATTTCACTTGCTGAGTTCCGCTAGAAAGATAAGATTTCAGCCAACATACTGCATTGTTACTAAAACCCATGCAAGATAGTTTATAAAGCAAAAGATCATGGTTGACTCTATCAAATGCTTTACTGAAGTCTGTGTAGATAACATCAGTTTGTTGCCTGTTGATGAATCTTTCATTTACTTCAGTTATTAATTCCAAGATATTAGTAGAAGTTGAACATAATTTTCGAAAGCCATGTTGATATGAGGTTAAAATTTAAGATATTTGATTATATAAACAGTCAGTCACAATTTTTTCAGAGTTTTGGAATTGCATTCAATTTTGCTATACCTCTGTAGTTAGAAGCTTCCAATTTATTACAGGCTTTAAACAATGTAATTATGAATGATTATTTCCAAGCAGTTGGAAAATCACCCAGTTCAATAGATTTATTGAAAATTGCCGTTAGGGGACCAGAAAGATTTTCAGAACAATGTCTAATAATACAAGTAGGTATACCATCTGGACCTGGGGTAGGTGAGCTTTGTATTGACGTCAGATTTTTTCGAACAGTTTCAGCAGCAATATACGAAATATGAATACTTGATGACTGGGGTATATCATAAGGATAGGCAGCTTGATTTTTGAATGATTTATAAAAATAAGTTGTTGCAAAAAAAGCAGCAAACAAATTACTTATGGACATTTCGTCGCACTATGTGGCATTTACCCTGGAAAGCTGGCCAAAAAGGCAAAAATTAATTTAAAGAAATTTAAGAAACTGAGTATGCAGTTCGATGGACAATAAAATTCTGCATTATAAAGTGAATTTTCACGACTTTAAGTTGAGATTTGTAGATTTGAGACGATGTCAAAGTCAGGAAAGTGAAGAAAATTAAATGCGTTTTTGGTGTTTTTTTGAAATTTCAATAGGTTTATATGATATTTTTTTGTGGCTAAACAAATAGAGGTTTTATATTGATTTTTTTTTATTTGAAAGGTATGAACAACTGCTACTTTCAGTTTTTATATATATATATATGTCATATATTAATGTTAAAATTATTCGTTGAAAATTTAAAAATAATAAAAATTTCAAATTTTTTTACCCTTCCTAAAAAAGATAAGGATTTTAAAGGTTAAAATAGTTTTTAGTAGTTTAATGTTATATATCACAAGAAAATATGAACTCTCTACATTCAGGAACAAAAAGAAAAGTTTGCGCAAATTTGCGCAATTATTTTTGGCGAATTTTTGAAAATTTTACTTTTTTTAAAAATTTAAAAAATTAGACGAAGTGTAATAAAGCCATAGGCAATAAACCCATATGGCGTACGAATTATGCGAGGAAATTCAGTAGAAGCGATACCAATCGAGATGTTCTGAATAGGTTACTTTTAAGCAGTGACCCTTTTATAAACTCCAGTACACAAAAATCGCGAAGGACTAGAAAAGCATTTTCTTCAGATACTATTAAATTATTCCTTCCTGACATTGATGATAAAAATGATAACGATTTCAACGATTGTAGTTAGTTTCACTTTTAAGTATTAAATAATGTAAAATAAATATTATAAATAAATATTAATTATCATAGAAGTTCAAAAACTTAATTACATATGTATGTATATCGACTATTATAACAATATGAGATGTATGTTAGATTTTCTTAATGGGCCGTATGTGGTACCTAGGGGCACTTATGATCCGATCATAATAAAATGTGATCATAAATGATTCACATTCATATTAAACATGTTCATGTCGAATTTCATAGAGGTAATAAAATTTTTAAGCCAATTATAATTGTTAAACATATTTTCTTAAGGGGCCCTATTTTGGACCAAGGGGCAATTATGGACCGACCATAACAAAATTTGGTAATATGATTTAGATTTACAAAATACACGTTTATACCGAATTTCATCACGATACCGATGTTTTTAAGCCATTTATAAGCGCAAACGTGAATTTCTAAAGGGGACTTTATATGGGGACTAGGGTCAAATGTGATCCGATTTTCACCAAACTTTACACCATGATTTCCTAGTACACAGAACTGATCCATGCTAAATTTTATCATGATGGTTCAATAATTACCATAATTATGTGTAAATAAGTGCAATTTCGAGGGGAATTTGTATGGGGGCTAGGCGAAATCACGGACCGATTTTAACCAAAATCAGTTGGGTTCATCCTTGGGCCTAATTATCACTAACACTATCAAAAAATTCAAGCCATTAACTCATAAAACGCTTCTATTAATTTTGGCCAGGTTTTGAGGCAAAATGCCACATAGTGCGACGTTTGGTGTTAATAAATTTGTAGAAAGACTTTGGATACCTTTTTCTTTTTGACTTCATTCGGTGTAAATAGTTGTTATATGCAAAATTATTAGCAGTGATGTAATCAGTTCTTTCTATTGCATAATGTATATAATCGAGAGAAGAGCCAGATAACTTATATTTTTTAAAAGGTTTATTTTTCCTGTTTTTGATATTAGATAAGTAACAGCTATTCCATGGTGGACCCTTATTATTACAAGCAAATTTTGTCGGAACTGATTCAGATATGCAGTGATGTAATACAGCATAGAAATTGGAGATAATATCATCGAGGTTATTTCCTGAAGTTATTGAATCCCAATCAACATTCTATAATAAATAATTGAATTTATTCATGATATTACAAATTCGACAAGTGTGTTAGTCCACGAATCCATTCATTCAGAAATCGGTGTGATCTCTAAAAAAGATTTTTTTGATGTAAATTTGGGTCCAGTTCCTAACTGCTCTTGAGTCCAGTTTTATAATGCTTTAGAGGTATTACTCCAAGCTTACTAAAGAAATCAAAATCATTTTTAAGTTCATTGTCTACAAATTCTCTTTATTACGGGTTAATTTTCAAAGAGAGTAACCCACTATTTATGTGGATTGTTGTTCATGCTTTTTAGAATTTCTGTTTAGGATTTTTTCACTGACAGAAAATTTGTTAGAAATTTTACGGAATTTGATGGAATTTGTTGTGAAGAATTCTGTTTGTTTTCTTTTACGCCTTCTGTTTATTTAAATGGTGAGAAAAATCCTTTTTAATATATCTTTTTGTGCTCCTATTCCAATGTTATTTATAGAATTTTTTTTTCATTTTTTAAATTTATTTTCTTTGATCCGCATTTCAAAATATACAAGAAATTATTCAAATTATTAAATTTTATTTTGTTTGAAATTATTTTTGTACAAAAGAATCAAAAAATTTGTTCTCAAAAGGATATGACTATGTTAGTAAAATTTCAAGAATTCAAAGAGGAGTACCATGCTTCTCTGTATGATAAGGGTTTTAGTGGCTCTTTGGGACATATTTATTGTCAACCAACCGGCAATTGTCATCACTATAGCACTGATACCCCCACAGTCCCTTTGCTTGTTAGTAAAGCCTTCAAAGCTTTGTTTTCTTCTTAAAGGATTCTCATTCTCTGGTTTGTTCCCCTTTTTATCCCCTTTTTATAGTTCTTGTTAAAGTTTGCACGGAATTTGTCTTTCCTTAAATCTTTTCATTTTGCGGTGACCTGTACATATAGTTTTGGTTTTCTTTACCATTTCTTTTGATTACTTTTCCCAGTTATACATAAGAAAACGGAAAAGTTCACAGTTTTATCCCTCGAGTGGTTGTAATTTTACTCAAATCAATTTCTTCTTACATTACATTATGTGTCTACAGTTTTCTTTCTAAGTTTGTTTTTTTTTTTGTTTTCATTTTTAGTCTTTCACTACTTTAACCGCCTGTGGCCATTGGAGAGTCATTAGTTTAAATTTAAGTGTGATTTTATTTATTTATTTAATGGATGGCCACACAAGGATGAATATTCTACGTAAGGCGTTCTATTTTTTAAAGCGAAAGATTATGAGACTGTTGATAGCGTGGTAAATGAGATTGAAATCAATTGCAGGAGTTCATTGCATTTTGCTATGAGGGCCACAGTTTTATTATTTCTAAATTGGTTACCTACTTGGAGTTGCGTTGTATAAATAAATATTTAAAAGTAACAAAAACATTTAGAAAATACCGGCAGAACAGAGATTACCGCCAGAAATAAACGTAAGATTATACAGTGTACAGCAAAAGTCGAAGTATGTAAGTTGTAGAAAACACATTCGTGCCTAAGCATAAACGAGGGAATTAGAATCTATCCTACAATGGCGCGATGTGCTATGCAAGACCATTTTAATTTTAGGAAATATTATCCGTGGTCTAGTAGGTAGTGTATTTGTTTATAAGACGAGAATCTTAGCTCGCTGGTTTCGGCTTCGTCCAGTCAACTCCTGAATGTAAGATCTTGATAAACTGTTATGTTGTCATAAATGCGCTCAATCATGATAGGCTAAGAGATAAATAAAACACAGAACACACCATACCTTTCCCAACTATTTCAGTTCTTTAGTTCTTTAAATAACTCGTGTAGACAATAAGCGATATTGTGATTTATGAGAGACAAAACGAGAGAGACAAAAGGAAATAAACTACACTTGTCTAAAGGTTCTGGGTGCTCTGAATCCGCTTCCTATTTCAGAAAACATGTTATTTGAGTGGATGTTGTATCGCAGATAATTGTTTTTCTCTCTCGTATCTCGTTACATCATCTGGAACTGGTAGTTTTACCATTCAAAAACATTTTTGAAGAGTTTCGATATCTTTTTTTGGCAGATCTTAGATCTGCTTGCTGTAGCCATTCCTTGATAATGCATTTTTGCATGGAGAAATTATCACCTAAAATCTCGTATCTGCATATTGTGTGCTCTCATCGTGAAGACTTCAATATCAGAGAAACATGGTTCTACAAATCTATGTAGTTCGTACAATTGTTTCCAATTAATTATCTAACGATACATCTAAGTTACAACCCCATAAATTTAAATGATATAATTAGGTAGTATTGTGCATAGAATTTACTCCATTGAAATTAAGGAACGTAAAGGATCGTTTCGGAGAAACCCGAAATATGTAAAAATCTGAGCCTAGTTTTATGCAACGGCTTTCATTAGTTTAACATTTACAAATCGTATGAGCAATAAATAATTATTTTAAATCTTTGTTGCTTATACGTTATAACAGTAAACATATACATATGTATAGTTTTGGAAAGGGTCCGCCAAATAACTTTTTTTTGGAAAATGCTTTTAAAAAAACTACTGAATATTTTCTCAAATTCCTTTTTTTATTTGAAAGTACAATCCTTCCGATTAATAATGGAAAATAATTTCATTCAAATGGCTGCCTCGGCTGGCCATGCAGTAGCCTACACCAGAAGATGCCGATTTTTGGCAAAAAAAATCATCTTTTCAGATGAAGCTCATTTTGATCTTGGCGGGTATGTAAACAAGCAAAATTGTCGCATTTGGGGCACAGAAAACCCGCACGCATACATTGAAAAGCCAACGCACCCAAAACGAGTCACTGTTTGGTGCGGATTTTGGTCCAGAGGCATAATTGGGCCATTTTTCTTCGAAAATGAGCAAGGAGTGGCCGTTACAGTCAATGGCGATCGTTTTCGGGCCATGTTGAACGAGTTTTTGTTCACAAAAGTTGTAAAGGAGGATATTGGCAACATTTGGTTTCAACAGGACGGCACTACGTGCCACACAGCCGAAGCTACACTCGATGTTTTGCGCCCTGTTTTTAAAGATCGCATTATCAGCCGCAGAGCTGATGTCGTTTGGCCACTTCAGAGCTGCGATTTGACACCGTTGGACTAACTATTATTTGTGGGGTGCCGTCAAAGATAAGTGTTACGCCGACAAGCCAGAGACAATTGACGCTTTAAAGGACAATATTCGTGAAGCCATTGGTGAAATACAGCTGCACACAATCGATAATGTGCTTAAAAATTGGACCGATCGTGTAGGCTACTGCATGGCCAGCCGAGGCAGCCATTTGAATGAAATTATTTTCCATTATTAACAGTAAGGATTGTACTTTCAAATAAAAAAAGAAATTTGAGAAAATATTCAGTAGTTTTTTTAAAGCATTTTCAAAAAAAAAAGTTATTTGTATTATTTAGAATATAACATTTAGCAAATAAAAAATAAACGGAGACTTACCATTGACCTTGTTGGCCAACTCAAACTTTCATTATCTTTTTCTTATTTTTTGATTGACTTTGTACGATTTGTGCTGTACTATTATCATACAAAATTCAGTTTCGTGTAGCTCTTTAAAATAATTCAATTTTCATTGAAATCAACTCAATCCTCTTCATTTGAAAATTGAATATACCAAAATGAATCGGCAGATAAATATTGCAAATATTAACGACCTTTAACGACCAAACCGAACCGAAAATTCCAAAAAATAAAAGTGTTATTAGTGTTGAAAATGTAAAAAAAAATTATAACGCTAAGCGACACCGGTGTCGCTATGGTCTGTAAAGCAACAAGTGTTTGTTTGAGTTATCTCTTAGCCTTTCACGATTAGGCGGATTTCTGAGAACATAACATTCGGACGAAGCCGAACCCAGCAAAGTTTATATTTGATTATCTGTGATTATGATAGCATATTGTATACTTACTATATGAATGGTAGACTAATCCTATGCCATAACCCAACATAGTGCTGGGTTTAACCAGGCGTTATTCAGTATAATCATACTTGACTTTAGTCAGTGTTACTACCTAGCTTCTCACACCACCCATAATGTGTGTGTTAATTTCATACATGGGTGGCGGCACATACAGCTTAAATCGATTCCGAACAATACATTTTGAGAAATTCTTCATGGCAATTTTATTTACTCTCAGAGTTTTTAAAAGTAAATAAATAAAAGTAGTTTCCCTTATTTTTTCATTAGTTTTTATGACATTAGGAATCGTTTATAAATTCAGGTTGCAATAAATGGCCCACTGAATTATAATTTTCAATCTTAAAGTATTTGTTTCACAATTAAATTTTTCCCAAAAAAATTCGTGCAAATAACAAGGGAAAAAAGAGCGCAAAAATAATTCCTTATAAAAACTGAATTTTTAGAATTCTTTCACACTTAGTATGGCTTCGTTCTACTTTTTTTGTGCTGCAGTCTCATTGGCATATTATTTGCAATATAAATACATGCATGCACACACATTCAAGCGCATACATACGATATTAGGCAACCACAAAGAAAAATATAAAAGTAAAGAGAAAAGTTTACAATAAATGCACATTTACTTACACATACATGCATGTATGTATAAACGTCAAGGATATGTGCTTTTCTCAATTATACTCTCTGGTTTATATTTGTATTAATAGCAAGAAAAACTTCATTTCTTTGTTTAGTTTTGAATTTTTATTCCCTTTTTTACTTTGCTTTTCTTTGCTTCTAGTTTTCTTCTCCCTGCAATCGAAGTGAGGAGAAGGCAAAATGAACACATAATTGTACATAAACATTGTAAATACAATGAATTGTGTTTTTATTATGGTATTCGTTTTTTTTTTTCTTCTTATTTTGTACAACACAAACACAACTAAATGTGTAACTAAATTTACACACACACCCACATACTTTCTCTGAAGTACCAGTAAAGATGTTGTAGAGCAGAGCAAAGAAAAGAGAGTGAGTGTTTGGCTTGTACAAGATTCATGAAAATAAACCCTGTTGGCAAGTGTTGTTGTTGTTGTTGTTCTTATATAAAGTACATTTGTTTCTATTTTTGTTTATTTGTTTTAATAGCTATGTGAGTACATAATGGTTTACTTATGTCTCGTATGTTTACAGTAGTATCATTGTGTGTGTATGTGTATGCATTTCTTACATTCAAATGTACTTGGAAAATATTTGTTTAAACTTTTCTTTTTGTATTGGAAACATTTAAGAACAAAAACAAAATAAAATGAGGTAAACAACGATCATATGAAGCTTTATAGAACGGAATATTACATACATACATACATACATACATACATACATAATTGGTCATTACAACCCTTCAGTCAGTATTAAAACCTAACTCCAAACACCACTTATGTTGTGTGGGCTAATTTCATTCGTGAGTGGCAGGACCTACAGTTTAAAGTCGACTCCGAATGACAGATGTTTTGGGAAACGATTTCATGGCAATTCTATTTACTCTCAGAGTTTTTGCCAGATATCCGAGGGGAAGTCGTCGAAAATATATTTTTATTTTTATTTCGTTTTGTTGGAGATGTTTGACCTGATGTTTAAACCGTGGCCTCCCGTTTAATAAGCCAACACACTACCTACTAGACTTCGGCGACTTAGAAGGAAATATTTAAAACTGTTTCTGGGGAATACATGGTAATTATGAGCCCATCGAATAAGGTAAACTGTTCCAGTGTTCGTTTAAGCAATCAGATTTGAATTTCCTAAATAGGTTTACTACAATCGAGGGAACAAATTTCACATTAAGCATATCCTCTCTATAAAGTGTGTGTGAGATATCACAGAAATTTTTTATTCATTTGAAATATCCACTATAAGTCGAATAAATGATCATTCTCTGGGTGGAAATGATATTAAAATATCAAATTTTCTATGACTCTAACATATAAATCTGGTTGATTATGCTGGCTTTTATGACCGCTGTAGTTTGTGGCTTATTTTTCCCTAAACCAGCGACTTAAAAAATCCTACAAGAAATAGTCTAACGGGGTCAAGCCACACGAATTCGATGACCAATTTACATATCTTCAACATAAGATGACCATGCCATTAAGTAACTGGTACTGAATATATATGATCTGTGTGATACTTAGTGCCGCTCTGTTGAAACCACATGTCATTGGTATTCAAATCATTCAATTCAGACTTAAAGAAGTAGTTTTTCATTGAACAATTGTGCTCACTATTGACAGCCATGGCCCGATAAATGTCGTTTTTAAAAATATATGAAACGACAGAGACGCCTGCCTAAAATCTCCACAAAACTATGATTTTTTCCGGATGCATTGAACACTTTTGTATCTCATGTGGATTGCTATACTTTAAAATTTTACGTTTTTTTTGTTCACGTACCTATTCACCCCGAAATCGGTCTTACAGGTGAAGTTGATTTTTCAATTAAAAAAAAATTAACTATTTGTACGTTTTGATTATTTGACAAATTAGAATGAATAAAACTAATTTGATGATGTGGCTTCCACAAGATGGTCCTTATCAACAGTCGAAGTTAAGAAGTCTTTGTTGGAAAACCCGATAGAAACTTCTCTTGCAATAAAGCCAACTTTGGTGGTAATGTGTGGCTTTTGTAATCACATACCGTGGAGTTCAGAAAATTAATTTCGAAAAATTCAATTAAAATAAGGCCTTGACATTCTTCCAAGGTAGTTAATGAAAATATGCGGCACCATGACACGTTCCCATTATAATGCACAACAAACAAAATGTTTTTCCTGGCGAAATATCTTTTATAAAATAATTGAGTCTCATACAGTGAGCGTCAAAAGAAACTGTACATTAAAAAATATACATTAAAAAATTTCCGTTTGTTTTTATTTTAAAATTGTTTCATTGCCAGTTTTTAAAATTTAAATAAAAAAAAATACAAAAAATTGCGAAATATTGTCAAATTTTTTCGGGCACTCTCCTAAAGTTATAAAAGTTAAGTTTGGTGATTTTTAGAATTTTGTTTTGACATTCGCTGTACGTAACAAGTTTGCTTTTTATTGTAACTTACTTACCTACTTAATTGGTCATTACAACCCTTTAGCAGAATTACGAGCTAGCTTCTCACACCACGTATATTGGGTCTGTTAATTATAGACCTACGGTTTAAAGACGACCATGAACAACATATTTTTCTGAGAAACTTTCCATGGGAATTTTTTTTTTCTCATACTTTTACCCGAGCTCCGGAGGCGAGGAAGTCGCCGAAGAAAAATTTGTTCATACTTCGTTTTGGAGGAAATTTGTATGAAAAACTTAACTTGTTCCTATAACACCTAATAAGCATAGGTTCAGAGTTGTAGTAGTTAGTCGGCTTTAATTATTACGAGAATTTGACGCAATGCTCATCCATTGATATCAAGGATATAGATTCGTTTATTAGACTCTCAGGCTTTTCCAACATATGGTATTCGTGCTTTAATGCACAGCACCTGCGCTGACCAACTACATTGATAAGTTTGGTGGAATTCTGTCAGTACAGGGAATGTGATCACTTCTCGCATCACAATGGTGCATAGCGGTGAGTTTTGGTATGAAAACTACCACTTCAACCAACCATACTTCCAGAATGCAATGCAAAATATGGTATAGTGAGAAAGCCATGGAATCGACCACTACGGACTGTTAGCTACATATTTTCTATCATATTGACAGTGTGGGCATTGTGATGATGGATAACTTAACTTTCTTTATAATCTTGAGCATACCTGTTAAATTTCGATTACGATTAGTAATCAATTACATTACTTTTTAAAAAGAATCGTAATGATTATATAATTCTATGAACAATTTTTTGGAATTACTAATTGATTACGATTACCCAAGAATCAAAAAATAATCAGGATTACTGGCGATTAGTCTAATGATCAAAAAGAATCAAAAGTAGTCTAAAAAATAATCAAATTGTTTTAAACAATTCTTTTTGATTATTTTCAAATATTCAAAAGTAATCCAAAAGTAATCAAATTGTTTTCAATAATTCTTTTTGATTCTTTTCAAATATTCAAAAAGAATTTAAAGAAATTATTGAAAATAAATTGATTACTTTTGGATTACTTTTGATTCTTTTTGATTATTAGACTAATCGCCAGTAATCCTGATTGTTTTTTGATTATTTTGTAATCGTAATCAATTATTAACTATTTTAACCAAAAATAATCGTAATTGTAATCATTATTTCACCATTCTAAAAAAAGTAATCAAATTACTAATCATTACGATTACTAATCATTACTTAACAGGTATGATCTTGAGTAGGTCGATTGTGAAGACGGTCACCTTGTCGTAATGTTTGAAAGGCATCCACGTTCGAATCACCACTGTTTTTATGCGTTTGTTAAACGACAAGTTTTCGCACATGGCAAATCTTTCACAAATTATTGTCTGCTCAGATGAATGATATTCACCAACCGACAGCCTTGCCAGAAAAACTGTTTTGAAATCACAAAAAAGTAATAACAAATTTTTATTACCACAAGTTGTAACAAACGCTTTAACTGGATATAGTTAGCCCAGTTATAAATGGTAGCATTTGGAAAACTCTATAAAAACAAAAACTACTCCAAGTAAATTGCAGTATTTACTTGCCAAAAAGAATGGAAAACTGGAGGAAAAAAACTAAAAGTGAAGTAAAAAACAAGTAGTTCGACTGGATACTTCATTTTTGAATATAAGAACTACAAATAGTTTCATTTTCAATTCAAAATCCAAACAATGAAGTCAATTAAATAAACAGATTAAATTCCAGTTAAAATTCATTGACTATGCTTAAATTCATTTATAAACTTGAAAAATATAGGGTGAGTCATTTGAAAGTTTAAATTTAAAAATGCAATAAAATAAGATTTGAAATTATGACAAATCAATTTTTTTTTTTGTTGTGAAGTACAATTGCACCAGTTAGAAATGGTATTTTATTTCATTCATATGCTAGCCGCGGCTGGCTTCACAACACCGTATTCGATCAGACTAAATTTTGTGCACTTTTTCGAGTGTAATGACAATGGCATCACGAATGTTGGCCTTCAAATGCTCAATTGTCACTGGTTTGTTGGCATAACCCACAGATAATAGTCCCAAGGTGTCAAATGGCGACCTTTTGGCGGTCAATTGACATCTGCATTGCAGCCAATTAAACGGCCATCAAACGTTTGACGCAATAAATCGATTGTGGCATGAGATGTGTGTCAAATTTCACCATTCTGTTGAAACCAAACATCGTTCATATCAACACATGAAGAACGGGTACAAAGAATCGTTTATCATAGGGCGGTATGTGTCTCCATTGACCGTAATACGTCGACTTTATTTTCAGAGAAATATGAGCCAATGATACCACACCAAGCAGTCACTCGTAATGGGCGCATGGGCTTCTGTGAGACTAAGTATCCACCAAGAGGAAAATGGGCTTCATCCGAAAATATGACATTTTTTGGCAATAAATCCTAACGTTGCTTAAGCGTAAATCGATTCATTACGTTCAGTGGAGATAATATTGTTACGAAAATAAAAACAATCTAGACACTGTTGTTTTGCTTTTACATCGTTTAACATTAAAATTATAAACAAAAGCTACAATAACAAAACAATGAACTTTTTACAAATTATCGCACTGCTTAGGTTAGGTTAGGTTAGAGGACGTGTTCTTATCAATTAAGACAAGTACAGTACCCGGAGGTCGAATTGACCAATTGTACAACGTCTTAGTTTCTCACACCACTTATGTTGTGTGTGTTAATTTTATACATGAGTGGTGGGACCTACAGTTTAAAGTCGACTCCGAACGACAGATTTTTTTTCTCAGAGTTTTTACCACAAATCTGCCGAGAGGAAGTCGCCGAAAAAATATTTTCATATTTTGTCTTGATGTCTGGCCTGGGGCTTGAACCCTGGCTTTACGTCTAATAAGCCAACACACTACCTACTAGACTACGGCCACTTCATCGCACTGCTTAATGCAAACAAAAATACAACAACAAGCACCAGCATAAAAAAATAGTAGACATGTAAACAAAAAATACAACAACAAACACTCCAATAATAAATGTAAGCAAAATACACAAACAACAATAATGAAACAACGACGTTTACATTTATAGAGGTCTCGAGAAGGCGAAGCCAGGAACATTCGCCTTCAATAACACATTAAACAGCCAGTTAACATTGCCATATAAAAGGCCAGACAAAGCACGAAACGCGGTTAGTAAAAACTCAGTTAGTCTTGTGTGAAGACGCGGTGTGTTTGAAGAGTGTAATCGTGGTTTGAAGATCTCCGTTACAAAGATCTGTCGACAAATTGTCTAGTAATTGAGCAATAACAAAAAAAGCAATTGTTGTTGTTTACATAAAGTTGTGAACAGTATCACACAGAATTGTAGGAATAATAAAGAATTTTATTTACAATTAAACACAGATTAATTTTTACTTCATTTGCAATCTACGAGCTTATATTTAAAACGTTTTTAAAAGGTAAGAAAATACTGAATTTTGTAACAGAATAGAACGACATAAGTATAGCCAGATTCGAAAAATCTAATTGTTCAAATTTAAATCGATAGATGTACCGCCCTATAAATGCTTTCATGAAATTATTTAAAACGTTTTTCAAAAGTTATTTCTTTCATTGCCAAAGCTTAACAAAACTACTGCCTTGAAATAGGAAACTTTCAGAATTTTTTATTTAATTGCTCAATTTGTAATTTGTTGTTTGCAAAAGAAAATGAAAAGAATTTTTTTTATATTTTATTACTTAAAATTATATATGAAAAGCCAGATGTCTTTGCCACAATAATATTTCAAACACAAACAGTAATTGTTTGACTTCCTGTTTCCTTTCGATTGTCGAAAAAATAAAATTTCTTTACTTCAACAAAAACTACTGCCCTCTGCTCAAGGATGTAAGGAAATTAAAGTAAAATCAACTTCTCTTATTTGCATTTCTAATTGAAATTCAATTGAATGACAATGATTGCCAATAAACTAAAACTAACTGAATTGAATGGAAATTATTTAAAAAGGAAACAAAGTGAAATTACTGTCCCCGGCAAATATAAACTGAATTACAATTAAAAAAATTAAATCAAGGTAATGTAGGTTAATTTAGGAATAACAAAGCTTATAACATTTGAAAGTGTTTTTATTTTAACAAATAATTCACTTCTCACTTCTGTTACTACCAGATAAGCTAAAGACTATAGGATACTCACAACTCTTTTTGTGGCACAGAATGTAAAAACAAATCACAGATCTTTAGTGACGTAAGTTGAAGGTTCTATATCCATAAAAGTAAACAATTCTTCATGCTATAAAGCTTGTGAAAGTTAACGTTTTGCAAAGAAAAATTACCAGATTAAACTGAAAAGTAAGACTGTACAAGACTGTTCTTCTACTAATCATTGAAACAAGGAGCCTTCAGACAATAGGCCAGAGAACAGCAATGAATCGTTTTTCCGCTACTCATATGCACTCATGAAATTCTGAATATAAGTGAGTCAACAACATTGAAATTTAACTACTCTGATACATTCGTACTCACTACAACGTTGATTTAGAAGTACAGGTTGCAATGAGTATGCGTACATAGTTGACATCAAACTCATGCCATTCGAAATATGTTTGCTTCATACGCCTTCTCATTCAGATTCATAACCTTACTCTTAATACTTATAAATGATTCGAGTGACTCGAATCATCCATCAAAATTTGCGGCCTTAGTTGTTGTTGCGTTTACAAAAACAGAAAAAAAAAAGACAGAGCAAACACACAACCTTCTAGTAAGTATTTTAGTGTTCGTACGCGATTCATACTTATTTTGTGACTCTCGTAAATGTTGAGTAATGGAGAGCCGAACTCAACAACATCATACGTGTTGTTAAGTATGGATATGATGAGTACTTCTAACTTTGAATATGAGTAGAGGTTCCATTTTATTAAAATAAGTATGAATGCGTATAAGTATCAGAAATTATGAGTATGATTCGATTCTACTCATCTTTTTGAATACTCATTGCTGACCTCTGCAATAGACCCACAAAACAGGTAACGTCAACAATGTACACCTCAGCCCGATCAGACAGAGTTGGATGTCATAAGCAGTACAAAAACTCAACAAGATATTCTCAGAGACCGTAGACCAGCTACAGTAGGACTGATATAAAAGCAATGGAAAATAATGCTGATTTAAACGTACCCACCCATTTTGGAGGCCATTATAACATTCGATTTGTTTAGTTTAGTTAGGTAGACTGCTCCCTCCCTATGCTCATACACATTACTGTTAAGATTACTAACAGCGCTCTTTAAAATAACAACTGCGAGTTCTTCCTACACTCATACATACATAATTGGTCATTAGAACACTTCAGTCAGGATTACGAACTAGTTCTCACACCACTTATGTTGTGTGTATGTTAACTTTTATACATAAGTGGCGGGGCCTACGACACCACAGTTTTTTGAGAAACTTTTCGTGGCAATTTTATTAACTCTGAAAGTTTTTCCCAGAAGTCTGCTGAGAGGAAGAAATATTTTTTCGTATTTCGTTTTGTTGGAAATGTCTGACTTGAAGCTTAAACCATGGCCTCACGTCTAATAAGGCAATACACTCACTATCTACTAGACTTCGACGAACCTAAAACCATATAACTTACCTGACTGACTCTGGAAACTTCGACTTGCTTGCTCACAACTGATTGATCACACAGAAAAAATTACCTTTTTTCTTGAGGAAAGTATATAGTTGAAGTGGTTTTCCTTCTATGCTGAAGTAGATGGCCATGTGGTTTATAATACGTTTTGTAACAAGACCTTTTGCAGACCATAACTTAGAGAATTTTGCGTCTAAGCTTCAGCCTGCACCCGTATAAAATTCAACTGATCAAAGGACTCATCGCAAACGACAACAACGTGTGTAAGCTGAATGGGCTCTGGAACAGTTGGCAAGCGTGTCTCACCGAGAAGCATTTTTCTTGATAAATGGATAAATTCAGACTAATTTCTTGATAAATGGATATGTAACCAAACAAAATTGTCAAACGGTACCAACACCTCCCAAGTACCAAGTCCTCCCTACTAGACTTTATTCAGAACAGAGAAATTATTCGTCTTATCTAATTTAAACGCCTTAATGTAAGCTGTGTAGACTAAGTCAACATTCATTATAATACCTACCTACCTACTTTTCGTAGATTTCAAGAAAGCCTTCGATCATCAAACGAACTGCTATGCGGAATGCATGGAGAAGAAAAGGAGTATCCCAGAAGATAATATGAATTATCAGAGCTATGTACGACTATGCAGACTCTCAGTTTTCCACAACGGCAACATAAGACAACCATTTTATACAAACGCTGAAGCAAGACAAGGATTCCCCCTATCACCTCAGCTATTCACCATCATGATGGTTGATATCATGAGAGAAGTCTCCAACATGCAAACAAAGCTAGAGAATTTGGAAAAAATAGTGGGCTATGTTTGACTTGAGATAAATATCAAGAAAATCAAAGCCATGAGAATTAACAAAGTAAGCAACTACAACATCATGCTGCAAGCCCATCAGTCGAACAGGTAGATAGGTTCTGCTATCTACGCAGTATAGTGACAACTACTACTACAGCCAATATGGAGAAGTTTACAAATGTTCAGAAGTCAGTCTTGTGTGAACACGCAAGCAATCGTGGTTTGAAGATATCCGTTATAAAGATCTATCGAACAAATTGAATAGTAATTCTTATTGTTTACGCAAAAGAGTGCAAAGAGGAATAACAAACAAAGCAATTGTTGTTGTTTACATCAAGTTGTGAACAGTGGCACACAGAATTGTGCGAACAATAAAGAAATCAATTAAAACTAAACACAAATTTATTTTTATTTTATTTGCAATTTACGATCTCATACTTCAAACGTTTTTAAAAGGTAAAAACGTAACAATATTTCTTCGGCGACTACTTCTCAGCGTATTTCTGGCAAAAACTCTGAGAGTAAATAACATTGACATGAAAAGTTTCTCAATCATCTTTGGTTCAGAAGGGGCTTTACACTACAGGTCCTGCCACTCATTTATAAAAATTAACACACACAAGCTAGTCGTAATCCTGACTGTAGCGTTTTAATGACCAATGTAATGTATGTGATATAACATCACCGTAATTAATGTTTAATGTGTGATTCTGTTTATTTGTGATTTCAATTGCATTATTTTGAAACGTTCCTACTAATCATTAAACAGTATGCAATACCGTCATTACATAGACAGGTATGTGTATCGTCTAGAGGCTAAAGGAGGAAACTGGAAACAAACGAATAATCAATTATTTTTACAAATTGCAAAGTTTTTTATGATTAAATTTTAATAAAAAATTCAAAAAAAATCAGCGCAATTTTCTGTACTTAGAAATTACGTTTTTTTTCATTACATAATTTTTCATTATATTTAAATTTATAATTTTACAATTCACTTCGAAAAAATTCTGTCCTTTTATTAAAAATTATAAATATTTTCCTTATGACTCTACAATAAATGGCCAAACGCTCATTTCAGTGTTTTCAAAAGAAAATCCTGTGGATTTATTCAGCTGGCATCCTTTGTTCGAATAGTTGTCACCAAAGCTATTGCCGCCACAGGTTAAAAATATGCTTATGACACTAAAATCTACAGCCCAAATGAAATGAATAACAGTACACCCTGTGTAATTAAGGCAGGCGCACCTTTAGTCTAAGGATGAAACTTGATTCTTTGTCATACTCACTTGACATATTATTAGTATCTCTACATCCTCGAATCTGTTTTTTTTTTTTATTATAAATTAGTAGTTTGGTGGAATTGTCATATATTGACATCAAATTCTCATCTATATGAGTCTAAATACAACAAGAATTATTTGGTAGTTAATCTGGTTATCAATCAGTTCTAAAGCGGAGCCACCCCGTCGCCACGGCTACTCCATGATAATGGCGCATAAATCAGGCTAAATCTGACCAAACGTATGTGTTATATTGGCTTTAAGGACCGCTGTGATTTGTGTGGTCAATACTGCTCACGGTAATGACCTGACAAATGTCGTTCTCAATGAAATATCAACCAATGCCGCTCAAAATATACACTACATAGCGACTTCCTCGAGATGTATTAGGCGCTCTTAGATATCATGTGAATTGTTATCGGCCGAAATTCGCCAATTTTTCTTTCAGAAGTTGGCCTCATGCCTGAAAATTATTTTTTTATTTTTTTTTTTTAATTGGGGTCAGTTACGACTCCTTTAGAGCCTTTTTGGCGAATACGTGTCTTTTTCTATGTTCGTTTACCTTCAGTTCCTACGTCAGCTTATATTTTTACATGCACACACACCCAAGTCACCATGAAAATTAGCTAATTCGTTCTCTGTGAAAGGCCAAGTTCTCGTTATCGAAATCGAATTCCTCAGATCCTTATGCACCCCCGTATATGCAGCGGCGATGTTTTCAACAGATCCTACGTTTTGTCAATTTACGGATGTTGAGGTTGATTGTTTACTGAGCTTGTATAATCAAATTTATCGAACACATTCTGAAGAGTATGGCGATGGTAAAAGGGACGTTACGTTGACAGAACAGAAAACTTTTTTTATTTTCACGTATATTTGAAATGGCAATTAATTTGACAAATGTAGCTTCAACAAAATGACCGTTAGCAACAGTCAAAGTTCCGAACTCCCTATTGGAAAACCCGTTAGTATGGTAGTGTATTTTAAATGTTTCATAATTTCTTGAAACAGTGCTTGGTGCAGTGCTTGAAGTCGCTTTAGTCTATTGGGTAGTGTGTTGGCGTGAGGCCACTATTCAAATCCTAGGTTAGACCTCTAAAATAAAAGAACAATATGAAAAATTTTTTTTGTTCTGTTTACCATTAATAATATCATAACGAACGAGTTTATTGAATTAAACCGATTTCATTATAGAATCTCACGTGTTTAAACGCTTTAAAAACTGATTAAAATAAAAATTTCCCACCTTTTCGTTAAAGTATAAAAAACAATATATATTGTGTATCACCATGTTATTATAGCTACTGACCGAAATATGTGTTGGACTAACCACTGCATAAATCTCTGTGGTTTTACAAGGGCTATAAGTCATATATACATACAGAACTGGGTGAACTGGGAGATATTGTTATTACAACAATCGTTAAACTTCAATAAATTAATGACAACCAAACGGTAAAAAGGATAAAAGAACACTCCAGCGGAGAAAATTGTTAAATGGGAATTGAGTATGTAAAATTAAAACAACAACAATGTTTTAAGTAATATATATGATTTGTTTACAGGGGTTTATGGATTGTTTTGTTCACATGCTTTCAATGCATTTTTCATTTTTTGGTTTTATTAAAGCCATTGTCTTCTATTGTTTTAAATTTTAAGAAATTTACTTTTCCATTTGCATCAAAATATGTTTATAACAGGGATTAAGATTGTAAGACACAGTTGTTGACAGTTAAGCAGTCTAAGTTTTGGAAAAATTCATACGTTTGTGATTCCATTTTATTTAATTTTGCTACTAAGCCTTACAGGCTGTAGAACTTTATAACTGATCTTAAGCGTTAGATATATTTCTTTCCAATGGCATATTACGATAAATAAAATCCTTCAATAGTACGAATTTGTATTACTTTCCCAGAATCATCCAATTTAGAAAAATCGTTGAACAAAAGATTTAACTCCTGAAGATCAAAGAATATTACAAAACTTAATGTAGTAAGTGGCTGTTTGGTGCGGCTTGTAGAGCGAAGGCATCATTGGTCCATATTTCTTCGAAAATAAGAACGGCACACCTGAGACATCTATCGTACCATAATAACGATATTCGCGATATTGATGTGAACGATGTTTGGTTTCAACAGGATGGTGCAACTTGCCACACAACTCATGCCGGAATCGATTCTAAACGTTTGATGGCAGTTTAATTAGCCGAAATTGTGATGTCAATTAGTCGTGATGCCAATTGCAATTATTTATCAGCGAATTATTTATCAGCCCTGCCCAATTCGTCTATGGCTAACAAAAAGAAAACGGCTTAGAAGATGGTTTCAGTATAGAAAATAATGTACTGTTCAAGCATGTGTTGAGTCTATATATATAGGCAGATCACAAGTAAGATCATAGGTAATCTTTAATGCTTTGAAGCTTTAACCCTCATATTGTATCTATTCTGTAGCGTAGTAATGTATTTAATTGGATTAGCATTTTCCAGACAATTTAAATCAAACATGAACGTCAAGCAATAGTCAATAGTTTTTCCACATGCTTGAACTTAGGTGACGCGATTGATATAATCCAGCTTGATACATCGAATAAAAGAAGGCAAATATTTTTTAGTTGGCTTATACTACTCTGTAGTGAGTTGCGTTATTAGATGTGAGGCCGCGGTTCAAATCCGAAGTCAAACATCTTCATCAAAATAAAAATAAAGAAAATATTTCTTCGGTGACTTTCTGCCAGCAGATTTGTGGCAAAATTTCTGATAGTAAATTAACAATTGTCATGAAAAGTTTCTCAAAAAAATTTGTTGTTCGGAGGCGACTTTAAACTGTAGGTGCCGCCATTCATGTATAAGATTAACACACACAACATAAGTGGTGTGAGAAGCCAGGTCGTAATCCTGACTGAAGGGTTGTAATAACCAATTACATCTTAATTTTGGCGACTGATATGTGAGCTGACTTCTACAGAAGCAAGGTTAAAGTGGCATTACAAGAAAGGTAAACATGTCACAAGTCACGTGTAATGTCCTTACAACAACAATTTTCTCAATTTTTAATACATAATTAGTGTATGGTTTCTGCTTGTGCTACGGACTACAAAGAAAATATGTAGCTTCAAGCGAATTTTAAAGGAAAGAGAATATTTTTTAAAATAAAAAAAAATTACCAACCTTTTGTGTTTAGTTATTCCCGCATTTCTTATGGTTTAAAGAGTATGTAATTAAATAATTTAAGTTGGCGTGCATTTTATAATATACGTGCTAAAACAACAACAATACTTCATAAATTTTAACACCTAATTGCGCTTTTCAATACAATTGCGTGTTGTGGGATTTAAGTGTGAATATCTGAAATATCACGTGGGAATACCACAGACGCTACAACATCAATTATTTACTTTAAATTTATGTATTTAAAGAATTGAAACACAATAATAATTACAAAGTAAATTTAAGGCATTTTTAAATTTGTTTACGGGCAATAATACCAAATCTTATGAATTTATAGACTTCCATCATGCCACCATCATGCCTTAAAATGTTAATGTGGGTTAAGGTTGTTAACCAAATCACTGGGTCATGTGTATTTCTTCAACTGAAGCTAATAAAATTTTCTTCTTATTTTTATTCTTTTTTGACAGCAATAAATACTGCAGGGAGAGTGTTTGTTTCCTTTTTAAACTTTATACTTGAAATTCATTTTTCAATAATAATTCCCTTAACACTTAAGCCGTTTTTATTTTCATTTATGCTTATTCTGCTTCTTATATAGGGTAGGCTGACTGACCTCAATCTTTGAGGCCTTAAACTCATCATAACAGAAATTCATGCAAAGAAAAAGAAAAGAACAGCAAAAGCTCGTAAAAATATTCATAAAAAATAATATTCGCTTGAATGCAATACCCTATGGAATATGCAGTTGCTCTTAAAATTTATTTTAAATGTACAAATATTGTGCTACAAAAATGCTGCAAAAAAAATTTCGTTCAGCTAAAGTTGAAAAGATAGAATGATAAAATAAAGCAAATTATTAAATTCTTCTTTAACAAATATTGAGATAATCAAGAATGTATGGGTATTTTATGACTCTTATACTTTTAGTACATGGATTGTATTTCTTTCATTTGCTGTGTGCTCCGTATTCGTATTTTCTGTAATATACATATTGCAATGCGAATCACCAGTATTTCGATTCAATTTGTTTCGCAATTTCATTGTCTTTATATTAATCTGCTACGCTATCAAGCTATTAGGAGTCGCTGTAGTCTAGTAGGTAGTGTGTTGGCTATTAGACATGATGACTCGGTTTAAACCCCAAGTCAGACATCTCCACCAACACGAAATTTAAAAACAAATGTTTCTTTGGTGACTGCCTCTGTGAGTGAAATAAAATTGCAATGGAACGATTTTTCAAAGTATGTCGTTCGTTGTCGACTGTAGGTCGTGCCACTCATGTATTAAGCTAACACATACAACATAAGTGGTGTGAGAAGCTAGGTCGTAATCCTGACGTATGGTTGTAATGTATGCTTTATGTGGTTGTGTGTATGGTATAATACCCAAAACCGTTTAAACAGACCGTATGTCCGCAATGTCCCATACGAAATTATAAGAAATTCGATTAGCTTAACGGCAAAAAGAGTTCGATTCATAAGTTCATCAAAATTTAGTATTAAATATCTGGTCACCCACTACTTGAAAAGTAGTTAAACTCAATAAATAAACCTACCGAGTATTACACCCAATTCAATAACCTGAAACATTTTTAATAGAAAGCATCTTCAAACAGGGACTTCCGAACTTTGATAGTAAATAACCTGCCTGCTTTGCGAAGCTACATCAGTTATATTAGTTGTCATTTGTTCAGTCTTTTATGCCAAAACATCATGAACGATCGTAGACAACGACGTTTATTCACTGATTCACAGTTGGCAACTGATCATAATTTTCAATAATTAATTATCTTTAGTGATTAGGCACTCTTTTGAATACATGGGTACGGGACAAACAAATTTTTAGACGTCAATCCACATAAGATCTAAGATTGTACTATGCATACCGAAAAGTCATGGTGTGATGTGGCTGTTAGGCCGGCGGTGCCATCATTCCATACGTTTTGAGAACCGCATTGGTCAGGCTATCATAGTCAACGGTCAGCACTACAGGTCGACAATTACCAATTCAATTCTGAATTGAATGATAGGTTTAATCATATGTAGTTTTGACAGATCAGCGCTATGCGCTTATGCGATTTGACTCCGTTGGACACTTTCTTTTGGGATTTTCTTCAGACACAGGTATATGTGAATAACCATAACCATGCCATAAACTTCAATGTCAAAGGTCCAGGTAGGAGTTTGTGAACGACGAACAACACTTTCATTTGCAAAGCAGTAAATATAATTTGAAATAAGAGTGAAAAGATCATGAAATATAGTTGGAGAAAGAACAGAAACGTTTGTTATCACCCCTGAATTTCTACAACAAGCTTAGAGCGCGTTCCCTAGGAAATCTTGTAATTCATCGAGAGAAACAACTACCGACACCAAACATAATTGGTTATTACAACCCTGTAGCCAGGGTTCCGACCTAGCTTCTCACACCACTTATGATGTGTGTGTTAATTTCTGCACACGAGTGGAAGGACCTACAGTTTAATGTTTCATAAACTGACGGTTAATCATGCCTTCCACATGTGGACGATCAAGTGCCAAATCGAATATTGTTACGTTTTTACCTTTATATGAGCTCATTGATTGCAAATAAAATAAAAATAAACTTGTTTCGTTTTAGTTTTAATTAAAATTCTTGATTTTTCGCACAATTCTGTGTGCCACTGTTCACAACTAGATGTAAACAACAACGATTGCTCTTCTTTGTTATTCCTCTGTTGACACTCTTTGCATAAACAATAACAATCAGAAAGCAATTTGTCGACAGATCTTTGTAACAGAGATCTTCAAACCACGAAAACTCTCCTCAAACGCATCGCATCTTCACATAAGACTGACTGCAGTTCACTAACTCGACTGCTTTGTCTTGCCTTTTATATGGCGGGGCAAACAGTTTGATGAGTGTTCTCAAAAGTGAACGTTCATGACTTCGAAATCCTTCTCGAAATCTCTATAAATGTAAACATCGTTGTTTACGTTTATTACTGTGGTGTTGTTGGTAAATTTTTGTTTACTTCTTTAACTTTTTTATGCTGGTTTTTGTTGTTGTATTTTTGTTTACTTGATTACCATTTTTTTATGCTGTTGATTGTTGTATTTTCGGTTATAATTTTAATGCTAAGCGATGTAAAAGCAAAACACCAGTATCTAGATTTGTCATTTTCGTAACAATGCTATCGACCTAGAAGACTTGTTTATCTTAGGATCAATAAGAACTTTCCAATACTAATATGAATTCATATCTTTCAGTATTGCGAAGCCTTTTAATTTATAGAGATCATTAGGACATGTGTTTTTCCTTCAAATATTCTAAATTAAAATGTTTTATTATAATAAAATATCCTGTACATATCAAATATTATTATTTTGGTTTTAAATCCATATGCCTATATGTACATATGTAGGTAAGAATATTCTATGCTCTCATATTTATACATTATGTATGTATTTATATGTGTATATATTTTTAAAAAAAATTATTATTTATAAAAATAATAAAAAAAAACATAAAAAGCTATTCCAGTATTGTTTTTAATTTTTCCCTTCCTTCATTTATCCATACGTTCATGCATCTCATATTATTCAAATGGTATCTCCTGAGCAATGTATGTAGTTCATGAATAAATTTTATTATTTTCCATTTTTATTTACAATTTTTATTTCTTATTCAAATACCAAATGATTGCAACAACTATAACTTGTTAGAATATAAATACAAATATGTTTGCATTCAATAAAATACACGAGAGGTGTCATAAGGACACCCAGCCGTAACTTTTTATTTCTGATTTTTAACAGATTTTCACCTCATGTAGTTAAAATGAGGTGCACAGCATGAGTAAGTATTTCTAGTACGAGAGTGAAATGCGTATAGTCTTCACAATATAGCACCAAATAATACTTCTCAGAAATCTGATTAGATTATTCACAGCGTTGCGTTTACTTTAACCAAGTCTGAAAATCAGAAAATACTGAAGTTCTTTAGTCTTAGAACTCTAAAAGTCACTTTCCTGTTCGGACATTTTTATTTGGAAGTTTTAGGACCTGAATTTCTATAACAAGCTTAGATTTCGTTTCCTAGGAAATCTTGTAATACATCAAGAGTGGTAGCTTTGATACCAAAGCTCGCTTGAACACCTATAGCGGCCCATTGTGATGCCACAGGTATGTGCAGTCCCTGTACTGACCGATTTCTACCAAACTTATCGAAGAAGTTGGACAGTGCAGGGGCTGAACAAGTCTTATTTGACCAAAAGAATATGCATGAAACTTAAATATGCAATACTCAAAGATAGAGTCAACCGGCAATATCATATCAGCTTAGCAAAGGGGTATAAGATCATTAGCTCTTACCATACAAATGAAACATGTAACTATCATAGAAATCGTAGTGGAATACCGGCTATTATGTCTCTCTGCTGTTAACAGTGATCTTTTTAAAGCCTTCTGAATTTATGATGATAGACTTTTGTAATCCTACGCATTCCGTAGACGTTCGTGCTGATTATGCTTTGATGTACTCTTCGTCCATACAATACGCGCAATTATTGTACTATCCCCAACTATTCGTCTAATACTCATATTGTATGTAAGGACTTAGTGGTCCGGTCATTATTATTAGATTCCGAGATCATTTGAAAATTCAATTTCAATTTATCTGTAATGCTTCGCTTAACGATTCTTTTTGTCTTTACTGAGTCATTAATTAATCGTTCCCGTATGTTAACATTAATTCAAATTTTCTTACTTATTATGTATGTCAACATAGCATGGATATTGTGTGTTAATATCCAAATCGCCCCAGATTATAAGCGGATTTACTTATTATAGCCGTTCAGATAGAGTTGCATACATATGTATATAATATTCAGTAGAAGAACTGGCGTACTCCAATAAGGTGTACTCCATCCTTATACAGTCATGATCAAAATCACTAGAATTTTAATTTTTCTAACTAACATAGATAATCCTGATGAAAGAAGGAAGAAATTTGATGTTTTAGATATATTCATACATGCATACATACATACAGCAGCACTTATGTTGTGTGTGTCAATTTAATTCATGAGTGGCGGGACCTACAGTTTACAGTCGACTCCGAACGACAGATTTTTGAGAAACTTTTCATGGCAATTTTATTTACTCTCAGAGTTTTTGCCAGAAATGTGCTGAGATAAAGTCGCCGAGGAAATATTTCGTTTTGTTCAAGATGTCTAGGCCAGACATCAGCAACGATTATTAAAAAAGATGAGTGAATCGAATCATACTCACAATTTCTGATTCATATACTCATACTTATTTTACTATCATGGAACCTGTACTCATATTCAAAGTTTGAAGTACCCATCATATTCATACGTAACAACACGTATGATGTTATTGATTTTGACTCTCCATAACTTATATACGAATCACAAAATAAGTATGGATTGCGTACCAACACTAAAATACTTACTAGAAGTTTGTGTGTTTGCTCTGCTTGCTGCTCTGTCTTTTTTGATTAAGAGTCTTTTTTTTTGTAAATGCAACAACAACTAAGACTGTAAATTTTGATGAATGACTTGAGTCACTCGGATCATTTATAAGTTTTCTAAGTATTTTTCTAAAGTTATGAATCTAAATGATTAGGCTTATGAATCAAACATATTTCGAATGGTATGAGTTTAATGTCAACGTTGTACGCGTACTCATTGCAACCTGTTCTTATAAATCAACGTTGTAGTGAGTATAAATGAATCAGAGTATGTAGTTAAATTTCAATATTGTTGACTCACTCATAGCCAAAATTTCATGAGTGCTTATAAGTAGTGAAAAACGATTCATTGCTGATCTCTGGAAAAGATGTACACTTCCGAATTTCATGGCAGCATTAGAGTGTTCAGCTATTGTATAGGCCATGTCGGAATTCAGCTTTTAGTGGAACCTACAATTGCAAATCTCGCTGAGTCAAATTCGGATTAAGACAAGAAGTGTAATCATGCCAAATGTGATAATTTGTACGCATATCAAAGGTACATATATATATCAAATGTCCACAGGTCCACAATGTATTTAAATGGAAACTATTGCCTTTAAGTCATTGGGGACATCGCCCTATTGGTATGTACGATTGTCACATTAAAACGAACCTTTGAAAGACCTTCGATATAGCAAATTTCCTTGATTTTCTCGGAGTATCCCCGACATCAACAACAAAATATCTTAACTGAATACCAATATACAACTTTGTTAAGTGATCATCATGCAGATAATTTTTCTTTTCTGGTCTCACCTCTATTAGAGTTTCTAAGAGATTTTCAGAAGTTTTTTCGTGTTAAAAAACTTTAGAATTTTTAAAAATTTTTTGAGATATTATGTGTACTCTTCTAATACAATTAAAGGACTGTGGCCAGTTGCCGTTCCTTTTTAATAAGTGCTCTTAATGACGGAGTTTTTCAACAACAACTGAATATTTATATTTTGTATATCTGACATCAATGACCTTGTTTGCCTTGTTTGTCAATACCATAGTCGTCATCTTTCGGTATTCTTAACGCTATAGTCTGCTTTCAATGTGTTCGGAAGAATTAAGAATTTGTAAAGATCATTACGTCCAACATGACGATGAACCCAATCATACGGCTGCTAATGTAAACCTGTGATTTGACTACCAAAGTCCGCACAGGCTTAATACTCTTGCACAAAGTTTCGATATGACTCCAAGAGAATATTTAGGAGATCATTTGGAAGAACGGTTACGTAGTAGTTAGATCTAAAACAAAAGATAACCGAAAAACTTCCTTATGAGTGCATGGCGGCAAATATCACCAGAACGCACTAAACAAAACTGGTACATTCGATGCCAAATAGGTTATATGGTGTGCTTGGTCTTGAATTTTTAATTTACTCTGAGTTCTTCTTGGGGGTATCTACACTTTTGCGGTGCAAAAATAAGGAGTCATCAGAAACTTTCCTTTTTTTTCTCTTGTTTCGTAAAAAAAACCATTAAAAATTTTTTGTTTTATAATAAAACAGAAATTAATTGATATAATAAGTATAAAAACTTTAATTATTTATACGAGCTATTGCTAAAAATTCATGAAATTGCTAAAATATATTGGGGTACTAAGTCTTTTGCTGTCCACTGTACATTTTTAAGTTTGTAGTCATCAGCCAACAACGCCTAATGAGATGCAACTCAATTTGAAAAAGTTTTATACAAAATATATTGTTTGAGTATGTGCTTGTATGTTGTATTAAATTTGTCGTTGTGTTTATGTATTTCTACATTCTATTTTCATTTATTTCAATGCATTTAATAATTTTTTAAAGAATATTTTTGATTTCTTCTCACATTTATACAACCTTTAAATCCCTAAGGATCGATATTTTGAAAAAAACTTTTTTTCGTTCAGTGAATTTCATGTTTTATTTAAAATGTACACACACCAAAACTAATTAAAAGTATGTGATTTAGTGAAATCTTTTCGCATAAAAATTAAATTTAAAAACTTTTAGCAGCACGTAAAATTAGTGACCATCGTTTGTTTTAATTTATTTGAAAAGTTTAATTTGAGTAACTACGCTTAAGGTAAACGAATACCATTGACTAACTATAAATCAGTAAATTTGTAAATAAAGTACGGGTTTAAATATAATAAAATAAACTTTATTATCAAATAGTTTACTCTGAGTTCTACTAGGTCTTCCATACTTTGACAGTTGTTAACGGCCGCCTTGTTGACGCTACATTAGTCCAAATGCACACATAATTGTTCATTGCAACCCTGCAGTTACGATTACGACCTAGCTCCTCACCCCACTTATGTTGTGAGTGTTAATTTTTATCCCCAAACAGCGGGACCTAGAGCTCAAAGTTACTCCGAACAACAGATTTTGCTGAAACTTTTCATGGCAATTTATTTACTCTCAGAGTTTTGTTTTAAATACGCTGAGAGGCAGTCGTCGAAGAAATATTTTTTTTTATATTTCGTTTTGTTGGAAACGACTGATTTGATGTTTCAAATGTGGCCTCACATCTAATAAGCCAACACACTACCTACTAGACTACGGTGACTACACCTATCGAATTAGTTCTTATTTATTCAGTCTGAATTTCCAGTAACCATGGCCGACTATAGACAACGTCGTGTATTCTGAACTGAACGTAACTTTCTTTAAAAAATCTTATTGAGTCATGACGCCCACTTCTATACGAATGGGTATATAAATGAACAAAATTCTCGATATTTGGATGATCAAAATCCACTTGAGATCTAAGAGCGTCCAATGTATACCAAAATAGTCAATATTTAGTAAGTATTTTGGGCTGGCGGCAACACAGCTCTATATTTTTTGAGAATGACGTTGACCATACCATCACTATTTCTTTAGGGCTGAATTGGATGATTTCGACACTAAAGCTGAATTCACCCATTGTTTCGGAACAAAATGCTTGTTCCGGAAAAAATTCAGTTTTTGAGAGTTTGTTCCAAAACGATTCACCTACTTCGAAAAATTGTTCTATAAAAACAAGGCTACCATATGAAATATTTTTGTAAACGATACGTGTTAGTTTTACAATTAGGCAGCACAGTAGCATATGATTGCAATTCGTTCGTTTTCTTGGCTTGAAAATTGTAAATTAAAACAAATCTGAAATTGTTAAAGTGAAAAAATGGATAATAATGGATATCATACATAGCAAGCTTACTCTCTTTCGCTGTCTCTCAAAAAGAGAAACGTCAAACTAAATATAAAAAAAAATTGTTTCGGAACAAAAATTTTGTTATGTTATGTGTCGTAATTTTATGTGTTGAGTGTCATTTGGAGACATTTCTGATCAATTTTCTTGGAATTTATTTACTCGCAGAGTTTTCGCCAAAAATCTGCTTTTGTCGGAGATGTCTGACCTAAGGTCTCAACCGAGGGATTAGAATCCAAATCACTACCTACCATACTGTGGCGACGAGATCATGTAGCTCATGCCACATTGGACATTGTGGAGAGTATGGCCATTGTGCTAATACATAGGAAATTATATGGAGGAGTTTTCTTAAGCCTTAGAAACTACAAGCCACAGCAGTTCTCAAAGGCCGCATAAACTTTCCCATCAGTCAAATTGTGCACTATTTATGCTCCAGAGTTATGACAAATTGAACATTTCCAATCTGTCAAAATCATCAATAGATCTTCCAAACAAATAAAAAATTTCGCTGATTTCACTCACACACTTTATTTATTTAAATTTGAAAGTAGGAAGCACTTAATGGAAGACCCTAAAGAAAGCAATAAATCACACAAAACATTAAAGTGCACTCGAATGTCTGATTCAAAACGAAAAAAGCGCATTCCTTCACAAAATGTAAGGTTGAACCAATTCAGGAACTTGCCAGTTTGGTTCATATGCCAAGCAGAATGCAAGGGTTATACGCAATTACACTGCAAAAGATCTGGAATTGGTTTGTGTTGCAATGAGCAAACAAGCCAACTGCTTTAAATAGTTTTATATTCTTTTATTTCAACCTCCATTTTTTTATACTTTTTTTTCAAAAATTTATTTAAAGTCACTCTGTAACGTATTTACTATATAAGTCAATTCATGCTTTAAGATTTCATGACATAGTAGAAACGTATTGTTACGTTTTTATTTTTTAAAAACGTTTAAAATATTAGCTCGTAGATTACAAATAAAATAAAAATAAATTTGTGTTCAGTTTTAATTATAATTCTTTATTATTCGCACAATTCTGTGTGCCATTGTTCACAACTTGATGTAAACAACAACAATTAGTTTGTTTGTTATCCCCTTGTTAACACACTTTTCATAAATAATAACAATTCCTAGTCAATTGTTCGACAGATCTTTGTAACTTCTTCAACTATGATTTGTGCATTTTTTTACATTTATTCTTGTAGTGTTTGTTGTTGCATTTTTGTTTACTTGTTTATCGTTTTTTAAGGCTGGTGTTTTGTTGGTATATTTTTTACTTGTTTTTTGGTCTTGTAGCTTTTGTAATTTTAATATTAAACGAGGTAAAAGCGAAACACCAATATCTAAATTTTTCCATTTTAGTAACAGTATTTACTATACAAGTCAATTCATACTTTAATATTTCCTAACATAGCAGAAATGTATAATTTTTATAGCACAAATCCCTTTCTCGTTCTACATATGTGAACTAGAAATTTTTATAGATTTCAACAGATTTTCCTTGTTTTTGCTCTACTTTTTCCATGGATTTAAGTTTAACTTCATGCCTCACATTTGTTTTTCCATTAACATGAGAATGCATTTTGCATTTTGATTGTTTCCCGACATCATTGCTTGCCTGTTTCTTTCATACTTATATTCAACGGAAGGAAGTCTATACATTAAATGTGATTTTAAACTTTAAGTCCTGCATTCGAAAATACTCATGTGTAGTGGAGCTCAAGTATTTTAGTCCTTTTGTAAAGTTGTTTTTCTTCTTTTCCTTTTTTCCTTTAAAACTTTAATGCTGCTGGAATAGAAACATAAAGAAAAAGGATTTCGCATTGAAAGAAACCAAATGCTTATGAAAAAAGAGAACATTTTTTTACCAGAAATACAAGTTGTACTTCACTTTGAAGCTCTTCAGTTTCATTTTTTCGTAATATATGGCTTTGGTTTCTGTTAAACGAAAAAAAAATTAAAGAAACATACTCAAGTTTGTTGTTGCTGCGATTTGCAAAGAATGTCTTAAAATTCTATTTATTTTTGGGGTATTGTCTAGACCAGTGGTGCTCAAACACATACTATAATAGTTTTGGTTGTGTTGGTAAAGCAGCGGAGAACAAAATTCAACTTAATTTTTGATGCCTTGGTTACCCAAGCGTTAGAAACGTAAAATCGTAACGTACGTAGCCTTAAAAACGTTTGTGTAGTTATAGAAACGTTTAAAACGGGACATATGTCAACGAAGAATGTAAATAAAAACGAAACAGAACACGAAGCAACACACAAACAAACACAACACAATGCATAGAAATTGGTATACAGACTCATCATCAGTGTTGCCGTTTTTTGTTCAATGTGTAGATTATTCCGGATTTGTTTATTATTTGTCTTATAAAAATAGCTTTTGTTTTGTTTGTTAAAATTAATTAATTATGAGACTATAATTTTGTTTTCTTATTTTCTGTTTCTTTTTCTCAATTATAATTTAAATTTGAAAAAAAATATAAAATAAAAAAACTGCAAACTTTATTTTGATCATATTTTTCCTTATTTGGTGATTTTTTCACAAATGTTGGTTACAATATTTTTTTTTCCTGGCAACACTGCACTCTCTCTCTCTCTCATGTTTTCTCTCTTATGTTCAAATGTCACGTAAAAACGTGGGAGAATTCTGTTTTATACAGATCGTTCCGTTTTGCTAACAAGAGAGAACGTTTCGGTAATCGTTTACATTGTTCTCCATATGCTAAAAAGAGAACGTTTTATACGGTACGTTACGTTACGTGTGGCTAATTCACACTTGAGAATCGTACAATGGGAAAATAATAAAAAAATTGGTTTATTGTGTTGCGTGTATTTTATTACATAATGAACTTATGTATGTATGTATATATGTATTGAGGAATATATTGATGTATGTATGTATGTATTGATGAATATATTGATGTGTGTATGCATGTATGTATTGATGAATATAATGATGTATGTATGTACATATGTATGTATGCATTGATGAATATTTTGATGTATGTGTGTCTGTATGTATTGATGAATATATTGATGTATGTATGTATGTATTGATTAATATATTGATGTATGTGTGTATGTATGTATGTATTGATGAATATATTGATGTATGTATGTATGTATGCATGGCTAGCCTCGTAATGTCTCTTTATAAAAAAAAAAGAATTACGACATAAAGTGCGATAACACACAATACATTGTGCATTACCATCTATATTCTCTATAAAAAAGAAATCATATTCCCAATTTTCATCAAATATTTTGCTGCCTGTATTTGAGAAAAACAAAAAATCATTCAGAAAAGTTGCGTAGCAAGGTCTTGCTTCATCAAGTGCTAAACATCAACTGAATTGATTTTTTTCTCTGAGTTCAACACAAAACAACAAACAAAGCAACAAACACACGATCATTATAAGAATCCACACAAGTAATGCCTTGGTTACCCAAGCGTTAGAAACGTAAAATCGTAACGTACGTAGCCTTAAAAACGTTTGCGTAGTTATAGAAACGTTTAAAACGGGACATATGTCAACGAAGAATGTAAATAAAAACGAAACAGAACACAAAGCAACACACAAACAAACACAACACAATGCATAGAAATTGGTATACAGACTCATCATCAGTGTTGCCGTTTTTTGTTCAATGTGTAGATTATTCCGGATTTGGTTATTATTTGTCTTATAAAAATAGCTTTTGTTTTGTTTGTTAAAATTAATTAATTATGAGACTATAATTTTCTTTTCTAATTTTTTATTTCTTTTTTCTAAATTATAATTTAAATTTGAAAAAAATAAAATAAAAAAACTGCGAATTTAATTTTGATCATATTTTTTCTTATTTGGTGATTTTTTCACAAATGTTGGTTACAATATTTTTTTTTTCGTGGCAACACTACTCTCGCTCTCATGTTCTCTCTCTTATATTCAAATGTCACGTAAAAACGTGGGAGAATTCTGTTTTATGCAGATCGTTCCGTTTTGCTAACGACAGGGAACGTTTAGGTAAGCGTTTACATTGTTCTCCATATGCTAAAAAGAGAACGTTTTCTACGGTACGTTACGTTACGTGTGGGTAATTCCTTGGTTACCCAAGCGTTAGAAATGTAAAATCGTAACGTACGTAGCCTTAAAAACGTTTGTGTAGTTATAGAAACGTTTAAAACGGGACATATGTCAACGAAGAATGTAAATAAAAATGCAACAGAACACAAAGCAACACACAAACAAACACAACACAATGCATAGAAATTTGTATACAGACTCATCATCAGTGTTGCCGTTTTTTGTTCAATGTGTAGATTATTCCGGATTTGGTTATTATTTGTCTTATAAAAATAGCTTTTGTTTTGTTTGTTAAAATTAATTAATTATGAGACTATAATTTTGTTTTCTTATTTTTTGTTTCTTTTTTCTAAATTATAATTTAAATTTGAAAAAAATAAAATAAAAAAACTGCGAATTTAATTTTGATCATATTTTTCCTTATTTGGTGATTTTTTCACAAATGTTGGTTACAATATTTTTTTTTTCGTGGCAACACTACTCTCGCTCTCATGTTCTCTCTCTTATATTCAAATGTCACGTAAAAACGTGGGAGAATTCTGTTTTATGCAGATCGTTCCGTTTTGCTAACGAGAGAGAACGTTTGGGTAAGCGTTTACATTGTTCTCCATATGCTAAAAAGAGAACGTTTTCTACGGTACGTTACGTTACGTGTGGGTAACTCCAGCATAAGCTTATAGTGTAGGTGTGCCAACGCAGCGTCGGCAGAATTTTCTTTGCCTATCACATGTGATAGGAAATTTGGATTTTGAGCATCACTGGTCTAGACTCATTTATTACTCAGATAGCAAGACTACAACATGCGAGTATGTACATACCTAATAACTCATATGATATATTTTTATCACGGTAATTTAATTACAATCCTTAGGGCCATAAACAGATATTAACTTAAGCACACAGAATAAAATAAGAAAACAGTATCTTCAAATAATTAGTTAGCCATTACATCTCGTTAGCCAGGATTACAACCTATTTTGTCACACGACTCATGTTGTCTGTATTAATGTTATAAATGAGTAGTGAGATCTACAGTTTAACTTTAACTCTGTATGACAGATTTCAGACGATTTTCATGGCAATTTTATTTATTCTCAGTGGTTTGCTAAAATGCTACTAATAAATATATCTTCGCAGGAAAAATGTTTTCGTGTTTCTTTCTTTTCGAAATCTCAGAGCTGAGGATTGATCTCACGTCCTCTCGTCTAGCAAGTTAACATACAACCTTATATAATACAGCGACTTTAGAAAAAAAACAGTCTATATAATCTGACAACTAATCTTGTGCAGTGAATTCGTAACCACGTCTTTAAATAATTTTGTATGTCCAACCGTAGTTTTACAGCTTCTGATTCCAAAATACGCATCCGATTATTTTTGCATTCCGTACAGTAGTTTGGTTAAGTTATATACGATACAGAGAAAAATAGAATTATTATTACCTCCCTCATGTATTGCACATGTATGGATTTTTTGTACCATTCCATTGCATGTAGTATAGACGTGAGGCCTCGGCCAGATATCTCCAGCAATAAACGGATCATAAAAAAATATTTCTCCGGCGACCTCTTCTCGGATAGATTTATGGATAAACTCTGAGAGTAAAATTGTCTTGAGAAAGTTTCTCAAGAATCTGTCGTTTGGAGTCAACTTTAAACTGTACAGCCCGCCACTCATCAACAAGTGATTGAAGAAGTTAGGTTGTAATCCTGACAGAAGAATTGTAAAGACCAATTATGTAAATATTTATCTCCTTAACTGAGGGACAAATCCGGCGGCACTTATGGCTGTTTGTTACATTGGATACGAGCTGTTGAGTTGCCCTTTGCAAGAACATAGGGTTGAATATAGTCGTCGGCCAAAATATTCACAGTATTTTTTTTTTTCGAAAACGATTCATGACAGCATTTCACATTCGTGGTAGAGTTCCAGGTTTCGCAGTACCTTAAAGGAGAGTATTTTATATATGCGAATTCTAAGTGATCCCAAATGTAGTCGCCGTAGTCTAGTAGGTAGGTAGTGTGTTGGCTAATTAGACGTGAGGCCACGGTCAGACATCAAGACAAAACAAAAACGAAATATGAAAAAAATTTCTTCGGTGACTTCCTTTTAGCAAATTTCTGACAAAAACTCTGAGAGTAAGTAAAAAATTGCCATGAAAAGTTTCTCAATAAGCTGTTGATCGGAATCGACTTCAAACTGCATGTACCGCCACTCATGCATAAAAAAGTGGTGTGAGTCGCTAGGTCGTAATCCTGACTGAAGGGTTGTAATGACCAATTATGTATGGATATATTTATGTATTCCCGAGCATTATCCGGTCTACGAAAATTCTGGTATGTACTTTATTTAACACTTAAGCGTATGATCAATCCAAGAGCACTTATGGCTTTCTATTTCATTCTATACGAGCTCCTGATTGCCTTTTGCCGGAACATATTGTCGGCCAAAATAAGTTATCAGAAGCTAGGTTGTTGTCCTGACTAAACAGTTGTAGTGACCAGATAGCTAAGCAAAGAAAAAAAACATCCTACCTCAAGTGTTTTTTTTTTTATTTCAAATTATCTCTTCCAAACAATGTAATTTTATTCCACACATACAGCTTACAGCTTTGCGTTATTATTTAATTATAAAAATTAGTTTTCAAGTTCTATACTTGACTAAGGGTTTTAAAACGAAATTATATGTGAGAGCGTTCTGCCTTTGTCGGATATTAAATACAATGTATTTGCTTATTATAATTTAATTAAATAATTATCTCCCATATGCATTAAAGAAAATTATTTAAAAACGTGAAAAATTGAAAAAACACATGTTTGCTTATAATCACGTGCCTAAAAATATGCAAATTTTTTTCTATAATTACGCACCAAAAAATATGCAGCACAGTATTATATTTGGAGAGTACCAATTAAACATTTTCCATATGATCAACACAAAATTTACAAAAAAAATTGTTTTTTTAATCACGTTGCAATTAAAATAATCAATTCCCTGTGTTATTTAACACAAAATTAAATTAAAAACAAACAAATAAAAATGCTTTTTATGCTTAATTATTATAATTCCATGCATTTCATTGAAAACAAAAATTTCATGAGTTTTCAAAGCCGTTACTCAATTGGGAATAATTACACTATCCGACAAAATAAAAAAATTCAAATACACCCAGCTAATGACATAGTGTAGGTTGTGAGTTTTGTTGTGTAGAACTCAAAAATATTTTTTTTAATATTTCTTGAACCCTCCAAACTTATTTTATTTGACATAAACTGTATTTTTGATCTTTTCACACAAAATTATTCATTACCCAAACATTTTCTTAACTTATTTTCTAAGCCCAAAGTATTTTGGAAAGGGGAGTTATGAGCCTTTAAAACGATACACATAAACATATGGTTTAAACTTACGTGTTATGAGTTTTGATTGGGTGAACTTGGAAAAAATTATTTTTTCTTATTTTTTCAAGTTTAGCCGTTCTTAATTGCCCAATATTATTAAAACATATAAAATAACTGATGACATTCTGAAAGTGCATTATCTTGTGAAGAGATTCATAAAATCGGACCAAAATTACCATAGATCTTATATATGTATATAGTATAACAATATTGTTATATTTTTTATATATGTATGTCACCTTATCAAAAGAACTTTCAGTTCAAAAATTTTCAAAATTTTTGTGGATCTTGATTGTTTATCGCAAGATGTGTCAATTTTACGTTTGCATGACTACCAGAAGTCGGGTGATATTTGTGGTTTCTGCAAATATTATTATTTCGCTTTGCGCAAACATTGGCCAACTTCTGGTGGGCGCTCAAACGTAATATTGACACATTCTCCAACAAACAATGAAGATTCACAGAAAAAATATATGTGAAAAATGTAACACGACTGTTATACTCTTTAAATAAAACTCGATTTTATCAAACGAAGTGTCTCTTACAAGAGAATGCGCTTTAAGAATATTACCACTTATTTTATATTTTTTAATTAAAGTTTGCTGCTATTAATGAACAAACTTGAAAATATATGAAAAAATCGCATTTTCCAACTTTACCTCATCACCACATACATACATACACATAATTGGCCATTACAACTCTTCAGTCAGGATTACGGCCTAGCTTCTCACACCACTCATGTTGTGTGTGTTAATTTTATACGTGAGTGGCTGTACCTACAGTTTAACGTCGACTCCGAACGACAGACTTTTAAGAAACTTTTTCATGGCAATTTTATTTACTCTCAGAGTTTTTTTGCCAGAAATCTGCTGAGAGAAAGTCGCCCAAGAAATACCTTTTGTATTTTGTTTTTATATCTGGCCTGGGGCTCGAACGCTGGATTTACGTCTAATATGCCAACACACTACCTACTAGACTACGGCGACTTCAAACCTCATCAAACTTCGTAGAATATTAAGTCGAATAATATATATATGTATACCGTTTAAGGCCCATCTCTCCTCTTTCTAAGAAAGTTTAAGTTTGTGACATTGGTTAAGAAAAGTCCAAAATAACAGTTTTTGTCATGGTTTTATGATAAAAATGGGACAAACTGCTTGCCAGTAACTAAACTAGCCTCAAAGGTCCTAGATCCCATGAACAAGGTTGCCAGTGAACAGAATCACTTCTAGAAAGAAATTTGTCACCAAATTCGTTTTGAAATAAAGTGACTTCTAAGCCCGCTGTAAGGCGAGCTGCGGCGTCTTGTTGAAATTTCCTTAATATTTTGTTGATTAAATTCATGGAAACATTTAGTTAAAATTGCTCTATAGTGTTAGGCATTCACTGCAACAGATGTCACTTGCTTTAAGGGCCAATGATGCCAGCTGTACACAAAGTTGATTTTAATGGATGATTGGTGATACTCTGAAGTTTTGAGATTTGTTTTACCTCCAATTACGTTGTAGCCATTAAAATAAATATTAATTCCCACCGTAGGTGAATCTCAAATAAACAGTAACATCAAAAATGCAAACATTGGTCGTTTAGCATCAATTCTCATACGAGCTATATGTTAGAGGCACTTTAGATAAGATTCATACAATTTTCCAGGTAGTATAATAATATGTTGGGTGTAACGACGAACCGATTTTCGATGTCATTTTCAACTCTTAGCGCTCGAACAGCATGATGATTTTGAATCGAAAAAAGTAAAATTAGTGGGATTTTATATAAAATTTCAATAGTTTGAAAGCATTGTCTAGAGTTAAAGTATTTGTGATGATAAAAGTGAATAGAGTGACTTCACTGATTTGATCATTACAACACAGTCAGGATTACAACCAAGCTTCTCACATCATGCATGTTGTATTTATTATTTTTACCAATTAGCTTACAGTTTAACATCGACTCCAGATAACAAATATAAAAAACTGTTTATTACTATCAGAGTTTTTGCCAAAAGACTGCTGAAAGGAAGTTGCCGAAAGAAATATTTTTCTCATATTATGTTGGAGATGTAAGAGCTGAAAGTTTACCAACGTACAGTCGTCTCATAACTCAGTACACTAGACTATGGCGCCTAACTAAACAGATTCTGTTCCCCAAAATATCTGTATATGGCCCTAAAATGTCATCTCTTGAAATATAAGTTGCAGAACATACATACATTCATATATAATTGGTCATAACAACCCTTCAGTCCTTCGAACACCCAATACTTCATGTCATTACATTCAATAAATATTTTAAATGCATTCAATATTTATTTTAATAAAACTTTACATTATAAATGGTCGTTATTAGTACGTAGTGTTTTTTCTTATTAGACGTGAGGCCACAGTACAAACCCCAGGTCAGACATCTCGATCTAAATGAAATATGAATAAATATTTTTTCGGCGACTTCCTCTCAGCAGACTTCTGGCCAAAACTCTGAGAATAAAATTGTCATGAAAAGTTTCTCAAAAATCTGTCGTTCGGAGTCGACTGTAAACTGAAGGTCCCGCCACTGATGAATAAAATTAAAATGCACAACATAACAGCTGTGAGAAGTTGGGTCTGAAGGGTGTTAATGACTAATTATGTATGTATGTATCAGCTTTAGAATATAAACTTTTTTATAAACTAAGATTCGGTCGCACAAAATATGTTAATTAACCAAAAATTAATCCCCCAATCTGCCACCTCTACGGCCTTATGAATGGATAGATCAGTGGGAAAGAGCAGAGGCGTTGGGGGAATGGAAGGTCAGTTATTGGGCTTATTACGGGGCACTGCGAGATTAGCTCGCTGACATGGATCTGGAACAGATCCCAGCTGGACTATTGCAGGGTATTTTGCGATGAGGAGGAGTTGGAAACTATCGAACACCTCCTCTGTAACTGTCCAGCCTTTAGTTGGTTGCTGCTGAAGACCCTTGTCAGGGGCTTCTTTGAGGGTTTGAATTCTCTGTCGAGAGCCGACATCAAGACTGGTTGAGAAGTGCTAGGGCTTCATTAGTGTAGTCGCGCTCTCCCTTGTGTGTTTGTTGGTCTATGTAATTCCTCCGCTTCCTTATTCTCCCTTTCCTACTTCCTCTCCTTTTCCTATCCCCTCTATTATCCTCTCATCTTAAGGAATTTTGTACAATGGGTCAATTTGACCTCCAGGTACTGCACTTGTCTCATTTAACAAGTACACGTCCTCTAACCTAAACCAAAAATTATGTATTAAAACAACAAAAACTGGCGTTGAACAACTTAAAAATCGAAGCAGCAGCTAAAATTGAAAAATTCTTTTTAAAATTTAATTTATTTTTTGGTTTCGTTTCCTTTTTTTTTTTTTTTTTTTTTTGACGAAAGTTCGAGAAATTAAACTTCTCCTTCCGTATACGACAGCATTTTTTAGAAATTAACTGCATAGGATTTGATTCGGTTTTGTTTTCTATTCTATTGGCATTCTTCAGTTTTTATGCCATGTTGGCCAATAAAATCTTCAGGAATATTTGAAGGTAAAAAATAAAAATACAATTGGCACGGGAGAACGAAAAGAAATAAAATAAAAAAACTGAAAAATGAAATGAAAAGTTTTGGAAAAACTTTTTGTTTATGACTTGCAATAAAGTATAGAAAGAAGTGATTCTATTGGGAATATTGAATTCCATAAAACACTTGCTTTCTCTTTTCCATTTTTTTATTTGTTTTGTTAAATACAATTACGAAAAATAAAATGGGGGATAAAATGTTATCAATTTAATTTATTTTGTGGCTAAAAAATAACTTTAAAAAGGGTGTTTAAAAATCCAACTTTCATTTCAAAAAAATAATAAATATGTTGTAGAGGAGCTCAGTGCATGGTTATTTGCAATATTTCAACAAAAATGTTTATAAACAATACAAACTTGCATCATCCAGAAATTTTTCATTTTAAAAATATTTTTTATGAAACGAAAGTAAACTTTACAAAGGCCATAATCTAACGAAAGTGTGGCATTTTGTATTGAATTTTTAAATGTTTTTAAAACCAATCAAGCCCTTGGGGGCTTTTAAGATATGATGATCAAACGTGTTGCGTACAACAGTTGAAAATAATCTTTCTTTAATGTGCCACTTATATAACACTATTGAGAGGTCAAATATACTCGGCACATTCCTACGTATAGCACAAAAGACAAGCCTCAAATCTGTAACTCAAATTCAAATCTTTTCATTTTTCAATATTTTAAGCCATACCTCTTAGAGTTTGAATTTGAATTTCTCCACTTTGTAGTCAAGCATTTTAATCACTCGTCCATTATTTATATAACATTGCGATAAGAACATGACCTAAAGTTTCGTTGCACGCAATACTCTTCAACAAGAGATTAATATATTGTTACGAAAATGGAAATGGTGTTACATCGTTTAACATTAAAATGATAAACAAAAGCTACAAAAACAATGGACTTGTTTACATGATCAACAAATAAATTTTTTGAAGTCGCCGTAGTCTAGTAGGTAGTGTGTTGGCTTATTAGACGCAAAAGCCTGGGTTCGAGCCCCAGGCAAGGCATCAAAGACAAAATACAAAAAGTATTTTTTCGGCGACTTCCTCTCAGCAGATTTCTGGCAAAAATTCTGATAATAATGAATAAAATTGCCATGAAAAAGTTTCTCAAAAATCTCTCGTTCGGAGTCGACTTTAAACTGTAGGTCCCACCACTCATTTATAAAATTAACACACACAACATAAGTGGTGTGAGAAACTAGGACGTTGTACAATGGGTCAATTCGACTTCCGGGTACTGTACTTGTCTTAATTGACAAGTACACGTCCTGTAACCTAACCTAACCTAACCTAACAAATAAACAAAAATATAGCAACAACATCAGTATAAAAAAGTGATAAACAAGTAAACAAAAAGCAACAACAAACATTACCAGAGAACAATGATGTCCATTTCATAGCACAATTGTGCTGATTAAAACACACATATATTCTTATTCTCTTTTGTTTAGTCGTCACTGAGCCCACAAAACTGTGACTGAGTGACTGAGCCAGCGACGAATGCACATGTGTAGCGGGTGTACGATTTTCTTTCAATATTTTTGTTTAGAGCACTGAAAGAAATAAATATGGCATACGAAATATATTTTATGATTATGAGTGCGTGTGGCAAAACTCAATGTCTATTATGTTATAAAATATTTAAGGAAATTAGGAGATATGTTTTAAAAAGCCACTATGATTCCTTTCATAGTAATAAGGATGGATTTAGCGATAGGGAAAAAGAAGAATTATTTTTAAAATATAAAATTATTTTTTGGAAAAACTAAAATAAACTATAAAACTCATGAACACCACATAATATTCAAAACATTATTTTCCAACTTTGAAGAGAGGTTCCAAGATTTTAACAAAGTAGAACTCCTGCTTGATCTTTGCAATAATCCTTTTAATTGTGCCGTCACCAAATATGAGTTTGAAATCCAAACGGAGTTGATAATACTGCGTAGTGAATTCACCATTAATAAAATTAATATCACCAAATTTTGGCAAAAATTTGGATGATTCATTATATCCAGAATTAAAAAAGAATTATCAAAAATGTTTATCATTTTTTCCCTCAACTTATCTATGTGAACAGATTTTTTCAGACTTAAAATTCATTGGTTCTAAACAACGTAATAAATTAAATACCGCACACTTAAAAAATATTCTTTTGCTACGAAACTATCATAACAGCATTAATGTAGAAAATTTCATTAATGATATATAAAATAAATTTTAATTTATCATTTGGTCCGTGAATTTTTTTTTAAGTATACACAATTTTTCTTTCAGTGCAGTTCTCTTTTTTTCACCAATACAACTACAGTTTTAGCTTTGGACATCACTGCCAGAATAAATGTAAACAAAATACAGAAACAACAATGAAAGAACGATGTTTACATTTATGGAGATCTGGAGAATGAGAAGCCATAAATATTCGACTTCAAGAACATTCATCAGACTGTTTACTCTGCCATATAAAAAGCCAGAGAAAGCAAGCAACGGGTTCAGAAAAAATTCAGTTAGTCTTGTGTGAAGATGGTATGCGTGTGAAGAGAATAATTGTGGTTTGAAGATCTCCGTTATAAAGATCGATCGAACAATTGTTATTGTTTACGTAAAGGAGTGTGAAGCAGAATAAGAAAGAAAGTAATTGTTGTTGTTTACATCAAGTTGTAAACAGTGCCACACAGAATTGTGCGAACAATAAAGGATATTAATTGAAACTGATCACAAATTTATTTTTATTTTTATTGCAATCTTCGAGCTCAAACTTCAAATGTTTTTAAAAGGTAAAAACGTAACAATATGTTTTCGACATGGAAAAAACACATCAACAAATGCCAAAAATGCTATCACCAGAGTAATATTGACTTAAGCGGCAGAATACTTAACGTATCAATCGGGACCAATTGCATCACTGTGGATTTTCTTATTGTAAACAGATCCACTGTGAAGATACCCTTGCGGCTTGCTGCAATATTATATTATTATTATAAAAAAATTTGCCTAAAAACCGATTGAAAAACCTATTTTTATATAAACGGCAGTACTGTTTGATTTCTAGTTCCACGTATAGCGATTAGTTCCTAGGGGTTCCATTTGCTCAGGATTATCGTCGTTACATGCATACATACATGCATAGTTGGTCATTAGAACCCTTCAGTCAGGAGTATGACCTATTCTCTCACACCACATATGTCCTGTGTGTTAATTTTATACATGAGTGGCGTGACCTACGGTTAAAGCCGATTCTGAACGACAGATGTTTAAGAAACTTTTCACGGCAATTTTATTTACTCTCAGAGTTTCTGTCAGAAATCTGCTGAGATATAGTCGCCGAAGATACATTTATTTATAATTCGTTTTATTGGAGACGTCTGACCAGGGGTTTGAACCGAGGCCTCATGTCTAATAAGCCAACATTAGTTGATCATATAGGATGGTTTGCAATGCCATAATTAGCTCCATACATTGTTTGAATTCTACATTCTGATGTTACACTTTTTATCCACATTACTACTGAAGCTTATGTTAGCAAGGTTCTAACCACAATCGTGAGGATCCATCTACGATTCTCCTTTATTTGCATAACAGTTTCCGGTCCATAACAACAGCTGGTTTAATATTTTCCATTTCATCTTAATATAATGGGGGTCACTTGATCAGAACTTCTGTTAAATCTTCTTGATCGTGCGCAGTTCAGTGTAATGTTCGGTGCATATTCCGCTCTCTTTAATGATCACACTTTTTTCTTAAGAAGCTGGAATAGAGATTTCGAATCGATTTGAATATTCAGTGATTTAGCTTAGTGTCGATAAATTCATTTGTACAGTAAAGGTCATTTTAGAATTCTTTTCCTATACCAGAACTCATAAATAAGCAGAATGAAATGCATTCATTAATGTATACTTGGAAAAAGAGCTGGTTACATGACCTCTCATTCCAGGATCTCAAAGTTCTCATGAAGTCTTTGCAGTCAATATTTTAAGTCTATCGTCTGTGTGAATATAAATAAAATCCGAAAATTTAAAAAAAAAAATTTTTCTCTTCTTCACTTAACGTGTCTATAGCGTTGGTTTTTTCTTTTTCATTTTCATTGATTTTCATAGAAGAGTAAATCGCTGAAAAAGGAAACTTTAAAACTCATGCCAAAGACGAACGTAAGGATAAATCAATTTCACCCAAAAGCAAAATCATTTTTAATAACAGTTATGAGCAACTAAATAGTAATGCAGAAATGTAAGAATCTTGGCTTAACCAACAACCTAATTTATATTCACTTGCCTAGTGCTGTGGAATAAAAGGAATATGAAAACCCAAACAAGACCAATAAACATAAATATTTACTGGTTATATATTTACTGGTTATAGTTTACCACACTCGCTAGAATTTATGTCTGAATGTATGTAACCCGTATACATACACACAAACTAAGTTAAATTTATTAAGTAAACCACACAAGTTCGGCCACCAAAGAGTTGTTTAAGATATTTGAAGATGGTTATCGCTTGTCTGTAACAGTAATTGCGCCCTACACAAGCAAATACGAGTTGAGATTGTTTTCGTAACTATTAAATTTCAACCTCAGAATTACACGTATATAATTAAAAGATTAACGGCCATTATTACAACTTGCCGTTAAACTTTAGTTTAACGTTAAACGTTAGTTAAAGGTACATTTAGCTAAAGGGAACTAGAAAATTACCTTTAACTTATTTTCGTTATTATAACTTACAGATAAAATTTTTCAAAAACATGGCACTGCCAGAGCAATGTCGATAAAACTGCTCAATTAACGCAGTGGCAACGGCGGGCTTCGATTTTTTGTTGTATATGCTCATTTTATTTAAATTTGAAGTTGCCGTATTGAAAATAATATATAATATGGCAAGTTCAAACACAAACTGAACTTTAAAAGTTAAAGGTAGGATATCCCCCCATCAGCTTAACGTTCACTTCTACCTTATTGTCCACTTATAATAATGAAAAACAATTTATCTGGCCGTTAAAATCATTCCTTTAGTTAACGGCAAGTTGTGATAATGGACCTAAATAAAATATTATAATTCTTAATTTTATAATAAGGTAAAATACCTTAGCCTCCCAAATCTGGTGGACCTTTTAATAAGTCCTTAATAAAACCATGGTTAACCTATCGGGTTTTCTAGCAGTGACTTCCGAACATGAGTTGATAATGGCCATCTTGTTGTAGTTTTATCTGTCAAATTGGTCGTCATTCATTCAGACTGTTTTGCCAAATCACCATGGACCGATACAGAATCCAATAAGACGTGCAAATAATAAAATTGTTTAATCAAAATGTGTTTTCTAATTCGCATATTTTACATATTTTTACATCTGCTGACATTTCGTTTTGATGTCTGACTTGGGGTTTGAACCGTGGCCTTAAGTGTAATAAGCCAACACACTACCTACTAGACGACGGCGACTTCTTCGCAGACCAAATCTTGACGAATTTAGCGTTGTGACTTCGGCCTGCACTCTTATAAATACCAACTGACTTAGGAATTGAAAGTAAACGACCACAGACAAATACGTGTGTTTGTTGCATATTCTTCGGAGCAGTTAACTGACCATAATTTTCATAGTAAAGTCACTTCCAGTGATGAGACCCATATCTGGATATGTGAATAATAGGTACGTGAATAATGATGGAATTCAAAAGTGTTAAATTTTCAGCTTGTGGTGTCATAGATTCACATTTCTTTGAGAACGATGTTGGTCAGACCATTACTACCTAAAATGAGCACTTTAGGTCAATGAATACCAATTCATTTTGACTTTAATTGGGTGATATGAACACCAAAGCGACGGTACTACGTGTCACATAGCCCATGACACATTGGATATTCAGCATAAGTCTCCTCAAGTTACGATGATCACAATTGGCAACCGATATCAAGCGATGTGAACTCGTTAGACATTTTCTTGCGGAGTTTTCTTAAATCGCATGCATATACGAATAAGTCAAAACAAAGCGGTCCTCAAAGCTATCATAACCCATACCATCGGTTAAATATAGTGAGCTCTGTAGTAATCTATTTAAGGCGTAGTTGGTTATATTCAAATTGTTTCGCTATGACATTCTAAAAGCGGTGGTAGAAGAAGGGTATGTAAGGATCAATGTAGTGAACTTTTAATTTTTAGTTGGTGATGAGATTTTCATTGAAAGTCTACTGCTTAATCATGAACTCCAAAACATAAGAATAGCATCAGAAATGTTATCTTATTTAGAAGTTAAAGAGGAAGTCGCCGTAGTCTAGTAGGTAGTGTGTTGGCTTATTAGACGTAAAGCCCGTGTTCGTATCACAGGTCAGACATCAAAACGAAATATGAAAAAAAAATTTTTTTCGGCGTCTTCATCTCAGCAGATTTCTCAAAAAACTGTAGTTCGGAGTCGACATTAAACTGTAGGTCCCGCCACCCACGTATAAAATTAATACACAAAACATGAGTGGTGTGAGAAGCTAGGCCATAATCCTGACTGAAGGGTTGTAATGGCCACTTATGTATGTATGTATGTAGAAGTTAAAGATGTTGTGTAGAACTGGTTACACTCTGTATTCCCTGTTCATCATCAACAGAGAGGCTCAAATTGATTGTTAGCTGTAGTGTATGTGCATTATTGCTAAACATTTCGGTACTGATCTGAAGAGGGTCTAATTATTTGATTTTCTTAAATCATTCTCACAGGCTACTGCCATATAAGAAGACATGCGGACTGAGTTGTGAATGTGAACGAGAAGAGAAGACCACCTTTCACCTGTCATTGCCCATTTCGTGTTATGAAGTGTTGGAGTTTGTTTAAATTATCGAAATAAAGATTTTTGCAATAGCGACGTTGATTTTGGAGTCTGGATAGTTTCCTATTGTGACAGATTTATTCACGGGTTAGATAGTGATTAGTAAAATCCGAATGGGCTTAACCTCTGGTCTAAATTGGACCTTGCCTTTTAAGTAGAGTATTCCGCCAAACTGAAAACGTTTAAGATTCTGTTCTTGAAATCAAAAATCTATTCTAACCAGAAGCAATACTGTTCGTCCTTGCATTAGAAAACGGCATTCGAATACCAAATGTTACAAACGTTACACCACTTCCAAATATATTGGTGTAGGACTTGAAATGAGAATCAAGAAGTAATGTTCTTACTCTTATTTTGGTTTGATTGAATTGTAAAACAATTTATAGTCTCTACGTATTTATTAAACATAGTTTTTGGGGGATGGAGTTGGAGCAGCACTTAAATATTATTATTGACCTCAGCGATTACATTTTCGTTTCTTTTGCTTTGTTGTTTCAACTGCTTTGAAATCAATAAGAAATCTTCAACATAAGCAAAGTTTAATAAGATTATAAAGAAAATAAAAGTTTAGGAAAAATGATAATTTCTCTGGGAATTTTGAAAAAAATAAAAATAAAATTTTGTAATGAATCATCATAAAATTAAAATCATGTTTTTATTTTTTTTTACTTTCTTTGGAATCACTGTGTAATTGTTGAAAAGATAACAATTCATTATTCAATGACATTGATTTTTACAATGTAGCAGACAAAGTACTTTCTATTGCAACTTTATCCGGCTGATTTCTTAAGAATCTTTATTTTAAAAACATGTATTTTATTTCCAAGTACAAGTTTATTGCACTATTAAATTAGAAATTGTCAATTCGTAAGAAATATGGATTCTAATTCTATTCCATTATATAATTATATTACATTAGTAGGTACAAACTTTTCTTATAGCAGAGATAGAACAGTAAAGCACACGTTAAGGTTAGCTTAGGTTTAATTTTAAAATTATAAACAAAAGCTACCACAAAAAGGAAAAATTAACTTGCTTACAAATTATCGCACTGCCTAATATAACAACAAACATCAGCATAAAAAATATAATAAACAAGTAAATAAAAATATACCAACAAACCCTAGAAGAATACATGTAATCAAAATACATAGACAACAGTAATGAAACAACGATGTTTACATTTGTTAAGATCCCTAGAAGGCGAATATTCGCCTTCAAGAATATTCATCAGACGGTTTACGTCGCGATATAAAAGGCAAAGCAAAGCAGGCAAGGGAGTTAGTAAAATTCAGTCAGCCGTATGTGAAGACGCGATGCGTTTGAAGAGAGTAATCGTGGTTTGAAGATCTCCGTTACAAAGAACTGTCGAACAATTGACTAGAAATTGTTACTGTTTATGCATATTGTAAACAAAGGAATAACAAACAAAGCAATTGTTGTTGTTTGCATCAAGTTGTGAACACACAAAATTGTGCCAATAATAAAGAACTTGAATTAAAACTAAACACAAATTTATTTCTATTTTATTTGCAATCTACGAGCTAATATTTTATTATATTCATAAAAAAGTCGGATATGAAACCTTTCATAACATTTTTCTTTTGACATGATGTATTAATGAAGTAAAAACAAAACACTTGTATCTAGATTTTTCAGTTTCGTAACAATAATATGGTCACAATAGTTTGGTACCTATGTATAGTATGCCTTTTCTACTGTACTGCGATTCGAAATGCTTCTCCACAATAAATCATGATTACGTTTGCAAGTGTAGTACATGTTTGACTGTTGCTAACTCATAGAAAGTTGATTACGACAAATTTCAAGAGGGTTCTTCAAAATTAAATCACGTTTGGATTGCGTATTAATGCATAAATTTGAAGCCATTCGCTTTTTATAAATTTCAATGCATTCGACTTTAATTTTTAAACCATTTTAATGTTATTTTAAACAATTAATTGACCTTAATTGACCTTTTTTTATCCTTTTTATTCTATTTTTATTCTATTTAAAAGTATTTAATCATATCGTATGTTATAATTTACTGCGATTATTATCGTATATCATAAATAACATACAATAATAAGGAAATAATAAAATTTAATTAGAAAAATAACAAAAGATAAAAATTAATCGGAAAGCAGAAGCAATAGAAATTGTTATAAAAACCATAGAAAATTTTCTTCTACTAATTGTTGTGGGTGGTTTTTATATTTAGTATTTTTTCCTCTCTCTCTCTCTTGATTTTATTATAATTTTATTTACAGAATACATGCTATATTGTTCAGCGTAAAATAGAAATAAATTTCTTCTTGAGCTCGCAAAATATACCACAACTGGGACACATAACTCAAAACGCTGTAAACACAATATGCTGCTACACTTTACTTCAGCACACTTCACTGTGTTAGCAGAGTATAGCCAATACAATGTATTTTTCCATAGTTTCGCTAAAATATAGAAATATTTGCTGTTCAAAGAGATCACAATAAATTTAACGGACAATATTCGTGAAACCATTGGTGAAATACAGCTGCACACAATCGACAATGTACTTAAAAATTGGACCGATTGTGTAGGCTACTGCATGGCCAGCCGAGGCAGCCATTTGAATGAAATTATTTTCCATTATTAACCGGAAGGATTGTACTTTCAAATAAAAAAAGAAATTTGAGAAACTATTCTGTAGTTTTTTTAAAACATTTTCAAAAAAAAGTTATTTGGCGGATCCTTGAAGCGTATTGCTCAATCAAAAACCTAACAAGATTCAAATGGATTCTCTGCCGAGAGTAGTATCTGTTCCGTGCATTTGATCAACTTATTTGCAATCTAATTGCTTACAACCTCATAACGCTCCGGTGCTCAGTACATTTCATCCCATTACTATCTATTTTCCTGCAGAATAAACCAAGCCCAGAACTGACATTTTATCTAGACAATACCTTAATGGCAGCCTGAATATCCTCATAACAGCACTACACTTATAAGGGAGCCTATTATATAGCTTTACTGCACAAGTGATTAAGCAATTAAAAATTACTAGGCTTAAAAGCTAATCGCCAACACACTAAAAGGATTCGTTGAAGTCATAAATTATATTCACTTCTGAAGCTTTGTAATCTCGTTTTCTCTCGTTCCAAAAAAGACACCTTTACCTACCATATACAAAACAAAATGAAACATTTTAAAACCACAAGAGCTGATAACGTGTGTGCCATAACAATTCTAGTCGAACAGAATTAAAAACCCTTGTAGCCTTTTTTATAAAAAGGCACCCCTCACACAGTAGTGTGAGAAGGGTGTAAAGGCTACAGCTGTTATGGGTATTTTGCGTTTATTTTGTTTTAAAATCCTATACCTCCATACTAACCGGATTGTGGTCTTCTTTTGTTTGTGTGCCACACTTTTTCTATGGCTTTTACGAGTATGCCAATAAAACAAAAAACTGTTGCTTTTGTTTTTTTGTAAGATTGAAAGTGATACGGTATTTATATAGGAAGAGAAAATACCTATAATATGAAGAAAAAAAATTTTCATTTTTTATATTTTTTATTTGTTCAAATTCAAAACGTCATTGATATTGTTACGTTTTTACGTTTTAAAAATGTTTAAAATATGAGTAGATTGCAAATAAAATAAAAATAAATATGGGCAATTTCGTGTCAAGTAACCCAATTTTTTAAATCGATGTCTTCCAAGGTTAGTACTATTGGATAGTAGGCCAAAGAACTATAAATATGTTATTCAGGATACCATACAAGGATTCCACTTCAATAATAACCAAGCAACTATATTCACAGTTGTTATTTACTACACAGCTCAATACCATGCATCCTGAATAACAAATTTATAGTTCTCTGCGAAATCATACGAAATCACGAATTCACCAGACTTCAAATGTGTCTTCAAATCATTCAAAAATGACCATTGCTGTTTGACTAAAAAGTCATTGGTTCTCAAATTTAGCAAACCCTTGCATACTTCTTCCACAAAATCATCCACATTTAAAATTAGGTACATCTTTCAGTCTGAAGCCAAGATTCAAATTTTATCTCATCAATACATTCTTGATCAAAAGAGTTCAATAAATTCTCCTTAATTCTTCTTTTTTAAGATCACTTAGGTAGTACGTTTTTATGCCAAATATTGAAAAATCTTATTCTTGAGTTAAAAAATTATTTTTTTGATAGATATCCCACTCGCATCCCATTAAGCGATTATTAAGGCCTAAAAGGCCTTGAGGCCCATTTAAAAAAAAAATAAAAAAAAAAATTAAAAAAAAATTTTAAAAAATTTTTAAATTAAAAAAATTGTTTTTGGAAAGATTGAAGAAATAGCTATCTAATATCCTTGGGAAAATTTTTGCTAGGACCAATAGGTGAAAAGTTACACACATTTAAAAAAAACAACCTGTATGACCAAAATGTCCAAATTTGACCTCCTCTAACTCCGGCAGTTCTTGACTGATAGAGTTGAAAATTTGTGTCTGGCCTACTATCCAACATTACTAACTTTGGTGCAAATTTCATTCAAATCGGAAGACATCGATTTTAAAAATTTGGTCACTTGACACGAAATTGCCCATATGTGTTTAGTTTTAACCCTTAAATGCGCACTGTATCTTTTAAGATACAACAAAAAAATTCTTACGGTTCCAATTTTGGATCAAATTTAATAAAAAATAAATGGGTGTATTTAGAACATCATAACTCATTTGAAAAAAATAGTCCTTTCCAGAAAATCTTCAGGATTTTCGTTTTATTGATATTTAAAGTTCAAAATTAAATTTTGTTAAAAAATAAAAAAAATTGGATTTGAATAAAGGATTTGAAAAAATTCAGGATAGTGTTAAAATATTTCATTAGGCATAAAAAGTGTTTACAAAAGCTTTTTGATACAAAATTTGGCTACAGAGCGTTATTTAATGGTTGTATCTTTTAAAATACACTGCGCATTGATTGAAGCAGCAGGGTGTATGTTCAACATCTTGCTATGTTTATATGATTATTTATTTTGAGTTTTGCAATAGAGGACAAACATTTTTTAACTGATTTCATAATTTGGAACTAACTAAAAGAATTTTAAAGTCATGTCAAGATTTAGAAAGGTTGATGGAGTCAATATGACTGATGACGAAGTTTGTGAATTACTTTGCAATAGTGAGGGTATTACTTATGACAGTACTGACATCAGTGACTCAGATGACGATGAAATGCAGGTTACAAACTCATGCAAAACAAGACTAGAGCGCCTAGGAGCTTCTAGAATAATAGTAATACAGGACGAAAATAATACAGAAAGTTATAGTGAGGATGACCTTGATATTGAAGGATCTATACATGATTCTTTCATACAAATGATAAATGATGATTATAATCATGAAGTTCCGGCAGAGGCAAATTTAGATTAGATTTAAACCGTTGGATTTAACACCTTCTACTTCTAATGCAAAGGCTAATACTACCTTTGGTCCCACAAATAATTGGAGCTCTTTTTTTCCGAGTTTGGTGAGATTTTTATAAATCCAAAGTCATCGGAATTCGAAAGAGTTTTATGGACATCTTTAATTTGATGCTAACCAAGTCCAGTTTGGAGGCGATAGTGACCTTACAGACCTTATAAAGGTATTACAAACGCCTTTTAAAGTTTCGTGTCATTTATTTCCGCAATCATTAGAAGAAGACATTGTAATGAGGACTTTAAGATATGCTGGTGTTGATCAATCTTTTAGTTTCAATGTGTCCGATCTCCGCAAATTTATAGGAACTCTCTTTTACATGACATACTACAAACATCCAAACACCAGAGACTATTGGCCTGCAAACAACCACAGAAGTGTACAAATAATACAAAGCCAAATGCCTCTGAAACGCTTTGAAAAATTTCGGGAGTTTTTGCAATTTTAATTAAATACTTTATTATTTGCACAATTCTGTGTGCCACTGTTTATAACTTTATGTATATAACAACAATTGCTTTGTTAAAACCCTTTGCATAAACAATAACAATTACTAGATAATTGTTCGACAGTTGTGGCAACGTAAATAGTCTGAATGTTCTGGAAGGCGAATGATCATAACTTCGCCCTCTCGAAATTGTAAACATCGTTGTTTAAGTTCATTTTTATAGTGTTGTTGGTGTATTTTTGCTTACTCGCTTACCATTTTTTATGCTGGTATTTGTTGTTGTATTTTTGTTTACGTATTGTCCATTTTTATGCTGGTGTTTGTCGTTATATTAAGCAGTACGATAATTTGTAATCAGGTTTGTTTAATGCATTGTTTTGTTTTTGTAGTTTTTATTTATAATCTAAAACACTAGTATCTACATTTTTCCACTTTCGTAACAATATGTATCATGCCCAATAAACGTAAGCCGAAATGGCTTCACTATTGGGTTTACATACATAACCAGCCCGAAGAATAACAAGGGCATTTCAAAGATGGAAAATGAGGACAAAAGACATCTAAAATTCTTAAAACCAATAAGACTCACATTATTTATCTTACAAATCACTTTAAAAATGGCGCACAACTACATAAATAGAAATGCAAATCTAATGACACGGTTTTTATTGATTTGGTGGGAATTTGGACTACAATGCGTTGCCTATTTGGGTTTCTTTTTTGTATTGAGTGTGAATTCTCACAAAGTTCTTAAAAAGGGAGTTACATAAAAGGGTGTCTAAAGATTTTTATAGTATCGATAAGATGTCTATTTTCAATTTATTCCCCTAGCGGGGGAAAAAAGGCAGGAATCAGCAGTTAGCAAGGTTCTCCACTACTACAGCACGTATTCGGAGGGCGTTTTTTCTAGATGACTACACCATTATCCTAGAACCTGCTACAGCAAACCAATCACATGCTTAGCTGAATCAGCAATATAATAACGTAAATGAAACAAAGCAGAAGAACAACCCCCTGGTACTTATGAAAACAACCGTAACCAAACGGATATAATGGAAATGCTTTTTGGAAGCCATATGCGGCCAAGAGGGATAATGGAAAAAATATCTGGCATTTATAAAAGGAATACACACATACACACATAATTGGTCATTATAACACTTCATCTAGCTTCTCACACTACTTATGTTGTGTGCGTTAATTTCATACATGATTGGCGGGATCTACAGTTTAAAGCCGATTCCGAACGACAAATTTTTGGGAAACTTTTCATGGGCAATTTTATTTACTCTCAGAGTTTTTGCCACAAAACAGCTGAGAAGAAATCGCTAAAGAAATATTTTTTGAAATTTCGTTTTGATGTCTGACCTGGGATTTGAACGGTGGCCTTACGTCTAATAAGCCAACACACTGCCTACTAGACTTCGGCGACTTCAAAAGGTATACACACTGTGATGATAATTTAATCACAGTTTCTTTAACGGTAAATTTAACATGCTTAAAGCGAAACATAGAGTGAACAAAATAAATGAGAAGCCCTTAAGATGTGTAAGCATCTGTTATGGCTCATGCGCCGTCATGTGGATTCTGTAGTATCTTGCAGCAATTTTGCACCAATGTATTTGTATCTGTATTCTTCAACGAAAGGGTTCAATATTTAATATGTAATTGAATGCCGTTATTAGTAAAACGTTTGAATTTCGTAAACATTAATAAATAAATAACTACAAATGCAGTAAATAACGTCTGAAGTACAGAAAAATGGGTCTCATCACGGCTGCGGCTCATAGAAATATTAACATGGAGAAATCGCAAAAAACTTGTTCCTTTCTCTTGACAACATGTAGCATAGATTGTCTGAACAGTTCAGATAGCGTAAGATACAATTAAGTATTTAACATTAACAGAAAATGTTGCTTAGTTTAACAGTTAATACAACTGTAACTACAATTCAATGTAAGAGGTACTTTTATGTTTCCTGCTAAGTTAACATTGTGGATTGTAATGCTTGGCATGCAAAAAAACCAATGTTTACATACTGTTATAGCAACATGTCTGGAAATGGAAGATATGTATACACATGAATGATTATATTTTTATATTCTATCTGCAACAATGTTTATGGTTAACCCGCTGTCTTTTAGACAAGTAAAGGTGACCATAGCCAGTATTATTACTTGAAAGAGCATAATGCATCTACCATTACCATTATTTTTTGTTTTATTTTAATTTTGACTATCATCATGAATGGATTATTCTAGAGGGATGATATTTAAAAGTCAAGAACCATTATGATATTGTCTACCGGATTCGAACCTGGATTGTTCGGGCTTGTGGTCTTGAACTTTAAGCGCTATTTCTCTCATATACAATATAATCAAAGTACAGACTGGTATATAAAGATTGTTTTTTATAGAGGTATAGAACTTTAAGTTGCAATAAAACAACGATGGATTATTCGATTAACATGAATTTTATTTATCCGAAAGATAATCTTGTGGCATTACATTTTAAATATGATTTCTGGCATATGACCGCCACGGCTGGCGCGGATGTAGTCCAATCTGGACGTCCAATTTTCGATGAATTTTTCCAACATTTGTGCCGTATATCGGCAATAATACGGCGAATGTTGTCTTCCAAATGGTCAAGCGTTTGTGGCTTTACCGCATAGACCAATGACTTTACATAGCCCCACAGAAAGTAGCCTAGCGGTGTTAAATCACAAGATCTTGGAGGCCAATTCACAGGTCAAAAAGGTGAAATTAGGCGGTCATCAAACGTGTCTTTCAATAAATCTATTGTGGCACGAGCTGTGTGATATGTTGCGCCGTCTTGTTGAAACCACATCTCCTGGACATCAGGGTTATTCAATTCAGGAATGAAAAAGTTAGTAATCATGGCTCTATACCCATCACCATTGACTGTAACGTTTTGGCCACCATCGTTTTTGAAAAAGTACGGACCAATGATTCCACCAGCCCATAAAGCGCACTAAACAGTCAGTTTTTCTGGATGTAACGGTGTTTCCACATACACTTCAGGATTACCTTCACTCCAAATGCGGCAGTTTTGTTTGTTGACGTAGCCCTTCAACCAGAAGTGCGCTTCATCGCTAAACAAAATTCGCTTATGAAAATCGGGAACAACGGCAATCTCGTTTTGGGCCCATTCGATGAATCTACGCCTTACTTGATGATCGTTTGGCTTCAATTCTTGCACGAGTTGGATTTTGTAAGCACGCAAACCAAGATCCTTCCGCAAAATCTTTCATAAAGTGGATGGACACAGATCCACAAATTCCTGTGCTCGATGCCGGATGGACTCATTCGGGTCTTCCTCAATGCTACGCTCTACAGCAGCAATAGCTTCTTCTGTACGCACCGTACAGCGTCTCTGGGGATGCGAGTTATCAATAAGAGTAAACGTGATGCGAAAACGTTCCATGGTTAATCGAATTAACTGCTCTGATGGACGATTTTGTCTACAATAAAATGGACGTAGTGCGCGATACGTTTTCCGCACAGAACCATTATTTTCGAAATAAAATTGCACTATTTGCAAGCGTTGTTCAGGCGTGAGTCTATTCATGATGAATTGCCAAACCAAACTGAGAATAAATCACTTGACAGCTGTTAAATACGTCGCCATCTTGAAAAGTAATGCCAACTTAAACTTCTATACCTCTATAAAAAACACCCTTTACTTACATATATCCCTATGGAATAATATTGTAGGATAGAAAACATAACTGATACTATAAACACATTCGACACATCAATGCACAAATATTTCAAACACAATGCGCTTTAATTATTTTAAAGTTGGCGGCGTCAAAGTATGAGTAAAATAAATGGTGACACTAAAAACAAATAATCATTTCCACATAAAAGCGTATATCCTTATTTCTTGTTATTGCGTAGCACAAGGCGCATCAAATGTGTTGATAGCATGAGACTACCACGCAAGCTAATCACAAACCAAAGTCCAGTTAATCACAAACGACCAGGCTGTGATACGATTACAAACATATTATTACAGCCTCTCTCTGTACCTCTACAAAGTCAGTGAAGCAAGCTTAGGAATCTGGTTAGATAAATGGGCTATATGATTCTGAAAATAGGTCAGACCATACATTAGAAACAAAATTATTGACCTATTACAGGCCGGTGATTGGTTATATAACCAGCTATAACTAAACTGAAGATACATCTGACTAGATTATACATCGAGCCAAATGGAAATTATTACTAAGCTATAGTGAAATACGAGACTACATATCGCAAGCCCTGTGATACTATACAGAATAGAAATGGTTATTGTACTTTCAGCATTGTTAGATGTTTCATGAAGTCGCTGTAGTCTTGAAGGTTGTATTTGGGCTTATTCGGCATCAGCCTGTGGTTCAATATTCAACTCGGATTTTTCGAACAAAACTAATATCAAATAAAATATTTATTTCTTCTTTAAGCAGTGGTCTTGTAAAAATTCTGTGAGTAAATGAAATTGTCATGAAAAGTTTCTCAAATCCATTATTCAGAGTCGACGTTGAAATTTAGGTCCCGTCATGGATAAAATGGACACACACAACATGGGCGCTATGAGAAGCTAGGTTAAAATCCTGACTAAACGGCTGTAATTGTCCATTAATTAAGTAAGTAAGCACATAGTCGCCGTAGTTTAATATATAGTGTGTTGACTTATTAGACATGAGCTCTCGATTCAAGCGCCCGATCTGACATCAAAACGAAAATATGAGTAAATATTTCTTCGGCGGCTTCCTCTCAGCGGATTTGTGGTAAAAACGCTGAGAGTAAATAAAAATTGTTGTGAAAAGTTTCTCAAGAAAATCTGTCGTTCGGAATAAACTTTAAACTGTAAATTAAGAATAAAAATATTATTCTTGTTTTTGAGTTTTATTATAACTAAACTTTATTTTCAAAAATTGTAATATTTATAACTTAAATTAATTTACAAAAGTGCTTATAGTTAAAAATACAAAAGAATTAATAAAAAAATGTTTAGTAAGCAAAAAGTGTTTTTAAATAGAATTATGTTAAAGTAAGTAGTTTATTGACATTAAATAAAAGTAAGTAGTTTATTGACATTAAATAAAAGTAAAAGAGATTGATAAGCAGTTTTGTTGTTCAACTAAGTTCAACAACCCATAATTTGTTGCACTTGCAAAAAAAGAATAAGAGAAATAAAGAAAATATTTTGTTGTTAACTTTATTGTTAACTCTTCCCCCTTTAAATGCAAACGTCCCCGTTTGCAGTAAAACTTGTTTGGCAATCTTCCGTTCCATTGAATTCTACTATCTCTGGTTTCTTAATTTCAGAATAGATCGGTAAAGTATTATTTTTCTTGGAATTAATTTTGTATTTCATTTTGGTAGCAAATTTGAGAGCTATTTTGATTATAATAATCACGCATATGATTATGGCTACTGTGCTCTCCCATAAATTTACATTATTTTCTTTCTTAATCAATTGGATAGTTTTACTGTTATTTAAATGGAGCTCTTTAACAAGTTGAAGAGATAAGGATTCTTCGAAATAATGATTGGACTGCAACGAGCTCAGAATAGCGGGCAATGGTTTGCTTGACTGTTTTCCATAGTGCGAAAATGTAAGATTACCAACGATTATCGTGGCATTATTATATTGCACTACAAAGGTGCCATTTATATTAATATGATTGCCGTTTATAAGAATCGATCCATTATATTTGTTAAATAATAACAGCCCATCTTGAATTAGCTCTAAGGAGGGGATATCTAAATTGTTGCTTTTCCTACAAGTGGAAGGGATACTCTTGAGGAGATTCGGTATGCAACTTGAATTGGTTATATCTTGGATATTATTTTCCTTACACAAATTTATTTCATCATAGTTCTCGCATTGTTTTCTTATTCCAAATATTCTGTTTTTGCAAGTCATTATAGTTTCATAATCTAGTTTATGAATTTCACTATTTATCTTTATTGGTTTTACAATCATAGTCTCACAATCAACTTTATCAACTATAGGTAGATTTATAACATATAAAAGAATAGAGTTATTCGAAGCAACTTTGACGTTGGCGAATTTTAGACATTGTTCTAGATTATTAAAAGGAAAATTTTGTTCTAAAATTAATTCGTCCAGCATCTCCATTTCTTTATGAGAGAAGAGGAAAGAATTTATTATACCTGCTTTTGACCATAACAGTGCTTGTTCTATGTTAGACATTTCTTCTTTAAGTATTTGTAATTCGAATTTAAACCCTAGTGCCGCAGTGTTTTCCCTATTGTCCTTTTGTAAGTAATTAGTTATATCGTTTGTTAAATTCGTCAGTTCATTTAATTTTCGTTCAAAAAGTCTATTTATTACAATTTGGTTTTCAGTCTGTCGTAAGTTATCATTTATTTTGTCCGTCAAAATCTCTAAGTCTGTCCGGTCAGGTGAACCCGCGATCCATTTCCATACGGTGCCTATTTCGTTTATAGATCTCTTAGTCCTTCCGAAGGGTCTAATTCGATCCATAAGTTTCCCTAGTTCTAATATTTCATGCTGTAGAAACGGCATTAGAGGATTGGATTTCTCTATTTCATAATTGATGTGTTCGTTGATAAGTCTCAGTTCCCGTTCATAGGTCTCAATGTCAATAATGTGAATTAAGTTAAAGGTTCCATTTTGTATGAGTGCTCGTCCTGTCTGAAATGTCACGATCTCGGAATTTGAGTAGTCCAAAATTTGTATTTCAGCACAAACGACTTGTATGAATAATCTGTAGATGAGAAAAGAAAAATTTATGTCCTTATTAAACTTTTATGAACTATTCGACCCGAAACTGTTTTTATAGTATTATTGAGATTTTCTGCAACCTTTTCCTCTTTATATCGAGGTGACAACTTAGTTCCTATCCTTTTATTTGTTTTTACATAAACTGTATCCCCAATGGAATATTGTTTGGGCTGTGTTCGATTCTTATTATGGAAAGCTAATTCTTCTATTTGTTTTTCTTTCAATCTTTTCATATGCTTCTTCCTTTCCTCCATAACATTTTCTGGCTTTACTCTTCCAAAAAATGCATCCACTGGTCTTTTCCCCGTGGTAGAATGTATGGAGTAATTATACCTGCTAATAGATATGTCTAGCAATTCTTTGAATGAATCATGGATTTTTTCGGCTTTTACACAACGCATTATCTCCGAAAGTGTTGAATGAAATCTTTCGATTTGTCCATTAACACTGCTCATGTACGGTGGAGCTTTAAATATCATTATTCCGAATTGATTCTCTAACATATGTTTTATCGGTGCGGATCCTAACGACTTTTCATTATCTATGACTATCCTCTCGGGTGGTCCGAGGCTCACCAATATTTCGCGTAAAGGTTCTTTGATTTTAGCTGATGCATACTTTGAGAATTTGTCTATTGCTGTTAATACAACATTTTGGTTAGTAAGATAGATATCGAGGTGAACTATTTGTCCAGGATATTCGGGAATTGGCGTTTCATTGAGTAGTGGTTTGATTGGATGCCGTTCGTACTTCTGTTCTTTACAAATTTTGCATTGTTTGACTATCCTTTTTATTTTGGCATTCATTCCCGGGAAATAAACTCTTTCAATCAGTTGGCTTTTGTTTTCAGCAGCATTGCGGTGTGCGCGTTGGTGTTCATTTAATATTTCCCTCTCTTGATCTCCTTCGTCTATCAAATCAGTGACAATTTTCCGAGCAAATCTAGTGCGGTAATTAGAGAAATTTGCAGGGTAAATTTCCTGTATCCTCCCTAAGACAAATTCAGTAGTATTTAATCCATTTATGACTGAAGGATTTAGATATTTTTTTAAAATTGCTATTAATTTTTCTTCCGTGTAGTTGGTTTCATAAATGATATGCCGGTGGAAAGTAGGGAATACTATTTGAAATTCATATGAAGAGCATGGGCCTAATTTTAGAAAAATTTGATTTTTAAATACGTTTATTGGTTCATTAGCTATTGGGATAAGATGGTGAGATGAAGTATTATCACTATGAACTGTGGCAGTCATTGAGTTTATCTGAGGAGGTCGTGATAGGGCATCAGCGACAACATTTGTTCGACCAGGTTTATAATGTAATTCGTAGTTGTGTTCCTCAAGAATGGACTTCCATCGCTTCATCTTATTATTGTTACTTTTGCTGCTTAACGCGTATGTTAGTGGCTGGTGGTCTGTGAATATCTTTATTTTGGCTGAACCATATAAGTAATTCCTTAATGAATTAAGAGCCCAAATAATCGCCAACATTTCTCTCTCATTAGTGGCGTAGTGCTCTTCAGCCATACTGAGGGTTCTGGAGATAAACGTTATTGGTCGGTCGTTTTGAGACAAGACAGCTCCTATAGCATATTCTGATGCATCTGTTGTCAATTGAAATTCTTTGGTGAAGTCTGGGTAGTGGAGCAATACCTCTTCTGTAAGCGCTGCTTTTATTTTGTCAAATGCTTCTAACGCATCTTTATTTAGTTTTACCGGTGTTCTTTTCGAAGTAGTTTTGGACGCTTGTCCTCCCTCCCCCCTTAAGAGGGTTGTTAAGGGTTTCGCTAATTTAGCGTAATCCTTGACAAAACGTCTATAATAGCCGGAAAGGCCAAGAAAAGATCTTAAATCTTTCAACGTCTTTGGTACAGGGAAGTTGGTGATGGCTTCTATTTTTGCCGGATTTGATTTTATGCCATTTTCTGACACGATAAAACCAAGAAATTCGACGTTATTTTTTAAAAATTCACATTTGTCGACTTGAACTTTCATATTTGCTTCGCGAAGTGTTTTGAAGATAATTTCTATATCCTGTAAATGACTTTCTTTATCTTTACTAAATATGATTATGTCGTCTATATAGACGAAGCATCGTTTTCCGATATGTTCCCTTAAAATATCATCCAACGTTCGTTGGAAAATGGAAGGTGCGTTTTTTTGACCGAATGGTAGACGAGTAAACTCGTATTTACCATTGTTTATTGAAAACGCGGTCTTCTCAATATCAGATTCCTTCAAGGGAATCTGGTGAAAACCACTTTTCAAGTCTATGACTGAGAAAAATTTGTTCCTTCCTAACTGCGACAACACCTCGTTTATTTCCGGTATTGGATACCTATCCGCAATGGTTACAGAATTAAGCTTACGATAGTCTATTACCATTCTGAATTTTTTTTCGTTGGATTGATCTAGTTTCTTCGGGACTGTAAACTGGTGTATCGGAGGTTGTACGGATTTCTCCCATTACCTTTGAGGTGTATGTTAGTTTTTCGTCAGGTTCGGAAAAGAGATCTGAAAATTGTCCTGACACGTTTGAAAGTTCATTTACCGTTTGAGTGTCAAGATGTTGCATTTGAACATTAATTTTGTTGATACTCTGGGAGTGAAATTGCTTCAGTTGAAATTTGGAATTTTTGATTCGCAGAATACTATTTTTAGTGTCAATTACGGCGGATAATTCTTTGAGCGTATCATTGCCCAAAATGGCGTCAAAAAACGAGAGTGATGGAAGAATGAAAAATTTGATCGTATTATTAAGACCAAAAAGATTAGCCTTAGTGTGATGGGTAATTTTGATGTTACCTGCTACCGAGTTTGCAGTGAATGGAAATTCATTTTTTATTGGTTTTAATATTATTCCTGATCTTATGTAGTTTTTATTAGAGCCGGTATCTATAAGTATTTTTAATATTTTTCCGTTCCTCATTTTACATTCTAAATAAGGCAATGAGGAACTCCTCATTCTAAAAAATGAATATCACTTAGACTCGTTATTATATCGTCTTCAAAATCTACCGTGGTGGAGTCGACCTGATCTTCCTGATATTGTTGATTTTCTTCTTCCCATAGATCTGTTCCTGATTCGTGATTAATCGAAGTTTGTTGCAGTGAGTGATCCGTGGGTTGTGTTTGGATATGGTAATTACGTTGTATTTTGTTCGGAGGTCCGAGTTGATTTGTTGGGGGCATTTTCCATTTCCTATCTTCGGTTGGGCGATTCATATAATTCACCTGTTTTGTCCTTAGGCTCGCATCTATTTCCATTGGTTCCGGGCGTGACATAGGCTTGGGTGGCCGTGGAGGCAAAACATTACCATTTTGCTGAAAGTGTCTCTGGTTAAAGTTCGGTTGTTGTCGTTGCATGAAATTGGGTATAAATTGTGGCTTTTGTGGGTATTGTGGGGAATATGTCAAATGAGGTGCAAATGGTCTTGGGGATTGGTGCATTATATGTCCTTTAGGAGATATTACTAATGGTGCTGAGTTTTTTGCGTGATGCCCTGATAAAACATTTCGATTCGTTTGGTTATCCAGTTTTTGACAGAGATACAATGCGTGAGGCAGGTCTTTGGGTTCACGAACGCCAAGTAATCTAGGGAGATCGCCTTTAAGACCCCTAACAAATGTGTCCAAAGCCTTCTCTCTATAGGTTTGAGTCAGTAATTTAATTGACTCATTACTTGCTTCCATGCATGAGATTTTATTAATAAGGGTCAAATGAGAGTAAACTGATTGATAAAAGTCATTGATTGACAAATTGCCTTGGGCCAGTGAAAGCAATTGGTATTCTAAAGTTTTTATGTCTCTCTGGTCGCCATAATGATGATTTAAACACGCCGCAATAGCTTTCCATTCAAGTGGTGTATTATATGCTTCTAAAGCCGCATCGGCTTCGCCGACTATCTTATTTCTAATTGTAAGTATGATGGCGTAGTATTTAGGTGTTTCTTGGGACTTGTCATAGAGGTTTAGTACTCTCTCTATGCTTTTTTTCCATGAACTAAATTCAGCGTGTTTACCTGAGAACTCTCTCAAGCTCTTCACTACATCGGGTACTTTCTCTAAATCTTCTAAATTATTGCTGTATCGTACGTCTATTGTTTGGTCAGGTAGGTTTGCAAATTCTTGCGAAGGATTAATGATATTGTTAACTAAAGTTTTGCCCTCAGTCAAAAATAATTGTTTTAGAGAATCTAACAAGGTTAACTGCAGTTGGTTAAACTGGTCCTGGTTTAATCCTGTCGGGACAGTTGGGTTACCTACTGAAGGATTTTGTTGGCTTAAAACTGCCGGTCGTATGAGATTATTGGGGTTTGACATTTTTTTTTCTTTTTTTTTTTTTTTAATCTTTCCTTTTCTCTTTACAAAAATTTATATAATGAATGGACAGAAATATAACGTTCAAATAGATTTATTAAAAAATTACTTCAAGGTTTAAATTAATATAATAAAAATTACTTAAAACTTATTTAGAAAAATTATCTTAGGTATTTTAGGTTACTTTTTCCGTTTTTATATTACATTAAATTCTTTAGGTTTTGTTTAATTTTTAAATTCCAATTTAATAAAAATATTTATTTGTATTTCTACAACATTCTACTATATAAAAAAAAAAATATTCATAAATTATTCGCTTACGTTAGAATGATGATCATATTTGGATTTTTGATGACTATCTGATGATGATGATGTTAGAGGACAATAGATGTTGCTGTTGTTGGCTGTTGTTGTTGAAGACAAAGAGGTGGTTGTAATTGTTGCAATGTATTTTTCTTCTAAATTTTTTCGGCAATTCGTTCTTGTTTTTTTTTTTCACTTATAGCAGATTGTCTTGTAAGAATTTTTCCTTTCCTTTTTAATTTTAACGAATTGTTTTTAATTTTATTCCACTAAGGATGTTTTTTTTTTTCTATTTTTAGTTTTTTTGTTAATCCTTTTATCAGGATATTTTTTCCACTATTAGTTTTTTATTAATCCTTTTACAAGGATATTTTTTCCACTATTAGTTTTTTATTAATCCTTTTACAAGGATATTTTTTTCACTATTAGTTTTTTATTAATCCTTTTACAAGGATATTTTTTCCACTATTAGTTTTTTATTAATCCTTTTACAAAGATATTTTTTTCACTATTAGTTTTTTATTAATCCTTTTACAAGGATATTTTTTTCACTGTTTTTATTTTTTTGTTTTTACTAATCCTCTATGAGGATATTTTAAAGAAATTTTTCGTTTTTACTAGTCCTCTATGAGGATATTTTAACGATATTTTTCGTTTTTACTAATCCTCTATGAGGATATTTTAACGATATTTTTCGTTTTTACTAATCCTCTATGAGGATATTTTAACGATATTTTTCGTTTTTACTAATCCTCTATGAGGATATTTTAACGAAATTTAGCGTTGGGCGCCAATTAAGAATAAAAATATTATTCTTGTTTTTGAGTTTTATTATAACTAAACTTTATTTTCAAAAATTGTAATATTTATAACTTAAATTAATTTACAAAAGTGCTTATAGTTAAAAATACAAAAGAATTAATAAAAAAATGTTTAGTAAGCAAAAAGTGTTTTTAAATAGAATTATGTTAAAGTAAGTAGTTTAATTTGTTGCACTTGCAAAAAAAGACAATAAAAAGAATAAGAGAAATAAAGAAAATATTTTGTTGTTAACTTTATTGTTAACTTGTATATTCCACCAATCATGTATAAAATTTAAACACACAATATCAGTGGTGTGAAAAGCTAGGTTGTAATCCTAATTAAATAGCTGTAGTGATCAATTATGTATGTATGTATGTATTTAACAACAGAGAAGAACCACACGTCACGCTGACTCGTATAGGGCCAAACCCCTATTTACAACCCAAAATTTTACTTTGTAATTATAGGGCAAAAAATTTGAGTCTTGTTTGAGTCTTACTTGAGGCCTTTTTACCGGACGCTCCAGACACAAAAAACCTTTGAAAATGTCAAATCCTGCAAATTCCATCTTTAGCAAAGCGAAATATCTCTGATCTAACCATATGCTTGGTGGGGTGTTATCCGTACTAACACCGAACAGCATTCAGAGGTTCGTCAGAGAAAAAGCAAAAGAGAGGACAATATAGATCGCAATTCCCTATTACAGCTGCACAACAGTATAATGACTGTTGCGTTCAGTATCTTACGTAGCTGTTTCTAGTTTGACAGAACCATCGAGCTCTCCAATAAATTCTCTACTTTGGGAATCCCTTTGCAGACTTGCAAGTACAGTATTGGATCATGTTTAGTCATTAAACGGAACAGCATAGAAAACCTGGCCAAAACTGGATAAAGAAGACACACGAAAATTGTGCTCAAACTCCAAAGGAACACGATCGGTGTGGTTGTTAAAGTCATACTAAGTTATGGGCACTAATGAAAGGAGCACTGGTCTTGGACACTTGAAAAACGATTTTTGTTGTAAAGGCGAGGTAAAGAAGAAAACTTTTCTTCACCTATTGGTTCTAAGTTAATTACTATGACGGGGAAAAAAAAGTATCTTAGTCCCAATGTCAGGCATGGACGTAGGATGTCTGAATAGGTTCCTCATAAGCTCCAAATTATTGCCAGGCTAGGGTAATATTGAAAACTCTGGTATCACAATGAGCCTCATGTGACACAAGTGCTTCTACATACATACATACATAATTCGTCATTACAACCCTTCAGTCAGGATTACGACCTAGTTTCGCATACCACTTACGTTGTGTGTGTTAATTTTATACATGAGTGTTGGGACCTACAGTTTAAAGTCGACTCCGAACGACAGATTTTTGAGAAACTTTTCATTGCAATTTTATTTACTCTCAGAGTTTTTGCCAGAACTCTGCTGAGAGAAAGGCGCCGAAGAAATACTTTTTGTATTTTGTTTTGATGTCTGGCCTGGGGCTCGAACCCTGGCTTTACGTCTAATAAGCCAACACACTACCTAGACTACGGCGACTAACACAAGTGCGTCCATACCATTTTTTTCGGTTAAACAACCACCTCTACTTTGGTTTTTAAGGCTTTTATACCCATTTTATCTTTCAATATATAAAGCTCATGAGATAGACATCATTTGGTATCTGTGCATACGCAAGGTATCTTTACAGTTTAAGTGTTTGGTGATGCAAACATAAAAATAAGAAACAATAGCTATGATAAGACCTACTCCTGCTTTACATTTAAACAATTAGAATGCTCTTATTTGCAGAATAAAAGTGGTATGTTCATAACTACGGCCAGAGCTTTTCCAGGATATCTGGTAGGATCAATGAATTCTGACGATTGAGTTTAAATTTATTACGTAAAATTGCTTTCTAGGAAAACAAATGTGTCAATACATAAAGGATGGGCCATTTAAAAGTTTAAATTTAAAAATGCTATTAAACTATTTGCCAAATTTATTTTTTGTTGTTTGTTGGCTTATTAGATTTGAGGCCTCGGTTCAAACGCCAGGTCAGGCATCTCCAACTGAACGAAATGTGAAAGAATATTTCTTCGGCGACTTCCTCTCAGCAGATTTCTGACAAAAACTCTGAGAGTAATTAAAAGTGTCATGTAAAGTTTCCCAAAAATCTGTCGTTCGGAATCGATTTTAAACTGTATGTACCGCCACACATGTATAAAATTAACACACACAACATGAGTGGTGTGAGAAGCTAGGCCGGTATCCTGACTAAAGGGTTTTAATGACCAGTTATGTATGTTTGAAGTACAATTATTCCAATTAGAAATGGAATATTATTGCATTCGCATGACTGCCGTTGCTGGCCTGACACTACGTCATACCGAGATCTTTTACCATAATTTGACGTAAAGTTGTGAGTGAAATGTTCAATTCTTGAGAACGAGGACTAGTTGATGTTGACGGATTCTCTCTCAGACACACTCCCAGTAACAGCACAATGTACGAATACGCTCACGTCTTGCAACATCAACAATAAAAGCATTATCACGAACTTTTGCAATAAACTTGCGTATACCTGGCACTCTTGATGCTTCCCTGCTACCAAATTTTGTACTACATTTTTGTGCAATTTCCGACCAATTGTTTTTGTTTCGGAAATAAATTTCCAATAAATACTAAAGTTGCTCAAACGTAAATCGATTCATCACATTTAGTGGAGATAATATCCTGAATTTTGTGACAGAAGAGAATGTTATAAGTATTGCCGGATTGGAAATAGCCGATGGTTCAAATTTAAATCTATAGATTGCCTACACTATATGAACTAAAAAGTGTAATACAGATACACATTTAACAAATTTATGGTGCAGAAATTTAATGTTTTATGCCATCAGTGTAGGAAGTGAAATAAATAAATAAATCAATGCAAATCCTGGAATGCGACACTCATCTGTATGCAAATCCTTACATTGAACAATCATGCAAATGGAAAACAGACGAAACTAAAGAAAAAAATCAGTAACAGGCATTAAATTAAAAAAAGGTTAAAAAAGCCGTAAAAAAACTGTTACTAATCCAATATTTTAAATAGAAACCATCACCGAAAATGTAATTAATAGTCAATACCAGTTACCACCCCTAACAGGAATTATATAAGACGGGCCATCTATCGGTTTAAATTTGAACCATCGGTTATTTCAAATCTGGCAATACTTATGTCATTCTATGCTGTCACAAAATTCAGTATATTATCTCCACTGAACGTAATGAATCGATTTACGCTTGAGCAACGTTGAGTTTTATTGGGCCAATGACAAACTGCACGATGATTTCGATTTTGTCGAAAAAAAATCATCTTTTCGGATTTCGGATCATTTTCATCTTGGTGGGTACGTTAATAAGCAAAATTGCCTTGTTTGGGGCTCAGAAACTCACAAATAGTCTTACAGAAGCCAATGTGCTTGTGGAGCGAAGGCATCATTGGCCCATATTTCTTTAAAAATGAGCGCTATCAGTACGATCAATGGAGACACATGTCGCATCATAGGTTATGTTAGGTTAATTTTATACATGAGTGGTGGGGGGTATGGGAGGTAATGGGGGGATGGGGGTAATTTAAATTCAACTCCGAACGACAGATTTTTGAGAAACTTTTTCATGGCAATTTTATTTACTCTCAGAGTTTTTGTCAGAAATATGCTGAGAGGAAGTCGCCGTAGAAATACTTTTTGTATTTTGCCTTGATGTCTGGCCTGCGGCTCGAACCCTGGCTTTAGGTCTAATAAGCCAAAAAACTACCTACTAGACTACGGCGACTGCATGTCACACCATGATAACCAATTTTTTTGTACCCGCTCTTCATGGCATTGATGAAACCGTTGTTCGGTACAAGACGGTGCAACTTGCCACACATTTAATGCCACAATCGATTTATTGCGTGAAATATTTGATGGCCGTTTAATTAGCCGAAACGGTGATGTCAATTGGCCGCCAATAAGCTACGATTTGACTCTGTTGGACTATTTTCTGTGGGGCGCCGTTAAAGTAAAATGTTATGCGACAAACCAGAGACAATTGAGCCTAAGAAGGCTAACATTCGTGATGCCATTGCCGAGATACGACCCCATACGCTCGAAAATTGCACGAGTATTGGTCCAATGGAATGAGGTATTACGACGCCAGCCGCGGCAGCCAGAAACAAATGTAACCGTCTTTGTTTTAATGCATTTTTAAATTTAAACTCTTAAATTAAACTTAAAAATTATCTGATGTAGTCAAAAAATACGAAATAAAAGTTACTGCCCATCACTTACAGCACAAGTTTTTATAACAAGGAGTTAGCAGTCATAATGGTGTTAAAATCTTCGCAAAAATAAAAAAAAAACTTAAAAAGATGAAATCAATAAAAAAAATAATATTTTTATTCTCAAAACCATTCATTTGTAAATAATACGCCTCCCAGCAATCCTTATTATTCTGCAATTGTTCAAGTGATTGCAGATACTATTAAAATATTTATGAATTGATATTCATAAACTTTTGTTCATCCAATCCCAGCTAAAATTAAATGAAATGACAGAAAACAAAATAAAATAAAAAAGACATTCAAACTGAATTCGTTTTGAGGCTTAAAAGTTATCTACAGACAGTTGAAAAACATTTTAAATAAAATGGAAGAGTGAGTAATTCGTTAGAATTTTGTGCATGTAGTGCAAACACATATGAGCCGTACATACATATGATGTTTATGAAACTGTTAAAAAAAAAATAAAAAATTTTACAAAAATTTGTTTAAGCATGGCCTTTGAAAACCTTTGATTTTTCCTACATTGTTGCTCTTAATGTATGTGGGTGGTATCAGAGTAAATTTATCAACTTGTTTGATTTGAGTGAGTGGTGCTTTGATTTCTTTTTCAAATTTATTTCAATTTCAAAGGCCTCTCTCTACCGCATGTGCTTACATATGAAATGGAAATGAAAAAAATGGGCCAAGTTCGACAACTACTCTATCAACCAATTTTTATGAGTACACAATATAAACTACATTGAATGGTTATTGTTAACGCGTATGAGCTTATTTGAAAAAAACAGAAAAAAGCAATTTCTCGTCTGTACTCTGTACAATGCTTAGGGCTAAAAATCTGTCAACATTTAATACAATATGCCCGATACTAGGCTAGGTTTTTATAATTTTTTTAAGACAAATTTAAAGCTTTTTAGGTAGCGGCGTCAATCAATGTAACCACGGAATTTACTAAATTTTTCATTTTCATAAGTTTTTTGAGTCTATAATGTCCAGTAAAAGGGTTGGTTATTACTCAATTAATTTTCCTGAGTAACGCGAAACAAGAATCAAATTTTTTCCCCTATACTTACCAAAGTTAACTTAAAAGTTTGGATTATTACCAACCTTTACGACGTTAGCATGACGCGTGCTTCACCGACAGTTTCTATCTTCTCTCTCGTTGAATACACCCAGTTAAACTCCTCATGCTTACTTAGAGCCCTTTAGAATTACAACCGTTCAGGACTTCGACCTAGGTTTTCATACGAAACATGTTGCTGTTCATTAGTGGAGGGACTTACAGTTTAAAATCGACTGCGAACGACTGATTTTTAAGTAACTTTTCTAGCCAATTTTATCTCAGAGTTTTTGCCTGAAGACTGCTGTCAGGAAGTCGCCGAAGAAATATTTTATTATATCTTGTTCAAGAGGTATTAGCTGGGATTTGAACCACGAGCTCTCATCTAATAAGCCAACACACTACCTACCACACCACAGTGACAGTTTTGGCAAATAACTATGGACGAACATAGGCATAAAACATAGACATAGGACATGTATACGCTAAATAGGCTCTGGGAACTGACCCCAATTTTTATCGAAAAATCATCTTCAGCAATGAGTCCCAGTTTTGGACGAATGAGTACGTGACCAAACAAAAGTGTTGAATCCGTGATTATACCAATTCTCATAAGATCCAAGAGCTTCTAATGCATATCTAAAAAGTAACTGTTTAGTGTAGATTTATGGCTGACATCGTCGTCGGTTCATATTTCTCTGAGTACGATGTTGACCAGGCCATCACTCTCAACACTATAACTCGGCAATTATCAATTTTTTGGTCAACGGGGAGCACTATAGGTTGACTGTTAACAATTTCTTTTCACCAGAATTAAATGATCTGAACATCAATAACATGTGGTTTCAACAGAACATACCTTACGCCACATTGGTATTCTGCACGTGCGTTAAGAGTGCCATAAACATTAAAGATGGAGCCTTATCTTCATGGTTGTGTGTCCATGACTCATATATGACTGCATAGCATGGTGAGAAGTGCAGTTGTTGGGAAAGCCGCATATCGGATAAATCCGGCTTCGTCGGAGATGAATTAGTACCACTTCCCGCGGAGATGCTGTTTAAGGTGAGATGTGGAACTTTTTGAGTTTGATGGAATTTTTTCTACGACAGTAGAGTTCGTTCGGTCATGGCAGGTTTCTGATCGATGTCGACTTGGGACTCACAGACATGGGTCCTAAATTTTCGGATTTTGTGGTCAAGATGTGTAATACCGACTAGCTGCCTTCGGTGGTATTGCGGATAGTCCTACTGGCTCCCTAACGTATATTGTGATTAACAAGGCAGCTGGTGCAGGGATGCAATGCTCCGGTTAATTAGCCAGCTATCTATATGGATGCTTAGACTGCCTTTAAAGCACTGGGCATTTTGACAGCTGGAAGTTGGTTTTTGTTCGGTTTTTCACAAGGCTTTTGGAAGAGCATTGATTAGTCGCGTGCTGGGTAATGTATGTAGCAACGAACAGGCAAGGTATGGCAAAGACAATCAGTAAACCTAGTGATGGTCGCTGCAGTCTAATAGGTGGTGTGTTGGCTTATTAGACGTAAGACCGCGGTTTAAACTCCAGGTCAGACATCACCAACAAAACAAAATGTAAAAAAATATTTCTTCGGCGACTTTCTCAGCAGATTTCTACTAAAAACTCTGAGAGTAAATAGAATTGCCATGAAAGTTTCTCAAATATCTGTCGTTTGCAGTCGACTTTAAACTGCAGGTCCCACCACTAACGTATACAAATTAACGCACACAACATAGGTGGTGTGAGAAGCTAGTTCGTAATAAAAAATTATGTATGTAAATATAAATAATGCAAAAAGCTTTGTTAGTTCAGTCGAATATGGAGTTCCACAGGGAAGTGGACTAGGACCGTTATTGTTTTCAATTTATATCAACGATATAAAAAACCTTGAGTTAAATGGTCAGATATGTATGTTTGCAGATGATGTATGTGTTCTGTACCCATACAAGCACGACTTGGCGCTAAAAACTCAAATCGAAAGAGATGCTTCGCTTATTGTTGAATTTGTGAGATTAAATCGATTAGTACTCAATTCGGAGAAAACCAAACTAATTCGGTTTAGACCACAATCTTTGAGTATCCACAACTATTTTAATGTGTATGTAGATGGAAATATTGTGCGTGAAACACAATCAGTAAAATATTTAGGACTTATTCTTCAAAGCAATCTATGCTGGGACCTGCATATCAATGCTTTAAAAGGGAAGATAGCTCCAGCAATAGGGATACTATACAAGTTAAAGAATAAATTGGATCAAAAATCGAAGCTGATGATTTATCAATCCTTAATTCAGTCCCATTTAAATTACTTGGCTATTACTTACGCTTACAATAACCATAATAACACACTTAGATCTCTGCAACGTATGCAGAACAAGGCATTAAAAATTGTATACAATTTACCTTTGTTGTATTCTACTCTTAATTTATACAAGGACGTTACTAGGTCAATATTACCAATTTATGGATTGCATGAATATCAAGTTTTCATATTTGTTTTTAAATGCATTAATAGTATTGGATACCATACCATCCCTTTCAGACAAAATCAGGAAAATTTTAATACTCGAAACAGGACAAATCTTAGAGTTCCTCGATGCAGATTAGAACTAACCAAACAGAGAATAGATTATATAGGTGGAGTAAAGTTTAATAATTTGCCTAATGACCTCAAGCTTATTCAAAGAATTTCTACGTTTAAATCCTCTTGTAAAGAGTTTTTATTGAATTCAATTGAAACGCTTTTAATTTAATAAATTTTTGAGATTATTATATTTAATTATAAATCTAATATAAATAATTTAATAATAAATTCAATTTATTTTTATTTCTTCTTATCTTTTCTTACATTCCTAGTATTTTAATATTTTTATTTTATTCCTTTTAAAATAGATATTTAATATTTATATAAGTTTTTTTTTACAATTTTATTTGTACATACATTGTGTTAAATTAGTTTGTCAACTTGCCTCAATAATGCCCTTTTGGCGCTGAGGCCCAATCAATATTGTAAATGAATTTTGTTCAAATAAAATATACAACTGCGTAAGTAGTTGGAAAAAAAAAAAAAAAAAAAAAAAAAAAATCTTGCCTGAAGGCCAATGACGAATTATTTATGTAGTGATTGTTACTTCAAAGCGAAATATTAAATGTTGTAGAATCTTTAGACTATTATTACATTCCAGTCTAGATATGCTCAAAGAGGTGTTCCTCATTTGATTTTCAACAGGACTCGAACTGTTAACAAAGCTATTCCTGTTAAGTTTGACAAGGAGAAAGCAGAATTTATACCCGAAAATAATGAAGTCGTCTTGGTTGTAACGAAGCTAAAAAACTTTTTCGTATTCGAAGTAAACAGCAAAAATAAAGATTTTCAAATGAAATAAAGCGTCTAAATGGAAAGGTTGTCCTGTGTTTTCTTGGAATGTTAGGATTTCTAACTATGACAGCTTTCTGCCTAGCATAAGTTGCCTGCTGACTAACTTAGCTTGTTACTCTACTTACCAATTTTTTTGGGTTTATTTTTGACTTTTCTCTTCTTGTTTATTTCTGACGCTTATCTATCTTTTCTTATGTTAGGTTAAAGGACGTGTACCTGTCAGTCAAGACAGGTACAGTACCCGGAGGTCAGATTGACCCATTGTACTTTCTTATGTTTATTTCTTCTGTTTATTTATTCTCCCTGTCTTTTCTTTTTGTCCTCTTCCTTTGTTCTTTTCACACTTGGCCGACGACTGTTTATTTAAATTAGTTGCTAAATTATTTTTAAATAATTTTTAAACACAACATTCTTAATAATTAAATATAATGTCTTACATTTCTTTCCATGTTTTAAACTTTTTATCTATTACAATAGCATCCACAGTGTGTTGCCTGAGCAACTGAGGGTACCACGCTAGGTAAGACTGTTTTAATATTGAATTTAATTATTTAAGGCGTACATGAAACAATATACCCTACTCTCTGTTGGAAACTTTTTAATTAAATTTCATTTTTATATTTGATTTTAATTCTACAATGTCTACGTCTACATGCCAATTTAAATATGCTGGCTACTAAGCAGCTAAATGACCAGCCTGTTAATGGTTGGTGTTAAAAAGAAAAGATAAATTCGAAAATATTTTGTTGACACAATTTTTAATTAAAATCCATCTCTTTATGCTGCACAACTTTACCTTTAAGATGCTTTATTTCTTTTATAACATTTTTTTAATTCTTTTTTTCTTTTACTGTCTGTCTCAAAGTTATACAAAACTTTGTAATACAAATGTGATAGAGATATGAAGATATTTTTGCTTTGTTTCTATTTTCTTAAGACTTTCCAATCAAGCGAGTTTAAAGTGTTGGATTTTCAGAAAATTTAAAAGCACGTATCTTTTCAAATCAAAAATAAAATAGACAGCGTTTTTCTCTTTCGTTACGTTATGGATAATTAAAGTCGATTGAAGTGAAGTCGCCGTGGTCTAGTAGGTAGTGTGTTGACTTACTATACGTGAAGCCTCGCTTCAAACCCCAGGTCAACTGAACGAAATATTAAAGAAATATTTCATCGGCGACTTCCTCTCAGCATATTTCTGGCAAAAACTATGAGGGTAAATGAAATTGCCGTGAAAAGTTGCTCAAAAATCTGACGTTCGGAGTCGACTTTAAATTGTAGGTCCCAACACTAACGTATAAAAATTAAGGCACACAACATAAGTGGTGTTAGAAACTAGGTCGTTATCCTGACGAAAGGGTGGTATATATGTGTGGATAATTAAGATGACGCGTTTCGGCTCGATACATTCTGATTGAATCTCTTCTTTCTTTTCACTTTCTTTTTTAAAATCCTACTGACACAAGCAATAACCATACATTATTTCATAGATGATTTCATACATTACGCCATGCATTTCTCAACATTTAAATAACTTCAGCCATGAGTCTTACTTTTTGCTGAATGAGTACGTAACCAAACAAAATTGATGAATTCGGCATCATACCAATTCACATAAGATCCAAGAACTAATTTTGACGACGTCATCGATCCATGTTACTTTGAGAACGACATTGGCCAGACCACTTGCAAAGGTGAGCAGTATAGGCTGACTATTAACAATTCCTATTCACCAGAATTTACATGTGGTTTCAACAGAACACAGCTTACGCTACATTGGTATTCTGGCCGAGCGTTAAGAGTGTCATTAGTATTAAAGATGGAGCCTTATCTATATGCTGGTGTTGTGTGTTCGTGACTCTGCGTTGCTTTCGGTTTTCACATATGGTTGCATAGCATAATGGGAGACCTTGAAAAAGTTTTTGTTGCCTGATTGCAATGAAATGAATTATTGTCACCTTCCGTTGAAATGCTAATTAAACTAGGATGTGGAACCCATACAGTGACTGGGTGTTTACATCTTAATTACTTACTTAATTGGCCATTAACAACCCTATTAACGACAGATTAAGCCAGTTGGTCACACAAATCGATGACAGGGCTTTCTCGATCTTCCATTGCAAACAAGGTCGTCCTCTTTGTCGACTTCCGCGGGTGTTTACATCTGTCGTGCGCAAATATTCAGTTTTGTCCTTCATTATCTTCTGGATTTGTCGACTGGTTTGACTATCCCAGCCACATTCAGAATACGCATGTATTTTGAGTAGTGGTGGATCGAATTCTATGCAATTTTGCAAGCATTTGCATAAAAAATGTATCTGTTCCACATTCTATTCACCCTTGCGGCACATTTCGGAGATTACATTGTCATTTACATGGCAACGGTGTGTACTTAGTTACTTACTTTGTCATTAAAACGTTTTAGTCGGGTTTACAACCTAGCTTTTCACACCATGCTTGCTGTGTGCGTTAATTTTATGCTTGAGTGGCAGAACCCCCAGAGTTTAACTCCGGCACCAGCAGATTTGAGAAACATTTCATGACAATTTTATTTGCTTTCAAAATTTTTACCAGAAGACTGGTGAGAGGAAGTCGCCGAAGAAATTTTTATTTCATATTTCATTTGTTTGATGGAATTTGAACCCCTGCCTCTCGTTTAAGAAACCTATGCACTATCTACTAGACTACGGCGACTTATTCACCATTAGTTTGTCATAGTCGACCTATAGTGGAAGAAATTAACAAAATTATAAAGAAATTTAAAGAAACTAGAAACACTTCAGACACATTTGAAGTTGGCTCAGCCTCAATGTTGAGAATTTTACTTCAGTCACAAAGTGTGGCGTGTAATTCAAATTGTCCATTTCAAAGCATTCTCAGAACTTGGACTTATTATAGCGTATTTTGGATTTTGATTTGTCCCCATATCTATGTGAAGTCCAACTCACGCAATAATTAGTTAATGGTTGACCATTGACCATGCTGATTAGGTGCTAATGCAACTGGTTTCCATTGCTGATTTTTCGGTAAAAATCGTCTTCATCTATAACGACCACTTCTCACTTGGTGGTTGAGTCAACAAGCATAATTATAGCATCTGGAACTAGGAAAATGCAAAAGTGATTGTGGAAAGCCATTACATGTGGAAATGTGTGCTTTTGGTAATCATTATAGTCTGGATGCAGTCGTCGTTGCTAGTAGGTAGTGTGTTTGCTTGTTAGATGTGAGGCCACTGTTTAAACAACAGGTATCTCAAATAAAAAGAAAAATGAAAAAATAGTGCCTCGGTGACTTCCTCTCAGCGGATTCTTGGCAAAAATATAAAATTGCCATGAAAAGTTTCTTCAAAATCTTTCGTTCGGAGTCGACTTTCAACTGTAGGTCATGCCTCTCTTATGGATAAAATTAACATACGCAACATAATTGTTGTGAGAAGTTGGGTATGTATGTATATATATTATAAGTGGGATGTGTCATTTGTCCCTGCAAGAACTGTTACCTTCAAATTCAAAGCTCTATGGCTGTATGATATAAGACATTTTCTTGCCTTTCTTCTTGAATATTATAATTTACAATCGACTAATCGGGAGCCTGTTTTATTTAACTTTATTTTACATATACACAATACATACATAAGTATGTTTTGAAATTTATTAAATCAAAAACATATTTCTTTAAGTTGTAAAGAATTGCTGAAACATTACAAATGTTAACTAAGAATTTCAATACACCTGCCTGTACTTGCGACATAAGCCTTAAACTCATAATCATCGCCTTTATGTTCTTCCCCCATAGACAAAGGCTATTATAAAATTTAATACCGCAACAGAGCATTAAAGTGAATACAACCAGCATTATTGCCATTGCCGTCGTTGCTGCAGTTAGTAGTACCACTTGCATGTTCATACCCTCTGTTATGCTGATTTCCTCCGTAAAGACCAATTAGTCCTGGTCGTTATTTGAAACTAATTTTTAGTGCAATTGCTGTAAATGCCCTTCTAAACTATTGGCAAAACAGTTTATTGTTACTTAAATAAAGCATATAAAGCATTTCAAACGGAAGTTTTATTGCCCTAAAGAGAATACGACCCAAAAGAAAGAAAAAATTTAAAAGAGGCTTATGACCAACAGAAAGTTAAATATGATTGGATATGAATTTAAAATATTGTGTGCAGTATTGTAAAATCATTTGCATTAATTTTATGTGACAAACGAAACAAATAAAAAATAAAAATTCCTCGTTTAAAAATCTTCATAGAATTTTGGTCATTGAATTTAGTCTTCATTGTTATTTCAGTCTTATTAGTTTGAGTGGCTGCATACTTATCGCTTTCTAGAACAGAATTTTCGCTTGAAAAATTCGATCCCATTTTTGTATTAAAAAGCAGCGTGAGACGCTAAACGTTGCATAAAAAGTAACCAACTAGTCTCCAGCGTAAATCTTGTTACTGCAGAAGTCTTCTTAGTGTAAAGTTCATGTGGCCAAGAAGATTCTGCGTCTCTTTATATACTCACCTGACACATAAAGAAAGGAAAGTAAGTCTCTTTCTCCACTTTAGGATTACAGCTCCTGAAGAAGTCAAGAAAAGAGAAAGAGCCTATCAGCCTGTCTTTCAATAAGACAACGGCGCACGAGGATCACAATTGTGTAATAGAAAATCATGCGAATATGTTCTTCTTATCCATACAAGTCTGTCAGAGTTTTAGCTTCTTAACTGTCGGCTATTCACACATATAGTCGAGGTAGTCTAGTAGATAGTATAATGCCTTATTATACTTGAGGCCACGGTTCAAACCTCAGCTTAGACTGCCTCTGAGCACCTTAGTAGAAAAAACTCTGAGACTAAATAAAATTGCCATCAAAAGTTTCTCAAAAATCTGTCGTTCGGCGTCGACTTTAAACTGTAGGTCCCGCCACTCATGCATAAAATTAACACACACAACCTGAGTGGTCGTAGGTCGTAATCCTGACTGAAGGGTTGTAATGACCAATTATGTATGTATGTAAGTATACTGGTAATTCGTTCTCCTCCTCATTAAGAGCTTGAGTCTCTCTCACTATTTTAAAACCAGTGTTCCTTGAGTCTAGAATGACACGAAAAATGCCGGCTACTGTCCTCAGTCTACTTTTTGGTACACTGATGCATAACTTAAATACCTTCTCATTGTAAGTACTCAACAAAATTACTCAACAATTGTTATAAAAAGAATGTCTGCATCTCTTCATCTTTCTTTTTGTCAAGTATATCCATCCAATGATCTAATTTGCCTCCTCATCATTCCCCCATGATCTGTGATCCTGGTCTATCTAGCTGATTCAACTATGCATTTTATTCCATCTCTTGTCATTCTCTTAGACGCTGTCAGAAACTATTACTATTTACAGTCATATGTAAAACGTGCCCAAGCTAAATTGAGCACAACTTTCGATTATTAGCATTTTGTGAGGCTGCCCATGACCTCTGCGTATTTCACTTTTGTACAGAATATCCTGATTCGGTCTCACTATATGTCGACCCATCAGTTACCTCTCTTATTACAACTTGTCGTGAACTAAAGGCAGGATTTTAACGGACAGATAAATCTGTTTTTCATTATTATAAGTTAAGTTAAAGGTAACTTTTAAAGTTAAGTTTATGTCTTGACTTGCCATATTACATATATATATAACTTTAAATATAAATAAAATTAGTAAATACAATAAAAAAATAAACACGTCGTTGACACTGCGTTTAAAAAAACTAGTTTGCATTGTTACCGACATTACTCTGGCACTGACATATTTTTGAAAAAGTTAACTTTATTGTATCTGTAGGTTGTTATAACGAAAAGAAGTTAAAGGTGACTTTAAAATTCACTTTAGCTAAAGTTACCTTTAATTAAACCCAACGGGAAGTTGTAATAATGGCCTTTAAAAGAGTTTGTCATTGCGAATCACTTCCTAAAATCATAGAGTTTACTGGTAGGTGCCTTCCAAAATGTATCAATACAAAGTTTGTATGCAGTTCTACTACTGTATATAAACTATGTAGATATGCAAAGAACCAAACAATTCATCAACTATAAATCTGATGCATGATTGCTTTTTGACTGCGTTAAAAATACACATTGACGACGTTTTGAAATAGAATACATACAATACATACAAAGCAACTATCATTTTGGAAGGTAGCCCTATTGTACACGGGATAATTAACTATCTTACCTAACTTCCCTTGCGCTCGTTTAAGAATATATTTACAAAACCTTTTATTACATTTATAGATCGATAATGTACGGCATATTGTATTTGTATTAAGTATTTAACTTCGATTCATCGAATAAAAAACATCAATGTTTAAACGATGTTGATCAGCAAAGAACACATCGAACTGTATCGATGTATCATTGAATTCCATCGAGTGTTTTTAAAACATCGATGTATATCGCCCATCACTATGCTAGGAACATATTATGATAAGCCTTGCCAACACGACTGTTATACACATTTAAGTACTTAAATAGGAAGAGTATAGTTTGAAAATTTTTTCAGTTTTTTTTTCAGCTAAATTAAGTTAATAACACCCAATAAACTGCGGCTGTAATTGTTCAGCTATAATATTTTCATAGATTTGTGTTAAATGGGTTAAATTTTACAACTTTTACTACTTCATACACTCATTATTTTAATTTTATTATCTTACATACACACACACATATACTCACATACACATATACTCCTTCAGAAACTCTTTTTCAAAAGGCTTATAATGGAAAATGATGATAAGTAATGGCCATTAAAAAGGTTTAAAAACAAAGGGAATAAAAACCCAAACAAAAGAGGTAAAGAAATAATGAAAACTCCATGAAAATGAAAAGAAAAATTTAAATGAAGGGGGTGGTGGTAAGTAAAGTTATTCTCTCTCCCAACATTATGAAAGTGCTTTAAATTCATTAAAATTAAAATGAACAAAAACTTTTGGAGCCAAAACGAATCGAAAGCATGAGAAAAAGAAAGAAAAAAATCAACAAATGAAACACTAGTCAACAAATGCATTTTAAAACACAAAAATAAGGAATAATTACACGTTTTCCGCCACTAAATTCTACTTAAATTAGCCCATCTTCGTAAGGGAGTTCATAAAATAGTACACGGATAGCACGGTTTCATGGATAATGGCAAAAAGTTGGAAATAAAAGGGAAAAAAATGTATTTTCTTTTGATAGTGCACTTTGCTTAAATCACGTCAACAACGTTTTCTTAAAGCATAATTAAAGTAAAAATGGGAATTTCTTCTATTTAAATTGATTTTTTTAATGGGAATTGAAAGAGAATGTCAAATAAAATGGCTACAGACACCGTAGTCTAGTAGAAGTGAAGTTTTTCTTTTACATCGTTTAACATTAAAATTATAAACAAAAGCTATAAAAACAAAAACAAAGAACTTGTTTACATGATAAACAAGTAAATAAAAATATACCAACAAACTCCAGTATAAAAAAGTGATAAACAAGTAAACAAAAATGCAACAATCAACACTGCAGGAATAAATGTAAACAAAAAAAAACAACAAAAATGGGACAACGATGCTTACATTTATAGAGATCTTGAGAAGGCGAAGCCATCAAGAGCATACACCAAAGCATAAAAGGTAATGGAAAGCAGGCAACGGAGTTAGTAAAATTTAAAAAATACTACAATATAGGAATAAAGGATTACACCACAGACTTCGGTATTATATTCACATACACTCAGATCTGCAAATAATAGACTCTAGGCGTTATAAGCATGCATGTACCTAAAGCATCATTGCTCTCTAGAGGAATATGTTAGTTACTCTTACTAACATCACAACGTACTGTGGGCCAAAAGCAGGTTCTTTAATCGTAAGTTTAAAATACCCAAGTACAGAATTTTTAAAGGTATTAACGGATTCAAAACCTAGGAGGGCTTTAAACTTTAAAGAACCACAAGCCTTTGGGAACCACAATAGTTCGATGGATGGCCATGGGACTTAATAAAAGAATACTTTCAATCACTTCCCTATTCATATTAGTCCAGAAGAGCCTACTTATAGTACACATATCATCCTGCTGTCAACCTAATTAAGCCTCCCTGTAAAATAGCAGGAGAATATCCAGTCTAACTAAGTCAATCGGTACACTTATACACGATTTGGCTGTGTAATGCAAGCCACATTTCTTTGAATGATACGATATTTTATGGACGAGGACTGACGACAAGATGGGTCTTCAATCGACAGCTAGACCTCCAATTGTACTCTGTCCCAGCATATTCGTGCTGTTCGTATATACCTCCAAGGAATCCTCAGAAAACTGTGATTTATCAGACCAAGAGTCCCTAATTAAAATCATAACTCACATCTCTTATTGAGAAAAAAGAATCCATGAGGACAACCCGCACTTATCTATGACTTCCCGGTGTTTTAGCATGAATGATGTTTCGCAGTAGTCTAGTAGGTAGGTTGTTGCTTTCTTGGACGTCAGACTTCGGTACAAGCCACAGGTAAGACATATGCAACAAAACGAAATATTAAAAAAAAATTTCTTCGGTGACTTCCTTTCAGACTACAACCCTTCAGTCAGGACTACGACCTAGCTTATCACACCACCAATGTTATGTCCCTGTGTGGCGGGACATACATATTGTTTAACGCCGATTCCGAGCTACAGATTGGAGACATTTTTCTTTAAAATTTTACTTACTCTCAGCGTTTTTGCTATAAGAAATATTGTCGAAAAAAATTTATTTTTTTTATTTCATTTTATTCGAGTTGTATAAGCAGAGCTTTGAACCACGGACTCTTGATAGTCGACTTATTACACTACGGCGATTTTCAATCGGGAAATATTTCGTTTTACATACATGCATAAATAATCGGTCATTACTAGGTTTAGGTTTACGACCTAGCTTCTCACACCACTTATGTTATGTGTGTTAATTTTATCCACAAGTGACGGGACCTACAGTTTAAATTCGACTCCGAACGACAGATTTTTTTGATACTTTTCATGGCCATTTTTATTTACTTTCAGAGTTTATGGCCGAAATCTGTTGAGAGCAACTCGCCGCAGAAAAATTTTTCATATTTTGATTACGTCTAATAAGCCAACACACTACCTATTAGACTATGGTGACTTCATTTTTTTCTTTAAGTTAAATTCCTGGATTATGTTACAACTGAAGTCGTTCTTTCGCTAATTTTGTGACAGACCTACAGTAGAATTTCTTGTTGTGTCCTATGTTGTAAAGAGTTTCAAGTCTTAAGCCCACAGACACTATTTGCTCTTTCCTTCACACTATAAACGTTTTTGTTAGAAAATCTCAACTTCTCTTGATAAACTTTGATTGATTGTAAAATGTTGGGGTTCTTTTTTCTCTGACTCATTTTTGTAATCCTGCCTTATACCCCTGATGAAATATGTATGTTCCAAGTTAGATGATTATATGAGTTTAATAGGAATATTAAGTATTAAAAAGTTTACCCTTCTATAAATCCAGTTTGATGCAGATATACTGCGGTATAATCTTTTTACATATAAAATACCATTTTTGTAATTACTTTATGTAACATAAACCATGCATCAGACTCAGCACTTGAACATAAATATATATGTAAGTGGGTATAAGTCTATACATATTTAAGTTGTGGTGTATAAATGGTAACATATACACACTTGTATAAACTTATACATATGCATGTACAAATCCGAACACGTTTTCTTTCACCATTTTCCCTATTTTAACGGTTAAAAACATGGTGGCATACATACAAAATAGTTTGTTGACTGCCATCAATCTTCATTTTAGGAAAACTTGTTTAAATTTGTCTAAACTACACGCATTAAGCCTAAGCACATACAAAACTATTGGTTTCTATGTATATTTGTGTGTGTTTTTGGGATGTATTGTGGTGAACGACTGTAAAAGAAAAAAATTTCTCAATATCTCTTTCACATTTGGAAAAAGGGTTAAGTCATTGATAGCTGTCAGTTAGAACATTCCAGTTTGGATATTTCTGACAGAAAATTTTGTTTCGCATTTTGTAGGGAATTGCCAGGTTATTAATAATGTTGCGACGGTTATTTTCTTGAAAAGGGAATTTCTATTGCTGAACGGAGGAATTTTGATAAAGTTGTTGTTATTTTAATTTTTGCTAGTAGGAAAAGGAAAAAAGAAAAGAAATTTTCTCAAAATTCCCAAATATGCTACTGAGCGATGCCATGTCATACGTATTTTTTTTTTATTCGGCCGGTCAATTGGTAATGTTGCCACTGACTGATCGAAGATTTAGCATGCAACTCTAACTAACGGTGATTTTCGTAGAAGCTTTCGTTCTATTCAACTAAAATGCTTCTCAAAAAGTTACTTAAGCTTCAGCATAGAAAAAAACGCCCTCTTTTCCATTTTATCTCAAGTGAGAGCTGACCGAAACAACATCCTCGGTCAAAGCAACCAGTGTTTGAAGAAATAACTAGACGACAGAGAGCAACAACAGAATAGAAAGGAACAGAAAGAATTTAACATCTTGGTAAGGTAACGGGTTAGTGGTGTCCAATGATAACGGTCCAGCATAGTACCACATGGATGCTCTCTGCGCATTTTTAACCATGTTCCATGGACATCAACTTCAGCAGTGGCATCAGTACTTAATGTACAACGTAACCTCAATAGCATCATAATCATCCACTGATAACTTAGCAACATCATCATCATCCGACAACCTAACCTCAATAGCACCATAAGCATCATCCTACAACCTAACCACGACAGCATCCTAATCATCCACCTACAACTGTACTTAACCTATTCGCACCTTAGGCATCCAACTACAACATAACCTCAATAGCACCATAAACCTCATCCGCACTGTACTTAACCTATACGCACCATATGCGTCCACCTACAACAAAACCGCAATATCATCATAATCATCCACCTACAACTTGGCATCAGTACTTAATGTACAACGTAACCTCGATAGCATCCTAATCATCCACCTAGAACTGTACTTAACCTAGACGCACCATATGCATCATCCTACAACCTAACCACGATAGCATCCTAATCATCCACCTACAACTATACTTAACCTAGACGCACCATATGCATCATCCTACAACCTAACCACTATAGCATCATAATCATCCACCTACAACTTGGCATCAGTACTTAATGTACAACGTAACCTCAATAGCATCATAATCATCCACTGATAACTTAGCAACATCATCATCATCCGACAACCTAACCTCAATAGCACCCTCAGCATTCACCTACAACATAACCTCAATAGCACCATAAACCTCATCCGCAACTGTACTTAACCTAGACGCACCATATGCCTCAACCCATCCGGTAATATCAACCGGCATCATCTTCATCAGTGGCATCCGTCCTTCCTGCACAACATAACCTCAATAGCATCATAATCATCCTCCCACAACTGTACCTACCTTATACGTCTATATGCATTCACTCTTACGGTAACATTCTAAAGCACCCGATTCATCAACCTACAACACCCTTCAACCGATACGGCAACATCAAACGAACCCCAAATTCATCCATCTACAACACACTCAACCTATACAGTAACCTCAACCGCACCAGATTCCTCAACCTACACGTAATCAACCTACACCGGAACCGCAACAGCAACCTCTCCCTCAGTGCATCCACCAAAACCAGCTTTAACGACATCAGAGTAGTTTTTGTTGTATCGTAATTTTTATTCTTATGAAGTATATTTAGGATTATATATGCAAGAGATAATATTATATACTCCCCATCATTATAGACAACAGCATCGACGCGAGGAGGCCTCATCGACATCGCTGCTGCATTCGGGGTAAGTCCAAAGTTTCCATTTTCATTTGATTTTAAGTTTGATCTTGCATATACGGATGTAGATGTTTAGAATATTTTTTTTTCTATTCTATATATAAGTCTATCGTGTATCATATATGGGTGTGCATATATATATATATATATATATGTGTGTATGTGTATGTATGTATATATGTCTATGATATTTATATATATCCATAATATATTTATACCCCCCTTAACGTAACGATGGTCTTAGGAACCAATTTCATCAATCCATCGTCATTTATGGATTGTACATAATAGAAATCAAAGATTGTACCTAGGAAGTTTTTTTTTTTTTCGTTTGGATATTATGAAATAATATTATTATGGCAATTGAAGTAGAACGGAGTTAGAATGTTTATTTTTCCTTGAAAATAATCTATTACCTTATTATAATTATAATCCGTAGTGTTCCAATATTACTCTTATAGCTTAAGTTCGGTATCTATATATTTTCAATCGTGAGAGAATAAATAATAATCTGAATGAATAATCCTTATTGTTTCCGTTCCAATTTACGATTGAAGATATATAATTTCCAATTTATGTTAATATTACCGTTTTCGTAAGGGTTAATTAATTTCTATTTAGATTTGCTTATAAGATTGTTCCTAGTTAGTACTTAATATTTAGCTTTTTTCTAAGGTGTTGTTTAAATTTAACTCATTGAATTTTATATTTTCCTTGTATATTAATAAACTATGGTTTAATTAAGAATGAATGCTTAAACAGTTTTTCTGAATTCTCTTGTATGGTGTAGCTGAAATAAACTGGTAGATTTAGGGATCCTACTCCCAATTACGCTCGTAGGATACAGGTTTAGGGAGGGTAAAGAAGCGTGGTTTCTCAAAACATCAGAGAAACACATTTAGTGAGCAAAGATAATTAATCCCTTGTTTTTTTTTATCCCAAATTAGTAGTATAGAGGGGCTAGATTTTGTTTTCCTTTGTTTTGATCTATACTACTCAGGACCACATAGAGTAACAATAATAGGTGAAACCATAGGGAGTCTTTATAAAACAGTGTGTAATATGACTGAGGCGGCTAGAACTAGGTCAAGATCCCCCCCCCCACCCGACTGCTAGCTAGCAAATTATAGGCTCCCGCCGACCTGTTTTAGTCCGACACTTTATGAACGGATACATAATTTGCTTGTGTATCTGATTAAAACTAGTTGTCATCGCATGTGTACAGTACATAATTTAATTAATATGGCGCGGTGTCTACGTATTTCATAATATCGAATAATATGGCGAGTTGTGTACATGGTACATTCCATAATATAATAATTATGGCGCTCTTTTGTAGACTAACATTAAATAATTAATAAATACAGCGCCCTGTGTACCTGGTACCTTACATATTAAATAATATGGCCCTGTCGACGTGCACATTACATATATATTATATGGCGCCCAACGTGGGGCCAGAAGCTTAAATTTTGGTTTGAGTTTCTAGTCTCCAATAAAATTCTTTTCTTTAACTTCATTTTAGAGTTCAATTTTACAGTGAGATTTTTAACGGTAATGTAATGCGAGAACTATCTCTGCAAATAATCTATGTATATATTCAGGAATTTTAGGTATTTGAGGAATTTAAGTTCGAGTATCCTAACCGAGTATCAATGCATCTATGTTTTGTTGGGATAGGGAAGTATTGCATTGTTGTTACGAATTTCATTAAAATTTGTAGTGTGATATTGTTTAATTGTAGTTGAACAAATTCGTTGTTAGCAAACTAGTAGCTGTTGAGATCTATATATTAATTTGATTCTGTCGAATTAATATCCACTGCTACTAAGTAGACCGGAAGTACACTAAAATTCATTGATAAAGGTTGATGTCGATTCCAATTGAACAATGTTTTACTCAAATATACCATAGACCAGTCTTGTATTCCAGTGTTAATTATTCTTGCTCGTTTACTTCAGTCTTATTTCAGTGAACCATATAAGAGAATTTTTCTAGTGAATATATAAATACATTTTTTGTTTTTATTTATTTTTTTTACGTGGTATTTTGAAAAAAAAAAAAAAAAAAAAAAAAAAAAAAATTTTTTTTATTACTATTTTTTTTCTATTATTGAATATTAAGAAATTTCGTTAAACATGTCGCTGCCCAGAACCCCTCCCCATTCCTCAATGTCTGTGACGATCACTTCACCTAATCAAATCCCGAGTGTAGCTGGTGGATCTGATCTAACCTGTCCTATCTGCACAGATAAAATGGATGAAAAGGTTCCATGTATGATTTTGAATCGTTGTAATCACATCTTTCATAGGACATGTATAGAGAATAGCCTTGTTAACGCAAAAGAATGCCCTGTTTGTAAACAAACTTGTGAATTAGAAGATCTGAGGAAAATAACTTTCCCTTTTAAACTGAATGTACAGAAACCAAAGAGCAGACTTCGCGGTGCTCATTATAGACCATATCACACCAGAAGCTTAAGTAAAAATGTCTTTCAAGAACCAAGTACTCCTATTGTCGATATTAGCTCTAATGACACGACTGATCAAAGATTGTCACAAGAGGAAAATCTTTCTCAGGTGGAGAATAATAATAATTTCGAATTAAGTCAGAATGTCGAACTTAATTATGAACAAATTAATAAGATGATCGAGACAAATTTGAACAAAGCGTTACAAAATTTCACTTTGTCCCAACCTCCATCCCTTGATGAGCACTATGTCAACCAATTGATTGAGTCTAATGTGCGTAGAGTTGTTAATAATTTCAACCTTTTGCCTAATCATGAGAGTCATAGGCAGGCGCAAATATCTTCTAATAATCAAGCGGCTAATAGGTATACTGGCTATCAGAATAATGTTCTTCATAATTATCATATCCCCGAAAGTAATCAGTCACAGAGTAGACAAGCGAATTGTGTTAACAATAGTAATCGTACTTTTTCAAACCAACAGTCCCCGAATAATTTGAATAGTTTACACACAAATTCTTTAAATTCTCAGAATTCGAATTACTACAATGATAAAATAACGTCGATAATTCAGAACTGGAGTTTGAAATTTGATGGGTCACCTTCAGGATTAACTGTAGAAGAGTTTTTATACAGGTTAAAGTCTCTAACGAGAGATAACTTTAACGGAGATTTTGGTATTATATGCAAAAATTTACATATTCTCTTGGCTGGCAAAGCGCGTGATTGGTATTGGCGCTATCATAAGCAGGAAAATGGCCAGATCAACTGGAATGAATTTTGTGAGTCTATTCGTTCTCAATACAAGGATTTCAAATCTACGTTTGATATTCGAGAAGAAATAAGGAATCGCAAACAAAAGCCTGGAGAATCGTTTGATGTATTCTTTGAAGCTGTGTCGTCAATTATGGATAGATTACCATCCGCCTTATCTGATATGGAACTAATTGAAATCATTACCCGCAACTTACGTCCAGAAATCAGGAAAGAACTGCTTTACATACCTATTCATTCAGTAGCACACCTAAGGAAATTAGTTCAAATGCGAGAAACATTCTATGATGACGAGAATGTAAAAAGAAATTTTAATCGAAACATTAACCCTCAGATGGTACGAAGACAAATCGCTGAAGTCGATATGGAAGCCAGTGAACCTGAATGTATTTCATCGGATGTAGTAGTAGCTGCAATTCAGAAAACAGATTCTCTAAGATGTTGGAATTGCGATAGAATTGGTCACGTATGGGAAGATTGTTTATTTGAAAGAAATATATTTTGTTATGGCTGTGGTGCTAAAGATACTTACAAGCCACAATGTCTTAAATGCAAGGAAAGAAAGTATTCAAAAAACTACCACAATCAACCACCGATGTATCCCAACACTTAGCTATTCAGAATCGTATTGTAGTAGATGGCGACCACAATACATTACCAGATTCTCGTTTATTACCAAATTCTACTGATTTTAACTATTCTAATAAAGATATAAAAATACTTAAACGTGACTTATCCATCGAAAGCTCTAAATTAGAGAAAGACCCTGATAGAATTATTTTTCCTAGATTACCATACCACAGGAAGTGGGAACGATACCTTGAGAGAAGGAATGAAATTTTCAATGATTTCCAAATAAATACCATAAATTTGATTAAGAAGCCAAAAAGATCAACACTACGATTAAGGAAGTTCTATAAATCTCGAAAATTATGTTCCAAAATTTTAATTTCAGCTGTTATTAGCAACGCAAAAGATAATAGATTTTATGCGAACATTTCGTTTTTAGGATTTACAGAATATGGGTTGTTAGATACAGGAGCGAGTATTAGCTGCATTGGTTCAGATTTAGCCCGTGAAGATTTTTCCAAATTCCCTAATTTTTCAAAATGTAAGACCGTAGTAAAAACGGCAGACGGAGTCGCTCAGAAGGTTATAGGTTGGTTAAATGTAAAGGTCACTTACAAGAACACTACGAAACCACTAAATTTATTCATAATACCCTCAATATCGCAGAGACTCATATTAGGAATAGATTTCTGGAAAGCGTTTGGTTTATTACCCCATATGATTATGTCGGCTGATATAATTGATAAGTCTGTATTAAATTCACCTGTTTTTTCCACGCAGAGGCCTGATAACTCTTTGGGATCCATGGAGAGAAATGATTCAACTTTATCCAGCGAATATTGTGAGTTAACTGAAAGGCAAAGACATCAAGTTGATACAGTAATTTCTTTATTTCCAAATTTTGCTACTCAAGGACTAGGTAGGACAAGTTTGCTAAGCCATTCGATAGACGTAGGAAATTCTAAACCAATCAAACAAAGATTTTACCCTGTTTCACCCGCTGTAGAGAAGTTAATGTTTAAGGAAATCGATAGAATGTTGGCTCTTGGTGTTATTGAACCGTCCAATTCACCTTGGAGTTCTCCAATGCGACTTGTGATAAAGCCAAATAAAGTTCGTCTTTGTCTGGATGCAAGGAAGGTTAATAGTGTTACCAAGAAAGATGCATATCCGTTACCATCAATCGAAGGAATTTTTGCTCGTCTTCCAAAAGTTAATATCATTTCCAAATTAGATCTAAAAGATGCGTATTGGCAGATACCATTAGATGATGAATCAAAACCTCTGACTGCGTTTACTGTGCCGGGGAGACCACTTTATCAGTTTACTGTGATGCCATTTGGACTATGTAATGCACCTCAAACTATGTGCCGACTTATGGATGATCTTATTCCAGCGGATTTAAAGAATCGTGTATTTGGATACCTTGATGACCTGATAATTTTATCTGAAAATTTTGAGGAGCATCTTAGTGTATTAGTACGCATATCTGAACAGTTTCGCAAAGCAAACTTAACCCTGAATATTGAGAAAAGTAAATTTTGTGTGAAGAAAGTCAAGTATTTAGGTTATATAATAGGTGACGGCGGTATTATTACTGATCCAGAGAAGGTGAGTGCCATTCGTGATTGGCCTGTACCCAAGAATATTAAGCAAGTACGTGGATTTTTAGGTTTAGCCGGATGGTACCGACGTTTTATTAAGAATTTTTCCAGTATTGTTTTCCCGATTTCCGAAACCTTGTCATCTAAAAAGAAATTCAGTTGGACTCCAGAAGCGCAAACAGCTTTCGAACACATTAAAAATGTATTATCATCAGCCCCCGTACTAAGTAATCCCAACTTCGATAAGAAATTTTACGTTCAATGTGATGCAAGTGATGTTGGCATAGGAGCCGTGCTTGTCCAATTGGACGAAAACAATGAAGAAAAGCCAATTGCATACATGAGCAGAAAGTTGAATTCCGCACAAAGAAATTACAGCGTGACTGAACGTGAGTGCTTAGCAGCCATTGAAGCAATACAAAGATTTAGATGTTATTTAGAGCTTCAAGAATTTGAGGTAATAACGGATCATTCGAGTCTTGTATGGCTAATGAGACAGCCTAATTTAAGTGGCAGATTAGCTCGATGGGTATTAAAACTACAGTCGTATAAATTTTCCATCAGTCACCGAAAAGGCAAAGAAAATGTTGTACCTGATGCACTCTCTAGAATCCCAGGTGAAGAAATTTCTTCTATATATAAGTCAGAACCAGAAATTGATTTAAATTCACCCTATTTTGATAGTGACGAATACATTAAGTTGAAGGAAAAAGTAGAGAATAATAAAGAAAAGTACCCGGATATCAAAATAGTGGATAAATATATATATATCAGAAACGAACATTATGATGGCACTGAATACAATGAAAATTTATCGTGGAAACTTTGGGTTCCTAACGGACTCCAACATTCTATAATTAGTCGATTTCATGATTCCACCATTGCTTCACATGGAGGAATGCATAAAACGTTAGAATTGATAAAACGAACTTTCTTTTGGCCAGGAATGGTTAAAGATGTTAGAACTTTTGTTCGAAGCTGTGAAACTTGTAAGACTACAAAACACCCTAACTTCATCATGAAGCCTGAAATGGGTAAGCAGATTGTAACTTTCCGCCCCTTTCAAAGATTATATGTTGACCTAATCGGACCTTATCCACGGAGTAAATCAGGACATATCGGAATTCTAATTGTGCTTGATCATTTAACGAAATTTCCATGGCTACATCCCTTGAAAAAATTTACATCTTCTCCTATTAAAGAGTTTTTGGAAAAACAAATATTTCATATTTATGGTGTACCGGAAGTTATAGTAAGTGATAATGGATCCCAGTTTAAAGCGAACGAACTCAATGCATATTTCACCTCATTGGGGATACAGCACACCTACACGGCTGTGTATTCGCCTCAGTCAAATGCGTCTGAAAGAGTAAATCGATCTATTATAGCTGCTATAAGGGCTTATCTAAAACAAGACCACTCCAAATGGGACGAAAACTTAAGTGCAATTAGTTGCTCTCTTAGAAACGCATATCATCAATCAATAAAAATGTCACCTTATCACGCGTTATTTGGACTTATTTGGATCTGCTTACGGAGTACTGAAAAATTTAAAACTGCTTGGCGAACCAAATATTAATTTATCGCGAGAGAATAATCTACAATTAGTAAGGGCTGATATACAGAAACATTTAAGGCGTGCTTATGAACAAAATCAGCGAACATATAATTTAAGAACCAGACCAGAAACGTTCCACATCGGCCAAGAGGTATTAAGAAGAAATTTTGTGCAAAGTAGTATGGAGAAACATTTTAACAGCAAATTAGCGCCAGTCTTCGTGAAGGCAAGAGTTAAAGAGAAACTAGGAAGACATTATTATGGATTAGAGGATTTAGAAGGAAAGCCAGTTGGTGCATACCATGCTAAGGATATTCGTTCCTAGGGTTACACTTTCCCGATTGCTAGAGAATTATGAAAATTAACTAAAACTTAATGATGTCGTTCTTTTTTCTTCCTAACATGATGGGCAATTGCTTCATGTTATGCAGTTTGTGGTGAACGACTGTAAAAGAAAAAAATTTCTCAATATCTCTTTCACATTTGGAAAAAGGGTTAAGTCATTGATAGCTGTCAGTTAGAACATTCCAGTTTGGATATTTCTGACAGAAAATTTTGTTTCGCATTTTGTAGGGAATTGCCAGGTTATTAATAATGTTGCGACGGTTATTTTCTTGAAAAGGGAATTTCTATTGCTGAACGGAGGAATTTTGATAAAGTTGTTGTTATTTTAATTTTTGCTAGTAGGAAAAGGAAAAAAGAAAAGAAATTTTCTCAAAATTCCCAAATATGCTACTGAGCGATGCCATGTCATACGTATTTTTTTTTTATTCGGCCGGTCAATTGGTAATGTTGCCACTGACTGATCGAAGATTTAGCATGCAACTCTAACTAACGGTGATTTTCGTAGAAGCTTTCGTTCTATTCAACTAAAATGCTTCTCAAAAAGTTACTTAAGCTTCAGCATAGAAAAAAACGCCCTCTTTTCCATTTTATCTCAAGTGAGAGCTGACCGAAACAACATCCTCGGTCAAAGCAACCAGAGTTTGAAGAAATAACTAGACGACAGAGAGCAACAACAGAATAGAAAGGAACAGAAAGAATTTAACATCTTGGTAAGGTAACGGGTTAGTGGTGTCCAATGATAACGGTCCAGCATAGTACCACATGGATGCTCTCTGCGCATTTTTAACCATGTTCCATGGACATCAACTTCAGCAGTGGCATCAGTACTTAATGTACAACGTAACCTCAATAGCATCATAATCATCCACTGATAACTTAGCAACATCATCATCATCCGACAACCTAACCTCAATAGCACCATAAGCATCATCCTACAACCTAACCACGACAGCATCCTAATCATCCACCTACAACTGTACTTAACCTATTCGCACCTTAGGCATCCAACTACAACATAACCTCAATAGCACCATAAACCTCATCCGCACTGTACTTAACCTATACGCACCATATGCGTCCACCTACAACAAAACCGCAATATCATCATAATCATCCACCTACAACTTGGCATCAGTACTTAATGTACAACGTAACCTCGATAGCATCCTAATCATCCACCTACAACTGTACTTAACCTAGACGCACCATATGCATCATCCTACAACCTAACCACGATAGCATCCTAATCATCCACCTACAACTATACTTAACCTAGACGCACCATATGCATCATCCTACAACCTAACCACTATAGCATCATAATCATCCACCTACAACTTGGCATCAGTACTTAATGTACAACGTAACCTCAATAGCATCATAATCATCCACTGATAACTTAGCAACATCATCATCATCCGACAACCTAACCTCAATAGCACCCTCAGCATTCACCTACAACATAACCTCAATAGCACCATAAACCTCATCCGCAACTGTACTTAACCTAGACGCACCATATGCATCATCCTACAACCTAACCACTATAGCATCATAATCATCCACCTACAACTGTACTTAACCTATACACACCATATGCCTCAACCCATCCGGTAATATCAACCGGCATCATCTTCATCAGTGGCATCCGTCCTTCCTGCACAACATAACCTCAATAGCATCATAATCATCCTCCCACAACTGTACCTACCTTATACGTCTATATGCATTCACTCTTACGGTAACATTCTAAAGCACCCGATTCATCAACCTACAACACCCTTCAACCGATACGGCAACATCAAACGAACCCCAAATTCATCCATCTACAACACACTCAACCTATACAGTAACCTCAACCGCACCAGATTCCTCAACCTACACGTAATCAACCTACACCGGAACCGCAACAGCAACCTCTCCCTCAGTGCATCCACCAAAACCAGCTTTAACGACATCAGAGTAGTTTTTGTTGTATCGTAATTTTTATTCTTATGAAGTATATTTAGGATTATATATGCAAGAGATAATATTATATACTCCCCATCATTATAGACAACAGCATCGACGCGAGGAGGCCTCATCGACATCGCTGCTGCATTCGGGGTAAGTCCAAAGTTTCCATTTTCATTTGATTTTAAGTTTGATCTTGCATATACGGATGTAGATGTTTAGAATATTTTTTTTTCTATTCTATATATAAGTCTATCGTGTATCATATATGGGTGTGCATATATATATATATATATATATGTGTGTATGTGTATGTATGTATATATGTCTATGATATTTATATATATCCATAATATATTTATACCCCCCTTAACGTAACGATGGTCTTAGGAACCAATTTCATCAATCCATCGTCATTTATGGATTGTACATAATAGAAATCAAAGATTGTACCTAGGAAGTTTTTTTTTTTTTCGTTTGGATATTATGAAATAATATTATTATGGCAATTGAAGTAGAACGGAGTTAGAATGTTTATTTTTCCTTGAAAATAATCTATTACCTTATTATAATTATAATCCGTAGTGTTCCAATATTACTCTTATAGCTTAAGTTCGGTATCTATATATTTTCAATCGTGAGAGAATAAATAATAATCTGAATGAATAATCCTTATTGTTTCCGTTCCAATTTACGATTGAAGATATATAATTTCCAATTTATGTTAATATTACCGTTTTCGTAAGGGTTAATTAATTTCTATTTAGATTTGCTTATAAGATTGTTCCTAGTTAGTACTTAATATTTAGCTTTTTTCTAAGGTGTTGTTTAAATTTAACTCATTGAATTTTATATTTTCCTTGTATATTAATAAACTATGGTTTAATTAAGAATGAATGCTTAAACAGTTTTTCTGAATTCTCTTGTATGGTGTAGCTGAAATAAACTGGTAGATTTAGGGATCCTACTCCCAATTACGCTCGTAGGATACAGGTTTAGGGAGGGTAAAGAAGCGTGGTTTCTCAAAACATCAGAGAAACACATTTAGTGAGCAAAGATAATTAATCCCTTGTTTTTTTTTATCCCAAATTAGTAGTATAGAGGGGCTAGATTTTGTTTTCCTTTGTTTTGATCTATACTACTCAGGACCACATAGAGTAACAATAATAGGTGAAACCATAGGGAGTCTTTATAAAACAGTGTGTAATATGACTGAGGCGGCTAGAACTAGGTCAAGATCCCCCCCCCACCCGACTGCTAGCTAGCAAATTATAGGCTCCCGCCGACCTGTTTTAGTCCGACACTTTATGAACGGATACATAATTTGCTTGTGTATCTGATTAAAACTAGTTGTCATCGCATGTGTACAGTACATAATTTAATTAATATGGCGCGGTGTCTACGTATTTCATAATATCGAATAATATGGCGAGTTGTGTACATGGTACATTCCATAATATAATAATTATGGCGCTCTTTTGTAGACTAACATTAAATAATTAATAAATACAGCGCCCTGTGTACCTGGTACCTTACATATTAAATAATATGGCCCTGTCGACGTGAACATTACAGTATGTTGTTAAGTTTGGCGAATTAATCATTCAGGCGAACCAAAAAAGCCGTAAATATTCAATTTAATAGCAATGATGCACCTTTTCTCTTACTTCCTTACTTACTTACTTACTTAGCCATTAACAACCCGATTAACGGATTTCGGCCTGCCTAAAACATCCTTCGAGGCGCCTCTGCTTCTTGTGAGCCTATGCCGGTTGGTCAACCAAATCGATGACAGGTCTTTCTCGATTTGGCCCTTCCAACGCAAACTAGGTCGTCCTCTTTGCCGACTTCCGCAGATTCCCGCATCAAATACCTGTCTCGCCGGAGCATCCTCCTCCATTCGAACGCTGGACAACGTCTGTGTTGTTGAGCAGCTCATAAAGCTCACTGTTGGATCAAATGCTGAAATCATCGTCAACTCGCACTGGACCGAAGATCTTAGGTGGGAATTTTCTCTCGAATACTCGAATACACTGATGCAATTAATACGGTCCATTCCTTTGCGCCATAAAGAACCACTGGGAGGGTGAGCGTCTTGTAGAGTGTTAGTTTTGTAGTGCGAGAGAGGTCTCTGCTACTCAACTGCCTATTGAGGCCATAGTAGCACCTGTTGTCAAGAGTGATCCTGCGCTTGATCTCCAGACTAACATCATTTTTGGTGGTAACGGCGGAGCTAAGATAAATAAATTCCTTGACTATATCGAAAGTATAGTTATCGGCCGTAATCTGAGATCCAATACGCTGCACTTCCCTACTTGTCAATGAAATAATTTTCGTTTTGCCCTCATTTACTGCCAGACCCATCTTAGTAGACTCTAGTTCAAAAGCCCTAAACACTCTCCATGACGAAGTTGAAGAGGTCGCATGATAATGGATCGCCTTGTCTGACACCTCGCACGGTATCAAAAGGTTCGGAAAGGACATTCGTACCTTGCTCAATGTCATTCTGCATAGCCTTAACAGCTTCGCAAGTATACCGAGCTCAGATATTGCGACAAAAATACGATTCCTTATGGAGCTGTTTTTTTCGGGGTCAGTTAAATAATATATTAAAGAATAATTATCGAAGTGACTTTAGTCTACAGTAGGTAGTATTTTGGCTTGTTATACCAGAGCCCGTGGTTCAAACCCCAGCTCACACATCTGAAACAAAGTGAAATAAAAAAATTGTTTTCGGCGACTTCCCCTCGGCAGTTTTTTGGCAAAAACTCTAACAGTAAATAAAATGGCTATGATAAGTTTCTCATAAATCTATCGTTCGAAGTCGATGTTACACTGTAAGTCGCGCCACTTGTTCACAAAATTAACACGTGCAATATGGGTGGCTTGAGAAGCTAGGTTGTAAGCCTGATTCAAGGGTTGTAACTTAACTTCAAGAATCGGATAAGCTATGATTGCAAAAATGCGACACTATTGCTCTTATCTTGTAGGAATTGATGTGAAATGTAGGCGCATTTAGACTGGGTGTTAAAGTGCAATAAAGAGGAAAAAATTAATGTTTTTGAAAAAATATCGACCTCACAGCAGATAACTACACAACTTCAAGATCTCTTTTGCAATAGCTGGGAATTCGAAAGGATAGTTCATATACCTTCGTCTATATATAATGCTTTAATCGTATTTCCTGCTTTGTCCACTTTTTCTAACTCTACACTTACGATTCATCTCCATATTAATCCTAAATGGTCACGAATTCAACTGGGTTGTTTATTCCATAACTATTTTGTAAATTTTTATCTTCCAATCTGAATTTGTATTAGCCGGCCACTGGTTTCGTTTTAGAAATCTTATCAGGTCTTTGTAAGCACTATATTTCTTGAAATCTACAAACGGTAGGTACAGGGGAGCACGCCATTCAAGAGAGAGAGAGAGAGTGAGAGGGAGATAGTTATTTTTAAATGAGTAGACTGTTGGCTTGATCTACCCAGCTCCTGTTTGGCCAGAAACCTGCCTCCTCCCTCTTACTTTGAAGCATTCCCTGTATGATCTTGTAGAGAAATTTCTCTCCAGATGTGACTATATTTCCCTTTTTATCACTTTTTCTGACTGTAACATTTGCGAATACCTTGTGAAAGACAGTTTTGTAAAAAATCACTGAAAAACTTTAAAATTTCTTTATCTTTCCACATAAATCCTGGAAACTTTAATTTCAATGCAATTTATAAATTACTTAAGTTTGTATTAATTTACAAAGTACAGTCTGCAACACTCAAAATAGAGGTATGCATGTGCATGGCATACGTTTAAATACCATTAGTGTGGTTTACTGCCCAATAATATTTTCCAAACTACAATTGCTAAAAACGTAATCAAATGCAAGTGGTTGTGCAAAATTCTTTACGGTTTGTACAACGTTAGCCAAAATGCTTTGCTTTGCTTTGATTTAATTGCGGTTGGTTGTTGCATTATTTTCGACAGCCATTAAGACATTACAAGCCTAAAAGAAAATCTGAAAATGTTTTTTTATTTACAAATGAAAAGGCGATTCGATATCAAATAGGAAAAATGAGAAAAACCGCAAAATAACGTAAAACAAACTGTTGTCATAGAACCACACACTGAAATAACGCATGGATTTGAAATTTACCGTCAATATGTTGCATATTACCGTAGACAAATCGTTGATTGATTGTTATTGTAACTGGTTAGATTTACATGAAAAATCTTTACACGAAATAGAACGCAGATGACTACGTAAGTGTATAAGGCTTTGAGGTAAAATGTGTTTTAAGCGGCCTCTATTTGAGTCCTAACGTTTAAATTTTTTTTCATTGTGTGTGCATTGTCTGTACATACTATTGTAATTGAAGGTAGATAAAGATTTTTATATTCTTACTACATAGCAAAACTCTACTTTTTCTGCCAAGCAATCAATTAAGGTCTGTATCAGAGATGAGCAATGAATCGGTTTTTGGTACTCATAAGCACTCATGAAATTTTGAATATAAGTGAGTCAACAATATTGACATTTCACTACTCTGATTCATTCATACTCTCTACAACGTAGATTTATAAGTACAGGTTGCAATGAGTAGGCGTACAACGATGACATCAAACTCATACCATTCGAAATATGTTTGATTCATAAGCCTACTCATTTAGACTCCTAACTTTTGAAAATACTTATAAATGTCACTCGAAAAACATTATCATCATTAAAATTTATAGTCTCAATTGTTAGGCATTTACAGAAAAAAAAAGAAGAAAGACACATACTTATTTTTTCGAATACTCATTGCTGATCTCTGGTCTGTATGCCTGTGTGTAGCAAGACGCTGGTAGCAGAAATAAATTGAGTGCAAGTATGTCGCATTATGTTGGCTTTGAGGTTTGTGTTTTGGTTCGCACCACATGCGACTTAAAGAAAAAAAACCCACAAAAAGGCTAACGATGTTAAATCGCACGATCTCGGTGACCACTTTACATAACCTCCACTAGAGATCTCTCATGCCTTCAAAATGCTGTGTAGCAAGCACTGTCACAAGTCGCTAGTGGTTGACAAAGTCATCAAAACCCATGCTATCGGTCCAATTGAGTCTGACATATTTGCCAGAGTCAGGGAAAATTGTCAATTTATAGGTCTTTCAAGCGAATAAAAAATAATATCTCACGCCCTTACTTACTTAATTGGTAATTACAAGTCTTCAGTCAGAAATACGACTTGCCACACTACGTATGTTGTTTGTGTTAATTTTATACATGAGTGGCGGTACATGCAGTTTAGGGTCGACTTTGAAAGACAGATTCTTGTCTAAGTTTTTCATGGCTCTCAGAGTTTTTGGCAGAAATCTGCTTAGAAATCGCCGAAGAAATATTTTTTCATGTCTGACCTGGGTTTGAACACCGAGGCCTCATGTCTAATAAGCCAACACCATCAAATTGATTTTGGAATATATTTAATGCGGCATGAGCTGTGTGGCACGTAGTACCGTCCTGTTGCCATCCAATACAGTTGAAAAGAAATTGATAATAATCGACATATAATGCTCGCCATTGACAATGATGGTTTCGATAGCGTCGTCCTCAAACAAATATGGATTAATGATGCCAAAAGCCCAAATCCACAATAAACTATGAGTTTTTAGGGATACATTGGACGTTCTTGAATCTTATGTTGATTAATACGGTCTGAAATTCACAAATTTTTTTGTTCATGTACCCGTTCATCACAAAGCATTTTCGCTAAAAATGTTTTTTCGATGAACATTTTAGTCAGTTGCCTACTGTTTCAGATCCCAATTAGTTACTGGGTCAGTTAAATTTTGTAGAGGTATAGTCCATACAGATGTACAATCAGAACGCAAACTTCGCCAAATTTTGATCGGCGAAAGACCAAGTGTTTGTGATGATTGCGAAACTGACTGCATTGGATTCTTCTACACGCTTCCACGGCAACCGGCTATGTTTTCGACAAATCTTGTGTGACTCGAATATATACACCACATTATGAATTGTTCTCTCGATTGGACGATTATGGCCAGAGTGCACGTACATTAAGTCTACGGATTATTTTGATAAGACAATTTTATTATTTACACGATTGCACGTGTTCTCTATTCGCCCATATCGAGTTGACAAAACAGACTGAGTAAATGACAACTAATTTAACAGATTAACTTCGACAAGAGATCCGTTATAAATTGTCAAATTTTAAAAAACCCCGTTGAAAGACCCGATGTGTTTGTGGCCTCAGTTTTAAAAAAAATTTACACAAAAAATGATGTTGGATCAACTACACCATCAGAGAGAAATTAGGTAGTATAATACGACTTGCGCTTTATGACTCTACAAGCCGTGTTTAGCTAATTAGTACTTAGGATTGGAGTTACTAGCAGCAAATTGGTTAAAAGAAATATTGTTATGAAAATGAAAAATCAAGATACTGGTATTTTGCTTTTACATCGCTTAACATTAAAATTATAAACAAAAGCTACAGAAACAAAACAGTACAGTGCACAAACCAGTTCACAAATTATCGTACTGCTTAATAACAACCAACACTAGCGTAAAAAATGGTAAACAAGTAAACAAAAATAAAACAACAAACAACAGCATAAAAAATGGTAAACAAGTAAACAGAAATATGCCAACAACACTACTAGAATAAATGTAAACAAAATACACAAACAAATATAATGATTGAAAACAACGATGTTTACGAGAAAGCGAAGCCAAGTATATTCGCATTCAAGAACATTTATCAGACCGTTTACCCTGCTTTATAAAAAGCAAGGCAAAGCAGGCGAGTGAGTTAGTGAAGTTCAGTCAGTCTTGTTTGAAGACGCGGTGCGTTTGAAGGAAGTTATCGTGGTTTGAAGATCTCCGTTACAAATATCCGTCTAATAATTTCCTAGTAATTGCTATTGTTTATGCAAAGGGCATAAACAGAAGAATAACAAACTGAGCAATTGTTGTTGTTTACATCAAGTTGTGAACAGTGGCATACATTGTGAGAACAATAAAGAGTTTTAATTAAAACTAAACACAAATTTATTTTTATTTTATTTGCAATCTACGAGCTCATATTTAAAAAGTTTTTAAAAGGTAAAAACGTAACAATATGTTTAATGTATATGAATATGGTTTATAGTAGTAATAAGTAAATCAATAAATAAGAATACCTTATACGCTAGGTATATGGTATACTCTATGTATCACTACTCATTCCGGTACCTTGAGAGTCCCTAAATAGAGTGGCTTAAGGAATTGTGAATGAAAGACAGGTACTTGATGGAATCTCTTCCAAACATTAGCATTCTTGTTATTTTTAAATGCTCCTCAGCTAAATATTTAAACATTAATATTGCGCATGTGTTCTGTGGCCAATAATGATACCTGAAACCTTATTATAAAAAGTTAATTTTGTTGTTAGCTCCGCAAAGGTAAGATTTATAACCATATTTACTATGCTAATATGGGAATGGGTACTCTATTATTTATTCATTATCCTTTGTTTATTTAAGAAAAAAAATTATTTTCTTTACCAACTTTTGTACACAATTCGTTGAAATTGGTCTTTATTATGCGGCACAAGTGTAAAGCATTGTTTATGAGACAGTCTAGTATGGTTGTTATATGACTGGGTTAATTTTAATGTACCTCTTAGAACACCACGTAAATTAAGTCAAATTGTTTTAATTAATAATGGACTGCTGAAATAAAGTCCTTAAAATGTTGGTAATTCGAGAAGAGCATATTTTTTTAGAGTGTGCCATAAAATATTAAAAAGAAGTCCAGGGAAATATATTTTGGTGTTGCGTAAATATTTATTTAATTTATGAGCATTCCCTTGGGAAAACAGTTATCAGGTTTAAATTTTAATTTACATTTTGCATTACAAACATTACAATGCTTATGGAAAATATTGTTTTACTTTGCTATTGAAATGTTTAAACAAACGTTGTTAGATTTGATGTTAAATAGCCAATACAAGTATGCCTCAGTTTGTCAGAGCTATGTTAAATTTTTCTTTGAATATTTGTTCATTTTTATACCTACTGAAAGAATTGATTTTAATCGATTAACTCGGCAATTTAATAGTCTACGACCTAATATTATTCTATACTTGCTCAATGGTTTTACGATGGCTGAAAGAAAATCAAAAGTGATTCTTTGGGAAGTCTTATTTACAGACGTCTTGCAACTCGGAAATATCGCATGAAATGGAGTTCAAATATATAGGAATAGCACTGGATAGTAAGTTAACAAGAAAGGCATATATACACAGCAATTAAAGAAATATCAGCCATAATGGTATATTGGAGGCTTGCTATAAATTCTGAGGTTGTAGTCGGAGGATGTATACCATGATGTTGCATGATCCAAATAGTCAATATTTCCACTTTCAATTTTATATTTCCTATCAATAAGATTTTGACTTAAATAATTACAATTACTTTCAGGCATATGAAGGCCAAATGCTAAATTTTTGTTATTACTACAAAAAAAGGAAAATGTTTTCTGATTAACTATTATGTCTTTGCTTCCTCTTGTGTATTATTTTACTTTATGAGCTGTTCTGATTTATTTTTGCATTTCAGTTACTTACATATCTTAACTACACCATTTCCACATACATCGATTGTTAAGAGCTTGTTGTGAGTTTCAATTAAATTAAGAGCGGTAGTTATGCAAAAATTGTCCCAGCGAATTCAAACGATTTCTCCATATGTCCACAATAGTGCAGAGACCATTGGTGGTGTGGACGTTTGAGAAGATAATTTTGCGTTGATGATAGATTATACTAAACCTAATTGCAAGTAATTAATGATGATGAAATGTAGTCGCCGTAGTCTAGTAGGTAGTGCGTTGGCTTATTAACGAGAGACCAAAAATCTGTCGTTCGAAATCGACTTTAAACTGTAGGTCCCCAACATGGGTGGTGTGAAAACTAGGTCGTAATCATGGCTGAAGGGTTGTAATGACCAACGGTGGAAATATAAACACTCATCTTATTCCTGTAAACATTATCATTTCCTTAGGAAATTGTGTCTTTCACTGGAATTAATATTTTAATAAAGATTGCAAAACAATGACTACAAGAACTTTTTCTGCAAACAGCTCATTTTAATCCTTTTTGCAATATTAAAAATAAACCCCTAAATAGCCCTTTCCTACACAATACATTCCGTTTTCTAATTACTTATCTGAGCAGATTGTGCCATACAAATAATGAGCCCAAAAAAAGGAAAAATATTCCTTTAAAAATTTCAATGACGATGGAATGAATATCAAAAATATGTTGTATCATTTCCTAAAAATCTGCTGCATTAAGTTGGGTAAAATTGGAAAAATAATTTTTTTTTTTTAACCTTTTAACACCATATCTTGATAAGATATCATCTTCATCACCATCTTAAAGCGTTAAAGTGTGAGATGTGCTTCACTTTGTTCCAAAATTTTCCTCTATTCTTGTCTTATCTTCGTAAATACTGTTTATTTTTTAATAATTTTCATGCAATCCCCCATCTATTTCGTGATAATACTTTTCGTCTAAAGATTTTGATTTTAAAGGTTAGCTTCGATGTTTACAGTAGGTTAGGTTAGGTATAGAAGGAGAGGTCCTACTTAGACCAACATTTAAGGCCATTGTGATACCACAATTACTTCTACCCGGAGCTCAATAATTTCCTAGAGGAGACCAAATAGAGCCTAAAATCAAACTTGTTTTTGAAGAAATCTTTATATTGGAGAGCTTGGTAATGCTTAGTTTTATCGTACGACATGGGGTGAATCAAGTTGAGGTAGGAAATTTAAAAGTTTAAATTTAAAAATGCAATAAAACATTACACCCCTTTAGTGAGGTTTACGACCTAGTTTCTCGACCTAGTTTCTTCCACTTATGTTGTGTGTGTTAATTTTATACATGAGTGGCGGGACCTACAGTTTAAAGTGGACTCCGAACGACAGATTTTTTGAGAAACATTTTATTTACTCTCAGAGTTTTTTTGCCAAAAATCTGCTAAGAGGAAGTTGCCGTAGAAATATTTTTCATATTTCGTTTAGTTGCAGATGTCTGACCTGGGGTTTGAACCGTGACCTCACGTCTAATAAGCCAACACACTACCTACTAGACTACGGTGACTTCAATAAATCAAAATCGGTTTGATATTTACCCATATTTATTCTATTCTTGTGAAGTACAATTGTTCCGGTTAGAAATGAAAGATTATTTCATTCCTACTCATTCGATCAGGACCAATTTTCGTGCACTTTTCCCAGAGAATGGAGTCGTATCTCGGCAATGGCATCATGTGTGTTGGCCTTCAAATGCTTAACTGGATTGTCTGCATAACACTTTTCTTTAATGACGCCCCCACAGAAAATAGTCCAACAGTGTCAAATCGTAGCTTCTTTGCGGCCAATTGTTTTCACCATTTGAGCTAATTAAAACCAACATCAAACGTTTGACGCAAAAAATCAATTGTGGCATGAGATGTGTGGCAAGTTGCACCATCCAACCAATCAATACCATGAGGAGTTGTTTTAAAAATTTCGGTTATCATGGCCGCGAGCCGCATCAAACAGTCACTCGTAATGTGTGCATTGGTGTCTGAAACAAACTGAAGGGTACCCAGCAAGATGGTTTTTGGTTAAATCGACATCATCGTGCAGTTTCTCGTTGTCCCATCTAGTAGCGAAGCGAAAACGAAACGTAAATCGATTCATTAGGTTCAGTGGAGATAATATATTGAATTTTGTGACAGAATAGAATGACTAAATTCTATGCTAGATTCGAAATAACCGCTGGTTTAATATTTAAACCGATAGATGGCCCACTCTTTATAAAGAATCTCACTGAACCGATCAATGTCACCAGATCTCATAAGAAAAAAATTAGTTCATCATGTTCCCTTATACGTTCTTGATAAAGGCTAAATTGGTGCCCTGTAGCCCACATACCTACTAAATGGTCATTACAACGCCTTAGTCAGGACTGCAAACTAGCTTCTTACACCACATATATTGTGTGTGTTAATTTTGTGCATGAGTGGTGGGATCTACATTTTACTAGCGACTCCGAAAGAAAAATTTGAGAAACTTTTTCATGGCAATTTTATTTACTCTCAGAATTTTTGCCAGAAGACTGATGAGGAGAGGAAGTCAGTGAAACAATAATTTTTCATTTTTCGTTTTATTCGAGATGTGATCTGTGATTCATGTGCTCTGACCTAATAAGCCAACACACAACTTACTAGACTACTAAATGGATAAGATATTTCCATCAGAACAATGCTCAGATCTTTATTAAGACGATTTTATACCCAAAATTACTGTCATTATTTCCCTAAGCCAAGCGGGAACTAATATGTTAAAATCGCTCATAGTTTAGTTTGGATTTTGACGGTAATACTCAAGCATCTCAAGGGATAAAAATACATAAAGGCTGCCGTATTAGCTTTGATTAAAGCTTATTGATTACAAACTTAGCTGCAGATAAGATCACAGTGATGTCGCTAAGTACTTAGGACCATGATTACTACCTACGCGCTATTCATCTAACCTCCTCCTGTATGTCACCATGCATTATACATTATTGTACTACATTCTGCTGATCTCTTACAGTCTAAAAGAAAAAAATCATCCTTGAAATGCAATCTCACAATTTGAAAGTAAAATAAAAACAAACCAGAAAAATGCAACGCAAAACTATAAGCCAGTCCGAGAACAAAAAAAAAAACAAAAAGTGTTGAAACAAACAAGAGAAATTCCAAACGATTCTTTGCCAGGGAAGCAAACAAAACACGAGAATTGAGAAAGGAAAGAAAAGAATCGTCCAACACTGATTGTTTTTTTGTTTTATTTTTAGCGGAGAACATTGTGAAAAAATTCGATATATTCACGGAGGACACGACTTTTTCTTGCTTCCTTAATTAAATTGTGAGATTAAAGCTTTAATACAGATCTCAATGTGATACAGATCTCAGTGAAAAATGTTCAGATGTTGTGACATAATAAAAACTTTTTAAACAAATGAAGATTGAAAACAGAGGAAATTGCTTGATTTCGTCTTTCTATACTTGTTTATTAACAAATTCCAGTCTACAGCGAAAATCCTATCGATACAGTAGGTTATAATGCTACTAATACTTGAAATACTAGTCCCTATCTTTAGGGACACAGGCTGATGGACTTGGTCGTAAGCCAAGATCTTATTCCTTCAAAAACCATTTTCTAGACTGTTCAAGCCTAACTATGAGGATAAGAATGCTGACTACGGGACACATGTTCAGATACTCGTACAAAAGCTGTGCAATTTCAGAGCCCACCAGGATCTATGTTACGATTACTGAAGGTATTTAAAAACATGGTGACTGACTAATGCCCCTGTAGAAGAATGTATCTGTAGAAGAATATGGTAGAATATGTAACTGGCTGCAATAATACTACCAAAGTTCGAATAGTCTTTTCTAAAGGATATTTGGATTCCGCAGAGCAACATATAACGATGACGACGCTATTAGAACAGTGATAACGAAGGCGAATTGCAAAAATATTGCTAGGTTTTTACCTTATAAAAACGTTTAAAATATGAGCTTATAGATTGCAAATAAAATAAAAATAAATTTCTGTTTAGTTTTAATTAAAATTCTTTACTATTCGCACAATTCTGTGTGCCACTGTTTACAACTTAATGTAAACAACAACAATTGCCTTTTTTTGTTATTCCTCTATATATAACTTTTGCATAAACAATAACAATTACTAGACAATTATTCGACAGATCTTTATAATAGAGATCTATAAACCACGATTACTCTCCTCAAATACACCGAACTTCACTCACTCAGTCGCCTGCTTTGCCTTGCCTTTTATATGGAAAGTTAACAGTCTGATGAGAATTTTTTAAGGCGAACGTTCATGACTTCGCCTTTTCGAAATCTCTATTTGTTTTTGTAGTATTGTTGGTCTGTTTTTTGTTTACTTGTTTAGCATTTTTTATGCTGGTGTTTGTTGTTATATTAAGCAGTACGATAATTTGTAAACAGGTTTGTTTACTGTATTGTTTTGTCTTTATAGCTTTTGTTTACAATTTTAATAATAAGCGATGTAAAATCAAAACACCAGTATCTAAATTTTTTATTTTCGTAACAATATGCTGAAATGCCTGCAATGTTTTGGCATGTATATTGCGTATACATACACACATAGTACTTCGTCACTATCCTTCAGTCAGGCCTAGTTTCTTATCTCACACCACTCATGTTGTGTGGGTTGAAAGTCACTTCCAAACGACAGATTTTTGAGACTCTTTTCACGGCAATTATTTTACTCTATGCGTTTTTGTCAGAACACTGTTGAGAAGAAGTCGCCGGAGAAGTATTTTTTCATATTTCGTTTTTTTTCGAGATGTCTGACCCGGGGATTTAAATCGTTGCCTCACGTCTAGTAAGCCAACACAGTACCTACTAGACTACGGTAATTGTATATTGCGTGTCGTAATCAGTTGTTTGAGTGACCGTAAATTACAGTTCGAAAGAAACTTTACTCTCATAGAGTACAGTATTGCAGGCGGCGTCACATTGTGGGTTATACGGACGACATCACGTTTATGTTTGTAGTAAAAAGGATTGACATTGCAAAGTGCAACGATGCTGCAAGGAGAATACGTAGGTGGTTGAATAATTCTTTCCTGGAATTAGCGGCTTATCAAATGAAGCTGTATTCTGATGGAAAAGTAGTTCTTCACTTAAAGTCGAAAATATAAATTACGAGCTCGTGTATAATGGTGAATAGTGATTACCATCGTACTGTGGACATCGTCACACTATATGTAGCACTGGGGTTTGAACCGTGGCTTCACGTATAATAAGCCAACACACTGCCTAATAGACTACGGCGACTTCTGGGAAGATACCGATAAAAATATAGCGAAGGAGCTTTGTCGTCGCCGAAACGGAAATCAGAAGATTGCTCAAAATGTTTTATTCATAATTTCAAAATGTGGATTTTCAGACCGCACTACGAACTGAACCATAATCGTGTCTGGTTATCTCGTCAAAGGCATTTGGAAAACATGAACAAATCTATTGAAGAGCTCATGTTGACAGAACTGCTTAATTACTTATTTTGAAGCCTCGGGTGTGATGCAGGCAAGGCTTAAAAAAATTATATCATTCTTGTCAAGAGAAATAGAAGCTCTAGTGCAAAAAAGAACTGAGCTTCCAAAAGTGTCTCTTATCATACGACCGTATTGATCTGAACTGAAGGCAATGGATCTTTCACGGTTATTTTCGATGACACATCTAGAATATAATGCGCACCAAACAATTACTTTTTTTGTATGCTAATACTTTTCCACAATTAGTTTTGGATTTTCTAAGCCCCATATAAGACAATTTCGTTTATTCACGTATCAAAGAGAGTAATGAGATTCATTGCTGATGAAAATTTTATACGAAAAACTAACATTGAAGTCTTGTTGCTCTAGCGCCGAATAAATGAATGTAAGGGATTGTAAATGACCAGTCGACTTTAATTGTTACACAGTGCAAATTACTTCATATAGAGTCGTAATCGGCAAACTCAGATTATTTGCCACTTTCTTTAACAGAAGCAAAATCTTCTGCAGTACCTACTTGCACAGGTCAGACTACATTTTTAATGCTTCCAGTCTCTTCAAATTTCTTTAAAATTTTAGAGATTCTTGTTTATTTGGAATAAAAATACTTTTACGGAAATGAAAAATCAATATTCTGGTGTTTTGCTTTTACATTGCTTAACATTAAAATGGTAAACATGTGAACATAAAATACAAAAACAAACACCAGCATAGGAAATGGTAAACAAGTAAACAAAAATATACCAACAAACACCACAAGGACAAATGTAAACAAAATAGACAAGCAACAATAATGAATGAAAAGAACAATGTTTACATTTATAGACATTTCACGAAAGCGAAACTACGAACATTATTGCTTATGCAAAGGGTGTAAACAGAGGAATAACAAAGAAAGGTTTTGTTTAAGAAACTCAAATTTAAATTCTTCCTGTGAAGCTGGAACTGTCTATCAAATAATACAGCTGGAAATGTTTTATATAACCACCAAAATCAATCAAATTACTACGTCTATTATCTCCAAAGTTCCACACGTTTTAGTCAAACGTCTACGCCCTCTCCGCCATCAACAATTGATATACTTCTGTCTAACTCTAGTTTACCGTTTTCTAACCTGCAAACTCATCCGAATTCGATATCATCTGACCATCATCCATTTACATGTTTTTTATATGGAAATATTCCTGGTACAACACCTCAAATATATCTTTATCATCTCGCAAATTGGACCGAAATCAAAGCTTTTATTAATAGAGAAATAGAACTTAATCACCTACTTGAGGACAATATAACAATCAATAATATAGAACTAAAATTCAACCGGCTGATAGGTATTATAAAAAATGCTGGCGAAAAAATTCCTGTTGGAGAATATAAAATATGGCATAAACGCATATCTGTCTTAAGTCTCAGACTGATTAGAGAGCGCAGAAAATACCAACGGCAATTGCAAAGATGCTATGATCCCTTTAGATGGCTGACAATTATGGCAATAATTAAACAATTGAGATTATTAATCGATTTCCATATTAACAAGGACAGAAATAACGAATGGAGTTCATTCATTTCAAAATGATAGCTAAGTCTCTTAACAAAAAATGCTCTGAAATACAAAATTTGGTTGTTAATGACAACGAGATTACAAACGACGCAGAAAAAGTGAACATATTTGCTAATGAATTTGAAAAAGATCATTCAATAACTTTTAACAATCCTGCAAGTATGGACAAGAAGGTAGAAAAATGCTTAAATGAGTTAAATACAAGCGAAATAAACGCGAATGAAGTCCTTTTGCCAAATAGCATTGAACTAATTGATACAATAAAAAGATTCAATAGTAATAAAGCTCCTGGCCTAGACTTGATACAATGTTCACTTATAAAGAAAATGCCTGAAAGAGTTTTTGAAGTTCTCGCTAAATTATTTAATTTCTGTTTTGCAAATGGCTAAACGAGAAAAAAATCACACTCTACCTAGTAAGTATAGACCAATAAGCATGTTAAGCGTCTTAGACAAATTGTTTGAAAAAATTATACAACATCGTCTTATATCGCATGTGGAAAGAAATAATATTATAATTTGAGAACAATTTGGGTTTAGAAAAGAACACTCAACAATTCACCAAATAAAAAGAGTAGTGAATCTAATAGAAAATAACAAGTCAAACAGAAAAAGCACAGGCGTTGTGTTTTTGGATATAGAAAAAGCTTTTGACACTGTATGGCACGATGGACTAGTATTCAAACTAAACAAATTCAGATTTCCGCTATACCTACAAAAAATAATTAAAAATTTCCTATTAGATAGGTCTTTTGTAGTATGCATAGAAAACAACTACTCAACTCCACGTAAACTTGTAGCAGGTCTCCCTCAAGGTTCTGTTTTATCACCAACGCTGTATTCAATATTTACTGCAGATATACCTATTAAAAGAAAAAATGAAGCATTTTTTTATGCAGAAGATAGTGCATTTATTTGTAATGGAAAAGTGTCCAATGCAATAGTGAAGAAGCTTAAGGAAGCTATAACATGTGCTGATCAATACTTCACTAAATGGAAAATAAAAATAAATCAGAATAAAGCACAGGCAATAAGTTTCCCATTCAACAAATCCCCCGAACGTGTGGCCAACTCTCCTTTAACAATACAAGGTAATATGATTGAAATAAAGAATTCTGTCAAATACTTAGGAGTGATTTTTGACAAAAAACTGAACTTCAAACACCACATTGACCACATAACCGTAAAAGCGATAAAATGTGGCAGAACATTGTACCCTCTTCTAAACAGAAAATCTGCCCTAAATTTAAAAAATAAGATAATGCTATATAAGATGTGTATACGACCGATAATGACGTAAAGTTGCCAAGCCTGGTTTCCTAAAATAGCAAAAAGCCACATTAAGAAGCTGCAAATCATTCAAAATAAAAATCTGAAAATAATACATAATCTGAACTTGAGATTCCCTACTGATAGACTCATAACACCTATGGTCATAAAACAGTTAGAGCCCTAATGGCAGACTTGACGACAGCATTTGAAAATCAATGCCAGCAGTCAACTTATGATCTCATTAGAAATTTACACTAGACAAAGGCAGATCCTTAACTTTCAATATGAAAGTTCTTTTAAGTGATGCTATTTTTGTCACCCATTCAATAAATTTCTGAATTAAACTTTTATAAAAATTAATAAAGGGTTTTTAACTCCTAATTTTTTATCCCTAAACTGTGATAACATAACATTATATTGGTATATTATAAGGTATTGCCACTAAGATATAATTGCTGTAATACTATTGTAAATTCTCATAAAATGTTATATAGTTCTTAGGAATTAAATTGAATAAACGGAATACTATTGAAAAAAAAAATTCTTCGTGTGGCTAATTTTTTATTATAAAATAATGATTACTGTAGCAAAATAATTGAATTCGAAATAAAAAAAACAAATTTTAAATGCTAAATTCATTGGCATTTAATTTCTTCTGAAAAGTATTCCTATTTCTCTAACCTCTCAGTTCAATGGAGTACAACAACATTAGATTTGTTGTTATTTCCTGTTTTTAATTTCTCATCACTGCTGTTGAGCACAATACGTTGAATATCAAACGTTGTCAGTTACAACTCCAACATCATCAGCACCGACAGTCTCATTCACATCATAAAAATGAATGAACGTTGCCCGTCTATCATTTGGAAGAGTATAGCTGGAGTAAAGAAAAAAAATTCCCTTTCAATGTGTTTTGAAAAGGGATTTAAATAGTGCTGAGGCATGATGATGATGATGATATTAATGACCAAAATGGTGGTGGCGCTGGTAACGATAATGGTTGTTCTAATGAAAACTTTTTCGAAATGTGCTTGTGTGTTGTAATTTCTATTCAATGCCTCGTTTATTTTCGGATAAAATGATAATAAAGTTGCTGTCGTTAGTAGTTTTTTTTTAATGTTTGATGCCGCTGCTTTTGTGATTTGATGTTGGAGAAAAGCAAATGACCGACCTATTTACGTATATAAAACAACAATAAGATTTTCAATGAAACTTAATATTAAAGCAAAAACAACAACATTGTAAACGGTTTATATAATAATCGGTTTTGTAAAAAATTTTGATAAAACGAGAGTCTAATTATTTTATGTGGTATTGTACATAAAATAGAATTTAAAATATGTATATTTGAGCTGAACGTTTATATATCCGTAAAGAGGAAATATAATTACGTTAAATTTGTCTCGAACAATACAATCCTTTAAGTCCATGTTTGAGCAACAAAGTTTGTTTAACACCGTTAGCTGCTTTCGAATAAAGTAAACCGAGGATCTTATATTATATTATAGTTGTCACAAACAAGTGCCATAATAGGTATAGGTATAGGTCGGAGTGGTAGCTCTGATATCACAAAGCTCACTTGAGCACGCATAGCGGCCCGTTGTGACGCCACAGGTGAGCGCACTCCCTTTACTGACCAAGTTCTACCAAAACCAGGGAAGATGTTGGTCAGCGCAAGGGCTGCCCTTCAAAAGTTTGATGAAAGAAGCTATATCCTTGATATCAATAGATGATAGCTCCGTCAAGCTGACAAAAAGGAAGAGCCAAATAATCTATATCTGCAGCTAGCAAGAGACGGGCACTGACAGAAATAGTGGATAATAGTCTCCTTTTCCTCAGCGGAAGAAGTCGTTAAATGGGAGCCGCATCCTTTCCGCGTGTTTACTCATAACGCAATAACCATGTAAGCATGCGTCCCGAAAGAATTTCCGCGCAACGGTCAACTTGACCGAGGCAAGTGGCATATCCAATGCAATTGAAGAGGATTCGGAGAGGAGCGCACCAGCTCTGGCAAGCTCGTTGGCGCTACAGCTTCCCGGAATGTTACTGTGCCTGGGGAGCCAGACCAGTGAGACACAAGTGCCATAATACTGCGACCATATGATCTAATGTACTGCCCTCAACCTATATCGCATATGCTATCTAAGCTGCTTGGTTGCCCAGCATCCATGTGTTTCAGTATGGTGCTTCTACAACGCAACAATCACCATTCCGACTAGGTATACAATGTGTTTAAAGTAGCCCTTCAAAAAAAAAAAATAAATAGGTTACTAACTTAAGGTAATTTCTAGACCACCCATTTGGTTTGAGAAAAGTTTTTGAATCTCTTGCTCTTCCCTATCCTTTCCGCATTCCTTGGAAAAGTTCTCGCCCTTCAGCAAAGTGAAAGCAAGCACAAATTCCCACATGACCTTCGATTTGTTTGGGATTTATTGAGGAAACAATTCTAATTTCATCAAAAGTTCGAAAGAAATTTTGAATTGTCATGTCAATGAACCCAATCATATGGCTGCTAATTTGAACATGTGATTCGGCTACCTTACGTACTCGCTGGACCTAAAACAAAAGTTAACCGAAAAACTTTCTCATGAGTGCATGGCGGCAAATATCACAGGAAAATATTAAACAAAACTGAAATATTCAATGCCAAATAGGTTAAATGGTGTGCTTGGCCTTTAGTGATATCGTATTAAATAAAAGGGATAACATTTTCATATTTTAGTCCTTTGAATTTTAAATTTACTCTGAGTTCTTCTTGGGGGTACCAACACTTTTGCGGTGCAAAAATAAGGAGTCATCAAAACTTTTCCTTATTTTGCTCTTGTTTTGTGAGAGACATTGTAAAGTTTTTTGTTTTATAATAAAACAGAAATAAATTGATATAATAAGTATAAAAACTTTAATTATTTATACCAACTATTGCTACAAATTCATGAAATTGTTGAATTGTATTGGGGTACTAAGACTTTTGTTGTCCACTGTATCTCGATTCATTCCCTAACCAGTGGTGTTGTCGAGCCGGAACGCTCCGGAACGTCGTTCCGGTACTTCCTTTTTGGACAGGAATGCGTTCCGGAACTAAAGATGATTTCTGATAACGAGAATTGGCTGACGTTTTGAAAAAAAAAATTATAAAGAATTGCTGTTTTTTTCTAATTTTTGACGAATTTTTATATGTATTTTTATAAACAAGGGTTTGAACCGAACCCGAAGCGAAACAAAAACCGGACCGAACCGGCTTGTTTTTCCGAACCGTGAACCGGAATCCGTAACGCGTTCCGGTAAAAAAAAATTAGCACAACACCACTGTCCCTAACTGTCTGATGCAGCATCCTCAAATAGTCCAATATTATCTTCGAAATAACTTCAAACATGAGTAGTTGGATGACTGCTATGCTTCAATCTTTTTATTTTGTATGAAAGAGAGAAGCTGTATCTGACATTTGAACGATGTTACATACCACATATAATTGCATCAATAGGTCTTTGTAACGAATAAAAAATTTCGATTATATTCCACACACAGTTTGGTATATAAGAAGCACTTAATGAAAGACCCGATTAAATATTCAACGACTTTGAATTCTATTTTGATTTACGCTTGCCATCTTGGCATAATAGTCTAGAAGATAGTATGTTGGCTCATTAGGCGTAAGGCTGTGGTTCAAACCCGGAAATGTGAAAAAATATTTCTTCAGCGATATCCTCTCAGCAGATTTCTGGCAAAGACTCTAAGAGTAAAATAAAAATTGCCATGGAAAGTTTCACAAAAATCTGTCTTTAGGAGTCGACTTTAAACTGTAGTTCCACCACTCATTTATGAAATTAACTGGGACAACATGGGTGGTGTGAGAAGGTATGTATGTATGTAGGTCGTAATCAATTAAGTAAGTAAGAAGAGTGGAATAGAAACTTAGTTACAAGCTTCATAAACTTAGGTGTTTATTTCTATCTTCAGAAAATTTGAAGTACTTTAGAAATACTGCTGATGTTATTGTTAAGAATATGAGCTGAAACTAAAAGTTTCCTTCATTGATTTCGCTTCCATCCAGCAACTTACCAATGTTAGAGGGTTGTCTATAGTGTAGAGCAGAGATCAGTTTTTTTCGCTACTCATAAGCACTCATGAAATTTTGAATATATGTGTGTTAACGATATTGAAATTTAACTATGTACTCTGATTCATTCGTACTCACTACAACGTTGATTTATAAGTATAGGCTACAATGAGCATGAGTACAACATTGACATCAAACTGATACCATTCGAAATATGTTTACTTATAAACGATTCGAATGACTCGAATCAGTAATTTACAGTCTTAGTTGTTGTTGCATTTACAAAAAAGAGAAAGGATACATAAGCAAAAAAGTTAGAGTAGCAAGCAGAGTAAACACACAACCATTTAATGAGTATTTTAGTGTTCGTACGCGAATCGTACATATTTTGTGATTCGTGTATACGATGTGTCATGGAGAATCGAGATCAATAACATCATGCGTATTGTTAAGTATGAGTACTATGAGTATTTCAAACTTTGAATATGAGTAGTATGAGTATGTCATTAAAATAAGTATGAATGCGTATAAGTATCAGAAATTATAAGTATAACTCGAATCTACTCATCTTTTTGAATACTCGTTGCTGATCTCTGGTGGAGAGTATCATAATAATAGAACATTACCAGTGGTTCTCTTTTTCTCTATTCGAGAACCGATTCAAAATTTACAAATTGTTTAAAAAATTAACTTGATGCCAAGAACCGATTCAAAGCTTACAAAACCTTGAAAATTTTACATGCATTCTCCAACGTTCTCTCCAAAATTGTTTAAATAATTAAGCGGATATCACTTGATGCCACCAACAAAAAATAAAAAAACCGTTGAACTCAGAAAGAAAAAAATGGATTTTAAAACAATTTGAATAGAAAGAGATAAACAACCGAGAAAAAACAGAAAAAGAAACAGAAGAAGACAAATGACAGTAAAATTAGTCATTGTTGGGAATGAAAAGTTAAATAATGAACATCACAGATTCATGATTGAAGAAAAAAAACGGAAGACTGTAACAAAATACCAAAAACAATTAAAATCGGCAAAAAAAAAAATAAAAACAATGGCATTGAAACAAAGAGAGTTACAAGACGACAATGGAGAAAACGAAACTTCAAATGTTTTATTTTCTGCCATGGCTAATGAAATATAAAACAGGGTCTTGTTTTAAAAGCAAGGGAAGAGGTGTTGGTTTACAGTTGGTAAAATATATCGTTGAAAAATTTCGTACTTTATTTAGGGTTACGGCATAGTTTCTCACACCACTTATGTTGTGTGCGTTAATTTTATACATGAGAGGCGGGACCGACAGTTTAAATTTTTCTCCGAATGACAGAAACGAGGAACTTATCTTGTCAATTTTATTTACTCTCAGAGTTTTCGCCAGAAATCTGCTGAGAGGATGTCGCCGAAGAAATATTTATTCATATTTCCGTTTTGTTATCTGGCCTAGAGTTTGAACCGCGGTCTTGCGTCTAATAAGTCAACTAGACTACAGCGACCTCACCAATTAGTCAATTTTAATGGATGTAACGATGCTTCGTTAGATATGAATATGTACCTAAACGCCCTCTCAATCCTCGTTTTATAACAAATATGCCGTGTATATCCTCTTCTGATACTGGTTAACACCTCCCTGAGAACATCATCCAAGTATTCACTGATGCATCCAGACCACGTGATGTGGATTCTTCTCAGAGCAACTGAACCTTACATTGAACCTTGCACTACCCGATTACTGCAGTACTATTCACACTAAAATAATGGCTAAAAGACTGCCGCGTTCCGAACGCAATATCAGAGTATATCGCATATTTGTCGACTTTAAAGTCAATCGGCCTTTAAATCCATCGAGAATGTGTGTACCACATCTAAGATTATTCAAGAATTCCGAGTGTCTCTAGAGGAGATAACGAGCCATTCGCCGCTTACCCTGACATGGGTTCCTAGACTCGGAGACATTTGATAACAACATAAATGACGCGGTTGCAATCGCTAAAATGCAAAGAAAAATGTAATTCTAATCATACATGAGTCTGCCGAAGAGCAAACAAATGCTAATTTTTTCATTAATTTCCACAAGAAAAATGGGATAATAAACCACTAGCTACGAATCTCATAGCAATTACTGCTACTGGTCTCAGAAGCAGTATCGGCGAGGAAGAATACAATCCAAAGAACATCTTCGCTCACATTTTCCGTCGTTTGGGAATTTAAGAAGAAGATTTCTTGCGCAACCACAGTTTATTAACAGAACATGACTTGCCATTTGAATAACACGCACGTCCTTATAAAACACTTGGGATGACTGAGATATGCAACTCTGTAATTAAAGAACATGTAATAAACCATTAATGTTTTATTAACTTTTAGTCGCCGTATTTTAGTAGGTCGTATTGGCTTATTAGACGTAAGGCTACAGTTCTAAGCCAAGGTCAGACATCGTCAATAAAACAAATATAAAAAAACATTTCTTCGGCGACTTCCGCTCTGCAGATTTTTGACAAAAACTCTGAGAATAAAAATAATTGCCGTAAAAAAGTTTCTCAAAAATCTGTCGTTCGTAATTGACTTTAAATTATAGGACCCGGCACTCAAGTGTAAAATTAATACACACAACATAAGCGGTGTGAGAAGCTAGGTCGTAATCCTGACTGAAGGGTTGTAATGACCAATTATGTATGTATGTTGTTGAAAATTGAATTGAAAAAAAAACGAAATACACCCAAATAATGACATTGTGTAGGTTATGTGTTTTGTTGAGTAAAACTTTTTTTTATATATTTCTTGAACCCTCCAAATTTGTTTTATTTGACAAAAACCGTTTTTTTTTTACTTTACGCAGAAATTTATTGATACAGAAACTTTTCAACTTTAAACTTTCTTAGAAAGGGAAGAGATGGGCCTTTAAAACAATATACGAGTATATACTTAATATTCTATATGGTTTGATGAGATAAATTGAATTGAATTTTTTTCGTATTTTTTCAAGTTTTGTCCATTCCTAGTAGCAAATTTTAATTAAAAAGTATGAAATAAGTGGCGACATTCTTAAAGTGCATTATCTTGTGAGGAGGTTGACACTTCGTTTGATAAAACCCAACAAAAGTTACCGCAGTTATTATTTAAATAGTATAACAGTCGTGTTATAAATATTTTTCATGTGGTATACCTTTTTCAAATGAACTTTCAGTTCAAACATTTTCAGAATTTTTGATGGATATTGATGGATCGGGAAATGTGTTAATTTCACGTTTAAGCGATCACCATTGTTTGCACAAAGCGAAATAATATTATTTGCAAAAATCACAAATATTAGCCGACTTTTGGTAGTCACCCAAACGTGAAATTGACAAATTTTGTCCGATTTGATCAAACGAAGTGTCAATCTCTCCACAAGATAATGCATTAATGTCATCACTTATTTTATATTTTTTAATTAAATTTTGCAATTAAAAATAGCTAAACTTGAAAAAATAAGAAAAAAATCATATTTTCCTGTGTACTCCATCAAAACTCATAACATGTAAGTTTGAACCAGAGGTCAGCAATGAGTATTCAAAACGATGAGTATATTCGAATCATACATATAATTTCTGATACTTATACGCATTCATACTTATTTTAATGTCATACCCATACTACTCATACTCAAAGTTTGAAGTACTCTCATATTCATACTTAACAACGCGTATGATGTTATTGATTTCGACTCTCCATGACACATCGTATACACGAATCAGAAAATAAGTATAATTCGCGTACGTACACTACAGTACTCACAATAAGGTTGTGTGTTTGCTCTGCTTGGTGTCTTTGTCTTTTTTGTTTATGTGTCTTACTTCTTTCTTTGTAAATGCAACAACAACTGAGACTGTAAAGTTTGATGAATGATTCGAATCACTCGAATCATTAATCAGTATTATAAGTATTTTTCTAAATTTGTGAATCTGAATGAGTAGGCGTATGAATCAAACATATTTCGAATGGTATGAGTTCGTTGACGTTGTACTCATACTTATTGCAACTTGTACTTATAAATCAACGTTGTAGTGAGTACGAATGAATCAGAGTAGTTGATTGGATTAGATTGGATACTGTTGACTCACTCATACTCAAAATTTCATGAGTACTTATGAGTAGTGAAATAGCGATTCATTGCTGATATCTGGTTTGAACCATATGTTTATGTATACCGTTTTAAACTTTTGGTTTTTGGAAATAGTTTAAAAAATATTCTGCGTAAAGTCCAAAAAAAACAGTTTTTGTCACATAAAACAAGTTTGGAGAGTTGGAGAAATAAAAAAAGTATTTTTGTGTTTTACTCACAACCTACACTATGTCATTAGCTGGGTGTATTTTGACTGTAGCACCGTGTAATCATCATTGCCGTTTTAAATCCAGATTTATTTGGAAAAGTAGTTGAAAATTTAATTGATCGAATGTTACATGGTCTGCTCGTTCCCGCAGCGGATAATTAATCAAATTATAACAAAATGAATACATTCAAATAATTTTTCTGTCTCGTATTATCATTTTAAGTGCCAAACTTTTAAAAAACCATCGAATTTAATTGTTGGCAAAGTTTAAATCCCCAAAAAGCTTTGCAGTAATTTCGTATTACCTCTTTGATAGAACATTATTTGTAACAAATCCTTTCTTCTATTCTCTTTTTAAAATTTCTGCCTACTTTCCAGTCTAATGGCATTAATTTTAATAGAAAATTATTAGCACAACCACTACTTTACACCACTATCACCAGTAAAAATTCCAGAAAATTTTTAACGCCTGCTTTGTTAAGGAGGCTTATGAGAGAAACTCCCAGGGGTTTTGTCTGACGAAACCCGGTGTGTATTTTACAAAAAAAAAAAAAAAAAAAAAAAAAATAAAGTTAAATAAAACAGATGAAGAACAAAGAAAATAGAAAGAGAGACAAGCGACACTTTCAATAATAAAGTTTATTTAAAAGTGTTAAACGATTAAATTGAAAAATTCCTTTTTTGCCATTTATTTTCCCACAACGTTAAACGAATAGAGCACTTTAGTACTACTTCTCCAGAGGCCAAATTCAAATATGGAATCAAACGAAAAGAGAATAAAAAATTGCAGACAGTAGAAGAACTCTAGCCAAATAAGAAAAATGAGTTTGTGTTTCTTTTTGCCGTTTCCCCCCGTCCCAATATTGCAACAAAGTGATGGAAATGGCCGTAAGAAGTTGAGTGGAAAAAAAGTTTGAAAGAAAATAAAAAAGTTGTAATCTGAGGGATTTTTATAAAAGATTTGAAAGTATAACGTAAAAAATTAAGTTAGAGGAGAAGAAAAAGAACTTTCAGTCACTTAAGCTGGAAATTGTTGAATTTTATTTGCATTTGAACTTGAAAAAAATCCCAAGACATGTTAGATGTTTTGAAAGTTTTGAAACTTCAATAATAGACAGACATATTTATTGACATAACAAATTCAAATGATCAGTGGGCAGACATACGATTAAAACAAATAATCTTAAAGCCTCTACTTAAGAGGGACCGTTTAACTTCCAATGAATACCAATTTTTTTGGACTGAATAGTCTGCTTTGGCCAACAGTACGTACAATGCTAGGTCTGAGTGGTAGCTCTGATTTCACAAAGCTCACTTGAAGACGCATAGCGACCCGTTGTGATGCCACGGGTGAACGCAGTCCCTGTACTGACCAAGTTCCACCAAAATCAGGGAAGAGGAAGAAGTTGGTCAGCGCAAGGTCTGCACACGTACAATGCTACATGCCACTCATCTCATGCCGCGTCGGATATTCCTCCCGAACGATTTGAGCGAATAGTCATCTCATGTTGCGGTGATGTGAACTGGCCACCGTAATCGTGACACGTGACCCTTTCTTATAAGGTTTCTTTAAGTCACAAGTGAATATGAATTAGTAACAAATCACAGCGCTTCACCCAGAGAAGTCATGGAGGACGTAATGGCATTAATAAGTCTTTCAAAACATCACATATACATTGTTTTGTTTCTCACATACGTGTTAAAATTTTATGATAGGAAGCGCTTAAAAAGGGCCTACATTGTAACAGTTATTTAAGTATTATATTGTTACGAAAATTAAAAATAAAGATGCTTGTGTTTTGCTTTTACATCGCTTAACCTTCAAATTATAAACAAAAGCTACAAAAACAAAACAATGCAGTAAACAAACCTGTTTACAAATTATCGTACTGCTTAATATAACAACAAACACCAGCATAAAAAAGTGGTAAACAAATAAATAAAAATATACTAACAACACTACAATAATAAATGTAAACAACAATGTTTACATTTATAGAGATTTCGAGAAGGCGAAGTCATGAACGCCTTCCACAATGTTTACGTTGCCATATAAAAGGCAAGGCAAAGCAGGCGACTCAGTTAGTGAAGTTCAGTCAGTCTTGTGTAAAGACGCGGTGAGTTTAAAGAGAGTAATCGTTGTTTGATGATCTCCGTTACAAAGATCTGTCGAATAATTCCCTAGTAATTGTTATTGTATATGCAAAGGGTATAAACGGGGAAGTAACAAACGAAGCAATTGTTGTTGTTACATCAAGTTGTGAACAGTGGCACACAGAATTGTACGAATAATAAAGAATCTTAATTAAGACTAAATACAAATTTATTTTTATTTTATTTGCAATCTACGAGCTTATATTTTAAATGTTTTTAAAAGGTAAAAACGTAACATTATTTTATCGAAAATATTAAAAACATATTTCTCATTACCAACACATCGGTGTCAAATATGGATTAAACAACATATGCCCAGAACATAATTTTTTCTTTTTTTTTTCTAAAAACATATTTTAATTAAAATGATTAATGATACACGTTATTATTTCATTTAACAGACGAGTTAATTTAATTCTAATGATTTATCCACACAATTGTGAATTTAAGCGATTTTTTTTACAAACTCTCAACTCATTTAACGTGAAACGTTGTATATTTTTGTCGAATTTAAACTCTAATTCACTCATTAACAGAACTCGTTGTTTACTAGTCAAAATATGTCGCTTCTAGAATTTATTTAATAGGGGTTAATAAAGTGAATTTATAACAATTTCAACAAAATTTGTATTGAAAGGTAAGTTGCATGATATTGCGTTGCTATTGCATGCTATATACGCTGCACAACGCCCATGTCGTTGAGAAGCTCATACAGCTCATTGTTGGATAGGATGCGGAAATCATCGCCAACTCGTACCGGACCGAAGATCTTACGCAGTACTTTTCTCTCGAACACTCTCAAGGCTGCTGCATCAGTAGTTAATAGGGTCCATTCCTCTGCGCCATAAAGAAGCAGAATCTGTAGTACAGCGTACGAAAAATAGGACTTGAGAGAAATACAAACGTGTTAACATAGACGTTGATTAACTTGAGCCCTCAGAAAAACTACCAGGTTGGACTGCCAACAACCGGCCACCTTATAAAGTAGCATACGACTGAAAACCCAATCACCATAATATGCTTTCGGAACTATCCATCATCGCGCCAACTGAAAGAAAAGGTCACGGATTAGAAAAATTAAATTCCAATTTCGGGTAACTATCTTTAATTACCGTCCACATAAGTCTCTGCTGAATGATCTCAATGGAAACTTTGAAGAGTCTAGTCCTCGAGAGAGCCATTTTCGAACGATTCAAGCTTGCAAGTATGCTTTAACGGTCCTTGGTTTTTGTCTTTGCTGGTTTAATTCAAAATTACCGTCACACAACATACATTATCGGGTCTTTTATTAAACCCTTCATATTTTTAGATTTAAAATTTTAAAGACCTATTGATGCCACCATAACATCTTTCAAATGCCCGTCACAGCATCTCTAAGTATAGCATAAAATGTCCATGACCGTGGGGTATAAATCAGGCTAGTTTGATCGATGGCATGGGTTATATTGACTTTGAGATGCGATGTGTTTTGTAGCTTATTCGCATACATACATACATGCATAATTAGTCAGTACAAGCTTTCAGTTAGGAATACGACCTAGGTTCTCACACAACTTAAGTTGTGTGTGTTAATTGTACATAAGTATGTGTTGTGGCACCTACAGTTTAAAATCAACTGCAAACGACAAATTTTTGAGAAACTTTTCATGGCAATTTCATTTACGCTCAAAGTTTTTCCTAGAAATTTGTTCGTTTTGTTCAAAACGTCTGACTTGGGGTTTGAACCATGGCCTTACGTCCAATAAGCCAACAAACTACCTACTAGACTACAACGACACTATTCACATGCACCTGCTATTAAAAAAAAGAAGTCTAAAGGAGGCAAGTCGAACTATCTTGGTGGTTACGCCACATCACCTCGACGTGAGATGAATATACCCTTAAATCGTCCGTGCAGAATATCCAATGCAGTGTTGAAACCACATGATGTTCGTGCCAATATCTTTCAATTCAGGCTAAAATAAGTTGATAATCAAACACTAATAGTGCTCGCCATTGACAGTATTGACCTGGCCAACGTCGTTCTAGAAGAAATATGGAACGACGGCGCCACCAGCTTAACATCCATACCATAAAAAGAGGTTTTCGTAATGCATTGGAAGCTTTTGGCGGCATTGGAAGCTCATATGGTTTGGCATCGTTACAAATTCAATGATTTTGTTTGCTCATGTACCCATTCATCTAGAAAAAGGCCTCATTGCTCGAGAATTCATTCATCGAACACACAACAGACTGAATAAATCACAACTAAGATGGCCGTTATTGACTGTTAAATTTCGGAAGTCCCTACTGAAAGTGGTAAATAAATTGTCTTCAACATACTTAGTCCGATAGTAGAAAACGTCGGAGTATTTGGAGATTGAATGTCCTATATTCAATGTCCTAAAGGGATGACTAGGGTTGAAGATGAAAAGCCCAGAGTAATTTATTTAATCATGAATGTGGGTGGATCACAAGCCTCACTGCTGGTAATTCAAGGTGATTTGACTACCTAAATGACAACTAATTTGACTAATGTAGCTTCAACAAGATGAGTGTTAGGATAGGTTAGAGGACGTGTACTTGTCAATTAAGACAAGTGCAGTACCCGGAGGTCGAATTGACCTATTGTACAACATCCTAGTTTGTCACACCACTTGTGTTGTGTGTGTTAATTTTTATACATGAGTGGTGGGACCTACAGTTTAAAGCCGACTCCGAACGACAGATTTTTGAGAAACTTTTTCATGGCAATTTTATTTACTCTCAGAGTTTTTGTCAGAAATCTGCTGAGAGGAAGTCGCCAAAGAAATACTTTTTGTATTTTGTCTTTGATGTCTGGCCTGGGGCTCGAACACTGGCGTTATGTCTAATAAGCCAACACACTACTTACTAGACTACGGCGACTTCTAAAAATAAATGCTACACCAATATTTCGACATCTGTAACTGCGGGTGGAGCGCAAGCCTCATTGCTGGTAGTTCAATGTGGCTTAACAAAACGTACTACATAAATGACAACTAATTTGACGGATGTAGCTTCAAAAAGAAGTTATCAACTGTCAAAGTTCGGAACACTTTGCTGAAAGCCCGATATAAGTTCATCGGCGTAAAGCCGTAAATTGTAAAGCCCACAAATGTTCATGTTTGAATTTATTTCAGTGGAAACTCTTCTTTCATTTATTTATTCCAATATTATGATCGACTATTTTATTAAGTCTTAGATAATAAAAGTCTGCTATCTATGATAGCAGGCGACCAATGAGTGCAAAATTTTTGTAGAGTGAAAACGGTTTTTCATTCAACTCTTTGTTGTCTTGTCAACATGTATTAAATGGAATTAAAGTCTCGCATTACATTATGTAAAATCAAATTTTTTTATTTTGTTTTTGGTTTTTGCATTGTATATTATAATAATAATTTTACTCTATGATTAAAGATAAACAAACATTATATACAGACGTATTGAAATTGCAAATAAATGCAAAAGATATGAAAAAAATTAATTTTAAATAAAAAAAATTTAAATGTATGTCATGGTAATTTTTTTGCATATATGTTACGTGGAAAGAGGTCTTGAAATTTGTCGATGGTGCAAAACATTTTCATCTGGGAATAGAAGTTTGAAAAAACACTTTTAGATATAGAGTAGCAGATTCTCTTCTCAAACGAAATGCCTTTGTGCCCATCTAATCAATCATGCACCAGACTGTTGAGAAACAATTTGAGGTCAGGAAACGCCCTTTTGACATGACAGTGTAAACTCAAAGAATACAGAACAAACAAAGAACAAAAAGATTGCGAATATTCTCGAAGATGCTGTAAGGACATTAATGTGAGGCACTAATTCATTTCAGAAGGAAATACGTAATTGCACTTGTTTACACCAAGTAGCAGCATCAAGTTTTACATGGAGTTCTTCAGGAAAAAATGGCCTTATATAGTGGCGGGGCCTACAGTTTAAAACCGATTACGAACAACAAAATTTTGAGAAACTTTTTCATTGCAATTTTATTTATTCTCAGAATTTTAGCTGGCAATCTGTTGAGAAGCAGTGGCCGAAATATATTTTCTTTATATTTCATTTTGTTGAAGATGTCTGACCTGGAATTTGAACCATGGCCTCCCGTCTAATAAGCCAACACATTACTTACCAGACTACGGCGAAAACAATCCGTTAGACTTCTCCCAATCTATATAAGGGAGTATTATAATGGACGATACTGTCATTGCAGTATCGTAGTGACAGCTTTAATCAATACGGCCGAGCCATTTTTACTAACTTCATAGTAAAGTGGTGAAAATTTCATCTTTACTCCGATCATATTTACTCCTGTCCAACTATAATGTATAACCCAGTAAATAAAAACAAAAATTATTTAAAGATACTTCATAGTATCTTCACGTACTTGTTCATAAAACTTCTGTAACAAAATTAAGCAAATAATGGCATTCATATACCATAGCATAGGACATCATTGTTTCTCTTTCTTAAAGTTTGCTAAGGTAAAAGAATTTGTCCTCAATTTCCTATAGTTTCCTTACTTTTGTCATTGCACTTCAATTTCTATTGTGTTTGTTATTATTGTTGTTATATTTTTTAATCGTTTGGTCCATATTAGTTTCGATTACACCACATTTATTATTCTCCAGGTAAATATACATACGTAGAGTTGAAATTGACTTTTAGGTCATGCGCATTTAGTCGTTTTCTAAATTGATTTTAAGAGTATCTCTCTTAAAGTTTTTAAGAGCATACCACGGAGTGTAACAGAAAAATGGAAGAGAGAAATATGGCACAGTAATCTCAGTAATCTCTCAGAGTAATTTATTGAGAACTTATGAACCTACGAATTGATACGAATGCACTGCAACCGGTGAAAATCTGGGAAAAGTGTTGATGCATTTCGACGAACATTCATCATGATATGACGTAAAAAGGAAACTGCGGAAATAAATAAAATGTTCAATGCGGTAATTCTGAGATACAGAAGCACAGCCAAAAGCATATATGGCGGGAAGATCTACTGAAACGGTTCTTGTGAATTTAGTGGCAGTAATTCAGGAGTGCTTGAACGTAAAGAAGGTGACTCTCCAATCTTTTGTTTTGATATAGCACACTTAAACACATAAACACTCATGGGATCAGAAATAGAGCATTGAATAGAACAGGTATTTTAACTGCGGATATTAAAAAAAATACATCAACACTAAATTAACTTAAATTTCAGTGACAAACGTTACAACTCTTAGAGCCATTATTACAACTTCCCGTTAAAGTTGGGTTTAGTCAAAGGTAACTTTAGCTAAAGTGAACTTTAAAGTCACCTTTAACTTCTTTTCGTTATTACAACCTAATAATAATATAAAGTTAACTTTTTCAAAAATATGGCAGTGAAGGAACAATGTCGATAACACTGAACACTTAAACAAGTTATTTTAAACGCAGTGGAAACGACGGGCTTCTTTTTTTTTTTTTTTTGTATATGCTCCTTTTGTTTATTTTTGAAGTTAATACATATGTATGGCAAATTCGAACATAAACTTAACTTTGAAAGTTACCGGTAGAATGATCCTCCATTTAGCTTAACGCTCACTTCTACCATATTGTCCACTTATAATAATGAAAAACAATTTATCTGCCCGTTAAAATGTTCCCTTTAGTTAACGGCAAGTTGTAATAATGGCCCTTAGGCTTAGTTAAATGGCTCTATTAGAGCCTACTAAAAATTGGTTTTCTGTTGTAATGCCTTCAAAGAATAGCAATCAATTTTACAAAACTATTTACAAGTCACTGTCAGAATCTAGAATAAACTACACTCTCTACCGAATATAGGAATTCAACATTTTGCAACCTACAGAAGCCTGAAATCTTATTCCTGAATAAATGTATACTTAATGTCAGAAATTTTCAACCGGGTGTTGTTATGGAAATTTATCGCCAATTTCTATGAAAATGCCTTTGGTGCTATGACTTGCTGAAAGTCATATAAACACAGGTTCTGTGATCTGCGGTTTTCAGTGGTCCTCGAAAGTTCGTTGATTGTACCAAATCTGGCCAATTCATCCACCCTACAGTTCTTTGGTGCCCATGTGATGTGAAAATTGTATCGCTCTACCATCTTATAGAGGTGGTTCTGTTAGAAACCAGAGAGAATTAGTGCTTACAGTGCGATGTTTTGTGCTGGCAATGCGAGGGTTAATGCTGTCAATACAATAACATGCATGAAATAGATGTTTTAAAAATGCGATGTATGAATATAACGCGAAAAACCGTACTAGTTATGAAATGAATTAATGAAGTGTTTATTTATTTTTTGTTTTGCTTATGCTTTGCTGCCGCTGTCTTTATTATAATTATTACGCACGCACCTTACCTTAGGCTGCAATTGCAAAATTGTGTTTATAGCATTAGACTTTTCGTGTTTCCATTCAAGGCCGTATCACGACAACTTACCGTAGAAATATCGCTTAAAATGTGTGAAAATGTTGTCAAAAACTATTTCAAAAAGATCGACTTCTGCAGCCAAACCAGAAACGTTCATTTAAGCGACATTGTATTTGGTTTACAATGGCAGCGAAATCATACCGAAAAAAAATATTTGAGTTCAACAGAAGTTGATTTTTTGATTAGCCCAACTTGATTACATTAATTTCATTTAATTTCTCTATGAAGGCCAAGAAACACTGCAAGTAGCTTAGGCCATTTGCAGTTGATAGCTACGAACTACATACACAATCGTACTCCATTAAAATTATTATATTAAAGTGAAATTGCATTGTGTTTAAAGCTTTCCGTATATTTCCTTACTTCCTTACTTGCAACCGATTTTGTTTAACCAAACATTTCTGAAAGTATTATAAAAAAGCACCCTCACGCTTGTTTTTTCTCCATTTCGGAGGAATCAGCAATTTTGTTAAAACAGCTTTAACTCTTAACAAATGCTTCTTTAATGAATATTTTCTTGAAGAAAATGATGCCAGTTTCTGAAGGCTTTTTTACTTATTTTGCAACTTGGCTACGGTAGCATTAAAATTAATTATAATTGTATGCTGTTTTGTATTTAAGTCGTTCACATTTATTTTAAAATGTCATTTGTATTCAAAAAAAGGATGCGCTGCCCTCTGCCATTTTGCCATTTACTCGCATTTAGTTTCCTTTTATCCTTTTTATGCTTAAAAAATTGTTTGTGTTGCCGAAATTAAATGGAAATACTTTTTTTCCTTTGATTTATTTCAACAACAACTATGTAAATATGCCATCTTATAGGTATTTTATTGTTTTATTGGAATTTTTAATTAAATATGTATGTATTTAAAATTTTTTGAGAATTATTTCTGTTTACTGTAGTAGCTGCTTTAGTATTTGCATTTCATGCCTTCATAAACGTGCATAAATACTTAATGACCAGCAAACAATTCATCAAAGCATTTATGATTTTTTTATACTATACGCTGTTTTATGTAATAAAGTATGCGAGGTTAGTTCTAAAATTTAAAGAAAATATTTATTTTTTGCTAAAGACATTGGTTAACGCTTCTTCGCATAAAGTACATCGCAAGATTAAAATTCTTGAACAGAAATTCAATAATGTAATTCAGATTACAATTTTCAACTCGATGTGTACATCACTTCATCTTCAATATGATTCTATAGACATCAAAAATTTGTGCAAGAATGAACTTTTAGCAGTTAAAGCGAATTCTATTGATTACACCTATTACAGTTATCAACTGCAGAAACAGATTATTATTTGGTACCACTAGTCTAAAACTAGGAAAATTCTGTCTAAAGAAGAATTAAATTAAGTGTTGTCTGGAACTTGACATTTCCATGCTTTCCCCTCAGCTAATTGTCACGTCAGTGATAACAATATTAATCCAGCAGGTGATCGTTCTAGCTGGTTTTCTCCAATTCCTTATAAGGCCTGTACGTATGTCTGCGCATTCTGATAACCAAGCACAATGAAGGTGCTGAATTTTTTGGGTAAATTAAAAAACTTATTTTTGTCGCCGTAGTAGGTACTTTGTTGACTTATTAGACGTAAGGCCACGGTTCAAATCCCAGGTCAGATATCTCCAACAAAACGAAATATGAAAAATAATTTCTTCAACGACTTGCTCTCAGCAGATTTTTGGCAAAAATTTTAGGATTAAATAAAATTGCCATGAAAAGTTTCTCAAAAATCTGTCGTCCGGAGTCGACTTTAAACTGTAGGTTCCGCCACTTATGTATAAAATTAACCCATACAGCATAAGTGGTGTGAGCAGCTAGGTCGTAATGCAGACCAGAGATCAGCAATGAATCGTTTTTGGCTACTCATAAGCACTCACGAAATTTTGAATATAAGTGAGTCAATAATACGGAAATTTAACTACTTTGATTCATTCGTACTCACTACAACGTTGATTTATAAATACAGTTTGCAATGAATATGAATACGACGTTGACATCAAACTCATACCATTCGAAATATGTTTGATTCATAAGCCTACTCATTCAGATTCATAACATTTGCATTTAAAAAAAAATAAAAAAGACACATAAGCAAAAAAAGAAGAACAGCTAGCAGAGCAAACACACAGCCTTCTAGCGAGTATATTTTAGTATTCATACGCAAATCATACTTATTTTATGATTCTTGTAAATGTTGAGTAATGGAGAGTCGAAATCAATAACATCATACGTGTTGTTAAGTATGAATATGATGAGTACTTCAAACAAAATAAGTATGAATACGTATAAGTATCAGAAATTATGAGTATGATTCGATTCTACTCATCTTTTTGAATACTCATTGCTGATCTCTGCTCAAGACTACAGGGTTGTAATGACCCATTATATATGTGTCTACTTTAAAAGAGAATTCTCCTATGCACATAGCCCTCGTTTATGCAAACATCTGATATTTCTGACCTGGTTGTTACTCCGTAGTGTCATATAGTAGACATATCCCTCATTTTCCCACTTTACTTTCGTAACACCAAAATATTTTGCTGGGTTACATACCAGACTTACATGCGTTTCTTAATTTATTTATGAACGCAGCATGTATACGAGTATATGTGTGTATACATATATCCTCCGGCAGCCTGTAAAAATATTCGAAATAACTTTGACAGTTTTTAAGTTCATAAATAAAGTTTTTCTTTCATTTTAACTCCGCTACTTTCTTCCCTTTACCTGTAACTTCCATAAACTTTCATTTCCTTTTTGCATTTCATTTGCATTTCTTTTCATATTTTTTTGTGATTTTCTCTTTCTTTTACAATTTTTCATTTTAAACGCTATATTTTGAAGGCGAATAATACAGAACTGTTGTTTGCGCAAACACTGAGTGAGATTTCTGCTGCAAGACTTTATTGCGGTATGTTTTTCAAGCAAAAAATTTTTGAGTTTGAACGCCATATTTTCTTTATAATCTCATTGTGATGACCAATCACACAAGGCTGGTTAGAATGAACCCAACCACCATGTGTAGGTGTTGAAGAAATTTATGAATAATTTTCTCCTTGTTTTTTAAATTTTAATAAACTTGTCGGAATTTAATATTTATAATACCAGTATTGTAGACGGGTACAGTAAGTTTGTTGGTAAGACTGTGACTCTAGGCTACAAGACAGCACATATTGATGCCCAGTATGTACATTTTCCCATTCGAGTTATGTGCAGACACTGAATACATGTTCGATTGATGCAAAATATGAAACATTAATATGAAGAGGTATTGTTTATTACAGGTAATAAACACAGGCCATGAAAAATAAATAAAAAAGCTCAGCATAAAAGAGGAAGGAATGTAAGATTTCACAATGTAAATAACATTGCTCTACATACATAACTCTGCAATAGATGATGGAACGCAATATTGTGTGATGGAACGAAATACAAACAGAACCATTAATTCTTGTACAGTTTACCAACTTTATACGGTGTTCAGATATGCACCTTTATTGCGTAAATTGCAATAAACGCCATTATTGAGCTCAATATTTCATATAAAGTTTCAATTAATTATTGCGCAATAAATACGCAAATTGTTATAATATTGAGTAAAACATAAAATGCAGCACTGTCATAAGTGTGTTTAGTTAGCATATTACAATTAACCGAATACTTTTTGTTGATATTTGTCAACTCAAATGTCAACAAATAAAACAAAAAAAAAAAAAAAAAAAAAAAAAAAATTTTGAAACAACCAGCTGTTTTGTTTACCAGCTGTCAAATGAATATAGAATAACCAGCTGAACTGCGTATATTATTATGCCTGAACACAAAATATTGTACTCAATAAATCGAATATTGACTCAATAAAAGTGCATATCTGAACATAGTATTAAGGAAACCGATCATAAGAAACACATTTCAGGACATTCTGAAATGCCATTATTATAATGGGTGGGTCATTTAAGAGTTTATATTTGAAAGAGCAATAAAACAAAAACGGTTTGAAATTTATTTACTCTTTTGTTGTTAAATTAAAATTAAATTGTTCCGTTTAAAAGTGGAATATTATTTCATTCATATGCTGCGGCTGGCCTCACAGTACCTCATTCGTTTCAGAGATCAGCAATGAGTATTCAAAAAGATGAGTAGTATCGAATCGTACTCACAATTTCTGATACTTATACGCATTCATGCTTTTTTTTTTAATATTATACTCCTACTACTCATATACAAAGGTTGAAATACTCATCGTACTCATATGATGTTGTTAATTTCGACAGCCCATGACTCAACAGTTACAAGAATCACAAAATAAGTACGATTCGCGTACGAACACTACAGTGCTCACTAGAAGGTTGTGTATTTACTTTGCTTGCTGTCTTTGTCTTTTTTCTTTTTTTGTAAATGCAACAAAAACTAAGACTGTAAATTTTGAGTGACTCGAATCATTTATAAGTATTATAAGTATTTTTCTAAAGTTATATATCTGAATGTGTAAGCTTATGAATCAAACATATTTAGAATGGTAAGAGTTTGATGTCAACGTTGTATTCATACTCATTGTACTCATACTTATATACAACGTTGTGATTACGAATGAATCAGAGTAGTTCAATTTCAATATTGTTGAGTCAGTTATATTCATATGAGTAGCGAAAGAACGATTCATTGCTGATCTCTGATTCGAACAAATAAATTATCATGCATTTTTTCAACTGTATGGAGTCATATCTCGGCAATGGCATCACGACTGTTGACCTTCAAATGCTTACTTACCTCTGGTTTGTCGGCATAATACTTTCCTTTAACGGCGCCCCATAGAAAATAGTCCAACGATGTCAAATCGCAGCTTCTTGGCGGCCAATTGACATCACCATTTCGGTTATTTAAACCGTCATCAAACATTTGATGCTATAAATCAAAGTGGCATAAGATGTGTGGCAAGTTGCACCATCCTGTTGAAACCAAACATCGTTCACACCAATACCATGAAGAGCGGTATGAAAAAATCGGTTATCATGGTCCAATTGACCTTAATGGTTGCGCCGTTCTCATTTTTAAAGAAATATGGGCCAATGATGCCTCTGCTCCACAAGCCGCACCAAACAGGCACTTATTTTTTGAGGTGAAAAATCATAGAAAGACACTGTTGCAAGGGCAACAGTAGTGTAAGACTTTAACCCAGTGAAAAAACCACCTCTACGATCCGAACCTATTCCACCTATGGTGCTACCGTTAAGTATTTCATCAGATGATAAATCCCAGCCTATTAACTACTACTATTGATTCCTATCCCTTTCAATACTGCGAATTCTCTCTATCCTTCTTAATTCCTGCATCAGCAGATAACATTTTGACATAATGCCAAACTTCACCAGACTGCAGCATGTGTCAAACTATATTGTCTGGTGTCACTATTTCATTTATCATCGTCTCTAGCAGCTCGCGCTCTAAACCAAACCTATGGCAATAAAAGAAAATATACTCAGCATTCTCATTTCCGTTATTGCAGAAGGAGCAAGTTACCTCATTGTCGTGGCCATATTTATAACCCTAAGGGTGCTTAAACGAAATAAAGTTCTTGCGGCTCTAGCGTAGGTTCTTATACCCAGCGCCGATGCCCACACAGGTGCTGCATACATCATTATCGACTGAGTAACTCTTGCTAATAACTGTCTTCTGCTACTATATTAGCCATACTGGGAGACGCATGACTCCATCGTAGAGTATATTCCATAGCAGTGGAGCTAGCACAGAACCCTGTGGAACTCCACCAGTTATTTTATATTTCTTAGCTCCTTCATTTGTATATATAGTTATATTAACGTACTCACCCAGATGAAAATGAGCTTCAGTCGAAAAGCTGACTTCTTTTTTGGCAAAATCGACATCATTTTGCATTGGTACAATAAATTCCAACGCCGCTCAAGCTTACATACATACATACATAATTAATCATTACAAACCTTCAGTCAGGATTACGACCTAGTTTCTTAAGCGACATATATTGTGTGTGCTAATTTTATACATGAGTGGCGGGACCTACAGTTTAAAGTCGACTCCAATCGACAGATTTTTGAGAAACTTTTCATCGCAATTTTATTTACTCTCAGAATTTTTGCTTGAAATCTGCTGAGAGGAAGTTGCCGAAGAAATATTTTTTATATTTTCGTTTTGATGTTTGACCTGGGGTTTGAACCGTGGCCTCACGTCTAATAAGCCACCACACTATCTAATAGACTACGGCGACTTCTGTTCAATTAATTACGTTCAGTGTTTTGTGACAGAATAGAATGACATACTTATTGCCAGACTATTGCTGCTTGAATGCAATTACCACTTCTCATAAAGGAAATACCAAGATTAGAAATCTAAAAGATTTCTGTCAAATTCAATATTGAAATTCGGATTATAATTTCCAGACAGGACGCTAACCCCCGTACTATCTGTTAAGTTATACATCCTAAGCATTTGGCCTATATTGTGGATAACAAAGGCTTGGGAACGTTGATGTCCTTCTGGTAAGAAGGTGTGGTTAAGAACCAGCAGTAGTGACTTTAAAACGGCTTCGAATTTGAACAGAAATGCTCTTCCTTAGGCTCTGCGCTATTCCATCTTTTAAACTCTTTAAACTTTAAGAGAATATAACTCTACTCACATCTCAAAGCAGATAAAATTCTATTTGAAAACCAAACAAAAGCAATTTTCTTATTATTTATCTTGTTGTTGTTCGCTGATTCAAATATTTATTTTGTTTTGTATTATTTCAGCAACACTTTTGTTTTAAAAACTTTCCATCATTTTTCAGCTTTTAATTCCATTCCATTTAGATTCATTCCACCACTCTCGTATTTATATTCGACGATGGCCAGTAATTTTTCTATTCAAGATGACAATGGAATTTTAAAGTTTAAAACAAGTTTTCTCAACAACAAGATGCACATCTTGTTGTCATGATGAAGCACTAGAAAATAGTTCCTTCCAAAACTAAGTTGTTTAATTATTTTTGTTTTATAATGTTTCCATGAATGATCACAAGAATGTGGATGCGGATTTGAATGAGGGTGACTAAGGAAACGTTGATAAAAATCCATTATTTTCCTTTCATTTCATTGCGAAACTTATTTTGAATGGCTAAAAGCCAGTATAAATGATGGTTTTACTTCAAACTGACTGACTGTTTGGCTGACTGACAATCACACGGACAATGAAATGTACATATTGACTTGCGCTGTATTGACTTGATGACTAAATGACAGTTCACTTTAGAATTTTGCAAGAGTTTTGCTGTTGATGCGGGCAAGAACAATTTGTGTCAGCTGTTTTGTGTACAGCAGCCCAGATATTTCTTTATTGTATTCCTGATAACGTTGTAAATTTGTTTGTCAATGGGGGAAGGGAATTTTTGTCCATTTAACTGCCATTTAGTCAGTCAGTTGAATATGTCCATAAACGCAAAGCAAAAACAAACAACGCTTTAGAATTCTTAGATTTCTTTTGGATGCTTAAAGGAAGTCGCCGTAGTCTAGTAGGTAGTGTATTGGCTTATTGGATGTAAGGCCACGTTTGAAACCCCAGTTCAGACATCAAAACGAAATATGAAAAAATATTTCTTCGGCGACTTCCTCTCAGCAGGTTTCTGGCAAAAACTCTGAAAGTAAATAAAAACTGCCGTGGAAAGTTTCTCAAAAATCTGTCGTTCCAAGTCGATTTTAAACTATAGGTCCCGCCACTCATGTATAAAATTAGCACACACAACATGAGCGGTGTGAAAAGCTAGGCTGTAATCCTGACTGAAGGGTTTTAATGGCCAATTATGTATGTATGTATGTACGCTTAAAGGAGGAGATGGAGAATAAAAAAAAATTATTGTCATCTGAGATCGACTACATTATTCTTCATAACATGATGTCATAAGCCCTTAACTTAAGTCACCCTAAAATCTTCCCTTCATTGAAGGTTGCAACCACTGTGACATCACAAATCAATATTTAAACAGGCACCAAATACTACCTTTAAGAGATATTCTGAGTTCTAAATAAATTTCCTTATTTACCTCCTTCCTTGGTGGTTGGTCCCACTGTGAAATCACAAATTAATATCCAAACAGGGAGCAAACGGTGCCTTTATCCGGAATCCCAAATATTCAGCCAAAGATAACAGAAAATAAGGAGTAAGGAACCCCCGCATCTTTGAGGTAAGAGTTTAGCACTGGCACAGTGCCCCCTTCTCCTCAGATGCACCACTCCTGTAGATGTCATCAGAGGGAATATAAAGTCTACCGGCATGTCTTCCAGTAGGGCACTGGTCTGTGAAGAGCCCAACAGCGCTACATTCGATTGTAAAACAGAAGATCAAAATCAGCCGTACATGTGTATTTATGCTATCATGGAAGCATTCTTGTACAACGACCGGTTATACACCCAGTTTGACTAAAGCAATCAGAACACCAATTCATTGAAAATGTCGAAAATTATGAACTCTTTTCAAATTATTTCATCAGCAACTCAATTTTCAAACCCATTGAAGAGTTAACTTTATTTGATCCAAAATTTCCTTGAGAAATCCTTGGCATTCGTAGACGAGAACGGACATCGAGATGACATTCATGACATTTCCCGAGTAAATTAGGGGATTTTCTCAACCAAACTATGTGGAAACCAGAGGTCAGCAATGAATCGAATTTTCGCTACTTATAAGCACTCATGAAATTTTTGAATATAAGTGAGTCAACAATATTGAAATTTATCTTCTCTGATTCAGTCAGTACAACGTTGATTTATAAATATGAGTACAAAGTATGAGTACAACGTTGACATCGAACCATTCGAAATATGTTTGATTCATTAGCCTGCTCATTCAGATTCATAACTTTAGAAAAATACTTATAAATGATTCTGAAAACAGAGCAGCAGGCAAAGCAAACACATAACGTTCTAGCGAGTATTGTAGTGTTCGTACGCGAATCATAGTTATTTTGTGGTTCTTGTAAATGTTGAGTCATGGAGAGTCGAAGTCACACTTGTTGTTCAGTATGAGTATGATGAGTACTAGAAACTTTGAATATGAGTAGTATGAGTATAATATTAAAATAAGTATGAATGCGTATAAGTATCAGAAATTATGAGTATGATTCGATTACTCATCTTTTTAAAAACTCATTGCTGATCTCTCATAGGTCGACTTTTCTTTCAAAATAAGCAAAAAGCAGCGAATACCATACATAATTGAGCTACACTGATGGAATATTTGTTTTCAAAACTTTATAGTGTACTTGAAATTGTCTACCAGACTATAATTTGGGTTGACCGATGGCCTAGCGAATAGTGCGCTAAACTTCAAGTGCCGAGGCCGTGGATTCGAGTCAAGAGGTTCTGGGTGTTTGTGATTGTCACAATAGAAAAACGAAGGTGAAAATTATTACTGCATGAATTGGCGTCAACTACTGAGACTTGGTCTGACAAAAAAAAAATTATTCCAACAATATTTGTGTCTTGTATTATTATTTTAAGTTCTCAAGCTGGTTTTACTACAGCTCACTAAGAGCATTTCTATTTACTGTATTTGTGAATTACCCAAGTTATGTCAACTTCTAGAACCTAACGGTTGGGTTGTTGTTGTTATTACTTTTTTTTAAATATTGTGTTTCTTTTTTCAGAATTTTTGTGATGAAGGAAAACTTTCGATCTAAAATTTTTTATTCGACTGTCGTAGAATTTCCACACTTTTCAATTTGCAGTAAAATACAGCACTTAAACAAATTTAATGCTCCCATCCTTCCATTGTTAGAATCTCTAAAGTTAGTATGATTTCTACCCCAAAAATGAAAACAAAAAGGCCATAAGCCATATTAATTGTTATGTTAAAAGTAAATAAGGGGGGTATTACTGGGTTTGATGTAAAATGTTTATGACATTTCTCTTGCAGCAACAAAATGCAGAATGACTGTTTAAAACCTCACTGCAATTCCAAGCATGTTCAAGTAATTTTTTTTGTTGTTGTTGTTGTAATGAAACTAAAATATGGAGAAAATGGAAAATAGAAAATTGTTATCACCTAAAATATGAACAACAAATGTTGCATTGAAGTAAATATTATTATGGCGCAGTTTCTATGCATCCTATGCCATTCCATTCAAGCTCAGTTTAGTTCCCGCACTGCCCCAGAGAAATATAATAATAATTTCTTAAAAATAAAGGGTGGGCAATTTAAAAGTTTAAATTTAAAAATGCAATCCAAATAAAAAGGGTTGTGTAGTAGAATTATTGCAGTTAGAAATGGATTATTACTACATTCATATGTCACGGCTGGCTTCACAGTACTTCATTCGATCGAATCAATTTTAGTGCACTCTTTCGAGTGTATGGAGCCGTATCTCGGCAATTTGGCCTTCAAATGCTCAATTGTCTCTAGTTAGTCGGCATAACACTTTTCTTTAATGACGCCCCACAGAAAATAGTCTAACGGTGTCAAATCGTTCTTCTTGGCGGCCAATTGACGTCACCATTTCGGCGAATTAAACGGCCATCAAACGTTTGACACAATAAATCGATTTAGGCATGAGATGTGTGGCAAGTTGCACCATCCTGTTGAAACTAAACAACGTTCAACACCATGAAGAGTGGGTACAAAAATATCGCTTATTATGGTGCAAGGGTCATAGTCTCCATTGACCGTAATGGTTGCGACGTCCTCAGTTTCAAAGAAATATGAGCCAATGAAGCCGCTACACAAGCTGCACCAAACAGTCACTCGTAATGGGTGCATTGGCTTCTGTAAAACCACGTATCGGTTTTCTGAGCCCCAATTAAGGCAATTTTGCTTAATAATGCAGCGACCAATCTGAAAATGAGCTTCATCCGAAAAGATGATTTTTTTTGCAAAATCGACATCGTCGTGCAGTTTCTCGTTGCCCCATCCAGCGAAGCGAATGGTCATGCGGTTTCAACTCTTGAACCAATTGAACTTTGTAAGTCATCATACTGAGATCTTTTCGCAAAATTCGACGTAAACGGCTGCGTGAAATGTTCAATTCTTGATAATGATGACGAGATGATGTTGATGGATTCTCACGCACACACTCAGCCACAGTTTCGATATTTCCGGATGTAAGCACAGTGCGACCGCGCTCACGCCTTGGCGCACCAATAATGAAACCAGTTCCACGAACTTTAGCAATAAACATGCATATAGAAGGCGCTGTTGGTTCTTCTCTGTGATCAAATTTTGTACGACATTTTCGAGCAATTTCCGATCAATTGTTTTTGTTTTGGAAACAAATTTCCAATAAATCCTAACGTTGTTCAAGCATAAATCGATTTATTACGCTCACGTTTTGGCGCATCAACAATGAAACCAGTTCCACGAACTTTAGCAATAAACATGCATATAGAGGGCGCTGTTGGTTTTTCTCTGTGATCAAATTTTGTACGACATTTTCGTGCAATTTCCGACCAATTGTTTTTGTTTTGGAAATAAATTTCCAATAAATCCTAACGTTGTTCAAGCATAAATCGATTCATTACGTTCAATGGAGATAATATACTGATTTTTTTGACAGAAGAGAATGAATTTTGAATTTTTTTATTTTAATATTTACAAATAACAATAATTGAAATGTCCATAAATATAATGAAAATGTTCTTCCGCATCTTTAAGTTTCGGCCACTAGAAGCAGAGACCAAAAAAATGCTGTTTGCAAGAAATGACCAACGTACAGATTTAATCAACTGAATGAATTTGCAAATATTTGTGTCATCATAAAATAAATAGAACGAATGCAGAAATAATAAAAAGCATTTGAATATGTATCTTTCTTTTTCATAAAATGAAAATAAAAAATTAGAAAACATTAGAGAAATAGATGGAAAGTATAAGAGAAAATTATGTTCAAAATTCACAGTAATTAAGGGAATATTTTGAAAATTTAGTAGAATATTACGAGCGGAGTCACATAGACCTTATGTTCGTTGTAGTATAACAGACCAAAGTCTCTGGTAGGAATCAAACCCACGACTCTCACGCGAATAGTCTACCCTCTAGACTGACTACCAGGGAACTCAAAATTAAAAAAAAAAAATTTAAAAAATTAATTAAATCTGAAAACCTCGTCTAACAATGTTTGTGAAACATCAGGGACAGACGCGATTATATATTTATTGGCCATTACAACCCTTCAGTCAGGATTACGTGCTAGGTTCTCACACTACTTATAAGTGGTGGGACCTAAAGTCAACTCCAAACGACAGATTTTTTGAGAAAATTTTCATGGAAATTTTAGTTACTACCAGAGTTTTTGCCAGAAATCTGCTACGATGAAGTCACCGAAGAAATATTTGTTCATATTTGGTTCTGTTGGAGATGTCTGACCTGGGATTTGAACCGTGGCCTCATGTCTAATAAGCCAACACACTATCTACTAGACTACGGCGACTCCATGTGGAACATAATATCGTTCAGATATCCACCATGACTTCTCTGAATGGAGCGCAACCGCAGGACTTCTGTGGTCTGTTTACAACACCTTCACTTCAAATGATAATCCAAATTCAACCAAAAGAAGTTGGTAAAGATGTTGGTAAACCTATAGTGCTCGCCGTTGATAGTGATGATCTGGCCACTGTTATTCTCAAAGAAACGTGGACCTATGATGTAGCCAGATCTTGACGCTCTTGTATCTCATTAGTATTGGATCTTATCTTATCTTGGGCTGAAGATAATTATACATATTGAGTTACTATATTTTACTCAGAATGAAAAGCGCTGATGGACAGTATAAAGAAGATGTCGAAACGCAGGACTTCGAACACTCCGTCATACATTTCTATAACCGCAGGTTGTTCTGTCAACTATATCATAAATGAGGTTGCGCGGCTACTAAGCAGTAACACATTAAGTGACACTTTTTTCCTCCTTATCCTTCGAGGTTCAACTTCTGTAGAAATGACGCGAATCCATAGCCATAGAAAAACTACTTAATAAAAATATGGTCGAAGTAGAAAAGTGAGCTTAATGTGATGTTTCTGTAAGGCAGGCTATTTCACTTGCTTGTCTGTTTGCTTGAAAAACTCAAACAAGAACAATCAATTTTGTTTGTGTTTCCCAATTATGTTTCTGTGAGACAGGGTATTTCACTTGCTTGTCTGTTTATATGGAAAACACAAAGAAAATTATTTGTTTTTGTCTTACAGAAACATCGCATAAGTTAAAACTCCCACAGATCAATGAAAAGTTCGTATTTAAGTGGAATTTACCCATAATTTTCAGTACATTCCTGTCCAAAGGATCGATTGTGTGTGGGATTAACTATCCCAGGAATAATTTTTCCGCACCACTTAACCGCCATGAGAGCAGCCATAAACTCCGACTGCGAATTTGCAATACACTTAGCACAACCGTCGAACTTTTCATTGTTATTAGAGATAATAGTGTCCAAGTATCTGTTCAGATGCTTATAGAGGACCATGTAATCAATAGGCACCTAGAAAAAAGTAGATAAGGCCGTAGAAAGTTTAAGAAAATGTTTAGTAGCAGATGTCCGAGTTCAATATTATTACATATAGAGTTACCTACTTCTGCAGGTATGCAGGAATGTCAACTCTATCGGCATACCTACCAATACGGAAGCGGCCTATGTCCAGAAACATTTAAAAAATTGCGAACACTGTATCCACACTGGTCAGTTCGTCAACAAAGCATAATCACTTTTTAGTTTTCTGAGCCCCATACTCGAACCACCAAATAGTAACCGACGTTTTAGCAGGTCATTCAGATGTTGAGCTATATCGAGCCTAACATATAGATTCGGTGACGATAAGAGTGAACCATTGCATCATATTCTCGAAACCAGAGGCATATTAATACATCCCAGAAGTTAAGACGAAGGTGCATACTAAATTTTGGGCAGGGAATTGACATTATTGAAACCAAACAGTATTCTGAAATTTATCAGGACAATATGTTTGGAGGAGATATTATAGGAATATCCTGTAAAGTTTTAGGGGAGTACAAAAGAGATCTTATGGTAGTAGTGCTAGGTCACCACTTCACGACGATTATAATAACAATACATACATACATATGTTCATACATAATTGGTTATTACAACTTCTCACATATTTATATTATATTGTGTGTATTAATTTTTTATATATGAGTGGCAGGACCTACAGTTTAAAGTCGACTCCGAAAGAAGTCGAAACTTTTTCATGGCAATTGTATTTACTCTCAGAGTTTTTGGCAGCAATCTGCTGAGAGGCAGTAGCTGAAAAAATATTTTTTTAAAATTCGTTTTGTTGGAGATGTCTGATCTAGGGTTTGAAGCGTGGCGTAACATCTAATGAGCCAACATACTACCTACTAGACTACGGCGACAACATTGTCATTGCTGACTCTATGAGGGTAAGAAAGCACCAATTGCTGAACACGTTGTAAAAGCTACAAGCTTGGCTTATCCGCCATAGTTTTACTAACAGAAGCGATATTTTAGGCAGTGCGTAAATTGCGATGATGCTCAAACCTCACCACATTTTTAACGCTTCCAGTCCCCAATTATCCAAGAACCGTGTACAAAGCATGAAACTTTATCTTAAGTACGGTATTATACAGTCGTAGATAATAGTTTTCTCACAGTTTTTTCAACAATTGTTTGTAATTAAATTTATAATTATGGAACATAGAAAATATTTCATGGCATAAATTAAATTGAAACCAAATTGTTAATGGAAATGCATTAAATCAGTTCAAATAATTAGAGACAGTAAAAGGGACAAAAAAATTAAATTTTCAATTTAAAAAAATCAATAAAAAATTCATTTCACAATTGAAACATGAAAGCAAATTAGAAAAGGTTTGATAATGTATTATATTGTACAATAAAAAAAATTATTTCAAATTTATTTAAAATTCTATTCTGTTTTCCCATTCACAAAAATATTCCTTTTTTTGGCCTTTTGTTAAATTTGCATAAAAATGAATAGAATAAATTGACACCTTTGTGTACTTAATTTAAGGAATTTTCTTCTCGTTACTTTTTTTGTATCGTTTTTGTTATTTTCACTTTTATTATCAGATACAGATTTAAATATTCATAAAATTTTTGTTTTCATTTTGTATTTTTTTCCTGATACCTTCTTCTGTGATTTGGGATTAAAAACAAAATGAAAGTGAATATGAAAAAAGGGTTTTCAATACATAATCAGCAGAGACATATTCATTATTATTATTTGTTATTGTTGTTATTTCTAGGTTTATAAAAATTAATCAGATTTACTTGACCGCCATATTGGATCCGCCATTTTGAATTTTTTAAATCTGAATGAAGATCTGTAATCAGCGGCCCCAAAAACCCCCGAGTAACAATTTTCAAGTAAATCTGATTAATTTTTAAGGACCTCCGTAAAGTGTTTCTTTTTCTTTTGCACTCCTTGACATAAACCCACCCCCTACTTTAAGGGTGTATGCAAACAATTTGGCTTTGGGCTCATTTTAAAGAGCAAAGATCAATTGTCAATTTCTAATAATAGCGATGGTTCTAGCACGTCAGTGTTGAGCTCTACAATGTTTCAAAAATGGCCAAAAACGCTATTTTTAGGGTTTTCAACCCCCTTTTTCTCGAAAACCTGACGTAATGGAACATTTTTGAAACCAGATTCGTGTTTAGCGCGCCAAATGCCTTCGAAAACACCCGAAGCCATCTTATTTGCACAAAAAAAGTCCAAATTTGCAGGGCTGTGTTATCGTACTGCTTAATATAACAACAAACACCAGAATAAAAAATGGTAAACAAGCAAACAAAAACACTCCAACAACACTACAAGAATAAAAGAAAACATCGAACATTTCCCATCATATAAAAGGCAAGGCAAAGCAGTCTTGTGTGAAGACGCAATGTGTTTGAAGATAGTAACAGTGGTTTGAAGATCTTCCTTACAAGGATCTGTCGAACAATTGTCCAGTAATTGTTTATACAAAGGTTGTAAACAGAGCAATAACAAACAAAGTAATTGTTGTTGTTTACCTCAAGTTGTGAACAGTGACACATAGAATTGTGCGAATAATAAAGAATTTTAACTAAACACAGATTTATTTTTATTTTATTTGCAATCTACGAGCTCATATTTTAAACATTTTTAGAAGGTAAAAACGTAGCAATACCTTATATGGTCACATGAAATTCAAAGCGGTAAAATCACATAAAATATATAGGAATACCTTTATTCAAGTGTAAGGCTTAAAAATATAATGCATAAGATCAAAATAGTACGAGAAGGGTATACCACGCATGGGTGATTTAATATCTTAAAGACTGGAGGTAAAATATCTAGCAATCTCACGTAATACAAAACTTTCAAGAAAGACTAGACACGCCAAAATGATGGCTTGAAGAGAAATTTTATCCACACAAGTATTTCCTTCTGTTATTCGTTAATGTAGCACAAGTTCCAAGTTCATTCTCAACACCACAGATTCTGTAGCCCTTTCTATCCTTAAACTTAAATAAAACAAAGTGTACATGAGCCATCATCGAATTTTTATTTTCGTTTAACAAGCCTACCGATACCATTATTCGCGGAATATAAAATCGTTTATTTAATCTATAGCATCGGGTAAGTTTACTATGATTTATAACTTATTCCCATACACCACAGTCAAATCGCGTAATTTGAATAGCCAGTCCACATCACCTCCCCGTGAGAAGTTTATGCCAACAACTCATAATCATATTTGGTCATTACAATCCTTCAGTCAGGATTTCGATCCAGCTTCTTACACCACTTATGTTGCGTGTGTGAATTTTATGCTTGAGTGGCGAGACCTCTGGCTTGGGGTTTGAACCGCGGCGTCACGTCTAATAAGTCAACACACTACCTACATATACTACGACGACTTTACTCGTCTATACTATATGGTACGTAGCGTCATTCTGTTGTAACCACATGTTGATGTCTAGATTAGGCTTGTCCAAGATATATAGACCAGCGACGGTGTCAGCCTAAAATCCACATCATATAGTTACTACTTTCACGATGCATTGAACATGACATCTATATCCCAAATTCAACAATTTTGTTCTTTCACGTACTCATTCATGCAAAAGGAGGCTTCAACTGAAGATAATCGATCGGTAAAAATTATGGTAACGTATCAGTTGCTGCGGAGCCCATACAGTGTACATATGTCGTTCACATTGATTTGGTAAAACAAATTAAATAAATGACAACCAATTTGAGAGATGTAGCTTCAACAAAATGGCTGATATGGCCCTGTTAGAAAATCCGATATATATTAGGCTTCAAGTGATTTCTCTTCAAAAAATATGTTCTTTGAAACTACAATATCCAGTCCAAAGGGCGGTTCTAGCCTTTGGTCTCTACTCCACAGACTTCCCTCTCACCGAGTATACCCTATACCCAAACATATTTCATTACTTCACAGTAAGTTCCTTATCCTACTAACGAAACTTCTCAAATGCCTATCCTCCTCAAATGCCCATCTGTCTGTTTATAGTTTGATGTGGGATATAGCAGAGCAATTTATAAAATCGAAGTTGCCAGCCTAGTAAGTAGCTTGTTGGCTTACTATACGCGAGTTCGTGAGTTCAAACCCTAAACTCAGACATCACGAAGAAAGTGAAATATAAAAGAGTATTTCTATCGGCGACTTCCTCTCAGTGGTCTTGGAGCAGAAACTCTGAGAGTAAATAAAATTCCTTTGGGAAGCTACTCAAATTCGTTGTTCGAAGTTGACGTTAAACTGTAGTTTACGCCACTCATGCATTAACACATACAAGATAGCTGGTGTGAGAAGCTAGGTTGTGATTCTAATTAAAGGATTGTAATGGCTTATTGAGGGGTAAAATTATTTAGAACACCTCAGCAGATTTCTAGCAAAAACTCAGAGTAAATAAAATTATCATAAAAAATTTCTCGAAAAATCTGTCGTTCGGAGCCGACGATAGATTTTGGGTCCCGCCACTCTTTCATAAAATTAACACTCACAACATAAGTTGCAAGAAAAGCTAGGTTGTAATGACCAATTAAGTAAATAAGTAACGGCTAATTAAGGGAGTATAACTTTTTAAAACACCTGATGAATTTGGTGTTATGTTAGCCTCCAATTATCTTAACCATACATACTACATAATTGGTCATTACAACCTTTTAGTCAGGATTACGACCTAGTTTCTCACACCACTTATGTTGTGTGCGTTAATTTTTATACATGAGTGGCGGGACTTACAATTACTCGACTCCGACTCCGAACGACAGATTTTTGAGAAACTTTTCATGGCAATTTTATTTACTTTCAGTGTTTTTGCCAGAAATATGCTGAGAGGAAGTCGCAGAAGAAATATTTTTTCATATTTCGTTCAGTTGGAGATGCCTGACCTGGGGTTTGAACCGAGGCCTCACGTATATAAAGCCAACACACTAAATACTAGACCACGGCGCCTTCCGCCTTACACATAGTCTGTTATGTGGAGGGTATGAAGAGTATCCAGAGACAGTTCAATAGCACCTAATGCACCCAGAACGCATTATTGTTTGGTCAGCTTTTTTGTAGGACGGAATCGTTGGATTCTTCTTTTTAAGAATATATGCCCCCAGCGATCCTATACACAGAAGAGGGTTTTAATTAATTTGTTGTCCTTACTCCTATTTAAAGACAATGCTCTATAAGAATTAGGTTTTAAGTTATTTTTCGTAGTTTTACACAAAAATTGTTTTCAATTGTTTTTCCCTTCCTTCGGCTACATTGACGGTTCTAGTTTATGAGCTTTCTTGCTACGCCAATCCTCCGCCATTTACATCTTTTTATTTCTATCATAATAGAACTAGAATTGCAGCAAGCTTTTATCAACCAAAAACAAGAAAATTTTATTACGAAACCTTTACGAATATTTTAATTTTCAATTGATTGGCGTTTTAACTTCTCAATGACAAAACGCTTTACTTTTAATATTTCAGACTATTTACTCAATAGTGGTATGTAATAAAAATCGTTTTATTAAAATAACAACAATAACAACTATAGAAATACTACTAGGAAATAAAGCCAATAATTTTCCAATAACAATACAAATACTTATTATCCTGGAGCTCTATGACAGTAGCATTGCTATCATCATATATTGTGTACCTTGAATAGAATCAATTTGTTATTGTTGTATGGGTATAATGGTGGCCATAACAGAATTATAACCACAACTGTAAAGCATTTGCAATAATTTTTCAATTGTCCTTTACAATTTCTTTTATGCAAGCTCTCTCTTTCCTTTCTTCTCCCTCGCTCTCTATCCTTTGTTAATACTTTACATTTTACCGTCCTATTTATGTTTTTTACATATATATGTACTGGAAACTATTTTTATGGTTTCCTTTACTTGATCATTGGTGTATAAATAGTCAAGGATGTGGACTACTTTTGTAGTTTTTCAATATCCTTTTTAAAATGAAAAGTATTTACAGGGATAAGTTCCAATTACATTGTTTACATGCCACAGTTGGCTGTAGGGTAAACACTATTCATGATCTCTAATAAGTCTCGTGATTTATTAGTATAATGGTTTGACAAAATTTAATCGAGGGCCTGATATCACCTCCAAACTTAACTGTCCCCTGAACAGAACCATCATACTCCATAATTTTAGGAAATGCTTGCAAACAAGACTGAATAATGGGGCTCTTCGGACACTACACACTCTTTTAGGAAAGGAACCATTCTGAAGCATACGGATTGTTGGAGCACTGATAGTATTTTAAGAAAAAGGGTATGTGAAGTCGCCGTAGTCTAAAAAGTAGTGTATTGGCCTATTAGAGGCGCATGAGGCCTCTGTCCGAACACCAGGTCAGCCATATCTAACGAAACAAAATATGCAAAAATATTTATTCGGCGACTTCCTCCCAGCAGTTGTTTCTGATAAAGTTTCTCAAAAATCTGTCGTTCGGAATCGAACTGTAGGTTAACTCACAGTAAAGTTTTCGAATCAATGGAAAAAAATCAGACTTTAATTCCACTGCGAAAAGAAATAGAGGTGAACAGACATGAAAATACTATCTGACAGTCAGGTGGTAATACAAGGAGCACTTAGCTCCTATGAGCTTGAAAGAAGAATCTAGGAATCCACAGTAAAGACCAAGCAGATGAGCTTACCAGAAGAAAGTTTCTACACCACAAGTTGAGTCAGATCCTTTTCGTGTAGCATGAAACTGATTTGGAAAGCTATACCCTACGTAATAATAAATAAAGGGAGACGCAGACTTTTCACGTGTTAAACAAATCTGAAGCAATTAAGTGAGAAGGGATTTGAATCAGACTTTACAGCAGTATTCTCAAAATAATAAACAGTCTCCTGTGGATGCAAAATTTCAAAATATATGGATTCTGTGATGAAGAAAATCTGCAGTACACATAGTAGGAAACTGTATGACTTTAGTACATGCTAGAGGAAAACCCCTGCGTATATATAGAGTTCTAGGCAGGTAGTTACGAACAGGATGCTGAGGACGTAGCCTAGTAGGTAGTGTGTTGACTTATTAAACGTGAGGCCTTGGTTCAAACCCCAGGCCAGACAATTCGAAAAAACGAAATATTTTTCGGTGACTTCCTCTGAGCAGTTTTCTGGCAAAAACTTGAATATAAATAAAATTGCCATGGAAATTTTCAACAAAACTCCGAGCCGACGCACAGTGGTGTTTTTGGTACCAAAAATGGGAATTAATTGCAAAATTAAATTTATGAGAACCGAATAAATTCTTGTAGTCGGTAAAATTACACAACATTCCACATCATTGGTACAAAAATTTTGTTTTTGAGAACTACCGTTATATCACAATATAATTTTAAAGTTTGAATTATTTGTAGTTTTCCTCGCGTGAAATATAAATTTCAACTTTTAGTGTCTTTAAAATTACTTTTGGGTGATTTCTAAAGTGATAATTAAAAATATTTTAAAGGAATCTTAGATTAATTTATGTTTTCGGTTTTTATGTGCAATTTGTGTTATTATTTTTAATTAATTTTGAAGTCGCCGTAGTCTAGTAGGTAGTGTGTTGGCTTATTAGACGCAAAAGCCTGGGTTCGAGCCCCAGGCCAGGCATCAAAGACAAAATACAAAAAGCATTTTTTCGGCGACTTCCTCTCAGTAGATATTTGGCAAAAACTCTGAGAGTAAATAAAAATTGCCATGAAAAGTTTCTCAATAAATAAAAATCTGTCGTTCGGAGTCGACTTTAAACTGTAGGTCCCCCACCACTAATGTATAAAATTAACACACACAACATAATTGGTGTGTGAAACTAGGACGTTGTACAATGGGTCAATTCGACCTCCGGGTACTGTACTTGTCTTAATTGACAAGTACACGTCCTCTAACCTAACCTTTAATTAATTTTCACGCGTAAGCCTATAAATTAAGGGATTTCAGGAAATGTGTCGATAAATAGTTGTGAATAAAGCCAATAAGGAAAAAAACCTTTTTTCTAAAAATATAAACGCTTTTGAAAATATTTATGAAAAATTTGACTACACTTTTATGCACATTCTAAAATAAAATTTAAATATATTGTTGCATCTACATATAAAAAATTAAAAAAAGAAATTAAAAAACCTTAAAGAGTCTGTCATTTCCTATGGAGAAAAACGATTGAAAGTCAATCATAAGTTGGTCCTATCCATGATTGATGGAAAAATATGTAATACACTCACAGAAACTACTAGCACACAAAAATGCTTTAGGGAGCATTTTTCGCGAAAATGTTCTACAGAAAAATTAAATGAATATATATTTAAAAGACTATTAGGTACTTCAGATCCAGAAATATCAAATATGAGAAAAATGAAAGAGAAAAGACCCCATAATTTTTCCATGGAAGCAATTCAATTGATAAGATTTGAATCAAATCTCGACGGTGAAGAAGTTACCAATAATAATGATAATGATGCCTATACTAATTATAGTGATAATGATGATAATAACCATTGATGATGATGATGATGATAAAGAATCGGATAAGGAATAGAAATGCGAGAATTTTTAATTTTTTTGGAAATATTGAAATTTGTTATTTTAAATAAACTAATAAACTTTGTACTAAATAATATTAAAATTTTTTTTAGTTTTACTACCTAAAGTGAAATTAACTGAAAAAAGTTAAAATTAGAAACAGGGAAAGTTGTCTCGAATTAATTCCAACTTTTGGTATCAAAAACCCCACTGTGCGACGTTTTAAACTGTAGGTCCTGCCACTCATGTATAAGATTAACATACAAAACATATGTGGTAAGACTTTAGTGCAGAGAACATTGTACTCATTCATGAAACCTCATGCCTGATACTTATCTTCTTATCCATTCTCCTGATATAGAAACAATCTCTTGATATACGCTTTCAAGTCAAATCGTGAAAAATGTTGTGAGATCTCTATCCAGAGCTTCTATAGGAATCATTACCATTACCAGGAAAAATCTTTACAGAAAGAAAATGAACAAACTTACAATATCAGCAATCGTAATTCCCCATTTCTAAGGTGTTGCTTTGATTCCAAGTATGTTTCCAGGTAATTTGTTCTTTTCATCACAACAAATTCTGTACAAATATTCCTTGAACGCTACTCTATTTGCTCTGAAAGGTAGTCAATATTCTCAAGTTATTTCTGGGTAGACTTACATGTGTACGAGTATGTAGGACTCAAATCTCTTTTCATTATAATTGTTTAAATATTCCTCTTTAACTTATTACTTTCATACATACATACATTTTGTTACGTTTTTACGTTTTACAAACGTTTAAAATATGAGCTCGTTGATTCCAAATAAAAAAAAATTCTGTTTAGTTTTAATTAAATTCCTTTATTGATCGCACAATTCTGTGTGCCACTATTCACAACTTGATGCAAAGAACAACAATTGCTAAGTTCGTTATTCCTTTCTTTACATTCTTTGCATAAACAATAACATTTCCTAGTCAATTGTTCGACAGATCTTTGTAACGGAGATCTTCAAACCACGATTAATCTCTTCAAACAGACCGCGTCTTCACACAAGACTCAGTTGCCTTCTTTGTATTGCCTTTTATATGGCAACGTAAATAGTCCGAGTGGTCAAAGCTAAGCCTTCTCGAGATCTCTATAAATGTAAATATCATTGTTTCATTCATTATTGTTGTTTGTGTATTTTGTTTACATTTACTCTTGTGGTGTTTGTTGGTATATTTTTGTTTACTTATTTAGCATTTTTTTATGCTGTTGTTTGTTTTTATGTTAAGCAGTACGATAATTTGTAAGGAGATTTGTTTACTGCATTGTTTTGTTTTTGTAGCTTTTATTTATAATTTTAATGTTAAGTAAACACAAGTATCTAGATTTTTCATATTCGTAACAATACATAATTGGCCATTACAACACTTCAATCTGGATTACGACCTAGCATGTTACACCACCCAAGTTGTGTGTGTTAATTTTATACATGAATAGCCGGATCTACAGTTTAAAGTCGACTCCGAACGACAAATTGTCTTGGGAAACTTTTCATAAAAGTTTTTATTTATTCTCAGAGTTTTTGTCAAAAATCTGCTGAGTGGAAGTCGTCGAAGAAATAGTTTTTTAATTTTTTTTTTAAATTTATTTAAATATTAATTCTGGATTTACAAATGGATTATAATGAATTGAAAAAAGTTTTTGTTACCTTATACTGTTTGCAGTTCTTACTAGACACTGCTTAGTCAGGCCCTTAGCTACGCACTAGGGATTTTCTTACACGTGAACTGTTTGTGAGTTAGATTTTTTATATGTGGACTCCAATTGACTTTTTCAAAACAATAAATTGTCTTTGGGCTTCAAGAGAACTAGATTGCTTTAAGCTCAGATTTATTTATCAGAAACAAATATCCGTATATTGTGCTGCTGAAATATTGCCATGGAGTAGATAAAATATATAAAAAGTTTCAAGCTTTTCCAAAAATTTCTTTTTTGCATTAGAAACACCAACAACCGTTTCCCTTAAAAGAAGACACCGTAAGATTAAGTGCATATAGAGCATCAATATTGTCATACCAGCAATACACTAAAATATTTACACAAACTGCCACTAACTGATGTTGTCATAGAGTAAGTGACTCTACCACTATTTGCTGTGGCAATATGATGTGATTTTAGTTTGCCACTCACTACTGATGTAGCAACGGAGATGCTTTGCTTATCAAAAGATAAACATGGTATAAAAATAAAAAATAAAAAAATCACGCTTATAAACGAAAACTACTTGTAATGGAAACTAAATGCGTCAATAAATAGTTTTTGACTTGTTTACATACATATTTACCTATACAGTGTACTAACTTTCAATATATACACCCGTGAAATTTGTTGAAAGGAAGTGAAGCATTTAAAACGCATTTCAATCTTTTTTTTTTTTTTGGTTGCCACAAAGTTGAATTTTATGGGATCCACTTAAATTTTGAAGTTGCTAGAGGGAGTGCAAGATAATATTGTAGATTATAATGCAGTGCTTGAAGATATCAATATAGGGTACCGAGTACCTTGTATTGGGCCTGTTGTAGTGTTTACAACATCTATAAGAAATCGTCCGCCAACCATCTGTGCACCTGCGACATTCTCAATGTCTGGAAAAGCAAGTATCTTGGAAACAACCGTAATCATACACACATACATAATTGGTCATTAGAACACTTTAGTCAGGGTTAAGACCTAGCTTCTCAAACCACTTATGTTGGGTGTGTTAATTTTATGCATTAGTGGCGGAATCTACACGATAGATTTTTGAGAAACTGTTCATGGGAATTTTATTTTCGGTCAGAGTTTTTGCCAGAAATCTGCTGAGCGGAAGGCATCAAATAAAAAGTTTTTCGTATTTTGTTCTGTTGGAGATGTCTGAACTGGGGTTTGAACCTTCGCCTCACGCCTAATGAGCCAAAACACTACTAGACTATGACGACTTCCGCTATCTCTACTGCAAAAAAAGATGCTAATCCTTGCTTTACAGACTACTATTACTTTTGAATCGCATTTACTCAACCATTCGTTTTAACTACGAAGCAGACCACAGGTTTTAAAGCCCTGAATATCATCAGACATTGAAAACCGAATTGAGTTTCGAAATCCTTATCGAAAACTCGATTATTCATAGCAAGCTAACAACCATAACTACATACATATATAAGCCGAAGCAACTAAAAGTCTCTTTAATCTGATTTCTGCTCACAATCCAAGTTGGATACATCACACAGAGAAAGTATTGCAGTTTCGCCTGTCTTACTTTTAAGCAAACGAAGCCTTTGATGAGAACACCTTGCATTTAGGGATCATCTTTATAAGTCAGTGCACCCCACAAATTTAGTGTAGGAGTGTTTAAAATGCTTTTACATATTTGGCATCTCCAACGACTTAGGTGTTTAAAATGAGGTCAAATTTATATAGTCACAGCACAAACAATTACGTTCTCCGGGCCAATTGAAACGTGGTACAGTTCTTATTAAATATAAATTTAATGTGAAGCAGAAATAGTAGAACATCGATCAGATTATCGACATCCAAAACATTTAATTTCTGTCTGTGCTAGCATACAAGCTATTATTAGTTTCTGTGTATGATAGCATACCAGCTCCTGTAAATTTCTGTGTGTGATAGCATACCAGCTCCTATTAATTTCTGTCAGTGATAGCATTAGCATATCAGCTCCTATCAGTTTCTGTCTGTGCTAGCATACCAGCTCCTATTAATTTCTGAGTGTGATAGCATTAGCATACCAGCTCCTATTAATTTCTGTCTGTGCTAGCATACCAGCGCCTAGATTAAGTTTAGTGATCCTCATTTTGATAGAAAGTGAGCGACCTTCAAACCACACGAAAATTATAACGAGTTTATCGCCTTTAAGAACCGCAATAGTGCGATTCTCAATTCAATCTAAACAGAAAATTAGTCTTTCTTTTCTCCAGATCGCTCCAGCAAAGCCAAATACGTGCACTCATGCTGTCCTACTTATAAACCGATGGAAGGATATCCAGTTTGCCTAAAGCAACCGGAATACCTACAGTTCGGAAATTCTTTCTAGGTTGTGGAAAGTATCTAAAAACTATCTTAGAATCGTCCGATATTACTTTGAGAAACCTTCGGTATTCACGGAAGATTACAGACGTCAAAGTGTATTTTGTAAAGGAATTTATTGCAGTGTGAAAATCTTACCACTCAGCTCCTCACCACATAGCACCTTTTACGGGGAAATGTCTTTTATTTGTGCAGCAGACATCAGCAATGAGTATTCAAAAAGATAAGGAGAATCGAATCATACTCATAATTTCAGATACATATACGCATTCATACTTACTTTAATATTATACTCATACTACTCATATTCACAGTTTGAAGAACTCATCATATCCATATTGAACAACACGTATGCTGTTGTTGATTTCGACTCTCCATAACTTAACATTTACAAGAAACACAAAATAAGTATGATTAGCGTATGAACACTACAATACTCCCTAGAAGGTTGTGTGTTTGCTTTTCTTGCTGTCTTTGTCTTTTTTCTTTTTCTGTAAATGCAACAATAACTAAGACTGTAAATCTTGATAAATAATTTGATTCACTAGAATCATTTATAAGTATTTTTCTAAAGTTATGAATCTGAATGGGTAGGCTTATGGATCAAACATATTTCGAATGGTATGAGTTTGATGTCAAAGTTGTACTCATACTAATTGCAACCTGTACATATAAATCAACGTTGTAGTGAGTACGAATGCATCAGAATAGTTAAATTTCACTATTGTTGACTCATTTATATTCAGAATTTCATGAGTACTTATGAGTAGCGAAAAAACGATTCATTGCTGATCTCTGTTATGCAGTGTTTTTCACTGGAATACCAAAAAAAATATATATTTTAAGAGGAGGGAAAGACGCAGCAGTTTTTCCTTTTTTTTGCGTGTCTTACACTTTTATCAACAGACCCGATGAGCATAGTGAGAAATTTTTATATTTTTTACAGGCTTCTCAAGTACGTCTACTACTTCTCGTTATATCAGCATGTCAGCAGACCAATTTTGGTCATTACTTAACAGCACTAAAGAAACGTATTCTCCAGCATGCCTTGAGCCCTTATATGTGATGAAATTCTCCAGTGTCCTTATCTTCGCCAGTCCTTATGTTTAGATCTATTAAATTAGTTTAAAATTTTGTCTCCCTCTTATTTCTGCCTGAACTCTTTTCAATTTCATTATTAAAAACATTACTGGTATGCATGTTTTACATTTTGTTAAACACTATGATAAACAAGCCTATGAACACATGCCCATTTACTCATATACATATGTAAGTCCACTTTTGTATGTTACTTTGTCATTGTAATGGTGACAATAATAAAAATAATAATACACACTTGCATACAAACTTTGTTCATGAAAGTGCTGGAATTGTTTAACTTTTGTTTACAAAATTTTACACAATTTTCAATTATCATAGGAAATAATGAAAACAACAATGACTACAATAACAACAAAAAATAATAATTGTTTTCATTTGTATGCCAGTGAATAAATGCGTGAGCGTGCAAGTGTGCGATATGTCTGCATTTTGTGTAATAATAATTGAGAATAAGCCAATACACACTTGTATACACAAGCAAAGTGGACACTGCCAGAAAGTATGCAACAACAAATGACAATTTATAAAATAAAATAAAAATATACAGTGAATGCCATTGAAAATCGTACAGAAAGGATCAGAAAATTAATCATATTATTTTTTCTTTTTTCTAAATTTGAAATGAAAACGGAAAGCAATTTGAGATAAGTAATGTGAAGTCGCCGTATTCTAGTAGGTAGTGTGTTGGCTTATTAGACGTAAGGCCACGGTTCAAATCCCAGGTCAGACATCAAAACGAAATATGAAAAAATATTTCTTCGGCGACTTCCTCTCAGCAGATTTCTGGCAAAAACTCTGAGAGTAATAAAATTGCCATGAAAAGTTTTTCAAAAATCTGACGTTCGAAGTCGGGTTTAAACTGTAGGTCCCGCCACTCATGAACATGATGTGAAAATCTAGGCCGTAATCCTGACTTAAAGGGTTGTATTGGCAAATTATGTATGTATGTATGTAATGTTTTAGGTGGTCGTAATCTAGTAGGCAGTGTGTGGTCAATCACACAAAACGAAATATATAAAATTTTTCTTCAGCGACTTCCTCTCAGTAAATTTCTTTGAGAAGAAATAAAATTGCCATGAAGAGTTTCTCAAAAGTCTGTCGTTCGGAGTCCACTTTCATCTGTAGATCCCGCCACTCATGTAAAAAATTAGTACACACAACATAAGTGGTGCAAGAAGTTAGGTCGTAATCCTGACTGAAGGGTTGGAATGGCCCTTTATGTGTGTGATGTTTAAGATTTTGCAAAAAAAAAAAAACAAACAAATACTTGAGCGTCACGGAAAATCATACAACGGGTCTTTGGTATTTCGAATTAAAACTATTTCTTTTGAAACCATTTATATGTATCTGATGTACCCGTATAGATTGCAGTTCAAAGTGGTTTATTGCTTACTACATTCTGAACACCGGAGTCTTTCATCGTGAGTCTTTCATCATAGCACGTAGTCTGACTGGCTTGTTTTTTGTTAATTTGAGTCAAACACTCATTTGAGAGTTGCAGTGCATTGAGTTGTGTTGGAATGCAGGAAAGATAGTCTAAAAGAGAAAGGAAAGAGGGGATAGTATGAGAAAACTTTTTTTTAATGACTGGAATATGTACCTTCGTCACATTTTTCGAGAATTTCTTTTTAATAATAATTCTCACTTTCTTATTTCAATTGCCAGTAAAAACATATAATTTCAGACAAACAATTAGACCATCGAAACACCAAGGGTCTCTGGTGGGATTTAAACTCAAGGTCTCGGCTTTTGAACTTGTCTGTGGGGGCACCCAATGTCCTCTGCAGTGTCTTCAGCTGCAGTCGCGATATTTCAAATTTCTTCTCCGGGTTCGAGAAGACTTAACAGCATTTTGTTCTCTCCTATACTTGTCCTGGCAAACAGCTCAACGACTTAGCGTTTATCCATTTGGTCTCGAATAACCGGGGTATTTACACAGTAAATGGAAATATTGTTCTGCATCATATTTTATTAGTCAACAGTTTTGAAACCAGATTGCAAAAAGATGCTGCTACTTACAAACATTATAAATAAATGCACCTGTACGATTTTCACTGACATTCAGTGTATCTGGAGTAGTATTGTAATTGTATATGTTAAAATCGATGTAGTAAATGAGAGAATATTGCCAGCAGTGGTTTTTAACACCAAAATACAACTGTTATAACAATAATAACAATGATTTCAATAGCAATAGCAATAATAGCATTTACAATGCAACCATGAAAACCAAGAGGACAACAGACTGCCAACCTAGCAAAATAATAACAAACAGCCACAGCATTTAATATTGATATTACCAATTGGAATTACAATAATAATAATAATAATTGTAACAACATTTAAACAGTCAACAACAATAGTTTAGAAATATTAGAAAAAAAAAACAGAACAGAAAAAATACCACAGTAAACCAATAACATAGCAGTGGAACACATGCATATATTTTGTAATTTCAATTGAATGGAGAATATTAAAAATTAATTTTTAATTAAATTCTACTAAAAACCAAAAAGTAAGATAGAAAAAATTTAATAAAATTTTCATTTAAAAAAATCAATTAAAAACGAATTTAAAATCCAAGCAATCGAAATAATTTAATTCATGTCCCATAAAGGAAACTTTACACCGACTTTTAATTATACGGCAGCGTCGATAATACACTAGCAGACCTTAAGATGAAAATAACAACAAATTTAGAAGAAATAGAAGTAACTTATCGATATATTGGAGCAATTCGATGTTTTTTATTGATTAATTTGGAGGCTACATACAGATTTAACTCAAATCACTTCACTTTGTAAATACCCAATAAAGGTTAAGAATGTTTTAAACCTGTTTGGCTTGAAAAAAAGTATAACCCTCTCTTCATCTTTCCTTTCGTCAATTACATCTTTTCCATCCTCTCTTCCTCCTTCAAATAAAGATTCAGCGGCGTTAAAGCTATTCTCCTTAAGATTGTCTTTAAACCATTTGCTTTGAGAAGTTTAATCATCCCTTCTCCTTTCCTTTCGAAAAGTATACCCTCCCAAGCCTGTCCTACTTAAAAAAACGTTCTGGCTTTATAAGCGGCGTGGCGGTTACCCTACTTAAAATTGTTTCCAACCTTAAGTTGAGACAAGTCTAAGCCTCTCTCTACCTTTCCTTTCGTATAATATGATCTCTCGAGCCTCTCTCCCTATTCTTTCTACTCCACATAAAGGCTCTGGCTTTATCAGCGTCGTAGAAGCTATCCCCTTTGAAATCTGTATCTGCGCATTTATTGCCGTGATTTCGCAGATAACCTGGCTAGCTGGTCCCGCTTTCTATTCTAATCTTGAGCCAACTTCATAAGAGTTGAAAGTTCTCATGATGGCTTAACAGTTGGACTTTGTACTTTCTGTTCAAACTGAATTGAGCGCATCTTTCGATGGCGTAAACTTTTGCTTTGAAGTGAGTTTCTCTAACGGTTATGAATATTTTAATGTGGATTTGAACATTCTCGCCCGTGTGCCATTTTATGTCCTTCATCCAGCCCCTCTTAAAACTATATGTAGCCTCAGTAGCCTGAGGGCAGTAACCGGCATTTTAAGAAACATACATACGCACAAAATTGGCCATTACAATCCTTCCGTCAGGATTACGACCTAGCTTCTCACACCACTCATTTTGTGTGTCTTAATTTTATACATGAGTGGCGGGACCTACAGTTTAAAATCGACTCCGAATGACAGATTATTGAGAAACTTTTCATGGGAATTTATTTTGCACTCAGAGTTTTAGCCAGAATTCCGCTGAGAGGAAGTGATGGAAGAAATATTCTTTCATATTTCGTTTCGATGTCTGACCTGGGGTTTGAACCGTAGCCTGACGTCTAATAAGCCAACATACTACCTACTGGACTACGGAGACTAGATAGGAAAGATGTAGTAGTGTAGTGAGGCTTAGTCAAACGGGTTTGAGACAATCTTAACTTTTATTGGGTAATTACAATGAGAAGTGATTTGAGTTCTGCATCAGACATCAGAAGCCTGAGGATAGTAACAGACAATAGACGGGACGTAGTAGATTCAAAAGACACCTGTTTTAGGGTATGGATCGATTCAAGCCCAATAATTTAGACTCAGTGTTGAGGCGGACTAATTTCGAGAACACAAACTTGCAACGCCTGCAAACGCCGTATAATAATAATTAAGTAATAATTAAGGAAATGCCCTTACTGACGGCGAACACCATCTTGTCGATTGTAAAAGCAACATGATTGTGGGACCCATTAGGGGGATACTCTTTACCAAAACATATTCGATGGCTTTAGTATCTAAAGACATACTCTATTTCGTTATTGAGGACACATATCTTACCACCGTGTCATTTTCCAAGTTTGGAAATAGAAAATAAAAGGAAAACATTTTTTTTCGTTTTTTTTTAATAATATCGCAACTGTCATTATTGCATTGCACTAAGTGTTATGCCGTCAAGGTTGAAATTAAGAGAAAAATGATATTGGCGGACGGATATATAGTTTGGGTCATCTATCGGTTTAAATACGAATCGGTTACTTCGGATCTGACAATACTTATGTCATTCTATTCTGTCGCAAAATTCAGTATATTATCTCCACTGAACGTAATGAATCGATTTACGCTTGAGCAACGCTGGATTTATTGGGCCACGACGATGTCAATTTTGTAAAAAAAAAGGTTCGGATGAAGATCATTTTCATCTCGGTGGGTACGTTAAAAAGCAAAACTGCCGTATTTAATGCTCAGAAAAGCCACACCTGGAAGCCAATGCACCCATTACGAGTGACTGTTTGGTGCGACTTGTGGACCGGAGGCATCATTGGCCCATATTTCTATGAAAATGAGGACGACGCAACCATTACGGTGACACCATTATAGAGGCACCTATCGCCCACATCCCATGCCACAATCGATTTATTACGTCAAATGTTTGATGGCCGTTTTATTAGCCCAAATGGCGATATCAATTGGCCCCCATGAAGTTGCGATTTGACACCGTTGGACTATTTTCTGCTGTTAAGAAAATCGCTGTTAAGGAAAAGTGTTATGCCGACAAGCAGAGACAAAAAATCAATACTCGTAAGCCATTGACAAGATACGACCCCATCCACTCGAAGTGCGCGAAAATTGGTCCAATCGATTGTGGCACTGTGAGGTCAGCGTGGCTGCCATATTAATGAAATAATATCCATTTCTAACCGGAGCAATTGTAATTCACAACAAAGAAATAAATTTGGCAATATTTAAAACCCTTTTTATTTTTAATGCATTTCAAAAAATTAAAATTTTAAGTGGCCCTCAAAAAACTACGGCGATCAAAACATCTTTCAAAATTTCTGATAGAAAAATGGGATCTTCGCATATCTATCTTTTGTAAGTTCAATTCAATTCAAAAGAAAAAAAAAGTGATGCATTGACTCTTGACCAATTCTTCTTTTTTAAGAAGCACAGTTCAAATAGTTTTAATTGTTATATTCGTTTTTATTTGCTTTCTGTAACTAATTTAATTCATTATAAAAATTTCATATATTTTCGTATTTATTTCTTTTAAAAATTATTAAAAAAAAAGTTATAAAAAAATAAAATAAAATACCTTTCAATCACAATAAAATCACGTTTTCCATTAAAATTGTGATGAATTTTTAAAATAAAATTTTACAGAATATTTGTACACATATGTGTATATACACATATCGATAAGACAAACAATAAATTTCAATTTTCTTTTTTTTGTTTAACAATAAATGTATTATTTAAAAATTTATTAGAATTGTTGTGTTACCAGAAAATCAATCAATATACAGTTGAAGTATGAGTTCATATGCAAAAATAATTAAAACGTGCCAAATAAGCCACATTTTATTTGTCCCTTCAGGTGCAATCATTACTACTGTTACCCAATGTAGATTGATTCACATAAAACAAGAATATTATTGAGACAATAAATAACTGTAAAGTGGAAGAAAATAGACAATCTCAATTCTGATTGATATAACTTTGATATACGATGCGTTAGACAATCTAATGGACCGTATTGTTCGCTAACCAGATGAAAGGTCCTAGTTGAGGCTGCTTGAAAAAAAGAAATATGAAGAGGAAAAAAATATTTCTTTCTGTGGCCACTTCTCAGCCAACTTTTTGACAAATGGCTGAGGTTAACTAATTGTCAGATCCATGGTTAATATTGTTAAGAAAATAAAAAGTTCTAGATACTGGTGTTTTGCTTTTACATCGTTTAACATTAAAATTATAAACAAAAGCTACAAAAACAAAACAATGAACTTGTTTACAAATAGTCGAACTGCGTAATACAACAACAATCACCAACATAAAAAATGGTAAACAAGTAAACAAAAATATACCAACAACACTACAATAATAAACGTAATCAACGATGTTTACATATATACAGATTTCGAGAAGGCGAAGTCATGAACGTTCGCCTTCAAGAACATTCATCAGTATGTTTACTTTGCCATATAAAAGGCAAGGCAAAGCATTAGACTCAGTCAGTGATGTTCAGTCAGTCTTGAGTGAAGACGCGGTGTGTTTGAAGAAATGAATCGTGGTTTGAACATCACCGTTACAAAGATCAGTCGAACAATTTTCTAGTAATTGTGATTACAAGGGGTGTAAACAAAGCAATAACAAACAAAGCAATTGTTGTTGTTTACATCAAGTTGTGAACAGTGGCACACAGAATTGTGTAAAGAATTTTAATTAAAACTAAACACAGATTTGTTTTTACTTCATTTGCAATCTACGATCTCATATTTTAAACGTTTTTAAAAGGTAAAAACGTAACAATATGTATTAACGTAAACATCATGGGCACTATGAGACGCTAGTACGCAATTCTAAAAATATACGTTGCAATGGTCAATGACGTATAGAGATACTGCACTTTACAATGAAAAATGTTTAATTGACATCCATTCAATTCAATTCCCAGTTCTAACAGTAGGATTAAGCAGTATCGGAGAAGGTATAAAATCGCATTAAAAGCAACCTAACAGTATTAAAACCTACCTTCACACCCATGTTGTGTGCCTTAATTTTATCCATGAGTAGCAAGACTTACTGTTTAACGATGATTGGTCGATGATTAACAATATCTTTTGGCCTGATTTGGACGATTAAAATCAATGACATGTTGTTTCAATGGGATGGCGCTTCATGTCATACAGCTCATATGCCACTTTGGAAATTCCACACGAGCGGTTTGAGAGCACGGTCATCGCATGCGGAGATGTGATCATGCGATTTGGCCCTGCTGACTTCCTCTTGTGGGGTTTTCTTAATCCGCATTTTTATGTAGTTAAACTACAAACCTCAGCTATTCTTCAAGCTAACATAATACTTGGCGTGAAGTCACCGTATTCTCTTAGGTGGTGTGTTGGCTTATTAAACATGAGCCCGTTGTTCATACCCCAGCTTAGATATTTCAAACAAAATAAAATATGAAAAAAATTCTCTGCGGCGCGGTGGGTAGTGTAAGAAACTACGTGGTAATCCTGACTTAAGGGTTTTAATCAATAATTAAGTAAGTAATACAGGGGCTAACTAGTAACACTAATCGTGGTCCAAGATATGATCTAATATAGACATGAATAATGATCTCAAGCATCTTAAGTGGAAATGAGGATAGGTTGCTGATCCTAAAACCCTTAGTTTTGATGCCAGATGCTTATATCTCTGAGGAAAAAATTGATCTTGTAAACTTGAAACACTTGAAAAAAGGAAAAGCATATGCCACGGCAAAGGGAAATGCTATGCTTAATTATTATGACTTCCGGAGATTTGAAAAGACAAAAGCTTTTCACTGCCCATCTAATCGATGTAATCGCTGTATACGGTATTTCCTTAGCATCACCGTTTAAGCACCCATGTACGAGCAAAGAGACAGGGAAATTCTTCTCGAAGTTTGCCAAGCGTAAATAATTACAACAATTAAATAAACGAACCCACCTAAAACAGACATCTGTTGTTATAATAAAGGAGTGCAACATAGAACGACCATTAGAATATTAAAACCCAATGACTGGTGGCTTAAATTCCAGCTCCGGTTTTCAAAATACACACTTTGTTGCAATCGCAAGAAGCCATCCTATAGTTACTTCAGTTACAATAATTACAACATGTTATGCTTTTTGCCATGTGCCACTCTCTGTATGCAACAAAAACATACAAAGTAAAGCAAAAATATAAATACGGAAGCAACAATAGCAGCCTCAACTTAAGCGCAGAAGAAAGGACCACCCACTTAAAATTCGAGAATCTTAAGTTGGTTTCATTTATGTTTAAAGCAGGTGACTACGATTTCATTTGCATAAATACAAGGCAACTGAAGCTGAAAATGAAGATGATGATGTTGGATTTTGTAAGCAATGTAAAGTGTTTAACAAAAGTAATGCAGCGGAGGCACAGGAAATGCAGTTTTATTATAAAAATATAAACAACAACAATACATGACAAAATACATTGCAAAGGCCAGTTAACTTTGACAAATTATCCTCCGGAAACAAATTTGATTGATTCTGTTATGTAATAAAATAATATGTTCGTGTTTTCATTGAAAGTGATTTTGATTGTGATAATCAGGACTTTTTATTATCTTCAGAAGATATTTAGACGAGAAAGGCTCATCGTGATTCAAAGGCACTCAGACACTAACGAGTGAGATTAATAAGCAGGACAGTGTTAGGTTATGTTAGGTTAGGTTAGAGGCTAGCTTGCCATAGACAGGCAAGTTTACTTAGTGGCCCATATGGCCCATTGTGTTACGCAGTGTGAGGTAAGCCCCCTCGTCTTGATCTGTCATTGGTCGGTTTAAAATACCAGTTTCCTTAGTGGCATGTTCGCCACCATGCCTAGATCTTCCAAAGTTCTGTCACCCAAAAACCGAAAACCTCTGTCTTGAAGTGCAGGGCACTCACATAAAAGGAGTTGTACCGATTCAGTTTCTTACACATCATGGCAGCGAAATTTCCAATAGCACAGTATCCTGTTAGAATTCCTATTAGAGTGCGAACCGTTCTCTTGTTAAACTTAAGTATGTAGTTCTCTGGATTTAATGCTGTCAACTGCTAGGCACAAAAATTTTAAAATTCGACAACTAGCTACGGTTTTTTTCCGTGCTGTCTTTTCCAATTTGGAAAAGGTATTCTTGTATCGTCTCTTTCTCTGACATCTCCGATCCCTTCCATGCCAGTTTACCCACCTTTTCGTTTCCCTCTATGCCACAGTTGCCTGAAACAGAATAGGAGTAAGTGTTGTGTAGAACAGCAGAATTTTAGGAGAGAAGTCCCATCTAAACCACAGTAGCAATATGACTTTTAGGCCTCTATTGCCACCTCAAGCCTGTTCCACTAACAAACTTCAGGATGCGTTCCGATATCTGTAAAACTCCCTACATAACATTGAATATGTATCCATGTGTTTCCTTCTGAGATGCATTAACGTTCCAAATATGTATTCAAATGATTCATTGTCCTTATCATTGAATCCAAATATTAAGTTTGTGACGATTCCTATTCCGAACAACTATTCTTACAGACATCAGTGCGCTTTTAAAAGGCTGACTACTATCCTCAAGCTATACATACATACATAATTGGTCATTACAACCCTTCAGTCAGGATTACGACCTAGTTTCTTACACCACTTATGTTGTGTGTGTTAATTTTATACATGAGTGGTGGGTCATCCAGTTAAAGTCGGCTCAGAACGACAGATGTTTGGGCAACTTTTTCATATTACTCTCATAGTTTTTGACAGAAATTTGCTGAGAGGAAGCCACCGCAGAAATATTTTTTCATATTTTCGTCTTGATGTTTGAACCGAGGCCTTACGTCTATTAAGCCAACACACTACCTATTAGACTACGACGACTACAACCTCAAGATATGGTACTATGAAATAGACTGATGCATGGCTCAAATCTCTTATCATTGGAAGTACCCAAACAGAGATTAATTTACCTTAAGCAGAGCCGCCACTTCCCAGCTTCTCACAAGCTTATCTGCATTTCTTTGCCGTAAATACAAGCATAACAGGGAATCTTACAGGATTGGTCCTGTTTTTCCTGAATAGCTGTTTCAACTATTCCATCTCGACTCAACCTCATATGATCCGAGTGATAGATTGATGGCTCGGTATCAAATAGTATTGCTATATTATGATCTTCACAAGTTCAATTGAGCACATCTTTCGATGTCGTAGACTGCAGCTTGCGAAATACCCGCAAGTTTCCGAATATTTCCAAAATGCTTTTTAATTTCCATCTTTAACGTGCTCCGCAGTTTGTTAAAAAGTGAAACTTACCATTTTCGTACATACACTTCTATTCGTCACTGTACACCTTTGAAATATTCACGTTTATTTCGACTTCCTGCAACATTTGGTGAAAGAGTTTCAGTGTATGATTTATTCTTGTTTACCTATGGCTACCATTACTTTCTAACGAAACTCTGCATCTCCAAACGGTAATGACAACAACAGCGATGATTCTGCAACGACTATAAACAATAAATTACAATGTGTTGCCTTAACAGCCGTTCCTTTCATTGCTCACAATTGAGTATTTAAACCGTCTTTGCAAAGTATTTTCTACTGCTTTTTTGCCTGTTTAAATTCCTGCACCAAACATTTGCATTATCGGCTTCAACGCTCGCAGATGCAAATTGCAATGCAATTTTCTGATAAACAGAGACAAAAGCAACAGAGTGGCAAGGCAAGTCTTCAAATAACTACGAACATAATAACTACAGTATAGAAGGCGAAAAGCATGTCTCAAATTGCTTAAAATACGCAGATGCTCTCTTAAAACAGAAGAAGTAGGGAACTGTGAAATTGCAACTCGTGTAAGGCACTCAACGAGATGGGATGGTATACTAAATAAAGGGTCCGCCAAATAACTTTTTTTTTGAAAATGCTTTACAAAAAAACTACTGAATATTTTCTCAAATTTCTTTTTTTATTTGAAAGTACAATCCTTCCAGTTAATAATGGAAAATAATTTCATTCAAATGGCCGCCTAGGCTGGCCAGGCAGTAGCCTACACGATCGGTCCAATTATCGATTGTGTGCAGCTGTATTTCACCAATGTCCTTTAAAGCGTCAATTGTCTCTGGCTTGTCGGCGTAACACTTATCTTTGACGACACCCCACAAATAATAGTCCAACGGTGTCAAATCGCAGCTCCGAGGTAGCCAAACGATATCAGCTCTGCGGCTGATAATGCGATCTTCAAAAACAGGGCGCAAAACATCGAGTTTAGCTTTGGCTGTGTGGCACATAGCGCCGTCCTGTTGAGACCAAATGTTGCCAATATCCTCCTCTTCAATTTTTGTGAACAACAATTCGTTCAACATGGCCCGATAACGATCTCCATTGACTGTAACGGCCACTCCTTGCTCATTTTCGAAGAAAAATGGTCCAATTATGCCTCTGGACCAAAATCCGCACCAAACAGTTACTCGTTTTGGGTGCGTCGGCTTTTCAATGTATGCGTGCGGGTTTTCTGTGCCCCAAATGCAACAATTTTGCTTGTTTACATACCCGCCGAGATCAAAATGAGCTTCATCTGAAAAGATGATTTTTTTGCCAAAATCGGCATCTTCTGTAAGTCGATCGCAGGCCCACTTAGCGAAGAGAAAACGCATTGGATAGTCAATTGGCTTCAACACCTGAACCAATTGGATGATGTCTCCGAAATGTTCAATTGCTGAGAATGACGGTGAATTGATGTTGCCGGCGCTTCACGCACACTTTCTGCCACAGCAGCAATATTCTCCGGTGTACTCACTGTTTTGGCTTTTAACGCTTTGGGTTATCGATGAGGATGCCAGTTTCTTTCACTTTTTTCACAAGATAACGAACATACGGAGCTGACGGTGCTTCTCTTCTTCCAAAATCCGTACGCAATTTTCGTACATATTCTGCAACATTACCGTGATTTTCAAAGTAATGTCGCAATATTTGCCAGCGTTGTTCAAGCGTATACACAACCATATTCGTTCAGCTGAAGGATAAAACTAATTATCTGTCAAATCAGACATGAGCTAAGTGTTACCATTCACGAAATAAGCACTATGTGAAAAAAACGTTAGACGTTCTATTAGATATCAAAATCTAATAGAAACATCAGGTAGACGCATAATTTGAACTCCCTACCTTTAATGTTACACAATGAATGATGAAAATATGATATTAACAGAGGGGGTTTCTTTGCCTACGAAACTAAATTGTGAGTTGTCTTAAGATAATAAGTTTGGTGGACCTAATTCTAGTATGAATCGTAAAATTAATTTCAATCAATCAGTAAAATATTTGAAAATTGTCTAGACATATTGTTACGAAAATGGAAATGGTGTACCATCGTTTAACATTAAAACGATAAACAAAAGCTACACAAACAAATACAACGAACTTGCTTGCATATACCAACAACATCAGTTTGAAAGAAAATTAGATAGACAAGTAAGAAAGAAAGCAATAACAAACAACGTAAGCATAATACACAAACAACTATGACGTAGCGATAGAGTTCTCTAGAAGGCGAAGACACGAACATTCTACTTCAAGAACCTTCATCAGGCTGTTGACGTGAGCATATAAAAAGGCAAGACAAAGCAGGCAACGAGCAGTAAGAATTCAGTCAGTCTTGTGTGAAAACGCGTTGCGTGTGAAGAAAACAGTCGTGGTTTGAAGATCGCCGTTGAAAAGATCTGCGTAGTAAGCAAAGAAGAATAGCGAACAAGCAATAATTATTGTATTCGTCAAGTAGTAAACGATGGCACACAAAAGTAGAGAGCACAATAAAGGGTTTAATTGAAACACAAATTTATTTTTATCTTGTTTGCAATCAACGAACTCAAATTTTAAACGTTTTTAAAAATGTAAAAACGAAACAATATAATAATACACAATTGGTAATTACAACCTTAGTCAGGATTACGACTTAGCTCCTCCAACCACTTATGTTGATCATTTTATACATGAGTGGCGAGACCAACAGTTTAAAGTCGACTCCGTACGACAGATTTTTTGAGAAACTTTTCATTGCCAACTTTATTTACTCTCAGAGTGTTTGTCAGAAATCTGGTAAGAGGAAGTCACTGAAGAAATATTTTGTTTTGATCGATATGTCTGACCTGGAGTTTGAACTAATAAACCAACACACCGCTTACTTGGCTACGGCGGCTTGTCTAGACACTGTGGTTATTTACTTACAACCCTTTAGTAAAGATTGCAATCGAGTTTCTCACACCACCCATGTTGAGTGCCATAATTTTATACATGTTAGGTTGTGACTTGTTGACGGGACTATACAGAAGACTTGGTTCGATAAAGTATGGAATATAGTATCCATTAAACGGCCACCACAGCTCTTATGCTAAACCATTACTCTTCTCAAACAAATGGATTTATCTCACCGATTAAGCTTTCGAAGTTGAATTAAAACTCGGAAATTGTTTCTGATTTATTGGCGTAAACCAGAGATTTATACAAATTTCAAAAGAATGATATCAAACGCCCTTAAATCACATGATCTTGATAGCGAGTTGACATCCGAACTTCTTGAGATAAGTTGTACTGGAAATCGTTGCTACAATAAATCAATTATTAAATGTGACCGGTGGCTCTGACTTGCTATAACCAAATGCCGTTCAGATCCATGCAGATGAACTAAGGCCGCAAGAACTCTCATTTGGTGCTCCTGTGATAAATGCCTTTGTAATTACAACAGACTGTGAAGTGTTGTATCGCTTAATAAATTTCAAGCAGTGTAGAGACGTAGTCCAGTAGGTAGTGTGTCGACTTTTTAGTCTCCAGGTCAGACATCTCCAATAAAACGAAATATAAAGAAAATATTTCTGCGGTGACTTTCTCTCAGCAGATTTCTGGTAAGAACTCTGTGAGCAAATAAAATCAAAAATCTGTTGTCCGGAGTCGAGTTTAAACTGTAGGTCTCGCCACTCATGTTTGAAATTAACAACCACAACATAATAAACAAATAAAAAATAAAAATATTTAAATTTTTACATTAACGACCTGTTGTTTTTTTAATTTTCAATTAATTGATATTCTCTTCATTAAAAAAATGAAATTCTTAAAAAGATAAGATTCATCCGAACTAAGCGTAACCGCTGGAGCGTTCCTTTAGTAATAAAGGACAAAGAGTTCTGTTAACAAAAAAACTAAATAATTGTTCATAATGATACTTCAACTAAAAGTTGCAAAATTTGTTGGCTTTTATGGTAAACTTTTGTAATTATAAAGATTTTAAAATACAACAAAGAAAAACCGAAAAAAGACAAAGTTTAACAACAACTAAAGAAAAACTATTATTTTCCAAAGAGCTTTTGAAATATTGCAGAAAAAATCGAAAATAACACGGAACGTAGCAGATTGTAGTTCGTAATTAAGAGCTTGAAAATAAAACAGTTGTTATACGGTACGAGTAAATTATGCCACAAATTGTGGTGCCACAACAATCTGCAACAATGAAAAATATTCACAAAAAAAGTTTAAATTGAATTAAGAAAATATTATAAAATATGACAATAAAGGGAGATGCAGTTGGTATATGCAACCATGTACACCCACATAATTTGGATGAAAGAAATTCACCAAACTGCGAAGTTAGCACATTAAATTCGTTCTTACAAGCAAATCGTCGAAAAATATTTACCAACTTATTCCCTACCCACACAAATAGAACATGTTGGAATTGAAGTTATGAAATGATTATGTTTGAAGCATGTTTGAAGGTTCTTAACACGACAGTTGGTCCGCTTTGAGAGTATTCGTTTCATTCGATATTACTTTAGAAATATGCAGGAGCAAAGCCACAACTATTCATGGAATTGTAATCCTTTACCATAATGTTGATAAGAATACATACACACGTAATTGGTCATTACAACCCTTCAGCCAAGACAACAATCTAATTTCTGACACCAATTATGTTGTGTGTGTTAATTTTATCCATGAGTAGCGGGACCTAAAGTTTATAGTCGACTTCGAACGATAGATTTTTGAGACACTTATCATGGCAATTTTATTTAATCTGAAAGTTTTTGCCTGAAAGGAATTCACCGAAGTATTTTTTTTTCATATATCATTTTGTTCATTTCTTACTTCTTTAATTGGCCGACGAAAATCCTCTACCAAACCCTCCACGTGGGTGTCGGCTGGTAATGGTGGTTGCCCGATGGGGTGTCCACCAGCCAAGGGGGGAGTCCATACTCATTTGATCGTAGGTCGAGTGAATTATGGCTCTCACCATAGGATAGAGGTATGGGCTGGACTAAGGTGTTATACGACCCGTGCCGATAGTCAGCCTGGCTGGGGGCCCATCAAAAATATCCCAGTCGTTAACGGAGTATCCTGGATACCGGGCGACCTCCAGGATTAACTAGCCTTACCTGGGCACAGCGGATCCCTGCTCAGGTGGACCTTCCCCTTATCCGCAACTCGTGGGACCAAAAATGAATAATGAAATGGAAAATAAATCAATAAAGGAAAATCAGAAAACCGCCTCCACTAGTGAGGACGAGAACGGAACTCGTAAAAATCCGCGTACGGGTGTTAAGCCGACGCCCGTCTCCACAGAAGAGGGAAAAGACTTGGTTGATGCTAAGGCAGACCAAGAACCTAGTACCTCAAAAAACAGTAGAACACAACAAGCCAAAAGCGTCGGCCTTTCCAGAAGCAAGGTTGCTCCAAAAGCCGGACCTTCGTCCAGCAAGAGTGGCCTTGGTAATGTAAAGGTTGACACGGCTCAGAAAATGAAAGAATCGAAGCAGAGGTACAGGGAGCGATTGAGCGCAAAGCGGGTTCTAGACAGGATCTCCAAGATCCCAATAGATAACCGCACGCAGCGCGAAGTGCAATCACTGGCCTGGGCCAAGGAAAAGCTCGAAGAACTAGATAAGACGTCGACCATGGAGGTGGCTGTCAAAAGACAGCGATCTTCTGATGGAGACGCTCCAGGCGCTAAAAAATCACGCAGCTCGCATCGCACCAACACCTTATACAGTGAGGTGTTTAAAGACAGCATAGAAATGGCGGTTGTAGATCGCTCAGATCCAGACGGCAGTATTACACCGTCGAACTGGAGACTTGCAGCAGACGCCCTTGCGGACGTCTTTCTAGAAGTAATGGAGGAGAATCCGGGACCAGTTCCAGTCTACCAAATGTGTGGCTGGCACCAAGGACACGTGAAGTTAGTAACGTGTGCCGATAAGAGAGCCCTGGATCTCTTCTCCATCGCCATAATGAGGGTAGGTGAAATCTGGAAGGGCGCCAAACTAGAAGTAGTGCCCAAGGATGCCATACCTAGCAGACCCCGAACACGCTCTTGGATACCTTTAACTCCAAAGGAGCCAGAAAAAGTACTAAGGAAAATAAAAATGTGCAATCCAAAGTTACCAACACACAATTGGAAAATTGCAAAGTTGGAGGAGCGCCATGGATCTCGCTGTGCGACTATCATAATCAATCAGGAATCCCTGGAGCACCTGGCAAAATCCAATGGTGTGGTGGCCTTTGGATTTGAACATATTATCCTAAAAGTATATAAAAAGGATAATCGCCCCATGGAGTCGGGTGACAACGCCCCTCAGGGGGACAAGCCACAAGACGAACACATGGGCGCATCAGTTAATGAAGAAAAGGAGGAGGATAACCTTACAGCATCCTCAACGCAGATTCATACCCGGTCCAGAGTTAGCTCTCTCTTTTCCACTGGGTCGGACATAGCATCTGCCTTTGATATGCTGTTAAGGGAATCTGACCTCCTGGACGAGGCTGATCAAGAGGATTATGGCCTAGACATTACGATGGTGGAGAGGAGAGAGGATGAATCTCCATCACTCTAAGGCAGCATCGGCTGCACTACTTCTCCGGCTGGCGAACAGAGGAGAAGACATAGCCCTGATCCAAGAACCATGGTCCATAGCCAATAAGGTTTGTGGATTAGGGCACAAAAATTATAGGCTGGTCCATGCCAAATGCGTAGGTAGGCCCAGATCCTGTATACTCATTAAGAACAACTTAATGGCATATTTGCTTCCTAATTTCAGCAATGAAGACCTAACCACACTAACGGCGGAGATCAATGGTAAGCAACATTGGATCTCCTCCAGTTACATGCCGCATGACCTAAGCAGTCACCCACCACCAGATCCAGTGAAGAGACTGGTTACAGAGGCAAAGCGCGCAAATGTTGGCCTGCTGATTGGCTGTGATGCCAACTCTCATCACACTATATGGGGCAGCACGAACGTCAACGAACGGGGTGAGTCTCTTTTTGATTTTATTATATCTAATAACCTATTAGTTTGTAACACGGGTAATAAGCCCACATTTATAACGAAAAACAGAAGGGAGGTTTTGGACATAACCCTTACCTCCGGCAATATTTATGATACTGTCAGAGATTGGAGAGTCTCGGAGGAGCACTCCTTTTCTGATCATAGGTTTATTGAATTTTCCCTTGGTAGGGGGAACAATACTGTAAGGGCGATTAGAAATCCTAGAAACACGAATTGGGATCTTTATGATCGCCTTGTCAGGCTGGGCTTGGACCCACTCACGAGCTGTAGAATAGACAGTATTTCTGGACTTGAGGCTACAGTAGCTGAATTCACAAAGGTCATAGTAGGGGCTTTTGAAAAAGCATGTCCGAAAAGGGTCAACAGGGGTGGAAGAAAACCACCCTGGTGGGACCGGGATCTGGACATGCTCAGAAAGGTGTCACGGCGACTTTTCAATGTGGCGAGAAAGTCCGGCAATGCGGATCAGTGGAGGGACTATAAAGTGTCCCTTGGAAATTACAAGAGAGTTCTAAGACGGGCTAAGAGGGACTCGTGGAGAAATTTCTGTGGCAACATGGAAACTATCAACGAAACTTCTAGGCTAAGGAGAATTCTCTCGACAACATCCTTTATACCTAGTGTACTGCAAAGGGAGGATGGCTCATGGACCAACTCTGAGAAGGAAACTTTGGATCTTCTTGTGGACACCCACTTTCCACCGGGACATGGTTCGGATGCGCGAACAACCGTCTCGGGGAGTGAATCACAGTGGGACTACTGCTCGATCATGTCTGCGGACGCGATAAAATGGGCGATAGACGGATTTAGACCGTTTAAATCTCCGGGACCGGACGGAATATATCCGGCCCTCTTGCAACGTCTGGAAATGAAACACATCGGAATGCTTGGGTCGATGTTTGTCGCCAGTATTCGGATGGGCCATATACCGTCGGAGTGGTGTAAAGTGGGGGTAGTCTTCATACCGAAGGCTGGAAGAAACTCTCATACTACACCCAAGGACTTCAGACCCATAAGTCTATCCTCCTTCTTATTGAAGACTATGGAGAGACTCGTGGATGTGAATCTGCGTCAGACCTTGGATGGAAATCTCCTTTCCGGGGGACAACACGCATACATTAAGGGGAGGTCTGTTGAGGCTGCCCTACATAGCCTGGTGTGCAGGATAGAGAAATCGCTGGCACAGAAGGAATACACTCTGGCTACTTTCCTTGACATCGAGGGAGCCTTCAATAATGTGGAACTTTGCGCTATAACCAGGGCGCTGGATAGTCTGGGTGTACGATCCACTATAGTGAACTGGATAACTAAGTTACTTTGTGGGAGAACAATCTACCCCACACTTGGGAGTTCACAGACAACCAGGGCTATAGGGACGGGAACTCCACAGGGCGGAGTACTCTCTCCTCTTTTGTGGAATCTGGTGATGAATGAGCTACTAGTGATACTAGAACAAAATGGATGTGAGGCAATTGCCTGTGCGGATGACATTGTTCTTGTGATCTCCGGAAGATTTGTCGACACTATCAGAGATAGGATGCAACTGGCTCTGAGGAGGGTCTGCGTGTGGGCATCTGAGCGTGGTTTGGGTGTTAACCCGGTGAAAACGGAAGTAGTACTCTTCACGAGAAGGTACAAGCCACCGACATTTCGTCCATTGAAACTTAACGGGACGGAACTGAAACTCAAACAGGAGGCACACTTTCTAGGACTTATTCTGGATAGGAAGCTGTCTTGGAAATCGAATATCATCAACAGAACTAAAAAGGCTTCCATTGCCCTGTATGCTTGTAACAGAGTGTTGGGGAGAAAATGGGGCCTAGGACCTAGGATGACACACAGGATCTACACAGCGGTGATCAGACCTATCTTGACCTATGGATGCCTAGTTTGGTGGGAATCCCTTGAAATTAAAACTAATTCGAAACTAATACAGCGACTGCAGAGATCTGCCTGTATTATCATTAGTGGTGCCTTGCGCACTACACCTACGTCGGCACTGGAGATAATTTTGGGCCTCTTTCCGCTGGACCTTTTCTGTAGGGGAGTGGCTGCTAAACTAAGTAAACGTCTCTGGGCGACTGGACAGTGGCATGACTCGGGCATAGGCCACGCAAGAATCCTGAGGGAAGTTGGAGCTGTCGGGAGCAGTGACTACATGACACCGAGGTACGACTTCACGAAGAGATTCAGGACATCGGTTCCGGATAACGGGGCCTGGAAGGGTGGTGTGACCCACCTGTTTAGAGACTCCGTACAAATCTACACCGATGGCTCTAAGCTGAACGGAGCGGTTGGCGGTGGAATTTTTTCGGAATCGGTTGGAATAGCTCAGTCTATAAGACTACCAGACCACTGCAGTGTCTTTCAGGCGGAGGTGGTGGCCATACAGGCTGCGGCGAGTATTATTGGGGATGGAAGGGTCTCCAAGCGGAACGTTACCATACTTTCTGATAGCCAGGCGGCTATCAGGGCTTTGAGCTCTAACGTGATGAACTCCAAGACGGTGTACGGCTGTCGCAGATATCTCGACGAGATAGCGGAACGATATGACATCCATATCGTATGGGTACCGGGACACAGTGGTATTCCGGGCAACTGTAGAGCTGATGAACTTGCCAGGCGGGGCACGACCATCGAGCTCACCGCTGAGTTCTCGAATCTGGGCATACCAATGAGGACCTGCAAGCTCATAATTGATAATGCGATCGTCGATTCCGTCAACGACAGGTGGGCGGCCTCGGACACGGGTAGAACGGCTCGTAAAATCTGGCCAAGGCTGGATGAGGGGCGCACAATGAGTCTACTTAAACTCCAAAGAGGCGCGCTCAGTGTAGTTGTCGGTGTCATTACGGGGCATTGCATTATGGGTACGCATGCGAGGCGCATTAGACTTGGACACCTTGCCAACGACTTCTGTAGAAGCTGCAGAGATGAGGAAGAAGAGGAGACTGTCTCTCACCTGCTGGGTACATGCCCGGCTCTATGCCAAAGGAGAAGGAAGTACTTGGGTACTTACTACATGGATGATCTGGAGGAACTGTCAGAGATTGACATTGGCAGCCTAAATCGCTTCATCAGGAGCTCCGAATGGTTTCAAGACTAGGGGATAACGGATGACTGTGGTAGCACAATGGGCCCAATGCGGCCTAAGTGTGTCCATCAACAAGAAAATTTTTTCTTGGATGGGCAACCACCTCTACCTACCTACCTACCTACTTCTTTAATTGGTAATTCCAACCCTTAAGTCAGACTTATGACATCGCTTTTCTCACCACCCACATTGTGTATATTAATTTTATCCATGATAGGATATTTATTTAATCTCAGAGTTTTTGTCAGAAAACAGCTGAAACGGTGTCGCCGACAGAAATATTTTTTATTTCGTTTTGTTCGAGATATTTAAGCTGAAGCTTGAACCAAAGGTTCTTGCCTTATAAGCTAAGAAAAACAGAGTCAGTATTTAAATTCGGTTGCCCGAAGAAAGCAAAATTGAAAAAATATTTGTTTTACATTGGCGCTCGTTTCTTCACAATGAACCGAATTCAATTGTCTTGCCTATGCGGTATAAATATTTCCAAAACAAACAGACACTCTGTGAACCCAATTTTTTAAGCCGGGGATAAATTTCACTATCCATTTTCCGCTTCGCTTCACATGTTTTGCAATCACCATATGCATTCTTATGCCTGCAAGATTGATGAGAAATTGCTTCCCTTGTCTTTCAGCGCTATAGAGCAATGAACATCTCTCCACTAGTCAGCCAACTGCGTTTGAGACCGTGCAGACTTTGAGACCATTGAGACTGCACCCAGTACGTTGCGGTTGGCCTTAGCTTTCAGCGCGTTTGCTCAGATTTCTGGGTTACTATAATTATCCTTGTTTTCCTTTAGGTTGATCCATCATTATTAATCCTCAACATGCTTAACAGGCTCACAGTTGCAATGCCATTGTGACGACATAACGTGCTTGAAGCCATTACTTCAAATATTTCGATTTCTTTTGTGTAACTAGAGGCGAGCTCCAGACCATACTCCCCAAAGCCTGTTTAAGTTTTTATCATGATTTTTTTAAACTTCATTTAGCGTCATCGGCATTATGCGGTTCCTACACGTTGCGACTGGATGTATAACTTTATGATTTTGTACAAACAATTCTTATGTTGAGTAGCTGACTTAGTCGTCGATTGAACGAAAATCAAAAATTTTTGTAAAATCGAGCCTTAACCGCAAAAAAAGCTCAAACGACATAAACGAAATTTTACAGGGGAAGGTTTTTATTATTTATTTCTTGTTCAAATCAAGTTAGAGCAACAAAATTTTGTATGAAGACACATTTTGTTCCAATGCATAAAATGAATGCAATTGCTTTCGCATATAAGCATAAACTACTGGGAAAAAATTTTGACGTTAAGATAAAATATTCTTATGACGGAGGATTTTTTTCATTTACTAAACTATATTTTTTTATAATTCTTTTTAGGTCATTATTATAACATTTTATACATAAATCTATGTTTTTATATATAAAAGGCTTTTTATTTGTATTAGAAATTAAATATTTTTGTAATTAATACAGTGAATGTCTAACAGTAAGAATTATTATCGTAATATGGGAAATAGGTGTTAAAGGACTCGAATTTCTTCTTTGTTACGTATACATACATACATGTCGTTGCCTTTATATAGAAAGGCCCTAACTCGAGTTTTTAAGTAGAGATTTTTTGGGGCTTACAAAAAAAAAAGAGTTAGGACTTTTCCATTAAAGGTTACAATATATAAAATAAAACCATTCAGGTAGTTTAATTCAAACTTTTTTTTATTAACAACGAAAAATAAAAATGTTTTATATATCATTATGTATACTGTACGTGGTTACAAGAAAATAATAAAAAAGTCATTGTAAAACTTAACATTTTCAAAAAAACAATTATTTATTTTTCATATCTAAAGTGAATTGTCTTCTTGATCGGTTTCAGGCAGCAAGTCTTCTATTGTATGATCATCATCATATAAAATTCGTTGTGAAATCTTTCAGGTATGATTTTGTTGTCACAGAGTGTTTTTAAATCTCTATACTTTGTAGAGGAAATTTTCAACGGACTTTTATATAATTCTGCAGTTCCCTTGGCTAGTATTTCAGAGTGTCGTCTAAATCGTAAAATCGAATTTATATCAAAATATTTTATTTCAGAATTTTCAAAATAACCATATTTAAGGCCTATGTTCGGGTTATCTTTTTCAAATATAGCAGAATGTAAATTGTTCAACGAAATTTTCATTATTCTTACACGGATTAGACAGAACACTTGTGTTGAGAACTTTTACATTTTTCAGTAAAGGTAATTTTCGTTGCCTTTTAAATCCTCTCTGTCCCACACAGGTTTCTTCTTCATCAGAAGATGCGTCTGAATCGCTGTATGGAACGATTGAGCGCTTATTAAACTTCTCGTCTTAGCTTATGTTAAGTAAATCAGGTCTAAGCATAGATTCGTGGCTGCTCCAGGCGTAACCTTTACATCTCTTATGGCCATTATTTAAACTTGCTGTTAAAGTTGGGTTTAGTAAAAGGTAACTTTAGCTAAAGTGAACTTTAAAGTCACCATTAACTTCTTTTTCTTATTACAATCTAATGATAAAATAAAGTTAACTTTTTAAAAAATAAGGCAGTGCCGGAGCAATATCGATAATATTTGCCAAATAAACTAATTTTCTTATAACACAGTGGCAACAACGAGCTTCCTTTGTTGTATTTGCTCATTTTGTTTATATTTGAAGTTGCCATATTGAAAAACAGACATAAACGTAACTTTAAAAGTTATAGGTAGAATGATCTTCCCTTTAGCTTAACGCTCACTTCTACCATATTGTCCACTTATAATAATGAAAAACAATTTACACAGAGCGAAAACTGCCTAATAAAATCAAGAAGATTTTCTCTACGAAACGTTTTTGGAGTGAGGGGTATTACAGCAGAAAGAAACGAAGATTTTTTCGTAGAGATTTCTTATTATTTTTATGTTATAAATCTTTTTAATTTTTTCAAGACGTACCACGTGCCACAAAAAATACAATCCATAGAGAAAAACTTATTGATTCTATTGTGATTTCTTCTAAATTGTATAAAACAAGAATTTCTAATTAATTTCATTGGGCTACCTAATCAATTTTTTCAAAAAGGTTTTTCTTATAGATTTCATTAGGCTACACTTGAAAGTGAATAAGTGACAAGTAAAGAAGTGGAAAAAAGTAATAAAAATATTTCTTAAAAAAAAAATCAAAGTAAACTTAAATAAAAAAATTGAATTGTTTTAATTTCAAAAAAAAGTGTTATAAAAAACAAATAAAATTTTAAGTAATAACCGATCAAAGTATTTTAACAGAAAATGTAGATATTGTCCCAATTTTTAAATCCTTTTAAATCAACAAATATATTAAAAAAAATGAAAATCGAAGACGTTGAAAATTTATTCAAGAAGGTGGACCAAAAATGGTCCAATGGTCTTATGCTATCTGCGAAGTATTCCCTAACGAAAAACCGGTAAACAAATCTAAACCAAATTTTATTTAATGTACGTATCTTTTTATTAACAGTTTTTGTTATTCTACGAAACATAATTTTTGAAACGGAAAAACGGGAAGAAAAATTCAACAGGAAAGTTATTTTCTCGTTGGACTAATGTTGAAAAGGAAAAATTCGATGATTATTCTGTCACTGCGGACGAATCTTTTAAAGATTTGAATAATGGTATGAATATTTAAAACTCCTTAAATTAATATATGTACATCTTTATACGTCTATCTTTCTCTTTCAACGATAAATATTTCGAGTAAAAGCTCGTCATTTGCAGCACAATTGCAGTCCATGGGAACAGGTGCTTTCTTTCTGGAGGAAAACAAAGAAAAATAGAATTGATGAGATACAAAATGCCAAATCTTTGACGAATATTTTTCAATAAAAAATCTATAATAATATCAATCAAAATCAAGAAGTATCATTTAAAAAAATAAAGGGATAGTCTTCTAAAATTAAGAAGAAAATCTTTTTGAAAAAAACAAAAAGAGGGCCTCATAAAATCAAGAAGAAAACCTTTTTGAAAAAAACAAAAAGAAAGCCTAATAAAATTAAGGAGAAAACCTTATTAAAAAAATTAAGAAGACTGTCTAGTAAAATCCCTAAAATTTCTTCTTGATTTTTTCAAAAAGGTTTTCCTTATAAAAATAATAAGAATATCTTCTATTATTATTATTATTATTATTATTATCTTTATTAGAAGTATTTATAATACTTTTAAAATACAATTCATTTTAATTACAAACATCAATTAGGTAAACCCTGATCAAAATAAACATGTTTTATAAAATTTACTATTCTCTTTCTAAAAATATTCATGTTTGCTTCATTTTTCACATCAGCCGGCATCATGTTATATAGATTCAATCCTTTACAGAATAACGATCTCTGCATTACACTTGTGTCTGCTCTTGGTGGTCTAAAATCTAAAGCATTCCGTAGGTTGTAGGGTTGAACTTCTCCAACATATCTTATTTGCTCGGTCAGGTATTCTGGTGCACATCCCATTTTCATTTTCTTGATAAAAAGTATTGTGTTTAGCTGCAATCTTTGTTTTATATTTAACCATTTCAATGTGTTTAACATATATTTAATCGATGTAAACCGGTTACATTTTAAAATTGAGCGCATAGCCTTATTTTGTAATTTTTGTAGCCTATTTATTTGATGGTCTGAACAGCAGGTGAATAATATAGTTGAACCATACTCAAAATGTGGTTTTATCATTGTGTTGTAAATGTTAATTGCAGTTAATATTGACACTTTATTTCTTATTCTTTTAAAAAACCCAATTTTTTTACCAATTTTTCTGCAAATATATTCAATGTGTTCCTTAAAATTTAAACATTTATCTATTAAGAAACCCAGATATTTAATTGTATTTACTTTCTCTATAATAACGTTATTTATCTTGATTAATTTGTCAGTCTTCATATTAATTTCCATTAATTTTGTCTTGCTTTCATTCAATTTTAATTTGTTCATTTTTAGCCATTTATTTATATTATCGATATCTTTATCTAAGTTTTCATAATACAATTCTTCTGTCACCGATTCAGTAAAAATCAACGTATCATCAGCATATAGGACTATCTCACAATTCTCCAAGACTCCTTCAATGTCATTAATATATATTATAAAAAGAAGAGCTCCCAATACAGAACCCTGTGGTACTCCGAAATCGTTTTCAATGGGATCAGATATTATTTTTTTGACATTAGTATATTGTCTGCGATTCGTTAGATATGATTTAAACCATTTTAGCTCCGTATCTTTAATTCCATATTTATATAGTTTTTTTAACAGTATATCTCTGTCTATAGTTTCAAAAGCTCTTTTGAAATCGAGGAAAATCGCTAATACTTTGTTATTCTTTTGTCTACTCTTCTTGAAAAAAACCATAGAGAAATCTTATAAACTTTGTTCTAATTTACTATGTATTTATTAGGTTCAGTTTTCTCTGTGTATCTGTCCATTTAAAGTCTTTAGTTAACGGCAAGTTGTAATAATGGCCCTTAGACTTCTGATCTCTCAGATAGGTGCTAGGGATCTGATCCTAAATCTGGTGGCTTCAAACAAAGGTTAATCAAGTTATTTAGTAACAATTTCATAGTTTAACGATCTCTCTGAACAATATATTATTAGATCTTACATTTTCTTTAAAGGGGGGATAGTTTTTTCGGCTTTTCTTTCGTATATTATTTTTGAAGGTTTTGTTTTGCCTTTCCCAAGCTTCACGTTATTATTTCTGGCATTTTTGTTCTCATGTTAACAATAAAATTTTATTACAAACACAATAAGAAGAAAACAAATACCAACAAAAACTTTTTAACGTTTAGGCCATTAACAGACAAGCATAAAAGTTTATTGAAATGAAAAAGTCTTTCATATGTTGTATATAGGCAGACAACTGTTCACGTAATTTTTGCTCCTAACACCCTACACTACTATAGAACCTGTTTGGTTTGCGCTGACGTTAGTAATTGTATGAGAGAGAGGGACAAACTCGAAGATAACTCAGTTGGCGTTGAATAAGATACGAAGACTGAGATGACACAGTAAGACTGTCTAGTCTAATAGCAGTGTGTTGACTAATTAGGCGTGAAGCCTCATTTATATTGAAATGAAAAGTTCCTCAAAAACTGTTGTTCGGGATCGGCTTTAAACTGTATGTGCCTTCACTCATGTATGAAATTAACACACACATAATAAGTGGTGTGAGAAAGTAGTTAGTAATACTGAAAAAAATGTTGTATGTGTAATGTAAATGGCTCGACCGCCTGTGGACTGCTGCAAAACGTGGGATTAATTGCTCACCAACCTCACCTCTCATTGGGTTCAAGTTTCGCGTGTCGTGTAGCATGAGGCCACCTACTCTGTACCATATTACTGGATTTACAGCTAATCCTTGTTATAATCTGCGTGAAGTAGAGTACCGTATTCCGTCATTTACAAATTCTTTTTCACTTTCATTTAAATGAAGTTTTAATAGGATGCTTAACAACAAATAAGGTAGATTGTAAAAAAATTTACAATTTAACGAAATCCATACTAAATGAGCTTATTTATATAGAAAATGAAAACGCTTTAAACAGTTATCAACACATACGTACTCATAAGCAAACATTTTTGAAGGAAAAAAATCAAAATTTAATACCCATTCACATGCAGTAAAAAGAAATTAAGGCCCTAAAATCAACAATAAGTTGATATGTATGTACATGCACGTTCTCTCTAAGTTCCGGACTTAAACTTCCTTAATTTAAAGAATGAAAACCACAGCATAGAACAAAAAGCCATGTTTTTAAGTGACAAGCATAACTATACTCGTATAACACCCTATGCCGTAATATATTCCTTCCTTAAAGTCCGAAAAGCTAAGATTGTTATTGGCACCGGGTAACCACATTAATATACACATACATACATAATTGGTCATTACAACCCTTCAGTCAGGATTACGAACTAGTTTCTCGCACCACTTATGTTGTGTGTGTTAATTTTATACATGAGTTGTGAGACTTAGAGTTTAAAGTCGACTCCGAACGACAGATGTTTGAGAAACTTTTCATGGCAATTTTATTTACTCTCAGAGTTTTTGCCAGAAATTTGCTGAGAGGAAGTCGCCGAAAAAATACTTTTTGTATTTTATTTTGATGTCTGTCATGGGGCTCGAACCCTGGCTTTTCGTCTAATAAGCCAACACACTACCTACTAGACCACGGCGACTTTTATTATATCGGGTTTTAAATAGGAGCTTTAGAAATTTAACTGGTTAGCACAACCATTTTGTTGGCGCTGTATCTATCAGATTAATTGTCACTTATGCAGTCTGTTGACTCAAACCCCAGGTTAGACATCTGCAAAAAAAAGAAGTATCAAAAATATTTCTTCGACAACTTCTCTCATCAGATATCTGCCAAAAAATCCGAGAGTAAATAGCATACCATGAAAACTTTCTTCAAAATCTGTAGTTCAGAGTCGATTTTAAACTATATACTCATGTATAAAATTAACACACAGCATACGTAGTGTGAGAAGCTAGGTCGTAATCATGAGTGAAACGTTATAATGACGATCTACGTATGTATGTTTTGCCAAAGTACCATGGGTGGGTATAACATTCAAAAACACGTGCATATAACCAAAATGGGTATTATATGCAACCCTATTCGGCAAATCATCCTTTTTTGGGCAGGCAATGTCATCGGTCCACATTTCTTTGAGATCGGCGTTGTAAACGGCGGGCATTGTAGGTAGATCATTTCCAACTTCTTTCAGCCTGAATCGGATGATCTAGATGCCAACGACATATGGTTTCAATGTGCCTCACAGCTTACGTCACATTATATATTCTGCACGAGCGAATTGAGGGCGTGAAGGTAATGTGAACTAGTCACCGATATCATGCAAATTGATCTCGTTAGACTTATGCTTGTGGGGTTTTCTAAAGGCACAAATATATGCGTAAAAGCCAGAAAACACTGCGGTCTGCAAGTTGATTCAGTAATGGAAAATTAGGCAATTTAACGATGTTATATACCATAATTAATGACATCAACAGGTCTTCCAAACGAAGGAAAATTTCAGTGATATCCCACACAGCCTTTGTTTTCTTTAAAATTAAATTTAAGTATAATTATGCTTAATGAAGACAGATACGTAACAGTTCTAAAGGCCCTAATTACTTCCTTTATATTCTCAAGTTATATCCAAACGGAATATTCATAACCATCTTTGTTTCTAGTTGTTAAACTGTGAAGAGAAAAAAAGCTTGTCTGGATATAATTTTTACCATCTTTAACGAGCTTAAGCTCTTAATTTAATTAATTGGCCATTAACAACCCTATTAACGGATTTCGGCCTGCCGTAACACATCCTTCCAGGCGCCTCTACTTCAGTTGGTCACACCAATCGATGACAGGGCTTCCTCGATTTGGTCCTTCCAACGCAAACAAGGTTGTCCTCTTCGCCGACTTCTGCAGAACCCCGGATAAAATACCCGTCAAACCGGAGCATCTTCCACCATTCCAACGACATGGCCGAGCCAGCGCACCCGCTGGATGTTAATACGCTCCACAACGTCTATGTCGATGAGGAGCTCATACAGCTCACTGTTGGATCGGATGCGGAAATCATCGCCAACTCGCAATGGACCGAAGATCTTACGTAGGACTTTTCTCTCACATACTCTCAAGGCTTCAGCGTCAGTGCTTAATAGGGTCCATGCCTCTGCGTCATAAAGAAGTACGGGGAGGATGAGTGTCTTGCAGAGTATTAGTATTAGAAAGAAAACTACTCCCCTAGTTAAGTCTCAATTGTCTCTTCAAAGTACTATGGTTCCCTGTGCCCTCTTGTTTCTGATATTGGAGTACACCTAGAAACAAGAAAGATGGTTGCTATTCTCTTATATATATCGCCATCGTCTAGTAGATAGCGTATTGGTTGGCTAGATAATAGCTCGTGGTTCAAACCAGAAATCAGCAATGAGTCGTTTTTCGCTACTCATAAGTACTCATGAAATTTTGAGTATGAATGAGTCAACAGTATTGAAATTCAACTACTCTGATTCAGTCGTACGCACTACAACATTGATTTATAAGTACAAGTTGCAATGAGTATGAGTACAACGTTGACATCAAACTCATAACATTCGAAATATGTTTGATTCATAAGCCTACTCATTTAGATTCATAATTTTAGAAAAATACTTATAAAGGATACGAGTGACTCAAATCATTCATCAAAATTTACAGTCTTAGTTGTTGTTGCACTTACAAAAAAAAGGACAAAGATAGCAACTAAAGCAAATACACAAACTTCTAGTAAGTATTACAGTGTTCGTACGCGAATCATACTCATTGTTAAGTATGAGTACGATGAGTATTTCAACCTATGAATATGAGTAGTATGAGTATGATATTAAAATAAGTATGAATGCGTATAAGTATCCGAAATTATGAGTATAATTCGATTCTACTCATCTTTTTGAATACTCAATGTTGATCTCTGGTTCAAACCCCAGCTCAGACATAACAATTAAAACGACATATGAAAAATGTTTCTTTCGGCGACTTCCTCTCAGCTGTCTTGGGGCAAAAACTCTGAGAGTGAATAAAATTAGCATGAACACTTTCTCATATCTGTTGTTCGATGACGACTGTTGGTAGTCGTAAAGTATAAAAGATGAAACGGAAGGAAGTATGTTCACGCATATATACAAATGACTTGAAATAAAAAATAAGAATTTAATGTTATTTTTTTAATACTTTGCTTACATTGTTATTGTTTCAATGTTTTTTGTTGTTTTTAAAAGATTTTTAAACAAATAAATGAAACGGAAGTTCAACAAAGTGTATAAAAATGTTTGAAATAATTTTCTGTTTGTTATTCTTCCTTAACGAAAATGGCTTTTAATGAGGATTAAAGATTTTATTATAAATGGGGTTGGTGTTAACGATTTTATTTTCAAATATTTTTATTTAAACTGTTTTAGGAGAACATTTTTATAATAAATTTTTTATATATAAATATTTTAATTCACTTAATAAAACTCATGAGTTCAGTTGGGTGTATAATTTCATGTTTTCTAAATATTTTTACTCTTCCCCAAAGAGTTTTTAAAAAATTGTGTGCAACTAAACGAAAAACGCACTTTTAAAAATGCTAGCAAGACAGTGCTTATAAGCGAGGGATTCTTATATCGATATCCTGTACCTGTGAACAGATAGCCGCGTAGCATTCAAGCTAATAGAATTCTATTTGTCTCATTGACAGTAATAGTTTCGTATTTAATCGAATGCCGGCTGGTCAAAGAGGGTTTTGATCATATTCTACATCTCGTTATGGTGAACAAAATTGTAATTTGCTAGGCTCCCGTATCACTTCGGTATTTTGCGAATAAATTTCTGAAGGATATATAGGCTTAATCAAGAGTCCTATTGTAGCATTAACTAGACAGGCAGTAAAGTCGTTGACTCGTCCGAGTTCTGCACCAAGTCAGATCTGTAGAAGAGTTTTACAAATTACATAAGGCCAAATTGGCAGATTGTATGTTTTCTATCAGGAATAAATTATTTGAGATTGCGTTGCCTCAGCTGTTTATGTCTTTTGGATATGACAGAGTACAGCCTCTGCCTCAAGAGGAATGAAACCATAAGAAACATTCTCAGGAGTTGCACTGCGCTGTCCGATTTTTTTACTACCTTTTCCAATAAATCTACCATATGGCGTTAATATTGGCTTCCAATGGCTCAAGAAATCCAGAAACGTTTAATTGTTCGAACGGGGGAGCTATAGAACAGGATCAATTTTAGAAAGAAAATTGTCACAAAACGGGTACATGTGAACGAATTTTTTTAAAGTAAATTTAGAGTATGAAGTACAAGTTTTCGCGTTTATAAGCGCTTAATGCTTAAAAGCGGGATGCATATATCGAAGTAGTTTCAGTACATTTTCAAATAAAAATCAATATTGCTTAAGTTAAGCTACTAAGCGGAAAATTATTATATCCTCAGTGCTTAATCCGGTGAATACTCTATTAGTCAATAGAGTAGATTTACTGGATTAAAAAGCAATACAAGATTTTTTACAATCAATATCACATTTTTTTTTTTAGTTTTAAAAATCACTCAAATGAAGGCAGTTTAATCTATTTGCCGACATCATGTAGCATTTGCCTTCAGGTGATAATGTTGAGCTGTGAATAATTTATCTTCAGTACTCACTACTTACAACGCCTTCTCTGAACTCATTGTATTCGGCCATATATTTCTGTTTTAAAACTAATTGTAGAGATAAATGGACGGAGGAGATTGACTGAGACGAAAAATCATAAAAGTTTTTCAAGGATAAGTGTGTTATGAAGTGTTTAGAGAGTGCAAAATACATACATAATTAGTTATTACAACTCCTCACTAACGTTGTGTGTTAGTTTTATATCGGGTGGGACATTTACCGGTTTAAATTTGAACCATCTGTTATTTCGAATCTGACAATACTTATGTCATTCCATTCTGTCACAAAATTCAGTATATTATCTCCACTGAACGTAATGTGGACGATGTTTGGTTTCAAGGAACTTGCCACACACCTCATGCCACAATCGATTTATTGCGCCAAACGTTTGATGGACGTTTAATTAGCCGAAATTGTGATGACAATTGGCCGCCAAGAAACTGCGATTCGGAACTGTTTGATTATTTTCTGTGGGATGCCGTTAAAGAAAAGTGTAATGCCGACAAACCAGAGACAATTGAGCATTTTCGTGATGCCAAATTTGCCAAAATTTTAAACTATTTTTGTTTTATTGAATTTTTAAATTTACATGAGTGGAGGGACCTACAGTTCAAACTCGACTTAGATCGACAGTTTTTGAAAAACTTTTAATGGCAATTTGTATATATCTTTAAGATTTTGCCAGAATTCTACTGAGAGGAAAGCTCTGAAGAAATGTGTTTGTTTTATATTTCGTTTTGTGGGAGATATCCCACCTAGGATTTGAACCACAGCCTCTCGTCCAATAAGCCATCACACTACCTATTAGACTAGGGCGCAAAATAGCTTTTAAAAATGACTGGATATTTTTCAAGAAAATTAAAAACTATAAAAGCTATGCGATCATGCAGCATACCTTCTATAAATAAATTTTACAATTATTCAAAAATTCTTTCATTTTTACCACAATTTAGTCTTTAATATTTAAATAATTAAGTTGGACTGACTAAAACAATAGAAATGAAAAAATACCTTTAAGCATCTACAACAATAAATCCAACATATTTTTGTTCCAATTTCAATACACCCCAATTCAGTTGTCTAATAAAATCTCAATATGTCAGTTTAAAATATAAGGTGGAAGTAAATTATTGCGGTTTTAAACATGATTTCGATAATTAAAGGGTGGCGGCGCTATTTAAGCAAAATACAAAATTATACAAAAAACTCACTTATAGGCAGCCAACTAGCAATTAAGCTTTAATCGTTCATTAACTGTTAATAAAATATATTTTTTCTAATTTTTTCAACTGGTTTATAGGTTTTTGGTCAGAAAATCATTGTCTTGTATTTATTGTTATTGCTGCTATTAATGTTTAAAATAAATTTAATAATTCTGTATCGCATATGTAGTTTAAAGTTGGATTAAATGAATGGCTTTTAAATAATCACCTCAAATTATAATGTTAATGGAATTTAATCTGAACCCGTACGTGCATGCATATGTATGTTTTTATTTATATGTTTGTAATTATATGTGTGTAATTATTGTGCGTGTAAATTTATTAATAATCTTCAGACAACAAGAAAAATATTTAAAATTTATTTAAGCATAAAATTAAATCCTGTGTTTAATTTATTATTTTCTTAAAATGTCATTAACCGTATTATAGGATTGTGGTTTAAATAACTATCTCATTGTATATAGTGGGTTAGAAAAGAAAAATTAATTTCTTACCTTGAAAGGCATGTTATTGTACTGTGCGGAGTTTTGGTTAAAGAATTTTAAGTTAAACAGGAAATAATATAGACGATCTATTAGAAATCGCCTTAGTCTAGCAGGTAGTGTGTTGGCTTATTAGACATGAGGCCACTGTTCCAACACCAGGTCAGACATCTCCAGCAAAACAAAATATTAAAACATATTTCTTCTGCGACTGCCTCTCAGCAGATTTGTGGCAAAAACTATGAGAATAAATAAAATATTCATGAATGAGTTTCTCAAAAGTAGGTCGACCGTAGCGGACTTTAAACTGTAGGTACCGTTACTCATGAATAAAATTAACACACACAACATAAGTGGGGTGGGATGCTAGGTCGTAATTCTGTTTGAAGCGTTATATTGACAAATTAGATATGTATGTATGAATCTATCGGAAATTTTATTACATCCATTAAATTGAACATTGTCATTTAAATGACTGAATTTGGAATAATTATAGCAGTCAAAACTTTAGAGGTATTTTTTATATTATAATAAATCCAAAAACGGTTATGATGTGTGACTCGAGGCAACTTACTTACTTACTGGGTCATTACAACCCTTTAGTCAGGATTACAACCTAGCATTTCACACCACCCTTGTCGCATGTGTTAATTTTATCCATGAGTGGCGGGACCAGCAGTTTCATATCCACTCCAAATGACAGTTTGCATATATTTTTCATGACAATTTTAGTTTACTCTCAGAGTTTTTGCCAGAAGACTGCTGAGAGTAAATCAGTGAAAGAAATATTTGTTCAAGCTTCGTTTAGTTGAAGATATCTGATCTAGGGTTTGTAACCATGGGTTCTTGTCCAATAAGCCAACACACTACCTAATGGACTACAACTCGTGTGAACGTCTTGTTGAAACAACATATCGCCCAGTTCATATTATGCAATGGTAGGCACATTACACTCTGAACTGATGTAACAGTTAGCAGTTTTTCCACAGGTGATTTCGAAGTGATAGTGTGTTTTAAACAGTCTCTTATTCTGAATGGAATGGCTTTTTTACAATCACTTTTGGGTTCTGTAATAGTTTTACTTGTTGGCATCACCACCGAGTAAAAACTGAGCTTCTTCTCTGAAGAAACTTTCGTTTCGAAAACTTGCATTGAAAGTGTGTTGTTCTATCAAACATCATATCAATGATGTTCTCAATTTTCAGCCAAAATTAATTGTGGATTGAGTCGGATTGTATTTGGATGGAGCTGCGAGTCCAAGTATGTTCATATTGGCGCATAAGATAGGCTTAATTGCTGTGGCAAATTCAGTATTCACTTTGAACAAAATTAAATTCGGCCCCTTGTCTCTTTTTATGTCTCCAAAAAAGTCTTTTTTTTTATTTAAGCTTTTAAGCAAATTGTACATGTTCTACACAACACTTTCTGCTTTTAAAAAGTACGTATTATTAAGGATAACGTCAACGATGATTCGATAATGATGATGTAAAGAAATTGAAAATGTCAGAATATTAATGTGCGAAATGCGTGCTCTTTGTAGCACTCACTCATAGAATGTTGACGAATGCATTGCGTGCATGTATGCTCATGCTGGCATCTTTTTGAACTTGAGCCACATGACCTTATAAAAATTGTATAATAATGTATAACATTTACATATATACATATATATACACATATATACACATATTAATAGTATAAAAAATTCGTGATCCTTTAAACAACAAAGCCATGGGTAAAGGTAATCTAATCCGTGACTAACTTCGGCTTGTAGATTCTTCAATACAAGATATCCTCGATACTTAACATTTTGCGACAGTTTATGACTCTATCTGTTCCCTAGAAGAAGACTTACTATGAGTGAGATTCAAATAATACGCAATTTTTTGAATTTTTCGCTTCTAAACTGAAAACCGGCAACTGTCACTTGACTCCATCTTAAATATAAACAAGCGGCGACATTTATTGTTGACAGTTATGGAGTGTTATTGATTACAGAATAAAAATAATTCTTAAACCAACGCTAAGCTTGATAAGACTGTAAGAACACTGCCAATCAAATTTCTCTTTTTGGCCATAAAAGTGCGATAATTGCTGAACGTTTAAGATAAACTTGGATTAGCCTTTTAAAAATAAGGCTATAAAAATAGACAGAAACTTCATATCAGTACACCGATTAGCGTCCTTACCGAACTCGCGGCCTTAGACGCCATAGAAACCATAGAAACGAATAAGAGTAGTAGATAATGCAGAGCATGGGATGAAGATATCAATGCTCGAATTTCTTAAGCTTGTGATAAATATTTTAGGGAAGACACTGCAACAGACATGTCTCATCAGAAAACAGTCCTGGAAGTAGCTAAATTAGTTTGTAGAAGATACAGATTCCCTATGGAGTTTTACTCTACGATTGGTCTCCTCCACTTTAACCTACCTACTACTTATTACATGATCCGTTCACTACAGTGATTACACGACACACTGTATAATACATGTGGCGAAAGAATTGCATCAAATTGAGGCTACGTGTATGACGACGTTGGCTAGAATAAAGAGCTGGCTTATGTCAGCGAATCTTCAACTGGCTGGACAGAAAACTGAGGGCTGCAAGATTTTTATTTCGTCTAAGCGCCCTTAGGGTTGCTAGTGGTTTCCGCACAGTTTCATATGAGGCTATTGGTGTCATATCTGGTATAACTCCCCCTGATATTATGGCTATGGAACTGAAAAGGATATAGGATAGAGTTAGTATTGTTGGTAGAAAATTAACGACTGAGGAACGAAGGGAGGAAAGACAAAAGAGTTTAGACGAATGGCAGATTGGATGGGATACTGCTACGAAAGGGCGATGGACACATAGACTTATCAGAAATGTACAAATTTGGGTTGAAAGGAGACACGGTCATGCTGACTTTTACATGACACAGTTTTTGACAGGGAATAGCTGCTTCAAGGAATATTCATGTAAATATGGCCACGACAATGCAGTAATGGAAGTGAAAATGCTGAGCATATTTTGTTTTGTAGATAGATGTAGATTGGAACGCGAGTTGTTAGAGACGATGATAAATGAAATAGTGACACCAGATAATATAGTTCCGCATATTCTGCGGTCTATTGAAGTTTGGCTATATATCAAAATGCTGTCTGCAAATGTGATGCAGGAATTGAGAACGATAGAGAGAATTCGTAGGATTGAAAGGGATAGGAATAAATAGTAGTAGTCAGTAGGCTAGAACTCGTCCTGTGATGAAATACTTAACGGTAGTACCATAGGACAAATAAAGTGTCTTTCAATGGTTGTTTCACCTCGGAAAACCACTGTATAATACAACAGTGCCTATAAATCCAACTTACTACAACTCATAGCCAACCTTACCTCACGCTCTAATTATTCTTCTTCGACTGTTGGTGTGGCATCTTCTAGAACTTTCCTGTTGATTTGTTATTGTTACTTTTTGTTATTTTCTCTATTTTGTGGTCTTTTTTTTCTTTCATCACTGCTTGGATGATTACATACATACATAATTGGACATTACAACCCTTCAGTCAGGGTTACGGCCTAGCTTCTCACCCCACTCATGTTGTGTGTGTTAATTTTATACATGAGTAGCGGAACCTACAGTTTAAAGTCGATTCCGAACGACAGATTTCTGAGAAACTTTTCATGGCAATTTTATTTACTCTCAGAGTTTTTCCAGAAATCTGCCGAGAGGAAGACGCCGAAGAAATATTATTATTTCGTTTTGGCGAGATGCCTGAGCCAGGGATTGAACCGAGGCCTCATGCCGATAACATATTACCTACTAAACTACTACGACTACTGATAATTAGGCACCCAAATAATACATATCGTGACATGGCAATTGTCAGTTGACTATCATACATACATAATCTATTACAACCCTTCAGTCAGGATTACGGCCTCGCTTCATCAATGACAATATTTAAGTCTTTATACTGCCCGTTTACCGAATTATAAGTTGTCCAGATCGTACATTCACCGATCGTACTAATACAGCTTTAAGAGTGTCTATTTCGTATTCAAAAAACCAATTGAAATCATGGCATGCAACTTCAGTAATTACCTTGGCCTGTGCAAGTATTAAAAGTACACCTGGGAAAGGGTGTCCCATGCATCAGTGTTAGTGACTGTAATTTTCTATGCACTTATAAGAAGTTTTTGTTTTTGTTATTCACTTTATTGTTTTTGTTGCAAGTAAATGGCAAGGAAAGGAAATAACAATTCATTATGAAAATTAAAGTATATGAACAATATGCTGCAACTGCTACTGGTAATGTTGCTACTGAATACTGAAAATTACAAAAAATTTTCTTTAATTTTTTTTTTAATTTTCCGTTTATTTTTAAGCAGTAACAAAAATATTTCATAAATATTTATCAATCTGTTAAAGAGTACTTGTGTTTGTTTTAGCGTATGTTTGTAAAATTTTTCTGCATACATACATGGAGACAGGGTCTGCATAGGAATGCATATGTGAAAGAATATAATTTTTACGAAATAATGCCAACAGAAAAGCAAAACTTTTTTCTAAGCGGATATTGCAAGAAATTTTTGTTTTCAATTTTCTGCATCGTTTGTTTTAAAAAGAAGTCAAATAAGGAAGAAGATTATTAAGAGTTTAAAAAACTGTTGGGTATTTTGCTTTAATGGCTGGGAAATTAAAAAGTAGAACCGATTCGACCAATACTATACATAAGACATGTCTAAAAGCATAAAATATATACTTCTTTATATTTTCAATTAAGATCGTATTGAATTACTAAACCTGCACTGTTAGTTGAAAGCAATAATTAAAATGTTCAGACAACGCACATAATTTAATTTAAAAAAATTCATCAACTAAAATCTTGGGTTTTAATTGTAATTGTCAGCCTGGCACTGCTTCTTATTTTTCTTTATTGTTCCATTGTTTTATTCCAACTGCTTTACACATGGTAGCCAACCACACTTATTTCATGTCTTATCAATCGTTCATTTCCCTAGAACCATGTGAAGTTTCTGATAAAGAGATTTGTACTACCAATGTTCGGCTTAGGCAGTAGGGCATCTACGCAAGAGGTGAACAGCAGTTTTCCCCTATTTCTCTTCGTCAGCCAAGACTAATTCGATTTGCACTATCCAGTAATAACTTAAGTCTTTTCTGAAGCCTTTCATTCCATAGTCCAATAGGTAGTGTTTTTACTTATTAGACCCCAGATAAGACATCTCCAACAAAACGAAATTTGAAAATATATTACTCCGCCAACTTCCTCTCACCAGATTCTGGCAAAAACTCTGAGAGTAAATAAAACTGCCATGGAAAGTTTCTTTATAAGCTGTCGTTCGGAATCGACTTTAAACTATAGGTCCCGTCATTGATGTATAAAATTAACACACACAACATAAGTGGTATGAGAAACGAGATAGTAATATTGCGGATCTGAAGCCATAAATTTATTGCTGCATTATTATTCGGTGTTTGAAGATTTCCAGTGAAGATCCTAACGTAGAGTACTCATCCAAAATTCCGATACTTGTACCAAAATGAAACTGAAACACCTAGAAAAAGACCCCTCAGAGAGATATTGAAAATAGTAATTGACGGAAACCTCCTCCAGGACAGCTAAAGAGGAGGTAGAGGGAATTACTGGAATGAAGGATTCTCAAATTTAAACATCTTGAGCAGTAGTAAAACTATTTCTGGAAGACAGATCGAAATGGGAATACTTTGTTGTGGGCCTTTGTTTCAACGTGGAGTCACTTATGATTATTAAATTTAAACTTTTCATAGGTGGATATTAAGTAGACCAAGACTGTGAAAAAGTCTTTTAACTACATTATTAGACAGCCTGCTGAATGTTATATCACATGATTCAAGAAGAACTACAAAAACATTTTTGGAGCGCAAATATTACCTTGGACTAAAATTTCAAAAAGTTCAATAACCGTCCTTGTCAATCCTAAACTTTCACGTCCTCTGTGGCCACATCTTGCCAATTCACCTTATCTGCAGTTCCCCGAATCAGCTCTATGTCCCGATACCCACAACTGCAATTCGTTCTAAAGATCATCACCTTAAAATCCGGTACGATGACAGCCGCCTAGCTATCAGAAAGTATGCTAATATCTCTCCCAGAAATATCGTTGTCCTTAGTAGTCATCAACGCAGCCTGTATGACCGGCACTTCCGCAAATTTTTATGGTCGCTGTATAAAATTCAGGTTAGCTGCTTTGTTAAGAAATTTCTACCATGCTAGGCATCTCTAGTTTAAGATAGGTCCGACCATAGGCGTACATTCGGTTTTCAGAATAATTTTTTATTCAAAATAATTATGCAACCGTAACGGACGCTTCGTTAATCAGTCTAAAAACCTTTTAATTGTTGAATAGGCGATGGTGAAAACTGTTCAGACCAAATTGCACCCTGTATTTATACACCTTTTTTTGAATTGAACTGATTTTAACAAAGAATCTTATTGAACTCAGTTTAATTAAAGATGCATTCAGTAGGCTAAGTGCCTATTTGGGAGCAGATCTTATTCTTCTAGTTAGCCTTCACCTTTAAAAGTAGACTTCCCGAGTTTCTGCTTCCAGTAAAAAATCCCTTCTCGGGTAGTATTAAGTAGTACTCTTATGCAGTGATACCCGTTTGTCCTATGATTTCTCTTTTCTTTCAATATCTACAACTGATATGTTCTACAAATATGGCCCACACATGCGTTCATAGCCGTTCTAACATGCTGCTATAGATTTAGATGGCCCGGGGAAATGAGTTTAGGACCAAACCGGCTTATAGAAGAGGTGTTGAATTCTAGGATTCTATGAAGCCAATACAGCCAGAGAATGTCTGAAGTTATACGGGAACTCCGAAGGTTGGAGGAGCGAAGGCGAAGTATGATTTAGTGTGATAAAGCTTCAAAGCTAACCAGCCCACCGCGAAGTAATACCTTAGGGCAGTCCCGCGGGGGGTGAGTGGTTGAAGAATATAGGGGGTGGGTTTAGTACGTAGGCACCAGTAATGGTGAATCGTACACTCTTTTGTTGGAACGAAAGTGGCTTTCGAAGATTCCCACCTCCGGCCCAAGAAAAATGCGAATGTAAATGCCAATATTGTATATCTTTGAGTGTGTACGACAGATGTCAGTTATACGTACGTACGTAATTGATCATTACAACCCTTCAGTCAGGATTGCGACCTAGTTTCTCACACCACTTATGTTGTGTCAGTTATACAGAAAACTAACCCAAGGAACATATTTTAGCACACAACCAAGGAAGAAGTTAACATACAAAAAATTTAACGCTTTTGTCTCCATCCCTACAAAAAAAAAATACGTTTATTATTGTCATTTTTAAATTGTAAATTTTCTACTGATTTGTGTGCATTCAAAAATGATTAAATTTTTAAATTAAAATAAAAATTATTATCCGCTATGCAATACGATATGCAATATACAAGAAATACGAAGAAAAATGTTTAATTAAGGGCGGGAATATTACCAGACCAGAGATCAGCAATGAATCGTTTGTTTGCTACTCATAAGTGCTCATGAAAATTCGAATATGAGTGAGTCAACAGTATTGAAATTCAACTACTCTGATTCATTCGTACTCACTACAACATTGATTTATAAGTATATGTTGCAATGAGTATGAGTACAACGTTGACATCAAACTCATACTATTCGAAATATGTTTGATTCATAAGCCTACTCATTCAGATTCATAAATTTAGAAAAATACTTATAATACTCATAAATGATACGAGTGACTCGAATCATTCATCAAAATTTACAGTCTTAGTTGTTGTTGTATTTACAAAAAAAGAAGAAAGAAAAATACTAAGACAGCAAGCATAGCAAACACATAACCTTCTAGTGAGTATTTTAGTATTCGTATGCGAATCATACTTATTTTGTGATTCGTGTAAAAGTTGAATAAAGGAGAGTCAAAATCAACAACATCAGTCGTATTGGTAAGTATGAGTACGATGAGTACTTCAAACTTTGAATATGAGTAGTATGAATATGATATTAAAATAAGTATGAATGCGTATGAGTATCAGAAATTATAAGTATGATTCGAATCTACTCATCTTTCTGAATACTCATTGCTGATCTCTGTACCAGACACTAACGTTTATCATCCTTGTTTGATGTGTAACTTGCAGTCAGGGCGTGAGAGACGGCAGTTAGAAGAACAGACAAGAAGTTAGCGTGCTGCAGTATTAAGACTCAGGAATTTCTGGCAGGAATTAAGAGCTTCTACAGATTAATTAACAGTAGTAAGGGAAAATGCCTGTTCAATTCAAACCAAAGAATAAACGTTAATTTTTGGGTTTTCGAAAAAAATGCTTCCTTTCCAAAAGACAGTTAAATCTCATTCGGCCTCGCTGTTAGTATTCATTCGCTCATTCATATGTTGAAGAAGTAAACAAATAAAAACTCATATAATCTTACACTTTAATAACTTACTTAATTTGACGTTACAAGTATTAAGTTAAGATTACAACCAAACTTCTGACACCACCTGCATTATGTGTGTTAGTTTTACCCATGACTGACGAGGCAAACAATTTACATAGACTCCGAACGACATATTAGAGAAATTTTTCATGAAAATTTTATTACCTTTAGAGTTTTTGTTAGAATACTACTGAGAGAAAGCTGCCAAAGAAACATTTTTTTATTTCGTTTTGTTCGAAATGTCTGATCCGTGGTTTGAATCACGGGCTCTAGTCGAATAAGTCAAGACACTACCTATTAGACTATGGAGATTCATTATAATAATACATTTACTTTGTCATATTGGCATATTAACAATTCGTAAGAGCCATTTTGAAAAATATTTTTTTAATAAAGTCTCATATTATATGGTATATTTACAACAGGGATTTAAAAGACTTTAACAGTGAATCAATATTTTCTAGAAATTTAGTGTTCAACTTTAGTATGGTTACAAACCTCAAACGTCATTTGATCTGTCACTGCAATATTTCATAGCATGATTGAAAATACAGTTTTATTGAGTTGGGTTTTATTACAATATTTAAAAAAAATTCCATATATAATGGAAAATCAAAATACACTGAAACACAGTGATATGCTATTTTTGTAAAATCAACATCCAAAGCCTATTACCCTAGCATATCTACAGCATTGTGAATGGTCAGCTGACGTAAATTATTTTGTGGATTGGACCTTACAGGAATGAAGCTGCAAATCGAAATGGCAAATATGATTCTTTATGGTACTAATTGGGCAGAAAAAATTTGTGCAGAGGCCAGAAAGGAAGACTATCTATCTCATGTATGTTGGACCAGAACAAACCATTAGTGAGACCTGTCAGCTATGAAAAAGGGCTGTATAAATTATGGAAGTCTATAAGGATAGAAGCATTGCTATCATAACACTATTATCCGAAATTTTATTTTAGTAGATTAGGAATCAAGGTTAGGAGGCAGTATCTATGGCGGCTGTGTGTGGAAGAGGATGAGCCATAGGTCACATTTTATGCAATTGTATTTCGTATGCAGAAAATATCTGATCTGTTCGTACTTAAGTTTCTCCAAATATCATTCAGAGAGCGGAAAAGTTGCAATTCGAATATGGATTATCCCATATTCTGTTCGGTTTGTAGTAGAATTAAGTGAAATGGCAACCGGTGGGCGTAACGAAGCACATTTTTCTGTTGGTGCTGGATTGATAATTCTGTAGAAGTGATTTTACGAACGACAATTTGTAACTTAAGTAAGACTCAAACAGACTTTTAGATCGCATTGTCTGCAGGAAGGAAATCGAGAAAGAAATATTTTTTTCATATTTCGTTTTGTAGGAGATGTCTGTCTTGGGGTTTGAACCATGGCTTTATGTCTACTAGACTACAGCGACTTCAGCCGAAGACGTCGAATGTAGAAGGGTGTGCAGTCACTCTTCTCGACGCTCTTCAGCCTGCAAGAAGTCCAAATCTGAGCTGGTTGGGGAATCTTCGACGGCATTGACGCTGATGTGACAATGGTTGATTCTCTGGCCAATGCTGACAGTCCTCCAAATTTACCTACAACACTCCAAAACCGCCTCCGCCGCTCTGCTCCTCCGACTAGCAGCCAAGGATGCAGAGCTCATTCTGGTCCAGGAACCTTAGGTCGTAGACGGCAGGGGTTGGAAGCGGTGTCTACTCTGGGAAACTGGACCTGAACATTTCACTCCGTCTGCTGTACTACTGCAGCGTGTTTCAGGCGGAGGTGACGGCAGTTTACCGGGCCGCTCAATGGATCCTAGTCGACGGTGCTCCTTTCACTCGCGTCTCGGTCTTTTCTGATAGTTAAGCCGCGATTAGGCCTCTATCGGGTTTCGTGAATAACTCTAGGATCGTTAGGGAATGTCGCCGTTGTCTCGACCTTTTTTCTGGGCGCTTCACCAGTGTGTGGGTCCCCGGGCACAGTAACATTCCGGACACTGTAGGGCTCGCCAAAGCTGGTGCGCTCCTTCTGGAATCCTCTTCAATTGAATTGGGTAAGCCACTTGCCTCGGTCAAGTTGGACATTGCGCGGAAATTCTTTCGGGACACCAACCGATCCTGGGTCTATGAGGAGTCCTGCTCCACCACTAGACTCACCTGGCCCTTGATGGATAAAAGGCGTACCAACCAATTACTTGGTCTTGGTTGTGACGTCATCTCAACCACAGTGGCCATGCTTACAGGTCATTGCGTCAAGGGTAGACAGGCGAAAAGAATGAGGCTCCCATTTAACGACTTCTGCTGTGGGTACAGAGGAAGAGGAGACTGTTATCCACTCTTTCTGTTAGTGCCTGTCTCTTGGTGCAGATACAGGTTATTTGGCTCCCCATTTCTTGTCAGCTTGACGGAGCTATCATCTATTGATATCAAGGATATAGCTTCGTTCATCAAACTTTCTGGCTGGTTTTCCAGTGTAGGGTAGTCGTGCTTTTGATGTGCAGCCCTTGCTCTGGCCAACTTCTTCTATTTCCCTGATTTTGGTGGAAAGTGGTCAGTACAGGGACTGCGTTCACCCGTGGCATCACAACGGGCCGCTATGCGTTCTCAAGTGAGCTTTGTGATATCAGAGCTACCACTCCGACCTAAACAGCGACTTCAATAAAGACATTCATGTATTATAAATCCCTTAGTTTCGATTTATTTCCCTAAGGTTTAATAATTCCTTACTAAGCTTTCAACACAAACGCGGTAAACTGCTTCCAAATTTTAACAGACTCTAGACATATGCCATCACGTCTATGTTGTAAAGCATATCTGAACATACTTTTTCCAACCCACTGTACATTTTAGAAAATTCTGTAGTTTTACTGATTTTGTTTGACATTTTCATTGTTGCTGCACTCATGCAAATGTTGCCAGCTATTGTGATATTCTATTATTGCTGCTGTTAATGTTGTTGCCTCTGTAATTTGTTGTTGGAGTTGTTGTTTGTTGTTGTTTAAAATACATTTGTGCAGAAATTTTTGTTGTGTGTGTGTTATTTGACGTGTATCGTACTGACAGCTGATATTGTTGGAAAAATGTTGTTCTTGTGGCTGGCTGGCTGTTTTGTTGCATGTTTGAACAATTGAAAGATGTTTTGTGCATGTAACTGTATATTGTGCATGTCTACACTTGAATTCATATTTGCCTTTTTACTTTTTTTATTTGTTGTTTTTTGTTATTAGGGTTTGTGTGCATATCTCTATTCGAATGCGGTGTCATAAGAATAGATGCCATTTTTTTTTTAATTTTTTTGTGATTCTTGTGGGTGTTTTTATTGTGTGCGGCAATGTTCAGGCCAAGCGTTTTACCAGAAAGAAATATTGTTGCAAAACAAGCAAAAGAATACAAAAAAACATCATGTAAACACGAATGATTCTATTTTTTTTTTTTTTTGTTTACCTTTTATTATAATGTAAATGTAAAAACCGAGTCTCATCTGTTGCTTGAAAGTAATGAAAATTAAAATTTTCAATGATTTTTTGCTTAATTTTGGTAAAAATTATTTAAAGTTTTAAATGCTGCTTTAGAATTGGTGTTAGGAATACTTTAGGTGCAAATTAGGGATCAGAAATGAGTATTCAAAAAGATGAGTAGAATCGAATCATACTCAGAATTTCTGATACTTATACGCATTTATACTTATTTTAATATCATGAAACCTCTACTCATATTCAAAGTTTGAAGTACATTTACAATAATCACGGAATAAGTATGATTCGCGTACGAACACTAAAATGCTCACTAGAAGGTTGTATGTTTGCTTTGGTTGATGTCTTTTTCTTTTTTTGTAAATACAGCAACAACTAAGACGGTAAATTTTGCTGAATGATTCTAGTCACTCGAATCATTTATAAGTATTTTTCTAAAATTATGAATCTGAATGAGTAGGCTTATGAATCAAACGTATTTCGAATAGTATGAGTTTGATGTCAACGTTGTACACATACTCATTACAATCTGTACTTATAAATCAACGTTGAAGTGAGTATGAATGAATCAGAGTAGTTAAATTTCAATATTGTTGACTCAGTTGTATTCAAAATTTCATGAGTGCTTATAAGCGAAAAAACTAATCTCTGATGCAAACCTAGATTCAAGAATTCCAGGACTAATAAAAATCGATTACCGGATTCAATAAAGTGTCCTATTCAGGGCTCCAGACCTTTTTATGAGTATAGTGTTTCCGTAGTTTATATTGAATTGGATGGAGAATTACTGAATATGCATAAGAGATATTTGTGCTTACGGATATCTAAATAGCTCTCAACAGTTGTAGGGGTATTAGCATGAGCTGTGTTCCGACCTATTATAATTTACTGATATGTTTTTCCCTTTTTTGTTGTTGAAATTATTTTTCTCCTTTCTGAGTTTTAATATCAATAACACAACAAGGCAAATGATGTATAATGAAGCTAAAAATGGAAAAAACGTTTCATTGTATTAATTAACACAGGAAATATTATTCAGTCTCAAGTGTAACTATAGATCAATAACAATAACAAAAATAGAAAAAAGCCGACATGATAAATAAACAGATGAATGTACAGACATCCATCAATTTACTTATGCTTGCAGAAAACTAGTTGGTCAACCCTTTTGAGACTTTAGGATATGGTTTTGCTGTGCAATATTGTTACGAAAATGAAAAATTTAGATACTGGTGCTTTGCTTTTGCATCGCTTAACATTAAAATTAAAAAAACTACAACAACAAACACCAGCATAAAAAATGGTAAAAAAGTAATCAAAAATACAAAAACAAACACTACAAGAATAAATTTAAACAAAATACACAAACAACGATAATGAAAGAACGATGTTTACATTTATAGAGATTTTGAGAATGCGAAGCCATGAACATTCGCTTTCAAGAACATTTAGCAGACTGTTTACTATGCCATATAAAAGGCAAGGCAAAGCAGGCCAGTGAGTTAGTAAGGTTCAGTTAGTCTTCTGTGAAGACGCGGTGCGTTTGAAGAGAGTAATCGTAGTTTGAAGATCTCTGTTACAAAGATCTGTCGAACAATTGTCTAGTAATTGTTATTGTTTATGCAAAGGGTGTAAACAGAGGAATAACAAAGAGAAGCAATTATTGTTGTTTACATCAAGTTGTGAACAGTGGCACACAGAATTGAGGAAACAATAAAGAATTTTAATTAAAACTAAACACAAATTTATTTTATTTGCAATCTACGGGCTCATATTTTAAACGTTCTTAAAAAGTAAAAACGTAACAATACTGAATAATACACCGACAAAAGATTCGAAACAAAGTTAAAGCGTTTTAAGCATTGATAAGACAGAAAACGTATCACAAACGACAACAACAGACTAGAGTCCAGTAAAAACTGGTATTCGCAAAATCTCTTATTCTGTATCAAATCTCTTGAATTAGACCATTAATGCCTACTCCTTCTTGTACTTTATCCGGCATCGATACTATGAATTTGTTCCTACAACATCTAGGTAACCTTAAAATTGGTCTTTTAAAATCTAGTTGGCTTCACTCCAACCTTCTATCGAAGCAGCAAGATGAACTGCTGGCAGTAAAGTTAAATGCAACTGACCCAATCTCTGCCGGGGAATGTCATAAACATATTTACGTCTGTAACGAGATTTCTTACAATTAAAATACAACATCTGATATAACAATCTGTAGGTTTCCGGTGTCCTCAATCACTATATTGACGACTGCAAAATGCTTGACTTGACAAAATGCTAGACTGTCGTACAGACTGATTGATCACTGCCATGTAATCCTGTCTTGTTGCTTGTTAAGTGACGAGGTTTTATGGAAAATCTCCAAACTTTACTCGTGCAGCCAATAGACTTCATTTCGACGTCCGTCTTCATCAATGAATGACGAGGAGATTTGAATCATAAAAATATACAGTAAGTCCCAGCTTAATGCGGGGGATACGTTCGAATAAATTCCAGCGCTAAACGAAACAGCGTAGAGGAGGCAACTAATAAATCATCTGTGACGCAGGAAAGATGTGTTCGTGCTATGATTGCGACTTCGGAAAATACAGTTGGAATCTTTATTCTGGACAGACTAACAAAAGAGCATTGAAAAAGATACAACATACACAGATACATAGTATACACCGTCGCTATATAGTGCACCGCTTTTGGTTGGTGCATGGCCGTTTCATTTGCAGTGTGCGATTTAGGGGAATCTCAATAGTACAACGTAATACTGAAACAGCGTTAAGCGGAGCAGCGTTAAGTGGTGTCTTACTGTAACTATTATATAGGTTTCAGGATAAAGGGATATCGTCAAATATTGTATTGTTGATAAAGAGCGACAATAGTGAGACGACTCAATAGTGGATGACGCAATAGCTCTGCTTTCCGCTAAGCAGCCTTTATATTCTTACTAAGATACGTAAGGGAACAAAAATTGATTGGATATGAAGTGCTTAGGCAGATGAATTTTTAATCTCAGTGTATTACCCTCTGTTTAATGGTAATTGCATGCACATAAAATTTTTAAGGAAGAAATAATTCAAAAAATTTTAAAATCTTTGTAAAATAAATTGTTATTTTAAATTGTTGATTATTTTACAATTTCATAAATGCTTATATGCACTATGCATATGCATTTTAAGATTTATTTCTTTCATACTTTTGTAATAAGAATACTCAAAGCATCAGGAATGCATAGAATACATACATAAGCAAGCAAATGTAAAACAAGTTGTTTAAAATAGAAAAAATATGTTTTTTTTAAATATTATTGACACCCTACATTACAAGAACTTCAAATTTCACACAAAAAAAAACATTTTTATTTTTTTAATTTAATGCCGTGGCAAATACAGTTGAAAGGTTACTGCAGCTGGGGGCGGGAAGACTAATTCGTATTGAAAACTACATCAGTGATCTTCAGAGTCTCGATATTGTCGAAAGCATTATGTTATTGAAGGTATTTTCAATGTTAAGGAGGATAACTTAGAATATGTAATGCTTCTGATCTCGCATTGCTAAAGTGCGCAAAGGGACATTAGAAAAACAAGGTTGTGTAGTCAAAAAAGTTATTTGATACTTTCGGGATTACTTAGTAAACAATTAATAATGAGTGCCCGCTAAAAAATTGGCTAAGGGAATGTATAATTAAACTTGAATTCAATTTCAAAGTTAGTGCAAACGTAATTGGAATCCATACTGGTCACAATTGAATAGCCTGACAGAATCCAATGCTTACAAGCAACCTCTTTTGGTTTTCGTTATAAAACAATCCTCTGAGTAGGATAATTTACTCTCATCATGAACTAGTAACATTTAAAGTTTCTTTATCCGAAAAGCCTACCTTTTCTGTGCCAACATTTTTCCCTCTTTCGTACGCTCTGAAGAATTGCTAAAAAGGGAATGATCCAATAGTCATGCCTGCCTTTTGTACTTGCTTACTTACTTAATTGGTCATTACAATCCTTCAGTCAGGATTTATGCATGAATGGCGGGACCTACTGTTTAAACGAACGACAGATTTTTGAGAAATTTTTCATGAGAATTTTATTTGCTCTCAAAGTTTTTGCCAGAAATCTGGCGAGTGAAATTCGCCGTAGAAATGTTTTTTATATTGTTACGAAAATGGAAATGGTGTTTTGCTTTCACATCGTTTGAATTGTAAACAAAAGCTACAAAAACAAAAACAATGAACTTGTTTACATGATAAACAAATAAACAAAAATATACGAACAATAAACAGTATAAAAAAGGGATAAAAAAGTAAAAAATAGGCAACAACAACACTGCAAGGACAAACGTAAACGATATACATAAACAACAACAACATAAACAAAATATTTACATTTATAGAGATTTCGAGAAGAGGAAGTCATTCTCCTTCAAGAGGATTCATCAGACTGTTTATCCTGCGATATTAAAGGCAATACAAAGCAGGCAACGGGGTCAGTAAAAATTCAGTCAGTCTTGTCAGGAATAAAAAACAAAGCAATTGTTGTTGTTTGCATTAAGTTGTGAACAGTGGCATACAGAATTGTGCGAACAATAAAGAAATTAATTAAAACTGAACATAAATTAATTTTTATTTGCAATCTACGAGGTTATATTTCAAACGTTTTAAAAGGCAGAAACGTAGTAATATTTTGTTTTGATCAAGACTTCTGACCTGGGGTTTAAGCCGTTGCCTCAGATATAGTAAGCCAACACACTACACTAACTATAAATTTGTACTTGCTTAGGATACTTAAAATTCGAACCAAATAATCTGGTTAGTATTACAATGTAGGGTTTTCATAAGACAACAGTTTCGTCATTTGAGAAGGATGTTGTACTCAACCCAATCAATTAGGATGGCATGGAGATTCCATGCCATGACGAGTTCAAAGTTGCAATTCAGAAACTTAAAAAGACACGAATTATAGAATGCATCCGTCAGCCTTTTTTCGATTTGTCGGCTATAATGCTGCTTGCGGTAGTACCTCAATGTCTGAACTCGGTATTCCTGAAAAGTGGATTAGACTGTGAGGTATGATGTGAGGCTGAGTTACCCTTACTGCTTCATTGGGGCAGTAAAGGGCCTTTCCTTATCATGCGATCTCTTCAGCTTAAGTAAGTGTTCTGCTGAAGGTGGGAATTCATTGCATTTGCAAAATTTTCGTATTTCTTCATTCATTCATCTTTGGATGTATCAAGGGAGATGGAAACGTTGTCTTTAGTCCTATAGACCGAACGTCTATAAGAAGACTGGTCTTACAACCAATAAAAATGAAGTGTATATTGTAATAAGTAGGGATATACGGTTATTTGAATCGCAAGTTATGGCCGACAACTATATTTTCGATGTTGTACATAATTTGTCATTACAACCCTTCATTTAGGATTACGACCTAGCTTCTTAAACCCACTACAGTTCACAGGATCATTTTTGTAGTCGATCTTCATATACTTTCAAGGCAAAATGAAAAATATCAAACCACTTATGTTGTGTGTGTAAATTTCATACATGAGTGGCGGGACCTACAGTTTCAAGTCGACTCCGAACAGCAGATTTTTTGAGAAACTTTTCATGGCAATTGTTCTACTCTCAGAGTTTTTGCCAGAAATCTGATGAAAGGAAGTCGCCGAAGTCATATTTCGTTTTGTATAAGATGTCCGATCTGGGGCTTAAACCGTGGCTTCACGTCTAATAAACCAACGACGGCCACTTCGATGTTGTTAAGGAATTTATTTAACTTATGTCGCCGTAGTCTAGTAGCTAGTGTGTTGGTTTGTTAGACGTAAGGCCACGGTTCAAACCCCAGGTCAGACATCAAAATGAAAATATGAAGAAAATATTTCTTCGGTGACATCCTCTTAGCAGATTTCTGGCAAAAACACTGAGAGTAAATAAAAATTGCCATGAAAAGTTTCTCAAAAATCTGTAGTTCGGAGTCGACTTTAAACTGTAGATCCCGCCACTCATGTATAAAATTAACGCTCACAACATAAGTGGTGTGAGAAGCTAGGTCGTAATCCTGACTCAAAGGTTGTAATTACCATTTATGTATGTATGTATGTCCGCCTGAACATCAATAGTAGAATTACTCTTGTCTTCAATTACAATTGTCTTGGTCCCAATAGACAATTGCGCAATACAAACCTCTATCATGCAGCGAAACTAAGGCTTCACAAGTCAATTACTCTCCACAGCGTCTGTTTGGCGCACTATTACAAAACCATGCGAAAGAAAACCTTTCCTTTTTTTAGATTTTCTTATTTTTTATGCAGCGATTATATGGCTAGTAAGGGCTTTTAGCATTCTTAATTGCCGAATTTCAATGTAAAATTTTTGCAACACAAAAGTTTTTTTGTTAAAATTCATTATGACACCTGTCAGTTATTTAAAAATATTTTTCCACAACTTTTCCTACACTATACTGCCTAAAAAACTGCAAAGCATCTTTTAATTTTTTTTAAATATTTTTTGTTTTTCAACTCATATGTATTACAATGCAATATGTGGCAGTGTATTTCCATATTTCCTTCTATGCATTGTCCATCCAATGCTACTTTAATGCAGATATTTTTGTGATTCTTAATAAACAAATTTGCATTTCTAAGAAAATGAAATCTAAAGGGACGAACTATAAAATAAACCCTTAAAAAATTACATTTTTTAGTTCAGTGTTAATGTAATATTGTTGTCTATTAAAATTCATAGAAGAATAGAAAAAAATTAAGAAAGAATTTTAGAATATTTTTTTCTGGGCAGATATTTAAAAGATTGTCTTCTTTTGTCTATACCCTGCCCTGAAGATAAATGTTTTTCTTCAAAAAAATAAGAACCGGTAGTCAGAAGGGACAAGCTCTGGTCTATACTGCGTGTAAGGTAAAATTTGCCATTCACAGTTTTCCAAATAGTTCTTGACCCATGCCAAAAGAAGAACCCATGCAAAAAAAAAGGAAGCCACTGAAGAAATATTTTTTCATATTTTCGTTTTGATGTCTGACCTTGGGTTTGAAGCGTGTCCTTTACGTCTAATAAGCCAACACACTACCTACTAGACTACGGTGTCTCCGAGATTACTGCCGTTAACTATACTTTCCATATAGTCAATGAATTTGTTAATCTCGGCTCCTCCATTATAAACAAAACTGATGTCAGTCTGAAAATCAAGCGTAGGATCACTCTTGCCAACAAGTGCTACTGTGATCTCAATATGCAATTGAGTAGCAGAGACCTCTCTCGAATGACAAGCCCCGACCTTCTTTATGGCGCAGAATCATGGATACAATTAAGCAGCCTTGAGAGTATTCGAGAGAAAAGTCCTACGTAAGCTCTTCGTACGAGTTGGCGATGATATTCCTTAAAATTTGGAACGATTTTTGCGGCTCACGGGTAATGCCCACTTCGACTTCCACTAAATACAGAGCAGTGGAAATCCAGCTAGGCTGTATGTTTTGTTCCTTGCCCGCGCATATAATTTCCTACGCTTGGAGTTATCGCAATGTGATAATTCGATGTGAAGCTGATTTCTTTTAAAAGCGATCAAACGTCAACGTCTCTCCGTGTCAGTTTACGCAGCACCACATTTTCTCACTTTAGAATGAATCCTGCTGCTTTTAAACGTATTGAAATGGTTACTTGTATCGTACCTAAAGATTGTATAGGTTCTTCTCACGACTGACACGAATCTAGATTGAGTATTGTTTCCAATTTCTGGTCTTTAAACGTGTTTGGCTCTCCCGAACGTTTTGTGTCTTTGATGTCAAAATCATCATTTTAGAATCACTGTGCTATTGTAGTGCTCATCGTATAATTCTACAAACAAATGATGACTTGTGCGTGCAGTTTTCTTCGTAATAAAGTGGCTCAACAATACTTACTGAAAATGCAAAAATTTTTTGTGTGTTTTGAAAGTTTTTCCATTCTCAATAATGTTGCGCACAACCAAACAATATTGTCTGTTTCTGACAGCTTAAGAGTTGCACTTTCAAATGAACAATAGTTAGGATTACGATCTACTTTCTCGCACCACATACAGTCACACAGATAATTATACGTACCCTCCCTAAAAATCATTATTTTTCTAAGTAATGAACTTCTAATCTAAAATTTCTTTACATTAGCGTCTGTAACGACACATTTACTTAAATAAAGAAAAAAGATTCCCAAAATCTATGAATTTATGACTGCAGTTTGCTTAAAACCAATATGGCACCACAGAAAATTATACGTACGACGTATATTTCGTATAAAATTTCTCAAAGGCTAACCTTGGATAAAAATCCTAGAACTACAGCCGTAGAAATACGAAATACCTCGGAAAGTGATCACAGTGTTATTGTGCATTCCGAAACAGTTCGAAGTGTTTTGAGAAAGAACGGTTTCCGCAGCCGAGTGTCGAGAAAAAAGCCACGATTGGAATTTGCCCAATAATATATATAAGTCAACTGATTTTTGGGCCAATGTAATATTTAGTGATGAGAACAAATATAATTCGGAAAACAAAAAATTTGGCGCAAAAATCAGTTGGCTTGTCCATATATTATCATTTAAAAAAAAATGATTTTTAGGGGGTACGTATGATTATCTGTAAGACTGTATATTTTGTGTATGTTAATTTTATACATAGGTGGTGAAATCTACAGTTGAAAATCAACTCCGAACGACAGATTTTTGAGGAACTTTTCATGGCAATATTATTTAATCTCAGATTTTTTACCAGAGGAAGTCACCGAAATAATATTTTTTCATATTTCCTTTTTTTCATATTTCCGGGGTTTGAACCGTTCTTTCACGTCTAATAAACCCACATACTACCTAGAAAACTACGGCGTCTTGTTATTCCTAATTTTTAATTTTTTTATTTCTTATTATTCCTCTATGCAAATCTATAGAACATGCTGCCTTTTAAAGGTTTTTAACACAATTTTATTATTATTTTTTTTAATTATTTAACTCTCTTATATCTCTGATATTTACATACCATAATATCTTTCTTTTTTATATTATTCTGCATGCAGTTCTTCCCAAATAAGAGTTATTTTAACACACAACTTATAATTTTTTTACATCGTATGATAAATTTTCATTTCATTTTAGAACTTTATTTATTTTTCTTTATTTTTATTTTCCTTTCTTTCTCGTTATAAAAAAATTCAATATTTTTCCATTTTCTGTGCAAGCAATTGCATTCATCATATTAATTTTATTCATATTTTCCCATAAACATGACTACAAAATGCGATGCGTTCGGTTTAGGTTTTCATGTTCGTCCATTTGTTTTTGAAAAGTTGCATCCTTTTCTTGGGAAAATATTTTCCATTTTAAAAAATTATGAGTAAATAAATAAATATGTGCGTGTAAATATGCATATGTACCAGGTTTTGTAATAGACACTTCCGAACTTAGACAGCTGATAATGGCCATTTGTTTGGAACTACAACTGTCAAATTAGATATCAAATCACCATAAATGGATACAGCATTCAATAAAATACGTAAAAAAATAACATGGATTTACTAAAATTTTTATCCTGGATGAGAAACTGAAATGAAGCCAGCATCTGCAAGATAGGATAGTACAGGCCCAAAGGCCCTACATATGGTGGTCCATATTGTTACGTTTTTACCTTTTAAAAACGTTTCAAATATGAGCTCGTAGATTGCAAATAAAATTAAATTTATGTTCAGTTTAAATTAAATTCTTTATTGTTCACATAATGCACTTGATGTAAACGACAACAATTTTCTTTGTTTGCTATTCTTCTTTACACTCTTCCGCGTAAACACTAACAATTGTTCGACGGATCGTTCTAACGAAGATCTTTAAACCACGATTATTCTCTTCACATGCAACGTGTCTTCACCCATAACTGACTGAATTTTTGTTGACCCCGTTGCCTGCTTTGTCTTGCCTTTTATATGGCGACGTAAACAGTCTGATGAATGATCTTGAAGTCAAATGTTCGTGGCTCCGCCTTCTCGAAATCTCCATAAATGTAAACATCGTTGTTTCATTGTTGTTTGTGTATTTTGTTTACATTTATATTTACTTGTTTATCCTTTTTTCTTTTTTTATACTGATGTTGTTGCTATATTTTTGTTTACTTGTTGATCATGTAAACAATTTATTATTTTTAGTTTCACTAATTCAACGTTAGAAGAAATATGCCGGGTTACAACAAATCTCGCTACGAATAAAGCTCCTGGACACGATGGCTTATCGCCTAAAATATTTGCTAAATGTAGTATAGAAATATCGCCTTTTTGTTAAACATTTTCAACAGCATAATTTTAACCTCACAGTATCCCGATGTATTGAAAATAACAAAAATCGTGCCAATACCAAAAATTGTAAATGCTAAAAGAGCGGAGATGTATAGACCTATATCATTATTACCTGTAATTGACAAAATTTTCGAGAAAATATTACATTAACAACTTTCGAATTATCTTGAAAACAACAACCTCTTGTACGACTGTCAATACGGGCTAAGGAAAGGTATGTAGTGGTACTGAGAATGTTGTAGTTAATATTGTGAATTACATATGCCACGGACTCGATCAGGTTTATAATGGTGTCGCTGGAATTTTCTACGACTTCTCAAAAGCATTTGACCTAGTAGATCATAAGATCATGTTTAAAAAGCTTTAATATTATGGAATTAAAAATGCAGTACTATGGTGGAGAGGTTTTTGAGTGTGAATCTATAAAATATTTAGAAATTTTATTGCAATGCAACCTGAGGTGGAATCTCCATATTGATAGTATTAAGCCAAAAATATTTCCAGTAATAGGAATTCTATATAAATTCAAATACAAATTCAATGAGAACACAAAATTGATGCTTTATCAGGCATTGAACCATAGCCATAAACTATTTGATAATGATTTATGGCTGCAAAAATAGTACAGAATTACATTTTCGTAACAATATGTAGGAGAGCCGTAAGTTCTAAATGGGGCCTCAATCCAAGAATGATACACTGTCCCTACAGAAGCGTCATTAAACCTATTCTAAATTAGGCTTCAGTAGTGTGATGGACATCGATGGAGAGGAAATGCTACCTTGGAATAATTGAAAGGGTTCAACAAATGTGTTGTTTAGGGATAAGTGATGCGATGCGTACATCACCCACAAGAGTATTAGGAACAGAACTCTTCATCCAACCGAAACGCATACGGGTTCGATAGGAGGCTGCATTTACGGCTTATAGTCTTCAGTTTTTGGGGGATGGATCGATCAGAGCCAAAAATCTTATAACCAGAATGTAGACACTGGACGGTGTCTTTCTTGACGTACAGTTATCCGACAGGATGCCCAATGTACCACTGATAACCAATTTCATCACTCGAATACCAGATCGATTTTCTTGGTCAAACGGGTCCATGCCACAGATGCCTGTGGGTTTTAATTGCTACGCAAATGGCTTGAAACATGTAGAAAAGCCGTGACTGGACGTCTATATAGAAGAAACAGAAACAAAACTTAGCGGTTTTTCAAGCGGAGGTACGAGCTATCAGTGAAGTATGATCAGGGCAAGTAATCATTTGTTTCACGTGTGGGGACTTACAAAATATTTTTACAGGTAATCAAAGAATACAGGATCAAAGACCATCCTGTAGTGTAAAAATGCGATCAACTATTACTCCAGGCATGGAGTAATTATGTGGGTTCTTAATCGTCGTGAAGAGATTGTAAATAAGGAAACAAATATTCCGTCTAATAGAACCATAACTCTGGTTAACCCAGCGCCTTTCACTACAAGCTAAGAAAGTGGGCGGAAACATCGAATATTGTGGAATAATGACACAATAATCATGACTAATTTAAAATATACTTTGGGGCGTTCCTAATGAGGAGAGAACAATGAGTATTTAAAACAAAATAAGAGCGACCACAGCACTCTAAACAGCGTACTTACTGAACACTCCGCCTTATACCACATTAAATATTCTTCATTAAGGATTTGGGATTTGAGGACATGGGCAACTTACGAGAAGTTGATTGAACTGGCCACCATGATAGTGCGATTTTACTTCGTCAGAATTTTTCTTATGAGGCTTTATACGAATAAGCCACAAACCACAGTGGTCCAAAAAATTCAATCTGATTTATCCGTCAGAAATTTAAAAAATTTTTTGCTTTAGATGCGCTATACCTAGAGAAGCCATGGCGAACATTTGGGTGAATTTATGTTCCACACATAATGGATTACATAGGCTTTTCAAGCGTATAAAAAATTTCAATGACAGCTCACATTTTTATTTATATATGTATATTTTAAATTAGAAAGCACTCAATGAAAGACCTGATAGAAAAAATATATGAGTGTAACAACGTTTACTCTATATATATAACTTCGTATATAGATATGTATACGAATATTTAAACGTATTCACGAATTCATTTTAAGTCAATAAACTACTGAAGACTAGAAAAATAACTGCACTTTAAAGTGGCGCAATGTGAGGTCTTCTTGAACTCTCCCTTCCAACACTGATAATTTCAAAATCTACCCCGATTTCCGGCGTTCCCCGCAATAAGCACACGTCGCGTCACAATATCCACTTGCATTCGAATTGAATGGTAGGTGCCAACATAGACGTGTTCTTAGAATTAATTTCGTCACACAAAAGCCTTCTCTGCTAAGCAAATTACTTACTGAGACCTGAGAATAGCCATCACTCTGTTGTTAATTCGCAGACTGACATCACTTTCATGGATAACGGCAAAGCAAAGACAAACAAAATTCCTGACAACAGTGAAGTTATTGTTTGTATCCAAACATTAGAAACCATAAAAAAAATTCATTTTCGTTGAAAATGTTGACCTAATTTATGCCAGAGCCGTCTTGGCTAAGTTCCGTTATATTGTGCTGAGAGTAACGGAAAGTTCCAACTTGTTATGCTTAATGAAATTAATGAAGTGAACACGCAGAATACTCTCCAAGACAATGTTGAATTTATCGTGCTTTGTATCACGACGGAGGTGGAACAATTTCTACCTTATCAGCCTCTGAACTCTGATATTGCGACATAAATACGATCTCTTTTATGCGGTAGAACGATGGTGTATATAAACCCCATTTTTATGAGTCTTTTGCAGAATATGACTCAACATCGACCATCAATATTTCGTGTCCATTTCTGCAAATAAAATACAGCATTACACCATTTTTTTTTTATCCAGAAACTCCACTCCAAAAATGAAAACTTAACTTCAATTCCATCTCCATCTATACACAAACAAATTGAAAATTTTGCCATAAAATAAGTGCTCATGGTAAATAAGAATAATGATTGTATTCCAATCTTGCAACATTATCAGAAGGGCTCTCATTGTGTGACATCAAGTGGCACACAATTTTATGTGGTAACACATGTTTGTAAGACTTTTCGACGTCAGCCAATTGAAGTGGCAATACTTTTGAGCACTCGTACACTTATATGGTAATGATTTGTTAAGAGGGTCATCGAAAAAATGTAACACAAGGTGTATTCACTGGAGAGTCTCAATAAAATATTATTCTGTGGACAAACAGCCAGCAAACTAATGTTAATCTCTATTAAGGCACATAAAATGGAAAAAGTTGTGTTATTTGTTGAAAACTTTTATTCCGTTTTCATATCAAACGCGAAGCAAACATTTTATTTGCATAGTAATTACCGTACAAGATCATCTCCAAAGGTTTTTGAAAGTCTACAAAAATGTTTTCAAATTAAAGGACTTAGAAGGATTTGTACTTAGGATATCTCTCTGCTTCCTTAACTACTATAATGTGTAGCAATAAATCGCTTGCGGAAATTAATACCAACTAAACAAAACTAACATTTCTCTGGCACCCAAGTAGCAATGGAATCTCTTTAGAATGCATTCTTCATGTCTTCATTACCAGATTATCCTGACCTAAATTATATAGGAAACGTACAACTCAAATATTGAAACTAGAGCGTTGGACATATCTGTCAATGAATCTACTCTGGCAAGACATTGCGTAATGAATAGGTACGACGAGAGACGTCGCTTGTATCGGTTTTAGATCGTTTTGCCAGAGTCTAATAGTCTTTGTTAATCACTATGTGGCAATGTAGGTCCTCAAGTGAACTTTGATTTTTTTGGGGATTTATTTCAATTTGGTTCTATTCTAAAGGCCTATAACATGATTCCACCAGTTGTTCGTAATGAGGAAGTAAAATATCAATTACCAGAGATTTGGTACAAAATGGGTTGGTACGTGGTATCTGGCTCATTGCATTACCCAGTATAAGATAAGCTCCATTGTCATGATCCATTAGTGGTGGGTTTAAACCACCACAAACTTCGTATGAAACCGATCAGTTCCCTCAGCGGCACGTTTGCCATCATCCCTAGATCTTCAAACGTTCTGTCACCCAAAAACCGATAACGTCTGTTTTAAAGTGACTCACATAAATGGTGTTGTACCAATTCCGTTTCTTCCACATACTAGTAGTATCTGCAGTAATCCTGGTGTGGCACTCCGAGCTTGTCAGCGAAGCTGCCTATAGCGCAGTGTCCCGTTAAAATTGGTGTTAGAACGCGAACCGTTTTCTTGTGGAACTCAAGTTGAAATTCTGAAATTCTGGAACCAGGTATGTTTTTGCAATTTGATAAAGTATATCTGTAGGGACACGTACATCCCCTCTTTTGTCTCTTTCCACAGACATCTCCGATCCCCTACGTGCCAGTTCGCTCGCCTTTTCATTTCTTTATATATCACAGTGGCTCGGAACCCAGCAGAGGGAGGTCTTGTAGCGACGTAAACGGTGTAGAGAGTATATACAACTCCTGACGCTCATTGATTTGACGAGGAGGACTCCCAGTGCTTTGATTTTTGCTTGACTGTCCATACTTATGATCGAGTTCGAAGGAGGTAGGTCCCCGGTTTCATCATACGTGCAGCTTGTTTAGTAACAAAAACCTCCTCTTGAAGCATGATGGCCCGGTTAGGTAATCTGTATGACCCGTTCAATGCCAGCTTATTGGAGTAGACCTCAGATCCAGTTCCACATTTCATTTTGATGCCATCGGTGAAGATCATTATGTCGCCGTTATTGATGACAGCATCAGCAACCCCTTCTTCCCGGGTTGGAATGGGAGTTTTGTATTTTCTTCCGAAAACAGTCTCTGGTACCTACCTCTGGTAAAACCCAGATGATTCGGTTCTATTTCATGCAGAATTGAAGAATGCCCTATCGTAGTTGTCCTAAATATATCCGAGAACTTAAGTCTCAGTGCAGTTCTAGCAGCCGTGTTTTGAAGAAAGATGTCTAATTGTTGAAGAGACAAGATTACCCCGAAGCCAGCTTGCGGCATGGACTTCAGAGGACCTGTGATGCTCAAATATGTCAACCTTTGTATCTGTCGGTACTGTCGGACTACAACATATTGAAAAAAGGAGGTCACGATTAAAGAATTTTGAGGATGTTTATCTTTCCAACGTTCACAGATCTTAAGTCAGTTTAGAAGGCTTAGCGTATTTCTAATTTTGTCTTGTTTACAAACAACGCTGGTCCATGATGTGGTAGAACACTACAAACGGGAAGCACAATATCTCCAAAACTGTTGCAAACCGAATTACCAAATGGACTTATCCTAGAAAGACCATTGCTTTGTATTCTAAATCATCAGTTTGTAGAAAAAACTTTATTTTTTAACACCCCTGCACAATATGCAGCATTTGATTTTCTTCAAATTTTTTTTTCGTCAAATAATCAAAAAACACGTAACGAAACGCTTTAAGCAAACAAGTTACAATGTTGCACACAAAAACAACAACAAAATGAGAGAAAGAAATCTTAACAATAAGATAAAAAACCAATCTTAGTATTGTCAACCTGATGCACTATGTGGCATTTACCCTGAAAAGCTGGCCAAAAAGGCAAAAATGAATTTAAAGAAATTTAAGAAACTGAGTATATAGTTCGATAGACAACAAAATTCTGCATTATATAGTGAATCTTCACGACTTTAAGTCAAGATTTGTAGATTTGAGGCGATGTCAAAGTCAGGAAAGTGAAGAAAATTAAATGCGTTTTTGATGTTTTTTTGAAATTTTAATAGGTTTATCTGGCATTTTTTGTGGCTAAACGAATAGAGGTTTTATATTGATTTTTTTTACTTGAAAGGTATGAGCAACTGCTATTTTCAGTTTTTTTTTTTGTATATATATATCTCTATATTAATGTTAACATTATTCGTTCAAAATTTAAAAATAATAAAAATTTCACATTTTTTTATCCTACCCAAAAAAAAAGATAAGGATTTTAAAGGTGAAAGTACTTTTTAGTAGTTTAATGTTATATACCACAAGAAAATATGAACTCTCTACATTCAGGAACAAAAAAAAAGTTTGCGCAAATTTGCGCAATTATTTTTGGCGATTTTTTAAAAATTTTAGTTTTTTTTTTGAAAAATTAAAAAAATTAGACGCAGTGTAATAAAGCCATAGGCAATAAAGCCATATGGCGTACGAATTATGCGAGGAAATTCAGTAGAAGCGATACCAATCGAGATGTCCTGAATAGGTTACTTTTAATCAGTGACCCTTTTACAAGCTGCAGTACACAAAAATCGCGAAGGAATAGAAAAGCATTTTCATCAGATACTATTAAATTACTCCTTCCTGACATTGATGATAAAAATGATAACGATTTTAACGATTGTAGTTAGTTTCACTTTTTAGGTATTTTTAAGTTAAGTATTAAATAATGTAAGTTTTAATAAGTAAAGTTTAAAAACTTAAGTACATATGTATGTATATCGACTATTATAACAATATGAGATGTATGTTAGATATTCTTAATGGACCGTATGTGGTACCTAGCGGCACTTATGATCCGATCATAATAAAATGTGATCATAAATGATTCACATTCATATTAAACATGTTCATGTCGAATTTCATCGAGGTAATAAAATTTTTAAGCCGATTATAATTGCTAAACATATTTTCTTAAGGGGCCCTATTTTGGACCTAGCGGCAATTATGGACCGACCATAATAAAATTTGGTAATATTATTTAGATTTACAAAATACACGTTCATACCGAATTTCATCACGATACCGATGTTTTTAAGCCATTTATAAGCGCAAACGTGAATTTCTAAAGGGAACTTTATATGGGGACCAGGGTCAAATGTGATCCGATTTTCACCAAACTTTACACCATGATTTCTTAGTACACTAAATGCTAAATTTTATCATGATTGTTCAATAATTACCATAATTATGTGTAAATAAGTGCAATTTCGGGGGGAATTTGTATGGGGGCTAGGCGAAATCACGGACCGATTTGAACCAAAATCAGTTGGTTCATCCTTGGGCCTAATTATCACTAACACTATCAAAAAATTCCAGCCATTAACTCATAAAACACTTCTATTAATTTTGGTCAGGTTTTCAGGCAAAATGACACATAGTGTGACGGTCAAGACATGCACGTTTTCATACAACCCGAAGGCAATTGGACAGAAACATTGGCTGGCATACCAAAAACAAATATTGAACAGGAGCATACATGAATGCGGCATGCTGCACATTGGTTTAGTATGTAAAAAATTGTATTATTGGGTAGCACGTCTACGTTAGATAAATAGTTCGCAGCGTTTTTATACCCTGAACAAAGTTGTATGTTTTGAAGAGCCAGATGTCGTGTGAGCCATCTCTATCGGTTTGAACCATTCGATATATCAAATCTGGCAATACTTATGTCATTCTATTCTCTCACAAAATTTAGTAAAATATCTCTACTGAACGTAATGAATCGATTTACAGTTGAGCAACGTTGAGATTTATTTAGCCGATTTTGCCAAAAAAAATATTTTTTTCGGATGAAGCTCTTGGTGGGTACGTTAATAAGCAAAATAAGCTATATTTGTGGCTCAGAAAACCCATACGTGGGCTAGCAGAAGCCAATGCACCCATTACGAGTGACTGTTTGGTGAGGCTTGTGGAGCGGAGGCATCATTGGCCCATATATCTTTGAAAATGAGGACGGGGCAACCATTACGGTCAATGGAGAAACCTATCACACCATGATAACCTCTTTTTTGTACTCGCTCTTCATGGTGTTGATGTATTGCCACACATCTCATGACACAAGCGATTTACTGCATTAAACGTTTGTTGGCCGTTTAATTAGCCGAAATGGTGATGTTAATTGGCCGTCAAGAAGCTGAGTTTTGACACCGTAGGCTTACTTTCTGTGGGGCGCCAATAAAGAAACGTGTTATGCTGAGACAAACCAGAAACAATTGAACATTTGAAGGCGAACATTTGTGATGCCATTGCTGAGATACGACCATATACACTCGAAAAAATTCATGAAAATTGGTCCTATCGAATAAGGTACTGTGAGGCCAGCTGTGGCAGTTATGTGAATGAAATAATAATTCAATTTCTAACCGAAAGAATTGTACTTCGCAACAAAAAAATAAGTTTGGCAAAATTTCAAACCGATTTTGTTTCATTGCATTTTTAAATTGAAAACTTTAATTTTAAATTTCCCACTACTGAACTCGCAGAATACTCTCCATGACAAAGTTGAAGACAAGGTTGAAGATGTCTCGCCTTTTAGCATAGCTAAGCCGCAAGCATTTTTCGTCTTTAAAATACATACAGAATTTAAAAAAATTAAATTCATTAAAATTTTATATTTTTAAATTTAGAGCTATTATTACAAATTAGCGTTAAATTTGGGTTTAGTTAAAGGTAACTTTAGCTAAAGTGAACTTTAAAGTCACCTTTAACGTATTTTCGTTATTACAACTTACTGATAAAATAAAGTCAACTTTTTCAAAAATATGGCAGTGCCGGAACGATGTCGATAACACTGCTCAATTAAACAAGTTTTTTAAACGCTGTGGCACCGACGGGCTTCCTTTTTTATCGTATTAGCTCATTTTGTTGATGTTTGTTTATTATCAAAAATAACTTAACTTTAAGAGTTGAAGGTAGAATGATCCTCCCTCACTCATGACGCTCACTTCTACCTTATTGTCATTTATAATAATGAAAAACAATTTATCTGCCCTTTAAAATCCTCCCTTTATTTAACGGCAAGTTGAAATAATGGCCGTTAAAGTTTCAAATGGCCCACCCTATATATTCTACAGCCAGAGAAAAATTGTTAAATTTTTCTACGAGTAACACTTACTAAAACACTGTATGCCTGCGATAGTGGCAACAAAAAACTTTTTTCCAGTTGTGTACGAAGAAAGTCATTTGATTGGAAAATAAACACAACTTGGCAAAGAATCAAAAAATGGCTGCAGATTGCAGCCTTATAGCCAATTTGAAATTTTTTATTTCCTTTTTTTCTTATCGCATTCGCAAAAAAAATGAAACTCAAAATTTGCTACACACTCTATGGAATGTACAAATAGATAAAAAAAGAGAAGTAGAAAAACATTTTACGAGACTGCATAGGCTTTAAAAGAATGCCATAAAAATTTCGAAGTCGCTAATGAGAGCTGAATTTAACATGTTTACACTCTACACTACCGACGTTCAGGCAATAATAAAATTTAGGTTTCTTATCCCCATGCTCCCTTGCTATTATAGTATCTAACCACCTAAGTTCTCTATTCTTTGGTTACCATATGTTTTACTAAGTCCGCTTCAGTAATATATAGTCGCCGTAGCCTAAGAGTTAGTGTGTTGACTTCCTCTCAGCAGATTTCTGGCAAAAACTCTGAGAGTAAATAAAATAGCCATGAAAAGTTTTTCAAAAATCTGTCATTCGGAGTCGACTTTAAACTGTATGTCCCGCCACTCATGTATAAAATTAACGCACATCACATAAGTAGTGTGCAAAAGTCGTTATTCTCACTATAACGATAAACTATGTACGTATGAATTATGTGTTGGCACTGGCTATCTTGAGAATCAGATTTAATTATTTGCATTTAAATATAACTGCATTTGAATTAAACTGAAATTAAGTACATCTACAGTCTAGCTTACAGCCACCGCGTAAACGTACCTGTGAGTGACAAGCTAGCCGCTAACATAGCCTTAGTACCATCTTGTACCTCTATTCTTGGGTAACTATTTTTCCGAATGTTGTAGTTTTTCAGACAGTATCGACGGATACCACGTACCACCCTATTTTGTACAAGTTTCTAACAATTAATTTCTTACTTACGCTATACGGGTAAAAAGTGGAATCATAAAATTGGCCCTTATATCGCCTCAAATTGAAATAAAAGCCAAATGAATTAAATAGTGGTCCGTTATGATTACCAGAGGTCTCGTTATAATCAAGATGAATACCGCACTGAGAGATTAATAAGTTTAGTGATGGATCTTATATGAAGTAATGATAACTTCTTTAGACTATCGAAAAAGGGTGAGCGAATTCTCATTGAGGAATGAACCAATGATGGACATTAGCATCTTAAGTGGACAATAACTTCTTTCTAACCAACCCCTTTCCAACTTGTGTACAAGTTATTTCCAAGTAAGTGAACGCCTGTCCATCACCATAAAACGCATGATATTTAGAAACAGAGATGTCTTTACGATCCACTTTATATTTTTAATTGGTACACTCACTATTCTTTACTCACGATCAGTCCAGTAGCGTGATTTGTAGCTACTCTTTTATTTCGGTCTTACTATTCAAGTTTATCCACAAAGTAGGTGAGTGGTCTACCGTAGTAGATCCTAGAATAAGCTGTCATCCATCATTGCCTAAAACAGCGTCCCCTGTAAAAATCATTGCGTTGTATTGTAGAGGTGAGAAACTCTGCTAAATGAGTTCTACTCTTTCTCTAGAGTTCGTGCTTCACTGCTGATGTTATCCATTCTGGTCAATGTCAGTATTCAGAGCGCTTACTAAATGGATTACTTGAAGATATTTGTAGACTCTATATTTGAAATCTTCACCGAATTCGAATCTGGAATAGAAATAGATCAGCCATAAAAAAGGTGTATTGCAAAAATCAGAACGAATTTGTTCGATGCAATGGACTATATTAGTTTTGAGGACCGCTGTGGCCACATATGTATATTAGTCTCACGAGGTCAAATCGCGCGATCTTTGAGGTCACCTCCACGTAAGATGACCATACTCTCAAATCGACAATAGGTTTTTGGGGAAAACAGTGCGTCTTTCGATGAAAATTAAAGTCAGTTGCTAACTGCTCCAGAGTCTATTTAGCAAACAAATTCGACTAATTCGACAAATGTACATTCAACAAGATGGTCGTTATCTACTGTCAAATTTCGAAAGACCCACTCAATGTGTCTAATGAAACAATGCATCGATGCTAAGGAAAGCATATACTCTCGTAACTTTTCAATGACTAGACTAGAGGTGGTTCAACTTACGTTCATCAGCGTTCACCCCTCGAACTGATGTAGGCCCAAGTAATTGAACGAATGCGCAGCTAAATCATTATATCTACTGCAATTTTTTGTATATCTCTCTCGATATGTTTACAATGTCTTATCTGTTTCCTTCCTGTTGCCTTGACATACTTCAGAATTTTGTAATGTAAGTGCCAGCGAGGTTGTTTTCAATTCTATTGATTGCCAAAATTCTCGTAACCTTAGAAAGAAAATCGGATACGATTGCAACGTAAGTATGTATGTCCCTTATCGAACTATTGCAGGAGCTGATATATTAAATAAGAATCGGTACCACAATTAAATTTTAAATTTCTTTTAAAACACATGAAAATATCATCATCATCATCTGCTTATAATATTTCACCTTGTAGGGTGACCATAACCTGCAAAGGACAATAACTGTAACAGTGCCATAACCAAATTGAAATGAACTCAATTTAAATGGGGTTTCTGTGGTGAAATCAAGTGTCAAGTGAAGTGCAAAATGACAATTGAAATGTGTGGTCAACAACAGCAAGAAATTCCCAGACAGTTAGGCAACTGCAGCAAAGCAAAATTTTATATTTTTTGTATTGAAGAGAAGCAGAAATAATTTTATTTTATTTCATAATAAATTTTATAATTTTATTCTCTTACTCTCTAATTAAAGACCCAACAACCAAAATGAAAAGAAATTCAATTCAAAATTTATTTTATTTTCCTTGTGGGTATCACTTTAGATGGTTGAATTATGGATTTTGTTTGTGGTCATGGCTTTTAAGATGCATGCATGTTATCTTGACAATGCCATTAGTTTATGGTCTTAAACTTTGGCTTATTTGTTCTGTTTGCTTTGGACGGAAAACAAATAAATAAAAATGTACAGAAAAAGGAATAACATTTTTGGAAATTTATTTCTTAAAGTTTCTATACACAGTTATTAAAAGAATAATGGACTGCGGCAATGCTTGCAGTTCAGTAAAGAGGAATAATAATGCCAGAAAAATAATATGTTGTTGCGTTTTTTTCCCTTTTGAAAACTTTTAAAAGATAAGTTCGTTGATTGCAAACAAATAAAAATAAATTTGTGTCTAGCTTTAGATAAATTCTTTATTGTTCGCACTACTTTTGTGTCACTGTTCGCAACTTGATGTTACAACAACAATTTGCTTAGTTCGTTATTTTTTTTTACACTTCTGCACTAACAATTGTTCGGCAGGTCTTTATAACGGCGACCTTCAAACCACAACTGTTCTCTTCAGACGCAACGCATCTTCACACAAGACTGACTAAATTCTTACTACTGGTTGCCTGCTTTGTCTTCCATTTTTATATGCCCACGTAAACAGTCTGATGAAGGTTCTTGAATACGCTTTCTCGAGAACTCTATCGCGTCTTCATTCTTGTTTGTGTATTTTGAACACATTGCTTGTTGTTGCATTCTCGCTTACTTGTCTATCCCATTTTCTTTCATACTGATGTTGTTGGTTTACTTGTAACAAATTCGTTGTGTTTGTTTATGTAGCTTTTGCTCATATTGATATTACACCGTTTCCATTTTGTAACAGTATTTAAGAATAGAGATTAAAGGATCTGTTAAAAGAAATGGAGCGTTTGTCTCTCATTATATTGTACACTATAATTGGAGTTGCACAAGGTTTTGCGCTCTACTTAAATATTGGCAGGTCCACATGGGCCTAACTTTCGTTTGAGTCTCAGATAAACATTGAATAAGTTGCTGTAGTCTAGTAAGTCAACACATTACCTTATTACACCTGAGGCCACGGTTCAAACCCCAGGTCAGACATATCCACCAAAACAAAATATGAAAAAATATTTCTCCTTAGCAGATTACTGATAAAAACTCTGACAGTAAATAAAATTGCTTTGAAAAGTTTTTCAAAAATCTGTCTTTCAGAATCGACTTTAACTTAAACTTTAATCGACGCTACTCGAGTATAAAATTAACACACATCTTATAATGACCAACTAAGTATGTAAATATTAGCAGGTCCACATATGCCTACCTTTCGATTGAGTCCCAAGTAACGTTTGACGACAAGAGTCTTGGCTTTAGTCAGAAATATTGTTTAATTATGCAGGTCTCTATTGAGTTTAAATTTACTCCAATAAAAAATCTCTACAGAGGTGGAAATAAACGATAATTTAAAGCTCCTACGTTATATCCAAATTATGAATGCATGAAATCTCTCTAGCAAAACTCTCTCAATTTCTCACTTGTCATAAAAATAAATGTAATCTGACGTTGTTATCATGACGGAACAAAACACCTTTTCTGTTGATCGATTCCCACTATTTTAATAATTATTCCTGCTGCAGTCCCTTAGCCAAAAGCGATCACAATCAATCATTTAAGAAGGTTGTAAAAGCTCGTGAAATCGCCCTGGTGTAGTAGGTAGTGTGTTGGCTTATTAGACGTGAGGCCGCGGTTCAAACCCCAGGTCAAGCATTTCTAACAGAACGAAATATGAAAAAATATTTCTTCGGGGACTTCCTTTTAGCAGATTTCTGGCAAAAACTCCGAGAGTAAATAAAATTGCCATGAAAAGTTTCTCAAAAATCTGTAGTTCGGTGTCGACTTTAAACTGTGGGTCCCACAACTCATGTATAAAATTAACACACTACATAAGTGGTGTGAGACTATATCGTAATCCTGACTAAAGGCTTGTAATGACCAATTATTTATGTATGTAAAAGCTCGTGGCTTCCTTTCAATCCCTCCAGACACACAGCATTACGTTTCTTGAAGTCAACCCTGGCTTTGTCACCATCGGCGATGCTTTATCCATGATCTTTTTCATTCATGATCTTTTTTCACATGTTATTGCCGTAGGTAATCCTTGTAATGTTTAATTTCCTCATTTAGGAGGCTTTATTCCAGTGTTAAACCTAAAGAAACAAAAATGTCAACACAGTTTGACATTTGGAAATGTCAAATTATAGTTATCGATATCGATACTTCTCATTCAGTTAAAAGTGTCCGTTAGATAACATTTCACAAAAATTTGGTTTTGACCACTGTCTTCTAGCAAAGCAAAGCTTAAATGCCACCACTTACTGAATACAGTAACAATTATTCGCGAATATTAATTCTAAACCCCACTGTACATTCTCAGAAACATAGAATATTCACGCTCTGAATGAATTAAAAGACTAAAGAATTAAGCAGGTTGTGCACACATTCCAAAATATACACAAGTAGAGATACCACAGCACTGCGACCATGCGATATATTGTACTGGCATCAACCAATATAGGTCATCGCTATAATGTCAACCAGGTGCCTACTTTTGGAATGTCTCACAATTTTCAAGTATGTGTTATGAACTATGACGGAATTTCATTATCCAATCGAAACTATCCACGCTCCGAACAAGTGTTCGTTAGATCTACAGTGCCTAGCTTAAAAGCAGTTACTAACCTAAAGTAATTACTGGAAAGTCTGATGTAGAATCAAAGCTTCTCCTATTGTATTTACACAACAAAAGTAAGATTGCCTCAAACCCATTTACCTTAAGAAGATACTGTGTATTACTCTGTCTTCCCTTTCGCTGAGTACGCCCTTCTAAACATTGCTTTCCACTCCGCAGAAAGGTTGAGGCAGCATAAGCGTCGTAAAAACTCCCCTCCTCTTAGGCCCATCTGCTTGCACATTGTCGTGATCATGGAATTAAGTAGAGAGTGACCCTATTCCACCTGCTTAACTGATTCAACTTGTCTAGATAGTTACATGATATCCTAGTCTTAACCGCATAAAACCCGAGTGCTTAACTGTAAGATGGTATTGCAAGTACCATCCATTATACTTTCTGTCCAAAATGAATTAAGCACATCTTCCGATGGCATAGTCTTCTGCTTAGAAGAAAATTCCGAGTTTTTCCATTTATAAGTTTTTCACTCTGAAACTAAAAATTCCTGCTCCATACCAACATCTAGTCTCGACTCAACCGTATACTATAGAATGCTCCTTCAGTCCAAGGAGTATATAGCTTCTAGATTACTGTATTCACTTTTGTTACTAAGTCTAGTTGCATGGCATTTTTTAAAATGATAGAGCTTATGGCCAAAGGCGAGTTAAGAAAGGAGCTGTTAGCTGCTAGGTTTATTGGGTTTATTGCCTATTTTTATTCTAAAAAAGCTCTAGCCTTCACCATGTTCAACACACACTTAAATTCAACAGCTTCTGCAGCCACACTGTAGGACAGTTTCTTACTACTCCAATTATACCAGCGGGCGTCGGTCTCTTTATCTTGTCAAGCTTCATCTCAGCTATTCTTAGATCTGTTCTGTCTATCCGAACAATGGTCCCAGAGATCACTATTGAGCTAACCATCGTGTTATAAAGGGTGGGCCATTTAATAGTTTAAATTTAAAATTACAATTAAACAACAATGGTTTGATGCCATGTTTGTCCTTTCCTAAACGGCTCTCTATGTAAGCCTTCCATATCGATTTACCTCCTGTGCTAATTGCAGATATTTGACCTCCAGTTTCCGTGAAATTATCTCACTAATGAGTCACATATATTTCCATTTACGAAGTTTTCTCTTTTTCGTAAATTGTGGTGTTGCCCGTTTATGCTTAACCCTGCTGACATGCACATCCGGTTACAATCTCAAGACCTGTTTAAAGATGTTATAAGGAAGATTAGGCAAAGTTAGGTTAGAGGACGTGTACTTGTCAATTGAGATAAGTACAGTAATCAGAGGTCGAATTGACCCATTGTACGGAACGTCCTTAAAATGGAAGGATAATAGAGGGGATAGGAAAAAGGAGAGGAAGTGGGAAGGGGAGAATGGGAAGCGAAGGAATTACACAGACCAAACAAAACAAAAAGGGAGAGCGCGACTACACTGATGAAGCCCTAGCACTTCTCAACCAGCTCAAGCTACTAATGAATCTGTGGAGAGCATTGATGTCGTCCCTCGACACAGAATTCAAACCCTCAAAGGAGCCTCTGCCAAGAGTTCTCAACCTCAACCTACTAAGGACTGCGCAGTTACAGAGGAGGTACTCGACAGTCTCCAACTTCTCCTCATCGCAACATACCCTGCAATAGTCCGTCAGTGCCCTGAGATAAATCCGATAACTAACCTTACACTGTTTCCACTGTTTATAACAGGCCATAGACATCTAGAAACATAACAACCGATCCGTTCCCCCAACGCCTCTGCTTTTACCCCCTGACCCATCCATTGATGAGGGCATAGAGGTGGCAGATTGGGGGTCAGGACCAACTATTAAACCGCCTCAGAAAGCTAACCTAATCTAGCGGGAGCATCCGCCTTCCCATTGCCCAGTATTCCGCTATTACTCGGAACCCAGCATAGACGGATACGGTCTGGTCCAAAAGGCATGTTATAAAGAATCTCTTCAAACTTTCATTTAACCATTTATCTCCTGCCTATAACCTTGCTTCCCATTATACACATATTTAAACATGACATACAGTGAGCGTCAAAAAAACTGTACATTAAAAAATTTACATTAATCAATTACCGTTATTTTTATTTTAAAATTGTTTTATTACCAATTTTTAAAATTGAAACAAAATAATACCAAAAATTTCGAAAAATTCCATAGTGTACAGTTTCTTTTGATGCTCACTGTACTTACTTACAGTATAAGTAAACAGAATTTAATTTAGGAGCGCTTATAACTGACCAAATAGCTTATTTATTTGCTGTTTTTAACGTTATTCTTTCTTATACGGACGGTTTTAAGCATGTTGCCAATATTAACTGACCAAAATCATAAATCAAAAGAAATTTTTTTAAATCTTTCATCCTCTTTCCTTTTTTTTTTTTTTTGAAGATTGCGAGGAACGTAAATTTATTATGAGTGCAGACGAAGAACAAATAGAAGAAGAAAGACTTTACCCAGATTCCATGGCATTCGTTTTTCAACAGATAAATTGTCTGCCAAGCACATGAAAGTAAAAGAAACAAGAAAAAAGCGTGTGAAAACTTGCTTTTGAATAATTTATTTTCAATGCGTCTGAAAGTATGAATTTGCAAGACGAAAATTATTGTTAGTCAAACCGAATTATAGAATGCCTAATAACGAGCAATTTTTTTTAAGAAATTGTTTTAAATATTTTGCCTTATCGCCACTCAATCGTCTGAATCTGAAGTGCCTGACTTCCACATATATTCCTCCATTTTGTTAGCAGCCAGAATTCAATCCAATACATCCCGAAAAAGTCGCTGTTTAGTGTGGATTTGGGTCTATATTTTATTGAGAACCAGACCATTACTGCCAACGGCGGGGGCTATATGTAATGATAACATTCAAATACATACATACATAATTGGTCATTACAACCCTTCAGTCAGAATTACGACCTGGCTTCTCACTCGACTTATGTTGTGTGTGTTAATTTTATATATGAGTGGCGAGACCTACAGTTTAAAAAAGTCGACTCCGAACGACAGATTTACACTCAGAGTTATCGCCAGGAATCTGCTGAGAGGAAGTCGCCGAAGAAATATTTTTTCATAATTTCGTTATGTTGGACCGTCTAATAAGCCAGCACACTACTTTTTTCCAACAAAAGAGTGCACGATTCATCATCACTGGTGCCTACATACTAAACCCACCCCCTATATTATTCAACCACTCATCCCCGCGGGACTGCCTTAAAGTATTACTTCGAGGAGGACTGGTTAGCTTTGAAGTTTTATCACACAAAATCAAATTCACCTTCGTTCCTCTAGCCTTCGAAGTTCCAGCATAACTTCAGCCCTTCTCTGGCTGTATTGGCTCCATAGAATTCTAGAATTGAACACCTCTTCCATAAACCGATATGGTCCAAAACTCCGTTTCTCCGGGTCATCTAAATCTGGGGTAGCATGTTAGAATATGCTGCGCATCTTCCGCCTCATCTATACAGTTTGGGCATATAGGGGAAGTATCATGTCTTAATCTTTGCAGGTACCTTCTAAAGCATCCATCCCCAGTTAGGAACTGGGTCACGTAGTAATTCAGCTCGCAATGTTTATTCTCCATCCAAGGGGTTATATCAGGCGACAAGGCGAAATGTCCATCTTCCCTTTAAACTAATCTCCCATCGTGACAGCCATTTGTGCATGGAAGTCGTTCGTTCCTCAGCTTTTATAGATGCTATTTGTCCTGGATAATCGAGACGGCGAAAGTATGTCCGCCTTATCTCATCCGCCAATATATTTATCGGTATTGTCTTCGCCAATACCAGTACCGCTTCATCAGACACTGTCCTGACGCCATTAATCTGTCTAATCTAGCTAAGACGATACACTGAAGACAGTAGAAGACTAGAAGGTTCTAGTCGTCCGCACGGAGAGTGCTCCCCACCATATTTGGCAAACGACGTTACAACCCTCAATATTATTCTCCTTTTAAATGGATTTAGTCCTCAAATATTTGGCATCATCCTCATCAATACTCCCTGGGTTTCAGATGCCTTTTCCCCGATGAATTTCACGTTCTCCTTGAAGTTCAACTTGTCGTCGATAATCATTCCCAAGTATTTTACGGCCATCTTCGATTCAATCTTAGTGACTTCCATCTGCTCTACTTTCTTCCATCCACTTATCAAGACGGCGTCCGTTTTATGTGTCACAAGGGTATAGTCATCTCAAGTAGAGTACACATGCCGTTAGATTTATCATATGAGAATTTCTTAGGTCGCCGGTGTATGCGAATAATCCACCAACCTCAACTGTGCTCAAAGCCAACACAACCGATTGCATTGGTGAAATTCAGCCTGATATAAATGCCAACTTATGAAAAAGATTTCGCAGGCGGTACAAAAAGGGAACATGGTGGACACATAATTGTATCAATTGATCTTTCAAACTAATGAAAAATTTCAATGATATCGCAAGGTAACGATTGGGGCGCCTAATGACAGACCTGACACAGCTAGATAATTTATCTAAACTGATCTCTTTCAATACCTAAAAATTCCTTTTAGTCACACTTAAGGCCATTATTACAACTTGCCGTTCACTAAAGGGAGCATTTTAACGAGCAAATAAATTGTTTTTCATTATTATAAATGGACAATATGGTAGAAGTGAGCGTTAAGCTAAATCAATCATCCTAGTGGTAACTTCTAAAGTTAAGTTTATGTTTGAACTTGCCACATTATATATTATTTTCAATATGGCAACTTCAATTATAAACAAAATGAGCATAGGCAACAAAAACACGAATCCCGTCGTTTAAAAAACTTGTTTAATTTAGCAGTGTTATCGACACTGCCCCGGCACTGTCATATTTTTGAAAAAGTTAACTTTATTTCATCATTAGGTTGTAATAATGAACTTTAAAATTCACTTTATCTAAAGTTACCTTTAACTAGACTCAACTTTAATGGGAAGTTGTAATAATGGCCCTTAATGTCGGTGCCATAGCTATATTTTTTATACTTGGACACTTTCTTCATTGTTATAGAGGAAAAATTAAAATAAAACAATCTTCGATTGTTAGAAAATTAATATTCATAGAAACGTTTCCAACTAAAAGGACAAAAAAATAAATAGTTTTAAACTATTTCTCTATTACAGCAATTGCTTAGTCGTGTAAAAGTGTCATGACAATTAAGAAACGGAATAAAAAGAGAAATCGTTGTCTTGTTTTAAAAATAGTTTAACAAACATTGTTCGTTTGGAGGCATAGTTTTGGACAAAGAATGGTGGATTGATTTGGAGCTGTGTGACTCGTATTAGAATCACTGTGTAAATTTTATTACTTTTTTAAAGACTAGCCTTTGGAAAATAGCTCTTCGTCGGATAACGATTTTTTGGTGGGAAAAGAAACAATTTTTTAACAAAAAAGTTCTAAAAATGTAATATTTTATCTTAAAAAATTTATTGAAGTTACATAAATATTGTCTAGGTTAAAAACTTTCTAATATTTGTTCACTTTTGTGGGCCTGCACAGGCCAGGTTAACAAATTTCAGAAATTTTTTAACCAATCCGTTTTCGTTGAAAATCCTTTTAATTATCTGACATCTTTCTTCAATTTTAAGACGGTCTTTGCATTGGTTCAGAAATTTGTGAAATTTGTTAATCGGATGTATACTTTTGTGGGCCTGTGCAGGGCCACTATTCAGTTCAATTTCAGAAAATGTTTAACCAATGCAAAAGACCGTCTTAAAATCGAGGAAACTATAAAGATTTTCAACAAAAAGGGATTGGTTAAAAAATTTCTGAAATTTGTTAACCGTTTGTATACTTTAGTAACTGTGTACATATAATGTCTTCTCTAAGCCCAGGATTTTCAGTCAGGATTACGATCACACCACTCATGTTGTGTGTGTTAATTTTATTTTAATTTTTTAGCTGTGGCTGGACCTACAGCTTAAAGTCGACTCCGAACGACAGATTTTTGAATGGCAATTTTATTTACTCTCAGAGTTTTTGCCAGAAATCTGCTGTCGCCGAAGAAATATGTTTTTCAAATTTCGTTTTGATGTCTGACCTGGGGTTTAAACCGTGGCCTTACGTCTAATAAGCCAACACACTACCTACTAGACTACGGCGACTTCATTACCATTATTATCTCTCATTAAATCCATCGCTGGATTTGTTAAATTTTCACATTGTTTTTTAGCCTGATTCTACGGAAATTGTATTTGAAAGTGCAGAACTGATTCGATCTGATCAAAGCAACAGCTTTTTCACATGATATTCGATTTAAAGCCACTTAAGCGACAATTTCAAAACATTTTCCAGCAAGATTCACGCTAAAGAACAAAGCTTAGCTTTTATAGAAGTGACGAGTGATGTGGAAATTTGGTTTTTCATTTTCACATTGATGCTTGAACGTTGCATTGAATGTTAATCATGGCTGTATCGAATATAATTGGTTAGACATGTAGCCATAATATAGCTACAGCTCGGCCAAGGGCCTGTTTCACTAAACTACAATTCTACAATCACAATTCTAATTCTTGCAAGTGCTAACGAATTGTGTTTCATGAAAATTTTCACAATACTTGTAGCTTTTTGTACTTGTAAACTACAATTCCAACAATTACAATCACAATAAAAGAAAATATTTTTACAAAGATATTTTGATAAATGAAATATATGTGTGAATATTAGAGTACTAATGAAATATATGAAAATTTGAAAAATTATTTTAAATACTTTTACAATTATGGGTGCTCAAATGTTTTTCGATAATTTGTTTTGATTATTATCACACCACTAATCAATCAAAACATATAGAGTTTGTGTTTAAAAAATTGAAAATTATTATTTTGTAATGGCAAATCAACACAATAAAGTTAGACTGGTGCGGCAGATTTTAGCTGCCAAAGACGTTCTTTTTGGTAAGTTTAGCGATAAACTGGGAAAACATAAGCTTCTTCATGCTCTTTAGGTGCATCTAATTTTAGTAAAGTGCCGTCCAAGCAGCCGCAAACTAACGGCATGCTTTTCATGGCGAAGAATTTACACACCACTTGATCCATGTTTTCTGGCCAGCTTACATACGTTGCAAACAAAGCGGAATTAATTGCAGTTACTACGCTTTTTACAACTGTGCACACAGTGACCTAAGCTTTTTTTCTGCAATTCTACAAGTGTACAAGTGAAAATTTACTTTAGTGAAACATAACGACTTGTAGAAATATGACTTCTAGACTTGTAAATTGTAAAAATCACTTGTAGCCACAAACTTGTAATTGTATTTTTATGAAACACAATTATTTACAAGTTCACAATTTTACAGGCAAAAACACTTGTAATTGTGAACTTGTAGCTTAGTGAAATAGGCCCAGATCGAAGGCTAGTTATAAAATGGTGAGTCAACTATGTATATTGGCAACATTTTTTGTTATTCATTCGAAAATGCTTTGCTGGAGCATATGGCATCCCAAATTCCTTTGCGACATTTATATATATTTTTATCTATTTATACATTCAATAAACGTTGCATATGGAAGGCAACTCAATTATTTTAAATTTAAAACAAAAAACTTTTTCGTTAATTACCACTACATCAACACACTTTCTTCATAATTATTATCAGGCTAATCATCATCAAATAATCAAATGACGTCAGTCAGTGTCATTTATTTCTTAAATTTCACAAATAGGCGTTCAATCATAATATTTGATTTCTATTTATAATTTAAACTCTTCTTCTGTTCCTACCTTCTTAACTTTAGACAGTTATTTATAGTCCATAACATTATAAATGAATGATTAGTTACACTTCTTACCTTCTTTCCACTTGAAACGACGTTAAGCACGTGGGTTTACAATTGAAGTGTAGGCACACGCTTCAAAAATAAATTTTAAAAATTTTGTTATTTTATATTTTGTCAACGCTTTTTAAGATTGATTTAGTAGCCATCAGTTGTTTTTTTAAAAGCTTTTGGACACTTTTTTTTGAAATCACGTCATAAAATTGCCCCAGCGTATGTATGGTGATTTTGCTTCACACCTTTTTAGCAAACAGCAACTCGTTAAGTGTTAATGTAGAGAAGAAGAAAAAACGCCTTTACCGTTGACCATTTACGACTCTAGGGCAATGAAATATGACAGTGTGAATGAATATTATTGCTTGTATTTGTTTATACTAATGAGACTGTTGTAATTAAGTAAACGGATTGCCTCTCCCGATTAATTTTTATTTTCTAACTGGAACTAATACTTAGGAGATATACTTACTCATGCAATGACAGACTTTTGGGTGACTGACTTTTTTTGTGGTCGAGGTGGAAATGTTTCATAGATTCCTGCTATTATAGAATATATCGGACTGGAGCAGAGATCAGCAATAAATCGTTTTTTCGCTACTCATAAGCACTCATGAAATTTCGAATATAAATGAGTCAACAATATTGAAAATTAACTATGTACTCTGATTCATTCGTACTCACTACAACGTTGATTTATAAGTACTGGTTGCAATAAATATGCGTACAACGTTGACATCGAATTCATACCATTCGAAATATGTTTGATTGAAGAACACTCATTTAGATTCATAACTTTAGAAAAATACTCTTGTAACACTTATAAATGATTCGAGTCAGTCTTAGTTGTTTTTGCATTTACAAAAAAAGAAAAAAACAAAGACTGCAACCAAAGCATACACACAACCTTCTAATGAGTATTGTAGTGTTCGCACGTGAATCATACTTATTTTGTGATTCTTGTAAATGTTGAGTCAAGGAGAGTCGAAATCAACAACATCATACGTGTATTTAAGTATGAGTATGATGAGTCCTTCAAACTTTAAATATGAGTAGTATGTGTATAATATTAAAATAAGTGTGAATGCGTATAAGTATCAGAAATTATGAGTATAATTCGATTCTACTCATCTTTTTGAATACTCATTGCTGATCTCAGGACTGAAACTATGTAGACTTCGTAGACACATCACCTCTTGAAACTACCATTTGGTTATACTTAGCTCACTTTGCTGAAATAACTTTCCCCGCTGGTTTCGTGATTGTTCTGCTCTAAACTCTGGTTATTCTATTCTTTTTATTTTATTCTTTTTGTTTTATATGATTCCAATATTTCTCAGATGTCATCATGATATCTACAATATAGATAAGCCGCGTGTGCTCTTTAATTTGCAAACATTTTTCACGTTTTTATCCTATTCTGTGGGAACTGAATTCTTTGGTTACTCATCGTGTTTGAATCTATAAAAGTAGCTCCTGTATCCACCATGTCATGTTAGAATGCAGTGACGACTTACCCATCTTTCTATGCCCCTCGTTCAGCAGCAAAAAGGATACATTACATGGATAATCTTCTTTAGTGTACAGCATGGAACTGTACTGCAACTCTCCACTTTCTTCCTTCTCATGATAATTCCTTCAAAATTCTGGAGCTGTTATATCCATTTGGATTATTACATCCAATATAAACACAAATATATGTTCTTCGAAAAACAGACACCATGGACTTCTATGACGTACACCTCAGTGATCCATCCGTTAAAAAGAGAGTTGAGTTAGTACTCGTGAGAACAGTGTTCTTCGACTTGATCTTGGCAAGAGACTTGAAACAAAGCTGTGGAAGCTGCCAAGACGACCAATTGAAGGTACCATACCAGAAATTGTTAACAAAATCTGCAAAACGTTATTGTTTGATTGTCCTAAGGTTTATGAATATGTGCAGCCCTTGCGCTGAGCAACTTCCCCCTCCTTGGATCGGAGGAACTTGGTCAGTACAGAGGCTGCGTTCACCTGTGGCATCACAACGGGCCGCTATGCGTGCTCAAGTGAGCTTTTTGCCAAATTAAAGCTACCACGCTAACCTAACCTAACCTAACCTAAAGCTTATGAAATTAAGAGCTTCTCAAAAACTTACAATAACAACACAAAAACTGCGTCGCGAAGACATTTCCGTAGGGAAGGTTGACAATATTGCACCACAATAAATATACGGGAATCAGAACTTGATGTCCAAGATACGAATATACAATGCTATATTTTCGCTGGAATTATCATATTTTTAAAGTTTCCTAATACGGTGCAATTGATCTGATCTCGTGTGGGTTTTCTGAGTCCCAAATACAGCTTATCAACGTACCCACCAAGATGAAAATGAGCTTAATCCGAAAAGATAATTTTTTTTTTGACAAAATCGTTATCATCGTGCAGTCTCTCGTTCGCCCATCTAGCGAAGCGAAAACGAAGCCGATGGTCGTGCGGCTTCAACTCTTGAATCAATTGAACTTTGGAAGCCGTCATACCGAGATCTTTTCGCAAAATTCGAAGTAAACTGGTGCGTGAAATGTTCAATTCTTGAAAACGAGTTAATGTTGATGGATTCTACTCACACTTTCAGCAAATATTTTCAATATTTTCGGGTGTACGCACTGTACGAGCACGCTCACGTCTTGACTCATCAACTATGAAACCAGTTTCACGAACTTTAGCAATAAATTTGCGTATATAGGGCACTGTTGGTCCTTCTTTGACACCAAATTTTGTACGACATTTTCGTGGAATTTCCGAACAATTGTCTTTGTTTTGGAAATAAATTTTCAATAAATTTTAACGTTGCTCAAGCGTAAACCGACTCATTAAATTCAGTGTGGATAATAATATGAATAACATGACATAAATATTGCCAAATTCGAAATAACCAATGGTTTAAATTTAAACCGGTAGATGGCCCACCCGATATAAGCAGCGGATTGATTGGATTGAGAAAATTGACTGTCTGCAGGCGAGATCGTTAAGTGATGCGCATGTTATATTTTTTATTGTTGAATTATCTTCAAAATGGAAAAAAAGCGATTCGACATTTAGTGGCAATTTTGAGTTCATAGAAGGAAAAGGAGAAGTAAAGATTATACTCTCTCCGTAATCATTATAAGCAAACATCACTATATGTATGTACTCACAAATATTTACTGCATATTGTACTGTTTGCACTTGTCTAAGTACCATCTGCTTTATCCGTAATTCTAAATTTTGGTCCATGAAATGCAATTTTTTTAATTTCAATTATTTATTGAACGATAATAGAATATTTACAAAATATTTTGGATGCTAGAAAGAAAACATGTTTTTCATTTAGATTTACAAATATTTATTGGATATAAATAGACACACACATATTTATGTAAATAATGATTTAAAACTGGATGGCAACACAGAAAGGCCATAAATTTTCAATGCTCAACACTATGCACTGAAAAGATTTCAAAACGGAAGCCGTTTTTTACACGGTAAACCAAACCTTTTTTTACACGGTAGATACGTTCCAGTGGATACCGTGTAAAAAAAATAACGCGTAAAAAAAGACAAATATTATGTATGTATGTAAGTGCATAAACAAACTGAAAAGATATACATAGGATTGATGCAGCAGCTTACATATGCCTATAATATTGAATAACTTTATAAAAACGCACAGATTTAGTTCAATAGTATACACAGAGTTTTTATTTTATTAAACGATTTTATCCGTATAAAAAGGAGCGACCAAAAAAAAATGGTAAATTTGTTAAAAAAAAACCGTGTTATTTCAAATTCGCGTAAAAAAAAACCGTGTAAAAACAGGTTTGGGTGTATATCATTCCAGACATACATCTGAGCAGTTATTAATCTACCTAATACCTTGTAATGACAAGTTATTTTCTTTGCCAGATAAGGCCTTGCAATAGGCCGCCATGTTCTCTCTTTCTCTGTCTTTTACCTCTACGAAAATTTACAATAAATTTGCGAATACACTCTCACATATGAAAATAAATTGATGTTTTGCTAAATTTATGGAAATATTTCCTAAAATTTCATACATATACATACACAGATATATACTTATGGATACACAAATTTATTCAATATTCTATTCAATCGAATGCATCAATTGTTGACATAATAAATCTCTCATATGTATTTTCATAAAAATCCATTATTATGGTAGGGGGTATGTATGCGGAGTGTATACGATTTTTAATATTGGGTATATGCATTAATTGTTAATGTTTTTTAAGTTGCAAGCAATTACTTTTTCCATCATACTATCTGGGAGGCAAGTCAAAATCATTTCTTGTCTAATTATTGGGACTTCCAACAGAGACTTCCGTCCGAACTTTGGCATTTGAAAAAGGCCATTTTGTTGAAGCTACAACTGTCAATTTTGCCAAATTACAATGGACGAATGTAGCATTCAACAACATTTGCAAATGAAAAATTTTTTTTCAAAATGGACTTTCATCGAAAATGTATCTTCTGCGATGAAGCCAAAAATTCGGAAAAAGTCACTGTTAGGTATGGATTTTGGGCTGGCGGCGGGATCAGACCATATTTCTTTGGGGGACAACTGTCAACGACAAGCCGATTACCGACTTCAGTTGGGCTCAATTGGATGTTTCGGACACCAACGACATATGGTATCCTCAGGACGGCGCAACGTGCCACACAGTTTACGCCACATAGATATTCTACACTAGGGATTTGGGACATGGACATCTCACAAGGAGGTAATGTAAACAGGCTTCCGAAATCGTGCGATTTAACTTGGATAAAAGCCGGCCATATATCTGCCTCTTCCAAGTTCCGAACGACCTTTCTTTCCTATGTGAACCAGTTAATATTTTTTCTCTTAGACTGGAAATTGAATAAGAAGGATTACGACCTACCTTCTCACACCACTTATGTTAAGTTTGTTAATCTTAAACATGAGTGGCGGGACCTACAGTTTAAAGTCGACTCCGAACGACAGATTTTTGAGAAACTTTTCAAGACTATTTTATTTACTCTCAGAGTTTTTGCCAGAAATCTGCTGAGAGGAAGCCGCCAACGAAACATTTTATCATATTTTCGTTTTGATGTTTCACCTGGAGTTTGATACGACGATATGCCACATACTCTTAAATACTATAGAGCTGCACCACTACTCATTCATGTCTTTTTCCTGAGTGTACTCGCTAATTGCGTCCAATTTGCATATCTCTTAGAGGTCTTGATATGAAAAGTTTGAGAAAAAAATTGAGAAAAGTCGACAGAAGTAACTTCAGGGGCTAATGGGAATAAGTTTGGAAAGAAGCACTTTATGTTGCCACTATACCTTTAATTTGCGTCGTATTTCTATGTTAACTAGTTGATGTTCATTACATTCACTTGCATCTCTAAGAGATGAGGATAACATGAGGACTTCCTAATGCAACTTAAACTTGCATAGGTGTAGAAGATTTTGTTTACTGGCTAGCAGCCCGAAAATTAGTCATCTGGTAGGAACTTATATGGCACTGAAGATTTTTTTAATTGGAAAAACATTTGTAGAAGTAAGGCATTTAAATACGCATATCCTTTGCGTCCATTTTATTCTAGAATTAAGATTATCCAATACAATCAGGGGTTATTAAAGTCAAATGATTAATAAGATCTAGAAAATAATTTTAGCGTGATAAAATTTTAGTGTTTGATCAGCTTGCAACAACAACTTTAATTGACGGTTTGGATATCGTGTTTTTGTTTTTAAGGATAAGAATGTATTGGCAATTGCAAGTTCTTGCGATTTATATCGATCGAAGTTCTTTTCTTTGAAAGCATGCTGAATACGAGAAACTAACAACAGTACTAAAGGTCAATTCACACGATAAGGCTTAAGGTAAGTAAAATCAAAGAGAAAATATTACAGAATTCCTATCCGTATTTTAAAAAAGAGAGTAAAAATCTTAGGACATATTAAACGCTGCGACAGTCAAAATACACCCAGCTAATGACATGGCGTAGTGATGTTTGTGTGTTTTGTTAACCCCAAATGTTTTGTTGATTACCCAAATATTTATAACCTATTTTTAAATTCCAAAGTTGTTTTTCAAAGGGGACAGATGAGCCTTTAAAATGGTATACATTAATATATGGTTCAAACTTACATTTTATGAGTTTTGATCGAGTAAACTTGGAAAATATTATTTTTTCCCATTTTTTCATTCATTATTCATAATTGCAAAATTTAATTAAAAAATGTAAAATAAGTTATGACATTCTGAGAGTGCATTATCTTGTGAAGAGATTGACACTTCGTTTGATCAAATCGGACAAAAATTACCGTAGTTATTATCTTAAATTAAAATATTTTGTTTTGAATAATCTGGCTCGAATAGGACCAAATGTTTCCGGAGGTGCAGGGTAAATTAAACAAAATATTTTAATTTAAGCCGACAAGAAAAAAAGCAAGAATATTAGAAAATATTCAGCAATTAATTAAATAATTAATTACAAGGACGTACCTTCGGGTTTGGGAGTTGATCGATAATAATACGAACAATTATTTTCTTTTATTTTCTCACTCACGTTCCACATTACTTAAAAATAGGGTTACCAGCGTAAACACATATATCTATGTACAGCTACTTTTAATTTTCATATAATATGGATGAATGGAAGTTAATACTTATACCCAATATTGTGAATAAAAGTTATTGAAAAAAGAACGATAGAGAGAGAGAGAGAGATATACAATAACTGTATTTTAATATTTGCAAACTATAAATCAGTAATAATACTCATAAATAAATAAATAGTCAAGATAAGAGGTGTACAATTCCATGGTTAGGGAAAAACTAACAAATTTACAATTTATGATAAAAAAAATAGAATAATCACGGCTTTTATTGAATTAAATACTTACTACCCACCACTGCAGTTTCATAGCCATTATTGAATTAAAAATTTGTTTTAAAAAAATTCTAAATTTTATTAATCCTTACGCCAGGGGTTATAAAACATTATCACAGAGTGTCATATTGTAAATTTTGTATTGATTTTAACAGAATATGCTGTTGTTGTTTTATTATTTGCTTTAAATAAATAAAAAAGAATATTTTCGAATCTATTAAAAATGCATTTTCAATTTATTTTGTTTTTAGATGAGAGTTAAATTGTGTGTGAATAAAATAAATATTTTGTTTTCGTAAATTGGAATCTTAAAATAATTTAAATGGAATAAAAAGAATATGCAAAAATATGCTTTTTCAAAATCTATACCATTAACGACTCTACATGACATAACATGGTATATGGTTTCTGTTGATACATAGGTTGGAAGGGTAGCGCGTCCCAGCATCGGTAGTTTCACGTCTTCAGCCATGAAACCTTCAGTGCATTGTGACCCTTCATAAAAGAAAAAGGAATCGGAAAGAAAAGAAGAAAAACAAGAAGAGAAAGGAACAAATAACAATATATAAATTATTCTTTCTAAATATGTCTCCTCAGTCATCCTATTAGTCCTTCAGGCTTACCAGGTCCTCAACCAATCGACCATAAAAGCCATAAAAAATGGTCCATTGTTTCCTCTGCTCTTTCACATTGGCTGCCTTCCAAAATGTTAGTTGCTTTGTTTTTGAACAAAGTATCGAGTTTCATAATGCCGCTGTACAAAATATATACAATGAATTCTATTTTTAAACGTCGTCAATGAATATTTTTAACGCAGTCAAAAAGCAATCAGGCATTTTATTTATAGTTGATGCATTGTTTGGTGACTTTGCATATCTACGTAGTTTATATGCAGTAGTAGAACTGCATACAAACTTTGTATTGATACATTCAGTTTATTAGTATCAAGCAATTGAATGATTAAAATTTCTTGTTGGTTTGTGTCAAAGGTTTGTGTGATGGTGTGTTTCTAGCGCGGTGAATTGTTGAAAGAGTGGAATATTTTCCTGAGTGGTGGCTTTTGAAAAGAATGGTGAATTCATCGGGTGTGGTAAATAAAATCGAAATTAAAAAGTACCGTCACTCCAAGAAAATGTACTGTATTAAGAAAGTACAGAGTACTATCAGTGGTGAATTAAGCGGTGTTTGTCTGGAATAATTTATTTCCCCCAATCAGCATACATACTTAAAAAACCCAACGTGAAGTGGAATATAAATTATGGATTTAGGTATTATTAAGTTAGAGGTTTATATCTCTGATAAATAATAAAATCAACAAGTGTCAAAACTAAGATGCTATAAAAAGGTAGGAAAACAGAGAAAACAAGGCCTTACCATGAAAGAATACTACGTAAATAAGTCTTGATTTAAATTCTTGTAATGATGGAAAGCATTAAGATGTAACAAAAAATGTTATTTTTATTCTTCCGCGTATTTTAAACGTTTAATTATGATTAAAGGCCTGCTAAATAACGTAAGTAATAAAGGAATTTCATTAGTGAAACCACAAATCGTACCCACCGCACCACTCAACATTTGCTGCTATTATTAAAGTCTTCTGTATGTTAGTCCAAGCAAAAACCACAATGCAAAAATACATTATGTTAAAGCCACAATCTAAAGTTTATCTTTTTCCGTAGAACGATAGGGTTTCCTATTAGCTCAAACGCAAACCACATCTCCATGACACACAAAACGCTGGGCCATATATACAAAAGTTAATGTTTACTTTTATTACAGAGAGTAAGAGTGTTTTTTTAGTCTAAACAAGCACCATAATTTACGACAGTGATGTCGGTTTGAATTTTTATATCAGGAAAAAAGGAGAAATTCAAGTTTTATAAAATTCATTCAGATATATAAAAAATTACCTATGTAAGGGTGTAGTAAAAATAAATTCATTATGTTTCCATAAAATTGTCTTATTGTCTTATTTAGCATATTTCGAATAATCTCATAATACGCAAAGTTTTCTTAATAACATGTTGCTATTTGAGAGCAAAAGATCAATAACACCAGTCTAGAAAACGGTTTTTGTTGTCGTAACAGTTTTCTGTTGTTCAATAACACCAGTCTACAAAATATTTTTTGTTGTCGTAACAGTTTTCTGTTGTTCGCGACTGTTTTTTCTTGGAGATTTATAACATAAGGTATCAAATATTTAGTTCCATTTCCATTATTGCTGTAAGCCCTTGTTGTTGAGGTTGCCGGAGTCTAGTAGGTAGTGTGTTGGCTTACTAGATGTGAGGCATTGGTACAAAACCCCAGGCCAGATATGTCCAACAAAACGAAATATGAAAAAATATTTCTTCGGCGACTTTCTCGTCGGGAAAAGTTTCTCACCAAAAAAGCCTGTCGTTCGCAGTCGACTTTAATTTAGGTCCCGCGTAAAAATTAATAAGAAATTATTCAAACATTCATTTACAAAATAATATAAATTTAATAATTATTTGTAGGCATTTTTCTAATTTTAATTTTTTGGAATTTTAAATTACAATGACACAATGGCAACACTACCTTACTCGTTCGTTGAGTGTACTTCCTTTTATTCAGTGTTACACAAATCGAGATTATTCATCCATAATTCCTACACAAACCACACCGTTGGTAATGCAGTGCAAAATTGTAACCAAACCTGTTGGTGAAAACCTCCGCTAATATATGTTAGAATTACTTATTCTGGACGCACCGTACAATTTACAATATACAGTACATTGGTATACGGTAATGCAGTACAATACAGTACATTAATAACGGCACTTTGGTGAGTTTCAATTTAATTAGGCGCACCGGATAAATTCACCACATTTTGTAAAAACTCACCACACTAGAAACTAACCTCAACAACAAAGTTCACAACACTTAAAAAAAAATTATAACAGCTATTTATTTTAATTAATGCCGTCCGTCCGTATTTTACCAAACTCCAAGAAAAACGTAGAGCGGGTGCAGCAGCAACACACAATTACACAACAACTACATCTCCTTTCCCCCACTGCACCTCCTTTCTCTCACAACTTAAAATAATTAAACGTCCCTATCAGCTGTTGATTACATTAATCTACTATGGAAATCATTTCATAATGCGCAGCTTTTATATATGAACAAATATTAAATAGTAGTGTTGGAAATAGATTTCATGTATGTTAAAATATTTATTTTTGAATCGCAATTTAAAAAAAGAAATATTATAAAATTTAATAATCATAAATAATATATCTGGTGAATTTAGTATTCATACGTTGTCCCAAATCGGGAGTCTTTTATAACTCTTCCAAATTATATTGATAACCTAATTGTATAACAGCGTGATTAGTCACATCTGGACAATAAAATTTCCAATTTTGATTGAATCCTGTTGCTTGCAATCCTTGGTTGCTCAATTATCTTTAAATGGGAATGTTGGTGGCAGCTATGTTGAGTTTAAACCAGGCCGTTGTGTCTGTCGACAACAGATCTTCACATTAAAGCATGACCTCCGTTAGTATTCCGCTGAAAACCAACTTGAAGTTTTAATAAAACTAGCGCTTGATTTGATGACAGGTAACAAATCAGGGAAGATTATTAAAATCTACATTAATTTGACAGATCTACAACTTCTGTAAAAGTCATTAGCAAGTAAGTGAAGTTTCCCTCCATGTCTTCCCATTAGGCAATAGCAAGTCAGAAGAGGTACAGTGACAGAAATACCCTTACGATCAAGTTTAAATAGGCGATTGGTACGCCTTCAATTCAATTTAGTCTAGGAGAGTCTGGCAATTACGCTAGAGTCTGTCTTCCTCATCCCAAGATTTGTCACGACCAATAAATATTGTTACACAAATCGAAACGACCTAATATCGTTTAACATTAAAAACGATAAACAAAAGCCACACAATACAAGTACACACTAACACCAAGAATACAATGAACGTGTTGGTTATCTAAAGCTGCACACACACATATGTACAACGAACCTGGTTGCACCTGATACTAACAACAACACGAAATGAAAATAAACCAGCTACGACAAATATGTGATAGACAACATAAGCAAAGTACACAAGCAATAATGTACTAACAACAGAACTCTCGAGAAGGCGAGAACACGAACCTTCCACTTCAAGAATGTTCGTTAGACTGGTTGTGTCGGACTATAAAGGGGCTGGACAAAGCAAGCAGCAGTCAGTGTTAATTCAGTCAGCCTTGTGTGAAGTTGCGTATGAACAAAACAAGTGGTGGTTGTAAAGTGAATAATTGTGTGAACTAGTAAAAAGAATAAACAGATTATTATTGTTGTATTGTTAAGTTGTATACGGTGGGTCACAAAAGCAGTGTAAAGAATAAAGAGATTTTAACTGAAATTAAACACATATTTGTTTTTACTTTGTTTGCAATTAACGAACTCATATTTACACGTCTTTAAAAAGGTAAAAACGTAACAATATATTTTCCTGATGAAAAGTCTAAACATTTCTTAAGAGTGTACCAGCTTTAGCGTGTTCATCGACTATTTGTCGATGTCAGTAGTGAAAGATCCCTCATAGCTAGCAAGTTTGAGGAGATGACCTTAACTTTAACCTGCCTTATCTTCAAATTTAGAACCATCTGTATAGACAGAATGAAGTCGCCATAGTCTAGTTGTGGTGTGTTGGCTTATTAGATGTATGGCAACGGTTCAAACCCCAGGTCAGACATCAAACCGAAATATAAAGAAATATTTATTCTGCAACTTCCTCTCAGCAGATTTCTGGCAAAATATCTGAGAGGAAATAAAATTGCCATGACAAGTTTCTAAAAAATCTGTCGTTCGGAGTCGACTTTAAACTGTATGTCCCGCCGCTCATGTATAAAATTAACACACACAACATAAGTGGTGTGAGAAGCTAGGTCGTGCTCCTGACTGAAGGGTTGTAATGCAGATATACAGTCACCCAGAGCCTGGTGATGCCCAAATATAATAGAGGAGTGTCCAAAGCAAATAATGTACCAACGTGAGAAGGAATTAAATCGCATTGCGACACGAGCTGCATATTGCCTGTCATTTGGACTAGATGAAGACCAATGAAGCACAATTAAGTACTTTGGAAAAGTAGGTTGTATAAATGCAGATCTCCCATTCCTCCCATTTTATAAGGCAACTTCATATTAAAAATTGTACTGTGGGAAGACCACCAGACAACTCTATGAAGAAAATTAGGTTTGATAACCATCGAATAAATCCAACGAATTACATCGACCAGGCGTAAATTGCTTTCCTTTCAGCAATCAATCAATGCTTTTGCAATGCAATTATCAATGCTTTTTGACAATTAAGCCGTTATATATCTATGGAAGCTGAATAATCCATCTTTAATGAGCAGTGGCAGTGAGCAATTACTAGGCAAAGAACTATCTTTACCGACATCTAACAGCAGTTTTTCAGGGCAACAGGATAAGGAGGACAATACAGGAATTCAATACTTTATAACAATGGTACAAAAGAAGTTTGTTTTATGAAATGAGAGATCAGCAATGAATCGTTTTTTCGCTATACATAAGCACTCATGAAATTTTGAATATAAGTGAGTCAACAATACTGAAATTTAACTGCTCTGATTCATTCGTATTCACTATAGCGTTGATTTTTAAGTACAGGTTGCAATGAGTATGCGTACAACCTTGACATCAAACTCATATCATTCGAAATGTGTTTGATTCATAAGACTACTACTCATTTAGCTTTATAAATATGAGTACAATGAGTATGCTTACAACGTTGACATCAAAATCATACCGTTCGAAATATGTTTGATTCATATGCTTACTCATTCAGATTCGTAACTTTAGAAAAATACTTATAAAACGAGTGACTCCAATTATTCATCAAAAATTACAGCCTTAGTTGTTGTTGCATTTACAAAAAAAGAAAAAAGACAAAGACAGCCAGCAAAGAAAACCTTCTAGTGAGTATTGTTATGTTCCTACGCGAATCATACTTATTTTGTGTTTCATCATCATCATACGTGTTGTTAAGTATGAGTATGTACTCATCATAAATATGCGTAGTATGAGTATAATATTAAAATAAGTATGAATGCGTATAAGTATCAGAAATTATGAGTATGGTTCGATTCTACTCATCTTTTGAATACTCACTGATCTCTGGTGTATAAGTTATCAAAGCCACAAACCATATACAAAAGATAAGTCACCTGTTGGAAATCCCAATTACGCCTTGGTTTTCAAGGCCCTCTTTTACAGGCCCTTTATTATTATTTGTTCTCGACTGTATTCAACAATTTGGTTTTGTTATTCTACATAAAATTACTATAAAAACAAAGCGTAACTTTTAACAGGCAGCTGTTAAAATACCGCGTCCAACAGTTTGTTTGCAGGAATTTGACAGACTGCTCGTTTAAATTGTATTTATTCAACAGCGCATTAGCAGAGAGAGTGTTAGCTAAGAAGAGATAGAAGGAAAGAGGATTTCCAAGGCTTCAGTAACGAATCAAATAAAATGTTTATAAACAATGTTGCTCACTGTGTTGTAGACTAAAGGCAACGTTTGTAAGAGTGTATAGCGTACAGGGGCGGGATTGAGTATTACCTGTAATTAAAAATAAATCTTCGATCTAAAAAATAAAAGAAAAAATGTAAAAAAACACAGAAAACAAAGTGGAAATGCAGAGGTATAACGTTATGGAATTGATTTATTATGTGAGCTGAGTCATTTGTCATTTCGTTAGTCAGCATTAAATGGAAGTGACATTCTGTTGTTGTCGTTGTTTTCTTAATGCCTGAAGTGTCATTTGCCAAGGTGTTAGCTATATATTGTTGCCGTTAAACCGTTTTACTTATAAAAAATACTTTAAGGCCTCTTTCTGTAAGAGGCAATTGTTAAATTAATTAAAACATCATTAGAGTGACAAAAGCCGAAAGGTACAAAAATCATTGTCAAAGTTTAAGCCTGGCTATTATTAAATATTTAATTTCTAATTAACGGTAATATTATCATTTTAATTTTTAATTAATAAATAATAGCATTAGAAAGAAAACTTTTGTTTTTCCTCAAATTTTTGCAAGTTTTCTACTTTTTTTTTTGCTTTGTTTTAGGAAATGAAGTAATTAAGCCTGCTTGCGGTTGCTGTTGGTGCTGCTTTGTTAAACACAAATTTTCTTAAGAATTTTTTTATATTTTTGGCTTTATGTCAACAATTGTTTTTTCGTATATAAATTAAATGTGATGTTTTATTAAATTTTAATGACTTTGTTGGTTTATTCAAGAAATTCTAAAAGAAAATGGGGGTTTATTTCATATTCTGCATGAATTGGGAACATAATTTGTGGTGAAAGACAACATTCTTCAGCATATTGGGAGGAAGGAGAATAAATTGAAATGTTAATTTGCGAACAAAAGTTTGCTATTGTGTTTGTAACTTTAAAATACGGCACTCAGAACTACTATTTACAAAAGATATGGCATAATGTTACACATCTATTCCAGCAAAAAGTACTTCATAACCCAGTATTAGAGATTATTGCCTTCTGATCCATTCCCTCTTTGGGTAATAATTTTTTCAAGTAAATGTATAAAAATTTCTCTCAGATGGACTCACTCCAATATCCAATTCAGGAATTGGAGTTGATTTCTGTATTAGGAGAACGGCCAAGTGAATTAGCTTCAGGTTAGCTATAGTCAGTACCAATAAATACATCTTTATTACTAACACTTACTTAATCGGTCATTACAACCCTTTAGTAAGGATTACGACCTAGATTCTCACACCACCAATGTTATGAAAATTCATTTTATCCATGAGTGGCGGAATCTACAGTTTAAAGTCAACTTCGAACGACGGATTTTTGAGAAACTTTTTATTGCAATTTTATTTATTCTCAATGTTTTTGCCAGAGAACTGCTGAGTGATTTGAACCACTGGTTCGAGTTTAATTAGTCAACTGGACTACAGCGACATTTAGATATAAAAAGTGTAGTTAATTACCTTAGCCATCACTCCAGAAAGGTTTTTATAAGCCCAACAATTATTATTTACAACCAAAAAGTTTAATATTAATTGCGAGTGTGAAATCAAAACATTTTTTACGGAAACAAATAGTGGCATGCTGTGATTGATTGTCAGCTTACAAATATTGCATATTGCTGAACCTGGCATATAATATGGTAAAAAACGGCCCTTGACTGAAATGTGTATAGAACACAAAGACATTTTCGGCCGGGATTGGTACATCGAAGAAGCTTGTTAGTACATGCGCCACATAAACGGTGTTTATGCAAACTATAGGACTGTGAAGTGGCTATTACGGATTATACGGTAAGGATGTTTATATCCAAGCTATCATAACAGCCTTCGATAGTGTTCACATTATATACAATCTCATTAGAAGCATTTGAGCATCTCTAAGTGAGATGATGTGGGTAGGTAGTCACATAGGCAACAAGAAAACCTAGTCACTAATGCGTTGGTGTGCCCTTTCCTTTCTTAAAACTATGGTAGAATAAAGAATTTTCCTCAGATCAAGCCACTCTAAGATCATAGCTTTGTCATCAGCTTTGGACACAATTCACAGAGTTATCTTCTGATGATAATTGTTCTAATTACTGCTCGCTATGATACGAGGAGTAAGAAGCATATTTAATGTGCAAGAGTTTATTTATCCCTTTTTATACTGATGTTATTGCTATATTCTTTTTTTTTATTTGTTGGTCATGTAAACAAGTCTATTGTTTTTAATTTTAATGTTAAACGATGTAACACCATTTCCATTTTCGTAACAATATTATAATATAATTAGCTTAAATATCTTTCATAAATTTTTATTTTCAATTAAAAATATAAATTTTAAAAACTTCAAATGGAATATTGTATTAAAATTTAATCCAAGTCGTATTTATTCTATTTCCTTATTTTATGGTCTTCTGGTAGAATAAATACACCGTGATTTAATCGTAACTTTTTGTCCCTGTCTCTTTTTTTTTTCTTTTATTTTATCATAAATTCTCTAACGACGGATAAGTCATTCCAATTTTGATTTATTTATTATCAATATCTATGAAACGTAGGTTTATTATCTACTATTACTCCCACTCTACACAAACACACTTTTAACGCCAACCTAAAGTAAGTCATTGAGCCAAACATACCTAATTTTCATACCCACAATTTTACTCTTTTGTTTTTAGTCGAATATTTTTGAGCCATAAAACATGCTCGTTTATAAAATAAAGAAGGGCTGTGGAAAAATTAAAAGTACAACATTAGCAACAACAACTATAACAGAAAACAATGTCATAAATTATGTGCTAAAATGTTGTCTTGCTACCAAACATAAAAAGAAAAGTTATAATAAATTTTATCCCACAATAATGCATATGAAAAAGACAAGAAGTGTTTAAAGAACGTCCAGTTAGGTTGTGTTTTCTTTCCATAGAACTAGTTAACCCTATGAAGATAAATGATAAGACTAGCCAACGTTAATAAAAAGAGAGTGAGATATAACACCAACTGACATTGAGTTCTTTTATATATTGCGGAATAAATGATACGGCTATCCAACATCAATTAAAAGAGTCAAGGATGTCTCCATCTTGAACAAAATTCATTGGGCATCCAACAACCCTTTGATGGGGTATCTGATAAGGTTGATCATTACAACCCTTCAGTCAGGATTACGGTCTAGCTTTTCACACCACTTATGTTGTGTGTGTTAGCCTTATACAAGAGTGGCGAGACCTACAGTTTAAAGTCGACTCCGAACTACAAATTTTTGAGAAACTTTTCATGGCAATTTTATTTACTCTCAGACTTTTTAACAGAAATCTTCTGAGAGGTAGTCGCCGGAGACATATTTTTTATATTTCATTTTGCTCGAGATGTCTGACCTGTACTTTGAGCAGTGGTCTCACGCCTTATAAGCCAATACACTACCTACTAGACTACTGTAACTTCAGGAATTATCCTTCTTTAAAAATTGTATTGATTGTGAGGTTAGAACGGTAAAGCTAGCCAGATCATCAAGAGAAATTTTTTGTGCTATGACACAGCGAGTCTGACCACATTTTTCCAAGGCGGAAACCATAAAAATTATATGGCTACTGAGTAGCAGAATAATCCCTGAGAATAACTGACATTTTCGTCTTTTAAATTGTATGGAACCTGGGTAGCACAGTACACTTTGCAAAAATATTCTAACTGACACTGGATGTGAGTGTAATATTTCAATTTTCGTCAGTGATATTTCTGAGTTTATAGGTCATAGAAAATTATAGAACAAGTACTTTATCCCTCACCCAATATTGATTTTCTTTAAAAGCTGATTTTATTTCAATAACGCCAACCTTTAAAAACGTTTGAAATATGAGCTCGTAGATTACAATAAAAATTAAAATAAATTTCTGTGCAGTTAAATAATTTCTTTATTGTTCGCACAATTCTGTGTGCCACTGTTCACAAAACGACAACAATTATTTTATTCCGCTTTACACTCGTTTGCGTAAACATTAACAATTAGACCGATCTTAGGTTATGTTAGGTTAGAGGACGTGTACCTGTCAGTCAAGACAGGTACAGTACCCGGAGGTCAGATTGACCCATTGTACAACGTCCTAAAGGAGGGAAGGATAGCATAGGGGATAGGATGAAAGGAGGGTATATGGGAAAGGGGGGAGTGGGAAGCGGATGAATCACGCAGACCAGACACAACAAAAGGATGGGAGAGCGCGACTACACCGATGAAGTCCTAGCCTCTCAACCAGCCTAAGCCACTAATGAATCTGTGGAGAGCCTTGATGTCGGCTCTCGACACCGAATTCAAGCTCCCAAAGAAGGCCCTGCCAAGGGTCCTCAATCCACCAAGGGCTGGGCAGTTACAGAGGAGGTGTTCGATAGTCTCCAACTCCTCCTCATCGCAACACGCCCTGCAATAGTCCGGCTGGGATCTGTTCCAGATCCCCGTCAGTGACCTAATCTCGCAGTGCCCCGTGATAAAACCTGCTCGCTATGATACGAGGAGTAAGAAGCATATTTAATGTGCAAGAGGATAAGACTGTCACCCATTTCGTCTGACGTTACTCAACATTTTTAATAAACAAGAACGATTTTCGTATGTAATCTCTTTCAAAAACCTTATTTGACTTTGACTTGGCATCCATGGACATCGATAAATATTGTGGTTACAAACTAAATTTAAAACAGTTTGAGTGTAGCTAGAGTTGTTGTAAAGTCATTTTATTCTTACTATTCCATGCACCGATCAGACAGTTTGAGTTCATTGCAATTCGAATAGTCTGATCGACATTGATGCTTTTGCAGTTCTGTGAACTCATACCCAAATTAAGCAATGATCGTGTTAATGTCAGCAAATCATGGATACTCGTTTTATCGCCCAATTACTTAAGCATGAATGTTTCTTTGATAGGTTCATCTCATACCAGTTGATATTACTTGAATGAATTAGACGCGTGCATAACCTAATCTACGTCTGCAGTATTTCAAAATAAAACAACGAAATATCACATTTTCTCTACTCTTCCCCTCTAACTTATTTCCAGTATTCCAAAATATTGCATTATAATAATAAAAGACATCTTCTGAATCACACTAAGGATTCTATTGAATGCTGTATTAGTTAGGTTAGTTCGAATTAATAGCCTTGATTACCAAAGCACACTTGAGCATGCATAGCGCCTCGTTATGACACCACAGGATTAATACAGGATGCTGTATTAACTTGTTCGACATAATGACGCCTAAATGGCGTCAATGATCGATAAAGCTGAGAAAACAGTTCGGTCGGAAACTGTCCACTGTCTATAACTAGATTACATCTATAGCGGGTTCATTATCCATCTTTTCTTTCAAATAACAAAAGTTTGTAACAGATCATCTGTTTGCCTCTCTGCAGTAGAATGCCAAACAGTGGAATTTTCTGTTATACAAGCCTTTTTATGTGTGTTCGCTTTGTTGTTACCTTTAATATCATTTAAGTGTAACCGTCTAATGCGTCACTATCTCCTCCAGAGGCAGTCGGCATTCCTGAACAACCTTAAATGCGATCTACACGCTCTCTAGAAATCGAATGGTTTCTTCAGTGTCTCTCTATTTGATAATCCTACTCTGATAACGGATTCGCACAGTGACAGTCTTGATAGTCCTTAATGTAGTCATTGGAGATATCCAGTTCAGGTAGGTAGATAAGCAGGTTGAAAGGTAGAAGACTAACTGTAAGGGTTCAAGGTCTCAGATCATGCGGACGTTTTGGCTCTTTAGACTGTTTATTTGTTTTCTTATTTTCGATTATTCCTTGATGACTATGTACTCATATAATACATGCTGTGCTATGTCTGTCATTTGACTATCAATGAAAATATTCAAATCTCTACATGTTAAGTCCAACGCTTCAGAAGTAGTGAATTTGATAATGCACTTGGTAAATTTGATACGCTAGTCAAAGGCATATTATGGTTAGTCTTTCCATGTTTAGAGCCTTCCAAGCCATGGAACAATTTGATAAAAGAAAATGGATCTGTTACCATAATGATGCAATTGGTCGTAAATGCGCTAAGCATCCTGTCGTATAACTCTGATGATAGGAATTGTGGCTCTCTCCCACAGCTTGGGGACGACTTATATCGAATTCGGATCTCTATTGGTCCCATGAAAAGTAGTGCTTCAATGGTCTTGTAGGAGATTTGCTCATCGCGCTACTAAACAAAACATCCTTTGAACCTTCAGGGTTATTCTATCCATTGATGTCCACTATACTACTAAAGACTAAGTTATTTTAGGCCAAATTACGCTTCTGTAGGTTCAGTGTGTCATTTTCGGAGAAGTGGCTCCCTATATACGGATCAGTATCTGTGAACTTTTGCTGACTTATCATCAAAGTTTGGTTTGAAATTCTATTTCCTATCCAGGTTAACATCCAAGTATTGCACCTAGCTGGTTGGATATTCTGCTCTTGAGAATACTCCATGCACTTGTGGTGCTTAGTATCGTTGTTACGTTCGCGTTTAATACTAGAGTGCAGTACTGATATAGGAGTGTTCAACAATTCAGCCTTCAGCATGCGATCTGCTTTTAGAAACTTAGAGAGTGTGTTTGAGGGAGCAGAGAATTTATTTGATTTTATTTCCGATAAGGCAGTCACAGTTACAATAATATTTCTGCCATAGTGTTTGCCTTATTCAAAGAAAACTATGTATATATTTTTTTTTGAAAGGGAGAGGGGAATGTTATTCTTGTTTACAATTCAATTTGTCTAAGCGTATGATTAATATTAAATGCAATAAAAACTTATTATTAATCATACGTCTAGTGGCGCAGTTTTATTATACTCATGCTCTCATGTAATTGTTTTATTTTCATCGAAATGATTCCTTGTTATTGTTGTTGTTATTATTGTTATTGTTTATTTATTATTATTTTTTATGTATTTCATACTCCTCATTTAATATTAAATTTCTGCTGGAATATTTTCATTAGCAAAGCAAAAAACAATAATAAACGAAGTGAAAAAATAGTGAAAAAAAATAAAAAAAATTAATACACGTGAAGTATTTTTCTTTCAACGTTACATAGAGATGGTGCTGCGTTGATTGTTTATGAAGGAAACAAACATAATGAATAAATACGAAAAGAAAAAGAAAATTTTGCATAAAAAAGCATGCATTTCTCATTTAAAATGAAAACAAAACTGAATATTTAATAATAATAAAAGAAAAAGTAGTAAGAAATAATTTAGAAAGTAACAGAAAATAAGCAATGGAAACGATATGCAAATAAATGCAATAAAGCTTTAAACAGCGCACAGATAGAGGGAGAAAAAGAGTTCCATTAATGTCCAACGATTGCTTATAGTAGAAGAAACGAATCGAGAAGGAAAACCTAACATGGAAATTACTTTCAGCAATTATTGTGAGGCAACAACAATTTAACTGAGTACCCATATTCTTGAAATAGTAACAGTTTACTTATTCTTACCTTTATTTCTGTCCTCTTCCTCCCTCTAGTATAGATATATTCATCTCTTGCTGACTATTCTCTTTATTCTACTTAGAGAAATATTTGTATAGAAATTGTTGCTGTTGCCATAATAATGCCTTTGTGGCCAAGTAATAGAAACTCAAGTGCATTTTAGATGGGAGAACGTAAGAGAATGTAAAGTGAAGCAACGAAAACTGGTAAATATTTCAATTAGAGACAAGGGCAAAGTATAAAAAGGGTTGTTCTGTTAAAAACTCCTGCGAAACTAGATCACACAGTCCTCGAGCAGATTCCTAACTTAATGTCTTGGGATGTATATAGAATTATATTTTCTTTGTACGATCAACACCGAGGGGATGACCCCTGGAAATATGGAAATATGGTATGGAAATGAGGAAAGAGGGAGTAGTTTTTGTGGACACTAGATTTGAATCTCTTTTTATTATAAGTGACAGTAAAGACCTCTGCAGCTAGGGCATTCCACATATGAATTGGCCGGCTAAAGAAAGAATTTTGTCTGTAATACAATGTGTCCACTGGTCAATGGATCACAAACAGATGTGCTAGGCGAGAAAGACGAATGTTACGTAGAAATACATCATTGTCGGGAACAAGTACCCTTAATTCGCTCAAGCAAAATCGATCGAGGCACGGATCCATACAACGGAATTGTATTCCATTCTCAGTGGGCTCATGTCAAATAGTCGGCTCATATATTCATCCGTTTTTTTAATCATAGTTGTTATTTGGTTGCAGAAGATTAAATACCATTAATTAACAAGATTTGCAACTAAATCCTTAGCTACTCTGCAATTACGATATCCATGTCACATTATGAATGTTTCTAAAGGGAAAGCTGAGACATCGATATGACTAATTTATTGGAAGCACACATTTCTGGGAAGAGTTTGTCATTCTCAGTTTTGCGTCCATCATCGCATACAACATAAGTGGTGCGAAAAACTGGGTCGTAATCCTGGCTTAAGGGTTGTAATGACCAATTATGTTCTGTAAAATGTCGACGGTATCTCATACACAATGTTTTATTTTAATTTGAAGATAGTAAGCGCTTAATTGCATTAAACTTGGTTATGGAACAAGCACCAAATAAAGTGTATAAGGGACACCGCCCCAGAAGGGGTTAAGTAGCAAAATTTTCACTATAACAAGAGAATTAAATTCAGCAGATAATCGAACATAACAATGATAAAATAACATATTAAAGAATATGGGTCTCAAATGTAAAACTTCTCTTGTCATATTTTTTCCACTACCTTAAGAATATGAAAGCAAATGTCATCAATTGTTAGTTTTAAATTAAAACTTCTGTGACAAATTGCTCAACCAGGACAATAAACAAAGAGCGCTATAAGCACTACAGCTTTATACACTACACGCGAATTGAATTCAACTTTGGATTAAATGTTGTTGCCGTAGTCTAGTGTGTTGACTTATTAGACGTGATGCCACGGTTCAAACCACAGATCAGACATATCCAACAAAACGAAAAATAAAAAAATATTTCTTAGGCGACTTAATCTCAGCAGAATTCTGATGGAAACTCTGAGAGTAAATAAAATTCAGAAATTCGTTAGGAGTCGACTTTAAACTATACGGCCTATTACTCATGTATAAATCTAACACACATAACAGAAGTGGTGTGGGAAGGTAGGTCATACTCCTGACTGAAGGGTTGTAATGATCAATTATGTATGTATTACATGTTGAATTAAATTGGATTTTGTTTTTGATGCTCAATATGGCAATGAATGCTCAATACACGCTTTATTATTATTATTTTTCTTAAGTTTATACGTTGGTTTTTGGACCGCTATAAAAGCGGAGAGCTTCAAACCACAATTATTCTCTTCACATGCGACGCGTCTTCGCACAAGACTGACTGACTTTTTATTGACTACTTGCCTGCTTTGTCTTGCCTTTTATATCGTAGGGTAAACTGTCTGATGGATGTACTTGTAGGAGAATAACTTCGCCTTCTCCAAATCTCTGTAAATATAAACATCGTTGCTTCATTTTTGTTTGTGTATTTTGTTTACATTTATTCTGATAATGTTTGTCGTTGCTTCTTGTCTACTTGTTTATCCCCTTTTTTATACTGATGTTGTTGATATATTTTTGTTTATTCGGTGATCATGTAAATAAATAAATTGGTTTCGTTTTTGTAGCTTTTGTTTACCATTTTAATGCTTAACGATGTATCACTATTTCCATTTTCGTAATAATATTCAACACTTTGTGTGTCTTACTAATATTTATAATCCATATTATTACGTTCAATACTTTTCCTCCAACCTAATATTTAATGTGAAAAACCAAAACCTGTATAAGTGGAATCGCATATAAATTTATGGCCGGAATAAAATCGTTTTTCATTAAAATAAAATTTTTTGTGGCTTTATTGTCGTCTGCCCAAGAAAAAATTTTTATTGGTCATGCACTCACGCAGTGACTAAATTGCATTTGAACGTAAATTGTTTTCAATTTTATCTCCAGTGGTAGTCTGCCTACTATTGGTTTTATAAATTAAAATATTCCACAGTTTTTTTGGGTCTGTCACCATATTTAATTCGTTTGTGTTTTTCGTCTGGCTTGATACGCAATTATGAAGTCAACAAAACGAAATTTGTTGTAGTTGTTGTCACAAGGATGAGGTTTTATTCTGTTTATATTTTAATATTAGTTTTGGCCACAAAAATGTGTGGCAATAAAGCCATTGGACATGAAATACATGTGACAAAAACTGGGTGCTTTAAATTAGTTTTCGTAATGAAAGGCGATTGGTTGGTATGCGATATCTGTTGGAGTTACTAAAAAGAGGTAATATAGGATGGAAAATTTAAAAGTTAAAATTTAAGAATATAATCAAACAAAAACGGTTTAAGATTTTGCAAATTTATTTTTTGTTGTGAAGTATTATTCCGGTTAGAAATAGAATATTATTTCATTCATATGGCTTCCGCTTTGGCCTCACAATACCTCAAATGATCGGACCAATTTTCGTGCAATTTTTCGAGTGTATGTGGTCGTATCTCGGCAATGGCATCTCGAATGTTGGCCTTCAAATGGTCAATTGTCTCTGGTTTGTCGGCATAACACTTTTCTTTAACGGCGCCCTACAGACAACAGTCCAACGATGTCAAATCGCAGCTTCTTGGCTACCAATTGGGCTCACCATTTCGGCTAATCAAACGGCCATCAAAAATTTGACCATCCTGTTAAAACCAATCATCGTTCACAACATAAAGAGCGGGTACAAAAAAATTGGATATCATGGTGCGACGGGTGTCTCCATTGTCGGTAATGGTTGCGCCCATAGCTGCCAGATCAATGGGGCACCAAATTGTCAAATATTTGAGAAAAAATCGTCAAAATCGTCAAAGATGTTTATTATTTATATGTTATATCGTCCAAAAAATCGTCAGAAAAAATAAATAAATAAATTAAAATTAAGTCAATGTACTATGTACATATCTGAGTTCAAAAATATAAGATTTAAATAAATTGTTAGAAATTAAACGCTAGCTCCCTAATCCTCATTTATTAATTTTATCCAAAAATGGAGAAATATTACATCATTAATTTAAGGAAAAAATTGTGCAAGGTTTAAACAATCTATCCCAATGTTGTTTATTGACACATAAGCGCAGTAATAATGTTGCATCATCTATATCAATGGACGGTGTAAATATTAGGGTGTCAGAAGCTTTTGATGTTCTGAGCACGAATATTCATTGTAACGTTGGCTGGAACCGACACATTTTTCAGTTCCTTCTTAAAGTCTAATCATCTGATCTTACTACTCTATTTATAACCGACCGAGAATAGAATACAACTCTCATGTATGTGTCGATGCCTCAACGTCCGTGTACAGCAGAGGCCATAGTAGCTCGTTAATGACGGTAGTGTATCCAATTCCATTGAATCATTGGAGCATCATTGCAATGTGGTTTGTGTTTCACTGTTCTATCGCTACTATAAAAGGATTTTGCTCGAACGAAATAAGGGGACATTTTCCCGAAAATCATATATTCCTACGTAACGCACGTCTTTCTCGGCCAGCACCGTATGTGGTCGATTGGCCAGTGGATCGCAAACTGCATTACAGAAAAAATACGTTTTTTAGTCGGATTATTCGTATGTGGAACTCAATTCCTTCAGAAGTTTTTCCTGTTACTTATGGCATAAAATTATACAAGCCTTGTGCCCATAAACACTGTTCTCTCTTTCCTTCTTCCCATAACATATTTTCATGGTTCCAAACACAATGTCATCCATCCCCTGAGTGTTGGTCATACGAAAAAAATAACGGCGCTTCCCTTCGTTCTTCCGATGGTAATATTAGAAGCTATACTCGAATTTTTAAAATTGCCTGCAACGACAAGTGAGAAATTATTCCGACTACGAGGTTATTTAGCAGTTGTAATTTTTTGGTTTTTAAGGGGTTAAAAAGGACTAAACTGCAGAAAAATCATCACACGTATTCGAAAGTAACTTAAGAATATTGTAATTTACTCCCTGTTTTAACTAACATAAATTTCGAATAGTAACAATTGCAAAGTAAATACAATGCTTTAAGTGGCTTTTAATGTAAATTTTCATTTCCAAAAATCGTCAAAATAAGGACATAAATCGTCTATCGTCAATATGACGTTTTTAGAGCTCAAAATCGTCAAAATGACGATAAATCGTCAAATCTGGCCGTCCTTATTTTCAAAGAAATATGGGCCAATGATGTCTCCGCTCCACAAGCCGCACCGAACAATCACTCGTAATGGGTGCATTGGCTTCTGAGCCCCAAATACGGCAATTTTGCTTATTAATGTACCCACCAAGATGAAAATGAGCTTCATCCGAAAAGGTATTTTTTTTTAGCAAAATCGACATCATCGTGCAGTTTCTCTTTGGACCATCTAGCGAAACGAATGATCATGCGGCTGCAACTCTTGATTCAATTGAACTTTGTAAGGCGTCATACCGAGATCTTTTAGCAAAATTCGACATAAACTTGTGCATGAAATGCTCAATTCAAAGGAACGATGACGAGTTAATATTGATGGTCTCTCAAGCACACTCTCAGCCATAGCTTCGATATTTTCGGGTGTACGCATTGTACGAACACGCTCACGTCTTGGCGCATCAACAATGAAAACAGTTTCTCGAACTTCAGCAATAAACTTGCGTGTACTGGGAACTGGGTCCTTCTCTGCGTCCAAATTTTGTACGACATTTTCTTGCAATTTCCGCGCAATTGTCTTTGTTTTTGAAATAAATTTCCAATAAATCCCAACGCTGTTCAAGCGTAAATTGATTCATTACGTTCATTGGAGACAATATACAGAAAGAATTTTGCTAAAATTTCTTTTGTAGGAAAACTTTAAGCAAAGATAATTTAAAAGGAAAAGCTTTAAAGAAAAAAATTTGAATTTAAACAAGTGAATTGAATGAAAGAAAAATAAAATATTTTTTCTATTTTGTGTATATACTTTAATACAGCGCCACATTGTGTCTTGAAAGTTGTAGTGGTGTTGGTGAATGTGAATAGACGTGTTTTTGTCTGAGCTCCTGAAAAAGTGTGATCGATGCCCATATTTTCTTAAAACTTTGCCATTATTCTAAATCAAGGAAAGAAAATTTTGTGAACTGCCAGAATCTATGTGTTTTTGTAATTTAAATATCATCTAAACAAACTATCATAAAATTAAAATCTATGTTTAAATTTCTTACAACAAATAATAACAAATGAAATAATTCTACAGCGTACAATAACAACTTGTAATTTATCAAAATAAAACAACGCATAGCAACAGAATACAATTCTTAGTGAAATATTTAAAATTTACAAAAACTAATTCCTCATCCAACGGACTATCTTGTTCTTATTTTTTGGTGACTCATCCACAAAATTGTAAATAACAAATTTTAAAGAACGCATAGCAACAGAATAAAACTCAGTGAAATATTTGAAAATTTATAATAACTAATATCTTATCCAACGGACAATCTTTTTCAAATCTAAATCTAAGACACTAACCAACAAAAACCCAACAAACATGCCTATTATCGAAAACTCGGAATTTATACCGTCAACCTCGGATGGATTGCAAAACACACCAGTCAATAAACGTATAGCGGACATTCAGCAAAGTTCTTTACGACCATCTTTAATTGACTCGCCTTTTAAACTACTAAACTGTATGGACAAACGGTTTGACAAATTCGCAGAACAGATCCTGAACACTATTGACCAGAAATTTAGAGAATTTAAAGAAGACCTCGTAAAGGATCTGCGCGAAAAATACAATATCCTCGATAACAAACTGCATGAGATAAGTGAGAGGGTAACTATTCTTGAAAATGGATCGGCGGAAATTGAGAGTATGCGAGTGGAAATAAAGAATCTAAAAACAAAATTGCGGCAACAAGAGAACTATCCTGTTTCTACTGAACTCAGGATAAATGAAATTCCGTTCTCTGAAGAAGAAAATCTACCGGAGATTTTTAAAAAAATTTGTAACACCATAGACACACCTGTACCTAACTTAAAATCTATATACCGCTTGAGGAACCATAATAATAAACACAACGAGACCTCGAAAGATGCCGTTATAATAGTCAAACTTTGGTCTGCATACGATAAAAATTTCTTTTTAAAATCGTTGGCTAATTTCCGAAAACAGCACAAGGGTTTTACTTTCCGGCTAAGGAACATTGGTTACAAATTCTTCGTAAACGAGAACCTGACTCAAAACAACTTTAACATCCTTCGTGCTGCAATTCGTCTAAAAAAGAAAAAACTTTTGTTTTCTGCATTTACTATGAGGGGCTGCGTATACATAAGGAAACAAGGTGACGAAGACACAATTCTAATTGAAGACATAAATATCCTGAACCAGTTATTTCCTGGGCGTGATAGTTAACTACTCAACTAGTTTTCTGATAATGATGAACCTGATGATGTGCAACTTTAATTTAATGTTCAATTTTAATTCAGTTTTTATTTCCTTCCTTATCTGTATGTATAACTCCTTTTTTATTATGCGCTTAGTTATCTTAATTATAGCAATTTACTTAGCTTTTGATTGCATTGCCACAACTTACGTACAATCTGATTAACACTAACAGTCCTTATTCCAGAGACTGTGTGTACAACATGATTAGAGTTTTAGCCAAACAAAGAACTGGTCTCAACATTGTTCATATAAATGCACAGAGTCTGAACAATAAAATTGATGAATTTAGGCGTTTATTTGTGGCAGCAGGAATCGATATTATTTGCGTTTCCGAAACTTGGTTTCCTCTGGAAGTTCAGGATTCGGTGTACAATCTACAGGGCTTTAGGCTTTTCCGGTCAGACAGGAAAATCTTAGTTAACAATATGGCAACCAGGGCAAAAGGTGGCGGAGTTGCAATTTATGTTCGAAACGGTATTCCGTGCAAGGTAAAATTATTAACAGAAATTGGTAGTCAAATAGAATATTTATTTCTTGATATTTCATCCACCAATAAGAAGAAGGTTTTATTAGGTAGTGTCTATAGACTGAATTCTAATATAAACTTTGATCCCTTTATTTCTATTCTTGAGGAAATTTCTATTCAATATGATGACATTATTATTATTGGTGACTTTAATAATAATCTCTTACTTGATAATGCGCTATCTGATTCAATGTTGTCTCTCCATCTTAATCCTGTGAATGTGTCCTTGCCAACTCACTTCCATTCTTCTTCCAGTAGTCTAATCGATCTAGTATTTGTTAATGATATGACTAAGGTACTGTTATATGATCAAATTTCAGCCTCTTGCTTTTCCAATCATGATCTTCTCTTCTTAACTTATAATCTGTCTACGAGTCATGAGGACAGGTATATTACATACCGTGATTTTAAAAGTATCGATTTTACAGTTTTGAACAGAAGTGTTGATGATATCTGTTGGGATCAAATCTACTCACTGGGTAATGTAAATGACCAGGTGGCACTAATTCAGGAAAATGTGCGTCTGCTATATGACAGTTGTGTTCCTGTCAAAACAAAACTTGTTAAAGCCAAACACCAACCGTGGTTTAATGCTGAAATTAAAGCATTAATTGATAAGCGCGACATTGCCTATCGGCGATGGAAGAGGTTCAGAACGGATGATCTGAAAGCCGTTCATAAAGCCGCTCGTAGTGAGGTTACAAAACACATTAAAATTGCAAAAACATTGTTTTACGGCAGGAAGTTCGCTTCCGCATTAGATAATAGAGCTAAATGGAAGGTAATCCGCGATATTGGTATTGGACAAAAATGCCATAATACTTCTCCTGATGTTGATGTAAACGGTCTGAATGACAAATTTGTTAATATTAATGTTCCTACACCTGACAGTAACATATATGATGACCTTTGTTTTGTTCCGCTAGAAAACCCCTTTAGTTTTCGTTGTGTTAGTCAGCTCGAGGTTTTGGAATACTTATCTTCTGTGAAATCGAATGCGATTGGTTCTGATGACTTAGATCCTCTGTTCTTAAAAGCTTTGTCACCTAGACTTTTACCGTATTTTACTCATGTATTCAATTCAGTCTTAACTATGTCCTCTTTCCCTGATGAATGCAAACGGTCAAAAATCATCCCAATTCCTAAATCTAACAATGAATTCAGGCCAATTGCCATTCTTCCGTTCCTGTCCAAAGTTATGGAAAACCTCATAGCTAGACAAATGAACGATTATCTCACGAGTAATAATTTTTTATCTGATAAGCAGTCGGGATTTATGAAAGCTAGGAGCTGCACTACTGCTTTAGTCAAAGTAGTTGATGACCTTAGGTTGAAGCTGGATGAAAATTACATAGCGTTTTTGGGTCTTTTGGATCACACTAAGGCTTTTGATACAGTTGATCACAGAATATTATTGAGAAAGCTACAGACCCTCTTTCATTTTTCTAATTCAGCTTGCAGCCTTATACGTTCCTATCTCATTAACAGATCACAACGAGTTTACCTAAACGGCAACATCTCGAATTCGGTACACGTTGGAAGAGGTATTCCTCAGGGATCAATTTTAGGGCCCCTTTTGTTCTGTATATACATTAACGACCTACCTGATGTTTTGGATAATTGTAGCGTACATATGTACGCTGATGACGTTCAGCTCTATAGGAGCGCTTGTATTGATAATATCCGACTATGTGTAGATACGATTAACGATGATTTACGGAAAATTGACAACTGGGCTAGTACTAATGGACTTTGTACTAATCCCTCTAAATCGAAATGTTTATTGCTCTCCAGGTCTAAGAGAGCGTTTGATGTGCCGAATATTATTATCAGGGGGAATAAAATTGATTTTGTTGAATCGGCATCTAATCTGGGTGTTATCTTTAATGGTCGGCTAACGTGGTCTAGCCACATTAATGTCATCGTTGGCAAAGTCTACGGTATGCTTAGGTACTTATGGGCTGTTATAGATTCGACTCCTTTTGCTATACGCCTGCAACTGGCAAAAACGTTTTTAATTGCTGTTCTTTTATATGGATCGGAAATTTTCGCAAACTGTGATGCGGATGATAGGCGGAAACTTAACTTGGCTTATAATAACATAGCCAGATATGTATTTATTAAGGGGCGTCGGGACCATATATCACAATTTTCTTACCAGTTATGTGGTATTCATTTTGATAATCTATTGAATATTAAGTGCCTAATTCTCCTCCATAAGATTATTACTTTGGAACAGCCAGTATACTTATTTAGCAGGATTAGATTTGCTAGATCCAACCGCGGTAGGAAAATTATTCAATTAAGACATAGGACTCTTTTGTCGAAACGACAGTTCTTTATACACACCATCAGTCTTTGGAATACACTACCTAATTATATTCAGAACATAGGCAATGCAACTAAGTTCAAAAAGGAGCTATACATTCTGTTTAAGTAGTTTGTAATATATTTTGATTGTTTTATACATTTTTACTCTTCATTTTTATTAGTGATTAATTATTTTCATTTTTCTAATTTATTATTTAAGTTTCATTGTATTTCATTATATGAATATATTTCTTTGTTTGTATTTTTCTTTATATTTGTATCTTTCCTAATTTAGTTTTTTACATATACTCATTTTCTTATCCTAATTTTTTTTGTATCGATTGCTATTTCCTGAGGTTAAATCATGTTCTTATTCTTATTCATTTTTATTTATACTGTACTTCAATCAATTCATTACTCATATAATGAGCGATTTGTTATTACTTTTTCCTATTTGATGTACTCCCATAGCACTTTCATTTATAAGATTATTATCTTGTTGTGCTATGATTAATAAATAAGATAAATAAATAAATAAATAATAAAACAACAACAACAACATAAATATTGCCAAATTCAAATTTAAACCTATAGATGGCCCACTTGGAAGTACACGTTAGAAAAAAGAGTACCAAAAAAGTTTCATATCTATTTGTAGTATCCTCTACCTGCGACAGACGATAACATCACAGGCCAAGCAGGAAGATCAGGCAGCAGTTTCGGAAGAGAAAAGTTCCTCATCCCATACGTTACAATATGTTAATCAAAATTCCAATACCTTTTCACAGAGGGAGTGGTTTCTATATGACATCCTTAGATCAACCACAGTAGACCAATTATTTGCTTAGCTGGAATCGGAACACCTACTTATTGAAACTTCAACTAGGCAAAGAAATCAAGAGAAATAAATAAGAAATAACCAATGTGTTGGATCTTTTATTAAGCGCTTCCTATCTTTAAATTTAATCATCGAAATTTCTTGTTTGTTTTAAAGATCAATTGTACTAATGATGTATTTAAATGTCCGCCACGTCTTCTGTAAGTGAAGCGCATCCGAAATGTTTAATTTTCCAAGACTTTGACGTTTAAGTAAGGCTGAATTTGATCGATGACGGGTTATGTTCACTTTGAGGACCGATGCGGCTTGTAACTTATTCGGGTACACCTACGTCTAATTGCGTCAAATCGCATGATCTCAGTGGCAAGTTCACATCACTTCCACGTGAGATGATCATGCCTTCAGAATACCTAATATGGCATGAACGGAGGAGCATTTAGCTTCGCCTTGTTGAAATCACAAGTCGTTGTTTTCTAGGTCATCCAAATTAGACCAAAAGAACTATAGTTCCCGACTTTGACAGTGATGGTCTGGCCAACATGTTTGTCAATGGAATATAGACCCAAAACTACGCCAGCCCAAAAACCACACCAAACCATGATGTTTTCGGTGTGAAATGGACGCTTTTGGATATCATGCAGATTGGCATTGTCCCAACTTCAACAATTTTGTTTATTCACGTACCCTTTCATCCGAAAAAGAGCCGGATCGCTGAAGATGATTTTTCGGCGGTACATTGCCTAAACAAAACACCCGTATCCGTCCGTGATTTGGTAAAACAGACTGAATAATTGACAACTAATTTGGCAGGTGTAGCTGCATAAGGTCGCCATTAAATAGTCGCACTTCAGAAAGTTTTCGAATCGAAAGAGATAAAGTTTTCATTCTATGGGGAATTATCCGCGTATGACTAACACAACAATCGCGACCAATTATATCACTGTGATACTAGATCTATTTACTTGGTTAAACGGATCCATTGCGCAGATGACTGTGAGGGCTTTTTGCTAGTACATTGTAAACCAGGCTATAAAAGTGTGCAGAAATATAGAATCAATTATTGTTAAACAATGAACCTGCAAAGATACTCTGGGGTGATCCTGATCAGAGACAAATCATGAGTATATTAAGACTGAATAAATACGATTTGGGTACGCTAATAAGCAAACTCATTACTCGAACTTTTGAACCGTAAAGACTTGGTAGATAATCTTGAATACAGTGTATCTCCTACCACTCATGTATAAAATTAACACACACAACATAAGAGGTGTGAGAAGCTAGGTCGTAATTCTGGCTGAAATGTTGTAACGACCAATTCTGTATGTATGTTGTAGAATAGAATGTCCGTCTATAGTGATTTGACAAAACAGGCAACTAAATTCACAGATGTAGCTATAAGACCCTATTGATAGCGCCGATACAAGTTCCAAGTATACAATTTTTAATTTAGAGGTAGTTTGGGTCTCCTTGTCATTTTTTCATACTCTAACGCTGTTTTCCTACCATATATATAAATCCAGATTGAATAAAAGTGGTAACAGAATTAATCCTTGAAGTACTTAAGTATTTACATCAATTAAATTGGCCTTATCGCAATGTGGTCAATTTGGATTTTTGTACGATGATCAAAAGAATCTCATTATATTTTTTACGTACTTGAGAGATTATGTATATGCCAATGAGCTCATATTGCTGCCAGAATACCGATATAAGCTTCGGTTTACACTTCAAAGTCCGTAAATATTTATCTTTAACACCAACAATTGCTTTGTAAAGTCCAGTCTCTCATCAATTATTACGCCAAAGGACTTTCTTGTCTTGCTGTGAGGTTATCAAGTGGCTAGAAATGTTTCTCTTCCTTTGTGATCTTCATATGCGCTTACTTATCAATACACCTTCCGTTTTTTGTTTACAGATTACTCAACAGTCCTGTACTTAATTAACTGACAGTTTCCTCTCATGCAGTTGTACTTAAGTAAGTAAGCTAAGAATAGCATCGCTCCTAACTTTTAGCTTTACTCTCTGGGTCGTTTAAATCTGCAATTGAAAACAACGGTTGTTGTTTTTTTAAGTATATTAGAATGCTTTTTTTGCGGTTTTCTGTTTCTGTCTGTTTTATGACTTAAATATTAAAGCCAGAAACGTTGGCTCATTATAGTAGTGAAAGTAATTTTTATTAAAATCGGAACTAAAAAAGAAAATTTTGAAGACTACTAATTTAATAGTTTCGTTTTAAAAATAAATTCCTATAATTTAATTGAATTATAATAGTTTTATTTAAAGCAACAAAATCGTTTGTTGCATATGAGTTTATAATTTCAAAGTTAATTTTTCTCTCTCTCTCTCTCATTACACTAATTTGTAATTCAATTTACAGCTCTTTAACTCTCTTAACATAAACATAAAGTTTCGGTAAGTAATCTCTTTTCCTGCATTAAATTGCCTCATGAACAACAAACAGTTTGCACAAGGCTTTACATCAACCTTTAGCGTATGAGTAATTTGTGTTGCAAATACAGGCGTAAACAGAAATGTTTACCAATAATTTTTAAGCACGCCAGTCATTTCGTATTACTTTAAGGAAACAATTTTAAACACGAATTCTAATGGAAATGCAAAAACTTAAAAGGATTTCATGTTTATTAACAAATTGTTCGATTTGAATATCGTGTTTGCAACATTGCATGTGTGAAATGAAGTTTTCAAGTACAAAATGCAACTTTTCTAAATATTTAAGGAAGTCACTTTCAAATTGTTGTTGGCAGTTTTAAATTTTAAATGAAATTATTTGCACACTGTTAAGCAACAAGACCTTGATTTGAATTGGGTATACAAACCTAAATTCTCAAAATTTATAGCATTTGAAAATATTTAGGTCAGGCATTTTGTCTTTTTTCTGTGTTTTGCATTATAACACTAAAGGATAATGAAGGCTTGCAGGAAAACTTTATGGTGTAATTAGAACAGATAATCTTCATTGTACGTGTACCTCGACGTTCAGAACATATCAAATAAGCTATAGTGTTGCCTGACGCAAATAACGGCATCAAAGGTATTACATTTGAAACCAGCTGCCGGAAAATTGTAGTCGATCTCTTTTAAATACTTTTAAACTGGCAGTCTTCTGGGCTGGATTGTTTAACAATCTCAAGAGGTTTACGAGTTTCAAAATAGTGAATTTGATGCAAGAAGAGCATGCACAAGTTGTTTTAAAAGCAGTAGGATTTATTTGAAAGCAAAGAAATTGTATGCTATATATGAATGTATGGTAGAAGTATGGACACTGTAAAGCACTGATGTATCAACCGTAAAAGTCTTCGAGAGAAAATTCCTACGAATGATCTCCGGTCTAGTGCCGGTTGGCGATGATTTGCGCATCCGATTCAACAATGAGCTCCTCAAAGAGCATTAACATCTGACAATGTTTACAGATAGAAGAGCATGCTTCCGCGAGACTGGTATTTTATGTGGGGATTCGTGGAAGTTGTCTGCGTTGACAGGACGAATCGATGTCACCCATTGGTGTGATTAACTAGCGAATGCTCACAAGAAGCAGGGGTGTCTGGATGGATATTTTAAGTCAGACTGAAATCCGATAACGGGTTTATAATGCCCAATTAAGTAAGTAAGTAAATACATGTTAATTGAAACTGAGAGACGCTGAGAGACGATTTTGCATGCCTGAAATGCTGTTTCATCGCTCTAAAAACAAATCCTTTTTACGTCTAATTATTACTGGCAGCGAAAAAAGGATTCATTACGACAACCCCAACAAATCCTATATAAAGCGAGGCCAATCCATTGCTCCAAGGTGATGCTCTATATTGCGGAATCAGAAGAGTGTGATCCATAATGAGCTATTCAAACCTTCCCAGACTCTCGTGGAAGATCTGTGCAGACAACAATTAAATCGATCGAAGCGTGTTCCTTAACCTGAACCTGAACCTGAACGGAGAATCGATTAAAGAGAGAAGGTTAAGACACATTACTTCCATTGTTATACAAATTTGGGATGAACATATTAACTTTCCGAGCACCATTTCGTACTTAACCATCGATGAAGGATATCTCGAAGGGGTTTAAATATAACTGGCTTTTGAATGTACTCCGTTATACGCTTTAATAAATTGCTTAACTCGGGTGTCGTTTCAAGACGTTTTGTAGAGGTTTTGGTTTTCAAGATCTCCGGAGTTCTATGAGCTGTTTTTATTATTATTCGAGCTCTTCTTTTTCTACAGTTAAACTTTTACGTGCATAGAAAAATTCTATTATTTTTTTAAGAAAATGGTAATGTCGATATACAGTCTGTCTGAGGTCGTCAATAAAATTTGAATTAAAAATCCTCTTCAAACCTTAGCTAAATTTTTTAATTGCAGACTTTAAAGAAATATTTTCCAACATTTTTAAATTATTTTCTTTTAATAAAATTTTATAAAGTCTGCTTGAACTGTGTTCTAGTGTAACTGAAGCTATGTATGACATATGATGCATTTTCCGACCGCAACCATTATAACCTTAAGCGGAAATGCATTTAAAATCTCTCTAATAGTAAGCGCCTGTGTGTGTCTATGTGTGTGTATAAGAAAAGTCTGCGATTATGGTTTCTGAATTTCATCTTACTTGTATTTAACAGACTTTAAGAACACCATCAGAAAGGTTGATGGTTGAATGTATAAGAAAATAGTATTCGCACACCAACCATTAACATAAACTGTAACAGCTTTCTCGCTTCGTTTTGCTTTATCATTTTTCTTTCCGTCCTGACGGAGAGTTAAATGCTGTGTGAAACTAGTTTGACACATATTCCTGCACATAAACATAAACGCTCAAGTTCTTATGCAAAACGTGAGGCATCATAAAAGTAAAAAGAGAGGTAAATAGGAGAAGAATGATCATCTTTATGCATTATAGCGCGTATGCAGAAGAAACCTCAAACTTTTGATAACAGTACAGCATGCCTGAAATCATGTTGGCAGGCTTGAATGCATGCATATACACTTTTTACACGCACTTATAGAGCCGTATAATTGTTATTGTTTTGTTCTTATTGTAAAATTTTTGTCTTTTTATGACGCTCTCTGTTGTGTTATGCTAAGGGCAATGGTGTTGGTGTTGTGTACCAAAATGTACCTTACAAGGCTTGTTGCTCTTTTCTTGTATTTTCCCGTTTTTGCTAACTTTTTCAATGTCTTTATGAGAGAGTGTAGCTGTGTTCGTGTATCTGTATAATGCTGTTGCATTGGGTTAATTCATATTTTCAGATGTCATTTTTATTTATTTATTTGCCATAAAATATGCAGAAATTGTTGTGTGAGTGAATTGTCTGCATGTGAATTATTATTGAGAAGGCAAAAGTTTCTCTCTTTTGAGAGAGGGAGAGAGAAATATAAAATTGTTAATTTATTTAATGGCATATTAAGCAAATGAAGTTGAAGGATTTTCTTTGACAGCGCCAAAGTGAATTTAATTAGGCTTGTAAATGGCTTTACGTCTTGGGCTGTCAGTAAGAAGATGATGGCTAGGGGAGTATATTCCAAATGATAAAAGTGTGGACGGTATAAATAAGGTAGAGATAATCTGCCTTGCGCGCTACTCCTACAGTGGCACTGGAGATAATTTTGGGCCTCCCACCGTTTGATCTACATCTACAGGGCCGTGGCGGCTGGGAGCGACTCTACAATGGCGTAGACCAGACACTGGTCACTCGAGTATCCCGGAGAAATTTGAGGCTGTCAGGGACATTGACTATATGATACCGCGATATGACTTTTTGATGCAATTCATGACGATCATCCCGGATAAAGAGGTCTGGAGGAATGGTGCTAGGCACCTCATCAAGGACTCCGTCCAAATCTTCACTGATGTATCCAAGCTGGGAGAAACCGTTGGTGGCGGAATTTACTCAGAGTCGATAGATATGGCCGAATCTATAAGGCTACTGGATTACTTCAGCGTTTTCCAGGCGGAGGTGTTGGCAATACAGGTTGCGGTTAAGATTATTTGGGATTCGAATGTCCCCAATGGAAACATCACCATACTCCCCGATACCCAGGCGGCTATCAGGGTTCGGGGCTCCAATGTGATGAACTCCAGGACACCTATACAGGGTGGCGGAGAGGTATAATGTACACATCATTTGGGTTCCGGGACAAAGGGGCAACTGCAGATCTGATGAACTGGTCAGACACGACACGACCATTGAACTCTACGCCGCATTCCTGAATAATGGGGCCCCTTTGGGGACCTGCAAGCTCATGATTGACAACGAGATCATGAACTCTGTCAACCGCAGCTAAGGATAAGGGCAGAATGGCGCGCATAATCTGGCCGAGGCTGGATGGAGAGAGCACTGCATGCTCAGTGCGGTCATTGGAGTCGTGTCGGGGCATTGCATTAGGCGACACTTCGCAAACGATTTCTGTAGCAGCTGCAGGGATGAGGAAAAAGAAGAGACTGTTCTTCATCTACTGGGCACTATGTCATCGATGATCTGGGTGATTTGTCGAACACTGACGTCGGCATTTTGAGTCGCTTCATTGTAAGCTCTAAGTGGTTTCAGGACTAGGGGATAGTTAACATGAACTAGCTCCAGGACTAGGGGATAGTGCGTCCATCCGATTTCTTGGGAGGACGGCCACTTTTACCTACCTACCTACCTAAGGTAGAGATATTAAATAGACATTCAAACGCAAAAAATAGGCGTTTGTTTTAAAAGTGTGCACTTTAAAACACTTGCTATTGGTATTATAACCGTTGTAAGGCTTTTAAGCATCGTGAAGTCACACGAGTGGCAAACTCAGCAAAAAAAGAATCAAACGAATATTACTTTTTAGACGTGTGACGAAATATTGTCAGAAAAAGTGTTGCCCACATCTAATTTGCAGTTTAATCGCGCTATAGGAGATTTTACAGTTCGGTACCGTTTTAGCCAGCGTATCCCATTTCCAAGAGGAATAATAACAAAATTGACAAGTTAGGACATCGATACGACTTTCGAATAGAATTTTATTGCTATCAGTGACAGTATATTCTCAGCGAACATTTTGTTTTAGAACAGTGATTTAGTGACTTTAAGAATAGCCATGATTTCTGGCTGAAAAGCAGCGGCCCGGTCTGTATGAGTCTCTGAAGATTCATGCAGCTTAGGATTATATTAGAGCAGTAAGAGGAATGGAGATCAGTGCTCCCTTTTGTGATATCCAAATTACGGACTGTGAATACATACATAATTGGTCATTACAACCCTTCAGTTAGGATTACGATCTAGTTTCTCACACCACTTATGTTGTGTTTTAATTTTATACATGAGTGGTGGGACCTACAGTTTAAAGTCAACTCCGAACGACAGATTTTTGAGAAACTTTTCATGGCAGTTTTTGTTAGAAATCTGCTGAGAAGAAGTCGCCGAAGATATATTTTTAAAGATTTTGTTTTATTAGAGATTTCTGACCTGGGGTTGTCTAATAAGTCAACACATTAGCAACTAGACTGCGGCGACTGTCAACATCCAGTGTTATCAAAAAACAGAGAAAATTGTTGCTTCTTGCAACTATTGGTGACTTGGACTTGGTGACTTTGTACGTATACATATGTATATGCTCGATGGGTTCATAGGAATCCAACATTGCTACGATTGTTGCAGATGAACCCCGACATTTTATTGCTCTATCATTAGCGAATGATGACTATGGGCCATTTTATATTATTGGAATTCGCAAAGTTTTGAGAGAGATTGTCAATAAAGACGCTTGTTGAACATATTACCGAATATTTGTAAATCTGATATTATTGACCTTTGCTGATTGTAAAATATTGAGGAATAACAGGGATAGTTCTCGTAGAGAGTATTTCAAGACAATCAAAGCATGTTACATTTTTACCTTTTAAAAACGTTTAAAATATGAGTTCGTAGATTGCAAATAAAATAAAAATCAATTTGTGTTTAGTTTTAATTAAAATTCTTTATTATTCGTATAATTCTGTGTGCCACTGTTCACAAATTGATGTATACAACAACAATTGCTTTTATTTGTTATTCCTCTGTTTATTACCCTTCGCATATACTATAACAATTGGTAGACAATTATTCGACAGATCTTTATAACGGAAAAACACCACGTCTTCGCACAAGACTCACTGAACTTTTACTAAATCCGTCGCCTGCTTTGCCTAAATAGTCTGATGAATGTTCTTGAAGGCGAACGTTCATGACTTCGCCTTCTCGAAATCTCTATAAATGTAAACATCGTTGGTTACGTTTATTATTGTAGTGTTGTTGTTGTATTTCTGTTTACGTGTTTGCCTTTTTTTGCTGATGTTTGTTGATATATTAAGCAATACGTTATTTTGTAAACAAGTTTGTTTTCTGCATTGTTTTGTTTTTGCAGCTTGTTTATAATTTTGATGTTAAGTGACGTAAAAGTAAAACAGCAGTATCTTGATTTTCGTAACAATATGTATTCTGTTTTGTGCTGCTATAACAAGAACAACGGAATAAAAATAACAGTAATTTTTCCACAATTGCTGTCTCTTAAAACCTTCAATAATAACCCGCACTTAACGCAGTTTTCACTAAAAGCCATAAAAATAACGAAAATATGTAAAGAAGAGCACATCTTATCGTTTGAAAACCTTAACAAAAAGAAGAAAGTTGCTTGGCCATACATCAAATAATGGATGAAACTCGCCTTTTTGTTAATTTGTTGATAAAAAACACTCACACGTAAAGGCCGAGATGAGTTTGAAGAATATCAAAATACTTTAGATTTTTACTACCTGCGTTGCATACATCATATGTTCTTTTCTTCTTCACAACAGCAATACAATGAAGTTTGAAGGTTCTTTTGATCTGTAGCTGTGCTAAGCAAAAAAATATTACCAACATATATGCAAATTTGGTCAGTTATATTTGATGTGTGGCCATGCGCCATAAGGCAACACAATGCTTACAATGCTTACACATACATACATAATTGGTTGTAATGACCCTTCAGTCAGGAAATTTCTCACACCACTCATGTCGTGTGTGTTACTCTTATATATGAGCGGCAGGACGCACAGTTTAAAGTCGATTCCGAACAACAGATTTTTCAGAAACTTTTCATAACAGTTAATACTTACATACACATACTTACATACACATGCTACATACACATGCTTTCATACACATGCTTATGAAATATGAACAATTTTACCGCTATGGTGTGTCTTTGTAAATTTTGTTTTTCTTTTCCTTTTTTTTTGACTGTTGTTGTGTAGACTTTATAATGAACTTCATTAAGAGATAAGAGAAAATTATGAAAGAAAAAAAGGAATTTAACGTTCACTGAATGAATACTGCTCGCACAATAATAATGTAATGAAAAACAAGAATTTACGAGAGAATTTTTCTTGTTTTTCATGATTAAAGAAATAAAGAACTTCTACTCTTTTCATACTCCTTGTGTAAGTTAAATCCTATAAAAAAAGTTCTTTGATTTTGTGTTTCTTTTTTCAAAATCGCATCGCAACGATGTTTTTTACTCAGTATGATGGTTAAATGTAGATGATTTTTTTATCATTAAAGAACAAGTCAATGCAGCAAATGTTACTCGATTTTAAATTAAATTTACACCTTGCAGGCAATTTGTATTATTGTTCATGCTGAATAACAACAATGACAATGACAGCAAGAGGGATGACAATTTAATTGAAGTCTTTTTTATCGGTTTTTATCGAAAAAAAAACTTTTTTGAACATTTTTATTAAAAGAGTATTATAATCAATTTTAAGATCAATTTAAGGTTTAACCTTAGCTATTTGAGAATAAGTCGCCATAGTCTAGTAGGTAGTCTGTTAGCTTATTAGACATAAGGCAACGGTTCAAACCCCAGGTCAGACATTAAAACGAAAATATGAACAAAAATTTTTTGGCGGCTAAACTCTGAGAGTTTTTAAAATCGCCACGAAAAGTTTCTTAAAAAACTGTCGTTCGGAGTCGAATTTAAACTGTGGGGTCGTAATCCTGGTTGAATGGCTATAATGACGAAATATGTATGTATGTATTTGAGAATATGAATCGATAAGTATTTTTTGATATAAATCCTTTTACAATGCACTTACTGAATCGGTTAAACTGGATTGAATGAACAAATGTCGATTGTAAAACCTGCGAATCTAATGGGCAGCAGCTCAAACTTTTCTCAAATTCTATAAAAATTTCCTTTGCGAAAAACTAAACACCTATCATAGTAATAGCTTTCGCTGATTACTTAAATTATAAGGATAAGATAAGGATACCTGTCCTTCGTAAATTTTGAAATTGATTTATAGTGGAAACAGGACTGGCAGGTGATGTTGATATTTTTCTCAAAGGATTAAGGTTTGGATGAGTCGTTTTCTGAATCGTTTGAATCGTTTTTTATAAAAGATCTTGACAATTGTACTATCTCCTCCTAAAAAGATGTATTTTTGTTATGTTAGAGTTGTAGGTTATGTTAGGTTAGCGGGTAGCTTGCCGTTCATAGGCAAGATCACTCGGTGACTCATATGTCTCATTGTGTACACTTATATGGATAAAGTTGTTTAGGAGTGTGATTCCGTTATCGTTATCCGTTATCGTGTGGTAACGTTATCCATAAAACGTTGTTTAGAAGTGTGATTCCTCTCAAGTTTCTGCATTCGGTGAAATTAGCTTCCTTGATAAAGCCTTATTTCTGTCGAAAAACGCAGTATTGTACCATGTATGGTTGGTAGTAAAAAGACATACACATACATACATATGTAATTTGTCATTACAACCCTTCCGTCAGGATTCCGACCTAGCGTCTCACACTACTTATATTGTGTGTGTTAATTTTATACATCAGTAACGGAATCTACAGTTTAAATTCGACTCTGAATAACAGATTTTTTTGAGAAAGTTTTCATGGCAATTTTATTTATCCTCAGCGTCTCTGACAGAAATCTGTGGAGAGGAAGCCGCCTGAGAGAAAAATTTTTCATTTTTCGTTTTGAACCGGGGTCTCACTATGACTGTTTCGCTACATAACATTTTCGGTTGCGCCAAGCCCGATTTCCACAATCTGTCAAATTAAATTTCCTCCTTTATCATATTCTCCGTAATGTTTTATGGAGTTTAAAGTTCAATTATTAGCTCTACGGCCTTTCGCTTGCTTTCCATCAGTTGCATTGAAATAAGATCTCCCTCAGAAATACATTATGTTGGACTAAATTTACTCATCCTGTACAAATACTTTTTGAAGTAACTGCTGATATGTACAGCCAGTCCAGATATCGTATAGTATACTGATTCAACTGTGAGTGTTATTATTCTCTGTACAGGTATTAGTCTTTTTACCTTCGTTCTCCATATCTCTCATCCAAAATGGTCTCGCATCCAACCACATTCCGATGCAATTTACGGAGTCCCTTGAGAGCCGTACAACACTGTCTACTCCATACACACCTTCGTGGGGCTTAGTGTGGCCAGCTCCAGTTTATGTGATTGCAACTATATTATTGTGGGTATCACAACTTGGTTCAATCTTCGTTGTGAATCTTCTATGATCGAGGTTTATATTATAACTGCAATTTCATATATTTAGTTTATCTCATTTGTTAGGAAATTCCCTTCTGGTATATGAGCCTCGCAATTGGACTATGTCGCGAAGGTATAATTTTGTTATTCCCATCAGATCCTGAAATTATTGTAGTCAAGGGAGTATAATTACCAAAATCTGGGAACAAATTTGTAGACAAAAAATTAAAAAGCTGAAGAATTCAAACAAATCCTGCAAATAGGGACAATAACCCAGCAGTCGAGGAGCTACAATCAACCATAGCCATAGTAATGTATATGTAGCCACAGCATCTTCTTTAGGGTTGGTAGGATAGCTAGTTATGTAGGTTGGAGTGGTTGCTTTCATACCAAAGCTCACTCGAGCACACGCACCACCAAACTCATCGATCAAGTTGGTCAGTGCAGGGAGTGCTCGGTAGGATTGGTAACAAAATCATTAATTTCTGCTTTCGCGTTGACTTCAATAAAACCGCAGGGTGCATGGCATCCCAAAATAGCATCTACCATACAGACTGTATGTATTAGTCAAGTTTTTCACAAACTGTCTGTAAGAAAGAGTGCCTTATGATGAATGAAAAAGGAGCCGCTTATGCACTTATCTGCTTCTCGCCTTGAGAAGGCACATCCTGCTATCAGTAGAGATTTCGAAAAACTAAGTCGTCTATTGTAACAATTCATAAAAGAATTGAATCGAATTGTGATAAAGATATGGTCAGGAAAAACTGTGACGTTGTATTATGTCCATTAAATAGAGAGGGAGAGAAACAATACGGACGCTATTTCTCGAACATCGGTGATAGTCAGAAGAAGTTTCTTTCGAGAATGGTACCGCTGTCCACATCTTTAGTGATTGGCTGTCGGTGGGTTAAAAAAATATATTCGAGGGGGTCGCCGTAGTCTAGTAGGTAGTGTTTTGGCTTATTAGACGTAAGGCCACGGATCAAATCTCAGGTCAGACATCAAAACGAAAATATGAAAAAAAAAATATTTCTTCGGTCACTTCCTCTGAGAGTAGAAAAGTGCCATGAAAAGATTTTCCAAAAAAAATCTGTCGTTCGAAGTGGACATGTATAAAATTAACACACACAAAATAAGTGGTGTGAGAAACTATGTCCATAATCCTGACTGAAGTTGTGATGGCCAATTATGTATATGTATGTATGTACATATATGCGAGGGGGTAATACCTAAGACAGAAAAAATTATTGTGGTATACCCCATGCCTTAATAAACGGTTGTAAATGAGGGAAGATACCATCAAGTACTCGCTAGGAATTTTCGTGTTAATTACTCCAAACAGTATAAATTCTGTTCAGAGAACGCCAGATACCTGTTGCTGGCATGTCGGGATATTCTCATTCGATTATCGCTTATGGTCGCTTATAGAGTAGTATAGATAGATACCAGCTTTAGTGTTTCTGTTCGCTTTGTGCTTGCCTCCAGTTGAGGTTGTTTGAATGCTAAGAACTGTCCAATAAACCAATCTTATTGTTCTCTGAGAGCAGATAAAGCCTCAATCTCAAGACACCATGAGAGTTGCATTAACGTCTCCCATTGTATCGCATATCATCGTGGATGAACTATTAAAACTGTCGAGGGGAAGTTACGATACGATAGTCCACATCAAAATTCGTCTTGTTAAGTTCTTCAATTCAATCTCGTATTCGTAGGCTATTACTCAAGGAAGTTGCTAACCAAGTCGGAAGAGTTAATGCAGTCAACTCTCCTTTATCCTTAGCCCATGTAGTTCCATTTACCGATCACTCTTGTCTACCACAGTCTCAAACACATTTCATTTCAGTCCTTCACCATAAAATGTTATTCATACAGCATCTTTGCAAAAAACGTAAAATATTTTACACGAGACTAGAAATGACAAGAAAATAAAGGAATTCTTCTCGTACAACAAAATAAATGTTTATCTTGCTTGCATGGCATTGAAATCGATTGCTTTTCTATGTTATTTTAGAAAAAAACCAAAAACAGCAGAAGTCGATTTTATGTGCGATACATGGTTAAAAGAGTTTTGGTCAATCATTGTCTGCAGCACGTCATAAATTCTAGCAGTGCAAGTTTTTATTATCTGTCTGACGTCAGAGACTTCTTCGACTAACTCATGCTATACGTTGTGGGTGGTTAATTAAAGAAAATGTCATGATAACTTTAAGAAAATACCTGCACTTTTCTTTTTTATATTGATCGTGACGTCAAAAATACGTTTCTGCTTTAAAATTGATTAATGCAGTTTTAATAAAAATTTTATGCTTCGATACAAATGTTTATATTGCCACTAGGAAAACAATTATCGAAATCACCATAATAACGATGTGGAATAGTTATTGAATTTTCAGTGTTATGGAATGAGTGGTTTTTATAGGAGCTTTATACTTTGATTTTATGGAGTTTGTGGCATTTATTAAAACTATCATATGGACTTATTTCGCTTGGTATTCAGCTTATTTATTGCCCGTATTGTTTATTCTTTCTTAGATGAGCTTTGCTAACGTCATGGCGGATTCTTCTGCAATTTTTAATACCGCAAAGGAGAGTGTGTTGAACATAACCTTTTAATCTGAACCTGATCTGCTGCATTAATAGTCAGGTTTATTCGAAATAGAATTCGATAATATTTTTATTTCATTTCTAAAAATGTTTTTCAAATAACATCAAAATTGCCTGCAGTTTTATTGCATCCTTTATTACCCCATTCTTCAAGTTTGAAAACTTTAGCAATATTTTCTTTTTTAAATCTGTTTAATAACTTTTTTTTGTTTTTTTGTAAATTTTTATGTTCATTCTCAGTTTGAGAGTGTGCTTTTAACTAAAACTATCGATATCTGGCGATTAAAAATAGAGCGAATAGAAAAACAAACTCTCTTTAAACTTTTTTCCCACTTTATGCAGTAAAAAGTTAACGCAAATGCTTAAAGCCTTACATTAGCTGGGGGATTGTGAAGAAGACCGGCAGTAAAAATAGTTCTACTGCTAGTTATGCATTTAGTATTTAAGAAAAATAAGAAAAAAGTTTAATTTGTGAAATGACACTTTAAGGTGGTTTGAAGAATATGAAGCCGAAGTCATGGCAAAGAATTATGTTATGTGTGCCTAAAACTAGTTCAGATTAATCTCCTGTTTAAAATGACTGTCAGCACCTCACATTTAAAATGCTTCATTTTTAAAAATGATTTCTTCACTGCAGTTTTAATAGAACTTATTATACTGTTGCTAAGAAAACAAGATCTCTGAGGTTACTGAGCATATCAGATGTCGCGAAACAAAAACATATTTTTTCCCAACATCGCACTCTGTGGAACAACTACCACGATAAAGTATAACTTATTGAAGTAGTCAGCGGTTTGACTATTTATCATTCGAACATTTCTTACATGGATGATATTATCGTTAAAATTTTGCAGACGTCGTCTATGGTTTGCATATCTCCCCAATCTATAACAATGTATTGTTACCTTTTTACTTTTTAAAAACGTTTAAAATATGAGCACGTAGATTGCAAATAAAATAAAAATAAATTTGTGTTTAGTTTTAATTAAAATTGTTTTATTATTCGCACAGATCTTTGTAACGGAGATCTTCAAACCACGATTACTGTCTTCAAGCACGCCGCGTCTTCACCGAAGACTGACTGAACTTCACTCACCCAGTCACCTGCTTTGCCTTGCTTTTTATATGGCAAAGTAAACAGTCTGATGAATGTTCTTGAAGGTGAATTTTCATGACTTCACCTTCTCGAAATCTCTATAAATGTAAACATCGTTGTTTACATTTATTAAAAGCATCGTTGTTTACATTTATTACTGTAGTGTTGTTTGTGTGTTTTTGTTTACTTGTTTATCGTTTTTTAGGCTGGTGGTTGTTGTTATTGTTACAGGTTTGTTTAATGCATCGTTTTGTTTTTGTAAAAAACGTATTTTATTTATTTATTTATTAATTACAAACAATTACAAATTATATTCTAATTATATACGAGCGGAGTAACTTGACCATATGCTCGGTGTAGTGTCACAGACCAGAGTCTCCGGTGGGAATCGAACCCAAGACCCTCACGCTAATAGTCTAACACACTACCCACTAGACTACCAGGGCACCCAAACGTAACTTTAATATCACCATTAATTACAAAAATTAAAGACTGCACAAATGTTGAATGGCAATTTGATTGCTTGAAACTTTTAATGAATTTCTAAATACCTCGCTTGCATTTACGCTTCCCCTAAAATTAATTATTCCTAGTCTCCTTGTCAAAACCAAGTCCTTTGTTATTGATGCCATCAGTGTAGAATTAATAAAATCTTGTTCCCTTGTGCATCCACTACGACAATGTCAAGTTATTGCTCTGTACCATATTTGGTGGAATCAGAAGGATGTGGTCCATTATGTGTTGTTAACTTAGGCCAGGCTATCATGCGAGGCTTGTACAGACAACATGTAATTCGGTTAAAGCGAGCTTTGGCCGAAAAATGCCCTGAATACGCAACCAGAAATGAGGCCGTAATTTTTCATCATGACAACAATCGGCTATATATTCCGACGCCGGTCAATAATAGCGGATAATAGTTGTGCCATTCTGATTACCATTTATTTCGATCGGTACAGAACTCTCTCACTGGAATAGAGCAGTATATCAAAAACCCAATGAATTACCAACAGGATGGGAAAAGTTTCTGATGAAAACTACGTTGGATGACATATTCTTTCAAGGAATATAATAAAGCATTTATTTCCAAAAAAATTACCGGTTATCAGGATATGTTACATGGTCATTGTAACTCTTTAGTCAGGACTATGACCAGGCTTCTCACACCTACAAAATCTACAGTTAAAAAACGGTTCAGAACGACAGATTATTGAGAAAATTTTCATGGTACTTTCAGCGTTTTTGCCAGAGGACTGATGAGAGAAAGTTGCCTTTTCGTACTAAGGCGACTTCAATTAAGAGATTAAATCATTTTAACTAAAAATTCCATTTATGGCATGAGCTAGTTCAAGTCTGTTAACAGTTTTTGTGTGAATTTTTAAAGCTTTTCTTTTGAATGAATAGAATATACTGTTACGTTTTTACCCTTTTAAAAACGTTTTAAATATGAGTTCGTAGATTGCAAATAAAAAAAGTAAATTTTTTATTTAGTTTTATAGAAATTCTTTATTGTTCGCACAAATCTGTGTGCCACTGATCACAATTTGATGTAAACAACGACAATTTACTTTGTTTGTTATTCTTCTTTACACTCAATTGCACGGCAGATCTTTATAACGGAGATCTTCAAACCACGATTATTCTCTTCACATGCAACGCATCTACACACAAGACTCACTGAAATTTTACTGACTCCATGGCCGGCTTTGTCCTGTCTTTTAATATCGCGAAGTAAACAGTCCGATGAATGTTCTTGAAGGAGAATGACTTCGCCTTCGCGAAATCTCTGTAAATGTAAATATGTTGTTTACGTTATTGTTGTTTATGTATTTTGTTTACGTTTGTCATTGCAGTATTGTTATTGCCTTTTGTTTACTTGTTTATCATGTAAACAAATATCTTTTTTAGTTTTTGTAGCTTTTGTTTACAATTTAAACGATGTGGAAGCAAAACACCATTTCCATTTTCGTAACAATATTGTAGTTTTAGATAACACAGAGATTTTTACTAAGAGATAACAAAATTATTCCTATTACAGAGATCGAATTGATTATCTTTTTATAAATTGAGATAAGATGTATGCATATGTATGTCTCTTTCTATTATTTATAATCTTTCAAAAAAAACAGTTAAAACGAATAAAATTGAATAACTTATCAAGTGGAAGTTTATCATATTTTTTCTACGTTCATGAATTACTTTCAGAACTGCGAGAATTAATGGTGTCAATATAATACCATGCGTGAAATATGTTGCCGTTGTCTTTATTATATTTAATACTCATGCAGCTTACCTTAGGCTGCAATTGCAAAATTGTTTTGCTTGCTGCGTTGCATTTATTGTGTTTATAGCACGTATTGATAACTCAGAGCTCTTTTAAATCGACATAGTAAAGACTTCAGATATTGAGATTTTAAAAAATAATGCACAAAGTCCTTTGACAAAGCTATTAATTGCACAGACTATGAAAATTTTTGAATAAATTGATAAAGGAAAGAAAAATGTTAAGTCAGCAAAGAATACAATAAACTCTAGTCTTCGATAATACCGAGGTTTTTTCTAAGAGAAAAAGTTATTCGTATCACAGAGACCGAGCTGATTTTTTTTCTGTTTTACTTGAAATGCTTGTGCAAAACGATATAATACTGATGTATACATTTTTTATTTATAATTTTTGTTTCCCAGAAACTCATCATGTGAATGATTATGAGTTTCAATTATTTTTCATGTATTTGTTTCTACGTTCATGTTTCTACTTTTTTAAACTCAATAAATGGTTTAAAAATTAAAGAAATAATTTATCCCATCATTACAGCGGTGAATTTCTTACTTATTATAATCTTATTATATCTGTTCCAAGTTCTTCTTTGTTGTTGTTGTTCAATTTTGTTCGCGCTTCGTTAAACTTTTGTTAAACGGAGTCATTTCATGCGAAATTACTGGCAGTTTGTCTCCGTTAATAAATTGAATAAAAAAAGGCTAAGCATGATAAGTACATTTTGAAGTCGACTCCAAACGACAGTTTTGTGAGAATCTTTTCATGACAATTTCTTTACTCCCATAGTTTTTTGCCAGAATGCTGCTGCGAGGAAGTCGCCGAGAGAAATATTTTTTCAAATTTCGTTTTGTTCAAGACTTTCGTCTAATAAGCCAGCACTGTAACTACTAGGCTGCGGCGACTTCTTTATGTTCCGGAAACATGCTTTTGTTTTTTTTTTTGGCTCAAAAATTATATACTTTATGGGAAGTATTTGTAAGACGTTCGACGGTGCTTACCATTAATTCTAATTTACGATTAACAGTAAGCGATTAGAGGAATTACCGCTAGTAATATATATGGTTATATGTATGTAAAGGTTAGGTAGTACGAATTTATTTATTTACTTAATTGGCCATTAACAAACATTTTACCGAATTTCTGTTTCTTTGGAGTCTTTGCCAGTTGGACGCACCAATCGATGACAGGGCTTCCTTGATGTGGTCCTTCCAACGCAGGCAAGCTCGTCCTAATCGGCGACTTCCGCTAATCCCGGCTTCAAATAGCCATCTCGCAGGAACATTCTCTTCTATCTGAACGACATGGCCGAGCCAATGCCTACTAATAACACTTTATGATCCTTATTAGCAAAGCTCAAATATTCGGTGTTCAATACCACTGTGCTTAACGCGCATTTTTTAATACAAATCTCATTGATTAGTCACAGACTCGCGTCACGTCACTAACAATTAATGGCTGACTGTGTTTTCTGTGTACCGGGTGATGTGTGTAATTTGTTGTTGTCTATTTGTTTTGTTTAATTATTTTTCTTTGGTTTGTTTCTAACCACCGAAATAATATTTTACTAAGGAGCTTGATGTTTACATAGGAGAGTTAAAATCGAGTTACACTCACAAACTCGTACTTATTGAGGAACAGAGAGAGAGAGAGATCTGCTGACTTATCTAGACATCTTAAAATTAAAGAGTAGAATACATTGGTTAAATCCTAAATGCCAAACCTGGATTCTATCCAAAAACAACATACGACGACTTCTAATCTTTACTAGCTGTCGTCTTCGTTGTATAAACCAAAGACCAACCAAACTATGACATTCTGAAAAAAGTTGTGGACGCTTAGTGCACTGCAACTACGCATGAAATACCAGGTGCACGGTTGTAATGAGATAAGGCAATAAAAACAGTTGCTAACAGAGTCCTAACGACAAAATATATAGTAAAAAAATCAGCCATGGGGCGAAAAGGTCATTGTTCTCCGGAGGAGAGAAAAATTATTTTAAATTTAAGAAAAAGTGGCCAAAGCCTTCGATCTATAGCAGAAACTATGAATCGGTGGCTTTTTCTGCACAAAATGCTTTAGGACCTAAAAAGCCCGTCGAAACTCAGTCCCAAAAAAACTTTAAAAACCACAGACATCCGTATTGTAACACTTGCACTTCAGAGCAATTTCAGCAGAAATTGGAAATATAATTTCATCGCGAACGGTTCGTTGTAGACTACAAGAAGCACATTTACCAGGACGGATAGCCAGAACAGTTGGTTTGCTTAAACAAAAAAAAAAAAATAATAAAAGGCTAGATTGGCGTTTGTAAGAGTTATTCCTATTGGTCTAGAGCAGACGGCGAAAAGAATGGCGAAACATTTTATGGAGCGATGAAACAAAAATTAATTTATAGCATTTTCAGTTTAAATTAAACCCTTTTTAAAATAAATGAAACCTTTTTCAAAATAAACGAAACCTTTTTCAGATTAAACGAAATTTTTTTTAAATCAAACGAAAATTCTATATTTGGAAACGACTGTGTTCGCTTCACAAAGAAGACAGTCAAGCAAGGGGGCGGCAATATTATGGTCTGGGTTTGGTATCAACCGGTACATTAAATTACCTACACTATGACCAGATTCCAACACAAAGATATCTTGGAAAATACAATGTAGATCTATGCTGAGGAAAGTATGCCTCTTAGATGGACATTCCAACAGGATAACGATTCGAAGCATACTTCTAGGTTGGTAAAGGATTGGTTCTAAAATAATTATGTTGCCCTTCTTGATTGACCAAGTCAATCTCCGGACTTAAATCCAATCGAAAACCTTTGGAGAGAGTTGAAACAAAGAATTGGAAAGGAGGTTTTTAAGAATAAGGATCAATTATGGAATTTATTAGCCATTATTGAGCTGAATATTTCATATAAAGTTTCAATTAATTATTGCGCAATAAATACGAAAATTGTTATAATATTGAGTAAGACTTAAAATGCAGCATTGTATTACTGTATTACAATTAACCGAACACTTTCTGTTGATGTTGACAACACAAATGTCAACAACGACAAACAAAAAAAACAATAAAAAAAAAACATAAAAACAACAAAACAAAATAAAAGCAATGTTGTTGAATCAACCAGCTGTATCGTTTACCAGCTGTCAAATGAATATTGGATAAGCAGCTGAACTACGCATATTATTATGCCTGAACGCTTAAAATATTTTACTCAATAAACCGAATATTGACTAATTAAAAGTGCATATCTGAACATAGTATAACAGAGTCCAATTGACTTGACTTATTCAGATCGTTCACACTCAGGCTGGATAATAGCGAAAAACGACAATTATTTGTGGAAAATCGCTTAATTTAAAAATGCTTTCACTTATAAATGTCTTCAAGGAAATTAAATTATTCCTATCTTTTTTTCAAATTTACATTTTTTTAATTTTAAAATCCCCATAATTTTTTTCACACATTCTTGTTCCAACTTGCAACAAATCATGTTTCCTAAATTTTTTTTCTCAATATTACTCCTACGAATTGTTGTTATCCAACATGCCGTTACACGTAAATGCGCTATTTTAATGCAAAATAAAAATATGCTACACAACACACATACATGGGTGTGGTTATGTTGCACAATCGATTCAATGCCCAAAAAATTTGTGCAAATGTTTGGAAATTCGCAAGTGTACACATTAACACAGAATCACTTTTGGAAAACCTGATATATTAAGGGCCTAAATTGCCGTTTGTTACAAATTTTCAAAATATCGGCAGCACATTCGTACTCATGCTGCTGATGGTTATACACTTACTTGCCACATTACCAACATTGCGTACGTATGTCGCCAACGAATGAATGTCTGAATTTGTAACAATTGTCATTTGCTTTACAATTACAATGAATGCACAATGGGTATGTAGATTAAATTTTATACAACGATTTGATGTCGACTACAAACAAAAGCCAGAAAAACTAGGTTAATAATAGAAAAAGTCTGTAGCAGAAGGAATATTAGAAGTATTACGTTAGCAATATTGGCAGATTTTAGACTATAGTTAGTGAAGGCTAGCAATGGGGACGAATAGTAATAAATAAAGAGGAAGGATTGTTTTATGTCGTTAATAACAATAATGTTAATAATGTTAATAATTTTAACATCAAATAGAAGCCATCAACGATTTTTCTGGAATTTTGACCACCGTGGCACTACATTCCCCTACACTACATTCACTCTATTACTTTTATGGTTGAAGCCAAGACTGATTTTCACATTCTGTCAAGTTCTGTACACGGCCTTTTGCTCGTTTTCTGCCTCCCAATTTATGCATCCTGTATAAATATTTTTTGAGTTACCATGACCATATTGAAGTCGCCGTAGTCTAGTAGGTAGTGCGTTGGGTTCGAGCCTCAGGCCAGACATCAAAGACATACAATACATACAAAAAGTATTTTTTCGGCGACTTCCTCTCAGCAGATTTCAGGCAAAAACTCTGAGAGTAAGTAAAATTGCCATGAAAAAGTTTCTCAAAAATCTGTCGTTCGGAGTCGACTTTAAACTGTAGGTCACACCACTCATGTATAAAATTAACACACACAACATAAGTGGTGTGAGAAACTTTGACGTTGTACAATGGGTCATTTCGACCTCCGGGTACTGTACTTGTCTTAATTGACAAGTACACGTCCTCTAACCTAACCTAACCTAACCTACCATGACCTAAGAGTAGTGGACTGATATGTACAGTCCAGATATCGCATAGTAAGCCGATTCAAATATCAAGGCTGTGACTCTCTGCACAGATGGTAGTCTGTGTATAGTCGGTAGTATCTGCATTGCCGTACCCTGTATTTCATATTCATTGAGAAGGGTTGTTAGACTCCATAAGCAATATCTTATTTTTGACGATTAGTTAGCCTAAAGTACCCTTTCTGTTGAAAATGTGTAGGTCTCGTATCCAACCCCATTCCAAAAGGAATATCTAATAACTACCTACTCTCATACTAACCACCGTGAGATAACGGAGTCAAGTTATTAATAGCAGCAAGGTTTTATGTATGGCCAGCTCCAAGTTTGTGTGGTTGCAACCACATTTTTGTGTGTATCGTAACTTGCCTCAGTCTTCGATATGAATATTTTATGGTCCAAGTTTGTATTACAACTGCAATGTAATTTGCATAGCCAACTTGGAAAGCTCCTTCTGGTATATCAATTTTGAACTCTGATACGGGGTTTGATTATTCTCAACAAATATAAGTAGAAGTTTCTCTCTAGTACCCTCAATATCGGTCACTACCTCAGGCTGTTAAAAATGACCAACGAGAAACTGAAATTAGTTTAGTCAAGGGAGTATAGTTACCGAAATCGAGGTGCTGCAAAGTTGGATTTAGTTAAAGGTAACTTTAGCCAAAGTGAACTTTAAAGTCACCTTTAACTTCTTGACGTTATAAAGTTGCCATATTGAAAATAATATATAATATGGCAAGTTCAAACATAAAATTAACTTTAAAAGTTTTCTTAACGCTCACTTCTACCATATTGTCCAGTAAAGAAATGAAAAACAATGTATCTCCCCTTTAAAATCTTCCCTTTAGTTAACGGCAAGTTGTAATAATGGCCTTTAGATTACTAACAAAATCACTTATGTCTACTTTCGCATTGAATACAACAAAATAGCAGGACTAGATGATAATCGAAAAAAAGCGTGCCCCTTAATACAGACTGTAGGTATTAGAAAAGTTTTTACAAGAAATAATGGAATGAATAGAGATACTGGTGCTTAAGCTGGCAAACTTTTTAGAACATCCCATTACTTACTGGCCTATCTGCCACCTGGATATTACCGCCTTGAGAAGGTACATCTTACAATCAGTAGCGATTCAACCCATCATAAAACTGACTCGAACCGTGATAAAGTTAAGGTCGGGGAGTACTGTGACGTTATATTCTGTCCATTAGACTGAACGCAGAACAAAATAACTTCTGGAGTCGCTATTTCTCGAACATCGGTGATAGTCAGAAGAAGTTTCTTTCGAAAATTATCCTGCTGTCCACATTTTTAGAGATTGGTCGTCGATGAAAAAAAAATATATGTAAAAAAATGTATGTACATATCGACATCTCCGTTCTATAACATTCTAAGTCGGAAAAGTGTGTTTTGAGTTATGAGCTCTCAAAGTTTTCACGCAACATACTACTACGTGTGTATTCTAAGAAGATTTTTCCCTATAACTTCGGAACGGATCGGCGCATCTTAACCAAATTTAGACAGTATTTAAGTTAGAGAACGTAGAATTTAAAAATGCAAGTACATTAAAAACGTTCTAAGTACACTTAGAACTTTATAGAATGGAGGCGTCGATATGTATATCTAAGGCATAAAAAATTATTGTGATGTACTTCGTGCATTAATACACGGTTGCATATTAGAGAAGATACTACCAAGTACTCGCTAGGAATGTTCGTATTCCTAAAGAAATTCAGATCAAAGAATTACTTCAAACAATATAAATTCTGTTTAGAGGACGCCGGATACCTTTTACTGTCATGATGGGATATTCTGATTCGAATATCGCTTATGGTCGCTTATTGAGTAGCATAAGAAGGCACCAGTTTGCGTGTTTCTGTTAATGATCACATGCTCAGATTCTCTTTATTTTCGTTTGCAGCTTTTTGTGTGCTAAGAACTGTCCAACAAACAAACCTTATTGTCCTATGACAGCAGATTAAGCCTCAATCTCAGAAGACCATGCTCATGGTAGTGGGAGCATAGGAGCAGCATTGATGTAGAACAGCACGAGACCATTATCCAATCCTTCTGACATTGTCCTGTTTTATTAAGAAATAGATTGCCTGTATGGAAACTACTTTGATGTACTTACTGATCCAGCGCCGTAAAAAGGCTTTATAATTTAATCAGAAGTTTACGATGGTATAAACGTGATTATTTCCTAGTAAGAAAGTGTCCTGGTCAATTAGTATTTCTAGCTGGAGTTCTTTTTGGACTTTAAGAATTTGGTTATCCTTTGGTTGAAATGATTGATGCAATGCAATTACTTTGCAATGCAGTTTATTATTATTGTTATGGGGTTCATTACAACGTCTCCCCAAAACCTGTTCTCTAAACCAACTCCACTATGCTGTTCGTTATCAGTAAGTATAACTCCCTGCTTAGTTTTTGATAAGAGTATATGTGTTTATTTATTTTGGAAAGCATTCATCTAACATTGAAACGGGCATTACCATGGACTATTTGCATTATCATGCTATCATGATACGATTACTAACTTCCTCACCCTTATGCTCATCATATTAATCCACAGCTAAGAACAGATCGTTAAATTCTTCAAGTCAATATCGTATTCAAATAAAGTATCTTTATCCTCTTAATCAAGTCGAAAGATTTCGTCCAGTCCGTTATCCTTACTCCGTGTAGCTTCATTTTCCAACCAATCTTGCCAACCATAGTTTTAGAAGCATTTCATCTCAGTCCTTGACCGTAAAATCTTATTCATACACAAGACATACGAGGCAAGAAATGACAAGAAAATAAAGAAATTCTTCTCGTACGACAAAATAAATGTTTCTTTTGCATGGCACTGAAATCGATTGCTTTTCTATGTTATTTCACAAAAAAACCGAAAACATCCCAGCAAAAGACGATTTTATGTGCGATACTTGGTTACAAGAGTTTTGGTCAATCATTGGCTGCAGCATAACATAAGTTCTGGTACTGCAAGTTTTTATCATGTGTATGAGGTCAGAGACTGCTTATACCAAATCATGCTATTCGTTGTGAGTGGTGTATTAAAAGAAATGTCATGACAACCGTAAGACTCTTTTAAGACACTTTTCTTTTTTATGTTGATCGTGACGTTAAAAATACTTTTCTGCTTTAAAATTGACTGATGCACTCCTAATAAAAATTTGATGCTTCGATAAAAGTGTTTACGTTGGCGTTAAGAAAACAATTATCGAAATCACCATAATAACGATGTGGAAAATTTATTGAATTTGTATAGAAATTGGATACTCTGGCATGGTTTCTAATTTTATAGAGTGTGTTGCATTGATAAAAAACTATCATGTGGACTAATTTCGGTGAATATAAATCTTCTTTACTGCTCTTGTATGGCTGTTATTACTGCCATAGCGGATTAGTTCTGCTATCCTTAGTACCGCAATGGCGAGTATGTTGAACGTGACCTTTTCATCTGAACCTGTTGTACTACATTTTCAATCTTAAGGTCTTACTGATTAAAGAAGTATTTCACTCCATCTGATCTTCGGTAAATAGTTACACCATGTCCCACACCATATTCGACCGAGAATGTTTTGAGGTTTCTCAACCGCCTGCAGGAGAGGGCCAAGGTGCTGATTAACGTGACGGTTTGGTATCCATTTCTATTGATTCGTTGGAGCATCGTCGCAATGTTTCTTGAGTGTCACTATTCTATCGCCACTACAACCGATTTTGCTCGAGCGAAATTAGAGGACATGTTGTCGAGAATCATGTATACCTATGTACACTTGTCTTTCTTGCTGAGAACATCCGTTTGTAGTCACTTGGCCAGTGGATCACACACTGCATTACAGACAAAATTCGTTCTGTATCCAAACTATTCGTATGTGGAACTCCCTTCCTGCAGAGGTCTTTCCTGCCACTTATGATATAAAGAGATTCAAACCTAGTGTTTCTTCTTCCTATAACATATTTTCCGAGTTCCAATGCAATGCATTGCATGCGTAGCGGCCATCCAGACCCATCCAGTATCGTACCAGAAAGAAAAATAGCATTTCCATTTGACAGATTCCAGTTTAACGACCATTTCCACACAATGTATGCGGTCACTTTGGTAAGTTCTTATGTCACTAGAAATGTACCAAAAATTTGCTTAAGTTGTAGTTGTTATTTTTTGATTTCGATTCTATATCCATCTTCCGATTTTGTTTGTAGACATATTGAATGCTTTCGCATCCTTTTTTAAGCTTCTCAGAAAAGTAATTGTTATAGCGTCGGGTCATGGAAGAGTTAATTCACTTAAAGACAAAACGCTGATTTTTTTCTTCTCAACATATGAGGAGACTTCCTCTCGGCTGAGAGTAAAAAATTGCCATGAAAAGTTTCTCAGAAATATTTCGTTGCGAGTCGACTTTAAACTGTAGGTCCCATCAGTTATGTATAAAATTAAAAAACACAACATTAGTGGTGTGAGAAGCTTGGTAGTAATATTGACCCAAGGGTTGTAATGGTCAATTATGTATGTATGTAGGTAACACAATCTCATTCTAAACGTTTAATTGAATTACTTGCTAAAATCCTGCTAGCTAAGTAGGTTATAAATGGGTCTCTACAACCTGATCCAATCACTAGAGACACAGTTTTGCCTTTCTTAGTGTTAATCCGGGTTTTGTCAAAGTCTACTTAAGCTTGTTGTATGTGATCCACTATTCATCGTGCGTTATCTTCGCTTCAGAAATGGTTCGAGATCTGTCCGCTTTTCTAAAATCTCGTAACTGGAAATTCGGTGTTTTACTTACTTACTTAATTGGCCATTAACAATCCGATTAACGGATTTCGACATGCCATATTTGTCCGAAGATCCTACGTAGAACTTTTCTCTCGAATATTCTCAAGGCTGCTGCATCACCGCTTAGGGTTCATGCCTCTGCGCCATAAAGAAGCACGGGTAGGATGAGCTTCTTGTAGAGTATTAGTTTTGTCTTACGAGAGAGGTCTCTGCTACTCAACCGCCTAATACCATAGTAGCACCTGTTGGCAAGAGTGGTTCTGCGCTTGATCTCCAGACTGACATCATTTTTGGTGGTAACGGCGGAGCCAAGATAAATAAATTACTTAAATATATCGAAAGTATAGTTATCGGCCATTATCTGAGAATCAATACGCCCCACGTCTCTACTTGTCGATAACATATATGTACTTTGTTTTGCCTAATTTACTGCCAGACCCATTTTAGTAGACTCCCGTTCAATAGCACTAAAGGCAGCAGTAACATCTCGGTTGGTACACCCTATGATGTCAATGTCGTCAGCGTACGCAAGCAACTGGACGCTTTTTTGAAAAATAGTACCATTGCGATGCACTCTCGACTTTCGCAGAACACTGTCCATGACGAAGTTGAAGAGGTCGCATAATATGGGATCGCCTTGTCTGAAATCTCGCACGGTACCAAAATGTTCGGAAAATTCGGTGCATTGTATTTGTTAATTCATGTGGCAACTAAACATCGAGTTTCTGTATGTATTCAGCTTCCTTCTATTGGTTGATAATTGTTTGTGTACTGAATGCCTAGCTCCAGAGAGACGTACGAAACAAACTATGACGGTAATGTTTCGCTGACACGGCTTATAATATTACTTGATGCTATTAATATTACTAGAAACATTCGATTTTTGAGACGATTATTCATTATGTTAATAGCCCGGTTTATTCGAAATAAAATCAATGAACTTTTCATCATATTTAAAAATTCTTTAAATTTAAAATTTTTAAATAAATTTCAACATTGCCTGCAATTTTATTGCCTCCTTTATTGCCTCATTCTTCATGTTAAAATTAGTCTCTGAGAAACTTTAGCAATATTTTCTTTTTTAAATCTGTTTAATTACTTGTTCTTTTTTTTCAATTTTTATGTTAATTTTCAGTTTAAGAGTGAAAAAAAACAACAAAAAAACACGACTGTGCCTTAACTTAAAATATCGATAGCTGGCGATTAAAAACAGAACGAATAGAAATAGAAAAACAAACTCTCGTTAAACTTTTTTTTGACTTTACACAGTGAAAAGTTTAACGAAAGTGCTTAAAACCATGCAACTGCTGGAGGAAGTAAAAAAAAGAAAACTACAATAATCAAGCCGGGCAATAAAACTAATACTACTGCTAGTTAAGGCTTTAGTACATACGAAAAATAAGGGTTAATTTAAATTAAAGAAATTGTGACACTTTAAGTTAGTTGGAAGAATTTGGAGCCGTAGCCATACAATAGAATTAGTTGTAGTGTGGAGACTAAACAATCTCAGTGAAAATAGTTCACATACATTCTAATTATAGTATATCTGTCTGTTCTATAAGCGCTGCTTTATTGTATTGGACTCAAGTACCGGCTGAAATGACCGTCAGCATGTCAGTAAGGGACAAACCAAAATTAAAACAAATAACACGGTGCGACAGTCAAAATACAACCAGCTAATGACAAAGTATAGGTTGTGAGTTTTTTTGAGTATAACTCATTTTTTATATATACACTATTTCTCGAACTCTCCAAACTCATTTTATTTGACAAAAACGGTTTTTTTTGATCTTTTCACACAAAATTATTGATCGCCCAAATATAAAACTTAAATTAAACTATTTGCAACATCTAAGGTTTCATGAAAAGGCGGCATATGAGCCTTTAAAGCCGTATACATAAACATTTTGTTCAAACTTACATGTTATGAGTTTTGATCGGGTAAACTACTATGATTTGTACTAATTACTAATATGATTTTTCTTATATTTTCAAGTTTAGCTATTCTTAATTGTAAAATTTAATTAAAAAATATAAAATAAGTGATGATATTCTGAAAGTGCTTTATCTTGTGAAGAGATTAACACTTCGTTTGATCAAATTGGACAAAAATTACCGTAGTTATTATTTATGTAGTATAACAGTAGTGTTATATTTTTTATATGTCATTACATCAAATGAATTTTCAGTTTAAAAATGTTCAAAAGTTGGTTATCGCAAAATGTGTCAATTTTACGTTTGCACGACTGCCAGAAGTCGGCTAATATTTGTGTTTTTTGCAAATATTATTATTTCTCTTTGCGCAAACATTGGCCAACTTCTGGTGGTCTGACAAACGTGAAATTGACACATTTCCGTTAAAAAATCAAGATCCATAAAAAATCCTGAAAAATTTGAACTAAGAGTTCATTTGAAAAAATGTGAGAAAAATTCGTACTTGACATGTTTACCTCATTAAAACTCATAGAAATATTAAGTTGAATAAAATATGTATGTATACCGTTTTAAAGGCCCATTCCTTATCTTTCTAAGCAAGTTTAAATTTGAGACATCGGTTCAGAAATGTTTGTGGAATCAATAAATTTATGCATAAAGTCCAAAAAACAGTTTTTTGTCAAATAAAACAATTTTGGAGGGTTCAGAAAAACTCACAACCTAAACTATGTCATTAGCTGGGTGTATTTTATTTTTTAATTTTGTCACATAGTGTAATTGATGAGGCTCAATTACCACTTAGTAAATGTTTAAGATCGGCTAGACTGGACTATTATGGAAACGAATGCCAAGATGGACGGTGAAACCAAAGATTTCAAAATTAGTTTTACAATATTGCAGGATATTTTAAGATTATAACATTATAGTATAGAAGTCCGTAGCACCAAGGCCAATGAAAAACAATTCGAAAGACAAACATTAAAATGTTAACCCAAATGTCTTAGTCTCACTTTCAAATTGTTTGACGATTTTTTTATAAAAAATTGCTACATAAAGAACTGATTTTAATAAGTAAATAAAGCTGAGTTTTGTGTCATCAATTTTAACAACATGTGTGATAATTTTAAAGTCTGTAATCGCAATACAACAGCTCTTACTCAACCCAAGGATCAGGGTGTTATTGTTGCTTAAAAGTATTATTAACGAAGAATGTCTACAACATATACTTCGTTTTGCGGTCATTTACGTAACAAATCACTTGGTGCGCTTTATAATGACAATGTTGTCAGCGTACCATATTCGCAATACAACAGCTCTTATTCAACCCATGAATCAGGGTGTTATTGTTGCATTAAAAAATATTATTTACAATGAACATAACAATATTTAAAACAGTTGAAATGAAAATCTAATAAAAATGAAAAAGAAAAATTAAGCACAGTTCTGAAGAAAGTCAGGGGTAGGTATTTGCATCGGCAGTGAGAATGGTTTTGGTTTATGGCCTAAATGCAAAACTGCAGCTAAAGTGTTGAGAATTTAAACAGGGAAATTATAAACTTCTGTCACACAGTACAATTTGCTGGTACAGAAGATTCTGATTCTAAATACATACAATAAACGCAACGCAACAAATGCAGCAATCTCTCGACTATTGAATATATGGGTGTATATGGAGGGGATGATTTCAAAGGCAGTGCGACAACAAGCAAAGATTCAGCTGCTACTTTTATTTTTCTATTTTTATTCGCAGCAATGAGATAATTATTGCTCACTTGTAGAGGATTTGTGCTGACAATGCGAGGATTAATGGTGTCAATAATAATTATATGCATGAAATAGGGGTTTTGACCATATGTGAGATATAGAACGAATAAATATTTTAGTGGTACGATTGATAAGGAATTAACGAATTTTTTATTTGTTTCGCTAATGCTTTGCTGCCGCTGTCTTTATTATAATAAATAAGCATGCAGCGGTGTTCAGATATGCACCTTTATTGCGTAAAACCCAATAAAAGCCATTATTGAGATCAACATTTCATATAAAGTTTCAATTAATTATTGAGCAATAAATACGCAAATTGTTATAATATTGAGTAAAACTTAAAATGCAGCAGTGTCATAAGTAAGTTCAGTGAGCATATTACAATTATCCGAACACTTTCTGTTAATTTTTGACAACTCAAATGTCAACAATTACAAACAAAAAAAACAAAACAAAAAACAATAAAAGAAAATAAATACAATGTTGTTGAAACAACCAGCTAAATGAATATTGAATAAGCAGCTGAACTGCATATATTATTATGTCTGAACACTTAAAATATTGTACTCAATAAACCGAATATTGACTCAATAAAAGTGCATATCTGAATATAGTATTAGGCTGCAATTGCAAAATTGTTGTGCTTGCTGCGTTGAATTTATTGTGTTTGTAGCATGTGCTGATAACTCAGAGCTCTTTTAAATCGACATAGTAAAAACAAGCAGACTTAAGATATTGAGATTTGAAGAAATAATACACAGAGTCCATTGACAAAGCTGTCGAAAGCTATTAATTGCACAAACTAGACTATGAAAATTTTGGAAGAAATTGATAAAGGAGAGACAAAAGTTTAGCCGGCAAAGAATACCATAAACTCTAGTTTTCGATAATACCGACGTTTTTCTAAGAGAATAAATTATTCGTATCACAGAGACCGAATTGATTATTTTACTGCTTTACTTGAAATGCCTGTGCAAAACGAGATAAGAAGTATATTTTTTTTTTGTTTATAATTTTTGTTTCCAAAAAACTGATCATGTGAATGATTAAGAGTTTCAATTATTTTTCATATTTTTGTTTCTACGTTTATGAATTATGTACTTTCAAAACTTTTTTAAACTCAACAAATTTTTTAAAAATTAAAGAAATAATTTTTTCCTTCATTACAGTGATGAACTTGTCATTTATTACACTCTTATTAAATCTATTTCAAGTTCTTCTTTGTTGTTGTTGTTCTATTTTGTTCGCGCTTCGTTAAACTTTTGTTAAACGGCTTAATTTCATGCGAAATTACAGGCATTTAGTCTAAGTTAATAAATTGAAGGAAAAAAAAGGCAAAACAAATAACATCGCGTCATTTATCAAATCCAAGTATAATAAGTACAGTTTGAAGCCGACTCCAAACGACAGTTTTATGGGAAACTTTTCATGGCTATTTTATTTAATATCCAAGTTTTTGCCAGCAGACTGCTGAGATGAAAACGCCGATAGAAACATTTCTTTCATATTTCGTTCTCCACTAATAAGCCAACAAACATCTTCATGTTTCGCAAATATGAGCTTTTGGTGCTTACCATTAATTTTAATTTACGATTAACAGTAAGTGATTAGAGGGGTCACAGCTTGTAATACTTATGATTCGATATAAAAGTTAGGTGAGTAGTACTTATTTATTTCATTACTTATTTGGCCATTAACAACCATTTTATCGAATTTTCTGCCTTAACACACCATTACAGGCGCCTCTGCTTCTTTGCCAGTTGGTCACACCAATCGATGTCACAGCCATCCTTGACTTGGTCCCTTCAACGCGGACAAGCTCTCAAATACTGGTCTCACCGGAGCATCCTCTTTCATCTGAACGACATGGCCGAGACAGTGCCATCCTTATTACAAAAGGTCAAACATTTGGTATTTAATACCATAGTGCTTAACGTACGCCTTTTAATAAAACTCTCGGTGATTAATCACAGACTCGCGTCACATCACTGACTATTCATGGCTGACAGGCAGCACTGTTCTTCGCTCTATTTATACTGCCTTTTTCTGTGTACCGTATGATGTGTGTATTTTGTTGTTGTCTGTTTTTCTTTCTTTTCTTTTCTTTAGTTTGCTTTTAACCTACGAAATAATATTTTACCATGAACCTTGATGTTTATATAGGAGACTTAAAATCGAATTGCTTTTAAGTAACAACATCGCCCTGATAGCAGCTTGACTTTCAGAGGCAATTTTTATCATACGTGAATCATATTATTATGGGATAGAAAATATTCAAGAATTAGGTGCCAGATTCGAAATCACAAAGGCTTTCATTTAAAATCGATTAGATGTCTATAGTAATCTATATAATATTGTAAAGCTGGTAGAGACGGATCCGTCTGTTCTGAGTACCAGAACCGATAGGAATCTTACCATAGGATCTACCATTCAATTAAGATGGTTTTTTGTGTACACAATATAATCGACTATCCGGATAACTACATACCCAAATCCACCAAATACGAATTAAACTTCCTTATAATGCTGTTATGGCCACTGGGAGATTGCTTGCAGAAGCTCAGAGCTTTCAGTAAGACTGCGATCTGATATATAAGCAGTAAAATGTACAGATAATATGTGTTGGAAAAAGTTCTGCAAGCAACAGCGACACCGAATTTCTAAGTCTCCTGTATTTCTGACAAGAAATATTTACAAGGTTTTTCCTAAGAGCCTTACATCCTTCCAGACTTAAGTATGTAAAAACTGGTAAACCCACTAAGAAGTACATCTGAATATACCATTTGAGATCTGAGTGAGCATCTTCATTCGAACTCAGATTTGCGAAAATATGAAAACACATCATAAAAATTTTTTACTTAATCGATGACGTTTAGCTTCCAATAAAGTTTTGATTCCAATACTACATCTTACATACTACTTTACTCAACATACTACTTTGTCCTTGACGAAAATTATGCGGATGTTATCTGGACATTCGAAAGCGGATTGTTTGTTGTGGTGAACAGTGAGTGTAACTTCGATTTAATTAGGAATTTATGTGAAATATGTATTTTAAAGTTTGAAACTTTAACAAATTTACTATTTTGTTGTGAAGTACAATTGTTCCGGTTAGAAATGGCATATTATTTCATTCATATGGCTGCCGCAGCTGGCTTCACAGTAACTCATTCGATCGGACCGATTTTTGTGCACTTTTTCGAGTGTTTGAGGTCATATCTCGACAATGGCATCACGAATGTTGGCCAATAAATGCTCAATTGTCTCCGGTTTGTCGGCATATTACTTTGCGCTACAGAAAATAGTCCAACGGTGTCAAAACGTAGCTTCTTGATGGCCAATTGACATCACCATTTCGGCTAATTAAACGGCCATCAAACGTTTGACGCAATAAATCGATTGTGGCATGAGATTTGTGGCAAGTTGCACCATCCCGTTGGAACCAAACATCGTATACATCAATATCACGAAGAGTGGGTACAAAAAAATCAAGCAAATACGGAAATTTTGTGTATTAACGTACCCACCAATATGAAAATTAGCTTCATCCGAAAAGATGATTTTTTTAGTCAAAATCGACATCATTGTGCAATTTCTCGTTAGCCCATCTAGCGAAGCTAAAACGAAGCGGATGGCCGTGCAGCTTCAACTCTTGAACCAATTGAACTTTGGAAGGCGTCATACCGAGATTTTTTCGCACAATTCGAAGTAACTTGTGTGGCAAATATTCAATTCTTGAGGACGATGACAAGTTGATATTCATGAATTTTCATTCAGCCACAGTTTTGATATTTTCGGGTGTATGTACGATCGCTATCATCTTGGCTCTTCAACAATGAAACCAGTTTCACGAAATTTTGCCATAAACTGTTGCTTCTTCTTTGAGACCAAATTGTGTACGACATTTTCTTGCAATTTCCGACCAATAGCCTTTGTTTTGGAAAAAAATTTCCAATAAATCCCAACGTTGCTATGACTTAAATCTATTCATTACGTTCAGTGGAGATAATATACTGAATTTTGTGACAAAATAGAATGACATCAGAATTGTCAGATTCGGAATAACCGTTGGTTTAAACTTAAATTAATAGATGGCCTAAACAATGTAACGAAAAAGCTTCAGAAAAAAATTTCGATTAAATATTGGAAACAAATTTAAAAGCTTTTCTTCAAGTGCATTTTCAGAGTACAAAAAATCAAACATGCATGTTTGAAGGTAATTATTGTTTTTATTGTTATATATCATGCTGTTATACAAGACTAAATTAACTGTAACGTAAACAATTTACAGAATTATTTGGCCAAGTAAGCATTCAATAGCATGGTAGACTTATGCTAACTAATACAGAGTGAGTATCAACACATGATGTTGCTGCGTTAAGTTATTAGTTGTCTGTTGTCGGAATATGTAAAGATTTTATTGCAGTATTGCAACAGATATGAGAAAAGAATATGATTCAATATTAAATTTAATAATTTAAATGATATAAACATTTAATATTTTCATATGAAAAATACGTGTTTTTTTTTTAATTTAAATGTAATACAATTCTGATGTAACATAACATAGATAGTTAACATAGCAGGAAGTAACATAAAATTTTATTGTACTCAACCAAAAGGCTGTAAAAAGTTGCAACAGAAATATTTAAAAATTTTGCTTAAATATAGTGATTGCTATAATATTTTGTAATTAAGATTTTCCTTTACGCATTGCATTCATTTATTCTGATAGTATTCTCTGTAAATTGTGATTTTCAGATGATTAGTTCGTTTTTGTCGAAACAAATTGCTTCTAATTTTTTAATTAAAAATTAAATTTATTTTTTTACATTTAAAACAATAATAAATAAATAAATAAGAGATTAAGTTGTGTGTTTAAGTTTTTTTGTATGCGGAAGCTGCAAACAACATATACAAATACCTTATATGTTTCGAATTAATCAGATTTCGAAGACTTCGGCTTGCGGAAGGGAGGATCATTGGCCCATATTTCTTTGAAAATAAGCACGACGCAACCTTTAAGGCCAATTGAGGTACCAATCGCATTATGATAACCGAGTTTTTTGTATTCGCTCTTTATGGTATTGATGTGAACGATGTTTGGTTTCAACAGGATAGTGGAACTTGCGTCAGTCTTGTGTGAAAACGTTACAAAGATCTGTCGAACAATTGACTAGTAATTGTTTTTGCTTAGGCAAAGAGTGTAAATAGGGGGATAACAAACAAAGCAATTGTTGTTGTTTACACCAAGTTGTGAACAAGCAGTGGCACAACAGAATTGTGCGAACAATAAAGAATTTTTGCAATCTACGAGCTTATATTTTAAACGTTTTTAAGAGGTATAAACGTAACAATATCTATCACGTTTTTTTGCTGGTGGAGGTTACATTGCTAAACGTTGAGTGCCACTCCCAGTTCTCTTATTTTATACATTTTTTTACTAATGATTTGTGTGGAACACATTTTTGTTACCCTTTTTCATATTATCACCCTTTTTAAAATTTAAACCAATGAATATTTACATAATAAAAGTGTGACACCAATCAGTTAAAGCTTTTCAATTCAATTTTTATTAAAAAATAATATTAATTACAACTTTTTCTTTTAATTTAAGGTCCAAAACTTTAGCTAATTTGAAGTGTAAACATTTGTTGTCCATAATTTTTAATTAAAAAGAATTCACTGAATTCACTGTCTGTCATTACAAAAGTCTCACAGACTGAGTATGTTACGAATTTGTCTTTCTTTTTCTCTATTTAATTACGTTGACCAAAAACAAAAGACTTAAGAAACATACTTTGTATTTTACATAACATTTATGCTCTGTTGGTTCGTGCGCGCGTCTTGCGTTCGTTGATTACTGTTAATGAATTGTTGCAATTAATGACCAAATATGAGGAAAACAATATGCACATAGCATGGAAACTAACCCCTACACTATAAGATAAGCCGAGTTACTTCTAGACTACTAACAAATGTTTTTTAAAAGGTTGACATTGTTGACATTAACACAATGTCGGATCAGTTTATTATATTGCAGGCGAACGATATATAGAAAAAAGAAAACTATAATTATTTTGATTTTAAAACTAAAAAATTAACAGAATTTTTGTTTTTCCTTTAAGCTAGTTATACTGCGAATTAACTGTACTTAGTAAAAACGGCATTCTTTACGAAATATTTGAAAGGTCTTAATGCTATACCAGCGTCATACTGTTCATCGTGGTGTCGTTTAAAAAATGTTAAAGAACCGTAATTTTATTTTTGAAATCACACCATTAGTGATTACAAGTCGCCGTGGGCTAGTAAGAAGTGTGTTGGCTTATTAGACATGATGCCCCGGTTCAAACCCCAGGTCAGGCATTTCCAACTGAACGAAATATGAAAATATATTTCTTCGGCGATTTCCTCGCAGCAGATTTCTGGCAAATAATTTGGGATTGAATAAAATTGGCAAAGTTTCTCAAAAATCTGTGGGTCGGAGTCGCCTTTAAACTGTAGGTCCCACCAGCCTGACTAAAGGATTGTAATGATATATGTATGTAAGTATGTGATAACAAAATAAAAATTAAAAATCAGAACCTTACTGTCATATTTGATTTTATGTTGTAGAAATACTAAAAAAAATATGCCGAAGACTTCCTAAAAATTTCGAAATTGAACTTATGGAGACTACGCTATGACTAGAAGCCTAGCAGAGTAATTGTTAACTCGTTTTCGATTTAATACTTTTGATGTAAAGTACTTCGCTGTGGTCGACCAATCAATAGAAATGTCAATCAAACCATAGAAAAATTGAGAAAATCTGATACATAAGCCGCAAGGACATTGCTTACCATACGTCATCAAACTAACACGGAAAGAAATCGAACCATTTGCGGGACCGAATGACTATGTGTGTGACAGAGAGCATAGATAAAGCAAGGCGAAAATTCTTAGAGAGTAGAAAGTCAAGACCGAAAACAGGAAAATTAAAGCTAGATTGAAATACTTACGTACTTAATTGGTCATTACAATTTTCAGTCAGAATTACGATTGAATTTGATTAATTTTATCCATAAGTTGCCATAGCTTAATATATAGTATGCTGGCTTCTTAGACATGAAACCACAGTACAAATCCCAGTTCAAGAATCTCGAACAAAACGAAATATAAAAAAACTCTCAGAATTATTTATCGGTTTAAATTAAAACCATCGCACGTTGGGGTTTTTGATGCCAAAAATGGGAATTAATTGGAAAATGAAATTCTTGAGTACCAAATATTTTTTTACATGTGCTAAAAGTGCACAAAATTCTGCATCACTTTCTTAAAAAATGTGTCTCTAGCAAGTACCGTTATATTACTACGTCTTTTTGAAGTGTGAGATTTTTGATATTTTTTTATCTTTCGTGAAAAAACTAAATTTTCAGTGTTTTCAAAATTAGTTCCCGGCAAGTTTTTAAGTAAAAATATTAAAAAAAAATATGGAGCCTTCAACAATAGACGATTGAGATTATATTTGCTTCGTTGTATTTAAGTTTATATAGTTTTGTTATTTTTAAAGAAATTTTTTGTGAAGGTCTATAAATATGCAAATTTTGTAGCATATATGGAAAAATAGTTGTGACTTAAGTTAAGTAAAGCAAAAAAGTTTTTCTTTTCTTAAACATAAGACACCTTGTGAAATAATAGAAAAAATTTTTTTTGCACTTTCTTGCACCTGATTAAAAAAAAATGAAAATATATTTTTGCACCTATATAATGTTTATCTATTAAACTTTTTGTATAAAATTATGAGACCATATTTATTCAATCATAGGTACAAACGTGAATACAATTTTTATTTCTCGAAGAGAACTTTATGAAATAATTGCAAGTTCTGGATTTGAAACAAAGACTTCAAAATGAAATGAAAACTTGTTTGATACTCAAAATGAGTTATTCTAATTTGTATTAACATTTCTATGTTCAATTCTTAATTTATCTGGTTGGTAGATAATCTTTGAGAGTAGGATTATAAAATTTTGTCAGAACATATATCACAGTCAATCAAAAACTTAATTTTGAATTTTTGGTTGTTAGGCCCTTATGCATTTCAGGTCACGATTTTTTTATTATTATGGATTTATCTTCTTTAAGCGAAATAAACCAAAAAAAAACTTAAAAAAAAGCAACCAGGGAAGCTTTCACGATTTAATTCCCATTTTAGGCATCAAAAACCCCATTGTGCATCGGTTATGTCGAATCTGATAATACCTATGGCATTGTATTGTGTCTCAAAATTCAGTATATCATCTCCACTGAACGTAATGAATCGATTTACGCTTGAGCAACGTTGGAATTTATTGGGCCAACGAGATGATGCACGATGATGTCGATTTTGTCAAAAAAAAATCATGTTTACGTTAATAAGCAAAATTGTCATAACTGGGGCTCAGAAAAACCAAAAACGGTCTTACAGAAGCCAATACACCCATTGCAAGTGACTGCTTGGTGCAGCTTGTGGAACGAAGGTATAATTGGACCATATTTCTTTGATAATGAGGTCGGTCAAGGGAGACACCTATCGCACCACGCAAACGTGAAATTGACACATTTTGCGATAAACTATCAAGATACAGTGGACAGCAGAAGTCTTAGTATGGCAATATATTTTGACAAAAAAAAGGTAATACTCTTGCACAAAGCCCCGATATGACTTCAAGATGACCATGACCGAAAAACTTGCTCATGGTGCCACCAGAAAACACTAAACAAAACGTATACATGCAATGTCAAATGGGTTAAATGGAGTGCTTGACCTTAAGGGATATTCTAATAAATTCAAGGGATAACATTTTCATATATTAGGACTTTGAATTTTAAATATACTCAAGGTTGTTCTTGAGGGTATCTATGGAGTCATTTGAAACTTTTTCTTATTTTTCTCTCGTTTTATGAATAACTTTAAAAAATTGTTTGTTTTATAATAAACAGAAATAAATTAATAAAATAAATATGTAAACTATAATTTTTATAAAAACTTTTGCCCAAAATTCACGAAATTGCTTAAATATATTGCCGTACTTAGACTTTTGCTGTCCACTGTATATCAAAAGTTTTGAAAATTTTTGAACTGAAAGTTCATTTGATAAGATGACATTATAAAAAATATAACTCGACTGTTATACTATTTAAATAATAACTACGGCAATTTTTGTCCGATTTGATCAAACGAAGTGTCATCACTTATTATTTATATCACCGATATAATACCGATCAAAACTCATAACTTGTAATTTGGAAGCATATGTTTATGTACACCGTTTTAATGGCTCATTTGTCCACTTTTCAAAAAACTTTGGATTTTGAAAATAGGTCAAAAAAATGTGCGTGTAATCAATAAATTTGTGTGAAAAAACCCGTTTTTGTCAAATAAAACAAGTTTGGAGGGTTCGAAAAATATAAAAAAATATATTTTTTAATTCCTACTCAATAAAACTCACAACCTACGCTATGTTATTAGTTGGGTGTATTTTGACTGTCCCACCGTGTATTAATTGGCTTTTTTAAATTGATTACTGTTAATACAGACACACTATAGTTTCAATATTATTGTTTTAAACCAGAATAAATAAAACTTTACTTGATACTCATGGCTTAAATAATTATCGCAAAAACGAAAAAAAATCGTAAAACAGTAAAAGAATCTCGATGGTGGTGTTGCGTTACGTATTGTTGAGGCTGTTTAAGAATACAAAGTCGTATTTATTATAGCAAATGAGACAGTGGCAACGCGTAGTGATTAATTACTTTATTGTGTAACATCTACAAACATATGAATAGAATTTGGCTAATATTGGCTTCACTTGTTTTTTCAACAACAATGACCAAAAACAAAAGATTTAAGAAACGTACGTACTTTTATAAATTCTTTGTGTTTCTGGGGCTATTTAACAAACAAATGTTTTGACACAACCTTAAGAATTTTTTTAATTATCTTTTAAATGAAGTAATTAACACTTTGTATGGCTTTAATTATATGCTTAATTAACAAAGTAGTCAAACTAGTGGAAATAAAAAAATTAATTAAATAATGAATGATTGCTGCAGAGCATACTTTGAAAACCAAAAGTACACAGCTTCCAGAAATTTATTTGCGCTAGAATAGTGTTGAAAGATATGTTGGCCCTTCATTTCTTTACTCTAAATGAAGAGTATATAATAAATACTCCAGTATGCACTACTACTAGTACTACTTTCTAGTACCTAGTAGATCATGCTTACTTAAAAGCAGTAATTACTTACGTGTCCAGTAGGTTAGATTAGATTAGGTAAGGTGGCTGACCCCTCTTGAAGGCCAGCATTTAGGCCCATTGTAATACTACAATCAGTGCCGTCTTTAGGTATGCCGGGGCACCAGGGCACAAGCTTATTGGAGGCCCCTAAAAATTTAAAAATAAAAACACATTTTTATATGATGATTTTATATACATATTTTGTATATACATACATATATACATTAGGGTCGCCCCGTTTGTATGGAGGAAAAATAAGGTGCAAATGTTTCCAACTAAAATGAAAGTTTAATTGATTCTAAGCTACCGTTTCTCAAAATTTTTGTCCCGGACTCAATATTTGGTGAGCTGGAACCAAGGATAAAAAGGTCATTTTTTGAGGATTTCATGAATTTTTTCATATTTCTTTCAAAGAATGGATATGATATCATAAGAAAGGTCTTTGAGAGGTGCTTTCAATGGCTTATCAGAAATTTTCGTGTAACAGAAAAAGTAATAGAATTTTTATAATTCTATGTAAAAATGTGAAAAACTTAACTTGATCCAGCTCACTAAATATTGACGTCAGAACAAAAATTTTTAAAAACGTAGTCTTAAAATGAATCAAATTTTTATTTTAATTGGGAACATTGAAAACTTCCATTTTGGGGCGTCCCTAATATACATATTTATTAATGTTAATTGAAACATATTAAATGAGTTATATTTTAAAATTAATTGATAAAAAACAACCCAAAATAAAATATTACTGATTTAAAATCGTTAAGATAACGTTTTTTTTTCGGGACTTCTTTTCTGCAAAATCTTCTATTATGTCTTCAAAGTCTATTTCTTTAAGAATTTCACTCTCTATGTACATAATAGCCGCTCTTGTAACATAGTTGTTCGTAATTCATTTTTTATTCTTTTAAGCTGTGGAAATGAACGCTCTCCACTACAATTTGTAACCATTAAGGAAAGGAATATTCTTGTAGCAACTTCAATGTTTGGAAAAGTTTCCTCTATTTTATGGGACTTTTATAAGTTTATGTAGTGCTAAAATACTTAAATCCTCTGTTTCTTTATCAATGTTCTTTAAGTACTGCCTGAAATGAAAACATTCAGACTTCAACTCCTGAGCATTAATGTCTTCGTGGCAGATTTCTGCAAACTCCTTACATTTTTTTGTCATCTGGTCAGAATCAATCGATATTAACTGAGACAAAAAACTAAATTTATTTTCAATTTCTTGGTATGCAGTCGAGCGATTTTTTAAATGAGCATATAAAGTGTCGATTATAGGAATAAATGTATTTAACCTGAATTTTTCTTTGCCACTCAACTGTAGATTTTCTGACGACCCTTCAAAAAAATTGATGCGTGGGCAGGACTTATCTTTGTATTCAGCATTTGGTTTTTTTCTGTAGCCGCTGATTCATACTGATCGAAGTTATCGCGTACGTTATTAACATAATCGACCAGAGATGTGTAAAGTTTTGTGGCAACATTCACGGTCGTAGTACTATTCTGTAAACTTAAGCTTGTTTTATTTATAGTTTCTAAAAGATCATTCCATATCTCTGTTAGAAGTATAGTCTCCAATTTTTCCATATTTTGTGCCAAACGTTTAGCCTCATTTCTAGTTTCTCCTGGTTGATTGATGTCACTTGCAATTGATGTCAAAGCTTCAGAAATATTATTATAACCCTTCTTCAAAGCACTAATAGCATTCGCACGCGCAGACCACCTTGTACCCGGAAGAGACTTCACTACTTTATTTGCACCCAAACACGCTGACATAATTTTCCATCTTTTAGTTGAAGATGAAAAAAAATTAAACAATTTTTGGACTAATTGAAAGTATTTTACTGCTTCTGGAACACATTCAACAGCCTACTAAGTTTAGAGAATATGCAGCACATGGGACAAAAATGGCAAATTCACATTTTTCTATTATTTGTTTCTGAACTCCAGAATACTTCCCAGCCATATTTGGTGCATTATCGTAACTCTGCCCACGACAATCTTTTATAGGAATATCAAGTCTTTCTAAAAAGTTTAAAATTTTATTTGATATGTATTGAGCATAATGTTCATACATAGACAAAAATTGCAAGAACCTCTCAATAGGGTCTCCGTGTTTTACATATCGAACAATAAATGTCGGTTGGTCAACGTGGAAGAGATCTGGAGTAGAATCCACACTAATGGAATAGTATTTTGATGTTTTAGTTCGTTGACAATAGTTTTTAATACTTGTTGACCCATATTATCAATAAATTCATTACAAATGTTCGCAGATAAATATGATGTGCATCCTTTACCACAATTTCCGTAGTTTCGTATGTGATTTGCAAGAAAATGATCAAATTCACTAATAAGTTCTAAGCATCCCAAATAATTTCCGTTATTTTTAGAACCCAAATTTTCGTTGTCGCCCCGAAAAGGAAGACCTCTTGAAGCCAGAAATTTCACAACCGCAACAATTCTTCTTAGTATGTTCTTCCAATAATTGACTTGTGTATTGTGTTGAGACAGCAATTCCTTGTCAACTCGTCCAATAGTTTTTTTTCTTCCGACATAGTTCATCATTGATTGCCTGTGTTGTGAACTGTTTTCATGCTCCATTAATATGTTACTTATATGTTTCCAATCTTTATATCCAGTGGGGGAACTCAAACTGTTACCAGGACCAGTCATAGTATTAAATAAACGGCAGCAAAAACAATATCCCGATTTCTCCGTCAGTGAGTAAAGGAGCCACTATCTTTCTATATACTCACCATTCGTCAATTTACGGGTGAACATATTTCTATTCAAGTATCTTGTTTCTCTTGTACCACTTGAATATGGAAAAATCGTTAAAGTTTCGGAAAAATCGCAATTTTTATTTTAGGAAAACTCTGGCCCTTTCCGTATCCAAATATCAGGCACTTCTTCTGTTATTTCACTGTACGTGCCAGGATCAGGAGATACATTTTCTATACTTGTAGTTATAAAATCACAGTAACTTCTAGATGGTTCAGCATTAGAAGAATCAGCGGCTACATCTGGATCTTCTATTATTACTTGTTCATTACACTGTTGAAATTGAGAAGTATTTTGATCTTAAGGAGCGTCGGTAATATTTGTTTCTTCGACCGTAAAAAATGATGTTAATTTAGGAAGCTTTTCTGCTACTTCTTTTTTGAGCTGAAACTTTTTTTCGTTTTTGAGAACCACTTAAATATGTTCGTTTCGACACTATGAAATATAAGGCAATATATTATATGTACTTAGTACGTATTACTCTCTAAATTCTTTACAAAAAACTCTTCAACAATTGTATAAATTATTGTTTTATCTAAAACACTTAACACTTTCACTGATTTAAATTTGACACATTCGGGGATTTCCCAATTTATTGACTTCTATGCAGTGTATGAAAACAAACGAAACATTTCGCAAACGTTTCCATATTGTACAGAAATTTTAAATCGTTTTGTACATGAGCAAAAACAAAACAAAAAATTTATAAATATTTTTTTTTTGTTTTTTTTGTTTTACCTTATAATACTAGTTATAAATATCTAGCTTATATTCTAAAGGCACTAGCAACCGAGGCTATCGGCCCGTTATAAATATATTTTATAAATATACAATATGTGGTATCATTTAAAAGGTTTTTTGATGCTAACGGTGTATAAAGCATGCAAAATTTGGCAGCATTTTTTTATTTTAATGAAAATCCTTAAAATTTTACGTTTTTTTGGAATATAACAATTATAAAGACATGGTTATTTATGTTTTATACATCATTGGATGCGGCTTTAAAAATTATATACAATATTAAATATATTGTTTCAAAAAGTTTAGAAGTTAGAAAAGTAAATTATAAAAAATTTACTGAAAAATTAAAAAATATGAATTTCGAAAGTAAATTGGTTCTAACTTGGGGCCCCCTTGAAGTCGGGGGCCCTGGGCACGTGCCCCAAGTGCCCTTATGGTAAAGACGGCACTGACTACAATCAATATTCAATCCGTTGATCAAACATTCCCTTGAGGAAACCAAACCAAGTCTAAAATAAATTTTGCTATTGCAGCAATCTGTTTATAACGGAGTTGTGTCAATGAAGTCAGAAAGACAAGATTCGATTTCAAGACAAGAGCTGGACACTGACACACAAGGTGAAAAACCGTGCCCACCTCCCCAGATCCCTCAGATCTCATTTCCCAGAATTCCAAGGCTTTCGACATATCTACAAAAAGTAAAATGGCTATTGTCCGATGGATGGCTATGCAATTTAAGGTCGTCTTCTTATAAATACGTGTTCAACGTATAGAATAGAAATATTGCACGGACCCTCTCTTTGTCAACGAGATTGAGCCTCTTTGTAAAATGAGTGGATAATATCCAATTTAACTGAAGTAATAGGAATACCTATGTCCTGTAACATGTCGGAGATTATAAGCTTTGTGCCGGTCCAGTCCAGCTCAACAGCAATACAGTTTCCCGGAACTCATATAAGAGTTACATTTGATTTCGCCGAAATTTCCCTGAGTAACAACGGGCGTTCATAATAAGGAAAATATCATCCACTCAACAAGCAACAAAATGAATCAGTCTGACGTCCTTTTATGTTTCAATATAATTAGGTCGAATGCGGTAGTCTGTGACAATATGCACCCGAGATTTGTAAGAATATTGCTGCCTGTACTTCTGCCATATATAACACATTTATTCAATAGCATAATTACTACTAGTACCTTTCCATTACGGTGGAAATGTGCGAAAATATTGCCAATACCGAAGAATAGTTCCGAATTCAGACCAATAGCTATTCTGTGCTACCTATCCAAGGTCCGGGAGAGAATTCTTAACTCTCAAATTACATCATATATTGATGCTAATAAGTTGTTAACTGAGAAACAATCAGGTTTTCTCAAGAACCATAGTTGTGTTTCTGCGCTTTTGGATGTATCTGAAAATATACGACATGAATTGGATGAAGGAAAGTTCAATTTCTTGGTCCTCCTTGATCATTCAAAAGCTTTCGACACGGTTGATCACGGCATGCTTTCTATGAAGCTTGTGCACTTTTTTAACTTTTCTGGAGCTTCGACACGGCTTTTATCATCATATCTTTCAAATCGTTCACAATTTGTTCATTCGGTAAATGCCCAGTCTTCTGCCTTGAACGTATCTAGAGGCGTGCCTCAAGGTTCTATTCTTGGACCACTTCTTTTTGCATTGTATATCAACGATTTTCCAAACCAACTTCAGCACTGCAGAATTCATATGTACGCAGATGATGTACAGTTACATTTAAGTAGTCCTGTGTTATCTATTAGTGTGAATGTAAACAGACTCAATGATGACTTGGATCGAATATATCATTGGGCCAAGGCAAATGGCCTTCGTTTGAGCGTTTATAAGTCCAAGTGCATGATTATTCGTAGGAGGACGCTTGATTCCAATATCGGTCTTGATATTTTGATGAACGGGGAGAAGATCAAGATTCAGCATCCACAATCTTGGTTTGACTTTCAATGACAATCTTACATGGACAAATCATGTTAACACACTCGTGGGTCAAACTTATATGAAACTGAGGTGTCTTTGGTCGACACAATACTTTACGCCTTTGAACATAAGACAGTTGATTGCGAAATGTTATCTTCTTCCTGGTTTAATGTACGGTTGTGAACTTTTTGCAAGTTGCGATTCCGTTAGCAGGGAGAGGCTCAACGTCCTATACAATAATATTGTGAGATATGTTTATGGTTTAAGGAGATATGACCATGTGTCCCGTTTTTCCTTGAAGCTTTATGGTGTATCGTTTGACAATCTTTTGAGCATCCGTGTATTATTACTTCTGCATAAGATCATTTATTCAGAGTCTCCAGGATATCTTAGGGATAAAATAAGATTTGCTAGATCACTTAGAGGTAAAAGGATCATAATTCCACTACATCGTATCCTTGTATCTGAATGGCATTTCTTTATTCATGGTGCACGGCTTTGGAATTATCTTCCACATTCTCAGCAACTTAATAGCAATGCAATTAGTTTTAGGAAATTATTATTTAATTATTTTGTACCGTAGTAGAATACAATTTTATAATTTGCATAATTTAATTTATTACTATTGTTATTATTATTATTATTATATTTTTTCTCTTTTACTTTAATCAATAGAAAAGTTTGATCTCCAAATGTTGTTTATGAACACTTCTTTCTTGTACTTTAAATATAAGATTAAATCTTGTTGTACAGTAATTGAATAAACAAATAAATAAATAAATAAATAAAATAATCAAGCCGTGCTCAGGGGCCTAAAGAAGAATTATTAAATTCAGTTTCCATGTACACCATACTTTATTAGAAGCGATTATGATTGTATATTCATAATCATTTCTTAGGAACGTGGACGGATCTTTGATTTAAGCTCAACAAATTATTTCTGGTTTGTTCCTATCACAAAACCCCAAAGAAAAAAAATCCGATACCATCGGACATCGCTCGTTGACATCGGTACTTGTTCAGACAATTTGTTGCAGAAATCGATGCCGCTATAAATCGATTGTTGCACATGTGATGTGGTAGAATGCATGATTTTGCTGAAACCGCATGACGTCCAGAACTCCGTTATCATGTCATTGTAACGAATATCGTTCACAGTCACTGTAATTTCGCCTTACCTTCTCTGATATCCTTCCTTAATATCCTTAATATCTGCACCAGACGGCTCGCTGCATGAGAGTATTCTGATCCCGAAATTCTATCATTTTTTGTAAAATCACTAAAATCAGTTTTCGAAAAGTTAAAATTGAAATCACTTTGCTCCAATACCTTTGAACGAATTGTCGAATTTCCATTCTCTGCTGGTTTAACCACCTGAGTAATCTGAATTTTCTACGCATGAAGGTGGAGTTCCTTTGTGAAAAGCCGCTGAGTTCATAAAATTTTAAGTTGTTGTTCAGTTGAACGATGCAAAATTGATGTTTTAGGGTTTTTCGTGACGTTTTCATTTACAGCAACAATACTTTCAAGAGACCGACCGGTACATTAACCCACAGAAATCTTATTGCCCATAACTCTTCAAATGGTTGACAAATTAAGTGCAATTTCTCAACTGAATTCTTTGAAATTTGTAAGCAGTGTCTGCATAACTTTTTAAAGTTATCAAAATTTTAATGGGTTGTTCTTTAGAAAACTGTTCCATTTTTAATAATCGGAAGAAAGCTACAGCTACAAAATTTCGGAGTTGATACGTGCACTTAAAGGAGTGCACTCTTACTGAGACACCCTTTAAAATAATCAACTACATCACTCATTGACGAACTTTGACTATCGTAGATAGACTGTGATTGGATTTTAGTACGTAAGATCTCGAAAAAGAAATCAAACTTTCTGCAAGTTGAACGCAAAATTCTCCTAATTCGTTCTCCTACGCTGGATCTGGCATTTATGGGAAGAAATGGTCTGGTAAACGGCAAAGAATACAGCGATCACTTTATAGACTTTTGTAACGCATGGACAATGCGAATAAGATTTTCGTTTCTTCGTAACATCTATCACTAGGTAGCATGATTGTCCAAAGACCAGTACACGGTAGACTAGATAGATAGCAAGAGAGGTACAAATATCGAGCAAATTTGGGACTTTGTTATTTTTTTGCCATCGAGTTAAATACAAACCTGCACGCCCTGTAAAACTTGAATGCGTAAAAAATGTTACGTTAAAGGAGAGATTAATGTATGAAAGAGTTGGTATAAAAATCCCGCAGCAGAAGAAAGGCAAACAGCAGGTCGTAAGTTATTCAAAAACGACTCAACATCAAGGCGAAATTCACTAAAAAGGAAATCATAGATTAAAGTTTGGTATGCATTGTACAATGGGTCAATTCGACCTCCGGGTACTGTACTTGTCTTAATTGACAAGTGCACGTCCTCTAGCCTATGCATAACTGTCCTTTTCCAATACATAATTGCTAAATACAACCCTTCAGTTAGGATTACGACCTAGCTTCTCACACCACCTATTTTGCGTGTTTAATTTTATACATGAATGGCGGGACCTACAGTTTGAAAGAAATTTCGAACGACAGATTTTTTTGAGAATCTTTTTCATGATAATTTTATTTAGGCTGACTTCCAAAATATTAGTTGCTTTGTGTTTGAAAAAAGTATAGTGTTTCATAAAGCCGCTATACAAAATGTTTACAATGTATACTATTTCAAAACGTCATCAATGTGTATTTTTAACGCAATAGAAAAGCAATCAGGTATCGGATTTATAGTTGATGCATTGTTTGGTAACTTTGCATATCTACATAATTTATATACCGTAGTAGAGCTGCATACATACTTTGTACAGATACATTTTGAAATTCAGCCTTACTCTCACAGTTTTGGCCAGGAATCTGTTGAGAGGCAGTCGCCAAGGAAATATTTTTTTCATATTTCGTTTGAACCATGACCTCGCGCCCATAAAGCTAACACACTACCTATACTGCGGCGACTACTATAAACCTATACGCTGATATAAATTGGTCTTTACAGCTGTAAATGTTGCTCAAGTGGATATCATTTAATTGCTTATTAAATCAATTACATGAAGTGAAGTGAATAAGTGATCTTCTATTGGATGACAAACCTATCTTTTATTTAATAAACGCCGGTTAGAACGAAAAAATTTATGTTATTAATCATTATTTCAATAAATCAAGCTTAGGAAATCTGCTTCTAAATTAATGTAATTCTGTTAATGGATCTTTAATTATTTGTTTGTTTTATGTGGGTTTTTACTATGCAATCTGATGTGTGCACAAACATGATTCATTTCTCAATGAAAAGTTAATCTAAAGTCTTGATTACTATTCTTGGATAATAGGTTTCATGCATGTATTCTTATCAAGCTATTGTGTCTTTTAGAAGAGGATGTTCATAATTATTTCCATAAAATATTCTGTTTTCAAATACAATCTAATGTGGGTTATTGTATTGTATAACAACATCGTTGATTTATTATTATTTTATGATAATTAATTTGTGGAAAGAAGAAAAAAAAATCAAATGAAATTCAAATTTAAAACGAAAGATCTGAAACACAAACTTCGAATGAAAGAGACGTGCTGATGTGTTGAATATCATCCAAATAAATGCAAAAAAATTATTTGAAAACTTATAACATTGTTGTGTGTGGGTTAAATTTTGTTTCTAGTTTTTCTATACTTTGATGATTAAAAACTTATGGAAGCAATAATAATAAAATATACTATACGTCTGTGAAAAATGTTGCGGTTTATGTTTATTGGCAAAATATACATTTTTTGTGCTTTTAATATTTCTGTTCTGTTTAAATTTTTAATTTAGTTTCTAAATCTTTCATCTTTTGTTTATACTTACATTCCTGGCACTTGTGTGGAATGCTCAAGTCTCAAAAATCCATGGCCGGCAAGAATACGGCTTAAGACGTTTGATACTCCAAGATCTAGGACAGTGCAATCTTACATGGGAACACACAAAAATAACAGTAGTTTGCCATCTGCCAAAGCAAGTGGGATAATAGAAACACAAGGTTAAGGTTAGGTTAGGTTAGAGGACGTGCACTTGTCAATTTAGACAAGTACAGTACCCGGAGGTCCATTTGACCCATTGTACGTAACGTCTTTAAGAAGGAAGAATAAAAGAGGGGATAGGAAAAAAATAGCGGAAGTAGGAAGGGAGAATTGGAAGCGAAGGAATTACACAGACCAAACAAAACAAAAAGGGAGAACGCGACTACACCGATGAAGCCCTAGCACTTCTGAAGTTACCAATGAATCTGTGGAGAGCTTGATGTCGGCCCTCGACACAGAATTCGAACTCTCAAAGAAGCCCCCGCCAAGGGTCTTCAACCTCAACCTACCAAAGACTGGGCAGTTACAGCGGAAGTGCTCGACAGCCTTCAACGCCTGCTCATCGCAACGTACCTTGCAGTAGTCCGGCTGGGATCTGTTTCAGATCCCCGTCAGCGACTCGCAGTGCCCTATGATAAACCCTGTAATTAACCTTTAACTGGCCTTATCCAAGCTCAGCAACCAACCTGTTCTTACACTGCCTATAGCAGGCCATAGACATCGAGAAACATAACAACCCGATCCATTCCCCAAACGCCTTCTTTCCTGACCCATCCCTCGATGAGCCCGTAGGGGTGGTAGATTGGAGGGTCAGGACCAACTATTAAATCTCCCTCAGGAAGTGAACCTAACCTAGCAAGAGCTCATTGCCCAGTATTCCGTTATGACCCGGAACCCAGTATAGCGCACACTATCTGGTCCAAAAGTCCTTAACGACTCCTTGCATTCGCAAACGAGCCGCGATTTGCACCAGACCGACGCAATGGCCCTTAGGACAGCCTGACTGTCAACGAAGATCACGTAGGATTCCGAATCCGAAGCGGAGGCACCAGCTATGGCCTCAACAACCTTCAAGATTGCGAAAATCTCCGCCTGAAACACACTGCAGTCATCAATTAACCTGAAGTGAAGTTCAGGACCGATTTCTCTACAGAAAACCCCAGTACCTGTACTTCCACCTAACTTAGACCCATCTGTGAAGATGGGTATACCTCTCTACCCCTGAAGTACCCCACCATTCCATTGTGCCCTTTCCGGTATAAATATTCTTAAACCAGGCAGGAACATAGCCCAGGCACAATATAATCGCTGTCTTTTTCCGAAAGTCCGTACAACCCATCAGGAAACCCGACAATCAGAACTCTGGAGTGATCTATCGAGTGCTGTTTCCAGCAGACCTATTCCCTCAGACTTCTTATCTAAGATTTTCCGTTGAAAAGTCTTATCTAAGGCACACCACCAAACAACGCAGCCATAAGTAATAACCGGTCTAACAATCGCCAGATATATCCAGCGAATTGCCCTAGGCGGAAGACCCCAGCTCTTACCTATGGAGTTCCTGCACTGGTAGAGAGCATTCAGTCCCTTCTTCATTCTTTCCTCGGTATTTCGTTTCCAGATCAGCTTGCTGTGCAGAACAACACCCAAGTACTTGACCTCAGAAGACAACGGAAGTTCCCTACCATCTACCTTGGCAATCTGCAGGTTTCAATTTTGTAGGAAAGCCGACAGTGTATACTCACCCCTAGCCAAATTCGCAGCAAAAAAAATCTGTCACATCGTGAAGAGCGCTCTCAACCGACTTACCCTTAATGTAAGCATATTTCGACCTACTCAACAGAGACCGGTTCATGTTTGACCTCAAATATAGATCGATAAGTCTCTCCAAAGCTTTCAAAAGAAAGGATGAAAGCGATATCGGTATATAATCCTTAGGGCCGATGTGCCTGGGTTTACTAGCTTTTGGTATAAACACCACAAGCACATCTTACCAACCATCAATCCTTATACACGTCCACAAGATATTCATGTAATATATCACCAGCATGCTGAAGCAGAGCCGGAAAGATACCATCCGGTTCAGGCGACTTAAAAGCTCAAAGCTACTTATAGCCCATTTGACGTTATCCCTGGTAATGATATTCTCCAAATCGGGCCAGCATTACAGAAGGGAGAAGAAGAGATCAGCTACAACCTCCAGGGTTTCTTTTCTCGAAGCTGTCCACGTGCCATCGTTCTTTTGGATGAAGCCTAGGAACAAAATACTAGAAACCCAATATTCATGGAGAAATATTGAGAAATTTAAAACTTAATCGAATTTTGTTTTCATGTCATACGCCATTTATTTTTGGCCTTACTCTCTCTTATTCTTATTTGGTCGAACAAGTTTGTACTAAATATGTGAATTTGAAAAATCTTTTCTAAGCTGTAGTCTAGTATGTAGATAGTGTGTTGACTTATTAAGCGTTGACCTATTTGCGTGCAGTAGCTTTGTTTGTACGAAAAAATATGCGAAATGGGTATGGTAAATTTCTTTTTTGGGTACCCCGATGGTCTAGTTGATAGTGCGCAGAACATTAATTACCGAGTCCATGGGTTCGATTTCCAAAAGAGACTCTGGGTGTTTTTTTATAGCTTTACGAGCCAAAGGTTGGGAATCTTCGAAAGACATTGGTAGCCCGGCCTACCAATGTGCACGATTCGCCGCAAGACTTACTCTCGGCTTGCTAAACGCATACGTACTAAACCCAACCTAGTTCGTCACACTTTCAACCATTTGCCCCCCCCGGGACCACAATCAAGTATTACTTCGGCGGGGTGGAGATTCAGCGAGTGCTGCCTTCAAATTCTGTTGACCTTGCTCTCTCAGCCAATCTTTGCTGCGTCAACACCTTCCTTGCGAAAACACATACTGCGTTCCAATTATCACATGAGGTTAACATCAGGTTAACTATGTTATCGGGCGTTACCTGGAATCCTACTGTCCTCTCCAGGCAATTTCGTTGAACAACATTCTTCCGTGAGATTCCAGCCAGTTTTTAGTGCGCATCATGACTTGTCGTAGTCTGCGTTGAATTACTTCTGTGTCTCTACCTCTAATGACTGCCGCAATTTCGTCTGCGTATCCTACTAGGAAAGTATCCTCCGGCATTTCGGGCAAGTAAAGAAAACGTGCTCCGCCGTCTCTCTTTCATTGGGGCTTTATGGGCATGCCTCGTCTACATTATGACCATACTTATAGAGATATGCCCTATAACATCCATGGCCGGTTAGTAACTGTGTCAGGTAGAAGTTCACCTGACCGTGTCTCCTTTTCGTCTATTCGCCTATGCTCGGTATGAGTCTGTGGGTCCACCTTCCCTTAGTTGAATTTGACCAGTCATGCTGCCATCTATGCATAGCGTCATCCACTAACTGAACAGGACTGGGGAGATCCATTCCCCTCCTTGTGTCATGTTTCCTCCTCTCTACATCCACTACTAGCCTCAGGGGCATCATTCCCGCAATCACCAATGCTGCATCAGTAGACACCGTGCAGAAGGCAGAAATCACCCTGAGAGCTGATTTCCTGTAGGCCGTTTCTATACCTGCTCTATAGGTCCTTTTATCCATGGCCCCAGCCCATATAGGGGCCGCATATATAGCGATCGATGTCACTACCTTCATCAGTAACCGCCTCCTCTCCTGTTTTGGGCCTCCAAGGTTAGGCATTAGGCAAGTCCACATGATGTCGCCGCACACTTTCCACCGATGTACGTCAGGTGTTCCCTAAACGTGAGCCTGTTATCAATCATTACTCCCAGATATTTAATCGCCTGCTTTGATGTTATGCGCTGGTCACCTAATGTTATTGTAATAAATTCCATCTTCTTCCTACTGCTTACAAGTAGTACATCCGTCTTGTGATCAGCAAGTTTGAGACCTATTCCCGTGATCCAGTTCCTGAGCATACCAACCGCAGTGTTACACGTTCTCACTAATTCATCTAAATACTTTCCCCTTATCACCAGTGCAATATCGTCCGCAAAACCAATGATCTGTGTACCTCTAGGGAATCTAAGCCCCAGTACACCATCATACATGACATTCCATAGTATTGGGACCAGCACGGAACCTTGCGGGACCCCTGCCGATACCGCATATCCTGCCATCATCTGTGTCATATAAGAGCACTCTATCCTTGAAGTAGTCCTTAATAAATTCCATCAAGTAGTTCAGTACGTCCTTTCCATCTAGCTGTTAAAGTGGCATCCCAATCCGCAGAGTTGAATGCGTTTTTGACGTCCAGGGTTATGATAGCGCAGTATTACTTTTCGCCCTACAGCCAGCGCTCAGCACTGATAGCATCCTCCGTTATAGCCATCTCTATTGCATCTATTGTGGAACGGGCTTTTCGGAAACCAAATTGGCGATTCGACAAACCTTCTTCCCACAGGAATACTTCCAGTCTCCTACAAATTATCCTCTCCAAAAGTTTTCCAGGCTCTGGGTGTTTGTCATTGCCTGATTGTTTCTAGGGCGTTATATATGATGAACTACAACAGTAAAAAGAAATTGAGAATTATTACAAAGTTATTCTCGAGAAAAAAAGTAACGAAGGTATATTCACTGGTCATTAAAAAGAATTAAAAAAATATATTGTCGCACACTAGCCCCTCTTTCCTTTCTTTTATTACTATCTTTCCTGCATTGTAAAGCAATGCTCAGCATGAATTAGAGTCATCTCCGGAGTGCATACATACATAATTGGTCATTACAACCCTTCAGTCAAGATTACGACCTGGATTCTCACACCACTCATGTTGTGTGTTAATTTTATACATGAGTGGCGGGACGTACAGTTTAAAGTCGACTCCGAACGACAGATTTTTGATAAACTTTTCATGGCAATTCTTATTTACTCTCAGAATTTTTGCCAGAAATCTGCTGAGAGGAAGTCGCCGAAGAAATACTTTTCGTATTTTGTATTGATGTCTGGCCTGGGGCTCGAACCCTGGCTTTACGTCTAATAAGCCAACACACTACCTACACTAGACTACGGCGACTAACGACTGCAGGTCTCATAAATAATAAAAAATCCAGCTCAGACATCTCGAAACGATTACGAAAAAATATTGCTTCGGCAACTGTATCTCACCAGTTTTCTGACAAAAATTCCGTGACTAAATAAAATTTTAATGAAAAGTTTCTCAGAAACATGTCGTTAGAAAATCACTTAAACTGTAGGACAGACCTACAATTCAGGATTATGAACTGCACGGTATGTGTGTGACATCAACAAGATGGTATCGTAAGCCACGCAACACGACTCATTTTGACTTTATTGCATGAGAAGCTTCCGCAAAGTGTAATTGCACGTTTTGGCAAATAATACGATTTGACGCTGTTAGACTTTTTATTGAAGAGACACCATTTGATATGTGACAAAAAGCTGTTGACAAGCATCAACCGCCGCTGCAACCTCTGGTGTGACAATCAAATAACTTGATTTTCATAATCAAAATTTTGTACAGGGTATAGTAAATTTTTCCCTTTTAGGAATAAAAGCAGTTACATTAGAAAGTGGACGTTAGACACATAAGATTTAAAAAAAAATTTTTGCTGCCATGATTTCTGGGCTCAGTATTGTTTAATTGCACAATGGCAAACACTGAAAGCTAAAATATTGGATCTTGTTGAAACTACATCTGACATATTAGTTGACATTTATTAAGTCTTTTTTAACAAATCACTGTGGACTACCATAGGCAATGATGATTCTTCGCTGAATGGGCTCTAGAGCAGTTAGTTAGGTGGAGCCAACTGGCTCGGTAAAACGCCGCTGTACACGAGACTGTCGGAAATAATTCTATACAGTCGATTTCGAGTTGCCCACACGAACTCAGTCCTTCGTAGGCTATAACTTGACGGATTTTACTCATGACTTTGGTCTGCTCCTGCACAAAATTTAAATTACTCAGAGGCTGTAGGTAAACATCTACAGACAGTGACGTATGTTCGCTGAATGGGCTCTGGAGCAGTTGGCAACCGGCCCTAATTTACATCGAAAAATCGTATCCAGCGATTAAACCCACTTCTGGCCGAATACGTACGTGAACAAACAAATTTATCGAATTTGGAAGTTTACCAATCTACAGGAGACACAAGAACGTCCAATTCATCACGAAAAAGTCACTGTTTGGTTTGGATTTTGTTCATTGAGAATAGGGTTGGCCAGCACTATTGATCGATAATTACCAACTCCTTTCGACCTGAATTGGTTGATGTGGACACCAAAGATATGCCGTTTCAACGCGACGCCACTATGTACCACGCAGCTTATGTCACATTGAATGTTATGCACGAGAATTTTAATTAACGGCCGTCTGACGTAGAGGTGATGCAATTCCCTGGACCTAGTATTGTATAAAAGTAGGTTGCAAGCACTTGAATCAGATGGAGTAGTAAATGTAGTGTCAACGCTAAAAACCTTTTTAAATGCATTTCTAATGGCAAGTAGTAATAAACGTGAATCATGTACGATAAGTCGTCGTAGTCCAGTAGATAGCGTGTAGGCTTATTAAAAATAAGGTCACGGTTCAAGACCCAGGTCAGACATCAAAACTAAAATATGAAAAAATATTTCTTCGGCGACTTCCTCTCAACAGGAGTATATAAAATGGACATGAAAAATTTCTCAAATATCTGTCGCTCGGAGTCTACTTTTAAACTATAGATGGCGCCACTCATGTATAAAATTAACGCACACAACAAGTGGGGTTTGAAGTTAGGTCGTAATCCTGACTGCAGAGTTGTAATGACCAATTATGTATGTATGTAGGAGAGTTTTGTTGCGTATTTGTCGATATTTTCAAGGTAAGAATTCTATATTGTTGTTGTTGGTAATACAAATTTATTATGTTTACAATTTATATACAGCATATTCCTATAACTTTTATATACAGATTAGAAAAGAAAACGATGTATTTAAAATGATGATGATTATATATCAATTATAATTTTTATTTTGTATCAAATTATGTGATAGCGAGCCTCTAACATCAATAAATTTCTGTATCCTTTTAAGGCAAACAATACGCTGAGAGCTCTTGGAATGTACAAGACTTTTTACAACATTCTTCTACAATGCCTCCGTACATGCGAAGTCGTCGTGTTTTTGCCAATAAATTTTCCGGTTCGAATTGGAAAATATTCTCCAATGCTCCTGAACCATAAGCAGAATGTAAATCATTGCCAATAGATGGCATATCGATATCTGATGGACCTAATATTAAAAAAATAAATTACAAACTTTTGAAAATGTCTTCAAGATTATATGCTCACCAGATCGTTTTTTCATCATGGCATTGAAACCATTTTCACAAACCAGCCACATCATTTGACTCAATTTAGCGCCACACATGCGATCAGAATGGGCTTGAATTTCCATAATAAAAAGGCAAATCAACAGAATTGCAAGAACTTTCATTTTTAATCAATGGAATTGGTAAGTGCGAACAAGTGTAATTATTGCAAATTACTGATGCTGTATAAGAATTTCAAAGGGTTATTTATACTGCCTCTTGAAAGGTTAAAGGTTAGCATTGTGACGCATTGAGACACATAAACATGTGTTAATAATTTTCCTTATTATTAAGGATTTCCCAATAATTTTTACTTGAACGCTTTTCATCCACTGTAATCGTTTTATAATTTAAAGAATAAATTTATTTCGTCCTCTTCATCTAATCTTCCTACGTAACATACATAGGTGATGTGTGTTTAATATTTATAAATATGTATTGTTTGCATATCTCGTAATTCAATTTCTTGGTTTTATTACCGCAATTTACGTAGAATTTTGTAAAATATCTACCTTTGCCCTATCGCCGAATCGTATGCTTTCCTTAATTAAACCATTATAGACGGAATTTTGCATCCGCATTATTTTTTGTATGTTAGTGCTAGCCTTTTAAATATTTTAATAAAAGATTTCTTAGTTTGGTAAACAAAGGGTGGAACATTTAAAAGTTTAAATTTAAAAATGCAATAAAACAAAAAAAGTTTAAAATTGTACCAAATTTTTGTACAATTGTTCTGGTCAGAAATGGAATATTATTTCATTCATATGGCTACTGCGGCTGGCCTCATAGCACCTCGTTCGATCGGACCAATTTTCGTATCTCAGCAATGGCATCACGAATGTTGGCCACCAAATGCTCACTTGTCTCTGGTTTATTGGCATAATACACAGAAAATAGTCCAACGGTGTCGAATCGCGGTTTCTTGGTGGCCAATTTACATCACCATTTCGGCTACTTAAACGGCCATTAAACGTTTAACGCAATAAATCGATTGTGGCATGAGATGTGTGGCAAGTTGCACCATCCTGTTGAGCCAAACATCGTTCACATAAATACCATTAAGAGCGGGTACAAAAATATCAATTATCACGGTGTCTCCCATGACCCTTGGTTGCGCCGTTCTCATTATCAAAGAAATCAATATTGCTTCCGCTCCACAAGCCGCACCTAATAGTCGCTCAAAAGGTGTGAACTGGCTTCTATAAGACCACCTGTGACTTTTCACAGTCCCAAATAAGGCAATTTTGCTTATTAACGTACCCACCAAGATGACAATGAAAAGATGTTTTTTTTTTTGGCAAAATCGACATCATCGTGCAGTTTCTCGTTGGCGCATTAAATTCCAATGTTGCTCAAGCGTAAATCGATCCACTACGTTCAGTGGAGATAATATACTGAATTTTGATACAGAATAGAATGACATAAATGTTCTAAATAACCGATGATTCAAAATTAAACCGATAGATTGCCACCCTTTATAATAGAATAACCATTTGCCGTCGTCCAGAAACACTGCTGTCTATAAGTACGTTGTTGCATTGTGTTTAGTGGTATAGAACTTTACTCATTGTACCCTACTATTTCTCAGGAAGTTAAACCATAACGTTCGCTGTTGATGTTATCTCCTTTGGAGAGTTAGTATTGAAGGGTATATTCGGATGGAATATTTTGAGGGATATTAAAGCCCTCTAATGTGTTCAATTTTGTAGTCAAGCACTTAAACAACTAAAACACACTGTCATAGTCCGAGTTTAAGTCATATTTTGTGACTTATGATCTTGACTTATTGCTTTTGAACTCAGCCTATCAACTTTCAATAATAAAAACAATAATATTCATTCTCCAGTGCAATTGGACTTTAAGGTAACAGAACTACTGATAAAAGAACTCAGTTTGGTAACCGAACTATAACTGTAGAAAGGTGTACCCATCTTCACAGATGGGTCGAAGTTAGGTGGAGGTACAAGTTCTGGGGTTTTCTGTATGGAACTCTGTCTTGAACCTCACTTCAGGCTAAGAGATGACTGTAGCGCGTTTCAGGCAGAGGTCTTCGCAATCTTGAAGGCTAGCTGGTGGGCATACTTAGGATACGGAATCTTATATGATCTTCGTTGACAGTCAGGCTGGCTGATCCCCAAATCTGCCACCTCTACGGTCTCATCAATGGATGAGTCAGGAGGAAAGAGCAGAGGCGTTGGGGGAATGGATAGGGTTGTTATGTTTATTATTTTTATGGCCTGTTATAGACAGTGTAACAACAGATTGTCTCCTGGGCTTGGATAAGGCCAGCTTAAGGTTAGTTACTGAATTTATTACGGGGCACTACCCGATTAGACCGCTGACAAGGATCCCAGTCGAACTATTGCAGGATATGTTGCAATAAGGAGGAGTTGGAGACTATCGAACACCTCCTCTGTAACTCTCCAGCCCTTAGAAGGTTGACGTTGAATACCCTTGGCAAAGGCTTATTTGAGGGCTTGAATTCTGTGTCGAGAGCCGACATAAAGGGTCTTCTATAGTGTAGTCGCGCTCTCTTGTGTGTTTTGTTAGTCTGTGTTAATTAGAGTTGGGTAGTTCGCGAACGAACTAGTTCAATTGAACTATTCACACAACTGAACTAAAAGAGCCGCTCATAATAATGAGCTCTTTTAGCTCCGTAGTTCAGTTGGCTCTTGTTCTCGTTTCTTATTCGTTAATTTCGTTCTTTTATTTTGTTTATCGTTCTCATGTGTGTAGTTCACGAACGAACTATAAAGTTCAATTGAACTATTCAACGAGAGTTGTGTAGTTCACGTACGAATTAGTTCAATTGAACTATTCATACAACTGAACTAAAAGAGCCAACTGAACTAATGAGTTCTTTTAGCTCCGTAGTTCAGTTGGCTCTTGTTCTCGTTTCTTATTCGTTCATTTCGTTCTTATTCGTTCTTTTCTGTTGTTTATCGTAGTGTTAAATGGTAGTGCCATCATTGGCGGTGTTACCACATACTAATAAAATAACTTATGGCAACATTTTTCCTACAAAAGCGCGAAAATTGCAAAAAATAAAAAAATAAGCAAATTAAAATAATATATTTTTTCAATTTAACTCAAAGAAGGGTTAGGCGAGAAATATCCACAGAAATTCTTATTAAATATACTTTTATAAAAACATATGTAATTTTTGACGATGTATTAAAATTAAAATTTTTTGCTTTTGAATTTCTTGAATATAATTCAAATTTTATACATTAGAAGTATATATAATAGCACATAATAGCTAAAAAAAATTTTATAATATATTTCTTTTAATAAAATTTCTAAGTGGGCTAAGTGGAAAGTTAGTGCATAGCGTAACGATTGTAAGTTTGACTCTCACAAGATAATCTGGTCTGTTACGCTAATAAGTATGTTTTTATAAATAATAGTGTCAACTAAAAATCTATAAGATTGAAAAAATTTAATTAAGACAAAAGAGATTGTAAATGTATTTATTTATATATGTATATAAATAAATTTAAATTTATATTTTTATGTTTATGTTTTTCTTAATATTTATATTTTATGTATATATTATTGTTTTTAACGATTCAATTATCAAAATTTCCGCCAATCCATTGACTTAACTTTTTGATAGAAATTCAAATTTTTCGACACTGGTAGGTCAAAAAATCTTGCCAATAATCGGAAAATGGTTCAATTTCAAAATCTGGATTTGCAAAATTCTCGCTAAACACTAGATTTCATTCATTTATTGCCGGGTATTCAAATTTTTCAGAGCATGTAGGTAAATTGTCAAAGAAATAAATTGTAGGAAATTTCCGTCATAGCAATAATACCAAAACAGTGCTAAAAGGGCCGCAATTGAAAAATGGGTTGAATGTGGTCATGCTACCTACCCTACAAGTGTAACGTCACACAAAACAAATGTTATTCTCGTCATAGCAATAATGTCAAAAGAGTGCTAAAAGGGCCGCAATTGAAAAATGGGTTGAATGTGGTTATGCTACCTAACCGTACAAGTGTGACGTCACACAAAACAAATGTTATTCTCACTGAGAGTTTTCTGTTGCATTCACCCATTATGAAAAACTGCTCAATAGCTCTCTTCATGTTTTTTTCTGGAAAAAAACATTCGACTTACAGAATCAGGGTAAAAAATCAAAATGAGAGTTATTTGTAATAAACATTTTTTTCTCAGGAAGAGAGCCACATATATAAATAGACAACATGGGTGAATCAAGCACTAGTTATTCGAAAGAGTTCATATTGGTATAGTGTCGGATGATCAAAGTGATCTAAGTGAATTTTTATTGGTATAGTGTCGGATGATCAAAGTGATCTAAGTGAATTTTTATATTTAAAAATGGCTGAAAAAAGAAAATTTAGCGCAATATGGACTCATTTCACGGGAGAAGAAGGTAATAGAGTAATGTGTAAATATTGCAAAATAAACCTAAGCATTGCTGGGGGTTCTCATGGGAATCTTTCTCGACATATGAGAACAAAACATCCGCTTACACCATTAAATCAAGAAAGACAGACTACAATCCCACCAGAGGTACTTGAAGAAGACATGCCAGACGTACAACCTTCTACCAGCTTCCAATCCAGGCAAAGTGCAACGCTCCCTCAGCAACCCCAACAAAATATAACACAATATTATATTATATATATATATATAATATGATAAATACTATACTATATACTGTTTTTATTTTATTCAATAAGTTGATATAAATACACGGAATGCATTAATTCCTTTAAATGTATATATGTATTGTTTACATCATTTTAAATATAAATAAAATTGAGAAAGAGAGCGGTGCTGTTTAAAAGTACTGAACTATTGAACTAAAAGAATGAACTAGTTCATTACAGAGAGCTGAACTAGAAAGAGCGAACACTCAAAAGAGCTAAAGAACCCAACTCTAGTGTTAATCCTCTGCTTCCTCATTCTCCTTCTTCATAAATCTTCTCCTTTTTCCTTATCTCCCCTACTGTTATTCTCCCCCTTTTGGACGATGTTCAATTGGTCAACTGGACCTCAGGGTACTGTGCTTGTCTCGATTGGCATGTACACGTCCTCTAACTTAATAAAGTCGCCGTAGTCTAGTAGGTAGTGTGTTGGCTTATTAGACGTAAGGCCACGGTTCAAACCCCAGGTCAGACTTCGAAACGAAAATATGAAAGAAAAAATATTTCTCCGGTGACTTCCCTCAGCAAGTTTCTGGCAAAAACTCTAAGAGTAAATAAAATTGCCATGAAAAGTTTCTCAAAAATCTGTCGTCCTTAGTCGACTTTAAACTGTAGGTCCCGCCACTCATGTATAAAATTAACACACACAATATTAGTGGTGTAAGAAACTAGGTCCATAATCCTGACTCAAGGGTTGTAATGACCAATTACCTAGTCGTATGTAAGTAAGTACTATATGACAGTCTAGTAGGTAGTGTGTTAACTTATTATACGTATTATCGATTCAAGCCCCAAGTCAGACATATCCAACAAAACGAAATACGACAAAAAAATTTTCGAAGAATTCCTCTCTCAGTAGATTTCTAGTAAAAACTCGGAGAGTAAATAAAATTGCCAGGAAAACTTTCTCAAAAATCGGTCGTTTGGAATCGAATTTAAACTATACGTTCCGCCACTTATGTATAAAATTTACACAGAGAGACAGGTCGTTATCCTGTCTGAGCGGTTGTAATGACCAGTTATGTGTGTATGTATGTATGTATTGTTATGACAGGGTTATGAAACTTATTTTCTTTGCAGCAAAAGTATTTAATTTCTGCACAATTTATTGAGGCATTCATGTGAAATTGTTTGCAATCAAAAGTAAGTCAATTATTTAACCATAATTTATGGAATCTTTTCATGCAAATAATAGTCACAATTATGACTTACCCATGCGTTTCATATTTATGTGATGTATTGTATTTTTTTTTATTACAACATGAATCGTGGCTTATTTTTATTTCTTGTTGTCACTTTTTATTCAAATTTCCCATATAGAAGTACAATCACAAATGGTTCCCTAATATTTCTATCTTTGGGAATATTTAAATGGATGTATTTTTTCCTGCTTTGATTTGCGTTACTGAATTTAATGCATAGCTTTCTTAAACTTCTTATTTTGGCATAAAGGAACAGAAGAAAAAATGTTGATACCATTTTAATATAGGTTTTAAGTGTCTTTTGTTGCTTTATTTCGTTCACGCTTCGTTAACGTTTAACCAAATGGTTTAATTTCATTCCCAATTACAAGTATTTAGCTTAGTTAGGTTTAGTTTAAACATTTTAAGTTTTAAAAAATCGTGCAGTTTTACTTAAAAAATTCCATTTATGGCATGACCAAGTTTAAGTCTTTAAACTTTTTAAATATTTTGTGAAACATTTAAAAACTTTAGGCATCTTTCGTGTATAAACAAGTTTTTTTTCATCTTAAGAAAAATCCATCATAGCCAAATCGCACGATCTCAATTGCCAGATACCTTACCTTGGCGTAAGATGACCATGCCCTCACACAGCTTTTATATCTAGTATGGCCTGACCTATTGATATTGAGTCGTCTTCAAAGAATACACACACCAAACAGCCACTTTCTCGGAATGCAATGTACGCTCTTGGACCTCATGACGATTGGTATCGTCCCATATCCGACAACTTTGTTAGTCTTGTATCAATTTATCAAGAACTGCGTCTCGCGGTTGAAGATGATTTTTCGATGAAATTAAGTGTCCGTTGCCAACTGTTTCAGAGCCTATTCAGCGAGCATACATCGTTGTCGTTGTTGTTTACATTTAACACTTGAATCAATTAAATATTCTGCAGGAGCAGGCCGAACACATGAGGCAAAATTAGCCAAGTTGTATTGCCTGCGGAACGCTGAGTTCATGTGAGCATGTCGAACTCAACTGCAACATAAGCGGTGTGAGGAGCTCGGTTGTAATCCTGACTAAAAGGTTGTAATGACCAATTAAGTAAGTAAGGTCAGACCTTACTTGCAATGATCAGCACTTGAGCGGAACCGATTTTAAAATTGTAAAACAGCAAATAAGAACAAATTACTATGTACGGTTATTAACCTACGGATCAGTTGTTATAAGCTAATGGTTAACTACGCCATTTGCGATGGACTCTGTCGACAAGGTGCTATTAGACGCGTCCACAGGTTGTGGATTGTGGAAATCCCAATGGATATGCTGGACAGCTATGAATAAAACAAACAGTTGCGGCACTTATAGTTTAAAGTCTACTCCGAACAGCGGGGATGTTTTTAGAAACTTTGCGTAGCAATTTTATATTATTTACTCTCAGAGTGAGAAATCTGCTGAGAGGAAGTCGGAAGACTACGGAGACTTCAACTGGTCAGATAATTCAATTCAATTTATAATTAAAATTTTCTAAATCTGTTAAATTTTAATAAAAAAAAAATAGTTTTAAATTTTATTCAAATTTTTTACAATTTAAAATGTCCGCTTGAATTTAAATTTAACTATTGCTTGAAGTGCAGTTTAAGAGCGTAAAAAACTCCAACACCCAATAAGTGCAAAGTAATTATAAGTTTAATTTTCAAAAATAGTGTATGTTATACAAGATTAAATTAACTGTAACATAAACAATTTACATAATTTTCTTCAAAAGAAAAAAAAAATAATAAATAAATAAATTAAGACATACATGAAATTAAATGCATTATTTGTTAAAAATTTATGAACAATTAATTAAATTAAAAAGTATGTTTTTGCCTTGGAGTATGTAAAATATTTCTTTACATTCCTGAAGCAAAAAGGGAAGATCATCATCATAATCAAAAAAGGTATTGTTTGTCATGAAGGCCTTAAAAGCTTCAAAAGCGTTAGAGTGACAGCTTTACTGTAGTGAAACCTTACTTGATCACACACAGCGGCTGTTGTGAGACTTGCATACATACATAGTTGGTCCTAGCTTCTTTTGTGTGTATTAATTTTATACATGAGTAGCAAGACCTACAATTTATAGTCAACTTCGAAAGACAGATTTAAAAGAAACTTCTCATGGCATCTTTATTTACTCTCAGGGTTTTTGCCAGAAATCTGTGAGAGCAAGCCGCCGAAAATATATTTTTTCATATTTCGTTTTCTTGTAGATGTCTGACTTGAGGTTTGAACCGTGGTCTCACCTCTAGTAAGCCTAAACACTACCTACTAGACTCCGATTAAGCTGATAGGTAGACTGATCGTTTGGTAACACCAGAAATGTTGTCAATATCTGACAATTTCGTTAAACTGTCGATAAAGGCAGTGACAAATGTAAGATGTCTTCTGTACCGACCAAGATAGAGATATTATATATAAAGTGGGAAATAGTATTTTCTTCCTGGAACGATATCTTTAATCTTTACAGAACTCTTGAACTGGTAAGCGAAATTTGTCAGCATTACATAGTGCCACACAGCACTAGTTTAAACAATTCATTGGTATGATTTCCATCCATATTATGGTAAACTTGATTTCGCCGTAAGATTATGAATAGTGAGTCCTACTTGGTAACTGTTCGTCTACTATAAAATTAAACGAGATTCCTGTGTTTCCAGGAACCATATGCAATGGATACACATCTGTTCCGAGCGTGGTGAAAGGAAATCTCGGGAGTAGAACATTAATAACAACTAGTTGTTTGTTAGCTATCAGAAATACTACTTACTTACTTAATTGGTCATTAAAACCCTTTAGTTAGGAGTACAACACACTCGTGTTTTGTGCGTTAATTTTCTGCTTGAGTGGCGGAACCTACAGTTTAAAGTCTACTCCGAACTACAGATTTCAAAAACTTTTCATTTCAGTCTCAGAGTTTTTGCCAGTAGACTGCTGAGAAGAAGTTCCCGAAAAGAATATATTTTTATATTTCATTTTGTTCGAGAACTTTAAGTCAGTTGTGGAATCACAGGCTCTCGTCTAATAAGCCAGCACAATATCTACTAGACTACGCCGACTTCAGTAAATACCCATATTTAGGAACAATTCCACAGTGTGATGAAGGGCAATTACTTCGCTTAAAAAACACTACAGTAATCCAGCAAGCGGAGTGATACCTTAAGGTTAAGCTTTTTAACAAATAATCCACTGTTTACCCAGCTCTGAAGCTTATAATTGTTCTTGTAAACATCATCAGGGTCTCTGGAGACGACTAAGTCAGAGTAGCAGTTGTGTCTGCTTGGAATTTTAATGTAGAAACTCCTATCCAAATTTGATTTTGATGATAGAGACCATCAAATAGGACTGTCAAATAGGATAGAGGAGTGCAAGAGAGTAGTAGGTAGTAGGGTATTTAGACTCATGGCGACAAGTCCGGCTTAATGTGTGGCAAGTAGAGTAAATGTGGGTTTAATGAGCAAAGCACCTGCGATCTGTAGCGTAAATTTACTTTTATTAAGAGCAGAAAAGTGCTTTAAATATCTCGTTCGATATCCATAGAAAGTATTCAGCGTAAGACAGTCGTAGTCTAGTAGGGAGTGTGTTAGCTTATTAGACGTGAAGTAACGCTTCAAACCCCAGGTCAAACATCTTCAACAAAACGAAATATGACAAAAATATTTTTTCGGCGAATTTCTCAGAGAATAAATAAAATTGCCATGAAAAGTTTCTCAAAAAATCTGTCGTTCGAAGTCGAAATTAAGCTGTATGTCCTGCCAAATAAGTATCAAATTAAGACACACAATATAAGTGGTATGAGAAGCTAGGTCGGAATCCTAACTGAAGGGTTGTAACGATTAATTATGTATGCATGTAGGTACGTAAGACATATGGATTACAACTCATAAAATATAGAATATGTGTATGTCAGCATATGAAAATATTTATTTCCATGACCGCCATCCGGTGCAAAAATATAAAAAAAAACAATACAAACCAGCTGAAATCAATCCAAGTATCCACGTACATACTATATCAAAAGGTAAACCAAGGCAACGCATAAAGCTTTCGAATGTAACAAAACATATAAAAAAACATGTTTATCAAGAGAAAACCAAAGTTTAATGCGTGACAGATTGTATGTAACTCTGCTTTTCCAAATTCACCCCTTTTTGCAAAATGCCAATTGATGTCATTATTCTAAATATTAGTAAACTGAGTTATCGATAATTTATTTAAAGCATAAATAATATTTATTTACAAACAATATTCCCTATTAGATAATTTAAATTAAGTCGTAAATGTTTTGTAGTTTGTATCCTTTTCAAATTAATGAATTCACAAAATCTGTTTAAGGCAAACAATACGCTGAAAGTTCTTGAAACGTACAAGACTTTTTACAACATTCATCCACAATGCCTCCGTACATACGAATTCGCCGGGTTTTGGCCAACAAATTCTCTGGTTCGATTTGGAAAATGTCTGATAATGTACCGAAGCCAATGGCAGATGTTAAGTCATTGTCCATAGCTGGTATAATGGCATTCGAATGGCCTAATATTTCAAAAGAAAGTAAATTTTAAATTACTATTTAAAAAAATATGTTGAAAACAAATTCATTTACCTGATCTCTTCTTCATCATTGTATTGAAACCATTTTCACATACCAGCCACATCATTTGACTCAATTTAGCGCCACACATGCGATCAGAATGGGCGTGAATTTCGAGTATAAAAATGCAGACCAACAGAATTGCAAGAAATTTCATTTTTAATCAATTGAGTTGATACGTGTAAACAAGTGTAATTATTGCAAATTACTGATGCTGTATAAGGATTTCAAATATGAATTTATACTGTTTCTTGATAGGTAGAAAAAAATTGAGAAGAGTTTGTGGAAATACTTTCAATTTTTGTACACTGACTTGTGTAAAGAATTTATTGTAGGGTCTAGTAAGTATCACAGTGGTACAAAAGTACTTTTTAATTTTGAAATAAAAACACGCATCTTTTGAAATTGCTGAGCTTTCTTTTGGTCTTTAGATGGAGTTATCCGGTAGGCAAGATCACTCGGTGGTCCATGTATTGTGTAGCCCAGTGTCTTGTTCCCTCTATGCCACAGTGGCCAGAAACCCATTAGAGGCGTTTATTGTGTCGAAGTATACGGTGTAGAGAGCCCATACAACTCTCGTGGCCTTTTGATTTGACGTGATGGAATCCCAGCGATTTGATTAACTGTCCACACAAAATGTCAAGTTCAAAGCAGGTTTCTCCTCGGTTTCAAACATACGTGCGGAGTGTTCAAAACCAAATATCTCCACCTTAAATACGATGACCTGGTTAGGTAATCTGTATAAGCCGTTCAGTGACAGTCTATCGGAATAGACCACAGATTCACTTCCACACCCATCGGTGAAGATCATTATATCATCGTCACCAATGACAGCTTTAGCAACCCATTCCTCCCGTGTTGGAGGGTGAATCATGTATGTTCATCCGAAACAGTCTCTGTAGTCGCATCTAAAACCTGGGTGATTCGGTTCTATTCCATGCAGTATTGAAGCAGGGCTTTGATTAAAGGTCATTACTTTCTTCATGAAATTTAACACGACTATACCACATAGACGTGGTATAGATGTGCTCGCATAAGCCCGAAATTACATGCGCTTGGATTTAAATCGGTTGGTTTAGGTGGCTAGTTGACGTCACATTTTCTTGTAATAATTTGCTTTGAAAATTGTAGCTACATTAAATTCATAGAAGAACTCGCAGTGTGGCAGGTGGTTTTGTCTTGCTGAAACCACATGTCATCCGGATCCATGATATGCAATGAAGGTTGTAAGAATTCTTTTAACATGTTTCCGTAACGGTCAATTTCGGCTTCACCATCAATAAAGTACGACCCAATTACATTGAATAATCAAAATTCACACAAGACAGTTTTTCGTTTTTCGCCAACCATTCAGATGGAAATGCCATTGGTGAAGATGGTTTTTTTTTAAATTGGAATTATAGTAACTTCGCTTCAATACCCATCGAACAAATTCTCGGCACTTTCCTTCGTCTGCGGATTTAAGCTCCAGAGTAAGTTGGATTTAGAACGCGCGAAGGTCTCTTGTCAAAATTCGTTGCATAGTGCTTCGGGAAATTTTAAGTTCTACAGAACGATGCCAAATTAGCATTTTTGGGTTTTTGGATGGTTGTTTACAGTTGTAATATATTCAAGAGAACGACAGCTGCGTTGATGCACAGGACTCTATGGGTCGAAGATTACCAACTTTTTCTAACATGGACACAAATGACATGTGGTTTCAGCGGGATGGCGCTACGTGCTACACAGTTTATACCACATTGAATATCCTGAACGAACGATTTGAGGGCAAAATCATCTCATGTAGAGACTCTGTGAACTGGTCTCCGCGATCCTCTATTTGACGACGTAAGAATTTTTGTTTCTTCTAACCTTCTGGCTTGTAACCGACCAGAAGGTCCTTAAAAAGACTTAGCCGCAACGCAACTCATGCGCTAATTTCAAATGTGCACAGAATTGTGTCCTGAAGCTATTACTGCAAACGGCATAAACTTGCGCCAATTAGTTCTTGCTGTTAATACAAACAATTTTTGGCCCAGTTTAGATTCTAATACACGCCGAGAAATTAAAGCTGGATCGGCCATGATTAAAAAGTACCCCAGGGTGATGTACGGAAGGTATTAGAAAGTAACGCAGTTAATGATATATATGTATGTCATTAGTATATACACTTCTGCTCCACTGTGTTTGATTAAAAAATTTATTCTGTCTGCTTTATATCATTTTCTTGCATGTCATTATGACGTCATTGCGCGCAGTATTTATATACCAAGTGATTTGAATTCGTTACCAGGTATAAATTTTAAATTTGCATATGAATAGGGGTAAGAGCAGGAGTGTAAATATTTTGGAATTTCTTGTAATCTTGTAAGAGAATAATTAAAATTAAAAATAATAGTTCAACAGCAATAAAAAAATATTAAGGCTTGTACACAATAAATGTTTGTATCTTGATACCGGTACACCTGCAAACTTTCCATGGCCATTAAAGACACTCTGGCCTAGTATTCTGAGTCGGTGTCTCTGTGTATTTGGGCTAAAACACAGAATATGCTCGACAGTAGTGTCCCACAAACTTGTCGTATTTCCAAACAGGTTCAGAATACTTCCCAGTTTGTCAGTAATCTTGTTGCATGCGTCACTTTCCCTAATCCTTAATAATTTTAAACTACATACATCACTCCAATTGCCTTGCTTTAGTCTTCTTGCAACGAATTAGGTATATATATAGCAAACAATGGATCTTCTACAAATTGTTTGGCAAAAATTAAAAATATTGTGGTTTTTGTAGAATTAGTTTGGGTCCATAAAAAATTTTTTGAAACCTCAAAATTCCCGTAAGGAATAATTTTTCGAGTCGTCTTATTGAATTAGAATTCAGTAAATTGTTTCCACTGAAAGTTGAGCAAATTTGGGATTTTTTGGACCAACGCGAAATTGCACGACGATGTCGATTTTGATTAAAATCTTTTCGGAAGAAGCTGTTTTTCGTCTTGGTGGATACGTTAATAAACAAAATCGCTGTCTTTGGGGCTCAGAAAAAACACACTTGGTCTTACATTACATACATACATAATTGGCCATTTCAACTCTTCTTTCCAGAGTATTGATGTGACCGATCTCATGCAATAATCGATTTATTGTGTCAAACGTTTGATGGCCGTTTAATTAACCGAAAAGGTCATGTCAATTGGCCGCCAAGAAGCTGCGATTTGACACCGTTTGGCTATTTTCTGTGGGACGCCGTTAAAGAAATGTTTAATGTCGACAAACCAGAGCCAATTGAGCTTTTGCAGGCCAACATTCGTAATGCCATTGCCGAGATACCCTCGAAAAAGTGCAAAAAATTGGTTGATCGAGTGAGATACTGTGAGCCCAGCCACGGTATTATTATATGTATATATTCCATTTCTAACCGTTTTATTGCATTTTTAAATTTAAACTTTTAAATCACCCACCCTATACATCTGAAGTATTAAACTTAAGTTAATTGATGAAGTTATTAAAATTAGATTACATCCTCTCATCTCCAATTCAAACTTGAACTCTATTCAGGCTACAGAACTATTATGATTAGAATTTAAATTTTAAGTTTAGCTTTTTAAGTTTTCAATAATTTATGAGTTTTATTTTAATCCATGTCAACAAATAACTTTTGAGTATTCTTAGCAAAGTTTACTTTTTTAATAAAGTAGAGTAACTACTTTATATAGTAACTACTTTTTATAGGCTACTGGAGCTGCCCTCAACACAGAAGAACTGTAGCTAGGTATAGCAGCGGAGTATGTCGAATAAACGGGAGCTTTGTAAGCAGTGTAAGCAGGAGCAGCTGCATATGTATTATAGGCTGCAGCAGGAGCAGTAGCATAGGCGGTGTAAGGAGCGGCAGCTGCATATGAAGCATAAGCTGGAGCTACAGCACTATAAGTAGTAACGGGAGCAATAACACCGGCTTGAGCGGCAGCAACAAATAAAGCCAAACAAATGATGAACTGAAAATGGTGAAATAAAATCAATTTTTTAAAAATTAAAACAAATCTCGCTACAAAATTATAAAACTTACATTCATTTTAATTGGATTTGATTTTGTGATTGACTGTGTATGTTAACCAAGTAGCAACTGATATCACTTTGGAACTAAAGTGGTTGTTTATATTTGGTACCTGGCATATTTTCTGATTAACCATAGGAAATATGAGTTTCTGATTATTTTTTTATTTAATAATTTTAATTAAAAAAGTATTGTATAGAATAAAAATAAATATTTTTATTGTTTTAAAACATTTTTTTTCTTGTAAAGTCATTGTACCATATACTGGGAATTAATTTTTTTATTTTATTCATACGTCACAATTGTTTGATAAGTTCCAGAAATATTAATAAAAAAAAAATAAATAAATAAAATAAAATAATCCATTTTTCATGCTTGATTTAAATTGTTTAACAATTGGCCGAAAGCATTATAAAGTAAAGTATGAAGTTAAAAGAGTCATAAAAAGTAATTCAGATAATAGGTGATATACAGTGGACAGCAAAAGTCTAAGTACGGCAATATATTTAAGCAATTTCATGAATTTTAGGCAAAAGTTTTTATAAATATTTATAGTTTATATATTTATTTTATTAATTTGTTTCTGTTTTATTATAAAACAAAAAATTTTTTAATGTTTTTCATTAAACAAGAGAAAAATAAGGAAAAGTTTCAAATGACTCAATAGGTACCCCCAAGGACAACCTGGAGTATATTTAAAATTCAAAGTCCTAATATATGAAAATGTTATCCCTTGTATTTAGTAGAATATCGCTTCAGTTCAAGTACTACATTTAACCCATTTGACATTGCATGTATACGTTTTGTTTAGTGTTTTCTGGTGGCACCATGAGCATGTTTTTCGGTTGACTTTTGTTTGATGTTTAGCGATTACGTAACCGTTATTTCAAATGATCTCCTAAATACTCTCTTAAAGTCATATCGGGACTTTGTGCAAGAATATTAAGCCTCTGGGGACTTTTTTTTTTGTCAAATATATTGTCGTACTAAGATTTTTGTTGTCCACTGTATGTACATACATAAAGTACCTTTGCTTCTACACTTCAATATTTATGTACGAATTAAAAGCAAAATAAATATGTAAATAAAAACATATGGTTTCAGTTATCATTATCATTTCAATTATCATTATAAAAAAATTCTTTGACGTTTATCTCTCAGCAGATTTTCGGCAAAAACTCTGTGAGAAAATTAAAATAGTTATGAAAAGTTTCTCAAGAATTTGACGTTCGGTTCCGCCACTCATGGACAAAATTAACGCACTCAACATAAATAGTGTGAGAAATATATCAAACCACAGAGGGATTGCTAAAATTAATGCTACTATTCGAAAACCTCTTGAGAAAAATACCTACTGATCACCTATACCAACAACTTTTGCCTCTTTAATCGTTTTGTCAACACGACTTCCACAAATTTTGGCAACTAATATCGTGGAACACACCACAATTGTTAATGAAGGTTTTTCAAACTGATGTGATATACAAAAATTTTAGTAAAGCGTTTGATAAAGTCAATCATAAATTTCTATTACACTCATGGACTTTAGTGATTCTGCTGTAAAATGGTTAAATTCTTATCTGTCACAAAGAACTCAACAAGTAAAATTTAGAAATATCATATATAAAGTTATTCAAAGGCATTCTTATTCACTTTTTGTTCACCAAATACCTTCGTTCAGTTGTTTTGCATAACTAAATTATACTTCAATAATATAAATGGATTTGATATACTTCATGCTGACTTCTGCAGTTTTTATAAATGCGGCAGATATTAAAAGCTGTAAACATATGTCTTTTTTAGACACAACTCGATTGATACCTTCTATTGTGTTTTGACAACGCTGTTTTAGCTAAAGTTCAAACTATATTGGACCTTGGCATACTGTTGGATCACAGACTCAACTTTCGTGATGGTGACTTAAACCTATGGTGTACTTGGATACATGAACAAAACAAAATTGTTATTTATATCACTTGTTCGACCTATTCTGGAGTATGGTTCTATTATATGGGATATTTGTTGTTCTATTCATTTAAGTAGTATTGAAACAGCAATTTTTAATTTGCTTTATTTGTGGTGTAGTTTTGGAACTCCTATCAGTTACAGTGGTATCACAGTAGACTTGCTTTGATTAAATTGCCAACACTTAAAAGTCGTCGATCAATGCTGAATACACTATACCTTTGGGTTCAATGCGAGGTGATATGTATTTAGAGTTACTGCTTAGTTAACTGAAATTCAATAATACTGGGAGACCAACACGAAATTTTGAACTTTTATCATTAAAATATTACAGATCTGATTGTGCTAACAATGATTCTTTTCGACGTGCATGTAAGAAGTTTAATGGATGCTACTATGCAATAGACTTATCTGATAGTAATGAAGTATGAAAGACAAAGCTAACTGTATATCTGAATTCTTAAGTGTATTTTTACTGTTTGTAATAATACATACTATGATTTTTTTTCTTTCTGTATTTAGTCAAAAAAATTATTATAATAATCTATTGACGTAAAGAAAGGAAAATAAATTCTTCCCTTTTTAATATTTTCCGTAACTGAGATATGCTGAATTTTAATAAATTTTATACTACTACTCTTCGTAAGTATGTAAAGTTTTGATACGTATTAATAACTTATTTATAAAATAACAATATTTAAATTATCTTACTATATCCGCAGAGTCTGGAAAGTCTGATATTTTTAACATATTGACATACCTATACAATATGAGGACATTATTGTTACTGGGGATTTAAATAATAACAGTTTAGTTGATAACTCTCTGATAGAGCCAATGGAAATTCTAGACCTTTATCCAGCCAACTTTCTCACGCCATCCCACATCCATAATACATGCAACAGACTAATGGACTATGCTTAAGCATGCCTGTGTTCGTACCCAACTTCATTTCTACCTCCAATATACGTATAATGTTTAGTTAACCGTCTTGGTTTAATACATATATATAAGTACACAATTAGTCATTACAAACCTTCAGTTAGGATTACGACCTGGCTTCTCACACCACTTATGTTGTGTGTGTTAATTTATGTATGAGTGACGGGACCTACAGTTTAAAGCTGACACCGAACGACAGGTTTTTAAAACTTTTTCATGGCAATTTTTATTTACTCTCAGGGTAAAATCTGCTGATAGGAAGTCGCCGAAGAAAGGTTTTTCCATCTTTCGTTTTGTTAGAGACGTCTGAGCCAGGCATTGAACCACGGTCTCACGTCTAATAAGCCAACATACCACCTACTAGACTACGGCGACTTCGACTTTTGATAGAAGCAGAAAAGAAGAGTCCACAATATGGAAGCCTGCCCAACTCTGTTTACGTCGAAAAGCATATTTCGAGTTATTGATATTCAAATCAAGAATTTACTGAAGTGTAAATGTGTTATTTTTTATGCATAAAACTATCATTTCTAGAGAACCGTTATATGTTAATAAGAGAATTGTATTAGCGAAATTCAATCATATAGAAAAATTTTATCTTTTACAAACCAATATTTCACGTCGAGACCACTCACTCATACTTTGCCGCGTGCAAAAACAGAATTTAGCCTAATACTATGGTCAGATATGCACTTTTATTGAGTCAATATTCGGTTAATTGAGTACAATATTTTAAATGTTCAGGCATAATAATATACGCATTTCAGCCGCTTATTCAATATTCATTTGACAGCTGGTAAACAATACAGCTGGTTGTTTCAACAACATTGTTTTTTTTTTGTTTGTCGTTATTGACATATTGAAAATGTTAACAAAAAGTGTTCGGTTATTAGAATTAACTCACTATTGCTTACTAAACACACTTATGACAGGGCTGTATTTTAAGTTTTACTCAATATTATATATTGCGCAATTATTACTTGAAACTTTATATGAAATATTGAGCTCAATTTATTGCGATTTACGCAATAAAGGTGCATATCTGAACACCGTATAAATGCGAAAATCAATTTAAAACAATTCCAATTTCCATATGCATTATATTTTTGTCAAGATGCCCCGTGCCGCGTCAGATGTATTTACACCATTATGTTGATACCGTCCACAAATTTCGAAGAATTTTCAGTCGAGAAATTGCACCTAATGTGTCAACCATTCGAAGAGTAGTATAAAATTGTAAATTTTAGACTCTGCTGTGTACCAAAGTATTGGTCAGTGTCTTTAAAATAATTTTCTTTTTGAATGTGTGACTATGAATTTGATAACGGAGTTCTTATGGCCTCAACTATACGTTGTTGACATGCACGAAATGTGGTTTTTGCAAGATGACGTCACTTGCCACACCACAGGTGCTACGTCAGATTTATTGCAACAAGGATTTCCAGATCAAATTAACTTACGAAATTCTGAGGTCAACTTACCAACTTAATTCTAACTGAAGGATTGTAACGATTAATTATGTATGCATGTAGATATGTAAGACATATGGGTTACAACTCGTAAAATATAGAATATATGTCTGCATATGAAAATATTTATTTCCATGAACGCCACCCGACCCAAAAATAAAAAAAATGCAAAAATCAATCCAAGGGAACGCATAAAGCTTTAACGTAGAAGTATCGAATGAAACAAAACATATAAGAAAACATGTTTATCATGAGAAAATCAAAGTTTAACACTTAAAAGAATGTATGTATGTGACTATGCCTTTCCAGATCCAAGCCTGTGTTCAAAATGCCAATTAATGTCATTTCTCTTAATATTAATAAACTAAGTTATCGATAATTTATTTAAAGCATAAATAATATTTACTTACAAACAATATTCCCTATTAGATAATTTAAATTAAGTCGTAAATGTTTTGTAGTTTGTATCATTTTTAAATTAATGAATTCACCAAATCTGTTTAAGGCAAACAATACGCCGAAAGTTCTTGAAACGTGCAAGACTTTTTACAACATTCATCCACAATGCCTCCGTACATACGAATTCGCCTTGTTTTGGCCAACAAATTCTCTGGTTCGATTTGAAAAATGTCTGATAATGTACCGAAGCCAATGGCAGATGTTAAGTCATCGTCCATACCTGGTATAATGGCATTAGAATGACCTAATATTTCAAAAGAAAGTAAATTTTAATTTATTATTTAAAAAAATATGTTGAAAACAATTCATTTACCTGATCTCTTCTTCATCATTGTATTGAAACCATTTTCACATACCAGCCACATCATTTGACTCAATTTAGCACCACACATGCGATGAGAATGGGCTTGGATTTCGATTACGAAAAGGCAGACTAAGAAAATTGAAAGAAATTTCATTTTTAATCAATGGAATTGATACGTGTAAACAAATGTAATTATTGCAAATTACTAATGCTGGAAAAGGATTTCATATATGAATTTATACTGTTTCTTGCAAAGGTAGAAAAAAATTGAGAAGAGTTTGTGGAGATACTTTATTTTTTTGTACACTGCCTTATGCAAAGAATTTATTGTAGGGTTTAGTAACTAGCACAGTGGTACAAAAGAACCTTTTTAATTTAAAATAAAAAGACGCATCTTCTGTAATTATTGAGCTTTCTTTTGGTCCGTAAAGAATACATATTTCGATCAAATGACCTACGGCTTTGATTAGGTTAAGTTGGGTTAGCCCGCACGCAAATTCACTCAGTGTCCCCTGTATTGTGTCGCCCAGTGTGTTGTTTCCGTCACACCACTTATGTTGTGTGTGTTAATTTTACACATGAATGGCGGGACCTACAGTTTAAAGTCGACAATTTTATTTACTCTCAGAGTTTTTGCCAGAAATCTGATGAGAGGAAGTCGCCGAAGAAATACTTTTCGTATTTTATTTTGATGTCTGGCCTGGGGCTCGAACCCTGGCTTTTCGTCTAATAAGCCAACACACTACCTACTAGACCACGGCGACTGCGATTACTTTCTTCATAAAGTTTTTCATAACAACCCCACATAGATGTGGATGTATGTCACCGTGTCACACAACGCGTAGATGGATGTCGGATTTGAGCTCAGGAATTGTGTCAGGTTTGTTCGCATAAAGCCGAAATTACAAAAAGCCCCGAAGAAAAGATCGCATAGCTTTGAATTTGACAATTTGACGGAATTTCTTGATAATTTGTTTTGGAAATTGCCACTGCAACAAATCGGTTGACAAACGCTCTTTAGGGCGGGTGGTATCTTGCTGAAACCACTGATGTCATCCAGATCCGTGATGTCCAGTGCACGTTACAAGAACTCCTTTATGTATGTAACGAATGCCATTCACAGTCAATTTCGGCTTCATTATCAAGAAAGTACGGGCCAATTACACCGAATATGAATATTTTTAGAAAAATTGTCATCGTCGTTACTTTTGAACGAATTGTTGGCGATTTCCCTTCTCTACCGATATGAGTGCCTAATGAAGCTGGATTTAGTATGCGTGAAGGCGGAGGTCTTTCAGTGTTTCGAGAAATTTATAGTTTTAGTTCATCTAACGAAGTCAAATTGACGTTTTCGCGATTTCGGATTATTGTTTACAGCTGTTCAAGAAACCGACAGATGCCTTGATGCCTATTTGTCGATGATTATCAACTTTTCTTAATAGACACAAATGACATGTGGTTTCAGCAGGATAACGCTACGTGCTACACAGTTTACACCACATTGGATATTCTGCGCGAACAATTTGATGGCAAAAGCATCTCACGTGGAAGTTCCATAAACTGGTCTCCGAGATCGTTCTATTTGACGACGTAAGAATTTTTCTTTCTTCTAACCTTCTGGCTTGTAACCGATCAAAAGAAGGTCTTTGAAAAGACTTTGCCTGATACAGACCGCAACTCATGCGCTAATTTCAAATGTGCACAGAATTGTGTCCTGAAGCTATTACAGCAAACGGCATACACTTACGGCAATTATTTCTTGCTGTTGATACAAAAAAATTTTGGCCGAGTTTCGGCACAGTATTTATATACCAAGTGATTTGAATTCGTTACCAGGTACAAATTTTAAATTTGCATATGAATAGGGGTAGGAGCAGGAATGTAAATATTTCGGAATTTCTTGTAATCTTGTAAGAGAATAATTAAAAATAAAAATAATAGTTTCACAGCAATAAACAATATTAAGGCGTGTTCACAATGAATGTTTGTTATGGAGACATTTGTATCCTGCAAACTTTCTGTGGCCAGTAAAGAAACTCTGGCCTAGGTTTGTTCACAATGAATGTTTGTTATGGAGACATTTGTATCCTGCAAACTTTCCAAGTCCATTAAAGAAACTCTGGCCTAGTATCCTGAGTCGGTGTCTCTGCAGTCGTGTCCCATAAACTTGTCGTATTTCCAAATGGGTTCAGTATACTTTCCAGTTTGTCAGTAATCTTGTTGCATGCATCACTTTCCCTAATCCATCATAATTTTAAACTACATATGTACATCACTCCAGATGCTTTCTTTTAGTATTATTGCAAGGCATTAGATATAGAGTATATCCGGAGCAAACAATGGATCTTCTACAAATTGTTTGATAAAAATTAAAAATATGATTAGTTTGGGTCCATAAAAAATTTTTTTAAACCCCAATATTCCCGTAAGGAATAATTCTTCAGATCTTCTTATTGAATTATAATTCAGTAAATTGTTTCCACTGAAAGTAATGAATCGATTTACGTTTGAGCCATGTTGGGATTTATTGGACCAACGAGAAATTGCACGACGATGTCGATTTTGCCAAAAAAAATCATCTTTTCGGAAGAAGCTGTTCATTTTGGTGGATACGTTGTAAACAAAATTGCCGTATATTGGGGCTCAGAAAACACACACGTGGTCTTACATTACATGCATACATAATTGGCCATTTCAACACTTCAGTCTGGATTGCGGCCCAGCTACTCACACCACTCATGTTGTGCGTGTTAATTTTATACATTAGTGGCGGGACCTACAGTTTAAAGTCGACCCCGAACGACAGATTTTTGAGAAACTTTTCATTGCAATTTTATTTACTCACGGAGTTTTTGCCAAAAATCTGCTGAGAGGAAGTCGCCGAAGAAATATTTTTTTCTTATTTCGTTTTGATGTATGACCTGGGGTTCTGAACCGTGGCATTGCGTCAAATAAGCCAACACACTACCTACTAGACTACGGCTTCTTTCACGAGTGGTCTTAAAGAAGCCAATACATTCATTACTTGTGGAACGCAGCCATCCTTGGCCCATATTTCTTTGAAAATAAGGATGGCGCAGCCATAACGCTCAATGAAGACACCTATCGCGCCATGATAACCGATTTTTTTGTATCCGCTTGCCACACATCTCATGCCATAATCGATTTATTGCGTCAAACGTTTGATGGCCGTTTAATTAACCGAAAATTGTATGTCAATTGGCCGCCAAGAAGCTGCGATTTGACACCTTTGGACTATTTTCTGTGGGACGTCGTTAAAGAAATGTTTTATGTCGACAAACCAGAGACAATTGAGCATTTGCAGGCCAACATTCGTATAATACCCTCGAAAAAGTGCACAAAAATTGATCGATCGAGTGAGATACTGTGAGCCCAGCCACGGCATATAATAATATTCCATATCTAACCGTTTTATTGCATTTTTAAATTTAAACTTTTAAATCACCCACCCTATACAATCTGACGTAATAAACTTAAGTTAATTAATCAAGTTTTTAAAATTAGATTGCATCCTCTCATCTCCAATTCAAACTTGAACTCTATTCAGGCTACAGAACTATTATGATTAGAATTTAAATTTTAATTTTAGTTTTTTAAGTTTTGAATAATTTATGAGTTTTATTTTAATCCATGTCAACAAATAACTTTTGAGAATTCTTAATAAAGTTTACTTTTTGAATAAAGTAGAGTAACCGGTCACTGGAGCGGTATAGGCTACTAGAGCTGCCCTCAACACAGAAGAACTGTAGCTAGGTACAGCAGCGGAGTATGTGGAATAAACAGGAGCTTTGTAAGCAGTGTAAGCAGGAGCAGATGCGTATGTAGTATAAGCTGCAGCAGGAGCGTCAGCATAGGCGGTGTAAGGAGCAGCGTAAGGAGCGGCGGCTGCATATGTAGTATAAGCTGGCGCTACAGCGCTATAAGTAGTAACGGGAGCAATAACACCGGCTTGAACGACAGCAACAAATAAAGCGAAACAAATGATGAACTGAAAATGCAATAATAAAATAAATGTTTTAAAAACTAAAACAAATCTCGCTACAAAATTATAAAACTTACTTTCATTTTGATTGGATTTGATTTTATGATTGACTATGTATGTTAACCTAGTAGCAACTGATATCACTTTAGAACTAAAGTGGTTGTTTATATATGATACCTGGCATATTTTCTGATTAACCATAGGAAATATGAGTTTCTGATTTTTTTCTTTTATTTAATAATTTTAATTAAAAAAGTATTGTATAGAATAAAAATAAATATTTTTGTTGTTTTAAAACATTTTTTTCTTGTAAAGCCATTGTACCATATACTGGGAATTAATTTTTTTATTTTATTCATACGTCACAATTGTTTGATAAGTTGCAGAAATATTAACAAAAAAATAAATAAATAAAATAAAATAATCCATGTGTCATGCTTGATTTAAATTGTTTAACAATAACCGAAAGCACTATAAAGTAAAGTATAAAGTTAAAAAAGTGTTAAAAGACTCATAAAAAGTAATTCAGATAATAGATGAAATACAGTGGACAGCAAAAGTCTAAGTACGGTAATATATTTAAGCAATTTCATGAATTTTAGCCAAAAGTTTGTATAAAAATTTATAGTTTACATATTTATTTTATTAATTTGTTTCTGTTTTATTATAAAATAAAGAAAAGTTTCAAATGACTCCATAGGTACACCCAAGGACAACCTTGAGTATATTTAAAATTCAAAGGCCTAATATATGAAAATGTTATTCCTTGTATTTAGTAGAATATCCCTTAAGTCCAAGCACTCAATTTAACCCATTTGGCATTGAATGTACAAGTTTTGTTTAGTGTTTTCTGGTGGCACCATGAGCATGTTTTTCGGTTGACTTTTGTTTGATGTTTAGCGATTACGTAACCGTTATTTCAAATGTTCTCTTAAATACTCTTTTAAAGTCATATCGGGACTTTGTGCAAGAATATTAAGCCTGTGGGGACTTTTTTGTTAAAATATATTGCCGTACTAAGACTTTTGCTGTCCACTGTATGTACATACATAAAGTACATTTGCTTTTACACCTCAACATTTATGTACGAATTAAAAGCAAAATAAATACATACATAATTGGCCATTACAACCCTTCAGTCAGGATTACGGCCTAGCTTCTCACACCACTCATGTTGTGTGCGTTAATTTTATACGTGAGTGGTGGGACCTACAGTTTAACGTCGACTCCGAACGACAGAATTTTGAGAAACTTTTTCATGGCAGTTTATTTTACTCTCAGAGTTTTTGCCAGAAATCTGCTGAGAGGAAGTCGCCGAAGAAATATTTTTTTTTCATATTTCATTTTTTGATGTCTGACCTGGGATACGAACCCGGGCTTTACGAATAGTAAGCCAACACACTACCTACTACACCACGGCGACTTCAAAATAAGCAAAATAAATATGTAAATAAAAACATATGATTTCAGTTATCATTATACGGAAATATATTTTTAATTTGCCTCTTAAATCGTCTCTTAAATCGTACATCAATCCTTATTTATAAACCGCAGTAGATCAAAGTGACAGTAGTCTAGTAGGTAGTGTGTTGACTGTGTTCAAACCCCAGTTCAGACATCGATGACAAACAGAAATATGCAAAAATATTTCTTTGACGTTTGTCTCTCAGCAGATTTTTGGCAAAAACTCTGAGAGCAAATAAAAATAGTCATGAAAAGTTTCTCAACAATTTGTCGTTCGGCGTAGACTTTAAACTGTAGGTTCCGCCACTCATGGATAAAATTAACACACACAACATAAATGCTGTGAGAAGCTAGGTCGTAATCCTGACTGAAGGGTAGTAAATCAAATATATCAAACCACAGAGGGATTGCTAAAATTAATGCTACTATTCGAAAACCTCTTGAGAAAAATACTTGCTGATCACCTACTGATCACCAACAACTTTCGCCTCTTCAATCGTCTTGCAAACACGGAGTCGGCAAATTTCAGCAACTAATATCTTGGACTCAGCACAATTGTTAATGAAGATCTTTCAAATAAAATCCAGACTGATGTGATATACACAGATTTTAGTAAAGCGTTTGATAAAGTCAATCATAAATTTCTCTTGCACTCATGGGCTTTAGTGATTCTGCTGTAAAATGGTCAAGTCAAATTTAGAAATATCATATCTAAAGTTATTCAAGGGCACTCTGGTGTATCTCAAGGCAGTCACTTGGGTCCTATCTTATTCACTTTGTTCACCAATGACCTTCCTTCAGTTGTTTTGCGTAACTAAACTATACTTTAACAATATAAATGGATTTGATTTACTTCATGCTGAATTTTGCAGTTTTATAAATGCCTGTACAATATGAGGACATTATTGTTACTGGGGATTTAAATTATAACAGTTTAGTTGATAACTCTCTGATCGAGCCAATGGAAATTCTAGACCTTTACCCAGCCAACTTTCCCACTACATCCCGCATCCATTATACATGCAACAGACTAATGGACTATGCTCAAGCATGCCTGTGTTCCTATCCAACTTCATTCCTACGTCCAATATACGCATAATGGTTAGTCAACCGTTTTGGTTTAATATATACATACATAATTCAGTCAGGATTACGACCACTTTTATGTATCAGTGGCGGGACCTACAGTTTAAAGTTGACACCGAACAATAGATTTTTGAGAAACTTTTCATGGCAATTTTATTTACACTCAGAGTTTTTGCCAGAATTCTGAAAGTCGCCGAAGAAATATTTTTCATATTTTGTTTATTTGGAGATGTCTGACCTCTCATCCTGACGAAAGGGTTGTAATGACAAATTATGTAATTATGTATGGTTAAAGGCAATTACTTGGCCTGAAAAACACTACAGTGGTCTAGGAAGCGGATTGGTATCTTAAAGTTAAGTTTTTTAGATAAAAATTCCATGTACACCTAGCTCTCAAGCTGAGAATTATTCTTTGCAGACTTCAAATCAGTCCCTAAAGATGACTAAGTTATAGTAATATTTGTGTCTGCTTTGAATTTTAAGGTAGAATTTTCTATCCATATTTGATTTTGATGATATAGATGATATCATTTAGAGCTAGAGGACCGACAAACAGGATAGAGGAGTGCAAGAGAAAAAATATGTAAGCGTAGTAGGGTATTTAGACTCATAGCGACAAGTGTGGCTTAATTTTTGGCAAGTAGAGTAAACGAAAGTTAGTTGAGCTTTACAAAAAGGAATTTTGTGGGTTTAATGAGCAAACCACCTGCGATCTGTAACGTAAATTCACTTTTATTAAGAGCAGAAAAGTGACTTAAATATCTCGTTCGATATCCATAGAATATATTCAGCGAAAGACAGTCGTAGTCTAGTAGGGAGTGTGTTGGCTTATTATACGTGAAACAACGGTTCAAACCTCAGGTAGACATCTCTAACAAAACGAAATATGAAAAAAATATTTTTGCGCGAATTCCTCAAAGAGTAAATAAAATTGCCATGAAAAGTTTCTCAAAAAATCTGTCGTTCGAAGTCGATATTAAGCTGTATATCCTGCCACATAAATATAAAATTAAGACACAATATATGTGGTATGAGAAGCTAGGTCGTAATCATAACTGAAGGGTTGCAATTATTAATTATGTATGAATGTAGGTACCTAAGATAGAACATATGTCCGCATATGAAAATATTTATTTCCATGACCGCCATCCGATGCAAAAATATAAAAAAACAATACAAACCAGCTGAAATAAATCCAAGTATTTAACGTACATACTATATCAAAAGGTCAACCAAGGCAAGACATAAAGCTTTCGAATATAACAAAACATATAAGAAAACATTTTTATCAAGAGAAAACCAAAGTTTAATGCGTGACAGATTGTATGTAACTCTGCTTTTCCAGATCCATCCTTGTATTCAAAATGCCAATTGTTGTCATTCCTTTTAGTATTAGTAAACTGAGTTATCGATAATTTATTTAAAATATAAATAATATTTATTTACAAACAATATTCCCTATTAGATAATTAAAGTTAAGTCGTAAATGTTTTGTAGTTTGTATCATTTTTAAATTAATGAATTCACCAAATCTGTTTAAGGCAAACAATACGCAGAAAGTTCTTGAAACGTGCAAGACTTTTTACAACATTCATCCACAATGCCACCATACATACGAATTCGCCGGGTTTTTGCCAATACATTCTCTGGTTCAATTTGGAAAATGTCTGATAATGTACCGAAGCCAATGGCAGATGTTAAGTCATCGTCCATAGCTGGTATAATGGCATTCGAATGGCCTAATATTTCAAAAGAAAGTAAATCTTAAATTATTATTTAAAAAAATATTTTGAAAACAAATTCATTTACCTGATCTCTTATTCATCATTGTATTGAAACCATTTTCACATACCAGCCACATCATTTGACTCAATTTAGCGCCACACATGCGATCAGAATGGGCTTGAATTTCGAGTATAAAAATGCAGACCAACAGAATTGCAAGAAATTTCATTTTTAATCAATGGAATTGATACGTGTAAACAAGTGTAATTATTGCAAATTACTGATGGTGGAAAAGAATTTCAAGTATGAATTTATACTGTTTCTTGATAGATAGAAAAAATTTGAGAAGAGTTTGTGGAAATACTTTTTTTTGTACACTGGCTTGCGCAAAGAATTTATTGTAGGGTTTAGTAAGTAGCACAGTGGTACAAAAGTACTTTTCATTTTAAAATAAACACACACATCTTTTGAAATTGTTGAGCTTTCTTTTGGTCTGTAAAGAAGACATATTCCGATCAGATGAAGACTACGGCTTTTATTAAGTTAGGTTGGGTTAGCCGGTAGGAAAGTTCACTCGGTGGCCCATGTATTGTGTCGTCCAGTGTCTCGTTTCTCTCTTATGCCACCCATTAGAGGCGTTTATTGTGCCAAAGTATACGGTGTAGAGAGTCCATACAACTCCCGTCGCCTTTTGATTTGACATGATGGGACCCCAGCGATTTTATTAACTGTCCACACAAAAGATCAAGTTCGAAGGAGGTAGCTCCTCGGTTTCAACCATACGTGCAGCCTGTTCAATACCGAAAATCTCCGCCTGAAATACGCAGACCTGTTAAGGTAATCTGTATTAGCCGTTCAGTGCCACTTCCGCATCTATTTTTGAACCATCGGCGAAGATTGTTATATCACCGTCACCAATGACAGCTTTAGCAACCCATTCTTCCAGTGTGGAAGTGTGAGTCCTGCATGTTCGCCCGAAAACAGGCTCTAGCACCATGTAGTCGCATCTAAAAACTGGGTGATTCAGTTCTATTTTATGCAGTATTCAAGCGTGGCCCAAAACACACGTCTTCGCATAAAGCCAAAATTACAAAAAGCTCCAAAGAATAGATCGCATGGCTTTAAATCACATTGGGAATTTCTTGATAATTTGTTCTCAAAATTGTCTGTGCAATAAATCGATTGAGGAACGCTCTTTGGGGCGGGTGGTATCTTGCTGAAACCACATGTCGTTGAGGTCCATGATGTCGAGTGGATGTTACAAGAACACCTTTATCATATTTACCTAACGAATGCCGTTCACAGTCAATTTCGGCTTCACCATCAAGAAAGTATGGGCCAATTACACCGAAAGACCAAAATTCACACCAGATAGTTGCTACTCGTTATCTATGTTTTTGTTTCTATGAAATTCAACAATTTTGTGTATTCTCCAAACCGTTCAGATGGAAAAACATTTGATCGTAGAAGATGACTATTATTCGAAAAATTGGCATTGTCGTTACTTTTGAACGAATTGTTGGCGATTCCCCTCGTCAGCCGATATGAGCGCCTAAGTAAATTGGATTTAGTATGAGTGAAGGTGGAGGTCTTTTAGTGTTTCGAGAAACTTAAAGTTCTGAAGAACGATGTCAAATTAACGTTTTCGCGATTTCGGATTTTTGTTTACAGCTGTAATATTTTCAAGAGACCTATGGTCGATGCTTAGCAACTTTTTCTAACATGAACACAAATGACATGTGGTTTCAGCAGGGTGTCGCTACGTGATACACAGTTTATACTATATTAGATATTCTGCACGAACGATTTGTAGGCAAGATCATCTCACGTAGAGACTCTGTGAACAGGTCTCCGCGATCCTTCTATTTGACGACGTAACAATTTTTTTCTTCTAATCCTGGCTTGTAACAGACTAACAGAAGGTCTTTGAAAAGACTTTGCCTGATATAGACCGCAACTCATGCGATAATTTCAAATGTGTACAGAATTGTGTCTTGAAGCTATTACTGCAAATGGCTACTTACGCACTTGCGTACTGCACTTACGGTAATTATTTCTTGGTGTTGATACAAACAGTTTTTGGCCGAGTTTGGATTATAATACACGCCTAGAGATTAAAGCTCGATCGGCCATGGTTTAAAATGACCCAGACTGAAGGTATTAGAAAATAAAGCAGTTAATGGCATCAGTATATATGTCATCAGTATATTCACTTCTTCTCCACTGTGTTTGATTAAAAACAAATTCATTCTGTATTCTTTATATCATTTTCTTGCATTTCATTATGACGTCATTGCGCGCAGTATTTATATACCAAGTGATTTGAATTCGTTACCAGGTATAAATTTTAAATTTGCATATGAATAGGGGTAGAAGCAGGAGTGTTAATATTTTGGATTTTTTGTAATATTGTAATAATAGTTCCACAGCAATAAACAATATTTAGGCTTGTTCATATTAAATGTTTGCTATGGAGACATTTATATCTTGATACCGGTTCACCTGCAAACTTTCCATGTCCATTTAAAGAAACTCTAGCCTACTATCCTGAGTCGGCGTCTCCGTGTACTTGGGCTGAAACACAGAATGTGCTCGACACCACAAACTTGTCGTATTTCGAAATAGGTTCAGTATACTTTCCAGTTTGTCAGTAATCTTGTTGCATGTATCACTTTCCCTAATCCAACATAATTTTAAACTACATACATCACTCCAGATGCCTTCTTTTAGTATTCTTGCAAGGTATTAGGCATATATCCGGAGCAAACAATGGAACAAATTGTCTGACAAAAATTAAAAATATTGTGTTTTTTGTAGGAATAGTTTGGGTAAATAAAAAAATTTTTTGAAACCTCAAAATACGCGTCAGGAATAATTCTTCGGATCGCCTTACTGCAGTAGAATTCAGTATATTGCCTCAACTGAACGTAATGAACCGATTTACGCTTGAGCAACGTTGGGATTTATTGGACCAACGTTGGACCAACGAGAAACTGCACAATGATGTCGATTTTGCCAAAAAAAAAAACATCTTTTCGGAAAAAGCTGTTTTTCATCTTGCTGGGTACGTTAATAAACAACATTGCCGTATTTGGGGCTCAGAAAACACACACAACCCTTCAGTCATGATTACGGCCTAGCTTCTCACACCACTCATGTTATGTGTGTTAATTTTATATATTAGTGGCGGGACCTGCAGTTTAAAGTCGACTCCGAACGACAGATTTTTTTAAGAAACTTTCCATGGCAATTTTATTTACTCTCAGAGTTTTTGCCAGAAATCTGCTGAGAAGAAGTCGCCGAAGGAATATTTTTTCTTATTTCGTTTTGATGTCTGACCTGGGGTTTAAACCGTGGCCTTGCGTCTAATTGCCATCACGGTCAATGATATCCAATTTTTTTCATCCGGTCTCCATAGTATTGATGTGAATGATCTCATGCCATACTCGATTTATTGCGTCAAACGTTTAAAGGCCGTTTAATTAACCGATAAGATGTCAATTGACCGCCAAGAAGCTGCTATTTGACACCGTTAGACTATTTTCTGTGGGACGCCGTTAAAGAAAAGTTTCATGTGGACAAACCAGAGACAATTGAGCACCTGCAGGCCATTTCCGAGATACACTCGAAAATGTGCACAAAAATTGGTCTGATCGAAAGAGGTACTGTGAGCCCAGCCATAAAATAATATTCCATTTTTAACCGCTTTACTGCATTTTTAAATTTAAACTTTTAAATCACCCAACCTATACAATCTGAAGTAATAAACTTAAGTTAGGTTAGGTTAGAGGACGTGTACTTGTCAATAAACGCAAGTACAGTATCCGGAGGTCGAATTGACCTAATGTACAACGTCCTTAAACTTAAGTTAATTAATCAAGTTCTTAAAATTAGATTGCATCCTCTCATCTCCAATTCAAACTTGAACTCTATTCTGACTACCGAACTATTATGATTAGAATTTAAATTTTAATTTTAGCTTTTTAAGTTTTGAATAATTTATGAGTTTTATTTTAATCCATGTCAACAAATAACTTTTGAGTATTCTTAGCAAAGTTTACTTTTTTAAAAAAGTAGAGTAACTGGCCACTGGAGCGGTATAGGCTACTGGAGCTGCCCTCAACACAGAAGAACTGTAGCTAGGTAGAGCAGCGGAGTATGTCGAATAAACTGGAGCTTTGTAAGCAGTGTAAGCAGGAGCAGCTGCATATGTAGTATAGGCTGCAGCAGGAGCGGCAGCATAGGCGGTGTAAGGAGCTGCGTAAGGAGCGGCGTAAGGAGCGGCAGCTGCATATGTAGTATAAGCTGGCGCTACAGCGCTATAAGTAGTAACGGGAGCTATAACACCGGCTTGAGCGGCAGCAACAAGTAAAGCGAAACAAATGATGAACTGAAAATAGAAAAATAAAATCAATTTTTTTAAAACAAATTTGTTGCGAACTTACTTTCATTTTGATTTTGTGATTGACTATGTCTGTTAACCTAGTAGCAACTGATACCACTTTAGAACTAAAGTGGTTGTTTATATATGATGCCTGGCATATTTTCTGATTAACCATGGGAAATATTAGTTTCTGATTTTTTTTCTTTTATTTAATAATTTTAATTAAAATAGTATTGTGTAGAATTAAAATAAATATTTTTGTTGTTTTAAAACAATTTTTTTTATATAAAGTCATCGTACCATATACTCGGTTTAATTTTTTATTCTATTCATACGTCACAATTGTTTGATAAGTTGCAGAAATATTAATAAAAAAAAATAAATAAATAAAATAAAATAATCCATTCGTCATGCTTGATTTAAATAGTCCAACAATTGGCCGAAAGCACTGTAAAGTATAGCATGAAGTTAAAAGAGTGTTAAAAGAGTCATAAAAAGTAATTCCGATAATAACTGATATACATACATAAAGTAAATTTGCTTTTACACTTCAGCATTTATGTACGAATTAAAATCAAAAAAAAAATATGTATGTAAATAAAAATATATTATTTCAGATATCATTATACGAAAATAAATTTTTTGTGTTCACATTTTAATCTTTTCAGTAACAGAGATATGCTGCATTTTAATAATAACATGCTGTGACAGTCAAAATACACCAAGCTAATGGCATAGTGTAGGCTGTGAATTTTATTGAGTAGAAATCGGAAATATTTTTTTTTATATTTCACGAACCCTCCAAACTTCTTTTATTTGACAAAAACGGTATTTTTGATCTTTTCACACAAAATTATTGGTTACTCAAATATTTTTTAAGAGTTTTAAAAAGGGGACAGATGAGCCTTTAAAACGGTTACCTAAACATGTGGTTCAAAGTTACATATGTATTATGAGTTTTGATGGGGTAAACTTGGAAAAAATATTTTTTCTTATTTTTAAAGTTTAGCCATTATTAATTGCAAAATTTAATTAAAAAGTATGAAATAAGTGGCGACTTTCTTAAAGTGCATTATCTTGTGAAGTGACTGACACTGCGTTTGATGAAATCAGACAAAAAATATCGTAGTTATTATTTAAATAGTATAACAGTCGTCTAATATTTTTTATATATGTGACCTTATCAAATAAACTTTCAGTTCAAAAATTTTCAAAATTTTTGATGGATCTTCATTGTTTACGATACGATATTATGTTACGATATTTTATGTCAATTTCACGTTTGGGCAACAACTACCTCTAACGTGAAATTGACATATTTTCCAAGAAACAATCAAGATCCATCAAAAATTCCGAAAATTTTTTTACAAAAAGTTCATTTGAAAAAAATATATGTGAAAAATATAACACTACTGTTCTACTCTTTAAATAATAACTATCAATCAATCTCTTCACAACAGAATGCAGTTTAAGAATTTCCCCACTTATTTTTTACTTTTTAATAAAAGGTTGCTACTATGAATGGACAAACTTGAAAAAATATGAAAAAAATTCGCATTTGCCAAGGTTACCTCATCAAAACTCATAGAATATTAAGTCGAATAATATATATATTTATAGTGTTTTAAAGGCCCAACACCCCCCTTTCTAAGAGAGTTTAAATTTGTGAGATTGGTTAAGAAATGTTTCTGTAATCAATAAATTTGTGCGTAAAGTCCAAGTTGTCAAGTAAAACAAGTTTGGAGGGTTCAAGAAATATAAAAAAAATATTTCTGACAAGACTCGCAACCTACACAATGTACAGCTGGGTGCATTTAATTTTTTTTTTGGCGCATAGTGCAATTTTATACTGGTACCCTTTTTAAGTATGTAAAGGTTTAAAACGTTTTAATAACATATTTATGATATAAAGGATCTTATAAGGTCCGCAGTGGCTAGAAAGTCTGATATTTTTAATATATTGACATACCTGTACAATATGACGATCTTATTGTTACTGAGGATTTAAATTATAGTAACAGTTTAGTTGATAACTCTCTGATAGAGCCAATATAAACTCTAGATCTTTACCAAGCTACAGCTTAAATTCATTTATATTTCCAATAATATGTATTATGGTTAGTCAACCGTCTTGGTTTAATATATACATACATAATTAGTCATTACAACCCTTCAGTCAGGATTACGATCTAGTTCCTCACACCAGTTATGTTGTGTGTGTTAATTTATGTATGAGTGGCGGGACCTACAGTTTAATGTTGACACCGAACGACAGCTTTTTTAAAACTTTTTCATGGCAATAATCTCAGAGTTTTTTCCAGAAATCTGTTGGGAGGAAGTCGGCGAAGAGACATTTTTTCATATTTCGTTTTGTTGAAGACGTCTGACCTCTCGTCTAATTAACTAACACACTACCCACTAGACTACGGCGACTTCAGAAATACCATGTCTTTATCAAATTCTGATTGTGTATCCTCAACCACGTCTACAAGAGCTGTTATACAACTTCTATTTTTAAAAAAAGAAGGGACAATTGACTATGCTAGGATACATATCAATGGAGATAATTTGATGGTGTCAGATCAAATGTAATGATAGACTTATATGGTCTAATTATATTAGTTTTGCTATGAGAAGAGTTTATGCCTTGTTGCGTAACTTATGGCCGGTTATAGATTCAACACATTTTCTACACGCATGTCATTAGCTAAGTCGTACATTATTCCATCACTTTCATATGGTTATAAAATTTTCGTGAATTCTGATAGTAATGACTTAAATTTAAGATAACATTTAATACCATTGCACGATATAGTACCTTCCGAAAAAGTCGTTGTGAGCATATTTCTAGTTATTCATATCAGATCTGTTACTTCAGCTTTGAGAATTTACTGAAATGTAACTGCCTTAGTTTTTCTAATAAAATTATCATCTCTAGCAATATGTTAACGAAGTTCTTATGGCCTCAACTATACGACATTGACATGAACGATATGTGGTTATAGCAAAATGGCGCCACTTGCCACACTATGTGTGCAAACACAGAATTATTGCAACAACAATCTCCAAATCAAATTGTCTTAAGAAATTCTGTTGTCAGCTTGCCACCAAAATCATGCGATTTAACCGTGAAATCTCGGTTTTATTCAAATAAACTAAAAGCAATTTATGATCTCAAATTTAATGAGAGTGAAGATACGATGAGATACGTATTTATGTTTGTGGAAAAGTCATGAAAAGAGTAATGGTCTGTCATCAACATACATACACAATTGGTCATTACAACCCTTCAGTCAGGATTATGACCTAGCTTCTCACACCCATTATGTTGTGGGTGTTAATTTTTTCCATAAGCGGCTAGACCGACAGTTTAAAGTCGACTCCGAATGACAGATTTTTTAAAACTTTTTCTGGCAAATATCTCAGAGCTTTATCCTCTGCTGAGAGGAAGTCGACGAAGAATTTTTTTTTATATTTCGTTATCTTGTTATGACCTGGGGTTTGAATCGAGGCCTCAAGTCTAAGCCAACACACTACCTACTAGACTATGGCAACTTCAGCCATTTGATGTATATTATCTGCCATACTTAATCAGTGAGTGCACAATACGCCTACGTAATGGCCGATAGGCGTGAGATTTTTGATCTTTCCCTTCTTTCCCTTCTTTCAATCTGTCTACTTTCCACATCGGAACATTAATTATTTCTAAAATACTTGATTTAATTTTAAATTTAAAAGTTGCATTCTTGCCATTGGTATCATTCAGCCGAGCGACTTCTTTCTTGATGTTCATATGCTTGATCAAGCTGTTCATCAAAAAACAAAAAGAAAACCACTTGATTTAAAAGAGCCAAAAAGATCTTCTATTCGATTGCTCACAGTTATAAAATCTTTTTTGTGATCAAATATTTTATTGAATGATCAATCGTTAAACGAGACTTCGGGGTATCATAAACTAAGCATGATCAAATGGTTTGCTGATTAGCTTCAAAACACATCCGCATTGATTGACAAATAAAGATGGTGACTTATTTGTTTTGGCCAAATTATTACTGTCAACGAAAATAAGATTATTAAACTCTAAAAATGGTTTTGAAAAAAAAATCAAAAAGAAATCATGTTTTGTTCTTGAAAATCTATACAAGACATGTGACAAAGCATATTTGAAAATATTGAATATTATTGGTACAGATAGATAAGAACTTTATTTATTTATTTTTTTTTGTATGTAATTCTGCTAGGAAGTGTTAAATCTGATGTATAAATATCCGCTCAACTTTCCAGAAGTTATCAGTTCAAATTTGTCCATTCAACAATCAAATCAACGACTCTACTTCAAACAATATGAAAGTGAGTTTATCAAGGAGGTAAATTATAAATTTTATTTGAATTAAATAAATTTTCTTTATAATTCTAGTTCCTTATTTGCTTGGCTTTATTCATTGCTGCTGCTCAAGCTGGTGTTTTAGCACCGCTTACCACGTATAGTGCCGTGGCTCCAGCTTATACCAGCTATGCTGCTGCTCCCGCTTATACCGCCTATGCTGGAGCACCTGCTGCCTACACAACTTATGCTGCCGCTGCTCCAGCATACACCAGCTACGCTGCTCCAGCCTACACTAGCTACGCTTCTTCCGCTCCGGTTTATAGTCGTTCCGTATACAGTGCTGCTCCAGTAGCTTATACAGCTCCTGTGTCTGCTTATTCCACTTTATTGAAAAAGTAATTCAAGACAAATGACAAGACTGGCTTTGATACACGCTTTTGATGAATAAAGAATTAATTTGAAATGAAATAAAAAAGATTCTTTTGGTGTTTATTTGTAGGATTATGATTATTTCATCGAATTTATTTGAAAGTTTATTTGATGTTAAACGTTTTTGGCTGTTGAGTACACATGACATCAATATTAATGTAAGCTAATTGGAAGTCGCCATACTCTTGGCCCCAGGTCAGACATCAAAACGAGTACATGGAAATAAATTTCTGAGGCGACTCCCTCTCAGCAGATTTCTAGCAAAAGCTCTGAGATTAGAATAACTCTGTCTTTCAGAGTCGATTTTAAACTGGAGGTCCTGCCACTCACTTATAAAATTAACACACGCAACATAAACTAGGTCCTTATCCTGACTGAAGGGTTGTAATGACCAATTTTGTGTATGTATTGAGCTTATCATGAGCTTGTAGCCCAATTACAATTCTCCATTGACACTAACGTTCTGAACATAATTGTCTTTGAAGGCGTAAGGAACAATTAGTCAGACAGTCCACAAAACCGCACCAAACAGTAACTTTCTATGGTTGGAATGGTGTGTCGCTGCTGATGCGGATCAGTTGCTCTACCGTAACTATATTCGTCATAAAATGTCAAACCAAGCTTAACTAAAAACCGTAGTCTAGTATGGGGACTGTTGGCTTATAAGACGTGAGACCAAGGTTCAAAATCCAGATCAGACATCTCCAACAAAACGAAATATGAAATAATATTTCTTCAGCAGATTTCCAGCAAATAATTGCCAAGAAGAAGTTTCTCAATAATCTGTCGTTCGAAGTAAACTTTAAACTGTAGGGCACGCCACTTATGGATAAAATTAACACACACAGCATGGGCTGTATGGGAAGCTAGCTCGTAATCCTAACGGAAGGACTGTAATGACCAATTATTTATGTATGTAACTATCAGTTGTTAAAGCGGTTGTCAAGCATAGGCTCGTTGCCAACTAAACTTATAAACTTTTAGGGCCGTTTTTTGAATGCAAGTTTAAACTCGAGATTAAGTTAATCTCCAGTTAAAGTTAATCTCCAGTTAACTCAGTTTTCATTTTTTGAATGGAATTTAACTGGAGATTAACTTTGTAGATCTGCCGTACTTATAAGCAAAAATGGCAACCTTTTTTTCGTTTATATTGTTGTGTTTGCTACTTTTTGCAAATTATTTCACAACAATTTGCTTTTGTATATAACAAAAACAAACAAACAAAAGCTGAAATTAAGACTGTCTATTGTCAATTTGTGTTTTATATAGTTCATAGTCACTTAAATATTTGTCTTATTCGGCTTCCCCTCACTTAAAAGCTTTTTTTTTTTTAAAAATTTGTCAACTACTTTTCATAGTTAATCTCGAGTTTAAACCACCAACGTTGCTGGTTTAAACTCGAGATTAACTACTTAACCGTAAGGTTAAACTCAAGATTAAGTGAATTCAAAAACTGAAAACGGAGTTTAACTGGAGATTAACGGCCTTAAACAACCATTACAAGAATAATTAAAAATTATCGCAATAAAATTATTTGCATTGAACAAAAGTCTCTAAATGTGTTTAATGATCCATTTTTTAGAAGAATTGTGTCAGATCGTTGGTTTAATTTCTCATAGGATCTGTACTGGAAAATATTAAAAGGTCTAAAGGAAGTAATCGCTTAATGAAGCATATCTTTCGCAAATAAGATAGAAATTATGGAGTTTAACTGTAGGTTTTGATGTACATAGTTGGTAGTGTGTTGGCTTATTAGCCGAGTGGCCGAAGTTCATATCCAACGTCAAACATCTTCAAAAAAATTAAATTAGAATATTTCTTCGTCGACTTCCCCTCAGCCGATATGAGGCATAAACTCTGAGAGCAAATAAAATTGCCATGAAAAGTTTCTCAAAAGCCTGTCGTTCGGAGTTGACCTTGAACTATAGGTTCCGCCACTTATGGATAAAATTTATAAGCAAAACAGAACAGAAAATAGGTCGCAATCCTATGTATATATCAATCAAACAATACGCTCCAGATTTAATCCACATGGTTTGAAATATGCAAGTAATGCTTTCCATTTTTTTGAGTACCTATTGGCTTTTAAATTCAAAGTTTTTATTGTATTTACTGTATAGTACTTAATAATAAATTTACGTTATTTAAATCTTTTTTATTTTTTTAACTTGTAACAGAGAAAATATGAGCTAAATATCTCATACAACAAAGTTTATAAATTAAACATTTAAATTTTAAAGTTTCCTTCGTAATTTTGTATGTCTAAATTTACAGTCGTTTTCTTAAAATCCATTAACAGTTGCAACTCTTTATGGCAAGCAATACGCCGATAGTTCTTGAAACGTACAAGACTTTTTACAGCATTCTTCCACAATGCCACTATACATGCGAAGTCGTCGTGTTTTTGCCAATAAATTTTCCGGCTCGAATTGGAAAATATTCGCTAATGCTCCTGAACCATAAGCAGAATGTAAACCATTGCCAAGGGAGGGCATATCAATATCTGACGGACCTAATATTTAAACAAAAAATTAATTACAAGCTTCTGATAATGTCTTTAAGATTATATGCTCACCAGATCGTTTTTTCATCATGGCATTGAAACCATTTTCACATACCAGCCACATCATTTGACTTAATTTAGCTCCACACATGCGATCGGAATGAGCTTGGATTTCGATTACGAAAAGGCACACTAAGAAAATTGCAAGAAATTTCATTTTTAACCGAACAATATTAGAAAATACGATCCCAATGTGTAGACAAGTGTAACAAGTGCAAATAACTGATACTCGATAAGGATTCTTAGCAATTATTTATACAAAATCTTTTGAGGGCAGTAAGGGTTGTTAAAGGTACTTCATAGTACAAAAATATATTTTTTTTTTAATCAATAATTTCTTTGTTTGGTCTCAAAGTTGGCACAGTGGTACAATTGAACATATTTTTAAATAAATATTTGATTGTTATATATTAGATTTAATATTATTGTAATGTGTTTACACTACATTCTAAAGATTTTATTTGTACAAATCTAAGTTTTTCAAATACATACAGTTAAAGAATATGGAGTGATCTAAGGCATTATATAGTCGCCACTGCTCTGATGATTGGCTATTAATCTCTTCATGAAATTTTCCGCGACCTTTTCACAGAGGTATGACTGTGTCTTACCGATGGCAAGTGGGATCTCGAATTTTAGCTCAGATATAGTTTCCGGCTTGTTTTTCAAAAGTCGTTGCTGCAATAAATCGATTGTTGCATGCCTGTCTTGCTGAAACCACATTTCGCCCAGAACTCTAGCATTATGCTCCCATAACGAATGTCGTTCACAGTCATTGTAACGAAACCCCTTTTTCGAAAAGTAAGGTCTAATCACGTTGCCAGCTAGTATGTACTCGTATGTATGCATATCTGGTCACTACAACCCTTTAATCAGGATTACGACATAACTTCTCACTCCACTTATGTATGTTAATTTTATACATGTGTGGGGCCTACAATTTAATGTCGACTCCGACCTGTGGCGTCACAACGGGCGGCTATGCGTGCTTAAGTGAGCTTTTGGTATGAAAGCTACCACACTAACCTAACCTCACATAACCGAACGACAGATTTTTGAGTATTCGGATTTACTTTCAGAGTTTTTTTTAGAAACCTGCTGAGAGGAAGTCGCCGAAGAAATAATTTTTCAGATTTCAATATGTTGAAGATTTTTGACCTGAGCTTTGAACCGTGGCCTCCAGTCTAATAAGCCAACGCACTACCTTCTAAACTATGATGATTTAAACTTTTCGAGTGCATTACATTGGACTGCACGAGGATTTTTGAAATCGCCGCAAACAGCCGGCGCTTTTCATGGTTTAAGCTCCTGAGTAAGTGAGTTGAATTTTGTACGCAAGAATATGATGGTCGATGCTGGAAACTGTTGAGAACGATTCCGAGATAATGTTTGTAAGTTTTTGGCGAGCCTTTCGTTTATAGTAGCAATGTTTTGTTCACGGAAGTTTTGGGAGTAAATTGAGTTATACGTTGTAGAATTTATTCAAATTCCGTAGAGATAGCACGCTAAATATTGGATCTCTGCAGCATTTTGGAAGTAGAAGTTTCGCATTATGTGTTGAGTTAATTTTTTTTTTTTTTGGAATAAAAAGTTTTCTTTGAAGGACATTAGCACACTTCTGTTAGTCATACGGCTATCAGCACACTGGATTCTAACGTGACGATCTCTAAGGCGGTTTATGGCTATTACGAATTTTCCAATAAGTTTGCTGAGCTGTACGAAAATTATAATACATGGGTAACGGGATATATATGTAGCTGTGTTATATAACTGTAGAGCGAATAAACTGGCAAGTCGTGGCATAACCATTGAACACTTTGGTGAGTCTTTAATTTGGAAACACCTTGGAAAGCCTACAGGCAATTCATTTATGAATTTTTCCAACGCCTTGTGGTCGACTTTGGATATAGACAAAGAAAGGCAGCACATCTGGCTAGAGATGGATAGAGAATGCACAGAAAGTCTCTTGGAACTAGAAAAGAGCATGCTCAGTGTGATTGTTAGAGTCGTTACTGGACATAGCAAACGTGTACAGGAACAGAAGACGAGAGTAGGAAACCGTTCATCACATGCTTACATGCTTAGCTCTATGTTAAAGCAGGCAAAAGCATTTTCTTGAACCAACACATAGAGATGATTCTTGTTCATGTAGTGCATTGTATTGGAATACGGGAGAGATAGTATATAGGAGAAAGGAAAGAAAGGGTAGAGTGCGGCAATTTTTTTTAATGACCAGTGTATATACCTTCGCCACAATTTTTCGAGAATTGCTTTTTATAAATAATTCTCACTTTCTTTTGTATATTGTAAATCATTACATACATATAATGTCAGACAAACAATCAGACAATCAAAAACACCCAGAGATGCCACACTTTAGCATACTAACTACTAGGCCATCGGGGCACCCGTTAGCGTTATAGATGATCCATGGATACTGTCGGTAAGGGATGTTATAATCCAAATAGGCCAGATGAACTGTGATATGTCTGTTATAACTTCTTATGTTGACGACTGCCTTTATCATTAAGAAATACAGTCAAAGTAAAAAGTCTACATACCCCACTGAATGTAGACTTTTCCCGCTGATTTTTGTTCAAAGATGTTATAGCGTTGTTAAAGGCACTCACAATTAAGAATGTTTAAAGAAAAAGCGAATTTAAAAAAAATATATTGTAGACTGTAAATGATGTATGGGGTGCGCATTCGTCAGACTTTAAAGCAATCGAGCACTTTTTTGAAAGAAAAAAATTCACAACGTTATGGAGATTTCTGTTATAATTCACAGGCTATCATTGATGCTTAAGCAGGTCGTACGAAAACCTATGTATTTTATATGTTTTCTAAATAAACTCCTTTATTGATATTTTCAAAAGACAATTTTTTTAGTTTTTTTAACATTATTCAAGAAAGATCAAAATAAGTGTGCGTATGTAGAATTTTTTTCCTCAATCTGATGCTTACATTTCACAGTGTCTGAATAAATAGAATAGAATATTAAATCATTCTACCTTTCCATTACATAATTATCTTATAATTTACATATAATGACACCATATTAACGTAACCTTGAGCTTACAACCATGTTAACATCTGAGAATTCTAAAACAGTATAGTTCTGCAGGCATGCTTATGCACGTCGACATTGTGTCGATTTCTTAGGCGAATGGAATAAATTATTCTTGTAATGGAAACCAACAATTTTTAAGAAAATCTAATAAAAAGAAGAGTTTTTATTTATTGGCGGGAAGAAATAACAAAAAATCGTTTTTTCTTAAACTGCTCTACGATTTGGTTTGAAAGCAAAAAAATTTCTTTTAAGGCAGTTTTTATAATAGCTCCACTGATTTTTATGAAAATTGATTACCATAATGTTGTAATTAAAATTAATGTTGCACACTTTGAAGTCGCCGTAAGTAGGTAGAGTGTTAACTTATTAGACCTGAGGCCTCGGCTCAAATCCCAGGTCAGACATCTGCACCAAACGCCAGATTTCTGAGAGTAAATAAAATTGCCATGAGTGGTGTGAGAAGCTAGGTTGTAATCCTGACTAAAGGGTTGCCATAACCAATTAAGTAAGCAAGTGTGGTTTAAAAACTAGAAGCTGATTGTTGAGTATTCAAAACGATGAGTAGATTCGAATCATACTTATAATTTCTGATACTTATACGCATTCATACTTATTTTAATGTCATACTCATACTACTCATATTCAAAGTTTGAAATACTCATGGTACTCATACTTAACAATACGCATGATGTTATTGATTTCGACTCTCCATTATTCATCGTGTGCACGAATTACAAAATAAGTATGAGTCGCGTACGAACACTACAATACTCATAAGAAGTTGTGTGTTTGCTCTGCTTGCTGTCTTTGTCTTTTTTCTTTTTTTGTAAATGCAACAACAACTAAGACTGTAAATTTTGACGAATAATTCGAATCACTCGAATCATTTATCAGTATTATAAGTATTTTTCTAAATTTAGAAATCTGAATGAGTAGGCTTATGAATCAAACATAGTTCGAATGTTATGAGTTTGATGTCAGCGTTGTACTCATTGCAACTTGTACTTATAAATAAATGTTGTGCTGAGTACGAATGAATCAGAGTAGTTGGATTTCAATACTGTTGACCTTCTCATACTCAAAATTTCATGAGTACTTATGAGTAGCGAAAAAGCGATTCATTGCTGATCTCTAGTGAGTACGTGATAGTCTGATATGTTTCTCACTCTTCTGGTGTTATGCTTTCTGAAGGCATAACGAAAAAATTTCAGTTTTTTAATATTTTGAAAAACAAGACAAACCGAGATGCTGGAAGTCTTCATATAAAAGACACTTCTTTAATATAGGGTTTCCTTGTTTCAAATAAAAATAAAAAAAGTATGTGTAAGATGTCAATGAAATTGTTTATTCGTTTCAAACATTTATTGATGGCATTATGTGTAGAATCGTAATATCGTTCAAATTTTCCCATGGTTTCAATAGATGGAGCACATCCAAAATGTCCACTTTTCTATAACTCTGTAGCATTAATTAGACTGTATTTGAATGATCGCCTGGGTTATGTTGGCCTTGAAAACCGCTGTAGTGTGTTGTTTAATCGCATATACATACGAATTAAAAAAACACTTACTAGAAGAAGTACATATATCGGGATCTAATCTCATTAGCTTCTTGGCAGTTTATATCACCTCAAATCGCTCACGCTGAATAAATTAAATGTGATATGAGCTGTGAGGCACGTAGCGCGTCGTCTTGTTGGAATCACATGTCACTGGTGTCCAGAGCAAACAATTTAGAACAAACGAAGTTCGTAATCGATGACACCACCAGCACAAAATCCACACCGGACATGGAATTTTTCGGTATGTATTATTCGTTTACGTATCCATTTATTCAGAAATGGGTCTCATCTCTAAAGATGACTTTTTTATAAAAAACGCGCAATGCGTTGCCTAAACGCAGCAACCATTTTGATGAAACCATATTATTATCTGCATGTGTAGTTGAATACTATATACCTCAATAATGTTATTGTTGCTCTTAATATATACAGGGCTTTTCATATGTTTGCAAGCATTTTCAAATGTTTTATTGTTTACATTTCTTGTTTTTTGTTGCATTTGTTGTTTTTATTGCAACTAACTTCACTATTAAAGGCACTGTCAAAATCGAATTTTCTAATTGCAAATTGCTGTCGCCGCTTTACATCGGTATTCTCCATACAAATTGCATGGGCATGAGAAATTTTGACAGCTAAAAAACACTTGGTGCTCTTATTTAGGGATGACTATTGGGGTGTTATTCCATGTTAATAAATATTGTTTCCCTCCTAATACCTGATAAGACCCTTCTTAAATGCATTAACACCGCAACAATTGTAAGTGTTGGTGATTTGTTATACTCATCTCCGAATCTAGATACATAGTTTGAAAGAATTTCCATTCTTGAAAAAAATTTATCTGAGTTTACAATGCCCATTCCGGTCACATTCCTCTCATTATCAAAACCGGGGTTTTTATGTCGATGGTCTTCGCTACGATGGGCAAGTTCCGCTACGGGACAGATTTTCCCAGTTGTATTACCTATACATTCCTGTTTCGGTATTGTAATCAACTTCGCCAAAGCTATTTTCAAATTTCCTCTGAATGACTTTATGCTTTATGCTTTATAGATCACAACTGGCTTGCGAGTTGTAATCAAGACAAGCTTTTTTGAATTGTTCTCTACATCAATTAAGCGTGATATTAAACGGGAGTCTACTAAGATGGCTCTGGCAGTAAATGAGGGCAAAACATAGTATATGTCATCGAAAAGTAGAGACGTGCGGCGTATTGGATCTCAAACCATGGCCAATAACTATACTTTTGACATAGTCAAGGAATTTATTTATCTTGGCTCCGCCATTACCGCCAAAAATAATGTCAGTCTGGAGATCAAGCGCGGGATCACTCCTGCCAATAGGTGCTACTAAGGTTTCAATAGGCAATTGAGTAGTAGAGACCTCCCTCGTACGACAAAACTAATACTCTACAAGACGCTCATCCTCCTCGTGCTTCTTTATGGCGCGAGGCATGGACACTATTATGCACTGATGCAGCAGTCTTGAGAGTATTCGAGAGAAAAGTCCTACGTAAGATCTTCGATCCAGTTCGAGTTGGCACAATGAGCTGTACGAGCATCTTAACGACGTGGACGTTGTGCAGCGTATTAACATCCAGCGGATGAGCTTGCTCAGCCATGCCGTTCGAATGGAGAAGGATGCTCCGGCGAGACGGGTATTTGAGGCGGAGATCTGCGGAAGCCGGCGAAGAGGACGACTTTGTTAGTGTTGGAAGGACCAAATCGAGGAAGCCCCGTCATCGATGGTGTGACCAACTGGCGTAGGCGCGCAAGAAGCAGAGGCGACTGGAAGAATGTGTTAAGGCCGAATTCCATTAATCGGGTTGTTGATGGCCAATTAACCAATTAACCGTGCAATAATATTCCCAAATACTATACCCTCTACTTTGAATTTCCTTGAAAAAATGAGGCTCTTTACTACAAATAAAACTAATTAGGAACTGTACTGTAAAACATTCAATCGTCTAAAGGAAGTGATCGTTTAAAAGAGGCCAGCTTTGGCAAGTAAAGGAGAAAACATAAATAATCCATAAATTATAGTTTGTATGGTGTTTATGTTTCTCACGTCACTGTAATCTCGTAGGTAGTGTGTTGGGTTATTAGACGTGTGACCACGGTTCAAACTCCAGGTTACACATCTCAAAAAAAATTAAATTTGAATATTTCTTAGGCAACTTCCTTTCAGCAGATTTCAAAAACTCGGAGAGTAAATAAAATTGCCATGAAAAGTTTCTCAAAAATCTGTCGTTCGGAGTCGACTTTAAACTTTAGATCACGCCACTTATCGATAAAATGAATGAATTACCTTGATGATGATTAAGTTATCAAACTGGAGTTATCATATTTGATTCAAATTGTTTGAAATATTGTTTTGAATATCTCGCGTACATTTTGGCTTATAAAGTCATAGTTTTTATTATATTAACTGTATACTTCTTAATAATAAATTTACGTTGTTAAATGTTTTTTATTTTCTTAACTTGTAACAAAGAATATAACCAGCAAACAATGTTTATAATTTAAATATTTAACATTTAAAATTTCATTTCAATTTCATTGTCTTAAAATCCATTAACATTTGGAGCTCTTTATTGCAAGCAATACGCCGAAAGTTCTTGAAACGTACAAGACTTTTTACAGCATTCTTCCACAATGCCACCATACATGCGAAGTCGTCGTGTTTTTGCCAATAAATTTTCCGGCTCGAATTGGAAAATATTCGCTAATGCTCCTGAACCATAAGCAGAATGTAAACCATTGCCAAGGGAGGGCATATCAATATCTGACGGACCTAATATTTAAACAAAAAATTAATTACAAGCTTCTGATAATGTCTTTAAGATTATATGCTCACCAGATCGTTTTTTCATCATGGCATTGAAACCATTTTCACATACCAGCCACATCATTTGACTTAATTTAGCTCCACACATGCGATCGGAATGAGCTTGGATTTCGATTACGAAAAGGCACACTAAGAAAATTGCAAGAAATTTCATTTTTAACCGAACAATATTAGAAAATACGATCCCAATGTGTAGACAAGTGTAACAAGTGCAAATAACTGATACTCGATAAGGATTCTTAGCAATTATTTATACAAAATCTTTTGAGGGCAGTAAGGGGTGTTAAAGGTACTTCATAAAAAATAAATATTATTTTTTTTTTTAATCAATAATTTCTTGGTGGGTTGCAAAGTTAGCACAGTGGGACAATTGGACATATTTTTAAATAAATATTTCATTGTTGTATATTAGATTTAATATTATTGTAATGTGTTTACACTTCATTCTAAAGATTTTATTTGTATAAATCTAAATTTTTCAAATACTTACAGTTAAAGAATAGGGAGTGATCTAAACCATTATATGGTCGCCACTGCTCTGATGCCTGGCCATTAACCTTTTCATGTAAATTTCCAAGACCTTTTTACAGAGGTATAACTGTGTATTAACGATTACGAGGGGTATCTCGGATTTGAGCTCAGATAAAGTTTCTGGTTTTTTTTATTCAAAAGTCGTTGCTGCAATAAATCGATTACTGCATGCCTGTCTTGTCGAAACCACACGTCGCCTAGAACTCTCATTCACAGTCATCGCAACGCAGCCTCGATTTTAAAAAAGTAAGGGCTAATCACGCTGCCATCTTGAATATAAATACATAACTGGTCGCAATAACCCTTTAATTAGGATTACGACAAACCTTCTCACTCCACTTATGCTGTGTGCGTTAACTTTATAAATGTGTAGCGGGCGGGACCTACAGTTTAAAGTCGACTCCGAACGACAGATTTTTGAGTCTAATGATTTATGTACTTTCAGGTTTTTTGTTAGAAAGCTGCTGAGAGGAAGTCACATTTCATTCTGTTATAAGCCTACACACTACCTTCTAAACTACGACGACTTACACGTTATGAGTGCATTGTACGCATGAATATGATGGTCGCTGTGGGAAACTGTTGAGAACGATGTCGAGATGATGTTTGTCAGTTTTTGATGAGCCTATCGTTTATAGCAGCAATGTTTTGTTCACAGATGTTTTGAGAGTAAATGGAGTTATACGTTGTAGAATTTATTCAAATTCTGTATTCATAGCGCACTAAATAAGGCTATGGGATCTCTGCAGCATTTTGCAAGTAGAAGTGTCGCATTATGCGAATTAATTTGAGTTAATTTTTTAGAAATAAAAAGTTCTCTTTAAAGGAGATTAACACACTTCTGTTAGCCATACTGCTATCAGCACACAGGATTCTAACGTAACGATCTCTAATTTCCCAATAGGTTTGCTGAGCGGTACGAAAGTTATATCATATGGGTACCGGGATATATATGTAGCTGTGTTATATAACTGTAGAGCGTATAAACTGGCAAGGCGTGGCATAACAATTAAACTCTTTGGTGAGCCTTTAAATTGAAAACACCTTGGAAAGCCTACAGGTAATTCATTTATGAATTTTTCCAACGCCTTGTGGCCGACTTTGGATATAGACAAAGAAGGGCAGCACATCTGGCTAGAGATAGAGATAGATAGAGAATGCACAGAAAGGCTCTTGGAACTAGAAAAGAGCATGCTCAGTGTGATTGCTAGAGACCTTACTGGACATAGCAAACGATTGTGCAGGAACAGAAGACGAGAGGAGGAGACAGTTCATCACATGCTTACATGCTTAGCGCTATGTTGAATCAGACAAAAGTACTTTTTTTGAACCAAAACATAGGAGATGACCTCCATTCATGCAATGAGTTGTATTGGAATACGGGAGAGATAGTTTATAAGAGAAAAGAGGGAGAGGGTAGAGTGCGGCAATTTTTTTTAATGACCAGCGTATATACCTTCGTCACTTTTTTTCGAGAATTGCTTTTTATAAATAATTCTCACTTTTCTTCTTTATATTTTGAATCATTACATATAATGTCAGACCAACAATCAGACAATCAATAACACCCAGAGTTTCTCTGGTGGGAATCGAATCCGCGACTGGCTTACTTAAAGTTTAGCACACTAACTACTAGGCCAACGGGGCACCTGTCAGCGTTATAGATGATCCAAGTATACTGTCGGTAAGGGATGTTATAATCTAAATAGGGCAGATGAACTGTTTTATGTCTGTTATAACTTCTTATGTTGACGACTGCCAAAGTTCTAATTTTTATTGTATACCAATTATAATTAAAAAATACAGTCAAAGAAAAAGTCTATATACACCATACATATGTGGACTTTTTTCCCTCTGATTTTTTCCAAAGATGTTATAGCGTTGTTAAAGGCATTTACATTAAGAATGTGTAAAGAAAAAGCAAATTTGAAAAAAATATATCGTAGACTGTAAATGGTATATTTACCCACCCCAATCAGTCAGACTTTAACTCAATCGAGCACTTTTTTAAAGAAAAAATTCACAACGTTACGGAGATTGCTATTATAATTCACAGGCTGTCATTGATGCTTAAGCGGGTCGTACGAAAACCTATGTATTTTATATGTTTCCTAAATAAACTCTTTTATTGATATTTTCAAAAGAGTCGTAAATTTTTTTCAGTTTTCTGTACATTATTCAAGAAAGATCATAATAAGTGTATGTATGTAGAATTTTTTCCCTCAATTTGATGCTTCCATTTCACAGTGCCTGAATAAATAGAATAGCTTTCCATTACATAATTATCTTATAATTTATAATGACACCATATTAACGTAACCTTGAATTTACAGACATGTTACCATGTGAGAATTCTAAAATTGTATAATTCTGCAGACATGCTTATGCATGCCGACATTGTGTCGATTTCTTAGGCGAATGGAATAAATTATTCTTGTCATGTTAACTTTGGAATGGAAGTACATCTTAAAACAACTTTTAAGAAAATCTAATCAAAAGAAGAGTTTTTATTTATTGGCGGGAAGAAATAACAAAGAATCGGTTTTTGCTTAAACTGCTCTACGATTTGGTTTGAAAGCAAAAACAAACTTTTTTAAAGGCAGCTCCACTGAATTTTATGAAAATTGATGACCATGATGTTGTAATTAAAATTAATGTTGCACACTTTGAAGTCGCCGTAATCTAGTAGGTAGAGTGTTGACTTATTAGACCTGAGGCCTCGGTTCAAATCCCAGGTCAGACAACTGCAGCAAAATGGCAGATTTCTAAGAGTATATAAAATTGCCATGATTGGTGTGAGAAGCTAGGTTGTAATACTGACTAAAGGGTTGCAATAACCAATGAAGTAAGCAAGTGTAATTTAAAGACTAGAAGCTGATTGTAAGCCGAAATTTTGCTGCCATGTCACATTCTTAGAAGCGAACACATCAATCAGGTGGTGAATCCTAAGGATTTACATTCGATAGTTAAATATGGTGGTGAGTACGTGATAGTCTGGTATGTTTCTCACTCTTCTGGTGTTATGCTTTCTGAAGGCATAACGAAAAAATTTCAGTTTTTAAAACAATACGAACCAAGATGCTGGAAATCTTTATATAAAATACACTTCGTTAATATAGGGTTTCCTTGTTTCAAATTAAAATAAAAAAAGTATATCTTGCACAATGAAATTTTTTATTTATTTCAAACACTTATTGATGACATTATGTGTAGAACATAATATCGTCAAAATTTCCCCATGGTTTCAATAGCTGGAGCACGTCCAAAATGTCCAATTTTCTATGACTCTGTAGCATTAATTAGACTGTATTTGAATGATCGCCTGGGTTATGTTGGCCTTGAAAACCGCTGTAGTGTGTTGTTTAATTTAATTAAAAGTCGCCGTGGTCTAGTAGGTAGTGTGTTGGCTTATTAGACGAAAAGCCAGGGTTCGAGCCCCAGGCCAGACATCAAAATAAATACAAAAAGTATTTCTTCGGCGACTTCCTCTCAGCAGATTTCTGGAAAAAAACTCTGAGAGTAAATAAAATTGCCATGAAAAGTTTCTCAAAAATCTGTCGTTCGGAGTCGACTTTAAACTGTAGGTCCTGCCACTCATGTACAAAATTAACACACACAACATAAGTGGTGTGAGAAACTAGGTCGTAATCCTGACTGAAGGGTTGCAATGACCAATTATGTATGTATGTGTTGTTTAATCGCATATACATACGACTTTAAAAAAAACAGTTACTAGAAGAAATATATGGGGATCTAATCGCACTAGCTTCTTGGCCAGTTTATATCATATCAAATCGCTCATGCTAAATACCCAATGTGATATGAGCTGTGATACACGTTGCGTCGTCTTGTTGGAATCACATGTCATTGGTGTCCAGAGCATCCAATTTAGAACAAAAGAATATTATTATTTACATATGTAGTTGAATGCTATATACGTCCATAATGCTATTGTTGCTCTTAATATACATATATAGGGCTTTTCTCATCCCATCCTGTAGCCGTGACCAAATTTACTCTCGTTCCTAAATAAACCTGCGAGTATTTTCAAATGTTTTATTGTTTACATTTCTTGTTTTTTGTTTACATTTGTTGGTTTCATTGCAACCAACTTCACTATTAAAGGCACTGTCAAAATCGAATTTTCCATTTGCAAATTGCTGTCGCCGCTTTATATCGGTATTCTCCATACAAATGCACGGGCATGAGAAATTTTGACAGCTAAAAAACGCTTACTGCTCTTATTTAGGGATGACTGTTGGAGTGTTACTCAATGTTTCCCTCCTCAAGTTATATTATCTATACATGCCTTAGAGATGATTTATAGATTACAACTGGCTTGACAGTTATTCTCCACATCAATCAACCGTCCAGTACTATTTCCGTTAATTTGAATTTCCATATCCTTAATTATCCGATATTATAGAGTTTAGTTTGTGGGTGTTTATGTTGCTGAAGTCGCCGTAGTCTAGTAGGTGATGTGCTGGCTTATTACACGTGTGGCCATGGTTCAAATCCTAGGTCAGATATCTCCAACCAAACGATATTGAAATATTTCTTCGGCGACTTCCTGCCAACAGATTTCTGGCAAAAACTCTGAGAGTAAATAAAAACAGACGTGAAATTTTTCTCAAAAAAATCTGCCTTTCGCAGTCGATTATAAGCTCTTTGTTCCGCCATTTTTGGATAAAATTAACACCCACAACATAAGTGCTGTGAGAAGAATGTTGTAATCCTGATTGAATGGTTTTAATGATCACTTATGTATGTATGCTACGTTTATTCTAAGCAATGACATTATGACAATGACATAATGACATTATGATATCAAACAAAACGTATCATATTTGATTCAAATTGTTTGAAATATGCTAAGTAATGTTTTCAACTTCTTCTCGAGTACCATTTCAAAGTTTTTATTATATTCATTGTCTAGTATTTAATAATAAATTTACTTTGATTAAATCTTTTTTATTTATAATAATTTGTAACAAAGAATATACTCAGCAAACAATGTTTATAATTTAAGTGTTTAAAATTTAAATTTTCTTCATCATTATTTCTAACGTCTAAATTTGCAGTCGTTGTCTTAAAATCCATTAACAGTTGCAACTCTTTATTACATGCAATACGCCGAAAGTTCTTGAAACGTACAGGACTTTTTACAGCATTCTTCCACAATGCCACCATACATGCGAAGTCGCCGTGTTTTTGCCAATAAATTTTCTGGTTCGAATTGGAAAATATTCGCTAATGCTCCTGAACCATAAGCAGAATGTAAACCATTGCCAAGAGAGGGCATGTCAATATCTGATGGACCTAATATTTAAAAAAAAAATTTCAAGCTTCTGATAATGCATTTAAGATTGTATGCTTACCAGATCGTTTTTTCATCATGGCATTGAAACCATTTTCACATACCAGCCACATCATTTGACTTAATTTAGCTCCACACATGCGATCGGAATGAGCCTGGATTTCTATTACGAAAAGGCAGACTAAGAAAATTGCAAGAAATTTCATTTTTAATCGAATAATATTAGGAATTACGATCCCAATGTGTGGACAAGTGTAACAAGTGCAAATAACTGATACTCGATAAGGATTCTTAGCAATTATTTATACAAAATCTTTTGAGGGCAGTAAGGGTTGTTAAAGGTACTTCATAGTAAATAAATATAATTTTTTTTAATCAATAATTTCTTGGTAGGTTGGCACAGTGGTACAATTGGACATATTTTTAAATAAATATTTGATTGTTGTATATTAGATTTAATATTATTGTAATGTGTTTACACTACATTCTAAAGATTTTATTTGTACAAATCTAAATTTTTAAAAAACATAAACTTAAAGAATATGGAGTGATCTAAACCATTATATGGTCGCCACTGCTCTGATGCCTGGCCATTAACCTTTTCATGTCACTTTCCCAGATCTTTTTGCAGAGGTATGACTGTGTCTTAACGATGACACCTGGAATCTCGAATTTGAGATCAGATCTAGTTTCTGTTTTTTTTCAAAAGTCGTTGCTGCAACAAATCGATTGCTGCATGCCTGTCTTACTGAAACTATGTCTCCCAGAACTCTATCATTATGTTCCCTTTATACCTACAGTTTAAAGTCGAAAGACAGATTTTTGATTATTCGGATTTATTTTCAGTTTTTTTTCAGAAACCTTCTGAGAGGAAGTCGCCGAAGAAATAATTTTTCACATTTCAATTTGTTGAAGATTTTTGACCTAAGCGTTGAACCGTGGCCTCCAGTCTAATAAGCCAACACACTACCTTCTAAACTATGATGACTTAAACGTTGTGAGTGCATTACATTGGACTGCAGGAGGATTTTTGAAATCGCCGCAAACAGCCGGCGTTTTTCATGGTTTAAGCTCCTTCGTAAGTGAGTTGAACTTTGTACACATGAATATGATGGTCGCTGCCGGAAACTGTTGAGAACGATGCCGAGATGATGTTTGTGAGTTTTTGACGAGCTTTTCGTTTATAGCAGCAATGTCTTATTCACGGATGTGTTGAGAGTAAATTGAGTTATACGTTGTAGAATTTATTTAAATTCTGTAGACATATCGCACTAAATATGGGATCTCTGGAACTAGAAAAGAGAATGCTCAGTGTGATTGTTAGAGACGTTACTGGACATAGCAAACGTTGTGTGCAGGAACATAAGATGAGAGGAGGAGACCGTTCATCACATGCTTATATGCTTAGCGCTATGTTGAAGCAGACAAAAGTACTTTTTTTGAACCAAAACATAGGAGATGGCCCTCATTCTTACAGTGCATTGTATTGGAATACGGGAGAGATAGGTTATCGGAGAAAGGAAAGAGAGGGTAGAGTGAGCCAATTTTTTTAATGACCACATCATCGTCACATTTTTTCGAGAATTGCTTTTTATAAATAATTCTCACTTTTCTTTTTATATTTTGAATCATCACATATAATGTCAGACAAACAATCAGACAATCAAACACATCCAGAGATTCTCTGGTGGTAAACGATTCCGTGGCTGGCATACTTGAAGTTTAGCACACTAACTACTAGGCCAACGGGGCATCCGCCAGCGTTATAAATGTTCAAAGTATACTATCAGTAATGGATATTAGAATCTAAATAGGGCATATGAACTGTGATATGTCTGTTATAACTTCTTATGTTGACGACTGCCAAAGTTCTTATTATTATTACATACCAATTATCATTAATAAACACAGTCAAAGAAAGAAGTCTACATACACCATTGAATCTAGATTTTTTCCCGCTGATTTTTTTCACAGATGTTATAGCGTTGTTAAAGCCATTTACAATTAAGAATGTATAAAGAAAAAGCGAATTTAAAAAAAATTTATAGTAGACTGAAAATGGTGTATGGGGTGGGCTTTCGTCAGACTTTAACTCAATTGAGCACTTTTTTGCAAGAAAAAAATTCACAACGTTACGGAGATTTCTATTATAATTCACAGGCTGTCCTTGATGCTTAAGTGGGTCGTACGAAAACCTATGTATTTTATATGTTTCCTAAATAAACTCTTTTATTGATATTTTCAAAAGAGTCGTAAAATTTTTTCAGTTTTCTTTACATTATTCAAGAAAGATGAAAATAAGTGTGTGTATGTAGAATTTTTTCCCTCAATTTGATGATTCCGTTTCACAGTGCCTGTATAAATAGAATAGCTTTCCATTACATAATTATCTAATAATTTACATATAATGACACCATATGACCTTGAGCTTACAAACATGTTACCATGTGAGAATTCTAAAACAGTATAGTTCTGCAGGCATGCTTATGCATGTCGACATTGTGTCGATTTCTTTGGCGAATGGAATAAATTATTCTTGTCATGTAAACTTTGTAATTGAGGTACGTCTTCCAACAACTTTTAAGAAAATCTAATGAAAAGAAGAGTTTTTATTTATTGGCGGGAAGAAATAATAAACAATCGGTTTTTGATTAAACTGCTCTACGATTTGGTTTGAAAGCAAAAAAAAAAACTTTTTAACGACAGTTTTTATAATATAGCTATACTGAATTTTATGAAAATTGATGACCATAATGTTGTAATTAAAATGAATGTAGCACAGTTTGGAGTCGACGTAATCTAGTAGATAAAGTGTTGACTTATTAGAGTTGAGGCCTCGGTTCAAATCCCAGGTCAGACATCTGCAGAAAAACGGCTGATTTCTGAGAGTAAATAAAATTGCCATTAGTGGTGTGAGAAGCTAGGTTGTAATCGTGATTAAAGGATTGTAATAACCAATTAAGTAAGCAAGTGTGGTTTAAGCCGAAATTCTGCTAGCATGTTACATCCTTAGAAGCGAGCAAATCAATCAGGTGAATCCTAAGCATTTACATTCAATAGTTAAATATGTATGGTGGTGAGTAAGTGATAGTCAGGTATGTTTCTCAGTCTTCTGGTGTTATGCTTTCCGAAGGCATAACGAAAAAATTTTAGTTTTTAAAAACAATACGAACTAAGGTGCTGGAAATCTTCATATAAAAGACACTTCATTAATATAGGGTTTCCTTGTTTCAAATTAAAATAAAAAGTATGTGTAAGATGTCAATGAAATATTTTATTCGTTTTAAACACTTATTGATGGCATTATGTGTAGAATATAATATCGTTCAAATATCGCCATAGTTTCAATAGATGGAGCACATCCAAAATGTCCAATTTTCTATAACTCTGTAGCATTAATTAGACTGTATTTGAATGATCGCCTGGGTTATGTTGGCTTTGAAAACCGCTGTAGTGTGTTGTTTAGTCGCATATACATATGACTTAAAAAAAACACTTACTAGAAGAAGTATATCAGGATCTAATAGCACTAGCTTCTTGGCCAGTTTATATCATCTCAAATCGCTCATGCTGGATATCCAATGTGATATGAGCTGTGAGGCACGTAGCGTCGTCTTGTTGGAATCACATGTCATTGGTGTCCAGCGTATCCAATTTAGAACAAAAGAATTTCGTAATCGATGACACCAACAGCCCAAAATCCACAGCGGACATGAACTTTTTCGGTATGTATTGTTTGTTTACGTATTCAGAAATGGGTCTCAGCTCTGAAGACGATTTTTTCATGAAAAGCGCGCCTAAACGCAGCAACCATGCCTAAACGCAGCAACCATTTTGATGAAACAATATTATTATTTGCATGTGTAGTGGACTGCTTTATATGTCCATAATGTTATTGTTGCTCTTAATATACATATAGGGCTTTTCTCATCCCACCCTGTAGCCGTGACCAATATTACTCTCATTCTTAAATAAACGCTGCAAGTAATTTCAAATGTTTTATTGTTTACATTTTTTGCTTTTTGTTTGCATTTGTTGTTTTCATTGCAATCAACTTCACTATTAAAGGCACTGTCAAAATCGAATTTTCCAATTGTAAATTGCTGTCGCAGCTTTATATCGGTACTCTCCATACAAATTGAATTGGCGTAAGCAATTTGGACACCTAAAAAGCGCCTGCTGCTCTTATTTAGGAATGACTGTTGGGGTGTTATTCAATGTTAATAAAGATTGTTTCCCTCCTAATACCTGATAAGATGGTTCTGCAACACATTAACGCCACAAGTATTGCAAGTCTCTGGTGTTTTGTTATACTCATCTCCGAATCTATATACATAGTGTGAAAGAATTCCCATTCATATTTAGCAATAAATTTCTCAGAGTTTACAATGCCCATGCCGTTCACCTATTACCATTTTTAAGTTACATTTTGATAGTTTGATACAAAATTCAAATCTCTTCTCCCTATAATTAACTAGAAAATGCTTGGATTGATTATCCCGGCCTCTCATTATTGAATCCGGAGTTTTTATGTCTATGGTCTTCGCTACGATGGGCAAGTTCCGCTATGGGACAGATTTTCCCAGTAGTATTACCTATACATTCCTGTTTCGGTATTGTAATCAACTTCACCAAAGCTATTTTCAAATTTGTTCTGCCTGCTCGAATAAATGATTTATAAATCATAACTGACTTGACCGTTCTGATCACGGCAAGCTTTTCGAAGCTTTCTTGAATTATAAATCAATTAAGCGTGATATTAAACGGGAGTCTACTAAGATGGGTCTGTAAATGACGGCAAAACATAGTATATGTCATCGAAAAATAGAGATGTGCGGTGTATTGGATCTCAGATTATGGCCGATAACTATACTTTCGACATGGTCAAGGAATTTATTTATCTTGGCTCCGCCATTGCCGCCAAAAATGATGTCAGTCTGGAGATCAAGCGCGGGATCACTCCTGCCAATAGGCGCTACTAAGGTTTCAATAGGCAATTGAGTAGCAGAGACCTCTGTCATATGACAACTCTCTAATACTCTACAAGACGCTCATTCTCCTCGTGCTTCTTTATGGCGCAGAGGCATGGACCCTACTAAGCACTGATGCAGCTACATTGAGAGTATTCGAGAGAAAAGTCCTACGTAAGATCTTCGGTCCAGTGCGAGTTGGCACAATGAGCTGTATGAGCACTTTAACGACGTGAACGTTATGCAGCGTATTAACATCCAGCTGATGAGCTGGCTCAGCCACGTCGTTCGAATAGAGGAGGATGCTCCCGCGAGGCGAGTATTTGATGCGGGAATCAAATCGAGGAATCCCCGTCATCGATTGGTGTGAACAACTGGCGTAGGCGCGCAAGAAGCAGAGGCGTCTGGAAGGATGTGTTAAGGTAGGCCGAATTCCGTTAATCGGGCTGTTGATGGCCAATTAAGTAAGTAAGAAATGTCAATTAATCCTCCAGTGCTATTCCCAAATACTATTCCCGTTAATTTGAGTTTCCTTGAAACAATGAGGCATTTTACTACCAATAAAATTAATTGGGAACTGTACTGTAAAACATTCAAACATCTAAAGGAAGTGATCGTTTAAAAGAGACCAACTTTGTCAAATAAAGGAGGAAAAACAAATTATCCGAAATTATGGAGTTTAGTTTCTAGGTATTTATGTTTCTGAAGTCGCCGTAGTCTAGCAGGCAATGTGTTAGCTTATTAGCCAAGTGGTCACAGTTCAAACCCCAGGTCAGACATCTCCAACAAAACGAAATATGAAAAAAATTTCTTCGTCGGCTTCCTCTCAGCAGATTTCTGTCAAAAACTCTGGGAGTAAATAAAATTGCTTTGAAAGGTTTCTCAAAAATTTGACATTCAGAACCGACTTTAAACTGTAGGTCCCTCCACTTATGGATAAAATTTACACACACAGTGGTGTGAGAATATAGGTCGTATTAGTGACTGAAGGTCATTACAACACTTCAATTATGTATGTATCACAATAATATTACGCTATCAAACAATACGTTCCAGATTTAATCCAAATGGTTTGAAATATGCTAAGTAAAGCTCATAATTCCTTTTCGCGTACCTTTTGGCTTTTAAATTCATATTTTTTATTAATACTGTAGAGTACTTAATAATAAATTTCCGTTGTTTAAATCTTTTTTATTTTTGTTGACTTGTAACAAAGAATATAATCAGCAAACAATGTTTATAATTTAAATATTTAAAAATTAAAATTACATTCGTCATTATTTATATCTAAATTTGCAGTCGTTATCTTCAAATCCATTGCAACTCTTTATGGCAAGCAATACTCCGAAAGTTCTTGAAACGTACAAGACTTTTTACAACATTCTTCCACAATGCCACCATACATGCGAAGTCGCCGTGTTTTTGCCAATAAATTTTCCGGTTCGAATTGGAAAATATTCGATAATGCTCCTGAACCATAAGCCGAATGTAAACCATTGCCAAGAGAGGGCATATCAATATCTGATGGACCTAAAATTAAAAAAAAAAAAAATTACAAGCTTCTGATAATGTCTTTAAGATTATATGCTCACCAGATCGTTTTTTCATCATTGCATTGAAACCATTTTCACATACCAGCCACATCATTTGACTTAATTTAGCTCCACACATGCGATCGGAATGAGCTTGGATTTCGATTACGAAAAGGCACACTAAGAAAATTGCAAGAAATTTCATTTTTAACCGAACAATATTAGAAAATACGATCCCAATGTGTAGACAAGTGTAACAAGTGCAAATAACTGATACTCGATAAGGATTCTTAGCAATTATTTATACAAAATCTTTTGAGGGTAGTAAGAGTTGTTAAAGGTACTTCATAGTACATAATAAAGTAAATATTATTTGTTTTTTGAATCAATAATTTCTTGGTATGTTGCAAAGTTAGCACAGTGGTACAATTGGACATATATTTAAATAAATATTTAATTGTTATATATTAGATTTAATATTATTGTAAAGTGTTTACACTACCTTCTAAAGATTTTATTTGTACAAATCAAAATTTTTCAAATACTTACAGTTAAAGAATAGGGAGTGATCTAAACCCTTATATGGTCGCACTGCTCTGATGCCTGGCTATTAATCTCTTAATGAAATTTTCCATAACTTTTTTACAGAGGTATGACTGTGTCTTAACGGTGACGCGTGGAATCTCGGATTTGAGATCAGATCTAGTTTCTGTTTTTTTTTTTTTTCAAAAGTCGTTGCTACAACAAATCGATTGCTGCATGCCTGTCTTACTGAAACCACATGTCGCCCAGAACTCTATCATTATGTTCCCGTTACGAATGTCGTTCATAGTCATTGCAACGCAGCCTCGTGTTCAAATAAGTAAGGTCTAATTACGCTGCCACCTTGTAAATACATACATAACTGGTCGCAACAAACCTTCAATCAGGATTATGACGTAGCTTCTCACTCCACTTATGTTGTGTGTGTTAACTTTATACATGTGTAAGGGGCGGAACCTACAGTTTAAAGTCGACTCCGAACGACAGATTTTTGAGAAATTTTTCATGACCCTTTTTATATACTCTCATATTTTTGCCAGAAATCTGCTGAGAGGCAGTCGTCAAAGAAATATTTGTTCATGTTTCGTTTTGTTGACGATGTCTGATCTGACGTTTGAAGCCAATACACTACCTACTAGACTACGGCGGCTCAGAAGTTGTGGGTGCATTTTTTCTCATGGATTTTATTACAATTTTCTAATCTCCAAATTCGACAGTTTTGTGTACTCATTCAAGTCATTCAAATGGAAATGAGCTTCATAGGAGAAAATAACATTTTTATGTAAAATTGGAATTGACTTTACTTTTCTTTCATATCTTTTAACAAGCTGCCGACGCTTTTCATGGTTTTTAGCTCCTGAGTAAGTGAGCTGAATTTTGTACGCATGAAGATGAAGCTCGCTGCTTGAAGCTGTTGAAAACCGTGCCGAATTGATGTTTGTGGATTTTTTACGAGCCTTTCGTTTTTAGCTACAATGTTTTAAATGTCTTTTTAACGGACTTTTAGAGAGTGAAAGGAGTTCTACGTTGGAAAATTCATTCAAATTCTGTAGGCATACCTCACTTCATAAGGCTAAGGGATCTCTACAGCATCTTTTAAGCAGCAGTGTCGCCTTACGTGTTGGGCTAAGTATTATCGAGGATAAAAATTTCTGTTTGAAAAATATGAACACACTTCCGTTAGCCAAGCGGCAGTCGAAACTCTGAATTCTAATGTTCCGACCACTCATGTGGCAATATGGGTTCCGGGAAATATTGACATGATAGATAACTGTAGGGTTGACCAACACACAGGAGATGGCCCCATTCATAGTTTATTGGAGAAGGGAAAGAGGGGATAGTGTGCGTCAATTTCTTTGTAAACGAAACGTATTTATATCTTCACCATTTTTTACGGGGAATTTCCTTTTTTTTGTAATAATTCTCACTTCCTTCATCAGACTTTAATTCAATCGAGCACTTTAATTTGAACGGAAAAAATTCACAATGTTACGAATCTTCTTTTATCGTTTACATGCTGTTATTGATGCTTGAGAGGGTTCCACGAAATGCTATGTATTTTGTATGTTGAGTTTTATTTCAAAATATTCTTTCAGGTTTTGTTGTTGTTTCCCTTTTTTTGTTTTCTAAATAAACTGTTTTATTGATAAAATCTTTTATTGATACATTCATTTATTTGATATCCACTGAAGACGAGTATACTCGACATAAACAGAATAAAACGTTTTTGTCTGTAAAAGTAGGCAATTATGGCTAACATTCAAACGAAATTTGTTATAATCGCCTCAGTAGATAGCGTGTTGGCTTATTAAACGCGAGGCCACGGTTCAAGCCCCAGGCCTGACATCTCTAATAATGAAAAATATTTCTTCGGTGACTGCCTCTGTGCAGATTTCTGGCAAAAACTCTAAGAGTAAACAAAAAATTAACATGGAAAAGTTTTTAAAAAATTTGACGTTCTGTCAGACCACTCTTGTATACAATTAATACACACAACATAAATGGTGTGAGAAGCTAGGTTTTAATCCTGACTGAAAGGTTGTAATGATCAATTATGTATGGTATGCGTCTGTGTATTGATATTTGAAAAGTAGTCGTACAATTTTTTCAGTTTTATTTACACTATTCAAGAGAGATCAATATAAGTGTGTATATGTAGAATTTTTTTCCTCAATTTGATGCTTCCATTTCACTGTGCCTGAATAAATAGAATAGAATATTAATTTATTCTACCTTTCCATTACATAATAATCTTATAATTTATAATGACGCTGACTTACGTAACCTTGAACTTACGACCATGTTACCCTGTGAGAATTCTAAAATTGTATAAATTCTGCAGACATGCTTATGCATGCCGACATTGTGTCATGTAAACTTTGTAATGGAAGTACATCTTGAAACTAAACTAATCTAATGAAAAGAAGACATTTTCTTTATTGGCGGTAAGAAATAACAAGAAAACGCTTTTGAGCAATTTTTTTTACACAACTCCACTGAATTTTAAGAAAATTGATGACCATAAAAATTATTTTAAAGAAAATTCGTTCTTCTCTCCTATCTCATGTTACACTTGTAATTAAAATTAACGTTGCATACCTTGAAGTCTAGCAGGTAGAGCGTTGGTTTTGTCGGACATCTCCAACAAAACGAAATATGAAAAAATATTTCTTCGGCGACTTCTTCTGTGCACATTTCTGGCAAAAACTCTGAGACTAAATAAAATTGCCATGAAAAGTTTCTCAAAAACCTGTTATTTGGATTCGGCTTTAAATTGTAGGTTCCGCCACTTATAAATAAAATTAACACGCTTTACATGGGTAGTATGAGAACACAGGACGTAATCCTTGACAGAAGTGTTGTAATGGTCAATTAAGTAAGTAAGTTTGGTTTACAGACTAGAAACCAATTGCCAGAAGCTAGAAACCAATTGGTTGTTCGCATACACCTGCGACTTTAAAACCCACAAGAAGAAGTCAAACGGGGTACAATCACATGAGTTTCTTGGCAAGTTCAATTCATTTTCAGATGAGATAGCCCTCAAATTGCTCGTTTAGAATATCCGATGTAACATGAGGAATGTGGCACGTACCGCTGTCCTGTTGAACCACAAGTCATTGATTTCCAGAACATCCAATACAGAACAAATGAAATTCGTATTGATCGCCGTTGACAGTGATGGCAAGACCAACATCATCCTCAGAGAAATATGGAACGATGACGCCAACAGCCCAAAAGCCACACCAAACAGTATGTATGTATGTATTTGTGCGTTTACGTATCCATTCATTCAGAAATGGATCTTATATTTGAATATGCTTTTCTGACGAAAAGCGAGCGGTTCGAGTCTCAAACAGAGCATCCATTTTAATGAAACCATTTTATTATTTGCTATTTCTTTCACACGTCCTGGTTTTTTTAAAAAACAGACTGAATAAACCACAACTAATTCGACAGAAGTAGCTGGTTGTTGTCAACTGTCATAGTTCGGTCCGCGGAAACCCATCTACGCAACTAAAAAACTATAAGAAATAATTTAAGAATACTGAGAATAACTGACTATAAAGACATAGAATGAAATATAGGGTGGGCTATTTAAAAGTTTACATTTAAAAGTCCAATAAAACGAAAACGGTTTGAAATTTTGTAAATTTTTTTTGTTTGTTCTCAAGTACAATTGTTTCGGTTAGAAATGGAACATTATTACATTAATATGGCTTCCGCGGCTGGCCTCCTTCGATCGAATCAATTTTTGTGCACTTTTTCGAGTGTATAGTATCACGAAAGTTAGCCTTCAAATGCTCAATTGTCTCTAGTTTGTCGGCATGACACTTTTATTTAACGACGCCCCATAGAAAAAAGTCTAACGGTGTCAAAACACAGCTTATTGGCGGCCAATTGACATCACCTTTTCGGCTACTTAAACGGCGATTAAACGTTTGACGCAATAAATCGATTGTGGCCTCAGATATGTGGCTCGTTGCTGTGGAAACCAATCATTGTTCAACACCATGAAGAGCGGATACAAAAAAATTCAATTATCATGGTGCGATAGATGTCTCCATTGGCCGTAATGGTTGCGCCGTCATCATTTTCAAAGAAATATGGGACAAATAATATCTCCGCTCTACAAACCTCACCATACACCCTGCAATGAGTGCATTGGCTGACCCGGTACTGGTTTTCTAATTACGGCAATTTTGCTTATTAATGTACCCACTAATATGAAAACGAGCTTCATTCGGAAAGATGATTTTTTTTGGCAAAATCGCCATCATCGTTCAGTTTCTCGTTGCCCTTTCCAGCGAAGCGAAAACGAAAAAAATGGTGATGCGGCTCCAACTCTTGAACCAATTGAACTTTGGAAGGCCTCAAACCGAGATCTTTTAGCAAACTGATGCGTGAAATGTTCAATTCTTGAAAACGATGATGAGTTGATATTCATGGATTCTGGCTCACACTCTCAGATATTTTCGGGTGTACGCATTGTAGGAGCATGCTCACGTCTTGGCACATCAACAATGAAACCAGTTTCACGAAATTTTGCAATAAGCTTACGTATATAGGTCACTGTTGGTCCTTCTCTGCAACCAAATTTTTATTGACATTTTCGTGCAATTTCCAACCAATTTTTTCCTTTGTTTTGGAAATAAATCTCTAATAAATCCCAACGTTGCTCTGATTTAAACGATTCATTTCGTTGAGTGGAGATAATATTGTGAATTTTGTGACAAAATAGAATGACATTAGTATTGCCAGATTCGAAATACCGTTTTTTCAAATTTAAACCAATACGATGGCCCACCCGATATAAAAGGTAGATGAAAAAGTCGGTGCCTATTTATGTACAGTGCTCAATACACAATAATTACATTGACACAGTTTTGTTTAAACCAAAATAACATAAATTAAGACAAAACCCAGCAAAAAATTTAATATTTAACCAAAACTATTTGCAAAAAAGTGTAATTGAAGTGGAAAACCGTTTACCAAAAACCAAACCATTTTCCAAAGCAAAACCAAACAAAACGCTTCTGTAAAAACTGTATCAGTCTTAACAAATCGTAGATAGTCTGTCTATTAACGAACATAGAAGTGCAGATTTTAAACATTTTTTAGTTGTAGTAAATTTTTAAGTGATTGTGGTTTTTCGAAAGGCCTTCAATTACAAAAACAATTTTGAAATTTTTAATATCGATTGCAATATAATTTAAAGAGAAAAAAACGTTTTTTTCTTTTCTTAATATATTTATTTGGAATAAAATTAAGTTTAATTTACACAGTTTTAGTTTATATTTTTAAAATAAATCCTATAACAAGTTTTATGAATTACAAGTTTTTACAGTGGCTCACAGTTGAAATTGTACCGCGTTATGAAACACTTAAAAGTTTTAGGGCCATTATTACAACTTGCCGTTAACTAAAGGTAGGATTTTAACGGGCAGATAAATTGTTTTTCATTATTATAAGTGGACAATATGGTAGAAGTGAGCGTTAAGCTAAAGCAGGGGTGTTATATTTGCCGATTTTAAGTCATTTTGACGATTTTTATTGTCAATTTACTAATATGACGATTGACGTGTTTTCCATACAATTTCTAACATTTTGACGATTTTTTGGCATCACTTATATTTTGTATAAAACTAAAGTGCATTCATAAAGTGCCTACGGATCTTATTGTACAATAAACATCCACAAAAACAAGCAATTTGTTTTTTTTAAGCTACCTTGCTGTTTGTATTAATATACTATCGTAGTACCTAATGAAATTTTAAATAAAAATACTTCTATATTGCCTTTGTTGAAAAGTTTTCCTAATTTAGTTACTAAAGATAAATATCAGGTAATAGAAAATGAAATAAAAGAATTAAGATTGCTAAATTTTGGTGAACATTTACTTATTTTCAAAAATTTTTGGAAAAATATTAAATCACATAATTTATCAAACAATAAACCGGCTTTTCCAAACTTATGTGATTTTGTTAATAACTTACTGACTTTACCAAATTCCTCAGCTAACGTTGAACGTATTTTTAGTATAGTTAATATAAACAAAACTAAAATAAGGAATTCTTTGGATTCAAAAACCATTGAAGGAATTTTATTTTCAAAAGAATATTTAAAAAATAATTCTTCTGTTTTAATATTAATATTAATAAAAATTTGATAAGTAAACTTTGGTCACATAATTTGTTCGAACATTAATTAAAAATATATGTAAATTATAAGTCTGTTCATTTACACACAATATTTTTAATATTTCTTACTAGTTTTTTATATATTTTTTATTGACTTTTTGTTTTTTTACTTTATTGTTTTATTAAAGACTGCTGAATTAAATGTTCCTTTATGTTTAATATCGTTTTTATAAATTAAAAATAGAACTATACTTATAGAAAAATATATTATTCATGTTTTAAATTATAACGATTTTTTGACGATTTTTTTGTGACGATTTTGACGATTTTTTCTCTTAATTTTGACGATTTTTTTAAAAAAGAACATAACAGCCCTGAGCTAAATGGTGGATAATTCTACCCGTAACTTTTAAAGTTAATTTTGGGTTTGAACTTGCCATATTATATTTATTTTCAATATGGAAACTTCAAATATAAACAAAATGAGGAAACACAACTACCAAACAAGAGGCACTTCGTTGCCACTGCGTTTAAAAAAAAAATTATTGAATTGAGCAATGTCATCCACATATGACGAGGTCGCCGTAGTCTAGTAGGTAGTGTATTGGCTTATTAGACGTAAAGCTAAAGTTCGAGCCCCAGGCCAGACATCAAAACATAAATACAAAAAGTATTTCTTCGGCGACTTCCCTCAGCAGATTTCTGGCAAAAACTCTGAGAGTAAATAAAATAAAATTGCCATGAAAAGTTTCTCAAAACTCTGTCATACGGAGTCGACTTTAAACTGTAGGTCTCTTTTTATACAACCCCTATTTCAACTTAATACAAGCTATTTGGCAAAGTTTCGAAAGTTCTAAAATCCACCTATTTTAAGACACCTTTATTTAGTCTTTCTGAGGAAAAATTTTCAATTCCTTGAATAATAATACGACAAGACAAATGTACACTCTATTATGCCTAAAAATTTCACTCCGACGTGTGTACTCGACGTAAATAGTTAAGGGGTTATATAACATGTTTATTTAAACCAAGTATATATATACATCGCCGAAGTCGCCGTAGTCTAGTAGGTAGTGTGTTGGCTTATTAGACGTAAAGCCACGGTGCGAGCCCCAGGCCAGACATCAAAACAAAAAACAAAAAGTATTTCTTCGGCGACTTGCTCTCAGCAGATTTCTGGCAAAAACTCTGAGAATAAATAAAAATTGCCATCAAAAGTTTCTCAAAAATCTGTCGTTCGGAGTCGACTTTGAACTGTAGGTCCCGCCACTCATGTATAAAATTAACACTCACAACATAAGTGGTGTGAGAAACTAGGTCGTAATCCTGGCTGAAGGGCAGTTATGTAGTATGTATATATATATATGTATGTATATATATATATGTATATATATATATGTATGTATATATATATACATACATATGTACAATATGGTAATGGGAGACACATATAATTCGGTTGAGTACGATTTTTAATTCTATAAATTATTTAAGAAGTAAAAGAACCCGGTAGCCCTCTAGTAGTGATAGTCGTAATATTTTTTCCTCTTTTCTGTAGTTATTTTGATACTTAAAAGCGAAACAATAACAAAAACTGTATCGACTAAGAGTTATTTTAATGTAGGTAGTCAATTCACTATAAAAAAACAAGTAAATTGACCCAAATGTCATCCTTTGCTTGCAAATAATCGAATGAGTTTTTATTATTTCCTTCGATTGCTTTAGAAAACAATACCTACAGCAGTTTGTGCAATACCGCACATGCAACATTTATGCTGCACACATGCATTTAAAAGCACTGTAATAATTTTATTCGGTATACTTACGAAAACTAGTTTTTATTTCTTTACGCAGTTTTTTTTCTATCGGGTAAGCCATCTATCGATTTAAATTCGAACCATAAGTTATTTCGAATCTGACAATACTTATGTCATTTTATTCTCTCACAAAATTCAGTATATTATCTTCACTGAACGTAATAAATCAGTTTACGTTTGAGCAACATTGGGATTTATTGAAATAATGGGCCGAGAGAAACGAGAAACTGCACGATGATGTGACTTTGCCAAAAATAATCATCTTTTCGAAAGAAACTCATGTTCATCTTGGTAGTTAGTAAGCAAAGTTGCCATCTTTAGGGCCCAGAAAACTGACACGTGGTCTTACACCATTACTCACCCATTATGAGTGACTATTTTCTATGGGGAGCCGTTATACAAAAGTGTTATGCCGACAAACCAAAGAAAATTGAGCATTTGAAGGCCAATATTCGTATTGCCATTGCCGAGATACGACCCCATAATCTCGAAAAATTGCACGAAAATTGGTCCGATCAAATGAGGTACTGTGAGTTTATCGGTTCTTGGCTTTATGTATCAGCTACAGTTATTGGAGTCGATCCTTTGAATTAGATTTCTTCTTTTTTTCGAGAGGTATCTTGAAAAACGATAACTTGAACGTCGGTTTTCAAATGATCCAACGTTAGAAAATTATCCGGATAGACATGGTCTTTACGTAGCCCCTTAAAAAGCCTTATTGTCTCTTACGCAATAAAGTCAAACTTGTTCGTGTAGCGTTGTTCGTAACAATGTGTTATCGAAACAATATACAGTCCAATTTATGATCTTTAATTACAGGTCAAAAAAGACGATTTTTTACGGCCATAGCGTTCTGAAATGGCAAATCTCTGAGAATGAGAAGCTACTCAAAATCCTTTCGTTCGGAGTTGACTTCCATCCATATCCATTCATAGATAAAATGAACGCACACAACAGGAGTTATGCGAAAAGCTTTATAGTACTTCTGACTAAAGAGAAAAGATTTGGAAAACATTGCCGGAAATGCCCTGGGCGCTAGGAAATTTCCCAAATGGGCGGATATTCGACTTCTTCGAGGGGTAATCTCACATAAAATGGTAGTAAAAATTTTTAAATTGTACTAAATAGTAAACTGATGATGAGAATACTTGGTTGTGTAATACGAAAATGCTGGGGGTATACAATATTGGTCATGCCAATTGTGATCTATGGGTTGAGGGTATAGGAAGGTTGGGCGTACATGGAAACAATTCAGGTTGAGTAGCATAAGATACAGCGATTGAAATGCATAGGCATAAGGGCAATGAATAGAGCCCTAAGGCGCCACTGAAAGTTTTGTTAAATTTAACTCCATTACTAGTGCAGACAAAAAAATAAACTGTCATGGAATCTATTATTAAGATAATGAAATGGATCAGGAGGCGTTATGAATCGAACTAAAAACAGAAGCTTCTAGGTAATATGACTAGGCTAGACAACTCCAACGAAACGAAAAATAAAATGAAAAATATTTCTACGGCAACTTCCTCTTAGCAGATTTCTGGTAAAAACTCTGAGAGCAAATAAAATTGCCATGAAGAGTTTCTCTATCTATCTGAGTTGGCTATCATTCTGAGTTGGCTTTAAATTGTGGGTCCCGTCATTCATGTATAAAATTAGCACACACAAAATAGATAGTTTTGAAGTCGCCGCAGTCTAGTAGGTAGTGTGTTTGCTTATTAGACACAAAAGCCTGGGTTCGAGCCCCAGGCCAGGCATCAAAGACAAAATACAAAAAGTATTTTTTGGCGACTTCCTCTCAGTAGATTTCTGGCAACAACTCTGAGAGTAAATAAAAATTGCCATGAAAAGTTACTCAATAAAGAGAAATCTGTCGTCCGGAGTCGACTTTAAACTGTAGGTCCCACCACTCATGTATAAAATGAACACACACAACATAAGTGGTGTGAGAAACTAGGACGTTGTACAATGGGTTAATTCGACCTCCGGGTACTGTACTTGTCTTAATTGACAAGTACACGTCCTCTAACCTAACCTAACCTAAAGAGATAGTACGTGGTGTGAGAAGCTAGGTCGTAATCCTGACTGGTTGTAATGACCAATTATGTATGTAGTATAAGAAATTTAAAAAAAGTAAAAAATTTGGTTTAAAAAGTCATCGATTAATTAATGTATTAAGCATACAAATATATTGCTTTACTAAAGTCAGTCAATTAGATACGAAACTAACATACACAAATGCCTAAAACAAGTAAATTAACCTACATTCCATCTAAAGTCTCTTTTTAAATTATACCTACACCAGTTTGCGTAGTGCAACATGCAACATTTTTTGGGTACTTACCTGTAGACATGAAAGTTAAATAGTTTTACATGGCGTTCTTGCCCAAAACAAGTTTGTATTTTATTACGCAGTTTATTGAAGAAATACGATATTTTAGTTAAAATGCACGAATGCAGAAAAAGCATAATTTTATATCAACTGCACTTACATACATGATGTAATTATATACGCAACACAATAGGGTACACTTTAAAGTGATGTGCTTAGGTTTTCAAATTTAGAAATATACTTGCGAATGGTATAATTTGTGCAAAGCATGCCATCCTTTTGTCATAATTGAAATATTATTCTACTTTTCATCAGAAATGAGTTCATTATTTACCTTAATTGTCAACTAAATTGCAATCGTGTGCAAAATAAGTCAAATGTATTCATTATTGCACTCATGCGTTATCAAGAACATGTTCATGTTATCGTTATTTTAGTCGTAAAGGGTGGACCATTTAGGCCCATTTTTTGGGTACTAGTTTAAACTCAAGATTAAGTTAATCTCTAGTTAAATTTAATCTTCAGTTAACTGAGTTTCCATTTTTTGAGTGGGAGTTTAACTGGAGATTAACCTTGTAGAGCTACCACTCTTATAAGCAAAAATTTTAAAGTATTTCACAACAATTTGCTTTTGTATAGAACAAAAACAAACAAATAAAAACAAACAAAAGCTGAATGCTATTGATCTTTAGGTAAAAAATTATTTTCTTAAAATAATAAATAAATTAAGACTGTCTATTGTCAATTTGTGTTTTATATAATTCATAGTCACTTAAATATTTGTCTTTCCCTCACTTAAAAGCTTCTTTTAAATAAAATTTGTCAACTACTTTTGATACTTAAGCTTAACCGTAAGGTTAAACTCATGATTAAGTAACTAAAAAACTGAAAACGAAGTTTAACTGGAGGTTAACTTAATCTTGAGATTAAACTTGCACCCAAAAAATAGCCCTTAAAGTTTAAATTTAAAAAGGCAATAAAACAAGAACGGATTGAAATTTAAAAAAATTTATTTTTGTGTTGTAATGTGCAATTGTTCCGGTTAGATATTTCATTATTTTCACATTATTTCACATTATTTCATTCATATGACTGCCGCAGCTGGCCTCACAGTACTCATTCAATCGGACCAATTTTCGTACACGTGTTCGAGTGTATGGCGTCGTATTTTGGCAATGGCATCACGAATGTTGGCCTTCAAATGCTCAATTGTCTTTGGTTTGTCGGCATAACACTTTTCTTTAACTGCGTCTCACAGAATATAGTCCAACGGTATCAAATCGCAGCTTCTTCGCGGCCAATTGACATCACCATTTCGGCTAATTAAACGGCCATCAAAAATTTGACCATCCTGTTGAAACTAAACATCGATCACATCATGAAGAGCGGGTACAAAAAAAAAACGGATATCATGGTGCGATGGGTGTCTCCATTGTCGGTAATGGTTCCAAAGAAATATGAGCCAATGATGTCTCCGCTCTACAAACTGCACCAAACAATCACTCGTAATGGTTGCATAGGCTTCAGAGCCCCTAATATCCACCAATATGAAAATGAGCTTCATTCGGAAAGATGATTTTTTTTTTTGGCAAAATCGACATCATCGTGCAGTTTCTTGTAGGCCCATCCAGCGAAGCGAAAACGCAGCGAATGGTGTTCGGTTTCAACTCTTGAACCAACTGAAATTTGGAACGCGTCATACCGAGATCTTTTCGCAAAATTCGACGTAAACTTGTGCGTGAAATGTTCAATTCTTGAGAACGATGACGAGTTGATTTGATGGATTCTCACGCGCACTCTCAGCCACAACTTCAATATTTTCGGGTATACACATTGTACAGCTCAGGTCTTGGCGCATTAACAATGAAAATAGTTCACGAACTTTAGCAATAGACTTGCGTTTACTGGGCATTGTTGTTCCTTCTCTGTGTCCAAATTTTGTACGACATTTTCATGCAATTTCCGACCAATTGTCTTTGTTTTTGAAATAAATTTCCAATAAATCCCAACGTTGTTCAGACGTAAATTGATTCATTACGTTTAGTGGAGATAATTTATGACAGAAGAGAATTGCATAAGTATTGCCAGATGCGAAATAACCGATGATTCAAATTTAAACCGATAGAAGGTCCACCCGATTTATTTATTTACTGAATCAGGATTTCGAAAGAATTTTACTAATGAGTTTGCCTACATTGTTTTCTAATAGCAACAACAGATAATCGTCTTTGTGTAGAGATAGCAAAGTACTGTGAACATATCGACGCCTCCGTTCTATAACAGTGGAAAAAGTGTGTTTTGAGTTATGAGCTCTCAAAGTTTTCACGCGACATAGAGCATATGTGTTCTAAGGAGATTTTTCCCTATAACTTCGGAACGGATCGGCGCATCTTAACCAAATTTAAGTTGGATAACGTAGAATTTAAAAATGCAAGAACATTAAAAACGTTCTAAGTACACTTAGAACGTTATAGAATGGAGGCGTCGATATATTCTATTGTACTGCTTTCATTCTATAAAGGATATCACTACAATGTCTCTTCTACACTGACAAACTTCAGAATATTGTTCGCTGTCAACAAGGGCAATTTCCGACACAGTACCTTAAATGCATCCAGGTGTTTTCTTATACGTTGTATTATTCTCTTACAGATTTCAAGTATGTGTTCTTTGATACATTATTATTATCAAAGAATCTATATTTTGAATTCAGCGATCCTCACGCTGAACAAGTGGACTTTAAGCCTGCAGTGCCCTCTCAAAAAGGCGGATTATTTTGGAATAGTTTGACGCATGTCTGTTGTAATTTTCCAAAAAGTGATTAGTTTGACTCAAATCTACCTAGCTTCTCACGCCACTTATGATGAGTGTGTTAATTTTAGCTAAGAGTTGCAACTGCACTTTAAAGTCGACTTTGAACGACAGATTTTTTTAGAAAATTGTTCATGGCAATTTTATTTACTCTCAGAGTATATGCCAGAAATCTGCTGAAAGGCAGTCACCGAAGAATTATATTTCATATTTCGTTTTGTTGGAATTGTGTGGCCTGAGGTTTGAACCGTGGCTTCACGTTTAATAAGAAAAACATACTAGACTACGGAGACTTCTCTGAGTATATCTTTCCACATATAATTTCCGACTCCACAGAGTGGTTATCGTTTTAGTAGCATGGAGTTTGCCTTTGTTTCGAATTCCAAAGGGCAGTGACCTAGTAGACCCTACCTAAGTTGATTCAGCATACTGTAAGATAGTAGTGCTGTGTCCCGCCCCTTGTACTATCTGTCCCGTTGAATTGGGTACGATCTCCGATGACATAGATTACTGTTTGGATGACTCTAAAGATTCTATTCCAGTAGCTGTTCTCACTAGTCCGCATAGCTCATAGTGATACCTGTATTTATTTGTCCACGTATTTGTTTCTTTTCATAGGGAAACAACTCAGAGATGCAAAAAGATTAGCGACACCCACTTGATACAACTCGCTTCGAATATAATTGGCATTTTATTTTCGGGAATTCAATGGGTTTTTTTTACAAACCTAACACGATTTCAACATCGCACACACAGCTCTTTTTCGAATTTTTTGAATGCTTACCGTAAGGTCTAATGACTTGAGACCACGTGGATCAGACTTGTATGGAACTTCTATAAATTTTTAACTATCTAACCATGCTCCCTCATCCCTTCAAAATGCTTGTAGTTCTGCAGTGGTTTTAAATTTACTGTCCACACACGTAAATATTGATTTGGCCATTTTGTACTCTCTACCAAGCTCTGTATAAGACTATTCAGTTTCGAAATCTATGAGTCTTCTTTTCGCTCCTACACTACGTTTAATCTTGGCCATGTTCGTGATCGTTTCTAGAAATTTTTGAAACAGCATATTAATTATATGGTATTAGAAATTAAACTTATTTTGCCTTAATTTTAGACTGGCTCTATGGGAAATAGAGTTTACCGGTTAGGTTAGGTTAGGTTAGAGGACATGTACTTGTCAATTGAGACAAGTACAGTACCCGGAGCGAATTGACCCATTGTACAACGTCCTAGATTCTCTCACCACTTATATTGTGTGTGTTAATTTTATACATGAGTGGTGCGACCTACGGTTTAAAGTCGACTGCGAACGACAGATTTTTGAGAAACTTTTTCATGGCAATTTTATTTACTTTCAGAGTTTTTGTCAGAAATCTGCTGAGAGGAAGTCGCCGAAGAAATAATTTTTTTTTGTCTTGATGTCTGGGCTGGGGCTCGAACCCTGGCTTTTACGTCTAATAAGCCAACACACGAGTTCGAGTTTACCGGTTGTTTCTTTTAAATTCAAAATCCGTAACTGCCTGACAAGTTTAACTGTAACTGCATATCATGCGCAAAGCGAAGTAGCGCAGAGGCATTAGAAAATTATTGAAATTTTATTTTATATACAAAATATATGGCTTTAATTCTAAGTAGCTTTTGGAACTGATAAAGAATTCAGATATTTTCAAGTCTCCAAATCTATTTTGAAAACCCTTAATTCTTAAGTTTGAACTTTGCCGTCATATGTTAACAAATTCTAAAATAATAACGATGCTGTTAATAAAGATAGAAATCGAATTTGTGCATCCTTTTGACAAATTCATTTCGCTAATTTGATTTTATAAATCATTGCCTTGAGAAATTCATATTGATTTGCGTTGTTATTAAAGTCCTTAAGATTTGACAAAAGTTTTCGAACTTCAATTGAGTTGGCTGTTTAAGAGGCTCAAACTAAAGTTTCGAAGAGTAGTATGATTATGCCGGTTCTGAAGCATATTTTACCTACAAAATTGGGATCAATGGGTGTGTCGCTTTGTTAATGTAAAAATGGGCGGAGAATACTGTTTGAGATATGACGTTGTAGTTGTATATGTGTGGGCGGAGCTTACGGTGTATGAGCGTCTAGGTGCTCAAGTTAATGCCTGGACGTTTATAAGTGTGTAATGGTGTTATTGTTTGCGAGAGAAAGTTGTATTTAGCGTCATAAAGAATTACCAAGAGATAGAGCGGGAAAGGGAGAAAGAGCGAGAGGGAGAGACAAAAAGGGATTGAGAGAGATAGAGGGTGAGATAGATATGATAAGAAATTGTAAAACAGGGGAAAACATTGTTTATTTGTATTATTTCGAGAAGTAGGTTTTATTGCAAGGAAAAAAGTACGTCACTTATTTTTTATTTTGTTTATATTTTTTAATTTTTAATTTTCTTATTAACTTACGAGCAATACTTATGGCACATGAGTTGATATCGATTATAAAAATTAAAACATGTACACATATTAACTTGTTATAAAAGTACAGATAGAGGGTGCCCCGGTAGCCTAGTGGATAGTGCGTTAATCCGCGAGTTTGGAGCTTCTATGTTCGATTCCTACAGTGCCTTCCCTACGCGTTAGAGGCCAGGGACTCTGATTGAGAGACCTGTAGTGTAGCCGTTATACTTACCCTCTGTACACTCAGGCCTCTGGGAATCGAACATAGGACCTCCAAACTCGCTGATTAGCACACTGTGAATAATCTGATTAGCACACTGTGAATAATCTGCGAGTTTGGAGGTCCCACAGTGTCTTCTCTAAGCGTTACAGACCAGAGACTCTGATTCAGACACCTAAGTTTAGCCGTTATGCTTACCTCTATACAATTAAGTCTCTGGGAATCGAACATAAAACCTCTAAACTCGCTGATTAGGAAACTTTGATTAGCACAATACCAACTAGGCTATCGGGGCACTCTTTTATTTTATTTATTTAATAACAAGTTAATACGAGTGTCTAAATGTTAGACTCTAAATTTTAGAGTAATAAAGACTTATCAAGGGAGAGAGGGAAAGGGAGAACGAGCGAGAAATAGAAAGAGCGAGAAAGAGGGAGAGAAATAGAGAAGGAGAGGGAAAGGGTGTGAGATAGAGAGAGGGAGAGAGATAGAGAGATAGAAAGAGATAGGGAGTGATGTAGATATGAATTGAAAGTGTGATAAGAAATTGTAAAACAAGGGAAAACATTGTTTATTTGCATTAGTTTGAGAAGTAGATTTTATAGTAAGAAAAAACAGTATCAAACTAAAATTTCTGAAATTTAATTTTTATTTTGTTTAAATTTTTTAAAAAATTTTATTTACATGCAATACATACAGTGGTGACCTTATAATTAGAAACGACTCAGCAACATGTATGTTTGTTAATTTTTTTTTAGAGTTTACACTGTGTACCTGGGATCAAAGGCTTTGTTTGGAGGACGTCTTACATATGTGTTTCTATCGGATTGGGACAAATTAAACTTAGATTCGTCACTCCAGAGAACTCTGTTCCAGAAACAACGTTTCTAATTATAAGGCCACAACTGTATGGTGATATATGAATGAATATCGATTATAAAATCGTATACATGCACGCATATTAACTTGTTATTAAAGTATATAAGAGGGTGCCCCGGTAGCCTAGTGGATATTGTATTAATCTGCGAGTTTGGAGGTTCTATGTTCGATTCCCACAGTGTCGTCCCTAAGCGTTATAGACCAGGGACACTGGTTCAGAGACCTAAGTATAGCCATTATACGTACATTCAATACACTGAGGTCTCTGGGAATCGAACATAGAACCTCCAAACCGCCAATTAACACACTACCCGCTAGGCTACCGGGGCACCCTCTAACTGAGAAACTTCGTATGTCCTCGTTGGAAGACCCGATGTTTTACATTAACATCTAGACTGCTACATTTATTATTTACCATTTTCTAAGCTAAGTTAGCGTTGTTTACGCAATTTAGCAGGTTCATCGCCACGATAATATCAGAAAAAATTTTACGCGGGCCACGGTAACTTTATTAGATAATTTAGTTAAAAATATATCAAGACAACAATGTATCACAGAAAAAAATTTGTTACCAAAAATTTCCGGAAAAACCTGTATGACTGACATGGCCCAATATTAAAACTTTTTTATTTATTTAAAATGCGTATTTTACAAAAATAAATATGTAAAATGCAATTCCAAAATAATGTGAACTACAAATGGTGTACGGCAGACATATATATCTGACATGGGTCATGTAGAACTTCTTAGCGTAAGACACATATGTATGTCTGACATGGCTCATGTAGAACTTCTTAGCGTCAGACACATATGACTGACATGGCGATGAACGTGTTAAAGGGCTGTCAAGTGGCTTACCTATTTGCAGGTATATGGATTAGGCATGTAAGTATTTAAATACCTAAAAGCCTTTGATAAGTTGTTGTTAGACATGTCTTAACCAAAATACGATACACTGTAGTGTTATCCTTGACTGGCTGAGGTGTCAGACTGGGACTGGAAGTCAAATTAAAGTAGAAACTAAACAGTCAACATCCATATGAAAAATCACTTCCGTTCTGTCATTGCTTAGCGTTGTGTGTAAACATGGAATGGTTCTTGGATAAGTACTTTCTAAACAATTTAATAATCATGATGGATCTGATAATTGAGTAAATATGCACGATAAATAAAAATAAAATTGTATAGATTTTTACAAGATTTTATTTATTTTCATATGGCAACCCTTATAGATATCTTATACCGAAAATTTAGTTGTCAAAGCACAAATCTGTTTCATTTGTTGAATCTGATATCGATCCGGTTATGGCAATGGTTGTAAGGTGGAATTAATTCTATAATGTCCCCAAGCATACGTATTAATGCCATCTTCTCTAACATAACGCTTATCGTCTAGATAACTTAAAGTTAATTTACTTATGTGTTGTGTATAAATTTGATGTTTTTGTGATTTAAATACATACATAGAATCATAATAATTTTTCTTCTCTAGTAAACAATTTATATAATCTTTAATGCTTAATTTACATGTGACACTTTGTTTTATGCCTTTCAGTTTTGTTATTTCATGTTCAGTTCTATCAATTCTAACTGAATAGACTTTTGCTCTCAAACCAACGAATTCCTTAATCAGTTCACCATTGCATTCATCTTTCATCATACCCAATACCTTTTTATTTGCCAGCGGGAATTTATAAATATTATCCTTTCGATAGCCAGATGTATCGAAATTATTGCTGATATCATTTCGAATATCATTATAAAGATCAGCTGTTCGAATGTCATATATAAAGGAATCTGTATCCATATAATTAAGATTAAGACTTTCACGATATTTTAGTTTCATATAATCATAATGGAAATTGTACATTTTCCATTTCGATAATTCTAAAACGGAAAATCCCACGTAAATGGGTTTATTATATTCTGTTTTAGTTTTACGCATCTGTATGGCAACCATGTTCTCATGAATTACTAATGCACTATGGAAATTAGGTTTGGCAATAAGAGCTCTAGCACCTAAACGTTTTCCCTCACTCTGCCATTGGCACATTAGTTTAATATCTTTACGTTTGTCAACATTCTCCATAGTCTTACCGTACACGGCATTATTTAATAATTTAAAAAAGTTTTGCTCAAATATATTTTTAGCTGATGTTCGATAACGATTATTTATATCGATATACGATTTCAACCAATTCGATTGATTGAATTGTAGAATTCTATGGATTTTCTTTAAAACTAAACCATGTTGAAGACATTGCTGCAAGTTGCGATAATGCAGAATGTAGTGGGTTTTATGATTTAAATCTGTGATCAATTTTCGTTGTTTCATGCTTTCGATCTTTTTGTTCTCCGCACAAAACGGTAAGTCATTGTGATAGTCGTGCAGAGTGCTGGGATATTCCAGATCAACTTCTAGTATATAACCTACTGGCGAATCATTCCCTACGTTATGAACAATAAAACTTTCGCAATTTTCAAGCCATTGAAAATTCTTATGAGGCAGATATTGGGACATGGCATAACCATATAAATTATTAACATCGAGATAAATTATGAAATTAGACTCTTTAGTGGCATCATAATCTTGTATATATTTATTATTGGCCTGTGAATAACGTTTACTGCACTGTACAATACCGCCCCTAATACCTTGGGCAACAAAATTGTACATATTAATGTCAGTTAATAGCTGCAATTCAATTTTAGTTTCTTTTAACATTGCATCCCACGATAGACCAGGCGTAGTATAATATTGGCACGGGTCTAAATTGTAAATATTTTTACAAACTCTACGGAAATTTTCAAAAATATCACATAGCAACAGCACATCTACCTTTAAATATAAAAGTAAATAATCTCTTAATGTTTTACATTGAAATGTTTGCCATATATTTTGAGCATGCTCGTAATCCTCTAGGCTGCACAATTCATTCGTTAATCGATTGAAAAATGCTTCATGTAATGGTAATTGAGTTTCTTTGAGACGCTGGTCTGAATTCAAATAATCATAAGGAAAGACACTTTTACGTTTCATTAAATTAAATGCATTATCATTGGGATAGGCTGAGTTGACTGCCTTTAAATCACTAGCGGACAAATAATCTGCTAGTTGTCCTAGACTCGATGGCATAAAGCGATATGAGTCTAGAAAACGCAATTCAATTGTATTTTTCTCATTAATCTTAATTCTTTTCGATATGGATATATAAAGTTCCTTATTCAGTGGTATAATATTAATGTCACCTTCAACCGAGGACAGTTCCTTGACAAACAAATGACAATCATATGCCGAAAGATTATGAAAAAATATGGGTATAAAATTTGCAATTTGATATTCAAGATTACATTGGCTGTGTGCAGGACCTCTATATTCCCCAGTCAAATGACAATGGTCAGTTACCCTGTCTTCAGTGGACAAAAACTTTTTACAAATATGACAGGTGTCATCTTCTTTTTGCTGTTTCTTTTGATTATCTGTTAAGGGATTCATTGGTTTCACTGTCTTTAAGTAGTTATTGGAAATATCTATACAATCCTCAATTAAATGTTTAAAAAAATGTTTTTCTGGCATCTCGCCACTATATATTCTGAATTTATTTAAACTATCATCGAAAGAACATTTTATGTAATAGCTATAGGCAATGGGAATATGCTTTTGAACAGATGTAACCTTGCTTGAATTTTGAATGTCTATTGATTCGAGTAGGCATTCGAAATCAGCGTATATCACAAAGGGCACATCCAATTGTTTTTTGAAATTCTTAAAACTAAGCCAACTTTTATCTTCACTCGGCATTTTAGTTACGATTTTATTACATTCACGAATATGTTTAACTAATGCCACCTCGCTATGGAAGTGTATTAGACATGTATTACACACGTGAATCCGATGTGAATGTTTTGTTATTTGGTGGCTTATTAATCTGAAATTAAAGAAACAAAAATTTATTTTTCATCTTAATAAATTGTAATACAAAATTAAAATAATTTTTTTTTATAAAACCAATACTGAAATTTGTTTTAATTTGTTGAAACACTAAGGGCCATTATTACAACTTGCCGTTAAACTTGGGTTTAGTTAAAGGTGCCTTTAGCTAAAGTGAACTTTAAAGTCACTTTTAACTTAGTTTCTTTATTACAACTTACAGATAAAATAAAGTTAACTTTTTCTAAAAAATATGGCAGTGCCGGAGCAATGTCAATAACACTGCCCTAATTAAACAAGTTTTATTTAAACGCAGTGGCAACGATTGACTTCTTTTTTTGTTGTATTTGTTCACTTTGTTTATATTTGAAGTTGACATATTGAAAATAATATATATGTATGGCAAGTTCAAACATAAACTTAACTTTAAAAGTTACAGATAGGATGATCTTCGCTTTAGCTTAACGCTCACTTCTACCTTATTAATCCGCTAAAATCCGCCCTTTAGTTACAACAACAACAAGTTGTTATAATGGCCCTAAAGTAATGTTGTAAGTATTTGTAATGTATACTTGTTTGACGGCAGTAGTTTTATTTTTCTAAATTATAATTGGCTTATTCATTAACTTCAAATAGTAAATATAGGGCGGGCCATTTAAAAGTTGAAATTTAATAATGCAATAAAAATAAAAAGGGTCTCAAATATTTTTGTTGGGAAGTACAATTGTTCCGGTTAGAAATGGAATCTTATTTCATTCATATAGCTGCCGCGTCTGGCCTCACAGTACATCATTCGATCGGAGAAATTTTCGTGCACTTTTTTGGGCGTAGACGATCATATCTCGGCAATGGCAGGACGAATTTTTATCTTCAAATGTTCAATTGTCTCTGGTTTGTCGGCATAACAATTTTCTTTAACGGTGCCCCACAGAAAACAGTCCAAAGGAGTCAAATCGCAGCTTCTTGGCGGTTATTTGACATCATCATTTCGGCTAATTAAACGGCCATCAAACGTTTGACGCAATAAATCGATTGCAGCAGGAGATGTGTGACAAGTTGCGCCAACCTGTTGAAACCAAACATTCACATCAATACCATGAAGAGGGAGTACAAAAAATCGGTTATCATTGTGCGATAGACCATAGACCATGTGCCGTCCTCATTTTCAAAGAAATATGAGCCAATGACGCCTCCTCTCAACAAGCCGCACCAAACAGTCACTCGTAATGAGTGCAAGAAAACTTGAGCTCCAAATACGGCCTTCATTCGAACAATGGAGATAATATACTGAATTGTGTAACAGAATGGAATGACATAAGTATTACCAAATGCAAAATAACTGATGGTTAAAATTTAAACCGATAGATGATCCACCCCATATATTTGATGTCGACATTAAATAATTAAAAATTAAATGAAATAAATTAGAAAACACACGTGAGTCAACAGCCTGATTCTCTGCCCTATTAATGTTACAATAGGACTTTGATTATGTCTATAAAGTCTGCTGCGGATCCATCTCCTTCGTAGCGATCCCGAAATGGCACGCGACCTAGCAAATTTCAACTTTGTTCAACACATCGACCTGTTGAAGGTGATGCCCTCTGTGACTAGACGGCATTACATCGAATTCGAAGCCATAGACAGCAATGAGACAAATATAATTCTGTTAGCTTGAATGACACGCGGTTATTTGCTCTCAGGTGCGGGATTTTGGTTTAAGAATTCCCCGCTTATGAGCTCTGTCCTCCGGAGAATACGATGTTTGTTATGCGAGTTTACGCGGTTTTGTAGAGTCCAAATATGCCTACACTTTTTGTAAACTTTAGATGGTAGGATACCCCATCAACATTTTTTGAAGAAAATCATGACCTACTTTCATGCACAGCCGAGTTATCTTGCTGACAAATATATGTAGTAATCTTCACAATTTACCTAAAGTATGTATTGTGAAGTCGCCGTAGTCTAGTAGGTAGTGTGTTGGCTTATTAGGCGTGTGAGGCCACAGTTCGAACGCCAGGTCAGACATCAAAACGAAAATATGAAAAAAAATATTTTTAAGTGGCTTGCTCTCAGTAGATTTCTGGCAAAAACTCTGAGAGTAAATAAAATTGCCATGAAGGGTTCTCAAAAATCTGTCGTTCTGAGTCGCCTTTAAACTGTAGGTTCCGCCACTCATGTATAAAATTGCAACACTCTATGTGAGTGGTGTGAGAAGCTAGGTCCTGCTAGTCCTGGCTGAAGGGTTGTAATAATCAATTATGTATGTATGTTTTGTTTACTAAACTTAACTACACTCATAAATAAAGGATAACTTACCTGGAAATATTTTTTATCCACACATAGTGACATTTTTCACCATCCTCTAGCAACAATAAATTTATGTGAAGCGGTTTTTCCTCCTGGGTGAAGTAATATGGACCCACTATATTATTACCCTCTAGACCGAAAACATCTACACTGATTTCCGAATTATTTGCTTCAAAATCCTTTACTCCACTAACGGCTAAGGGAAAACTTAGGTTTGTAAAATCCAAAACAATATTATTTTCCAGCGTAATTATTTCATTTTCAATGTTGCCAATTCTATAGGATGAACATCTCCTAGCATTTCCTCTACATTCGATCCGGGATAATGCAGATATAAGCGCCCATTTAAAGCAGTATTTATCTTGGTTTTGCACATTAATACAGGCTTTTTTATCCATTATCGATTTGGGTAGGGGAATATATTGTGCACCTTTTATGCATTCATACTTATTTATGTTTAGTTCCAGATATGATACATCTGTTAGTGTCCATCCACTATCACGTTCTTGGAATTCGCTCATCTTTTTCACAAGAACATTACCTTGTTCCATATAAAGTTGTTCAATATCCGCTGTTGTTAATGTTGAATTTATTATAATCATTTTCGTTTGATGAGATTTGAATTCCGTAGAGCCAGAGTCATCTAGTTCATCTTTAACTAGCATATATTGACAAAATAGCTCACAGTTAAATTTAATATTTAAATGTTGCTGTAGCATATCTTTAATTAAGGCAACAACTTGCGGTTTAATTTCAATCAAAAAGTTTTCTGGTATTAAATTCGCCTTGTTATCGTTACTAATAATATAGGTTGTGATACGATTTCGAAAAGCTGAACTAATACAGCGCAACGTTTTATTTGTAGTTAGTTTATTGCAATTAATTTTATGTGTATTTGTACGTACATGAGATGACCATAGGTTCCTCACAATATCTGTTTGGCATACATCACAATAAACACTGGACACATGTGTCCGATCAACGTGATCAGTCAAATGTAAACGTCTTCTATATGAAGTGCATGGTCCCGTGTGCTTTAAAGTTACATGTCGTTTTAAATTATTATTGCGGGTGAATGTTTTTGTACAAAATTCACAAGTAAACGCACCCATTCTCACTTTCGAAACACTTTTTTTGCAATTGAACACACTTTCATTACATCCAGTATTAGAATGAATTTAATTAGTTATATTACACCGCTATTTATACAATTGATTATCGATAATTAGTGGAAGAGAAAAGGGAAACTGATAACGACAAGTGTTTTAAAACAACACCTGAATTAGTAATCATAAATTTTACATTTCTAAGAATTGATAAAGAAAATAGTTGCAGTTCTATTTAACCCTAAACTTACTAACACAAGCCTGTGAGGCCCATTTTGATAATCAAAACAATGTAGCAAAAGAAATATCTAGTATAACATAAGGCAATCAAATTTATTGACTTTTATTTTACATATGTTTTGGAAATATAATATAAATATTTCTATCTGTTAGAGACCGAAATGTCGGGTAGGCCATTTATGGGCTTAAATTTGAAACCATCGGTTATTTCGAATCTGGCAATACTTACACACAGTCATTCTATTCTGTAACAAAATTTAGAGGCATTATTACAACTTGCCGTCAAACTTGGGTTTAGTTAAAGGTACCTTTAGCTAAAGGGAACTGTAAAGTTACCTTTAACTTATTGTCGTTATTACAACTTACAGATAAAATTTTTCAAAAATATGGCAGTGCCGGAGCAATTTCGATAAAACTGCTCAATTATACAAGTTTTTTTTAAACAGTGGCAACCGCGGGTTCGTTTTTTTGTTGTATATGCTAATTTTGTTTAAATTTGAAGTTGTCATAATGAAAATAATATATAATATGGCAAGTTCAAACATAAAGTGACCTTTAAATGTTAAAGGTAGGATGATCCTCCCTTTAGCTTAACGATCACTTCTATCTTATTGGGTACTCATAATAACGAAAAACAATTTATCTGCCCGTTAAAATCCCCTCTTTAGTTAACGGCAAGTTGTAATAATGGCCCTTAGTATATTATCTCCACTGAACGTAATAAATTAATTTACGCTTGATCGTCGTCGTGATTTATTGTGTCAACGAGAAACTGCACGATGATGTCGTCATTTTCATCTTGGTGGAAACGTTAATAAGCAAAATTGCCATATTTGGGGCTCAGAAAACCAATACGTGGGCTTACAGAAACCAATGCACGCATTACGAGGGACTGTTTGGTGCGACTTCTGGAGCAGAGGCATCTTTGGCCCATATTTCATTGAAAATGAGGTCGGCGAAACCATTACCGACAATGGAGACACCTAACGCACGATGATAACCGATATTTTTTGTACTCGCTGTTCATGGTATTGATGTGAATGATGTTTGGTTTCAACAAGATGGTGCAACTTGTCACACATCTCATGCTGCAATCGATTTATTGCGTCAAACGTTTGATGGCCGTTTAATTAGCCGAAATGGTGACCGCCAAGAAGTTGCGATTTTATACCGTTGGACAATTTCCTGTAGGGAGCCTTTAAAGAAAAGTATTCTGCCCGCAAACCAGCGACAATTGAGCATTTGAAGGCCCACATTCGTGATGCCAAATTTCAAATCGCTTTTGTTTTGTTGCATTTTTAAATTTAAACTTTTAAATGCCACACCCTATATAAAAATGTAACGTTAACTACTGATATGAGAATCTGAGGCTTATATAAAGTAGTTTTATATTTTTTGAAAGTTTTTCACTGAATATACTATTTTTTATATCTCTATAAGGCATCTTGAATATTTAAAAAAGTTTATCTTTCATGTACAAAGTAACATTTCATATGCAAAAGCTGATTTCTCTATTCTGCTTGCTCTAACGTGTGGGAAATCCCTTTTTATTTCCATTAAAAGTTGAGTGATTCGCATATTTGAAAACAGCAGTTAACAACACCAATTGCGTTTGGACTTTGTAAGGAGTGGAAGTGTTTGTTATAAAAAATATCTTTTTTGTAAGAATAACACAATAGCCTTAGACACTAATGTTAGTAAGATTTGTTACACTTTTATGTTTAGTAAGCATAGGGTTAAACTGATAAATAATTATCTCCTCACTTCGTCTATTACTTTCCCCTTATTTATGCACTTGCAGTAGAATGAATGATGTTACAACGAATATCTGTCATAAAAGTGTTAATAATTAATGCATTGGATAGGCTTAATAATAACGACGACGATTTAAAAAACCGACACACGTTCATCAATAAAATTAATTAATTTGTTGATGATCAACACCGTTTATACAACATTGGAGCGTTTTGAGGGTATTGTCATCTCACCTGTAGGTGAATGGGCAATATCTTGAGATCATGTGCACACGTATCAACTTGTTATTAAAGTAAACAAAAGAGTACCCTGATAGCGTATTAGGTAATTATGAAAGTTTCCGCTGATTAGCACACTGTGATTAATCTGCGAGTTTGGAGGTTCTATGTTCGATTACCACAGTGTCTTCCCTAAGGAAATCTGATTCAGACACCTAATTGTAGCCGTTATGCTTACCCTATATGCACTGAAGTCTCTGGGAATCGAACATAGAACCTCCAAACTCGCAGATTAATCACACTGTGCTAATCAGCGAGTTTGGAGGTTCTATATTCGATTCCCAGAGACTTGAGTGTACAGACGGTAAGTATAACGGCTACACTACAGGTCTCTAAACCAGAGTCCCTGGTCTCTAACGCTTAGGGAAGACACTGTAGGAATCGAACATTGAACCTCCAAACTCACAGATTAACACACTATCCCCTAGGCTACCGGGGCACCCTCTCTCTGTGCTTTTATAACAAGTTAATATGTATGTGTACATGTCTTAATTTTTATAATCGATATCAACTCATAAATGTGCCATAAGTATTGCATGTCAATAAAAAAATTAAAAATTTAAACAGAATAAAAAATAAATGCAATAAAACCTACTTTTCAAAATAATACAAATAAACAATGTTTTCCCCTGTTTTACAATTTCTTATCATATCTATCTCACTCTCTATCTCTCTCTATATTTTGCTCTTTCTCCCTTTCCCTCTCTCTCTCTCTCTCTCACTCTCTCTCTCTCTCTCTCTCTCTTGATAAGTCTTTATTACGCTAAGTACAACTACACACAGTTATTAAAGTATACATACGGTTAACAAATTTCAGAAATTTTTTAACCAATCCGTTTTCGTTGAAAATATTTATATTTTCCTCGATTTTAAGACGGTCTTTTGCATTGGTTAAAAAATTTCTGAAATTGAACTGAATTGTGGCCCTGCACAGGCCCACGAAAGTATGCATCCGATTTACAAATATCACAAATTTCTGAACCAATGCAAAAGACCGTCTTAAAATCGAAGAAAGATGTCAGACAATTATAAAGATTTTCAACGAAAACGGATTGGTTAAAAAATTTCTGAAATTTGTTAACCGTATGTATACTTTTGTGGCTGAGTGTATATCTCACAAACAATAACCCAATTGCTCACGTATACACGTCGAGACATTAACTTGAGCACATAGACGCTCGTACACCGTAAGCTCCGCCCACACACATATACAACTACAACGTCATATCTCAAACAGTATTCTCCGCCCATTTTTACATTGACAAAGTGACACACCCATTGATCCCAATTTTGTAGGTAAAATATGCTTCAGAACCGGCATAATCATACTACTCTTCGAAACTTTAGTTTGAGCCTCTTAAACAGCCAACTCAATTGAAATTCGAAAACTTTTGTCAAATCTTAAGGACTTTAATAACAATTCAAATCAATATGAATTTCTCAAAGCGATAATTTATAAAATCTAATTAGCGAAATGAATTTGTCAAAAAGATGCACAAATTCGATTTTTATCTTTATTAACAGCATCGCATATGTTAACATATGCCAGCAAAGTTCAAACTTAAGAATTAAGGGTTTTCAGGATAGATTTGGAGACTTGAAAATATCTGAATTCTTTATCAGTTCCAAAAACTACATAGAATTGAAGCGACGTATTAGGTATATAAAATTAAATTACAATCATTTTTTTAATGCCTCTGTGCTTCTTCGCCTTGAGTGTGATATGCAGTTGCAGTTAAAACTCTCATATTTTCAAACTGTTTACAATACTGAAGCACTTAAACCCAATTTGTTAAGTAGTTATGAATTTTATATTTAAAAGAAATAACCGCTAAACTCTGTTTCCCATATAGCAAATCTATAATTTCCAGAAGCGATCACAAACATGGCCAAGATTAAACACCGTGCAGAAGTGAAAAATTGACTCATTATAGGTTTCGAAAGTGAATAACTTTATAAAAAGTTTGGCCAAATCAATATTTACGTGTATAAATTAATAAATTTTTATAAATTTAAAACCACGGGTCCGACAAATAACTTTTTTTTTTTGAAAATGCTTTAAAAAAAGTACTGAATATTTTCTCAAACTTCTTTTTTATTTGAAAGTACAATCCTTCCGGTTAATAATGGAAAATAATTTCATTCAAATGGCTGTCTCGGCTGGCCATGCAATAGCCTACACGTTTGGTCCAATTTTAAAGCACATTATCGATTGTGTGCAGCTGTATTTCACCAATGGCTTCATGAATATTGTCCTTAAAAGGGCAATTGTCTCTGGCTTGTCGTCGTAACACTTATCTTTGACGGCACCCCACAAATAATAGTCCAACGGTGTCAAATCGCAGCTCCGAGGTGGCCAAACGACATCAGCTCTGCGGCTGATAATGCGATCTTCAAAAACAGGGCGCAAAACATCGAGTGTAGCTTCAGCTGTGTGGCACGTAGCGCCGTCCTGTTGAAACCAAATGTTGCCAATATCATCCTCTTCAATTTTTGTGAACAAAAATTCATTCAACATGGCCCGATAACGATCGCCATTGGCCGTAACGGCCACTCCTTGTTCATTTTCGAAGAAAAATGGCCCAATTATGCCTCTGGACCAAAATCCGCACCAAACAGATTCTCGTTTTGGGTGCGTCGGCTTTTCAATATATGCGTGCGGGTTTTCGGTGCCCCAAATGCGACAATTTTGCTTGTTTACATACCCGCCAAGATCAAAATGAGCTTCATCTGAAAAGATGATTTTTTTCCAAAATCGGCATCTTCTGTAAGTCGATCGCAGGCCCACTTAGCGAAACGAAAACGCATTGGATTATCAATTGGCTTCAACTCCTGAACCAATTGGACTTTGTATGGCGTCATACCAAGGCCTTTATGCAAAATTCATACCAATGATGTCTCCGAAATGTTCAATTGTTGAGAACGACGGTGAATTGATGTTGATGGCACACTTTCTGCCACAGCAGCAATATTCTCGGGTGTACGCACTGTTTTTGGCTTTTCACGCTTTGGTTTATCGATGAGGATGCCAGTTTCTTTCACTTTTTTCACGAGATAACGAACATACGGAGCTGACGGTGCTTCTCTTCTTCCAAACTCCGTACGCAATTTTCGCACACATTCTGTAACACTACCATGATTTTCAAAGTAATGTCGCAATATTTCCGAGTGTTGTTCAATCGTATACACAACCATATTCGTTCAGCGGAAGGATAAAACTAATTATCTGTCAAATCAGACATGAGCTAAGTGTTACCATTCACGAAATAAGCACTAGTTGAAAAAAAACGTTAGATGGCGGACCGGATACAAGTAGTTCATTCTGAAAGAATGAAAAAGCATGGTTAGATAATTCAAAAATTTACAAAAGTTCTATACGAGTCTGTTCCACCTCCTCTCAAGTCCTTAGATCTCACGACAAGCGCTCAAACAATTCGAAAAAAAGCTGAATATGCCGTGCTGAAATCGTATTATATCTGTAGAAAAAGCCATTAAATTCGCCATAAAAAAATGAAAATTGTTGTTGTTTTCTTATATTCGAAGCGGGTTCCATTAAAGTGTTTTGATCGGTTACATTTTTCCAAATTTTGGGTAAAGCCTTAATTCCATCAGCGTAAAATTTGCGGGTTTTTTAAGCCAAAAAAATATCCATTTGCACTTCACAGTCTTGCACTGTTTGCGAAGCTTTACGTGATTCATCGATCATGCCCGTAATCAATAGATTCCTTTTGTTTTTTGGTAAGCATGCTGTCAAACGACTTTTGCAGGAGCTTCTAGCCTAAGCAGGAGAAAGAGCTTGTCTTTCACTGCACTCTGTACTCTGAAGGTATTAATCCCTCATTTTATGTCATCCTTGAACGAGCTCGATAATATAAAATTTAATGCAATAGCAAGATTTATTTTAGACTCGTGTTAGTTTCCTCTAGCAATTGTTTGAGCCACGGGTTGAATATTGATTATTGTATCACAATGGGCCTAAGTTTGAACTATTCCATAAACGAAAGGCTGCCACCTTACCTATCCCAAACTGCTTTTAATGAGATTGTTCAAATAAAAATTGAAGAATCTATTTCTTTCACCAAATTTTTAGGGGAAAAAGTACAAAAAGGGCCGACGTATTTATGTACAGAATGCAAGGAACCATAAATAATAATGCCTTATCATATTAATGTTAGTTATTCTAGGATCGTCACCATACCAGGCATGCATGGAGGTTAAGACAGGTCTGATCACTGTTATATACATACATCCAGTTATCGTAAGTTCTAAACTTTATTTTTCCCCTCAAATTTTTTGTTATAAGCATAGGAAAATGGATTATATTTGGTTTCCAGGACAGCTTCTCCTCACTCTTGTGTTCAATGTCCGCACCATAAAATCCCAAAGGACGGCTTCAAACTTGCAGTGAAAAGCATCAGATTTTATCAAAATTCACACGTAAATCGCAAACAGATGTCCACTCGCTAAATGTCATCACAGCAAATTGTTATCAGTTTATCTGATAATTGTCCGATAAATTATAATGTAAATAGAAAACATGAATTTACGACCTAGCATCTCACACCACCCATGTTGTGTGTGTTAATTTTAGCCATAAGTAGCGTGACCTACCGCTTAAAGATGACTCCGAACAACAGATTTTTTGAGAAACTTTTCATGGCAATATAATACATATGTACATACATAAATGGTCATTACAACCCTTCCGTCAGGATTACGACCTAACTTTTCACACCAGTTATGTTGTGTGTGTTAATTTTATCCATAATGGTCCTCAACCGCAACTTACTAAGGGCTGGAAAGTTGCAGAAGGATGTGTTCAATAGACTCCAACTTCTCATCATCGCAAATACTCTGTAATAGTCCGGCTGGGATCTGTTCCATACCCCTGTTAGTGATTTAATTTCATAGTATCCTGTAATAAATCCAATAACTAACCACAGGCTGGCCTTATCTATGCCCAGCAACAAACCAAATCCATCCCCTCAACGCCTCTGCTCTTCCTCCCTGACCCATCCATTGTTGAAGTCATAAAACTGACAGTGTGTAGTTTCAGGAGCAATTATCAAGTCGTCCTCAGAAAGTGAACCTAATCTAGGGAGGGCATCCGCCGTCTCATTATTGATAATTCCGCTATAACCAAGTGCATATTAAAGCATTGGATTCTAATGTAACAACCTCAACGAGATGGAAAAGGACATCACATGGGCAACGGAACAGAGTGGTATTGAGCCTTGCGCAGAAGTTGTAGAACCTGGGAAGAGTAGAAAACTGTTCATCCTACGTAAGAGCCGACTCCGAACGAAAGATTTTTGAGAAATTTTTCATGGCAATTTTATTTTCTCTCAAAGTTTTTGCCAGAAATCTGCTGAGAGACAGTCGCCGAAGAAATATTTTTTCATATTTCGTATTGATGTCTGACCTGGGGTTTATACCATGACCTCACGTCTAATAATCCAACACACTACTTACTAAACTACGGCGACTTCATACGGCGATGATAACTAATAATCGTATTAAAATGCCAATACGCAAGAAAATGTTTTTATGTGATTAGCCAATTTACTTTTTCAAAAAAAAAAACAGTAATTTGACCCAAATACTTTCCAATACTAACAAATAATGAAATAAGTTTTTATTTTTTTTTTCTTTGTTTTCTTATAAAAATGTATCACAAACAGCATTTGCAGTACCACATGCAATATTTTTGTTGCACACTTGCTGCTAGTGAACACACCAAAATTATTTTTTATGGAGTTCTTAGCAAAACAAGTTTTTTGTTTCTTTACGCAGCACATTGAATTAATATTGTCTGTTGGGTTTGCCGTTTTCCTTTTGTTTTTCTTCGTTGATTGAGAATTATGTCAACAAGTAGTAGTTGTCTAGACATATAGGCAACCAAACTACAGGTATATGTATATAAAGGGTGGGCCATTTAAAAGTTTAAATTTAAAAATGCAATAAAACAAAAACGGTTTGAAATTTTGAAAAAAAAAATTTTTTTGGTATGAAGTACAATTTTTCCGGTTAGAAATGGAATATTATTTCATTCCTATGGCTGCCGCAGCTGGCCTCACAATACCTTATTCGTTCGGATCAATTTTCGTGCGCGTGTATGAGGTCTCGACAATGGGATCACGAATGTTGGCCTGCAAATGCTAAATTGTCTCTGGTTTGTCGGTATTTCTTTAACGGTGCCCCACACTAAATAGTCCAACGGTGTCAAATGCTTACTGAACATAAAAGTGTAACAAATCTTACTAACATTAGTGTCTAAGGCTACTGTGTTCTTCTTACAAAAAACTAATTTTTTACGACAAACACTTCCACTCGTTACAAAGTCCAAACGCATTTGATGTTGTTAACTGCTGTTTTCAAATATACGAATCACTCAACTTTTAATTGAAATAAAAAGCGATTTCCCACACGTTAGAGCAAGCAGAATAGAGAAATCAGCTTTTGCGTATGAAATGTTACTTTGTACATGAAAGATAAACTTTTTTAAATATTGAAGATGCCTCATAGAGATGCAAAGAACGATATATTCAGTGAAAAACTTTCAAAAAATATGAACGACTTTATATAAGCCTCAGATTCTCATATCAGTAGTTAACGTTACATTTTTATATAGGGTGTGCCATTTAAAAGTTTAAATTTAAAAATGCAACAAAACAAAAGCGCTTTGAAATTTGGCATCACGAATGTGGGCACAATTGATGGACAATTGACATCACCATTTCGGCTAATTAAACGGCCATCATGCGTTTGACGCAATAAATCGATTGCAGCATGAGATGTGTGACAAGTTGCACCATTCATTTGAAACCAAACATTGTTCATATCAATATCATGAACAACGGGTACAACAAAATCGGTTATCATGGTGCGATAGGTGTCTCAATTGACCGTAATGGATGCGCCGCCCTCATTTTAAAAGAACTACGGGCCAATGATCCCTTTATTCCACAAGCCGCACCAAACAGTCACTCGTAATGGGTTCATTGGCTTCTATAAGAACACATGTGGATTTTCTTCATACATTTTGCTAAATAACGTGCCCACCAGGATGAAAATGAGCTTCATTCGAAAAGATGATTTTTTGGCAAAATCTAAATCGTCGTGCAGTTTCTTGTTGACCTAATAAATTGTTGTTCAAGCGTAAAGTGTAGACACTACGTTCAGAATAGAATGGCAAAAGTATTGTCAGATTCGAAATAACCGATAGAGGGCCCACCGGATATTTTATGGAAGAAAAATCTACCCCTTGCTAAAGATCTTGCTCATCCAGAATATAAGCGTGGAAGCTCTTATGAAATCTTGTGGTGAACAAACTACTAGAAATGTTAGAAAAGGTCAGATTTGTGGTAATCGCCTTTTGATTGATGTGGTTTAAGCAGGTTTGTGCTTATTGTGCTTATTGTGCTATACCAGCTATACCTGCTATACCTGCTATACCATCTATACCAGCTATATCAGCTATAGCAGCTATATCAGGTATAGCTATATCAGGTATAGCTGGTATAGCAGGTATAGCTGGTATAGCTGGTATAGCAGGTATAGCTGGTATAGCTGATATAGCTGATATAGCTGATATAGCTGGTATAGCAGGTATAGCTGGTATAGCTGGTATAGCTGGTATAGCAGGTATAGCTGGTATAGCTGGTATAGCTGGTATAGCTGGTATAGCTGATATAGCTGGTATAGCTGATATAGCTGGTATAGCAGGTATAGCAGGTATAGCTGGTATAGCAGGTATAGCAGGTATAGCTGGTATAGCAGGTATAGCAGGTATAGCTGATATAGCAGGTATAGCTGGTATAGCTGGTATAGCTGATATAGCAGGTATAGCTGGTATAGCGCGACAACAATGATTCTGCTAATTTTTATTTTTATTCGCAGCAATGAGAGAGTTAGAGCTAACAATGAGAGGATTAGTGCTGTCAACCAAAAATTGAGGTTTTAAAACGAGATGTAGAAATATGGGGTTTTAAAGTTAAATTTAAAATTGCAATAAAAAAAACGATTTGAAATTTTTCAAAAAAAATTTTTTTTTTTTTTACAATTGTTCCGGTAAGAAATGGAATATTATTTCATTCATACGGTTGCCACGGTTGGCCTCACAGTACCTCATTAGATCGGATCAATTTTCGTGCACTTTTTCGAATTTTATCTGGTTTGTCGTCATAACACTTTTCTTTAACGGCGCCTCACAGAAAATAGTCAAACGGTGTCAAATCGCAGCTCCTTGACGGCCAATTGACATTACCATTTCGGCCATCAAACGTTTGACGTAATAAATCGGTTGTGGCATGAGATGTGTGGTAAGTTGCACCACCTTGTTGAAAACAAGCAGCGTTTATATCAATACCATGAAGAGCGGGTACAAAAAATCGGTTATCTTGGTGCGATAGTTGTCTGTATTGACCGTCATGCTTGCGTGGTCCTCATTTTCGAAGAAATATGGGCCAATGATGCGTCCGCTCCACAAGCACCGCCAAACAGTCACTCGTAATATGTACATATATTAGCTTCTGTAAGACCACGTGTGTGTTTTCTGAGCCCCAAGTACGGCAATTTTGTTTATTAACGTACCCACGGAGATGAAAATGAGCTTAATCCGAAAATATGATTTTATTTTTGGAAAAATCTACATTATCGTGCAGTTCCTCGTTGGCACAATAAATCCTAACGTTGCTCAAGCATAAACCGATTCATTATGTCTAGAGGAGACAATATATTGAATTTTGTGACAGAATAAAATGACAAAAGTATTGCCAAATTTGAAATAACCGATGCTTCAAATTTAACCCCATATATGGCCCACCTTATATAACATGAAAAAATGTTTAAATAGCACTATTGATAACGAATTAATGAAATGTTTATTTTTAATTTGCTTTGCTTATGCTTTGCTGCCGCTGTCTTTATTGCGATTAATGCATATGCAGCTTACCTGTTGCTGCAATTACAAAATTGCTGTACTTACTGCGTTGCCTCTATTGTGTCTAAGGCATTAGTGATGCGTCACAATAGGTCACTTGTTAAAGTACGTTACCCATATGTTTAATAGCTACAATCATCATGTGTTGGTTTGTTAATATATTCAGTTATTAATTTTAGATTTCATTTGTATTTGTTTCGTATATTTTTCAGTCAAGAATTGTTTTTTTTCTTTTTTAATTATCAATTGACGGCGGAAACTATTCATATATTCATAAATGTTTCGTAATCATTTTATTACCTTCAATTTTCTTTTCATTATTATGCATCAAGTATGAATAGCGTAATGCAACAACATAATACAGTTTGTCCTTCCTTTCAACAGCGCTTAGTATTTAAAATTTGCGGTCGGCAATATGCAAAAAAAACTTTCACTTGAAATTTTTGCAGCGAATTTAACAACACTGTTGGAATTTGTCTAAAAATTGTTTTTTTTTTTAAATATATAAATCAATGTTTAATGCAAAAAGCCATAAATTATTATTACACTTAATCAGTTGTTGTTGTTGTGTTATAATTTGATTAGTTATTTAATACAAAAATTAAAGTTACCATTGAATAGTTTTGCTTATTGTAAGCTACATGTTATGATTTAACGAATTGTATTGAAAAATATTTAATTTTCATATAATATTTGAACACCGGCATAAACTTGTCAGAAAATATTTTGGAATAATTACGCTTAGGAATAAATTTATAAAAACTAAAATTGTTAATAATTTTAGGGCCATTATTACAACTTGACCTTAAAATTGGGTTTAGTTAAGGGCAACTTTAGCTAAAGTAAACTTTAAAGTCACCTTTAACTTCTTTTCGTTATTACAACCTACAGATAAAATAAAGTTAACTTTTTGAAAAATGTGGCAGTGCCGGAGCAATGTCGATAACACTGCTCTATTAAACAAGTTTTTTTTTAAACTCAGTAGCAATGACGGGCTTCTTTTTGTAGTTGTGGTATTTCCTAATTTTGTTTATATTTGAAGTTGCCATATTGAAAATAATATATATGTATGGCAAGTTCTAGCATAAACTTGACTTTAAAAGTTAAAGGTAGGATGATCCTCGCTTTAGCTTAACGCTCGCTTCTACCTTATTGTCCACTTATAATAATGAAAAACCATTTATCTGCCGATTAAAATTCTCCCTTTAGTTAACGGCAAGTTGTAATAATGGCCCTTAGATGTATATTTGCGTTGAAAGCCATACCTACCAAAAACGCTTCAAAATATTTGTAACATTAGTTCAGGTTTATTTTTCAATTAACATTTATTATTTCAGCATATATTTTTAGGTTATGGCTTAAATGCCACAATTATATTAGGAAACAAGAAACCAGGACTGATTCAATACGTGGTTAAAAAATCGTAACCTGCTTCTGTTAAATTCGAAAGTTTTGCTTGATAGGGACATTAATATTGTTGCACTACTATTTGAACAGATGAACTGAAATACAATCCATAAAGCATTATTCTGTACCGGGAATTATAAATTATTTTCGTGTTCACCATGGAATGTTTTGATATTGAGAACCGTATCGCTGTTATACTTACCAACATAATTGACTGGTCTTCATAACCCTTTAGTCAGGATTACAACCTAGTTTCCTACACCACCCATTTTGTGTGTGTTAATTGTATCTACGAGTGGTGGGATTTCATGGCAATTTTATTTACTCACAGAGTTTTTGCCATATGGCTGCTGATAGGAATTCACGGAAGAAATATTTCTTCATATTTCTATGTGTGAGTCGAATGTTCAACCATTAGCTCGTGTCAAATAAGCCAGCACACTACATGCTAGACCACGCTATTATGGCGCTATTTGATTGTGATATAAGAAAATATTAGATTTTCAAAACGCTCAGCGCGTTCTTTAAAGTATTATTATTCAGCACTATAAAAATTGTTTAAAATTGGTGCATTGCGACAATCGTGTGATCCCACCTCTAGGTTGTCAATGGTTGGGCTCCATGTTAAATACGAATGCCGCTAGTTATCAAAGCCGTTAAATCAAGAAAATTTCGGATAAGTCCACGTGTATTACAAAGGACTTGAAACTATATGCCTTCAATGGCCGTACCGGGCATTTAAAAATGTAAAAGTCGCTTTACGAAGCCTTACCGTAGCTAGAGGCAGGCAGAGATGGCTGTCCATCAGAGAGAGTTAGATGGACACACATAGGGCCCATTGTGTTAAAGCAGTATTCCGAGCTTTACGATAAAATTTGTACGGAAAAATTTTGTTTAACGACGAAGAAATTTTTTTTATCATGTATGCACTGTCACTGTAGTCTCGTATGCAGTATGTTGGCTTATTAGACGAAATCCGAAATATTAAAAAAATTATTTCTTTCTGCGATTTTCTCTCAGCCTTTTGCCATGAAATAGGTTGCAATCTGGTTTTCTAAAGATGCATCTGATATAATTCCTAGGGTCGAAAATGGTCATCAACCTGTTTCAGTCATGGTTTTATGGAGTGCCTCTTGCGGTAAGGTCACTTACTTACATTTCTAAGAATAAGGATTTTACTAAGAAACCATTTTGGAAGCTGATGTAAAACTACTCAACTATTCCACGTTCCAAAACTAGTTGCAAACTTTCCAGCCAGATTCCAAAATTAAAATGAGCCAAATCTGGATCTGAAACAATTTACCAGCCTTTATTTCCTCCGAATATTTTCCTCTCGCAGTCTTGATTTGAAGCCGCTGGACTTCAAATTGTAAAAAATTTTAGAGAACATGTTTTTCCCAGATACCCCAACATTAATTCATTTGGCGAGGTGCAAGTGGCTATAGATGATTTGGCAGTCTGATGGCGGGACATTTCGAACAATTAATTTCTATTTGTATACAATATTAGAGCGACTCAAGTTGTATGGAAGCGAAATTCGTGCAAGGTGTACCCCTCTCAGAATGAACCTTAGACATTTTTTAAGATGACATTTAAAATATTTCGGCTCCAGCTTTGACCTCTCGTGAGCTGGACCATTTTGAAAAAGGGTATATTTTTGTATGTTTTTTCAATTGGAGAATCTATTTCCTTACCAACGTATACAATATGGGTATCATAAGGGTTTTTTTTTTGAGACGCGTCCAACTGTATAAAAAATTTGTTTAAGGATGATCATCCATGTCCCTTTTTTAAGGATTTTCTGTAAAAAAGAACGTTATTGAATTTTTTGTTCGGTGTTGTTTGTAATAAAAATGCCAAATTAACATATTTTAATCTTTAGTCGATTTAATTAAATACGGTTCTCAGCTTTTTTTTAAATTCGCACTAGTTCGCGTTTTGACAAAAATTCAATGGGGTGGTAACCGTTCGTTTTAAATAGGGCAAAAACATACAAAAATAGACCCTTTTTCAAAATGGTCCAGCTCACGAGAGGTCAAAGCTGGAGCCGAAATATTTTAAACGTGATCTTAAAAAAGACCAAGCAAGGTTCATTTTTAGGAGGGTACATCGAGGACTTTTTTTGGTGAGTCGCCCTATACAATATGCGGCACATATATCACAGTTTATCAAAAATCTGTCGTTTAGAATTGACTTCAAACTGTAGAACAAAATTAACATAAACAATATAAGTGCTGTAACGATCAATTAAGTAAGTAAGACCTAGTATTTCTGGCCGTATTTATTAAATTTAAGCCAAAGAGTATTGAAAATTACATACGTAATGGCTATTTGTTGTAAGTTAATTAGGCATATAATTACTGATACTGTTCATGTTACAGTATATTTAATCTTGTATAACTGCCCAATAAATTCATTTAATATTTTAAGTACCGCTAGACATGCATTTCATTATGTCTAGCAACATGCATTAAATTATTTATGGTGTATATAAGTTTTACAGTTAAGTAACTAAAAATAATTAAATTATTAAAATCTTTATGAATATTTTTTAACATAAAATTTCGTTCAACTTGCATATTTTCTATTAAAAAAATTATGCGTTATAATATCTATTAAAATTCAGCGTATAAGTTGTAAAAATACACTAGTTCAAAAAAGTCTCCGTACACCAAGCAGGCAAAGACAATTTTCAGAATATTTCAAAAACTACTTACCACATTTGAATAAAATAAAATTGTTTTAAAAGCTCAATTTGTATTTAACTTATTTTTAATATAAAAACTCACAAATCAGCTTAAAATGCTAACTCAAAAAAGTCTCAGTAGTGTGTTTATGGGGTTTCGGGGGCACTTATTTCATACAAATTTAGGAGCATGCCTACGCTACAGTCGGTAGTGTCGGTTAGTCGATAGGTTTGTAACATGTAATATGAAAATTTATGTACGAATGATTGGACGGACCGAATGAGTGTGTGTGTAACATGTAATGTGTATGATCGTGTTTTTAATAATAAATTCATGGCACGTTTTAGTCCTTATGATTTTTGTTTTTGTTTACAGAATGTACACCTGTATGATTGTTGTGTGTTTTTTATTTTTTGTATGATTTAATTAGAAGGATCTTTAATTTTAAATGTGATAAGAAAGGGTAGGTTGGTTGTGCGGTTGTTTTTTATTTTTTGTATATTTAATTAGAAGGATGTTTAATTTTAAATGTGATAAGAAAGGGTAGGTTGGTTGTGCGGTTGTTTTCTTATTTTTTGTGTGATTTAATTAGAAGGATCTTTAATTTTAAATGTGATAAGAAAGAGTAGGTTGGTTGTGCGGTTATTTTTTATTTTTTGTGTGATTTAATTTGAAGGATCTGTAATTTTAAGATGATAACAAATTCTTGGCACGTATTATCATTCCCAATACTTTTTTATTCATCAAGGGGAAATTATATGAATTTTCTCTTGAATAAGCAGATGTATCGAAATGTGTTGGAATATCATTTCTAATATCATCATACATATCATTTGTTTTCACATCATATATAAATGAATCGGTATCCATATAACAGAGATTAATATTATCAAGATATTTTGTCTTCATATAATCGTAATGAAAGTTATACATTTTCCATTTTGATAATTTTTTCATATTAATTTTGATCTGCTATGTATCTGTTCCCGATCTGCTTTATATCTGGACACGATCTGCTATGTATCTGATCACGATCTGCTTCGTATCTGCTCACGATCTACTTGGTATCTGGTCACGATCTGCTTCGTATCTGCTCACGATCTGCTTTATATCTGGTCACGATCTGCTTTGTATCTGCTCACGATCTGATTTATACCTGATCACGATCTGCTTGATGGCTTGTGCCTATATCCATTGATTTTGAGTACGCTATATCGTGCTTTCTACAATCTACATCCAATAAATTTATTCCTTTGCCTCCTCTTGCTAATCGTTTTTGAAGTTTTGTATCAGGTCCACAAAACTGATAACCAGGTGGATGTAATTCAACATATAATTTGTTTATTAAGTTGTCTACAAATCTTCTTCCAATCTTACACTGATTAGGTGTTTTTCTTTTGACTGTAGTTTATAACCATTTTTTTCATTACTTTCATACCTCTTCGCATGAAACACTACACCAGCTATACCTGCTATACCAGCTATATCAGCTATACCAGCTATACTAGCAAGCTGTACTAGCTATACTAGCAAGCTATACAATCTGTACTAGCTATACTAGCAAGCTGTACTAGCTATACTAGCAAGCTATACAATCTGTACTAGCTATACTAGCAAGCTGTACAATCTGTACTAGCTATACTAGCAAGCTGTACTAGCTATACTAGCAAGCTGTACAATCTGTACTAGCTATACTAGCAAGCTGTACTAGCTATACTAGCAAGCTGTACAATCTGTACTAGCTATACTAGCAAGCTGTACTAGCTATACTAGCAAGCTATACAATCTGTACTAGCTATACTAGCAAGCTGTAGTAGCTATATCAGCTATATCAGCTATACCTGCTAGACCAGCTATATCAGCTATACCAGCTATACCTGCTATACCTGCTATATCAGCTATACCAGCTATACCAGCTATACCTGCTATACCTGCTATACCAGCTATACCTGCTATACCTGCTATACCAGCTATACCAGCTATACCTGCTATATCAGCTATACCAGCTATACCAGCTATACCTGCTATATCAGCTATACCTGCTATACCTGCTATACCAGCTATACCTGCTATACCTGCTATACCAGCTATACCTGCTATACCTGCTATACCAGCTATACCTGCTATACCAGCTATACCTGATATAGCTATACCTGATATACCTGCTATACCTGCTATACCAGCTATATCAGCTATATCAGCTGGTATAGCTGGTATAGCAGGTATAGCTGGTATAGCTGATATAGCTGATATAGCTGATATAGCTGGTATAGCAGGTATAGCTGGTATAGCTGGTATAGCTGGTATAGCAGGTATAGCTGGTATAGCTGGTATAGCTGGTATAGCTGGTATAGCTGATATAGCTGGTATAGCTGATATAGCTGGTATAGCAGGTATAGCAGGTATAGCTGGTATAGCAGGTATAGCAGGTATAGCTGGTATAGCAGGTATAGCAGGTATAGCTGATATAGCAGGTATAGCTGGTATAGCTGGTATAGCTGATATAGCAGGTATAGCTGGTATAGCTGGTATAGCAGGTATAGCAGGTATAGCTGGTATAGCAGGTATAGCAGGTATAGCTGGTATAGCTGGTATAGCTGATATAGCAGGTATAGCAGGTATAGCTGGTATAGCTGATATAGCTGGTCTAGCAGGTATAGCTGATATAGCTGATATAGCTACTACAGCTTGCTAGTATAGCTAGTACAGATTGTATAGCTTGCTAGTATAGCTAGTACAGCTTGCTAGTATAGCTAGTACAGATTGTACAGCTTGCTAGTATAGCTAGTACAGCTTGCTAGTATAGCTAGTACAGATTGTACAGCTTGCTAGTATAGCTAGTACAGCTTGCTAGTATAGCTAGTACAGATTGTACAGCTTGCTAGTATAGCTAGTACAGATTGTATAGCTTGCTAGTATAGCTAGTACAGCTTGCTAGTATAGCTAGTACAGATTGTATAGCTTGCTAGTATAGCTAGTACAGCTTGCTAGTATAGCTGGTATAGCTGATATAGCTGGTATAGCAGGTATAGCTGGTGTAGTGTTTCATGCGAAGAGGTATGAAAGTAATGAAAAAAATGGTTATAAACTACAGTCAAAAGAAAAACACCTAATCAGTGTAAGATTGGAAGAAGATTTGTAGACAACTTAATAAACAAATTATATGTTGAATTACATCCACCTGGTTATCAGTTTTGTGGACCTGATACAAAACTTCAAAAACGATTAGCAAGAGGAGGCAAAGGAATAAATTTATTGGATGTAGATTGTAGAAAGCACGATATAGCGTACTCAAAATCAATGGATATAGGCACAAGCCATCAAGCAGATCGTGATCAGGTATAAATCAGATCGTGAGCAGATACAAAGCAGATCGTGACCAGATATAAAGCAGATCGTGAGCAGATACGAAGCAGATCGTGACCAGATACCAAGTAGATCGTGAGCAGATACGAAGCAGATCGTGATCAGATACATAGCAGATCGTGTCCAGATATAAAGCAGATCGGGAACAGATACATAGCAGATCAAAATTAATATGAAAAAATTATCAAAATGGAAAATGTATAACTTTCATTACGATTATATGAAGACAAAATATCTTGATAATATTAATCTCTGTTATATGGATACCGATTCATTTATATATGATGTGAAAACAAATGATATGTATGATGATATTAGAAATGATATTCCAACACATTTCGATACATCTGCTTATTCAAGAGAAAATTCATATAATTTCCCCTTGATGAATAAAAAAGTATTGGGAATGATAATACGTGCCAAGAATTTGTTATCATCTTAAAATTACAGATCCTTCAAATTAAATCACACAAAAAATAAAAAATAACCGCACAACCAACCTACTCTTTCTTATCACATTTAAAATTAAAGATCCTTCTAATTAAATCACACAAAAAATAAGAAAACAACCGCACAACCAACCTACCCTTTCTTATCACATTTAAAATTAAACATCCTTCTAATTAAATATACAAAAAATAAAAAACAACCGCACAACCAACCTACCCTTTCTTATCACATTTAAAATTAAAGATCCTTCTAATTAAATCATACAAAAAATAAAAAACACACAACAATCATACAGGTGTACATTCTGTAAACAAAAACAAAAATCATAAGGACTAAAACGTGCCATGAATTTATTATTAAAAACACGATCATACACATTACATGTTACACACACACTCATTCGGTCCGTCCAATCATTCGTACATAAATTTTCATATTACATGTTACAAACCTATCGACTAACCGACACTACCGACTGTAGCGTAGGCATGCTCCTAAATTTGTATGAAATAAGTGCCCCCGAAACCCCATAAACACACTACTGAGACTTTTTTGAGTTAGCATTTTAAGCTGATTTGTGAGTTTTTATATTAAAAATAAGTTAAATACAAATTGAGCTTTTAAAACAATTTTATTTTATTCAAATGTGGTAAGTAGTTTTTGAAATATTCTGAAAATTGTCTTTGCCTGCTTGGTGTACGGAGACTTTTTTGAACTAGTGTATTTTTACAACTTATACGCTGAATTTTAATAGATATTATAACGCATAATTTTTTTAATAGAAAATATGCAAGTTGAACGAAATTTTATGTTAAAAAATATTCATAAAGATTTTAATAATTTAATTATTTTTAGTTACTTAACTGTAAAACTTATATACACCATAAATAATTTAATGCATGTTGCTAGACATAATGAAATGCATGTCTAGCGGTACTTAAAATATTAAATGAATTTATTGGGCAGTTATACAAGATTAAATATACTGTAACATGAACAGCATCAGTAATTATATGCCTAATTAACTTACAACAAATAGCCATTACGTATGTAATTTTCAATACTCTTTGGCTTAAATTTAATAAATACGGCCAGAAATACTAGGTCTTACTTACTTAATTGATCGTTACAGCACTTATATTGTTTATGTTAATTTTGTTCTACAGTTTGAAGTCAATTCTAAACGACAGATTTTTGATAAACTGTGATATATGTGCCGCATATTGTATAGGGCGACTCACCAAAAAAAGTGCTCGATGTACCCTCCTAAAAATGAACCTTGCTTGGTCTTTTTTAAGATCACGTTTAAAATATTTCGGCTCCAGCTTTGACCTCTCGTGAGCTGGACCATTTTGAAAAAGGGTCTATTTTTGTATGTTTTTGCCCTATTTAAAACGAACGGTTACCACCCCATTGAATTTTTGTCAAAACGCGAACTAGTGCGAATTTAAAAAAAAGCTGAGAACCGTATTTAATTAAATCGACTAAAGATTAAAATATGTTAATTTGGCATTTTTATTACAAACAACACCGAACAAAAAATTCAATAACGTTCTTTTTTACAGAAAATCCTTAAAAAAGGGACATGGATGATCATCCTTAAACAAATTTTTTATACAGTTGGACGCGTCTCAAAAAAAAAAACCCTTATGATACCCATATTGTATACGTTGGTAAGGAAATAGATTCTCCAATTGAAAAAACATACAAAAATATACCCTTTTTCAAAATGGTCCAGCTCACGAGAGGTCAAAGCTGGAGCCGAAATATTTTAAATGTCATCTTAAAAAATGTCTAAGGTTCATTCTGAGAGGGGTACACCTTGCACGAATTTCGCTTCCATACAACTTGAGTCGCTCTAATATTGTATACAAATAGAAATTAATTGTTCGAAATGTCCCGCCATCAGACTGCCAAATCATCTATAGCCACTTGCACCTCGATAAATGAATTAATGTTGGGGTATCTGGGAAAAACATGTTCTCTAAAATTTTTTACAATTTGAAGTCCAGCGGCTTCAAATCAAGACTGCGAGAGGAAAATATTCGGAGGAAATAAAGGCTGGTAAATTGTTTCAGATCCAGATTTGGCTCATTTTAATTTTGGAATCTGGCTGGAAAGTTTGCAACTAGTTTTGGAACGTGGAATAGTTGAGTAGTTTTACATCAGCTTCCAAAATGGTTTCTTAGTAAAATCCTTATTCTTAGAAATGTAAGTAAGTGACCTTACCGCAAGAGGCACTCCATAAAACCATGACTGAAACAGGTTGATGACCATTTTCGACCCTAGGAATTATATCAGATGCATCTTTAGAAAACCAGATTGCAACCTATTTCATGGCAAAAGGCTGAGAGAAAATCGCAGAAAGAAATAATTTTTTTAATATTTCGGATTTCGTCTAATAAGCCAACATACTGCATACGAGACTACAGTGACAGTGCATACATGATAAAAAAAATTTCTTCGTCGTTAAACAAAATTTTTCCGTACAAATTTTATCGTAAAGCTCGGAATACTGCTTTAACACAATGGGCCCTATGTGTGTCCATCTAACTCTCTCTGATGGACAGCCATCTCTGCCTGCCTCTAGCTACGGTAAGGCTTCGTAAAGCGACTTTTACATTTTTAAATGCCCGGTACGGCCATTGAAGGCATATAGTTTCAAGTCCTTTGTAATACACGTGGACTTATCCGAAATTTTCTTGATTTAACGGCTTTGATAACTAGCGGCATTCGTATTTAACATGGAGCCCAACCATTGACAACCTAGAGGTGGGATCACACGATTGTCGCAATGCACCAATTTTAAACAATTTTTATAGTGCTGAATAATAATACTTTAAAGAACGCGCTGAGCGTTTTGAAAATCTAATATTTTCTTATATCACAATCAAATAGCGCCATAATAGCGTGGTCTAGCATGTAGTGTGCTGGCTTATTTGACACGAGCTAATGGTTGAACATTCGACTCACACATAGAAATATGAAGAAATATTTCTTCCGTGAATTCCTATCAGCAGCCATATGGCAAAAACTCTGTGAGTAAATAAAATTGCCATGAAATCCCACCACTCGTAGATACAATTAACACACACAAAATGGGTGGTGTAGGAAACTAGGTTGTAATCCTGACTAAAGGGTTATGAAGACCAGTCAATTATGTTGGTAAGTATAACAGCGATACGGTTCTCAATATCAAAACATTCCATGGTGAACACGAAAATAATTTATAATTCCCGGTACAGAATAATGCTTTATGGATTGTATTTCAGTTCATCTGTTCAAATAGTAGTGCAACAATATTAATGTCCCTATCAAGCAAAACTTTCGAATTTAACAGAAGCAGGTTACGATTTTTTAACCACGTATTGAATCAGTCCTGGTTTCTTGTTTCCTAATATAATTGTGGCATTTAAGCCATAACCTAAAAATATATGCTGAAATAATAAATGTTAATTGAAAAATAAACCTGAACTAATGTTACAAATATTTTGAAGCGTTTTTGGTAGGTATGGCTTTCAACGCAAATATACATCTAAGGGCCATTATTACAACTTGCCGTTAACTAAAGGGAGAATTTTAATCGGCAGATAAATGGTTTTTCATTATTATAAGTGGACAATAAGGTAGAAGCGAGCGTTAAGCTAAAGCGAGGATCATCCTACCTTTAACTTTTAAAGTCAAGTTTATGCTAGAACTTGCCATACATATATATTATTTTCAATATGGCAACTTCAAATATAAACAAAATTAGGAAATACCACAACTACAAAAAGAAGCCCGTCATTGCTACTGAGTTTAAAAAAAAACTTGTTTAATAGAGCAGTGTTATCGACATTGCTCCGGCACTGCCACATTTTTCAAAAAGTTAACTTTATTTTATCTGTAGGTTGTAATAACGAAAAGAAGTTAAAGGTGACTTTAAAGTTTACTTTAGCTAAAGTTGCCCTTAACTAAACCCAATTTTAAGGTCAAGTTGTAATAATGGCCCTAAAATTATTAACAATTTTAGTTTTTATAAATTTATTCCTAAGCGTAATTATTCCAAAATATTTTCTGACAAGTTTATGCCGGTGTTCAAATATTATATGAAAATTAAATATTTTTCAATACAATTCGTTAAATCATAACATGTAGCTTACAATAAGCAAAACTATTCAATGGTAACTTTAATTTTTGTATTAAATAACTAATCAAATTATAACACAACAACAACAACTGATTAAGTGTAATAATAATTTATGGCTTTTTGCATTAAACATTGATTTATATATTTAAAAAAAAAACAATTTTTAGACAAATTCCAACAGTGTTGTTAAATTCGCTGCAAAAATTTCAAGTGAAAGTTTTTTTTGCATATTGCCGACCGCAAATTTTAAATACTAAGCGCTGTTGAAAGGAAGGACAAACTGTATTATGTTGTTGCATTACGCTATTCATACTTGATGCATAATAATGAAAAGAAAATTGAAGGTAATAAAATGATTACGAAACATTTATGAATATATGAATAGTTTCCGCCGTCAATTGATAATTAAAAAAGAAAAAAAACAATTCTTGACTGAAAAATATACGAAACAAATACAAATGAAATCTAAAATTAATAACTGAATATATTAACAAACCAACACATGATGATTGTAGCTATTAAACATATGGGTAACGTACTTTAACAAGTGACCTATTGTGACGCATCACTAATGCCTTAGACACAATAGAGGCAACGCAGTAAGTACAGCAATTTTGTAATTGCAGCAACAGGTAAGCTGCATATGCATTAATCGCAATAAAGACAGCGGCAGCAAAGCATAAGCAAAGCAAATTAAAAATAAACATTTCATTAATTCGTTATCAATAGTGCTATTTAAACATTTTTTCATGTTATATAAGGTGGGCCATATATGGGGTTAAATTTGAAGCATCGGTTATTTCAAATTTGGCAATACTTTTGTCATTTTATTCTGTCACAAAATTCAATATATTGTCTCCTCTAGACATAATGAATCGGTTTATGCTTGAGCAACGTTAGGATTTATTGTGCCAACGAGGAACTGCACGATAATGTAGATTTTTCCAAAAATAAAATCATATTTTCGGATTAAGCTCATTTTCATCTCCGTGGGTACGTTAATAAACAAAATTGCCGTACTTGGGGCTCAGAAAACACACACGTGGTCTTACAGAAGCTAATATATGTACATATTACGAGTGACTGTTTGGCGGTGCTTGTGGAGCGGACGCATCATTGGCCCATATTTCTTCGAAAATGAGGACCACGCAAGCATGACGGTCAATACAGACAACTATCGCACCAAGATAACCGATTTTTTGTACCCGCTCTTCATGGTATTGATATAAACGCTGCTTGTTTTCAACAAGGTGGTGCAACTTACCACACATCTCATGCCACAACCGATTTATTACGTCAAACGTTTGATGGCCGAAATGGTAATGTCAATTGGCCGTCAAGGAGCTGCGATTTGACACCGTTTGACTATTTTCTGTGAGGCGCCGTTAAAGAAAAGTGTTATGACGACAAACCAGATAAAATTCGAAAAAGTGCACGAAAATTGATCCGATCTAATGAGGTACTGTGAGGCCAACCGTGGCAACCGTATGAATGAAATAATATTCCATTTCTTACCGGAACAATTGTAAAAAAAAAAAAAATTTTTTTTGAAAAATTTCAAATCGTTTTTTTTATTGCAATTTTAAATTTAACTTTAAAACCCCATATTTCTACATCTCGTTTTAAAACCTCAATTTTTGGTTGACAGCACTAATCCTCTCATTGTTAGCTCTAACTCTCTCATTGCTGCGAATAAAAATAAAAATTAGCAGAATCATTGTTGTCGCGCTGTATTCGCTGCGTTGCGTCTATTGTGTTAATAGCATACGAGTTTGGTCTGTTACAATCAATTAAGCTTTAAACATTATTTGAAGAAATTCTGGCGAATATATAATACTTTATCGTGCCGGTTACTAAAAAAATAGATAATCTAATAAAAAAATTTCAACTACTGCTCACTCTATAATATACACAATAAGGGACTTTGAGAGAGTTACCATGTATAATTTACTGTAATACTATAGTCACCCTTTATGAGTGACTACTCAATTAAATGTACAACTTACACCTTGTAGTAGCTGATGTTATTATTTATGGTACTTCACTTAATAAAATGTGTAATAAAACAAATTAATTAACGGGCAGTATTGTCTTTAACAGTTAATTGATACTCTGTAAATTAGTTAAAAACAATAAAAATAAATTATAAGTAGTTTAAGGTTTATACATAGAAAAACTAAATAAATTGCAGTAAAGTTTTTACAAGTTTACCAAGGTTGTGATGGAGAAACTTTTAACATAAAAATAATCAGAACAAAAAAAAAAAACGGAACTTGTTTAATGGTATGTCAGTTATATTTGGTTTAATTATAGGAGATATCTCTGATCACATAACACTTTAAGTTACATACATATATATGTACATACAACCCATCAGTTAGGATTATGACCTAGCTTCTCACACCACTTATGATGTGTCTGTTAATTGTATCCGTGAGTAGTGGGGCCTACAGTTTAAAGACGACTCTGAACGATATATTTTTTGAGAACGCTTTCATGACAATATTATTTACTCTCAGAGTTTTTGCCAGAAATCTGCTGAGGAAGTCGCCGAAGAAATATTTTTTCATAATTCGTTTTGTTGGAGATGACCCGGTGTTAAAAGTGAGGCCTCATGTCTAATAAGCAAACATACTACTTACTAGACTGAGGTGATTACTATTCTTGTTCTTTAAAATGTTTAAATACTCTTACGACCAAATTCACCTAAAGTTAGGAAGAATTAAGAATAATGGCTTTGTAATGGCTATTCCTTCCTTAGAAATCGCCGTGGTCTAGGAGGTAGTGTATTGGCTTATTAGACGTAAAACCAGGGTTCGAGCCCCAGGCCAGACATCAAAACAAAATACAAAAAGTATTTCTTCGGCGACTTCCTCTCAGCAGATTTCTGGCAAAAACTTTGAAAGTAAATAAAATTGCCATGAAAAGTTTCTCAAAAATCTATCGTTCGGAGCCGACTTTAAACTGTATGTCCCACCACTCATGTATAAAATTAACACACACAACATAAGGTTTGAGAAACTAGGTCGAAATACTGAGTGAAGGGTTGTAATGATCAAGTATGTATGTATGTATTCCTTCCAACAGTTAATGAATACAATCATACTGCTGCTAATGTGAAGATGTGCTTTGGTTTCTAAAGTCCCCACGGCTTAATACTTTTGCACAAAATCCCGATATGACTCCAAGAGAGTATCTAAGAAATCATTTGGACGAACGGTTAGGTAATCGCTAAACCTTAAGAAGAAGTCAACTGAAAAACTTGCTCATGAGTGCGTGGTAATCAAAAGTGTTACATTCAATGCCATGTGGGTTAAATGGAGTACTTGACCTTAAAGAATATGGTACTAAATATTGGGTATAAATTTGAATATATTCGGCCTTTGAATCTTAAATTTACCCTGAGTTCTTCTGTGGGCATGGAGTCACCAGAAAGTTTTCCTTATTTTTCTCTTGATTTGCGAAAAACATTAAAAATTCTATTGCTTTATAACAAAATGGAAATAAATAAAATAAATATAAAATACATCAATTATTTTTACAAATTATTGCTTGAAATTTATGAAATTGCTAAAATAAATTGGGGTGTCTAGACCTTTGCTGTCCACTGTATATCGTATTGTTTGAAAATTGTGGTCCGATGATAACATGTGTCAAATTATTGTCTTTAATCTTGTCAGAGTATATTTCTTATTTAAATAAGAAGAATTTTATTCTAGATATCAATTTTTATTTTTTTCCTCACTTTATTTCCTCAGTTTTTTTGTCTGCATTTGTTCTTGAAATGCACAAAGTTTTGTGTTCGTACCGTTTTACTCTGTTTCATTCACGCTTTGTTTAACTATTTTTAATTGTTTTTATTAAAGTCTTCCATCTGATAATATTACAAGTACAAGTACTTAATAAATGGTTTCGCTTTTAATTTTTATGTTTTCTTAACACGAATAGATCACATCGTTTACTCTATTAGTATCGTGTAATTAACAAAAAAAATCTGTTAAACGCTATAAGTTCGTTACACTTTATAACACAATTTAAAATTATTTTTAATTTGTTACTCTTGATAAAGTAAAAATTAAATTTTTATTTTGTTAAAACAAGCTTGTTTTCACTTTTATTTATAAATTATTAAATGCAATGTAGCTAAAAGATCATGCTTTTAGCACAGTCCTCTAAGGTTTTTCAATTTTGAAAATACTCCATACAAAAATTTTCTGAATGGATTTCAAAGTAGTTGAAGAAGTTGAATGTTTTCCCAACACTCGATCTAACTTAGCGATACATCGAATCAATTTTTATGATCAAATCTGTCGCGAGATTCATTAGGCAACATCTCCACTTGACAAATCGAATGGCTGACAGTGTCCCCATAATTGTCAACTAGACAGTACCAGTAAACTTTATGACTTTGATTAAAAATATAATATGAGTATAACGTACTGCTTTAAGGGAGGGATATGTGGTATATATAAGTGCGTCAAGGGAATACAGTAGAATAGAAGCGAGGCTATTCGGCTCCTGACGGAAATATTCAAATCCCATAGGAAAAACTCACGAACTGCTTCCAAGCAAAGGTTTCGTTATCGAAGTACTGAGTACTGAGCAAGCGACAGAGCAATATTAACTGACAGTTAGTCCACCATCAGATCACTCAGTTTCTATCAAGTTGATTGGAGATATGAATGGAAAGCCCAATCAACAAGGCAAGTCACAGATTGCGAAGATGCCGTTGATGAGATCAGAATCTTTTTGTGTAATAGAGAGACTAGTAGAAGTCGCTCCAGTCTATTAGGTATGATTTTGGCTTATTAAAAATGAGGTCACAGTGTAAACCTTAGGTCAGACATCTCCAACAAAAAAAATTTCTTCATCAGCAGATTTCTGGCAAAAACTCTGAGTGAAAATGAAATTGGTATGAAAAAGTTTCTCAAAAAGCTCTCGTTCGGAGTTGCCTTTGTACAGTATGTTCCACCACTTATAGACAAAATTAACACCTACAACATAAGTGGTTTGAAAAGCTAGGTCGTAATCCCAACTAAAGGGTTACATTGACAAATTAAGTCAGTAAGTAAGACTCGTTTTGAAAGAAAAGATGAGTAGTATGGAAACTGTTTTCAAATCGCATGGAATCCAGACGATCTAGATTTTTGTTGAATCATTAGAATAAGGAGTGATATGAGTTATGCATCAGAATATTGACAAGAAGCCTAAGTAGGCGAGAAGAAACATCCCAAAAAAGAGACCGACGTGATAAGATAAACAGACGAGATATGAATATCTACAGAATCGACTTGAAGAGCGCTTAATAAAAGGGAAAAAAACTGTCTTTCCAACAATATGCAAAGAAACAATCATGTTGGAAAAATCATTTGGCAAAAAGCACTCTATATTTACGCGGTTAACTCCACACGATTATAGAAGACAACTATTCCTATACCAGGAGATACTACGGAAGAGTTACTTGCGGCAAGATGACGCGATGGGTAAAATATTAGAGAGAATATCGTCTATTATTGGTGACGTGTGCTGAGGCAAGAGAAGGAGCCTCTCTCGGATCTACAACACGCATTTCGAAAAGAAAGTTCGAAAGAGAATAGTTGGAGCAGGAATTGATAAGGCTGGAATGGTACTTGTTGCACATACGACAAAGGCCGTCTTGATAAGTCTTGAAAAATAGTGGAAAAAATGGAAGTGACTATTGAAGACACTCAAATAGATCCAAAGGGCATGATATTTAGCAGCGGTTATCGATAAATGGTTGAACTTCAAGGACCACGTAAGAGTGCAGGTTTGCATCACTGCGCGGTGGTCAGACTTAGTGGTAACAATTATTTTAATCTCATTAACTAAAGACAGTTAATGACACCGCAGACACCGCAAAAGCGGTGTATACACACTGGAAATCATAAACGATTATTTTCGAGACTGAAGAGTACAGATGGACTTGGTATTTGTACTATGAAGTACTTCGACTACAATTATTTTTGGGAACATCGAACTGTATTCGAAGTGGGTCTTAAAATATTTGATGAGATTATCAAGGACCGCGTAACTCTATGAGTCAGGGAAATCTGGCAAACGTAATGCCAAATATCAGAGGACCAAAGCTATTGATGCCGCCGCAGTCTAGTAGGTAGTATGTTAGCTTATTAAACGTGAGGAAGCGGTTCAAACCCTAGTCAGACATCTCAAACAAAACGAAATATAAAAAAATATTTCTTCGACAACTACTTTTCATCAGATTTCAGACAGAAACTCTCATTAAACAATTGCCATGAATTAATTATCATCAAGAATCTGTCTTTCGGAGTCGACTTATAACACAGGCAACATACATTGCGTGAGAAATTAGCTTATAATCCTGACTTAAGGATTGCAGTGACCAATTATGTATTTATGTATGTAAAGCTAATGAAGAGGAAAATAATATCGAGGGCCACTGCACCAATAATGTTCTATGTTTACCCAAAATAGTCAGTAGCGCACTCTGGGAAGAGAGCAAAAAGACAATTGTTTTCGTTGCATCTTCTAAACGCAATGAGGCTGTATTTCGAATCTGGCAAAACTTATGTCATTCTATTCTGTCACAAAATTCAGTTTATTATCTCCAGTGAACGTAATTAATCGATTCTAAAAATTAGGACGGCGATACCATTGCAATCATTGGAGACAGCTATTACTCCATGGTAACCGATTTATTTGTACCCGCTTTTCATGGCATTGTTGTGAACGATGTTTGGTTTCAACAGGATGGTGCAACTTGCCACACATCTCATACCACAATCGATTTATTACGTCAAACGTTTGATGGGCGTTTAATTAGCCGAAAAGACGATGTTCATTGGCCGCCAAAAAGCTGCGATTTCACCCCGAAAACACTCGAAAAAGTTCACGAAAGTTGGTCCGATCGAATGAGGTACTGTGGTGCCAGTCGTGACAGCCATATGAATTAAACAATATTCCATTTCAGTACACTGTACAGTTTTTGTTTTATTGTATTTTGAAATTTAAACTTTTAAGTCACCCACCCTATACATGATCCAGTTATTGAATGGTAATGGCTGCTTCAGGAAATAACTGAACAGATTAGTATATGATGATAGATAGCTTAAATTATCTCCGGTTCAAAACAAAAAAGAAAAAGATGATATATTATTTAAACTATATATTCATGTCATAAGATTTAAGAATTTTTTCAGTCATTGAAGTTTCCGATTAACTTCTGACAAAAGTTCATACTATGAACACCTAAATTCAAAAAATAACAATTTTTAGCTGTGGCAATAGTTATAAAAAATTTATTTTCCAATTTTATGTCGACAGAAAATCAATTTAAAAATAAAAATTTTTTAGAAACAAGTGCGTTGACCTAAATTTTTTCTATATGAACAAATAATCGAATGCATTTTTCTTTTGTCTACTTACATACAAAAGTATTACATATATAGCCGTACCTAAAAAACTTTATATAGTGCAACATGCAACATTTTTGCTGCACACATTTATATGAACACATTGCAATAATTTCATATGAGGTCTTAACGAAACAAGTTTTTCTTTTCTTTTTTTACGCAGTTTTTAAAAATAAGTTTTTCAAATCCAACTTCAGTATTCATTTAGAAAACTTTAATGGCAAGTAGTATTTGTCTTGGCAACAAAAAAGGAAAATTCATGTCATTTTTACATGTAAATCCAGGGCATTTACAATCTATTGGCTGTGGTTAAAAATGGGTATTTATTGAGATATACTTACTGATAGGTGTTAGTAAATATGTATTAAAAATCAGATCATTTCCACTACAAACACATCATACATGTTCATTTTTATACAGCAAATGTAACGAACTATACACACTGGCTAACTGTAACCAATAATTTTAAACTGCGGAAAAAATACAAATGACGGAGCCTTCAGTTTAAACGGCAGATCTTTAACAAACTTCTCATGGCAATTTTATTTACTTTCAGAGTTCAGAGGAAGTCGCCGGAAGAAATATTTTTTTTATATTTCGTTTTGTTCGAGATGTCTAAGCCGGATCAACCAGGGCCTCACGTGTAATATGTAAATCAACATAATATCTACTAGAATACCTTGTTTCCTATCTTTAAATATAAATAAATTGTGTGTAAGATATCATGGATTTTTATTCGTTTAAAAGACTCATTGATACCATTATGTGAAGAACACAACATCGTTGAAATGTCCGCCGCGACTTCCTTGAGTTCAGCTCATCCGAAAAGTCCAAATTTGAACGCATAATTCAGGCTGAATTTGATCGATTGAATGGGTTATGTTTGACGTGAGAACCGCGACGTCCTCTAAGCAGAATTCTGTCAAAAACTCTAAGAGTAAAATTGCCATGAAAAACTTCTCAACAATATGTCGCTCGGAGTCAACTTTAAACGTCTTGTGGTTTGAGAAGTTAGGTCGTAATCCTAATTGAAGTGTTGTATTGACCAATTAAGTACGTAAGTAAATATAATTACGAAATTACTTGCGTGGACCCCATTTTGATACCACAGATTTTCATTTATGCCCTAGTCCCAGAACCACTCGGAGCTTCTGATAAAGCACCTCAGACAGCCAATGTTAATATATGACAGTGCATCCAGATCCTCTATATGATAGACACCAACGTACATTTTTCTCCTTCGCCATAGTACCGGACATGTATTCAGTAGGTGAAGATCAGACTCCTCTACCTTCTTATTTCTGCAGCTTCTACAGAAATAATTTGACGCCTCGCATGCTTGTCTATAATGCAATGCCACGTAAAAACCCCGACAACAATACTAAACTCGCTTCTTTGAAGGATAAATATACTTGACGTACGCGTTCCATCTATCTTTGGTTAGATTTTCGCACCAATCTGCCTTTGTCGGAAACCACCCATCTATTGTTGATGGAATCGACGATCGCATTGTCAATTATAAGCTTGCTGATACCTAAAGAGATTCACAATATCGAAAATTCATCGGAGAGTTCGATGCTTATGCCTGGGTTAGTTCATTCGCTCTTCAGTATTCCGGAATATTTATGTGTCATGGTACCCACATGATATGGACATCATGTCGATCTCAAACCATATTGAGATATCTGCGACAGCTGTATACCGTCTTGGAATTCATCACATTAGACTCCAGTGCTCTGAAAGCCGTCTGGCTATTATGATAATTTCCCGCCTATGATTTTTTTGGGTCCCCAGTAATCTTAGCTGCAGTCTGTATTGCTAACGCCTGAAAGACGCCCCAGTGTTCCTGGGCCTCCAACGGTTCCGTCCAACTTAAAACTATCAATGTAAATTTGCACCGAGGTCGAGGCCGCATCATTTTTCCAGACCTTCTTAAGCTAAATGGATGTACTAAATCTCATTGATAAGTTGTATCGCGGTGTCATGTGCTTACTGCTCCCAACAATCGCATATTCTCGTAGTATCTTCGCTTGAGCAATATACAATACACGCCATTGTCCAGTTACCCAAAGACGCCTACTAATCTTAGTAGCCACGACCCTGCAATAGAGATCAAGCGGCAGGAGGCATAAAATTATACCCAGGAGTATGCTAACATAGGAGTAGTAAGCAAGTAAATTAGTCATCCTATAGCGGGATTCCCATCATAGTATGCATTCGTAGGTCAAGATAGGTCTGACCACTGCCATATATGTAAATCCGGTGAGTCACCTTAAGTCCCAGGCCACAGTTTTTTCCCAAAAATTCGCTACAAGAGTAAAGGTTAATGGAGGCCTTTTTCAATCTATTAAGGAAATTGGATTTCCAAGATACCGCCTTAGCCAGAATAAGATACAGAAAGCTCGCTTCCTCTGTTATTTCAAGCCCCGCCCAATACAATCTCAGCGGACAAGTAGGTACGGGCTTATATACTCTAGTAAAGAATGCTACATCCGTTTTCATAGAGTTACAAAATTATTAAAAAACAAATTCAAAAATTCAAACCCAATAGTACCCATTTGAGAGCAAAAACTTATTTGTTTTCTTTATTGTTGTTAACTTAACTGCTGTTATTTTAGGTGAAAGTATTTTCTGGAAAAACAATATATTTTGCATACCATACTGTCGGCAGTTGGCAGTAAATTTTGTTATTCATTGACGTTTAAAAGAAACAAAAATGAAGTACAAGCGTATTATGTTGCTAAGTATTGAAACTTAAACTTGATGTAAAATAATGAAAAGAAAATTGTAGGTAATCAAATACTTATAATTACGTAATGAAAATACATACAATTTATGAGGTGTTTCCGCAAACGAAAGGCAATTAAAAAATGTTTCATTTACTGGCACCAAGAAAAAATTGGGTCTTTTAAAGGTTTTGTAATTTTTATCTGATTTATTGGAAAACTAACTGAGGCCTATGGCAGCTTAGAATGCCAAACTGTGTTTGCATTTTTGTTAAGTAAGATTCGAAAAGTTATCATGAATCGTTTAATGACAGCGCAACTCTATTAAATTGTGGAAATTGTCTTAAAAAAAAATCAAATCAGTTCACGAAGTTTAGATACCTATGTCATTCTATTCTGTCACAAAATTCAGCGTATTATCGCCACTGGACGTGATGAATCGACTTACGCTTAAGCAACGTTGGCATTTATTGGGCAAGATGATGTCGATTCTGCCAAAAAAAAAAAAAAAAAAAAAACATCTTTTCGGATGAAGCTCAATTTCGTCTTGGTGGGTATGTTAATAAGCAAAATTACCGTATTTGGGACTCAGTAAATCCCACACGTGGTCTTACAGAAGCCATTTACAAGAACCCATTAGAAGTGACTGTATAGTGAGGCTTGTGGAGCGGAGGTAGCATTGGCCCATATTTCTTTGAAAGTGAGAACGGCACAACCATTACGGTATATAGAGATAACTATCGCAGCTTATGAGATACATCTCATGCCACAATCGATTTATTGCGTCAAACGATTGCTGGCTGTTTAATTAGCCGAAGTGGTGATGCGATCTGACACCGTTGTACAATTATCTGTGGGGCACCGTTAAAGAAAAGTGTTATGCCAACAAACCAGAGACAGTTGAGCATTTGAAGACCAACATACGTGATGGCGTTGCCGAGATACAACCCCATACACTCGAAAAAGTGCACGAAAATTGGTCCGATCGAATGAGGTACTGTGAGGGCAGCTGCGGCAGCCTTATGGTTGAAATTAATATTGCCATTGTACTTCACAGTACAAAAAAAAAATTGCGAAATATTCAAACCATTTTTTTACGTTTTCTAAATTTAAACTTTAAAAATTTCCCACCATATATAACACAACACAAGTATCTATTTGTGTCTTTCGTTCAAAGAGTATTTCCTTCCTGCAGAGTAAAGCTTTAAAAAAGAAAAATATTTCTCAATTGAAGTTCTTTTACCACAATTACAATCCGAGTTTTACTTGAGAATTTGCCTTATAAGCGCCACAGTTTTTATCTTTAAGAGAAATAAAAAGTTAATTTTAGTAAAGATCAACTGGAACATACATACATAATTGGCCATTATGTACAACCCTTCAGTCAGGATTACGACCTAGCTTCTCACACCACTCAGGTTGTGTGTGTTAATTTTATACATGAGTGGCTGAACCTACAATTTAAAGTGGACTCCGAATGACAGATTTTTTGAGAAACTTTTCATGGCAGTTTTATTTACTCTCAGAGTTTTTGAAAGAAATCTGCTGAGAGGAAGTCGCCAAAGGAATATTTTTGCATATTTCGTTTTGATGTCTGAACAGGGGTTTGAACCGTGGCCTTACGTCTAATAACACACTACCTACTAGACTATGATGACTTCAGCTAGAAAGTTATCTTAAAAATTAATTCGACGGAATGAAGGTACTTCCTAATAGTCCTGAGGATTTTTAATATCTTTAAATACCTAAACCGTATAATAAGGAAGTATTAGTTGAACCAACAACGTTGACGACAAAAGTTGCTTAAAATTACGATTTAGAAACACTGTTGCGGAACGTGTTTGTACTGCGATCCTATAAAATATAAGGGTAGGCTTTAAAGACAAGGATTTATAATGAAGATGGTTGCTATCATGAACATTCGCGCTTTTAAAACTATGACATCTAATGTATTGCTTACTATTTATAAATTTATAGAAGCTAATGGTATTACATGGATCTGGATATACTCATTGACTATGTGATCTCTAAATCTGCTGTCGATCTTGGCGTTACACCGAACATACCGGATAGATCTTATATGTCAATCGTTAATACCTCCCAGAAAAGGTTATGTAAAGACGCTCCAGGGCACTGTTGATAGTTTTATCCTTTCAAGATAACCAATAATTATTTTTGTTTTGAGATGTGCAGAAGCCCAAAATACCACGATGTTGTCAATCGACTGTTGGTATCAGATCACAACCTGCATTAAACTCAGGCGACGATCGTATTGATACATACATAGTTGATTATTACAAGCCTTCAGTCAGTGACTTCATACCTATTGACTGCGTGATGTCTAAACGTGCTGCCGATCCTGATGTTTCACCGAATATACTGGATAAATCTTATATGTTAACGGTTTATACCACCTAGAGGACGACAGCCAAAAAGGGCTCTGCAGTATTACTATGTTATAGTCGCTGTTGATGGTTTTTTCCTTTTCAAGACATGTAATCAGTAAACATTACACTGTGCACATCTCAAAATACCCCAACGTTCAGTCCACAAACCTCTAGTCAACTCAGATGACGATCATATTGATTCCGATGTGAAATGATGGTGGTCATGTTTCATCCATTGCCATATATTAAGGCAAAAATTCTTGTTTTTTATCGTAGAATAACTTTAAACACTGCTCAGAATGTTAATTTGTTGTTGATTTTGGTCAATCAATCGCTTGCTTAATACTTACATAATTATGCGCTATATATCCAAAATTTTCTATTGATTTTCATGATTTACAGTCTCAGCTATTTCGATAAACTTCACTTTGCGATCAACCAACCTAATTTTATGGAATTTTAGAAGTCGCCATAGTCATAGTAGGTAGTGTGTTGGCTTATTAGACATGAGGCCTCGGTTCAAGCCCAAGTCAGACATCCGCAACAAAACGAAATATGGAAAAATATTTCTCCGGCGACTTCCTCTCAGCAGATTTCTGGCGAAATAAATTTCCATGCAAGTTTCTCAAAAATTTGTCGTTCGGAGTCGACTTTAAACTGTAAGTTTCGCCATTAAATTAAAATTAACACACACAACATAAATGGGGTGAGAAACTAAGTTGTAATCCTGCCTGAAGGGGTTGTATGACCAATTGTGTTATAGGCCATCCACTAGGCGCTTTGTCCTCGATACACACTTCGACATTAATTGATTGCTTTTTATTTCGGAATATAAATTAATTTAGTCTTGGGTCTTATTACAACACAAAATGACTCTTTGTACTGCTTGCCTTGCATTGCACCCAATATATTGAAGGCAATAAAGCTAATCAGTGACTAAAAAGCATATGGAGCATGTCACAATTCGACGGGTTATGATTATTTTGTATACAATTAGAAGGCAGACAACGTCAATTATAGAAATTGATAACAATAACAGTTAAAGACCAATGCATTTAAACATATTTACAAACACTTTAAACACAATGGTAGATATCTGATTACACTTGTAAATGGCATTACTAGCTGTAGCATTGGTATGAACATCATTGAAATTTTACAGTCACTGACAACAATAATAATTTGTAATTGCCTTTGGTTTCAGTTTTCTGTTTTTGTTTACACATCTTTGACCATAGAAAAACTATAACGAACTTTACATTATGTACACTGACCATCATTCGTAAATCATAGGCCAGCAATACACACGTAGCCAGTCCATAACAGATGTGACCATTTGTAATGAGCGTGCAGAAAATATAATTTAACGACCAAAGTCAGTCATTCACTGCTGAAGAGACGATTACCCAAGAGCTGATGTTATAACGATATTTTATTTAATAGCTTTATGCAGCATAAAATATTAAGATTTTAGAAAATTCTTGCTGCTATTTGAACAAATTTTCGTATTAAAACTAAAAAAAAATAACATCAGCTTCCAAATTATCTAGTAACTAAGGCTAAAAAGTCTACATACAGCATAACAACGCTTAGAAGAAAAGATAATCAAGAACAAATATAATTAACCTACCGTTTTGAAATTTATTTTATTTTACAATGAAGTAAGACTGCTTCAAGTGCAGAAAATTCTTAGTTTTTTTTTTAATCTTGTAATATGGAAAATAGAAAAAAAATACATTTTGAAACATTGTAATCGAACTCAAAGTAAAAATAACTCTTTAAGGCAAATCGCAATCGGCAACCCAAGTATTCTCAAAGACATCAGCCAATATCGAACTATATATGTTTGATGGAACCATATTGAGATTTCTATCGAGTTTACCGTGACCCCAAGAATGAGTTCAAATGTAGAACAACTCGCAAACAGTTGTCAAAACATTGTAAATTTCGCTATAAATTCGTTAAAGATTTGCTACATAGATATTATCGTAGAAATTAAGGTCGAGCCAAGTTGTGGGGAAAACAAGTACAGACATTCATTCATAACTGGTGATTGCAACCCTTCAGTCAAGATTACGACCGAGCTTCTCAAAGCATTTATGCTGTGTGTGTTATTTTTATACACGAGTTGCGGGACATACAGTTTAAAGTTGATTCCGAACGACTGTTTTTTGAGTAACTTTTCATTGCAATTTTATTTAGGGCCATTATTACAACTTCCCTTTAAAGTTGGGTTTAGTTAAAGGTGACTTTAAAGTTCACTTTAGCTAAAGTTTACTTACTTGTCATAAGTCAACATTTCTTTGAAAACAACGTCAAGAACAGCGGCAAGAACTATAGGTTGATAACTGCCAACTTCTTTTGCCTGAATTGGATTATGTGGACATCAAAGACGTGGTTCCAATAGGTCGGCGTTATGTGTCACACTGCTGTGTATGCGAATAAGCTGTAAATCATAGCGGTCATCGAAATGAAATAACCCTACATGGGTAGGTAAAATTCAGTCCGATTTATGCATCACAATCATGAAAAATTAAACATTTCTGAACCGCTTCACCTAGAGCCGCCATAAAGGACAATTAAACGATGTCACATTCACCTCATAATGGCATCAATAGATCTTTGAAATGAATAAAAAATTTCGATATTATCTCACACACTTTTTTATTTCAGTTTAAAGATGGAAACCGCTTAATGAAAGGCCTGATAGAAGTAGTAATGTAAGAAGCCAAGTAGAAAGGTTTAACTTGGTTTTACACCTTCTATTGTAAATATTCAACAAAAATTTTGATTGCCTCAAAACCATTTAGTTTCAAAAAGTTTTTGCCTCTATCTTCCCTTTAGTTTACTCTACCGTTTCCTTCTTCCCAGCTGGTTTAAATGCTCATAGTCGCGAATTTCCATCCTATTTTCACTACCTAACTCATTCAGCTTCGAGTGCTCGGATGACGGCCAAACTGCTATGTTTATGCTTTATTCTAAAAACAAAATTACGTTCCGTTAGATACCATTGACGTTTGACTAAACGTGGCTTCAATTTCACTTCAAACCACTTGTTGGATCCCAAATCATTCGTATCAAATTGCAAAGTCCGTATAACTTCAGAAAAAGAAACATGTTTATTCACAACATTATTATGTTTTCATTCGAAATCATCCGCAAATAAAAAAGAATGGAAAATAATTGCATGTTAAAAGCAAAGGGAAGAACTGGGTTGTTTGACCAAAAACGGAATTAAAATAAAATTTTTGCAAAGAAAACGGAAGTCTTTAAAAACCACCAGCAACATAATAGTATAAAAAAATTAATTGAGGAATAAAGAATAAAAGAAAATAATTAGTTTTAATGCAATTATTTAAAACGTGCTGTGAATAGAATATTTATTGAAAGTTTAATTGGCTTGCAAATAAAAAACATTTCCAGGCAAGCATTTTTAATAGAATTTTCAATGCAACAACTTTTATGCGTTTATTTAGCGACTGCACGTGATTGCAATAATGTTTCCTTTTTTTCTTTTTTGAAATATATGACACACTTATTAAGAATATTTAATTGTACAATAAGCGATTTGTACTGAAAGAAAATATTAAAGTTTCCTATTATTTTTTCAAAGCAATATGTCGTCACAGCTGCAGTTCAAATCCAGTAAGGCAATGAAGTCTAGTAGTTAGTGTGTTGGCTTATTAGACATAAGGCCAAGGTTTAAACCCCAGGTCAGACAGACATCAAAACGAAATATGAAAAAAAAATTTCGGTGACTTCCTTTCAGCAGATTTCTGGCAAAAACTCTGAGAGTAAATAAAAGTTGCCATTAAAAGTTTCTCAAAAATCTGTCGTTCGGAATCGACTTTAAACTGCAAGTCCCGCCACTCATGTATAAAATTAACATACACAACATGAGTGTTATGCGAAGCTAGGCCTTAATCCTGAATGAAGGGTTGTAATGGCCAATTAATATACATATGTATGTATTTGTACTCATATGTTGTTAATTTCGCATCGTTCAGTTATCTCGTTGGGAAACTTGCTGTCGCCTAGGTATCAGAAATTATGTTAAAAACTCTCCAAAAGATATTGTCTTGTTCAATTACTATCACAGCATACTCTTATTGATTAAGTTATTAGTGACCACTTAGAAAAGATGCAAGGAAGAGACATCCGTTCAGCCCTGGGCCGTCCGAGACGACCCTTATAGAGTCATTGACACATTTCTCCACTCAAAGTTTGTAACTGTGAGGCCGCAATATCCCAATTTGATGGAGCGATAAAAATACTTTTTCATTAACATTAACACATTGGGAGTATTGACCATGTAGGAAGAAATTAAAAAACAATTCAAAAATTATAGAAGAATACTTACGTAATTATAATTTATATAAGTAATTGTAATTGCTCGTTAAATCTGTCAATTGATACCTGTCACAATTCGCACAAGCTGCGTCATTAACTTTGTGTTTGACAGCCATTGACAACACACTACGTGTGATATAAATAGAAAATAGAAGAAAAATTTAATGTACTTATTAAGCATTATTTGATAGACACAAACCTGTCAATCAAACTAAAATAAATCTCGATTTTTACTCTAGGAATTGGCAATTTCAATTGTAAAAAAAATTTGCTTTAATTTCGTAGAAGTACGAAAGATGTTCAACGTTCCGGACATCTAGTTGTGTTCTGTACACCTGAAACAACGAGAACAGTTCACGATGAGTTAGAGAGATGGTGAAAGCCTTTCCAGTGGTTTGAACGAGAAAACTGTTGGAAAACACTTGGGAACGAGAAGATAGCCGCATTTATTTGCAATCTACCTCAAATGCAATTGGGTATTAACTTCACAGTAGTGTTTGCTGTTGTACAATTACCATTTGAACCATTATCACCAAAGAGAAGTGACAACAGAAGTATCACGTGTTTGTCATCCAAAAAAATGGCGAGCGAATTTTTTAGGAACGTATAATCCATATTGAAGTCGCCGTGGTGTAGTAGGTAGTGTGTTGGCTTACTATTCGTAAAGCCCGGGTTCGTATCCCAGGTCAGACATCAACAATGAAATATGAAAAAAAAATATTTCTTCGGTGACTTCCTCTCAGCAGATTTCTGGCAAAAACTCTGAGAGTAAAATAAACTGCCATGAAAAAGTTTCTCAAAATTCTGTCGTTCGGAGTCGACGTTAAACTGTAGGTCCCGCCACTCACGTATAAAATTAACGCACACAACATGAGTGGTGTGAGAAGCTAGGCCGTAATCCTGACTGAAGGGTTGTAATGGCCAATTATGTATGTATATGTATAATCCATATTGTCTGCTTTTAAAAAATAAAACAAATATTGTGCCAATTTAATAAGAATTTATAATAAACAACTTCACTCCAATACAAAAGAGGGGTACGAACATGTGCAATTTCCATTGCAAAAATCAATGAAGCTGGTTTCATCCTTCTCACTCGCTAAATTCGATAGATTTCGTCACTTGTGACAAGTTTCTTTCCACTTCTGCAAAAATGGCTTGGTGGAAAGATATTTGACGCAAACGATGAATACATTTAATGAACCTTGATGACCTCGTCAAATTTTTGGCAAAATCTTTGGTCCTTCCAACCCAAACAAGGTCGCCATATACGCCGACTTCTGTTAATCTCCGTACCAAATACCAGTCCTCCTGGAACATCCTCCTCCATCCGATCGACAAGGCCGAACCAGCCCATCCTCTATATATTAATGCGCTGCACACAGTCCCTGTCGTTGAGGAGCTCATATAGCTCATTATTGGATAGAATTCGGAACTCATAATGAACTCGCACTGAATCGAAAATCTTACAGATATTCTTAAGGCTGCTGCATCGATGCTTAATAGCGTCCATGCTTCTGCGCCAAAAAGAAGTACGTGGAGGATGAGAGACTTGCAGACTGTAAGCTAAGTCGTAAGAAAGAGGTCTCTGCTACTCAATTCGTTTTGATATTGTGGTAGCACCTATTGGCAAGAGTGCTCCTACGCTTGATTTCCAGACTGACATTATTGTTACTGGTAACGACGGAGCCAAGATAATCAATTGTCTGACAATATCGAAAGTATAGTTAACAGGTGTTATCTGGGATTCAATACGACGCATGTCCGTACTTGTCGGCATCATATACTTCACTCGATTAATTCTCATTCAGTAGTGCTAAAGGCAACAGTAACATCTCGCCCCCAATGTCAATGTCAACGTACGCAAGCAACTGCAAACTTTTGTAGAAAATAGTGACATTCGAATTCAGGACATCAAAACCTTTAGAAATGTATAGTCTGGTCTTGTCGGCCTATGTAATTAAAAGTAAGTTATAGACAAATTGTATACCCTATACAGAAGAATTTTTTGATATGCTGTTGCGCCTGACTGTCGCCCTAGTCTGGTAGACAGTGTATTGGCTTATTAGACATGAGGGCACTGTTAAAACTCCAGGTCAAACATCTCCAAAAAAAGCAAATATGGTAAAAAATATTTCTTTGGTGACTTCCTCTAAGCAAATTTCTGGCTTAAGTCCATAAAATTATTAAAAGTTTCTGAAAAGTCTGCCTTTCGTAATCGACTTTAAATTGTAGGTCCTGCCACTCATGTATAAAATTAATACACTCAACAGAAGTGCTGTAAGAAGCTAGGTCGTAATCCTGACTGAAGACTTGTAACGACCAATTCTGTATGTATGTTACGTCTGACCAAAATCCTCAACATATGGTTGCTCGTTGTTTCTTTATGGCCAGTTGATTTGAACTCTTAAGTAAGTCGAACTTTCTAGGCATGAAAATGGAGAGATTTTGTCACTGGGTATGGATTTGAAGTTGTAGGATACGATTCCAAATTGAAGTTCTCGCATTTTCGATGGCACTCAATTGGCAGCAACAATGTTTTAAAGAGACCAACGAATACGTTGACGCACATGAACCTTAAGCCCCGGTTAGCCAAACGTACGTTCGTTTTTAGAATACGAAAAGCAATGAGAGCGGTTACTGAACCGTAAAGTAATTTCGATAAGCATTTACATTGATCTTCATATACTAAAAATTAACTTACTTTCCGTTACGTTGCATGGACGTTTGGCTAACCGGGGATTTACTGCATAATTTTGACTGAAAATTCTTCAATATTTGCTAGCCGCGTCAGCATAGCTTTCAAATTATTGTAATAAGTTTTCACAACTATAAACCGTTTGTTCTTATAAGGCGCTCTATTTTTAATGATCAGAATCAGAATAATAAGAGACAGCCGCAAAATTTCTTAGTTTAAAAAGAGCACTCTTACTGAAACAGTCTTTACATCAGAAATTTCTTTTTGGCAATCTTGTAACAAGTAGTTCTTTTAATTCATTTATTCATTAAAAGTTTGTCATTCATAATAACCATGGCCAATAATAATATTAATAATGGACGTTGTCACGGTTCATTTGTCAAGATCATAAATTCGATGTAATTATCTACAAGAGTTTTGCATTAATAAAGTGTTACTGGAAACTACATTTTTCCGACTAGTCATTGGCACAGTTGTCAGCAGCCATAGATTTAGCTTCCTGTTTATGGAGCGATTGGTGAAAAGCTTTTATTTTATTTAAACGGAAGACATTAGGTCCCCCGTGTTCAATTTTAAATGAAAGACAAAACTAAAACAGTCACGACACAACTAAGCCTCTTAGTGTGTATGTATATGTGAAGCCATTTGCATTTATTGCTTTTCTTGCATTTTTCTTGTGCGTTATTTAATTAGTTTTCTTTTATGTTTTCTTTTTATGGATATTGATCTTGAATTCACTTGAAGATAATTTCTACATTTATTTTCTATTACTTAACTTTAAAGACAGACAATATTTATTACGTTTTGAATGCTCTGCTATACCATAATTATGTCTGTGATCTGGATTTTCTTTCATTTCCTTTGGAGGAAGAAATGTGGTTTCATTAAACTTGAACATGAAATAAATTTGTCTATCAGTTATACGACAGCCACAGTAGCTACGCAAAAGTTATATTTGTTTACACAGAAAGAAATTAAAAAATCACTTACGCTTGAAATTACATAATCGTTGAAAATTTCTCCGATGTTTTTATGTTTAACTCTATTCAATATCAAGTTATGCAATCTCCAGTTTAATGTCTCCAGTAATCGATTCATATAAAGTTCTTACGGTCGTATTATGTAAACGACTAAAGCCATTCGCCAAAACACTGATTGGACCTTATCAGTGCGGCTTCAGACCTGGCAAGTCCACCATCGACAAGATATTAACACTACGTCAAATCCTGGAAAAGACCCACGAAAAAAACAAGTCGACACACACCATATTTTTGTCGGCTATTAGGCAGGTTTCGATAGCCCAATAAGGGATCGTGTTTTTGACATAATGTCTAAGCTCGGTGTATCTGCGGAGCTAATAAGGCTATGCCGAATGACGTTGAGCAATTCCAGCAGATGCGTCAAGGTTGGGGTGGACGTCTTCGAGCCTTTTAATACCGTGCGAGGTTTCAGACAAGGCGAGCACTTATCATGCGACCTCTTTAACTTCGTCATGGAGAATGTTCTGCATCGCAATGGCACTATTTTTCAAAAAAGCGTCCAGTTGCTTGTGTACGCTGACGACATTGACATCATAGGGCGTACCAAAAGAGATGTTACTGCTGCCTTTAGTACTATTGAACGGGAGTCTACTAAGGTGGGCCTGGGCCTAGTACGACAAAACTAATACTCTACAAGATTCTCATCCTGCCCGTACTTCTTTATGGCACAATGGCATGGAAACTATTACGCAGCAGCCTTGAAATTATTCGAGAGAAAAGTCCTACGTAAGATTTTGGGTCCAGAGCGTAGACGTTGTGCAGCGTATTAACATCCAGCGGCCGCGCTGGCTCAGCCACGACGTTCGAATGGAGGAGGATGCTCCAGCGAGACGGGTACTTGCGTTGGAAGGACCAAATCGAGGAAGCCCTGTCATCGATTGGTGTGACCAACTGGCATAGGCGCACAACAATCAGAGGCAGGGATTATGGCAGGCCGAAATCCGTTAATTGGGTTGTTAATGGCCAATTAAATAAAGTAAATAAGTAATCAATTCAGTACAGCCATGAATAGCAACGTTTAAAGAATGTTTACTTGCCTTAAGCCAGTGTGGAGTCGAATTGATGATAATAGTTGCTGATTAATCTTGTGGAGTACTTCCATATTTTCGATCATTTTTCTCACACTAGATTAAGTTGGGTTAGCGAGTAATTTGCGTTCACAGGCAAGTTCACTAGGTGGCCCATATAGCCCATTGTGTTACTCAGCGTGCAGTAAGCGCCCTTGTTCTGATCCGTTAGTGGTGGATTTGAACCACCCCTAGTTCTGGACGAAACCCATCAATTCCCTTAGTAGCACATTCATCATGCCGAGATCTTGAAACGTTCTGTTACCCAAAAACCGATGACGTCTGTTTTAAAATACCGAGCACTCACATACAAGATGTTATACCGATTCCTTTTCTTCCACATCCTGGTAGCTTCTACAGTAATCCAGGTGGTGCACATCGATCTTTTCAGAAAAATTGCCAATAGCGCAGTATCACGCTAGAATTTTTTTACAGTGCAAACCTTCTTGGAACTTAAGTAGTTTCCTAGTTTTCTTGCTGTCAACTCCTAAACATAGCAGTTTGGAATTCGGCAATCATGTATGTTGGACCACATTTGGTCTGTTGAATCCCATGCTGATTTTTCCCATTTGAAAAAATATTCTTGCATTTATCCCCTCTGTCGTCTCTTCTTCAGACATCTTCAATCAATTTACGGTGTAGAGAATCTATGTTACTCCTGATGCCCTTTGATTTGAAGTGGTGGGATTCCAGCGCTTTGATTGCTAATTAACTATCCACAGATATGATCAAGTTCGAAGGGGATAGGTTCCTTGGTTCAATCATACGTGCAACTTGTTCAATAGCAAAAATCTCCGCCTGAAATACGCTGGCCTGGTTAGGTAATCTGTATGACCCGGTTCACTGGCAGCTTATCGAAATAGACGACAAATCCAGTTCCACATAACATTTTTCAGCCGTTGGTGAATATCGTTATATCATATATAGTGTGAGTTTCATACAACCGTGCGAAAACAGTTTCTATTACCATGTAGGCACAACTAAAACTCGCGTGATTCGGTTCTACTTCAGGCAAAAAAAATTTCTCAAGTTTTCTTTTGATCATATCGACCAATCCTCTGCAAAAAAAAAGCATTTTAAAAAAGGAAACTAATGGTTTCTGAAAATATAAAAAGAAGAGTCTATTAAGAGAATTTCGAAAAGATATTGTCAGCATAAAATGTGTTAGAATTGAGAATTAAAGTTACAATAGATCTGTAAACAAGAATACAAACATTTTAAATTTCTAACAATCTTCACTTAATGAATAAAAAAAGTCATAAAACAACAACCAAAGTTCATTAAACTTTAATTGTAGGCATTCAAGTCTAAATATGTTTATGCTTGTTAAACTAATTGACTGAAGGCAGTTACAGTTGAGCAGCTACGATTACAAGATTAACTAATGATTGTTTAAAATTACAATAAATTATACTTTAAAAATGAGTATGTGGATAAGTTCATAGCTTTAATTTAAAAAACGTTAGAAATTCAATATTTTCTTTTATAATTTAGATATTGAATTTTCAATTAAATCTTGAAACAATAGTTGGTTATTAAATTTTATTTCGAAGAAAATATTTAAGTGCAGTAAGTACTTAAAATAAATTCAGATATGAAAAGAATTACGAAACTTCTTTGCAGGTGGCAATTGAAATGTCTCTGTATTTCAGACGAATGGGATTAGTAGTCTTAATCTAAAGGTTCCATCTGAACCCTTATATTTCAAGTATATCTCTCAATATATACTAATCTCAGTTTTTCATGTAAAAGTCGGTCAGCCTATTTGAGTTTTTTTTTTTTGAAGTCGAAAATAGAAAAATGTGTGGTATTCTCTCCATTCTGGAAAATAGTGCCATTGCGATGCATACCCGCCTTTGCCGGAACACTTGAAAAGGGATCGACTAGGAATGCATGGCCTCATCAGCTTCACAGGAATACCGAACTCAGACATTATGCCAAAAAAAACGAAGGCTGTTTTTTAGTCGGCGAAATGATGATGTGTGTCGACTTGTTTTTGATGGGTCTTCTCTAGGGTTTGACGAAATTGAAAATCTCGTCGAAGACTTGTGTGGCTTCATTCATTCATACAATACGCTCTTATATATATATGTTCCTCTTACTCCTCTAGGGAGCATAGGGCCGCCAAGAGAAGAAGTATGCGATAGAGAAAAGGCTTATACCCTTAAATTTGGCGCATATCAAGGGGGTTTCCTACTTTTTAGGACAGGATAAAAAACGCTAACATTCAAATTACTGAGCAAACTGACATATTTTGTCAATAAGCTGGTGCATACACTCAACCAGCTCATTATCGACGCTTTTAAACAAATAAGCAGATATGCACTCAGGGCTTGTACCTCTATTGCAAATCTGTAACCAAGTTTTCGTTTTCAGGAAAATGCACATCCGTATCAGAGAACAGCAATGAGTATCAGAAATTATGAGTATGATTCGCATCTACTCATCTTTTTGAATACTCATTGCTGTTCTCTGATATGGATGTGCATTTCGCATTCATACTTATTTTAATGTCATACTCATACTACTCATATTCAAAGTTTGAAGTACTCATCGTACTCATACTTAACAATACACATGATGTTATTGCTTTCGACACTCCTTTACTCAACATTTACAAGAATCACAAAATAAGTATGATTCGCCTACGAACACTACAGTACTCGCTAGAAGGTTGTGTGATGACTTTGCTTGCTGTCTTTGTCTTTTTCTTTCTTCGTTTTTCGTAAATGCAACAACAATTAAAACTGTAAATTTTGAGGAATGATTCGAATCATTTTTGAGTATTATAAATATTTTTTTTAAATTTATAAATCTGAATGAGTAGGCGTATGAATCAAACATATTTCGAATGTTATGAGTTTGATGTCAATGTTGTACTCATACTCATTGCAACCTGTACTTATAAATCAATGTTATAGTGAGTACGAATGAATCAGAGTAGTTGAATTTCAATACTGTTGACTCACTCATACTCAAAATTTCATGAGTACTTATGAGTAGCGAAAAAACGATTCAATGCTGATCTCTGAACCATATATGCCATAACTTAAATTGCACTTGAGTTGCCCTGTGTCAAGTGTCTTTTTCTAGAAAACAACGTAAATTCTTCAAAGATTTTTTTTAATTTTTTAATTTTTTATCAACACCTGGTGTTAATACGCACCAGTATTATTGCAATAGTGATTCATTACGCGTATTTCATTGTCTGTAAAATTAAAAAAAAATTCCGTCCACATTAAAGTACATACACATTCCATAGTTATTGCTTTATTGGCATTTGTTGCAAAATTTATTTAAAAAAAATACGAAATTCATTCACAATTTGAACTCAATTTCAATTCAGCATTTGTAACTGCAAAGTTTTTGTGCAGCATGTGGTCGTGCTATGAACTACAACTGTAGGTACCTTTAGAAAAATACTTTCGTGTTCTTATACATACATATTGTATCATACGCAAATACTATGCCTTTACATTTACTTTAAATCTATTGTACCACATAATGTTGCAACTATGGTATGCATGCCAAAAGTATATGTATGGTATATGAGCACATATATAGACCATTTTTAATGAAGAAAAGTAAATGAAACCAAATTATTCAGAAAATAATTATCAACTACAATATTTTAATACAAGGATGTAAAGAACTAATGACATTGAAGGCGGTGTTAACAATGATCCTATTAAGGTAGAATGTATAGGTTGTTCATCTTCAACTCTAACCATTAAAAACCCAAAAATTTTAAACAACAATTTCCTTTAGACGTTATTGAGACAAAATTTTCAATAATTGTCGCTTAAGCTGGATTCACGCATGGTGTTCGATTTGCTTAGTTTTATGTTTTGTCCGGACAATCTTATAGGTTACTAATAGGTTATGTTTTGCAAACAAAGTTCAATTGATTTGCCCATATATTCGCATGCAAAATTTGAATTTGTGTTAAGAGCGTCGGCTGCCAGCCTTGGTTTTTCCGGACAAATTTCTTGAAATAGGTGAATCGTGCTGCTGAAAACTCTCGATAAAAAATAATTTTAATGTGATAATTTTAGTTTTAAGATAGTAAAGAAGACATGTTCCGACAAAGTAAGGGCTGAATTATCTGTCAAATGGCCGCCTCTTTTTTGTGACATGTCACAGAGTAATTCCTCATGGTTTATGCGCATAAACACGAGATTTTGCAAAACCCCCAAAAAAACAATCGCACAATATTAAATCGCCTGAACTTGGTGGCCAGCTGTCATCATTATTTCTTGAGAAAAATTATTCTGCAAGTGTTGTTGATTCGACAACTCGTAGGTGGGGTTGTCTTGGTGGTGTTGTTTTGTCTTTATACTCCTGTAACAAATGCAGTTCACAGTCATTATAATTTCAGCCTCATTATCAAAAAAGTAAGGCCCAATCATGTCCCCTGACCAAAATCTGTACCATACAGTTGTACGTTGTGATTGCATTTGTTTCACATGAATTGCATTAGGATTTTACGACTATTTGGTGTATTCATTTAGCTATTTAACAAATTGACCGCGTTTTCTATGGTCTGCTAGTTAAAGCTCCTGAGTAAGATGATATTTGTACGCATTAAGGTGGAGACCTTTGTCAAAATGCGTTGCATAGTGTCGATACTTTCGACATAATAATAATGTTTTCAGATACGTTGACCCACAAGAGTCTTACTGTTCATAAGGGACTCAGTCTCTTAATATTTTTCACCACTCTTAGAATGATTGACACATTAGGTTCACTTTTTAAACTAATTAATCTTCAAGGTTTGCGATCAATCCCCACATACCTTTCCAAATTTTTTTACTAAGTTCTTATAATTATAGCTCGTTGTTCTTTCGTAAAGTTCTTTATTTTTAATAATCGGAATTAATGAATAGTGACAGCTGCCAAATTTCAGAGCTACCACTCATGAAAAAATGACAATATGACATTGAAAAGTGCACTTTGACTGCAGCACTCTTTATATTTGCTACTAAACAAGTTATTGAACTTTTTGACCATAATGGCTGTCTAAGAAGTGTTGATGATATTGGTATGAAAGCAGTCTAAAAATAAGCCCATCCCCGCGTAAAATGCGACAAATTTTGGTGAAATTTTCAAACCTAAAAAACAGTTTTCTTCGGCGACTGTCCCCCAGCAGATGTCTGGCAAATACTCTGATCGTAAATAAAATTATAATTTGCTTTAAGAGTGCCGGGAAGGGGTAGTAACAGAGACACCGAACTCCGATATTTTCTTTTGAAATTTTAGTACTTTTGTAGAAAACTAGTTTTTTTATTTAAACAAGGTTTTTTACGAAATAAAAAGTTTTAAAAAATTCTTGTCATCAGATTCATTCTGTAAGTGTTGTCCGTTCTAATACACGCTGTGTAGCATGCGGTGTGGACGTTAGCATATTCCTGTAACAAATGCCGTTCACAGTCACTGTAATTTCAGCATCGTGCTCAAAAAAGTAAGGCCCATCAGAGAGTTGTTGGTTATGAGTGCATTTGTTTCTCATGTTTATTTAGCTCAAATGGAAATGTGCTTCAACGGAGATGAAGACTTTAAAATAATTGGCATTGACTCCACTTTGTTCCATTACACTTTTAACGAATTGCCCGCATGTTCTATGGTTTGCTGGTTTAATCTCCTGCGTATGGTGGTGGAGAACATTGTCTGAATTCATTCGGTATTGTGCCGAATTGAGTCTTATATTCATTAGCGATCTAGTTTCTGGTCGCTGAATACATACATTCTATATTGACAGAAAATATTTTATTTATGCACAAGATGGGGGCCGTAGGTAGTGTGTTGGCTTATTAGACGTAAAGCCATTGTTCGATCCCCAGGCCAGACATCAAAACAAAATACAAAAAGTATTTCTTCGGCGACTTCCTCTCAACAGATTTCTGGCAAATATCTCTGAGAGTAAATAAAATTGCCATGAAATGTTTCTCAAAAATCTGTCGTTCGGAGTCGACTTTAAAATGTATTTCCCACCACTCATGTATAAAATTAACACACACAACATAAATGTGGTGAGAAACTAGGTCGTAATCCTGACTGAAGGGTTGTAATGACCAATTATGTATGGATGATGGGGGCCGCGTTTCCATACTTTAGAACAAAAATAGTATCGTGGAGATATTTCAATAGAGTTCTGATCAGGCATTGGCCTTCCATATTATACCTGAAGAATAGGAAGAGTCTTAAGAGTAGTGAATACATATAAAGCATCCACTGTAATCACTCACATTATGCGGCAAATTTAGAACCAAATATAGAAAATGGATCGGTGGTAAAAAATTTACCAAAACAGTGAACAGGAAGAACGCTGCTATAAAAACGTTATCAAAGTTATTAAATACCGCTAAAAAAAACGCGTAGGGAGTTGTAAAGAAATTATGATTAAGAACAAAAAAAATTGCCCTCTGAAGTGTTTTCTTTATTAAGCTTGTTTTAGAATCGTCTTTTTTTCACAATTAAATCTTAAAAAATGTGTAAATATAGCCATTAAAATTAGTACATTCTCATTCTAATTGACATTACTTTTATAATTTAATAACACAAGTTCAAAATTAGATACAAACATACATACACGCGTTATTGACCATTAAAACCCTTTAGTCAGGATTACGGCCTAGTTTACATTATTCATGAATGGTGTACCTCAGTTAGAAGACTGTTAGTAGTCGCCGTGATCTAGTAGGTAGTGTGTAGGCTTATTAGACGCAAGGCCACGGTTCAAACCCCAGCCCAGACATCTTCAACAAAACGAAATATGAAGAAAATATCTTCAGCGACTGTCTCTCAGCTGATTTCTGGCAAAAACTCTGAATGTCAATAAAATTGCCATGAAAAAAGTGTTCAAAAATCAGTCCTACGGAATCGACTTTATACTGTAGATCCCACAACATAAGTGGTGTGAGAAGCTAGGTCGTAATGCTGATTTAACGGTTGTAATCAGTGTTGCAAAATTAAAATTTTGAAATGGTACTGAACTATAAGTGAAAGAGTATGTTTTTGCATCAAATGGTACTTTTGTAATAAAATATTAATACACTTACGGAATGGAATAGAAAAACTAACGACTTTTACAGGTTTCTCATATAAAAAACAAAAACAACTAATTCGGAACGTAGCAGAACGAAAAAGCTCTGCTGTTCAGTCAAATGTCGACTGAACGTAACGGAATGTACATTTATTTTAGCATATGAGCAGCAAATTAAATACTTACCGAAATTACAGTGGGGTTCCGCAAGCGTTCTCATTGTTCTTCGTATTATAAAAACGAACGTACGTTCCGTGGACATTGGACTAACAGGGCTAAAGACTTTAGCATTTAAGCGCAAGTCATAAAATACGTCATAATAAAAAAGTACTGAAAGTGTTATGGGGGTACTGCGGTATTTTTGAAATGTAAAAGTACTGAAAAAAGTACTAAAGTACTGATTTTTTCAACACTGATTGTAATCACCTATTATGATTGTGTCCAAGTACTCTCCGTCACTTTTCTTTTCTCGAAATTTGTTTTTTGTTATTCTGAGTAATCACATATAATGTCAGACAAACAATCAGACAATCACAAACACCCAGAGTCTATGGTGGGAATCGAACCCGCGGCCTTACTACCACATAAATAGTTTTTGAGAAAAAATGAGATTTTTATGAACCACAGAGGTTGTGCTATTTAAGTAACACGCAGTGTATAAATTAAGTTGTAACGCTTATGATAATTACCACGTTTTAAAAACGTTGGTGAAGTATTGACAAAAATTATACTAACTCCACGTTCAACTTGAATGGTGTAAAGTATGGAACACTATTGTGTAATGAAATTCAAATTTTGTTTTTTTTAATATTGTATTAGAAAACAAGTTTCTGATTAGTCTTGATAATTTTATAAACTATATTATTTATTTATTAATTTATTTAATAGATTTTACAAAAATGTATTACCATATATGAAATCAAGCGTAAGCACATTAATTAGAATAACTTGAATGTTGTACCCCAGTTTCGAATTTGGTTGTGATCGATTTTTTAAAAATTTTTTGCTGATTGCTTTTAAAATATAAGTTTTTGTTTCAAAAGTATATTTTACAGTGCTCAAGTTAATGATCAAAATAGTTTTTAAGAACTAAATTAGCGCAAAATGCAGTTTTTATTATTTTTAATATAAATAACTACATTAAGCACAGTTGTTGCTATTGGGGTATAGCTCCAGTCAGCTAATTTAGTATAGTGTATTACATTACGCTCCAAAAATAAACAGAAAACGCAAATAAGACGAAATAAGGAATTAGGAAGCATAGGGTTTGAGTAAAGCTATACAGGTTAAATGAGAACAACAACATTAAGTGAGCGTATGCAAAATAAGTTGTCAGATACATATTGGAAGAGTGGGGATATTGAGAACTAAGACAAGCAAATGTACGTTCGATATTTTTTTTTTTTAATTGCCAAAATAAATAAAAATTCCTAAAAAGTTTTCTATATTGGAAAAATGCTCTGGAAGATATTGGTCATGCGATTTACCCATCATAGAAATATTCAAAGTTTTAAAAAGTCACTTGAGATAGTCCAGAACATACCCGTGATTTGCAAACATACGTACATAATTGGTCATTACAACCTTGCAGTCAGGATTATGACCCAGCTTCTCACACCACTAATGTTGTGTTTGTAAATTTTATACATCAGTGGCCGGACCTTTAGTTTAAAGTCGACTCCGATGGACAACATTTTGAGAAACAGTTTCAAGGTAATTTTATTTAATCTCAGAGTTTCTGACAGAAATCTGCTGAAAGGCAGTCGCCGAAGAAATATTTTCTTAATATTTAATTTTGTTGACGATGTCTGAACTAGCCTCAAGTCTAATAAGCCAACACAATCCCTACTAGACTACGGCGGATACAACATATCTACAGGAAATTTCGTCTTCTTTTTTTTTTTTTGAGTAAGTAGGTAGTTAGACTTGAGGTCGTGTGCCGTCATTAAGACCAGCAGAAATTTCACGCAGAGGTCATTTGAACCACTCTGATCGTCTTAAATGCATAAAACAAGAATATGAAAGAGCCAAATTAGGAAATAGAAAAAGATAAAAGAGAATACTAAGCGTAATTTTCCCAACTCACGTACATGGAATGCAGACAAAACCAAAAAATATCAGTGCTGCCCAAATATTTTCCAAAAAAGATGTTAATAAAATGACCTCTCCCGAGTGACGGTCTTTGGTTGCCGTCATTACTTGCATGAGCTCGGGAAGCACTTCGGATATTAAAAACTTCAAGTAATTTTAGAACAGATTTGTTGAAGTACTTGCACCATATTTCCCTCAAGAGAGGACAGACAACAGTAAAATGAAGTGTGTGTTCAGATTCGGCAAGTACATATAACAACAGTTAAAAATTTAAATACAATTTGAGAGGCTCTTGCAATCTGGTTTTTTGTCAATGGATTTAATCGATTCAGTCTGTATTAATTTCCAATAGTCGTTTATCGGTCTTAAGGATATGTCTAACAAGAATTGAATTCTTTCACAGATAGTAGTAAACATCAGCCCAAAAATCCTTTGCAGCAATAATAATTTCGGCTAATTGTCTTATTAACCTCTAATCATGCAATCTTGAAAATTTCCGTGTACAGTTTGCCAGTCCAGTTTCCGCGTTGGAGCATGTAATTCGAAGAATTGTTGCTTAAAATTGAAATTTTGAAAAGTTTTTCATTTTCTCATACTGTCCGAAACCCGGTACGGCAAACCGTAAACCAATATGGACCTGGAGGCAAAACTAAATTTTTTAAACTTATTGTTGTTAGCCATTTTCGAACGATTGATGCAAGTTGACCATTTTGAAGCAATTCGTCCGAAAAGTGTCCGTCATTACATTTTGAATTACTACTAGGAAATATAATCATATTTTCATAAGTGGTTATTTTTAACATTAAGTTGCTTCTATAAACACATTATTGTCACGTTGTTTTATTTAACACGACCAAAAACTAAAGACTTAAGAAACAAACTTATTTTTTTAGAGCAATTATTACAACTTGCCGTTAAACTTGGATTTAGTTAAAGGTTCTGTTAGCTAAAGGGAACTGTAAAGATACCTTTAACTTATTTTCGTTATTACAACCTAGAGATAAAATAAAGTTAACTTTTTCTAAAAAATATGGCAGTGGCGGAGCAATGTCGATAACAATGATCAAATTAAGCAAGTTTTATTTAAACGCAGCGGCAATGACGGGCTTCGTTTTTTTGTTGTATTTGCTCACTTTGTTTATATTTGTAGTTGCCGTATTGAAAATAACATATAATATGACAAGCTCAAACATAAACTTAACTTTATAAGTTACCGGTAGGATGATCCTCCCTTTAGCTTAACGCTCACTTCTACCATATCGTCCACTTATAATAATGAAAAACAATTTATCTGCCCGTTAAAATCCTCCCTTTAGTTAACGCCAATTTGTAATAATGACCCTAAATTTTTTTTAATTTAATGAGGAATTTTTTTCAACGTTTAAAAGGCTTGCCACAATGAGCACGTCAACAAGCAGTATTGTCGAATTTGGTATGAAGAGCAGATAGAAACAGTCAAAGAGCTGCTAATTCACCGGTGGTCCGGGGACCTTCGAGAACGATGGAAATCTCAATGTCGCAGTCAATAGGGTTATGCTATGACCACAAGCACAATAACTTTGCAATTGAAGCCTAAAGAAAGCTGTATGCTCATTAATTACAATAAAGGCAGCAGCAGTAAATCATAAGGAAAACAAATAAAAAATAAACAGTAAACAGTAAGGAATAACTTATCGATGGTGTCACTAGAACTTTTTAAAACCTCTATGTCATGAAATTCGCTGTAGCACTAATTCTCTCATTGCTGCGAATAAAATACAAAGTAACCTAAAAGCAAAGCAGCAAAATTGTTGCTTGTTGTCGCACTGCGTTTAAAATAATCGTTTCCATCTACAGTGTAGATGGAATAAATAAAAGAGCAGAGGCAATATGTGTGAATTCTCTATGCACAATTGTGCATTTCATAGCTTGTATTCTATTTTTGCTGGGGCTGATGCGTTGTGCTTATTGCGTTTATACTGTTAGCGGGCGATTTTAATTGAGGTTTTTTTTTAGTTAAAAGTCGAATTTGGAGAGCAAATAATCCCACGATTTTTAGCTTTCCATTGTCCTCCAAAGTGATGACAGATGAAGTTTCTTATGTACATAAATAAGACAGCAGCAATTCCAGCCATTATCAGCTGCCATTGATTTGTTGAGCAATTAATCTCACGTTTTGCATCGTTTCATTTGCCCCCAACATCAAGATACGTGGAATTTGTTATATAATTTCATACAAACATAATTGGTCATTACAATCCTTCAGGCAGGATTACGACCTAGTTTCTCACACCACTTTTCTTGTGTGTGTGTTAATTTTATACATGAGTGGCAGGACCTTCAATGTAAAGTCGACTCCGAAAGACAAATTTTTTTAAAAACTTTTTATGGCAATTTTTTTTTACTCTCAGGGTTTTGCCAGGAATTTGCTGAGAGCAAGTCACCGAAGAAATATTTTTTCATATTTTCGTTTTGATGTTCTGACCTGGGGTTTGAACCGTTGCCTCTCGTCTAATAAGTCAACACACTACCTACTAAACTACGGCGACTTCTACGTGGAATTTCTTATTTACAGAAATAAGTCAGTAAAATTTGTAGCCCTTATCAAGTGTCATATTGGAGCTCAAGGATAACATTTACAGGAAATAATCTTTAAAAAGTAAAAAAAAAGTAATTGTTCCCTAAAATAAATACTTCTTTCTTGAAATTAATATTTGAAAACTATTTAATAGTTTTTTGTATTAATGTCGGTATTTAAATAGAAGTATGATTGCTAGAATGCTTGTTTGTTAGTGTCACGGGAGAGAGTAGAGTAGTGAAAATAGAGAGTGCAATTAATTCGTCATCACGTGACGACTAGCACGCTACTCTTTAAACTACTTGGGCATCAACCAGGCTTTATTTATAAATATTAAATTGAATTATAAATTGAAATTGTATTATAGGAAATAAAATGTGGTAGAACCTTTGCAGAGATCATGCCAACTACAGTCACTAATATCTTGAATTTGAAGTAATAGAAGTCAATGAGAAATCTTTTAAGTTTCATACATTCGCAGTTAATTACACGGTGCGGCAGTCAAAATACACCCAACTAATAATATAGTGTAGGGTGTGAGTTTTGTTGAGTAGAACTCAAAAATATTTTTTTTATATTTTTCGAACCCTTCAAACTTGTTTTATTGGACAAAAGCGGTATTTTTGATATTTTCACACAAAATTATTGATTACCCAAATATTTTTTAATCCATTTTCAAAACCCAAAGTTTTTTGAAAAGGGGACAGATGAGCCTTTAAAATGGTATACATAAACATATGGTTCAAACTTATATGTTATGAGTTTTGATCATGTAAACTTGGAAAATATGATTTTTTCTCATTTTTTCAAGTTTAGCTATCCTTAATTGCAAAATTTAATTAAAAAATATAAGATAAGTGATGACATTCTGAAAGTGTATTATCTTGTGAAGAGATTGACACTTTGATCAAATCGGACAAAAATTACCGTAGTTATTATTTAAATAGTATAACAGTTGTGTTATTTTTTTATATATGTATGCCATTTTATCATATATATTATAATTTTGAGAATTTCTGATGGAACTTGATTGTTTATCGCAAAATGTGTCAATTTCACGTTTGCACGACTACCAGAAGTCGCCTAATATTTGTGTGTTTTGCAAATATTATTATTTCTCTTTGCGCAAACATTGGACAACTTCTGGTGGTCGCTCAAATGTGAAATTCACACAATTTATAACATACAATCAAGATCCATCAAAAATTCTGAAAATTTTTTAACTTGAATTCACTTGAAAAAAAAATATATATGAAAAATATAACACGACTGTTATACAATTTAAATAATAACTGCGGTAATTATTGTCCAATTTGATCAAATGAAGCGTCAATCTCTTTACAACATAATGCTCTTTCAGAACGTCATCACTTATTTCATATTGTTTAATTAAAGTTTGCTACTATGAACGGACAAACTTGAAAAAATATGGAAAAATCCGCATTTGTCAAGTTTACCTCATCAAACCTCATAGCAAATTAAGTCAAATAATATACATATGTATATCCTTTTAAAGGCCCATACCTCTCCTTTCTAATTAGGTTTAAATTTTGGACATTGGTTCAGAAATGTTTATGTAATCAACAAATTTGTGCGTAAAGTCCAAAAAGACAGTTTTTGTCAAATAAAACAAGTTTGGAACGTTCGGAAATATAAACAAATATTTTTGAGTTCTACTCAACAAAACTCACAACTTACATTATGTCATTAGCTGCGCGTATTTAATTTTTTTTATTTTGTCTCATAGTGTTATTTAAACAAATATTATCAAATAATATTTTCAAAAATTAAAGAAGCCAATCCCCAATATTAACGTCACTGACAAATAACTGAAATTGCTGATGGTCTTTGGTTTTTCTATTTTTACAATGTTTTTGAAAAATTCCATTTTATTTACTCTTCTTTAGCCATGAGAAATGGTAACGAACTTTACAAGTACGTTCATTGTCCGTCAATTTTAAAGCATACACCACCAACAAATCACGTAGCCAGACCATAACAAATGTGACATGATGAACATTTGTAATGTACATGCAGAGAATGTAATTGAATGACCAGTAAGTCATTCACTGCTTTTGCGACAATAACTCAAAAAACTGTTGCTATGAAAAGATGTTTATACCTACAATTCTCTTTCTCCTTTTCTCTTTCTATGAGAAACTCTATACCTCATCTTAAATAAATCGTAACAAATCGGTTTTAAAATTAGAAGGGCCTGCAAGTCAAGTATAAAAGTACGCCAGCTGGAGTATCGCTTTAATTTTGCTTAAGGTTAAGTGCCCATAATTAAAGTTAAAAAAGATCTACAAACTTTGAAAATACTACCATTGAATTGTTTATTAAATGTTCCCTAATAGCATATTATTATACCCAAACATATAAAAATAATTAATAATAAACCGATAAACACAACAACATAACAATAATAAGTGTAATAAATTATGATGACCATTTAAATGCCAAATATACGAAACATGAAAACAAAACAAAACAAAAAATATCTGTTCAAACAACATCAAACTTAGCAAAACCATAGTGAATGTAAATAGTATGTGTGTGTGTATGTATGCGTTTTTGTTTATAAAACTATTTAGTTGCAGTTACTTTTTTAATAATTGGGTTTTTCAAACGACCTTCATTTACAAACGCCAAATTCGGAATTCTTAAAACCAATTGGAAATTCGTTAAATGTATTCATAGATTTGAAGTAAAACTTAATTAATTTTATAGTCATTTTACAGTTTATTTTTTATACGATATGATGACTTTTAAAGACAAACTAAACAATCTTTAATGTGGCCAATATTGTGCAATCAAATCAGTAAAGGTTGATTTATGTGAAAATTCTAAACACATTTGAAAATTATACATGGTCTGAACAGTATATTTGATACTCTGCGTTTAAAAAGGAAACATGAAACATGAAACTGGTCGCTCCAACCCTTCAGTCAGGGTTACGACCTTGTTTATCACATCACTCACTTATTTTATCCATGAGTGGCGGGACCTACAGCTTAAAGTCGACTCCGAACAACAGATTTATGAGAAAATTTTCATGGCAAATTTTATTTACTCTCAGATTTTTTGCCGGAAATCATATTTCGTTTTATTGAAGATGTCTGTCTTGGGATTTTAACCGTAGCCTCACGTCTAATAAACCGGCACAAATATTAGACTACGGCGACTACCATACATACATAATTGTTCATTACAACTCTTCAGTCAAGACCACGACCTAGTTTCTCACACCACTTATGTTGTGTGTGTTAATTTTTGGCGGAACCTACAGTTTAAAGTCGATCCCGAACAACAGATTTTTGAGAAGCTTTTCATGACAATTTCATTTACTCTCAGAGTTTTTGCCAGAAATTTGCTGAGAGGAAATATTTTTTTCATATTTTCATTTTGTTGGAGAAGTCTGACCTGAGTTTGAACCGTGGCTTCATGTCGAATAAACCAACACACTGCCATGGCGACTACATTGCTGCAGAAGCAAGATTTATTCTGGATTGAAGTAGTTTGCTTTAGTAAAAGTTTGATCCACATGCTGAATAGTAATTGTAGTATCGCAATGGGCCTAAACACTGGGTCAAGTGGAACCTTGTCCTTCTCTGAGGGTCGGTCACCTAAACTGACCTAATGTAATATGATCCAAAATGGGTACAATTAGTGTTCTTCTTATAGCAGCGTATCTAGTACAGGCATGCTTTCAAAGAAATTAAACCGGAGGACAACCAATTTAACGGTGGTGCCAGCCGTGCCGTACAATTCAGAAACTACTATGGTATCTCCATATCTTCCTGATGTCACCATGTCCAATAACTCATAAAGGGAGACCTTAGAGGCGCCCAAAATTTCTCTGAGAAATTCCCAGAATTTATTGATGAAAATGGACGTCGAGGTGATGTTCGAATAACCACACAGCAAGCATGAGCTTCAGTTAAAATATACTGCAATGATCAGGCAGTCTATATAAAAGTGAAATGTTAAATCCCTTATTTTATATACAAAAGCATGCTCTATCCATCATTTCGAGTCCATCAGTACAGACTTCAAAGAAATTGCTCCAGATAGTCAGACCTGAAGTCCCTGGCCAAGATTGGACTCGAATGTGCAGCAAGTGCACATTTCAGTTTAGGTAAGGAGTTTACTGTATTTAAATTTATTATCACCCCATAAACCCTCTGCTACAATAGAAATTCGGAGGGGAGTTAATTGTGTTAAGCAAATAAGACCTTAATAGAACTCAAAACCAGTCCTCTAGACTCTGTGAGTTAGCTTACAACTTGCCTTTTGTCAGGATTAAGAGACCTAGATTCTCACATCACTCATGTTGTGTTTTAATTTTATCCAATAACGGCAGTAACTATGGCGGTCAAATATTAAGACAAATATTTTTAAATTCCTTTCGTAAAGAAATAAAATCTAAAAAATTGTATTGCAAATTTAAAAGTGGCTGATACCAAGTCGAGTTAAAAATTGCCTCAAACCAACTGTTCGAACAACAAATGTTGTATCCAAATCTTATATAAATTTTTCTGAGAGTATCGAACATGTTTGCTCGAAACAAATAAAACAATGTCAAACCGGGTTGAGAGAGATAAGTGAGAAAAAAAATTTAAATCAGTTTTAATTCAGTCTTTGTTAGTGATTGTTCTGTAACGGTGGGTTTATGAGGCGACGTATCTATTAAATAATATAATGAAAAAGAAATACATTTTTAGCCAAGAAAATAATAATTACCAAAAAGAAAACTAAAATAAAGACAAAACCTTTACAAAAAACGGAAATCGTTGAAAACCAACTGCACCAACATTTTAATTGCAGGAAAATTTAAAAAAAAATATAAAATTATTTTCTACGAAATTATGAAAACGTGCTGCGGATACAGTATCTATTAAAGTGTAATTCAAAGTGAAATAAGAAATTCTCAAGAAGTTTTAAGTGTCAAAAAAATTACAAAAGAATTTAACAACAGCATGTGTTGGATTACTCTGCGGCTACAGCATTAACAGGTGCTTTTGAAAATATTTTTTTTTATTAATTCTGGACACAGTTTTAAAAATATTTAAGAATACAATAAATGTTTATAAACGTTACATTAATCGTAGGTTTGGTGTTCTTATATACAAGATTTTTCAACTTCATCAAAATTTATTTTGTATTATATACAGTGGACAGCAATAGTCTATGTACGCCAATATATTTGACTAATTTCGTGAATTTTAAGTAATAAATTTTAAGTAAAAAAAAAAGGAAACTATTTTTTCATCGCAAAAGTGTAGGTAACTCCAAGAACTCGGAGTAAATTTGAAACTCTAAGGGCCAATATATGAAAATAATATTCGTTACATTAAGTAGAATATCCCTTGACGTCATGCACTCTTAACGCTTGACTTTTGTTTGAGGTTTAGCGATTACATAACCGTTCTTTCAAATGATCTCCTAAATACTCTCTCGAAGTCATATCGGGACTTGGTGCAAGAGTATTAAGCCTGTGTGCACTTTTTTCTTGTCAAAATATATTGCCGTACTAAGACTTTTGCTGTCCAATGTATGTAGTGAATACTGTATTGAGTTGAGTAGATCTCAAAAATATTTAGTTTTTTATATTTATCGAACCTTCCGAACTTGTTTTTTTTTTTGACAATGCCTATGATGGCAATTTTAGTACATAATAACCTCTGTTAGGCGGACTCTCCCTTGGCCGGAGGCGGACAGTACTTCTATTTGAAACACCCAATAATTTTTTCTGAAATACCTACCGTAGATGGACTAAAATCTAAAAAAAAATTAAAATATGAATCAAATAGTTGGCTAATCTTTACCTTTTTTTCTTTTTTTTTCTTTTTTTTTAATAACTGCCTTAAGGGTTTTCATGTTTCTTAGTGTATGTAAGACGTATGTGTGTGTGCACTTGTAAAATAGAAATCTTCAATATTAGCGTAAGTAGTTAAGGGATTCCCATTTTTTCCTGTCATCATTGAACACGAAGATGGCATTGCAATGATTAACGGCGTATGTATATTTTTTAAAGGTCTTGGCACTTCAACTGTTGAGAAAATACTAAGTTCAGCATAATTTTATTACTTATGTTCATAATCATAATGTACATATATAATAAAAGAGAATTTAAAAAACTTCAAAGGTCCAACAGTAGTTGTTATCTCAGACATTAAAAAGTTTAATACCAACATAATTGGTCATTCCGTCAGGATTATGACCTAGATTCTGTCACCACTTATGCTGTATGTGTTAATATTATACATGAGTGGCGGGACCTACAGTTTAAAGTCGACTCCAAACGACAGATTATTGAGAGGCTTTCCATGTCAATTTCGTTTACTCTCAGAGTTTGTGACAGGAATCTGCTGAGAGAAAGTCGCCGAAGAAATACTTTTTAATTTTTTGTTATATTGGAGGTGTCTTATCTGTGGTTTAAGCCGAGGCCTCACGTCTAATACGAAAACATACTAACTACTAAACTACGACGACTTCAATAGCGGACAAAACTAGCTCTACGGTAGTTGTCCACCAATGAAAGATTTCACTGTATACAACTAGTTCATTTCAATGACCAAAAAATTTCTTTTAAACTTATCTGAATACTTTAAATTCAAAGTATTTAGCGTAAAATTCAGATTTAAACGAACTGTATGCATTATCATTATAATCAATATTTTTATTGTACGTATAAGTCTTTTGTTCGTAATCACAAAATCAATATTTCATTGACTAGAGATTCAACTTAATTTATCGTTTTATTTTTATTTAATCTGTGGCACACTTATTGGCGGACTTTGATGTTTTCTTCCTGTTTATAAAGCGGTTGTTTAAAAATTTTTTTATTTCAACGAAAGATATTATTTCATAGCCTGAATGAAAAATATGAATTGCAATTAAGCAAAATAGCTGTCATGACCAAAATTAAACTGTTGATATGTATAAATTTTGTTTTTACAATGTGTTCCTTTTGTATTTAATTTTTGTAGTGGTTGTGATTGAACTTGATTTCCGTGGATATGATTTTATAATATGTTGAATGCTTTCTCTATTACTTTATGATTCCACTGCTGCATTCAAGGCTTGTCTGTAAATAAACTGGATTTTTACTTTTATCTGTTGCATGGAAGAAATGTGTTTCCATTAAACTTGAACGTGAAATAAGTGCAAGTTTTGGTTATGAAAGAAATTTTTTTAAATATTTTGTAACATTTTTATCTGCAGGAAAAGTTACGTAAACTCTATAACGCGTATTGTGCGAAAATTCCTTAACTGAACATTATATTTATTACACTGAGAAAAACATATGTAACGACTTACGCAGTTTAACGGAGATAAATCTCCTAGTAAACTCAATATTTTTAGAAACCGAGATTTCGCAACGGGAATGATTAATACGATGAAAGGGCTAACATGTTTGGTGCACACTCTTTTAGGAGAAGCAATGGGTCATGGACATATGTATAGTGGTTCAGATGCGGGGTGTGCTGTCCCAGAGTGTAATATTCAAAACCCATGGGAAAAATCGACTGTGGATTCCAAGCGAAAGTTTATGTCATCACATCGTCTTGAACAGGAAGTACAGAGGACATAACAATACTATCTAACGGGCACTCAACCATTTGACCACTCAACTCCTAAAAGGTAGAGATTCGTTTTGAACAGCGAGTACAAAGGACTTAACAATTCTATCTAAAAGGCACTCGACATTTAACCACTCAACTTGTTAAAGGTAGAGTGGCACGCATATTGGCTTGCAAGGAATTTACAGTTTTCAATGCGCTAATGAGGTCGGAACCTTTCAATAGAATGGGAACAAGAATTTGAAAGGTACACCAGGCGAAAGAAAGACGAAGAGAGGCGGACACTATTTTCAATGGGAATGATTTGAGTTATACATAAGACTACTGAGTTGATAGTAATCAAACGGTATTTTAAGAGAATTGAGTATTCGATTCAGTAGCTTTAGAATAGGGATCGATTCAACCCAAAATACAGGCTTCATAATGATGAGAATAAGTTAACAGAATTCATACTTAAAATCTTCGAAGCTTTAATGCATCCCAAAGAGAAACATGTGGTTGTTTACTATGTAACAGACAGGGAGGTCGAACATCATTGAAAGGTATGCCAACAGGAATGTGGGAGACATTACATGGAGATATAACTAGAGGGCAGTATAATAAATCAACTGGTTACTGTACCGCAAACATCCCTTAAGGGAACTCAACTGAATTAAGAATAAATCTTACCATAGCAACAATCTTTACACCGGGGAGTTCAGTCAATAATACACGAAAATGAAATGACCCACGGTTCCAGTAAAAAACCCTTTATGGAAAGCCAAGTCTATTTGCCTGCCTTCCAAAAGGACAGTGGCAAATGAGGATCGCAATTGTGCGAAGTACGACTATGAGATTTAAGGATATATATGGGAAGTCCAGCAGTGTTTTATAATATTGCATATATGTTATTACTGCCAACGAAATTGAGATTCTCTCTAAAACGACCAAATAATATCTAGTCCAACTGATTCAATCGGAAACCCATACCCTCTACCATGTCGATGATTGTGAGCTACATACCGGTCCCGTCCACTTCATTCGCAATGGAATTTCATGCGATTTCAATGTTCCGGAGCATATTTACGAGTTTCTTTTGAATGATCTGAAATATCTCTGAGAAACCATCGGCATTTGCGGTGACGGATGGAAATTTAAAACATGATCATAAGGGCGTTAATCGCACCCCAGTTGCTCGAGTAAATCAAGTGATTTAAATAGAAACCCCCGACACTCAAAAAGTATTGTTACGCCTTTAACCCATTCGCTGCAAAGGACGAGTATACTCGTCTCTGACAGGGTATCCCGCACTGCCAAGACGAGTATACTCGTTCTACTTTAAATATATTATAACATGCAGGCTTTTGAATTAGCAAAATGTTTTGCCACAAACATTTCTAAGTGTTGCCAATTTTCGCAATGTGTCTCGTTTTATTCCATATTCATTATTTTATCCATCTGCGTGATTTATTATTTGTTTTTCTACTAAAAGGTACGCAAATACGAAAAAGGATATCGAGTCCTTCTGTCTTCCTATTGCCAACGACGAGTATACTCATACATATGTGCTCTTACCAAGAAATAACAGGGTTTTGATAAACAATAACACTCAAAATATAAATGGCAATGGGAATGACTTCATATAATTTAGGCTTGGCAGCGAATGGAAAAAAATACAAAAGTTATATAAACTGATATGGTAACAAACGACACCAAAAGTTTTAATTTTTGTTTATAATCAAGGACTGTCGCATGTGAAGATTTTTAACACAAGTAATACGTCGAAGAAACTTCACTAATTTTGACCGTTTTCACATAAGCATTGTATGAAGGCTAGATTTAATTATTAAACCCTTCAGCAAAAATAGGCCGTGTGGCATTAGATACATTACATATATCAAACGTATGTACATTTCGTTAAATTTGCCAAACTGGAATTGATTTATTAGGTTTTTTTAAACCCTTCTTTCATAATGTATTTCATGCAATGGAAATTACTCAAACAAACCCTTTTAATGGAAAACTATTAACAATTTTTTATTAGCAATAAATTTATAATTTGAATTGTGAGATAAAACATTAAAAAAATACTAAAAACACGCAAACAAATTTCAAAACTTCACTTAAAGAAACAACCATAAAAACGCACTTAAACAATATTATTCGTTGAACTAATGTTAACGCCAATAAACAATTGAAATATTACAGGAAGAGATAAAAAAAGACATCAAATATTACCTGTTATTGCAAAAAAATAACAAAATAAATTTTTTTGAACTTTTTTGAAAATTGAATAAAAGTATTACAGAATAAACGCCCGCAAAATGTTTTCAGGAGAAAATAGGGCTTTCAGCGAAATAACCTAAACTTACACCAATAAAATCTACGCTAAGGACATTAAAGAATGAGATTAGAACCATTACAGCAGACCTATCGTTCTACTCCTTACACTTGAAATTAACCCATTAATGCCCAAATTACTTTTTTTTCTAACGGTTACCGTTTTGTTTTTTACACTCAATTTTCTCTCAGAGCATAAAAACTCAGGCAACTTCTGCTGGCAACTCAAGTTGCCACTGGGCATTAATGGGTTAAGGTGGATAGATATACTGCGAATGTTAAAGGTAAACATCGACGCACTGCACTATCTGCTGAAGATAGTGATGGCCAACGTCGATCTCAAAGAAATACGGGAATGGTTCTCAGCGCTGAGGATGATTTTTCAATAAAAACCGCAACCCATTCAAAAAACCCTTCTGCCTGTCCATTGCGATTTGGCAAAACAGACTACACAAATAAGAAAACTTTCAGCAATGATTATAGTACTGAGAGGAGACTATATTGTGTTTCAATTAAATGACATGAACTTATGGGTCTACATATAAGCTATAATGTTGACGACAAGACATACATAAATACATAATTGGTCATTACAACCCTTCAGTCAGGATTACGACCTAGTTGCTCACACCACTTATCTTGTGTGCGTTAATTTTTGTACATGAGTGGTGGGACCTACAGTTTAAAGTCGACTCGAACGACAGATTTTTGAGAAACTTTTCATGGTAATTTTATTTACTCTCAGAGTTTTTACCAGAAATCTGCTGAGAGGAAGTCGCCGAAAAAATACTTTTTGTATTTTGTTTTGATGTCTGGCCTGGGATTTGAACACTGGTCTTAGGTCTAATAAGCCGACACACTACCTACTAGACTACGGCGACTATTATACTACTATTATAAGGCGATTATAGTACTCAGAGGAAACTATATTGTGTTTCAATTAAATGACACGAACTTATGGGTCTATAAGCCATAATGTTGACGACAAGTAATTTAACAAGACAACTCAAGTAATTATGAATTCTACATCACATAATTGGTCATTACGACCATTCAGGATTATGACCTAGCCTCTCACACCACTTTTCATGAGTGGCGGGATCTATAATTTAAAGTCGACTCCGAAAGACAGATTTCTGAAAAGATTTTCACGGCAATTTTATTTGTTCTCAGAGTTTTTGCCAGAAATCTGTTGCGAGGAAATATTTTTTTATATATCGTGACCTCACATCTAATAAGCCAACTCACTAAATTTTATTTTTTTTTCGTTTCAGGCTTTTACTTGCCAATTTGTGTGGGATTCTATTAGGAGTCAAACTTTAATTTAAAACTTAAATCTCTTTCTTTCAGGTACCGGAAACTTTATAAGTTTTATAAAATTTAAATAATTAAATAAAAGATTTAACAAAAAGTATTTAAATGTTCTTTGCGTTTTAATCCATAACCTAAATGTGTAGGTTTGTATTATAAAATATTTAAAAATAGTTGTAAATGTTTTTCACAGAAAACTCAACTAAAATTAACAAAAAAAAATTTGATTTGACGTAAGTTTTTGGATAGATTAGAATGGGTTAAATGGGATTAACAACACGTAACCCCGAGATGTACCCGCATAATTTGAAATCACTTAAGGTTTAATGTACTGCACATTATTTGTGGCCGAAAACTTAATAGACCCTAGCAAACATTTTTCTAAAGTTAAAAGTACATACATACATAATTGGTCATCACAACTCTTCAGTCAGTACGACCTAGCTTTTCAAACCACCCATGTTGGGCGCATTAAATTTATCCATGAGCGGCGGGAACTACAGTTTAAGTCGACTGCAAACTACAGATTTTTGATAAACTTTTTCATGGCAATTTTATTTGCTTTCAAAATAAAACATATTTTATCATATTTCGTTTTGTTGGAGATATCTGACCTGGGGTTTGAACCGTGGCCTACGGCAACTTCTTTCTAAAGTTAATAAGAAAATTGAATTAAACCCAAAGAATTGAATAAATTAGGATGGATGACATTGTAATCACATTACGTTACTTAAGCCAATTCATTAGATTAATTATTCTACCATGTTTTATTCACAGAGAAAGGCCTGTTTTTCGCCATTAGAAATCGTTGTCACCCATCGTCTGGCCCAAGTAATTTATACTCTCTTATATTCTCTCCTTTAATCTAGGTTAGGTTAGGTCGGAGTAGTAGCTCTGATATCACAAAGCTCACTTGAGCACGCATAGCGGCCCGTTGTGATGCCACGGGTGAACGCAGTCTCTGTACTGACCAAGTTCCACCAAAATCAGGGAAGAGGAAGAAGTTGGTCAGCGCAACGGATGCACGTCCTTTAATCTAACTTCATGCAATTCTGTCATGGATGTCTAGAATGTAGTTCCCAAGAATGGCGTTCGTGATCATCCGAGTTGTGGACTGCTGCACATTAAGTCACATAGAGTTTAATTTTCCTTCGCTAAGATTGTAGATTGTACACTCCCCATGACCAGGCATCCAAGTAATGTAAAACTTCGAATAATCCGCCATTTCACAGAGAAATTGGCGATATTTATAAGTAACTTATACAGAAATAGTGTGGGAGGGCGTATAGTTCCATCGTTCGCCTTGCGTTATATTTCGCCCCCAACCTTCCGGTCTAACAGGTCCTCGCTTCTGCGCAGAAAGTATTAGCCATAGAGTTGATTTTAGCCTTTCTGTGATCAGGCACTCAAGTGATGTAGATTTTCGAATAATCCGCTATTTCATAGAGAAACAGGCGATATTCAGGACAAAGTTTGCGTCGATATGATGTTAGAAAAGTGCTTTATGGCAGTCTAACGGCCCAAGTAGGCATACAGTTCCATTTAACAGCTATTTAATCGCCATGAGTACAGCCATTAGTTTCATCTGATGTCTAATTTCCAACTTCTCGAAATACCCACGACAATCCATTTTCCCTTCCAGCTGTTTCCACAAAGCAATTAGCGGTAGCGGAGATACAAGATAAAATATGTGTGTGTTTATTGGAACTCATTACGCAATAACTATGAAAGTTTATTTCTCAGCGCATCAAAAATTGCTGCGTATATGATTAAAAGAAAAATTAAAAAATTGAAATTATAAAATCTAAAAATATGAAAAGAAAACTCTATGGAAAGTAATTCAAAAAAAAAAACTTATTTTTAATTCGGCTGTTATAATCATAACTAATGGAATAAAGTTACTAATTTATCTTAGCCTAGTTACTACATTATCGATTTCTATCATAGTATACATATTATATACATATGAAAAAAGCGTATTCCAAAGTTTATTAAACTTTACGTGGAGGCGTTCATGCTTATTAAACTATGGTTTTGCTTGTTAAACTAATTCACTGAAGGCAGTTACGGTTGAATAGCTACAACTACACGATTTACTAACAATTGTTTAAAATTGCAATGAATTTGTATTGATAAACATAATCAGACAGACTGTACGTTCAGATTTTCAATTAATAAACAAGAAAAAGTGTCCATAAAACAAATATACAAATATGGAGTGCGTACAAAAATAATTTCTTTATTAAAACTAAACTGAAACTCTTTATTAAAATTAAATTTATTTCGGTCTTAGGGTCCTTATTACACTTCCATACATAATTGGTTATTACAACCCTTCAGTCAGGATTATGGACCTATTTTCTAACACCACTTAAGTTGCGTGTGTTAATTTTATACATAAGTGGCGGGACCTACAGTTTAAAGACGATTCCGAACGACAGATTTTTTATGAAACTTTTCATGGCAATTTCATTTACTCTCAGAGTTTTTGCCAGAAATCTGCTGAGAGGAAGCCACCGAAGAAATATTTTTTTATAGTTTCCTTTTGATGTCTGACCTGAGGTTTTAACCGTGGCCTTACGTCTAATAAGCCAACACACTACCTACTAGACTACGATGACTTCCGTCGTTATTACAACTTGCCGTTAAAGTTGGGTTTAGTTAAAGATAACTTTTGCTAAAGTGAGCTTTAAAGTCACCTTTAACTTTTTTTCGCTATTACAACCTACATATAAAATAAAGTTAACTAAAATTTGGCAATGCCGGAGCAATGTCGAAAAAACTGCGTAATTAAACAAGTTTTTTTTTTGAACGCAGTGTTGTCTTTTCTCATTTTGTTTACATTTGAAGTTGCCATTTTGAAAATAATATATGATATGACAAGTTCAAACATAAACTTAACTTTAAGAGTTAAAGGTAGCATGATCCTCACTTTAGCTTAACACTCACTTCTGCCTTATTGCCCACTTATAACAATGAAAAACAATTTATCTGCCCGTTAAAATCCTCCCTTTAGTTAAAGGCAAGTTGTTATAATGGCCCTTAAAGTTAAAAAAAATGTTAAATCTTTAATTGGTCCGTATGGTTTGTACGCACAAAAATTTTGTTGGAACGCTTGAAAGATTGAAGCAATTTTAAATAATAAAAAAACATTGGAAAACCGCACATGATTGTAGTACAAAAGTATTTCGAAAAAAATAAAATAAAAATCATAGCAAAATTCTTTTATTTCAAAGAACTTAAAAAAACTCAATTAATTGACCTAAATTTTCTATGTATACATATACAGAGAGTTTTAGTTGCTTACAAAGCCGTACTTACTATTTGTGTAGTGCAACATGCTGCCTTTTTTATTTTATCACATGGATTTCTTGCAGAAACAGGTTTCTGTCTGCAACACAAATCAAATTAGGAATTTCATTTTCAAGTAGTAATAATACGCCTGTTAACGTCTGGTTACCGACAACCAGTCAACATGTACACATCAATTCGTTGGTCAATCTGATGTTATTTCTGTTCAGAAAAGAAAACGAAACATGCTCAGATCTAGTACTATGAGCAGGATATTTAAAGATGCATAGAAAAAATTTTGTACAGCCTGACTTTTAAGCCATAGGGAGCTAAGTAGTTGCAAATTATTATGACTTGAGTCATAATATGCTTTGATGCATATACTAGTTACTGTTCTAGCGCAGGAAGTATAAAATATTATAAGGTATCTAATATCGGTATTTCGAATCTGGCAATATTTATGTCATTCTATTCTGTCACAAAATTTAGTATATTATCTCTACTCAACGTAATGAATCGGTTTACGCTTGGGCAACTTTGGTAATTATTGGGTCAACGACAAATTGCACGATGAAGTTGATTTTGCCAAAAAAAGATCATCTTTACGGAGAAAGCTCATTTTCATCTTGGTGACTACGTTAATAAGCAAAATTGCCGTATTGGGCCTCTGAAAACCCACACATGGTCTTACAAAAGCCAATACAACCATTACGTGTGACTGTTTGGTGCGGCTTGTGGAGCGGAGGCATCATGAGTCCATATTTCTTTGAAAATGAGGACAACCATTACCATTAACCACACACAACCATTACAGTCGATGGAGACACCTCATAGACCATGATAACCGATTTTTTTGTATCCGCTCTTCATGGTATTGCTGTGAACGATGTTTGGTTTCAAATAAATGGAGCAACTTGCCACACATCTCATGCCACAATCGATTTATTGCGTCAAACGTTTGATGGCCGTTTAATTGGCCGCCAAGAAGCTGCGATTTGACACCGTTGGACTATTTTCTGTGGGGCGCCTTTAAAGAAAAGTGTTATGCCAACAAACCAGATATAATTGAGCATTTGAAGGCCAACATTCGTGATGCCATTGCCGAGATACGAACCCATATACTCGAAAAAGTGCATGAAAATGAGTCAGATCGAATGAGATACTGTGAGGAAAGCTGCGGCAAACATATGAATGAAATAATATTCCATTTCTAACCGGAACAATTGTACTTCACAACAAAAAAAATAAATTTGTTAAAATTTTTTTTAAACTTACCCACCCTATATTATTGGACATTAGGTTGGATTAGCATCTACTAAATGTTATTCAATAAATATCAACATAACCCTGTTTGTTAGCTGCATCAACATAATGTTCTCTGAGTCTAAACTCACAAACAATGCGTGCATTATCCAATGTTACAACAGTGAACGGTGCTTAATAATCGCTCTTGACCAACCATAATTTCTTTTTTTTTCTTTCTTCTTTTTACCAACACCAGGTGATTGTAATTTTCAAATACGCCCCAGTAGTATTGCAATAATGATTTATTGAATGTATTTCATTGTCTGAAAAAAACTCTAAATAAATTCCGTCCACATTAAAATTCATACACATTCCATTGCTATTGCTTTAATACGATTTGTTGCAAAATCTATAAGAAAACAAAAAAAATGCGAAATTCATTCACAATTTGGACTCAATTCCAATTCAGCATTTGCAACTGCAGACTTTTTTGTGCAGCATATGGTCGAACTATAAACTACAGTTATAAGCACCTTTTAGAAAAATACTTTCGTTTTCTTATGTACGAGTATACTATGTAAAGCACAAACCCCATTACATTTATCTCTTTAGTACATTTTGCTACCTAATGTTGCACACAATGCATAACAAAAACATCTGTACGTATATAAATATACAATTATGAACTCTTTTTATGTATTTGGAAGAAAATAGGACAACCGAACGATTTTAAACACATCTTATGGTAAATATTTATAGTAAAAATACGTATACATTGAAACCTATAACCACTGTAAAATATTAATGCAAGGTGTTGTAAAGAGAAATACATTATTTATGGTCCCATTTAGGTTAAATAGTCATTTTTGGATAACAATTTATCGATTGTGAGAGCAATTTAATTATGGCGATTTTAATCTTTATTTATAATCAGCAAAACTATCAGGTACCCCAGTCGAAAGAAGATAATGATGAATGCAAATAACCTCGTAATTGGGCCGTTATCTGTGGGCACTCATCTCTTATTCCATTTAACATATCTGGATATTGTTAACAAATGATTTCTTCAGTTTCGGAATGAAGGTTCGATTTAAGATCGATTATGACAGCAAGATATGGTAGATTAATCACACTTGGCCTGTGTTTTTCTTTTTTCGGCAAAGGTTAACTCGTCCTCGTCTCGATTCTCTCGACGTTGGCTCATAGCAATAACGTTTTGAAATAGCATTCGCAGACGAATGTATATTAGGTAGATAGCTAGAAGTGGCTATCCATTCAAGGCAGTTGGCCGCATGAGGCCCGTTGTGATACCACAGTTTTCCATTATCCGCTATTGTCGGAACCACTCAGAGCTTCTGATGAAGCAACTCAGACTGCCAATGTTAATGCGTAACTGTTCCTCCAAATCGTTGACTTAGTAAGACAAAGATGGCTTCTTCCACTACAAAATAATCCCGCCCAAATACTCAGTAGGTCATCCTCTTCTTTCTCATCTATGCAACTTCTGCAGAAATCATTACCAAGACATCCAAGACCAATGCACCTCGCATGCGTGCCGATAATATAATGACCCCTAAGGACCCCTACAACCATACTAGGCGTTCTTCTTTGGAGTTTAATCAGATTTGCCATGCGATCTCTATTCAGTTTTAGCCAAATTTTTTGAAACTTTCTGCCCGCGTCCAAAGCCATCCATCTATTGTTGACGGAATCATCGATTGCATTGTTAGCTTGCAGATTTTCAGAAGGATGCCTAAAGTCAAGAAATCATCGGAGAGTTTGATGTTTGTGCCACATCTGGCCATCTGCTCTACAAATACCAGAAATGTCACTGTGTCCTGGTACCCATATGATATGGATATCATACCTGCGACATATCTTTTGTAGGCTTCGGTAACGATATTAACAAAGAAGTGAGAAACCTTATCTTTCTACTATCGCCAAGTCGCACCTAAAATATTGTATTATTGTAGGGTTGGAAAAGAGGTAGACTTGTCCCTAGACACGAGAGACTTCACAAGTCTAGTCAAGTCAAATTGTACTAATCTTACTAAAACCGCAAGTCATCCAAGTCAAATTCTTTAATTTTGGACAAAAAAAAGAACTCAGAAATCATTGCAACTTGCTTCATTGACTATGACCTTGATTTTTAATCGTTCTTGCAGAAGTACGGTCAAATGAAGTTCATAACTTAAGCCGTTAGTGATCCATAAAGATAAATTTTCTGAACAGAGGTTCCTCAATGTTACAATTGTAAGGCATCTAGGTAGGCATCTACTTGAATTATTTCTGTAGGGATTTTCTATTTATTAGTTGGCCAAAAGTCAAAAGCTTAGTGGGAGCGCTTAATACTGTGATCACCCGCTACTATTAAACCTGAAGCTTTTGTGCGGCATAGGTTAGGTTAGGTTTGAGGGTAGCTAGCCGTTCACAGGTGGCCCTTATCGCTCATTGTGTTACCTAGTGTGAGGTACCCCCTCCCCCGTCATTATCCGTTATTAGTGGGTTTAAACCACCACGAGCACCAAATGAAACCGACCAGTTCCCTTAATGCTACCATTCTCACCCAAAAACCATTGACATTTGTTTGGAAGTGCAGGACACTCACATAAAAGGTGGTGTACCGATTATAATTCTTTTACATCATCGCATCTTCTGCAGTAATACTGCAGCGAAATTGCCAATAGCATAGTGTCTCGTTAGAACTTCTGTTAAAGTGCGAACCGTTCTCTTGTCGAACTTAAGTAATTCCACAGCTGTACACAGCAGTGTTGAAATTCGGCAACCAGGTATGTTGGACCACCTACGGTTTGTTAAATTCCATGTTGCTTAAACCAATTTGGGACAATATTTTTGTAGTAGCACATACATATATCCCTTCTATCGTCTCCTTCTAAAACATTTTCGATCCCTTTTATGCCAGTCGTTCGCCTTTCGTTTCTTTCTATGCTGCAGAGGAACGGAACCCAGTGGACACATGTGTTGTGTCGACTTAAACGGTGTAGAATGTCCATGCAACTCCCGACGCCCTTTGATTTGACAAGGTGGAATCCCAATGCTTTAATTGCTGCTTGATTGTCCACACATATGATCAAGATTGAAGGAGGTAGATCCCCGGTTTCAACAATACGTGCAGCATGTCCAATAGCAAAATTCGATGCCTGAAATACACTGGCCTGTTTAGTTAATCTGTATGTTGTGTGGCATAAGTTGATTGCATTTGTTAAAACTATTAAGCTTTTATTATTAAATTATATAAATTTAAACAAGGAAATGATCTAAAATCCCATAGAATTTTAACGACCAGAGCATATTGAATAAAAAGTAAAAGAGTTTGTGATAAACATTTTGCATTCAATTTGAGATAATGCCATGCATGTGCTTCTTAAATTATAAACAAATCACACCAAAAAAGAATTTAAAAAACCATACGCTTGACCTTGAATAAAAACATTTTCGTTTTTGGAATTCAAAACTAACCCAAAACCTAACCATCTATGTATACACATCTAACTTAAGGAGAAAATTTTTTTTAAAATTTATTTGGTGATATTCGTTTTATGGTGCGTGACACAGCCATTTAATTATCGAATTGACATTGTCACGTGAGAGTGGGTGTTAAAGAAATTAAATTAAATAACTACACTGTAATGTTAGTTATGCGGTCTTTACGCGATTGAAATTTTTTAAATTTTGTCAGTGTCTCGTATGAGATTTTTTTGGCTCAAATTCTATCTTTACTAGCCAAGAGTTGCCGGTGGAACCAAAAGTAAAATTATTTCATTAAAGATATGCATAAAAAATTAATTTAATTTGATTTTATTAATTAATTTTATTTGCTTATTTATTTATTTTAAAATCACTTAAAATGAATAAAAATGCAGGCGGAAATTGTGTAAATAATTAAGTAACACTATGCAACCAATTTAAAAAAAATTAAATACACCCAGCTAATGACAAAATGCGAGTTGTGAGTTTTGTTGAGTAGAACTCAAAAATATTTTTTATATTTCACGAATCCTCCAAACTACTTTTATTTGACAAAAACTGTTTTTTGTTTTACTTTACGCACAAATTTATCGATTACACAAACGTTTTGGAACCGATGTCCAAAATTTAAACCTTATTAAAATGGAGAGGCGTGGGCCTTTGCATCAATATATATATATGTATTATTTGACTTAATATGCTATGAACTTTGATGAGGTAAACTTGACAAATGCGAATTTTTTCATATTTTTTAAGTTTGTCCGTTCATAGTAAAAAAATATGAAATTAGATTGACACTTCGTTTGATCAAATCGGACAAAAATTACTATAGTTATTATTTTAAAAGCCTAACAGTCGAGTTATATTTTTAATATATATTTTTTTTTCATATGAACTTTTAGTTCAAAAATTTTCAAAAGTTTTGATGGATCTTGATTGTTTATCGCAAAATGTGTCAATTTCACGTTTGAGCGACCACCAGAAGTTGGACAATGATTGCGCAAAGCAAAATAATAACATTTACAAAAAACACAAATATTAGCCGACTTCTGTTAGTTGTGCAAACGTGAAATTGACAAACTTTCCGGTAAACAATCAAGATCCATGAAAACTTTTGAAAATTTTTGAACTGAAAGTTCATTTGAGACGATGACATATATAAAAAAATATAGCACGACTGTTATATTATTTAAATAATAACTACGGTAATTTTTGTCCAATTTGGTCAAACGAAGTGTCAATCTCTTCACATCATAATGCACTTTCATAGCGTCAGCACTTATTTTATATTTTTTAATTAAATTTTGCAATTAAGAATAGCTATACTTAAGAAAATTAGAAAAAAATCATATTTTCCAAGTTTACCCGACCAAAACTCATAACATGTAAGTTTGAACCATAGGTTTATGTATATCATTTTAAAGCCTCATCTATCCTCTTTTAAAAAACTTAGGATTTTGAAAATAGGTTAAAAAATGTTTGGGTAATCAATAGTTTTGTGTGAAAAGGTCAAAAATACCGTTTTTGTCAAATAAAACAAGTTTGGAGCGTTCGAAAAATACAAAAAAAACAAAACTCACAACCTACACCAACTGGGTGTATTTTGACCGTCGTACCGTGTAATTACTTATTATGGTAGACAAATCGATTACAAGAATTGGATTGACTTGGAGACTTGCCTCTTTTAAGCAATGCAATTGTAAGGACCACATAAGAATTTTTCGACTAGATCGCATCTATTACTGCTGGGTTGCGGGACATAGCGGTATACCTGGAAACAAGATAACGGACGCTCTATTGGATTCACTTTCTGAGTGCGGCTTATCAGGAATAAGGAATAGAAACGTAGGGAGAATAGATCAGACAATCGTGTGTGCCGGGAGCTGACATTCGGGTTCCAATCATTATCCAATGAATAATCAGTCTTTTATTGTAAATAAAAGTTAAATGCGATTTTGGTGGTAGTATATATCAGGTCTTTCTTTAAGCGCTCTCTATCTATAAGTAAATCAAAGTGTGTGTTTATTATTATGTTTATTATTCGTTTGAAAACCCTATTGGTGACATTAAGTGGAACCACCACCGATTCTTTGTGTGGAGCGCATCAAAAATTTTCCATGACTGTGGAGTATAAATCAGGCCGAATTTGACCGAAGACATCAATTATGTTGACTTTGATGATCGCTATCGTCTGTGACTTATTCGCATATACATACATGCGACTTAAGAAAATTCTACAGTCGCACAATCTCGGTAGCCACTTCACATCACCTGCACGACCCAGCCAGCTGTGTGGCACATAATTTGTATCCAGATTATAAAATTCAAGACAAAAGAAGTTGGCAACTATCCTCCTATAGTGCTTTCCGTTGACCATGATAATCTGGCCAATGTAGTCCTTAAAGATGCGTGGACAAATGACTCCACCAGCCAAAAATCCATTTTTACGTACCTCTACCATGGAACTTATCGCTGATGATCATTTTTGAATGAAACCGAAACACCAGAGTCCACATATCGTTATCTATGGTCCTTGTCTATTGTCGTTTACCCTCAGTTCCTAGTTGAATTTTATAATGGTGAAACATTGCAGGAATTGAGGGCATCCTTGCTTTACTCCATTGTTAGTTATTAAGAATTCGTTGATTTTCTTGATTATACTGGGATGACTTGTCTATTGTCGTTTACCATCAGTTCCTAGATAGTTGAATTTTGTAATGGTGAAACATTGCAGAGATTGAGGGCATTCTTGCTTTACTTTACTGTTAGTTATTAAAAATTCGTTGATTTCCTTGATTATAATGGGATGACGAATTCATGGAGTTACAAATAAATGGCAATGCTAGTATTCAACTTATTCGATTTTCACTTACCCCTAAACTTTAAAAGCTAAAAAATACTGTTGAAGTCTAATCTAAACATTAGTCGGACTTTGCATCAGCAAAATCAACGGTTGAGGAGTACTTTATTAATTTCGAACACAGCGAAATAAGCACCGAGGACGATGCATGAAAGAAACAGAGAAACAGCTGACGACAAACTAGTTCGGTTATGTACTGGCGTAAACAATTCACGATGACTTGCACAGAATTGTCAACATAAATGTTGCAGCTGACATACCATAGTTATAGTTATCGATAGTTTTCATGAATCCAAAAAAACACCCGATTTATCGTATTTCGTACCGAAATATGACCTGTCAATTTATATACATAATCAAGTGCTAATTAGTTTTAATATAAAATTATTTTTACAAACATATCTTATGGATTAATTTGTTTAATTGCACCCATCAAAAACAAAAGACTTAAGAAACATACTTGTTTTTTATACATAATTTCCGCTGTAAAAAGAAGAAAAATTCCATAATTTTTTTTTCTTTTTGAAACTCAAATTTAAACAATTAACATTTCTTTATGAGAACTTTAATTAACTAATAAATTTGACGTTGTTAAACTGATGCTACAATTTTTAATCTGTCAAAATATTGATGGGCAAAAAATGGAAAATGATTAAAGAATGTTGCAAAACTATTAATTTTGAGAATTATTTTATTAGCAAATAAATGGATTCAGCAATTAATATTGTGTTAGGGGCTCAGCGAATACTGTCTAAGCCTCCCTGTCTCTAGGGTGCCTCGATGGCCTAGTTGGTAGTGAGCCAAACTTCAAGTGCCGACGCCGTGGGATCGATTTCTACAGGAGAATATGGGTGTTTGTGATAGTCTTATTATTTGTCTGACACAATACATGATTACTCACAATAGAAAAAGGAAAGTGACAATTATTACTAAAAAATTATAACCATAAATCTCGAAAAAAGTGATGAGGGTATATACACTCGTCATTAAACTGTCTTTCCTGTATTCCAACACAATGTACTGCATGAATAGGGGTCATCTCTCGAGTGGGGTTAATATCAATAAAAGAATTTAACAATAATTTATAAAAAATTTCTTGGGCACGTAATAAGCGCATCCCTTTAAAGGTGTTCAAAATAATCATTTGGATTTAATTCTTTTTAATATTTTGTAGAGGCACTCCTTCTCTTTAATAATCAAATAAAACTTCCAAGAAGACTTTCAAGAAGTCTGTGACACCTTGCATATCGTATGCCATTCCATGCTACTGGAACCACTTTCCACAGGTTTTAAAGATTTTTTAGATTCAAGATTTTTTTGTCTCAACCTGCTTGAAATAATAGCTTTATGCTGGCAACTAAATACGTACATACATACATGATTGGCCACTGCAACACTTAAATTAGAATTATGACCTAGCTTCTAAAAGCACTTATGTCTTGTGTGCTAATTTAATACATGACTGACAATTTAAAATCGACTCCGAACGACAGATTTTGACGAAACTTTTCATTGGAATTTTATTTACTCTCAGAGTTTTTGCCAGAAATCTATTTCGTTTTGATGTGTGACGTGGTCTTAGGTCTAGTAAGCCAACACACCACCTACTAGACTACGGCAACTTTGTTTACCCTAAACTTCAAAAAACAAAAAATACTGTTGAAGGTAAGGATTGGGTTGAAAAACATTCTTCGGAATTTGGCTCACAAAAATCAACCATCAAGAAGTGCTTTGCTTGGTTTAAACGCAGCGAAATGAGCACTAAGGAGAATGCACGAAAAAAGATAAAAAAGTCTACAAAATAATTTTGGGTGACCGCAAAGTGAGATTGATCGAACCTTAACTTTTTCTACAGATATCAAAAGAACGCGTTGGATACATCGCGCATGAATATGTGAGTAGAACACATTTTCAAAGTTGATCTTGAATTTACAATAGACCAAATACAATAGCAAATATAACTCTGATAACTCTGAGCAGTGTTTGAAACAGTTCTATAAACTCCAAGGCGAGCAAAGACATAATCATACTAAAAAATTAAGTTGAATGTGTCCGCTATAATTGCTGTATCGATTAAATTACTACGAAAGAAAAATTGAATACTTTTTGAAAAATTAAACGTCATTATTGCTTTATTCTATTATTAATATACTCCTATGCACTCATATTATAATGATCATCATCATAGTCGGGCAAAGGCATTTAAAAATATATGAAAATTAAAACAAAAAAAATTATTAATTACCTTCTAATGCATACGTTCAAATAGAAATTGATACAGCTAACACACAGTAGCATACAATTTTTAAAATTTTTTTTGGAAATAATTATGATTTATTGTTCAACATGTTTTATTATAACGTATAAAGCAAAATCAGAAAATATGTTCATCCAACTACAGCATTTATGAATTGTAATTAATAAAGAGAAACAAGTGGAACGAATTCCGAGACATTAATGTTATAAAATAGATACAGAAATGTTTACGGCCACATAACGAAGTACTTTGATGAAGAAGAAGTTCATATAGAAGAAGAAGTATTCATACAATGTTGAATTGAAGTCGTCGTAGTCTAATAGGTAGTGAGTTGACTTATTAGACGTGAGGCCACGGTTCAAACCCCAGGTCAGATATCTCCAACAAAATGAAATATGAAAAAATATTTCTTCGCAACTTCCTCTCAGTAGATTTCTGACAAAAACTCTGAGAGTAATTAAAATTAACATGGAAAATGTTTCAAAGATCTGTCGTTCGGCCACTCTTGCATAAAATTAACACACACAACATGGGTGATGTGAGAAACTAGGTTGTAATCCTGAATGACAATTATGTATGTTTATATGTTCAGAGGATGTTCAAAAATTCAGTCAATATGGCTGCATAACACACGTTAGTAATCATAACCGTAGGTAGGCCAACCTTCACATTTTCAAGGCCTCTTTTGTTGGACGTAGATTGGAAATTGACACATTTTGCGATAAACAATCAAGTTCCATCAAAACTGTTGAAAATTTTTGAACTAAAAATTCATTTGATAAGATGGCATATATAAAAAATATAACACGACCGTTATACTATTTGAATAATAACTACGGTAATTTTTGTCCGATTTGATCAAACGAAATGTCAATCTCTTCACAAGATAATGCACTTTCAGAATGTCATCACTTATTTTATATTTTTTAATTAAATTTTGCAATTAAGAATAGCTAAACTGAAAAAATGAGAAAAAAAATCATACTTTCTAAATTTACCCGATCAAAACTCATAACACGTAAGTTTGAACCATATGTTTATGTATGCCATTTTATTCATCTGACATTTTTTTCATCTGACACCTTTTTAAAAAACTTTTTATTTTAAAAATAGGTTAAAAAATATTTGGGTAATCAATAATTTTGTATGAAAAGATCAAAAATACCGTTTTTGTCAAATAAAACAAGTTTGTTTTTAAAAAATATTTTTTTTATATATTGTTTTAAAAAAATATTTTTGAATTCTAATCAACAAAACTCACAACTTACATTATGTCATTATCTGGGTCTATTTTGACTGTCGCACCGTGTTATTTTTGACATAAAAATATTTTTACCAAACATATCACTGTCTATTCCAGCTTAGACAAAAAAATATATGAAAAAATATTTCTTCCTTGTTGCCTCTCAGCATAATACTAACAAAAACCCTGAGAGTAAATAAAATTTTCATGAAATATTTCTCACAAATCTGTCCTTTGATGTCAAATTTAAACTGTAGATTCCGCCGCTTATAAATAAATTTAATACATACAACATGGGTGGTGCGAAAAGTTAGGTTGTAATCCTTACTAAAGGGTCGTAAGAACCCAATAAGTACTAATACCGAAATATTGTTTTTTTTTTGTACAATTTCATTTTTCCATTCTTTAACGACAAATGCCATAAATGCCACAAACTCAAAATTGATTCTTTCAAAAAAATATTTTCAACAATTCAATGTCAAGAGAAGAAAATTAAAACTCATTCGAATAATTTCAATAAAAAACAATTCGTTTCATTGACATTTTAAAATCACTCATAGTAACAGAAATTTATAGTTGACTCCGATTTCCATCTCTTTTATTGAACAAAAATTTTCATTTTTTCATGCGTTTAAATGGTAACGAACTATACAAGTACGTTCATTGTCCATCATTCGTAAGACGAACATCAGCAACACACGTAGCCAGAGGCCATAACGAATGTGACACGGTGACCGTTTTTAATGAACATGTGGAAAATGCAATTCAACGGTCGGTCGTTCACAGTGTGGTATTTCAAATTTTTTTATAATTTATTACCAAATTAATAACTAATGTAAGGTGCTCAAAAAATGCTAATACATGTCCATGATGAATGCATGAGTAACAACAACCAGTGTGTTTTGTTTATCTTCAAATAATTAATAATAAAAACACAAAAAAAGAGAATTAAAATTTAGCACAAACAAAATAAAGAAACATGAAAAAGTGTAATAAATATTGATAATCATTAAAATGCCAAATACACGAACTAAATTTTTAAATAATAACAACAATAATCACAAAACAAAACAACAAAAAGTCCATTAAAAGCAGTAAATCGTTACTTGTAAATCTAAAACAGACTGAGTCGAAGACACCAAAGAAAAAATCGTATGTGTATGTATACACTCGCATGTATCTACTAGATGTATGAATAAGTATGTATGTTTCTTTTAAAAACTATTTAGTTGCAGTTTCTGTTTTATTAACTGCGGTTTTTTGTTTTTTTCTCTTGTTTTTGAAAGGCCTTCGCTTACAAAAGCCAAATTCGGAATTCTTAAAACTCAATTGGAATTCCAAATAAAGTTTTTATAACTTTAAAATAAAATTTAATTAATTCTAGACTTTAATTTTGTTTATTTATGGTATATGTAAGCGATATTTTAAAAAGATAAATTCAATATTCATTTAATATGGCCAATATTAAGCAACCAATGATGTAAACAGTTTGTTTGTTCTAAAACGAGGTTGAAAATTGTTGTCCATCAGAACCGATTGTCTAATACTCTGCCTCACAAACTTATGCGTACACTAAATTCTTTATCTAGGAGCACAGCCCTAACATTGAATTGTAAGGTCTTATTTTTTAAGTACATATTAAATCTCATTAGTGTTCTCATTTTGAATAAAGTAGTAACGCTGCAATGACATTAAAATCAAAATCTTTAAAAATTACCATGATCTCTACTTGGAAAACACTGCAGTGGTCTGGCAGCCAATACGAAAGTTAAACATCAGACCCCTAATAAATATGCAACAGGCGTTTTTACCTTTTAAAAAAGTTTAAAATATGAGTTCGTTGATTGCAAATAAAATAAAAATAAATTTGTGTTTAGTTTTAATTAAAATTCTTTATTATTCGCACGATTCAGTGTGCCACTGTTCACAACTTTATGTAAACAACAACAATTGCTTTGCTTGTTATTCCTCTGTTTATGCCCTTTGTATAAACAATAACAATTACCAGACAATTATTCTACAGAGCTTTGTAACGTAGATATTCAAACCACGATTACTCTCTTCAAACACACCGCGTCTTCACACAAGGCTGACTGTACTTCACTAACTCAGTCGCCTGCTTTGCCTTGCCTTTTATATTGCAGGGTAAACAATCTGATGAATGTTCTTGAAGGCGAACGTTCAGGACTTTGTCTTCTCGAAATCTCTATTGTTGTTTACATTTATTATCGTAGTGTTATTGGTATATTTCTGTTTACTTGTTTACCATTTTTTTATGCTGGTGTCTGTTGTTATATTAAGCAGTACGATAATTTGTAAACAGGTTTGTTTACTGCATTGTTTTGTTTTTTTAGCTTTAGTTTATAATTTTAATGTTAAGCGATGTAAAAGCAAAACACCAGTATCTAGATTTTTTTTATTTTCGTAACACTATCATTCATCTTTGAGCCATCAATGTAAACCTCAAGGGTCCTATTCTGGAACCTCCGAATATTCAGACCAGAAGTCCCTAGTTAGAATTCCAAAATCGATTGTTTTATGAAAGTTGTAAGGAATCATATCATTCACCTTGATTTTTCATGTTTTCCCAGAATAGCAACATGTCGGTAGCCCAGTATTTTACTGCATTGAGAATTTCTAACCCCTCTGTCTTAATTAGAGGTCAAAGGGCAGCCAATTGAGTTTAGTATATAACGCCTTAGTTGGTTTGGAACAGAATTCACTGGTCTGCGTACTCTGTCTATCAGTCGACAGATGCATTGTTGCTTGTACACCCCTAAACCACTCTTTTACAGATGGAAGCAATATTTGCCATTCATATTCGTTTAACGATATGCCGATCCGTTTGAAGATTGAGGCGAAAAGGCTGAATATGAATGACACTCTCACATCTGACCTAAAATCAGTCTTTGAATGGGATCGTATGAACAGGTTTAATTTTAACGCGCGTAATGCTGTTTATTAATACACAAGCGCAACAATAATATTGCTTCATCTGTAGTTATAGGTGGTGTAAATACTAATGAGTCAGATGCTCTTGAACCGGCACATTTTTCAAGTTTCGAAAAAAGCATTCAAGTGCCTCGATTTATTAGGACGGTGCAAGAAATACTTCACTTCTATTTAAATACATACATAATTGGCCATTACAACCCTTCAATCAGGATTACGACCTAGCTTCTCACACCACTTATGTTGTGTGCATTAATTTTATACAAGAGTGGTGGGACCTGCAGTTTAAAGTCGATTCCGACCGAGAAATTTTTGAGAATCTTTTCATGTCAATTTTATTTACTCTCAGAATTTTTGCTAGAAATCTGCTGAAAGGAAGTCGCCAAAGAAATATTTTTTCAAATTTCGTTTTGATGGCTGAGCTGGGGTTTGAAACGCGGCCTTACGTCTAGAAAGCCAACACACTACCTACTAGACTACGGCGACTTCGTTTTTTGAAATCTACTCAACTAAATATACCAGTAATGCTATGTAGTTTCTAGTTTATATTTTCACTGTCGCACCGTGTTATTAATAATTTCACTTGAATTATAAAAATTGCAAAAAATTTGCTCTCCTATTTACACCACTTATATCCGACAGAAAATGGAATCTCTCATGTATGCGCCGTTGCCTCAAAGTCTATTTTGAGGCTTTTCGACCGCGTGCAAGAGAGGGCGAAGGTAACGGTAGAGTATTCAACTCTATTGATTTTTTGGAACATTGTCGCAATCTGGCTTATGTTTCACTATTCTGCCACTACTACAACGGATTTTGCTTTAGCGAGATAAGGGAACTTGTTTCCGAAAATCGTATATTCTTACGTAGCAACCGCCTTTCTCACAGAACACATTCGTTTGTGGTCGACATTACCGACAGAATTCGTTCTTTAGCCGGACTACCAATATGTGGAACTCCCTTCCTGCAGCAGATGTCTTTCATGTCACTGATAATATAAAAAGATTCCAATCTAATGTCCATAAACACTACTATGTCTCTCTCCTTACCATACCCTATTTTCCAAATTTCAACATAATACACTGCATGAGTAGGAGCCCTCGCCCCTTACGGTTATAATAATGCTGGAAATATTTCTTTATTAAATTGAAGATCTAACAACAATAACTAAAGCATTCCAAAGTAAAATTTAATTAAATATTCTAATTACTTATCACTGTGGCAACTGTAAATTTATGGCATCATAAAAAAATATGACAACAATAGTACTCTTAACTACAAGCATTATGATGCTTATATCAATTTAAAAAATGCCTCATAACACCAGCTGTGCAAGCGACAAATGCTGTGCACAAAACTTAACCAACATTAACTACGAGTATCGAACATGTTTGCTTGAAACCAAATTATGTTGTTGATAATCAAACTAAAAGAGGGAGACAATTGAGAAAATTTTTTATTAAAATCAGTTTTGTTTCAAACTTTATTAGTAACGGTTGTGTGCGGTAGTGGTTGTTGCGCGACAACGCATTTACTGTTTTTCGATTAAAAAAATCAAAAAAAGAGTGGAAAGTAAATAAATTACATGTAAATCAATAGCTAAGAATATAATTGGGTTGATTGCCAAAAACGGAATTAACAAAAAGAAAAATAAAGAAACGGAAATCGTTAAAAACCACCAACACCACCAAAATTAATTGAAGAAAAAAATTTTATACAAAAAAAAAAGTGAAATAAAAATAATTTTTTTTATAAAAATTTATGGAAACGTGCTGCGGACACAATATCTAACAAAAAGGCAAATAAGAAATTTTTTTAAAGCTTTAAGTGTTAAAAAAGAAAAACAACGAAAGAATTTTAAACTCAACAGCTTTTATTGGATTACTTTGCGGCTACAGAAACAACAGGTGATTTTGAAAATATTTTTTTGTGTTATTTGACACAGTTTTTAAAAATATTTAAAAATAAAAAATACTTATGAACACAATACACAGTACATGTGTAGGTTTGTTCTTTACATATAAGATTATAAAGTATTGTAGGAAAACATCTTAAAAAAATTGCTCATCAGCTTCAGAAGAATGTATTGTAGTCGTTGTGGATTACACCACCAACGCTGCATACTAAATGTGACTCTTATTCATCCCTATTGCAATCTAAAAAAAAAAATTATAAAAATAAATAAATTGGGCTTGTCAAAATTAAACATAATGACTTACCAATAGCTCCCTAATTGTTTATAACAATTATACGTAGTATGCATGTGGGCTTCTCTTATTTTACTGCCTTCTATGCGCGGAAACATTCATGATTCAGCATCCAAACAAACAAATTTTTTCATATTTTTGTGATAGAAACTGCTTTTTCTTCTTCTGCTTTAGTTTCAATTGGCTTGCATCTGTCTTTGTTAATAAAGAAAGTGTTGACAGTGATTTCCACAAAAACTTTTATTTTCAAATACAATTTTTTCTATGTACATGTGTGTGGGTTATTTTTATTAAATAATGCCTTCGTTGATTTATTATTATTTTATGATAATTCAATGGTAATAATGTTGAATAGTTGTACAAGATAGACGAATTTTTGAAACTCAAAAAAATCTGTAAAGTAAACAAACAAAAGACTTAAGACACAAACTTTTCATGCAAACCTCATGCTGTTGTGTTGTGTGTGCGTTTTTATGTTCCGTAAAGAATTGAGAAGAAAGAAACTTGTGGGAAATATATGTTTTTGTTGTGTGAACAAATGCGATTATTTTGTTACACAGATTTTTGCCTCCATTAACATTACACTGCATATGGTTTCCTCAAAGCATCATAATCCTACCTGCTTTAATGCAGTTACTTTGTGTCTCCACGTGAAATAATACGCTGTACTACCTCTTATAGCCTTAATTATATTGTCTTGCTTCCTCCTAATGATAGGAATAGAATTTTTAATCGTACCATAAGACCATTCCAAAAAGTCTACTGTGATGTAGGAAATCCTATAGTCCGAACTGACGGTCTGATAACAATATTTTCTATTATGTTATGTACGTTTAAAATCATTAAAAAATTACGATTTTAAGAAATTAGATTCGTCTTCCGTATATCCATAAAAGACTAGATTTTTATAGCTTCTATACAAATGTATTTATATTCAATTATTTCCTTTGTGAACAATTAAAGTCTGTATGATAAAGTTGTTTGAACTGATTGTTATCTTAGCCATAAAAAGTGCATCAACTATTTTGTTACTCCTTATGTCCTAGAGCCCAGGAATTCGCATGACAGTAACCATGAATGTGTTACTATACATACGTACAACCCTTTAGTCAGGCTTACAACCTAGCTTCTCACATCATTTATGTTGTGTGTGTTAATTTTATACATGAGCGGCTGGACCTGCAGTTTAAAGTCGACTCCGAACGACAGATTTTTTCAGAAACTTTTCATGGCAATTTTATTTACTTTCAGAGTTTTAGCCAGAAATCTAATGAGAGGAAGTCGAAAAAAAAATAATTTGCTACACTTCTTGAGAAGTGTCTGAAGTTATTTTTAGGAATTTACATTATTTTAAATTGTATAGGGTGGGTCATACAAAATTTTAAATTTAAAAATGCCATAAAACAAAAATGGTTTGAAATTTTGTAAAGTACAATTGTTCCGGTTAGAAATGAAATATTATTTCATTCATACGGCTACCACGGCTGGCCTTACAGTCATTAGATCGTATCAATTTCGGGGACTTTTTCGAGTGAATGGGGTCATATCTCGGTAATGGCATCACTAATGTTGGCCTTTAACTGTTCAATTGTTTTCGGTTTGTCGGCGTAACACTTTTCTTGAACGGGGCCCCACAGAAAATAGTCCAACAATGTCAAATCGCAGCTTCTTGGCGGCCAGTTGATATCACCATTTCGGCTAATTAAATGGCCATTAAACGTTTGACACAATAAATCAATTGTGACATGAGATGTGTTGCAAGTTGCACCATTCTGTTGAAATCAAACACCATTCACTTCAGTACGAAAAAAAATCGGTTATCATAGTGTGATAGGCGTAATGGCCGTACTCATTTTCAAAAAAATATATGTGAAGTATGCCTCCACTCCACAAGCCGATCCAAACTGTCGCTCGTAATGGGTGAATTGACTTCTGTAGGACCACGTGTAGATTCTTTGAGCCCCAAATATGGGGCAATTTTGCTTATTAACGTACCCACCAACATAAAAATGAGTTTCATTCATTTTTTTTTTGCAAATTTTGCAATTTCTGACCTACTGTATTTGTTTTTGAAATAAATTCCTAATAAATCCCCATGGATTCGCACGCACACTCAGCCACAGCTACGATATTTTCAGGTGTACTCACTTTACGAGCACGTTCACGTCTTGTCGCATCAACAATGAAACCTTTTCAAGAGCTTTATTGTACCGGGCACTGTTGTCTTTCCTTTGCGACCAAATTTTCTACGACATTTTTGTGCAATTCCCGAACAATTGTCTTTGTTTTGGAAGTAAATTTCCAATAAACCCCAACATTGCTCAAGCGTAAATCGATTCATTAAATTCAGTAAAGATAATATAATGAATTTTGTTAAAGAATAGAGTGACATAAGTATTGCCAGATTCGAATAAAGGGTTCAAATTTAAACCCATAGATGACCCACCCGATTTCCACAGCGTTAAAAATTAAAATTGTTGAGAATTTTAATTAAATTTTTTTTCATTTTTCGGCTGCTTTTTCAATGATTAAAAACCCTAAAATCCAAAAGATAAACAACTTAATATTTAAATATTTGACACCAAAAAAAAAAATTTATTGAAATTTTAATTCTTATACTCGTACTTCGTATGTGTGGTGCTGTTTTATTGGTATGCTGTTGTTCACATTGTCATTATTTTCAAGGTATCACATGTAAATTTAATGGTTGACAGAAACACAAAGAGACACAAAAAAACGTTACAAATCCAAATAAGAATGAAAATAAATTAAACGGTATTTTTGACAACTGCTAGGCTATGTGTGCTACATGCTAAGAGTGAATATACACACACAAAGAATTTTTAATAAAAACAAAAACAAAAACAACAATAAGAAATAAAAAACCGAAAAATAATTTGCATAAATATTTAAAGTATTTCAATGACCAAAAGCTTAAATATGGTAAACACAACTTTTATTTTCGAAAATTCACAAAAATAAAGTTTCTTATTGGCATGACTATATTTAAAAATATTAATGTTTTACCATGTATATATTAAATTAAAAAAAATGGAAATTTAGAAAATTGTTCATGACTACAAAACCAATCACTCACAAGCCGTACAATTTAATTTGTCGTCATTGAAAAATAAATTTTTCTCAAAGACATCAATGGCACAGTTATCAACGCTCACAAATTTTTCTTCCTGTTTATAAAGCGACTAAAGGAAGGCTTTACTTTAAGCGGAAGACATTATTTGATTGTGTTCAATTAAATCACAAATGTTGTGTTTAAAAACCTGTGTAAAATAGTGATTCAATGTAAAATAAGATTTACAAATGAAAGAAAATAACAGTCATGATCAAAATTAAACTCTTAATACGAGGTGTGTTCATCAAATAAGGTGAAATTTAAAATTGAGGGGCTACGTACATCGACTTTTAATTATTTCTTTTAGGTTGGTACACTCATCTCGAACATATGTTTTAGCTATTTAGCCATGTTCAGTTTGTGTGTTTGACGATTTTCTTATTTACTTACTTAATTGGTCATTAACAACCCGATAAATGGATTTCGGCCTGCCTTGCCACATTCTTCCAGGCGCCTCTGCTTCTTGAGCGCCTTGGCCAGTTGGTCACACCAATCGATGACAGGGCTTCCTCGATTTGGTCCTTCCAACGCAAACAAGGTCTTCTTCTTCGCCGACTTCCGAAAATTCCCGCATCAAATACCCATCTCGCCGGAGCACCCCCTCCATTCGAAGAACATGGCCGAGCCGGCACAGCCGCTGGATGTTAATACACTATTGGATAGAATGCGGAATCATCATAAACTCGCACTGAATCGAAAATCTTACGAAAATCATTGCCAACTCGCATTGAACTGAAGATCTAACATAGGACTTTTTCTCTCGAATACTCTCAAGGCTGCTGCATCAGTGCTTAAGTGCCATTAAGAAACACGGGGAGGACAAGCGTCTTGTAGAGTAATAGTTTTGTTGTACGAGAGAGCTCTCTGCTACTCAACTGTCTATTGAGACCATAGTAGCACTTGTTGGCAAGAGTCATATTGAGCTTGTTCTCAAAACTGACATCTTTTTTGGTTGTAACGGCGGAGACAATATAAACAAATTCCTTGATTATATCGCAAGCATAGTTATCGGCCGTAATATGGGATCCAATACGCCGCATGTCCCTACTTGTCGACAACATTTACTTCGTTTTGCCCTCATTTACTGCCAGACCCATCTTTATAGAGTCTCGTTCAATGGCACTAAAGCCAGCAGTAATACTTCGCTTGGTACGCTCTATGATATCAATGTCGTCAGCGTACGCAAATGTAATTACGAGTACCCATGATTCGTCACGCAGTTAGTACCCTTACAGGCAAATCTGGATCGAGCATTACTCATGCAAAGCTTTTTTTTTTGTAAAAAGTCAAAAATTTTGGAACAAACTTCCCTGCCACACACTTCACCATAATTTCCACAACAAATTGCATTCTAGGAGCTATATTTCTAGCAACTTCTCTAATTGTAATTCAATGATTCTTCATAAGAATTTTTATCACATTTTCAATATCTTCATCGGGTATTGATGTGTTGGGGCATCCAGGACAAGTGACGTCATTCACATCATCTCAACCTTCTGTGAAAAGCTTGTACAGCCTTGTAAGTCGTATGATACTCTCAAAATTTCAAGTATTTTTGAGCACCTAATTCTGTTTTTTACACAAAATTTGATGCAACTCCTTTGATTCATTTTTTTCGATATCAAGAAATCGCCAAACACTTAAATCAAACACTCAAAATAGGTAATACAGTGAACATATGTTCAAGATCAAACAAAAAAAAATATGTCTTATTTTTGAACACACCTCGTATGTATGTATTTACTATGTATTTTTCTTGTTCGTCGATCGATTTGTTGTTTTCTTTTGTGTTTAATATTGATTGATCTTGTATTGATGATTTTTACTTTAATTCACTATATTTTGTATTGAAAATTATTTATTTCAATGAACCGGATTTTCTTGCATTTTCTTTAAAGGAAGAAATGAGGTTCATTTAATTAAATCAATAACAATTTTATTTTTGGCCTCAATTGATACGTCAACCAACAGAATTGCCGAATTCGCTTTGAAGAGCAGCCATAAGCAGTTCCAACCAATGCACTTTGAAAGATGCACGGTTTGAAGTAGCTTGTCGATTAGTATAACAATTTGAATATACTTCTTCATATTACTGACTTTTTTGCCCAAAATGGAAGAATTTACCTTGGTTGACAAGTAGTAGTAGTGTCGTATGATGCCAAGTGATGTGTATGGTCGTCCATTGAGATTAGAAATGTGTACACATAATTGGTCATTACAACCCTTCAATCAGGATTACGACCTATGTTCCCAAACCACTTATGTCGTGTGCGTTAAGTTTATACATGAGTTGCAGAACCTGCACTTCAAAGTCGCTTCCGAACGACAGATTTTGGAGACACTTTTTCATAGCAATTTTATTTACTCTCAGAGCTTTTACCAGAAATCAGCTGCGAGACAGTCGCTGTATAAATATTCCTTTATATTTCTTTTGTTGGAGACGTCTGCGCTGGGGTTTGAACCGAGGCCTCGCCTCTAATAAGCCAACACACTATCTACTAGACTACGGCAACTTTATTAGAAATATTAGCCTTAACATATTTTACCATTACTTTCCTTTGGCACTGTTACAAAGCTGCACTTAACCTATAGTCTGTACACGTTCTTGTATCATATAGCTTTTCTGTAATGAATACATAATCCTTGTTCTTGGCTTGAGAACCTTTTCAAGCATAGTCGATCCAGCTTCATATTTTCTTTGCAGTTGCATTAGCAATTTTGTTTTCGATTGTTTGTTGTCAGAGTTTCATAATACCTCTCAGCTTTTTATTTCTTTGCTTTGTTACAGTTTCATTAATCAACTCTTTTTAAAAAAGCAGGTGAGTGGTCTTTTGTAGCAGATTCTAGATCGATACGGTTTCAATCCGTCATTATGTAGATATAACTCCGTTAAATTCTAACCTTTTATGACATTTTTAGTGGATGCTGCCGTAATCTAGTAGGTAATGCATTAGCTTATTAGACGTAAAGCCGCGGCTCAAAACCCATACATCTCGAACGAAGCGAAATATGAAAACATATTTCTTTGGCGACTGCTTCTCAGCAGATTACTGGCAAAAAAAAAATAAAGTTGCTATGAAAACTTTCTCAAAAATCAGTCGTTCGGAGTCGACATTAAACGGTAGGTCCCGCCACTCATGTATAAAATTAACACACACAACATAGGTGGTGTGAGAAGCTAGGCCGTAATCCTGACTGAAGGGTTGTAATGGCCAATTATGTTATGTATGTGTGTTAGCTTATTGCACGTGAGGCCATGGTTCTACCCTTAGCTTCGACATCTTGAAAAGAAGAATATGAAAAAAAGTATTTGCTCGATGACTTCCTCTCAACCGATTTCTGGCAAAAACTCTGTTAGTAAATACAATTGCCATGAAAAATTTCTCAAAAAATCGACAGCAGGTTGAGACATCACACATTCAATAGGTATGAAGTCGCCGCAGTCTAGTGTTGGCTTATTAAACGTGAGGCCTTGGTTCAAACCCCAGATTACCCATCTCCAACAAAAAAAGCAGAAAAAATTCTCAGATTTCTGGCAAAAACTCTGGGAGTAAATAAAATTACCATAAAAGTATATCAAAAAATCAGTTGTTCGGAATCGATTTTAAACTGTAGGTTTCGTTTTTACGTCTAATAAACCAACACACTACCTACTAGACTACGACGACTTCCAAACATGTTATGTTATTATTAAAAGTGAAAAAAGAAAATTAATGTTTTCATCATTATTGCTTACAAGAAAAATATGAATGCATGGCAACGGCTACAAAGTTTTAAAAGAAACACTATAAGTATAGATTTGCATACAATGAACAGGAACCAAAACATAAAATAAATTCATGTTCAAATGTAAATAAATATTGTTTTAAAAACTTTTTTTATTATTTTAATAATTAAATAAAAATTAAAAGTATAATAAAATTGTCTTGAATTTTCCTAAAAAAATTTTTATTGCTGCTATTTCTCGACGCTTCTGGTTGTAATAACAACATGTTTTTACACATAATTAGCATAGGGAAGATGTTAATCTTTTTAATAATAATGCAGTAATACATATTTGTACCTGATTGTTTCGACCACGAGTATAGAGAAAATGAACAGCATGAATATATGCTTGCATTAATGCTTAAGAAAAAAAATTCATTTTAAAGCTTTGACGTTATATACGTCTGCATGTGTGCAGAATTGAAAGAAAAAAAAATAGAGTTTAGGAAACGGCTAAGACGGAAACAATACTAAAAGATGCAAAATGTAGAAGTGCATCGACTGAGGACCGGCAATTTCAGTATTATACGGCGTGGTTAGTGGTTAATGACCCTGACTAAAAAATCAAGCAATCCAGGTCAGAATCCAGATAAGAATAAAATTATTACGGCTGAATTTTAGACACTAAAAGGCTCCAATCCTTTTCCTAATAATCCATTCAGAAAATCCCTCACTCACCCTAGAGTATTACATACATACATATCATTACAATCCTTCAGTCAGGATTACAGCCTAGCTTCTCAAGTTTACAATTTAAAATCAACTTCGAACGACAAATTTTTGAAAAACCTTTCATGACAATTTTATTTACACTCAGAAATTTTTCTAGAAATCTGCTGAGACGAAGTCACCAAAGAAATAATTTCTCATATTTCGTTTTATTCGAGATGTCAGACCTGCGGTTTAATAGTGGCCTTACGTCTAATAAGCCAATGCACTAGTTTCTAGACTACGACTCACTATATAATTCAAGAAGCCATCCGATACCGTAGTCATATTGCCCCTTTAACTTATATTGAATTTTTAAATATGGTTTTTTTAACCTCATTTTTAATTTTATACTATGTTCAGATATGCACTTTTATTGAGTCAATATTCGGTTTATTGAGTACAATATTTTAAGTGTTCAGGCATAATAATATACGCAGTTCATTTGCTTATTCAAGATTCATTTGACAGCTGGTTGTTTCAACAACATGGTTTTTTTTGTTTGTCGTTGTTGACATTTGAGTTGTCAAATATCATCAAAAAGTGTCCGGTTAATTGTAATATGCTCACTAAACACACTTATGACAGTGCTGCATTTTAAGTTTTACTCAATATTATAACAATTTGCGTATTTATTGTGTAATTATTAATTGAAACTTTATATGAAATATTGAGCTCTATAATGGCGTTTATTGCGATTTACGCAATGCCCATTCTTGTCATTACAACCATTTAATCGCAACTACAGCCTAGCTTCTCACATCACCTCTGTTGTGTGTGTTGATTTTATCCCTGAGTGGCAAGGCCATACAGTTTAAAGTTGAGTTTGAATGACAGCTTTAGGGCCTATTTCTGTAACATGTAAGACAAGTGGTTTCAGATGAAATTCTCTTTGCATTAAATATAAAGAAGCTTTTCAACGTAATTTTACTTATAGCCAGTGCTTTAACCAAAAGACTGTGAAAGGAGATCGCCCAAAGAATATTTCTTTTTTCAAGATGTCAGAGCTACAGTTTGAATTTATGAGTTCGTATTTAGCAAGCCAAAGTACCAAACTACGATGACTATTATAATTGATAGGAAAAACTGGTGGAATAGTGTTTACAGATACATATAATGCATCTGGAGAGTGAATTCTCTCTATAATGCATTATACGATCCAATGGCTACTCGACCAAGAGAGAAGCACGAGCGATACCTAAAAAAATCATTTTCAGGAATGCATACACACGTACATACATAATTGGTCACTACAATTCTTCAGACAGAATAACGACCTAGTTTCTCACACCACTTCTATGTATCAATTTTATACAGGAGAGGCGGAAACTACAGCTTAAAGCCGACTCCGAACGGCTGAGAAACCTTTTCATGGCAATTTTATTATTGCCAGAAATCTCTTGAGAGGGAATAGCCGAAGTAAATATTTTTTACATTTCGTTTTGTTGGAAATGTCTGATCTGGGGATTGAACTTTGGCCTCACGTGTTATAAGCCAACACACTACTTATTAGACTACGGCTACTACACATTTTCATTTTTTGACTAAAGGACAATCCCCTATTTAAACAGTGAAACACAAGCCACATTAAATCAATAGAATTGGATACCTTACTGTCATTAATGACAACCTGCACCCTCTGCTGTACGCAGCTGAAAAGTTTCAAACAGATTACTAAGCACCGACTTTATAAGGAGTGAAATATTTCCTTCATCGTATTAAGAAACATCGGCACATGAAAGATTAACTCGGCACTTGAAAAATATGCTGGTTCCAGCGAACGTCAACATTGAATTTTCATGAACAATGTTCATTGAACACATTATAAACATTAAAGTCGCCGTAGTCTAGAAGGTTATGTGTTGGCTTATTAGACGTAAGGCCACGGTTCAAATCTCAGGTCAGACATCAAAACGAAATGTTAAAAAATATTTCTTCGGCGACTTCCTCTGAGCAGATTTCTGGCAAAAACTCTGAGAGTAAATAAAATTGCCATGAAAAGTTTCTCAAAAATCTGTCGTTCGGAGTAGACTTTAAACTGTAGGTCCCGCCACTCATGTATAAAATTAACACACACACAACATGAGTGGTGTGAGAAGCTAGGCCGTAATCATGACTGAAGGGTTGTAATAGCCAATTATGTATGTATGTGTATTATAAACATTACGCTGTGTCTTTGGAACTTGGAGTTTTCGTTTGTAAACATCGTATCGGACCTATTCGTTTTATACCATTCGAAGATTGCTTGTGGGTCAGATGTAAGTGGGAACTTCATATTAAGCCTTTTTGAATCAACATCCAAATTTCTTGACCTACAGGAACGAACGGATCAAAGAACGAAAAATGAGCCACATTTTGGTCAAATAGGTAGAAATTTCTGGAGGATAAAGGAAAATTCTGGTCTTCAATTTTTTAAACTTATACATGCTACGTTTTTTGATCCAAGTAAGTTGTTAAGCATTTTGTGTATGTTGTGTTTATTACTACATTTTTATATGCCGCTAAAAATTATATGCTTATGTAGTAAATAATATTGCAGACTGAAACTTGTCAGAAAGACAAGCATGTTGTCTGCCACTTGACGTTGGTATCCCACTGAGTACCAACCCTGTATATATTATTTCGTTAATGCAGCCACCTCTCGAGTAATTAAAAGACATAATAATTGCCATCCTACAGACTCATGCATTTTATGTCGTTTATGTTGCATTATGTGAAAATTGCTCATTACTCAAATGCTTGCAATGGATGAATTTTGTAAGCTTTTGATGATTTTTTTTTTATTTAACAACTAATGTAAAAAAAATGTAATCAAAACCAAAATTTTTCCCTGAGATTGTTACTTCTTTTTTTGGTTTTCTGTTTGTTTTACTAAAACAAGAAAAATATTTTCGTATAGAAAAATTTCACTTTTTTTCTTTTCTCAATACACGAGACCTTCATGTAATTTGTCTGGCTGATACTGTTGGAGTTTTTCATGCTTTTTTTCAAGTAGTTTTTCTCTTTTTTGCATGTTCTTGAAATGCATTCATTCATGGCTTTATAAACTCAGAGTCCGTAAATAAAAATAAAAATTGTTTTCTATTAATCAGAGCAATTATGATGATGTATTAGAAAAGAAAAAAGAAAAAATATCTCCTTCAAAAATGGATTTTCTTTCTCGCATCAGTTTACTCCATTTCATTCACGCTTTGTTAAACGTGTTCGAAAATAATTTCATTAAAGGCTCTCATTTAATAGTGCAATTACAAGAGTTTAATAAAAGCTTTTAATTTTAATTTTCATGTTTTTATTGTTTTTTTTTCTCCATTGAAAAATTCACGTGTCTTACTTACAGCACCCATTAGTGTTTTAATTTAAATTTGTCATGTGAATTTCTAAATTTCTATTAAAGTCTTGAGTTCGTTAAACTTTGGAAGAAAAAACCAGGCTAATATAAATTTAGCTTTATTTGAGCACAATAATTAATTTTTTATTTACATATGGAAACACCCATATAAACTCAATGTTTTTAGGCTTCTACCTCTCTAGTGTAATATGGAAAAAAAATTATAATTAATATTCATTAAATTACCCAATATTGTAATACTTGTGTCGTAAAATACATTTCATTCACACCATAATTTTAACAAAAAAATTTGTTGAATTTTATTTATTAATTGAATCTTAGATTTAGGTTAGGTTTAGGTCAGAGGTACTTGTCAAATGAGACAAGTACAGTACCCGGAGGTCAAATTGACCCATTGTACAAAACGTCCATAGGATGGAAGTATAATAGAGGGGATAGGAAAAAGGAGAGGAAATAGGAAAGAGAGAAAAGGAAGCGGAGGAATTACACAGACCAAACAAAACACAAGGTTGAACGCGACTACACGCCCTAGCACTTCTCAACCTAATCAAACTACTAATGAATCTGTTGAGAGCCTTGATGTCGGCTCTCGACACAGAATTCAAACCCTCAAAGAATACCCTGCCAAGAGTCCTCAACCTCAACCTACTCAGAGCTGGGCAGTTTCAGAGGAGGTGCTCGATAGCCTCCAACTTATCCTCATCGCAAAATACCCTGTAATAGTCCGGATCCCTGTCAGCGACCTATTCTCGAAGTGCCCTGTAATAACGTGCCCCGATAACTAACCTTAAACTGAACTTATTCAAGCCCAGCAGCCAACCTGTTCTTACACTCTCTATAGCAGGCCATAGACACCTAGAAACATAACAACTCGATCCATTCCCCAAACGCCTGTGCTCTTCTCCCCTGACCCATCTATTGATGAGGCCGTAGAGGTGGCAGAATGGGGGATCATCATCAACTATTAAATCACCCTTAGAAAGCGAACCTAATCTAACGAGAGCAACCGCCGTCTCATTGACAAGTATTCCGCTATGACCCGGAACCCAGCATAGACGGATTCGGTCTGGTCAAAAAGTCCCTAACGATTTATTGAATCTTCGTTGTGGACCAATTAAATAACAATAAGTGTTCAAATCAAATGAATATAAAACTAAAAAATAAGGAAATAAGCTCTATTAGAATACGGCTTGTCTCATTGACAAGTATTCCGCTATGACCCGGAACCCAGCATAGACGGATTCGGTCTGGTCAAAAAGCCCCTAACGATTTATTGAATCTTCGTTGTGGACCAATTAAATAACAATAAGTGTTCAAATCAAATGAATATAAAACTAAAAAAATAAGGAAATAAGCTCTATTAGAATACGGCTTGGATGATTTAATGTATCATCTACTAATGATGATTCTATTTCCTGTATAAATCATCACATTAATTTTTTGAAAGGAGTTTCAAATAAAATTGACAAAAAATTAATTTCATAAATTAATTAAAGCCGTAGTCTAGCAGGTAGTGCATTGGCTTATTAGATGTGAGGCCACGGTTCAAACCCCATGTCAGACATCTCCAACAAAACGAAATACAAAAAATATTTCTTCGGCCAATGCCTCTCAGCAGATTTCTGGCAAAAACTGTAACTCTCACAGATTTCTGGCAAAAATTCTGAGAGTAAAATAAAATTGCCATGAAAAAGTTTCTCAAAAATCCATCGTTCGGAGTCGAGCGTAAAATGTAGGACCCACCACTCATGTATAAAATTAACAGACACAAATTAAGTGGTGGGAGAAATTAAGTCGTAATCCTGACTGAAGGATTGCTATAATCAACTATGTATGTAAAGCTTTATCTGTCGAGTATACTCAATAGAGCGAAATGAATTTTTCTCGCAATATGACGAGTATACTCGTCTGGAGGAAAAAAAATCGCATTCGTATTATTATTCATTCTACTGTAATTATCAGGGGAAAATAAAGTTTAAATAAAGGTGTTTTACAAAACGCACAATTAGTAACATTTGTTAGTTTGGCCAATAGTTTCTATTAAATTGAAATAACAAATTCTGTGAAGTTTCGCAGTTAAATTTCCCCTTACGAACACTTTCATTAAGTGGATATTCCCCGATACCGAACGAATTTTCTGGTCCCATGCCGTTAATGGCAATTTTGTTACAAATAACCTCCGCAGACGGACTCTCTCTTGGCGAGACGCGTTCGTTGCGTTCTGTGATGACGTTATTAACATACATACATAATTGGTCATTGCAACCCTTCAGTCAGGATTACGACTTAGCTTCTCACACCACTTATGTTGTGTGTTTTAATTTTATACAGTAAGACCTCGTTCCAATAAGTTCCAGCTCTAAACGAAACAGCGTTAAACTAAACAGCGTTCGTACTGTGATTGCGACTTCGGAAAAACAGTTGGAATCTTTATTCTGGACAGACTAACAAAAGAGCGTTGAAAAAGATACATATTATACACCGTCGCTATATAGTGCACCGCTTTTGGTTTGTGCTTGGCTGTTTCATTTGCACACATATACAACAAGTATCAATATAGAGTGCGATTTAGGGTGATACTGAAACAGCGTTACTCGGAGCAGCGTTAAGCGGCGTCTTACAGTACATAAGTGGGACCTACAGTTTAAAATCATCTCCGTGCAAAAAATTTTTGAGAAACTTTTTCATGACCGAGGTTACTGCTGAGAGGCAGTCGTCGCAGAAATATTGTTTCATATTTCGTTTTGTTGGAAATGTCTGAGCTGTGGTTTAAATTAAGGCCATTCAAGGTATAATTAGGGAGCGATCAAACTTTAACATTTTTCTTTACAAACTCGAGATATCCCGCCCATTGTTTTAATGTAGGGTATAAAAAAATTATGAATAGTTACCGCACAACAAAAGCTTACAAAACTGATATATGTAAGTAAGTTAATATTTCATAAACTTGCCAAAATGGAATAAATTTACGATTTTTTGTTGTTTTTAATTATATTTTATAAGTCTATTTCATGCGATACGTTTATTAATGCGGGAATTACTCAGACACTTTTTAATGGAAAACTATTAACAGCGTTTTATAAATAATAAATTCAAATAGTGAATTATGAACGAAAATGCAGATAAAAAAAAAGCAAGTAAAGTATTAAAACAAGTAAAAATTACGAAAACAAATAAACAAACTCCCAAAGCCAAAATCAAAGAAAAAACCCACTAGTAGCCGTCAGTCAAAGTAGCAATGATTTCTTTGATGAATAAAAAAAAATTAAAAAAAAATAACTTTTCGGCACATTCCGATTACGTATGTGTGAAGAAGTGAATTGTTTAAATAAATAATCAAATATTATTTATTAAAGCAATTAGTAACATAAGCTAAAAATCTATAGTAACAAGAAGAAAATAGTTTCTCTTTAAAACTGTATAAAGAACTTTAAAAAATTCACAAAATTATTGCAACGCTTCTGTTAAAAGTCATAACACGGTGCGACAGTCAAAATACACTCAAATAATGACATAATGTAAGTTGTGAGTTTTGTTGATTAGAACTCAAGAATATTTTTTTTATATTTCTCGAACACTCCAAACTTGTTTTATTTGACAAAAACGGTAGTTTTGATATTTTCAAACAAAATTATTGATTACCCAAATATTTTTTAACCTATTTATAAAATCCAAAGTGTTTTGAAAAGAGTACAGATGAGCCTTTAAAATGGTGTACATATACATATGGTTCAAACTAACATGTTGAGTTTTGATCGGGTTAACTTGGAAAATATGATTTTTTCTTATTTTTTTAAGTTTAGCTATTCTTAATTGCAAAATTTAATTAAAAAATATAAAATAAGTGATGACATTCTTAAAGTGCATTATCTTATAAAGAGATTGACACTTCGTTTGCCCAAACCGTATTTATTATTTAAATAGTATAATAGTCGTGTTATATTTTTTATATATGTCGTCTTCTCAAACGAACTTTCTGTTAAAAAATTTTCAAAAGTTTTGATGGAACTTGATTGTTTATCGCAAAATGTTTCAATTTTACGTTTGCACCACTACCAGAAGACGACAAATATGTATGTTTTTGCAAATATTATTATTTCTCTTTGCGCAAACATTGTCCAACTTCAGGTGGTAGCTCAAACGTGAAATTGACACGTTTTGCAATAAACAATCAAGATCCATCAAAAATTCTGAAAATGTTTGAACTTAAAGTTCATTTGATAAGATGGCATATATATATAAAAATATAACTCGACTGTTAGACTCTTTAAGTAATAACTACGGTAATTTTTGTCCATTTGATCAAACGAAGTGTCAATCTCTTCACAATATAATGAATACAGAACAAATTTGCAAACAGCTCAAATGGCAATAGACAAGATACAGCGACTGTGGTGTATTGGTGTAATAGGATAACCTATCCTATCACATAGCTGGAAGTGTTTTGGATTTAATTCCGTTGTTCATGGTAATAATAACCAGAGCTTTGCAGACTATGGAGGGTGTAGAGGGAGACAAGTCTAACATGAAATTCATCAGCGAACTCCGTAAGGAGTCTTAGTAACAAAGCTGAACGGAGTACATACTCTTTTAAAAACGGAATCATTTTATGCTATACGGATAATTCGAGAACGGATGTTGAGACAGCAATGAAATTTTTTAATTCCAGGTGAAATATTCCAGTCGAGGGTGAAATTGGCGGTTTCTTCCAAACAGAAGTACATGCCAATGAAAAATTTGCTCAATTAAATTGAACGGGACATAGCAATTGTGTTCAACAATCAGGCCACGATCCGTGCACTCGGCTCTTATGAGTTTAAGTCGAAAATACTATGGGACTAACTGGTAAGACTGATTCAGCTATCGTGTATGAATAGGATTATCCACTTCGATATTCCATGGCAATGAATAGAAGCTTACAAAGAACAGCGGTTGGAGAGCTTGGCTCTTATGAGTTTAACTCGAAAATAGTTTCGGACTAACTGGGAAAGTTGAATCAGCTATCTAGTGGAAATAGGGTTATCCTCATCGAGTTTGAACAGCAATGAGTAAGAGCCTACGAGGAGTAGAGCTGTTGGTGGGACCAGAAGTTTTCAATGGAGTGGGAAGAGATAGATGAAAATAAAACAAAAATATAAAGTAAATCTGAACCATTGTTAGGAAATTACAACAGAAGGAACAGGCTATTCAAAAATAAACTGACATTAGCAACCGACCTTTCGACAGGGCTCTTCAAGATACTTTTGCTCAAAAATTGTGACAATGCCTTTAAAACCAATAAATAGACTTTGTGATGTTAAGAAGTTGTCGTAAACTTGTAGGTATTGTATTATCTTATTGAACGTGATGCCCAGTGTCAAACCCCAACCCAGATATCTCTAACAAAAACGAAATATATAAAAATATTTCTTAGGCGACTTCCACTCAGCAGATTTCTAGCAAAAACTTTGCCATAAAAAGTAGACAAGAAGTAGAAGTCGACATTAAACTGTAGATTCCGCCACAATTAACACATACAACATAATTGGTGAGAGAAGATATGTCGTAATCCTTACTGAAGGTTTGTAATGAATAATTATCGATGTGATGTTGAGAATAGATTACATATTATAACACATACTGAAATCTGTAAGGCATTGATGTATGCCACAAGAAAAATCTGTTTGTTTTCCCATGCTGGGCACGGAATTGCTCTTGTTGATAGCGTCCTGAAGTTTCTCAGAGAATAGGCTTAGAGGTGTCATTACAAAGACATCATATATGTATGTATTTAGAGCAGTACTATAGATCGTATAATCAAGGTGGTATAGCACCTCTACACGACGTCAAAAATAAATGACAATGTTGCATACATCAATGAACATTTTTAATACTGTTTGTGATAGGAAAGTTATTTTTAAAAAAAGATGCATATTTCTTAACGCAATTAAAGAAATGTAATCAACAAATTGCTTAACAGTATTGTTGTAACTTTTATTGCTAATAAAAGCAATTCGAAATAAAATTCGAATAAAAATATTTCTGTTTTAGAAATTTCATTAAATATTGTATTTTGTTTTGTTTGTCGAAATAAGTTTTCCATTTCAAAACAAACCGTATTGATTGCAGCAAGGCATATTAATAGGAGGTAGCCGCAACTCTACAACAAGTACAACAATGCAAAAACAACAGGCATTTTGTTTTTGTTAAAGAGCACTCAGTTTGTCAAATAAATTAACCCTCAAACCTCCATAGGAAATTAGTTAAAGCAATTAAAAAAACTAAATAAATTTTATATATTGAAAATTCTTACGATTTTTATGTCATGCTAAATTACACAATAGAGCAGCACCTGTAAATTAAAAAAAATATCAGCTGCAAACGTTATTTCTTATTTATTATTGTACCAATTAAAATTTGTACCTAATTTATATTTATTTTATGACTGAATTTTGAAATTGAATACTTATTTAAACTATTTTCTCTTGAATTATATAAAAACATATTTTCAACAGAAGATTGGCCCAATCTGTTTTAATCCCTATATCCCAATCTTCTGAAAGAGAATTTGTTTACAAAATACCACACAAGTTATTTCAGTCATAGTTTAGGCACCTAGTTGGAGACATGGAATTCTTTTTTTTTTTTTTTTGTAATTCATCACTTTCATCTAAATAACTATAAATATAGTAAATCTAGGTTGTAGTTTAAAAGATATATGTATTTAGTATTAAAGGCTCAAATATTGTTAATCATCTTGCAAAAATTTTAATATAATTGGCTTTTAAAATAGTAATCCTAAAGAATTTCTAGAGTGCCTATCGTTAAGGATACATGCTGTACATATGAGGGTTTATGACTAATATAAATACGAAATTGAATATCGAAACAAAATACACAAAAAACAAACAATTTTTTTGACAGTCCAAATGTCCTCAGCTGTTGAGTTAAGGCTACCTTCTATGAATATGCCATGGATTGCAGGTTTTAATGAATTTTAAATGAAAATAAAACTGTAACTAAATGACGTTGTAAAACTACAACTGCTTCACAAGGGATAGGCATGATTAAATTAAGTTAAATTGATTTTAATTTTTTACTTTAAATTTATAATGATTATATTCCTAAATTACGGAAATTGAATTGCCAGTACCTGTGATAGATGTAATTGTAAGTGATTGGATGGGCAATGCATTACTTTATGAAAACTCATGTCAGGATGTTATTTTTGCACGTGATAAATGGTTAAAGAAATCTGACGGCCTAATATTTCCCGATGAGGCCAAATTGTTTATGGTGGCATTCGAGGATGCCTTAGTTAAGAATAGAAATATTGAATGGTGGCGTAGAGTATATGGTTTCGATATGAGTTGTATAAGGGATGTGGCTTTAAAAGAACCACGGATACACATTATTAAACCGCAACAAGTTCTCAGCAAGCAATTTCGCATTAAAACGCTTAATCTGTACACAGCGACTTTAAAAGATCTTAAAATTCGTAATAAATTTGTTTTACCCATAATTAAATCTGGTCGTATGGATGGTATTGCTTTGTACTTTCACGTATACTTTACAAAATCACACATACCTTTTGGCTTTAGTACGGATCCCTGGTCACTGGCTACTGATTGGATGCAAACGAAATTATTTTTCGATGATTTTTTAATAGTTCGTACAGGTTCAATTTATTATGGTGGAATAGAATTTCACCCAGCAAAATCGATAAATGACTTTCGAAATATGATTGTAAATTTAGAGATTTTAAAAGGTGATCCTACCGCAACGGAAGAGGAAATACAAATGACATGGCATTTTAAATTGCATGCAGACGATATGAAAAATGAAAGTAAAAGTCCAAATAAAAATAATGTTGGTAATAAGAAACTGACGCCAACAAATATTGACAATCTTAGTTGTCTTACCATTAACCAGACTACAAGTGAAACTAATTACAATAACCAGGCTTTAACCGAAAATTGTACAACAAATTTTTCGTTATTAAGCTTGAATTGTGATAATCAAACTAAGAGTCCAGATAAGAGTAAAATGATTAAAAATTTTAGGAAAGTACAATCAATAATAATTAATAATCCTAATATTTCCACACAGAATAAGACTTACAGTCATATGTCTACAGTTCCTCTACACTCAGAGGGAGTTCAGAAAAATGTAAGCGGTATTTGTGATACAAAGGAACAAAATTGTAAATCAAAAAGCTACATTCATAACTTAAACACTACAATAACGATTGGAGAATATAATTATCCTTGTCGGAAACTCAAACGTAACAAATATAGAAGACCAAAGAGAAAAAAATCTAAATAAAAAACGTCACGACACAAAGAAATAAATTATGATTTGTGTCAAAAAAAAAAATATTAAAAAACAGTGGGAAGTAATGAATAATAATAGTGCTGCCAATAATTTGACAGTTTGAACAGGGTGAAACTGATAAGAATATAATAAATAAGTGGAATTGAGTCAGAAGTGGTATAAAAAATTGATATGACAGCACTGAAAAACAGCAGAATAAGCGATAGTTCGTTCGTTATTTAGAAACACCCCACCATACTTATAATTCAAATATTGTGTTTTAAACAATCGGTACGTAATATGAATGAAGAATTAATTTTTAGTTTTGAAATTGAAAGGTGTGAGTCGGTAATAAGTGCGTAATAAGTGAATTTCACCTCGGTTGGCAGTGATAGTTCGTTCGTTATTTACAAACATCCCTATGTATCATCATCATCATGTATCAACATCCCCATAATTTGAATATGTATGCGTTTTTGAACAATCGGTACGCGAAATGAATGAACAATTGTTAAAATTGAAAGTTGCGGGTCGGTAATAAGTGATTTTCACCTCGGTTGGCAGTGATAGTTCGTTCGTTATTTAGGAGAACCCCACCATACGGGACGTGAAATGAACGAACAATTAATTTTTAGTGTTAAAATTGTAAGGTGTGGGTCGGTCGGTAATACAATTTCGAAATGCTGCATATGAAAACTTACCTCAACTAAAAAAACTACTAAGTTCAGATAGAAATAGACACCACCACAGCTATATGGCTAGCTGATAATGGTTTTGGAGATAGAGAAATGGGTTCAGTTGAATTTGAAAATCTGTTTTTGGTAGAACGAGTGCAAAAGAATAAAAAGAATAACATCCCATACCATTAAACTTTCTTAATGTCCGTATTTCAATCATTCCGAAAAGGCAGACCGTTTAAAATGTTTTCCTGCACGAACATGATATTTGAAGTCGGTCTGGGCCAATGATTAAAATATTTATTGAAATATTGTGCTGCATTGTGACGTGATGTATCAAATGTATATCCGCTTATCTAATATCATTATCATTGTGGTCGTTAGTTGTGATAATCTAAGCAAAACCTTTAACAATACACAAACAAATTTGTGCAAAACTAAACTTTAACCTCTTGATCTTAGGCGATCACCATAATAGAGGAAACAATGGATTTTCCACTGCCTACCACTTCCTAGTACGCTTTACAGAACTGTCTGCATCACCACTTGCTACAGTGTGCGGGAATATGGAAAAAATCTAGAATCTATTTTAAATCTCTCTCCCTCTCTCTCAAATACATGACATTTTCTGTTGCTATGTTCCACAACTCCATTGCCAGCACATCTTCCTTAAGAGGAATACAAAGATCACGTTATAGTCGGTGTTCAAAAGGCTGCCAAACTCCAGCCTATTGACAGAAGGGTAAAAAAATCAAGAACTTATCAACTTATTATATATTCTAATACAGAGCTTCGGCGTACAGGAAAAAAAATTTGAGCATAGTAAAACAGAAATCAGTTTTGAAAGTTTATTTGATGAGTTATTGCCAGAAATCTGCTGAGAGGAAATTGCCGAAGACATATTTTTTCATTATGCTGGAGATGACTGACCTGAGGCTTGAACCATGGCCTCACGTTTAATAAGCCAACAGACTACGTATTAGATTTTGGCGATTTTTATTGATGAGATATTGATCAGATAATAAAGTTGAAAAGTCCAATATTTTTACCAAATATTTTAGAAAGGTTCAGTTGTCTGACCCAGTGGACTGGTTTTTGTTATGTTCGGATAGACCTTGGGATCGGCGATATAGCCGACGAAGTTAACTTTTTTTTATACGAGCAAACTAAACGCTCTATTAAAATCGGGAAAAATACAATAACATTTTAAACGATGCCGTTTTCTGACTAAATTAAATTAAATTTAAAAACACATTAATTTATTATTGAATATTTAAAGAGAAATAAAAAATATTAAAAATTGTTATTAAATATACATACAAACCAAAATTAGGTAATAAGCAAATAAATATTTTATATCAATTAGGCCTGCAATTAAAATTAAATATTAAATAAATTAAATATACTTATTCCAAAGAAGCACAACAACAATAAATCCTATTTTTGAATGTAAATGTAAAAAATTAAAGAAATTAGTTTATAACGAATGTTAAAAAAATAAATCAACAACGATGTTATATTATAGATGATCATAAGAGTACAAATATCTTAACAAATAAAGCTATAATACATACATACATACCTATGTATACAATATATTTATACATTAAATTTCATTAACTAAGTTTTTTAAAACATTAATTTGTGTACAAAATTATTTTAATAGTTACAGATTTTACGATAATGTATTTTGTATTTTTAAACGTATATTCTCATTAAATTAATTTCTTAATAAATTAGGTTTTATTAAAATTTATTTGTAATTCTGATGTAAAAAAAATTTAAAAATAAGTTTATTATTATTAATTTTGTACTATGTACATTATAATTAAATAAATAAATTAAATACCTATATAGAAATAATGCATAAAATAAATAAAGAGATAAGAAAGCTACAGAAAGCTGTATATTTAATACCCTCCACTAGTATATAATTTATGGCATGGTTAGAGTCTTGTTTTAAAGACAGGGGCAAAAATGTCTTGGCTAATATCACTACAGTGGTTAAGGAATACCCAAAGATATTAAATTTCTAATTTTATTTCAATGGGCCTTTACACATGTTATGCTTATTACCATCGACAGAGATAGAAACCAATCTCTGATAAAATTCCGTATTGTAATACATATACAGTGGTGGCCTTATAATTAGACACGACTTAGCAACATGTATGTTTGTTAATTTGTTTTACAGTTTTCACTGTGTACCTGGGATCAAAGGTTTTGTTTGGAGGACGTCTTACATACGTTTTTCCATCAGATTGGGACAAATTAAACTTAGATTCGTCGCTCCAGAGAACTCTGTTCCAGAAACATCGTTTCTAATAATATGTATGTATATATATGTTCCTTTTACTCCTCTAGGGAGCATAGGGTCTCCAATGAGCACGATCATCAGCGCGATGTTTGACTTCGTTCCATTGTAGACGTAGTTTGAATAATTCGATTGTGATTTGGCATTTCCAGGTGTGTGATGGTCGTCCGATGCGCCTGCTTCCCTGGGGTTTCCAGTCTATGGCGTGGATATTACGGAAGGGCAGTAAGCACGGAAGATTCTACGCAGGCATTTCTTAACAAATATCTAAAGAGACTGCGAATCGCGCGGTGCTATACTATACGTTTCGCAACCGTACAGTAATGTGAATTTAACGTTGGAAATGAAAATTTTAATTTTGGTGCGTCTCGATATGTAAGACGATTTCCAAACAGGGTTAAGTTGCGTGCCTTATTAATGCGACTGGCTACATCTGCTGAATCGACGGATTTATCAATTATACTGCCTAGATAGCAGAAGTACTCTACATCATCAATTTCCTTGCCGTCTATTAGAAATTTTCATTCTTCGCTAGCATTTAACCTGAGTGTTTGGTTTTGTAAATATTATTCTTCAGTCCAGCTATCTTTGCGGTTTCGCTAATTAGATTTAGCTTTGACTGCATGTCGGAGAAAGAATGATTTATCAAGCATATAACATCCGCATAGTCCAGGTCTTCCAGTCTATCTTGCAAACCCCATGCAATCCCTCTCTTATGACTTGTTGACTTTTGCATCACTACATCGAGGACACAATTAAAGAGGACTGGTGTCAGCACACATCCTTGACTCCGGTTTTTATTTTGATGCTCTTGCTGTTGTTTCTCATGTAATACGCGGCATGTTGCATGGTTGTACAGTGCCTTCATTAAGTTTATTATTTTAGTAGGGACACACTTGCATGCCAATGCGCTTCATATGGCCATGTGGTTGAGAGTATCAAAAGCCTTTTCGAAGTCAACAAATACGAGATAAAGAGGCGATCTCCATTCAACTGACTGTTCCACAATAATCCTGAGACTATTGACCTGATTGCAAGATTTTTTGAGGCGGAAGCCAGCTTGTTCCCTTCTGAGAACAATTGCCTTTGACAGTATTTTGTGTATTACACGAGTATTCGCAATAACTTTGTTGACCATGCTCAGAAAATCGTAATTATTGTGTTGTAATAAACGATTGCAATTACAATCTTCATATTGGGCACACCAAGAGCCTAGTTTGTAGTGTGCTAAGCTTCAATTGCTGAGGCCGTGGTTTCGATTCCCACCAGAGGCTCTGGGTGTTTGTTATTGTTAACAGAAAAAAGAAAGTGAGAAATATTACAAAAAAGCAATTTTCAAAAAAATAAAATAAAACGACGAAGGAATACACACTAGTCATTAAAAAATTGTCGCACAGTACCCCTTCTTTTCTTCCTCCTATAAAGTATCTTTCCTTTATTCCAACACAATGGCACTGCATGGATCGAGGTCGTCTCTTGAGTGTTGGTCTCAAAAAAAATCAAAGATCATCTCAATCTAACTGGGTAGTGTCAAACGGATATAATTTTTATTGAATTCTTTAAAAATTAGATTAAAATCATATGGGGCGATTACCACAAAATTTATTTCTGTTCGATTTACTTTTAAGGAATTACCGTTACCTATGCAGTTGTTAGTCGACGTAGACATGAGGCCTCGGGTCGAAACTCAGGAAAGCAAATAAAATTTGCCATGAAAAGTTTTTCAAAATTGTGTCGTTCAGAGTCGACTTTAAACTGTAGGTCCAGCCACTCATGTATAAAAATTAACACACACAATATAAGTGGTATGAGAAAGTAGGTCGTAATCCTGACTGAAGGATTGTATTGATCAATTACACTATGCAACAAAATAAAAAAATTAAATAGACCCAGCTAATGACATAGTGCAGGTTGTGTGTTTTGTTGAGTAGAACTCAAAAATAATTTTTTTATATTTCTTGAACCCTTCAAACTTGTTTTATTTGACAAAAACGCTTAATGACAACCTACGCTTGTTATGTATGTATGTATGTACGTATTAAGTCTCAAAGTAGATTTCAAAGGACCAAGTAACAAGTATTGTTTTGTGCAATTTTAAAACCCCACATTATTTGATTGCTTTTTTCGGCGCCTTAAAAATATTTTTCTTCTGGCGTCCATTCCATTGGTTTCTCATCTGCTAAATAAATTTCTGTCAATCTAATCATTAAGTAAAGCGGAAATTCAGGCTGCGGTGAAAATTATTGTGGACAAAAATGTTCACAGGCGGAAAATCACCATACTTTTCGATAGCCAAGCGGCTATCACAGCATTGGATTCTAATGTAATGAACTCCAGGATGGTTTATGACTGTAGCAGATGTCTCAACGAGGTGGCGAATCGATATGATGTTTGTATCACATGGGTAGTGGAACATATGGATATTCCCGGTAACTGCAGAGCGGATGATCTGGCTAAAAAGAGCTCTCTAATTAATTCACTACATTGGGGATCCCTTTGGGTACCTGCAAGCTTATAATTGACAATGCAATCGTAGACCTTGTCAACAGTAGATGGACGGCTTCGAACATGGGCAGAACGGCGCAAAAAATCTGGCCAAGGCTGGATAAGAGGCGCGCGGCGGCTCTGCACTGTTATCGGGATTATTACGGGTCATTGTATTATAGGAAGAGATGCGAGGCGTGTTGGTCTTGGACACCTTGCAAATGATTATTGCAGAAGCTGTGGTGATGATGAGGACTGTTCACACGGCCGGCACTTGACCAGACGAGAAAGAGGCACCTGGGTGCCTACTACATGGAGGATCTGGATGAACTGTCATGCATGGATATTGGCAGCCTGAGTCGCTTCATCGGAAGCTCCGAGTGGTTCCTAGACTAGGGTGAAATATGAAACTATGGTATCACAATGAGCCCTGTGGGCAGCCACTTCTACCTATCTACCTGATCGTTAAGTAAAGGGAGCAACGTTGAATTATAATAGAAAAATTTCTTCGAAAAAATGGAGGTCATTGCGATAAATTTTTTCTGTATGTAGCATTGTCAAAGACTAAACTGATTATCGAAATTAATGTTTCGATTTAAAATCTATAATCACGGGATTTTTTTTTTAATTAATTTTGATTGCCAGCTCCCAGTATATATTTAAATCACAGTGCAGTAAAAACCATTGGGATTTTTTTTTAATTATTACATCACTTTGAATTTCGCTGTCATCCATTTGTACAACGCCTGTTGGCGTTGATGATGATGCTGTTGATTGAAGTATGAATACCAGTTTTTTTTTGTTTTTTTGATTTTATTTAAAAAGTTGAGGATGGTATTTCTTTTGTAGTCATTCATGCGAATAGTTTTATGCAAATAAAAAAATTTTAAAACAAAAAAATGCAAATTTCTTTGTATTTAAAATACTGGTATCATGTTGATTGTTTGAAATTCACATTAAAAATATTCACAATACCATCAGAGTTTTACGCACAATATTTCAACAGTTCATGCAAATTTTACGTACTTTTTACAAGTTTTATATTAAGAAATCGATTACATTTATTTGTTTTTTATTTAAATTGATTTGAAATTAATTAATAAAATACTGCCTATTGTTATTATTTTTATGGAGAATTTTTTTAGGTCATTTTAAAAAATATGTCAAGTAGCAAAAAATAATTAAAATTTATTTAAAAAATATTGTTTCATATTCGGTTGGTTCCTCTACATTTTTATTTAAACTTAAAAAAATATTTTTGAATTTATTTTAACTACAGTGGCTCATAGTTTATTTCAAACAGCACCCTTTAAAAAAATGAAGTTCATATAATAATTTCGAAATGCAATAAGGTATTAAAAAATTTGAAAAGACTGTATAGGGTGGGGCATTTAAAAGTTTAAATTTAAAAATGCAATAAAACAAAAATGGTTTGAAATTCTGCCAAATTAATTTTTTTGTTGTGAAGTACAATTGTTCCGGTTCGAAATGGAATATTATTTCATTCATATGGCTCCAGTGGGTGCGCTCACATTACCTCATTCGATCGAACCAATGGCATCACGAATGTTGGCCTTCAAATGCTCAATTGCCTCCGATTTGTCAGCGTAACATTTTTCTTTAATGGCACCCCATTGAAAATAGTCTAACGGTGTCATACTGAAGCTTCTTAGCGGCCGATTGACATTACCATTTCCGATAATTAAACTGCCATCAAACGTTTGACGCAATACATCGACTGTGGCATGAGATATATGTCAAGTTGCACAATTCTATTGAAACCAATTGTCGTTCACTTAATACTATGAAGAGCGGGTACAAAAGAAATCAGTTATGATGGTGAGATAGATGTCTCCATTGATCGTAATAGTTGCTCCGCCCTCATTTTTAAACAAATATCGGACAATTCAGCCTCCGCTCCGCACTACGCAGTCACTCGTAATGCATTGGCTTCTGTGAGACCACGTGTGTGTTTTCTGGGATCCAAATACGGCAATTTTCCACAATTTGGCACAATCGACATTATCGTGGAGTTTCTCGTTGGCCCATCCATCGAACCGAAAACGAAGCGAATGCGTTCCGAAATTGTTGTGGGCTTAAATTTTTTTAAAAGATGCTGTTTGAAATAATTTGTGACCCACTGTATATGCTTATGCCTTGCAGTTAAGCTAAACCAGTTCATATTTCATTATAATTAGAGTTCAGTAATGTTGAAATTGTTTGTTACACCCCCTTTATTCATTGATTAGTGTAGCTACTTACCACGGGAACAATCCTACGATAGCCATGATCAAGCGTAAGGTTTCATAAAAAAAACTTTTCACTTGTCTTTGAGGTTTTGCGCAATGTTACTTAATACGTTAATCACTTTTTTCTTTTGCTTTCGCTTTTGTTTTTGGTGGTATTGTTATTTTAATTTTATTTTTAAAGGCTTTGTACTTTTGTCTTCAGTCTTTTCCGTAGGCATTAAAACCAATTAATTTGATTTAATTGTTGTAATTAAGTTGTTGAAGATTTAGTTGAAATAACAATTTTACAGGGAAAAAATCATGCGTTTGATAAAATTGATGTCGTAAAGATTACTCTATTTCATAAGTTTGGAAATCTTACTTCTTATGTACACTTTATTTCTACAGAGTGTAGCAGAGTTTTTTTAGCTGCGCATCTTTCTAAAATGAATCTACACTGAACAAAGTACAGAGGTTGGCATGCTTGGGCATCACGGGTTTTCTAAACTCTACTCCGCATTCTGGCCTCAAGGTCATCTTGTCTCTACAACCATTAGACATCTTCTTTCAAAACATGGGTACTAGAACTGCACTGAGGCTTGAAAGATTACAGAACACAGGCGCTTTTAGTTGAAGAAAATGTGGAGTGCAAAGTAAATCACAAATAACGTGAAAGCTAAGAAATTGAGCAACCAGTCGACATAAAAGTCGTACAGAATAGCAACAAAAAAAGAAGCCTAGTAGTTGGTTTATTAGACGTGAGGCCATGGGTCAAACCCTACGTCAGACACCTCGAACAAACCGAAATATGAAAAAATATTTCTTCGGTAACTTACTCTCAGCAGATTTCTGGCAAAAACTCTGAGAGTAAATAAAATTGCAAAGAAAAGTTTTTCAAAAATCTGTCGTTCTTAGTCGACTTTAGACTGTTGGTCCCGCCACGCGTGTATAAAATTAACATACATAACATAAATGGTGTAAGAAGCTAGGTCGTAATTCTAACAGAACAGTTGTAATGACCAAATTATATGACGTTTAGTCTGCTCAATTACAAAAATCAAAATGATTACAATGAAGGATTACAGAATACCTTTTGGAAGAAGAATATAGGAAAGTGCAAAGTAAATCACAGGTAACTTGAAAGTACAGAATTTGAGTAAACAGTTGGCATAAAATTGGGGGAAGTAGCAATAAAAAATGCGGCATTAAATACAATCTGATGTGTAAAAGATTTTCTTGGATTACTAAAGTATATTTTGTTCAAAAAGCGAATTTATACGTTATGGAAATATTCTCTTCTGCATCTTTCAATGGAAATTTATTCTCTTGGCATTGAATTTAAATGCATGGCGTTAAATGGCCGGTAAAAATGCAATGGAGATTGTAGTTGTTTTAATCGAGAAATATTTTGAATATTTTAATAACAATTATAAAATTCAATTACAAATTTACTTACAGTATTAAGGCCGATTAATAACGGTTTTAATTGATCGAACTGAAGTTATTTTTCGTTATCAGTTGTCTTGGGTGTGAAATAATACACAGTGCGCCAAGTTACGAAACCAGTTGTTGTTTAATGAAGAAACTTATAATTTTACTACTTCCACATGTGATATTGACGATTAGGGAGTCTCTTATTTATGAAAATTTTAATAAAAACTTCGTTTACACAATAATAATAATAATTTCAATTCATTGTTTGTGCCACCCTAATGCACTTGACATTGTAAGATGTCAGTGTAGCAAATAAATAAATAAACAGTTGCATACGCTAGCTGACCATGTTATATAAACCTTGGCTAAAGTGGTTGGCATTTAATAAAAGTCATTTAAGAAATAAATTAACAAGAGATTCAATCTCTTTGCAACTGGCACTGGAAAACGTAATCAAGATAAATAAGATAAAGTGGCAAACGCCATTGATGGTATTGTACAGGTTACTTAACATATTCAAATTAAATGCTATTTTCCTTGTTCAACTGGCTAACAATGGAATGATATAAATCTAGAGATCAATTTATTAATTTGTTTTTGTTATTATAGATGTCATGTCAATTCTTTTTTAATTTGTATGGAATTCTGCTCATTAATAACCATCGAATGAATAGAATGTGTGAGATTTATTGATTCAGAGATTTATCGATAACATTATACAAATTCTGAACTAACCAAGAGACCATAAGTAAGTCGTTATAAAAAACGCCTACACGATCAATAACCATCGAATGAATAGAACGTGTGAGATTTATTGATTCAGATATTTATCGATAACATTATACAAATTATAAAATAACCAAGAGACCATAAATACGTCAGTATAGAAAAAGTCCTACACGATCTAAATTTATCATACTTATACTCTAGTTGCAGCCTTAAAGTAATAACGCAGTAGAGCCACTTTAATATTTATTTTTGTAATTTAAAATTTTTTTATTTATTTAACAACAACTAAAAGAAATATACATAATGGATTGTATATTTTCAGATTTAGTAAAAGAAAAGAAAAAAACACAAAATTTTAAGTGAAAATGCGTGAACGTAGTCGTACCACACCAAGAAGACGCGGTCCTAAACATCCGTTACCACAAGACGCTCTATACAATGATTCGTACGAGTCACAAGAGTCCCCCTACTATACAATCGACAATACAGAAGACATATACAGTACAACCCTTTTACCATCTCAAAGATGTTATGTGGATCCATGGGACTTAGAAAATTATGACTATGTTAGAAAGTAAGTACCTTTTTTGTTTCTACAGACATTTATAAAGAGATATGTAAGTACCAAACAGTTAAATTTGATTTTTTTTTTGGTTTTTTGTTTTTTGGATTGAAATGTTAAGAATATCTTCACACAATATCTCTGAAATAAACAGGCGGTGAATTAGGTTTTTAAGTCAAAATTTAAAAAACAATAAAGCCAGCACCTTTTCCGTATACTTTGGTACATACATACATAAATACATACATACATACATGTTTTTTGGATTGAAATGTTAAGGATATCTTCACACAATATCTCTGAAAGAAACAGGCGGTGAATTAGGTTTTTAAGTCAAAATTTAAAAAACAATAAAGCCAGCACATTTTCCGTATACTTTGGTACATACATACATAAATACATACATACATACATGCATAATGGGTAATTACAATTGTCAGTCAGGATTACGACGTAGCTTCTTGCACCACTTATATTATGTATGTTAATTTTATACATGAGTGGCGGTACTTACAGTTTAAAGTCGACTTCAATCGACTGATTTTTGATAAACTTTTTCATGGCAATTTTATTTACTGTCAGGGTGTTTGACGGAAATCAGATGAGAAGCAGTAGCCGAAGAAATATTTTTATTATTTCGTTTTATTGGAGATATTTTACCTGAGAGTTGAACCGTGGCCTCACGTCTAATAAGCCAACGCACTAGACTACGGCAACGATAGGAAATTTAATATGATATACGGTATATCAATTCACATGTCCATTTTTTTTATTTTTAATAACATTAAAAGAGGTTGTTTAAAGCTTCAATAGTTCCTGGTTTAATTGAATAAAACTCATGCTTGATATAGCCTCAGATAAAATTGTTGCCAAATTTCGTGCAATTTTTTATTTAGTGGGTTATATGTTATTTTGCATAATCTTTCCAGTATCCATATTATATGCCATAAAATTGCGGCCATACGATCTATTGTACCATCCTCAATCCATTTAGTGTGATCCATGACTCAAATCTCCGTCTGTCAGATAATATTGCTATGTTCCATCCACTGTACTTTCTGTACAAATTAAATTGAGCACTTCTTTGGGTGCAAGTTTCCTTATGGGTTAGGGATAATAATATAAATATATAAATAATATTTGTTCTCGCCCATTCGTATTCCACAGAAAGGTATCTTTTTAAAAGAGATTGTAAGTCTCTTTGCGAAAAATTTCGGAAAATCATACGGTCTAGTGGTTCAGTCCCACTAACATGCACCACTGATTAGAATCTAAGTACATGTGGGAATGATGCCACAAAGAGTTTCCTCAGATTTGTCTTTATCCATATCAGCTGCATATACTTGGTAGTTAATGTCCACAATCCACAATTAATCTCCACCATAATGCAAAAATAAATGAAAAGAATGAAGTGAGTGCCTCACTACCCTATCCAAAAAAATTTTTTTTTGTTCTGAACCAAAAGATACTTATGTTTCAACAAATGCGTGCACGATTTACCATTGCTGACATCAACGTACTAAACCCACCACTATGTCCTTCAACCACTCTCCCTACGCGGGTTTGTCGTTATGTATTACTTCGCGGATGGCTGGTTAGCTTTAAAGGTGTCTCACATCAAATTCTGAATCTCCGTCTACGTTACCAACCTTCAGAGTTTCAGCCTAACTTCAGCCTTACGCTGACTGTACTCCTTCAATATTTCGCTTATAAGCAGGTTTAGCCTATAATCCATTTTCCATGATTATCTAAATCTTGGACAGTTGAATAGAAATTTCATCCTCATAGTTTGGTCATATAGGGAATTTGTCATGTCCAAAGTTGTGGAGGTACTTTCTGCAGCAACTTTAACCAGTCAGGAACTGGGTCACGTAGAAGTTCAGTTCTGCATTCAAGCTGTCTATCGTGACTGACATTTGCACATGGAAATCTGTTGTTCTTACCTTTTATCACCAGCAGCTTGGGTTGGGTCCTCAAGACGATAAAAGTAGAAGTGTATCCACCTCATTTCATACGCCAATATGTCTGTCGGCATAGTCTTTGCCAATACCCGCGCCGCTTCATTAGATATTGTCCTTAAACCAGCAATCAGCCTAATGTCAGTCTATTAGTTATTCGCTAAATTTTGAAAGTTTCTTTTCGGATCAATTAATAAAAGCTCAAAGTAAAATTTATAACTTTTTATATTCCCGATCTTGTTTTCAGATAACAAATTGAATTTCTCTTTTACTGTGAAGTTTAATTATTTTGAAATTACCTATCATTGATCTATACAACCTGTAAACAATACAAACTGCTATGATCTTATATTCATCTTAACCTCAATTTTATTTGTGAATTTCTTAAGTAGGATTCACCAAAGTTGTTCGAACAAAATTTTTGTTAGGACAAAATCTTTTGATATGTAGTTTCCAGGCCTCTTCTTGAGACTGATATTCACCACACCTTAACTCGATTAATATAATTTTATTTAGTTAAATATTTTATAAAATGCATACAACTAAATCAACATTTGTTGCTTACAGAAAAATTGAACAACCTTTATTACCACAATCAGGCGACTACTACGAGTCATCACTTTCGCCTAGTCCGATAGAGGAACCAATGCATTCGAACTATTACTACGCCAAACAACACGTCGATATACCACCCCGTATGTCAGCGACTATGCCACGTAATCTGAGACGTTCGTCACATCAACATTGTCAAACGGAGTGCTGTAATCCCCCAACACCAAAAAGACGACCCAGTGGATTGTATGATCTTGGCGGCGCTGACAAGTACGATGATTATATGACTTTACACATGGCACAGAAATTCCAAAATGCACTTAATCTGGAAGATATGGAACGTAATATTTATACAGGATTTGGTGGTGAGAATATACAGTCTGAATATGTAAAGAATTTCTTAAAATAAATAATTTTAATGTCTTTTTTTTCTCACAGGTCTCTCATCATCCTCTTCCAATGAGCCGCATAGCTCTCTAGGCGATGATTATCCAGCAATGACATTACCACGCAAAGTCTCTAATAATTATGGTGCTCTACCGCCACAGCGTAAATTTTCAAAACCGGCTCCCAAATTAGAATTTCCCTCTCCACCTCCAATGCCACCAACGTATGATTATTGCAATCCGTATGCTACATTGCCACCATGCTGTAGTGTATCCGATTGCTATGAATGCCTAACACAGGCTCAACAGCATATCTATGGTGCCCACTCGATTTATGGTACCACAACGGCTCCAACCAGTTGTTATGGCTGTGCGGGCATGACAGATTGCAGCCAAACACTAGGACGCCGTCCGTCCTCATCGCTCTACAGTGGAATTTATAATACGAAATTCGGTATGAGCAAAAAGGGCCTGTTGCAAATCGACTATTCATGCAGTTGGAATGATTTGGATCGTGTCATGGGTCGTCATTATTGAACACATCCATTTATCGTATATATTTGTGCAATATTTATCATACAATAAGGGTTGATACTGTATCTATTATCAAGCACTTGTAATTAAATTAATTTTAAGTTTGTTTTAATTTTGATTACTTGTACGTTTTGTGTATATTTTGAATTCGTATCTTTTGTTTTTAACGTCCTCCATTATAATCATATGGACCAGTAACATTGTATAGACAACATTTACAGAAACATTTGAATTTGAGTTTCAATCATGAAGCGCTGAAGTACCTTCATAATGAGTACAGTAGCCAGTCAAACCGCTTCAGTTTATCTTAGAAATACTTCAAGCTCCAGACCATAACTCGGTCTAACATCGTCCAACACTTAAAATTGAAGCGCTTTCGATGATCGTAGATATTTAATACCTGACACCATTATTTCTGGTCCATTTTTAAGGCATTGCCTATGTTTATATTGCATATATTAATTGTATAATATATTTAAATCATGTTGTATTTGTTGCTTTTTGAAAATTAATTGTTTGTTAAGAAACCAAATAAATAAAGTCTTTATCGAAATTAATGCCTACATATTTATGATATTTCTTTTATATTATATTCGTATAGGTTGACAAGCAGATTGAAAAAGGAGGGAGAAACCATAGATTTCATGCCTATCGGCATACACCTAAAACACGTTGTTGTGTGCTAACCATTAATGGGTACCAACCATCTTTTAATCGAAGTCGCTGTAGTCTAGTAGGTAGTGTGTTGTGATGTGAGAAGCTAGGTCGTAATCCTGACTGGATGATCGTAATGTCCAATTATGTATGTATGTAACCGTATTTTTCTATAGAGAGTCTGTATCTTGTACTAACTTCTTAACTTCTTCCATTTCACTCTTTTGAAACGTGTCCAATCCGATACACTAATTTGTTCAAAATATTAGGACAGTGAGCTTACGAAAGTCGGATATAAGATGTGTTCCATAGTGTCAGTGTTTTTATAACAATATGGTGCGACAACCGAAGACATAGTTTGGTTTCAGTTTTCCTCAGAGGCTCTGTCCCGTCCTATATTCATGTTTAGAGCCTTAACAACAAGTAACCACTGGCATCTGTCCCATGAATCCATTTGACCGAGAGATAATGCCAAGAATACTTACATACGTACTTACATAATTGGTCATTACTCTTCAGATTTTTGAGAAACTTTTCTTGGCAATTATATTTACTTTCAGAGTTTTTCCTAGAAATCTGCTGAGGGGAAGTCGCCGAAGAAATATTTTTTCATATTTCGGTTTATTGCTGGCGTCTGACCTGGGGGGTTACTCTCTATTGCGATGCGAAAAGAAATTGGTACGTAATCGAATAATTTGTACTCTTTATTGCGCTTTCCCTTGCGCAAACCTGACATCATTTTCAACTAATTCTGCAAAAGTTTTGCGTAAGCGATACAGCACATCAAATACAGTACACCAAATTGTACTCTTTGCATATAACTTACGCATAGAACTTTCTTTCGGATCGCAATAGAGAGTAACCCCCTGGGTTTTGAACAGACCCTCATGTCTAATAAGCCAACGCACAACCTACTAGACTACGGCGACTACAAATGTCAAATGCTCTATAAAACTGTCACAGTTCCTTTTCAGACTAGTAATTTGAAATCAGTTAATGTCGCCCATTGACTTATCATTTGGGTAAAAGTTTCAAGAAATACATCAACCAGCCTTCTACCAGATGCCATGTTTTAAAATAACGCTATAGTTACGTAATGCAATTAAAAACTCTATGAAGATGCTGACAAAAAAGATGCTACAAGCGATAATGGACTACTTAAAGATATGGCTCTGGAACACAAATAAAAATGATAAGAAATATTTACTTCCGGAAAACTAAATGAAATATTGCTAGTATCTGAAGTGTATTCAAACATCGTGTTGGAAGAGCATACACCCTAGCATATGCTATAAAAATGTTCACTAAAATGATAACATAACAGCGGATTCCCGTGGCTTTGAAGCTCTTCCGGACTTATCAGCAGCAATAACTGTATCACTATCATAGCATATGCTATAAAAATGTTCACTAAAATGATAAAATATCATCGGATTCCCAAGGCTTTGAAGCTCTTCTGGACTTATCAGCAGCAATAACAGTAGTATCATTCGTAATAAAGCCACAACACACCCCCTTTAAGAACTGCTATGGAAATGCATTTTGCAGCGCTATGGCCGTCCAAACACGACTCAACACCACCTATATAGGACACCACTGATATTCCCAACGACAACTTTATTTGATACGAGCAACATTACAATTCCTCCATTAGCAGTTTAACCAACTGCAATGTCTATTAGTCTACAACGAGAAATGCAAATGAATTGGGACCAATAAAATACAACTTTCTTAGAAACGCTATGATAGTGTCCAAAAAAGCCAAATTTTACAAAAGGAGTTATTAGGTTAGGTTAGGTTAGGTTAGGTTAAGTTAGAGGACGTGCACTTATCAATTAAGACAAGTACAGTACACGGAGGTCGAATTGCTCCATTGTACAACGCCCTAGTTTCTCACACCACTTATGTTGAGTGTGTTAATTTTATACATGAGTGGTGGGACCTACAGTTTAAAGTCGACTCCGAACGACAGATTATTGAAACTTTTAATGGCATTTTTATTTACTCTCAGACAAAATACTTTTTGCATTTTGTCTTGTTGTCTGGCCTGGGGATCGAGCCCTGGCTTTTACGTCTAATAATCCAACACACTACCTACTAGACTACGGCGACTTCAAAAAGAAGTTATTACAGAAGGGAATTTTAATAAAGAAAGTATCAAATTACTATTTTTAGATTAATTTCCAAAGAATTATGTTGATTTTAATTAAAACCCTCTTTTGCACTTGAATTTAATTAAACTTCTTTAGATATTTAGATCAATAAACCTAATTTTAAAATATCTTTATTTTTATATCTGAATTAAATGAAAGTTTTAAGTTTTAGTTTTAAAGAACTATTTTAATTAACTTCTTTGCAATAGTTATGCCTTGACCAATGATTATTATTGTTTGCAATACATCCAATGGACCATATTTAGAAGCTTTCAAATATCACTCAATACAGATAGGTGCCTACAAAAATGAACATATGGCCATAAATGTATCGCAAAATAACAAGCCAGAGCAAGAGTAATACTAATGCGATAACGATCAATAACTGCACAAATATCATAAGAACAATAGGCCGATTGCGTTGACCTTAAAATCGACGAGGTGCGCTATGAACATTGTAAACAGATTTATTTATTTATTTTCTTATTTTTCAAACTAAATTTTCCCAAGCATTGTTCTGGTATTAAACGATTAATAATGGCTTGACTTTTTAATTGTAAAACCATAATCATCGATATCAATAGTTCTCATGCATACGACATTTACACTGCAGTTTCACGTTCAATATTCTCGTTCACAAATACTACCTGCCAAATCCCAAGAATTTGATAGCTGTGACGCAATTTTTTTGAAAAATCTGAGACAATACAATAATAAAAAGAAACACATCTGCGTTGATAAAACTACCTGGATGAATATATCTTGTTCAGTACTCTATGAATTTTAGTGTTAGAGATGTATTCTTCGAGAAAACAATAACAAATTTCGACAGAATTTTCCAGATAATCCTTTCAATTTTTGAATTTGTACGTGTGTTAGTAAAAAAAACTGAGAGTGTGTTAAAAATTTAAAGGCAAAAATATATAGCAAACACTGCAGTTTTGTAACAATTTATTTGTTTTCGCGTTGCTTTTATATAATCATTTCCATCTACATATAAATACATATATATGAGAGATTGCAGTGCTCGCTGCGTTGCGTTTATTGTGTTTATAGCATCATGATCTCAGTGACCAGCTCTTATCACCGCCTTATTGAAATCAAAATCCGTTAGTATCCAGATCATCCAATACAGGCCAAAAGAAGTTGGTAATCATCGACCTATAGTGCTTGCCGTTGACAGTGATGGCCTGACCAGCGTCGTTCTCAGGGAAGTATGGACCGATGACACCGCCAGCCCAAAATTCACACCAAACACTGACTACTTCGGGAGGCATTGGGCGCTTTTAGATTACTTATGAATTGGTATTGTCCAAAATTCAACAATTTTAGTTGTTCAAATAGCCATTCACCTAGAGTCGACAGAATACTTAGTTTGATAAAATTGGTTTTTATTTTTGATATGTTATTTGGCGCAATATTTAATTATTGTCCAAATTATTTAAATTTAATTTTAAAATTATTCCTATGCCCTTTGACAAGACTGTAACGTTTACATTAATCACAGGATGTGGCCACATACAGCTTAGCCGCGTGTACCAGTGCTGCCAACAATAAACATATTGATTTTTATTAAATTAATTTTATTACAAAATTAATAGGTTAAATTTAATTTTTGATTAAAATTAAAATATGAATAAACTACACAAAAAAAATTATTTTGTATTTCCTTCATTTTTATGTTTTATTAAAATTTAATCTGTATAATCAACATACTTAAAAATTATGCAACGATGTTAACTGTACCTTTCTAAATTCAACTCTGTTATATAAATAGTACACTAAATCACAACTATGTCCATGGTTGTCTACAAGAAAAATGGCTAACGCCAAAAAATTCAGCAATTTTTATGTTTGTGGAATAAAAAGAATTTTCAATTGAATTTAAACCTGTACAAAACGATCTATTTAAAATAAATTTACCATCAAAATAGTCTTTAAACAATGCTACATCGTTTGATGATAATATATTACTATTGAAAATAAAGTTTAAACGTGAAAAAAGTATTTAAAAATTGCAATTCTAAAATTTAATAAAAAGTTCGCGTGTGTGTGAAGAAATACGGAAGAAAAAAATGAAAAAAGTGTGCTTTGCCAAATTCTCATGAAAGAATAGAATAGAAAAATCACGCTATGAAATTTAAATAAGAAATAAAACGCAAAAGTAATATCTAACAAAAATAAATATAATATTTTGAAAAGAATTAATCGAAGAAATTTCTATAAAAAAATAAATTGTGAAATTCATTTTTAATGGTGCAAGAATATTCAGTGAAAAATTCTGGCTACGATTAAATAAGAGGGTGTCTCCTCTAACGTAGAGCGCTCTCGGTTGTCCGTGGTGTCTTGTATATTTTGTTTTTGCTTCGTTGAGACTCCGCTGGGCGAGACACATAGAGACTTTCGGGCTTGTCGACGCGCACTCGTTTCATTTTGGTTAGTGGTTCACTTTAGTTGGTCTGCAAACGTCAGTGTGTGCGGATTTAAAGGCTGTTGTTGCTGTTGTCTTGTCTACCGTCAGCCTGCTGATATTAAAGTCTGACAGCCGTTGTCTCTGAGTTACGCGGACGGACTTAAAAAACCAGATATTTATTTACCATAAAGAATTTAAGAAAACTACGTGTTAATGTTACCATTAAAGGCCGTAAATATATAAAGTAAACGACATTAAATGGCTCTTGGATAACAAAACAGCAAAGCAGAATACATTTTTTTTGTAAATTAAATGAAAAGGTAACTAATTTCCTGAATGTAAAATTAAACAAATTATTAAAAGTTGTGTCTATTATTCTTTGTAAATATATTTACAAAATTTGTTTTAGTTTTGATGTGTCTCTCTTCTTTTTTTCTTTTCTTATTGAAAAAAGGCGCGTGTTTTTATTTTGTTTTAATTTTTTTCTTTTTTATGCCACCATAACATAATATCGTTTTTGTTTCATTTTTTCATTCCCTTTTTGTATGTTTCGTCTTGTAAATTGTTTCTTTTTCATTTTGTTGTTGTTTGCTTCTTGTCTATCTTTGACAAATGGATTGAAATAACAGAGATATGTAAATGTATGTATGTTTGTATATATTTGTGTGTGTGTGTGTTTATTTGTTTGTAATTTGAAATTATCCGATGATCAACCCAACAAACATTTTTATTTAATCGCCATAAAACATGCTGAATAAATTCGGAAACAGAAATAAAAGAAAGCAATTATTTGTTTTGTCTAAACAAAATATAACAAAATATTTTTAAATGAGTCATACAATTAGTATTGTCTAAAGATCGATAACAGTGATTTTGTACACCTCCATTATAAATATTCAATTAAAAATTTTTTATATTATATTATATTTTTACATTAGCGCAATTGCTATATGACGTTATTTTATCTTTTTACAATAAATAAGATGAAACCGGTTTAGGCAAAAATTTTAAGTTAAAAAAACTGCTGTATAATAGAAATGGTACTCAGTCGGCATTGCTTTTTATGATCTAAACAAATTGTATACTCCATACACGTACAAAGAATTACACAAAATTTCTAACTCATTTATGTTGTCTTTTAATAACTGTATTCCAAAGGAAACTGTAATATTAATACACTTAATTTAAGCGATAAATCTTTAGGTTCTACTATTGCAACATGTATTATTAGCTGGATTTTAAGATTCTTTTATCAGCAATATGCGTATATTTTTTAAGAGATAGCTTCAGTAGCAGGTGTCTTCTTTAAAAATCATATACCAGACTCCTCAAGGGTAATAATTTATGTATACAGTCAGTCTGAAGTCTATGCGTGGATATGCTTATAGGTCACATCAGGCCTAAGGCTATAAATTATCGTTTTGCATTCGCTACACGTTGCGACTGGTTGTACAACTTTATAATGGTGTATAAACAATTCTTATGTTAAATGGCCGGTTGGTCGTCGAAAAATACAATGCTACAATAACAATTTGTAAGTAAATTTGGTTGAAAAAGAGAAACGAGTGAAGAAGACGACCAACCTTTGATTCAACTTGTGCAAATCATATCGGATTATTCAATTAGATTATGCTGGGTACCTGGTCATTGCGACATTACTCGCATTGATATTGTAGAAGAATTTGTAATGCCAGAATCAGCTTTGGAAGTATCGGCAGGAGAGAGGTCGATGAAATTACCAATGGGTTCCTTTAGAATTATTAAAGGCGATTCGATTAACCAATCGTAAATAAAGATGTAGCTTGCACTGTGCTCAAATCTCAATCATGCACTTAAGAATACTAGCCCTAAGTTGAATGATGGTAGCTAGTAAAGGAGTAATAACGGTGCAGTGCTTCTACAGACACACGATCGACCGATGGAATAGGGATATGTCTGATTTTTGTAAGATATGTGAAGAGCCGGCAGAAGCGGTGGAGTATATTTTATGTAAATGGCTAGTCAGTCGATTTGTAAATGTACTGGTGGATCTAACAGGGTTCATTAACGAAATTAAGTGGCTAAACAGTATCGTATAATTATTAAAAGTTTTTGATTTATATTTGTGTTGCTTCGTAGCATTTTTCAAGTAATCTTTTACTACATTTCATCTTAATATCTTCGAAAATCAGGACCTAGAATAAAGAAAAATTAATTATATTAAAGTATAATGGGGGAAAATAAATCGCTAGCTTGCATATAAATATAAAAAATAAGAAAACCCAATTTTAATATATCTGAGACAAATGATTAAATCTTATTGCAAATCTGTTCGTTTCAACAACGCGCACTCATTACTTCAAATCTGCTTACGTCGAAAATGAAATGGACTACGATTACAATGTTGATTCGAGTGTAAGTGGAATCTGAGTTTTTAAACCGGAGTAAGCATATTTCAGGTGATACCTACTTTTAACAAAAATGAGTATAAATTTTACAAATTTGCTGTAATTATACTCAACAATTCCTAACACTTTTGCACTCAAACGCTTAAGTTACTGTCAAATGTAAACGAAAAGTTAGACACAGCACGTAAGCAAGTTATTGAAATCCTTTGGAACACTTAGTGGCAAATAATTATACTTAATGCATAAATTTATATACCATTATGAGAATTTTACAGCAAATTACTCGGTGTGGCTGTGTAAAGGCATCCGACTAACGTCATTTGTAAATTTATTCGAATAGAACTCAGAAAAATTTTTTTCTGTATTTTCCATACTTGTTTAATAAAAAAAAATTAAAATAAAAAAAATTTGGTCTAAGACGATAGACATACATATGTACACATTGTTCGAATTATTTTTTGAATTAGATATATTAAAAATGTTAACAGTCAAATGCGAAAACTTCTTAAATAAAATACGATAAGTATTTGCACATTAACCCCTAATCATATTATAGTTAGTCCTTAAGCAAGCAGCAGTGTGACGTATATGCGCACAAATACATTATCCGTTCAACGAAATATCTTGGTTTACTGGGTTTTGATTTGAGTGTTTTTGTTTGTTTTAAATGGGAAAAATAAAAGAAATAAAACAGAGAAAAAACATGTGGTATGTGAAATAATTAAAGTAGAAGAAGAAATGATTGCATATGCGTTGGCCAATTTTTGTTTTTATTTATATTTTCTTGTTTTGTTTATATTTTCTTTTGGCCAAATAATAAACAATCATCTCACTATGTAGTGTTGTCATTAAAAATTGCAAATGAAATTTTTTTCTAATATTTTTATTGTTATTTTATTCTTTATGCCTTTGTTTATATTTTAAACTTAATAAGTAAAGAAAAAAGAATTAAATAGTAAATGATGATTCAGCATAAAGTGATAAAAAAAATTATCAAATAGTAAAATTTATTAACAAATAGCAAATTTAAGAAGCAATAATTAAAGTGGTTTCGGTACTCACTAGACTCTCTGGTCTGTTACATTACACTGTGCATAGGGTCTAAGTTGCTCATCTCGTAATAATTGTGATATAGTTTGTAATCTAACTAAATAATGTTGTTTTATATTTGATTTTATTTTTTATAAACATAGGCCTAGAACAGAATAATATAGTTGGCGTAGAAGCTAAAGCTTACGACGTAATGAGAAGCATAGCAAGAAAAAATGAGAACAGAATAATGCAGCTCTCTTAAAAAAAACTTATCAAAATCTTAGATAAAAATGCAAGAATTGTATGTGAAATTTCTAACAAAATTCGTGTAAAATTATGTAATAAATGCATACCCAACTACTTATTTCTCTCTAGCAACATTAAATTTAGCGTTTCACATATTTTATATCAAATATAATGCAAATCATGGAAACACTGTTGACAATTTATGCATATTTGTCGCGCGACGAATTTAAAAAAATTAATTTTTGAGCTTCAGCTCCTACTACAGCGACTACTGCAACATCTTATTCTGTTGACACCAATTCGAATTGCTTTTTAACTTTTGACAGATTTTTGCTTATGTTGTTATGTTATACTACAGCGACTATTCTGTTTCTCACTTATTTGTACGCATTCTACAACAACACATGCATATATGTGTTTTAGAAATCCTGATTAATATTTTAATAACACATTCCTGGAATATTGGAATATTACTTTGAATAGAATTTAAATAATATCACGTGAACATAAATATGTCACATGATAATACATACTGATTAAATCCCTTTTATCATGTAACAAAAAGTGTTATTTGCAACTTATCGAAATGATTCCTTTTGGTATCCAGTATTTTCATTCATTTCTAGACAGAGAATTTGGTCCCCACAGGTTCTATTAGATATACAACAAGTTGAATCAACGATTGGTCGTCTTCTTCACTCGTTTCTCCTTTTCAACCAAATTTACTTATAAATTGTTATTGTAAAATCAAAAGCCATTCAACATAAAGAGTATTTGTATATAATTATGAAGTTGTACAGCCAGTCGCACCGTGTAGGGAGCGCATAATACTCTCATAATCTGCCTCGTCACTAAAACTTCTCTCCTAAAGCGAAAAACCCAAACCGCATATGAATTTTTATTACGCATAGATTGCTCTATGGGCACTAGTGATTGCAGCATAGATCTTATGTGATTCATAATATTTTATTGCACATAAGCACTTTAGGTTTATAAAGTAACTAGACAAGAGTCGAAAGTAGAATGTTTAATCAGCCTCGGCGTTACTTAACCTGAATTTTAAAACTTAAGAAAATTAATTTATCAGCACACTTGCATACATTGATATCCGTTTCCCTTAAATGTTCTTATTAATGTATTTTCTAAATTAAAAGCAGAATTGTAACTTAAAATCAAATTTCCTGTTTCTCATTCCAGATTAAACTTTCAAAAATTATGGAAACTATTAATCAACAACCTCAAACAGAAACATTAAATGTTACAACCATTTTGGACTCTAATATCACACGAGGCTCGCCACAAACAATAGAAAATGTAAAGAATGAGGATTCCTCAAGTGTACAACATAATAATACAAATGAACATAACGACTTACAAGATGAAACATTAACATCCACAACAACTGAAGTAGATAGTAAAAATGAGACCACAGATATTCAATTACCCATTGAGGATAAGGCAGACTATAGCAGTAATAATGAAAAAGAGGAAGAACCGATGGACATTAGTACAGACAGTGGTGATGAATATCATGTCATTCATAATGACAATGAAGCACAACAGGTGGAAATGCCTGTCGAACAACAGCAACCACAAATTCAACCACACGACAGTGATGTCGATGATAGTGGTCATAATAATACAATAAAATCTAACGAAAGTGATGAAATTACTTCAAGTGAAGCTAAAAAATTTAAATATGATGATGATGATAAATGTAAAGAAACTGAGGAAGATGAATTACTTAAATCAGATAATGAAGATAATAGTGATGATGAACAACAAAAGGATAAAACAGTTTCCGACAATATATCAATGGAAAGAGAAGAGGAACTGTTAAAAAGCGAAGATGAGGAGGAGTTACTAGAAAATAAAGATCACATTGAAGCAACAGGGGAAGAAAGACAAGATTGTAAGGAAAGTAAGGTCGTAGAAGAAATACGGATAGAATCAAAAAGTTTGCAAAATACAAACGAAGAATGTAATGCTTCGAGTTTAGGTGAGCATCTAAAAGAAGAGACACATAAAGACGAAAATAATGATATTAAATTTAGAGAAGAAAAAAATGAAGAATCTAAACTAGATACAGTTGTCGTTAATCTCTACGATGACGACGATCCTTCAAGTAAAGGTTCCTCTTCTCCAAGCAACAGCTTTAAAGTGCAAAAGAATAAAAAGAGAACAGATGCAGAAAATCATCGAATATTATATCAGTTTGATTTAGATGAAGACAGCAGTAGCCTGGATAGTTTTGATAGCCTTACATCACCAATATTCACCCATGAAAAGCAAACTGAAAGCACTCACGAAAAATCGCCATACAATCCCACACATGAAATGGAGACACAGCAAACCATTTCAGAAACCGCAGATATTAATGATGTAGAGAACGATGTGTGTAAAGCCACACAGCTGGAAGAAGATAGAGAGCATTTAACTGAAGCAATAAAAGTCCATTTTTCTCCTCGTGAAGTATCCCCAAGTGATAACGAATTGCATTTAATTGGTAAACTATCGAAAAATGTTGTTGTGGATAATTTAAGTAATCAAAAAATTAATTTACAAGATGAACAAGAAAATGTAAAGAGCCCTTGGAATTCATTACATAGCAATTCTTATAGCTCCAAAGAAAATCTAACGATAGAAGAAAAACATTCGCACGATGAAAATCTTGCGGATGAACAACTGTCTGACTTTAATGACGATCATGCCGATGATAATAATCCCCATGATCAAGATCAAATTGAAGAAAGAAATTCTATTGAGTTACCAAAATTAAATGGTAATCACGATTCCCGAGATCAGTACAGTGAAGCAGAGCAAAATGAAAATATGACGATTGATAATATCAATAATAATGATGATTCAAATTTATTTAAATCAAGAAGATTATCATTAGAATCGAATGTTAGAACTCCAACACCTCAACATTCACCCTTAAGTTTACCACAGAATGAGGAGGCTCAAGCTGAGTTCGAAAATACGCAAGATAACAGGGAACATAAAGAAGAACTTGAATCCGATAATGAAAGTAATTTAAAAATTAATGAAAGAAATTGCGAAGATCTTCAACAGGATAGTAATGAAAATAAAGAGCTCATATCTTCACCACCGCCGCCGCCACAGCCAACAATGCAAAATGAAGATGACGAAGTTAGCCGCTCTTCAATAGCTTCTTCAGCATCGTATTCTTCTACCACATCATCTTCTCAACATCTAGTAATCGACCATCCAATGGATGATCTTAAAGAGGAAAAAATTAAACCTTTGAAAATCACTTTAAAGCGTAAACTATCAAATTTAAGTGATGATTACGACTCTTTGGGTCCCCCTCAGAAGCAACCACATTTAAAAAATGAAGAGGAGGAGAAGGAAGAATTTCATGAAACATTGAATTTTTCTAACGAACAGCAACAACATGAACAAGAAAGAGTAAATAATTTACCAAAAGAAGATCAGCCCCACATGGATATTCATGAGAGTTTACTGATAGAAAATAATTCGGAAGAAGCGGTAACAACTCAGGATAAAGTCTTACATTTGGAAAGAAGCAATGAAATGGTAATTTAATGTAAATTTTTAATTTTTTTCAAATTTAAACAATTTGTCACAAATGTAGTTTAAGATAGTATTATTAACATAAAGATTCTTCAATTACTTTTCCTTTCAAGAGTTCGTTGTTTTTTTTTGTCTTATTTCCACTTTTAAACAAAGTTCCTAAAACTAAATGTTTATAAGCATTTTCCTTTAATGACGTAATACTTATGATCTTTTTTTATTTTTCAGCCTTCACTCATTTCTGAGAAATCGTTTAGCGGAGAACCAGGAACTTTCAAATCGTTACTACTGCAACAACTAGAAAAACCTCTTATAACTCCAAATGTACCAGCAAATCAAAATTTTCCGCCATTAGCAACATCACCGTTAACATTTGCTCTACCAACACATCCCCCTCTACCACCACCAACACCACAACAACAACAAACATTACTACCAGTGTCATCAATACCAACAAAACCTTTAAGAGCAATAACACCGCCGCCTCCTCCTCTAGCTAAATCGGTCACAAAATATTTGTGTTTTAAATGTAAAACAGGAAGTTTTAATACGTTTTCCGAACTGGAAGAACATCAAGCCATATGTTTAATATCTCACACTCTATTCCCCTTTAATCAAACAACAATTCAACAAACAAACACCCAACCTCCTCCTCCACCACAGGCGTTAATAGCGCCTCATTCAATTAATAAAATTCGAAACACTAAAACACTATCCGCAACAAAACCAACCGATTTAAAAGAGTCTAAAGAAATAATCGCACCTTCACCTCAGCTTGCTTCTGCGACGAGTACAAAGAAACGTTATTATAAGTGTTCGACTTGCAATACGTTTCATGAAAATTGGAATTTGTTTTTGCACATACGCGAACAACACAATCGTTACATGTGTCTGTATTGCGTAAGATTTTTTCCTACGGCTGAAAAGTTGGCTTTACATTTAGAAATTAAACATGATTTGGAACAGAATCATTTTAATTCTGAAGAAGCTTTACGTCAAAGTATACCAGTGTTGGAGGGTTATGCATTAGAATCACGTTTCCTTATGTGTTGTACATGTCAGTATATCTTCAAGGAGAATGAACAATTTTCCCATCATGATTGTTCAGAGTACATAAAACCCTGCACATTATGTGGCCAAAAGGGACGCCACACTAATCAGTGCAAAGCCCATCCGGATAGTAAGCGTTTCTCCAAGTTAAAGAAGAAGAAAGAAAAACAACCTGAAATTATGGCACCCCCAGAGACTCCTGCAACGAACGAAAGGTATTTTTAAGATTTTTTTTATTTTCCATGCAACAGATTTCATGTGTTTTTTTTTATTATTTTTGTTACAGAGAACAAAAGGAATTGACTGCCCCTGCCGTAACCATAAGTAATCATAATATCAAACCCACCATAACTTCAAATTCCATTTTGAACTGTGATAGTGATCGTCATGGTGAATTAAACCAACGAGCGCCAATAATTAATTCATTGCATAGTGAAGATAGTAACAGTAGCAGTAATATGGTTATCGATGAGTCTTGCAATACAAATCATTTGCCACCCACCACAATCTCTAACTCAATTCGGAGTCTAACGTTGGAGCAGGAAACATCACGTATAGCTTTGGAACCAGATTTGCCGCCAGATAGAAAACAAATAGAGGAAAAGTCAGTTGAACCAACAATGCCTCCTATTAGATTAGTTGTACCCAAATTCAAGTTACGTGTTCCCAAAGAGTTTCAAAAGTCGGTGGATGATGCACTCTCTACCTCGGATAGTGAAGAAGAAGATGAAGTCAACGATGAGGACCAAAAAGAAGACGAACGTGAGTCAGAAAATGAAGACATGGAAAGTTGTAATGATGCAGAAAAAGCGACCACCACACTTTCACCAAATCACACAAACCGAAAAGATGAAAAGGAAATTGCGAACGGAGAAACACCTGAGGAAATCAAACAAAATTCATTTCTTGCCGAATCTACACCAGCCAACTCTCAAGATATGGAAATCGAACGTAACTCTGCTACCGAATCAGCGACTGAAGCGGGAAATTCCCAGGATAATACCGCTTACGCTAGCAAAGATAAAGCAATGCAAAACCTCTCGCTTTCAATGGATGATGATGACTCTTTGGATGAGCCCAATTCAAATTTGGTGCGTATCATGCAAGAAATCGAACGTACAAAACTGGATATACAGCGAACGAAAAAGACATCATCTCGGCACAATAGCAAACAATTTGCGTCGCCACGACAACCAAGTATTTCACAATCTAGCAATAGAACTGCTGATCACAATTGGTCGCCAACACCTCCAGCATCACCAAATTCCAGATGGTTTACACCCAGGCGATCAACTATATCGCAGAGTGGCGACGAACACATGCAGCCACTGCAGCAACATCCATTTTTATTACCGCCGCCTAGTCCTTTGAGGCAAATGCCATCAACCCAGGAACGTCGTGATACTATAGGCAGTGATATGATGGATATTGATGAAACCATAACATCACAACCAACACAAACAATATATAGGTGGGTGGTGTGAAACTTTTTAAAATGCCGTTAGAATATTTTTCTTTATTGCATACCATGTCTAATTAATTTCCCATGTTTATTTACTTTTTCCAGTAATGAATTGCGTCCATTAAACAACGAGAATCTGAACCTTTCAAGCGAAAGTATAGAAACTAAATCTTCTGAACGAAATGACACTGCTCAGGTTAAAGACAATGGGTTGTTATCCTCCGAGGGGATGATAGAAAGAAGACGAACATCATCCTACAAATCGCCCGAACAACATTTCAAAAATGAATTTAAACAAGAATCTGAGACTACAGAACAGCAGGACAGACCAGACGAAATGAGTGAAACATTAAATTCAGAAACAACCGCAGAAACACCACAACCGAATCTGGACATTTCCTTTACACAATCGACAGACAATGAAAATATGGATAAAAGTGCAACCGAAGATCAAGATGAACCAGAAGATGATACGGAAATTGATGTGTGTGATAATAAAGATCTAGAAGAACACTTCCAAGTCACTGGTGAAGTAGAGAAAAGCTTGTTAGAAATGAAGAAAACGCCACCAGTGGATGGTATTGAGGTGGCTAATGAAGATACAGTTACCGTAGAGTTACAATTAGATCGTCCCTTAGATAGATATGAAATTATTGATTTTGTACGCCTTTGTCTTAAAGCCGTATACCAACTGTGTTTGTATTGTAATCATGCTAGACGGATTGCAGTAAACGGTAAAAGCTTAGTTATACACATGATTGGCAGTCATCGTTTTACCGCTACCGTTGATAGCATTACGGCCGAAGAGCTGTTGCCCGAAACTATTGTGGCAAAATTGAAAAGTTTTCTCCCCGATTTAGAAGACACTTACTTCAATTCGCATAGTTATTGCACATATGGCGAGGGTAAATTCACAAAACATTTCAATGAACGTATATTTGAGTGTTTTCAATGCCGTTTCGTCACCTCAACACACAAAGAGCTTTATTTGCACAATCGTAAAATGCATTTACGTACTGCAATTTTATGTTTCATGTGTCGGGCGAATTTTTTCAGCTTTAGCGAGATTTTGTGTCACATATGTCCAGGTGTACCCAATAAAGTTTCTGTATTTGATGTAAAGTTTCGCTGTTGCCTGTGTGAGTTGGATAATATGCCATCGCCGTTTCGCCTTATGGTTCATTTGCGGAAAAAGCATTTTGCCTGCGATGTCTGTCTGGAGGACTGTCGTGACCAAAGTAAACTGTCTTCTCACGTTTGGAAACACAAATTGCATCATCTTTGCTATCGCTGTGGCATTGCCTACAGAAACAAATTGGACATCACAAAGCATTTATTCTGGAAACATGGCACTGAAAGTACTATTTGCAAGCGTTGTCTTCAAAAGCGCTGGCGTCATGTTTATCATTTTTGTATACCTCCTACAACGTTCGTCTGTGAAGTGTGCAATCTGTGTTTCTCGAAAGCAATGTATCTGAGAGTCCATAAACGCTTACACAGTGGGGATTTAAGATATCCTTGCATCGAAGATAATTGCGAAGAGAAATTTATATCCAGAAAACTTCTACTTAAGCATGCAATTGTCCATCAAGTCGTGCCACCAGAGCAATTTTTGGATAATTCCAAGGAATCAGTGGAAAACAATGAAAACGAAAAGGTTCTTACAAATGAGTGTGAAGCAGAGGACACAAAATTAACATCAGAAATAAAAAGCATTAAACAGGAAATCATAGAGATTAAAAAAGAGCCATTAGATGAATCGGAAATGGATTGTCACGGCATGTTAAAAGGCGAGGACAAAGAAGAATTGATTAAAATGAAAACAGTCGATGAGGAGAATAAAAATAAGGATGAACAAAATTGTAAAAATCAGGACATAAAAGACAAGAAACGTATAGTTTCAAATGAGCCTCGCAAGAAACGAAAAAAGAGTAAACGTTCCAAGGAGTTATTGGAAGATTTAAATTTAACAGCCCCTAATCTTTCCGAGTCCGATTCAAGCGATGAAGACGACGACTCGGATTCAGATTCTAAAACAAAAAGTGAAATAGATGCCTTACCCCGCGTAATGCTCTCCCCTCCCTCAGAAACCGAAGACAAAGAAAATAAAAATACTGAACCAGTTGAACCGGGTCAAGTACTCGAAATTTGGAAGAACTTTCTTAAAACTCAGCAAGGCTCAAGCACTGTTGAGGAATTAGAGCGTTTAAAGGCCTCTGAGGAAGAAAATAAACAACCAAAACGTAAACCCGTACATGTAGCTGATTCCGATCATGATTATTGCAAAATTGAGCCAGATCCAGAGCCGGAACCACCAAAAAAGGATCCACTGCCTGAACCAGCCAAACCGTCTGAGGAAGATGGTCCTCTAAAAGAGGATTTTAAAAAGCCATCTACGGAGATAACCTCTACCCCTGAAACGTCACCTACAAAAAGAAAACAAAGTAAATCGCCAAGACGTCTATCATCGCGAAGATCTGATGCCTCATCATCTTCAAGTGATTCCAGTTCTAGCTCTGACTCGAGTTGTTCATGTGGATCAAATTGTTCTTGTTCATCTTCCGACTCGGATTCTAGTTCCTCATCATCCTCCTCTGAAGACACTGACTCGTCTATGGCATCTAATAACTCGGTAAGAAAAAGACATCGCAAGAAGTCCGAAAGAGATCGTTTGCGAAAACGCAGTGAAAGTATTTCACCACTTAAACAACACAAATTGTCTGTATCGATTAGTGAGGTCATAAATGTCGATGATGAGGAAATTATTAAGGAGCAGGAAAACGTTGAAGTAAGACCACCCTCGCCACCAAAGGAGCCTTTATTCCATGAAAGTGATCTGGAGACAAATGAATCCGAAACAGATGAGGAATTCTACGATGAACATCCACAAAAGCTGGCAAATGAATTGTTGGCACAAAAGAGAGCACAATTAATGGCTCAAACGAGACTGTCGCCTTCTCACAATTATGATATTGTGGAAAATAGCCGTCCCTCAACACCTTCGCTACCCGAAGAAGTTGCTACCAACGAGAAGCCAAAAATAAAAGTTAAAAAGAAAAAACGTGATCGTAAATCATCGTGCAAAGGACAAGGTTTACACTCTAATCACATGCCCATGGCTGAGCAACTTATTGCGCCGGCGCAAAATGCTCTTGATCACCATCATCATCATCACCACCATCAAATAAACCCTATAATGCAGGTGGTGCCGCAAACATCAACTGCCACTCCTGCAACATTAATAAATCCAGTGATAGATTCACATCAATTGCAATCATCTAATCTATATAGTATGCCTCCACAACACTCTATTACACAAAACATATATACACCGCCGCCACCAGTTCTGGGTCTTACGGATCAAACAACTTTAACGCCCAGACCTTTGACAATGCCTCCCTACGGTCACTCACATCGTATGAGCGAAGGTAGTAGTTGTTCTGATGCGGATGGCTCTCTAAAACGTTCCAAACGTCAAAGAAGACCCAATAAGTTTTATGGCTATACCAGCGATGACGAAAATCTAATCAATGGACCACCACTGATGATTGGTACTCGAGCCTTTAAACCACAACCTCCGCCACAATTAACATGGCGCAAAGAAGATTTGCCAACACCATCGAAGAGTATATTAAATAACAAAAATAAAACATCAAAAATCCCGAAAACGCCATCTACGCCCGGAAATCCATTTACAACTACTTTTGGCTCGTCGGCAAGTAAAAAGAAGTCTAAGCTTCTACAGACGATGGATAAATCAGCGCGCAAAAGACCTGCCAAGAAAAAGGAGTCTAAGAATGACAGCAAATTCCCTCCCATACCCACATTGAAAATAAGACCTTCCCAAATTGGCTTGAATACTACAACTAATCATTCTGCAATGAAGTCCAACAACTACAATACTACCGATGAGAATACCAGCAGTGATGATGATACTAATCACACAATAAAAGCACAATTTTCGAACACTAACATGAGTACTTTGAATGCGGTTGCTAATCAAATTAATTCTATGCAAACACCAGCGGTAATATTACCTTCACAGCCACCACCACCACCTACACCACAGACCACAGCTTTTAATCATAAAATTCCACCAGCACTCTTGCCGAACCCGGACTTTGCCACATTACAGTACTTTAAAGCGAACAATATACGTTATCCCATACGACCGCCGGCGGGTGCTAGGCAACCAAGAGATGGCGAATCGGTGTATTGCTATTGCCGTTGCCCGTATGATGAAGTTTCCGAAATGATTGCCTGTGATGGTGAAAATTGTCTCATCGAATGGTTTCACTTTGAATGTGTGGGCATAATGGTGGCACCGCAAGGCAAATGGTTTTGTGCCGAATGTCGTCCAAAATACTCGGAAGAGTTGTACCCCTCGGCAGCAGCAGGTCAACACAGTAGTGTCTAGCAATAAGATAGAAATTTCACTTCAAATGAAATGAAATGGTCTTTTCCTCTTCTTGTGCATTACTAACGTTACGTAACGTACTACGTTACGTTTTAAATCTAATCTTACGCACCATATGTTATGATATGGCGTGATAGCTCACATATAATGGCTCAAAATAGATGTTATTTTTTGAATGGAAAATTAATGCAAATGAAAGGAAGGAATGGAAAGGTGAATACGTTTTTTGAATCTTTCAATACACTATTAAAACAAACGCCAAATTACGCTTATTAAATGATAAAAATTATTATTCACTAATAATGATAGACTTTGGTTCTTAAATTATATTTCTTAACAATTAAAAAGTCAAGTCTAGTAGAGAAAGCATACAAAAGAAATCACATTTTATAATACATTTTGATTGCAACTTAATGAATTGATGTAATATGGAAATAGTTATTCATACATTTATTAAGAATTCAATCAAAATTCTGTTAATATAAATTATAATAATAATACTTGAACTCTGGGAATATATAATTTATGTTCATAAACATTATTTCTCTATCTCTATCTAGTTTATATCACTTTAAATATTAAATATATAAAATACATTAAATAATAATAATAATAATAATATCGTATAGAATAATAATAAATAATAATTATTTTATTTTTTAAGCTGCATATAAAAAACAAAACATACATATATACAATTAATTAATATATACTATATTATTATTATTAGTAATTATTAAATTGAATTAACAATTCAAATGTAAATATTCGAAAATGTATTTCTTTTTTAGCTACAAACGAAAATGAAAAAACAAACAATTAATTAAGTATAGCTAATTACATCAAATGTAATTATTATTGGTTTAATCACAGGCCACCTGATCTGAATTAAAATTATTATTCATCTTGTAATTACAATAATAGTTTACTTAATTATTTCATTTCGTTTATTATCCATCATCCTATGACATCTTCGATATGAAACACAAAAACGAAATGTTTAAGTTTTGCTTTTTTATTTAAATATGAAAAATTGATCATTTTTTATTTTAAAATCTTTTGCCTAAGTTATCTGTGTATATTAATAATATAACTCCCTATATATAAAAATATAAATATAATGTAGTATTTAAATATAACTTTATTCGTAAATATAAACAACAACAAAAAAAGAAACAATTCTAAAATATATATACAAATAAATATATACTTGCAAATAATAAATAAAAAAGAAATAAATTGTGAAGATATGCAAACATTTTGCATAATTCTTTTCAAACATAATATAAAATAATGAACAGACATTTTCAATTTGTTTTAATTACATATAGGTTACGTAAGATAAGAGGTCAGGGAAATCCTAAGAATTCAACAAAATTTTGCTCGAGTTATCGGGAGTCTGCAATACTAAAAAACTTTTATTTTCAACAACAGCTGATTTTTACTGACACTAGTTTTCTGTCGCACGTAGAAAGTTTTCAGATAACCATATGCTGATATGCATATATCTCCTTAGTTGGTCATTACAACCCTTAAGTCAGGATTACGGCCAAGCTTTTTACACCACTAATGTTGTGTGTGTTAATTTTATACATGAGTGGCGGAACCTACAGTTTAAAGTCGATTCCGAACGACAGATTTTTGAGAAACTTTTCATGGCAATTTTATTGCCTCAGAGTTTTTGCCAGAAATCTGCTGAGAGGAAGTCGCCGAAGAAATATTTTTTCATATTCCGTTTTGATGTTTGACCTGTGGTTCGAACCTTGGCCTTACGTCTAATAAGCCACATACTAGACTGCGGTAACTTCACCTCCTCTATACTCTTGTTATTTCTCAGCCTCGTTTAGATTTCATTAAGCAAGTCCTTCCAGCTAATCCAGTGATTGTTCTACTCCACTCCCCCATGGGCCGTACATTTTCGGTTTTTTACACACACAGGGCACGAACATCAACCAAGTTCGTAAAAAAGAGAGTATAAATTCATTCAGTTGCTTGTCAGCTTCAAAAAAATAAGGTCCATGTCGATTTTTTTCATGATGTAATTATCTATACACCCAAAGTAATATTACGGTACAATCTCAATGAGATTCACTAATAGTAATCGAAAATGGTCTCCATTTTTGGAAGAATATTTGTCAAGTTAAATAAATACGCAGCCTTTAGGGATTTGGCGCTGTATAGTTTTTCTATATTTTCCACTACATACACTTACTTAATAAAGCCTGCTTTCACCTAATGTATTTTTAGAAAATATATAAAAACCCACATAAGTATTAAATTTAAATTAAAATTTTTTCATAGATTTTTTATTTACACCATTTTCTAAAAATTACTTAAAAACATAAACCAAAAAATTAATTCATTTTTAAACTAAAGTATCATAAATATCAGAATATAGGTACCAAAAAGTCTGCGTTCAGTGTTAAAATAAATAAAGAAAACTTTAATGAATATGCTTAAAACTTAAATTTAATACAATTTTGTTGGCTATCCACGTTGTTTTATGACTTCATTCAATCTGTTTGACATGGAATTCACCAACTTTTTTTTTGTTTAGTCAGCACTTAATTTCTCCCACTCTTCCCGTATAACATTTCGCAAGGCCTCTTTACTGCTAATTACATGCTGGCGAATTTTTTTTTAATAAACCCCACAGATGCTCAATAGGATTGAGATCTGGAGATTGGGAGGTGTCTTGAGCTGTCTTGGAGCATTATACAGGAGCCAAAGTCGAACGACCTCCGCAGTGTGCTTTGGGTCGTTATCCTGTTGGAACCAAAACGTAGATGGTAGGTAGAGTTTTGCCGCACTTTGTTTTAAATTATTTCTTAATGTGTTTAGGTATCCATATTTATTCATGGTGGACTCAATAAATTCAAGTTGACCTGCCCCCGAAGCAGCCATGCATCCCCATACCATAACTCCACCACCACCGTGCTTTACTGTGCTAACCAGATTTTGTTTATCAAGCGCAGTTTTGAAATGTGGTTTTACGTCTAATAAGCCAGCACACTACCTACTAGACTATGTCGACTAGAATCCTTTGGCGTCTTGAAAGCCTTCGGTACACATAAATTGTTGCCCTTGATACTTTGGTACATATGCATTTGGATTTCAACTCGTTCCATGGCCTTAAGCACTAACCCTAGAATTTCCACCTTAAATACACTATATTCCATTAGAAGACTATACTTAGTCCGTTTACATTTTGGATCCATCTGTAAAGATAGTCCAGCCGTTGAAGGCTTTATCGGAACCTATGCACTATTCCCCAATTAGGTATCACAGAAGGAACCTTTTGTAGCCATATAATCCGTCATTTCTGCAGACGAAATGACTTGACCCCGCCATTTTAATGGCTTACACTGCGGAAACTGAAATTACTGAAAATAATTTTTATAGGATATTTCATTTTATGTGGTTCAGAGAAATGTTAAACAGCTTGTCATGGTATCAAAATTTTAATCGAGGAATCATTCAAGATATACTCCTACAGGTAGTGTTATCGATGCAGCTGAGTGTTTCTTTTTATTGTTGTATTGCCACAGAATTGTTAAAATTAAGGCGAAAAGTTTGTTTATGTTTACTTTTTATGTGTGGTTGTTGTTACTTTTACCAAAGATTTGACATTTTTGGCAGCCGAATAGCCGAACAAGTTTTGGCAGTCACGTGGTTTGAAAAAAAAAAACAACAAATACATGTTGTTTTTGGCAAAAAGTCAAAGTGAAATGAGTTGTTGGAAAGGTAAAGGTGCTACTGCCTGTATAAATATATTTTCTTGGAACCATCGTAAAAATTTTGTGAAATCTTGTTACCGTTAAGAAATTGCACGGATTTTCTATTTTGAAAAGAGACTGTCAGCCATTTTTAATTTTATGAAGGATGAATAGTTCGGTGATTGCAACAAATAAATATCGAGTAACTACTGTCAATAATGTTTCGGCTCTGCAAAATACTAGCAATTAAGTTGAACCACAATAGAATAATTGTTTATTTTTTTATTTATTTAAACTATACTTGTAAAGCCTTTAAATACTACATTGGTTCAAGAAGATGTTGCAAACATGATAAACATATTAAATATTGTTTCATCCTTTAATGTATAAAATTGAGTTCCCTTTTTTACACAATTATTGTAATTTTTTTAAATAAATTTCTGAAATTGTAAATTAACGCATAACATTGTTTGTACAACAATTGAATTTCAATATGTCTGTAGAGTAGCTTTCAAATTAACATGCTGTAATGAGAGTAATTTCAGAAGTACTTTAGAACAAGAAGTCAAAATTAATAATAAATTACGAGTATTTCACTTACTCTGGCATTAGACCGTTGTCCTGAGGCGGCAAGTCATCTTGTACTGTAGTTTGAGCATTCGCTTGAGCATTGTAGTTTTGTTGTTGTTTTTGTTGTTCTGAAATTTTACTGGGAAAGTTATTGGCCATTTCTAAAATATTGCGAGCTATACGATCCTGATCAATTTGTCGCTGTTCTTCATCGGAACGTTTTTCATTATTTTCCGACATGCGTCCTTGTAAATTAGGCGGATTCTAGAAATATTATTTCAATTCATTATTTGAAGTATGTTTGATAAATGCAAAGGTTGTTTCAGTAAGAGTGCACTTTTCTTTTAAAATAAAAACATATTATTTTTGGGGAGAAATGTTCTGATCAAATGTTCTGGAATAAAATATTCATCAAACGAACACCATGGATCTGATAATAAACGAGTATTTAAAGAAAATTTCCGTGACATTTTCTCAGACGTGTGGCAATGACGCGTTGAATCTTTGATTTCAGCCTAGAAAATATTCCCATAAACCGAGAATTTTATAAATCCCAAAAATAAAAATACGATGATATTGATGGCCAGTTGACATCAGAGTTCTTTGGCATAACTTGTCTGGAAATCATTGCTGCTATAAATCGTTTGCGAAACCACATATTGTTCAGACCCATGCTTTCTAGTTGAGGTGCCACAAACTCCTTTATCAAGTACCTGTAATGAATGCCATTCACAGTAAATTTCTTCCTCAATTTCAATAAAGTAAGGGTCAATCACGCTCGATAGTGCTTTGAGGAATTTGAAGTTACTGAGAACTATGTCGAATTGTTTTTTTTTCGGATGTTTGGCGGCTCTCTCGTTTATAGCAGTCCTTTAAGATGGTTCGTCTGGAAATCATTGCTGCTATAAATCGATTGCTGTACCCGCAGTTTTGAAAGTGGCTTCATCTTGTTGAAACCATATGTCTCCCAGATGTATACTCTTTAGTTAAAATTACAAGAACTCCTTTATTAAGCACCTGGAACGAATGTCATTCAGTAAATTTTCGCCTTAATTTCAAAAGAGTAAGGACCAATCACGCTGGGCATCGCTTTAAGAAATTTGAAATTAGTGAAAAATATGCTGGTTTTCGGTGATACTCTTGTTTATATCAGGAAGTTTTTCAAGAGATCGACCGGTACATTATCGCGCAGGAGCGTCAAAGCCGAGATAAACATAATCTGTCACACGTTAAACTAATATTTTCGGATTTCCGCCGACACTCTCGTTTATAGCAGTATTTTTTTCAAGCGCCCGACTGGTTCGTTAACGCACTGGAGTGTTGACGCCAAGACAAATATAATCTGTCATACGTTAAACCGATGTTTTCGGGTTTTTGGCGTCACTCTTGTTTATATCAGCAATTTTTTAAGAGATCGACTCGTTCGTTAACGCACTGGAGTGTTGACGCCAAGACAAATATAATCTGTCTTAGGTTAAACCGATGTGTTCGGGTTTTCGGCAACACTTTCGTTTATATCTGCAATTTTTTCAAGAGATCGACTGGTACGTTAATGCACAGGAGTATCAAGGCCAAGACAAATATAATCTGTCATACGTTAAACTGATGTTTTCGGGTTTTCGGTGACGCTCTCGTTTATTTCAGCCATTTTTCAGGAGATCGACCGGTATGTTAATGCATAGGAGTGCCAAGACCGAGACAAATATAATATGTCATACGTTAAACTTTGACTTTTTGAAATGACAGCAGAGTTGAAATACATATCCTTGTTTCATTTGGTATTTCTCCGTTAACGCAATACCTAAGGTTTTGACTTTATATTTTTGTTGAGTACTTTGACAGTTCAGCTGATTTTTTTTCGTTTTTTCTTTGGTTTTTTTTTTTGTTTAGTGCATTCCAATTCACTTGCTTTAAAGCACTGATTTCGTCAATCCGATACGTTGTTACTTTGCTGTTAAAGTACAACACTAGACAGAGTTGTTACTATGTAACTCGGTCTTTACAGTCCTATTTCTTCAAATTGTTTGAAAACTCTTAGAATGGTTGACACATTAGGTACACTTTCTCGACTGAAAAAATCTCAAAGTTTGCAAGGCACCTCTCCATAACTCCCAATTTCTGTAAAAAGTTTTCATAAACAGAACAAGTTGTTCTTTCGTAAAGCACTTTATATTTTATAACAGAATATAAGCATACTTGAGTGACAGCTGTCAAATTTCAGAGTTGCTACATGTAAAAAAAAATACTTAGTCTAAATTTAAAAAGTACACTCTTACTGTGATACCCGTTTTTATGATATATACTTCCTCATCGGTTTGTGAATCTTGAGGATTTGTCCAGATTTCTGTGCCGGCTGTTTCACTGCCCGTTGCTGATGATATTGCTGGCCTGGCAGGTATTAGAGGAGAACGAACACAAACTCTTTCAATTTTCGATTTGAATAGAAAACAATATTTGCATTACATTTTAAATAATATCAAGATGTATGTATGTACATATGTATATAAATATATATTTATTTCAAAAATATGTTGTACAAGTGTACATAAAGTAAAAAACATCAAAAATATTCATTAAAAAAACCATAAAAAAGAAAATCACAACATTGATGTCACATTCTACAATTGTGTGATAAATTTTAATAAAATAGTAACAGTTTTATGGTATATTTGTGCGTTTGTTTGTTATACTGATTTGACATTTGAATATCCCTTGTATCGAACAATAATTCCCTGAGCAAATTTATTCCTCCAGCCCATTATTCTCATTATCTAGTCTCGATCTAAAACGAGAAATTGAAAATGGAATAATGAGCCAGTTAATCATAATTTAATTGAAATTTTCTTTTTTCTTCTTCTTTCTCTTCTATTTCTTTTATCTTATCTCTCTCCCTTCAATATTATTGTGATTAAAAACAAATGTTCATAACTTACTTGTTAACGTCTTCCAATTTTTTGAGCAAACGTTCATTTTCTCGGCATACAATTTCCTGGTCCCTAAGTATAGTTTCGCGTACGGTAAACAAGTGATTATTTTCTTGCCGCAAAGCCTCATTTTCCTGCATATACAGTTTTACTAGCTCAGCTAATTCATTGCAATCCAATTCGGGCAAACGTTCTATATCGACTTTTGGTATTACGCCACCATGATCAGTGGGAATTTCAACCAACTCGGAGCCTTCAATGCCAACCTCTTTAATGGAATTGTGATGTAAATTTAATGCCGCCTTCAAGTGTTCATTCTCTATTTGCAACGAATTTATGTCACGTTTCAAACTAAGTATCAGTGCTTCTCTTGGATCCATCATTATAACAGGTTTTGTACGTATACGTTTAGCACGCGAGGCATAACGTAAGGTATTTAAAGTTTCCGCATAATTGTACTGGGCAGGTGACACGCAAGCTATCATTAAGGTTACACCATTTCCTGCCAAACTATCAGCCAATAATTTGGTTAACTGACTATCGCGGTAGGGTATGTGGCCAAAACGTTTTTTATTATCGCTTAACGAGGCAATGCAGTAACCTGCAGCGTAACATTATCCGAGTAAGTCAATATAACTTAGAAAAGAATGTGAAAAATTTTGAATACCTACCCAATACCATTAAACTTTTATTAATGTTGTTAGCCTCCTCTAAAGTTTTACCTTCACTCATGGTCTTTTTGGTCAATTCACTACCAGCCAGATCAACGAAATTGATTTTTCCATGTTTGGAAAGGAATACACCTCCATCAGTTTGTTGTTCAGATATTATATGTACGGTGAGTATAGTATGCGATCTGGAGGAATGATCATTCATGGCGTGAGAACCAACAGCTCGATTACGCATTCCTAAAATAAAAAAAATTAAGTAAATATTTAGAAGCATAGACTGGATAATATCTCTACAAATAATTCATATAAGAAATATGCTTTGCCCTAGTCACCTCTTGCGAAAGAGTAGAACACGATTAGTGAAGTTGTTCACCTAAACACTCAACACATTTTCATAGAGAACGTAGGTCAAGTTGGGTGAGGTTAGGTCGAAGTGATAGCTTTGATTACCAAAGCACTCTTGATCACGCATAGCGGCACGTTGTGACGCCACAGGTAAGCTAAGTCCCTGTATTGACCAACTTCCACCCAACTCATCGAAGAAGTTGGTCAGCGCGACAACTGCACAATTTAAAAGTACGACTACCCTATGTGTTTCTAGACGACAACAAATGGTAACCCTATTATTCTAGAACCTGATACAGTAAAACAATCACACAGTGAGAGTATAGGGGACATACCCTATGTTTTTAAAATGAAAGAAGAGGAATAAAAAACCCGTTTAAAATTTAAGAATAATTAAAATCAATCATTATCAGTCTTGGATCCAATCATAACCAAAGTGCTTTTAAGTTAAGTGTGGTTGCCATAGTGTAGTAAGTAGTCTGTTGGCTTATTAAACGGAGATTCGAGAATTGAAATAAGAAAATTCGTCTTTCGAATTTAGTTGTAAGCCTCACCACATTTCGATTTTTATCGAAACTTATTGCTATAATTGTCGTTAGTCACTATCAAATTTTTTCTTGCCCAAAGGCCAAGACCTTTTTATTAGAATGGGTCCAAAACCTTTAATATGAATCACATTCGTTGTATGAAATCACTCAGGTCCATTTTATCCCATGCGTCTACAAGTTTTAGCAAGCATATCACAAGCATCCTGATAACTTTTTTAAGCGATTTTATAAAAATCACTTCTCATAATATCTCTCAATGAATTCTAGGTGCCCAAAAATTTGTCATCTCAGGTTCTAAAGTAGCGAACAATGACAGAGAAGATATTCATTGGTTTCCTGTTGATACATATTATTGCAGCTTTGGCAGAAGTCTTTGTAGAGAATTTTTTACATATACACCCAGAGGTCAGTGTGCCGTTATAACTGTTTTGAGACTCTGAGTAGATTCACCGCGAATCGTGTTTCCCATTTATCTATTACATGTAAGATTCCTAGGCATCTGATATCACGGTCGCCACTATTCTCATAATACTGGTTTTGAAGGTCTTTTTTCTCAAAATCAACCAGCAAAGGCGTGCAGCTAACTATTACAGGACTAATATCCAGATTTACATCCATTGTTTTTTTACAACACTCCAGAGTTGTGTATTCAAATTCCAGTTCAGTTTGCTCTCCAATATAATTCCAAGATATTTATCGTTATTACAGGCTGCTCCCTTAATACTGGGAGATAATAACTTGATGAATTTTATATCCCCTTGCGAAAAGTACGAAGTCGGTTTTGGTTGAATTTAAGAAGGAGGCAGAGGCGTTGGGATTTTCTGCAAGCATCTCTGATTTCAGCTTCAAGCAGAGATGTCTGCAATCTTGAAGAATCTTCATTGACAGTTGTGCCGTTTTTACGACTAAATAACGACCAGTTCATGATTGCAAGGTATGTATAAAAACCTTTGGTTTGGATCGGATCTGTCTCTGCTTTGGTTTCGGGACATTGTGGTACACCCGAGAACTAGATGGTGGATACTGTTGGTAAGTTAAATTCACTTTCAAATCTGCTGTCTTTATGGTTCGCTGTTAGAGTTAGCTTAGGTATGGGTTAGTTAACGAATTGTTACGTATCTAGGAGCCTATGGCCTTCTATAGACGATGTTAGAACAGGCTTGCTGTTGGGTTTGGAACAATCTAGCATAAGACTGCATATATCTTATTCGCTGACAAGAATCTGGAATAGATCCTAGCCAGACTATTTCAGAGTATGTTGTTACAAGAAAGAGTTAGATACCATAGAACACCTGCTCTGTAGGTTAGGTTAGGTTAGAGGACGTGTACTTGTCAATTAAGACAAGTACAGAAATCGGAAGTCGAATTGACCCATTGTACAACGTCCTAGTTCCTCACACCACTTATGTTATGTGTGTTAATTTTATACACGAGTGGTGGGACCTACAGTTTAATAAAATCGACTCCGAACGACAGATTTTTGAGAAACTTTTTCATGGCAATTTTATTTACTCTCAGGGTTTTTGCCAGAAATCTGCTGAGAGGAAGTCGCCGAAGAAATACTTTTTGTCTTGATGTCTGGCCTGGGGCTCGAACCCTGGCTTTACGTCGAATAAGCCAACACACTACCTACTACACTTCGGCGACGTCACACCTTCTCTGTAACTTCCCAGCCCTTGGTGAGGTTGAGCATCATGGGTAGGGGTTTATTTGAAGTGTCGTTTTCTGAGGCTTGTAAAGGCTAACCAAAAGGTGCCCGAACCTTATAATACACAGTAATCTCTTTCACTTTTTTCTCCGATTTCTCTCTATTCTTTCTCTTTCCCATTCAGAGTATTTTATGTAATCGTCACTTAAGACAATTATAATGGATCAAATGCTCTCTGGGTAAATTTGAACTTGACTTAATGAGAACTTAGCGTAGCTCTTGTGCTGACCAACTTCCTCGCTAATTTGCTGGAATTCGGTTAGGAACTGCGCTTAACTGTGGCGTCACAACGGGCCGCTACGCCTGCTGAAGTGAGCTCTGATAATCAAAGCTACCACTTCGACGTAACCTAATGGCAAGTTATCAACTGCGAGAACACATTTGTTCAACGTATCAGTTAGTAATTATAGCGCAGGTTCCAAATACTCAGAAAGTCAATTGGGATCTTTGTCCGCAGTTGTCACTGCCACGTTGTTTGCGAAAATGATCGTCACTCAGCATATTCTCTTCTAGGCTTTTATAAGGGTATTAAAGTTAAGCTCACGTAGTAAGGTTGTTTTGTACTATGAAACGCTACATTAAGCGCTTTTAGCAGTTTTCTATGAATACTGGAACCTTACCAACACATTCTCACCTAAGGTTATTTAAACTGCATCTGGTGTACAGTGTAAACTATGAAAACTAGGATGTAATAGTTTTCTAAACCTATTGACAACCAACCACTTTCCAAAAAAGTGTTCTACACACGTGTAAAATATATAACTTGTTTGTATACCACATACAAATGTATACCATAATTGTTGTTGTAGATATTTAGACTCTAATTACTAATACAACTTTTTTTATAGGACATTTACCACCAATTCGTTACACATTTCATAATGTGATGTACATACGTGAAAATACATGTCTATCGTGACTATAGAAAGTGTAATAGAAACGCGAAATTACGTTGCAATAATCCATACTCTTACACTGAAATTAAAAGGCCAGTGCTATAGTGAAATCAAAACTTGTTTAATAAAACATTTGAAATGTTTTCAACGAAATGTATACAAATATTAAATGAATTCAAGGAATAATAGTTTCAAACTGAAGATCACAGATACAATTTTTTTCAGTGTGAAATAATTAATTGAGCAATTGCCAAACAACGCGTTGTAAAGTTTTAGAACCATGCAAAACATATAGACAGCCCTTCTTTATTTTAAGACAAGCTTCTGTTAAAGAATAAAAATCACGGGACAAGTAATCCTTATATTCTTGATGGAATTTTAACACTTCCTAGATCTAATATTCAAACTTACCTTCCTCTAGAACAGCCAGTAAATCGTCCAATTGTTCACAATCCACTGTAAAGAGATTTTCAACAAAGAAACCACCCGATTTTTTCGACCATCGCACAGAAAGTGGTTTTCGCGCTGAACCGGGATTAAGTAGATCTATAACCTGTAAAAATTTTAGAAAAAAAAACTAGCATTAGTATAGAGTTATATGGTTTGTAATATAAGGTGTTGTAAAAGGCAGACCATTAATTCTGCAATAGATGGCATTGTATATTACAATCAATAAATGCACTTGGAGCACCCTAACATACGCATCCTAGGGTATACTAAATGTAAATTAAAGTGTAAAATTAAGGCTAGAATAAGACAAATTATCGATAAAATAAAAAAATTCTTGCCTAAGGACTTCCACTTAAATAATGCTAAAATAAGCCAAACGCTCACGAGATGCTCTTTCGTTTTTAGATCGTGAAAAGCAATGAAAGCCTAATAACCGAACCGTAATATAATTTCGGCAAACATTTGCATTGCTTTTCATATGCTAAAAGCGACCGATAAGCAGACGAATCGGGGAAACAATTTGACCATTTGAAAAAGGAAGCATTCATACACAAACATTTATTTTTGACCAACAAAAGAGGAGTTGGTTATCAATAGTGACTCTCCTGAAGCTTTACCAGAATGTGGCTCTTAGCATACAAAATTTAATCCGGACCTGATGTCTACGATGAACAATTTTATTTGTTAAACACACTTACTTAACTTATTTAATTGGTCATTACAACCCTTCAGTCAGGATTACGACCTAGTTTCTTACACCACTTACGTTGGGTGTGTTAATTTTGTACATAAAATGACTCAAAGTTGACTCCGAAAGACAGATTTTTTTGTGAAACTTTGACAATTTTATTTACTCTCAGAATTATTGCCAGAAATCGGCTAAGAGGAAGTTGCCTAAAAAATATGTTATACATACTTCGCTTCGCTCGAAGTTTGGTTTGAACCGTGACCTCACGTCTAATAAGTCAATAACTTTTTGCCAGAAATTTACTGAGAGGAAGTCGCCTAAAAATATTTTATTTATACTTCGTTTTGTTGGATATGTCTGACAAGTTGTCCTAACCGTGGTCTCGCGTCCAATAAGCCAACACTCTACTTACTAGACTACGGTAAACTCCATTTGTGTGAAATAATGGATTCCAATTTTTTACACCTTCTAAACAATTTTCAAAAACTTTTTATTCATTTATTCAAACATTTAATTTTCCATTTTAAATATTTTAGAAATTGACAATGTCCCTTAACGAATAATCGATTCGAATCAACGAACAATTGATTAGATTGACCCCATTAACCCAAACAAAAAAATTTAATTTCGCCTTCATTGTTCTGTTGACAAGCACACATACAGACACCTGCTGTTGATAGTTGTCTACTTTCTACAGGTTTTGGCATGAAACTATAAACTTTTTAAGTGAATTTTTCATCAGCATTTTTTCAATTCATTGGATATTTGCATTGACATACCTACACAAAATCACTGTATATATGTGGGGCGTGTTCTGCAAAAGTAAATAAATGCTAGATAATTTAAAATTCCACGCAAATTTTTGAAAATTGTAAACAATTGCTTCTGCTGTTTTAAATTATTCACAATAAATTTATTTTAGTTGAAGCAGGTGGTGCAACAGAAACTAAACAGAAACTACACGTGACAAAAGAAACCGTGGCATATCAATTTGGTTGACACTTTCAAGGTGGTCTTTGTATTAGTTTTGCCTCTTTCTCTTTAGTCTCAAAGAAGAAAGTAAAATGCTCGTACATATTTATCCCAAAGAAATAAATTTTGTTTGTGTGTGTTTTTTCTTCGCCGTGGTCTAGCAGGCAGTGTATCGTTTAATAAACGAGAACCCGTGGTTTAAATTGCAGCTCAGACATATCGAACAAATACTCTGAGGGTAAATAAAAAAATTGCCATAAAAAGTTTCTCAAAAATCTGTAGTTTGGAGTCGACTTTAAACTGGAGGGCCCGCCACTCATGGATACACACGACATGGGTGGTGTGAAAAACTCGGTCGTAATCGTGACTAAAAGTGTCGCAATGATCACTTAAGTAAGCAAGTAACGTATCTTTACTTTGGTTTCAGTTTCATTAATTAAGCTTTTTCAGGGGTCCTAGGATGATAGGTTTTCCATCTCTCGTTGACGCCCTGTGTGAAAATGTTTTTGTGTATTTTATTGAGTACAGAGCTTAGAATCTTTGCTTACTCAGTTCTGCTCCTTTTAAAGAGTGATGCTGCCTGATCTTCCAAATACGTTTGTCGTTGATGTTATCCTTATATGCTGTTCTCTTCTGTTTGTAGCCAATCTTTTTAGATGGTATACGACGCTACTTCTAACATAAATAATATGCCATGAAAATGACAAATAGTCAAGAAAGGGATAAGCGTAAAGTGAAATGAAGTGAAATACATGGTACCATAAAACTTGTCCTGAATGCATGGAAGCTATGGTACTCAATCACCACTATCTGCAAGATCCCAACTGCATGGGATTATAATGAATAATGAAACTCCTAATATGCGTTCTAAATCTACCTCCTAGATCTTGAAGCCACTCTCTCTCTCTCTGTGACACTGCGTAATGTACTACTTCGCGGAGGGCTGGTTAGCTTTAAAGCCTTTTTATACTAAATTTCGTCTTTGTGTCTCAAACCTTCGGAATTCCAGCATAACTTCAGCCATACACTGACTGTACATACACCACAGAATTCTAGAATCTCACCATAAGCTGGGTTGGGCCGGAACTCGTCTTCCCGGGACATATAAATCTCGAGCAGCGTGTTAGAATATACTCCGAATCTTCGTCCTTATCCACACAGTTTGGGCATATATAGAGAGAGAGAAATCATGACCAAATCCGTACAGGTATTTTCTAAAAAATTCATGACCAGTTAGGAACTGGGTCACGTAGAAGTTCTTCCCTTCAAACCGTCTGCCATTTGCATATGGTTTCTCGAGGCGGCCACAGTATATCCGTCTTATCTCATTCGCCAATATGACTATCGGTAATTTTTTTCGCCAATACCAGTATTGCTTCATCTGATATTGTTCTGAAACAGCGCTTAGGCGATACACCGAGGACAGTTTCCTCGTTGTCGTTCCCACGGATAGTGCTTACGACATTATTCGATATTATTCTCCTCTTTAATGAATTTGGTCCTCCAATTTTGGGCATCATTCTTATCAGTGCTCCTTGGGTAACAGATGCTTTTTCGCTGATGAAATTCAACCTGCCTATGTGCATATGACTACAAGTAAGTGAGATTTGCTAAAGTAACCTAATGTAGTCGAGAAATAATTTCAGCTCTTTGGATTTGATATATGTTTACTGTCCTTCTTTAAAGGATTAAGAAATTCTAATAATTTTTCGAATTTGTAATAAGAAAGACTAAAGTCATGATATATTGAATCATTTGAAACCAATCCAACTTCATCGTTTAAGCTATACTTTCTCTAAAGAAAGGAGTCACTTACCCGCTCATTGTAGATTTCCATAAATGATGCCTTCAAAACGTATGATATATCCTTGCGATTTTTGATCAACTGGAAGAGGTACAAAAATGAACGGAAGATAAGACCATGCCGACGATCTTTTGGATTTGGTTTGCCAATAAACTGAAATACAAAAAATAAACATATCACGCATGTTAATACATAAATGCAGGCAATAGAGATCAAAAACGTACTAAATCCGGTGGTCCTGTTAGCGTATGTGTCTTGCCCGAACCCGTTTGGCCATAACAAAACGCCGTACAACTGAAACCTTCAATAGCCATTTCAATGATGCGTTTAATACCCGAATAATCTAAGATATCATCTTGAGTGGCACCCGGTTCAAATACAACATTGTAGGTAAAAACACGTACACTTTCACGATTACGACTACGTGCCGAATCATGACTTTCAATCTGAAATTTTTAAACGTTGAATTTATAATCAATTGACAGTGTTGTTCCGATTTTATGGTAAGAGAACTTACAATTATTTGGCCATTTCCAGGAAACTGTAGTATAGTGCCATGTCTGTCGCGTTTCTCTTTTTCATTAAGAGGTCGTACCCTTACCACCACATTAATATTGTCCTCTGGCGTTGACGGTTCACTACCCGTTGACTTGGAAGCTACAATTTCCAATGTATCAGCACTGCCAATCCTATTAAAATAAACGTGAAATAATTAATGAAATTAGAAAACGTTAATGAAATATTGCGATATACACGAATATCCTTGAATATATATTTAAAAATTAATTTTTTTTCTTATGAAGCAAGCAGAGCTATTAACTTTAACTTGAACTTGAGATATTTCGTCTGAAAGACGGCGTGTAGTTTTTTTTTCGAATAAATATTCTTTAAATAGAAAGCATTTTGGTGTCGTTTGCTGGAAACAAGTGACGTATTACGCCAAAAATTCATGAGACAGTGGTGCTCAAACTTTAAGGATAAGTTACGTATAAGCAAGAGTGATGCAATATTTGAATAATATTTACTGGGAGAATTTTCTTCAATTTCATTTTATAAAAATAGAAACTTTGGGAAAACCTGCTTCCATGTTTCCTCACATCCTATGAATAAAAGTCATTCGTGTAGAATTAAATTTTTTATTGCAAATTTTTTGTTCAACTGAAACTAACAGAAACTAAAAGGCAAAGTAACTTAAACAGTCTATAAACAGTGGGGTGCCCTGGTAGTCTAGTGGGTAGTGTGTTAGACTACTAGCGTGAAGGTAGTGGGTTCGATTTCCACCAGAGACTCTGGTTTGCAGCGAGCATATGGTCGAAGCTACTCAGTTCGTACATAATAAAATATAATTTGTAATTGTATTGTAATTAATAAATAAAAAATATAAGCACTTACTTAGCAGTACTGTACAATGAAATAATTGCACATAATAGGTCCTTCATGCTTGTTATAGAATTTTCTTAATGCAAATAGCAGTCAGGTCATGGCTCTTACCATATTCATGCAGTGCAGTGTGTTAGAACTAGGTTTTGTCAGGGAGAAGAAAGAACTCGATTTATATTGCAAGTAATAGGAAAAGTTTCTGCAGTAAAAGTGTTTCACATATGAATATTGTGGCTAAGGAACGGATTCCATCTGTAATGCATTATGAGATTCACTGACCAATCGACCGCGAACATTTATGCTCTGCGAAAAAGATGATTGTTGAAAAAAAATATGAAGGAAGAAGTCCCCCTATTTCACTAGAGCATAATACGTTGAAGTTGCTGTTCTATGAATATAAAAAGAAATGAAGTCCTGTAGTCTAGTAGATAGTGTGTTTGCTTATTAGACGTTTAACCACTGTTCAAATTCCAAGTCAAACAAAATATGAAAAATTCCTTCGGCGACTTTCTCTCATCAAATTTCTGGCAAAAACTCAGAGAGTAAATAAAGTTGCCATGAAAAGTTTCTCAAAAATCTGTCGTTCGGAGTCGACTTTAAACTATAGGTCGCGCCACTCATATATAAAATTAACACACACACAACATAAATGGTGTAAGAAGCTAGGTCGTAATCCTGACGGAAGGGTTGTAATGGACAATTACGTTATGTATGTATGTATAGTAACAGATATGATAAACATGAGGGCGGCGCAACCATTACGGTCAATGGAGGCACCTATCGCACCATGATAACCGATTTTTTTGTACCCGCTCTTCATGGTATTGATGTGAACGATGTTTGGTCTCAACAGGATGGTGCAACTTGCCACACATCTCATGCCACAATTGATTTATTGCGTCAAACGTTTGATGGTCGTTGCGATTTGATATTTTCTGTGAGGCGCCGTTTAAGAAAAGTATTATGTCGACAAACCAGAGACAATTGAGCATTTTAAGGCCAACATTCGTGAAGCCATTGCTGAGATACGGCCCCATATACTTGAAAAAGTGCACGAAAATAGGTCCGATCGAATGAGGTACTGTGAGGCCAGCCGCGACAGCCATATGTATGAAATAATATTCCATTTCTAACCGGAGCTATTGTACTTCACAACAAAAGAAATGTATTTGGCAAAATTTCAAACCGTTTTTGTTTTATTCCTTTTTAAATTTAAACTTTTAAATGGCTCACCCTTTAGCTATGAAGTCTTAATTGAAAGGCAAATAATAACTTTTAAAGCCAACACAAATAGCTTAATTGCTGGTGGTTATAGAAAACTCATGAAAATATATTTTAAATATTCTAAATATTTACAACTGTTACTATTGATCTAGAAAAAATCTTTAAGTTAATTTATAAATAAATTAATCAACAAAAAAAAAAAATAATAGAAAAATAAAGTAAGAAAAACAAAATAAGAAAAAATTGTCTGACTTCGAAACATTAATCAAAAAAGAAAAAGATTAAACCACAATAATTCTTTAAATGTTCCGTTAGATGAAAAAAAGGGAAAGTTTTACTACCAAAAGAAAATTCCAAGAATTCCATTCATTAATACAATAAGACATAATATTCGTCACAGACAATAATTTTCCATTTTCATTTAAATACTATGAACTTTGCCCGAAAATATTTCGTATGAATAAAGGAAAATTTTTTAATACACATACCAGGTGTACCGATAGTACTAATATTTAATGAGAAAACATTTTATTTAAAGTATTGGCCTTTTTTGGCTATGCTTTTTTCCATTTTTCAGCCAAACTGTTCGTCTACTGAAGCAAACCAATTTTCGACTTCGTCGTAGGAATCAAAGTGCTGCTCAGAGTATTCCATCAATGAAAACAAATAGTTGTCGAAAGGTGAACACGTCTGGTGGAGTAGTATCCCTAAGCTTATTGCTTTGATTGTATCCTGAACCAGTTTTGCCAGTTTTGGATGTTCCATACTACTAGGGGTGTTATAGGGATGATGTGAACCAATCCAGTGTTGTGCGGTCCAGACGAAATGTTGGTGGAGGAAGCAACGTTGAAAGGAAGCATTATGCTATAACTTCAAGCTTCGTGTTTGCTTCACCATCACCGGAATGAATATTTGAAACTTCTAGTAAATATTGTTATCACAAATTTTCCGAAGATTTCTGAACAAAATGATGGCATTATACACATTACGCATAACAGTACAGAATGACTGTCTTCCGGAAATATTGATCTACTTCCATTGCCACTATGTAGCCCCGACTGTGTAGTCCTGATTGCAGACCCATTGAAAACTTATGGCAGAGGCAAGGAAGATTTCGAGCAGAAATGATTTAAAAGATGCGGGCTTCTTGGGGACGATTGCTGTAGACTGTCTAATGGTGAAGGTATAGCACTGGCCATTATATAGTCACCTAGCAGCAACTCGTTTCCTTGCCGTTTGCATCTTGAGTTTAAATCAAATGTTCATAAACACTACTCCCTCTTTCCACCTTCCTATAACCTATTTTCCTAAACCTGCACAATGCACTGCATGAGTAGGGGTCATCCCCTGAGTGCTGGTTTTACAAAAAAAAAAAGATATATAGGAAAGCTTTTAGTTATTAATACTAAGGTGGCATCACAGTAGATTCAACTGAAAAAATGCCATATGGATCGCAAAAATCCATAGCTCGCAATATCAAAGAAGAGTTAGGAGCGTGTACAAGCGACAGTCTGGACAGGTGTTCACGGTCGCAATGAAAGGAAAACGCAGGCGAAAATCGAAAGCATTACTCTGCCGGCACGCGTAGAGAACATGTACTGTGTTTACTGACAAAAAAAATTTCACCTTAGAACAGAACGATCGTGTATATGCTCCGTCATCCAGAGAAACATCTGAACTTATCTCGAGGGTTCAAAGAGGCCACCAGCATCTGTAATGGTATGGTGGGGAGTGTGCTACGATGGCATTTCCAAGCTTTAAAATACATCAACTGACCGTCTTGGAATCCATTGTGAGACCTCTCAATCAATCAATATTCACCAGCAAGACTGCTCCAGCTCACAAAGCAAAAATGACTCAACTGTGGTTGAAAAGCAAAGTTCCGGACTTCATATCAACGGATGTTTGGTCAGCTGGTAGTCCAGATTTCAAGCCGTTGGATTACAAGTTGTAGTCCGCATTAGAGGACATAGCTTGCTCTACTCGACACCAAAAATATTAATTAATTACAACAATTAATATTGTGTTTGTGTAGTGAAGAAGTCGCGCTGGAAGTCAAATCATTTTTGAGTAAGGTGTTCTTTGATTTGAATAACCCAATGAAAACAAACAATAAAACCACATCACCCGTGTAGGCTCCTATCCTATGATGAAAGCAGTTTTAAAAAGCACAACGAAAATGCTTAAGTTTATTTAGCGAGACATTATTACAGGACACGATATGCAAATAATTTTTTTCTGTTTTGCACATGTGACTTCAAAGACTACATATGGATTGTAGGCATAAGAAGAGATCTTGATCTGTCAAAGCCTATTATAATCGCCCAAATGGACTCCGAGTGGACCAACTAACAAGTGTCTATCGATGTAATCAAATCTCATTTAACATTTTATTGTACGCGAATATTGTTTTCAATGAACGAGACTTTAACAGGAAATAAGTTTCCTGATATTCCCTTTCTTACAATGAATGTATGACAACAACAATTTACAATAATTGTGGCAGTTAATAATAATAAAAAACCAAACTAAGTATTTATGCCATTAATATAGGGGAAAAAACATCGTTTGTCATTTTTCAAAAAGAGGGTGAAAGTTAGAAATGAAGGCATTCCCCTTCTTATTACACACTATTTGCAGTTAATGACAGTAGAATGGCATGGAAAGTGAAGTGAACAGAAACGATCAATATCACCAATGAGTGAAAGAAACTAAATCATTTAAACACTTTGAGTGTGAATATTCCGTGCTGATAGACGGACAAACTGATGGATAGTACAACGACTTTCCATCAGCCTACTTAATCGCTGTTTTGAGTCTTAATTTCCCTTTGAAAGGAAAACTATTAAAGTTAGAGTGCAATAAATAGGAGTTAATTTTGTACCTTAAATTGTACATTTGCTATGAAACACATTCGACTGATTGTGGTCGTGGTGGTGTTGGCGATAGGTTAGTGGTGGTTTTTGATTAGACATATGGATGTCAATACAATATCCACTAATGATAGGCTTTTGCTTGAATTTCAATGAATTTGGGTTAAATAAATAAGAAATTATTACATGCACATGTAAACCTTATAAAAAAAACTACGTGTGTATAAAGTATGTACATGAGAAATTAGATTTAGTGCAAATTTATGTATTATTTATTGTTGTTGTATTTAAAAATTGTTTTTATTTAATAATACAAACCATTTTTGACACAAAAACTTTTCCTGTTTTTTCTGCTACCAGCTACTAGAGCAGCCATAGAACTGCGACCTTACGATCTACTGTACTACCGTCAATCTTTGGTATATAGGGTGTCCCTATAACTGCCCTCTTAATCTTATAGTCTTGGCAGACCTCAAGATGTTCGACATCAACGAGCACAATTTTCTGCACAGCACCTGGTATCCCTTAACGCTTGGCAACGTTCAAATATTTGGTATGATGACTCATTTCCATCATCACAGAATGTACATATTGGGATCATGATAATTAAGTGTTATTTTAATCTGTGCTACCTATTAAAAACATTGGCTCAAATTTCCTTCTACTGTATATTCTTTGGCTCTTTCTGTCTTCCAATCCGCTGAATACATCTTTCAAATATCTCTTCTCACTCTTTGGAAAGGTTCTGGCAACAATACTACAAGCTCATCTGCTTATCTAAAGAATAAACATATTTCCTCCACCCGGTTGATTCAGCTTACTTAGACAGTCCCATACTATTTTCGAGTTAATCTAGTGCTCGATGGGTGGTTTGGCTATAGTGTTGTTATGTCCCGTGCTTTGTATTATCAGTTAAAATTGAATTGCGTATACCTATAGAGAGAATAGCTTGGACCTTTAGAGCCAAAAACTTCACCTCCTGTACCGATGACTCATTTCGACTCATTCGTATGTAAGGGTCCCTCTTTGAAACTTTCAAAAGAATTTCGTTGCGAAGTATCTCTCAAAATCGTGTGTTCTGGCTACAGTTAAGGAGAATGCTGTTATTAGGTTACGAAGTACTCTGATGAATCCTGTATTCGACTTGACTCCCACAATTCTAACCATAGCTCTGGTATTCACTACCATGTGGATTGGATTTAAATTTAAGAAAACATTCAGCGATGCTGTACAATTGCTCTGGTTATACCAACACACGTTAGTCTCTATATCTTAATGAACTCCATTTGAGCTGTTTTTTGATCAGAGTTATGGACTATCTCCTCGACACTTGATAGTACACAAAAGTAGGCAGGTCTGGTCAGGACGAAAATAAATTTTTATAAAACAAAGTCACTTAGAATTATCTATACTGGTATCCCAGTTGAGTATGTTAGTAAACTCACTAACCTCAATGGTATTAAATGCCTTGGTTTGTTAAGACGGTGCAAGAAATACTTCACTTCACCTTACTATTTACATCACTTATATGCGACCGAGAATGGAATACAACTCTCATGTATGGGCCGGTATCTCAAAGTCTATTTTGAGGCTTCTCGACCGCGTACAAGATAGAGTAAAGGTGCTCAGTAATAACGGTATCCACATCTATTGATTCATTGCTACATCGTCGCCATGCGGCCTGTGTTTCACTGTTCTATCGCTACTACAACGCATTTTCCTCTAGTGAGATAGGCGGACTTATTCCCGAAAATCGTATATTTTACGAAGCACCTGCCTTTCTCGCAGGGCATATCGGTACACATGTAGTCGATTGGCCAATGGATCACACACTGCATTACAGATAAAATTGTTCCGGACTATCCGTATGTGGAACGCTCTAACTGCAGAGGTCTATTGTTAACAAATACTACTCGCTCTGTCCTCTTTCCCAGGATGTATTTTTCCTAATTTCAATACAATGCACTGCATGAGTAGGGACCATCACTTGAGTGTTAATCTTATAAAAAACGCTCCTCTTATGAGTAGGCATCGAACAGTTGACTCCTGTTAAAATTTGAAATTCTTTTTCCTTTGCTTAACTTGCGTTTAAAAACAGTTCACAGACTATGTGATTTAAGAAGAAGAAATGAGGGGGGAAAATTAATAAAAATTAAAAAATCAACGTTTATCTAACTATTATCCCTCTTCATACGATTATACGATATGGTACATAAAAATTAAGTGTGGCGTAGGTTTGTTTATATTTTTTTATTGTGGAAAGAAACAGTTTTTCTTATATTTTTTATTTTATTGTAAATATTTGCACAATTTTTTTTTGTTTGTGTATGAAATTATATTTAATCGCGTGTTTTCCATTTTCATAATATTTATTTCCTTTATATTTTTATTGATTTTTCCGTTTAAAATGTTTCTTTTTTGTTATTATTTTTAGTTTTTCACATGTTGATTTTACTGTGAATATGAATAAAAACGGATGACTAAAAAGCCTTTCATAATACTCGTAATGGAAAACAATTTCTTTGTTACTTCAGTAAATTTGCATTAAATTGATTAAAATTCGTCTGGACAATATAACGAATATATTGCACAGACGATATTGTAATGATTTATAATCAACCCATTTCAGGTTCACACAATTCTCACTAGCGATGCATGTTTGCAGTCCATGAAGTTTATTTTTTTTTATATTTTATAAGAAAACAAAATTTAATTTCATGTCAGTTAAATTTAACTTGGTTGGTAATCTAAGGAAAATAGCTGTAAACGAAGAAAAATTTAAGATTTTCTTAAAGTAGGTTTTCTCATTGTTTTAGACTTTAGACAAGGATTTCTAAGAGTTTTGATTTGTTAAAGATGCTGAAATAATATAATAATGAATGAAATCATATAATAATATGCAACATAAGAATATGTACTCAAATTTAAAGGTCCTTCTATTTTGACAGCGACTACAGTCATTGAATGAATTATGGGTTGTATTATGCGTTGTAGATGCTGAAATACGTTGTATTAAATTAAATGGAAATGATATGATTATTTTCAAATTTATACATACATACCAGAGAGATCAGCAATGAATCGTTTTTCGCTACTCATATGTAAGTACTCATGAAATTTTGAGTACGAGTGAGTCAACAGTATTGAAATTCAACTACTATGATTCATTCGTACTCACTACAAAATTGATTTATAAGTACAGGTTGCAATGAGTATAAGTACAAAGTTGATATCAAACTCATAACATTCGAAATATGTTTAATTCATACGCCTACTCATTCAAATTTATAAAGTTAGAAAAATACCTATAATACTCATAAATGATTCGAGTGATTTTAATCATTCATCAAAATTTACAGTCTTAGCTGTTGTTGCATTTACAAAAAAGAAGAAAGAAGAAGACAACGACAGCAAGCAAAGCAAACACATAACCTTCTACTGAGTATTGTAGTGTTTGTACGCGAATCATACTTATTTTGTGATTCTTGTGAATGTTGAGTAAAGGAGAGTCGACATCAACAACATCATGCGTATTGTTAAGTATGAGTACTTCAAACTATGAGTATGAGTATAATATTAAAATAAGTATGAATGTGTATAAGTATCAGAAATTATGAGTATGATTCGCATCTACTCATCTTTTTGAATACTCATTGCTGATCTCTGATACATACATAATTGGTCATTACAAACCTTGAGTCAGGACTACAACTAGATTGTCACACCACTTAAGTTGAGTGTGTGTTAATTTTATACATGGGAAACGGGACCTATAGGTTAAAGTCGTCTCCGAACTACAGATTTCAGAGAAACTTTTTATGGCAATTTTGTTTACTCTCAGAGTTTATGTCAGAAATCTGCTGAGAGGAAATCGCCGGAGAAATATTTTTTTATTTTTCGTTTTGTTCGATGTGTCTGACTTGGGGTTTGAACCGTGGCCTTACGTCTAATAAGCAAAAACGCTAACTTCTAGACTACGGCTACTTCGTGACATATTATTGGATTTCAAAATTCGAGATTTACCGATGATGTCGAAGTGGATATAAGAGCAACACACTTTGAAGACGCACACGAGGCCATTATTGTGATTACATACCTGTACTCATAAGACGGTAGCAGAAGAGTGAAAGGATGAAGAGTTGAGGGAAGCATTATAAACTTCTCAGAGTCCAACAAATATTTAGACATAATGATTAGGGATCGTCTTAGCATGCAGGAATCAACAAAAGTTTCAACTGCATTATACCGAATAAATGTAAATGCAGAAGGATCTATGTAGAGTTAGACACTGTTACTGTCGTCATTAACTAACTCAGTCTTGCTTTATGCTGTTATGGTGTTGATTACATAGCGGTTCGGGCACGACAAGTTATCCACGTGTCCTTAAAATGAAGCTGAAGACAAAATTGTGGTACTTTTGTTCCTTCTATTTACCACCACAGTTTGAGATGAAACATTGCACTGATGTGAAATAATTCGTCTCCATGTCACTTATTCATAGATTTTTATTTTTATCTAAATATACCCAGATAATCATGTCCTAATCTTTTAGCATTCTACTATCGCCTTGTGAGATTGTTTTGCATAACCTTTTCGCAGCTCTTTTGGAATTTATTCTCATAATTTGACTGTACCAATGAATTCGCTTCTAGTCCTTCTCTTCTAGATTTAACTAACTTTGAACGAAACTGGAATCCGTTATAGACCATATTCTGACGGCAAACAATGTAATGGAAGAGATATTATTGTCCGAGAAGAACCAGAATGCGATGGACAACAGGAATTTTGTTTAAAATCCATGGTCTGCTGATTTAAGTTCCCAGTGTGCTGAAATTGTATGCATGAAGATCGTAGGGCTCCGCAATATTGTAAATTATTTTGAATTGTTGTTTTCAACAGGCCGATCGTATTACTTTGGTACATAGAAATCTTACTATCCATTACCAACACATTTTCTTAAAATTTGTTGACCACTCGTTGTGTGCATTGCACATAAGATTAACTTTCTCGATAAAATTTTTTTCAAAGTTTGCGACATTTTTATAAGAATAATTTGCTGCTAAATATCTAAAATGTCGTTATTCATACATAATATTTATGAGTACATATTTCACTTTCAATATTACTACACAAATTTCAAAACACTTTTTGTTAACTTTTTTATTCCATTCGTAATTTGATTGTACCACATGGGAGATGGGTCTTAATTATTGCCATAAAAACAGTTACTGATGAATTTATTCATTTATTCCTTTTTTTGTAATTTATATATGAGATATAAAACCATTAAATGTCAATGCTTTTGAAGAAATTAATCGAACAATTATTTAAAAACTATGAATACGAGCCGTAAGGATGTTTTAAAAATTACCTGAAATAAATTTTAATGTCATTGAGTAATTACAGTAGAATACGGTTATACTGGCAAAGGTTATCATACACTTTGTGTAATAAAAAAGTAATTCGCAGTTCAATTGATTGTATTTTAATTTTCATATACATATGTAATGTATATGGGTCCTCGAAAAAAGTTCAATGACGATATACATATATACTGATAATATTAAATTTCACCGGGAAACAGTATACATACATATGTATATTATTTGAAAACTTCACTCTGTTAGAAGAGATAACTAAAATCAGATTGTTCTGTAAAAAGTTTTATATTTTTCAAAATTAGTACAAATTTGGAACATTACATACATACATACATAATTGGTCATTGCAACTCTTAGGTCAGGATTACGACCAAACTTCTCACACCACTTAAATCCGAGAACTAGGACAACCTCACAAGAAAAAGTCTAGCGGGTTAAAATTGTACGATCTCAGTGGCTAGTTTAAATCAACTCCACGTGAGATGACCACCCCTCAAATCGATCGTACAGAATACCCACTGTGACATTAGGTATGTGGTACATAGCGCTGCTCTGTCAAAATAGTTGTCATTTATTTAGACTGTTATTCCAAATCAACATGGACCACCATTACTGTCAAAGGAGAGACCTATAGATTGATGATGCCCAACTTCGTTTGATCTCAGTTTGATGAGTTTTAATTTTATACATGAGTAGCGGGATGTACAGTTTAGAATCGACGCCAAATGACAGATTTTTGAGAAACATTTCATGGCAATTTTGTTTACTATCAGAATCTTTGCCAGAAGTCTGCTGAGAGGAAGACGTCGAAGAAATATTTTCTTCATATTTCGTTTTGTTGAAGATGTCTGACCAAAAAAGCTAACACACTATCTACCAGACTACAATGACAACAGTTTTAACTATACATATATAATTGGTCATTACAACCCCTCAGTCAGGAATACGACCTAGCTTCTCACGCCACTTATGTTGAGTGCGTTAATTTTATAAATGAATGGCGGAAGCTACAGTTTAAAGTTGACTCCGAAAGACAGATTTTTGAGAAACCTTTCATGGCAATTTTATTTACTTTCAGAGCTTTTGCCAGAAATCTGCTGATAGGGAAGTCACGGAAGATATATTTTCTTCATATTTTGTTTTTTTTGTCAAGATCTCTGACCTGGGGTTTGAACCGTGGCTTTACGTCTAACTACCTACCATACTATGACATCAGTAGGTAACCCTCATAATATTTCAAAAAGAAATTGGAACTAGAATTAATTGTGATATCACAATGGGTCTAAAGGCTGACCTATGTGTGACCTCTTCCCTCGAGGGGGTCCGCCACCTAAACTAAGGCATGGTATATTTTTTTAATTTTTTTATATTTCAATATTACTGTTCGTCAACAATTTATTTCATTGTACTTATTTACATATATGTATGTAATAACAACAGTCAGGCGGTAAGAGAAAAATCATCTAATCATTCTTAGTTCACCTCAAAAAGGAGTCTACAATTAAAGTCATATTTAATGCTGGAACGAGCCATTAAGCCATTATTACAAAATTTTTTTTCAATAAAATCAAATGTCATTGAAGACAATGGATGAAACCATTGATGTGCGACGCCACAGTGAAAGAATTGAAAAAATAAATAAATTCTAGAATATGGCCGCTTTTTTAATATAAATTACTGGCACATTAATAAGTTTATACAACTAATGGAACGTTATAATTCATAAGTAAATTGTTAAGAGTTTGTCAATACTAACAATTATGAATACAAATATTGTGGTAATAAAATAAAATTATAAATAATTATGCATGTACTTGGTTGCTCTGAATGTATGTATCAGTAGCAGACATTTGTATGTAAACATGTCAATAAGTGTTAAGGATTTGTTTTTTTTTTTCTTTTTAAAGTTCAAATGTCGCATGGAAGACATGTGTTAAAGTACATGACCCAAGGTAATGGTACTGTGATTTTTTTAAATAAAGTGTTATTAATTGATAATATTTACTTGTATTATTATTATCATCATTACAAGGCTAAGCTTAAATAGAGCCAATAACCTATTGCAATAATAGGCCAATTGTTCTCTTTTACGCCCGTTTCAAGTTAAAAGGCAGAGCACTTGAATTATATTTTAAAACTTTTATTTGTCGTGTAATGTACACAATGAGTATACCCCGATTTCGTAGTGTGCTAAACTTCAACTACCGAGGCCGTGAATTGATTCCCGCCAGAGACGCTGAGTCTTTGTAATTGTCGGATTGTTTGTCTGATCTTGTATAGGATTACTTAAATTAAAAAAAGAAAGTGAGAATTATTACTAAAAAACAATTCTCGAAAAAAGTGACACTGGCCTGGTCATTAAAACAAAATTGTCCCACACTATTTTTCCTTTCTCCTATAAACTATTTTTCCTGCGTTCCAACACAATGCACTGCATAAACAAGGGTCATCTCCGGAGAGTTGGTCTCAATAAAAAATATCTACTTTGGCCTCAATTCTGGGGTTCCAGCTCTACAGGCATAGGACACAGGAAAGACAGTACGAGTGCGTCACATATTAACAGTGAATCTAGAAAACGAATTCTCTCTGTAATGTCTTGTGTAATTGTAATTGACTTAAAACAGATATGCTCTACGGGATAGACGGGTACTAAGTTAAGAAGTTTCTTTATTTCATTAAAATGCATACAATATTATAAACAATATAACAGTGAGACACTGGCTACATTGTGAGCAATAAGCTGTTATAAATCAGTAGTGTTTGATACTTCCTTCATACTATGACATCTGCATGAGTGTTGTCTTCTATTTCCCTATTTCCGAGCAGATATAGATGGTAAGAGTAGTAAAAACGAAAAAGGTGTAGTAATTAAATTGCTTGGTTTTCGAGAAATAACGAAAATGTTAGATCATGGTCTTCAAACTTTAAAAACTATGAGGTCTTAATCCGCCTCAAAATAATACAATCAACAGGCTTCCTGTTTTCTAACCCTTCAGAAAAGATAACATCAATGAACATCAATTACAATGTTGGGCAATTACATCTCTTGAAAAAGAATTATAGCGAAGTTTCTAACCATTACATCCACTACAACAACCCAATACATTTTCTTTCTATAGTAAACAAAAACAAAAAAAGATGTTGGAGACGTATGTTCCTTAAATAAAAGAAAGAAGTTTGGATGGCTCTCCGATATTTACACTACCCATACACTACACTACAGATGACAGAGCGCTTTTTTTTTAATAACATACAATGTTAGGTCTTGAGTCCATTTATAAATATTATTAGCATTGTTGCATCACAAACGAAAATACCGGCATGGTATGAGGTAGTACAGGATGATCTCCTCCAGTTCTGAACTTTTCTGAGTTAGAATCATGACATGCTATTAATATATATGTATTTATTGGACCATTCTTTTAATCAAGTCAGTTAGCCCACTCTTTACCAAAATTACTGCCATGTTTCGGAGCTCCAAAGCGCTTTATCCTCCCCGTTTGGTAAAGTTTTTTATGTAAATTGGATTGAATCTATTTACAGAATGCTGAACCTTGTCATTTTAATGAAATTACTCTGATTAGAAATTTGAAAATTTTTATCTTCTCAGAGTTCATTAAAACGCAAAACAAATTCATTAACGCATATTTATAATGAATGATTATATCCGATTATAAATCCTCTTTAATTATGTGTTAAATATTATCATCCTCCCTTTATTTTATTTCGTTTTAAGTTTTATTTAATTTTCATTTGTTTATTTACTATTTAACGATTAATGACGATATAACAGATTACGAAGCAAAAAATAACGAGAGGTGTCTCTAAGGCACTCTGTTGAAACAAATATTTCTTGGTAGCAATTTTTATATTTTAAATAATCGCTGATGAATTGCTGAATTATTACAAGTAAGCCTGTAGGAGATTAATTAATTTTAAGTAATTAAAAACCCAAACCATAGTCTCTGTGGCTCCAATCTTCACTACCATATGCAACGGACTTAATAATATGTACGTATTTGTATTACATTTTTAATCGACTTTTTATCGCTGTTGATCAATAAAATACATCGAATAGTTTCGATGAATCGATAAGTTACATCAAATGTTTTTAAAAATCCATGTACATATATCGTCCACCACTAGACCAGACAGAACAAAATTTGCTTTAAGCCTAAACAGAGTCTATATTAAGAATCTTACAACCGCAATATCGAGACAATGGTCTCACAACAACTTCTGAAGATGTTGTAGTGACGCGGACGAAGAGAATACCAGGGAAAATCTTCACTGTCATTGTCTAGCCCTTGTAAACTTGGTCATTTGAATACAATTTACACGTTCATAAAACTATCGTAATGTTTGAGAGATGTCAGCCAGGAGTGATAGTTTTATGACGGAATAGACAATAACAGTGTTACAATGGGGTTTTATAGGACCTAAGTAATTTATGCTCTTTAACCCTTTGAATGCTTATGTCGAGGATACTTGTCAGAACGAAATGAAAATTTTCGCATAATGTCGAGTATACTCGAGTTGAAGAAAAAAATTGCACCCGTATTATTATTCAACGAATCTTCAGGAATTTGTTTCATGAGTAAGTTCAAATAAAAAAATATACATATTAGACCATTCGCTAGTTTAGCAACCATATTTATTTTTATAAACAATAGCTTGTATTAAGATGGAATATATTTTTTAAAAACCGACATGCAACGTAAATGGCATTATTAAGTACATATACTGAAATCACCTAGTCTAGTAGATAGTGTGTTATTAGACGTGAGGCCACGGTTCAAACCCCAGGACAGACATTTACAATAAAACGAAATAAGAAAAAATATTTTTCCTACGACTTCTTCTCAGCAGATTTCTGGCAAAAACTCTGAGAGTAAATAAAATTGTCATGAAAAATTTCTCAAAAATCTGTCATTCGGAGTCGACTTTAAACTGTAGGTCCCACCACTCATGTATAACATTAACACACACAACCTAAGTTGTTTGAGAAGCTAGGTCGTAATAGTGACTGAAGAGTTGAAATGACGAATTATGTACATACTATGTATCCATTATCATGTATCGTTGATACCAGCGTGGTTGAAATTTTGCTTAACCTAATCCACAAGGAATTGTTAAACTTGAATTTGCAACGCAATTAATGTTTATACCAAGATTCTACGTTAATCATTTTAATAACATTCGATTATTATAAGTGAAAATAATTTGGAACTCCCATTGAATCTTTGATTAGTGACGCTGGTTACCTGGAGAAACAAACAAATGGATATTTATTTGATTGCTTTTGTAACCAAAGTCGGTTGTATTTTTTTATTACTAGCCCCCATTCCCTGACGCATGATAAGAATTTTTATTTCAATCAAATTCTATTTGACAAAGGAAACTTATTGATCGATTAAGAAACAATTAAATGTGATTAGAAATAATATAACTGTAAAGATATCGACACGTTTTTGTATACAATAGTTATGAACAATGTATTAACGTACATATGCTATACACGACAATTAACGAATACGAGTATACATATAATTATGAAAGTCATTTCATTTCAGTTGTCTTCGATATTCAATACAATTTCATTAATTTTTACTTCAAGGTTTTTTAAATAAATACATTAATTTTGTATAAAACAACTCTTACTTTAAGACCTTAAAATAAAATGTACTTAAAAGACCGTTACTACGTATAACCATTTGAAGTTAATTGAAAATATTCTTACAAAAGAATACATTCTAATGATACAATTATTTTGAAAACGAGTGAAGGGAATGGCCAACTTTCTTATTCAACTACGTTGTACAACTAATCGCAAGGTGTATTGGCCGCATTCCAATTTTGTGTGGTGATTTGTATTTGGCTCCAATAAAAACATATCCAGTCAATAATATTACCAACAATTATGTACATTTAAGGCCATTGTTACAACTTCCCGTTATAGTTGGGTTTAGTTAAAGATAATTTTAGCTAAAGTGAACTTTAAAGTCAGCTTTAACTTCTTTTCGTTATTACAACCTAATGATAAAATAAAGCTAACTTTTTCAAAAATATGGCAGTGCCGGAGCAATGTCGATAAAACTGCTCAATTATACAAGTTTTTTAACGCAGTGGCAGCCGCAGGCTTCGTTTTTTTTTTTTGTTTTTTTTTTTTTTGTATATGCTCATTTTGTTTAAATTTGAAGTTGCTATAATGAAAATAATATATAATATGGCAAGTTCAAACATAAAGTGACCTTTAAATGTTAAAGGTAGGATGATCCTCCCTTTAGCTTAACGATCACTTCTATCTTATTGGGTACTCATAATAACAAAAAACAATTTATCTGCCTGTTAAAATCCTTCCTTTAGTTAACGGCCAGTTGTAAAAATGGCCCTTAATCAGTTTAATTTGATGTGTAGCCATGCACCTTAAGAATTCTTTGTTATTTTGATAGATATTCGATTTGACGGAACATTCAAATTACCATCAAATTTAGTGCAAATAACAAAAATCACCAAAAAATTTTATTGAAGTCAAAGAATTGATTGTTAAACTGCCAAGAAGGAATCGAGCGAAAATGAAAAATGTTTCTTTACAAAGGAAAATCGAATGGATAGCAAAAAAACCCATTCGTATTTATGAAAACATTTTATAAAATGCAGAAATCTTATGGAATTTTCTGCATATGAACAAATCTAAGACATGTTTTCCACGTAAGAAGCCTATAACACATGACAAGGATATAAAACTACAGTTGGATTATGGCCTAAAATATTTTAATAAGTCAAATGACTTTTGATAAAGGAAAATATAAACGAACAAAATTTTAATATATTGGGCCTTGAATTTTAAATTTATTCTGAGTTCTTTTTGGGTTTTTGAAAAACCCTAAATACTTTTTTGTTTTATAATAAAAGAGAAATAATTTAATAAAAAGAATATAAAAAACGTCAACTATTTTTACATATTATTGCTTAAAATTCATACATACATAATTAGTCATTACAACCCTTTAGTCAAGATTACGACCTAGTTTCTCACACCACTTATGTTGTGTTCGTTAATTTTTATACATGAGTGGTGAGACCTACAGTTTAAAGTCGACTGCGAACGATCGATTTATGAGAAACTTCTCACGGCAATTGTATTTACTCTTAGAGTTTTTGCCAGAAATCTGATGAGAGGAAGTCGCCGAAGAAATATTTTGTCATATTTCGTTTAGTTGGAGATGTTTGAACCGAGGCCTCACGTCTAATAAGCCAACACTCTACCTACTAGACCACGGCGGCTCACCCATACCTCACTTTGCGTCGTGTTACATCCAAAAAAACACGTAAAGATCGAAAAGAGGTTCTAGCAAGGCATATTTATAAGAGGTAAGAGCAACTCAACAGCTGACGAGTTTTTGAATGTCAAAAAAAATGTTTGTTTTTTGTGTATTTTGTTTCGATATTCAATTTCGTACTTATATTAGTCATAAACCCTCATATGTACCGCATGTATCCTTAACGATACGCACTCTAGAAATTCTTTAGGATTACTATTTTAAAGCCAATTATATTAAAATTTTTGCAAGATGATTAACAATATTTAAGCCTTTAACACTAAATACATATATCTTTATAACTACAACCTAGATTTACTATATTTATAGATATTTAGATGAAAGTGATGAATTACCAGAAAAAAAGAAAAATTCCATGTCTCCAACTAGGTGCCTAAACTATGACTGAAATAACTTGTGTGATATTTTTAAAACAAATTCTCTTTCAGAAGATTGGGATATAGGGATTAAAACAGATTGGGCCAATCTTCTGTTGAAAATATGTTTTTATATAATTCAAGAGAAAATAGTTTAAATAAGTATTCAATTTCAAAATTCAGTCATAAAATACATATAAATTAGGTACAAATTTTAATTGGTACAATAATAAATAAGAAATAACGTTTGCAGCTGATATTTTTTTTAATTTACAGGTGCTGCTCTATTGTGTAATTTAGCTTAACATAAAAATCATAAGAATTTTCAATGTATAAAATTTATTTAGTTTTTTTAATTGCTTTAACTAATTTCCTATGGAGGTTTGAGAGTTAATTTTTTTGACATACTGAGTGCTCTTTAACAAAAACACAATGCCTGTTGTTTTTGCATTGTTGTACTTGTTGTAATGTTGCGGCTACCTCTTATGAATATGCCTTGGGTTCTAGGATTACGAAAATACTATTTTTTAAAAAGAAAATTGAACAAAGCAAACATTTAAAAAACAAAAATAATATAAAATTTTATTTCCTACGTACAAAACACAAACAAAAAATGTTTATTTGTAACACACTAATTGAAACTGAACCCTAAAATTAGAAAAATAAGGTGAAAATTAAACTATTATTTTCAGTCAGAAAGCGAATCTCCAAGTTTTAATGGCATGGCGCAATTAGGAACAAAAGTCGTGCCAGCTTTTAGAAAAAGAGGAAAATTCAAAAAATTTCAAAATTAAAATTAAAAACTCGAACCCAAACCAACGAAACTTCGAAAGTCAAACGACGCACAGTGACAATTAGTACTAATTCAGCAGCGACGCAACTTCAAAAAAACGTATAACGAAATGACGCAAAGTGAGGTATGGGTCTATGTTGGGGTAACCAGACTTTTTCTGTGTACTCTATATTTTAAAAAAAAATAGTAAATATTAAATTTTTGGATCAGATAAAAGACGATTTGTATGGTGGAGCGAAAATAATGTGTTGCAGTTAAAGAACTTAAGGCGTGGAACAGAATAAAGTGGTTGTAGTAGAAGCTGAACCTTATGACGTAATGAGTAGCATTGCAAGAAAATATGCGAACAGAATAGTGAAGTCTTCTTTTAATGTTGCCAAACAAACTTCAAGATCCAACAAAACTTTAAAAATTTTAGAACTGAAAGTTCATTTGAGAAGATAACTTATATAAAAAATACAACACGACTGTTATACTGTTTAAATAATAACTACGGTAATTTGAATTGATCAAACTAAGTGTCAATCTCTTCACAAGATAATGCACTCTTAGAATGTCATCACTTAATTTATATTTTTTAATTAAATTTTGCAATTAAGAATAGCTAAAGTTGAGAAAATTAGAAAAAAATCATATTTTCTAAGTTTACCCGATCAAAACTCATTCACACATAATTTTGTGTGAAAAAAAGTTTTTATCAAATAAAAGAAGTTTGGAGGGTTCGAAAAATATAAAAAAATATTTTTTTGTTTTACTCAACAAAACTCACAACCTACACTATGGAGTTACGTACGTGGGTGTATTTTGACTGTCGCACCATGTAATTTATTCAAAATATCTACGCTTTTATTTGAAAACTTTTTCACAAATCTTAGAAAATCTGTTTCGTTTAATTGAACAACTTTTTTAAATCTTCGTAAATATATGTATTTTTCTTTAAAAACTTATTGAATTCGAAATTAATTTAAACAAACAAAGAACAAAACATTTAATAACTACAATTATTCATGGGCAGATACTACAATTGATTTAAAAATTATTAAGTTTTTCTAGTACACTTAAAACAAAATACAAGACTACACATTATTTTAAACAAATTCAAATAAAATTAAAGAGTATCGCGGGTGTTCAGTGTTATGTTTATTTTATGATAAACAATTCAATTTTCCTAAATGTCCACAATAAAATGTTGGTACCCATTAAAGCCTTAATACTTTGAAATGCACAAACAATATTTCCTTTAAGACAGATAAAGATTGAAACAATTGTACCATAAAGAGTGCATACGCACTCCTTACATGCATTCTATAATAAATATATTTTATATACGAATTTCTTTGAGTGTAAAATTTTTAAGTGCCTTGTACTTGACCACGTGTTCTAGGTAAAGTTTATTGAGCTCACAAGAAGAACAACAAAAAAACCAATAATCGAAGAAAATTTAACTATTAACTTAACAATTAACCAAAAATAGAATAAAATGAATAAAGAAAACCTCTTAAAACACTAACGCCATTCCCATAAAGAACTCAGGACTTTAAGAAATTTTTTTTATTGTGTTGTAAAAAGGATATGCGTGTTTTAATTTAAATACATATTTATTTTATTACTTACTCATTCTCACGTGAACGCAAAAATACGGGTGTATTACGTGATCCCGAACTGCCGGCAGTATTCTTTTGGGGGCTAACGCGACGCATGCCATTAATAAGACTACGAGAACGAGGTCCAATAGAACCATTTGACTGTTGTTCACTTTTACGGGTATTTGGAGTGACAGATTTTCCACCAGTTGAACGCCTGCCACGTTGATTCGTGGGACGGCCACGCCCACCACTAGAGCCTTTATAGCTGCCACTGCTACTACCACCGCTGCTATTAAGCTGTGGCACGCTCGAGGCCCGTGTAACCATTGTTTAATATAAAAAAATATAACTATTCTACATGCAATTAAGGTAAGGTTTATACAATTATTTTTTTCTTCGGCTTACATTATTTTGCAAATAATTACAATTATTTGTTAAAAAAAAATAAAAGTTTTGAATCACTTATGCAAAATAACACAATTTACACATTTCGATACACGTTCGATTATTGACGTAAATTACATTAGGATTGCGTTGTAATTATGACGTTATCATATGGGTAAAATTAATTTTTTATATTCCATGAGGGAGGATTTTAATGACCCCCTTTAATTCACTTTAATAATTAAATTCTGTGTTAACATAGCGGTTTCCTATTTCTTTTTTTTTTGCTTTTTATTCAAATTAAACCGTTTTTCGAATTTCAGCCGTGTTAGTTGTGTACTTCACCAAATTTCAACTCAAACTAATTTTCCCGCTACAAATGGTCAACGTTTCATTATCCTATGTTTAGTTTTGCGTGTCCTTTTTATATTAGTATTGAGATTTATGGTAATTTCTATAGAGAAAGAAAAACATGCTATTCTGAGCACCTAATAGTTGCATGGGTGACCAATAACAATGAGTATAAATTTTCAAAAGTGGTCATTTTAATACACAGTAAAATCTGGCTAAAGCAAATTAAAACATTTTATTTTGAAAGTGGACGTTAGTGTAGCCAATAGCGTAATTACGGATCAAACCAATACGAAAGCTTAACTACTTCGTTTGAAAGTGAGCGTAGCACAAAAAAATTCCTTTTATGTTTGCATAAATTATGTACATATATTTGCTAGCTTTGTGAATAAGTAGTAAGTAAGAGATAGTCTTAGGCTGAAACAAATTAAAATGATTATCTCTCGCAATGTTTGAAGCAATTTAAACGACATGGCTTTTACCTAATACCGGGGCTTTCATTAAGCGGGTCTTTCATTAAGCGCTTTCTATATTAAATAATAGAGTTTGTGAAATATCATCGACACTTTTTATTTGTTTTTAAGAGCTATCAGTGCCACGGCGGCTTCTCTGGGTGAAACTCAAGCGAACTGACAAATTTTCCATCACTCTGGAGCATAAATCAGGCTATTATATGTTGAATATAACAATAGTTCAAATGACCGCCACGGCTTCTCGATGGGGTACACATGCGAACTGTCAAACATTCCATGAACCTGGGGTATAAATCATCCTGAATTTGATTGGTGGTATTGATTAAGTTGGCTATGAGGACCGCCGTGTTTTATGTGTTAGTCTCATACGCCTGCGAGTTATGAAAACCACTCAAGAAAAAGTTTAACGGAGTAAAATTACATGATCTCGGTGATCATGCCCTCAAATCGATCTGGAATTATATGGCATATGGCATGAGCTGTGTGGCTCTCACCGGGATTCTTTTAAAATAACATATCATCGATACCAGTGACTTTTTTGAGATGCTTTGGGCGTTCTTAAACCTCATGTGGATTTGTATCGTCACAAATTCGACAATTTTGTTTGTTTATGTACCATTCATTCCGAAATGGATCTCACATATCGTTGTATATGGTCGTTTACTTTTAGGTCCTGGATCAGTTGAAATTCGTAAGGGTACAGGCTCAAGTCACGACTCAAAGTTCACAAGGTTGAGGTCTACGAATTGCAGATCTATGGACGACGCAAATTCGGCAGCCTCGAAATTGTCCTGCATAGCCTCAAGGATACATTACGTATTTATAAACCATGTCATATCGGTATGACGATTATGTCGATCGTAAAATGGGCGGAGTGTACGAAACGTTGCCCGAAAAGAAAACTAACTTTGATAAAATAATTTTATTATTTCCACGTGTTGTTGAATGCTATATCTGTTGGCAAAACAGACTAAATAAACGGCAACTAATTTGACAGTTGTAGCTTCAATAAAATAACCGCTATCAAGTATCAAAGTTGCAAACTTGGATACATAATGCATCAAAGATACCTGAGCTCGTACATTAACGTACACTATTGTACAATCTATAAATAAATACAGGTAATATTAGTCTTTAATTCTCTTACGTTCCGTTTCTGTTTTGGTTATTCAATACACTTACGGAACGGAACAGGAAAACTAACGACGTGTTTTTTATGCAAAAAGAAACAGCTGATTCGAAACGTAACAGAACTTTTACTGTTCATCATAACGAGTACCTTCTTTTTATCAACATGTAGTGGTTGAGTATATCCACTTTGAGAGAGTCCATCGCTGATTTATTCATATTGTAGGCAACTCTCTGTTTGCTACTCTCTCATTGGAATATTTATTGTTTAACATTAATAACCTTGTCCCATGACATGCCTGTGCATGTCAATTTTAAAACAAAACAAAAACGTTAGTGTCCTTTTACACACATACATATGTATGTGCACACGTTCGCTAAACGAAACTACTGTTAGTTTGTCAACCCATAAAAACCGTTATTTGATGATGATTTTCTTTTAACTAGAATGGCGCGAAAATACTCGTAAACAAAGACAAAATATGTAGAAAACAACGAGTTTATTTCATTCATATTTAGTTAAAAAGAAGCACGACTACAAAAAAAATTTATTTGTACTCAATCGTCGAAAAATACGATGCTACAGTAACAATTTATTAGTAAATTTGATTGAAAAAGAGAAACGAGTAAAAAAAAAACATCTGTTGCAATTTATTGTAGGACCCGCATAACGAATGCTCTTAATAGTCATTGCAATTTCGGCCTCATTGTAAGGCCTATACTTTTTCTATACTTTTTCTTATACTTATTCTTTAAACTCAGAAAATTTTACTCGAATTAAAAGAACTGATTTTATATTAACAAAAAATTTCCACCTTGGGCCTTCACGCTTGCCTTAACTCAGTCTGGCCAATTGCATGCTGCTGTATCTTGTCAGTTGGCAAATTGATCGCAGAGCGAGTCAAGGCTTTATTATGACGATCAATACTATGGTAACCTTATCCTCTCATCGATACATCGAAACAATTCGATGATTTTTGTATTGATAAATATCGATAAAAATAAATGCTTTATATTCTATGAAGTTAAAAAGAAATAAAGTCGCCGTAGTCTAGTAGGTAGTGTGTTGGCTTATTAGACGCAAAGCCAGGGTTCGTGCGGTTCAAACCCCAGGTAAAATATAAAACGAAATATGAAAAAATATATCTTCGATTACTTCCTCTCAGCAGATTTCTGGCAAAAACTCTGAGAGTAAAATAAAACTGTCATGAAAAGTTTCTCAAAAATATGTCGTTCGGACTCGAATTAAAATTGTAGGTCCCGCCGCTTATGTATAAAATTAACACACACAACATTAGTGGTGTGAAAAGCTAGGTCGTAATCCCGACTGAAAGGTTGTAATGACCAATTGTGTATGTATGTATGTTAAAAACAAATGCTGTTACAAAACCATATGTTACATACATAATCGACCTATATTTGTAATAAAATGTTTTATAAATACATTCTTGGCGACAGCACAGATGAAGGTGGATTCGATCAGAGACGTGCTTGCATTGGTATAGTTGTAGCTGTGACAACCTGTCCTATAACTGCACTGAAGACTCTGTTGGATTTATGCCCGTTACATAAAGCATTTGAGAACCATACCCGTGGAAACTACGATTAGGTGAATAAGAGACAAGCTTAATACGATATTCATTAGGACCATCGTAATCTGATAAATCGAATAGTGATAATAGACAGTACCAGTACACTCCGAGAGTAAATAAATTGCTATGAAAAGTTTCTGACAAAAAAAATATTAGCCTTTCAGACCCGACTTTAATCTGCGCGTCGCTCCACTAATGGATAAAATTAACTTACACAACGTGAATGGTACGAGAAGCTAGGTTGTAATGACCAATTAAGTGTTAAGAAGTAAGTTTTTTAATGTACAATGTCCGGTATGACGTTTGAAAAGCGCGAAGCCAAACTCTTTTTAGTACTTCAACTCACGGAAGACTACTTTTATGCGAGACGTTTATCTATCGGCCTTAATTTCTTACTTACCCAGCAGATTTTGTTGAATTCTTGATTTGACAGCTTTGATGACTTTGAATTGTTCTTGGACGGCCATTAACATCTCCAGTCTACTCAAACAATTGTATGCACCAATAGACGAACATGCGATTAATCCCAAGCAAACGGAATGGCTTAAAAAATATCGCCTTTTCTCATATCGCACTTTAATGGAGCAATAAAGCGTTAAGGCTCTAGTAATCTGTGCAATCCGTGATGAAAACTGAAATAAACTAGAATTCCCAATTCAGTATGATGCTTTACAGATTATATTTCATAATCCATGTTGTAATAACTTCGTGTGTTCAATTCTTTTATTTAAATGAGTGTGTTCCAGGTTGCCACAATATTTATGTCCTTAATAAATACACTGCAGGCTTAATTTTTAATTTCTAAGGAAAAATTATAAGTCTGATATCATATTGAATATAGAAGCCTTCATCGTCACAATAGATTTATTTTGAAAATACGTCTTAAATATAAAGTTCGGGGAAATTTTTATAACTGAGCTAAATATTCCATGCGTAAAAACATTATGTTGAGTTTATCTTTTCCTGAAAACTAAAACTTAATATTTCTTTTTATCACGAAATAATTATTGTATTTTATCCTAACGCATAATTGCTCATATTGCATTTCCGGTCTTATAAAAACAGCAATAATTAAAGTGCATTTACGTACTTTTCAATAGAAAAAACTATCAACCCTTATAAATATTTCCAACTATCAGTTATTATCAGTTAGAAAGGAGAAAAGACATTAACACAAGGGTTTTATTAATTTTTATCATTTGAAAAACTGACGCGAGTACATAAAGTAGTAGAATCTTATTGACAAAAAAAACCCGTATTAGTATAATGTACTATACAAGTTTATAGTAAACATTTATGATTTTTAGGCAATGGCAACACTTCTCAAAAAAAATAACTAAAAGTGACAGCTTACCAATGACTGTATATCTATCTTACTTGCTCTTATGTTTAAAATATTTCTTTGCTATTTGTTTTGTGCGAATTTTTCGTATAAAAAAAGACAAAACGAAAACAAAACACAACAACAAGAAAAGTAGCAAAAAAAAGTAAGAAAAGAAAAAACTTAACGAATCTTTTCATGATTCTGCCATTAACAAACGCCGGCGACACGAGGAAAGAGAAGCACAAAAATTTTTGTAGTGATTTTTGCAAAGCAACATAATAAATGTGCTTGTATACACCACAGTCTCAAAAGCCGTTTTCCTCTAATTAATTTTATAAATAAATCGAAAATTATAATTTAAAAACAAGGTAATAAAATATAACAAATCTATGATCACATAAATTTCATGAATAACTCGAAATTAAAGCAACAGAATAAAAAAATTGTTCTAAGAATGTGAGTAAAAAAATGAAGCAGACAGTCCAATAAGAAGAAGCAGCATTGCATTTGAATAAAAGCAAAAGTGTTGGTAGTAAAACTACGACAAAAAAGAAGAAATTTAATAAAAGTATCTAAATATTATTAAAGATATTTATTATAAAGTTAAAAATAGATATTATTAATACTGCGTTTTTCTATTATTTTTTGTTCAATAGAATTGGAAGATTAACACAACGTCTCTTTGTTCTGCGTAGAAAAAGGAAAAGACAAAAAACTAGCAAATAAACGTGAGTGCAAATACAACACATTGCGAAATAAGTAAAAAAAATAGAGTGCGTGTGTTCTTTGAGTGCAAACACAAAAAGGCAAAAACACAACATCAACACAAAAAACAGTGCAAAACGTAAAGTACCGGTTGATTGTTACAACTCCTTTAGAAGTTCCTTTGGCGAAAAGAAAAGGTGAACTTTTGATGGTAATATAGTATCCCATAGAACTTGTGCGTGTATATTTTTTTGGAAACAACAACAGATGTCTTCGAGCCCACAAGTGGAATCGGCAGCTTCCTCCTCTACTCTTGAGCAGCCAGCCGCCAAGAAACGGAAGCTTGCATCTGCCGCTTCTCCAACCTCCACCAGTCCCTTAAAAAATAACAACAGCATTGGCAGCGAAGTTGACGCAGACACAACAGCTAGCTGTGTTGATGTTGTTAGTAGCGTTGGCGGTAAGAAAGAGACAGTTGGTGGTGATTCTACGCTAGTATCGTCGTCCTGCTCTAGTGTTTCGTTAAGTGCCGAAAACGCAGCCGGCTCATTTGTTTCAACAACGGGCGAGAGTAGTGGCAGCAGAGGCGGCAATATTAGTACATCGTCAGCAGTGAATAAAGAAAAAGGTAATTTTGTAAAAAGTTGTGAACAGAAAAATTCCTCGTGCAGTATTGAGCAACAAAGAGAAGAAGCACAAAACTCCTCCTCGGTAGTGGACTCCAATACAGTAACAACAGCAGCAGCTCAAAGAGCAAAACCTTTAGTAACAAACGCCAATAATTCGAACGTCTCCTCGACAAACAATACAAAAACACAGGGTAGCAACAACACAGCCGTAAATACAACAATGGCTTCAAATTCCCAGAATGCTACGGGATCCGGCGGATCATCCAATGATATCGATGAATCTCTATACTCGCGCCAATTGTATGTATTGGGTCATGATGCTATGCGTCGCATGGCCAACTCTGATATTTTGCTATCCGGTTTAAATGGCCTAGGCTTGGAAATAGCTAAAAATGTTATACTGGGTGGCGTAAAATCAATTACTCTACATGATAATGACAATTGCTCGGTAAGTCTTAACAAAAATGCTTAATTTTATTACTAAAATTTCAATCGAAAAATCGATTCATTTATTTATTATTGTTGTTTTTTGTGTGCATTTCTTCCATCATCATTTCATAAAGAGTGATTCAAAATCGATTTTTTCATTCGTGTAAGTTTTTTTTTTCTTTTAAAGAAATGAAAACAATTTTGTTTGGTTATGTTTTTCTCTCCCTCCCATTTTTTGGTATTTCTTTCAACTTTATTGGTTCATTGGCATAGGCAACCATGTTGAGAAAAGTGTTTCGAATTATTTTTGTCAATTATCATTTAATATTTCGTAGAAGAAGAATGAAATTTGATGGAAATTCATTACTGAACGAAAAAAAAGAAAGCAAGAAGAAAAAATTGTTGTTGTGTCATTGTATTTCTCCATACCACCTCACAGCCATCTATACATATTCATACGTATGTACATGCATACGAAAATATATATATTTTCATTTAATTTTTTACATTTCCCCCCATTTTTTGCATTGCCGCTTTGTTTTCATTTATTTTTCCATGGGTTTTATTTTTGCAGTTAATTCCGAGTTGCCATATTCGTAAAAACTTTCGTTCAGTTCTACTTTTGTGAATTATTTTTGTCGATAAGGTGGCAGCATTTGTCGTGGAGTAATTAGTTCAGTGTAGTCTTATTTCTTTTTTGTTTTTATTTTACTTTCAAAGATTGTTTTTGTTTTTTGAAATGAGTCATGCCTTTCATTATTCTTTTAAAAGTAGAGTCCTGTAAATTGTCCACCAGGAAGAAAATGTTACTATTAATAAACAAAAATTATAAATATTTTCATATTTTATGCAATTCAGTTATTATTGGATGATTAATTTTTATCTTATAGGGGTTTTAAGCTCAAAGTGCAATTTCAGTTATTAGTAATCATTTTAATCAGTTAATCTACTGTTTAATTAATGATCTGGAATTATCTAAAAATAAACTGTCTTGTCATAAATCAGAAATAAACTCACGACCGCAGAAATTTTTTTTATTAGATTTAAAATAGCGAAAAACATTCTTTAAAAGAAATCAAAGAAATATTGGCAACACTTCAATTTTAAAATAACTAAACGGAGAAATTCTATTTTTTATTATTTATTTAAATTCGGTTTTTATTAGAATATTCAACTACGAACTTTTGTGATTCTAACGAATTTTAATGTGGAGAATTTTAATATAAGTTTAGAAAATTTAAAAAAAAAAACTCAAATTATTTTGATTTTAATGAGAATTCTAGAAATATATATGAATTGAAATTTACAAAGGCAACAACAGTGGCAACTCCTTAATTTCAAGCGAGATACACGGGGAAATCCCCTTTTTGAAATAAATAATTATTTACAACGAAATTTTGAAATCAGTATGGAATCTTTAACGGACAATTTCTAAAAGGGTAAAGTCCCTTCTTTGAAATAATTGTCATCAATATTGATGAGTTTTTAATTAAAGGAAATTCATAACGCGAGTTTAAGTAATTTAGAGAAACATGTTTTAGACACGGTGTAAGGTTTCAGATTTTTTAAGTTATTAATAGTTTTCCATTTTTATGCACTAATATATATATCAGTGGTCAATATTCATTAAAAGTTCTTTTTAAGAACTGAACGAAAAGATTACAGTTCCTCAAAACTTTTTGATTTCTTATGCAAAGGTACACAATAATTTTAGAGATGTGGGGAATATAGTGACGCACAATTTCTATACGGGGAAGTCCCTTCTTTGAAATAAATTAACAGTTTGAGTTTATAAAATTAAATTTTAAGGGATCGAATTACGGACGCGAATTTGTAATGGCAATAATGGGCAATTTTTAAACGGGAAAGTCCCTACTTTTAAATAAATACAACATTAAAATTGATTAATTTTTAATTACAAGAAATTCGTAACGTAAATTTATTTCAACGTAATGTAGAAACATTTTTTATACTTTTATCCTCGATAGTGTTCCATTTTTATGCACTAGTTAATGTTAATTTTCATCAAAATTATGTAATTTTGTGCGATTGAAAATTGAACTGAAAGCAAAGATTTTATTTCGTCGAAAAATTTTTAAGCTCTTGTACGAAGTTATACTAGTATTTTAGGGGGGCATAGGGAATAAATAAATCCAATTAATTGCGAGTAGGTAGGTTTGTTTTTTTCCAAAATTTGTTATATTTTAATTTTCATTTTGATTCTCATTCCTCTGACGAAAATTACGATGCTACAATAATAATGCATAAGTACATTTTGTTGAAAAAGAGAAACGAGTAAAGAACACGGCCAACCGTTGATTCAACTTGTACAACTAATCGCAATGTGTAGGGGCTGCATTAGTACTAAGTGAGCCACTCTGGTATACCTTTTGGTACAAATTTTATTTTTATAATTCGTTTGCAACGTATTGTAATTTCAATTTAATATTTTTTTTACTATTAAACAAAACAGTTACACTGGCATACCTATTTTACAATATCTCTGCATAACTTCTGAAAACTTACTTAACTTCTTTCATGTTGTATAAAATTTATACAACATGAACAATGTATGTATATTGTGTGACTACAATTCCTGGTATACTGCGTTTGATTGATTATTAAAAAACGTATGCAAACTGAATGATTTGGTTACGTTCTATCCATTTCATACAATATATGACATAAGAATTGTTTTGCTGTTATCATGCGGGAATTTATATACAGTGAATTTGCGAAAACGTGAATGTTCAGAAATGTGAACATTCAAGAACCTTGAATAATTTTTGTTGTTACATTGACTTCTAAAACGTGAACAAAAGTTGGAATCACTTAAACGTGAATTTATATGTATTAAATAATTTTTTATTTATATTCACTCCTATTGCGATATTGATATTGTTTGCGACATGATGTATGCTGTAAGTTTATAAATTTTGTGCATACCCGTATAAAATTGATCACCGTATTGTTTTGCCTTAGTTTACCAAGAAATAATTGGTAATGTGAGCCAAAACGAAAACAAACACCCTTTGCAAAATTTGGTTCACGTTTCTGAGAGTTCACGGTAAATACAGTGTTAGAAAAATATTAGGAACAACAGCAGATTTTGCTATGATTAAATAACAATAATATGTATGTACATAAGTATGAAAATAATAATTAACTGCTCGTTGGTGATTTGGCTTTTTGGCGTATAAGGACTATGATTGGTTTATGGGATTGGTAGCAGTCTCCGAAACCATTAACTGGAATATGAATTCTCAGCTTAAACGGGAAATGTTGCAGTATAGATTTTCGTGTTGTAACATTTGGAATGTAATTCAAAATGGTTCTGGGAGAAAAATTTTTTATATTCTAGAAAGGATATTGGATGTAAATATGAGTTTAGTCATATATTATGATCAAGTTTGTACAGTATATCACTTCATTCCTCGAGAAAGCATTAATGCGCCATGAGCGATTTTAGCGTTAAGTTTGTGTGCAATAATAGGACACGTTAACATATGGACAAGCATGGGTTAGTCTGGTAGGTAGTGTGTTGGCTTAATGGGCAATTATTTATGTACGGAATTTCACAACGCAAAAAAAATAGGATTTGCCGTGTACTGACGTATTCACATGTCAAATCAAACCAATTTTCTTTAAATCACTAAATTCATAAATAGACTGACTTCCTAAGGTCATGTTGCAAAGTATAATTTGATGTATTTTGAAGGCAAGGCCAAGCTTGTTTTGGCAGCAGACTTGCATTGCAGAGAAAGGTGTTAAAAAACGTTTTTAACAAATGTGACTGAGGATTTATAAATAAAATAATTGTCATAACAAATGCAAACGTTCGCATACTGATGCATGCTTTTGATAGATGACAATTCATCAAACGCAGTAGCAAAACAAGAAGGAATTAAGTTATCACTGAATTATTCAATGTGAGTTTATGAACTCCATACATTGTAAATTTGTTTTGCAACTTGAGTTTAGGACGACAGACGACATGTTGACTTAGGTCAAACAAAATGTCATCAACTGATAATAACAAAAATTCGTCCATAGTAAGTCTGCTACATATATTAAACAAATCATTTAATGTACGTCCTTTATTTGGCGTTGATCAATTAAGCGTTGGTTAGCCAAGCATGGTTGACTGTTATAACATGGCACTTGGTATCAAGGCAAAATAAGCTGCATAAGATACATTTCTTTATTTTTAATTCCATGTTATTCGGTTGAATTAAAATTAAATTGCAATTATTATCTACGTATTCTAATTTTTCCTTCCTTTTTTTCTTTTCAGATCAATGATTTCTCTTCACAATTTTACTTATCCGAATCGGATATTGGTAAGAATCGTGCTGAAGCATCGTGTGATAAATTGGCTGAATTGAACAATTATGTTCGCACTAAATCATATACCGGCGAATTAACAGAAGATTTCATCAAACAATTTCGCGTTGTCGTTCTAACCAACGCCAGTGATGCGGAACAACATCGCATTGCAAAGATTACTCACGCCAATAATATTGCTCTGATTATTGCTGAGACTCGTGGTCTCTTCGCTAAAGTCTTTTGTGATTTCGGTGAAAACTTTACCATTTACGATCAAGATGGTGCCCAACCCGTGTCCACTATGATTGCTAGCGTTACACGCGATTCTCAGGGTGTTGTGACCTGCTTGGATGAGACACGTCATGGCTTGAATGATGGTGATTATGTAACATTTTCAGAAGTACAGGGCATGACTGAGTTAAACGGTTGTGCTCCTTTGAAGATAAGCGTTTTGGGTCCTTATACCTTCAGCATTGGCGATACCAGTAAATTTGGTGATTATATAACCGGCGGTATTGTTACACAGGTTAAAATGTCAAAGACCATAAGTTTCAAACCATTGGAAGTAGCCGAAAAAGAACCAGAATTTTTAACTTCAGATTTTGCCAAGTTTGATCATCCAGCAACTTTGCATGCGGCTTTCAAGGCCTTATATCAGTATAGAGAAGCAAATGGTGGTAAATTACCCCGTCCTTGGAATGAAGAGGATGCTCAAAAGTTTTTGCAATTGTGCAAATCAATTGATGAAAATGTATTAGACAGTTTAATTCTTACTTTTGCTAAGATCTGTTCGGGCAATACTTGCCCCTTGGATGCTGCAATGGGTGGTTTGGTCGCTCAGGAAGTTTTGAAGGCTTGCAGTGGTAAATTTACGCCCATCTATCAATGGTTATACTACGATGCTATAGAATGTTTGCCAGACAATGGTGTGGAAGAGGCTGATGCACAACCAATTGGTTCCAGATATGATTCTCAAATTGCCATATTCGGCAAAAAATTCCAAGATAAAATTGGCGATATCAAGTGAGTTGGATTAGGTTCACATGCGAAAGGTTCTATTTAAAGTTGATTCTATTTATTTCAGATATTTCATTGTGGGTGCCGGTGCTATTGGTTGTGAATTGATTAAGAATTTCGCCATGATTGGTGCCGGTGTACGTAAGGGTCAGTTGTTCATTACTGACATGGATCTCATTGAGAAATCGAATTTGAATCGTCAGTTCCTTTTCCGCCCGAAAGATGTTCAAAAACCAAAGGCTCAAACAGCTGCCGCCGCCATTAAACAAATGAATCCAGATGCTAAGATAACCGCTTATGAGTTGCGTGTTGGTCCTGAAACTGAAAAGGTATTCTCTGAAGATTTCTTTGGCAAGCTGGACGGTGTTACAAATGCTTTGGATAACGTGAATGCTCGTATTTATATGGATCGGAAATGTGTTTTCAATCGCATTCCCCTGGTAGAGTCTGGCACTCTTGGCACCATGGGTAATGTGCAAGTGATTGTACCCTTCTTGACCGAATCGTACAGCTCATCGCAAGATCCCCCCGAGAAGAATATTCCTATTTGCACTTTGAAGAATTTCCCCAATGCTATTGAACATACTTTGCAATGGGCTCGGGACTGTTTTGAAGGTCTGTTCACACAGACAGCTGAAAATGCTGCGCTTTTTGTGTCAGATCCTAATTTCATTGAACGTACTTTGAAATTATCGGGTGCTCAGCCTTTGGAAACACTTGAATCTGTCAAGGTAAGTCAACTGAATTAAAGCCTTCTTTACTAAAGTAGACAAACTAATTTTTAAACATTGAATCTGCCTTCACGACAGGTCGCATTAGTTGATGACAAGCCTAAAGATTTTGCTGATTGTGTTAAATGGGCACGCCTCTACTGGGAGGAGCAATATGCCAATCAAATTAAGCAGTTGCTCTACAATTTTCCCCCAGATCAAGTTACATCTAGTGGAGCTCCCTTCTGGTCAGGTCCTAAACGCTGTCCCGATCCTTTAGTATTTGATGTAAACGAACCTCTGCATTTGGACTACGTTTTTGCCGCTGCTAATCTACGCGCTGCAGTCTATGGTGTACCGCAAGTTCGCGATCGCGAAGCAGTTGCCTGTCTGGTACAGAAAGTTGCGGTAAGAAAAACGAAAGTTTGTAATTTATAAAACCCATGTCATTTAATCTATATGGCGTCCATAGGTACCCGAATTCAAACCTCGTTCTGGTGTCACCATTGAAACCAACGAAGCCGCTGCTGCCGCCGAAGCAGCAAACAATTATGATTCTGCAGAAGTCGACCAGGATCGTGTCAACAAAATCTTAAATGAATTGCAGGCCTTAAGCAAACCCAATATTCATATTACACCTTTACAGTTCGAGAAAGACGATGACAATAACTTACACATGGACTTTATTGTGGCTGCCTCAAATCTGAGAGCAGCCAATTATAAAATTCCTCCAGCCGATCGTCATAAGTCCAAATTAATTGCTGGTAAAATTATGCCAGCTATTGCCACAACAACCTCCCTGGTATCCGGTTGGGCTGTATTGGAAGTCATTAAACTTGTTATGGGGTAAGTGTGTGAAAAATTTATTTTAGTTGGACTGGCAATTAATTTTTCTTTTTTTCACCAAAGCCACAAAGAAATGCCCAAATTTAAGAATGGTTTTGCCAATTTGGCTTTGCCATTTATTGCCTTTTCGGAGCCTCTGCCAGCTGCCAAGAACACCTTCTACGGCAAGGAATGGACATTGTGGGATCGTTTCGAGGTGACTGGAGAATTGACACTTCAAGAGTTCTTGGACTACTTTGAACATAAGGAAAAACTTAAAATTACAATGCTGTCGCAAGGCATATCCATGTTGTATTCATTCTTTATGCCCAAAGCAAAATGTGCAGAACGTTTGCCCCTGCCCATGTCCGAAGTTGTACGTCGCGTTTCCAAGAGACGTATTGAAGCACATGAACGTTCTTTGGTCTTTGAAATCTGTTGCAATGACGAGGACGGCGAAGATATTGAGGTTCCCTATGTGCGGTATACTTTGCCCTAAAGGCACTAATCGCATACGTAATAAAATACCAACAACAATAATAACATAACACAACATCAATTAATTTAAAACATTTTTCCCAGACTTATTTAAAAACAAAACAAAAAACGATTTCTTTTTGGCAGTTTAACTGAAATTCTTGAATTTTTTTTATACAAACCAACCAACCTACAGAGAGAGAGAGAGAAGAAAAACAAACACACTTAATAAAATTTTAAAACAACAAAACAAATAAAATGAAATTTATCAATGCCGAAAACAAGAAAATGAGAAACTTCAAGTTACCTCTATCCTATCCTCTTACCATTTATCCTTTAAGCACCTTTGTATGTTTTATATTAGAAAGTAGTTTTATTTTCAATAGAAACAACATAAAAGAAGGGGAGGAAACAACACAGCTACTACACGTTAAATAATCTTCATTCGCAATGTTGTATCTATTGATGGCTGAACAAAAACGAAACATTGTATTTGCAAATTAAATTAAAAGTTTAATTTTTCTATGGAATTAATAAAAAGAAAAACAAATTCGACAAAAATTTTATAAAAATTCGTTATAATTTCTTTAAATTTGATTGACCTCTTAACGAATATCTTGGAAATCGCTTATCAGAAGGTTTTTTAGTTTTTTTAATTTGAAATTACTACAGATCCATGATGTCTAACAGTTTACGTTTGAAAAGTGCTATTTTTTGACTTACTATGTTGCCATAGCAACTACAATAAATTAAAGTGGAAGTGACACTTTCTGAATGCCTTCAATACTTGCACATGTTAGTTGATGTTGGTTGACTAATTCAATTGAAAAATACTAAGGTTACTTGCACATGTTAGTTGATGTTGGTTGACTAATTCAATTGAAAAATACTAAGGTTATGTAATGACGACCGGAAGGAGAAGGAATTTATCCGCTGTGAACGTCAAAAAACAGTTTCGGCGCTACCTTGTGGAGCATGTAATAAACAAAACCTTTATGCGAATACATACCGTATTTTAATGCTCTATGGCGATGGTTTAAAAATTAATGCAGATTTAGAAGACGCTCGGTGCTGCTTGGATAAGACGTCTCTACAGCAAGAATAGCAGATTACATGGCCACAAAAATCCATTTCTGTGACAAATCTTACAGGGTACTTTGGGTAGATACGATTGAACTCTTCGATGCCTGCGTTATTTTCACGGATATGTCCAAAATGAAGTTGAGCATGCGAGCAGATATCTTCATCCTTCGAACCAATGTTAGGGAATCGTAAGTCTTCCAACGAAATGTGCTTTCAGCTGGAAATTGTATTTGTTGTTAGGGCCACTGATCTAGTCATACGCTGAATAGTAACAAAAGTAACACTTTACGACTTTATTGCACTGAAGTTGCATATGACTTAGCAAGATCAGTATCAGCTATGAAAGTAATGATAGTACCGAAGTCTTTGTAACCATCAACGAGTTTCTTTTTTAAAGTTATCTAGGTTAGGTTCGATTCACTTGTTAATCGTGTGTAGGGAACATCTCCATTTCTTTTCTTCAATTTCTTTTTTGTTTTCTTCCCTTCTTCTGAAGAGTTCAAAAGTGGGACTTTACCTGAATACCCAAACAGCGTTAAATTCTTTGAAGGGACTTACTTTTACGGCACACTTGGTTTGAGAGAGTAAAATTGTGTTAAGGATCCTTAAGCCGGATTATCGAATTAGACAAAACTTAGTACCGGGAGCGTTGTTTTGTATTTCGATTCAAAAAAAGCATTTTCGAATCGTAATGCTTTACAGCGTATGATTCGAATGAATTTTCTTTCGAATCGAAAATTCATTAGGACCTTCTTGGCATTGAAGTTGCATATGACTGCAAGATCGGTATTTGCTATGAAAGTAACGATAGAATAGAAATCTGTGAAAGTACCAACAGGTTTCTTTTTTGAAGTTATCTATGTAAGGTTCAATTCTTTCTTTTTGTTTCTTTTTCTTTAATTTCTCTTCTACTTCCCCTATCTTAGGTTCTAAAGGGGTTTTTACATGAATCAACTAATTCTTCGAATGGCAGCTGGTACCGACAGCGGCGCGATGGCCTTCTTAAACTAACCTAAAATCATTGATTATAAATCATTATAATTAAGCATACTGGATGACATCTGAGATTTTTTTATTTTTATTTCTAACTGGCATTCATTTGTGTGATAAATTCATGATAAGATGGCAAATGAGCCCTAGGCTTTGTTTATCTGCCAATTTATATCAAAAGCTCCGTATGCTGAAGCATAAGGGTTGAATATTGTGTATGGTAGCACTATAGACCCCTTCCTTCAAGGGGGGTCCGCAACATTAATTAACCTAAACTACACACTATGTACAGTAGTGTTGTGTGTCTGTATTTATACGTATCCCCTACGTTTTATTTATATTGATGAGTTTTTAAACTTTTTAACTTTGTAAATCAGTTTCAAGACATTGTATTGGGAACTATCCGCTCTGTTCACACAAAAATATGACTTCATGTATGACTTGTGTTGCGGTCTAAACTCCCCTTTACGGATATAGATCGTTTAGCAGCCAAAGAACGGGTGAAATAGTTAAAACCTACTACTATCTATTCACAGCTCGATGGCAGTGCTAACCGGGTTTTTGCTTTCAAAAACAGTGCCATCAGACGATTTTGGCGGAAATAAAATATATTAAATAACGGATATAAATAATTTTAATTGTGTTCATTGAACATTAATTAAGGAATGTTACAAATTTAAACAAATTAAACAGTTGTGAAAATAAAAATAGCGGTGTTCCTCCAGTTTCTATTGTTTTATAAATTATACTAGCTGTACCCTGCGCGTGTTGCTGCGCCACCAACTAAAATAAATTTGAAGGAAAGACATTACACAAATGTCCAATTAATTTTGAATCATTTTATTGATTTTGTTTTCCGTTGTCCTGATGATTCAGATGAACGGGCCTGAGTAGTACCAAAGAAAATAAAGTATAAATAATGTGCATTTTAACATATTTTGGAATATTTTTCAAAAATATTTCAGGACGCGGGGGGAAAGATAGAAGGGAAGGTTACAGAAACCAAGAGCGTAACAATGCGTTGTTCTCATCGTGCGTTTTTGTTGTTTGACCACTTTTTTATTTATTCTCCTGGTGTTAAAAACAGACGTCGGCACCAATGCCCTTCATAGTTGGAGCACCTAGTTGGAGACATGGATTTTTTTTTGGTAATTCATCACTTTCATCTAAATATCTATAAATATAGTAAATCTAGGTTGTAGTTTAAAAGATATATGTATTTAGTGTCAAAGGCTTAAATATTGTTAATCATCTTGCAAAAATTTTAATATAATTGGCTTTAAAATAGTAATCCTAAAGAATTTCTAGAGTGCGTATCGTTAAGGATACATGCGGTACATATGAGGGTTTATGACTAATATAAATACGAAATTGAATATCGAAACAAAATACACAAAAAACAAAAATTTTTTTTGACATTCAAAAACTCGTCAGCTGTTGAGTTGCTCCTACCTGTTATAAATATGCCATGCACATGTACATACGTACGATGAGAGCAACACATTGTTACGCTCTTTGTTTGTGTTCATTTTCCTTCTGTCTTCCTCTCCCCTCACCCAGAAATGATTTAGAAAAAAAAAAATTTGGTGAGAGCGGGTCGTAATGTTACGACCCGCCATAAGAAATTTTACTTCTACATGATGCGCATTCTTTATATCCATATTCTTTGGTAGTACGCATTCGATCAGTTTCTAATCTCACTTCTCGTTGTTCAAGTGGTTCAAGCGATAGGGTCTCAGCGGCACATACTCAAAGATTTTCCAGTCTCAATGCTCGTCTGATTCTGAGGCTCGTAATGCTCTTTTTTCTGTGCTTGAGGTGTAGGTCGACCAATTGCTTGTCATTCATTTTGAATAATTTTCAGCGACACCATCCATCGGAAATTAATCGCAACAACCTCCGTCGACTCATGTGCAACAATTTTGTTAAATAATGCACAGTTTACGATTTAATTCATTTTCAGTAATTTTCAGTGGCACCAGTATATATGTATATAGTTCTTTCCAGACATACAGGAAGGTTCTGTTAAAATTTCAAGAAAATCGGTCCAGCCGTTTAGCCGTCTATAGACTTCAAACAAACAAACAAACCCACAAACAAATAAACACACATTCATTTTTATATATAAGAAGATTAAAAATCGTTGTTTTTATGTGTAAACGTTCCCATGAAATCTGAATACTATGACCCCTATTAAAAAAACTCATGTTCCACTATCCTCCAGTTGTAGAGCTAACAAACAGTTGGAATAAACAGAGGGACCTATAGTTTAAATTCGACTCCGAATCTGCTGAGAGGAAGTCGCCGAGGAAATATTTTTTCATATTTTGTTTTGTTGGAGATGTCAGATCTGGGATTTGAACCTTGACCTTACGTCTAATAAACTAACACACTACCTACAAGAATACGGCGACTTCAAAAGCTTCATACGCCACCTTTGTTGCCGAAGGTATTGAATATGTGAATTTTTTCATTTTTCTTTCCATATACATACATACATATGTGTAGCGGATTTATTTAGGACTCAGGTTGTTTGATTTTCGGATTGAATATTGACTGTGGTATCACAATAGACCTAAAGACTGTCCTAAGTGGCCAGGATGGTTCGCAATATTATCTAACCGAAACTATATGCAGGGGTGTTTTGTGTCGGTATTTATTCCCATCCCCGTCGTTTTATTTAAATTGGTGAATAATTGAACTTTTCCTCTTCATGTTCAAAATGATCTGTCTTGATTTGCAAATTAGATTCAAGACATTGTACTGGTATCATCCGCTGTCTTCATACAAAAACTTCACATGTTGTACGACTTGTGTTGCCGCTTAAACTCTTCTTTATTTAAAGGAAGGTTTGCCATTTATGGATATAGGTGGTTTAGCAACTGAAGAATGCGTAAAAGTATTACCGTTACAAAAATGTTAAGTTACTGTCTATTCACAGCGGTATGAACGTATGCTAACCGGGTTTTTGTTTTCAATAACAGAGGCATCAGCCGATTTTGCCGAAATTAAACAATTTTAAAATACGGATATAAATAATTTTAATTCACTGAACATAAATTAAGGAATGCTAGAAATTTAAACAATTTTTGTTTTATTTGGAATATACAGTTGTGAAAATGAAAATAGCGGTGTTCCTCCAGTTTCTATTGTTTTATAAATTATATATGAAAACAAAAAATATCGTTTCGATTTTGAAATTTAGGTTTTAATGTGCAGTCTAGTAATCCTTTGTAAGGTCTTTAGTTTTTAAAACTGCATTAGAGCAACGTGATATAATTAGGTTGACTAAATGTCGACTTTAGCTTTACTTTTGAAGCTGAGCACAACTTTTAATACGTTCTCCAAAGATGAATGATTATATTGAGGTCAATTGACTTGGTTGGCCCCCTGCAAAGGTTAGGTTAGGTAAGATGGCCCCTTAGGCCCGCATTTAGGTCCATTGTGATACCACATTTTTTAAAGCAAACCAACCCGAATCCAAAATAAATTTTGCTATTGCAGCAATTTTTATATTAGAGAGCTCGGTTAAAAATGTCAGCAACTATATTCAAAGTATAGTGTGCAAAATCTTGATTTGTAAGTGGTAGCACTGCTATATTAACGCACACAACTCTGTACTCATTTTTGAAAATTAACGTAAGTGGTGGAGAGTTTAATTTTTTTGGTTAATTTAATTCAATCTTAAATGCTTATACTTATACATATCTGTAGCAATTAAAAATATAATTAATGGAACAGAATAATGTCGCAACTTGTTTTTAAACAAATTTACCAACTTTGTGTAAACTTATCGCAGATGAGAAGTAGTTTTTTACTTACTTTGATATTCCACTACGCTTTCGAATAAATTCTCACAACTTCTGAATGAACGAACGTAGTTTCATGAAATTTGATGCATTTTAACCCTTCAAAAAAATAAAATCAAAAATACTATCGTTAGACGCCATTTGTAGGTTCAAAGTTTACAATGCTAATTCTCAAGTTTGTGGAAGAGAGAGAGCGAAAAACGAAGAGGGATAGTACGCATAATTATAAATTAATCTAGGCCCACTGTGATGTCGTAATTAATATCCAACCCTATCCGTAACGTAAGAACTCGCCGTAGTCTAGTAGGTAGTGTTTTAGCTTATTAGACGTGAGGCTGTGCTTTAAACCCCAAAACAGTTATCTCTAACAAAACGAAATATGAAAAATATTTCTTCGGCGACTTCCATGTTTCTCAAAAATCTGTCGTTCGGAGTCGACTTTAAACTGTAGGTCCCACCAGTCATGTACAATATTAACACATACAACATAAGTGGTGTGAGCAGCTACATAGGTCGTTATCCTGACTAAAGGGTTGCTATTATCCAATGACCCTAATAGAAATCAAAACATCATGAACGGATTAGTGTCTTCAATACAATGAAGTCCATGAAATAGAGGCTTTAAAAACACGATACAGATAACATCACTATTAAAAAACATTTCAGTGACGCCGTTCATAAAGAACTGTTACTTATTTTATAATTATACTTTGAAGCTGCCCTTAAAATAATTAATGCGCATGCTGCTTGGCTAAGAAGGCAATTGCAAAACTGCTGCGCAGTACTTGATGCATCGAATGTGTTTATAGCTTTACACTTACTAGTGTACCAAATAAAATCACATTATTAGCGTTATTTTTTCCAATTTCGGACGTATTCTGTTCGTTCGTTAAAAGCGGAAATATTTGAACTTTTTTTGGTAGCATGAAATGAACGATTTTTAGCAGATTTAATGACTTATTTTTCAAAATAAATGATGCCTTATGACCATTTAGATTTACTCACGTGAATTGTGTATGGATTTTTTGCTTAAAGTAATCTGTCAAGCTGTAAACCGTTGTACGATGATCGTGATGAAGAAATTAATTTTAAATTTATAGATTTTTCATAATTATGTCCGTACGTCAAAGCAAGTGTTATTATTTATTATGACTTTAAATTAATTTTATTCAACTACAGTTATTAGGTGGCAATATTACGGAATTTGAATTCGGATAATAAAATAATAATAATATAGGGCGTACCAAGCGAAATGTTGCTGCTACTTTTAGTGCCGGGTATGGGTTTGGCAGTAAATGAGCGCAAAACGAAGTATATGTTGACATTTGATCCCAGGTTACGGCCAATTACTGTACTTTCGATATAGTCAACGAATTTCTTTAGATTGGCATCTCCATTACCGCCAAAAATGATGTCAGTCTGGAGACCAAGCGTAGGATCACTCTTGTAAACAGGTGCTATTATGGTCTCAATAGGCAATTAAGTAACAGAGACCGTTCTCGTGCGACTGATTTAATACAAGACGCTCACCCTTCCCGCGATTTTTTTATTGCGCAGAAGAATGGACACTATTAAGCACTGATTCAACAGCCTCGAGAGTATTCGAGAGCAAAGTCCTACGTAAGAAGTCGCCGTAGTCTAGTAGGTAGTGTGTTGGCTTATTAGACGTAAAGCCAGGGTTCGAGCTCCAGACCAGACATCAAAACAAAATACAAAAAGTATTTTTCGGCGACTTTCTCTCAGCAGATTTCTGGCAAAAACTATGAGAGTAAATAAAATTGCCATGAAAAGTTTCTCAAAAATCTGCCGTTCAGAGTTGACTTTAAACTGTAAGACCCACTCATGTATAAAATTAATCCTGACAGAAGGAATGTAATGACCAATTTTGTATGTAAGATCTTCCGATAAGATCCGATTCAACAATGAGCTGTATGAGCTCCTCAACGACATAGACGTTGTACAGCATATTAACATCCATAGGCTGCGCTGGCTCGGCCTTGTCGTTCGAATGGAGGAGGATACCCCCGCGAGACGGGTATATGTTGCGGGGATTTGCGGTAGTAGGCGAAGAGGACGATCTTGTTTAAGTTTCAAGGACCAAATCGAGGAGCCCTGTCATCGATTGGTGTGACCCACTAGTGAAGGCGCACAAAAACCAGAGGCGCCTGGAAGGATGTATTAAGGCTGGACATAAATCGTTAATCGGGTTGTTCATGGGCAATCAAGTAAATAAGTAAGTAGTAATAATAATACAAGAACTTAATAACTATATAAATAACACTACTATACTAAACAGTAGTGTATTAACATCTACAATTTTAAGGGCTTAACCATCATACTCTGTCCATTTAATGTCACGTATTCATTTTAATCTTAAAAAATTAGTTTTAGGTTTTTGTAAAATTATATTTAAAGATTTGCAAAATTCTTAAAAAAATATAAAAAATTTTTTTGTTATTCTTAAAAGTGAGGTGACTGAAATCTTCCATAGCACTATAGGAAATTTAAACCCTTCCATTGGCCAAAATTAATTATAGCCAAACGGCTGGACCGATTGCAATAACTTTTTGGTATTTGATTTTAGGAAGTCTCTTAAGGGGAGGAAGGGACCATTAACTTTTTTCATACGCTCAGAAAAAAAATTAGTAAACATAAAAATAAATTAAACTAATAATCAGTTATAATAGCTTCCCGGTTCCAATCCCGATCTAGATTAGTATATCTTATATGGTGTCATTAACCGTTTTTAATTTTTTTTTGAGTGTACACTAACTTTTAAAAATAAAAATTAGTATAATAATATAAATAAATAAGTTATGTTTTAGATTATTTTATTAAAAAATTTGATTTTCCAGTTCCATATTGTCAACTATATTTAAAAAGTATGGATTCAGAACAGCACTCGTTACCATTTCTTTGTGGTGTTCGATTATTCCATAAAATATTCCGGACTGGTCCATTAAACACAAGGCTAGGATTGTTGTAGCCAAAAGAGAGGAGTCTCAATTTTGAGACGAACCCGGCTTTTCACATTGTTGCTTATATTTGGTATATTCAGTACTGCTGTCAAATCCATAGCTGACAATGAGCTCGGAGTGCAAAATGTCCATTTGTTTCTTTTCCATTAGATTATGTATAACTTCCTCTTGTACGTTTATTATTCTTTCAGTTGTATGGTTTAGTAACATTTCCAGTGGAACTTTCGCTAACGTCTCTGTAACAATTACACCGTCTAGTCTGCATTTATATTTACTAGATGTAAGTTCTTTGTATAGAGGATATAATTCGCAATTTCTTATTTTATTTTCATTTCTTATATTACAGCACTAATCTTTGGAAAAGTTGTTTTCTAAAAGAAAGGCTAGCTTGATTTGTGCTGGTCTTGAAATAAGTTTTCGTACTTTGGCTGCTCTTGTCAGAGTAGTGACAGCCTCTTTTAAAACCATTGCTCAATCTAATTTGTTACATTTACGAGCAGCCGTCGTTGCAGCATGTACTAGGGGTTCAACTTCATTATTTTGATATTTAGAGATTTCCGTTGCAACTCGACTTTTGCCTCTCTGGGTTTGTTTCACCTATTTTTAATAAGTAATTGCCTTTAAGCTGAACTTTAAAAACTTTCAAATTCCTACCGCTTTTACCTACTCATATTTGAGCAAAATATTCGAGATTGCTGCTTTAAATATTGCTCTATATTTTCGGAACAACCATTTTCGTTAATATATGACAAGAAGTGGGCATATACAGCTGCTCTTTTATTAACTTCGAAATGTTTCTCTTGCCATACATTAAATAACTCACAGTTTTTCATACTGTATTTACCTGAAAAAATGAATTTTTTGAAAAAGTTTGCAAATATCCGCAGCTGAAATATACTAAATACGGTAGATAAATGGTTGTTTAAAAGATCTCTTATAGTGGTGTAACTATCATTTGTTATCATTTTTTTGTAAGTCCAACTAAAATTCCAATTCATATTTATATTATTTTTTTGTAAGGTCACCTTAATTTTTCCAAATTCCAGGGGAATTCACCAATATTACACTATATATTAATAAAGTACTCGCCTTCGACATTATTTTCCATGTTGTAATTTTTAAAAACTATATATTTTTATTATGAAAACTTTTGTTAGAAATTGCCACAAAATTCACTACACTCAATCGTTATTTATTAACTTATTTATAAATACAACATAAAACAACTAATAAAGTGACAGTTAGTCAATATAAATGCAAAATTCAAAAATATATGCCTAGTTTGTTGTATTTTTATTTATAATAAAACAAAAAAAAAATTCTTTTTCAAAAATTTAAATATTTAATTATGGCCAAAAAAAGTGTTAAAATTTCCTATAGTGAATAGGCGGGCAACGACCGTCGAGCTATCTGTTGGTGTTCGTTTGAGGGGGTGTTAATTTTAATTAGTTCAACATTTGCTATTAAACCCTTCAATTTTTGTGATAGCTATTAATAACTACTGTCCGCTTCTGTCCAAGAGGGAGTTCGTCTAACGGAGGATATTTTGTTCCAAATTTGCCATCAAAGACAAGGGATCCGAAAATTCGTCTGTTATCAGGGAGTGCCCCGCTTATTCGATAAGTCCGTGAGAGAAGATTTTACTGTAATTGAAATTTAATTTAGACTTTATAAAGGTTATTTCAGTATGAATGTACTTTTTAAATTTAGACTAAGTTTTGGTGCAAGTCGCCACAGTTGGCAGTTATTATATACAGTGGACAGCAGAAGTCCATGTACTCCAATATATTTTAGCAAATTCATGAATTTTAAGTAATAATATATAAAAATAATTGATGTTTTTTTTTTATTTATTTTATTAAATTATTTCAATTTTATTATAAAACAAAAAATATTTAAATTTTTTTACAAACCATAAGAAAAATAAGTGAAACTTTCTGGAGACTCCGAATTTCAGTACGGCAAAAGTGTAGGTACCCCCAAGAACAACACAAAGTAAATTTAAAATTCAAAGGCTGAACATGTAAAATGTTATGTGTTAACAGAACGTTATTAACACTATTTGGAAAGTTAGGTAGGATCCGTACGCAGACATCGAAGAATTTTCAGTCGAGAAAGTGTACCTACTGTGTCTATCAGTGAAATCCCGGGTCTATGCGAATAACTCAGCTGAAAACTGAAAGTTATGGAAGATTTCATGGAAAGAGTAGTGGCTTGCCGTCGGCATCGTGACGGTTATTTAAAGGATATTTTATTTCATACTTAATCGAAACACTTTTTCTATGCAATCCAACAAAATAATCACAATTGTTCCGAGACACTCTTTATATGAGCCCTTTATTTTGAAAGTGGTTTAAGTCCATTTTTTCATATATTGAGATATTTAAGAGTTTGCGTTTGAACTGTTTCAAAAATATTGTTAACTAGTATTAAGTTGTTTTTATGGCTATGAGAACTTAAACATGTTGAATATATAACGCAATACGTTTTGGCTTTTGGGCTTAAACCGCTTTCAAAATGAATAAAATGACTTTTTTGTTTGTGAAAACGAATAAGTCCACTTTGTGTTCTTTGTTTAATATTATTATAAGTTAATTTTTTCACTTAAAGTTACTCCACTAGTGATAGTGATTCCTCTAAAGAGTTATCTTTATACTTAGGAGTTGGAGTGGGACGTACATTTTTGTATAATGGCGTTAATTTTATTTAGCTGAAGTTCCTTGGTCTTCCCGGACAAGGTAATAAATCAAATATTTTGGACCCTGTATCCACTTCCATAGATTCTTTATAAATAATCTTATAGTGTTCACTTTTTATAAATCGCATCCAATGTATCCTTAGCCAATTTACAGGTTCCCCACTAGTGTTTTTAATCTTTTACGAATTGCTTCTTCCAGAGGTTTTGTAGAAAAAAATCTTCACGTTTCATTTTGGTTAATATAAATTTGTTACTCTTTCGACATGTTTTTATGGTTTCATAGTAACCCTGGGGGACATTAAATTATTTTTCCTCAAAGCCATTTCTATCACTCCAAAATCACTATCATTTGGCAAAAATTAATGTCCTGATAGTAAAAACTTATGGTCAATAATATCTGCATTATTTTCTGCTGATTGCACAATTTTCAACCATGTTACAGCCAATTTTATGGATTTCAATGGACTTAAAGCAGTTTCAAAATAAATTTTTATGCATTTCGTTAACTAGCTAATTTTCAAGTGCCCCAAATCATAGCGATTTTAATGATACTAGACTTAAATTGTTTATATAAAAAAGTATATATAGTATTGCGATTATTGTTATCATTAACTAAATTTTTTTAAAAATGGACTTAAACCACTTTCAAAATAAACGACTCATATAAGCAAAAGATAATAAATTATTGTTCTAATATAATATTTTTTTTCATCTATTTACTGAATAATAAATGCTTATATATGTAGTACGTCTCTTCTCTTTAATCACCGTTGGAAATTTTCTCAAAGTAGGTATGTATCTTATGTGTATCTTTTTTGCATTTCTTTTTAATATTTTATATACGTTCAAATGCACATAAATATATGTATGCATGTATATATTCTTATATATAAAGATTGTCTAATTCTTTTGAAGAAAGATAAGGAAATTAAAAAAAATAAACTCAAAAAGGCTAATGACGAATACAATTTTGAAAAAGTGCGAAATAATTGTAATTCGCTAGGTTTTGAGTGCTGTTTCTATATCTGGAATGCTGTGTTAAATTTTTATGCCATGTGTTTGAATATAACGACAAAATATGGACAACAGTACATAAGTGGGCCAAAATTAGTCTTATGAACAAAAAAAAAATCAACAACAAATTTAGAAAGAATGTTTTTTATGATCTCAACATTATTTTCTTTTTTTTAGACGAAAACAGTAAACAAGTAAACATAGTACACGCGGTTGAATGTTTGCGTCTTTAGAGTATAATCTTATTTACTTAATTGACCATTAAAACCCGTACAACGGATTTCGGCCTGCCTTAACACATTCTTCCAGGTGTTTTTGCTTCTTGCAAGCCTTGGCCAGTTGATCACATCAATTGATTACCAACCAATTAATGTTTCTAACGCAGACAAGACATGATTTCAACGCAAACAAGTCCTTTACGTCGACTTGCACTAATCGTCGCCTCAAAACCTTATCTCTCCGGAAAATTCTCTTCCATCTGAACGACATAGCTGAGCTAATGCAGCTACCGCAAAACGACTGCTCATGAAAAATTGAAAATTGAAAAGCTCATACAGCTCATTGTTGAACTGGATGTGGAAATCATCGTCAACTCGCTCTAAATCGCGAATCTTACGCATAATTTTTCTCTCGAATACTCTCAAGGCTGCTGCATCGGTGCTTAATAGCGTCCATGTGTCTGTGTCACAATAAAAGCACTGGGAGGATAAGCGACTTGTAGGATATTAGTTTCATCATATGAGAGAGATCCCTGCTACTCAATTCCCTCTTTGTAACTTATTAGCACCTGTTGGCAAGAGTAGTCCTACAGGTGATCTCCATATTAAAATCATTTTTGCTGGAGACGGCGCACATTGGGGTTTTTGATGCCTAAAATGGGAAATAATTGGAAAATGAAATTCTTGAGGTCCAAATATTTTTTACATGATCTAAAGGTGCACAAAATTCTGCATCACTTTCTTAAAAAAATGTGTCTCCAGCAAGTACCGTTATATAACTACGTCTTTTTGAAGTGTGAGTTTTATGATATTTTTTATCTTTCGTGAAAAAACTAAATTTTCAGTGTTTTCAAAATTAGTTTTCGGAAAGTTTTTAAGTAAAAATATTAAAAAAAAATATGGAGCCTTCAACAACAGACGATTGAGATTATATTTGCTTCGTTGTTTTATAAGTTTATATAGTTTTGCTATTTTTAAAATTATTTTTTGTGAAGGTCTATAAATTTTGCAAATTTTGTAGCATATATGGAAAAATAGTTGTGAGTTAAGCAAAGTAAAGCAAAAAAAATGTTTCTTTCCTTAAACGTCTTAGGTTGTGACCTTCTTGTGAAATAATAGAAAAAAATTTTTTGCACTTTCTTGCACCTGATTAAAAAAATGAAAATATATTTTTGCACCCATAAAATTTTTATCTATTAAAGTTTTTGTATAAAATTATAAGACCATATTTATTCAATCATAGGTACAAACGCGAATACAATTTTTATTTCTCGAAGAGAACTCTATGAAATAATTGCAAATTTTTCTTTTTCCTTTACTGAAAAATTGCATTTCTTACAAGCAAATAAAAAAGTATTAAAGTTTTTAACGATACATGGAAAAATTTTATTTCCCAATTAAAGAATCGCTGGAATGCATCTTATAGAGTTTCTGAGCTTTTTCTTCAGAACAACAAGTACTGGTTAGATGCGTCAATAGGTTTCCCGCGCCAATCTGGTGTTAAGCGTGGTAGATCGAAAGTTGATTTCGAGGATTGCAGTGATAAAAGCAAAAACCAAACGACAAAAGAGTAAAGGAAAGAAAATTCATCATCTTTGCTGGCGCGGACCGGAGGTAATAAACTACTCTTTAACACCAATAGCGCAGTTAACTGAGGAAGCGCAAGAAGCCCGAAACAAAGACTTCAAAATGAAATGAAAACCTGTTTGATACTCAAAATGATTTGATCTAATTTGTATTAACATTTCTATGTTCAATTCTAATTTTATCTGGTTGGTAGATAACCTTTGAGAGTAGGATTGTAAAATTTTGTCAGAACATGTATTTTTATGCAGGACATCAGAATCAATCAAAAACTCAATTTTGAATTTTTTGGTTGTTAGGCCCTTATGGATTTCAGGTCACGATTTTTTTTTATTATTATTATGGATTTATCTTCTTTAAGTGAAATAAACCAAAAAAGTTAAAAAAGCAACCAGGAAGCTCCCACGATTTAATTCCCATTTTAGGCGGTTGGTTGTCAAATTCATTGACAACTTCGAAAGTATAGTTATCGTCCGTAATCTGGAATCCAATACACCTTTTGTTGCTGCTGTCGATAATATATGGTTAGGTTAGGTTAGGTTAGAGGACGTGTAATTGTCAATTAAGACAAGTACAGTACCCGGAGGTCGAATTGACCCATTGTACAACGTCCTAGTTTCTCACACCACTTATGTTGTGTGGGTTAATTTTATACATGAGTGGTGGGACCTACAGTTTAAAGTCGACTCCGAACGACAGATTTTTATTTATTGAGAAACTTTTCATGGCAATTTTTATTTACTCTCAGAGTTTTTGCCAGAAACCTACTGAGAGAAAGTCGCCGAAAAAATACTTTTAGGCTTTTGCGTCTAATAAGCCAACACACTACCTACTAGACTACGGCGACTTCTCGATAATATATACTTTGTTTTGATTCTTTTACTGCCAGACCTATCTTGATAGAATCCCATTTAATAGCTCTAAGGGCAGCAGTAACATCTTGGTTCGCACTCGCTATAATGTCAATGTCGTTAGCATACACAAGCAACTAAATACTTTTGTGGAAAATACTATCATAGCGTTGCGCTCCCGCCTACCGCAGAACATTTACTATGATAAAATAGAGTAGGTTGCATTATAAGGAATCGCCTTTCTGCTACCTAACTTGACTGAGCTACAGGATTTGCCAGCTCAGATATTGCGGCAAAAACACGATTCCTTAAGGGACTTTCGAAGGCTGCTTTACGATTCCAGTAATCAAGTGCTCTGCTTTTATCTTATCTATGTCTTATCTGAGGTTAATGGACTCAAAGATTCAACTTTATTGTTGTGTAACACCTTTAGGGCGCTAATTTTTTATTTGACACCAGCACTCAGGGAATATCACCAGTATTATTCCATTGGTTAGAATAAAGTGATATGAAGAGGTAGAGAGTATAGTGCGCGACAATGCCCATACTTGCAAATAGGTATTATATTGAAGAGACCACTGAGGCATTAAAATTTATAATAAGCGGACATGTTCCCACCTTTAGTACAATTACTCATTTCTAAATTTTCCATCAGTATACAATATTAAAATGCTTATCATTAAAGGTAGCTAACAATTGATGATGTTAGCTATGTGTGAATTTCCTTAATCATTTTTGGGCATGGACATCTCAACTGATCAAACACTACGGTGTTCGTCTTGACGGTTCATACGTTTTCAGTTGTGCTGTGATACCCAATAAGTATATTATGAATGAAAACGAAAGAGCATACTCCCTTAGAAAACAATTTTGGTCCCTTAAAATTTCAAATATACATACATATGCTTTATAAAGTTGACAACACTTACAGCTAAAACAACATTTAAACAACGCTTAAGGCCAAAAAGCGTACCTAACTAGAGTAAAAATAAATATATGATTTTAAATGAATGCTAACTTAATGCCCACCATTGTGTTTATACAGTTAAGTGATATGTTTTATATTTTAAAATACTAATCATCTCTTCTTTTGGTTCCTCATTATTCTAATTGACTGTTAAAGAATGTTAATATTTCGTGTGCAATTATAACAGAGAACTTTAATACGAAAAAAATTCAACTCTTGGAATTCAATTAATTTCTTGGAAACTCTTGTCGCACTCCAAACAAGGCATTATTTAATATACTCAATTGGTTCCCTTCTGACCTTCTGCTGTAAAAACCATAGATCCATCCGTGTCGATTATATGGTTCCCTATAACTAGTAGTATAACTAGTAGTAGTTGGCGTAGTCTGGTTTATTAGATGTAAGGCCTTGGTTTAAGCCTAAGTCGGACATCTCCAACAAAACGAAATATAAAAAACATATTTCTTCGGCGACTGCCTGTCAGCAGATTTCTGGATAAAGCTCTGAGAATAAATAAAAATTGCCATGAAAAAGTTTCTCTAAAATCCGTTGTTCGGAGATGACTTTAAACTGCAGATCCCACCACTCAAGTATAAAATTAACACACTGCACGCATAACAGGGTGGGCTGTAATATATTTATAAAGTGTTGTGATATTAAACCATCGTTGGAAACTGCATTGCTGCATTGAAGGGCCATTACGGAACTCGTGATATCCAATATGTTACAGGGCATAGGTATTCCGATTACGTCTGTTAAATTGGATGTTTTCTACTCGTCTTGCAGAGATTTCTCATTGAAATCAAAAGGGTACGTGCTAGATTGCTAGACTCTACTGGACATGTGTGGATAAGAGGCATGTAAGGCATTCCGAAAGATTTGGCATTTCGTCAAATGAATTCTGCAGGAGTCTGTCGGTCTGCGAAGGAGAAAGAGGATGTCTTGAATCAGTGTTCTACATACATACATACATAATTGCTCATTCCAACCCTTCAGCCAGGATACGAACTATCTTCTCACAACACTTATAATAAGAAAAAGCTTCCAGGCCCTATGTTATATCAAATCAACATTCAATCCGTAGGTCAAACTTTCTCTAGAGAAAACCTTCCCGAGTCCAGAATAAATCTTGGATGTCAAAGAGTGAGTTCTCAAATGCCTGCGATATTTATGACTGAGTAGAACACTGGTAGTTGCCGCAGTGTGTAGTTAGTATGTTGGCTTAGTAGACGTGAGTCCACGGACAAACCGCAGGTCAGACATATCCAATAAAACAAAATATGATAAAATATTTCTACGGCGACTACCTCTCAGCAGATTTCTGGCAAAAACTCTGAGGGTAAATACAAATTGACATGAAAAGTTTCTCAAAAATCTGTCGTTCGGAGTCGGCTTTAAATTGTAGGTCCCGCCACTTAAGGGTGAAATTAACACACACAAAGTAAGTGGTGTGGGAAGCTAGGTCATAATCCTGTCTAAAGGGTTGGAATGTCCAATAATGTATGTATGTACTATTACAGAGCCGACCTTTATTTATGTACAAACATATACGATGGCAATGTAGGGTAGAAAAGCAATTTCCCTACAACCCAATAATTTTGGAAAAAGTGTGAAAATTAATACAGAACAATTGTTTTGATCTGAGTTAATAGAAACAATTGTTAATTATTGACATGAGATAAACATAAAAATGAAAAAAATTTTCAAAACAAAAACATTTTTTTTGGTATAGTTTAGGAATAAATTAATTTAAATTTAATACTTTTGTTGATGCTTTTCGGTTCAAAATGCCTGTTGTCGGCCTCTCTGACTCTCGCATCTGTGATGATAATATTGAATTCAACATCATCTGCTCATCTTATACGGACGTGTGTTTATTTGTTTAATTATTATATTCTGCTATAACTAATTAGTAAATTAATTTTGTTGCTGTTGCTGGTGTTGTTGTTGCAGTTGATCGAAACGTTAAATACCACTCGCATAGAGAATTTATTTTATTTCGTTACTTTTTTCTCTCTTTTGTTCTGTTTTTGTTTTTTTGCTTTCGTTTTCTTTTTTTTCTTTTTTGTTTAAATTATTTTCTAGTTTTCTATTGATAGGAAACGATTTAGTTTGTGAAATTTATTAGTTTTTGCCGTGCATTGGAGCGGTTGTTGGCGGATATTTTTTGTTTAAAATTTTTTTTCTGATTATGAAAGAAATTTTTAAGTGTTGCTATTGTACGTGTCTGAAATATTTTATAACATAAAATAAAAAGAAAATAAATAAATAAAAAAATAATTCAATTGATAATGTTTGTTCTTAATAATAAAGATTGAATCGTTTACAATATGTTTTGAAATTTTTTACTAAACGTTTAAACCGAATCTTATTTTGAAAGTGGCGTAAAGTTTTCTAAAGTTTTGAATTAATTATTCAAATAATATTTAAAACATTTAAAGAACAAAATATTCTATTGGATATATTTTATTAATTTTAAAATTAAAAATTTTTATATAAAAAAATATTTAAAATTTTTATAAAAAAAAAATTAAAAAAAAAAAACAAAAAGTAATTTTTATGTAAAAATATTAATGAAAGTTTTATTTGTTGTGCCTCTTATCTTGAGTAATATTATTATATGCTGTTGTTTTATTTGTTTAAAAAATTTAAGTCAAGATAAAATTATCACTCACTTTTTGAATTCACGCATCAAATTGCTCCCATTAAACTTGCTTTTCATTGTGCTAAATAATTACTAAAGAAGGGAGATAAAGATTAATATAATGCCGACATTAATATACAGTGAATTAAGATTATAATGAACTCCATTGCATGGGCATGGTTTCATCGCATAACTCAAAGCTAGTTTACTTTACAACAGAAGATATATTTATTGCCAAAAGTTCAAGCAAATCTCGGCCTGTATAAAAAAAAATTAACTACTTCATTCTTCCTATTCAAATTTTAGCAAAAAACTTTAATTATTTAAAGATTTGAAAGAAAAAATAATAGAATAATAATAGAATACTAATCTACTTTTTCATTTGGTTCATTGATAAAAAAAATTGCAAATCTTTAAAAAAAATACAAAAATTAAACATTTTTATTCTGTTTGTTAATTTTATAAACGAGCAGAGGCACGTACACTTTAAAATCGAGTCCGAACGACAGATTTTTGAGAAACGTTTCATGGTAATTCTATTTACTGTCATAGTTTTTGCCAGAAATCTGCTAAGAGGCAATCGCAGAAGAAGATGGTTGGATTTTGAACAGTGGCCTTACGTCTAATAAGACAACACATTACTTACTAGAGTACGGCAACTACAAATTTGTGAAAATTTACTTTGAAAAAATAAATCTGTTTGCGACGATTCATAGATCACTTCGTTCGTTTTACTGTCGACATAATCGGTCTAGTAAGCAAGTAATACGTGGGGTTTATGATTGTTTTTGTACCAATGTTACTCTTCTCGATTGAAAACCATGAAAAAATACGCCTACCGAAGTGAATATTACTAATGTATCATGAAGTCTTTAAGTATATGCTAAAGTTGATTAATTGCTTTTTTTTATTCGACAACGATGCTTTGGATAACGGCGTAGTAGTCTAGTTGGTAATGTGTTAGCTTATTAGACGTGTGGCCGTGGTTCTAACCCCAGCCTAGACATTTCTCAGCAGTACTCAAGCTAATAGTCTGAGGGTAACTAAAATTGCCTTAAAATTTTTAAAAAATCTGATGTGCGGACTCGACCTTAAACTGTAAGTCACACCACTCATGGATAAAACTAACACACTCCATATAAGTGTCTTGCCTAAGACCTAACAAATTAGGCGGTATACCTTACAAGCAAGCATTGTAAAGACCTTTTAAGTAAGTAAGCGAGGAAGTCATGGCTACTGTGCCTATTAAATACAGTTCCTTAAAGAATTGAAGCGAATGAATATCGTTTGCGTCGTATTTTTGCTGATTTGGCTTATTTGAAATTTGACGAATTTGATCATTTTCATCAAAGAATTATATTTAGTGATGCAGTTCGTTTCTGGTTAAGTGGCAATGTTGTCGTATTTGGAACAAGAAGAATGATCACACTGTTGTCATCATCGGTCCTTATTTCATTCGAAATGAGCAAAGAGCTGTCGTTGCGGTGAGTGACGAGCACGATCAACCCAAACTGACTGCAGTTTTATTTTCAATCATCAACGACTTTGCGCTTAATAATGCGTTTATTGCAGTATCAAGTTGGTGACACGCTTCTTTTCAGAACTGATTAACTAACACATTGTGTACGCCTCTCCAGGCGTTTTTCGCCCGCTCAATTCTGCAGACATACAAACAAAAAAACCGAGGTTTGAAATTTTAAAATGTACAATAATGGTAGACTTTATAAAATACGAAACGTACTAAGATTGGCACATATTTTCTAATGCATTGACTGTGAACTTTGTGGTTTCATTCGATGCTCAAACTCGAGGCTCCAACTCACCACTAACGGATTATGACAAGGGTGTTTACCTTACACTAAGTAAGGGCCGTTATGGGCCACAGAAAGAACTTGTCTGTGAACGACAAGCTACCCGCTATCCTAATCAAAGCTAGGGGCTTTGTTACCCTGATAACGCAACAAAAATATACGCAACTGGTTGTTGAAGTTGGCCATTGAATCGAAAAAAACATGAAAACGAGATAATTCGTAATACGGTCAAAACGTTCGATTAACAAAAAAACGAGATATTTTGTGACCCATAGGTTTATGTCGACAAACCAGCAAGTCTTGAAGCATTGAAAGCCAATATTAATGTTACCATTGATGATATAGGGATAGAAGTATTGAAAAAATTAGTTAAAAACTTTACTAATCGAATGGACCATGTTCCGGAAATTATATTTTAAAATTCAATGCAGTGGAGTGATACACAATATTGTAATAAGAAATTCAATACACAATGGTCAAGCTCTTAAAAACATCCGGTATTTCGAAATTCAATAGTGACCAACATTTGAAAAATTTCCAGTTGCTAAGAGAAAGTGCCATAATAAATATTAAATTTTCTAAATATTTCATGAGAATATTCATTTTAATGCAGATGAGCAGTAGTTTGTTTTTGTTTTTCTTCAGTTTCTTTATTGGGTCTTCGTTAATTATAATCTAAAAGCTAATGTTTGAATCTTAAATAAATTTAAATAAAAATTTAAAGTCTTAAGAGGAAGTTATTGATATCTATGGAGTGATAGAAGCAGTGTTCAATTTTTTAACATGGAAGTGACGACCGTAGTTTCAAATGCTGCAGACTAAAGGGTTTGAATGTTGTTGCAAGTTTTTGAAATATTTTTATGAATGTTTTCTATTTGTTATGTTATTAGGGGTATGTTAAGATGCTGATGATTCTTTGAATTTTTAATGTACCAAAATGCAGCGGGGGGCTCCTTTCCATTCTAGTCTAGTAGGTGGCTTATTAAATGTGAGGCAACGGTTCAAACCCCAGGTCAGACATCTCCAAAAAAACGAAATTTGAAAAAAAATTTTATTCGGCTACTTCCTCTAAGCAGATTTCTGGCAAAAACTCTGAGATAAATAACATTTTTTTTCCCTGACTAATCATACTTTTATTATTGTTAGGGTAGTTTCCTTAAATAACCACCTAACAACACGGTTGTGTTTCCAAAAAAACACAAGACAAGTTTTCTTTAAAACTTAGAGCTAGAAAGCTTGTGACTTTATTGAGTTCTGATCTATAACTAAACTTAAGACGACTAATAAAATAGAAAGAAGTGAAAATATGTAACTAAGTAAATATTTACAAAATATCCGTTATTTTAAGGCGAATTAAAACATATAAGATATTGAATTCATAGGGAATAAAACAAGATCTCTTCATGAGAAGAAAAAGAATTACATTAAGAGAAAAATTAAATTAAGAGAAAAAGTAAATTAATAGAAACAAAATTAAACTTGTTGAACATGGTTCAACATACTCCCGGGCAAGTTAGTGGCAATTGCAGCCTCACCATTGTCCAGAGATGACTCAGCCGAATATTGATTTCTGAGCCTTAGGTTCTATGCTCGATTACTCCATCTACCTTGCGACACGTGGCAACGTCTGGATGGGCTTGAGGCATAACGCTTCGGAAGTGCTCTGTAAGCTGAGGATCCATAATTTCCTGTGATAGAACTACTTCAAACTCCTTAAGCTCAAGTCTCCAGCTGGCAATTGGCTCATGGTTGCGGCATGGCCATACGTAGGAGATACTTCAAACATGCCATAGTCCTTATCTTCGAAATGTAGACTGGGCTTGAACTTGGGAAAAATATTCGCCATGCTTCTCTTCAAGTATGAGGTCTCACTTTTCGGGTCAAGTAAGAAGATTACCCACATTGGATTTCCTCGGTGGATTAGATTTAATCTAACAATGTAATTAGCCTCAGGAGGCGATAGATTAGGTAGCTCACTCGCTAAAGGCGACACTTCTTGGGGAGTGGTTTTTATGGGAATGTCAGATGGGTTGCAGGATATCGTAAAGGTAAAGTTTGATGATGTGCTTAGATGGGAAGACAACAAGTTATATACTATGTTATTAGAAATTTTGTTTTGCGACTTTTCTCTTTATAAAAACATTAAAATTTATTTTGTTTCAGTTGGGTTTTATTAGAATTATCCTCAGAAGAAATTGGTAAAATACATAATTTCGATATGGAACGTATTACGTTGCCATTTTGATTTCTGCTATTCGCACTTTGTTGTCTTTACCATATACCATTTTTACTATGCGTCCTAGACGCCACTCAGTAGGTGGTAGCGAATCATCCTTCACTATGACGAAGTCGTTAGGCTTGATGTTCTGCTGCTCTGTTTTCCATTTCACTCTTCTTTGTAGTTCAGTGATATACTTGTTTTTCCAGCGACTTGCAAAAATATGTTGAATGGATTTTAGACGATTCCATCGTTTGATGTAGTTTAAATTCTCTACCGGTAGTTTCTCATCAGCTTCGGGTGGGGCTATCATTGGTGCGCCTCGTAAGAAATGACCTGGAGTCAAAGGCAGTAATTCTGTAGGGTTTTCGGTCAATGGTGACATTGGTCGGGAATTAAGTACAGCTTCAATTCTGATCAGCATTGTAGCGAATTCTTCAAATGTATATGCTAGATTACCTGCTACCTTTTTCAGATGCGATTTCATACTTTTCACGGCAGCCTCCTAGAGGCCACCCATGTGAGGTGCGTAAGGCGGAATGTACGACCACTTGAATCCGTGAGCGCTGTATTTTTCTGCTAAGGCCTTTTCTGTAGTTTTAGGATATTCATTATGGGCTTTAAAAAGGGTTAGGCTAGCGCCGAGGAAATTTCGACCATTATCCGAGAACATGGTTTTTGGAAAACCTCTACGTCCGGTAAATCCATCAAAGCACGCCAAGAAAGCTTCTGTTGAAAGATCAGAGCATGCTTCCAGGTTTACTGCTCTTGTGGAGAAGCAAACAAAAACTGCTGCGTATCCTTTAACGATTTTAGTATTTCGTAAATTAGACGATTTGATGTTAAAAGGATCCGCAAAATCAACTCCTGTAAACGGCAACGAAAAATTTGATTTTTCTGCAGGAAGTTCAGCCATTAGTTGATGTTGTACTTTTGTTTGTATATAGTACATGCTTTACAATCTCGGATACATTTCCGCACTAAGTTCTTTAGCCGAATGATGTAGAACCCTTGTCTAATAGCTCTTAGCATTATATGATGTTCAGCATGTAGTAAAATCTGGTGAGTATAAGCGACAAAAGGTGATGCAAATTGGGATTTTTCTGGAATGAGTACAGGATGACATTCTTCATAACTTAATCCCGAGTTATTCAGTCTACCTCCAACTCGCAATAGACCATCTTTATCGAGAAATGGACATAATGTTAGAAGTCTGCTTTTCTTGTTAATTGGCCGCTTATTTTGTAGACATTTATGTTCATGAGGAAAATAGTACAGCTGTGCGAGATATATCAAACAATTTTTTGTAAATTTTATTTCTTCTGAAGTTATAAACGATTCAGTGTGGGAATGCCGTTTCCGAATACGATTGAAGATTCGGAAACAATAACAAATAACTCTCAGGGCTCGAGCGAAAGAGGAAAACCGTTTTAATACGTCCTCATTCTCTTCTTGAAACAGTGTGTTATTTTTACCGGTATCGTTGAGAGATACCTTCAAATGATAAGTTGAGACCTTCTTTGTCTCCAAGTCAGTAGGCTCGAAAGCCGGCCAAAGTTCACAGGATTGTGATAACCAGGTGGGTCCATGCCACCATAAATCGTTTTCAATGAGTTCATCTGGAGTACAACCACGGGTACCTAGATCCGCAGGGTTGTCTTCCGTTTTCACATGTTTCCAGTCGTTATTGCTGGTCATACTCATGATTTTAGCTACACGATTTGCCACAAATGTTTTGAGACTATTTGGTGGTTTTTGTAGCCATCCAAGGACTATAGAGGAGTCCGTCTAAAGAAACAGTTCATAGGAGAACTTAGCATTTTCCATTATACCTTTAACTAATTTTGACAGCAAGACTGCTCCACATAACTCGAGTTTGGGTGCTGTAGTCTTTTTTATTGGAGCCACCTTAGTTTTTGTTACAAGCAGATTACAAGCTATTTCTCCATTAGAAGCTGTAGTTCGCATATAAGTTGTGCCGCAGTAAGCCTTTTCTGAAGAGTTACAGAGTCCATGTATCCGTACTTTGCGTGCTGGTAAAAATTGTACCCATCTAGGAATCCTGAGGTTTGAAATCTGTGGTAGATTTTTTAGAAAGAAGTTCCATTTTACAATCATGGACGGTGGAATACTCTCATCCCAGTCCGTTCTGGTTTCCCATAATTCTTGCATTAGGATTTTAGCCACAATTACGATTGGACCCAGCCAACCTAGGGGATGAAACAATTTCGCTATTACTGATAATATTTGTCTTTCTGTAGGGTGGGGTACAATTTGGTTTGGTTCTACGTCATAGTAGAAAGCATCGGTCATCGCGTTACAGCGTATGCCTAGAGTTTTAACGGTGCTGGAATCGCCAAACTTTAACATATCTTCGTCGAGAAGATCCTCCCAAGTTATTCAGTAGGAAACTGTCATTGGCAGTAATTTTCTGCATGGGAAAGCCTACTGAATTTAAACCCCGCTTTAATTCACTTTGTTTCGATTTTGCTTCCTCAAGACTATGTCCTCCTGACAAAATGTCATCCACGTAGATTACGTTCCTTAAAATTGTGGATGCTTTAGAACAAGAATTCTTGCAGTCCTCGCTTAACTGCTGTAGAATTCGTGACGCCAAAAAAGGTGCGGAGTTGACCCCAAAGGTAACTGTTTTCATTTGATAGGATTTGATAAAATTGTCCGTCTGATTACGGAAAACAATTCGCTGATACGGCCGATCAGCTTCATGGACACGTATTTGTCTGAACATCTTCTCTATGTCGCCTGTAAATACGTATCTGTAATAGCGCCAACTAAGCACTGTCTGCATTAAGTCAGATTGAAGAGTGGGACCTTGGTGCAAAACATCGTTTAAAGAAAATCCACTATTTGTTTTCTTTGATGCATTGAAGACCACCCTTACTTTGGTTGATTTACTTTCCGGTCGAATAACCGCATGATGTGGCAGAAAATATGATTCTTGTTTTGAATTGTTGATATCTTGATGAAATACGGGTTCCATCTGATCCAGATCGATATATTCCTGGAGAACTTTGTGGTACTTTTCTTTTAAATCAGAAGATTTTTCAAGAGTTTTTTCCATCCGATGATATTGAGCCAAAGCACTATTTCTTGAATGACCCAAATATATTTCATAAGGAAAATTTTCTTTAAATGGTAACCGCACTACGTATCGACCGTCCGCCTGACGTGTAGTAGTGTTCTGAAAAAAAGTTTCACAATATGTGTCCGCTTCATTAACTATCGAATCCTTCTCGACCTCTTCAAGTTCCCAGAACTTCTTAATCTGATCGAGGAGAAGCAAATCTGCTGAAGGCGACGCAGTAGTAGGAAGTGTATTAATCTCACTTGGTTTGTTTGGACCTGATAAGTACCAACCGAAATGTGATTCTCTCGCTTCTAGATTTCCAAAAATATTTAGTCGTATACCTTCAAGGTTGATGAGCGGTAAGACATTACTACCTATTATAATATCTATGGCTGCGGGTTTATAAAATTTTGGATCAGCAAGATTTAAATTCTGAAATGATTTGTAATTTTCGATTTCAATAGGCCGTGAGGGTAAAAAATTAGCGATTTTGGGTGCTACGATTGCCAAAATCTTTATTTTGAAATCTGATATTCTAGATTTTATATTGACGAAACATTTTCCCTTTGAGCTTCCTACAACATTTCCACCGAACCCTGATATCTGACTGCGATGTTTCTCAAGTGGTAGACCAAGTCTTTGACTACTTGTAGTAATAAAACTTCTCTCTGCACCGGCATCCAGCAGAGCACGAACAGTAAATAATTCTCCCCCATTCTCGATTTGAATGAGCGCTGTAGGCAATAATGTAGTTCCTTCACGTTGAATAAAATAAGCAGTTATGTTATCCGAGTTCTGTACTTGGGTATTAAATGCAGAAGCATCAGTTTGAGTACTTGAATTAGAGTTTTCTCCCTCATGATTTGGATTTGGTCTGGACTGGTTCACTGACGAATTATTCGACTTGGTGTCCTCTTTATATAAATGAAGCATTGTATGATGTCTTTTGTGACATATGGAACACGAATTTTTACTTGAACACTTTGCCTTAAAGTGTGTTGGCGATAAACAATTTACGCAATATTTATTTGAAAAAACAAATTTCATACGCTCATTTGGGGACAAAGATTTGAACGATTTACAAACTCTTAATGGGTGATTTTGTTTGCATCTCCTGCAGCTGAACTTTTGTTCACTTTGAGTGTGAAATGATTGTGCTTTTGAAGAAGTGCTATCTTTTGGCGGAAGCTTTTTCCTATCTGACATCGTTTCTAAGATTTCTATTCGTTCAAAAAGAAAGCCATTTAATTGTGACCAATTAGGCAGTTCACGATGATTTTTCAAGGACATCTCCCATTCCTTAACTGTTTCATCCGATAGCTTTGAAACTATGACATGAATCAAAAAGGGATCGTTATCGTGCAATTCGATTTTATAATTTTTCAAGATTGCCAGACAGTCGTTAACTGTATTTAGGATATACCTCAACGATTTGACCGATTCATTTGTACTGGACTGAACTGCATGAATCTTTTTTACTTGGTCCTGCACCAAAAGCCTTTTATTTTCAAATCTATTCTTTAATTTTTCCCAAGCTAAATTATAATTACTATCTACCAAGTCAAAATCCTTTATGGCTTGGTAGGCCTCACCCCTTACTTTGCTTCGCAAATAATATAGTTTCTGTCCTGGAGCTATGGAAGAATCTTTCCCGATCACCGCCCGGAACATATCTCGGAAAGCAGGCCACTTGGAGTAACCACCCTCAAAATCCTGTATTTCGCATGCTGGTAACTTTAATGTGGGCCTGAAGCTCGATTGTTGATGTTCGGTTGATGTAAGCGCTTCCCTTTTTTCCAGAATTTTAATTTTTGTAGACTCGTATAAGTCGCAAGCCCTATCATATCTTGAGGATACCTCATCTTTTGCATCTTCTTCTTGTTGTTCCTTGTCTTCAAGCATATATTCCTCATAGGACTCAATTAACTTTCCCCACCTCCTTTGCAATTCCTGTTGCTTTACGTCCATAAATGCGGTTGAGCAAATTGCAGGACAGTTTATATCAAAACTGGCGCAAGAGCTTTCGAGTTGCTTTAAATCAAATTTGCACCTTCTTTTTGATGCCGCCATAATGAAAACCTTGATCGAAAATTAACCCTTTGAATATTAGAACAAATATACGAAATAGTAAAAACCTTTTCGGCCTCCTCCTTTACTTGAAGTATATTTCCAAATATTTAAATAAACCACCAGAAATTTCCTTTATTCCCAATGGCTTTCAAATTTTTTTTTCAAAAAATCGAAAAAAAGAATTTATCTTTATTCACCTCTAAATACAAGAATTAATTCGTGGAGAATATTTTAACCGTATTTAATCTGCATTAAAATCCTTATAAATCCACCCAATTTAATATTTTTCATCCGAGAAATTATTTGTAAACTCACCGGTATTCAATACTGTCCCTCGTGTATTTGCTGGTTGGGAACCTATGACTTACAAAAAATACCGATCTGATGACGTCACACATAAGATTAACAACTGGAGTTGGCTGTTTGAATTTGTTCTTGTATGTAGCGGTTATTTTATATTCAGTCCACTTTAATTCATATTTTTATTTTGTAATATTTATTGCTTTTTTAGAATTTAATGTTCTTCTTTTTAGTAAATTACAACCTCACTTTCTTGTATTTAGTTGCTTGAAGTAATTTCTTTTTTACTGTTCTATTAAATGCATGTAATGTTGTGGGAACGAAAAGAATTGGAAATATAACGGTAGTTGAAAGTTCGTTTTGAAGAGTAGATATATAGTTTTCTCCTTCTTTATTAGTGATGGTACTTTTATTAGAGTTGTAATTAGCTGTATATTTAGTGGTTTAATTAGTGGTTTTGTAATATTCTTTTAATCTTTTTCTTCTAGAAATATTTCATGTAAGGTTTACCATGTACATTGATTTTATATTACATGGACACTTTTTATGTTGATATTCACCCGCTTTTTGATTTTTATTTAATTTAGAGAGAAAATATGTCGCACAAAATAACTAATAGACACAGTACATATCTTTTCTCCTTGTGATTTTCTGCAACTTACTTCACCTTTATAATCAGCCTGTATTGTGATAAACCCAGAATTGGTTGCATAAATAAGACCTTTGTTGATGAAACCTTCACTGACACGGGATGCACAATGGAGTACCTCTATTGTTGAAATCTTCGCTGGCACGTAATGCACAGTGGAGTACCTTTATTGTTGAAAACTTCGCTGGCACGTAATGCACAGTGGAGTACCTTTATTTTATTCATCTGCCGTAGGCGCGATGAAATAACTTGATGTTGCAGTTGCCGTCGGTGGAGACAACTTGCGTTTTCCTTGGTTTAGGGAATAGTGGCTTCGAGATCACTGATTCATTCCTGTCCTAGCCTCTTCTAGGACTTTTCGAAGGACCAAAATGTTAGGGTAGTTTCCTTAAATAACCACCTAACAACACGGGTGTGTTTCCAAAAAAACACAAGACAAGTTTTCTTTAAAACTTAGAGCTAGAAAGCTTGTGACTTTATTGAGTTCTGATCTATAACTAAACTTAAGACGACTAATAAAATAGAAAGAAGTGAAAATATGTAACTAAGTAAATATTTACAAAATATCCGTTATTTTAAGGCGAATTAAAACATATAAGATATTGAATTCATAGGGAATAAAACAAGATCTCTTCATGAGAAGAAAAAGAATTACATTAAGAGAAAAATTAAATTAAGAGAAAAAGTAAATTAATAGAAACAAAATTAAACTTGTTGAACACGGTTCAACAATTATTAAGAGGAACGAAAATTAAAGCGGAAACCAGACTATCGGAGCTAGATTTTCTCAAGGAAGTTTTCACGGATCGATTCCATATTTACATCATATATCGAATATGGTTACTTTGATAATGATATTTATCTAACATCGTGATACCTTCAGAATCATATACTTACGCGAATTTCGGGTCGTAATAAAGTATAAAAGTAAACGAACACAAATGTATTCAAACTTACATACATAATTCGCCATCATAACCCTTCAGGGTTAGCTTCTCACACCACTTATATTGCGTGCGTTAATTTTATACACGAGTGGTGCGACCTACAATTTAAAGTCAACTCAGAACGACGGACTTTTAAGAAACTTTTCTATGGCAATTTTATTTACTTTCAGAGTTTTTTTTTACAAGAAATCTGCTGAGAGGGAGTCGACAAAGAAATATTTTTCATATTTCTTTTGCTAAAGATGTCTGGCCTCACGTACAATGAGGCAACATGTTACCTACAAGAATACGACGAGGTTAAATGATCTCTGTAGCGTTTTGCAGGCAGAGATTTTTATTATTTTGAAGGCTCTTGAGACCTTAGTTTCAGATTCATAATTTTATGTAATCTTAGTTAATTAAATCTGCCCTAAGAGACATTGCGTTGATCAGCAGTTCGTAATTTTAAAGAGTTTATGAGATGCTTTGCACCAAGTCTGTGGCTTCTGGATTCAAGGACATAGCGGGATCGAGAGGACGAATGCTCTCTCTAGTTTACGTTCATTTTCTAAGGGCAATAGCTGGTCCTAAGACTCCAATCTGATACTTTTACAGAATTTTCGAGAGAGGGACCGTAGATAAGGTGTAGAAAAATATAGAAATTAAGAGCTAAGAAACGCTAAGCATGGTGGCGGTAGTACAACGCTGCGGGGATGTGTGTCGCTACCATGCGTGGGCAGTTTAGAATTTATTGAGGAAATAATAAATAAGAGAGAGTATTTAAACATTCTGTAGAATAAATTCACCTAAAATTCGAAAGAATTAAGAATTCGACGTTATTATTACTTCAAACAAGTCAGGTAATGTGAAGATGTGATTTGCCTACCACAGTCCTCACAGGCTTAATACTTATTCACAAAGTCTTGATATGATGTCAAGAGACTATTTAGGAGATCATTTGCAAGAACGATTACGTAGCCGCTAAACCTTAAATAAAAGTTAAATGAAAGACTAGCAAATGCTAATCAAAACTGGTACATTCAATGCCAAATGGGTTAAATGGAGTGCTGGACCTTAGGGGATATCATTCTTAATATTGGGTATAATATTTTAATACGTTGGGCGTTTGAATTTTAAATTTACTCTGAGTTCCTTTTAGTAGTACCTACACTTTTGCGGCAAATAATATGGAGTCACCAGAAAGTTTTCCTTATTTTTCTTATGGCTTGTGAAAAATCTTAAATATTTTTGGTTTGTTATGAAATATAAATAAATTAACAAAATTAATTAAAAAACATCAATTATTTTTACATATTATTGCTTAAGATTCATGAAATTGCTAAAATATAATGGGGTACTTAGACTTTTGCTGTCCACTGTATGCATGTCTATTGATTCTTCAGATTTGCCCGAAAAATGTGCGAATTTAAAGAAGATTACTAAGAAATATGATGAATGGAAACGCTTACAAATTACATACTAACATACTAACATCTAACATCGTGAAATAGAACTTATCATGTAATATACCTATATTTCTATTAATTAGAGAAAGGGAAAACCAAAAAAAAAAAAAACCTAGACAATGACTGATGTGCCTCAGATTGTCGATCTTGACAGAGTTGTTGAACCACATTTGGATGGCGGAAAACTGCTGACCTACACTAGTCGTTATTTAACAAAGCCCGGTGATAATTACGGCAGTGTTTTACTAGCCATAGAGGCTAAAGTACAAACAAAAGATGGTACAGTTATTGAACTGCCGTTAGTTGCAAAACTACCACCCATAACCAATGAATTGCTGTGGAAAATGTTTCAACCCGAACATACTTGTTTGACGGAAAATGCCGTTTATACATACTTAAGCCCAGCCATTAAGAAACTTCAGTTGGAAGCTGGTATCAAAGAGAGTGAACTCTTTGATGGCCTATCGAAATATTATGGTTCTCGCATATCATTGGATGATAATGCCACCATCGTTGATAAGAATGCTGTTTTGGTGCAGGAAAATTTACAATCACATGGTTTTCGTGCTGGTAATCGTCATAAAATGTTTGATTTGCAACATGCTAAAGTGATATTAAAACAGGTGGCTCGATTTCATGCGTTACCTGTGGCATTGAGATTAAAACAGCCTGCCGTGTATGAGAAGACCATAAGACCGCATTTTCGTCGATTTGATGTGAATAATGGCATCGATGAAGAAACCGAAAAACAATTTGAGCAGGAGTTATTGGATGATGTGACCGAAGCCACTGGTGGCAATGAAATTATTTTACAAAGAGTTAAAGAACTAATCGAAGAATATAATGCGGTCATGAATTCACCGGACAAGGATGATGACTTGTATACCACCATCGTGCATTTTGATATGTGGATTAATAATCTCATGATTAAATATGGTAAAATATGGCATGTTTAAGAAGTTTTTAATAAAAAAGATTTAAGTTTTGTTTTCTTTTTTTTTACTTTACAGATGAACAGAATTTCCCAAAACAAGTAAAATTGATTGACTTTCAAATGGCCCACTATGAAAGTCTGGTGTACGATGTGATTTTCTTTATGTTCTCAAGCCTTGAAATTCAAGTTCTGGAATATCATACTGATGAATTGTTATTGTTTTATTACAATGCTTTTGTAAAATGCCTCGAAACGGTTGGGGTTTCAACCCAGGATTACTCCTTTGTCAGGTAAATCATTTATAATCTATCGGGTGGGCCCATCTATCGGTTTAAATTTGAACAATTGGTTGTTTCGAATCTGGCAATGCTAATGTCATTCTATTCTGTCTCAAAATTCAGTATATTATCTCGTACAAAATTTGGTCGGTTTAAATTTGAACAATTGGTTGTTTCGAATCTGGCAATGCTAATGTCATTCTATTCTGTCTCAAAATTCAGTATATTATCTCGTACAAAATTTGGTCGCAGAGAAGGACCAACCGTGGCCGGTGTACACAAGTTTATTGATAAGGTTTGTGAAACTGGGTACACCCGAAAATATCGAAGCTGTGGCTGAGAGTGTGCGTGAGACTCTATCAACATCAACTCGATATCGTTCTCAAGAATTGAACATTTCACACACCAGTTTACGCCGAATTTTGCGAAAAGATCTCGGTATGACGCCTTATAAAATTCAATTGGTTCAAGAGTTGATGCCGCATGACCATCCACTTACTTTTCGCTTCTCTAGATGGGCCAACAAGAAACTGCAAGATGATGTCGATTTTGCCAAAAAAATTTCATATTTTCGGATGAAGCTCATTGTCATCTTGGTGCGTACGTTAATAAGCAATATTGCCGTATTTGGGGGTCAGAAAACCCACACGTGGCCTTGCGAAGCCAATGTACCTATTATGAGTGACTGTTTGGTGCGACTTGCGGAGCAGAAGCATCATTGGCCCATACTTCATTGAAAATGAGGACGGCGCAACCATTACGGTCAATCACCATCAATCAATCATCATCGGTCAATAATTACCTATCGCACCATGATAACCGATTTTCTTGTACCCGCTCTTCATGGTATTGATGTGAACGATGTTTGGTTTCAACAGGATGATTCAACTTGATTTATTGCGTCAAACGTTTGATGGCCGTTTAATTAGCCCAAATAGTAATGTCAATTGGCCGCCAAGAAGCTGCGATTTAACACCGTTGGACTATTTTCTGAAGAGAGCCATTAAAAAAGTGTTATGCCGATACACCAGAGAAAATTGAGCATTTGAAGGCCAACATTCGTGATCCCATTGCCGAGATACGATCCCATACACTCGAAAAAGTGCACGAAAATTTGTCCGATCGAATGAGGTACTGTAAGGTCAGTCGCGGCAGCCATATGAATGAAATAATATTCCTTTTATAACCGCAACAATTATACTTCACAACAAAAAAACAAATTTGGCCAAACTTCAAACCGTTTTTGTTTAATTGCATTTTTAAATTTAAACTTTTAAATGGCCCACCTTTTATTTTCCCATATAATATTCTAAACATTTCGTTACAGTTTCATGAAGGAAGTTCATAAATGTGCTCCCGTTGCAATATGTTCGTGTCTATTTATGATTCGTATTATTTTAGCCGATGACAGCATAATGCCGGACAGTTTTAAAGATATGAATTTGGATGTGATGTCGAAGAATGGTAATAAAACTGTTACTCAACGTTGCGCCGATGTTATACGTTTGGCTAAAAAATATCGATTTTTTTTCAAGGAGTAATAAATTTGGCTGGAGGCATTAAAGTTAAAGTGGAAAACAGTATTATTATGAGAAACCATTAAGTGAAATATTATTTCTTGTTTTTTTGATGAAAAATTAAAAAAAAAATGTTAGCAACAATTTAGTTTGCTATCTTGTTGGTTGGTTACTAGCGATTGCATACCTTTATGTGCTGCTTACGCGTTTAGAAAATTCTGAAATTTATTTTTATACGTAAAAGTTAGTGGATAATAATGTTAAACTTTTAAATCGAATATCAATACAATATGAAATTATAAAATTAAGCCTAGTAAAGTTTGGTTTGGCTTGGCTTGGCTTTTAATTGTTTATCCTTAAAGGACTCTGGTATCAAATATACATAACTGGTCATTACAACTCTTTAATCAGGATTATAGATCTAGTTGCTCACACCACTTATGTTGACCAACAGTTTAAAGTAGACTCCGAAAACAAATTTTTTGAGAAACTTTTCATGGCAATTTTATTTACTCTCAGAATTTTTGCCAGAAATCTGCTGAGAGGAAGTCACCAAAAAAATATTTTTTCACATTTTCGTTTTGATTTCTAGCCTGTGATTTGAACCGTGGCCTTACGCCTAATAAGCCAACACACTATCTACTAGACTACCTACCTTGATACTACGGTAGCAAATATACCGGACTTTAAATCGAATCGTACACTTGCAATTTTTCCAGTTACCTTGCCTGTAAAGAAAAGTTATTCCGAGAAGATTCTTTTATAGTCCATAGGTTTCTCTGATCACTTGGTGTCAATCTCCAACTACAGCTCCCGGAATATGGTATGGTAAGCAATAAATATGGACATTGTACAAAATACTTTAATGTTCGAAGGAAATCCTTGAATCGGAAAAGACTTTTCTCTTTTTATTTAATGCATGAAGAACTATTTAAATTCTTAGTGGGGGAGTCAAACAAATATGCTTAAACCTTAAATTTCTTACAATTTTCGAAGTTACGTAAATTTCTTGGTATTCTTATTTTTACCAGTGATTATCATTACTCTTCTGTTACCAATAAAGCAAAATTTAATTCCATAGCTCAAACTATGACTCGAAATAAATTTGATCAAATCAGACAAATTTTTTACACAACATTGCTTCATCGGCCGATATCGTGTCTAGAATATGGATAACTAGATTGTTTTATCATTTGTTAGAATATATCGCGATAAATGCTTGGATAGTGTATAAACTCCAATATAAAAAGGGCATACCTCAGAATAACTTCTTGATCTTAGTTAACTTCAGAACCTAGCTCACTGAATACTTAAGCCGGTATCAGTGCCTATCAGGCAATAAAGGAGGAAGACCAAGCACTAAAAACTATGGAGAAAATGTGCCACAACCACCCAAAAAATCCAGGTCAGGAGTAAACTTATCTTTATCTTTGTGATATTTACTTACTTACTTAATTTGGCAATACAATCATTTACCATTTACAACCTAGCTGTTCACGCTACCCATATTGTGTTAGTTAAAAGTTTAAAGTCGACTCTGAACGACATCATTTTTTTAATTTACTCTCAGATTTCTTGGTAGAAATCTGCTGAGGGGAAATCACCGAAAAAATATTTTCTTCATATTTCGTTTTGATGTCTGACCTGGAGTTTGAACCGTGGCCTTATGTCTAATAAGCCAACACACTACTTACTAGAGTACGTACGTAGAGTACGTGTACCACGAGTGCTCTGAAGTCCATGCCGCAAGCTGGCTTCGAGGTAATCATGTATTTTCAACTATTAAACAGCTTGCTCCGAAACGTGGTTGCTAGAACTGCCCTAAGGATTAAGTTATTAAATATGTTTAGGCCATGTACGGTGGAGGACGGTTCAATACTGAATGAAGTAGAACCAAATCAACAAAGTTTTAGAACTGACTACATGGTACCACAGACTGTTGTCAAAACATACAAAACTCTCACTATCACACGGGAAGAATGGGTTCTTAAAGCTGACATCGGTGACGGTGATGTAATGATCTCCACTGATAGGTCAAATATGGAATGTGGAACTGGTTCTGGGGTTTATTTCGATAAACTGGCACTGAAGCCGTCATACAGATTACCTAACCAAGCCAACGTATTTTAGGCGCAGATTTTTGCTATTGAAACTTACCTCCTTTGAACCTAATCATATGTGTGGACAGTCCAGCAGCAATCAAAGCGCTAAGAACCCATCTCAGCAAATTAAAGGGCGTTGGGAGTTGCACGGACTCTCCACATAATTTACGTCTATATAACTGACTTACGGGCTACAGTGGCATAGAAGGAAACGAAAATTCGGATGAACTGGTATGGATGGGATCAGAGATGTCTGACGAGGAACCGATAGTGGAGATTTATGCGCCCTTACAACAATACTTTTTCAAATTGGGAGAAGTAGCAAGGAATTCAACAAACCATGGGTGGTCCAACATTCAAAACTGCTGTGTGCAGGGGACAGTGGCAGAACCAGGAAACTACTCGAGTTCGACAAGAGGACGGTTCGCATTCTAACAGGAATTCTAATGGTGCACTGCGCTATTGCCGGTTTCGCTGACAAGCTTGGTCTACTCCAACAAGATTACTACAGAAACTGCCATGATGTGGTGGAAACGAAATCGGGACAACACCTGGTGAATGTGCGGCTAAGGAAACTGACCGGTTTCATACGAAGCGCGGTGCAGTTTATACTCACCACTGATGAATCGACCATGATAAGGGGACCTACCTCACAGTGGGTATAGGACAATAAGCCACATGGATCACCAAGTGAACTTGCTTGTGAACGTCGATTTCTAATTTTTGTGCTAATTTTCTGATTTAAAATGTCATTTTTTGTTAAATTCTTTTATTGATGTTCCCTTTCCTCTAAAAATCGCTTAAGTATACCCATAAAATATTTAGCTGTCCTTAAATAAATTTTAAAAATATTAAATTTTTGTTTGTTAATGGAAAAATTTCGTAATGATGGATGTGCTAATTATAAGACCACCACTGTATATTTATGTTGTTGAAACCGCTTTCTATATCCATATTTGTTGAAATGAAGAGAATAAATCAATGTGTGTATGTTTATTCTAATAATATTGTATTGTTTTTATTTAAAGTCAATAATTTACATTTAATTTCATTTAAAATTTTCTTAAAAACAATAATTATTTAATTTATTTTTATAATTATTTGGTTATAATTAAGGCAATATTGGTTAAACGTTTTGTGTTGAAGATATACAATGAATAAAATTTTATAAAATCGAGATATTCTGCTGCTTATTCTATTTTTTGGGGAGAGGGTGTTGTTATAATATTGAGATTAAAGCTGGTCTGGTAAGCCATTAAATGTACGGGTACTTAATAAAAATTATTTCGTTTTAAATATTAAGAAGATATTCACACGATATTAATTTGTGAATACTTTTTTTTTGTAAATGTTTACAATTTACATATGATTTGTTATGGTATTTTATTATTGTTTACTTGTAATAATTATGGTTTCGTTACTTAAAATAATTCAAACTTATTTAATATTCAATATAGTTGTGGTAATCAATAATAATAATAATAATAATTTTAATTATTTCCGTAACTTATATTAGAGAGTATAAATTTAATTTCGTGATGTTAATTTGTGATTTAAACGAAAAACAAAATAAAAACATATAATTTAAGAAAGAAGTAGTGATGTTATTAATATATTTTAATATAATATCACATTCTTAATATACATACATACATATATACGTAGATATAAATATACATATAAATGTGTTCAAAGTTTTTCAGAATATGTGTACGGGGGTGTATTTATAAAATAAAATATTATGTTTTGGATATGAAATAATACAAAAAACAATACACAAGTTTACAAACGATCTATAAATTTATGGTTTTCTTCTTTTAAATAAACAATTTTCACACTTTAAATATTACAATGTACTTATTATCCAAAGAAAAAATAATTTTTTGCTTCTAAACAAAATATAAAGTAAATAACCTTTAATAAGTAAATTTGAATACAGTATTCCCCGGATATTAACACTTTCAAAAATGCCTGCAGGACAGTGCTTATAAGCGGGGAATTCTTATATTGAAATCCCACACCTGAGAGAATTCAAGCTGATAGAATTCTCTATTTGTCTCATTGACAGCAATGGTTTCATATTCGTTGGAATGCCGGCTGGTCGGAAAGGGCTTTGATCATCATCTAGTGCTCGCTGTGGTGAGCATTGTTGTAATTTGCTGGGTTACTGTGTCACTTCGGGATCACTGTTAAGAAATTGCTGAAGGAAATGGAACCGCAGTGGCCTTTAGAGACATACATTCTTATTGTAGCATTAATTGGGCAGAGAATAATGTAGTTAACTCGCCCGAGATCTGAACCAGGTCAGATTAATAGAAGAAGAGGCTTTACGAAATTATGAAAGGCGAACTGAGATTGCATTGCCTCAGTTGCCTTGCGCTGTCCAGTTTTTTTTCTACTTTTTCCAATAAATCTGCCCTAGGGCGTTAATGGTGAATATTGGAAATTTGGAAACGTTTATTCACACGAACGAGGGAGCTATAGAACAGGATCAATTTTGCAAAGAAAGTTGTTTTATTTGAAAGTAAATTTAAAATACGAGGTAAAATTTTTCGAGTTTGTAAGCGGGGAATGCTTGAAAGCGGGATGCATATATCGAAATAGTATCAGTTCATTTTAAGGCAAAAATAAAGGTTGCCTAAATTTCAGTGCTACTAAGCGGAAAATTGTTATATCTGGGGTGTTTATATCCGGAGAATACTGTATTTGTACAGATACAACAACTGCGTAAATGTTTTGATTTTTTGTTTCAAATTGTTGGCAGAACTCAACGAACTCAACATTTTTAAAAGGTGAACGTAATTATTAAACAAAATATAGAAAATATTTTTCATTAATGGGAAGTAGAAAAAAATTCCATGAAAAGTTGCATAGAATATCAAAGAAATCAGAAATGTTATGATCGTTTTCGTAGAATTGACAATCGACAGATAGCGGGGTCGTTAAGCTATTCCATAACAGATAATTCAAATCGAAATATGTCAGAATTTAACAAGAAAATTGAATCACAGATGCATTGCATGCAAAAAGCCATTGCTCATACAGAGAGGGAAGACAGATCGAAGGGATAACGATTTGTGTGTTAGAAATGAAGAACGTGGAAGGCTAACAAAAAATTTGAAGACGTTGAATTGCAACCAATATTGGATGACACTTTGATTCTGAACCAAACAGCAGAAATGTTTAATGTTGCATAACAAACAATTTCTGATCGTTCAAAAGCTGCGGGAAAGATTCAAAAGTCGGGAAAATAGGTGTCCTAAAATTTTATTGAAATTTAATGGAAGACCGAAAAACCACTTGCAAAATGTTGCTTCAAAGATACAATAGAATGTTAGTATTGCATCGGATTGTTGCTGGCGATGAAAAATAGATTTATTTTCAGAATCTTAAATGGAAGAATTAATGGATTAATCCGGGACAACCATCTACTTCAGCTTCAAAACCAGAGCGATCCAACAGGAAGAAAATGCCGTGTGTCTAGTGGGACCAAAAAGGTGTGGTGTACTACGATTTCTAAAACCTGGTAAAACTGTTGATATAGATCGCTACCGATTATTTTGAACTAGGCAGTAATGGAAAAATGGCCGGAATGGGCCACAAGACATTTAAGAGAGTAACTTTGCAACATGGCAAAGAAAAGCCAGTTCAGGATACAATTTATAGCATTAGGCTGGAAGCTACTACCACTTCGTATTCACCAGACATGGCTCCTTCCGACTACTATTTGTTTACATCGATCGGACATGCATTGCCTAAGCAGCAATTCGATTTCTATGAAAAAGTTCAATATTGGATGACTAATGGGTTTGCTTTAAAAGACGAATAGTTTTATGATCGTGAAATCCACAAATTGCATGAAAGATGGAAAAAAGTGTGTAGCCAGTAATGACCAATACATTGAATGAAATATTTTTACTTTCCTATTAAAAATCAGTGTCTTATTTTTACATTAACACATTAACTCTCACTGGCATGAACAGTGCACCTGGTATATATTTTAAGATGTGTTCGGACGATTCTAGACAATGTGTTAGGCAGATGTTATTTTACAGTATTTGGCCGACTGAAATTACTTTCAGAGTACTAAATATTACACCATATCGTAAGTATCTGTGTTATATTGTAATAAAACAATTGATCTGAATTATTATCATATTTTGTTTTATAGAGGCTTGACTAGACCTCTATAATTAATTAATCGCTTATGTCTAGCATTGGTTGTATTGTTTAGTAAGTTTTTAAAGGAATTTAAGATTTTATGTGCTTCTATATCAAGATTTGTAGTGTTATTACTTCCAACTCTAAGTGCTATTATAGATCGTTTGAGTTACTAAATATTTTTGCCTTTGTATTTCTATATGATATTTACTTAGAATCGAAGTTTTTTTGTTAAACATTTAAAACATTGTAAAAAATAATCTATTATTGGCATTTATTTTATTAGTGATAATATGTGTAAAAATTAAGGCAGTATTTTAAATACTTATACGTTACGAAATGTAAAACATGATACTGGTTTAAGAAATTTTATAAAATAAATCTTTTTTTAAGATTTTGTTAGTTTTGCTTTAAATATTTTACATTTTTAATCATAAAAAAATTGAAAGGCATTGTAATTATAATAAAATGATAAGTTTTTAATTTTGGATTTTAATTAAACCTTTGACTATGCAGTTGAAATAATTTGACTTGACTATACTTAAGTGGAGAACATGGAAAACAGAATAGGTATTGTAGTATAACGTAACAAGTAGCGCTGCAAGTTTTCAAAAGTTAAAAACAGCCATTCAAATTGATGTTAACAGAGTATATAGTTGTAGTAGTCGCTGTAGTATAAGCTGAAAAGCAAAATTCGAATTTTTGAAATTATTCGCGCGGCAAGTAATAATTGAAGGTAGAGTTTTCATGATTTTCAATATATTTGACATTAAATATGTGAAACATAAAATTTAACATTGCTGGAGAGAGACATGTAGTTGGAGTTGCAATTGTTATACAATTTGATACGCATTTTCGTTAGAAAATTATAATAAAATTCTTTCATTATTCTGTAAGTTTTTGAAAAGGTTTGGTAACATTATAAGAGAAGTTCATTATTCCGTTCACATTTTTATTTGGTACGCTACTCATTACGTCGTAAGCTCCAGCTTCTTCCAGGCAACAATTACTAAGTAGTTGATTATATTTTTAATTTTAAAATTAGCAAAGTATTTCTATATAAATTATATTATTTTTAACCATAATTAATTATATCATTCTAAAATCTTTTTTCTTTCATTAAAAAAGGTTTAATTTGTTTATTTTTTGTCTTTTTGTATTGTTTAAGTAGGTATTGGAAAGAAAACTTTTTTTACCATTTGGGTTAAGGCCTGAAACAGAATAAAGTAGTTGTAGTAGAAGCTGAAGCTTACGACGTAATGAGTAGCGTAGCAAGAAAAAATGGAATAGTGAAGCTCCCTTATTATGTTGCCAAAACACCTTTTCAAAAACTTACAGGATAATGCAAGAATGTTATGTGAGTTTTCTAACAAAATTCATATGAAATAAATGCATATCCAACTACATAATTTTCTCCAGCAACATTAAACTATATTTTTCACATATTTAGTGTCAAATATATTGAAAATCATGGAAACTCTGTTTACAATTTATATTTGTCGCGTCACAAATTTCAAAAAATGGAATATTGCGTTTAAACTTCTACTATATCGACTACTACAATTGCGTATTGTGTTGGCACCAATTTAAATTGGAAAGGAAAAGAGAAAAGAGAAAAAGGAAAGAGTGAATAAAAATTACGTAAAGAAAAACCAATTGTCAGGAAAAGCAAAGTCATAAAAAAGCAGTCATAAAAGAAAAACTTGATGGTCTTTTGATTAATTGGAAAAAAAATTATTATGTTTAACTAAGAAACAGTAAAGAAGTCTACTTAAGCGTTACTTATGCCGATAATTGAAAACAAAGTTATTTTTTGAAACGAAGGAAACTTTAAATTAGGTGGTCCAGAGGACTACAGTTGTGCAGGAAATGGTTATGAATCTATTTAAATTGTAGGCATGATGTATTCCTGATTGCAATTCCACCGATAATTTAAGGGGCATTTTAAAAAAGGAATACAGTTATCAACGGTATATATAAAGAAATTCAAACGCTCGGAAGCCCTGTAAACTTTATATCAAAAGAAAAAATTTCGTTTATTCGTAAGAGAAACGCTACAAAATATTAAGAAATTTTGGATAATTTTTCAATTTAAACAAAACTGCGTCCAAACCATACCTGTTAAATTTCGATTACGATTAGTAATCAATTACATTACTTTTTAAAAGGAATCGTAATGATTATATAATTCTATGAACAATTTTTTTGAATTACTAATTGATTACGATTACCTAAGAATCAAAAAATAATCAGGATTACTGGCGATTAGTCTAACAATCAAAAAGAATCAAAAGTAGTCTAAAAAATAATCAAATTGTTTTAAATAATTCTTTTTGACTATTTTCAAATATTCAAAAGTAATCGAAAAGTAATCAAATTGTTTTCAATAATTCTTTTTGATTATTTTCAAATATTCAAAAAGAATTGAAATTAATTTTTGAAAATTATTTGATTACTTTTGGATTACTTTTGATTCTTTTTGATTACTAGACTAATCGCCAGTAATCCTGATTATTTTTTGATTATTTTGTAATCGTAATCAATTATTAACTATTTTAACCAAAAATAATCGTAATTGTAATCATTATTTCACCATTCAAAAAAAAGTAATCAAATTACTAATCATTACGATTACTAATTATTACTTAACAGGTATGGTTCAAACGAATGTTTACTTAAGTTTTCCATTTTTTATGTATTTTTTAATATCCAAGTAAAATATGTATATTTAAGTTTCTTTTATGGTTTTTTAAGCTAAACGAGTGATTGAAAAAAATAATTAAATTAGTTTTTGGAATAATTTTTGTGTATTAAACAAAACTTGGTTTAAAGGAAAGTCCACTTAAGTTTTTCATTTTTTATAAATATTTTAAAATTCACGTAAAATTTATGTAAGTTTTGTTTATGTTTTTTAAACTAATCGATTGATTGAATAAAGAATTTTCAATTTAAATTGGAAAAAAATGCTGCGGTCAAACGAATGTTTATGATTGAAGATTTAAGATTTAGGACTGTTTCATTTAAATTTCGTAAACCTGAGGCTGATTATCGTTGAATTTCGGTTTTTATTAAACAATACTTATAGAAAATATATATATATTTTTTGGTCTGATTAGATTTCTGGTCGGATTCCTTAAGTCAAAGGTTAAATTTTTCTATGATACTTTGCATGTGCCTATAAGGTATTCACAGCTCTGCTTATGACATATGCTGTTATGAATTTAATTGTTTTTGTTTCTGTATTAATAGTTGAAATGAATTGAACTGTGATTACCTTAATTATATTTAGTTTTAAAATTTTGTTAAAAAAGAAATAAAAAATAATTGAAACTACAAACTAAAAAATGATGTTATATTTTATAAATTATTGGTATTTTTTTACATTCATTTATCTACCATATGGTAATATTTGTTAATATTTATTTATATATACTATATATTTAGATATTATCGTAAGTATATTTGTGTATAATTAATAAATTTATCTTATAAGATCATCTTTAGTCTTAGTTCGTAGTTGTATAATAGTTGTAGTTTTCTTTGTTGACCTCTCTTCGTTTCATTGTTATCTCTTTCATTCTTATACTAACTAGTTTATTCTTATTATTTTCTTTTAACTAAGTTATGTTATACATGTAAACTTAACTCCATACTAGAGAGTAAATTGAACACAGAATTAGAATTACCAAAGACCCTCTTGTCCGAAACGCTGAATTAATATCGTTGTTAAGATTTTCATTCTCTGAGATCAGTGGTGCTGTTCGTGTATATTCATCATCGACTTCGTTAACTCGACGCGGACACTTCATCCATTTGTGGGCCGACGATAACTTGCGAGGATGTGTGGTACGCATTTCACTATCCTTGAATTCCCAATAGCCGGTGCCTTTGAAGAAATAGGTCTTGCCGTCGGTATACTGGAAGGCAGCATCAATGTTATAGCCAATGCCAGACCATATTGAAAGATCACGTGGATAATCTAATTCAACACGACCAGTATCGTGATCCAACACCCAGTATAAAGTGCCACTGAACAGATATGTGCGGTTATTGTGGCCCCAAACAAAAGCAGCATCAATGTGAGTCAAAGAGTCCGGCAGGCCTAAGGCAGTTAAGGGTCGTTCTTGAATCAAAGTAACCGAGTCGAATACATAGTATTTGCGACCTAAACTCAGAAAAGAATATAGTTTTTAATTAAGGTCCAGAGGTAAATAATTGTAGCTTACACTTACCTATGAAGAACACAATATGGAGTTGACGATTTTCATAGACAGCATCGATTTTATTAAAATGTTCTGGCAATTGGGTCCATAAACGTCTAGTTTCGGTGGGATAGCCAGGGTAGAGACCTCTATCTCCGATACGCCACAGGAACTATAATTATTGAAAAATATTTTAAAAACCTCAACTTTAATTTGTAATTTTCGCTTCCTCACCTGTCCACGGAATATGAAAAGTTCCCGTCTTATCATAGAAATGGCATCGTATGATGTCATACAATTGTCGGGTTTCAATTTTCTTGGCTTGGTTGGATATACGGTACGATGTTTCGTTGGTTTTGGTGTTGGGCGTTGTGGTGGTTGAGTTCTGTATCGCCGTGTAGTTGTTGTTGTTGTGGTCGTTGTTGTTGTTGGGGTGGGCCTTTGCTCTGGATAAGATGGGTATGTCCGCGGCGGTTGATTGTTCGTATTGTAATAACGATGATGATGCTGTTGATGATGATGCCTATTGTTATTGCGATCAACTGGATAATTTTGTGGATTATACGGATACGGATTGTTTTGTGGATAATAACGATTTGGATAATTGTTTGGTGGATAGTAAACTAATGGTCTCATTGTTGTTGTAGTTGTTGTAGTGGTGGTTGACGTTGTTGTTGGTCTTGGCTGTGGCTTATAGGAGCCCCAAATTTTCACTTTTGAACCATAAAGTTCTTGTATGGCTGTACGATCGTCGTCGGGCAAATCACTGCCAACTTCATATCCTTGGTACCAGGGAAACATAATGGCTTTCTGATTGGATGAATGGCCCAAGCCAAGAGAGTGGCCGAATTCATGTACGGCTACATTTAGCAAGTCGGTGCCTGTAATTAAACATATAAAAATGAAATTAAACGATTAATTCATTGTATTTTTAATTTATCAAATACGTAGGTAAGCTTTGGAATAGTTGTTGATCCCTTTATGGCCTCTATAATATTAAATTTCATAATTGTATTCCTTAAATATATTAAAAGTTTCTAAAAATTATTATTATTATTTCGAAAAATCTATTTAAGTTTAATATTACATATGCAATAGATGGAATTTGACTTTAGGTCAAATTAGGCCGATAAACTGGCACTGAGCGGGTCAAACAGATTACCTAGGCAAGCCAGCGTATTTCACGCTGAGATTTTTGCTATTGAACAAGCTGCATGCATGGTTGAAACCGGGGACCTAGCTCTTTCGAACTTGATCATATGTGCAGGCAGCCAAGCGGCAGAGTGCTGGGGTCCCATCTTGTCAAATCAAAGGGTGTTAGGATGGGGTGTTCCGACATACCTGTTTGCCGAATTTCAAAACTGCTATGTCCGCAGTGGACAGCGGGAGAACCAGGGAACTACTTTAGTTCGACAAGAAAACGGTTTACATTCTGCAGGCAGTTTCGATGAAGAACTCGGACTGCCCCACCAGGATTACTGTATAAGCTGCCATGATGTGGAGTAAACGGAATCGGTGCAACAACTTTTATGCAAGTGCCCTGCACTTCTGGGCAGACGTCATCGGTTTTTGAGAGACAGAACATTTGAAGATCTGATATATAGACTATATCTATATTCTCTAGGAAACATAGCATTGGCATGTTTTCTCTAATTTTCTCTAATCTTTTGTAATTTCACGCTACATTATGTAGAATAAAAATATTATATTTCCATGCGCGTTCGAGTAGCGTAATGACCTTAAATGCAAGGCTAAGTGAACTATGAAATGGTATTATACTGATCAGCACAATCTTTAGATCGACATACAACGACGATTGATTTAACGCAGGCACCTGTCCGCGTGGACCTGATCCCACGGTGCGCTCTTCGCACAGGGTTAAATACAATGCGTCTACCAACGCCCCCAGATGTAGCAGACTGCTACACCACACCGAGCCTACTGACTAGACTCTTCCCGCGATTTGGGTTCAAACGCCACCACGATGCTCCCAAAAGGGGCCGCACCAACAGCCAGGCTGGAACCGAGGTTCCAGGGGCTCCTGACTCCCGTGGTACCAGAATTAAGTCTCCGGTCAGACCTCGTAATCAAGGCGATTACTACTAGTTGAACGACATAGCGTCGCAGAGATCGACATACAATAGGAACCTTGAGGAATATAGAAAAAACAACAGCTAGAGGAAAGTGTTCCGCTATTTGTGATAAACTTTGGAAATTAATTCAGGCTACGTTATATGATCGGTATGAGGTGATTCGGTACCCAAAAATCTTGTTTAAGCGGACTTTTTAAACACGGGACACGTACAAAATATTTACCTCTCTAGGAAAGGTTAGAACTTAAATCGGTACGAATGTGTTATAATTTTTAATTTTTTTAGAAGTACTTTGAAAGTAAAATCGGGTGTTAATAAAAAAATTTTAAATAAAAACAAAACTTTTATGAAACCGCAATGAAATTTGTTTTTGTGGTATTTATACACACCTACATACATAATTGTTAATTACAACCCTTCAGTCAGGATTGCAAACTAGCTTCTCCAACCACTTATGTTGTGTGCGTTAATTTTATACATGAGTGGCGGGACCTACAGTTTAAAGTCGACTCCGAAACACAAATATTTTGAGAAAATTTTTCATGACAATTTTATTTCCTCTCAGAGTTTTTGCCAGAAATTTGCTGCGAGAAATCGCCGAAAAAATATTTTATCATATTTCCTTTTGTGGATATGTCTGACCAGAGGTTTGAACCGTGACCTCACGTCTAATAAGCTATCACACTATCTACTAGACTATGGCGACTTATTTATTTATTTTATTTTATCTAAGCGTTATACTGGGGCCTGTTTCACTAAACTACAATTCTACAAGTTTACAAGTTACAATCACAATTCTAATTCTTACAAGTGCTAATGAATTGTGTTTCATGAAAATTTTCACAATACTTGTAGCTTTTTGTACTTGTAAACTACAATTCCTACAATTACAATTTCTACAATTACAATCACAAAAAAATAAAATATTTTTCATAGATATTTTGATAAATGAAATATATGTATGTTTGAATATATGTATATTAGAGTACTAATGAAATATATGAAAATTTCAAAAATTTTTTTAAATACTTTTGCAATTATGGGTACTCTAATGTATATCGATAATTTGTTTTGATTGTTATCACACCACTAATCAATCAAAACATATATAGTTTGTGTTTAAAAAATTGAAAATTATTATTTTGTAATGGCAAATCAACACAATAAAGTTAGAGTGGTGCGGCAGATTTTAGCTGCCAAAGACGTTCTTTTTGGTAAGTTTAGCGATAAACTTACCAAAGAGATTAAAATGGAAGAGTGGGAAAACGTGCGTATGAGGTGTCTTGCACTTGGACTGGTGCCAAGTGGAAAAGTCGCCAAATACGTGCGTGATGTTTTTTGGGCAAACATCAAAAGGACGAGACTGGTAAGTTGGCTTTATAAAGTGATAACATTATTTTATAATATGGCTTTATTTATTTATGGGGCGGCTTTATTTATTATTATATTCACATATTTAAAAAAATAAATAAATAAACACAAACAAAATAAATAAATAAATGCTAATTAATATTTAAGTTGTTTGATTTTGTGTTTATTTGAAGTAATTTTTATTAAAAAAAAACAGTTAAAAATCAAATTTTAATTCAATTTATCATTCACTTGTAACTTGTAAATTATTTTGAGTCTTCGTCGACCCTAAGCTTTTTTTCCACAATTCTACAAGTGTACAAGTGAAAATTTATTTTAGTGAAACATAACGACTTGTAGAAGTATTACTTGTAGACTTGTATATTGTAAAAATCACTTGTAGCCACAAACTTGTAATTGTATTTTTATGAAACACAATTATTTACAAGTTCACAATTTTACAGGCAAAAACACTTGTAATTGTGAACTTGTAGCTTAGTGAAATAGGGCCCTGGTGTCCCTATTAATTTGAACATGACTGTATGTATTAAATTTTATTCAAAAATACAACGCTATTTACATATGTTATCTATTTTGCAAATACTTCGCCATAATGATACTCAATTATATGCCCTATTAAGTATACAATTTTTCCTTAACTAACATTTCAGTCATGTCATCATTATTATATTATATACGAGCAAATTGTAGGATATACTCGTTCATTGATATTGCAATTCATCGATTTTCTGTGCTTAAACTGCATGCATGTCGATAATACATCCAATAGAATTCGATACGGCTAATGAATGTTAATTCGTTAAGTTTCATGTGTCAAACATGTGTTTTTCTTTGTCTGTAGTTCTATTCGGACTTGTCGTATTTAGTCTCTCGTTGACAATATTTGTTCAAATGTTACAATAAATGTTTGTGTTTAAATTTTTAGGTTTTCAAATGCAATTAAAAAGTGTGTTAACATCATTCTGATCAGTATGTAGCGGCTGTCATAATCTGTGACTGTAACAGTGTAGACTTTAAGAACTTTTTTGTTTTGTATTTTTAGAGGATGACCCATACTCAGGCAGTGCATTGTGTTGGTAAGTGGCTATCGGGTGTAATAGTAAATAGTTAGGAGTGTAATAGTGAAGTCACCATAGTCTAGTAGGTAGTGTGTTGGCTTATTAGACGTAAGGCGACGTTTCAAACCGCAGGTTAGACATCAAAACGAAATATGAAAAAATATTTCTTCGGCGACTTCCTCTCAGCAGATTGCTGGCAAAAACTCTGAGAGTAAATAAAATTGTCATGAAAAGTTTCGACACTTGAAAATGTGCTAGTTCCTGCGAATATCACACTGAATTTTCATGCTAAGACCATCAAGCGCTTCTGACTTATTACACCAACCATAACTACAGATGTGTGTGTACAGCATTGCGTGCTTTAATATCAACTCTATTCATACGACCTCATTCAGAGATTGACTGATAGGTCGTCATTTAAATTACGCTTTTTCGCCTCAATCTACAAGGGTTTAGCCTAACATTAAAAGAATAAAAATGGGAAACATTGCTGTCATCCACAAAAGATTAGATAGGATTGGAAGTTAAAGAAAGAAATTCGTTAATTAAAATACGAAAAAGAGTTGGAGATAGAACAGAACCCTGCTGTATGTTCAAAATAAAAAATTTACAAATATTATTCAAAATAAAACAGATTCGTTTTAATAACTCCATGGGCTACAACTGTATAATTAAAAATCAAATGCCAGACTGCAGAACCAAAATTATTTGCAAATTTTTTATTTCTTCTCATCTAGCAATTTTAAAGCAACGAGTGAGTGATACTGCTGAATAAAAATCGATATGAGCGTATCTTTTTTGCACTTTTATGATTATTTTCAAGCATTAAAAACTTGATAGTTGTGCGTTCCATTTCCTTTTATTTTACCAGGCATCATAAAGTGAAATGTTGTCTTTAAGTAGCTTAAATATTTTTATAACTTTTTCTGTTTTCATTATTTCCGCAACTGCCAATGAGAGAGAAATTGCAATAAATTAAAAATAGGAAGAAGCAGAGTAACAACGAGAAGGAGGAAGTAGTGCATAAAAATCCTTTTTGATTGATATTTTCATGACTTGACTATTTACCCAAAAATAAAATGAAAAATGACATGAGAAAGAAAACGAAGTTACTTTCGTGAATGCGCTATAACTGTTTTTTGTAATATCACGATATCATGCATATCCAAAGTATTGTGAATTTAAATGTTTTTATATGTAACATATACAGTCAAAGATATAAGTGGTGTATGTAGACTGTGATTTTTAAGAAATTGAAAAAAGTGTCACAGTGTCACAATTAAGAATTAAGAAAAAATATCACTTTTTTCTTCGACTGTATGTCTGATAAATATGTATGAAGGATTATATGAACTTTTATGGTTACATATCTTTGTTAGTCAGAAACAGCACCAAGTTCATGCATTATGTGGATTTGGAAGCCCGCCTTAAGTTCTTCAACTTTCAGAAGCAGCGTTGACTGACAAGTATAACTTATAACAAAATTACAATTTTCTTTATATTTTAAAGAAATATAATATTAAATATATTTTATGCTTAACGTAGGAATGCAGATTTTGTTTTATAGTGCCACAAAAATTTCAAATATATTAGTGAAGTGGAGTTTTACCCATTAAACAGCCGTATTGAATAATGGCTTAGGTTAGGTTAGGTTTGAGGACGTCTACTTGTGAATTCATTCTGGAAGTGGGAGAGAGGAAAGTAAAGGAGATAGGGAAAATTGGAAAAGGAGAGGAGGTAGGAAATGGAGGATATAAGAGACGGAGGAAAAAAAATGCACCACAAACACACAAGAGTGCGCGGCTACAACCTTAATGTCCTAGCACTTCTAAACCAGCTCAACATATTTATAAATCCTTGGAGAGCCCGAATGTAGGCACTCTATAGAGAGTCCCCCTGCCCAGGGTCCTCAACCTCAACGTACTAAGAGCTGAACAGCTGCAGAGGAGGTATTTAATAGTTTCCAACACCTCCTCATCCATCATACCCTGCAATAGTCCACCTGCGATCTGTCAGCGATCTATTCTCGCAGTGTCCTGTAGAGAAACCAATAACAAATCTCAGATTGGCCTTATTTAAACCCATCAGAAAACCTGTTATATCACTGTCTACAGCAAGCCATATACACCTAGACACATAACATCTTGATCCATCCACCCAACGCCTCTGCTCTCTCCCCCTGACCCATCCAGTGATGAGGGCGTAGAAGTGGTATATTGGGGGATCAAAACCAACTAACGAATCACCCTTAGAAAGCGAACCTCATCTAGGGAGCGCATAAATATGGGTTATTAAGCTAAAAAATGTATGCCACAATAACATATACAAGGACTCGATAGGCAGTTCAAGGCTTTTTAAGTGCTTTTATATATAGCAATATGTACATACATATTTATTGATATAAAAGCAGACGTTAGACCCCTAGAGAGTGAATACCTCTAAGGCTTCTAGGATTGTCCAAGAATGCTGAAAGGATTCTTATGTTAAATAAATTCATACGTTAAATTGTTATATTTTTTAATATTTCATTTTGCTGGAGTGGTCTGACCTGGCTAACAAGCCACCATACTACCTACTAGATTATAGCGACTTCAATCAGAGTATACTCATTCGCAAATTAAAGTAGGGAAAGCGGACAGATCTGGCCTGTTATAAGTAGGAGTAAACTTAAATCCACTCAGAATCCATGCCAATAACCTTATGAAATAATCTTTCTATCGACAATAGAAATTGTAATGACAAGAAAGACGAGGAGACGATTAAACATTTTCTCTGTCAATGTTCACTACTTGGGAAAATAATCTAAGCTTTTGTACAGTTTCATGAAACTCTCAGAACCAAATGACATATACGTACTTTAAGGCAACTGTCAAGTTAATCTAACCCAACCTCTAGGTTAGAAATCAACGTTGGAGAATCCCATTATTAACTCTGAAGTTATTGTGTTTCTTGCATTAGGTTTGAGTTTACAGAAGGTATTTACTTCGACGTAAATAAGTTGGAAGGGCGAAATCAATATCGAAACTACACAATACTTTCCTCTATTTTTGAGTACCAATGTAAAATCGTTACCAAATTCACTTTACTAAATGCAAGCAATTGTTCAATATAATGATGCCAATTGATTTGACCGACTGTAGTGGTGTTTTTCTCAGCTTAAAATTCAAATAATTGAAATGCCATGTAAATTATCCATCCAAATAATGCCATCAAAATTATAACAAATAATTCAATTTAAAAGCCAAAACAGGCCAAATTGTTTAAAACCACTTTCTGTCTGATACACATTAATCACAACGTATTAACAATTTTGTATAATTATAAACCGTTAAAACAATTTACAGCAACATACTGTAATAAACGTTACACCATTTCCAAGGGAAATAGAATTTCAACACAATATCTGTGAAACAGCATGTTTTCTCCATGACGATATTCATATGCAATTTTGTTTACTCTCACTACCCTGTCTAAATACTGTCTTATTTAATCATTCTACCAGACTTCTGTTTTTCGAAATATATCCAAATGTAGTTGAATTTGGAATAATTCAATAAAATAATAAACTGGGTATCGCGTAAGTTCTCAATTCTTTACAGAATTTACTGAAAGTAGATCTGCTCAGAATTCAACAAAGAGCTGTATGAGCTCCTCAAAGACATGGACGTTGTGCAGTATGTTAACATCCAGCGGCTACGCTGTCTTGGCCATGTCTTTCGAATTGAGGAGGATTCTTCGATGAAACGGGTATTTGATGCGAGGATTTATAAAAGTCAGTGAAGAGAACAACCTTGTTTGCGTTGGAAGGACCACATCGAGGAAGCCCTGTTATCGATTAGTACGACTAACTGGCGTTGGCGCGCAAGGTGAAGAGGTGCCTGGAAGGATGTGCTAAGGTAGGCCGAAATCCCTTAATCGGGTTGTTAAAAGCTAATTAAGTAAGTATGTAAGTAAGATCTGCTCAGAAAAATATGCTGGAAATATAACATGTAACAGATAATTGGACCCAGAATAAGGTGATTAGAATGTCCAAGACTTTATCGCCTAGATAATATCAAAAAGGTTATGGAATATTGCAAATTTTTGTGGTATATTGCCATTACCATCTGTAATAAGTCCAAGACTTTATCGCCTAGAAAATATCAAAAAGATCTTGGAAGCTTGGAGTCCCCGTAGTCTAGTAGGTAGTGTGTTGGCTTTAGTATCATTGGACAATAAAATCCTTAGAGGTACAGACTCTCTAGGGGCTAATATTCGCCTTATATCAGTAAATAGGTACGTGTATATTACTATATTGCACTGATACTTAATTTGTTCAACAATTTTCTTTGCAGGCATTATTTTAGCATGAATAATGCTAAAAATATTAGGTTGTCTAAAGGACAATCTAAGGCTCCAGTCTTCCAATATTCCACACTCGACTTTGTTGTGGAGTTCTGATCGGTCCTTGGAAAATGTAAAGCACTGTATTGCACTGATACTTAATTGGTTCAACAAATTTCTTTGCAGGCATTATTTTAGAATGAATAATGCTAAAAGGACTAGGTTGTCTAAAGGATAATCTAAGGCTCCAGTCTTCCAGTATTCCACATTCGACTTTGTTGTGGAGTTCTGATCGGTCCTTGGAAAATGTAAAGCACTGTCATATTAGGATCAAACCGTTGTTTTTGCCATAAAACCAAAGTCGAAAGTGAGTTCAGGTACCCTGTAGCCAGTAGTGAAATTCAGGTCAACATTATTTAAGATTTCCGCATGAATATAGCCTCTATGATTTAATGCTCTTGTCGTGATTAGTCTCTGATTGTTTAATAAAAATCCAGAATAATTATACTCCCATACATACACTGCATAACAGATCCTTATTAAACCCTTGCTTCGCTAATATATTTGAAATTTTTGTGGCAGTATAAAACAAAAACTCAAGTCACCGTAGTATAGTAGATAGTGTGTTGGCCATGGTTCAAAGTCCAGCTCAGAGATCTCGAACAAAACAAAATGTGAAGAATATATTTCTTCGGCGTCTTCTTCCCAACAGATTTCTGGCAAAAATAAAATTGCCATCAAATCTCTGTCGTTCGGAGTGGACTGTAAGTCCCACTACTCATGTATAAAACTAACACACACATCATAAGTGGTGTGATAATCTAGGTCGTAATTCTAACTGAAGTGTTGTAATGACCAATTAAATCAAAGTTTAGTACTTGACAGGGTTTTCATGTAATCAATAAGAAATGACAATGGGCCTATCGTGAGCAAATATTTTTTGTAGTTATCTTGACAAGATAGAAGCAGACACTCATAATCAGAGCTCTAGACACTCATGAGTTAACTGAGAATAATTATTGAACTTGCTTAAGTCATGCTAGTTACTTATTTAACTTCTACGTTAAACGGTGTATTATTATTTATAGCCAGCAATTTTAAAATGTATGATTTTATGTATTTTATTATAAAAACGATATGTATGTATGTATATACAAAATATTTAAAATTCAATTTATAATAAAATATAAATGAAAATTTATTTAAATTTTGGTTTATTTATTGCACAAAAAGTGCCAACCACAAGCCTAAAGAGCCCGTACAACGGTTGCTATTACCAAAACCCAAAAACGAATGAATATATGACTGAATAAAACTCTGATTAAAATGTATAACAAATAAAATTATTATACGTATACGTATACTATTATTTTTCATTATTACTATATTAACAAAAAAATAATAATAATTTCCTGGAGAGTATTAAAATAATTGTCGAAACAGAATAAATAAAACTCTGGCGCTAAACCCACAGAGACATCATAAATTAAAGTAACACATGGGTTCTACGCATATGTTCGTACGTTTGCTTTAAATATGGTATACCAGAGGATGCAACAGGAAAATGAGGTAAAAAAATAGATGGTATTAGATATACTAGACGACAGTAGCGTTTAACTATTTAAACAAAAAAATATCTAAGAACAGGTCTTAAATGTTCCAAATATTAAACCATTTTTTGTTTTTCTCTTTTACTTTTTCCTCACACCATAATTTTTCTTTTGTATTTTAAGAAAGAACACAAAAAAAATATGAATTCATTTTGCCCCATCATTGTTATTTTGTTGCCCGCATTTAGTGCAATATGACGTAGGATATGCAAATTATTTTTGTGTGAAAAAAAGTGCAAAAACATACAATGTGTTAATAAACTTTAAATGCGTTTATTTTTGTTTTCTTTTTTCAAATTTACACTCTATATATTAAAACTGTTGTTGTTGTGTTTATAAATTTTTATGTGGATACTGGATAAGTAAAACCATATGCACTACGTTTGAGCACTTTGTTTAGAAGTCAGTATATAAACAAATTTTAATATTGTGCATAGTAGCGCACTATGGGACAATATTCTAATAGAAAATCTCTCTTTTATAGGAAATCATTTACGCAATTCATTACAATATATTTAGTTGTCAATATTTCTTTAGCGTAACACAAAAAGCCTGAGTTCGAGATGTTCAGAGTTGCAAAGTTGGGAAAATATTGTTACCGGGAATCAAATAGATTTGTTTATTTATTTATTAATTACAATACAATTACAAATTATATTTTAATTATATACGAGCGGAGTAACTTGACCATATGCTTGGTGTAGTGTCACAGACCAGATTATCTAGTGGAAATCGAACCCACAACCCTCACACTAATAGTATAGCACACTACTCACTAGACTACCAAGGCACCCAAATAGATTTTTAAAAGAATTTTGCATGTTGACTACTCTGAAGGTGATAGTAACAAGTTTCATTAATATTTTTGACTATTGGGCATCGAACCAACAGAAAACCATTCCGGTTTTCAAATGATGAATAATTTCTAAACGTAGTCGTTTGAATTTGATAGAATTCAACCCTTCAATCAGGTTTACGACCTATCTTCTTCTATCACTTATGTTGTTTGTGTTAATTTTGACTATAAGTGGCGGGGAACCTCCAGTTTAAAATCGACTCCGAACGTCCAGACTTTTTTGAGAAACTTTTCATGGCAATTTTATTTACTCACAGAATTTTTAGCAGAAATCTGCTGAGACGAAACTTGTCTTTAGTGACATGTTATCTATATTCCAATTAATTATAATAAAAAAATAATCGTACAGAACATTGCTTCTGTATCACTTGATATCACAACATATACAGATATGCATAGAAACTATGCTACATACATACATATATAATTGGTCATTACAACCTTCTGTCAGCATTATGGACCTAGTTTCTCACACCACTAATGTTGTGTGTTTTAATTATATACATGAGTGACGTGACCTACAGTTTAAAGTCGACTCCAAAAGACAGATTTTTTGAGTAACTATTCATGGCAGCTTTATTCACTCTCAGAGTTTTTGCCAGAAATCTGCTGGAAGGAATAAAGATTTTTTCATATTTTCGTTTTGACGTCGGACCGTTGCCTTTCGTCTAATAAGCCAACTTGCTGCCTACTAGACTACGGAGACCTATTATAATAGTTTTAAAAGAATGCACTCCATGATTAAAAATAGTTTCCTAAATATAAAAAATATTATATCGGTTGGGCCTTATGCCGGTTTAAATTTGAAACATCGGTTATATTGAATCTGGCAATGTCGTTCAATTCTGTCACATAATTCAGATTATCTCCACTGAACGTAATGAATCGATTTACGCTTAAACAACGTTGGTATATATTGGACCAACGAGAAATTGCACGATTATGTTGGTTTTGCCAAAAAAATTAATCTTTTCGGATGAAGCTCATTTTCATTTTGGTGGGTATGTTAATAAGCAAAACTGCTGTATTTGGGGCTCTGAAAAGCCACACGTGGTGTTACAGAAGCCAATGCACCCATTTCGAGTGACTGTTTGGTGCGGTTGTGGTGCGGAGGCATCGTTGGGTCATATTTCTTTGAAAATGAGGATGGCGCAACCATTACGGTCAATGGAGACACCTATCGCACCATGATAAGCGATTGTTTTGTACCCGCTCTTCATGGTATTGATGTGAACGATATTTGGTTTCAACAGGATGGTGCAACTTGCCACACATCTCAGGGCACAATCGATTTATTGCGTCAAACGTTTGAGGGCCGTTTAAGTAGCCGAAATGTTGATATCAATTGGCCTCCAAGTAGCTGAGATTTGAGACTGTTGGTTATTTTTTATATTAAATGCACGATGGCAACCCAACTGCATATCTATTTTCTCTTTATAACTTCTCTACTTTTTTATAAAATTGAATTCATTCCAATAAAATTCGTCAAACGACAGCAGACGGCTGTTTTTTTTCTAAAAAAAAAACTAACAAAGGTTATAGGCCCAGACCCACGCATTTAAAAAATAAAAAATTGGAATTTCAAAATTGATTTATTTGGAGATTTTTTCTGAAAAAAAAAAATTAATTCTGTCGCTAGCTTGGAGAAGCTCAACGGTGAAAATTATGCGACGTGGTCTATACAGATAAAAAGCCTGCTCATTACATTGGATTTGTGGGATGCCGTTCAAAATACATATTTAAAATCAAATTACCAAAAACCAAAAAAAAAAAAAATCTGCCAACTCAAGTAACCACATATAAAGAATGAATGTTCAAAAACACCCCGTTATCAATAGGAAACGTAAATACGTGTCTGAAGAAATAAATAAAAATAATATAACACCCATCCGGAATAATAACAAATGCTTTCACACACAAATCAATAGATACCCATTGTGCATTGCGGTTAGTTTATGTTTATTTTATTTGCGTTTTGTGTAAATTTGCGAATATAATTATTACTATCATTTCACTGGTCATTTTCGTTATGTCCGTATTTCTCTTTTTTTTTAATTTAAAATTTGTTTCCATCACATTGTTAGTCGATTGCTAAACCGCAGTTCATTCGCTGCAAAACCGCGTTATCATGTTGCATTTATTTAGTACTAATGTAATTAATTAGTATATAATACATTACTATATATACTATACGCATACACATACATACATATGTATATATGTATGCAAATATGAAATGTATATGTATGTATCTACAACAATAGCCACGTAATTTTATTGAGCAGATGTTCTCTTTGTATTCAAAATTAAACACAATGAAATTAAAAGTTGATACAATAATTTTTTAATCTAAAATCTACTAAATAGTGGCTTTATGGGAGTGTAAGGCAGATAAAAATTAAAATTTTGGGTTTTAATTAAATATTCGTTGAATAGTTTTTGTATGGGAAATTGCGTTGTTAGAGAGAAATTCAAAAACAATGAAGAAACAATTAATGGATTATCATCGTAGTTACATCTGTATATGACGAAGGCAAATAAGTCCGTAAGTTTTAATGAATTTTAAAAATGTATCAAAAATTTACTTTGCTGTAGTCTAGTAGGTAGAGTTTTGGCTTATTAGACATAAGGTCACGGTTCAAATTATAAAGGTAAAGGTCACATCAGTATCCTAAAAATGTGGAATTGATCTTTCAGAATATTTCTTATACAATAAAGCCACAATTGGTCGGGTTGTGTCGTTTGTCCAGTACATAACTTTCAATTGCAATCCAAAAAATAGGTTATCATACGGCCAGTCACCATAGCCTAGTAGGTAATGTGTACGTTTATTAGACGTGAGAATAGTGTTCAAACCCCTGGTTAGACATCTGCAACAAAACGAAATATGAAGAAAATATTACTTCGGCGGTTTCCTCTCAGCAGATTTCTGGCAAAAACTCTGAGAGTTAATAAAATTGCCATGAAAAAGTTTCTCAAAAATCTGTCTTTCGGAATAGACTTTAAACCGTTGGTCCCGGCACTCATGTATAAAATTAATACACACGGCATAAGTGGTGTGAGAAGCTAGGTCGTAATCCTGACTGAAAGGTTGTAATGACCAATTATGTATGTATTATACTCACGTCAAAATATGAAACACATATACTCACTGCTGGTCTGTCGGACTGATGTTTTGCAGAGCCTACATAACTTTATTAGTTGTAGAATAAATAACTATTGAAACTGATAAAGGTAAAATACACTCATGTTCCTTGTTCATAAGAAAGAAAATTGAAAACAAGCCCGAAAGTCGGTCCCACAGACCGTATGCATGAGTATAGGAAGATTAAGGGAGCTGCCAATTCACTCTAACCTAACCTAACCATATCTCTATGTTCGTAATTTCTTTGCTGCGTTGTTATTGTAAATCTTTGTCGTCAACAGTTTTTTTATTGTTTGTTTTTCTTGTTCTTTTTCTTACTATAAGCATTTAGAGTTCATTATTTTGGCAATAATATGTTAAGGTTTTAAACAGTACCAGATCGAATATTGTGGGTATGTTGGGAAATGAGCGGTCACCTTGAAGATTTAAAGTATGCAGATAACATCTGTCTGCTGTCATATAGATACTCGCACATATTAACAAAACTACAGGCGGTAAGCTATGATGCAGCAAAAACCGGATTGAAGCAGATGGATTTTGTTACCTTGGCAGCATTATTTCAAAAACTGGTGGCCCAAAAGCACGCGCACGTGACGGGATATCTAAGAGACGTGCTACATTTGGCATGCTGAATAAGTTATGGAGAGCGACTCGCATCCCCAGACAGATTAAGTTAAACATATTTGACGATAATGGTATATCAGTGGTTTCATATGGATGTGCAACGTGGAACATAACAGCATGCATGTTACAAACGATCCCGGTTGTTTTTAACTGGTGCTTACGTTGAATTATACGAATATTCCGGCCAGATGTTATAAGCAATCTTGGATTTTGGAATGCGACCAAGCAAGCAAGAGTCCATATAGAAATCCTGCACCGTAAGTGTAAATGAATTATTCATACGTTGCGCAAAAACCAAGACGACATCACGAGAACAGCGCTAGACTGGAATCCCTAAAGAAGTCGAAGGCGTCGGAGACCAGCCAACACGTGGGAGCGACAAGTGGAAGCAGAAGCGAAAAGAACAGGTTGTTCCTGGTGTCAGATCAAATTCGGAGCTTTAGATAAACCTGATTATAATTTGCTTATTGAGGTCCTATTCTCCACTTAGGAACTTTAGGAAAATATCAATTTCGGACTTTACTTACCATGAGCTTTCGAATTTGTCTTTTATAAAAACGTCCACCCGGTATAACATATTGAAATTCCTTATGAGACTGCAACGTTGGCATTAATCTGCTGCTGACATGAAATCCTTATTTTTTCAAAGACCGGATGATAGGGATTTCCAGAATGAGGGTAAATGAACACCTTGTTAAGTATTTTTATTGGGCTTTCGAGAAGTAGTGTCTTTTACGGTTTAAGATATCATCCGAGAATCTGATAAATACTTATCAATGATTCCTTTTCTTTATTTTGCTAATTTGTACTTTTCTTATCCTGGTATTATGAAGGCGTTATAGTCGGTTTTATCCATACTAACTAAACATTGTTTCAATCACCATTAAATCAATACAAAAATGGGAATACTTTCGTGTTTCTTGATGATGATAATGATGCCTTGTTAAAAGAAATGCTTGCTCTGCGTATCATAGTTTTACTTTTGTCAGTCATTTTCTTTTTTCTTTGTAAGTTTCTTTCATTTCTGTCCACTACTTTGGGATATCCATCGGCCAGTGTTTCTACGTACGTACATACCATACATGTATACAAATTAGAAAATGTTTCTGGCATTTGAACAACTTTTTTTTCTTTTGCTACCATAATTTGAATTCGAAGCAAAACATTAGCAGAGTGTTATAATGTTTTTGTGTGGCTCTCAGTGTATGTCTCTGTCACATTTCATCAGCCCACTTTTGTACATTCGACTTGCAAAACAAGCGTAAGTGACAAACACAAAAAAAAATAAACGAAGAGAAAGAATTAACACATACAAACATGCATGAGCAGTCACTCGCATGCTTGTATTCACATTCAGCCATATTATTAATGTGTATGAATATGCGAGTGTGTAATGGAATTTGACATTTGTACTCATGTGAGAAGATGACTTTTTGATTGATGGCAATTTCAAGCCTCATTTCATTTACGGTGTTACACTCATTTCTTGTAAAAAGCCACTACATTTGCCTTCTTTGCATTCGTTTGAAAATGTGTGTTTAAGATAATATTTCACTTTTTTTTTCAAATATTCCCCTCATTGTCTTTAAATGTCATTCCTAATTTGACACTTTTTTGTGTGCTATTAAGGATTTACTTCTAGCATAGGATTCTCTCTCGTGAACTTTTACACTTAATTTTTTGCCTAAATTTGATGTTGAATGACACTGTCAATAAACATTTTTTTTCTGTTTTGTATGTCAATTGATTTATAAAGCATTTGTTGGGTTTATTTGTAGCATATTGTACTCGACCCTTCTGTGTGGTAAATCAGTTTTTCTATTTTATATTGTGAATACACATTAGCACTCTGTGGGTATTGTAATTTGATGTAACATTTTGGCGAATATCGAAAAGAATTTTCACTTTTGGCTTGACATTGAAACGTTTGAAGAGAGGATCGAACGCTCACTGCCTATTGAAAAAAAATATTACCTTAGCGCTGCAGGAATTTAATATGGACTGGATTCAACTTCTGATTGTAATCAGTCTGTAATTATACAGGACATAGACTTTTTAATAACCAAGCCGAAAAAACTCATTAACAGTTCATAAATGATATGCAATTAAGCAGTTCATTGTGTTGAAAATGTACATTCAAAAGAGAGGAAAGATGTGCGCAACTTTCTGACCAATCAACGATTACGGAGAATAACTCACTTTAATCTATAAAAGGTAATCCTATATCTACTATTATTAATAAAACATTTCAGGATCTACTATACCCAGTCGATAAATCTCAATTGAGACGTATTCCCTTATCCGGCTGGTGCAATTATTGGTGTAGATCAAACTTGCTTAAACCAAGCATGGCCGGCATTTGTCAATCATTCCTCTACCTTTATGAAGTTGTGGATCTTATCAAAGTCACCTTTGGCTAGATATTCTGGGTCCCGCAAAAAGTTCATCTGAAGTTTGCAAGTGTCAGACAATTCCAGAGAATATGTTCTTTGCTCTTTTATTCTTCCCTTCAGAATTCGTTGTCAGGTAATTTCAAACTCTTGTCATGTATATACAAAAGCTATCATTGTATTATAGCTGTTATAGTTAGGTTTTAAGCAAATATGTTCATAGCAGGCTAAATTTGTCTCGTCTCTATACAAATGTGCCTCAGATTACGGCCGATAATTAGACTTTCCATATAGTCCATGAATTTGTTTATCTTGGTTCCGCCGTTACCACTGAAAGTGATGTCAGTTTGGAGATCAAGCTCAGTATCACTTTTGTCAAAAAGTGCTACTATGGTCTCAATAGGAAACTAAGTAACAGAGACTAATTTCGTACGACAAAACTAATACTCTACAAGACGCTCATCCTCCCCGTGCTTTCTTATGGCGCAGAAGCATGGACACTATTAAGCACTGATGCAGCAGCCTTGAGAGTATACGAGAGAACAGTTCTACGTAAGATTTTTGGTCCAAACCGAGTAAGCGATGATTTCCGCATCCAATCCAATAATATGCTTCTTAGCGACATGGGCATTGTACAGCGTATTAACATACTGTGGCTGCGCTGGTTCGACCATTTGGTTCGAGTGGAAAATGATGCTCTGGCGAGACGGGTATTTAGTGCGGAGATTTGCGGAAGTTGACGAAGAAACGACCTTGTATGCGTCGGAAGGATCAAATGGAGAAAGCCCTGTCATCGATTGATGTGAGCAACTGACGAAGACGCCCAGAAGCCGAGGCGCCTGGAAGGATGTTAAGGCAGTCCGATATCAGTTAATCGGGTTGTTAATGGCCAATTAAGTAAGTAAGTTTTTACAAATGGGTTCATTTTCCCATCTTTCTTTTCCGAATGCGATAACTTGTTTACCTCTCTGCGCTGTACTGTCAAACTCGCGTATGAATTTGTTGGCATTATATGTTGTAACAGCCTTTACAAGTGCATAGGCTACATTGATGCATTCGCTGTCCCGGTGGCCAGAAACACATAAGAGGATAACATTTGAATACTTCGCTATCTGCTTCAAAGACACAATGACATTTTGTTAACTATATTAGATCCCTCTTTAGAGATCGAATGGTGGCTTTACTATTGGCAAGTACTGTACACGTGTATCCCTACCAGAGATCAACAATGAATTGTTTTACGCTGCTCATAAGTACTCATGAAATTTTGAGTATGAGTGAGTCAACAGTATTGAAATTCGACTACTCTGATTCATTCGTACTCACTACTGCGTTGATTTATAACTACAGATTGCAATGAGTATGAGTACAACGTTGACATCAAACTCATAACATTCGAAATATGTTTGATTCATACGCCTACTCATTCAGATTCATAAATTCAGGAAAATACTTATAATACTCATAAATGATTCGAGTGATTCGAATGATTCATCAAAATTTAATTGTTGTTGCATTTACAAAAAAAGAAAAAAGACACATAATCAAAAAAGACAGAACAGCAAGCAAACCAAACACACAACCTTCTAGTAAGTATTTTAGTATTCATACGCCAATCATACTTATTTTGTTTTTCGTGTATATGTTGAGTTGTGGAGAGTCGAAATCAACAACATCATACGTGTCGTTAAGCATGAATATGATGAGTACTTCAAACTTTGAATATAAGTAGAGGTTCCATGATATTAAAATAAGTATTCGTATAAGTATCAGAAATTATGAGTATGATTCGAATCTACTCATCTTTTTGAATACTCATTGCTGATCTCTGATCCCTACTTAAAATACTCTGATACTTGATTCACATAATCGTTGCCTTTATAGGAATTATATTTTGAAGTGGCCGTGGTCTAGTAGGTAGCGTGTTGGCTTATTAGACGTAAAGCCAGGGTTCGAGCCCCAGGCCAGATATCAAGACAAAATACAAAAAGTATTTTTTCGGCGATTTCCTCTCAGTCGATTTATGGCAAAAACTCTGAGAGTAAATAAAATTGCCACGAAAAAGTTTCTCAAATTATCTGTCATTTGGAGTCGACTTTAAACTGTAGGTCCCACCACTCATGTATAAAATTAACACACACAACATAAGTGGTGTGAGAAACTAGGACGTTGTACAATGGGTCAATTTGACCTCCGGGTACTGTACTTGTCTTAATTGACAAGTACACGTCCTCTAACCTAACCTAACCTAACCTAGAAATTATTTAAACCAGAATAGTACTACAACAATTCAGATTGTTGTTGAGGGAAACAATTTAAAAAAATCCAAATGACTGAATTTTTGGCCTTGACTTCACTGCAAATATTTTTTTTATAAATTTACTACCAATGACTTATCAATTTGAAATATCTTCGTTTAATAACTTTTTAACTATACATAGATAGCACCTTCTCTTATAAATATTTCAATAATTATTTATTATTAATTATTTCATTTTATCTTAATACATCCGTAATACAAAAAAAGTTCAACGTACCTTTATCCTCCTCCTCGTCATTCTGTTGTTGTTCTGTAACTGCCCAATTTTCATCATCATCAAAATGAGCATCTCCACCACGACCACCGCCAGGATAGAAGGCATGAGCCAAAATTAAACCAGGACCATCGAATTTATAACCATCACCATGATCACGTCTAAATAATAAAAGGAATAAAAACAAAATTATTAAAAGTTAAAAATGAAAAGTTTCTCAAATAAATTTTCCATCATTAATATTGCGTAGCTGTTAACGTCGATAATAGAAAATGTCAACGATAAAGTATGCTGCAGGAAGGCAAGTTAAGGTGTCGTGTTTCGTGAAAGTAATTAAATATTCGGAAATAAATGAATATTAAATTTATTTCACTCTTTATTATTACTGCAGTTAGTTAGAATTATTAAAAAAAAGTGTGAAAATTTTTCATTAAGACACAGAAGATAAAATTTAAACTGAAATGTTAAAATATGTAATGTAATGTTGTTTACATAAAATTTATGATTTCAATTGTTCATTTCGTTCATTTTCTTTGTTTAAACTTTTGTGTTACACACTTACACACTTAACAGTGTCCGCTATCCTGTCCTAAAAAAGGGAGACCCTGCAATATGCGCTACAGGGGTATAAGCCTATAAGGTTCTTACGGGCGTATTGTGTGAACTACTGAAGCCATTCGACAATACACTGATTGGACCTTATGAGTGTAGCTGCAGCCCTGGCAAGTCCACCATCGACCAGATCTTCACTCTACGTCAAATCCTGGCGAAGATCGAGAAAAAACAAGTCGACACACACCATCCTTTTGTCGACTATAACGGATCGTGTTTTTGCCGCAATGTCTGAGGTGGGTATACCTGTGAAGCTAATAAGGCTATGCAGAATGACCTTGATTAATTCCTGCAGCTCCGTCAAGGTAGGAATGGACCTTTCCGAACCTTTTGATACCGTGCGAGATTTCAGATAAGGCAATCTCTTCAACTTCATCATGTTGAGTGTTCTGCAGAAAGCGGCGCTATTTTTCAAGAAAGCATCCAGTTGATTGCGTACCCTGACGACCAAGCGAAATTTACTGCTGCCTTTAGTGCTATCTAAGTCTGCTAAGATGGGTCTGGCAGTAAATGAGGGCAAAACGAAGTACATACTTGTTATCGAAAAGAAGGGACATGCGGAGTATTAGATCTCAGATTACAATCGATAACTATACTTTGGATATAGTCAAGGAATTTATTTACCACCAAAAATGATATCAGTCTGGAGATCAAGCGTAGGATCACGCTTTCAAACGCTTTCTCTCGTACTACAAAACTAATACTCTACAAGACGCTTATCCTCCCCGTGCTTCTTTATGGCGCAGAGGCATGGACACTATTAAGCACTGATGCAGCAGCCTTGAGAGTATTCGATCCAACAATAAGTTGTATGAGCTCCTCAACGATATGGACGTTGTGCAGCGTATTAACATCCTGCAGCTTCGTTGGCTCGGTCGTGTTGTTCTAATGGAGAAGAATGCTCCGGAAAGATGGGTATTTAATGCGGGAATATGCGGAAGTCGGCAAAGTGGACGACCTTGTTTGCGTCGGAAGGACCAGATGGAGCAAGCCCTGTCATCGATTGATATGAACGCCAGTAGGCGCGCAAATAGCAGAGGCGCCTGGAAGGATGTGTTAAGGCAGGCCAAAATCCGATAATCGGGTTCTTAGTGGCCAATTAAGTAAGTATTTGCTTTTTTTTGTACGTAACACTCATGAAACCGTAATCTTTTGTTACGCTAAATTTTAAGCATTGGGGAGTGTCGGTACTGGTGAGGGGATGTGTTTCCAGTGTAGGAGTAGGGTATGTTCATTATATATAGACTGTAAAATTCGATTCATTTCAGTATATGGATATTTTAAAAACAAAATATGAAGCAAAGTGGTGATAGGTTAAATATATTAGACGATTGGATTTGTTTCCACCAGGACAACGATCCGAAGCACGTTGTGAAACTGTGGCTTTACATTATTGTTCAAAACTACTCCAAACACTGGCACAGGCCCCTGATCTCAATATTATTGAGCATGTTTGGGAAAAACTTGACCGCAAGCTCCATAAATCTAGTATTAGCACAGTGGAGAATGGAACAACATAACTCCGGAATTTTATGCCCATCTCGTGCAGTCGATGCCACGACGTTTGGAAGCAGAAAAAAAAGGTTTTGGTTCCAAGTGTTAAAGCAGTGCCTTTTATTCGGCTGTCCAATTATGTGTTTGACATGAAATTCGTTAATACTGTTTTAATTTTTTGTTTTAAGAGTATTTTTAAATAAAAAATGCTAAGTATTATACGTTGTTTAAAAGCTTTGTATCTATAAATCCGCATCAACATTTTTTTTGAAATATTTCCATTGAAGTGAAAAATCGGCATTTGAATAATCTCATACCCAGTGTCCGATTATACGTTAAAGCCACTGTGTGTCCAAAGTTTTTCATGTACACTTCTTAGTTTTGACTGGCCATTACAAATGCATCTTAAGCAATAATTCCTTGAAATTATTAAGAAAATAAAAATAATAATAATGCCGTTATATTTACAGCCAATAACATTGCATTGCACATTTATTGCGTAGCAATAGAAATAGTTATGTTAAGCTCGAAATATTTATGTAAAACGAGCGCGTTTTCAATAAATTATATTGTGTTTGTATATGTTTTTCCCTTTCTTTAACTCCCTCACTCCCTCTTGCGTTACAACGAAATTCTCATAACTTGCCATTATTTATTTACGAAACATTCATATCTTGGAGGATATATTCTAAAGGAGTGTTTTTATTTTAGAGTGTGTGTCTGTAAGTGCATGTGTATATGCGTATTAAAAATCGTTATTACTGCTCTTAAATCCCTTTAAATGCTTATCTCTGTTTCAGGTTGAGATTTAAGATGAATTTTTTTATTATTTTCGTTCTGTTCTTTATCAGCTCGTTCTCTATTTTGCAACAACAATAACTTAATGGTCAAAAAGAAAGCAACAAAAACAAAATTAAGTTTATGGTATTAGCGAAAGAGCGAAATCCAGGATACAGCATGTATGTATGAATGCATGTGTACTGTATTTCTCTGTGTTAGAGTATAAATATTTTGCGTGCGTGTTTTATCGTTTGGTTTTAGTGGTATTTTATATGTGTTTACGTTGCGTTTTATATGGAATTTTCGTGCTTTCTTTTAAACTGGATTTTGTGTTGTTCTTATTTTTACACTATTTTCAGTTTTGCCTTATGACCACACACACACACACACAAACTTACACAGTGTGTATAATGGTGTATTTTTAAAAATTTTATGGTAGTTTTCTTCATAGCAAGTGTATGTGTGTATTATATGTTGTATAGTTATGGTGGAAAGAGCGAATTTTATTACTTACTTGGCAAATAGTACTTGAATATCAGCCTGATCGCTATACACTTCACGGAATGTCAGTTTCGAGTTGCTTTCCCATACACTCAGCGCTTTACGTAGCGTCATACGTACTTGACCTGCATTCGGCATTGATTGATTAACCAGACTGAAAGTAAATCGAAGAAAAACGAAAATAAAAATTAATATCGAATTGATTGAATTATGGAAAGAAACAAAAAATAAAACTTTTTTTCAACAAAGTTTCTGTTGTTTACGATGCCATGAAAAGTAACTTTTAACAGGCGGTGTATTATGTACACTTAATTAATTATAATTTATTATGAACTAAATAAGTGTGTCAAAAATAAAAATAATTTAACTGAGTTATTAAACAGTATTTTATGATTTAAGAATTTTTATTAACACCCTTTCATCTCTCTTGTGGAAAATCATCTTGTGGAAAATCGAACATAAAAGGGACCTGGGCTCTAATACATATTAAAATTTTGAAAATTGTTGCAACAAGACTAATAAAAGTAAATATAGAAGTTTGGAATTATGGGTAGATTATATAAAATTGGTGGAACAAGACAGAGAGTTTTCAAAAGTTGACATACATACATAATTTGTCATTACAACCTTTCAGTCAGAATTACGACCTAGCTTCTTACGCCAATTATGTTGTGTATGCTAATTTTATATATGAGTGGCGGGACCTACAATTTAAAGACGATTACGAAAAACAGACTTTTGAGAAACTTTACATCTCAATTTTATTTACTCTTAGAGTGACCCTATATTTTGCCTTGCTCACGCAGCTTACCCAGATCGTCAGATACTAATATTGAGTCAACCTCATTGGCGCTGAGTGCGCGAAAGGCGACCTGACTGTCACATTATAATTAAGCTCATTTTTCAATGGCGTAATCACCATAAGACATCAACAGGTTTTCCCATGAATTCAGAATTTTATATTATTATGTTTTCGAAGTCGCCGTGGTCTAATAGGTAGTGTGTTGGCTTATTAGACGTGAGGCCACGGTTCACACATCTCCAACAGAACGAAATAAGAAAAAATATTTCTTCAGCGACTTCCTCTCAGCATATTCCAGGCAAGATTTTTGCCTCTCATGTATAAAATTAACACACACAACATGAATAGTTTGAGAATCTGGTTTGTCGTCCTGGCTAAAGGTTTGTAATGAGAAATTATGTCTGTGTGCGTATTTGAGAATAATAGGAGGCCTTCAAAGCTTTGTTCAAGGTAAATTTCATTTCAGTCCAATATATAGATGAGAAAATGAAAAATCAGAACATCGTTATAAAACCTGAGAGATGTTAAGGAATTTCAGCAGGAAACACCTGGGTACTAAGTACCCTGCTAATGTCAGAAAGAAACTGCTAGGCTTTATAAAGAAATCCTGTACAATAATTAGTTTGTATGCGATAGTATAGTACCTCTAGTCAACAATACATACAATTCAACAGATGGTATCGAAGGTGTCTCGATATTGATGTAAAATAAGCTACGTAAAGTGGACCATTTGTTATAGTAATTGCTACGGACATGGACTGTAGCAATGTGAATGCTGGTTCTTTTTACAGTTACACAGTCTCTCTCAGGTCAGACACCTCCATCAAAACGAAATATGAAAAAATATTCAGTAGGCCTCTCAGCAGATTTCTTGCAAAAAATTGCCATGAAAAAGTTTCTCAAAAACAGTAAATCCCGCCACTCATGTATAAAATTAACACACACAATATAAGTGGTGTGAAAAGCTAGGTCGCAATCCTGACTAAAGGATTGGAATGACCTGAACATACAATCTATGTATGTATGTAGTCCCTGTATCGACTTTCTTTGCAAATTATACCCATTTGCACGAACTTGACACAAAGCTTGACTATATATAGTAAGGCAATTGGTGATTCCTTTTCAATTACGGTGCCACTGTTTGTTTATCTTCTAAAAGCTATACTTAATTGTAAGCGAATGTAAGAAATTTGAGTCCTAGGCATGTTCTGAATAAATGTTCAGAATAAATACCAGAACGACTTCCATCTTGTTTAGTAAACGTAACATTTTAAAATTATCGTATACAAAGGCCATTTTCAAACATGGAGAAACAGTAATCCACGCAAATAATACGCTGCGACAGGCAAATTACACCCAAACTGCTATACTCTTTAAATAACAACTGCGATTCGATTTTTGTTCGATTTTATCAAACAAAGTGTCAAACTCTTCACAAGAGAATACACTTTAAGAATGTCATTACTTATTTTATATTTTTTAATTAAAGTTTGCTACTATGAATGGACAAACTTGAAAAAATATGAAAAAAATTCGCAATTGCCAAGTTTACCTTATCAAACCGCATAGAATTTTAAGTCAAATAATATATATGTATATCGTTTTAAAAGCCCCATCACTCTACTTTCTAAGAAAGTTTAAATTTGTGACATTGGTTCAGAAATGTTTGGGTAAAGTCCAAAAAACGGTTTTTGTCAAATAAAACAAGTTTGAAGGTTTCAAGAATGAATGAATGTACCTGTGTTATTAACTGATACCTAAAATCTTTCGCGTGTCTTTCAGCTAATTTGATTTGTGGTTCTTTGGCTGTGGTTGACAATGAATATTTAAATTTAAAACCTTATGCAGTATTTTCAAAAGGCGTGTACAATAATACTAAACATTTTACAGGGTTTTTGGAAGCAAATGTCAGATCATTGATTTTCCTTTTCACTACCAAAGAGTTGAAGTTTATTTGGAATTTATTTAATATTTTACTCCATTTCAACATTTACCTTTACGAGTATGTTCATAAAATCTTTAATTAAATGAAATAAAATGCCATGGCAAAGAAGTTTATGGTCATAAACTAAGTGCAGCATATGTTTTGTGGCTGTATCTAATATGAAATGATTTTTATTTTGCCACATAATGTGTTTCGCATTCACCAAACAAAAAAAAAACAAAAAAATAAACTCATTTTGGTTCTGTATTTCTGGCAAGTGCTGGAGTAAATTAAATCCTTAAAAGCAGGGGGAAAAATAATGAAATCCCAGCAAAGTGTTTAAAATATTTTCAAATAAAGAGAAATTCTTAAAATTTTCAAATCTTTTATTTACATTTACACAAACGTTGCTAGCATATGTATTGTTTAAACCAACAAGCATTTGCTGTTTAAGTCCTTAAGTAAATGAAAAACAAATTAACCACAACAACAAAGGAGAGGACCTAAAAAACACCAAGAAATAAAAATCGAGTTTGTTATTCTTTTATTTTAAACCAGAAAATAGTAAACCTGAGCAGCCAACACAAATGTAATACATGGAAACAACCTCCCACCAGAGAAGGCGAAAGGTGAAAAAGAAGGTGCATATCCTGACATTTGAAAATATACAATAAAACTCAACTAATTTGCATAAATAAAAACATCAAAAAACGTTTGGTTAACAAACAAAATAAAAAAGGAGGGAAAATTATAATGTAAAATGGTAAAAATCTAAGGGAGTGTATAAAAATATCCAACAACCGGAAACCTGTGCTAAAACCTCAGAAAGGAACAAAAGCAAAAACTACAAAAAAAAAATAATAATAACAACAATTAAAAGCACAGGTGGATCACCAGGAGACCAAGAAAAATACTCATAATAAACCAGAAAATATGTTGCAACAATGTAAATTTTTTCTTTCCTTTAACACTCTCTATTTCATACATGCATACCAAGTTATAACAACCATAAGGAACTTAAAATATGCGACAAAATTTAAATATCAATGTGAGTATAACCACCGAAAGGGATAAGAGAACCACTGATGTTGATTGAATACGCCGTAGTCTGGTAGATAGTGTGTGGGCTTATGAGAAAGCAGCTCCTGGTTCAAATCCCAGGCCAAAGATTTCGAGAAAAAGATATGACAGAATATTTTTTTCAGCCACTTTTTCTCAGGAGTCATCTGGCCAAAATTGAGAGAGTAAATGAAATTGTCAAGAGAAGTTTTTCAAATCAATCGTTAGCGGTCGACATTAAACTGTAGGTCCTCTCCCCCACATTGACAAAATTAACACACGCCATCGTGACTAAAGGATTGTAATGACCAATTAAGTAAGTAAAGTTAATCAAAAAAATCTGTAATTAATAGCAGAGGAGGTATGAATTAAAAATGAATTAAATGACATAACAATGACACTGAATGCGAAATGATATTTTCAAAGCGCGCCTTTTCATCGAGTAAAACCATAAAATAGTGATATAATTTCGCAAATAAGATTATTATTTGCGTATTATATTACAATCTGGGCAAAAACAAACTGAACGAAAATAAGCAAACAAGATAAACAGACAACAACAAAATATACACATCATATGGTAAACAGAATTACACAAACAAATACGTTAGAAACTAAGGAAAGGGAACAAAACAAAGATCAAGTATCAAACAATAATGTCATAGAAACACCGTATAGTTAGCGGACATAAAATAAAGAAGTATAGAGCTGCCGTCTGACAATTATAGTCAGTTGTGCGCTGTGAGCACAGTGATATTGAAAATCGGAAAAGCTGACCTTTGTAAAATAGGATCACGAATAAAATTGCTATTTCTGTATTATAAGTGGATTATAAATCCTCATTTTGTGGAGAATTGCGTAATAGCTTTTTGTTTGACTCGATTTGCAAAATTTAATTGGTTGCGAAGCTTTATCAACATGGGCTATAATATTGCATGGGCTTCGTTGTGTTTAATTTTAAACTGAAATACTGTTCTGTTACACTAAATCGATTTGTTTTTTCTTATTACTTATCGTATCTTTAAGGAACATAGCATCGTAACAAATCCATTTCCAAATTATTTCTTTGCCTTGTTTAAGTTTCTCTTGTTAAAGAGGCAATTAGTCTACCTACTGTAGTTGTTCTTTGGTTAATGGCATCTGCCGTTGCTAAGAAAAGGTGCCCTGTGTGAAAACGTATTACGATGTTGTATTAGGTGTAGTGGTGAGGAACTTTTGTATATTTATTGACATATAAGCTCAGCAATGATGATACATCATCTTTATCTATGGATGGTGTAAATATGTATATTAGGGAGTCAGAAAATTCTGTGTCATTTTCGCTGGAACCAGAACATTTTTCAAGTGTCGAAAGAAGCATTCAAGTGCCTGTGTTTTTTAGACGGTACACGAACTACTTCACTTCTTCCGATCTTCTTACTATTTACACCATTTATATCCGACCGAGAATGGAAGAAAACTCTCATGAATTAGCCGGTGCCTCTAAGTCCAATTTGAGACTTTTCGACCGCGTACAGGAGAGGGTGTTCAACTCCATTGATTCATAGGAGCATTGTCGCAATGTGGCTTGTATTTCAGTGTTTTATTGCCACTACAACGGATTTTACTTGAGCGAAGAAAACTTTTTCCTTTGTTATCGCCGTAGTCTAGAAGGTAGTGGCTTATTAGACGCGAGGCCACGGGTTAAACCTCAGGTCAAACATCTCCAACAAAAAGAAATATTAAAAAATATTTCTACAGCGACTTCCTCCCAGCAGATTTCTGCCAAAAACTCTGAGAGTTAATAAAATTGTCATAAAAAGCTTCCCAAAAAGCTGTTGTTCGGAGCCGACTTTAAAGTGTAGGTCCCGCTGTTCATGTATGAGATTAATACACACATCAGAAGTGGTGTGATAAACTAGGTCATAATACTGACTGAAGGGTTATAATGATTAATTATGTACATTCTCAAGTATCATGTATTCCTACGTAAAACTCTACTTTCCCACATACGTTTGTAGTCGATCGGCCAGTGGACCACACACTGCATTACAGACCAAATTCGTTCTTTAGTTGGACTATTCGTATGTGCAACTTCCTTCCTGCAGACGTCTTTCCTGTCACTTATGATATAAAGACATTCAAATCTAGTGTCCATAAACACTACTCCCTCTTTCCTTCTTCCCATAACATATTTTCCTAGTTGCAATACAATGCACTGCATGAGTAGGGGCCATCCCCTAAATACATTTATAAGTTTAACCAGAATGCTTTCTAATTCTTAAAGGCTTCACTGCTCGAAATTTGCATGCCTCAGAGAATGACAGCCGCTTACCAACACAATGCACTGCATGAGTAGGGGACATCCCCTGAGTGTTGGCCGTACAAAAAAAAATTCTATTCAGCTTAATTTAGTGCAGCTTTGTAATTGAATAAATGAAATTTTATTTTATATTCAGTCCAGTCAATTTCATTTCAAGGTAAACTTCTGAAATAACTCTAATTGTCCCTTCAAATAACTGAAATCCTAATTTTTATATTTTATTTATAATTCTTGGTGACTGTAGCAGAGTTTGCATTCACATTCTTTTTGTGATTGTACCTGGAATCAAACTTTTAAACTTTATTTCTCACAACTTTAAATGATGTTTCCTAAACAATTTGACAACATTTAAGGACAGAACTTTTTCTTTTTTATTGGCGCAATCTGATTAAATGCCTTTGGCAGTGTCTTGAATTTTTTCTAACTTTTTACACTTCTGAGGATTGAAGAGCAAGTCCATGTGCGTGTGTGCGGGTATAGCAACAAACTTTTAAGATATTTTCCAACCAAAAAACACAAAAAAAAATACGAAAAACAATTTTATTTTGGCTGGTTTTTCGTTTGAAAAATTCTATTGAAATTATAATAAAAATTGGCAACATCATGTCATTTTAAATAAAATGTGACATTGTAAGCGATAATGGTTTCGTTGTTGAGAAAAAATTTTCCTATTTTGAGAAGAGAAAATCTCTGGGAAAATTTTCATTGAAAATGTCAATCGCATCGTCATAGTCAGCTGCTGCAGCATGTGTTTAAACTTTAAAGCTATATGTGTTCGTGTGTGTAAGTGTCAATGTATGTGTTGATTGGTAATTTGGGATTTTGATATTTAAACTGAAGTAAAATTTAAAAGCCAAGAAGAAGGCAGCAAAGAATAAAAAACATGATTATTTTTTTAAATAAAATGTATGCACATATTCATTGAAAATTTACAAAAATAATCCTGGCCCGGTATGTGGATGTGGGAAGTGTATAAAATATTCAACGAAAAAATTTCATTACAATTTAAAGGTCGTACACAATCTGAAACACTTTTATGCAGAGAGTTCAACAGTTGCAGTACAAAATAATAGCAAAGTGTTTGCAATAAATAGTGGTCTCCGCAAAATTTCTGAGAGTAACTAGGTTAGGTTAGGTTAGCGGGCAGCTTGCCGTTCACAGGCAAGTTCACTCGGTGGCCCAGCTGGTCCATCTGGCCCATCGTGTTACTCAGTGCGAGGTAAGTTCCCTTGTCATGATCCGTTAGTGGTAGTTTGAACCACCACGACCTCCACCACGCCCAGATCTTCAAACGTTCTATCACACACATACATAGTCATTACAACCTTTCAGTCAGGATTACAATCTAGCTTTTCACACCACTAATGTTTTGTGTGTCAATTTTATGCATGGGTGGCGGGCCTACAGTTTAAAATCGACTCTGAATGACAGATTTTTGGTAAACTTTTTCATGGCAATTTTATTTACTCTCTTGTTGTACAATGGGTCAATTCGACCTCCGGGTATTGTACTTGTCTTAATTGATAAGTACACGTCCTCTAACCCATTTACTCTCAGAATTTTTGACAGAAATCTGCTGAGAGGAAGTCGCTGAAGAAATATTTTTTCATCTGCTCTGGGGTTTGAACCGTGGCCTTACGTCTAATAAACCAACACACTAACTACCAGACTACGGCGACTTCAACGTTCTGTCGTCCAAAGTCTATTTATATCTTTTTTGAAGTGCAGGGCACTCGCATAAAAAGTGCTGTACCGATTCCGTTGCTTCCATCATGGCAGTTTCTGCATTAATTTTGATGGGGCACTGTCACTTTAAAATTCCTGTTAGAATACGAAACTTTCTCTTGTCGAAATTAAGTAGTTCTCCCAGATATGCTGGGTCACCCACCGTTTGTAGAATTTCGTTCTGCTTTTTCCAATTTGAAAACGTATTCTTTTAGGGGCGCATATATCCCCTCTATCTTCTATTCCTCAGACATCTCCGATCCCTTCAGAGTAGGGTTGCCAGCCTGGCTGGACTTGGCTGGATTGTCCAGCTTTTTTGAAGCTTGTCCAGTTTCAAGCTAAAATTTAATTTGTCCAGCTAAATAGAAATTTTTTAGTACACTGCAATAACTTGGGCAATAATTTTCATGTTATCTTTGTCAAATCATTAGTTTATTACAAACGTGTTTTTTTACCAAAGTGCAAACTACTATAAACAAAATCAAACTAGACTGAATTGTTATTTTTTATTGGTTTGTTTTTAGTATTTAATCTTAATTCTCACATTCATATGCATATGTAAATATGTTTGTGACGGACTGAACCAAAAAATTTAAGTTTAGTTAAATAAATTTTAAAGAATGCAATGAATTTATTTAATTGTAATATTTTTAAATAATAATACATATACTCATAATATACTCATAATAAAACTCAGCCACAAAAGTATACATACGGATAACAAATTTCAGAAATTTTTTAACCAATCCGTTTTTTTTTGAAAATATGTATAATTGTCTGACATCTTTCTTCGATTTTAAGACGGTCTTTTGCATTGGTTCAGAAATTTGTGAAATTTGTAAATCGGATGCATACCTTTGTGGGCCTGTGCAGGGCCATAATTCAGTTCAATTTTAGAAATTTTTTAACCAATGCAAAAGACCGTCTTAACATCAAGGAAACTATAAAGATTTTTAACGAAAACGGATTTGTTAAACAATTTCTGAAATTTTTTAACCGTATGTATAATTTAGTAACTGTGTGTATGTTGATAACAATGGATATTTTAATAAAAATTATTTAGACAAAACCAAAATTAACATTTTCTCAGTATTTTTTATGTCCAGCCTTTTTTTGTTTTGTCCAGCTTTTTAAAACCCAATGTCCAGCTTTTTGCGAATCGCAATCTGGCAACCCTACTTCCGAGACAGTTCTTCCGCCTTTTTGTTTCTCTCAATGCCATAATAGGCCGAAAACCAGTAGAGGCGGGTGCTGTATTGACGTATACTGTGCAGAGAGTCTATGCAACTCCTGACGCCTTTTGTTTTAACGAGGTGGGCTCCCAGCGTTTAGATTGCTGCTCGAAAGTACACAAGATCGAAGGAGTTAGATTCTCGGTTTCAATCATATGTGTTTAATAGCAAAAATATCCGCCTGAAATATGCTGGCCTGGTTAAGTAATCTTTATTACCCATTCAGTGCCAGATCTAGATAGAGTTATACATTTAATTTTTGAGTTATCGGTGAAGATCGTTGTATCACCGTCACCGAAGACAGTTTCAAAAACCTGTGAGAGTAACTAAATGCCATGAAATTTTATAAAAACCAAAACAGGTCGAACGGAAGGAGCATCGATTACCCCTTTAAGATATTTGAAATCAGAATTGGTCTAAAGCCTCTGAAGGATATATGTTTACTAGTAGAGAACTTAAGACCTCGGATCTCTCTCAGCAGTCTTCTGTTTAAAACTATAAGAGTAATTATTTGTCTTGGAAACCTTTCTTAAATCTATCTCTTGGTTTCAATATTAAACTGTACTATCGTACTACCACTTAGTTTTGGAAGAGTTGAAATCCTTTGGCTTTCATGTGCTATGGCTAAATTATACTGGTTTTTCCAGTTGTTTTAATATTTTATAAAATTCGTTGTTTCACTTTGGTGCTCTTATTTTCTCAGCAACTGTATACCTCCACATAGAATCCTCACTACTCAGGACTTAAAAAAATAGTTTGAATAAATACGAACGAAAAAATTGAAAAGAGAAACGAAAACAATTTCATTCAATGCAGAATTTGAGACAGGATGTAAAAGAGTGAATTGGAATGGAAGCAACAAATGCCAGGAGAGAATTAAAATATAATAAAATCATGAAAAAATTATAACACAAATAAATGAACAAGTTAAGAAGTATTTCTTCTGATTTCGAAATACTTCATCAACATCAACTCATCATCGTTCTAAAGCCACTCACAAGTTTACGTCGAAATGATCTCGGTATGACGCCATACAATGTTTAATTGGTTCAACAGTTGAAGCCGCATGATCATTCGCTAGATGGGCCAACGAGAAACAGCGCGATGATATCGATTTGGAAAAAAGTTATCTTTTCGGATGAAGCTCAGTTTCATATTGGTGAGTAAGTTAATAAGCAAAATTGCCGTATTTGGGGCTCAGAAAACCTACACGTGGTCTTATAGAGACCCACCCTTTTGTAATATTTGTCTTCTGACTTTTTATAAACTACGCTTTTGCATTTTTTGCTTAACGAATTTATTGCTTTATAGCTCTGTAAAAATATTGTTTTTACACGTATTGGCATGTGTTGGTATGCACGTGCATCTGTGTTTATATGGATTTGTGTGAGTGTTTATGTTGTTATATTTTACTAAAGCTTTCAACAAATAAGAATTCATTGAATTGAAATACTACAGCACGGTCAACGCACACATTGTTGCCGTAGTTATGTTGGTCAACATTCTACCAGTTAATGTTGTAAAGTTAAAATATATTGGTGAAGAGGGTTTTAATACTTTAAAAATATTTTAAGTTCACTTTTAATTATACCGTCTAGATATTTCTGGATTTTTTAAATCATCTGTCAAAGTGATTACAACACTTACTTTAGCCTGTTTTGTAAATTCATATTCAACCTGATTTTTCCAATAATTTTCCTTTAGCATAGATGCGTCTTAATTAATTGGTCACTATAACCCTTCAGTCAGGATTAAGACCTAGCTTCGCACACCACTTATGTTGTGTGTGTGTTAATTTTACACAACTCCGAAAGATAGATTTTTGAGAAGCTTTTCATGGCAATTTTTTTCATATTTCGTTTGTTTGGAGATGTCTGACCTTGGGTTTGAACCATGGCCAACACACTACCTACTAGACTACGGCATGAATCGGAACTATTTTGACGCAGTTTAACAGGCGATCTCGTGGACCCAAACATCACTACGGCTATCAGAGCATTGCAAGCTGTGACGGGAAAGGGACTTAATATGCAAGGGATTGTTTATTGAGAATCCATTTCTTATTTTTCCGAAATTACGTTGAATTAAGTCCTCTCAATAGAGAGCTAATGGTTTGATGATGTAAGATAGTGATGTAAGATAGTGAACTCGAATTATATTAAATAATCTCAGAGTTCGCATTTTTCATGTTGTCTTAGATTTCTTAGCCTATTTTTATACTGCTTAATAGTACTTCAATTTGATTTACTTCTTTTCAGAAGAAAGCGTTATTGCGTATAAGACACAACTCTATACAGAAAAGAGTCGTCCTAGACCCTAGGAGGGCATTGTAAGGTTGCCATTTATAGATGGCTAGAATTAATTTTGCCGTGTAGACGTACTAAAGTACTGCTAACAGCCCATCTCTTATACTGACTTCAATCTGTACATGGTTTCTCTACAATGTTTCGCCCAAACCCTGTTGCCTTGACGAACCTTAGGATGCTGTGCGCTAAGGACAGCTCTCCACATAGTACCTGATAAGCTCTTTTTTTCTTGTATTCTGGTGATTCGTTCTTCTTATAACATTTGGGTTTTGAAGCGATTTGAATGGAAAAGCCATTCCTGAATACTCTGACTATAATTGCCTAGCAAAAGTTTAGATTCTCACAACTCTCTCTCTGCGGCCAGTTAAGAAGATTATTAAACTTTGCCTATCTTAACTTTCGTCAAGTAGGCAATCGTTGCCTAGAAATAATGATTTTTACTGTATTGAGTTTATGGGTGAGGAGTTATGAACCTTAAGCCATATGTTTTGTTAAGAGCAAGCGTTGGCAGATGTCCCATTATGTTAGTTGTTAATGTTTTGCACTACTAAGGAGCAAAGGTCGACGGGTTTTCATAGAGAATTATTTGAAGAGATTGATACTATTACATACACATACATACATACAACCCTTCAGTCAGGGTAACCAATTTAACTCCTCACACCACTTATGTTGTGTGTGTTAATCTTACACATGAGAAGCGGGACCAACATTCGATTCCGAAAGACAAATTTACTCGAGAAACTTTTTCATGGGAATTTTATTTACTCTCAGAGCTTTTGGCAGGAATCTGCTGAGTGGAAGTCGCTGAAAAAATATTTTTTTGTACTTCATTTTGTTGAAAACGTCTGACTTCGGTTTTGATGTATAATAACCGAACTCACTACATACTAGACTACGGCGACTACAATCCTGTTAGTTTTTAAAACTCAAAATCCTTCATGAATATTTTATTCGTATTCATTCGAACTCGAACCAGGATAGTTTTGGTTTGTAGTAAAGAACTTGAAGTATGAAGTCCCCGTAATCTAGTAGACAATGTGTTGGCTTGTTAGATGAGAACCCTTGGTTGAAACCTTGGCTTAAAAGGAAATATGAAAAATATTACTTTCGGAGACTTTCTCTCAGCTGTCTTCTGGCACATAAAATTGCCATGAAGAGTTTCTCAAATTTGCCGTTCATAAACGACATTAAATAGTAGGTTCCGCCACCCTTAAGTAAAGTTAGCGCACCCAACATGAATGTTATCAGAAGAAAAGTTGTAATCTTGACTGAAGATTGTAATCCTGACCATTAAGTAGGTTGAAGTGGTATGCCATATTGGGCGAAGAGTTGTCCCCTATTACTTGCCTAATGAGTGCATTAGATTCTGTAAGACGTGTGGGATTTCTGAGCTCCAGATACGGCAATTTTGCTTATTAACGTACCCACCAAGATGAAAATGACCTTCATCCGAGAAAAAGATGATATTTTTGGCAAAATCGACATCATCGTGCAGTTTCTCGTTGACCCAATAAATCTCAAGGTGGCTTAAGTGTAAATCGATTCGTTACGTTTAGTGGAGGTAATATACTGAATTTTGTGACAGAATAGAATGACATAAGTGGTCAAAATTTATACCGATAGATGGACCACCTTATACATCCTAGCTTTTTTCATTCGTTTCCTTCGCTGTTTACATCGTTTATTTATTGTGCTTTTTTTATAAATTTTGCAACACATTACAAATTGTGAACCGGGATTTGCCGCAAAATAATGTTGACGTCCCAGTAGAATACTTTCAGCAGACCTCTAGGGGGACACTAAAACCAACGTAGCAGCAACAACAAATATTCTGCAGAAAGAATAAAAATAGAGGGAAAAGAATCACAGAATATTTTAAGCAAAAACACATTTCAAATCCTTTTTAAATTGAATGCCATGAAGGAAGAAATTGAAGTTGTTTCTAGCAGCAGAGCAGAGCAAATAATGCAGAAGAATTTACACGGGCTAATATTGGCACAAAACTGTGCCACATTTAATTTCTGATTTCAAACTCTCAGTGGATGTAATAAACGGGGTCTGCTTGTAAAATTTAAGGGTAAAGTTAGCAGTTGAAAACTGATGACCCTCTTGTTACAGGATCTGTTTATTTTAGCCATGTTAACCCGGGTATTTGTTGTCATGTTTGTTCACCGTTCAAAAATTTTCACATTTTGTTTGCACGAATTGCAACGGAAAATAAATATGAAAAGTTTTCTTAAATCTTTCAAATAAAAAGCAAATGAATGAATAGTCTTTGAATATCTGAATATTTGAAAATGAATAACAAAAAAAAAAAAAAAACAAATGCTTGAATAAATGATAGAGGGTAGTATGGCTGGGTAAATACAGGAACGGTTGGATTGTTAGTTGGTTGGCTAGCAAAGTAAAACCGTGCAAATGACCAGCTAATGCACTCAACTGAATGTCACTTGTACTCGTGTCACAGTAAGAAGAAAATTGTTAAAGATGGTGCAGATGATGATGACGATGATGATGACGATAGTCTTACAGGCGATGTGTATTCAAGTTGTATTTGTTGTTGGCTTGTGTTAATAATGATGATGTTGATCATTATTATACTGTTGACGTTCCTTTGCTTTTTTTTGAACTCAAGGATGGACATGTTAAGCCGACAATGAAATGCAAACAAAATGAATGTTGAAACATAGAATAAAACAACAACAACACTAACAACAACAATATCAGCAAACAAGTCCTTACAATGAATAGAGAGCACGTATCTGGAATGTTTGTTAAATGAACTGTAGTCCTATTACAAACACATTGCATCGCATCGCAATATGTTGAAGATGTGAATGCAAATATCCACAGAGATCTCAGACACTCGCTTGCTTTATTTGCTAAAGGAATGCAATACATTCCTTGGACAAATTCCCTGAATGAATTGTAACAATGTATGGTAATGCATGGACTTAAATAAATATACTGGCATACAAACATACATACATCCACACATTATATAAATACAAATCATTTTTACTAAAATATTACATGACATCATTTGTTTTCACTTCAGCTAAAAATATATTCAGGTCCTGTGCATGAATCTTTTTATGGGAAATTTTTAAGTAAATACCGCCTTTGCTGGAATATAATTAAAATAAACCTGAATTCCTATTATTAAGTGTTAGAGAAGTTTATTTAATATTTTATTAGAGAAATTTAAAGCAAGACAAATGAAATTGTTTAAAAGCACTCAATTTGAGCAATTATCTTCAACCGTCTGTCAAAATCTATGCCAAAATAGGTTTTCTAAGGAAGTGTGCATTTAATTTTGAGACCCAATACAAATAGGTGGGCGTTTTACAGTAGTGATGGACCTAACGCTACTTGTTTAGTAATTACATTTAAAAGTCTCGTATAAGCAGGACTTATTCGCCTTCAGTATATTTTAAAGTGACTTCCCCTTAAATTTGTTTTCTTAGGTGTATGTGATACGAGAATACGCCGCTAGACGTAGAACCTCGGTTTAAACCATAGGGCAGACACCTCAAAAAAAAAAAAAGAAATATGAAAAAATATTTCTCCCGCGACTTTCTCTCAGCAGATTTCCCACAAAAATCTTGAGTGTAAAAAAATTGTCATGAAAAGTTTCTCAAAAAATCAACTCTAAGTTGTAGGTCCCGCCAAGGGTTGGGACTTGAGGCATGTACTGCATACATGTCTTTGCGATGCCCTTATTGATTTAGAAGCGATGGGTGTCATCAAAACGGGGGATATGGTGGACTTTAGTAGGACCTTAGCTGCGGATCGGAAAACGCAAAGACTTGAGGAGTTCGCCCGTTTTGTTTTTAGTAGGAGAAAAACAAGGGCGCTGTTTGTCGTAGATTCTCTGTCGTTGTCGGTCATTGTAGCTCGTGCGTTTGTGTGTGCATCCTACATCAGTAGGTTGTCGAGTTAGGTAGGCGGTCTATGTTGTCCGCTATTGGGTCCTCGGGGAGGAGGACGGCTTACATTGCTGGTGCGTACTTTCTCTTCTGTCTTCTTTGTTAGGTCACCAGTCCCGAACTGTTTTGGGGTCCATAATGATTTTGCGACGCTACATGCCCAAGCCCTACTGGTGAGTGAATTGAACCTTTTCCCAATAATTGTTGGTGCTTTACAGATCTCTCTGCTACCGTTACTTTTAAAGCTGATGCTGATTTTGCTAGTTCTTATATAACCGTTGCCAGCAAAGTCCAATTACATACATAATTGGTCATTACAATCCTTCAGTTAGGATTACGACCTAGTTTCTCACACCACTTATGTCGTGTGTGTTAATTTTATACATGAGTGGCGGGACCTACAGTTTAAAGTCGACTCCGAACGACAGATTTTTGAGAAACTTTTCATGGCAATTTTTATTTACTCAGAGTTTTTGCCAGAAATCTGCTGAGAGGAAGTCGCCGAAGAAATACTTTTTGTATTTTATTTCGATGTCTGGCCTGGGGCTCGAACCCTGGCTTTTCGTCTAATAAGCCAACACACTACCTACTAGACCACGGCGACTTGCAAAGTCCAATTACTTTACAGAATTTCCCAACAGGACTTATTTACTGAAGTGAACTTTTGTAACCACGTAATCTGTCATTGCGGCAATCGAAATGACTTTACTAGGCTAGTTTAATTTCTTTCGCAGTAGCGAGTGGCCTATCCTACAATCTTATAGGAACCCTTTCAGTCTAAAATCTAATCACATTACCAACAATAGTACCGGATTATTTTTACAACACTTTTGTTTGTCAATAATTATTTCATTGGAATAGTATTTTCATTGGAAGTTGCCTTATACTAGGTTCAGATATGCACCTTTATTGTGTAAATCGTAATAAACGCCATTATTGAGCTCAATATTTCATATAAAGTTTAATAATTGCGCGATAAATACTCAAATTGTTATAATATTGAGTAAAACATAAAATGCAGCATTGTCATCCTTTTTGTTGATATTTACAACTCAAATGTCAACAACGACAAATAAAACAAAAACAAAAAACAAAATAAAAACAATGTTTTTGAAACAACCAGCTGAATATTGAATAAGCAGCTGAACTGCGTATATTATTATGCCTGAACACTTAAAATATTATACTCAATTAACCGAATACTGACTCAATAAAAGTGCATATCTGATAATAGTATTAGTCTAGTAGGCAGAGTATTGGCTTATTAGACGTAAGGCCACTGTTTAAACTTCTGGTCAGATATCTTAAATTAATCGAAATATGAAAGATATTTCTTCGGCGAATTTCTCTCAGCAGATTCCTGACATAAACTCTGAAAGTGAATAAAAAATTGCCAATTTATGTATGTATGTACGTATAATTTTTCATTATTCGCTGTCCGGTTTCTAATTTTAAAAATTCCTGGAACAAAAATTAAAAAATTGCTCAAGTATAAAAACAATTCCAGTATTTTTTACCCAAACTTTACTGTTTCCATTTTGTAATGAAAAAATTGATTTTTGATAATATTTTCCACAATCTACGCAGAGATTTATATTGCAAGACTTTAATAGATTTTTTTATACTAACCTGAACTGAATTGTTATTCAGAAACTCATTTAAATGATTTGGATCTCCATGTTTATATGCCCATATAATCATTTTTTAGAGTACTTTTATGTCTTCATAAAATTTAACATTTCCAATGTACTTTTTACGGACACACACATTTTATGACTGTTTAAAGGTTTTTTATACTTAAAAGCATAATTATTTTCCGTTAGAATTTTGTAATTCTATATCCACTTCTTCTTCTGTTTTAACTTTATTCCATCAAACATTTAATGGCTCTTCTTGCGTTGGTTGGTACTCTTCAAAAACATGCACAGATAAATTGTTTGCCATAAACAGATTTATTTTATTGCCATCACAATTTCTGATATTTTATCGGCCGTTTATGTATTTGTGTTTGATTTTTTGTTGTTGCTATTTTCAGAAAACCAAACCAATGTAAAACGGTCCCATATAAAATGAAATTGAGAATATTTTCAGATTACTCAGCCATGTGACTGAAAATGTTTTAATGTTTTAAGCCACTGCCGATTTATTGTTATTTTTATGAATGCATAGAGATTTTGTCTGTTTTAGAAAATTTTTATATTTTTTTATTTTTATTTTATTTACCATCTTCTTCTGATTGAAATATACAAAAAAAAAAACAAGAATAGTCGCTGCAGCATAACGTAACGAATAGCGTTGCAAGTTGTTAAAATTTAAAAGTCGCTATTCAGATTGTTGTAAACAGAATATGCAGTTGTAGTAGTCGTTGTAGAGCAAAATCGAATTTTTGAAATTTGTCGCGCGACAAACATAAGTTATAAAGAGGGTTTCTATGATTTTTCAATATATCCATATACGAGGTGTGATCAAAAAATAACCGTTATAAAATAACGAAATTTGAAAATAACGATTATTTTTTGATCATAAAATCATAATTGGTCATTACCCTTCAGTCAGGATTATAGACCTAGTTTCTCACACCACCCATGTTGTGTGTCTTAATTTTATACATAAGTGGCGGGACCTACAGTTTAAAGTCGACTCCGAACGACAGATTTTTAAGTAACTTTTCCCGGCAATTTTATTTGCTCTCAGAGTTTTTGTCAGAAATCTGCTGAGAGGAAGTAACCGAAGGAAAATTTTTTTTCATATTTTTATTTTGATGTCTGACCTACTAGACTACGACGACTTCAGTATATTCAACATTAATTATGCGAAATATAAAATTTAAAGGGTATGCATTTATTATATAGTAGGTAGGTTGGGGTGGTAGCTTTGATACCAAAAGCTCACTTGAGCACTCATAGCGCAACTTTGTGATGCCACAGGTAAACGCAGTGCCGTGGTACAGGCCACCAAACTAGGGAAGAAGTTAGTCAGCGTATGGGCTGCACATTTATTATACAATTTGATACGTATTTTTTTTTTTAGAAAATTCACATAATATTCTTGCATTATTCTGTAAGTTTTTTAAAAGATTATTTGGCAACTTTATAAGAGAGCATCACTATTCTGTTAGCATTGTTTCAAGTTATGCTACTTATTACGTTGTAAGTCGAAATACCTTTGAACCATCGGTTATTTCGAATCTAGCAATACTTATGTCATTCTATTCTGTCACAAAATTCAGTATATTATCGCCACTGAACGTAAAGAATCAATTTACGCTTGAGCAACGTTGGGATTTATTGGAAATTTATTTCCAAAACAAAGCCAATTGGTCGGAAATTTCACAAAAATGTACAAAATTTGGTCGCAGAGAAGGAGTAACAATGCCCGGTATACGCAAGTTTATGGCTAAAGTTCGTGAAACTGGTTTTATTGTTGATGCACAAAGACGTGAGCTTGCTCGTGCATTGCGTACACCTGAAAATATCGGAGCTGTGGCTGAGAGTGTGCGCGAGAATCTATCAACATTAACTCGTCATCGTTCTCAAGAATTGAACATTTCACGCACCAGTTAACGTCAATTTTGCGAAAAGATCTTGGTATGACGCGTTATAAAGTTCAATTGTTTCAAGACTGGAAGCTGCATGATCATCCGTTTCGTTTTCGATTCGCTAGGTGACTCAACAAGAAACTACACGATGATGTTGATTTTTTCCAATAAAAATCATATTTTCGGATGAAGCTCATTTTTATCTTGATGGTTACGTTAATAAACAAAATTGCCGTATTTGGGGCTCAGAAAACCCACACGCGATCTTACATAAGCCACAGCACCCATAACGAGTGACTGTTTGGTGTGGCTTGTGGAGCGAAGGCATCATTGGCCCATATTTCCTTATAAATGAGGACGGCACAACCATTACGATCAATGGAGACACCTATCACACCATGTTTAGCGATTTTTTTGTACTCGCTCTTCATGGTATTAATGTGAGCGATGTTCGGTTTCAACAGGATAACCGATTTATTGCGTCAAACGTTCGATGGCCATTTAATTAAAACTGGCTCGATTGAATGAGGTACTGTAAGGCCAGCCACTGCAGCCATATGAATGAAAATATTTTCCATTTCTAACCGAAACAATTGTGCTGCACAACTAAAGAATGAAATTTGTAAAATTTCAAACCGTTTTTGTTTTATTGCATTTTTAAATTTAAACTTCTAAATCTCCGGCCCTATATTATTACACTTTATATATAGACAAATATCATATTCATATCATATATAAGAAATAAATCTTTTCTGTGAAATTAAAACACTACAAGTTCGTATATCTCATTTGAACAACAACTGTATAGACAGACTGCTTTTAGAATTAAACGGCAGCCAAAGCAAAGATTCTAGATTATGCTGGAGGCAAATATCAACAGCAAAATTTCAAACAACAATATTTGTAAACAAATAATAAACAAAAGCAATAACAATGTAAATGTAATAAGAAAACATTAGAAGAATGTATACACACCCAAGTGTTTTATCTACAAATAAATTAATTTAAAGAAAGTTTTACCACATTCGCGAGAAAATTGTTTTTTTTTTTTTGTGTAAATTAATAAAAATGGAAACTTAAAATAAAAAATTCTTTGTTTATCTTTTATCACCCTTAAGACACCTTAAGAATAAATACGAGAATCTGTTTTTTTATTTTTTGTTAAATAAATATTCTATTTTAATATTGTTACCTGAGAGAAAAGGAAAATTATTTATAAAGTTTTTTGCCCCTGTCTGCACACCCCTAATTGTTTTATATAACAAGCCTGAAAATATGCTTTAAGAATCTTGATGTGAACATTTTAACACATGACAATGTGTTCATTTTTTCTGCTGCTTGTTGTCTTTTATTTGTCTTTCCATTGTTGTTCGTAGATTTACACATTCAAATGTTTACAGCTTCTTAACACCGCCATACTTCCGCACATACACATACACAAATGCATATAATACAGACAATTATAATATTTTTACTTCCCAATATCCTAAAGCACTCTTAAAATTTTATGGCGAATGTAATTTTTTTCTCTTTTCATTCCATATGCTCTGCTGGTATGTCTCTTTTTTTTGTTGAAATAAAAATTCGTTTAAATTCTAAACGACTTACGCCATAATGTGTTATTAAATCAAAATTAGCAAAAATTTTATTAAGCTTATCCCCAAAAGTATGCTACACACAGACACTAGACACACACTTGTGTAAATATTGCATTTTTTTGTTGTTGTATTCAAATACAACCGTTATGATTTACTTTATCAAACTCACGCTCTTTCTCTCTCTCTCTCTCTTTATATCTCTTTCACTCTTTGACTTGTTAAAGCAGAAAATACTCATATTAAATATTTATATGTTCATGTATTAGTGCATACGAGAGTGCGTACATGTGTGCAGAATTGTGCGTTGCAAACATTGGTTCAGGTTTTATTTCTGGGGTTTTTCTCTTTCGATTAAAATTTTAATGCAAATATTTATTTTTAATGAAAGAATTTTTCGTCAAAATATGCCCGCTTAAAAAGTTTTAAATATTCCTACAGCGGATATCTTGAATGGCAAATATTTACCAATCATTTTAAAATAGTTGAATTTTAAACGTTTGCCGTTATTGCCAATTTAACGTTTTAATAACACTTTTGGCTAGCAGATGTGTTAAATGTTCGAAACTTTACCAAAAACTCTTTAATTTAACAAATGACGTCAGCATTTGGGTATTGAAAATTTAATTGAAGATGTTGATGGTTGCCAAACTAGTTGAGGTATAATCCTTTATAAGGTATAATATACGACCAACATTACGCTAAATAGCACACACGTATTTCAAACAATAATAAACGTTATTTCGTCTTTATGTCTTACAATAATTCAAAACTAAAAAGATCCTTAATTTAGTTCTTTTGTTTCTTAATGTCATTGTAAATGTGAATCAAGTTTTAGCTTGAGCTTTCAGCAGTCATCGTAGTCTAGTAGGTAGTGTGTTGGCTTATTAGACGTGAAGCCACGGTTCAAACCCCAGGTCAGACATCTTCAACAAAACAAAAATATTAAAAAATATTTCATCGGCGACTACCTTTCAGCAGATATCTGGCAAAAATCCTGAGAGCAAATAAAATTGCCATGAAAAGTTTATCAGTCGTTTATCGGTCGTTCGGAGTCGACTAAACTCTAGGTCTCCCGGCACTCATGTATAAAATTAATACACACAACATGGGTGGTGTGAAAAGCTGGTTGTAATTCTAACTGAAGGATTGTAATGACCAATTGTGTATACATGTATGTGTATATCAAGAGTTCAGCGGGTCTTAACGGCAAGCAAACATTTGTACAGTTTATATTTTTCTTATATTGGTTCTCTTTTGAAGCGCTTCCAATCTTTGAATTTAAATAAAACAAAGCAAGATGTTACTGCTGTCTTTAGTGCTACGGGTGTTTATTAAGCTGGGTCTAGCAATAAATGAGGGAAAAACTAAGTATATGTTGTCGATAGGTAGGCGGCGTAGTGGATCCCAGATTACGACCGATAAGTATACATTTCACATAGTCGGGGAATTTGGTTATCTTGGCTCCGCTGTTACCACCAAAAATGATGTCATTCTGGAGATCTTGTCAACAGGTCTCAATAGACAAATAGTAGCACAGACCACTCCCGTAGGACGATCATCCTCCCCTGTTTCTTTATGATGCAGAGGCATGGTCACTATTAAGCACTGATGCAGCAGCCTTGACAGTATTCGATAGAAAAGTCCTATGTAAAACCTACGGTCCAGTGCGAGTTGGGTATGATTTCTTCACTCAATCGAACAATGAGTTGTATAACCTTCTCAAGGTTGTATTAACATCCAGCTGTTGCGCTGGCTCGGCCATGTCGTTCAAATGGATAAAGATGCTCCGGCGAGACGAGTATTTGATGCGGAGACTTGAGAAAGTCGGCGGAGAGGACGACCTTGTTTGCATTTTAAGGACCAAGTCGAGGAAGCCCGGCCATCGATTATTATGATTATTGTGACCAACTGGCGAAGACGCGCGAAAAGCAGAGGCGCCTGGAAGGATGTGATAAAGAAAGTCGAAATGCGATAATCAAATTGGTAATGGACAATTAAGAAGAAGAAGATGTTTAAGATATCATCGAAATTTTTTTCGTTTTAAAGACATATTGATGTCACTCTGTTTGATATATTATTGTTTAAATTTTCGCTACGTTTTCTCTGGGTGTAGAGCTTCTGAAATCTTCAATTTTCCATGATTCTGACACATAAATTAGACTGTACTTGGCCAATGAATAAGTTTATGTTGGTTTTAATAACTGCAGTAGTTTGTGTCATATTCGACTTTAGAAAATTCCACAAGAAAAACTATCCGTGTCCAAATGACATCACCCTCGCTTAGGATGATCATGCCCTCTAATCGCTGTTGAAAAATATCCAATGTAGCATAAGCTGTGTAGCATGTAGAACCATTACACAGAAACTACAGGTCGTTGGTGTTCAGATCATCAAGTTCACTCCAAACGAAGTACGTTTAAGACATCGTCAGCATTTTTTTGCTTTATTGATGCCACTGTATTTGGTATATAAGATCATTTAAATTTCCGATACGGTTTCTCTGGGTGGAAAGCCTCTGAAGTCTGCAATTTTCCATGACTCTGATACATAAATATGGCTGAATTTGACCGGTGACATGGGTTATATTGGTTTTAATCACCGCAGTAGTTTGTGTCATATTCGACTTTAGAAAATCCCACAAGAAAAAGTCTAACGTGATCAAACTCGGCGGCCACAGTCCCAAATAGGATGACCAAGATCTCAAATCGCTCGTGCAGAATATTTAATGTGGCATGATCTGTATGGCACGTAGAGCCATTGAAACCACATGTCATTGGTGTTCAGGTCATCAAATTCATCAAATTGGTGATTATGATAGTGATGACCTGTCGTTCGGAGTCGAGTCACGCCACTCATGTATAAAGTTAACACACACAACATAAGTGGTGTAAAAAGCTAGGTGCGAAACCTGACAGAGGGGTTGTAACGATCAAATATGTATGTATGTATTGGACGCTCTTGGATCACATGTGGATTGGTTTCGCCAAACAATACGAAATCTATACGTGTAGTTATTGTAATTTAAAAGTTCAATGAGTTAGGCGCTTATCTAGCTCAAGTAAAGATAATATTAAATTTTCAAGCTCAATTGGCTTTTATTGTACGATCTTGTCTTTAGAGAAGATATTTACTTTCATGTGTATACGAGGAAAATTGCGGAAGACGAAACTAATAACTCGATTGAGGTTACAGTTGTTTATGAGAAATTTAATTTATTACCAGAGTTTTTAACAGAAATATGCTGAGAGGAAGTCACCGAAAAAATATTTTTTCATATTTCTTTCATTTCATTGGAGATGTCTGACTTGGGATTTGAACCGTGGCCTCACGCCTAATAAGCTACACAATACCTACTAGACTACGGCGACTACAAGTGGCACTGATAAGGTACCAAAAATTATACCATTTAAACGAATCCCTGCAAACTACTGTACGGCGGAAATCATATTAAATATGTTTGTATATACATACATACATATGTACATCTGCATATGAAAATAACAGTTTATTACTGTGCTTATGTAAGTGTGAGTGAGTTTTTGTTTGCATGAGTATTTGTTCGTATGACAAGTTTTATAAGTTGTCAACACTGTCACGTAACAGGAAATTGTGTTATTACAGTTATTATGGAAATGTTTTTAAATAAAAATAATAACAGTAACACTCAAACTCCGTAAGTACCGTCATATGTACATATGTATACATCATATGTGCGTGTGTGCGTCAATGAACATTTACAAATAAGTGTGTGAATAATTTATGTTTCCATTTACAGATGTGTTCGACATTTTAGACAAATAAAATATCTTGCAAGTCTGTCTGCTTCAATTGTATTGTATGAAACGTTTTCACAAATGTAAATCACAACAACTTTCTAATGCAAGTAAAATATTTGTTTATAATAACAATACAAAGTAACATTTTAAAAATTTGTATAAAGTAACATATGCAGGGTGGGCCATTTAAAAGTTTAAATTTAAACATGCAAATAAACGGTTTGAAATTTTGCAAAATTTATTTTTTTGTTGTGAAGTACAATTGTTCCAGTTAGAAATGGAATTTCATTCATATGGCTGCCGCGACTGGCCTTAAAGTACCTAATTCGATCGTACCAAATTTCATGCTCATTTTCAAGTGTATGGGGTCGTATCTCGGCAATGGCATCACAAATGTTGGCCTTCAAATGCTCAATTGTCTTTAGTTTGTCGGCACAACTCTTTTCTTTAACGGCGCGTAACGGTATCAAATTACAGCTGCTTTGCGGCCAATTGCCATCACCATTTCGGTTATTTAAACAGTCATCAGACGTTTGACGCCATAAATCGACTGTGGCATGATATGTGTGGCAAGTTCCACCATCCTGTTGAAACCAAACATCGTTCACATCAATACCATGAAGAGCGTGTACCAAAAAATCGGTTATCATGATCCGATAGGTGTCTGCATTGACCGAAATGGATGGGCCGTCCTCATTTTCAAAGGAATATTGGCCAATGGTGTTTCCGCTCAACAAGCCCCACCAAAAGGGTACATTGGCTTTTGTAAGACCACATGTGGGTTTTATGAGCCCCAAATACGCAATTTTGCTTATTAACGTAACCACCGAGGTGAAAATAACCTTCATCCGAAAAGAAAAGACCGTGCAGTTTCTCGTTGGCCCATCTAGAGAAGCGAAAACGAAACGAATGCTGAAGCGGCTTCAACTCTGGAACCAATTGAACTTTGTGAGGCGTCATACCAAGATTTTTTTCTCAAAATTCGACGTAAACTGGGGTGTGAAATGTTCAATTCGTAAGAATGGTTCCGAGTTAATGTGTTCTCACATACAACGTCAGCCACAGCTTCGATATTTTTATGCATACGCACTATACGGGCACGGTCACATCTTGCCGCGTCAACAATGAAACCAGTTTCACGAACTTTAGCAATAAACTCGCGTATACCGAGCACTTTTGTTATCTTTGCTTTGGAAGTAAATTTCCAATAAATCCTAACGTTTCTCTAGCGTAAATCGATTCATTACATTCAGTAGATATAATAAACTGAATTTTGTGATAGAATAGAATGACATAAGTATTGCCAGATTCGAAACAACCTAGGGTAGAAATGAAAACCGATAGATGGCTTACCCGACATTTTTAAGGTAGTATATTTAATAAATAATTATATTCATAATTAATGAATACAATTTCTATTATTTTTCTCTACACTGTGTGCTCTGTTCTCTGTAAATATTTTATTATTGGTTGTTTGCTTAAGTGTGACATCGTCTGTATTTATGCGAAATATGCCTCTTTTCCGAAAAATGTTGAAACATTTTATCAAGCGGAGTGGGGGAGGTGGTTTTATTTGGGTAATAAATATGTGAATGTATATGAAATTGTTAAATACGCAGTACTTTACTTCGGAAACTTTATAATTGTAACGATAAGCTTAGATGAGTATTCTATTTGGATACTTGTTTAACGGATTATATAAGACAGATTAGAAACTTCACTCTAAACCTTGTCTACTTCATATTAAATACATTAAAGGGATTAGTTTAGGATGATATTAGCACAACTTAATTTAGCACGTTTTCAACTATAAACAATAAAATTAAGATGGGAACAATTACAGGCGAAAAATTGTCAACACTATCACACAACATATGTCAGGGGATACGATATGGATACGATATTTAATAAAAATGTTTGTTTTATTTTTGGAATATAGTTTCTTATTTGTTTGCTTTACAAAAACTCAGGAAATTCTTAAAGTAATGACCTAGCTTCTCACACTACTGATGTTGTGTGTGTTAGTTTTATACATGTGTGGCGGGCCTACAGTTTAAAGTCGGACTCCGAACGGCAGATTTTTGAGAAACTTCTGATGATAATTTTATTTACTTTCAGAGTTTTTGCCAGAAGACTGCTGGGAGGGATTGGCCGAAGAAATATTTTTCATATTTTGTTTTGTTGGAGATGTCTGACCTGGGGTCACTTCAAATAAGCCAACACAGTAGTTACTATGTTACGGCGTCCTCGTAGTAAAAATGAGTTACTCGTATTAATTGAATGAAAATCGGCGAATTAAACTCTCATGATAAGCGGGGCAATGATGACATCCAACCAATCAATATATGGATACGATATGAGGCGATATTACGACGTATTACGGGGATTTGATTAATCAGATCTCAAAATTGTATCCCTTGAATATAATTGGGACAGTGAATGTATACTCGGTTAACGCGAAATTAATCAACAGCAAATCAAATAAATAGCGACAAATTCCATCACTTTGATATCAGATCGAGACTCATGGAAAACGGAGCCATAATAAAGTGCTACACGGATGGCGCTGAATATAGAGTTAAGATGCACTGGGTCTTCATAGAGAAGAATAAGAAACCATGCCTGCTTTTACGATTTTCCAACTGGAGATACGTGCTTCTAGAGAGTGTAAGTTCTGGGCCTATGATAAATATGTAATATGCATGGACACAAAAGGATTTAAATATCTTTACAGATAGTCAAATAGCAAAAGCATCAAGGAATATGGAACCAATTCATCAAGGAGGTATTGTAAATGAGGAAGCGAACAATCTAACTAATAGGGCTAGATAATTTCAGATGATAAACCTTGATAACCAATTCCTTTCAGTGCATTTAAACGGTACGTATACAATTTGAAAACAGTGATACAACAGGGAAATTTTCCTTAAATATATTCTGTGGCGATACCAATGATAGAAAAACCATGACTATTTTAAAACTTAAGCAAACTTATTAGCGGTTTATGGAACTCTCGGCCTTACATATACTTCTGAACTGAATAGCCGAGGTAGATAATAATGAAAGTAGGGCATGTGGACAGAACATTGGTGTGGAACACTTTCATGAAATTGTGTAGCTTTCGTAAGCTCATATTTGTGTGGCGAAATAGAATAGTCTAGAGAAGTTGGTAAAGACTTCCTAAAAGAAATATAGTGAGCGCAAATCAAGACGGCCTAATGACTTATTCATGAGCCATTGATCGTCTATGTTTAGGCGTATATAATACAACATATTTACCTTCTACAGTGGAGTGCACATATGAGTGCATGCTTGTACCCTGTGCACTTTTCATTTTGTAAAAATGAAAGAATTTACGCATTTCCTCCTACTATCTCATTCTTCCACAATAGTCGATTTCACGTTTCCGTCGCTATTCTTTGTTTGGTATTTAATGTAATGGAAGGCATTGGATTATTCGAGCTTATATATGGTATGTATTACTCTGGCTCTATTTGTTAGAAAACTCGCTTCCTTAATTTCGATAATTGCCTTTCAACTAAATACCCATACAGTGCGTACCTTTCCATACTGGACCTAATTCTTAATTGCTTCTTTATCCTTAATCCAATAGCCCTTGTCACTTGACTATCAGTGAAGATATTTAAATCACCATATGCGATAATAAGTTCGGTTAGTTAAACAATCTCGAAGTTGACACCCAAAACGGTAAAAAATTACAAGAAAATATCCCGATTTATAAAAAAGTTTAAATAAAAATTGGTCTAAGCAAATGGGTTGAATACGCAGATCAATTAAAACTTTAAAAGACAATTTTTAGATACATTAAGCCTCTCACTAATATGAGAAATTTGCTGAATTTAATTTTAATTTAACCTACATTTATTAGTAATTTTTTCCTATACAATAGAGTTGGGTAGTTCGCGAACGAACTAGTTCAATTAAACTATTCACACAACTGAACTAAAAGAGCCGCTCATATTAATGAGCTCTTTTAGCTCCGTAGTTCAGTTGGCTCTTGTTCTCGTTTCTTATTCGTTCATTTCGTTCTTTTATTTTGTTTATCGTTCTCATGTGTGTAGTTCACGAACGAACTATAAAGTTCAATTGAACTATTCAACGAGAGTTGTGTAGTTCACGTACGAATTAGTTCAATTGAACTATTCATACAACTGAACTAAAAGAGCCAACTGAACTAATGAGTTCATTTAGCTCCGTAGTTCAGTTGGCTCTTGTTCTCGTTTCTTATTCGTTCATTTCGTTCTTATTCGTTCTTTTCTGTTGTTTATCGTAGTGTTAAATGGTAGTGCCATCATTGGCGGTGTTACCACATACTAATAAAATAACTTATGGCAACATTTTTCCTACAAAAGCGCGAAAATTGCAAAAAATAAAAAATAAGCAAATTAAAATAATATATTTTTTCAATTTAACTCAAAGAAGGGTTAGGCGAGAAATATCCACAGAAATTCTTATTAAATATACTTTTATAAAAACATATGTAATTTTTGACGATGTATTAAAAATAAAATTTTTTGCTTTTGAATTTCTTGAATATAATTCAAATTTTATACATTAGAAGTAATAGCACATAATAGCTAAAAACAATTTTATAATATATTTCTTTTAATAAAATTTCTAAGTGGGCTCCATGGAAAGTTAGTGCATAGCGTAACGATTGTGAGTTTGACTCTCACAAGATAATCTGGTCTGTTACGCTAATAAGTATGTTTTTATAAATAATAGTGTCAACTAAAAATTTATAAGATTGAAAAAATTTAAATAAGACAAAAGAGATTGTAAATGTATTTATTTATATATGTATGTATATAAATAAATTTAAATTTATATTTTTATGTTTATGTTTTTCTTAATATTTATATTTTATGTATATATTATTGTTTTTAACGATTCAATTATCAAAATTTCCGCCAATCCATTGACTTAACTTTTTGATAGAAATTCAAATTTTTCGACACTGGTAGGTCAAAAAATCTTGCCAATAATCGGAAAAGGGTTCAATTTCAAAATCTGGATTTGCAAAATTCTCGCTAAACACTAGATTTCATTCATTTATTGTCGGGTATTCAAATTTTTCAAAGCAGGTAGGTAAATTGTCAAAGAAATAAATTGTAGGAAATTTCCGTCATAGCAATAATACCAAAACAGTGCTAAAAGGGCCGCAATTGAAAAATGGGTTGAATGTGGTCATGCTACCTACCCTACAAGTGTAACGTCACACAAAACAAATGTTATTCTCGTCATAGCAATAATGTCAAAAGAGTGCTAAAAGGCCGCAATTGAAAAATGGGTTGAATGTGGTCATGCTACCTAACCGTACAAGTGTGACGTCACACAAAATAAATGTTATTCTTACTGAGAGTTTTCTGTAGCATTCACCCATTATGAAAAACTGCTCAATAGCTCTCTTCATGTTTTTTTCTGGAAAAAAACATTCGACTTACAGAATCAGGGTAAAAAATCAAAATGAGAGTTATTTGTAATAAACATTTTTTTCTCAGGAAGAGAGCCACATATATAAATAGACAACATGGGTGAATCAAGCACTAGTTATTCGAAAGAGTTCATATTGGTATAGTGTCGGATGATCAAAGTGATCTAAGTGAATTTTTATTGGTATAGTGTCGGATGATCAAAGTGATCTAAGTGAATTTTTATATTTAAAAATGGCTGAAAAAAGAAAATTTATCGCAATATGGACTCATTTCACGGCAGAAGAAGGTAATAGAGCAATGTGTAAATATTGCAAAATAAACCTAAGCATTGCTGGGGGTTCTCATGGGAATCTTTCTCGACATATGAGAACAAAACATCCGCTTACACCATTAAATCAAGAAAGAGAGACTACAATCCCACCAGAGGTACTTGAAGAAGACATGCCAGACGTACAACCTTCTACCAGCTTCCAATCCAGGCAAAGTGCAACGCTCCCTCAGCAACCCCAACAAAATATAACACAATATTTTCATAGGCCTCCACCCGTACGTACTGTTGAGCTAATCGATAGACAAGTGTTGAAAATGATAGCCAAAGGACACCATGCTCTACGAATTGTAGAAGAACCGGAATTCAAACGGCTAATAGAACTTGTCTCAAATTGTCTGGGATACACGCTTCCTACAAGAAAAACTATATCAAATAATATTATGGAAGCGGTTTATGGAGATATCTTAAGCCAAGTAAAATCTCAACTATTATCTGCTACAGCAGTCTGTTTAACTACCGATGGATGGACTTCGAAAACAAATGATAGCTACTTGGCTATAACTGCTCATTATATTAGCGGAGATATGCAACTAAAATCACATTTAATTGCATGCGACAAATATGATGACAGACATACTGCCGAAAACCTAAAAAATTTTATAAAAAAAACAGGTGCAAGAGTTTGGTATTGAAAATAAAATTACGGCAATTGTGAGCGATAATGCGGCAAATATTACTGCAGCGATACGTATGGGAAATTGGAGTGGAATTAGCTGTTTTGCCCATTCATTAAACCTGATCGTGCAATTAGCACTTGCGGAGGTGAGTGATACTGTTTCTAAAGTGAAAAAAATAGTAGAATTTTTCAATAAAAGCACACAATGTATGAAAAAGCTAAGAGAATCTCAAAGGCAAATGAAACTCCCAGAGCTAAAATTAAAGCAGGATGTTCCAACACGATGGAACTCTACGTACGACATGCTTAACAGGATTGTTGCCGTAAAAGATGCTGTAATTTCAACCCTGTCGCTCACAAAACCCGATTTATCTTTGGCACTTCAAGATTGGGAGGTTTTAGACGAACTAATACCAGTTCTCGAGCCATTTTATGAGGTTACGAAAGATATTTCAGCTGAAAAAATGTAACCCTATCAAAAGTTTTAGTTTTGTGTAATCTATTAGAAAGTGTAATTTCTGATTTTAACGCAACTAAAAGTCAAATAAAAGTACTGATTTCCGTGATGAAAAGAGAAATTACTAATCGTTTTGGTGAACTAGTACGAAGTAGTTTATATGCAGAGAGCACAATCCTAGATCCCAGATTTAAAAAATTAGGTTTTAAAAATGACAGCTCCTATGAAAACGCTGTGAAATTATTGCGCAACAGAATCGGCCAAATTAGACTACCAAATACTGAAACACCTGATACGGAAGGAAGTATTGCTGAAGTTCCACAAAAAAATATTTGGAAAAAATTCGACATGAACTTCAGTCGACTTACAAAATCTGACAATAACATAGCTGCTGGAATTAGAGAATTCGATAAGTAGCTAAACGAGGAGTACCTGGAAAGAAGGAAAGACCCTCTTGCGTGGTGGAATGAACGCAGGCATTTGTATCCAAGGGTGTACATGTATGCTTTAAAACGCCTTTGCATAGTAGCCACATCTGTACCATGTGAGCGTATTTTTTCAGCAACAGGACAAATAATAAACGAAAGAAGGACCCTCATCAAACCAAATAAAGTTTCCACTCTTGTGTTTTTACACAATAACATGTGAGCCAAGTTACTATTAACTTTATATTAAAAATGTAAATACAATGTATATTATATTATTATATAAACATATTATAAATGTTTTTTTTTTAAATTAAATTAATAAATGTGATTGCAATAGACTGAATTACTATTAGTTTCTATTTTTTGTATTTATTTTATTTTTGTTTTTTATGTCCCTATAATTAAATTAAGATTTTCAAAAGCTGCATTTTTTATTTTTCAATTTATTTTTTTCCTTTTAAATATATGTATATATTTAGATAAGTTTTGTTGTTATTATTAGTTAGTTAAGTAATTTTGATTAAAAAGCGCTTCAAGCACATAAATGAATTAATAAAAATGAAAATGTGTTAAATACTATACTATATACTGTTTTTATTTTATTCAATAAGTTGATATAAATACACGGAATGCATTAATTCCTTTAAATGTATATATGTATTGTTTACATCATTTTAAATATAAATAAAATTGAGAAAGAGAGCGGAGTTGTTTAAAAGTACTGAACTATTGAACTAAAAGAACGAACTAGTTCATTACAGAGAGCTGAACTAGAAAGAGCGAACACTCAAAAGAGCTAAAGAACCCAACTCTACTATACAAGCCATTTTATAAACTTGTAACTACTTTTGGTCCTGATACAATGGCAAGAATACGCTACAGCTCTTGGCTATCAACTTAAAAAGTAACTAGCGTACGTACGTAGTGTACTCGACTAACTTTACTTTCTGCATTTTATTTTTGTTGTTAACAATTTACACATACATACATAATTGACCATTACAACCCTTCGGTCAGGATTACGACCTAGCTTCTCATACCACTCATGTTGTGTGAGTTAATTTTATGCGTGAGTGGCGGGACCGAACTCCGAACTCCGAATTACAGATTTTTGAGAAACTTTTTCATGGCAGGTTTATTTACTCTCAGAGTTTGTGCCAGAAATCTGCTGAGAGGAAGCCGCCGAAAAAATATTTTTTTTTCATATTTCGTTTTGATGTCTGACCTGGGATGTCTAATAAGCCAACACACTACCTACTAGACTACGTCGACTTCGTTAACAATTTACAAATTTTAATTATAATTATTATTTAATTATAATAATACTGTACAAAGTATCTATATTCTAATTATTACCAGCTCAGTGAGTAAGACCAGTGGGAATCTATCCCACGATCTCTACAATGTCAAATTGGCATACTACCCACTAACAGAACAGAGCACATTTGTTTTAATTTTTTTTTATTTATTTTCTTTTTCTTTAATATAATCTATAGGTCTCGCCATTTATGGATTACCTTAACACACTCAAAACGGGTGGTGTAACAAGCTAAGTTGTAATCCCGACTAAAACGGTTGTAATGACCAATTACGTAAGTAAGTAAGCAGGAGGAGTCTTATTATTTCGCCAATTTGTTTCAATTTCATTAAGTTTTCTTTTAAGTTAAACCGGTAATTGGTACAACTGTAGTAGGTCGGCTTATTAGACGTAAGGCCACGGTTCAATCCTCAAGTCAGAATTCAAAACGAAAATATGAAAAATATTTCTTCGGCGACTTTCTCTCAGCAGATTTCTGGCAAAAACTCTGAGAGTAAATAAAACTGTCATGAAATGTTTCTCAAAAATCTATCGTTCGGAGTCGACTTTAAATTGTAGGTCTCGCCACTCATTTATAAAATTAACGCACACAACATGAGTGGTGTGAGAAGCTAGTTCGTAATCCTGACTGAATTATGTATGTACGTAGTAGGTCTTAGCATGAAATATGGTTTGAAATATTGTGCAGTCAGGCGGCTTGAGGCGAAATGTCACAAGAACATGGACGCAAAATTTTGGGTTGGTCCTTTTAAAACAACTTGTCTGAGAATATTATCGAAGCATTCATTGACGTATCAAGATCACACGACCAAGATGGATGCACATCCATCTTTCAGGAACGCCTGAGTCTTAAATTGTTCCTTAGACGAACCATTTATTGTAGTATTATTAAGACTGAAGTAAGTGCAAGAAACGAGCTTATTATTGTGTATGTATGTATGTATATAAATGCTGTTGATGCTGTTGCATAACGTAAATAGAATTAAAAGAAGAATAAATTATAAAATTTTTATTTCATTAATTTTTTTTTTAAATTTTTGATAAATTTTTTTTTCTAATCGATTTTTTCCATTTTATATTTTAATATATTTTATATTATAATATAGAGTCTATTAAACAAAAAAAAAAAAAATAAAGCAATTTGTTTAAATAAAATTATGAATTTTTAATTCAAAATTCTAGAAAGTGTAAATATTTTCAAAGAATTTCAATTTAATTAGACTTTCTTTTCAATTCATTTTTTATTCAATGTTTTTGCATAATGTTTTAAGAGAATTTTAAACAATTTATTCAAACATATTCACACATAGAATTTATTTTTCTTTTTAATTTTGTTGAAATTTTTTAAAATATTTTGCGAAAGACATGGCAAATATATATGTGTTGGATTTATTTATTTCATCTTGTTTTTTTATTCTCTTTTGAATATAAAATTTAATTTTCAAAAGAAGAGAAAGTAGAAAAGAAATAAGCAAATGAATAAAATGACTAGATTAGTTTTACAGAAGAAGAAGAAGAAGACGACTTTGAGACGAGAAGCTATGATTTTAAATGTGATTAAATTAGCATAGAAGGTAATAAAATTTACACATAAATTTAACACCTTTTCTATTTATTTATTTTCTTTCTCTTTTATTCACTCATATGATAATTTGTATTTTAATTTTTTTTCTACTCTTTTACTACGATTTCATTTAATATTTCATTATATCGAACATATTTTTGTTTTTTATATCGGGTGGGCCATCTATCGATTTAAATTTGAAACTTCGAATCTGGCAATACTTATGTCATTCTATTCTATCACAAAATTCAGTGTATTAGCTCCAATGAACGTAATGAATCGATTTACACTTGAACAACTTTGGGATTTATCGGAAATTTATTTCCAAAACAAAGACAATTGGTCGGAAATTACACAAAAATTTCGTACAAAATTTGATTTGGTCGCAGAGTAGGACAGTGTTTATTGCTAAAGTTCGTGCAAACTGGATTCATTGTTGATGCGCCAAGACGTGAGCGTGCTCGTACAGTGCGTACACCCGAAAATATCGAAGTTGTGGCTGAGAGTGTGCGTGAGACTTTATTAACATCAACTTGTCATCGTTCTCAAGAATTGAACATTTCACGCACCAGTTTACTTCATATTTTCCGAAAAGATCTCGGTATGACGTCAAACAAAGTTCAATTGGTTCAAGAGTTGTAGCCGCGTGACCATCTAATCCGTTTTTGCTTCTCTAGATACAAACATACATAATTGGTCATTACAATCCTTCAGTCAGGATTACGACATAGTTTCTCACACCACTTATGTTGTGTGTGTTAATTTTATACATGAGTGGTGGGACCTACAGTTTAAAGTCGACTCCGAATGACAGATTTTTGAGAAACTTTTCATGGCAATTTTATTTACTCTCAGAGTTTATGCCAGAAATCTGCTGAGAGGAAGTCGCCGAAGAAATACTTTTTGTATTTCGTTTTGATGTCTGGCCTGGGTCTCGAACCCTGGCTTTACGTCTAATAAGCCAACACACTACCTACTAGACTACGGCGAATAGTAGATGGGTCAACGAAAAACTGCACGATGATGTCGATTTTGCCAAAAAAAATTATCTTTTCGGATGGAACTCATTTTCTTCATGGTGGATACGTTACTAATCAAAATTGTCACATTTGGAGCTCGGAAACCCTACACGTGGTGTTGCAGAAGAGGTTGCACCCTAAACGAGCGACTGTTTGGGTCGGCTTGTACAGCAAAGACGTCATTGGCCCATATTTCTTTGAAAAAAAGGACGGCCATTGCGGTCAATAAAGACATGGTAACCTACTTTTTTGTACCGGCTCTTCATGGTATTGATTTGAACGATGTTTAGTTTCAAATGGATGGTGCAACTTTCCACATACATATTTCGTGTTACAATCGATTTATTGCATCAAACGTTTGATGGCCGTTTAATTAGCCGAAATGACATCACCAATTGGCCGCCAAGAAGCTGCGATTTGACACCGTTGGACTATTTTCTGTGGAGCGCCATTAAAGAACAGCGTTATGCCGACAAAGCAGAGATAATTTAACATTTGAAGACCAACATTCGTGATGCCATTGCCGAGATACGACCACATACACTAGAAAAATTGCACAAAAATTGGTCCGATCGAATGGGGTATTGTGAGGCCAGCCGCGGCAGCCATATGCATGAAGTAATATTCCATTTCTAAATGGAACGATTATAATTCACAGCAAAAAAGAATAAATTTGGCAAACCGTTTTTGTTTAAACTTTTAAACGGACAACCCTGTATTTTGTTTCATATTTTTCGAGGAAATTTTTGTACAGTTTTCTTTCAATTCCTCAATTTTATTAACTGAAAAGTAAAGAAAAAACGAGAAAAACTCAGATACAAAAAGTTGCTTGAATAATGAAGTCTTATGCCGTGTATTGTTTGTCTATTTCTATTTTGTTGACTGGGTGAGTCTCTCATTCGTATTATGAAAGTGTGTCTTTGAGGTGGTGGTAGGTGTGTTGTATCCATGTGCATTAGAAGAAATACGTTTTGTTGTTGTTTGTGTTATTATTGCTTAAATCTTAATCAAGTTTTAAATTATTCACATTTAATATTAAAATTAACATAATGATTCGTATTTTATTTATTTTACTTTTCACTTGTAACACACAGCTCAGCTTTAGCAGCACCCTACCACACCATACAATTCAACTATCATGCATAAGAAAGAGGTATGGGGGTTGGGATGAATGATGTAAGACAGAAAACATTTTTAAAAATTTAACGTTCAAGTATATTTGAAGCTGTATGTTGTAACCTGGCAAGAAACTTTACGTGAAAAATATAAAAAAACAACAAAATTAAAAATAGGAACAATAACAACAAGAATAACACAAAAAAAGAAAGAAAATAATAAAGAAAATAAAATAAAAATTAAAGAAAAAGGTTTTCCCAACATTAGGGAATAAATACCGCTCCCACGCGTTGTATAAGAAACACGAAGAAAAAAAATGTTGAACTAACACCAGAAACTTGAGCCGGAGAGAATATTTTGTTTACACAACAGACAACAAATTAAATAAAACGTAATAAAAAAAGTAAGAAAAATGAAAAAAAATGGTAGAAAGGAGAAAGGAAAAAAGGAAAGAATGATAAAAAGTAACTCTTACTTAACAATGTTTATTTAACCCACAATAAATGGAACATTGTTTAAATTACACTAGAAATGTTGGCCTTAAAACACACAGGTAAAATAATTCTACCAAGTATTTCATGTTACCTAATGTAAGTATTCAAGGGAGGGTAATCGAAAAGCTGAGCCTCAATGATAAAGAAATGTCAAATCGTTGAAGTAACTCTAACTTTAGTTCAGTGTTTTAAGCAATTGGGAAAGCGACTGTTTAAAATTATACATAGGTTTGGTTAGGTTAGGTTAGCGGGTAGCTTGCCATCCACAGGTATAATCACTCGATGGTCCATAAGGCCCATCGTGTCACCCAGGGTGAGGTAAGGCTCTTTGTCATGACCCGTATGTGGTGGGTTTGTACAACGTCAATTTCTGGATGAAACCAGCCAGTTCCATTAATGACACGTTCGTTACCACGTCCAAATCTTCAAACGTTCTGTCGCCCAAAAACCGATGTCGTCTGTTCTGAAATACAGGGCGCTCGCATAAAACGTGTTGCAGCGATCTGTTCTCTTTACATCTCGGAAGCTTCTGCAGTAATCCTGTGGGGCAGACCGAGCTTGTCAGCGAAACTGCCAATAGTACAGAGGCGGACGGTTCTGTTGTCGAACTCAAGCAGTTTCCTGGTTCACTCACTATCCACTTCTGGACACAGCACTTTTGAAATTCGGCAACCAGGTATGTCGAACCACTGAGAGTTTGTTGAATTTCATGCTGAACGCATCTTATTTTCTTTAAGTTTCATTACAAGGTGAGCCAAATAGCCCCATATATTTAGAATTTCCAGGATCCTAACTGAAAGGGCAACAATGCTTCTACCAACAGGCATCAGGTAATTAACTGCTGTTAGAATTTGATGATGCTATGACTTTCAGCTTGTGTTTCTTGTTTTATTCGAGGTATCTGACCTGGGGTTTGAACTGTGGATTCACGTCTAATAAGCCAAAACTCTACCTACTAGACTACGGCGATTATAAATCGAAAAAACTTTTTTATCTCTGTACTAAGCTTAATGTCTTCCTAGTTAAAAGTAAAGATGGTATTATTTTCGTCTTCTATGAATACGATTTTCTCAATTTAGTTTTAGTGTTTTCCAATGTATCTGGTATCTTAATGATAGGCGAAGCATCACCAAATACTCGATTTAAACGTCATCATAGCAAACACACTTTGTCTTTGTAGTTTCTCCAAGTTTCAGAGTATGCTTATTGACTTTTTTTCAGGTATAGAAGATCTATGTATTTGAAGTTACAAGATTTAAAATGCAAAACATGCGCATACATATATTCTAGAGAAGACAAATCGACCTGTAGCGTCTATTTATTACAAGGCTACCGTTAGGCGCAAAGGTATTGAAAAGCATTTCTGTTTTTGGTAAAAAATTGGCAAAAATGATAATTCAAACTCATGAGACATGAGATCATGAGTCATCGTATGATCTTTTTTAAAATGTTATTAGAAAAGAGTTCAATTTTCATTGGGATGCAGATGATATTAACATCATGAGTTGAACTTGTAAATCTCGAAAAGCAATCGATAAAAGTACATTTTTCGGTATTTCACCATAAAACTAAGTCGTAAGGTTCATCGAACAAGAAATCGACAGGAAAATTGGTGTTTTTAACAAATAATTTAGTCTTCGTTCTGAAATAAAAGTGAGGAATGACATCAGTTTTTAGACATGACGGTGAGATCATACTTGCAAGCTGATACTATTTTGGTCCGAACGAAAAGTTTAAAGAAAACTTTCATCAAGAAAGCTGTTATATCGCGTAGAGTTCAAAATACTTGCATAAACTGTTCGAGCTGTTCATGATGTTTTCGGTAGGAATCAATAGAGAATATGTAGAGTAATGGGCAAATCTTCATTGACGTGTAATTAAACGTATTATCGCGTAATGACTGTGTAGCTTTACCATGTCGTAAGTATGAACAAGTTTCTGTATCGAAAAGATGTTTTGATAAATATTACTGAAGAAAATTGTGGACGGCCGAAACTCCGATGAAAGGTTGAAAATTATCTTTCCAAACTTGATGTGAGAAACTGAAGAAAAAGTGCATACGACCGGCTGCTTGGAATTCGATTCTAATACAACCGAACAACCAGCAGATTGTGATATAACCACTCAAGTAAAAAAAACGTTTATTAAGTAGATACCACATTTAACAAGAAAATTCGTGCTCAAAATGTTAGGTTAGCCTGAGTGTAGTCTCCCCCGTATAAATACATGAGGCGCAGGTGTAAACCATTAATCACAGTCGTTAAATCCAAGTCAGACTAGATAGTTTATTTTATTTTACAATTAATTTCAATCTAATTTCAGATACATCAATCATGAATGCCAAAGTGATGGTGCAAGACCTCTCGTGCTAAAAAATTAAACAATATTTTTTGACAGTTTTATTCAACGTGGGATGATGATCTGTTTGGTTGATTATTTGATTTATTTTCATATGCTTTATTTTGTTTTTCTATTTATTCTCTTTTCAATTTTTGCTACTCTTCAAATCCATGCAAATAAAACGTAACTTGATTCTTGCTGAAAGTAGGTTTGGGTGCTGGAGTACGTTATATTTTGCGTATCAAGTTTATTTTTTCTAACACCAACTCAACCATAAAGTCAAACACATTTTTAAACGAGACGTAGATACATGGTTGTACTTTCAAAACTTACGCTACTTGTACGTTGCTTTGTAGGGATAAGGAAGAGAGTGAGAGAGAGTGTAAAAAGGTTATAATGAAGTTTTTTTTACTGTTATATTTTTTATTATATATTTTGCCATAAGAAGCACGGTTTATTTTTTAATATTACACGAAGATGAAATTCTATCCTGCTATCGCTCACTCAAGGAGGTTGTGATGGATACCAGATCTAAAACATCACACCCAGGTTGAGTGAGTCAAAGCAAGACAAAATATATTTGGTTGGTTAGCTGCACAATCAATTTTAATTTATCGATTAAATAACACAAACGATGAAAACTAATTTTTTTCTTGTTTTTTTTTGTTAATTTTTCATGTTAATTTTTATATTAAAATGTAAAGGGTGGGTAATTTAAAAGTTTAAATTTAAGAATGCAATAAAATAAAAACAGTTTGACATTTAGCCAAATTTATTTTATTGTTGTGGAGTACAATTGTTACGGTTAGAATTGGATTATTATTATTATATTATTATTATTATTTCTCTCATAGAGCTGCCGCGGCTGGCCTCACAGTACCTCATCCAATCGGACTAATTTTCATGCACATTTTATAGTGTATGTGGTCGTATCTCGGCAATGGCATCACGAAAGTTCGCCTTCAAATGCTCAATTGTCTCTGGTTTGTCGGCATAATACTTTTCTTTAACGGCGCCCCACAGAACATAGTCCAACGGTGTCAAATCCCAGCTTCTTGGAGGCCAATTGACATCACCCATTCGGCTAACTAAATGGTGATCAAACGTTTGTTGTAATAAATCGATTGTGGCATAAGATGTGTGGCACCATCCTGTGGAGACCAAACACCGTTCACATCAATATCATGAAGCGTGGGTACAAAAAACTAGGTTCTCATGGTGCGATAGGTGTCTCCATTGACCGTAATGGTTATGCTGTAATCATTTTCAAAGAAATATTGGCCACCGAAGCCTCCGCTACATAAGCTGCACCAAACAGTCGCTCGTAACGGGTGCATTGGCTTCTGTAAAACCACGTGTAGGGTTTCTAAGCTCCCAATGTGGCAATTTTGTTTATTAACGTACCCACCAAGAAGATAATGAGTTTCATCCGAAAAGATGATTTTTTTTGGAAAATCGACATCATCGTGCAGTTTTTCGTTAGCCCATCTAGCGAAGCGAAAACGAAACGGATGGTCATGTGGCTTCAACTCTTGAACCAATTGAACTTTGTAAGGCGTTATACCGAGATCATTCTGCAAAATTCGACGTAAACTGGTGCGTAAAATATTTAATTATTGAGAACGATGGCGAGTTGATGTTGATAGAGTCTCCCGCACACTCTCAGCCACAGCTTCCACATCCACAATGAAACCAGTTTCACGAACTTTAGCAATAAACTTGCGTATACCAGGCACTGTTCGTACATCTCTGCGACCAAGTTTTGTACGACATTTTCTTTGTTTTTGAAATAAATTTCCAATAAATAACAACGTTGCTTAAGCGTAAATCGATTCATTACGTTCCGTGGAGATAATATACTGAATTTTACAACAGAATAGAATGAATATTGCCAGATTTTAAATAACCGATGCTTTAAATTTAAACCGATAAATGGCCCACCCGATATTTATCTTGTTGTTGTTATAAAACTTCAGCGTAAACAACATTAACTTTTTTACTCACAAAAAAAGGACTTATAATTTAAGAAATATCCGTAATGGACAGTATTTGTCATTTATTTCTGCAATTTTTGATTGTTTGCTTAGTTGTATGCTCTAATATTTAAAAATTGAAAAAAAAAATTAAAAATTTATGTTACTTTACCCATTCACTTAATGTGTGACAATTGTTAATAAAAAATGACAAAAGAAAAGCGTTTCTCAACCTATTTTTTATACGAGATTTTTTTCTTTTTTAAACGAAAGTATTTTTATTTAGATTTTTGTCAATAAGCGCCATAATTAAGATTGACAAGGGTCTTTGCCAAAAAAAAAAAATTGTGCAAATGAAACAATTCCATTTATTTATTTAAACAAACAGCTCGAAAGATTTGATGATGAAGTTTAAAAACCCTTTTTAGAAACTTTTTTTTGTGTTCGTCTTACTTTCTGAAAAAGGCGGCTAAAATGAAAAATGTAATGAAAATTGTTTTCATTGATTTGTTTAAAGAAGTTGCTCTCAGATTATATAATTCTTTTGTTTTCTTATTTATTTTTATTTGTTTAGTGCTCATAATTTTTGTATTTAAAAACCCTTTTAAAATTCTTTGAAATAAAAATGATTTATGATTTGCATACTTTTCGGTTGAGGCCTTCGAAAAAAGGACACACAAAATGTGATCAAAATTTTTGTGTCATTATGTGTGTGTAGCCGCCAGATCCCGTTAGTGTTATGAATTTTATAAATGAATATTTTTTTGTAATTGTTTTTTTTTTTTTTTTGTAAGATGATGTACAACATAAGACGTACGCGCCGAGCTTCTTTTTAAGTCCCACAGAACAGTAACAAGTCGCAATTAATTATTTTGAAATTTCAAAAGCCGTCTATCCGTTTATTTTTATCTTTTTTTGTTAATTTAATTTAAATAATTTGTTCAAACTTGCCTAAATGAATCCACAATTTTCTCTAACAGACCTCCAAAAAATACTTAATCAGTGGAATTCAAAAATTTTGTAAGGACAGCTTAATTGGTGAACGTTTTTATTAAGTCGTAGTAGTATGGTATGTTGTAGTAGGAATGATAGTAAATTAATGGAGTTGGATACCCTGGTATTATTAATGAGCACTTTCTTTGTCACATATACTAGGTTGAGATGTTCCAAAACAGACCGGTTTGTACATGAAAATTGTACTCTGTTTTCATTCTAATATACCTACATTAATAACTGGACATTACAACCCTTCAGTCAGGATTACGACGTAGCTTCTCAAACCACTTACGTTGTGTGCGTTAATTTTATACATGAGTGGCGGGACATACAGTTTATAGTCGACACCGAACGACAGATTTTTGAGAAACTTTTCATAACAATTTTATTTACTCACAGAGTTTTTACCAGAAATCTGCTGAGAAAAGCCGCCGAAGAAAAATTTTTCATATTTTCGTTTCGATGTCTGAGCTGGGGTTTGGTGGCCTCTCGACTAATAAGCCGACACACTACCTAATAGACTACGGCGACTTCATTCTAATATAAGTGGCCTAAATGATAAAAATATCAAGGCATTTGAAGGTGTTGTTCTTTTGACTTTTGAAAAATAAGCTAATTCTCGATCAGATTGTATTGAATTTTCATATTCAGAATGTAAAGACCCTCTGATCCTCTAATACAAGGTACTTTTTTGTAGTTGTATGTACAAGTTTTTATTTTTTTCCATTACCCTTCTAGAGGCTTATGGCTTTCATAAAGCACTTTTACAATCTATCCGGTTTACTGCTGTTATTTTTGTGTTTCCAGGCCACGACTTTATGATCCTTGAGAATGCCACTCAAGGTTCAATCTTGTTGTAATATCACTATTTTTTCTGAGAGTATGTTATTTGCGTTATTATGGGTTCCTCGTTGGCATGGTTCCAGAGATCTATCTTGCTGATGTTATTAGGTCAGAATATTTGGCATATTGTAGTTTTTGCGCGATAATGTTCGATCCCTAGGTAGGTAGGTATTTAGAGGTGGCTGTTCATCCAAGAGAATCGCATGGACACACTTAGGACACACATTGTGCGCCCTTCATCCAGCCTTGGCTTGATTTTACGCTTCGGTCGAATTGACGATCGCATTCTTAATTATGAGCCTACAGGAGATGCAGGAGATTTTTTTTTTCGTGCGAACCGAAAACGAAGCGAATGGTGTTGCGGCTTCAACTCTCGAATCAAGTGAACTTTGTTAGGCGTCATACTGAGATCTTTTCTAAAAATTAGGTGTAAACTTGTGTGAGAAATGCACAATTGTTGACTACGATGACTAGTTGATGTTGATGGATTCTCACGCATACTCTCAGCCACAGCTTCGATATTTTCGGGTGGAAAGCACTGTACGAACACGCTTGGCGCATCAACAATGAAACCAGTTTCACGAACTTTAGCATTAAACTTTCGTATACCAGGCACTGTTGGTCCTTCTTTGCGACCAAATTTAGTACGACATTTTTTTTGTTTTGGAAATAAATTTCCAATAAATCCCAACGTTGGTCAAGCGTAAATCGAGTGGACATAACTGATGGTTCAAATTTAAACCCATAGATCGACCACCCGGTTATTTTTATTTTATGAAACTTCAAATTACATTTTGAAACAACAACACGTGGAATTCATTTAAAAATATCTGTTTAACGTGACCGAATAAAGCTCTCTTACATACGATACAATATTTGCAAACTTCTTTACTGTATCATAGAATTTGTCTCTCTCAAGAAGTATGTATATCCTTAACAGGTTCCCTAAAATATCACAGTTTGCGGCAGATTTCTTCCGCTTACGCATTACGTATCAAATGAAGTGTATCGCTGTTCCAACTTGAATTGAATCGCTTAACTAAAGAGAATTCAGACCGTGAAAAACCGAAAACTTTAAATACATGATAATGCGATTTGACATGGTATTAAGCAATAAACACTTTCGGGTTTAATGTTATTTCCTTAAATGCTCTCATTTACACACACCTACACACATATATATGCAATATTCGATGACTTTTTCTGCGTTTGTGTTTCGACTTTCGTTGCCATTATCACCAACATAATCATCTTTCGCATCAGTTTTTCGCTGCAGTGTATGTGGAAGTATACATAAGTGTGTGTGTAAGTATAAGTTCGATAATAAATAACATGACAACAACAATAACAGGCAGATAACAATATCATTCACTTGCTATAATATTGTTACAAACAAAATGTCAAAAACGTTGCTACGAAAGCAATAGCAGCTGCTGCTGTTATTATTGTAAACAAAAAGAAGCAGAGGGCTAAAAAGCAAACGATTTTACACTCCTGTTACTTACATACAGTATATTTATTTCTTCTTTTGTCTTTTGGGAGAACGAGAGAGAGCGATAGAGAGAGAGAGAGAGGGAGAGAGTAAAAGCTATTGTTATATGCATATGTTAACGTGGGTGTACGTGTGTGTGTGTTTAAAAAGGAACTCTACTAACAGTATTTTGCACTTATTTTCCGTTTCCTGTCCGTTTATTTCCACTCACACTCCCACACTCCCACACACCCACAGACACACACACAGTCGTTTGCGTTTCTCGTTCTCAGTTTTTCTTTCTTGCGTTCTTACAAATAAATTCTCATCCCGAAATCAAATCACGTTTGAGAAGAACGTGTTAAATTTTCACACTTGAAAAATGTTTTATAAATTGGAATTTGATTGAATTCTATACGTTTGTATGTTGCTATGTGGGTGTGCATGTGGGTACAATATGAGACAGAAATAGTGGGAGAGAGAAGGAGAGAGTATGGTTAATAGTGTGTAGGTGTGAATAAGCTGTAGTACCAGGAAATGAAAACAAAGATTTTTATTCAAAACGCTTTAACTGGTGCGGGCAAAAAAAAAGAACACAACGAAATAAAAAAAGAAGTGGAAAATAAAACACTTGATATTATAAAAGAATATTATTGTATAACATTACTTAGTTGTTGTTATTGTTACCGTTGCCATTGTCGTTGCTGTTGCTGCTGCTGTTTTTATATTTCAATTTATATCATTGTCTGTTCACGAAAAACAGGAAAAGGATAAAAGGGTAAACTGTGGGGAATAAAGCCAGCAAACAACAACAACAAACGGTTATAATATTTTATTTATATTTTTCATACTCTTTTCTTCTCTCTCTCTTGGTCTTTTACCTATGAAAACGTACGTTTCAATGTTTTTTTTCATATTGTATACGCGTGGAAGTTCATAAATATTCTTTTTTATTTTTATTTGTATTCTTCTTTTATTATATCGTATTTCATTTTATTTATTCATATGTCACCGCCATAAATGTGAACTTATTTATTGTGCGTAGCTGAATTGGTATGAGTTCATGGACAATATCCGTTTTACGTACCTACATACACCCCCAGAAATATTTATAAGACCAAACGTATTTCTCGAAAAACTTAAAATCTTTTAGATCAATTCGTACCATTTTTGGGTTAAATATAACTAACAATAAAATAAATCTGTTTATGTAAAAAAAATATTTTTTTCTTTATTTAATAAAAGGATAACTCAAAATGAATTTCATTTTCAAACGAAAAAATTATAAGACCAATATTAAATAATATTCACCTAAAGCTAAAATAACAACTACTGAGTAATTTTTGTATTTATTAGTAATGAGTGGATACATTATTTTCTAAATAATATAGAAACCTATGGAAAGAAGAAGAGAACTGGAAGGATGCCCACGCTATCTGAACGAGATATTCGCAATATAAAGCGATTAGCAGCAAACACAGCTCGATATCTCCATCAGAAATAATACGTTTGTTGGATCTTAACATAACAGTAAGACGAATACAACAAATTCTAAATTCAGATCTGCACTTAAAATACTGCAAAACAGCCTCTAAGCCTACCCTAAATAAATATCATAAAAGATGCAGACTGGACTTTGCAGAAAAATACCAATATTGGGAAGAAGACTGCGCTTCAGTTATTTTTTCTGATAAAAAAAAATGTAATTTAGATGGTCCAGACGATACCCAAAAATATTGGATGGATTCACGTAAAAAAAAAAATCAAAGAATGTCGCGAAATTTCGGTGGAGGCACCGTCATGGTTTGGGCTGGGATTTCGACTACGGGAAGGACTCCAATTTGTTTTATATCAACTAAAATGAATAGCGAGAAGTATATTGAATTATTAGATGACGTTTTAATTAATTTTGGGAATGATTCGTTAGGCAATAATTGGATATTTCAGCAGGATAACGCCGCAATCCATAAATCAAAAGCAACAAAATCGTTTCTGTCGTTCAGAAACATACCAGTTTTGGATTGGCCGGCATGTAGTCCAGATCTAAATCCGATAGAAAATTTATGGGTAATACTATTGGACCAAGTTTTCAAAAATAACACCCAGTATAAGGATGTAAAATCTTTAAAAAGTGCCATCATAAGAGAATGGGGTAGGATTGATCAAAATTGTATTGAAAATTTAATAAATTCAATGCCCCGTCGACTTCAGGAAGTCATTATTAATCACGGTGGACACACTCATTACTAATAAATACAAAAATTACTCAGTAGTTGTCTTTTATCATTGTTATTTTAGCTTTAGGTGAATATTATTTAATATTGGTCTTATAATTTTTTCGTTTGAAAATGAAATTCATTCTGTGCTATCCTTTTATTAAATAAATAAAAAAATATTTTTTTTACATAAAAAGATTTATTTTATTGTTAGTTATATTTAACCCAAAAATGGTACGAATTGATCTAAAAGATTTTAAGTTTTTCGAGAAATACGTTTGGTCTTATAAATATTTCGGGGAGTGTACTTACGAAATATTATCATGAAATTTTACAAGAGTTTTAGAGGATATTCTAACCTTTAAAACTAGATGTAACAGGTTGAACAAAAAGGTTAAAAATTATTGTTTCTGTTGTGTGAAAATTACTAAAAAGCTAAGGAATTTCCCTACAGTCAAGATTACGACCTACCTTCTTACACCACTTATGTTTTAAGTGTTAATTTTTATACTTGAGTGGCGTGACCTACAGTTTAAAGTCGATTCCGAACGACAAATTTGTGTGAAACTTCAAATGGAAATTTTATTTTACCCACAGAGGTTTTGCCAGAAATCTGCTGAGAGGAGGTCGTCGTAGAAATACTTTCTCATATTTTGTTTTGAGCCGTGCCCTCACGTCTAACAAGCGACTATGGCGTCTTCTAGCGGTTATATTGTAAACAGCGAGATCTTTCAATGAGTTCTAGTACCTGCTTACCTATAGCTTTCACAATAATACATGTCATATTGATTCGATTAATTGCTTTCGTTATTTGAAGATGAAACTGAAGACGTACAGAGATTGATAAGAGAGGTAATTTGTATAGTCAATGTACTTGAATTTGACACTTGTTTCAAATATTCAAATATTCGTGATAAATGGAAGTAGAATGATAGTGTTTACTTTGATAACAAAATCATCGAAATCTCTATGGATTCCTTCTCATTCAAGCGAAACTCAGAATATTTTTTGCAAATTTAAATCACAAGTTCTTGCCTTTCGTTTTCTAAATCCCTTTTCATTGGGAGAGAGAAAACGAGAAAAATTTTGTGTACAATTTTCAATCCAGTGTATAAGAACGTACACATATCCTACCTTATACCGGGTGGGCCATCTATCGATTTAAATTTGAACCATCGGTTATTTCGTAACCGGCAATACTTATGTAATTCTATTCTGTCACAAAATTCAGTATATTATCTCCATTAAACGAAATAAGTCGACTTACACTTGAGTCACCTTGAGATATTTCGAGGACTTCCTCGGAGCAGATTTCTGGCAAAAACTGCCATGAAAAGTTTCTTAAAAAAACGATCGTTCCGAGTCGACTTTAAACTGTAGGGCCCATCACTTATGTATAAAATTAACACACCCAACGTAAGTAGTGCGGGAAGCTAGGCCGAACTCCGGGCTGAAGGGTTGAAATGATCAATTATGGATGTATGGTCGTATGTATAACCACTAGAATAGTATCAGGCTGGTAATAAAAATAAAGATACGTCCATAGTAATCGAGCAAAATGTAGTTTACTAACTAGTAGAAATGCTAGCTAATTAGGCTTTCCAAATAATTAGAAAATTCAGACAACAGGAGAAGGAAACACATAAAGTCCGATCCTCAAGTGCATCTTCATCATACCTTGCCTTTATTTCCACAACATTATCATAAGACAAGGACTTCAAATACTTACTGTCCATGCACCTGTAAGTAGCGTTATCGTTTACATTTTATTTCAATTGATTTTATTTTGTCACATTTCCCCAAAAATATTCAACTGTGTCTCACTGCTCAATTTTTGGATTTATACAATGACAGTCGATTTATTTATTCCTGTTGGAGATATTCGTTACCCAGAAAAAAAAAACGTGGAATGTATGGATAACGATTATCATGACCTCCATAGACTACTTGTTGACTGTAGAAAATATTTATTATTTTTATTTTTTTTTTTTAAATAAAAAATTTATATGCATTGGTATTTATTTACAATTACTTTGGATCACAATACACAATTCTTACTTTCCATGAATTTTTATTATAAAAACATTTTATATTTTGAGATATGTCTTTGCATATGTATTTGCAACAATCGTTTGGCTATGAATCACTAAGAACAAAAAAAAAATACATTCTGCCAGAGAAGAAAAATAATCGTGAGTGAAAAGTATTGACAGTTTTTGGTTGAATCCAAATCGATTTACGTTTTATATTTATGATTTATTGTTGTTATACAATTGTTGCTATTGTTGTTGCATAAGTAAATACGTGAATATTCTTTTGTGATATACATACATACATACGTACGCTGTACACTGTCATACGTAGATCCCTTTTTTAGCTGATACACTCACACCTTATGCTGGTTGTTTTGCTTCTCTTTTGGTACCCTACTTTAGCGTATATGGTAAGTAAATATTCTTGTTTTTCATGGTGTATCAGGGCTCTTCCGGTTTGTATGTGGTTTTTCAACACTGGATTGACAACTCAGACTCAGCTTTTTATTTTCATTGCTTCATTTGAGACTTGATTAATTGATTGATTGATTATTGCTATTGAGGAGGAGTTGCAAACTATCGAACACCTCGTTTGCAACTGTCCAGCCCTTAGTAGGTTGTGGACCCTGGGCAAGGGCTTTTTCGCAGGTTTCGACTCTTTGTTGAGAGTCGGCGTTAAGGCTTTCCATAGATTCGTAAATAGCTTGAGTTGTTTGAGAAATTCAAGTCGCGTTCTCTTGTGTGTTTCTAGTCCATCAGTTTTTCTTTCCTCTTTTTCCTTTTATCCTCCCTTTCCTACCTCTTCTCTTTGTCCCTTTCCCTAACTCCTTTACATCCTCTCTCTCCCTCTCCTTTAGGACGTATTACAATCGGTCATTTTCACCACTGGGGACTGTACTTGTTCCAATGACAAATACACGTCCTCAAACCTAACCTAACCTTAAGACTTGAATACTACCTTCAAGAAAATGGAAGGCTGCTGTAGTTAAATAGATATCCAAACTTGGCACGGATCATACTTGCCAACAATATCAAAACTCCTTGAAGAACTAATGAAAGTTCTTCAAAAAGAAAACAAACTAAAGTTTAACGCAAAAAATTCAGAAGGACATTCAAAGAGAAATATTACTGACCTGCTTACTTTTTTTAAGACCAACACTCACTGTCAACCAGTGCATTGTGTTGGAATGCATGACAGATAGTTTATATGAGAAAGGAAAGAAGAGGTAGTGTGCGATTTGTCTTGTAATGACCGTCGTCGCTTTTTAACCAGGGATTGCTTTTTAATTAATTGTCACTTTCTTTTTTCTATTGTGAGTAATCATACATGATACCAGACAAACAATCAGGCAACCACAAACATCCAGAGTTTCTAGTAGGAATCGAACCCACTTTCTTTTCACTTGCAGCTTACCTCAAGTGGCGAAACCTAGAGTTTCAAGTCGACTCCGAACGCGGATTTTTGAGAAGCTTCTCATGGCAATTTTATTTACTCCCAGAGTTTTTGCAAGAAATCTGTTGAGAGGAAGTCGCTGAAGAAATACTAGGCGAGCTTTCTACATACATAACATACATAATTGGTCATTACAACCCTTCAGTCAGGATTACTACCTAGTTTCTCACACCACTTATGTTGTGTGTGTTAGTTTTATACATGAGTGGTGGGACCTACAGTTTAAAGTCGACTCCGAACGACAGATTTTTGAGAAACTTTTCATGGCAATTTTTATTTACTCTCAGAGTTTTTGCCAGAAATCTGCTGAGAGAAAGTCGCCGAAGAAATACTTTTTGTATTTTGTTTTGATGTCTGGCCTGGGGCTCGAACCTTGGCTTTGCGTCTAATAAGCCAACACACTACCTACTAGACTACGGCGACTAGGGGAGCTATCTATCGTTTTAAATTTGAACCATCGGTTATTTCTAATCTGGCAATACTTATGTCATTCTATTCTGTCTCAAAATTCAGTGGACCAATTAGAAACTGCAACGAGAAATTGCACGAAAATGTCATACAAAGTTTGGTCGCAGAGAACGACCCGGTATACTCGGTATACGTAAGTTTATTGCTAAAATGCGTGAAACTGGTTTCATTATTGATACGCCAAAACGTGAGCGTGCTAGTACACTTGAAATTATCTAAGCTGTGGCTGAGTGTGTGCGTGAGAACCCATCAACATCAACTCTTCATCGTGCTCAAGAATTGAACATTTCTCGCATCTGCTTACGTCGAATTTGCGAAAAGATCTCGGTATGACGCCTTACACAGTTCAATTGGTTTAAGAATTGAAGTCCGCTTCGTTTTCTTTTTGCTCGATGGACCAACGAAAATCAAAATCATCTTTTCGCATGAAGCTCATTTTCATTTTTGTGGGTACGTTAATAAAGAAAATTGCCATATTTGGGTTGCAGAAAACCCACACGTGGTCCTACAGAAGCCAAGTGACTATTTGGTGCGGCTTGTGGAGTGAATTCATCACTGGCCCATATTTCTTTGAAAATGAGGAGAGTGCAACCATTACATTCAATGGAGACACCTATCGCACCATGATAACCAATTGTTTTGTACCCGTTCTTCATGGTATTGATATGAAAGATTTTTGGTTTTAACAGGATGGTGTAAAATGCCACACATCTCATGCCACAATCTATTTATTGCGTCAAACATTTGATGTCAGTTTAATTAGCGGAAACGTCAATTGGCTGCCAAGAAGCTGTGATTTGACACCGTTGGACTATTTTCTGTGAGGAGACGTTAAAGAAAAGTGTTATGCCGACAAACCAGAGATAATTGAGAATTTGAAGGCTAACATTCGTGATGCCATTGCCGAGATACGATCCCCTACATTCGAAAAAGTGCACGTAAATTGGTCACATCGAATGAGATACTGTGAGGCTAGCCGTGGCTGCTATATGAATGAAATAATATTCCATTTCTAAAAGAAACATTTCAAACCGTTTTTGTTTTATTGCATTTATTTATTTCTTTTCATAATTCGGCTTGTTCGAGGTGTCATACTTGGGTTTTAACCGTGGCCTCACGTCTAATAAGCCTACTACCTATTAGACTGGGGCGAGTTTTGAATACCAAAAAGGCTATGCTAAATTTGCTGACATTTTATCCCTAATATATGTTGGATCTTGCAAGTAATACAAGTTTTTACTTGAAAATCCCGTAAAAAGTTGAAAATTTTTTTATTAAACTTAAGAGAATTGGCTTGAGATGACTTTTTATTCCAATAAGTTTTGGTTTTTATTCATTGTTATTTATATTATTTTGAAGCAGAATCGGATTATATCGAGCTTAATGAACTTTAAAGAGTACAAATATTTAAGGAGAGGTAACTAACGCTTATGTCTTATCAATGTATAGAAAAGTGTAGGGCATCATATAGTCGTTCATGATCAGCCTTGATTTATTTTTGCTTGTTTTTAAATTTTGTATCTTCTTTTCTGTTTCTTTTTTTTGGCGGAACACAAGAGTAGACCTGATAGAGCAGAAAAAAAAATGAATTTCTATTCGAAATTTGTATGCAAAAGAACTGTGTGTGCGCGGCTAGGTGTGAGTGTAAAAGTGTCTAAGTGTGGAAGTGTTTTTATGTATGTGTCCTTTATTTTCATGCACATTGATTTACATTTTTTGAAATGTGAAAATTTCACAATGACAGTTATTGAGACATTGATAAATTGCAAGTGATTTGCATAACTTCATTCATTTCATTTCATTCATATATTCATTCATTCATACATTCATTCATTCATACGTTTTATTCATTTCATCGCTCTATGTCAAGATTTGTGTTGCTATTGTTGTTGTCTTTTTTATTATCATTTTCATTTTTTAGCTCGCAACTAGTATTTAGTTGTTCTTGTTGCTGTTGGTGTTGTTGTTGTTGTTGCAGTTTAACAATATATTTGTATGAATTAAAGGATTCCTTTTCAAATGAAATAAAATGAAATAAAAATAATAAAATATGACAGAATATATGAAGAGGAAAACATATTGATGTATGAGTGTCTATGTGTATGTTAGTCTTTATTTCCGTTTGTATATGTATTGTAATGGTTAAAAAATCAATTTTGTTAAAATGTTTGTTTATCACATGTAATTGACACTTCTGTTGTAAATTTTAACAAAAATACGTATGTATTTATCGCTTTTTGTTGAAATAAACTTCTATTAAATACGTGTTACGTAGCATGTCTCTAAAATTAAATTAACCCAGTTTGCTTTGACATCGAATTGTTGTTGTCTATTGTAGAGGTGGATGAATAAAAACAGTATTTACGCCGTTTTTTTGTAAATAATTTAGAAATTGCTTACAAACAAAAAAAGCCTTTTAATAACATGTTTTTAAATCGTGCTCTTGTTGTTGTTTGTGAGTGATTAAAAACAATATTTTTTATGTAAATTAAAAAATAAATGTTTGATTTATATCAAGTGCTCGTATATATGAATTGTTGTGACACATTTAAAAAAAATTTTCAATTTAAAATCGGTTTTTTCTTTTTTTTTAAATTGAAAAATTTGTGATTTAGCGAAGCTATTAAAAATTTAAAGAAAATATTAATTTATAGTTGAATATAAATTAATTTCACTTACTCAAAATCAAGGTATAAATATTAACGATAGAATTTTCCATTGCTTACCTGAAACGAAAAAGAAATGTTTTTATTTATTAGACTTGGAATCAGTGGAGCAATAAATGTATGATTTTTTATATTTTTAAAATTTTTGTCTATATCGGCTCTATCCCAAAAGGGACTTCCGAACATTGACTGATAATACCGGTCATCTGGTTGAAGCTACACCTGACAAATTATTTGTGATTTTTTTAATCGGTTTTGTCAGATCTTTCAACAATATGTACATACATATATACATACATACGTAATTGGTCATGGTAATACTTTAGTCAGGGTTACGACCTAGCTTCTCACACCACATAATTTTATACATGAGTGGTGGTGAGTTTAAAGTCGGCGCCGAAATATAGATCTTTGAGAAACTTTTCAAGGCCATTTTAATTACTTTCAGAGTTTTTTCCATACTTCTGCTGAGAGGAAGCTGCCGAAGAAATATTTTTTCATATTTCGTTTTGTTGGAAATGTCTGACCTGGGGTTTGAATCGTGGCCTTACGTGTAATAAGCCAAAACACTACACACTGGACTGCGACGACTTTAATATGTATGGTTCAACAATATGTAGGGTTCTTTAGTGAAAACCACGGGCTTACGTGTAATTTATCCGGCTTACATGCTAATTTACCCTTAATAACCCTTTGCACTCGGCACCGTTTCGGACGTTACCTACCAGCAACTCGACGGCACTTTTTAACGAAAACGTACATCCTGGAAACGTGAAATTATACAGTATAATTTTAGAACCAAGTAAGGAATTGTAATGAAATTTGTTTTATATGAATTTGTGGACATTGAGGAACACATATTTACAAACATATTTACAAACAAGTCAGTACGACTTAAGATCTTGTATATTTCTTCTCTCGGTTATCGGATTTCTTTATTATCGTATCAAGTTTCCCACTTCATTGAGCCACTCCCTTGTAGCTTTGGACGCCTAATCCACTATATCTACAATTTGCTTAATTTGCTTCATCTTGTACAGTCCGTCGTGATCGCACTTCGCACGTTCCTTTTCGACGTGTAGAACGAACGATTTATTTATCACGTATCTTAATAATTTTATCAAATTTCGATCAATTTTTTGTGCCATTTTAGCAGAAAACTACAGAAGAACACGAGTTTCTTAAAATATTGTGGTGAAATTATTTCATTCTCCGGAATCGCTAGCAAACTATCATGTCCCCTCAGAGGGGACAACCGAGTGTTATGTTAGACTTAGGTTGTCCCCTCAGGCGAGTGCAAAGGGTTAAATATTAAGCGTTTACCATCCGAACCCTAAATTTTAACTGTGTCGTGTCTCTCTCACAATTATTTCGATCGTCCTCTTTATTAGTCCGTTTTTTCAAGCCTTACTCTCGTCCGTTATTCTAAAATAGCAGTGTGCATCGCCAATAAGAGTTGCCACTCATTGTCGTGCGTCTGGTAGTACTCGTTCCCATAAACATGTGCAATTTAATTAAAACATCATTTCTTCCATTTAACGATCGCCACAGAGAGGACTATTTCCAATTTTTTGAATAGATTTGATTGCAGTAAGTAAACGCTCAACTACCGTATGTCAACGGAACAAAAGATCTGTGTATAATTTGTGTATAAGGGAATACGCGGCAGTAGATTTTGAGTCGTTTACAGGAATTCATCCTTTCTCAGATTACAATTTGATATGGACCTGCACCCGCACAATTGTTTCAGTTGACCCAGAAATTGAAAGCAAACGAGCACAGACAGTGACGTATAATTTTAATTTCAAACAATGAGGACCAATTTTAACTGAATGGGTACGTGAACAAGCAAAAGTGGTCTAAGAGTCTGCAATGCATCCCGAAATGTTACTGTATGTTGTGGATTTTGAACGATGCCAACCGTCTGCTTCGAATCGTCCAATCGTGAGGGCATCGCCCCTAATTCTACTATTTTGTTTCTTCACGTATCCATTCATTCAAAAATGGGCCTCACCGTTTAAGGTTACAGCAAACACTGATTTTTTCGGAATGCATTGGACGCTTTTAGAGCACATAAGAGTATCGGTCGATATTTCTTAGGATGATCTGGACTCCAAGAACATGTGGTTTTAAATGGACGGCTCTATAAAGCACGGTCAACTCACATTGGATAATCTGCACAAGAGATTTAAGAGCATGGTCAAGAAGAAGTCATGTGATGGTCATTGGCATGGTTTTTACATAAAAATCAAGCACTTCATGTCAGATTGGTTTTGTTTCTTTCTAAATGGTAATAATTTGACGTCTAGCACCCTGCTTTGTGGCGATTTATAAGTTTCCAATTGCTTAGATAGGACAGCTTATTGTCACTCGCATCAGCAACACTCTCAGTTGAGGGCTGACTGAAACCTGATGGTACAAACCATTCTTGTGACTCGTTAGAAATATTTGTTGTCAACGTCATGTGAGGTAAAAAAGTTTCCCATTGCAATAGAACATCGATGTAACAATAACAATAACAATTTTCTCTCTTTGATTCCTCTCTGGGCACGATCATCGAACTCACCGCTGAGTTCTCGAATCTGCGAATACATATGAGGACCTGCAAGCTCATAATTGATAATGCGATCGTCGATTCCATCAACGACAGGTGGGCGGCCTCGGACACGAGTAGACCGGCTCGTAAAATCTGGCCAAGGCTGGACGAGGGGCGCACAATGAGTCTACTTAAACTCCAAAAAGGCGCGCTCAGTGTAGTTGTCGGTGTCATTACGGGGCATTGCATTATGGGTACGCATGCGAGGCGCATTGGATTTGGACACCTTGCTAACGACTTCTGCAGAAGCTGCAGAGATGAGGAGGAAGAGGAGAATGTCCCTCGTCTGCTGGGTACATGCCCGGCTCTATGCCAAAGGAGAAGGAAGTACTTGGGTACTTACTATATGGATGATCTGGAGGAACTGTCAGGGATTGACATTGGCAGCCTAAATCGCTTCATCAGGAGCTCCGAATAGTTTCGAGACTAGGGGACAACGGATGACTGTGGTAGCACAATGGGCCCAATGCGGCCTAAGTGTGTCCATCCAAGAATTTTTCTTAGATGGGCAGCCACCTCTACCTCTACCTACCTACCTTCCTCTCTGGTTTCTCCAAATACTGCTGTAAGTAGTTGCTATGCACGTATCATGTACTTAAATCTAAAACTGCCAATTCGACTTAGGTGGATCACGAAATTTATAACGACCATCAAATTCAATTAGTTACTAATCTACAGCTACAAAATTAAATATGAGTTGAAAAGGTAATAAAACAAAACAAAAGGAAAGAAAACATAAATCAATAGCAAGCATTACTCCGTAAATCTCTTTATGAAGCTTGATTTATATAAATATCCTTAAATTAATTTCCCTAACAATCACTGTAAGTATTCCATCATTAAGTATCAAATTTCAATTAAAATCGCTGGAGGTAATTTTCATTTTCGGCAATAAAACTAAAAAGTTTTTGAATTATGTTGCTAAAAAAATTAAATTTAATATGAAAATATACCAAAAAGGAACATAAAAACATAAGCATCATTATTTAAATATATTTTCTTTAATTTTATTACCTTTGAGGCGAACAAAAAATTAAATTTTTAAAAATCTTAAAAAGGATATATGGGGTGCTCTGAAAGTATGATAGCTAATCCAAAACTATTTATACAGTATTATTTCTTACATAAAACTACAAGTTGTATGATAAAAGTTTTATGAAAATGGTTAAAATTTTCTAACAAAAAAATTAAATATAAATATTTTTTTTTTTAGAAAAAAAATCCTTTTCATTCGAATTCCAAAAAAAGGCTATAAGCATAATTATTAAAGGCTGCAAGACTTTCAGTTCATTTTTCGAAAAGGCGTAATAGGTGTAAATATATCATTATCAAAGCGAATGATTCTGTTATCTCATAAGTACGTAGTTGTCCGAAATATTATCATCTGTAATAAAACGTGGGACGAAACACATTTTTCTAATGTTTGTCTGTCACGTGAGATAAATATGAGAAGAGCAGTAAGAAAGACTGTAGTACCTACCATCTTTGGCGAAAAACATCCTGTTGTCATGTTTGTTGCTGCCAATTTTTTCTTCTGTTCATAAGACGAGCTTTATTTTCTTCTACTAATAATAATATATAATTGGCCATTACAACCTTTCGTTATAAATTGGAAATGTCTGACCTGACGTCTAATAAGGTAACACGCTACATACTAGACTACGACTACTTCAATCAATATCAAGAACATATCAACATATCAATGCAACATTTTCACTTTCGTCCCACACTTAACTTTCAATTCTTTCTCAAAAACCATAAATAATGTGCTATTTACGATAAAACTTCACGAAATCTTTGAAATCTTCAAAAGATTAAATACGCAACACCAAAGAATCCTTAGGAAAGTCGTATGTATCAAAAATGATACATAAACCAGAATTATGAAGTTTTTGAATTTTGTAACCCCTGTTTAAAATTTTCTTTTTTTATTTGGTTTAAAATAATGGCGATAACAATACTAACGAATTATAAAAATATCAGGCATCTAACTTTTTCTGAATTAAAGTTATATGGTCTCAAAAATTGAAATGTATCGTTTTTGATACAAAGCTCGATCTACGGTTAATTAGACTTTATTCTTAAGTCGTAGGTGTGAACAACAGCGGTCCGCAAAGCCAACATAACCCATACAGTCGGTCAAATTCGATGATTTTGATGATTAATGAGCCGGTAATAATTTAAAATTGAACATTTCGGATGCGTTCCATTCAGAGAAGTCGTGGCGAAAATTTGTCGGAAGTGTGTAGACACATACTGGCATCAATATGTCTACAAAATGATTAACCATTCTTGATGAGGAAATGTAGAAAAGCCATATAGAAAGACTAAGAAAATAACAATAACAAACCAACATTAATTCATTAGTTTTCTAGAAGTTGCAAGAGCTAAAACTAATGAAGAATAAATATAAAGAAACGTAAATTTGGCCGTCAGTGATAGTAAAGCTTTTAAATAAGTAAATAGCAAAAAGTGGAAACTAAATTTTGTTCATATCGTAACGGCAATCATCGATTCCAAAGAAAATAACCATTTTCAGAGTGCAAGAATGTAACAGTTAGTGACTGCATTGGTTTTGCAATAAACTCAGGGCAATTAAATGGGAAGACATCTAGTTGGCCCGAAAGAAATTGAAAGAATAGTAAGAGAAGCCTAGCTCAACGTGCAATCGTTACGAGGGAGAACTACAAAGTAGACTGATATTGCTTTCAAAAATGCAATGTCGAAGTCTATACTTATAAGTTTGAAAATGACGAAGAAAATGAAGCGTGACGTTTATGAGTAGACTTTATGCGGCCCCTACACGTTGCCATTAGTTGTACATCAAAGTTGAATAAACATTTGATCGTTTGCTGCACACTTTGCTTCGATTTTACAACCAGTCTTACATATAAATTGTTTTTGTTGCATCATGTTAGTCGTCAGTTGAATGAAAATCAAACATTTTTAATCCAGAGATCAGCAATGAATCGTTTTTTCGCTACTCATAAGCATTCATGCAATTTTGAATATAAGTGATTCAACAATATTGAAATTTAACTACTCTGATTCATTCGTACTCACTACAACCTTGATTTATAAGTTCAGGTTGCAAGGAGTACGCGTACAACATTGACATCAAACTCATACCATTCGAAATATGTTTGATCCACATGCCTACTCATTCATAATATCCTATAATACTTATAAATGATTCGAATGACTCGATTCATTTATCCAAATTTACAGTCTTAGTTGTTGTTGCATTTCCAAAAAAAGAAAAAAGAAAAAGACTAAGACAGCAAGCAAAGCAAAACCACAACCTTCGTACGCACAACCTATTAGTGTTCATACGCGAATCATACTTATTTTGTGATTCTTGCAAATGTTAAGTCATGGAGAGTCGAAATCAACAACATCATACGTGTTGTTATGAATATGTTGTGTATGAATATGGTGAGTACTTCAAACTTTGAATATGTGTATAGGTTCCATGATATTAAAATAAGTATGAATGCGTATAAGTATCAGAAATTAGGAGTATGATTTGATTCTACTCATTTTATTGAATATCTCTGTTTTAGTCTTCAGTTAACCGACAATGAAGCAGTCTTTTTTGACTAAGTTACCAAGTTAAGTAACCCATTGCAACACGATACTGGCTTCCTCAGAAAGGTTAACAAAGTCAATAAAATAGGGGTGTAGTCAACTTGGTAGTTACTTAAATAGCAATATTTGCTATAAAAGAGTGTAAAAAGTTATACAATTTACTCCACCTCTTTAATATGCCAATAATAACAGTGTTGAGTAACTGTTCAACACTCATTACAATATCCTTAATCCGTATTATTGCACATTTAACGACAGCGATAAGAGAAAAGTAAATACACTTTTAATTATTTGAATAATAGCGCTGTAATGGCTGCAAATAGCTGCAATAGTTTCAATTGCTAATTTTATTATTTTGTTGTCATTTGACTGTTATTTGTTATTGTTATTATTGTTTGTTCACTTACCATTCCCTTTTTTTTGTTTTTTTTGTTTCAAAATACATACAACTTTGTAGCAACTGCTGCAGCGTAAGCGTAAGGCGATTATCTTTTATGAGTCTGGTATTTGTCTTGTTGGTTGTGCTGCACCTTTAGCTAACTAAAGGAGGAGTTGGTTTTCAATTGTCACTTGATGTGGTTCAATAAAATTTAATGGGTTCACTCACTTACTTACTTACTTACACAATCAAATGTTTTTCTAACTGTATATTTGTAATTCTACTTATAACTGTAATTGTATGTTTGTAATTATGAAAGTATGTATGTAGGAGTGTATGCAGTTGCAAATGTTCGTGCTGTTGCAAGTGCATTAGTTAACAGTTTTAATTGTTAAAATATCTACAGTTTTAATATTCAACACACAACAGTCAGTCGGTAACAATTTTATTCACAGGTAAAAACATCTCATTATGCATACGAACGCATTAGTAGTACAACAAGTACTTTCAAATAGAAGTTTATCTAAAGTACTTGCAAATACGTTTTCATAATTATGAAATGTTTTTGAAGCACTACGACAACAATGACATGCTCTTTTTGCTCAAGTTTGTTTTCATTTAAGCTGTAACATGGAGGATTTAAGAAAAAAAGGAAAAACTTTAACAGAACCTTATTGGGTTCATAAGAAGAAATAGTTTTGGATGGGCCATCTATCGGCTTAAATTTGAACCATCGGTTATTTCGAATCTGGCAGTACTTATGTCCTTCTATTCTGTCACAAAATTCAGTAGACTATCTCTACTGAACGTAATGGAACGGTTTATGCTTGAGCAACGTTAGCATTTATTGGAAATTTATTTTTAAATCAAAGCCAATTGATCGGAAATTGCACGAAAATGAACAACCAACAGTGCCAGGCATATTGCTAAAGTTCGTCAAACTGGTTTCATTGCTGATGCGACAAGACGAGAGCGTGCTCGTTCAGAGCGTACATCCGAAAATACCGAAGCTGTGGCTGAGAGTGTGCGTTAGAGTCCATTTCACGCACCAATTTACTTTGAATTTTGCGAATAGATCTCGGTATGACGCCTTACAAATTGGTTGAAGAGTTGAAGCCGCATAACCATCCGTTTTCGCTTCGCTAGATGGGTACGATGATGTCCATTTTGCCAAAAAAAACTATCTTTTCGGATGAAGCTCATTTTCATCTTGGTGGGTACGTTGATACGCAAAATTGCCGTATTTCGGGCTCAGAAAATCCACACGTGGTCAATGGGTCAATGTACCCATTACAAGTGACTGTTTGATGAGGCTTGTGGAGCGGAGGCATCATTGGCCCATATGTCTTTGAAAATGAAGACGGCGCAAACGTTACGGTCAATGGAGACACCTATCGCACTATGATAACCTATTTTTTTGTACCCGCTCTTCATGGTGTTAACGTTGTTTTGGTTTGTTATGAAGTCGCCGTAGTCTAGTAGGTAGTGTGTTGGCTTATTAAACGTAAAGCCAGGGTTCGAGCCCCAGGCTAGACATCAAAACAAAATTTAAAAGTATTTCTTCGGCGACTTCCTCTCAGCAGATTTCTGGCAAAAAGTCTTAGAGTAAATAAAAATTGCCATGAATAGTTTCTCAAAAATCTGTCGTTCAGAGTCGACTTTAATCTGTAGGTCCTGCCACTCATGTATAAAATTAACACACACAACATAAGTGGTGTGAGAAACTAGGTCGTAATGCTGACTGAAGGGTTGTAATGACCAATTATATATGTCTTATGTATGTATGTTGTTTGGTATCAACAGGATAATCGATTTATTGCGTCAAACTTTTGATTGCCGTTTAATTAGGTGTTATGGTGGTTATGTCAATTGGCCGCCAAGAAGCTGTGATTTGACACCGCTGTATTATTTTCTGTGGGTCGCCATGAAATAAAAGTTGTTACACCGACAAACCAGAGACAATTGAGAATTTAAAGGCCAACATTCGTAATGCCATTGCCAAGACACGACCCCATACACTTGAAAAAGTGCATGAAGATAGGTCCGATCGAATGAGGTACTGTGAGGCCAGCCGCGACAGCCATTTGAATGAAATAATATTCTATTTCTAACTGGAACAATTGTACTTCACGCCCTCATAGATAAAATAGTTTGTCATACTAAAATTATAAAAAAGTATTTGAATTTCTCACGATATTTTTTAAAAATATTTAAATTTAAATGCGTACAATATTTGACTATCACCAAGCATGATTTGATGCTTATTTACTTATACTTTCAAGTTCTTTTCAAAGTTAAACTCATTGAATTTATAAACTTAAATTCGTTGTTATAATCCACATGCGGTTACGAATAAACGTCGCAGGTGAATACATTCTAAATCCGCATATGTTTTACAAATGAATTGCAATTGTATTGTAACTGCTTTTGTCTTTATCAATTTGCCAGTACAGTTGAATAAACACATCCTGTTTGTGTTTCCCTTATTTCTACACCGAAATGTTCACTTATGCATTCATTCATACAGTCAGTCAGTCATTCATTCAATCATGAATTTCACAGAAAAAAAAAGACGTAACGAAATTGAATTCTTTTGTAAATTTTTAGTTTTAGACGCTCTGCTACAATCATATGTAGTCAGTTGCATATGCACGAAGATGTCTGTCTGTGCTTATGTGTGTTTGTTCAGAATAATCTTCTTTATGGTTTGAGTTATACCCTGAAATTTTGCTGATAAATTGAGGTAAAAGTAATGCCATTGACTACATAACAAACGACTGTAATATGCTGTACAAGTAAAAAAATTTTTAATACCAAGTTCAGTCTAATAAGTATTAGCGTGAGTACTAGACTGTAGTGATTTCGAATTTCATTCAAGTAAATTTCTTTGGGGTACTTTAGTTAGATGTCACGGCCCAAACCACGCAAATAGATCTTGTAGTCCTCAAAGCCATGTCATGGAACCACACGATCCATTGTCCAGCACTCAATCTCAATAAAGTATAAGGGGTCGTCCAAGTCAACGCTACCCCTGACAAACTTCAGAATGTTGGTCGGTGTCAACAAGGACTATTTCAGGTCTTGCAACTGATATGCAATCTGGTACTCTCTTATATGGCCAAGACTATTTCCATTCTGTATAAGTGTTCTTTGAGTCCATAGTGCCCTATAGACGATTACTATACACGATTTCTATCTTCATTTTATTGCACTCCTTGTCTTAAATCTTTATTTTTTTAACTCATTTTTTTATTGTAATAACCAAGCAAAAGTTTAGTTTATTTCGAGCCAATTGGATTCATCTTCCCTTTCGCTGAGTATTCCTTTCTAAATAATTGTTCCCACTTTACAGAGAGATTCTGGCGTTATTTGCGGCGTGGAAGACTATCTGCAGAGGGAACAATACATATATAATTGATCATTACAACCTTTCAGTCAGGATTACGACCTAGCTTATCACACCACTTATGCTGCATGTGTGTTAATTTTTTATACATGAGTGGCGGGACTTGCAGTTTAAAGTCGACTCCGAACAACAAATACTGTCTTAGTTTATTAAGCTTCCCGGGACAGTCCCATATTATTTTCGACCTAACCTCATAAAAGGTTAGCTAGCAATCAGATCAGGCTGCTATCAGCAATTATTGATATGTCAAGTTCTTTGTACCTTCTGACACAAGTTAAATTTAGCACACCTTCCATTGATTGAAGATAGCCATGAATTTCCCTATTGGCTAGGTTTCATTCTGGGGCCAAGAACTCCTGGCTTTACCTGTTTACCAAATAATGTTGTAGATATAGACTCTAAGTTACGCCATCCATTGTGAAGCATTTTACAAACTCATAGAGCCTAGAAGTTCTGATTGGGGACGGTAGGGTGCTGTCGGCTACGCTATTCATTAGGTTACAAAGCCCTTGATAAATCTCGCAGTAGACTTGCTTTACACTGTTCATTACCATATGCAAAGGACTTAAATCTAACAGAACATTCAGCGCCGATGTAGGACAAGTTTTCTAAAATTGGTTTAAAGTACAAGCAAATATATGCTATAATCGTTTGTATAGTTGATCTGGATATACTTATTCACTACACGATTTTTCAACGACAATATCGGTTAGATTTTTTATGATTTTATGCAACTATTCATTGACGGATCCAGTTCAAACGATAGAATCAGAAGCGGATTTTTTATATCTAAGTTTAATCTTAAATTATCCCTTGCTCTAACCGATTTCTGTAGTAGTATTCAAACTGAAATAATGACTAAAAGTCTGCCTCTATGAGAATCTGGTATCAGATCATATAGTATTTATTCCCTAGAGAACGTGTACACCACTTCTAAGATTTTCAAAGAATGCTGTGTGTCTCTAGAGCAGATACTGAGACATTTGACGGTTACACTCATTTCGATTCCTGGACACTGATATACTAAGGGCAACAAAGAGTTGTCAAAGTTGATAACAAAAAATCGGGTGAATTCATGCATGATATTGGCACTCTTATACTGGAGAGCAAACAAATGGTCTCAATTAAACGCGCAGAAGAAACCTTGCATTGAGAAGAATCTATCTTAGAACACTCAGTTATAACAGAACACTAGCTTCTGAGTGCACAAGTTCGGGTACTGGAAATACCTCACAATGACGTCTGCAGAGTTTAATTGTCGTCTATCGTACAATAATGATTCTTACGGGCCATTGTTCTTTTGGTAGTCATGATGAAATACTTGAGGGTACGCGCAATATTGCAAGACTCTGTTGGAGATGTATGAATAGGAATGGGACCGACTCCCTTCTGTTCTTAAGTCACTGTTCTTTTGGTAGGCATGATGAAATACTTGAGAGTACGAGCAATATTGCTAGACTCTGTTGGAGACGTGTGGATAGGAATGGGACCACCTCTGTCGCACAATGGCGATTCTTCGTTTGGTAAGTATGTCGAAAGACGTGATATTCCGACCACTGTCTTCTGCAGGAGCTGTGGATCTAAAGAGAAGGAACAGTCCGTCTTTTACTTTATATGTAAGTGCTCAGCTCTTGGCATAAAGAGACAGACATCTCTGATTGCTACAATAGTAAGATTTATTTTGGACTCGGGATTGTTTCATTTAGGGAATGATTGATCCCCGTGGCCTAGTGCTGGCCTAAGTAGGACCTGTTCTTTTAAAGTGGTTCCGCCATCTTTTCTAACTTAATCTAACTTCCTCTCAGAGGATTTCTGGCAAAAACTCTGAGGTAAATAAAAATGCCATGAAAAGGTTTTAAAAAATCTGTCGTTCGGAGTCGACTTTAAACTGTAGGTCCCTCGAAATATTTTCAAATATTATGAAGGATATTTTTTCATAGTAATGCTCTTCTTGGGATTCAGTTGAGTTCATATCTTTTGCCATTCAAATATTATATATATGGTTCCAACTGGGTGCACATAAAATTACAATTTCATAGGGTATCATATGATCGAACATTTCCACTGCTTCCAACTACTTTTAATGCATTTTTTGTTGTTCATACAACATTTTTTTCCTTTTCATTTGCATCATCTCATGTGGTTTGCATTAAAAAGTTACTTCAGTTTTTTTCTCAATTTTTTTTTTAAATGCCGTATATTTTTTTTCTTTCTTTTGTGTATTTAACCTATTTTGGCTTTTATTTTGCTCCGTTATTTTTTGTAACATCCGTAAAATACTACAGATCCACACACACACGCATACATACAGACAGACATTTAAGCAGAAGCACATAAAACCTCAATGACTGCAAAAGCCTGTTTAAGCGATTATATCCCTGATGCTTTTCGTTCGTTCGTTTTTTCTTCTTTAATTTTCAAAGCTGTTGTTGTTGTAGTTGTTAAACACCCAAAGAACTTTGTATGCATCACTAGCAACAGGATATTTGTTTTCGTTTTTTTTTAACATCCTTAAAACGATTTATTTTCCCCAAAATTTCACCTCCATGCTTCTGGTATTATTTTACTTCTGTTTTTTTGGTTGTAATTTTTTTTGTTTTCCCGTGTTTCATTTTTAATTTTAATTTTTTTTTTGTAAGTGAATTAAGGTTGATTATACGAACGATTAAGGCCTATGTATGTAAATAGGCTTAGCTGGTAGAAATAAATTCGAAAAGGAAAAGCTAAGTACAGATTTTTGTTGATATAAGACATTGAGATGGATTAAGAAATTTTGTAAATCATCAAACCAAGTAGAAAAGTACTTTAACTGATTCATCATTATTTAGACTAAAGATACGGTGATAAATGGAATTGGGGAAAAAAGCGAATGGTCGTTCATATGTCAAAATGTTTTGCAAAACCATGACAATAACTATGGCCATTGTTTTGGACAACATAAAGTTATCAGATATATGATCGATTTGTTTAAAAAACATCGAAAGTTTAATAAAAAATTGCTAAAAATAAAATAATTCGCAATAAAAAGCAGCAGCCAGTAAAAGCAGCAGTAATCAGTTAAAAGAAATAAGTTCCCAAATAAATCTCCGCAACTGCAGAAGAAAAACTAAAAACGTTTGTGGTGGAAGCACTTCTAATAAAATACATTTGCGGTTCGATTGGCAAAAGCTGGAGCAAATTAGTGATAAAATTAAAATTTCGACTTTAAGAATTACACACAAGAAAACGGACAATCATGGTCTCGGTAGTGCAAGATTCTGGGTATGTGTGTCGGCATAATTTCTGATACTTATACGCATTCATACTTATTTTAATATCTCTCCTCATATTCAAAGTTTGAACTGTCCATACCTCAACATTTACAAGAATCACAAAATGAGTATGATTCGCGTACGAACACTAAAATACTCAGAAGGTTGTGTGTTTGATCTGCTTGCTGCTCTCTCTTTTTTGCTTATGCGTCTTTTTTCTTTTTTTTTTTGTAAATGCAACAACAACTAAGACTGTAAATTTTGATGAATGATTCGAGTCACTCGTATCATTTATAAGTATTATAAATATTTTTCTAAAGCTATGAATCTGAATGAGTAGGCTTATGAATCAAACACATTTCGAATGGTATGAGTTTGATTCAACGTTGTACGCATACCCATTGTAACCTGGGGGGTTACTCCGTAACTCGATTCGAAAAGTAAAAGTATTCGAAAGGCGTTTTCGATAAGTAAATAAAAGCGTACTCTGTAAATCGTTCTAAAATTTTAATGGAAAAACCAAAAATAAACTTGGCAGCACTTGGTAACTACAAGTTTTAATTATAAAAAAATTTTAATTTTAATAAATTAAAATTTCAAAAATATATTAAAAAAGTGTTATAATGGATTGTGTGGCTTTGTGGTTTGAGGATTCTGATCAGGTTATAGTGGAGAGAGTTAAAAGAAAGCTAATCAGAGACACGTCTGATTTTATGAACACTGATAATAAGAGCTAGGAAAGAAAATTTGACCTGAAAAATTCACAATTATTTTTATTTTTAGTTTCATTAAAAATTTTCGTCTAAGCAAAGAAGCTTTTTTATACGTTTTAGAAAGTATAAAAGGCGACCTTAAGCCTAGAAAAAGATCTACCGCTATATGTCCATCCTTAAAGTTAGCCGTCGCCTTAAAATTCCTTGCGCAAGGTGGATATCAGCACCAAATAGGCCAAGACCGTTACCTAGGGCTCTCTCAGCAGTCAGTGTCTAGATGTTTGACAGAAATATGTGAAGTCATCGAAAGAATTTTATGTCCTAAACATATAATTTTTGAATCTTCTGCTGAAAATCAACGAGACGGTAGAAAATATTTTTACAATAAAAGTGGAATCCCTGGAATCATCGGAGCTGTTGATGGTACCCACATACAAATAATGAGACCAATCAAAAACGAGCATTTATATTTTAATAGGAAACTAAAGCACAGCATAAACGCTATGGCGGTAAATAAGTCATGTAGAGAGTACTATAAGTGTTAATTTGTTTGTTTTTTTAGATATATGATCATGAAATGTATATAAAGGCTATAGATGGTTGATTTGGGGGATCTAGTCACGATTCACATGTCTGGAACTTGTCTAATAAGAGGCAAATTTTAAAAACTCGATTTGTTAACGGAGATAAGTCTACAAGGTTACTTGGTAAAATATATTTGTTTTAGTTTAGATATAAATTGTAAAATAAGTATTTTCAATTTTGTAAGGTGATTCTGGATATCCTTGAGAGCCGTGGATTCTGACGCCTTAAAGGAATGCACCAAACGACTCGGCAGAAGCATATTTCAACGAAAATCACTCTAAAGGAAGATCAATAATAGAAAGAACGTTTGGGCTATTAAAAGCGAGATTTAGGTGCCTTTTAGCCGCTAGGGAACTTCATTACGCTCCCGAGAAAGCTATTCAAATTTTGAACACTTGCTGTGCACTGCACAACATTTGTTTACAATTTAATGTTCAAGATTTTTCAACAGAAAATGTACAACCGGAAACATCAAGTAATAGTTCGTCAAACATAGCTGAAATTACTAATAATAATTACAAGAGCATCGCAAGAAATATAAGAGATGAAATAAAAAATAACATGCAAAGAATTCGTAACTAATATTATTGCTATCCATTTATTAAAAAGAATAAAGAAATTTATAAAAAAAAAATAGAAAAACAAAAGAAAACCGAATTCATTAAATATGTATACAATATATAAGCTAATCATTTTTATATTCACTTTTTTTTAAATCTAGTTCAAAGGTGGCTTTTTTAAATTCTAAATGTTCTAATTTGAGTTTTGTATTTTGAAAGTCAGTTTTTATTTGCTCGAGCTTTTGCTGCTTTATGTTTAATTTTTCCTTTTCAAGTTTCAGTCTTTCTTCCTGAATATAGTAACTTCTTTTTAAATATTTGTGAATGTCCGTTAAATTTTCATTTATTTCTGTCAGCATTTTAATTGAATTGTTCTGATAAGTTGTTTGATTTTCCACTTGTTTTTCTAGAAGAGCTTCTTTGTTATTAACTTTCCTTTTTTTACTTTGACGTGGTTCTGATGGTCCTGGTTCTTCATTTTCAATTTCTGGGAAGGACGAATCAAACCCTAATCCCTCCTCATTTTCGTCAACTAAATACTGAAGGTCCTTTTCAATAACAGAATTTATTATTGGTAAACTTGACTGTGGATTTGAACCAAAGTGTTTATTTTGGCTCCCATTAATTGCCTCATCCATTGTTAGTAAATTAGCCGTTTGTCTCTCTAGTGGTGTTAATGAGCAATACTTGCTTGATCCTGCACCAGTACCAGAGATGCTCATTTTATTTTTACTGCATTTGGCCTTGGTATGATTTTTGTAGTCTGCCCAAACCTAATAAATGTTAAAATGTTTAATAACCCCGCGATAGACCGCACTCAAATATTTAAATTTATCTCAACTTACTTTTTTCCAACCTTTAACACCTCGCTGCGGTGGACCAAGTGAATCGAAATCGGTTCGTAGTTTTTGCCACAGGTTATTCGATTTGTTTCTTGCATCCGGCACTTTTAGATGTCCCTTAACCAAATCCGGATGCGTCACCATGAAGTCCACAATAGTTTCGTATTGTTTTTGGTTTGTATATGAATATCTTTTTGACTCACTCCTTTGAGATTGTTTAAAAAATATGATTTTATTTTTATTTTGCAATGTATTTTTATTAATTTACTTACATTTTAAATTTATTATTAGTTGTCACCAACACAGAATGTTTTGTTCGTACGAAAAGAAAAACAACATATGGTAACACTTTCGAAAATGTTCCGTACTTTCGTACTACAGAGTACAATTTGTTCGAATACGTACATTTTACTTTTCGAATCGAGTTACGGAGTAACCCCCCTGTACTTATAAATCATCGTTGTAGTGAGTACGAATGAATCAGAGTAGTTAAATTTTAAGATTGTTGACTCATTTATATTCAAAATTTCATGGGTGCTTATGAGTAGCGAAAAAACGATTTATTGCTGATCTCTGCTTTGAACCAACACACTACCTACTAGACTGCGGCTATCTATTATGAGCTGTAACATACTCCAAGAGACCAAAGGATTCGATGTTGGTGTCACATATTACAACACTAACCGGTTTTAATTTAATTTGACCTTAAATTTTACAGGTGCATTTAAACTAATTAAGAATTTTAATCCCTTTTGCCAACTTAAGTCTCTTACAATAGTTTTCTATTTGAGAAAAACAAGAAATCTGAACAATTTCGTTGCCAAAAACTTTTGCACATTTGTACACGTAACACAATCTGCTTTAAAGCGTTTATTCCACTGAATTGCACATTAAAGTGCATTCACCTAAAATGCGCCACAAAAAGATAACGGCAGGGGGTTCAACTTCATACGTGGGTATGAAAAAGGACCAAAACGACAACAACGCATACATTGAAGTTCTTAAGAATGTATGTGTCCTTTGGAAATAATGCACAAGAGTATGGTGTACCTTTAACACTCTTCCTTTCTTTTTTTTCTTTCTTCCTTTCTTTCGTTTTTTTAGTTTATTTTGTTGCACTTTAATGATGTTGTTCTTTTGCTTTCTAGCTGTATAGTTTTTTTCTGTTGTTGTTGCAGACGTTTGTAATTTTTTGTGTAAAACATTTTTATTTCATTCACATATTCATTCAATACAACAACAATTTATCCTTTAATAGTTGTGCATTTTATCGCAATGCTGTGACAATGACAGTCGGAGTAAAATGTCTGCAGATGATGAAATACGTTGTGCAACATCTTCATGTGCAACATAATGTTGCACATCACACTGTCATATTGTGTACTTTTCTTTCATTCATTGCATTTGCTTGCTTGAGGTAAATGCGGATAAGTAAACTAACTCACCCAAAATACACAAAAAAAAAAACAAAAAAAATCTGTGAAAATGACAGAAAATATTTTATTCAGTGAAAGAATTTTTCCATTTTATTTCTCCCTGTTTTTTTATGTCAGTTTTAACACAATTTTTCTCTCTTTTTTATGATATTGTGCTTTGTGTTTTGGTAAAACGATACAAGTATGTAATCGAATAAGAAGGTAAAATTTTTTAAATTTGTTAACACGTTTAAACCGAGTTTGTGGAAATGGGGGGAGTGACTGTCATTTGATATGTTTGCTTTAAGAACACATTTGCCAGATAATGTTGCAACTTAAGAACATTGGATTTTCAAGTTCGTTAATTCTTTGTTCATAGCAGATAGAGTTACTTTTAATAATTTAATAACTAAAGAATTGAATCTTCTCTGGCGAGCAAATTAAAATTTGTTTAATCGTAAAAAAGAATCAAAAAGGGTAGAGAGTATTGTGTTACAAATTTATGGTAAATCGTTAGTTTTTTGCAAATTCATGGGTTTTTATATAAAGCCACAAAAGCTACAAATATTGAAAAGAATAAAGTCTTCCAATTAATCTACATTTTATTTAACACTATAAATACTGCATCTTAGTATATATTGTTACGAAAATGGAAATGGTGTCTTGCTTTTAAATCGTTTAACATTAAAATTATAAACAAAAGCTACAAAAACAAAAACAATGAACTTGTTTACATGATAAACAAGTAAACAAAAATATACCAACAAAAACCAGTATAAAAAAGAGATAAATAAGTAAACAAAAAATACACAAACAACAATAATGAAACAACGATGTTTACATTTATAGAGATCTCGAGAAGGCGATGCCATGAACATTCGAACATACTTCAAAATCATTCGTCAGACTGTTTACTTTGCCACATAAAAGGCAAGGCAAAACCGGCAACGAGTGAGTAAAAATTCAGTCAGTCTTGTGTGAAGACGCGCGGTGTTTGAAGAGAATAATCGTGGTTTGAAGATCTCCGTTATAAAGATCTGTCGAACAATTGTTATTGTTTACACAAAGAACTGTAAAGCAGAATAACAAATAAAGCAATTATTGTTGTTTACATCAAGTTGTGAACAGTGGCCCACAGAATTGTGCGAACAGTAAAGAATTTAATTAAATTTAAACACAAATTTATTTTTATTTTTATTTGCAATCTCCTAGCTCTTGTTTTAAGCGTTTTTAAAATATAAAATCGTTACAATATAAATATCCTAATTTCGCGTGAAAATCAATCAAAATAACAGTGGTGTGACAGAATAACTCTTGTGTAAAGAAATTGCTTTGTATTTAATAAAAAGAGGATAACCTCTTTAACCTTTAAGACTCCAACATCTTTGACGTAGTGTGTTGGCTTATTTGACGCGAGGCCATGGTTTAAACCCCCGGTCAGAAATCCCGATCAAAACAAAATATGTAAAAATATTTCTTCGCCGACTTCCACTCAGCAGATTTCTGGCAAAAACTCTGGAGTAAATAAAATTGCCATGAGATGCCGTTCAAAAATCGTTCGTTCAAAAATCTGTCGTTCGGTGTTGCCACTCATTTATAAAGTTAACACACAGAACATAAGTAGTGTGAGAAGCTAGGTCGTAATACTGACTAAAGGGTTATGTACGTTACGAATGATTGTGGTAGCATAATGGGCCATACATGACCTTAGTTTATCGAAAAGTACTACCTACACATTTACTATCCGCTCTGTCTCAGAGGAGAGTTTCGGAAAGTATCTTCGTTTTATATCCAATTTTTAGAGGATTCCAAGTAGTCTTTTGGGTAATATTAATGTTTTGTACAATCGAAAAAGCGCTTAGAATTTTGCAGCAAAAAAAAGTTAAATCTTTGAAATGCTGGTGTTAAATTTTGATGCTGAGTCTACAAAACTGAGTCAAGGTTTTTTTTGAATAGGGTAGCCCATCTATCGGTTTAAATTTGAACCCTGATTTTTTTCGAATATGGCAATACTTATGGCATTCTATTCTGTCACAAAATTCAGTGTATTATCCACTGAACGTAATGAATCGATAAACACTTGAGCAACGTTGGAATTTGTTGGGCCAACGAGAAATTGTACGATGATGTCGATTTTGCAAAAAAAGTCATCTTTTTGGATAAAGCTCATTTTAATCTTGGTGGGTACGTTAATAAGCCAAATTGCTGCATTGGTGGCTCAGAAAACCCACACTTGGTCTTACAGAAGCCAATGCACCCATTACGAGTGACTGTTTGGTGCGGCTTTTGGAACGGAGGCATCATTGACCCATATTAGTTTGAAAATGATCACGGCATATGCATTATGGTCAATCAAAACACCTATCTCACGATGGTAACCGATTTTTTTGTACCCGCTCTTCATGGTATTGATGTGAACGATATTTGGTTTCAAATGGATGGCGCAAATTGCCACACATCTCGTGCCACAATCGATATATTGTGTCAAACGTTTGATGGCCGTTTAATTAGACGAAATGGTGAAGTCAATTGGCCGCCAAGAAGTTGCGATTTGACACTGTTATGCCGACAAACCAGAGATAAATGGGCATTTGAACGCCAAGATTCGTGTTGCCATTGCCACGAGACGACCCCATACACTTGATAAAGTGCATGAAAATTGGTCCGATCGCATGAGGTACTGTGAGGCCAGCCGCGGCAGCCATATGAAAGCAATAATATTTCATTTCTAATCGGAACAAGAAAACTTCACAAGAAAACAAGAAGTTTGGCAAAATTCGAAACCGTTTTTGTTTTATTCCATTTTTAAATTTAAACTTTTAAATGGCTCACCCTATATTTTGAATTTCTAAATCTGATAATCTATCTCTAAGTCTCATTAAGCACTGCAGTATAAATATGTATATATGTGACTATTTTGGTGCCAATCGTTGGAAAGTGCGTCCCTATGCATGAATATCAAAAGTGTTAAAACAAATAACAAGAGAAACAAACAGAATCAAAATGAAAAATTTAATATTTTGCTGCTGTTTTTTAGTTTTTGTTTTATTAATACATACATACTGATATGCACGTACCATATGTACATACATAGATATTTTTTTTTTATTTTTGTAAAGAAAAAATACGAAAAGTTTTAAATTCTCAATTTATATCAGATTTCTTATTGAATCAATTCGTACTCATTAAATCATGACATCATATTGCAGCCAAGAACAATGGATGGATGCTTTGTAATAACTTCTATTATTGTATGACTACATATGTGTGCATATATGTGTGTGTGAGTGTAGAGAGTCATTTTTTAACTGGTTGACCATTTGTACGGACTGAAATATAGAAACGATGTGTATGGCATACAAATGACCTGCAACATGTCTTGGCATCACACCATATTGTCGTTGTTTGAAGATCTGTCTCTGCTGAACACTGTCGTATTCTTTAACATTCTTGTTATTCTTTTTAGTTGCCACCAGGACTTTTTCCATTTTGTTTCTTTCTTTTCTTTTTTCTCTGTTTTGTTTTTTTTAATGCTTTTGGTTTTATATGACAATGCATTAAGTTTCTTTCAAGTTTCTCCAGCATTTCGTTTTAAATTTCTTCTTTCAATTCTCTTTGGATGTGTGTCTTATGGTGCTGTTGCTTACATTGCCATATGTTCGTACATATACTTATGCAATCTTTGTTCATTGTTCAACTCTACTGTTATTTGAGACATTTCATCGATAATTGATAAGAAAATTGTACGAAAACAACAATTCTTGGTGTAAATATTTGTTGCAATATCGGAAAGCAATAACAACAACAACCACAATAACATCGTTAATTGAGAAACTCAGTATGTTGATGGCCATCTATGTAAGTGTATTCCTGTGTGTATGTGCGTGGTGGGGGGTCATTGCATGAAATCAATTGTAATTGTAAAGCGTTAGTCAAAGTGATCGTCCAAAATGAACCTTCACACCCCACATCCCACATCAATTATACACATTTAACACATTTTCGTTCAGGAATTAAAAGTCTTTCCAATTGTGCAGCTGTGAAAACGTGTGGGTAAGTTAAGTAAATATAATTTATACAAACACATCCAGCTCCACATACACTCTGTGTCTATTGGCACCCAATAAAAATAACCTTCTCAATCACTTAGTCGTATGCCAGTGTAAAAGGAAACCACACAAGTTTCAATAGAGTTTTAAATGACTTAATGAACCCAGTGAAATTTTTCAGATCAGAAATATTTTAAAGAAGAAAAAATCGTATAATATAAGATTATTTAAAATATTTTACCGTTATTTATATGAGCAAGAGAATTGGAAAGATTTTCTGATGTTCAAAGGTCTTAAAGTTTAAGTTTAACCAGCTTAACAAACAGGCTGACTTCCAAAATGTTAGTTGCTTTGTGTTTGAACATAAAGCCGCTGTACAAAATGTTTACAATGTACACTATTTCAAACCGTCGTCAAAATAAAGTAAAGAACTTATAATGTGTGTGTATATATGTAGATTAGGTCGGATAAGGCGGTAGAACTTCCTTGAGAAAAGAGGTCCGTATTTTTGCCTATTGCGATACCACTTCGCCATAGTCTAGTTGGTAGTGTGTTGACTTGTAGACACGAGGCCACGATTCGAAACCCCAGGTCAGACATCTTCAGCAAAACAAAATATTAAAATATATTTCTTCGGCGACTTCCTCAGCTAATTTCTGGCTAAAACTCTGAGAGTAAATAAAATTGCAATGGAAAATTTCTCAAAAAATCTGTCGTTCAGAGTCAACTTTACATGACTGAAGGGTTGTAATGACCAATTATGTCTAAACATATGTATGATCTTACAATCAATATTTAGTATAGAGTTTAAGCATTCCCTACCGAAATCCAATCCGAGGATGTCAAAAAGTGAAAGTTTAAAAGTCCTCTTCTTTTTATAACAAGAGCAAGGCACTGGCATATGAGTTGAAAGACAATCTGTTCCTCCACCTCAAATCCATAGCTGCTGCAGAATTTATCTGGTAGAATGACAACCTTGCTATCAGTGAGATTGAGTCTCCCTGCAAAATAGGTGGATAATGATATAATTTAACCGAGGCAATCGCAATAAAGTCGCCGTGGAGGCAGCCTCATGGTGTGGGGATGATTTTCCTCTTCAGGAGTAGGTAGACGCGTTAAAATTGATTCCAAAATGACTGGAGAGCACTATGTAAATATTTTGGAAGAAAATCTTTACTGCAGTTAGGAGAGAATGGGCTTGGGGGAGTTTATCTTTCGACAAGACAACGACCCCAAGCACACAAGTAAGGTCGCTAAAACATATTTTGAAGAAAATAATGTTGAAAAATTTGAATGGCTTGCTCAAAGCCCAGATTTAAACCTCATAGAGCATCTTTGAGCTATCTCAGATGACAAAAACCCGATGGAGTCCAGAAAAAATATTCAAACATTTTGGGAGAAACTGCAAAGTGAATGGAGGGCAATTCCTACAAGTACTTTGAAGAACCTTGCGCGAAGTATGCCAAAAATATTAAGGGATGTCATAAATAACAGAGGAGGAGCAACTTCGTACTAAATTTTGAAGTTATTTAATTATTTATAATATTTTCTAGTGAAGTGTTACTTTATTTTGTCACTTGAAATTCCTTATGTGCCATATAGTTTCTATTATAAATAGAAAATATAAAGAAAGAATGCAATGATAAGATACTTTTTAGATAAAATATTAACCGAATTAAAAATGAAACTATAATTTATAAACATTTGAAAGCAATAAACATATGCTTTAACCAAAAAACAAAAAATATTTCAAACCGCACTTTATTTTGTCCGACAGTGTATATAAATTTTGAGTGATCTCTATGACCACCTTGTTTTGTCAAGTGTTGTGGCCAAAACCAGTCAAATATTCTAAAAATTCATTCTGTTTTATTATTGAAAATTTGATTGTATTCGATTTTAGCTACCAGCCTTAAATGCAGAAGAACTATAACCTTGAAGTTGCAAAAAATGTTGCTGGTGTATGTTGTCAATATGTGGCTTTTTCCGATTGAATTTCTTTCACAAACAACAGGAACAAAGAGGAAAAAAATCAACAATATTACACATAATGACTTTGCATACTGTTATATTGTATTTGCACTATTTTTTTGCAAAAGCTTTCTTCAACCATTCTCTGCCAAGCCAAACCACACCAACCCATCTACCATTCCAGTTTCTTTAGCACTCATTTATCTTGTTTATTTTTTTCCTTTCATTTCTTTCTTTCTTTCTTGCAGTAATTTTATATTGTTTGCTTAAGACTCTGTCGATTGTGTGGCATGTTGCAAGAATGACCATTAATTACTAATGGGCCAATGTACGTACGGTAATGGAATGGTAGGTTTTTTAAAAATGTATCTTAAAGTTTTAAAAACTGAAATAATTTTAATTAAATTAAGGGAAAAAAATATGTACATGCCATATATGTACATACGTCAACTTAAGAGTTTTTCGTTGCGTTCGTTCTTAAACACAAGTCCTGCTGGCATCAATACTTTTGGTTTAAATATGGAAAAATACTGTTGTAAAGTACGTAATGCGTTTTACATTTACTGTAAATAATAAAGTAATAACGTCTCCAGGGAAGAAATTAAATTCAATTTTAATTGTTTTTCATGTAGTAATCGATGTTGCCACAGTTAACGCACATATTCATAACTACTGACTGATTGTGGCTAGAACACTTAAGTACAGAATTCGGTGAGAGAAAGGGCATTAGAAATTATAATTACTTTGGATACCGCCAAAAATACTATGACACAGAAATGACTGCGCACTCGAATTTGTTTGCTTTCTATATAAAGCAAAGTACAGCATGCTCCATGCTAAGTAAGTCCATAATTCATAATAATTTCCAGAACATTGCACACGATTTCTTAAAATTTCGCTTGATGGCTCTTATTCATGAAGTAAATTGTGTTGGATCTAGCAAGATAGGTTGTGAGAGTAAGAAAAGGAAGAGTTGTGTTTATTGATACTAGATTTGAATCTGGAAACTAAGCTAGTTCCAGCGTACATACAGTCAGTCTTGTGTGAAGAAACTTTGCGTGTGAAGAAAATAATTGTGGTTTGAAAACATCCGTTATAAAGATCTGTCGAACAATTGTTAGTGTTTACACAGAAGAGTATAAAGAAGAATAGCAAACAAAGCAAATTGTTGTTGTTTAGATCAAGTTGAGAATAGTGACGAACCATAAAGAATGTAATTAAAAATGAACATAAATTTATTTTTATTTGCAATCTATGAGCTCATATTTTCAACCCTTTTAAAAGGTAAAAACGTACGCAATTGGTCATTAGAAGTCTTCAATCAGGATTACGACCGAGCTTCTCACACCACCCATGTTGTGTGTGTTAAAAAAGTGACGTTTGAATGTCCACTCCAAACGACAGTTTTTTGAGGAACTTTCTCAGAGTATTTTTTTTTGCCAGAAATCTGCTGAGAGGAAGTAGCCAAAAAAATATTTTCATATCTCTTTTTGTTCGAAGTGTCTGATCTGGATCACTACCTATTAGACTACGGCGACTTCGTTCTAGCGTACACCTACCTTAATTACAAATGAAGTGTTATGATTACATCATGCGCGATCTTTAGCTTAGTCAATTCAACTGTATTGAAATGACTCCTTTCGGAATGTTTGTATTCCTGAATAAACCCAGTCCTGAATTAACCCAAAACTAACTTTATAGGATCTCTTCTTATTCAAAGGGGCAGGTTACCAGTATAATGGGGAAACCGTACTGTTTGTTGCTGATCAGGTTGTTGGACTTAAGATATTTCGCCAAGCTGGTGATTTAACCTACTTTTGATTAACAGGTTTATTAGCCTTATCTTTTTGGGGATTGACATTACATCTTCCAGCAAACTAAAAAGAATATACTAAGCGGGTTATGGATACTATTTCGAGTTTGAACAGTAGTTTATTGCGCTCAAGTATGAGTATGTTGTTATATTTTTGACTTTATTAACCGGACTTGTGATATTCAATCATTCATTACAAGAGTTAGGACTAAACTGATGTGGTTTCCAACTCAATGACGAACTGCTCTTGGACAGTGTTAGTACGCAAATGCTGACCATAAAGAGCTTTTCTACATGCATTTTTCATCTATTTGCGCAGTGTTGCTGCATACTCATTGATGTGCAGAGTTATTGGCTGACGAAACCAAGCATTATGATTTGATTTTATCAAAATTTTCTCATTGGAATGAAAGTTTTCATTCTGTTTCGTGAATATCAATTTCATAAAAAAATGTCCTCATATCTATCTAAACAAGACTACAATACTACAAAATTATTACTTTTAATTTAAGAGACCACTCTTCAACACCACCCACTTATTAATCGTTATCCCGCGATTTATTTTAGTATACAGATTTGCCAATATTGTTTTCCGTAATAAGCTAAGTTTGTCTGGCGACTTAGAATTCGGTGCTAAGCATATTCCAATAACGGCTTACAGGTCTAACTAGGAGCAGAAATGTTAAGACCTGAACCAGTTACACAATTTGGTTTTTCCCCAATGAAGATGGTCGCTGACAAAATGGAAGCCAGGTATGGTCGAACACAAATTGTCTGTGGCAACCCTGTTACACTAGAAACTGTTATAGTAGATCCGGAAAATAATAAAAGGGCGGGGAAAGCACATTGTGGCAGTTTTGTACAAGAATGTAAATTAAAATGGGACAGAAACATTTAGTTCCCTTATCTAATAGTGTGTAGATGGTAGTGTGTTGGTTTATTAGACGCGACCGGTATTTCTAATCCCAGCTCAGACATCGCGAACAAACCGAAATATGAAAAATATTTCTTCCGATGCATTTCTCTCAGCAGTCTTCTTGCAAATATTCTGGTTTAGTACGGTAGGCAGATGAGACGTAGTGGTATAATGGATTAAACTGCGAAAGATGGCAAGCGGCTAAAAAGAGTATAAACAGGTATACCTCAGCCATTTTTGTCCATTGTTCCTTACAAAAAAGAAAAAATATATGGAATAGAGACATGATATCTTTCAGGATTATCTGACAAAAGCGTAAACAATTCTGAGCCAAACAATACGAAGTTATCGGAAAAGTTTGGGGTGGGAAATTTTAAAGTTCAAATTTAATAATACAATGAAACAAAAACGGTTTGAAATTTTGCCAAATACTACGAGATACACGAAGTACTCAACCTATTTATTAGATAAAGAATGTATTTACTCTCACTACATAACATGTGATACATACCAGAGATCAGCAATGAGTATTCAAAAAGATGAGTAGAATCGAATTCAAAGATCGAAGTGCTCATCATATTTATACCTAACAACACGATTGATGTTGTTGATTGCGACTCTCCATAAGTCAACATTTACAAGAATCACAAAATAAGTAAGATTCGCGTACGAACACTAAATTATTACTAGAAGGTTGTGTGTTTGCTGTGCTTGCTGCTCTGTCTTTTTTCTTTTGTTGTAAATGCCTAACAACTAAGACTGTAAGTTTTGATGAAAGATTCGAGTCACTCGAATTATTTGTAAGTATTATAAGTATTTTTCTAAAGTTATGAATCTAAATGAGTAGGCTTATGAATCAAACATATTTCGAATGGTATGAGTTTGATGTCAACGTTGTACTCATACACATTACAACCTATACTTATAGATCAACATTGTAGTGAGTATGGATGAATCAGAGTAGTTAGATTTCAATATTGTTGACTCACTTACATATATACAAAATTTCATGAGTACTTATGAGTAGCGAACAAACTATTCATTGCTGATCTCTGATACATACATCTCCGAAATATCATTACAACCCTTCAGTCAGGATTATGACCTAGTTTCTTACACCACTTATGTTGTGTGCGTTAATTTTATACATGAATGGCGGGACCTGCTGTTTAAAATCGACTCCGAACGACAGATTTTTGAGAAACTTTTCCTGACAATTTTATTTACTCTCAGAGTTTTTGCCAGAAATCTGCTTAGAGGCAGCCGCCGAAGAAATACTTTTCTGTATTTCGTTTTGATATCTGGCCTGGGGTTTTAGCCCTGGCTTAACGTCTAATAAGCCAACACACTACGGCGTCTAAACTGATCTCTGATACATACTTTAATATTCACATTTTATTTATTTATTTTCGGTAAATTTAAATTATTTTTCTTTATTATCATATACAATATTAACTTTATTTAATTATAAATAAATTGCTTTTACGTTTGAAATATTTATATTAAACTTATTAAGTATTAAACTTAGATTAAATCATTTGAACAAATGTTGGTTAAGTTTTCATTACACATTTTGTGTAGAACGTAAGATGATGCTTAGAAAGGTGAAATGCAGAGAAAAAAAGAATTTCATAATTTGTAATTTAAATAACACACACATTAATAATATTCTAAAGGCGATATAAAGTCATCAAATTCATCTTATTTTAAATCAAAATACAATTAATTAGATTTTGATACCTGCTTCTGTTCTCTGTTCTCTGCTCTCTTCTACTATAGTACACTTGACAAAAGTCGGAGAAATTCTAATGCGATTGCAACATGTGTATGTGTAGACATTGATGCAAAGATGGCAGGATATACGAATACGTTGAACTATAATTAATATTCTGGCACACAGACACATACACAGCCAAACATACAAGTGAATGTATGTAAGTAAAGTACCAGAAATGGAAATGCAATATACAATACAAAGCATTAAATGTGTATTAAACCGTATTGAATACGATTAAAGAAGAGAGAGAAAGGAAAAGAAGAGAAACGTAATGAAAAGAAAATGCTTGAATTTAAATTCTTAATATATGCAATTTTGCATATGTGTTATAAATACGTATACACATACACACACTCGCACACACATCACAGTTAACTGTAACAAGTTTGTTATTTAACATACAATTCTTCTCTTCTTCTCTACGATTTGTTGTCTTTATAAAATTTAATTCTATTAAATACTAATGCTGATTGCTAGGATAAATTACTACTACTACCACTACACACGAGACTTTATAACAGTCAACATCCATTTAAATCATCATTATTATTATCATTCTAACTAAATGATATTTTGCTACATATATTAATAATGATCATCTGCATTTAAAAAAATATATCGTATGGAAGTGTTAAAACTAAGCAATTGCTATGAACATTGTAAACATAAAATCCATAAATTCTATGTAAATATTCATATCCATTTGATAATAAAATAAGTGTAACTAAACTCTTGAATTACAATATTAAGATAGACAATATTTTTCAAAGATTTTCTAATAATTTCATTGAAATAATTATAAATTAATCTGAATGTGCATACATATTCGCATTTAAAAGCTAAAGTTTCGTTTGGAGCGTGTTATACAATCATTTTAGAAATGTTTGAAAACGATTTCAATTTCTAACTGACATTGAAGAAATTATGCTTTATAATTTTTTTTAATAATTTTTTGCACTTTGTTTTTGCAGTAATAAAAAAGGATTGGTGACTTGTGCCAATGCCGAAAATGCTGGTAAAAGTTTGTCCCTTTTACCGTGAAAACGTACAGAGGTTGGTATTGCTTCGTTTTTACCTCCTAAAAACGTTTAAAATATGAGTTCGTAGATTGCAAATAAGACATAAAAATAAATTTGTGTTTAGTTTGTGTACCACTGTTGTACACAACAATAATTGCTTTGTTTGTTATTCATCTCTGCTTACACCCTTTGCGTAAACAACCACAATCATTAAGCAATTATACGACATATCTTTATAACGGAGATTTTCAAACCACGTTTACTCCCTTCTCGAGCAGCGCGTCTTCACACAAGATTGACTGAATTTTTATTCACTTGTTGCCTGCTTTGCCTTGCATTTTATATGCCAATGTAAACAGTCTGATGAATGTTCTTGAAGTCGAATGTTCGCGGCTTCGCCTTCTCGAGGTCTCCTTAAATGTAAACATCGAGATTTCATTGTTTTTTATACTTGCGTTGTTCGGAAATTTTTTGTTTACTTGTTTATTATGTAAACAAGTTCATTGTTTTTGTTTTTGTAGCTTTTGTTTAACATTTTAATGTTAAACGATGTAGCACCATTTACATTTTCGTAACAGTATGCTTGGACATCACGGGTACACTGAGGCCTCGAGGTTATCTTGTCTCTGCAAGCATTGGATATCTTCATGCAAAACATTGCTGCTAGAACTGCACTGAGGCCATATGTTTAGGCCATGTAGGATAGGGGATGCTTTAATACTACATGAAGAAGTACAGAATCACCCGGGTATTAGATGCGATACTGTTTTCGAACGAACGCTACTTCCACATGGGAAGAATGAGTTGCTGAAGCTGTCATCGGTGACGATGATATTAAAATCTTCAACGATGGCTCAAGAATGGAATGTGGAACTGGGTCTGGGATCTACACCGATAAGCAGGCATTGAACAGGTCATACAGCGTATTTCAGGCGGAGATTTTTGCTACTGAACACGCTGCACAAATAATTGAAACCTTAATCATATGTGTGGACAGCCAAGCAGCAATCAAAGCGCTGCGAATCCACGTCATGAAATCAAAGGGCGTTAGGAGTTGTTGCATAGACTCTCTACACCGTATACGTGGATATAACACTCGTCTCTACTGGATTTCTCGCCAATGTGGTATAAAATGAAACGCAAAGACGAGTGAACTGGCACGGAAGAGATCGGAGATGTCTGAGGAAGAGCCGATTGTGGGGATATATGGGCCTTTACAATAATATTTTTTTAAATTGCAAAAAGCAGCATGGAATTTAATAAACCGAGGGTGGTCCAACATATCTGGTTAACGAATTTCAAAACTACTCTTTACAACAGAGACCTTGTGTTACGCTGAATCAGCAATAAGCCTGTACTAACATCGTCTCTAAATGGCCATAGACTGCTGGACACACAACAACCCTGCCTATTCAGCAAACATTTCTGCTCTTTATACCTTAGCTATCTTCCGATACAGCCGAAAATTGTAACAACTTTGAGGATTAGCACCAATCATCAAATCGCCCGTAAGAAGAGAACCTAATCTAGTGAAAGCATCTACCATCTCATTGCCAGATACTGAACTGAAACTGTTCTTAATTGCTTGTAATTGTTGTTGTTTCGTAATCCTGACTGAAGGGTTGTAATGACCAATTATGTATGTATTCTTGCCATAATGGCGGTTATACCCTTCCTTTTTATACATATATTACCTTTCTTTAAAAAAAATTTTTAAAATTGTAGTTTCTACCTTACATATGTATGTACATTAACAAATTAGATTCATCAAGTTCTACTTACAGTTTTAAAAACTTCATTTCAATAGCTTACCTAGAAGAAAATGAAAAAAAACATTATTTTAATTATTTTTGTTTTAATAATCTGTTAAGTGTGTTATATTCGTAAATTTATTTCAATTATTTCCGCTATTTAATGACTACTTTCTAATAAACCAGGAAAACATTATTAATTTAATTAAAGAATCTAAATTGGAAGAATAAGAAAACATGCAGCCAAGAACTGTTTAATTTGTTGATTTTTTTTTCTAAATAAATTTGTTATTGGGTGTGTATGGTGTTCATAAGACTATTATTAGCACTCAAATATAGGCTTAAGATATGGTTTCACTTACACATTTCCACTTCTTATCGTTACTTTAAATCAAATATGTATTGGAATTTAAGTTTGGGGCTGAAAATAGCTGAGTAGTAGTAAGTGTACTCGTATGTAGAAATATCCGAATATATTGTAGAGCTTGCGAAAGAAAACCATAACAAATTTAACGCTATCAAAATAGATTCACATGAAATATTATTTTTGTGAAACCAATATACACTCAGTAAAACAATTTAGTAATATTAGAGATTAATTTATTCGAGATATTCAAGCGTAAAAAGATTTTTTTAGAAGAGATAGAATTTTTTGACATTTCTCGTGTTTGGAGTTAAGTGTGCGTATATATGTATAGTTGGAGGAGTCGGAAAAGTGGAGTGAGTTTTCAGTGTAATGAAGATCACCACCCTGTGCCATATTGAAAGACATTCAGAAGGCTTTTGATATCCTAAATGACAGAATTACTCCGCAATATGATGTGTTTGACTCATATGAATATTTGACGGTAATCAACTCATTGTGTACTCGACATAAGAATGCAAAAAGCTACTAGTCATGGAAAGGGCTTAATCCAGTTGTTTACAAAGTAGAATGAAACAATGAAAATATGTGAAAACAATATAATATGTTAGCCACAGCGAAACATTTCCAGATATGTAAACAAAATTGATAAAAGTAGTAGAAGTAGCAAGTCGCGACTTATTAACTATAAACAAAAACAAACAAAAAAAAAAATAAAATCGATGCGTATATACATACATACATACCTACATACATAATTGGTCATTACAACCCTTAGGATTATGACCAAGCTTCTCACGCCACTTATGTTGTGTGTGTTAATTTTATACATGAGTAGCGGCACCTACAGTTTAAAGTCTACTCTGACTTTTTATGGCAATTTTATTCACTCTCAGAGTTTTTGCCAGAAACTTGCTGCATGTCGCCGAAAGAAAGATTTCTTAATATTTCGTATAGTTGGTGATGTCTAATGTGGGAAGTGTTTGATCAGGGGTTTGAACCGAGGCCTCACGTCTAATAAGCCAACATGCTACCTACAAGATTTCGGAGACTTCGTATGTCGATCGTATAAGTACAATATGCATGAAAACCTTAATATTCCATCGCATTCAAATGCAACCCTTATCGTATCCAGGTTGCCGTTCAGTCGAATATATACGCCTTATTTGTGATTTCTATAGAGATTCTAAATTGCAAAAGTTTGGTATTAAGAGGCGCCTTGAATTCAGCTCATACGAAAAGCAGGATGTGTTCTACTATTGGATATTCCTTTATTTGTTGGAATATACAGAAGTTCTGCTATTAAATACACTTTCAGTCGCCGTAGTCTTGTATGTAGTGCGTTGGCTTATTGGACGTGAGGCTTCGGTTCAAACACTAGGTTAGACATCTCGAACGAAACAAAATATGAAGAAATATTTCTTTGGCGACTTCAACTCTGTAGATTTTTTGTAAAAGAGTAAATGAAATTTGCTATGAAAAGTTTCTCAAAAAATCTGTTGATCGGAGTCGACTTTAAACTGTACGTCCTGTCACTCATGTATAAAATTAACACATACAACATAAGTGGTGTAAGAAACTAGGTTGTAATCCTGACTAAAGGTTCGTAATTACCAATTATGTATGTGTTATGTGTATGTAAAGGAACCTTTAAAATTTCAAACCCGAAAATCAAAATATAGCTTATATCAGTGTTGAAAACTTCAGTACTTTAGTACTTTTTTATTTCAAAAGTACACTTTTAGTACTTTTTAATTATTACATATTTTATGGTTTGCTCTGTTCAACTATTAATGGGTAGCAACATGTTCAACGTAATGCTAAAGGTAGAATTAGTCTTCAGCCCCGGTTAGCCCAACGGCCACGCAATGTACGTTCGTTTTTAAAATACGGAAAGCAATGAGAACGCTTGCCGAACCGCAATGTAATTTTCGCAAAGTAATTAATTTGCTGTTCATATGCTAAAATAAACGTACATTCCATTATATTCCGTCGATATTTGACGAAACGGTGCTTTTACCTTCTGGTACGTTCCGAATCAGTTGTTATATAACGTTAGTTTCTCTATTAAATTTCCATTTCCATTTCTATTCCAGTCCGTACGTGTATTAAGTATAAATAAATATTTTTTACGAAAGTACCATTTGACGCAAAAAAAGTACTCTTTCAGTTATCGTTCAGTATTATTTCAAAATTGCAATTTAACAACATTGGCTTATATCCTCAGAATTTATTTAATTTAACTTCGATGAGAGGCTTATGATCGAATGATTGCTATGTATACGAATATTTTATTTTCGAGTGTACTTAACAGCAGTAGTATTTGTTTAAATAAGTGTAAATGAAATCATAATATATGTATGTATGTATACTCTATGTATGTGTAAGGGAATCTTTTAGTAAACAGAGGTGATTACACTTACACACAAACATACAATCATTTACCTAAACTAACAAATATACCGAGTATGTACATATGTACAGGAATATGTATATGTATGTGAGTTTTACCATAATATTTGAGTGTGTGTGTGCTGTTTTTTTTTGTTGGGATACCATAGAAATTAGCAACGCTTTATTTACAGATTATTTACACTTTAAGTTGTCCTTAAGCCGAAAACAAGACAACAACAACAACAACACAAACTACAAGAAAACAAATCACAACAAAAAACACACAAAAACAACATCGATATCAACATAAGTAACAACGAGGGGAAATTTAATGAAAATCACAAATGGCAAATAGTGCGACGTTTGGGGAATACTGGTTGGTAAAATAGTGTGACAACGACAAACACTATACATATGTATGTATGTATGGTGCAGAGGAGAAGAGATAGAACTGAGGGTAATAGAGAAACAACAATATCAACAACGGGGAAAAAAAGGTAAAATAACGTAGTAGAAGAAAATGTAATAAAATAGCGCACACACACACATACAAATATTTATTCATTTACAAAACCTGTTTAGATAACATCAGGGAATAAGATTGTACTATAAGCACAAGCCCACACACACATACACACTCTTAACACTCTCCCACAAACATATCCTATATTCAGGAACGAAAGTAGAAAAAACTTTAACAAGTATTTCTTGATTTTGTTGTTAATGCCTGTGTCGTCTTTCATTTTTTTTTTCCATTTCTTCGTTGTTGTTTTTTTCACTTTGTTTTTGGTGAGACACATGATAATTGCCTATGAGGCGTAAAGATAAAATAAATTACATTAAATTTTCTTTCTACTTTCCCCTCCGCTACAAACCACCCACCTATCCACAACAAGTATTTCCTTCATCTCCTGCTTATCGTTATCTTTGGCCTTCTTAAAGTTTAACACATCCTTAGACATGTTCGTTGAAATTCTCTTCTTATTTTATTTTTATTTTCCTTCATTGTGACAAGACATCGAACAAGAATACCAAGAGGAAAAAGAAAAAAGATCAAATCTGTTAAGAAGATTGAATAGAAGAAGAAAAAAAAACGCAAAATCCAAAAAGTAGAAGAAAAAAAGTCGAGTATGTGTACAGCATATGAAGAGACCATCGGCATATGTTACACAGTATATACTGGGTATGTGGCATGTTATTTGTACGATTATGTTGTATGTGACCAAAATGTTAAAATTTCAATAAATTATTATTTAAAGAAATTATGCAAATTTGCTTTGTTTAATAAATTGTTTGTCAAAGGAAAACAAAGTGAAAGCAAAAAACATTTCAGATTAAAATAATTTTAAGAAGTTGTTGCCATTCTAGGCAACATCATTAAAGCTTCAAATGTATTCAAATATTCTACAGAATATTAAAGATTGCTGACTTGACTATTTCAAAATATTTCAAAAATCGAAAGCATTCAACATTCTAAAGGGTGGGAGATTTAAAAGTTTAAATATTTAAAAATGCAATAAAATAAAAATTGTTTGAATTTCTGCCAAATTTATTTTTTTTTCTGTGAATGATTATATTCGGGTTAGAAATGGAATATTATTTTATTCATATAGGGGCCGCGTCTGGCCTCCCGGTACCTCATTCGATCGGACCAATTTTGGAGCACTTTTTCGATAGTATGAGGTCGTATCTCGGCAATGGCATCACAATGGTTACCTTGAAATGCTCAATGGTCTCTGGTTTGTCTCATACCTGTTAAATTTCAATTACGATTAGTAATCAATTACATTACTTTTTAAAAAGAATCGTAATGATTATATAATTCTATGAACAATTTTTTCGAATTACTAATTGATTACGATTACCCAAGAATCAAAAAATAATCAGGATTACTGGCGATTAGTCTAATAATCAAAAAGAATCAAAAGTAGTCTAAAAAATAATCAAAGTGTTTTAAATAATTCTTTTTGACTATTTTCAAATATTCAAAAAGAATTCAAAGTAATTATTGAAAATAAATTGATTTACTTTTGGATTACTTTTGATTCTTTCTGATTATTAGACTAATCGCCAGTAATCCCGATTATTTTTTGATTATTTTGTAATCGTAATCAATTATTAACTATTTTAACCAAAAATAATCGTAATTGTAATCATTATTTCACCATTCAAAAAAAAAAAAGTAATCAAATTACTAATCATTACGATTACTAATCATTACTTAACAGGTATGGTTTGTCTACATAACACTTTCCTCTAACAGCTTCCCACAAAAAATAGTCCAACGGTGTCAAATCGCAGCTTGCAGTTGGCGGCCAATTGACATCACCATTTTGGCTAATTAAATGGCCATCAAACGTTTGACGCCATAAATCGATTGTGGCGTGAGATGTATGGCAAGTTGCATCATCCTGTTGAAACCAAACATTGTTCACATCAATACCATGGAGATCGGGTACAAAATAATCGGTTATCATGGTGCGATAGGTGTTTCCGTAATGGTTGCGAGCGCTGGTGATCTTCTCTGCTACCACCCGATCAAATTTAAACTGATAGATGGTCCACTATATACAAATCTTATAAACTTTATTCATTTTCTATATCCTGCAATTCGTTTATTTATAAACTTTTGAAAAGTAAAATCTAACGAGGCCAAATTGCATGACCTCTTTCAGACTATTTCTTATGCAATAAAGCTACAATCGGTAGGGGTGTCCAGTATTCAATTTCAATCAAAAAAACGTGGGTTATCATACGGCCAGTCTCCGTAGTGTAGTAGGATAGTTTAGGTTGGAGTGGCAGCAAAGCTCACTTGAGCACGCATAGCGGCTCGTTGTGTTGCCACGGGTAAGCGAACTCACTTTACTGCAGCGTTGAAAGTATTTTCTTTTAAAAAACTTTTTTTTTACAAAAAAAAAACTTATTTTCTACAAAATTATCAACATTTTTAAAGGACACACCGGAGACCGGCGCCCTCTTTTGGTGTTTCTTTGCTTCTTTTGGCCGGGACTAATAAAATACTCAATACTTTATTTAAAAATATAAATATTTCGTGTTATTGTTGAATTTATTGAAATTTTGAATTTTTCGAAAAAACTTGTTTTGTTAGAAAACAACTTTAATGAAAACTTTTTCGAATTTCAAAATACTTGGAGAAAAAGGGAAAACTTGGCAAATGGCAACGCTCCTTTACTAACTGATTTCCATCGAACGCATCGAACAAGTTGGATATCGCAGGAACTGCACAGTCTAGTAGGTAGTGTGTTAGCTTTATAGACGTGAGGCCACTGGTCTAACCCCAGGTCAGACATCTCAAACAAAACGAAATATGAAAAAATATATTTTCGGCGACTTCCTATCAGCAGATTTCTGGCAAAGTTTCTGAGAGTAAATGAAATTGCAATGAAAGGTTTCTCAAAAAAATGTATTTTTCGCTGCCGACTTTAAAATGTGGGTCCCGACACATACAGCAGTAAGGTATGGCATGAGAAGCTAGGGTGGAATACTGACTCAAGGGTTGTAATGACGATTTATGTTTTAGCAGGATCATTAAAACATAGTTAAGAAATTTTGAAGACATTAATTGGCAAAATATTGTCAAACTCATTTCTATTGCCATTCTTGCTTTAATATGTATCCAACTTCGGAAGAATAAAAAATTTTTAAACGAATTTTAAAATTTCAACGCCACACTTTAAATTATGTGTGGTAGTGGCTGTGGCATTTTTACATATGAATAGGAATATCAACATTTTGAAGGGAGAATGAATACATGAATGCAAAGATGCAGACTAAATAAACGAAGACATGCATGCATGCATACATTGGCATATTTGCACAATGTTTATATTTACAAAAATTGTGTAAAAAAATAAAAGCAATAGTAGTAGTGTTGTTATGAAATATTGTCAAACTTGAAATTTTACAAGCATTTTATAATTGACACAACATGTTGAAACAACAACAGCGATACATACTTTGCACCAGAAATCAGCAATGAATCGTTTTTTCGTTACTCATAAGCACTCATGAAATTTTGAATATAAGTGAGTCAACAATATTGAAACCAACAACATCAGTATGCAAGAAAAGGGGATAAACAAGTAAGCGACAACGATAGGCAATGTGAACAAAATCCACAAACAACAATCAAGTCGCGATAGAGTTCTCGAGAAGGCGAAACCCGGAACGTTCGACTTCAAGAACCTCCATCAGACTGATTACGTGGGCATATAAAAAGGCAAGACAAAGCGGGCAACGACTAGTATAAGTATGAATGCGCATACATATATATGTATATAATTGGTCATTACAACCCTTTAGTCAGGATTACGATGTAGTCTCTCACACCACTTACATATGTTGTGTGCGTTAATTTTTATACATGAGTGGCGGGACCTACAGTTTAAAGTAGACTCCGAACGACACATTTCTGAGAAACTTTTCATGGCAATTTCATTTACTCTCAGAGTTTTTGCCAGAAATCTGCTGAGAGGAAGTCGCCGAAGGAATATTTTCTCATATTTCATTCAATTGGAGATGCCTGACCTGGGGTTTGAGCCGGGGCTTCACGTCTCATAAGCCAATACACTATCTACTAGATAACGGCGACTTCAATGAATGCGTATAAGTATCAGAAATTATGAGAATGATTCGATTATACTCATCTTTATGAATACTTATTGCTGATCTCTGCTTTGCACAGACTGTGGAAAATAAAATCATTAAAGGAATGCATTCATTCAAATGCAGGAACTTAATACTTAATTCCATTATTTTGAACTTTTAATTAAAATTTAGTCTTGATTTTGAAGGCCAACAGCCGGTATACGGCGTTCAAAAAAACTATAGACGTGGAACGACAGCATGAAATGGAAAAAAGTACCAAAAAATGAATGGAGTATCATAAAAACATTTGAAACAACAAAAATCACACCTAAAATCCGAAACTGAAAAAGAAGAAGATTTTAAGGTGATTGCACACAGGCACTGAAAGGCAGCCTATACACACACACACACACACACTTGTCAACGTATGGCTATACGTATAGTAATACCATAAACACTGGCACACATGTGAAAACGTGTATGCCTAGGAATTTAAGTGTGAATGTATGCAAGTGAAAGCACCTGTATGTGTACGTGAATGATATTATGAGAATGAAAATAAAAAAATTATCTTTTTTTATGAAATTCAAGTGGTAAGAGAAAAACAAACGCATTTCATATGTCGATGTCACTTTCATTTAAAATTTGAATAACATTTATACACAAGTTTGAGTACATACATAAATATATACAAATACAACTGCATAACGTACATATATACATACATATATAGGCATGCATGTGTGTATATACCATGTATGCGTATGCATTTGATTTATGATGTTATGTAGTCAAGTGCTGCAACAACAAATTGTTTCAAAAAATTCAGTGTGAATGAAAAATAATATTTACATAGACATGTACTGTGTTGTTGTTTTTTGTTTTCTTTTTAAGTTAATAAAGTCTACAATTTGTACCCAGGCAAATCGAAATTAAAAATGTTGACATTTTTTTTAAATTTCTACGACACATTAAGATTTTTTGGAGCAAATTAATCACCAGCAAAAATTTTAATTCGCTTAAGTGCATAGGAATTCTCTTGAAGCCTAAAGAAAAGCTACCAGTAGTACGTAGATTGAAGGCAAATGTTCAAAATTGTAATAACTTCAACAGCCGTCATTATAAAGAAAATCTATGTAGCATTGCCAAGGATGTTTCTGGCCTTAGAAGATTGTCAGATCTGACGCATTCATACTTATTTTAATATTATGGAACCTCTACTCATATTCAAAGTTTGAAGTACTCATCATATTCATACTTAACAACACGTTGATGTTGTTGATTGCGACTCTCCATAACTCAACATACAAGAATCACAAAATAAGTATGATTCGCGTACGAACACCAAGATACTCACTAGAAAGTTGTGTATTTGCTATACTTGCTGCTCTGCCGGTTTTGCTTATGTGCCATTTTTTTTGCAAATGCAACAACAACTAAGACTGTAAATTTTGGTGAATGAGTCACTCGAATCATTTATAAGTATCTATCTAACTAACTGAGCAGGCTTATGAATCAAACATATTTCGAATGGTATGAGTTTGATGTCAATGTTGTACGCATACTCATTGCAACCTGTACTTATAAATCAACGTTGTAGTGAGTACGAATGAATCATAGTAGATAAATTTGAATATTGTTGACTGACTTACTTATATTCATAATTTCAAGAGCTCTTATGAGTAGCGAAAAAAACGATTCATTGCTGATCTCTGGTCAGAATTATGACCTAGCCTCTCACACTTATGTTGTGTGTGTTAAATTTATTCTTAAGTGACGGGTTCTTCAGTTTCATAGGAAACTCCAAAGTACAGATTTTTGAGAAGCTTTTCATGGCAATTTTTTAATTACTTTCAGAGCTTTTTGCAAGAATCTGCTGAGAAGAAGTTACCGAAAAAATATTTCTTTTCATATTTCGTTTTGTGGGAGATGTTTGACCTGGGGTATGAACCTTTTCCTCACGTGTAATAAGTCAAAACAGTACCTACTAGACCACGGCGACTTACAAGTTGTCATTTACTCAGTCAATTTCACCAAATCATCGTAGTACACCATAGCTAACGACATGTGTTCGCTGAATCAGCTCTACAGCAACTTACTAATTTTATTCAATTTCTGGATGAATTTTGGGATGATACCAATCCAACTGAAATACAGAAGCATCCAATGTTTTCTGGAAATGTCACTGCTGGATTATGGGATGGCGATTACGAAATCAAATCAATCAATCAATCAATTCAACTCATCATTGGTCACCATAGAAAACAACGTGTATTCGGTGAACGGACCTTGATTTTCATCGAAAAATTATATTTGGCCCTTTTCTGTATTAATGATGCTTTTTGAAGAATACTAATCTCCATGAGATCCAAGAGCGTTCGTTCAATGTGTACCAAAAATTTCACTATTTGGTATGGATTATGAGTTGGAGACGACGTCCATATTTCTGTGAGGAGAACGTTGACCAGGTGAAGTTGATGGAAGATTACCAACTACTACTGCACACCAACGACATGAGAATTCAACAAAACGGTGCTACGTGCTACAAAGCTCATGCCACATGGTTTGCAGGTGCATGCGAACAAGTCCCAAATCACAAAGGTTGATCAAAAGTTGATGATAGTGTGTTGGCTTATTAGACGCAAAAGCCTGGGTTCGAGCCCCAGGCCAGGCATCAAAGACAAAATACAAAAAGTATTTTTTCGGCGACTTCCTCTCAGTAGACTTCTGGCAAAAACTCTGAGAGTAAATAAAAATTGCCATGAAAAGTTTCTCAATAAATAAAAATCTGTCGTTCGGAGTCGACTTTAAACTGTAGGTCCCACCACTCATGTATAAAATTAACACACACAACATAAGTCGTGTAAGAAACTAGGTCGTAATCCTGACTGAAGTGTTCTATTAACAGAAGCGACTACTGTTCTCTTCGTAATCTGCGATTTATCATGGATTAGTTTCCTCAAATAATATTGTTCGACATGCATGTTGAAATAAACTTTCCGGACCTTCATTTCTGACAGTGTAGGGTATTAATATAATTAACGATTGGCAGCTTACTAAGCATTAAAAGAGGGACGTTTTAATCAGATTATACGATGTTATGTTATAGATATAACATAGATACACTGTCGGACAAAATAAAGTGCGGTTTGAAATAGTTTTTGTTTTTGATTAAAGCATATGTTTCTTGCTTTAAAATGTCTATAAATTATGGTTTCATTTTTAATTCGGTTAATATTTTATCTAAAAAGTATCTTAACATTGAATTCTTTCTTTATATTTTCTATTTAGAATAGAAACTATATGGCACATAAGGAATTTCAAGTGACAAAATAAAGTAACACTTCACTAGAAAATATTATAAATAATTAAATAACTTCAAAATTTAGTACGAAGTTGCTCCTCATTTGTTATTTATGATTTCTCTTAATCTTTCCGGCATACTTAGCGCAAGGTTCTTTAAAGTACTTCGCAGTTTTTCCCAAAATGCTTGAATATTTGTTCTGGACTCCATCGGGTTTTTGTCATCTGAGATAGCCCAAAGATGCTCTATTAGGTTTTAATCTGGGCTTTGAGCCTGCCATTCAAATTTTTCAGCATTATTTTCTTCATAATATGTTTTAGCGACCTTACTCGTGTGCTTGGGTTCGTTGTCTTGTTGAAAGATAAACTCCCCCAAGCCCATTTCCACCCCACTGCTGTAAAGATTTTCTTCCAAAATATTTACATAGTACTCTCCAGTCATTTTGTAATTAGTTTTAACGAGTCTACCTACTCTTGAAGAGGAAAAACATCCCCACACCATTAGGCTGCCTCCACCTTAAATATCTACATAAATAAATATTTACATAAATATGTCTGAATCATTTTGGAACAAAATTATTTGAACAGACGAGTCAAAATATGAACTAAAAAATTCCAAAACTCGGAAAACAGTGTGCTGGGCTTAAATCGAAAAACCTTATCCATACTGGAAAACATGGTGGAGGCAGCTTTATGGTGTGGGGATGTTTTTCCTCTTCAGGAGTAGGTAGACTCGTTAAAATTGATTACAAAATGACTGGAGAGTACTATGTAAATATTTTGGAAGAAAATCTTTACAGCAGTGGGGAAGAAATGGGCTTGGGGAATTTATCTTTCAACCAGACAACGAACCCTAGCACACGAGTAAGGTCGCTAAAACATATTTTGAAGAAAATAATGTTAAAAAATTTGAATGGCCTGTTCAAAGCCCAGATTTAAACCTCATAGAAAAATAAATAAAAATAATAAAATCCCATCTCCGGCGATCATCTAGAAGACAGGTAACATCCAATAGAGGGCGCAACAATATTAATTTAAGCTTTCATGTTTTTTGATATAACAGTGTAATGGAATGTAATTAAAGCTTTAGGAATTTATAACTTTATACTGTAATTTAAGTGAAGCTTTGGAATTTTGTAACATTTGTCTATAATCCTGTTTATTTTAGGCTTCTTTCTTGTTTAAGTTGAGATTAAAATATTATTCTAATTTGTAACATCCAAAGTGATGAAAGTGAACTTTCTCTTTTGCAAAGTTTGAAGAAAAAATATAAATTTGTTAGAAAATATAAAGATAAAAAATTGTAATAAAAGTGAATTTGTGAAAAAATAAAATAAAAGATTTTTTAATAATCAAACTTGTAAAAGGATCCAGAAAGTGGAGCTATAATTTTGTTTTATAAGAGATAAAACGGTATAAATTGGGCTGAAGACAAGATAAAAGTGCAATTGGTTTTTCTTGCGTGCAATAAAGGAAGAGCTGAAATTCAAGCCGACAACATAACAAAAAGGAGACACTATATACGTAAAGATTTGTTCGTGTGTGAATAAGTAAAAAAAGGGTAATTGTTCGTGAGTCATTTGCGACAAAATCAGGAAAGTGCTGATATTTTTCTTATATTTTGAAAGAATTTTTTTTCCATACATTTCCCTTTATTTTCTATTATTGCAAGAGAGTGACGGTTCGAGTTCTGAAGAGGTTATCTCCATTACTGCAACATCATTACCCACACAGTTCCCGGATAAACATCGCCCATACAGTCCACAGTTCATCATTTGGTCCTTTGGGCTATCTCAGATGACAAAAACCCGATGGAGTCCAGAAAAAATATTCAAACATTTTAGGAAAAACTGCAAAGTTAATGGAGGGCAATTCCTACAAGTACTTTGAAGAACCTTGCGCTAAATATGCCGGAAAGATTAAGAGAAGTCATAAATAACAAAGGAGGAGCAACTTCGTACTAAATTTTGAAGTTTTTTAATTATTTATAATATTTTCTAGTGAAGTGCTACTTTATTTTGCCACTTGAAATTCCTTATGTGCCATATAGTTTCTATTATAAATAGAAAATGTAAAGAAAGAATTCAATGTTAAGATACTTTTTAGATAAAATATTAACCGAATTAAAAATGAAACCATAATTTATAGACATTTAAAAGCAATAAACATATGCTTTAATCAAAAAACAAAAATTATTTCAAACCGCACTTTATTTTGTCCGACAGTGTACGTACAATGTGTGCAATGTTTCCGTTTTAATGCAATAAAATATTTGACTAAACAACATTACAGATTTTGAACTGCCACTACAATAACACCCTTCTTTCAAATAAAATAAAATATTTTATTTTTGTGCAACAAGGGCATCAACACATTTGGTGGATGCCAAATCCGCACAGTTGTAATTGCAATTCAAGTATTTTAGGCACCCACATGGCACCATTATTTCGACATTCTACCCACAAAAACAAATGCATGTTAAAATTTTCTATTTTTTTTTTTGTTTCCTCCCGCACTTCTTTCACTATTTATAGTTATTTATTGCTATTGTTGTAGTTGTTGTTTTACTTTTATTTTTATTTTTGTAAATTATTCAAATTGCACAGATGTCTGTCATAATGACACCGATGATGATGATGATAATGATCATTAAGATTGCCATCATTATTATTATCATTATTGATGGTGGTAAAATAGGGTTTGTTTTGCAATTGACATTTTGGGGGAGCTTAAAGGTTACAAAGTTCACTAATGAATTCTTTTTTTCGATTGGTTTCGTGAATTTTTGGAATATTTTTTGTTTGTTTTTTGCCAGGATCATAAATCAATGATTTGTTGTTGCTTTATTTGTAATGCAATAGAATACAATGCAATCGAATAGACAAATGCTATCAATACAGCAGAAACATTGGTATGCGCTAAGTGTGTGGTTTAAATGCAATTTAAAGTTTAAATAAATAAACAATTACACTGTGCACGCATGTGTTGGTTAAATGTGTTTTAAAAATTGAAAATTATTTTCAAATATTTATTGTGTTTTATTTATTTTTATTGCTAAACAAACAAATCATTGAACATTGAAATAAAAATCTTTCATTCAATTCAATATTCGTTAGGGACAAACATAATTGTGAACGCTATATTACCATACGGTATGGATAATTAATAATAAAATACGATTTCTGCAGGATATCAGTGTTTCAGGCAAATATACTGAACAATCAACAGAACTTATTAAGGGCTACAGTTTTTTCTTATTTGAAGCTGTTTTGGTGAAAATATTGAATATAAGGATACCGATAATCGTTTGCAGTAAGCAAGAGTTAGATCCGTATGACCATCCCCTTCGTTTTCGCTTCATTATGTTAATGTCGATTAAAATTATCTTTTCGAATGAAGCTGATTTTCATCTTGGTGGGTACGTAAGTAAGCAAAATTTCTGTATTTGTGGCTTAGAAAACCCCCACGTAGTCTTACAGAAGCCAATCCACCCATTACGAGTGACTGTTTGGTGCGGCTTGTGAAGCGGAGGCATCATTGGCCCATATTTCTTTGCAATCGAGGGCGGCGCAACCATTACGGACCGTTTTTTTCTACCTGCTTTTCATGGCATTAATGTGAACGATGTTTGGTTTCAACAGGATGATGCAACTTGTCACACACCTTATGTCACAATCGATTTATTGCGTCAAACGTTTGATGGCCATTTGATTAGCCGAAATGATGATATAAATTGGTCGCATTAAAGCATTAGAAGGCCAACATTCGTGATAACACCTCATACACTCGAAAAAGTGCACGCAAATGGTTCCGATCGAGTGAGATACTGTGAGGCCAGCCGCGGCAGCCATATGAATAAACAATTATACTTGACAACAAAAAAAATATTTGGCACAGCTACAAACCGCTTCTGTTTAAACTTTTAAATGGCCCTCCCTCTAGTAACAATCAACATTAAGACGTATGAGTTATTTGTAATACATACTGTATTCAGCAAATATTGCTCATACGTATGCGTGTGTATGCTTTAAGATCCGTAAAGAATGCAACATTAATGGCCCTCCCTCTAGTAACAATCAACACTAAGTCGTATGAGTTATTTGTAATACATACTGTATTCGCTAAATATTGCTCATACGTATGCGTGTGTATGCTTTAAGATCCGTAAAGTATGCAACATTAAAGAGCTAAAGAACCCTACAAGAAATGAATGACCGAAATTAACACATACAAGATTCACTTACTAATACGTACATATCTAACATTTTAGAATTCTTTTCATAATCATAATCATAATCATGTGTGGTAGCAAAAAACTTAAAAAGGAGCCAATATTAATAAATGAATATAAAAATTATAAAAAAAAATTTAAAATAAAAAATAAAATTAAACATGAAATCAACATTCAATATAAAAGGACCAGTATTTGGATATGTGTGAATCATTTGAATATTATTTTATAAATCTCTTTACTAGATCGTTTAAAACTGGAGCTGATTCAAGAACTATGAAGGATAAAGAGAAGACTAAGCAGTGAGGAGTGCATTGACAAATATGTAACGGCAAAGGAATTTGGTCGTAGTAAGCCATCTGTTGGCGAAGTCGGCTGTTTTCAATTTTTATATTAATTTTTTATTCAAATATCAAGATGTTAACTATTAATATTGTTTAATTATTTATTAAAATTTTATTTAACAATAATAAAAATAAATTGATTATAAAACAAAAAATCAATTTGTAAGTCAACTGTGCCTCTTATAAATGTCAACTGTGACTCTTATAATTGTCAATTGTGACCTGTATATGCTTCGAGTTTGATAAAGTGATAAATTTTCTATTCAACTTTCGGTAATGTTTACATCAACTGTGGTTTAAGAAGAGTAGTGGAGTAAGCTCGTTAGGTATATGCTTTTTAGTCCAAAGAATTCATACATTAGAAAGAGAAACAACATCATACGTACACGAATGTTTAAATCAAGTTTTTTATATTGCCCTTAATAATTTGATGGGAACGAGTGTTGTATTTATAAAGCACAAATATCTAGTCATTTGACCGTCATTTTCTGGTAGGTAATTAACAAATATAAACAATATAAATAACACGCTTTGGGAAAGAACAGGCCAAAAAATTCTATCAATTGAAATAAGGACGAGAAAATACTGTTCAATTGTAAAATTTGGCCACTTTTCGAGCCTTATCTTGTATATATATTTGCCACGGCTAATTATCAGTTTATGTGACTCTTATTTGGCGGGAATAATTTTTGAAAATAACACGGTGCGAAAGTGAAAATACACCCACCTCAGATTAACTTTCAGTTCAAAAAATTTTTGAACTTGAAATTCATTTGAAAAAATATATACAGTGGACAGCAAAAGTCTTTTAGCAAAATATTTTAGCAATTACATGAATTTTGGTCAAAAGTTTGTATACAAATTTATAGTTTACATATTTATTTTATTAATTTATTTTTGTTTTACTATAAACCAAAAAATTTGTTAATGTTTTTCATAAAACAAGAGAAAAATAAGGAAAAGTTTCAAATGACTCCATAGGTCCCCCAAGGAGAACCCTGAGAAATTTAAAATGCAAAGGCCTAATATCTGAAAATGTTATCCCTTGTATTTAATAGAATATCCCTTAAGGTCAAACACTCCATTTAACCCATTTGTAATTGAATAATCAATTTTTGTTTAGTGTTTTCTGGTGGCACCTTGAACAAGTTTTTCGGTTGACTTTTTCTGAGGTTTAGCGATCACGTAACCGTTCTTTCAAATGATCTCTTGAAGTCATATCGGGACTTTGTGCAAGAGTATTAGGCCTGTGGGGACTTTTTTGTCAAAATATATTACCGTACTAAGTCTTTTGCTGTCCACTGTATATGAAAAATAGACTGATAGATTCTTTAAATAATAACTACGGTAATTTTTGTCCAATTTGATCAATCTCTTCGTCAATCTATTCACAAGATAATGCACTTTCAGAATGATTGAATCACTTATTTCATATTTTTTAATTAAAGTTTGCTACTAAAGTTGAAAAATACGAAAATTGAAAATTCAAATTTGTCAAGTTTATCTCATCAAACCACATAGGATAATAATATATATACATATGTATATCGTTTTAAAGGCCCATCCCTCTCCTTTCTAATGTGGTTTAAATTTCAATTTGGACATCGGTTCAGAAATATTTGAGTAATCAATAAATTTGTGCGTAAAGGGTACAGTTTTTGTGAAATAAAAGCAGTTTGGAGTTTTCAAGAAATATAAAAAAAATATTTTCGTGTTCTACTAAACAAAACTCACAACTTACACTATGTCATTAGCTTCGTGTATATAATTTTTTTATTTTGTCGCATAGTGTAATTGGTCATTACAATCCTTCAGTCCGGATTATAACCCCTTCACACCCCTTATGTTGTGTATTAATTTTGCCTACCCACCTACAGTTTAAAGTCAAATCAGAACGACAGATTTTTGAGAAACTTTTCATGGTAATTTTTATTACTTGTCAGATTTTTTGCAGGAAATCTGCTGAGAGACAGTCGCCGAAGAAACATCTTTTTATTTATATATTTTATTAATTACAATACAATTACAAAATATTATTCAATTATATACGAGCTGAGTAACTTTCACCATATGCTCGGCACCAAAGTCTCTGGTGGGAATCGATCCCACGACCCTCACGCTAATAGTCTAGCATACTACCCACTAGATTATCAGGGCACCCAAAAATATCTTTTTATATATGTATTTTGTTTCCGGCAAAACCTGACCTGGGTTTTGAACCGTGGTCTCACGTTTAATAAGCCAACACACTACCTACTAGACTATGGCGATACCAGAATTAATTTTTATTTTAAATTCAACCACAAGCCCAATACAACCAAGGGGCCAATACTATTTAATTAAATTTTTCTTTAATAAATAATTGAAAATAAATCGGTTTCCTTCACTATCCTGTTAGGTTTTCTAATTAAATTCGATTTTCTTTCCTTTAAAACTCGTACAAATCTTTAAAGAAAATGTTTCTAATGCGACATTTTCACTTCTGCTATTTCTAGTATGTATGGATGTGCTCTTCGTGCATGTGTGTGTGTGTGTGTCAGTATTTTGTACACAATAAATCATTCAAGACTAATAAATTTAAGATACTGCATTGCAAGTTGCCTTTTGTATAGAATTCCCCTAACAAAAGAACGTTTTTTTCTGTTTTTGCTATACTTTTCATTGAGGCTCAATCAATGAATGATTGCGTTTCATTTTTTATATTCGTTTCGATATTATCACGTTGCTATTGCTATTGTTATTGTTATTGTTGTTATCATTGTCAATTGGTATTGTTGTTGTTGTTGTTTTTATAACTATTGTTGTTTAGGACACAAGGATAGAAAAAGGTCAAAATAAAACGTGCAGGACACAAAAAGCATCTGACTGTCAGTCAAACCGAAAACACACAGCAAGGGAAACGCTGAAAGGCTGAAACACAAACTGTCATTAGCAAGAAGACAATTTTTACAAAGAATAGAACGAAAAAAGAAAAAATCGAGGAGAAATCTAAACCAACGTATAAATAAAATATGGATGGTACCATTACCGTAGCAATATGAAATCATTTCTAATATTTCTTGAAAACGACGCCATGCCATACAATAGAATTTCGGAATAAAAATAATAACAATAATAATAACAACAATAAATACATTTAAACATAATGTTATCGAATAAATGATACGAACAATAACCTACTATTTGTTGTTATTAAAACAAACTCATAGAAAATGCAATTGGTTGGTTGGTTAGGATAAATCCACAATAGATTAACCAATAAATTCCTTTCGATCAACTGCAGGAATAGTTTTAGATTTATTAAATTATTTATCCTCTTCTCCGACGCACTTCTAAGTGTTCACATAATTTCATTTCTTCTTTAATTTCAAACATGGAAAGTAATTGGTAAACAATTGGGATAATCAGATAAACACTCGTATATGGTAATTACATAGTGTCTGATCCGAGTGCAACGACTTCCAATTGATTTTCCACACTTGATTGCTGTATGATGTAGCCTACCATAGTCACAATTAAAAATATTCAATTCCAATTAGAAAAATATCTCCGCTTGTAGATCTTGTTATCCTCCTGCCAAAGTCAAATTGAAAATGAAAAATCTAAATACTAGAGTTTTGCTTTTACATCGCTTAACATTAAAATTATAAACAAAAGCTACAAAAATAAAACAATGCAGTAAACAAACTAGTTTACAAATACTATCGTACTGCTTAACCAGCATAAAAAATGGTAAACAAGTAAATAAAAATACACAAACAACACTACAATAATAAATGTAAACAAAATGCACAACACTACAATAATGAATGTAAACATTTTTTATGAATGTTTACATTTATAGAGATTTCGAGAAGGTGAAGTCACCAACATTCGCCTTTAAGAACATTCATCAGAATGTCTACTTTGCCATATAAAAGGCATGGCACATCAGCCGCCGGAGTGAGTGAAGTTCATTCAGTCTTGTGTGAAGACGCGGTGCGTTTGAAGAGAGTAATCGTGGTTTAAAGATCTCCGTTACAAAGATCTGTCGAATAACTGTCTAGTAATAGTTATTGTTTATGCAAATGGCAAACAGAGGAATAACAAAAAAGCAATTGTTGTTGTTTACATAAAGTTGTGAACAGTGGCTCACAGAATTGTGCGAATAATAAAGAATTTAATTAAAACTAAACACAAATTTATTTTTATTTCATTTGCAATCTACGAGCTCAGGTAAAAACGTAACAGTATTAAAAGTCCAAATAATAATATTCGCTGCAAAGATGCAGTTCAGGGTAGGTGGCTCCCTGAAAATCACTCCAAACATACGACAACATGTCTCAGTTTTGGTTGTCACTGGATCAACAGTTTTTGCTTAACAGTATTGTAAGTTAGGTTAAGTTGAAATGGCCGCCTATTCATAGCTTTTTGGGTGCTATAAGGTCTCGTTTTAATTGAAGTCGCCGTAATCTATCGGGTCCGCCATCTAACGTTTTTTTCAACTAGTGCTTATTTCGTGAATGGTAACACACAGATAATTAGTTTTATCCTTCCGCTGAACGAATATGGTTGTGTATACGCTTGAACAACGCTGGCATTACTTTGAAAATCATGGTAATGTTGCAGAATGTGTGCGAAAATTGCGTACGGATTTTGGAAGAAGAGAAGCACCGTCAGCTCCGTATGTTCGTTATCTTGTGAAAAAAGTGAAAGAAACTGGCATCCTCGTCGATAAACCAAAGCGCGAAAAGCCAAAAACAGTGCGTACACCCGAGAATATTGCTGCTGTGGCAGAAAGTGTGCGTGCGGCGTCATCAACATCAATTCACCGTCGTTCTCAACAATTGAACATTTAGGAGACATCATTGAGACGAATTTTGCATAAAGAACTTGGTATGACGCCATACAAAGTCTAATTGGTTCAGGAGTTGAAGCCAATTGACCATCCAATGCGTTTTCGTTTCGCTAAGTGGGCCTGCGATCGACTTACAGAAGATGCCGATTTTGGCAAAATAATCATTTTTTCAGATGAAGCTCATTTTGATCTTGTCGCATTTGGGGCACAGAAAACCCGCACGCATACATTGAAAAGCCGACGCACCCAAAACGAGTCACTGTTTGGTGCGGATTTTGGTCCAGAGGCATAATTGGGTCATTTTTCTTCGAAAATGAGCAAGGAGTGGCCGTTACAGTCAATGACGATCGTTATCGGGCCATGTTGAACTAATTTTTGTTCACAAAAATTGAAGAGGAGGATATTGGCAACATTTGGTTTCAACAGGACGGCGCTACGTGCCACACAGCCGAAGCTACACTCGATGGTTTGCGCCATGTTTTTGAAGATCGAATTATCAACCGGAGAGCTGATGTTGTTTGGCCACCTCGGAGCTGCGATTAGACAACGTTGGACTATTATTTGTGGAGTGCCGTCAAAGATAAGTGTTACGCCGACAAGTCAGAGACAATTGACGCTTTAAAGGACAATATTCGTGAAGACATTGGTGAAATACAGCTGCACACAATCGATAATGTGCTTAAAAATTTAACCGATCGTGTAGGCTACTGCATGGCCAGCCGAGGCAGCCATTTGAATGAAATTATTTTCCATTATTAACCGGATGGATTGTACTTTCAAATTAAAAAAGAAATTTGACAAAATATTCAGTAGTTTTTTTGCTGACGTGACGCCACAATTCAAACCCCAGATCACGAAAAATGAGAAAATATTTCTTCGGCCTCTGTGTCTCAGCAGATTTCGGGCTGAAACACTGAGAGTAAATAAAACTGCCACGAAAAGTTTCTCAAAAATCTGTCGTTTGGAACCGACAGTAAACTGTAGATCGCGCCATTCATGTATAGAATTAACACACATAACATAGGTTAGGTTAGAGGACGTCTTAATTGACAAGTACAGTCCCCGGAGGTCGAATTGACCCATTGTACAACGTCCTAGTTTCTCACACCACTTATGTTGTGTGTGTTAATTTGTATACATGAGTGGTGGGACTTACAATTTAAAGTCGACTCCGAACGACAGATTTTTGAGAAACTTTTTCATTGCAAATTTATATACTCTCAGAGTTTTTGCCAGAAATCTGCTGAGAGGAAGCGATGAAGAAATACTTCTTGTATTTTGCCTTCATGTTTGGCCTGGGGCTCGAACCCTGGCTTTACGTCTAATAAGCCAACACACTACTTACTAGACTACGGCGACTTCACACATAACATAAGTGCTGTGAAAAGTTAGAACGTATATGTATGTAGAATAGTTCCGTGCTTCCTTCCTTACATTCCACCCCAGAATTCATAATATCACCCAGTAGTTTGATCATAAAATGTATCTCATGGATCGTTAATCAAGAATACTAGGAAGAGCGATCATGTGAGCCACCATATGAACCTAAATATATTGTGCAAATCAAACATTTTATCTTTCAATTTATGCTTAATATTAGAGTGATGTCCCTGAATGGCAGCACAAGAAACTTGAAGCTTAAGTGACAAATTTGTCAAATTTACCTGAATTATCTTTCAGATTTTCATTATGTGGTATTTAAAGGACTAAAAAAGGAGTATTTCAAATGGAGGCTAAAAATTTTAATTCCATACGTAATTAACCATAAAATTCGAGGTTGTTTTTGCATTAAATCTCACTTCAATTATAGCAATTGACCTCTTTTTATTAAAAAAAAAAAACAAGAAATATTTCCCATACGATTACTCTCTAATACTTCATAATAAAACCAAACCAAATACTAACATCAACAGGGATGCTGTTTTTATATTTCTTGTTTTTGTTGTCGGTTTTTTTTAATCTGCATTAGAATAGATTACAGACAATACCAATTATTGCACTTTTCATAAGCCACTTATACATGAACATAGAAGTGAGGTAAAAACAAAAAAAAGCAGAGAAAATTAGAACAAATAAAGACTGCAAATAACAACAACAAAAAAATTAAATGTTAAAAACGTAAATTACACAACATGGCAACAACAAAATGAAGTTGAATGAAATCAAATTTCTATTGAATTTGAAATGAAATGAAACGAATTGAATTGAATGGAATTGATTTGAAACGAATCAAGATTTTATTGCAACTTTTATTTCTACACATACAGTGGTAATATTACGAAAATATTACATGGATAAAAATCACACACACACACATACATACATGGATACATAGCTTTTTACTTGGAAGCATAGAAATGATTTGTATTTGTATGCCTTAATGTAGTGACAGCATGCAGTTATTCTTGTTGTACAATTCCTGGTAAATGCAATTATGCACTTACACCATGCACATGCACACACACTCTCCCATACATACAATGCATGCATTCTTATTGAACACACCCATACAGCCAGGCATATTAGGATATATGTGTGTGTTTCAATCCATGTGTGTATAAGTGGTAAACATTTAGCATGCTCACTTGAGTAATAATAAATGTTACAACAAAAAATACTTACACTTCGAAAACATCAAAGTGTCTTGTCAATTTAAGCAAAAAAGAGAATACAAAACAACAAAAACAAGAACGAAAGCAAAACAAAAACCGATTTGAAATGAAATTGGAAAAAATAGGATTTGTTCACTCTTTTGACTTATGTATTCAGGCACCCACTCAGCACTCTCACACACACACTCACAAATAAATTGATTACTGAAAACAACAAAATGGCAAAAGTTACTGTTTAAACAAAAACATACATTAAGGTAGAGGCAATTTATATGTGAGGAATTCTTATCAACAATACAGATTGAGAGAGCATTCAGTTCTATATGGGATTCACTTAACGCAGTTGTTCGCCGATCAAATTCTTTTAAAAATCGTTTTGTTTCAACTGAATGGTGGGAAAATTGTTGAGCACATTTAAACGTAGCCTTATAAAGTAATGACTTGTAGGGTATTGAAGGATGGTTGTTAAATTAAAAAGAAATCAAGGGTGAAAATAATTTCGAAAACGAAAAGTGCGTGGAGGCAGGCTCAATTAATCCATTTTAGTTCCACCAATATTCACGAATATCAATATTGAGTAAATTAACAGTGAAACCGTTACAATTAGAATATTTCTTTTGGTAAATATAATGGATTAAAGGTACAAACGATGAGACAAGCAATATTGTTACTAAAATGAAAAAAAATCTAGACACTGGTGTTTTGCTTTTACATCGTTTAACATTAAAATTATAAACAAAAAGCTACAAAAACAAGGCAATGAACATGTTTACTAATTACCGCACTGCGTAATATAACAACAAACACCAGCATAAAAAATGGTAAACAAATAAAGAAAAGTACAACAACAAACACTACAAGAATAAACGTAAACAAAATACACAAACGACAATAATGAAACAACGTTGTTTACATATATAGAGATCTCGAGAAGGCGAAGCCACAAAAATTCGCCTTCAACAACATTCATCAGACTGTTCGCCCTGCCATATAGAAGGCAAGGCAAAGCAGGCGAGTGAGGTAGTAAAAGTTCAGTCAGTCTTGTGTGAAAACGCGATGTGTTTGAAAAGAGTAATCGTGGTTTGAAGCTCTCCATTACAGAGGTCTATTGAAGAATTGTCATCAACGTTTTGGAAGTTCCACTCGCCGCGAGATCGTTTGTTTGCTTATTGACCTGGGGCCCAGCAAATGGTAACCATACTTTCTTTACCCACGCGTTTAGCTGTTCCACACAGTCTCATACTATTTTCGATTTCAGTTCAAAAGAAACAAGTGGTCGAATGGCAGCCTGACTGTTACAATATTGTTACGTTTTTACCTTTTAAAAACGTTTAAAATATGAGCTCGTAGATAGCAAATAAAATAAAAATAAATTAGTGTTTAGTTTTGATTAAAATTCTTTATTATTCGCACAATTCTGTGTTCCACTGTTCACAACTTTATGTAAACAACAACAATTGTTTTGTTTGTTATTCCTCTGTTTACACATTTTTCATAAACAATAACAATTACTAGAAGTTGTTCGACTGATCTTTCGAACGCACCGCATCTTCACACAAGACTAACTGAACTTCACTACTAAGTCGCCTACTTTGCCTTGCCTTTTATATGGCAAAGAAAACAGTCTGATGAATGTTATTGAAGACGAATTTTGATGTCTTCGCCTTCTCGAAGTCTCTATAAATGTAAACACAATTTAGTGTTGTTTGTGTATTTTGTTTACATTTATTCCTGTGATATTGTTGGTGTATTTTTGTTTATATATTTACCTTTTTTATGCTGGTGTTTATTATATTAGCCAGTACGATAACTTGTGAACAGGTTTGTTTACTGCACTGTATCTAGAGGGTAACAACAGCAAGAAATATTATAAGAAGGATTAAAGACAGTAAAAAATTTCTTATTAAATTCTTTATTTCACCGAGGCCATTAATAGATGGCAAGCCTATTATCCTAGAACCCGCTTCGCTGGAAATTAACTGATTTTATTATTAAAAAAACAAAAAAAAATAATAATGCAGCAATGGGGCTAATAGAACAATAAAGCTATGCTAATAAACTTTAGAAAAATTTATCGAATTTGTGTTATTCGCACTACCCTAATGTTTTTATGTATTTCAACACAAAACGTGTACTTTTACCAAACCTTACCCCAGCGCCAACCAGAATTTCATCTATTGGCAAAGTACAAATTGTATTAAAGAATGTGTAAATGTGTTTCTAGTCAATTTGTATGGGTGTTCTTACCTATGTATGTATGTATGTGTGAGTGGAGAAATGATAGCGGAAGAAAATGAAGTAAAGAGCGTGATATGAATGACATTTTGAGTGGGGATTGGGAAAAATTGTGGCGAAAAAAGAAAAAAGAAAACATTTAAAAGGAAAATGCAATTAGCTGGCAACTACAAGGCATCAAATTGCAAAAGGGGTGGGGGATGTTGTCTAGTTTTTAACTTGAGAAGTGTGCAAAAGTCCTAAGCACCCTTAAACACTTGCAACGAGAAGTTTAAAAATATGTTGTTCCTTGATTATTTCTACACGTACTGGCTGTGTAATGTATTGAAATGAGGAATGTGTAGGTAAAGTTTGAATCCGCTGTCTTAGTTTGAAGCGTTTCGAAAGCCAAAGTCTGACATGATTTAATGGTTCGAAAATACTGCAACAAAGTTAAAAATGGAATGAAAAATATCTAGATACTGGTGTTTTGTTGTTACATAGCCTAACATTAAAATTATAAACAAAAGCTACAAAAACAAAACAATGCAGCGAACAAACCTGTTTACAAATTATCGTACTGCTTAATATAACAACAAACACCAGCATAAAAAATGGTAAACAAAAATACAACAACAAACAGCAGCATAAAAAATGGTAAACAATTAAACAATAATATACCAACAGCACTACAATAATAAACGTAAGCAACGATGTTTACATTTATAGAATATCAGGCGACGGAGTTAGTGATGTTCAGGCAGTCTTGTGTGTAATCGTGTAATCGTGGTTTGAAGATCTTCGGTACAAAGATAAGTCGAACAATTGTCTAGTAATTGTTATTTTTTATGCAAAGGGTGTAAACAGATTAATAATAAACAAAACAATTGTTGTTGTTTACATCAAGTTGTGAACAGTAGCACACAGAATTGTGCGAATGATAAAGAATTTTAATTTAAACTAAGCACAGATTTATTTTCATTTTATTTGCAATCTACGAGCTCATGTTTTTAAAGGTAAAAACGTAACAACAACGTAAACTTAAATGTTTTTTTTTGAACAAAAGTTGAAAACGGCAGGAAACAGGTCTTAATCGGAATTAAATGCATGGAATAGGTTACATATGTTTGGTGCAATGTTTCTTCATTCCCAACTAATATTAATTTAAGAAATTTTTGTTTTTGATTAAGTAAGTTGCCTAGTAAGTAAGCAAGAACTCCAGGTTCAAACCTCAGCTCTGAAATTTTGAAAATAAAAAAGATATTAAAAAATAATTCTTTCGATGAACTCTTTCTGCAATTTGAGGGCTAAAACTCTGTCCATAAATAATTGTCATGGAAAAATTTCTCAAAAATTTGTCGTTCGGAGTCGACATTAGTTTATATGTCTGGTTACTCATGTATTAAAAATTAACACGCACAACTTCAAGAATCTATGACGGAATCCTGGGGAAAACTACAATAGCACCATATATGGAAAAATACCACGAATGGAAAATTACCGCGAATGAAAAAATACACGACTTTTGTAAAATTCCCAGGTATATTCCAAACGTAGGTCTACTCCATAGAAAGATGTGTTCAATTTGTCTTGAACCCATTTATAGTACAGGACGTAGTAATATTATCTGACCGTCATCAGAGCACTTGGCTCTTATGAGATTGGCTTGAAAATACTGTGAAGTTCTTTGAGAAATTTGAGTCAACTAGAAAGGGGATAAAAGTTTACCACCAAACTGGGTCACAGATAGTGCAAAATTCACGGGAATGAGTAGGCAGATTCACGAGGAAATGAGCGTCCACTCATCTGATGAAACCAGAATCATCCTGTGGAGTGGAAAGAGCTGGGAAGCGGAAGCTTCCCTAAAATCAAATGGGTTTGAGGCATTTTGAATGAGCAGTCAGATGAGCTCGCTTGCATTCCTCTAGGGTTTTGAAGGGTATTCTCATCAAAGGAGAGGATAGGGAGTAGCGGAAGGTGCTCTAAAATCAAATGGGTTTGTGTCACGTTGAATTAGTAGGCAGATGAGATTTCTTGCGAGGAAAGGGGCTTCCATTCCTTTAATGGAGCCAGAACCTTTCTGTGGAGTGGAGAGAGATTTTTGAACAGCATACTCATCAAAGGAGAGGATAAGGAGAAGAGCAAAAAACTCTTATATCAAATGGGTTTAAAGCACTCTGAAGGTTTATTGGGTAATTACAATGGAAGAAAATTTGAATCATGCATCAGATTATCCACGAGTAAGCTGAGGTTAGTAACTGGCCTTTTGACAGAGTACTGTAGACTCAAGGAACACTTATTTAAAATGAGTATCGTCTCAAGCCCAATAAGTAGCTGGAATCTGTGAGGCAATTATATACTTATTAGGTGCAGTAAGGAATTGTCTTTATTGACATAGAGCAGCATATCAGTAGCACTTGAGCAGATATTGTGGGCATCGTGCGGTCGCTGTACTATAGAACCTTTACTTCTTTACTTAATTAGTCATTGCAACCTCCTAGTCAGGATTACAACCTAGCTTCTCACACTACACACGTTATGTGTATTAATTTTATCCATGAGCCGCGACGAGACCTACTGTAATATCGTCTTGAAATTACGGATTTGAGAAACTTTTCATGGCAATTTTAATTTACTCTCCAAGTTTTTGCCAGAAGACTGCTGAGCACCTTTACACCTTTTAAATATTAAAAATTAAAGTATTTACCATATTTAAATCACCTGTAGTGTAATTTGGAATAAGAAAATATAAAACTAGCAACGTTCGTAGATACTTAACATGCTAGCAATTCAATAGTCATCATGTGTTAAAAAATGCCGATGTGTCAGTACTTAACATCATGCTTTCCATCTGTGTGGACCGTTCTTGGCAATAAAAATTATCGTCATCATTGTCGCAATAAAAACCGTAAAGAAAGAACTTTAATTCGTTCTAAACCGGGTGGATTGTAAGGCAAAAGTGTATTGTTTACTGCTACTAAAGCAATTCGTTCGTTTACAACGATCAATTACATGTCCAATCAAGCAAAATTTTATCCAATCCTTTCGATAAACCTCAACAGCTGCATGAAAACGAAAGAAAAAGAAACAAGGAAAAAAAACTACAAACGAATCTAAACTGGAAACATATTAAAGGGCATTCATTTGTAATACAATGAAGATGTTTTGAAAGACCCCTTTTTGTTTAAAACCCTTCTTTAAGCATGTGCCTGAAAAAGTTGTTGTTGAGGCCTAAATGTATACTACATTACAAAGCTTTTGGATACACAGGCCGACTGTAAAGAAACGTTGCAGCAAATAACCACAAATTCAAAGTTTATAGTTTAAAAATTCATTCGTTTACAACACAATTGGCCAAACAATTCAATTCAATTTGGAAATTCTGTCTCTGTCACTCTGCCTCTCTCTTAGTTTTCCTTTATCAATTACTCTCTTTTTTTATTTCTTATTTTTGTAAAATTGTCTGCTGTTTGTTTCTGGGCAATAAAATACAATATTTTCGGTTTTTTCCTTTTTTTGCTTTGTTGTATTGCCAACATTTATAAGCATTGAAATAAAAAGAAATGAAACCTTCATCAAATAATCTCTGGAACATGTTACGACGCCTCTTAATATGCTACATAAATTTTTCAAGTATCCTTATTGTCGTCTACAATTTAAGCCTGCCGAACTACTTGTATTCGTATTGCTTTGGTTTCATACAACTCTTTTACATTAAAGCAGGATTTTGGTTTTTATTTCTATTTTTTTCTCCTCTCCTCTCCACCCCCTCGTTTTCCTTTCATTTTTTTTGTTAGTAAAGGATTGATTCGATAAAAGATTACAGAGAAGAAAGCTGTTTCGTCTCTGCCTGCCATCTAGTCATGCCGTGTTATTGCGAAAATGTAGTCATTTTAGTTGGCAAAAATGTTTGTAAATTTGGCAAATGCACTTTAAACTTGTTTTGCCATTTTATTTTTAAAGCCTTTTCGTTGTTGTTGTTGCATTTATTGTCCTGTTGTGTTGTCGTGTTGCTTTAATAGCATTAAACAAATATGCATACGAAATACACTGATCCGTACACTTATACAAACCATTTAAGCAAGTGTTAGTGATATATGATTCTAAACATTTTTCGAGTCAAGTTGCAACTCAAACATGCTGTAGCACATACACATACAATCACATACATACAATATGTTAGTTTAGCATAGCTGTGTTAGTATTCATGTGCATGTGTAGTTACTTTGTGCTTCGGTTGTACGGTTGGTTGATTTACTGCCACACAGATATTTGACATACTGATTTAGGTGCTGCAATGCGGTTTAAAGCATTCCTACACTCATCACATGTGTATGTGTATGCATGTGAATCTATTTATGTATCTTATTGATGTGCATTAACATCTGTTTGCCGGAATGGCTCAAGTGTATTTCTCTGTTTATTTGAATGCGTGAAAGACTATCGTTTAATGCACACAACCATCAGTTAATCTTCGTTTTAAAAGTAAAAAATATGAATGACATTCAAAGGATTGCATAAAACGTCTTTGTACATGTATTTGCTTTATTATTTAAAATTTATATTCATTTGTTTATATTGTAACGTTTTTAATTTTTAAACACGTTTAAAATATAAGCTCGTAGATTGCATATAAAATAAAAATAAATTTATGTTTAGTTTAAATTAAAATTCTTTATTATTCACACAATTCTGTGTGCCACAGTTCACAACTTGATGTAAGCAACAACAATTGCTTTTCATTGTTATTCCTCTGTTTACACTTCTTGTATAAACAATAACAATTACTAGACAATTATTCGTCAGATCTATGTATGTAACGATGATCTTCAAAACACTATTATTCTCTACCCACCGCGTCTTAACATTATAATTATAAACAAAAGCTACAAAAACAAAACAATGCAGTAAACAAACCTGTTTACAAATTATCGTACTGCTTAATATAACAACAAACATTAGCATAAAAAAATGGTAAACAAGTAAACAAAAATACACTAACACAACACTGCAATTATAAATGTAAACAACAATGTTTACATTTATAGAGATTTCGAGAAGGCGAATCATGAACATTCGCCTTCAAGAACATTTATCAGACTGTTTACTTTGCCATATAAAAGGCAAGACAAAGCAGGCGGCGGAGCTAGTGAAGTTCAGTCAGTCTTGTGTGAAAACGCGAAGTGTTTGAATGGAGTAATCGTGGTTTGGAGATCTCCGAATAAGAAGATCTGTCTGATCTGATCTGATTATTGCCTAGTAATTGTTATTGTTTATGCAAAGGTTATAAAGAGAGGAATAGCAAACAAAGCAATTCTTGTTGTTTACATCAAGTTGCGAACAGTGGTAAAAAACGTAACAATATTTTAAATTAACATGGGGATACCTACTCCATGGCGGTGCAAAAATAAGGAGTCACCAGAAACTTTCAATTACTTTTCTTATGGTTTGGGAAAAACATTAAAAATGTTTTTGTTTTGTAATAAAATAGAAATAAATTAATAAAATATATATAAAAAACAACAATTATTTTTAAAAATTATTACTTAAAACTCATGAAAATGCTTACGCATATTGGGGGACCTAGACTTTAGCTGTCGAGCTGTCTGGCACACTATTAAGCAATCTCCTAATACCAAATTAATATGAGTTTGTATACGACATTTTCCTTGCAATCTTTGCGGCTTTAAATACTCGAATTTTTAATGTTAAGTACTTGCTTAAATAAAGGTGCTGGCAGAGTAACCGTTAACGTTAACATGTTCATTAATTGAAAAATTTTATGCGGCTTTCACCATGAAAACATTCATTTGTTCTGTACTGTCATGCAGTAAAGTACTATTCATCCATCTCAAGTATCTCAAGAATGTCAGAAAAGGCAGCAATTAACTTACAAATGTCTTTCAAATTGTGGTGGTTCGGTCGAAAAGTAATTTATCTGTTGAGTTTTGTTATAAACTTCCACAACTTGCTGTTGGATTGCTTTATAATATTGACCAAGCAGAGAACAAGGAAACAGTCATAAACACATGGTCAAAATGAGGAAAACCGAAATGAAAACAAACAGAAAAAAATTGGTAATATAAGTACAATATCTATCCAAAGTATTGGAAACGTAAAAAAAAAAATAAAAAGTAAAACGTGATAATAATAAAATAAAAATAAAAAGGATGGACAATTGTTTGTAAACACGACTCTAAGGGCCACTCTATCCGACTCATTTATTTTTCTTGTAAAACAAATCATTTCAATGCATATTGTTCATCGAATTAACGTAAAGCCTGTTATTGTTGTTGTCTGTAAATCTTTAATCTTTTTCCATTGGAACATATTTGTTTAAGTTTTAAAAATTATTTGTTTCTTTTATTTCTAAGACCAACACTCAGGGTACGGCTTCTATTTATACAGTACATAAAGTTGGTATAAGTAAAATAGGTTATAGGAGAGAGGAAAGAGAGATTAGTGTTTGTGAAGATTAGATATGAATATCATATCACTTATGAGTGACAAAAAAATTTCTAAAAGAACTGAGTAAATCACACGAATAGTGCAACTAAAGAACGAATTCTGTTTGTAAAGCATTATGCGATCATCCACTACCCAATTGATCACAAACCGCTGTGTTGTACGCGACAGATTAATGTTACATAAAAATATACGGTTTTCGGGAACAAGTTCCTCTTTTTTCCTTGAACACATTTCGTAGAAGTAGCGGTAGGACAGAGAAACACAAGCCACTTTGCGATGGTGTTGTAATGAATCAATAGAGTTGGATACTCTACTACCATTAATAAGTATTTACACGCTATCCTGTACGTGGATCCATTTTCGATTAGATTTTAAGTGTTGTAAATAGTAAGCAGATCACCCGAATTGACTTATTTTTTACATCGTGTTAAGGAACCGAGACACATGAATGCGTCTTTCGACACTTGAAAAATATGCTGGTTTTCAGTGAACTTTACAGTGAATTTTTATATCCAAAACATCAAGAAATTCTGACTCCTCAGTATTTACACCACCCGTAACTAAAGATGTCGTAATATTGCTGTCTCATCTATGAGTTATCACACAACATTAGGTCTTTTGGGTATTAAAATTGAATCGAATGTAAGTGAGTATCATATTAAATCTCTCGCGATTTAATCTCCAAAGGCCCCGTTCTAAAATCGAAAGAATATGAATGTAAAGTCTTCATGTCCTCTGCAAAAGAGTATATATGACTAGTCTCGACTAGAAGAGAGAAGATCATCAATTACAAACAAGAAATAGAGTTGGAAAATTAACAGAACCATTGCGGTACCCCTGTAGTCAGCCAAAATTCATTTGAAGGTATAGGGCAGCCCTTGTGAAAACTCGATATAAATCAAGAAAGTATTTACAGACACCAAATGCTATAATTTTTGATATAAGTGCTCATCTTTTCAAATGAGGCTCATGTTCATCTTGGTGGAAACGTTAATAAGCAAAACTGCCGTATTTGTGGCTCAGAAAATCGATACGTGGTCTTACAGAAGCTAATGCACCCATTACGAGTGAATGTTTAATGCGGCTTGTGGAGCGAAGGCTTCATTGGCTCAAATTTATTTAAAAATGAGGACGGCACAGTCATTACGGTCAAAGGAGATACCTATTGCACCATTATAAACAATTTTGGTTGTACTCGCTCTTTATGGTATTGATGTGAACAGTGTTTCGTTTCAACAGGATGATGCAACTTGCCACACATCTCATGCCATAATCGATTTATTGCGTCAAACGTTTGATGGCCGTTTGATTAGCCGAAATGATGATGATAATTTGCCTCCAAAAAGCTGCGATTTGACAACATTGGACTATTTCCTGTCGGGCGTTATGCCGACAATCCAGAGGCAATTGAGCATTTGAAAGCCAACATTCGTGGTGTTCTAGCCGAGATACGGCCCCATACACCAGTCGAATGAGGCCAGTCGCGATAGCCATATGAAAGAAATAATACTCCGTTTCTAACCGCAACAACTGTACTGCACAACAAAAAAATAAGTTTGCCTAAAATTGTAAACCGTTTTTGTTTTATTGCATTTTTAAATTTAAACTTTTAAATGGCCCACCCCATATGTAGAACCACAACCTTGCTCTCATCAAATCTTCAGATAGACCAGTTCCACCTTTCTGATGGTAATGCCAACTGGTATCCAGTAGGACCGGGTCTTATGGAAACTCCATACATACATATAATGCCTTTCGACAATCAGATTGTCAGACTTTTGATATTGCACAGGCAAGCAAGATGGACAAATTCTGGCTTATTATGAGGCACTGAAAATATGAGCTAATAGCCGAGAGAGCGTTGGAGAACATTGCTTCAGGTCCAATACTAGAATACCATTCAGACCAGAGGATTTTCTAATGTTGAGATCCGTCAGAAATCTTTTAACTGCTAGAGCCTGAAAGATGGAAAAATGCCTGCACGTTATGAGGCACAAAGATGATAAGCTATCGGACGAGAGAGCGTTGAAGAACACTGCTTCAGGTCCAGTACTAGAATACTATTAAGACCAGAAGATTTTCTAGTGTGGAGATCCGTCAGACGTCTTTTAACTGCTAAAGCCTGAAAGATTGAAAAATACTGGCTTTTTGTGTTCTATGTTAGTTGATATCTAATGTTGTAGTTGATATCTGTACAACAGGTTGGAATTATTTGCGAATATTTCAGCTAAAAGGTTAGCTTTAACAACCGGGCTAATGAATGGACGGACGGTCATCCATTATAAGAGTACGTATCGAACTGGTATTATTGTCATGGATTTCACTAAATTTCTATCAACTAGTGACTGAAATCTGTTGTAGTTTTTAAAGGTGTCCTTGAGCTATTTGTCTATAGATTTCTCAAGAAGATGCGACAAGTGTATAAGCGTGCACTTGTAGACAGTTTATCAGAAACCATTTATTATTTCTATAAACTGTAGAGCCTTTAGAAAATATATTTCTATGGAATACGTGTGACTGGCTGACATAAATTTGAAAAAAAAACTAGACCTTGACGGGTATATTTATCACATACTCTATTAAAATATCAACTTCTTACCATGTGTGTGTGTTTGTATTCGTGTATGTCCACTATACATTATCATGATTATAATATTCGCATCCGCTTTTGTTTTGTTTCAAGTAGAAAACTTTTGTTATTAAAAAGTTATCGTATTATTTCTTATGGTATCGATTAAAGGGCTTACAAGGAGAAAGTCTCCTCATAATAATAAACAATAGCAACAGCAACAGCAACAAATATAACAACAGCTACATATCATTGGTTTAATACGGGAAAACCTAAAAATGGTCTCTCATTTACCACCGGCACATGCAAAACCATAAGTTTACAACAGTTTATGTGCGTGTGTGTCGTTAGTCAGATGAGAATTTCAACAAGAGCCAATTCCATTGGATTTAGCACGTACGTATACATATGTATGTGCGATAGTGTGTGTGTTAAGTTTCTACAACTTAGCATATGTTAATGACATTTTGAAAGGTTTCAAAACAATTTCTACAGACATGGTGCTGTTATAGCTGTTGTGAAACTTGTTGTTGTTGTTATTGTTGTTATTGTTATTGTATTATACTTGTCATTACAGTCATCATTTATATGCTTTAAAGCCTTAATGAGTACCTCAACAATTTCATCAATTCCACTTTAGTTTTGTATTAATGTGAGTGTGTGTGATTATGTATAAACTTTCAAACGCATGGTTTTGCTTAGACACACGCACACATATGTAAATGCTTATAATAAACTCATGTTAAAAACTTTGCTTCACAGGATTAAGTTGGCAGTAAATAATTGAATGAATAGGTACTATAGCGTGGCTTGTTTGAACAGATATTCGTTAGTAGTTGGATTGTGAGCTTAAGATTCATGCAATTAAAAAGAGCTTAAAAGTAATGAAATAAATGGATAACATAACAAAAAAAAACTAATACAAACTAGTTAGTAAATGTTTTTTAATACATTTGGTTTGAATTTAGGCCACATAAAAAGTTAAATAAGTCGCTGTAATCTAGGAGGTAATAGGTTGGCTTACTAGATGCGAACCCTTGGTTCAATCCCCCGCTCATGTCTGAACATGTCTCGAACAAAACAAAATATGAAAACATAACAGGAAATCAGTGAGTAAATAGCATAACCAGGAAAAAAGTCTTAAAAATCTGTAGCTCGGAGTAGATTTTAAAAATGTAAATCTTACCACTCATGGATATAATTAACACATACGACACATTAGTGATTAGTAATCCTGACTAAAGGAATACAACCCAATTAAGTAAGTAAAGGATTATCCATTTTTAGGGTTCGAACTCAATGATGTGATTCAAGTCACATTCCTGAACGATTGAATCACCACCTCCCATTCGTTTATGAATATTAATTTTGAGGATTATTTGAGAAAATATTTGAAATTAATTTTTTATTAGATCAGGTTTAGAATCTTTTAAAAAAAATAAAAGACATGTATTTTTTGAAATCGTTGAGATTTTTATTGAATTGCAAAGATATATTTGCTACGGTTCAAAACCCAGTTCAAACAACTCCAACAAAACGAAAAATGAAAAAAAAAATATTTCTTCGACGGCTTCCTCTGCCAGAAGATGTCTTGCAAAAACTCTGAGAGGAAATAAAGAAATTTATAGTCTAAAGTTTCTTAAAAAAATCTGTCATTCAGAATCGACTTTAAACTGTAGATCCCACCGCTCATGTATAAAAATAACACACACATAAGGTAGGTCGTAATCCTGTCTGAAGGGTTATAATATTCCGATTAAGTATGGAATAAAATATTCGTCAAATACTTTGAAATGAGAATACGTTTTTCACAAAATTGTGGCTAAAGCGTTGGATATCGAATTTCAGCTTTGGAGTTGTTTTTGGTTAAATAGCAAAAATTGTAGATTTCACAAGACCCAAAAAAAAATGGATTTCATTTAACATCAGAAATTCTTGAGAAAATTTGTACTGGATGTCGTTACTGCAATAGAACGACTGTAGCGCTCAGACTTGCTGAAATTGCATGTATGCCATTCAGTTGAGGTCTTTAGAACTCCGATATCATCTTGAAAAGAATATGGCCCAGTAACGCCGCCTAAATAAAGTCCGCATTAGATGCTCATTGTGGGAGCATATTTTTTTCTCCTGAATGACATGAAAATTTCCTGAGTTCCAAATTCGCTGATTTTGTGTATTCACTAAGCCATTCAAATGGAAATGTGCTTCATGGAAGAAGATGACTCTTTTCGTAAAATTGTCATTGGCTGCACTTTGTTGCATTACTCATTGAAATAATTGTCGATGCTTTCCCTTGACTGCAGGTAAGTTGAATATTGTGCGCATGGAGAACCTACACAAAATTCGAAGCGTAATGTTTCACAAAATTTAATGTTGTTGAGAGTTGAGTTGTTGTTTTCAAGAGACCGACACAGAGTAGTAGAATTTGTTGACCATTCATCTACAGACATACATACATACATACATACATAATTGGTCATCATAGCCCCTCAGTCAGGATAACTACCTAGCTTCTCACACCACTTATGTTGTGTGTGTTAATTTAACCTACAGTTTAAAATCGACCCCGAACGACAGATTTTTAAGTAACTTTTCATGGCAATTTTATTTTACGTTCAGAGTTTTTGCCAGAAAATTGCTGAAAGGCAGTTGCCTAAGAAATATTTTATTTTATTCGATATGTCTGACCTGGGCTACGACGACTATGAACATTCATCTGGAAAACCAATTTTCTTAAACTTTTCTCAGCGGCCGTATTTTGCTTATAAATCTTCGAATATTAATTTCTAGGTGTTAAATTGTCTCTGGCTTATTGGACTATCGCTGGCTAAGTGACTTTTTATAACTCCCCACATAAAAAAAAATAGCGTTAAATCATACGACCTTGCTGGCCAATCACTTGGACCGTTATTTGAAGTCGCCGTAGTAGGTAGTGTGTTGGCTTATTAGACGTGAGGCCTCGGTTCAAACCTCTGGTCAGACATCTCCGACAAAACGAAACACGAAAAATATTTAACCGGCGACTTCCTCTCAGCAGATTTCTGGCAAAAACTCTGAGCGGAAAATAAAATTGCCATGACAAAGTTTCTCAAAAATCTGCCTCTCGGAGCCGACTTTAAGCTGCAAGTCCTGGCATTCATGTATCAAATTAATTCACACAGCGTAAGTGGCGTGAGCAACTAGGTTGTAAACCAGACTAAACGGTTTTAATAACCAATTGTGAACATCCATATGTATGTATTACTTGAAGTTATGTGATGTGGCTCCATTGTGTTAGCACCAGTTCAATCGTCGAAGAAATTCAAATCCGCACAATTTTTACTACTTTTTTTTAAAGCTTTTAGATGATATACGATGATGAAATATGATGATATATAGATATATATGATGATATATATAAGGATTCTTAGAGTTTCTATCAGCTGAGTAAATGACTTTTTATCGAGCCATGAGCGGTTAGGTGTTCATTAAAACATTTCGTGTATTGCTAATTCTCACTAAATTTCATTATAATACTCTGACTACTTTGAACAGAATCGATAACTTCTACGTAGATTTTGTGAGAGAATAAAATTCTTGGTGCGTTAGAATTACGTTGGATGCCCTGTAATTGTATGTAATTTTCCCTGTTTACGGTTTTGCTTTGCGGAATTAAAATTAATTGCGTTTATACATGCGTGCGTGTGTGTGTGTGTGTGTTTAATTATAACTCTTGGCTATGATGATGGCCATGATGTTGTTGTTGATGATATTGTCGGTGATGTAATGCTTACGTATCTCGGATTTAACAAATTAAGCAGATTTGATTGCCTTTTGTCGAGCGTATGTATGTGCCAGTACTTATACAATACTTGAGAATGTATATGTGAACAAAGTATTACAGAGATTTGCTTGAAAATGTCATAAAATTAGAAGATTAAGTATAATAATTGGTCTAATGTAGGTCATCATTTTCATTTATATTGTAAGCACCATGCTGGTAAAGTAAAACCAGGAGACAAAATTTATAATAAAGGAAATAGTATGACCAGAGGTTCATAAGTAAAGAAAGGCTCCAATAAATGACATATTCAATACTGACTTTGACTGGCTTAATGTCAGTGGAGTCTTATCAATTTGGGTGTTAATGCCGGCCAAGCAGATACTATCCTCACAGTACTTCATTCGATCGGACCAATTTTCGTGCCGTTTTTCGAGAGTAAGGAGTCGTCTATCGGCAATGGCGTCACGAATGTTGGCCTTAAAATTGTCAATTGTCTCTGGTTTTTCGGCATAACACTTTTATTTAACGGCGCCCCATAGAAAATTGGCCAACGGTGTCAAATTGCAGATTCTTGGCGGCCATCAAGCCTCTGACACAATAAATCGATTGTGGCTTGAAATATGTGGCAAGTTTACCATCCTGTTGAAACCAAACATCCTTCACATTAATACCATGAAAAGGGGAACAAACAAATTGGTTATCATCGTGCGATAGGTATCCCCATTGACTGTAATGGTTGCGCCGTCCTCATTTTCAAAGAAATATGGGCCAATGATGGCTCCGCTACACAAGCCGCCTCAAACAGTTACTCGTAATAGGTGCATTGGCTTCTGTAAGGCCACGTGAGGGTTTTCTTAGCCCCAAATACGGCAATTTTGCTTATTAAAGTACCTTCCGTTCGAAAACTTTTTTTTTTTTTGCAAAATCGACATCATCGTGCAGAGTCTATTTGGCTCACTAAATCCCAATGTTTCGTACATTATTGGTCATTATAACCCTTCAGTCAGGATTACGACCTAGTTTCTCACACCACTTATGTTGTGTTTAAAGTCGACTCCGAATGACAGAATTTTGAGAAACTTTTGATGGCAATTTTTATTTACTCTCAGAGTTTTTGCCAGAAATCTGCTGGGAGGAAGTCGCCGAAGAAATACTTTTTGTATTTTGATTTGATGTCTGGCCTGGGGCTCGAACCCTGGCTTTACGTCTAATAAGCCAACACACTACTTACTACACTACTGCGATTTCAAATCCCAACGTAGCTCAAGCGTAAATTGATTCATTACGTTCCGTGGAGATAATATACTGACTTTGGTGATAGAAGAGAATAACATAAGTATTGTCAGATTCAACATAACCAACGGTTTAAATTTAAACCGATAGATACTCCACCCTATATTAGAAATGTCAGGGTATTACGCCTTTAAAGTAACAACATATATCTAAAGATCTCAATTAGTTTACAATGTATACTTGACCTGCATTAAGTAACATCTTCACTGTCTGCCACAATAAGTCTTGTTTGTAATAAAAAAGTGCTAAACTTCCAAAAAAAAAAACCTAAATTTATCATGCAAGAAGATTTATTTTTCCGTTCAGTAGCGTTTTTTGCCTTTGCCTTTTACCAGACCAAAAATGTTACACAGTTAAACAGCCACAAAATATGCAACAACAAATTTTTTTTTGGTAATTTTTTGTCCCACTTTCAGCAGAACCTACAGAGAGGCAAATTGTAACAAAATTGACCACAAAAAATATGGAAATTTTTCACTTAAAAGGGTTTCACATTGGATGAGAAGCAGTTTGTAACGGCTCTTAATAAGCTGCTAAAATTTACCGAAAGAATTTACAAAAAGTTAAGGCATGTTGATGTTGTTGGGGAAAAAAGTGGTTTAAATTATGAGAATTTCCTTTCAGCTGAAAGTATTTTTTCTATTTTTTATTCGGCTTTAATTTCCTAGAGTTTGTTACGTTTTTGTTCGTTTTCTTTGCCATGCAACTTAATAAGGCCCCGGTAATAGAGTAATAAAATATATTTAAAATGTCTTGACATTTATGGGCAAATAAAAAAGTGAAACATTTTAATTTAATTTTAATTTTTTTTAACATTTTCGCTAACACGGGAAAATATATTTGGAAAATGGAAAATCTTATAATTTTTGTAGCTGGAAATGTCGAGCGAAGGGTATTAAAAAACGCACAAAGTAAGCAAAACCTTGGTAAGAAATTCTTGTTTTAAGTGCATTAAATTTTTTTGCAAATAAATTTGTAGAAGATCTTCACATTAGTAAGTCTTGTTTGTATTCTTTGTGAGAACTACATGAAAAAGCTGTATAAAATAATTTTTTTTTTAATTTTAATTAAAAAATTAAAATTTTTACTGACGTAATTGGTCATTGTAACCCTTTAGTTAGGATTACAATCTAGGTTCTCACACCAGCCAAATAGTGTATTTTAATTTTACCCATGAGTGACGGAACCTTCAATTTAAAGTTGAATCCCAACGACAGATTTTTGAGAAACTTTTCATGGCAATTTTATTTTATTTACCATATAGCAGTGAAGATTACGCAGATTAAACTTAGACCAACTCAGCTTTATTGGCTCATTAATGCAAGGTCAACACTTAGCTTAGATCTTAGGCTGCTTTTGTACACGATAGTGCTAAAACCTATTTGGTTGCATGGAGCCCAAATATTAAGTACAGCTTCACCCTCAAATGTTGAAAAACTTCAGCAAAGACAATCTAAGTTATTTAGAGTAATAAAGGGTGCCCCATGGTATGTGAGCAATAATAACATTCACAAGGATCTCAATGTGCCAAGAAAGTGCCAGCTCCATCGCAATATGGAAACCTTTTAACAAACATCAAACCAGATGATGAGAGCATTACTTTTTCTTATTGCGCAATGTACGTAATGTGATGCAGGGATGGACAGATAGAAATTCAAACTGATATCGGCTTAAACGCGAACGTGAAGATGGAATACGTTTATAATTGCTGTTAATAGAACCAATGGACTTAGTTTAAAATCCTCTACTCTTATATGTATATGTGAAACGATGATCGATGAGAACACATGGATGAAAGAAACGTTAATAAAATTATCATAAGAGGGATCTCCCAGATTGCAAAAACTGGGGAAGTATCATTTCACTGAACACAATCTATAGAGTTATTCAATTATAATTATTGTAAGTTGAAAGTGGACAAAATTAAGAGCTTTTCACATCACTTATGTTGTGGGTATTAATTTTATACGCGCAGGGCGGGACCTACAGTTTAAAGTCGATTTCGAACGACGGATTTTTGAAAAACTTTTAATGGCAGTTTTATTTACTCTCAAAGTTTTTGCCAGAAATCTTATCGGAAGAAGTTGTCGAAAGAGTAAATTCTTCATATTATTGTTTGCTCGATATGTCTGAGCTGGGTTTTGGTTCACGAAGAGCTCAGTTCATCTAGCAACTAAAAAATGTTTTTCAAGTGAAATGTTGGTTGTCAGTTTTAATCTGTAATACTTAGCAACTGACAAGGAAACTGAGGTTCAGTTGTCATATATAATCATTACATTTCTTCTCCAAATAATCTGTTATATGCGATTAGTTAGGATTACCACCACCCAAGTTGTGTATGTTAATTTTATATATTATTGGCGGGGCCTACTGCTTAAAGTTGATTCCGAGCGACTGATTTTTGAGAAACTTTTCATGGCAATTTTATTTACTCTCAGAGTTTTTGCCAAAAGAATGCTGAGTTGAAGTCGGCAAAGAAAAATTTTTCATCTTTCGTTTTATTGGAAATGTCTGACGTGGAGTTTGAAATGTGGGCCTCACACTTACTACTAAACTACGGCGATAAAGGAAGAACCAGCAAAAAATTAGAACATGCATCGCCGTGAAACAAAAATTCACTTTATCGCCTCTTCTGTTTGCCATTGTATCAAACGACTTATTATCGGATCATTGCTACGAAAATTGGGAATTTGTGTGGAACTTTCACCGCTACATTGAGGTTTCGTAATTCGCAGACTACATTTTCATGTCCGAATAAACTGAATTATAAAAACCAGCAGAAAGTAAAATGTCACTGTAATGGAAACCGTAAGGAAGTAGACGTACATGATAACAAAATAATTATGCTCAATTCGATATAATGCAAGAACCCTACAGGTTCGCAAGCGCAGCCAACGCCCAAAATGTTAACGGTTGTTTCAAAGGATTTTGTATGTTATGGCATCAACACGATCAATTGTCTGCAAAAGATTACTGCAGAAAGAGGTCGCTTCAAACATAAAAGAGGCAATATTATGAATAGAAATTCAGAACTTTGAACTTCAGCAACTAAAAAATGGTTTCCAAGTGAAATGTTGGTTGTCAGTTTCCATCTGTAATACCATTTTTGACGACTGGCAAGGAAACTAAAGTTCAGTTGCCATCTATAATCGAGTCATAACATTTCCTCTACAAATAATTTTCCGCACACGATCTGCGAGAGGTTTATGGGATGGTCGTCAAACGTACATATGTACATAATTGGTCAATACAACTTTTTTGTCAAAATTACGACCTAGCTTCTCCAACCACTTATGTTGTTTGTGTTGATATTATAAAGGGTCCGCCTTTATATGGCCAGCCGAGGCAGCCATTTGAATGAAATTATTTTCCATTATTAACCGGAAGGATTGTACTTTCAAATAAAAAAGAAATTTGAGAAAATATTCAGTAGTTTTTTTTTTAAAGAATTTTCAAAAAAAAGTTATTTGGCGAACCTTTACATGAGTGGTAGGACCTATAATTTAAAGTCGACTCCAAATGACATATTTTGGAAAAACAATTCATGGGAATTTTATTTACTCGTAGAGTTTGTTTGCCAGAAGACTGTAGAGAAGATTTCACCGAGGAAATATCTTTTCATATTTCATTTTGTTCGAGATGTTTGTGCTGGGACTTGTTTACTGTTAAAACCGACTCCGAACAATAGATTTTTGTGAAACTTTTCATGGCAACTCTATTTGCTCTCCGATTTTTTTGCCAGAAGACGGTGACTTAATCTCACCGAAGAAATATTTGTTCTTATTTCGTTTTGTTCGAGATGTCTGGTCTCGAACACACTACCTAATAGACTATGGCGACTTCAAACATTCGCACTAAAGTTTCCAACTTTGAAGAACGCCTAATAACTATAGATTCGGACCTGAATAAATTTCAAATCATATTTTAGACGATTTACTTTATTTAATTTATTACTGACGCGTACTATCTCTTGTCATAATGATAATAACATTCCAATTACACTTTCAAATTCTTCTGAGACTATAAAATCGATTTATTTCTACAAACTTGCTGTTAAAGTCATTGTATTTTCAATACAAAAATTAAAAGTGCTTTTAAAGAAGACTCCTGTTATTATAGTAATGAAGAGAGTGAAAAGAATTTCTCACAAAGGGAGAGAGCAACTTTATACACAATGGTTCATATTCTTTATCCTTTATTTTTCTAGTAGCCTTTGTACCTCTACATGTACACATACAAACGCAGTTAAACGCAGTAAATTGTAATAATAAAGTCCGTAGTTTTTTTCTCTCCTTCTTCTTCTTATACTCAGTAGCTTTGTTTAATAGTGATTATGTCGAATAACACATAAAGAAATGAACAGAACAGAGAAAAACATATTAAAAGAAAAAGAAAATGAAAAACTACATTAAAGTACGACATAAAAAAGCTGTTGCACTGTTGCTGTGCCCACCGCTGCTGCTGTAGTCGTTGTTAACTATATATGGATGACATGCATGCATGCATGTGAAAACTCTTCTATATTTTTGAACAATAGAAGCAGTTTTTTATAAAAAACAAGAGGGGAAAGAAGAAAAGAGAGAGAGAAAGAAAATAAGAACAAATGATATAAAGTCTAAAAGCGAGGAAAAATGAAGTTAAAGCGTATAAGAACTTTTCACTCAAGTGATTTATGCCCAGTTTTTTTCCTTTTGTTTGCTTCAGTAAGCGAGTCGCTAAATTGTAGTCACGCTGAAAAAAAATATAAAACTTTCACACGCTCACACAATTACACGCTCTCTACTTAACGTAGGGCAATGCAAATCTCATTCTTCTTTATTTCACATACACATACTCACGCTAACACACACATTCGTTATTTCTACTTGGGCCTCATACTTACTTATTCACTTACATGGGCTGTGCTTTTGTTAGTTAAAAGAGGTTAATTTAATGATATAGCCTGGTTCATTATTTGGTTTGTCGGTTGGCTGTACGCTTTTATTAAAAAACATATTTTCGCTTAACATAATGACACTTACCTGAAAAGAAAAGAAGAGAATGAAAATTAAAATCACTTTATTCAACAAAAATGTTAAAAAATGTATTTTTAAATAGGAAAATAACGTAGTTGGATAAGTGTTTCTTTAAACAAGTCCTGTCTTAAGTAAATTACAATAAAATAGCAATTTTCGGACTTTTTAAGAATATTGTTACGCAAATCGAAACGACCTAATATCGTTTAACAACAAAAACGATAAACAAAAGCCACACGATACAAATACACACCAACACTAAGAATACAATGAACGTGTTGGTTATCTAAAGCTGCACACACACATATGTACAACGAACCTGGTTGCGCCTGGTACCAACAACAACATGTATGTGACAAAAAGGGATAGACAAGGTAAGCAAGGTACACAAACAATAATATACTAGACCTACTCGTACGAGAAGGCGAGATCACGAACCTTCCACTTCAAGAATGTTCATTAGACTGGTTGTGTCGGACTATAAAAAGGCTGGACAAAGCAGGCAGCAGTCAGTTAGAATTCAATCAGCCTTGTTGCGGTTTGAACGTACAAGTGGTATTGCTTGCAAAAAGGTTGTAAGCAGAGAAGATCTAACGTACAGCTGTTAGTGTTAACGCGGACAGAAGTGTGAAATAGAATAGTGTACAAGCAAATTATTGTTGTATCGTTAAGTTGTATACGGTGGCACACAAAAGTAGTGTGAAGAATAAAGAGAGTTTAAGAGAAAATAAACACATATTTGTTTTTACTTGGTTCGCAATTAACGAACTCATATTTACACGCTTTTAAAAAGGTAAAAACATAACAATATTATTAAGTCAATATGTAGATACAAAATTATCCATAAATTCCGCACTTAATTTTAATTTTCCAAAGTTTTTCTCTTATAAGAAACCAAAGAAAGCTTTCAAGAAATAAACAAAACTTTACGAAGCTTATTAACCTGATCACTTTATATAACACTGGGTTTTATTGAATTTTTGTCCTGAATTTCGCCAGGAGCCCAGTAGTAAACAGATTATTTGTTTGACAATAAAGTGCTAACAGCTTTTAGACATTTCTTATGCCATAAACACAATAAATGCAACGCAGCAAAAGCAGCAATCTGTCAAAAATAGAATACACGGCTGTATATGAAAGCGATTGCTTGAAAGACAGCGCGCCAACCAGCAAAGATTCTGCTGCTTTGCTTTTCATCAAATTTCTATTTTAATTTGCAGAAATGAGAGAATTACTGCTAACAGTGAGAGCATTTGTGCTGGCAATTCAATGATTAATGCTGTCAATACAATAACATGCATGAAATAGAGGTTTTAAAAACGCAATGTATAAATATGTACAACGCGAAATAACGTTTTAGTGGCACTATTGATAAAGAATTAATGAACTGTTCATTTTTATTTGTTTTGCTTATATTTCACTGCCGCTGTCTTTATTATAATTAATACACATGCAGCTTACCTTAGGCAGCAATTGCAAAATTGTAGTGCTTGCTGCGTTGCGTTTATTGTGTTTACAGTATTAGAGTTACATTGTAGTCTCTAATCTGTTTTCTGTGAGTTTAGTTGAGTTTTAAATTTTATGGTAATTTAGATGATCAACCTTACGATTAGGGGATTAAAAATATTTGTAAATATTGTTTACTATATGGCCTCCATTGAAATCGTCGGAGTCTTGTATATAGACCTGCATGCATGTCAATAAGGTGTAAAATTATGCGTTGACTTTAAAATTAATTATTGTTGTGATCTTATTTATCCTTTTATGTGTGTAAAAGTGTGTACGTATATTTAAATACTGTATACCAAGAATAGTATTCATTATTCTATGCATTGATATCATAAGCTCACCAAATCAAAACAACAGTCAATGATGTACAACACACAGTGTATAGGATACTGTGCTTGAATTTATTTTTTAATTGAAAGGAAAAACAAAACATAAAAAATCACATCAAAACAACAAATAAAATACATTCCCTATTGAAGCCATTAAACAAAATGCGTAAAAGGCAAATTTAATTTACATTTGATGCCGGAGTCGAAAGCGACAAACTTCGCAGTCTTCGCATTCTACTTAAAATTTCTAAGAACTTAAGAGCGAATACCAATGTTTTTTAATGAATGCATGATTGATTCACTATTTCATTCTCATTCATGTTTATGAAAATGAAATATATTTGAATAAATTGTTTTCAGTGCGATTCAATGCGTATATGTAGTGTGTGTTGTGTAGCAAACATCATCACAGTAATAAGTTGTATTGAATTCAGTTATGCAGGCCTCTAGTCGAGTAAGTAGCGTGTTAGCTTACTAGAGGTGAGTTTTTTGGTAAAAGGTCTGAAAGTAAATAAAATTGCCGAGAAGAGTTTCTCAAAAAATCTGTTGTTCGGAGTCGAATTTAAACTGTAGGTCCCGCCATTCATGTATAAAATTAACACACACAACATAGGTGATGTGAGAAACTGGGTAATAATCTTGACTGAAGAGTTGAAATGAGTTGAGTTGATAAGTATATATATTGACTTCACGTTAAAATTTAGGCGTACATATGCTTATCAGTACATAATTAATTACTTTCAAAATTAAAATGTTCCTTAAAAAAGTAAAAAAATAAAAATTATAAATGCAAGTGATGTCGTGATGTAGACAGATTGATTGCATGCAGGGTTATTCCAGTTTCAAACAGGAAAGTAGAAACATTTTTTATTAAGAGACTTTAATGCCATCAAAATAAGAGAACATAAAATCAGCACTGAACATCAAAGCTAGGTCAGTCAGTTCTATTTTTCTATTTCGATTATCTTTTCTTTAAAAATACTAATTGTAATCGCATTTTCCCTTAATAAACTTGGTTTATGCATGTACAGGTTAGGTTAGGTTAGATTGTGGTAGCTTTAATTTCCAAAGCACACTTGCACGCGCACAGCAACCCGTTGTAGCACCACAGGTAAGCGCAGTCCCTGTGCGGATCGAATTCCACCAAACCCATCGGGGAAGATGATCAGCGCAAGGGCTGCATATTAAAATCACGTCGACCCTATGCTGGAAGCCTGAAAGTTTAATAAACGAAACTATAACTCTGATCTCAATGGATGATAACTCAGCTAACAAGAAATGGAAAAAAAGATGATCATTAACAAAGAAAGTGAGTAATAGTTTCTTCATCTTCAACAAACCCACAACCACGGTAAAAGTCGTTATATCCAGTTTTTCCGCGTATCTTGGCATAACGCAATGACCTGTAAGCATGGCCACTGGGAGCGAGATGACATTGCGACAAAGTGTAGTAGGTTGGTGTGCCTTCAATCTGTTGTGGGCCAAGTGTGTCTGGCAGTGGTGCAAGATTCCATATTCACCCAATATAGGTTGGCGTCCCGAAAGAATTTTTTCCTAATGGCCAATTCGATTTTTGAGAGAAAGTCGAGACAGCAGCGAAACTTTCCAACTCTACAACGAATTATATAACTTTTCTATATTTTTTTAAAATTTCTTCCCAAGGCAGATATTTCTAATCGATCACAACTTTGTGTGGATAAAAGAAATGACGTTATTCAAAGCAACCTTTGGAATCCAAACTTCAAATACTTCACAAATTCTTTGTTGGCCAAATTCCTATTCTCAGTCTTTTTAAAGTATTAGAGTGACACTAGAATTCACCACTACAATGCTTGGGGTTTGTTATAAATAAAATTCAAAAATTAATTTTCAAAATTATTGTAAATAAAACCTTTGGAGATGTACAGCTTTGAAGATGTAAGCAATTTTCTAACGTACAAATTAATCAAACATCACAGCGTCTTTCATCTGCAGACAAAGTTCTGTTTCTAAGAATTGAGTTGATGCATGTATGTATGTGAGTGAATGCCTTTAAAACTTTAATTAAATCAATTCAATTAATTTTCTTTGATCCTTACTACTCAAATATTTATTTATAAAACTCACACTCTCTGGCATTGCCTTTTATGCCGTCACTTGAATATTTAATGTCACTGAAAGCGTTATTAATCAAATGCCCGAGCGTTTATTCATACATTTTTAATGTATTTTTGCGGCGATATAAAAATTTTTGTAATTAAATAATTGTTTTTTAATTACCTAAAACATTTATATCGATAATTAAGGTTTCGCATTTAATGTTGTGTCATAAAAAAACAGAAATGCCAACACAAATAATGCTTAATTGAATTACATTATTTACGCCTTAAATTGTGCTTTAAATTCTTTTTATTACAGTCAGCCTATAAATATGTTATGGCAGCGTTTAACTTTTTCTCCATTTCGTGTTTTATTACATTTCATTATTTGCGTTTTATAAACACCAATACACACACATACATACACAGAAGCAGCGTTTTTCAAAAATTAATGTGTATAAACGAATAAATGTCATTCGAAGTTTTTGAAAGGCTTTTAACGTCACAGCAAAAATTTATACGTTTTTTTTATTTGCCTCTGTATGCGGTGGAGAAAAGGGACGAGAGGGAACTGTTCGTCTTACAGTGTAGTTGGCATATTTTAACTGTTGAAAATGAAAATTTCTGTTTGGAAGTCTCACAAATTTATATGCATTTTATGTGTTTTTGTAATTGTAGTTTTAGTTGTTGTTGTTTAAATAAAGCAGTTGTCTTGCGCCTAAATGTATGCAAAACCTACTGATCATCAACATGATTGTCATCGTTATTATGTGCCGTCTATGCAAGAAGACGTATGCGAAAGCAGAAGTAGTTAAAATGGTAGTGGCACTTACGCCAACCAATGTGTCAAATTATAATCGTAAATATCCCCTCTATACCGTATTCTCACGCACTCGCATACACTATATCACTTTGATATGAGAGCGTACACACACATCTACACATTAAGATTAAAAAAAAAACGCAGGACAAGCCAGCGTGTTTGTTGGCAGCATATTTATTAATGCACACACAGGCAAGCCGTAATGTACAATTCACGTTATCGTTTAAACATTCATGAATAGCGGGTAATAGAGAGAGTGCAGAAGATGAAGAAAATGAAGATTGGTGGTGCTGTTCCTGAGGTACTCACATGTGACATTTTAACTTCCAACTGTGTTGGCTGTCACATGAGTTAATGTCACAATACATAATACACTGTTTAATTTGATATATGGCGTTAAATTTTGACACACACTGAAAGTGCAATTATGAAACGTTTCCACACACACATACACACACACACAGATTTGTTTTTTTCGCTTTCTCTCTCTTGCATCTTTTCGGGAAACCTAGTAAATTTCACCTTCATCAACATCAGCTTAATCATGGTGCAGAGTATAATGGCGTACATTTATTAGTTAAATTCAAATCATAATATTGTCAAGAACGCTATTCCGAGGCTACCTCATCTTTTCTAAAATTTAAAGCTAGTACCCCACATAATGTGCATGCCAATCAAAGCAGCAGTGTAATGTAAATTACTTTCAAAATATTGTGTTTTGATTGAGGAACGTATTTTCCTTGGCTGTAAATTTCACTTATAAAGACATTTTTTCTGTACACATAAAAAATTCCTAATTAAGGCGAAAGCCGTTTAATTGGATATATTGCTTACAGGAGAATTAAAATCATTATTGGTTTAAGGAAATCAATATACATACTGCCATATACTATCTTGATGTATCACACTATGATTGAAATGTTTCATTATTTAAGGTAGTAGACTGTGATCGCAGGAAGGGTTGAATTTATTTTCAGACAAAATTTATTTCAGAATTGAATTGATGGTAGATAAGTATTCAAGTATTCAATGCAATAGTTAAACCTTTCTTCAAATGATTTATTGATACAAAGATTTTGAGTAATAAATACAGAAGAAAATACAATAATAGGAACAAAAGAAAAATCGAATTACAACAACAATACTACATAAATAGATCCCGATGTTGCCAGACATAAAATAAATTTATTATAATTAGCCCGAAAGTTAATGTTAGTCGTGAGTAGTGAGAGTTTGTAATATAGATCGCAATATCAAACACAGTTATATAGTACACTGAGATTTTGATTTTTGTAATTCAAGGATTGTGTAATAAAGTTGATAACTGTTATTAATAAAAGTGTCGTTATATAAATAAAAAATAAAGGATTCTTCTTAAAGAAATAAAAAACAATGTTAGGTTAGGTTAGGTTAGAGGACGTGTACTTGTTAATTAAGACAAGTACAGTACCCGGAGGTCGAATTGACCCATTGTACAACGTCCTAGTTTCTCACACAGTTATGTTGTGTGTGTTAATTTTATACATGAGTGGTGAGACCTACAGTTTAAAGTCGACTCCGAACCACAGACTTTTGAGAAACTTTTTCATGACAATTTTATTTACTATCAGAGTTTTGCCAGAAATATACTGAGAGGAAGACGCCGAAGAAATACTTTTTGTATTTTGTCTTGTTGTCTGGCCTGGGGATCGAACCCTAGCTTCACGTCTAATAAACCAACACACTGCCTACTAGACTACGGCGATTTCTAATAAAAAACCAATACAACGTTAAACAATTTCTTTTACTTCAATTTGCAATCCTATAGAACCCACAAAATTTTGGGTTTTGAAAAATTAAAAAGTTAACAATATAATAAGGAAAGGATAGCATAAATTAAAACAAGTCGTCGTATTTTAGTAGGTAATGTGTTGGCTTAGTAGACGTAAAGCCACAGTTCAATTCCCACGTCTGACATCAAAACGAATTGAAAAATATTTCTTTGGAGACTGCCTCTCAGCAGATTTTTGGCAAAAACTCTGAGAGTAAATAAAATCGTCATGGAAAGTTTCTCAAAAATCTGTCGTTCGGAGTCGACTTTCAACTGTAGGTCCAGCCACTCATGTATAAAATTAACACATACAACATAAGTGGTGTGAGACACTAGGTCGCAATATATTATCTCCACTGAACATAATGAATCGATTTACGCTTGAGCAACATTGGGATTTATTAGAAATTTATTTCCAAATAACGACAATTGGTCGCAATTGGCAAAAATTGCAAAAAAGAAAATCATCTTTTCGGATGAAGCCCATTTTCATCTTGTAGGGTACGTTAACCGTAGATCGAGCTTTGTATCAAAAATGATACATTTCAATACTTTAGACCACATAATTTTAATTCAGCAAAAGTTAGATGCCTGATATTTTTATAATTCTTTAGTATTGTTATCGCCATTATTTTAAACCAAATAAAAAAAGAAAATTTCAAACAGGGGTTACAAAATTCAAAAACTTCATAATTCTGGCTTATGTATCATTTTTGATCCATACGACTTTCCAGATTTCAAAGATTTTGTGAAGTTTTATCGTAAATAATACATTATTTATCGTATTTGAGAAGGAATTGAAAGTTATGTAAGTGTGGGACGAAAGTGAAAAGATTGAATTTTCTATTCTTGATATGTTCTTGATATTGATTGAAGTAGCCGTAGTCTAGAATGTAGCGTGTTACCTTATTAGACGTCAGACCAAGGTTCAAACCTCAGGTCAGACATTTCCAATTTATAACGAAAGGTTGTAATGACCGATTATATATTAATTATATATGTAATATTCCTGCTGCTAAAGACTTTGAAGAAGAAGAAAATAGAAGATCGCCTAATGAACTGAATAAAGTATTGGCAGCAACAAACATGACAACAGGATGTTTATCGCCAAAGATGGTGCTACTTGGAACGGAACAAACTGCCCTTAGTAGTTTGGGATGAAAAAATCTAGTAGTTTCTTACTGCTCTTCTCATATTTATCTCACGTGGCAGACAAACATTAGAAGAATGTGTTTCGTCCCATGTTTTATTACAGATGATAATATTACAGAATCATTCGCTTTGATAATGATATATTTACGCCTTTTCGAAAAATGAGCTGAAAGTTTTCCAGCCTTTAATAATCATGCTTAAAGCCTTTTTTGAAAATCGAATTAAAAGGATTTTTTTCTAAAAAAAAATAGATTTATCTTAATCTTTTGTTAGAAAAATTTAACCATTTTCATAAAACTTTTATCACACAACTTGTAGTTTTATGTAAGAAATAATACTGTATAAATAGTTTGGGATTAGCTATCATACTTTCAAGGCAGCCCATATATCCTTTTTTAAGATTTTTAAAAATTTAATTTTTTGTTCGCCTGAAAGGTAAGAAAATTAAAGAAAATATATATATATAATGATGCTTATGTTTTTATTTTCCTTTTTGGTATATTTTCATCTCAAATTAAAGTTTTTAGCAACATAATTCAAAAACTTTTTAGTTTTATTGTGGAAAATGAAAATTACCTCCAGCGATTTTAATTGAAATTTGATACTTAATGATGGAATACTTACAGTGATTGTTAGGGAAATTAATTTAAGGATATTTATATAAATCAAGCTTCATAAAGAGATTTACGGAGTAATACTTGCTATTGATTTATGTTTTCTTTCCTTTTGTTTTGTTTTATTACCTTTTCAACTCATATTTAATTTTGTAGCTGTAGATTAGTAACTAATTGAATTTGATGGTCGTTATAAATTTCGTGATCCACCTAAGTCGAATTGGCAGTTTTAGATTCAAGTACTTACAGCAGTATTTGGGGAAACCCGTATTCGAGAAACCAGAGAGGAATCAAAGAGGGAAAATTGTTATTGACATAATCGATGTTCTATTGCAACAGGAAACTTTTTTACCTCACATGACGTTGACGACAAATATTTCTAACGAATTACAAGAATGGTTTGTACCATCAGGTTTCAGCCAGCCCTCAACTGAGAGTGTTACTGATGCGAGTGACAATAAGCTGTCCTATCTAAGCAATTGGAAACTTATAAATCGCCACAAAGTAGGTTGCTAGACATCAAATTATTACCATTTAGAAAGAAATAAAATCAAGCTGACATGAAGTGCTTGATTTTTATGTAAAAAACCATACCAATGTACATAATGTCAAAAATTTTGGCGCAAATTTCATAAAAGTGATAATAAAATTAAATAAATAGTAAATAAATAGTTTTATTAAATTGAATTAAAATATTAAAATTTTTTAAAGAAAATTTATCAACCATGTACTACAAGTATGTATCAAAAGTGATACATAAGCATAAGAATTATGAAGTCTTTTAAAGGCTCGATCTACGGTTAATAAGCAAAATTGGCGTATTTGGGGCTCAGAAAACCCGCACAAGTTCTTACAGCAGCCAATGCACTCATTACGAGTGAATGTTTGTCGCGGCTTGTGGTATCATTGGCCTATATTTCTGTAAAATACCATTACGGTCATGGTCGTATCATGATAAACAATATTTTTGTACCCGCTCTTCATGGTATTGATGTGAACGATGTTTGGTTTCGACAGGATAGTGCAACTTGCCAAACATCTCATGCCACAATCGATTTGTTGCGATAAACGTTTGATGGCGTTTAATTAGCGGAAATGTTGATTTCAATCAGACGCCAAGAACCTGCGATTTGACACCGTTAGACTATTTTCTGTGGGGCGCCGTTAAAGAGACGCAACAATATGAATGAAGTAATATTCCATTTATAATCGGAAAATTCAAACCTTTTTGTTTTATTGCATTTTTAAATTCAAACTTTTAAATGGCCCACCCTGTACATGAGTGGCGAGACCTAAAATTTAAAGCCGACCCCGAACGACCTTTAATTGAGATATTTGAGAAACTATTCATGACAGTTTTATTTACTCTCAGAGTTTTAGCCGAAGAAAGATAAGTCCTTACGTCATTTTTATATACATATGAAAACTTCAGTTCACATTTTCAATTAAATTTTAATTCAGTTTTGTTAGCGTTGCATAAATAATAAAACATCTTCTATTTAATGTTAGATTTCTCTTAATGACTTTAAGAATTTCTTTTATTCTTACAAGCAAATAAATAAATTTAATAATAAACACACACAGCCAAATACACGAGTTCAGGAAATACTTCTTTATTTTGGTATAACAAAGTCAAGTTAATGTGAAATCGTTTATCTTTTTATGCTTTCTTAGCCACGTTAAGATTCCGTTAAATGTATATAATAATTATTAAATATTATATTTTGTAGTGGGTTTACAAACGTATACATTTATTATTGTACGTACGTTTTCCTTTTTATCTTAAGCCACATAAATATCAATGAGTATCGTTTTCCAATGGTTTCACTTGGCCGACGTTTAACAATTTTCATCCCGTAAATTGTTGTATTAGTTAAGCTTAGAATAATAACTGACAGAAGCAAAAACAAAAACAAAAAAAGGCATAAATATATACGTTCATTGACGTTATAAACAGCCTATAAGTGAATTTTTATAACAAATCTTACGATAAGAAAATTGAAATAGAAATACTAACACAGCACCACCGCCTACTACAACAGACGAAATCAAAGGAAACAAAAATAAAACAAAAAATAAATAAACTGGCCAGAGAAATTGAATATTTAAAGCAGAAAGGAAGAAAAATTTAAATTGGAAATTTTTTGAAAGGAAACTGTATGGCGTAGTGTGAGTGAGTGTATGTGTGTTGGTATAAAAGTTTAAGCTTTTTCCAAAGTACTTCATAATCAAACGGAAATGTCATGCCTAAAAGTATGCAAACAATTTTGTCAAGTATACATTTTCATTTTATCCTCTTATTGTTTTGTTTGTACAAAAGTTACTTATTAAACTGCTTCTTTCAAATTTTTTTTCTCTCTTTCTTTCTACTTTAAGTCTTTAAACAATTACACAAAATGTGTTTTTGTAAAGGAGAAAAAGTGTGAGAGACAGAGTGAGAGATGGAGAGAAACACAGAAAACATAATCAAAACAATTTGTTACCAACAGGAAATACTAAAAATCTACAAACAAAAAAACTAAAGAAAAGTAAAGGAAGGAACAGAAACACACTTGCATACTTTTACAAACAATTTCTTTAATACAACTACACATTTAAATATATACATAAACGCACACACACTGGCACACCCTCATATAGAACATCACATTCTTTGGCATTGGTAGTGTAGAGATAACAAACAAATAATTGAATAAACATTTGCAGACACACACCATCATACACTCTAAAAAAAAACTGTGTGTGTGTGTGCTTGTTGGTGTTGTATTCAAAAATTAAAAAAAAAAAAACGTTTACTGGTCAAGTATGATAATGGCAAAGCCCCTACTGTCTATGTTTTTATTCATTTCGTTTCAGTTAAGAAAAGTTCAGTTGTTTTTGTCGTCTTCTCCTTCACTTCTTTTTTTTGTTTTTCTTTTGAAAATGTTTCTTTGTTACCAGATTTTAACAGTTTTCATTTGTTATTTTCAATTAAATTCAGATACATTTTTTGGCAAAGTATTTATTGGATTTAAATTTATGATTATCTCATCTCAATGGGGAAACAATTTTCGTGGTTAATTTCTTTATAATTTTATTGTATTATTTTACAAGGATACAGAAAATAAAATATAAAAATAGTCGGAATTAAAGTTTATTTTAACGAAATAATTCATTTGAAAATCAAGTGATCGATCTTATTTTTATTGTACAGAAATTTCAATCTGCAGTTCAAGAGTTTCTCAAATTTCAAAACGAATTCTTGATTACTCACAAGCATGTATGGTATGTGTTCCATTCTTGGTGAAGAATAATTTATAGGATATGTTCAGAAAGAATCGTTCCACCTAGCTTCTCACACTACTTATGCTGTGTGTGTTAATTTTATACTTGAGTGGCGGCAACTACAGTTTAAAATCGATTCCGAACGACAGATTTTTTGCAAAGCTTTTCATGGCAATTTTTATTTACTTTCAGAGTTTTTGTCACAAGTCTGCTTAGAGGAAGACGCCAAAGAAATATTTTTTTATATATTTCGTTTTGTAGGAGATGTTTTACTTGGGATTTGAACCTTGGCCTTACGTCTAATAAGCCAACACACTACCTGCCTGAGATCAGCAATGAACCTTTTTTTCGCTACTCATAAGCACTCATGAAATTTTGGAGTCAAATAAGTGAGTCAGCAATATTGAAATTTAACTACTCTGATTCATTCATACTCACTACAACGTTGATTTATAAGAACAGGTTGCATTTAGTATGCGTACAACGTTGACATCAAACTCATGCCACTCGAAATATGTTTGATTCATAAGCCTAGTCATTTAGATTCATAACATTAGAAAAATACTTTTAAACGATTAGAGTTACTTGAATCATACATCAAAATTTACAGTCTTTGTTATTGTTGTATTTTCAAAAAAGAAAACAGACACAAAGCAAAAAAGACGGAGCAGCAAGCAGAGCAAACACACAACGTTTTAGTAAGTATTTTAGTGTTCGGACCCGAATCATACTTATCCCGTGATTCGTATATATGTTGAGTTATGGAGAGTCGAAATCAACAACATCATATGTGTTGTTAAGTATAAATATGATGAGTACTTCAAACTTTAAATATGAGTATCGGTTCCATGATACTCAAATAAGTATGAATGCGTATAAGTATCAGAAATTAAGAGTATGAATGAATAGTCATTGCTGACCTTTGCTACCTAGTAGACTACGGTGACTTTAAAAAATCTATTCGGCAATTGTTTCTGTAAAAATGTTCATTGTAACATTTCATCATTTGAAATCTTTTTCGGGTATGGGCATGAAGTGCGCAGGAAGTAATTTATTTGTGTAAAGATATATCTTTCTTTATAAGAACTAAACTTAAAGGTAACTTTAAATCAATTCTTGTTTAAAATGAAGACTAAATTTAAACTTAAATGTTTATAAAACCCAATGCCTTTCCATTAGGTGTCTATTATTTTTTTTTAATTTTTCTGGTTGCCTACCAGTACCCATTGAACTCTCATGTGTCTTAACTGAGCTTATTGACTTTCTAAATTTTTTTACTAATGCCCAATACGTCCTGATAGGAAGCCGTTCTAAGAAATATGTAAAAGTATCATGCCAAGGCACAAGTCAATTGCTTTAATACTATAGTGGCAAGTGGCAAGTTATGATCAGAAAAATAAGGGCTTTTTATAGTTATTTTATGGTGTTGAATGGTAACAATTTTTTTGTTAGAAGTGCTGTTAACCATATTTGTAAATTGCTGGATGCATTACAAATTTTTCGGAGTACTTTGTCTATGCAAACGGAATTTTTCCTCAACATTTCTGTTTGAATTTGCATCGCATTATTCTTGCCCGCTAAGCCATAAAAAATAAAAACCGGAATCGGTGTAACACCTTTTCTGTGAGTGCTCTGCACTTTAAAACAGACCTCATCGGTTTTTGGGTGACAAAACGTCTGGATATGGTGCATTCGATGCTCGGAGTGGCTCAAACCCACCATTAAAGGATCATGACAAGTTGTCTTACCTTACACTACCCAGTAACCTAACCTAACCTAAATAATATTGCTATGAAAAGTTTCTCAAATCAGTCGTTTGCATTACACATTAAACTGTTGGTCTCGTTTCTCATATATACAATTTTAGACACACAACATGGGTGGTGTGAGTAGGGAACAGAGATCAGCAATGAGTATTCAAAAAGATAAGTAAAATCGAATCATACTCATAATTTCTGATACATACTTATTTTAATATCATGGAATCTCTACTCATTTTCAAAGTTTGAATCTCATACTCATTCGAGTCATTCGAATCATTCATAAGTATTATAAATGTTTTTCTAAAGTTATGAAGCTGAATGAGTAGGCTTATGAATCAAACATATTTCGAATGGTATGAGTTTGATGTCAACGTTGTACTCATACTCATTGCAACCTATACTTATTTATCAACGTTGTACTGAGTACGGATGAATCAGAGTAGTTAAATTTCAGTATTGTTGACTCACTTATATTCGAAATTTCATGAGTACTTATGAGTAGCGAAAAAACGATTCATTGCTGATCTATGGTAGGGAAGTTGTAATCGTAATTTAATGCTTGTAATCCTAACTAAACGGTTGTAGTCTTAACTAAAAGGTTGTAATTAAGTAAGCAACGCATCTTGTAGAGAACTTCACACTGCTACCAACTTACTGAAGTTGGTATAAGATGGGGTACATGTTAACATTTGTTTAGCTAAAATCAAAAAACCTGGACTGCACTATAGCAAAATGGGATCAGTGTAATAAAGCATTAGAAGCATTCTTTTAGTGCTCCTTGACAGATCGGAAGATCTGAATTCGAATGATACAGAAATGGGGATAAAATCGACAATTCCAAATTAATCGGCATTTCTGTTTTCCAGTTACAAAAGTTTAAATCGTAATAAAACAAAGAAGGCGAGGAAAAGACAGTCCTTCACCTCAAGTGTCAGTGTCCTGCTCATTTCATAAAGAGGCAGAGGTTTATAACCTATCATTTTCTGACATCATTGATCGAGCTCTCTAATATAAAGATTGCTGCAATAGCAAAATTTATTTTAGATTCGGGATGGTTTTCTTTAGGGAATGGTTGACCTCTTTGTAGAAGTACTGATGGTGAATGCTGGTCTAAGTGGGACCTCTTCCCTCTAGGAGGTCTGTCACCTAACCTAACGTAAGAAATCCATTTTTTAAATCAATGAAATGGGCTTTGGTGGATAGAAAATTTTATGAAATTAATGTAAGGCAAAGAAATAAACTCCTAAGAACTGTTAGGGCCATTATTACAACTTGCCGTTAACTAAAGGGAGGATTTTAACGGACAGATAAATTGTTATTCATTGTTATGAGTGGACAATATAGTAGAAGTGAGCGTTAAGCTAAATGGAGGATCATCCTACCGGTAACTTTTAAAGTTAAGTTTATGTTTGAACTTGCCATATTATATATTATTTTCAATATGGCAACTTTAAATACAAACAAAATGAGCATATACAATACAAAAACGTCGTTGCCATTGCGTTAAAAAAACTTGTTTAATTGAGCAGTGTGATCGACATTGTTCCGTCACTGCCATATTTTTGAAAATATTAACATTATTTTATCTGTAGGTTGTAACAACGAAATTAAGTTAAAGGTGACTTTAAAGTCCACTTTAGCTAAAGTTACCTTTAACTAAACCCAACTTTAAAGGGAATTTGTAATAATGGCCCTTAGAATTTTAAAATGTAAATCAATTTGTTTATTAGAAGCATGAAGTGCAACCTAACTATACTTACACAATTTAAAATGTATATCCTCTTGATATTAGGAATTCATCATTCATTCATTCATTCATTCAAATCATACAAATAAATGAGTCCAAACGATTGACAAAAATTTTCCCACAATGTGTAAAATGCCCTCAGGCTATTGTCAGTAATGCAACCGAAGGGCAATATGGAAATGAAAATGAAAATAAAAATAATTTTATTTTGATTTCTCTACCATAAAACCAAATTGTTTTCTTAAAAATGATTTTATCTAAACTGAATGACAAACAAAAGATAAAATGTTTAAAGAATTTAACAACATTTACAGAAAACGGATCTCTGGAAAATGAATGGAAAATTACTTACAATCAAAAGTGCGTGTGTGTGTGTGTATAAAAACGATTTAGAAAATTATGATTTTTTCCTTAAAAAAAAGGAAAATTGCAAATAAATAAATTTTATTTAAAATTTGTAAAATTACTCGTATTGTATTGTAATATTTTGAGTTAAATTTTATTTTTACAGCATAAGGATAACAAAAACAAAAAAGAAAAAAAAGTATGAAAATACAAATTAAATTTGCTGCAATAAGTAAAAAGGATGTGGTCAAGTAAATTTATTTTATTTGTTTCATTTCATACAGCAAAGTAATGACAAAACACAACATGGTTTAGTTTAGTAAACAGGATATGTCGTAAAAATGTCCATTTTCTATGAATTATTGCAACAAAAACAAGATGTTTTGAAAATCATAGACAAACATATACAATTGCTAAGTCATTTGTATGTACGTTTATTTCATTTTTTTTTTATCACATTATTGCCATAAACTAAATAAAATTAAAGACTTCAATGTATGGAAAACAAAATATAGATTCTCTAGCTGATGCAGAATGATGTGGTAAATTTTCTTAAACGACATACTCTTTTGGAGCTAAAAATCTATACGTTTTGCAATTGCAGATTTTAATTTGAACACTGTAGAATTTTTTTATTAAGTTGCGCCACAGTCTTTCAAACTGTGTTCTTTAAATAAAAATTATTGCAGAGTTATTGAGTACACAAAATTGGTCGTAAAATTTTCTAGTTGATACGAGTATACTCGTCAGAATGAAAAGGAAATTTTTGGAATAATAACGAGTATACTCGTCTGGTGAAAAAAAAATCGAATTCGTAATATTATTATTATTATTCAACAAAACTATTGGAATTTTTTCTCTAAGAAAGTTCAAGGTAGTCGCCGTAGTCTAGTAGATAGTGTGTTGGCTTATAAGACATGAGGCCACGTCCCCCCCCCCCCCCCAGGTTAGAAATACAAAGAAATATTTCTTCGGCGACTTCCTTTTAGCAGATTTAGAAATAAAATTGCCATGAAAAGTTTCCCAAAAATCTATTGTTCGGAATCGAATTGAAATTGTAGTGACTAGATTTTACAAGCCACCTATAACTTCTGAAATATTTTTTTGTAAGGGAAATCGAAAAAGCTAGAAATTATTGGATGTCTTAAGTTTTTATCTACGAAACACAACTCTATCTATAGTTTCGTAAACTGTCATACTAATTTACCTCTTCTGCAGATTGCAAAGCTTCCTTCCTTGCTATAATGAACCTGAAATCGCTTGAATTTCTGCTCTCATTCCATAGGCTAGCAGGTAGTGTGTTGGCATATTAGACGTGTGGTCACGGTTCAAACCCTAGGTCAGACATCTCCAACGAAGCGAAATATAAAAAATATTTTTTCGACGACTTCCTCAGCAGATTTCCAGCAAAAACTCGGAAAGTAAATAAAATTGCTATGAAAAGTTTCTCAAAAATTTGACGTTCGGAGTCGGCTAATTAACACACCCAACATAAATGGTTTGAAGAGCTAGGACGTAGTCACTAGTCACTATAATTGGACATGCCAATTATGTAGGCATGTATTTATTTCATGTATTTATTTATTAAGCTGATATAACAAACTCTGAATAAGTAACGCTACAGAATCTGTATTTTATAAAAATATACATATATTCCGAAAAATTTGGATCTTCTAAGAAACCAACACTCATCGTATGATTTTTAGTCATAATTACCTGCTTTTACAGGCAGAAACAGTTTGTTCTGTTTACATCGAGCATACTCGTCTTCACTGGAAAATAAGTCGGGAAATCGTGTATCCCCAAAATTCCTTGATTTCTTAAAGCTTGTCCTGGGATTTCCCAGAATTATCGGAATTGTAAAAGTACTTTGTAAAGTAAGAAAATTTTTTTTATTTAGTATTACGATGTCTAACACCGACATATTTTTCCAAGTGTATCTTGCAATATCGATGATATCATATCAACTAAGAAATTGACGGAGAGTCCAACTTCCATTATTAAAAAGTTAAATGCTGCGATCGAAGAATGGATAAGTGTAATAAAATCTGTTAATACAGCTGATGATTTAGATACTCAACAAGAAAGAAATTTTTTTGTATCACGATGGGGTAGATGTGAATATTTACATCCTGCCAAAAGTGTAGATTGCGAAAGGTGTTTTTCAATGGCACCATATGTTGGCAACAAAATCAAGGCTCTCCGATGAAACATTAGATGCTTTGGTCTTTTTAAAAAATTACTTCGAAGACTAAGCATAAGTAATATCTACGAATTTTAGACTCCAAACGAAATCCCATAACCCGGGTTTCTTAAAAATCAAATCTCTTTGGCATCCCTAACTAGCACAGTTATAGGGTTAAACAAATTTTATTTTATTCATATTAAATATCTTAAATAATTGATTAAATATTTATTTAAAATGTATGTTAAAACTTTAATAAATCCTTCCCTAATATCATATTGCTTTGGGACATGAATGAACACATTTAAACACAAGGACTGCTGTTGCATATGAGCAAAAAACGAAGAGTTTTATTTGGTTTATTGTAGTTTAATTTATTCTGCATATATTTTATAATTCATTTTAAATAAATAAGATTTATAATTGCACTGCATACTTTAAATGAAAGTCTTAAAATGTTGCATTGAAAATGGTCTCGAAATCTTACTCAAAAATAGAATTTATTTAATGATGACATTGATGAAAATCAAATTAAATCGCAATGCTAGTATATTCTATTGTGTTGTTACGTTTTTACCTTTTAAAAACGTTTAAAATATGAGCTCGTAGATTGCAATATAAATAATGTGTTCAGTTTTAATCAATTTCTTTATTGTTCGCACAATTCTGTGTGCCACTGTTCAGAGCTTGATATAAACAACAACAATTGCTTTGTTTCTTGTTCTGCTTTACACTCTTCTGCGTAAATAATAACAATTGTTCAATCGATCTTTATAAGGGAGATCTTCAAACCGTAATTATTTTCTTCACATGCAACGCGCCTTCACACAAGACTGACTGAAGTTTTACTGACACTTTGCCTTGCTTTTATATAGTGATGTAAACTTTCTTATGAATGATCTTGAATTCGAATGTTCGTGGCTTCACTTTCTCGGGATCACCATAAATGTAAACAGCATTGTTTCTTTATTGTCGTTTGCGCATTTTTGCTTACATTTATTCTTGCAGTGTTTGTTGTTGCATTTTTGTTTACTTGTTTATCCTTTGTGTTTGTTGGTATATATTTGTTTACTTTTTTTATCACGTAAACAAGTTCATTTTCTTTTTTTAGTTTATCATTTTAATGTTAAACGATGTAACACCATTTCCATTTTCGTAACAGTATAATAACTCCCCGATTTCTCCTCAAATATATAAAAGTTTTGGGAATCATTTTATTGTTGGAGTCAAATCTATTTGCGCGAAGCCTTTATAGTGATATTTGGAATCAAGAAATAGTTGCTCGAAAGAATAGTTCGTATCCCCATTCGAAGGCAAAGTGAGATGGCAAACCCTTTCTTGAACGGCAGGGTCTCACTTAGGCCATCATTGAAATGGGAAACCAAACCGAAATCAATAAATCTTGCTTTTGTAGCAATCTTTACATTGGGGAGTTCAAATAAGAATGAGAGGTTTAAACCCTCCTCTTCTTCATGATATAAGCAGGGTGAGTTCAAGGACTCGATAATGTTATTTCGGTAGTTGGGCAAGCAAAATTCTCCAAAATTCTTTAGCTCCATCTCGAAGGCCATAAGTATTTAAACAACTCTACTACATACATACATAGCTGGTCGTTACCACCCTTTAGTCAGGATTACGACCTAGTTTCTTAAACCACTGATGGTGTAAGCGCTAATGTGTGTGCGCTAATTTAATACATGAGTGGCGGGGCCTACAGCTTAAAGCCGATTTCGAACGACAGATGTTTGAGAAACTTTTTCATGCGCAAATTTATCAGTGCGCTTAAGGTCATTATGTTGGATATGCGTCGTCAATAATACAAATTTTTTCTGCAGCAGCAGGTAAAGTTATTGCTTTAAATGTTTACATAGGTGTGTAAAGTATTGTGTAGAATATTCCACATCGTTATGCAATATTTAATACCATCACGAATTCACCGCCAAACTTTAAAGTGGATCTGACATCTTTTGCATCAGTATTCCTTGTCGTTCGACTCTAGACAATAAATTTTAAACACAACTGATTAAATAACCTCTTTCCATTCTTTTACCGTCTATAAAGTATACATATTTCAGTGCAAAGTCCTTTTTCACTTTAGCTTGTCTTCCCAAGGCAGCTCCTCATAATGTATCATAATGTATTTTACAGTCCTGCATATTCATTCTGAATTTATGTTGAATTACCAACATTCTGCTTCTGGTAGCAATTGTAATTATAATTGAACTTAAAAAATGGTTCCCATGGTCTTATTTTTACGAATTTTTCGAAAACGACGCATATTACAACAAATATGTTGAATTGTAGTTGTAAATAAAAGTTCAATAAGCAGATAGTACTTGGAAAGACTGTTACTACAGGGTGGTTCTTCTATCGATTTAAATTTAAACCATTTGGTTATTTCGAATCTGGCGATACTTATGTCATTCTATTCTGTCACAAAATCCAGTATATTATCTCCACTGTAAGTAATGAATCGATTTATGCTTGAGCAACGTTGGAAATTTGGGCCAACGAGAAACTGCACGATAACGTCGATTTTGCCAAAAAATCGTGTTTTTGGATTAAGCTGGTTTTTATCTTGGTGGGTACGCGAATAAGAAAAATTGCCGTATTTTGGGCTCAGAAACCCCACAAGTGGTCTTGTGAAGCGAAGGCATCATTATCCCATATTTTTGTTTTGAAAAAGAGAACGGCGCAACCCTTGCGATCAATGGAGACACCTATCGTACAATGATAACCGATTTTTTTATACCCGTTCTTCATGGTATTGATTAGAACGATGTTTGGTTTTAACAGGATGGTGCACATCTTATGCCACAATTGATTTATTGCGTCAAACGTTTGCTGTCCGTTTAATTAGCCGAAATGGTGATGTCAATTGGCCGCCAAGAAGCTGCGATTTGACACCGTTAGACTATTTTCTGTGGGTCGCCATTAAAGAAAAATATTATGCCGACAGATGTCAGAGACAATTGAGCATTTGAAGGCCAATATTTGTGATGTCATTGCCGAGATACGACCCCATACACCCGAAAAAGTGCACGAAAATTGGTCTGATCGAATGAGGTACTGTAAGGCCAGCCGCGGCAGCCATATGAATGAAATACAGTGCACGCGCGCTAATGTGAACACCGCATAATATGTACACCGCTTAATGTGAACATTTTTTTGCTTCATTGATTAATCTAAAAGATGAAAAAATGTAAAAAGCCCTATAATTTGCACAGAATTTTTTTTTAATTTGAAACGTTAAAATTCTGTGTTTATTAGTTGCGGGAATCCCCGTTTTACATAAATATATGTATGTGTTAGTACATCTCCTTGCATATTTATTCTTTAATTGCTATTTAGATACTGTGAAGAAAGTTTGTGAAAATTAAATTATAAAATGTGTTCTAAAAAATTCTAAAAAAATAAAAAAATTCATATATAATCATTTTTGTTTAAAAGATGGTATAATTCTGTTTTAAAATCTTCGGTATTCGGAAATGTGAACAATTCGCAAAAGTGAACAACGCTAGTTTTAATTAGTTCACATTAGCGAGCGTGCACTGTAATATTCCATTACTATCCGGAACAATTGTACTTCACAGCAAAAGAATATATTTTGGCAAAATTTCAAACTGTTGTTGTTTATTGCATTTTTAAATTTAAACTTTTAAATCAACCACCCTATATTTCCAATGATGGAATTTTTTAAATCCTTTAAAGCCATTAAGCGCTGTTTTTCAATTAATATTTTAAAAGAAAAATTAAATTTTTTTAAATGAAAAAAATTTTCTAAAATATTTAATTAGGCAAAGGCAAAATCTCACCTAACTGCAACACAAAAGAAAAAGTAGTTATTATGGGCAAGAGAGTGGCAAGGCTGGACTCGCAGACAATGGCAATCCATAATTTTTTAGCGACAAGTCTAAAGTAGGAGATACCCGCAAGAAAGCAATAAGAAGGAAAATGGAATTAATGGAGAGATTGCCTCAAACGTACGGTCAAGTTTCCTGGGAGCATTATGATATGGGGATGCGTGTCCGCAAAGGACTTAGGCAACTATGTTTTACAGAATCAACGGTAAATGCTTCGTGGTACATAAATATTTTAGAAAGTTATTTAGTCCCATCAGTACCAAGTTTAGTTACTTTTGACTAATACATGTTTCAGCAAGACGAAGCTCCTGCCTATACCTCTAAAACTACAAAAAAATGGCTCCAGGATAATAAAATCAATGTTTTAGAGTGGCCATCGTCAAGTTCATCCTTAAATCCTTTCGAGACGGTCTGTGCTATTATGAAAAAATGGCTTAGAGGTAATCCCCAAGCAACCATATATGGTCTTAAAAGAATGAAACGGGAAATATAGGATTCCATTACTCCTCAAGAATGCCTAGACTTGATAGACTCCATGCACAATCGGGTCGTTGCAGTTATCAATGCCAAAGGTGATGTTATTGATCCCCATTTTTAACATAAGACGCAACTATACTGGTCAATATTTTATTAACTTTTTATTGTTTAAAAATAGTTAAATGATTCAATTAAACTTTAAATTTGTGGTTTGAATAAAGAATTATTTTTTGTTTAAAAAATTTATACATTCGTTTCAATCGGTCCCAAATAAAAAAAAAATAGCATATGAAACTCAGGTTGTTAGGGTAGTATTTCTTATAAAAATATTTAATGTTACATTTTGACGAAAATATATGTATTTACCTGGAGTGAACCATCATATTTATATACGTTTCTAATTACATAAACTATTTCCTTTGTTACTTATAATTGCCGTAAATATTTTAATGTCTACTAATTTATGATTTATTTGAATTCTTTACATTTTTAAATTCATTAGAGATTATATTTCTTTTTCATTCATTGGTTATTAATTAATTCATATCAAATGTTATTCAAAAATACTGGATTTTGTTTTCTTCATAAATATGAAAATATTTTTAATCCCTAAACTGTAACAGCATGACATTTTATTGAACAAAATTCTTGAAAATATTGTCAATCATATTATTCATAACAAATATGCTTTTATATGCACACATGTATTATCTGCTACTACTGCTCTGGCATGCAGACACTGGAGCTATCAATCGTAGAAATAGGAATAAACCAACGTATACAACAGTATATGCATATGAATTCATTCATATTTTGTTTATGGAACTTGACGTTATGATAGTGCAGCATCATTATTATAATCATATTCATCATCATCATCATCATGTACGACATTGGCTGACTGCGTGTGTTACAAATAAAACACAAGATATTGGATGCATAAATATAAAGTAGATACGTAGTAAAATTTTGAAATTTTATCATTATATGTAGACGTTCATACATTCATTCATTCATTCATCCATTCACTCATATTATTATGACAGCAGCCAGCAGTAGAGTTAAACAATTTAATACACTCACAAAAATTAATCAGTAATAGCTAGCAGATAGGTTTGAAGGTATCAGTGATGTTGGCCAAACAAATATTGAATGTTTTTCTTGTTAATTACACATGAGCCACAATTTTACAGGGAATTTTACTTCCCTGACGTGTATTATTTCAAGGAATTTTTATATGAAAACGCATTTCATTGTTACAACACTAAGAGTAAAATTTTTTTGGCGTGTAAAGTAGTTTTCAGAATGCCTTTGCACTTACAGTGACCGTCGTCAACTGCATCGAGTGGTACCTCCACTAAAACTATCCCTCCTCCTCTTCTGGGGAGACTCCCTTCCCGGGACGGCTATCTGCATTAAGGGCGCAGAACGACGTCCTGAAAAGCACCGTTTTCTACTCTCCCACGTCTGGGTAAGTACAGCATTTGAGAAGTCATATTTATGCAGTAATAAGTACAGAGTGACAGTATTTTCAATATCTTCTTCTTCCTTGTCGTTGTGAGACATTCCCGGTAATTACGAGTGTGCACTCACCGTCCTGTTTCTAACATGGATTCTAGTTAGTCACTCCAAATCTGTCTAGCTTCTCTATTATTCAATCTTTCTTTTGCAAATGACTAAACGCCATATGTTTGCTTCTCTGCAGGTAAATTCTAACCTCATGTATGAATTCGTTGAAAAAGTAAAGTTCCCGTGTGCAGATGTACACACTTTCTAGGAATCTAATGGCTTTACTGTCGATAAATGTCTCCTCTCCATCTCATATCACCATTTGATATAGTCTGATACTGGATTCACAAAGAAGCAATTTTATTCGCTCCTATTTCAGTCTGAAATAATCGGATAGTACAGTCGAAAATTTAAGATTCAGCTGTTCAGCCGACACATTTGTCGTGTGATCTGCATTCGTATATACTCAGACCAGTAATGCTCAATATTTTGGCATGACCACGACTTCTATATTTCCTTGCTTTTGGGTGATTGAAACTCATTGCCGCATTCGCAGACACTTACTTGGTCAATAAGGCTGTTGGTAGCCATTTAAGGATAGTAAACAGTGTCTCACATGACACAGTTCTAAGAGGATCTGTTATCACGATCACCATTATCCTTAGAATACGGTGGAAGCCTCTTCTCTAAAGTCAACAACAATATTAAGTTTGTGTGGAATCAAGTTGTTTTGTTCCTTTCCAAAGCCGTACAGCAGGAATATATTTCTAGAGTCGATTCCTAGCTTAGGCCTATTTATCTCCTACAACAATAAAGAGCACTTGACGTCTTAGACGTTCTCCATTAAGTATTAATGTTCCAGCTTAGTTTGAATTCCAACATATTTCATGCATCATACAACATAATTGGTCATTACAACTCTTCAATTAAGATTACGACCTACCTTTTCACACTACTTACGTTGTGTGTGTTAATTTTATACATGAGTGGCGGGACCTACAGTTTAAAATCTACTCCGAGCGATACATTTTTTGAGATTCAATGGCAATTTTATTTACTCTTAGAGTTTTTGCCAGAAATCTGCTGAGAGGAAGTAGCCGAAGAAATATTTTTTCCTATTTCATTTCATTCGAGTTGTTTCCACTGGGGTTTGAACCATGGAATCATGTTTAACAAGCCAACACCATACCTACTAGACTACGGTGTAGCAAATTGATACCAAAGAAGTGTTCGTAACCCAATTGTTTAGTTGCTTAACTCATAGCTCATATTCATTGCACCATTTCGATCGTAAGCTTAACGCCGGTTTCAGAATTTCCGAAAGTAATTTTTAATTTTTGTTTCGCTACTACCAAATCATCTGTTTAGGCGTTAATCATGAAGAGTGTTATTTTCATGGCTTTTAAAAGTGTGTTAACGATTAAGTTCCATTGAATATGCACCTCCTTGGGTGTTACTCTCATCACTACTTTCGAAACGCTTTATCTTAGCAATTTCCAATAAAAACGATGACCGCAAAATCAACAACCAATTATCCTATGATTTTACTAATTCACCCTGGACTTGGATTATTGAAAGCGTTTGTGGCAAGCAACGCAGTGTAAGTATATTTCTTGTTGTAGCTTAATTTTGGTAGATTAGTCCTCTTTATTGGCGTGTTTTGTGAAAAAGTATGCGTACTGAGAGATGATCTAACATATACGTTAATGATCCTTCAAACAATAGGAATGCAGAGATATGAAACGCATTACCATCTTGGGTATTATGGACAATCTTCTAAAGCATTCAGTTCGAAGGAATATGACATACATACATACATAATTGGTCATTACAATCCTTCAGTCAAGATTATGACCTAGTTACTCACAGCACTCATGTTGTGTGTGTTAATTTTTTTACATGTGTGGCGGGGCCTACATTTTGAAGTCGACTCCGAAAGACAATTTTTGAGAAACTTTTCATGGCAATTTTTTTATTCCCAGAGTTTTTGCTAAAATCTGCTGAGAGGAAGTAGCCGAAGAAATTTTTTTTCATATTTCGTTTTATTGGAGATGTCTGACCTGGGGTTTGAACCACGGCCTCACGTCTAATAAGCCAACACACTACCTGCTATTCTACGGCGATTTCATACATACATACTACGTAATTAGCCATTACAACCCTTCAATAAGGATTACGAACTGGGTTTTCACACCACTTATGTAGAATGTGTTAATTTTATCCATAATTGGCGGGACCTATAGTTAGAAGTTGACTCTGGATGACAGATTTTTTGGGAAATATGCCTTCTTTTCCTCCTCCTCGAAGGAACATGGGTTAATCATAAATATGCTCTAAGATAATCAATATTATTACGGAGTAAAACATGTTCACTCTAGATGGATTTTACTAACATTTCTTCAACCAACACCTACTTTGCTAAGTGTATGCTTTTTATGTTTTTTGATATTCAATTGAGATTCTTCTTGTTATTCTGAACAATATTATGATTTTGTTTACAGACAATATTTTGCTGTGGGACATTGGCCTTCTGCATGTGAACCAGTACCAGTAACAATATTTATACGTTTGCCATTTAAATCCTGATCCGGATCTACTAATGCATACACCCATAATCACAAATGGCACAAGTATACCAAGCAAATTCAAAGGATATACATACGTGCACTAATACATGCACTGGTTAGTTATTGGCGAGAGAATTTGATTCCGACTTTATTTTTCCTTTTTTTGTTGGTATTTCTCCCTCGTGCTTTTTAGAAAATCTATTTAAAATATTTTGTTTTTTTTGTTCCCTTGATTTCATTTATATTTTTCTGTGTATTTATTATCAGATTATTTTCGTCTCTAAATTGTTGCTGTTGAACGCAACATTGAAATTGTAGAGAGAATGCAAACGCATACAACTGTAACGCATTCACATAACATTTTACAACAAAGCGAATGCAACATTGACAGCACACTAATACCGCATGCGACACCCACTCCTAACACTTTGTGGGCACTTTATCATAAGGAATTTCTTTTAAGACTCCCTACTACTTTATCTAGTATATGTATGTACATATGTATCCCTACACATTCACAATGACATTGTAGTGGTGAAGGGCGAGTAAAATTGCAATCAGTGTTTTCCTTATTTTAATACATTTTTTTTAGGATTTAGGATTTTCTTTATGTGTTATTGTTTGTTTTCTTAACTTAGTTTTCCTTTGCATTTCTGCTGCTGCTTCTCTCTCTCTCTTAAATTTTCTTGAGTGTGAAAGTCTTCTTTATGGTCAAATTCCAAAAATTTTAGAATGAAAATAAATTCATGAAAGCTTTGCGAAAATAACGCTTTTTGGGGAATGTGTAATATTTATTTCAAAAAATATAAATCTCATGAGTAATCTATAAAATAGAATTTCTTATTCCAGAAGCATTGCGTAAATGTTTAAAGCAATGTAATCTTATTTTCGTTTCAAACATTTGGTGGACTGTACATGTTAATACATTTATTTATTTATTGTATATGTATATCATTGGTAATATCTTCATACATGCATACATACATACATACCAGGGATTAGCAATGAGTATTCAAAAAGATGACTAGAATCGAATCATACTCATAATTTCTGATACTTATACACATTGGTAGTCGCCGTAATCTAGTAGGTAGTGTGTTGGCTTATTAGACGTAAAGCCAGGTTTCGAGCCCCAGGCCAGACATCAAAATACAAAAAGTATTTCTTCGGCGACTTCCTCTTAGCAGATTTCTGACAAAAACTCTAAGAGTAAATAAAACTTGCCATGAAAAGTTTCTTAAAAATCTGTCGTTCGGAGTCGACTTTAAACTGTAGGTCCCACCACTCATGTATAAAATTAACACACACAACATAAGTGGTGTGAGAAACTAGGTTCGTAATCCTGACTGAAGGGTTGTAATGACCAATTATGTATGGATGTATGTACTTATTTTAATATTATTACGTTTTTACCTTTTTTAAAAAAGTTCAAATTATGAGTTCGTTGATTGCAAACAAAATAAAAACAAATATGTGTTTAGTTTCAATTAAATACTTTGTTGTTCTCACTACTTTTGTGTGCCACTATTTACAACTTGACGAATATAACAATAATTTTTTGTTTGCTATTATTCTTTGTTTACAACGCATATCTTATCAAAGGGGATCTTCAAACCAGGACTGTTTTCTTCACACGCAACGTGTCTTCACACAAGACTGACTGAATTCTTACTAATCGTTGCCCGCTTTGTCTTGCCTTTTTATACGCGCACGTAATCAGTCTGATGGAGGTTCCTGAAGTCGAACTTTCGGGGTTTCGTCTTCTCGAGAACTCTGTCGTGACTTCATTGTTGTTTGTGTATTTTGTTCACATTGCTTGTTGTAGTCGCTTACTTGTTTATCCTCTTTTCTTGCATGCTGATGTTGTTGGTTTACTTGTAACATGTCCGTTGTATTTGTTTGTGTGGCTTTTGATCATTTTAATGTTAAACGATGTACACCGTTTCCATTTTCGTAACAATATCATGGAACCTCTACTCATATTAAAAGTTTGAAGTACTCATCATAGTCATACTTAACAACACGTATGATGTTGTCGATTTCGACTCCCCATACCTCAACATATACAAGAATCACAAATTAAGTATGAATCGTGTACGAACACGTACCAGAAGGTTGTATGTATGCTCTGCTTGCTGCTCTGTCTTTATTCTTATGTGTCTTTTTTCTCTTTTTTGTAAATGCGACAATAACTAAGACTTTAAATTTTGATGAATGATTGGAGTCACTCGAATCATTTATAAGTATTACAAGTATTTTTTTAAAGTTATGAATCTAAATGAGTAGGCTTATGAATGAAACATATTTCAAATGGTATGAGTTTGAACTTTGTGGTGAGTACGAATGAATCAGAGTAGTTAAATTTCAATATTGTTGACGCACTTATATTAGAATTTCGCCAGTGCTTATGAGTAGCGAAAAAACGATTCATTGCTGATCTCTGATACATACATACATAATTGGTCATTGCAACCCTTCAGTCAGACTTACGACATAGCCTCTAATACCACTTATCTTGTGTACGTTAATTTCATACATGAGTGACAGGATCTACAGTTTAAAGTCTACTCTGAATGACAGAATTTTGAGATTCTTTTTCGTGGAATTTTATTTATTCTTAGAGTTTTTGCCAGAAATGTGCTGAGAGGAAGTACTTTTACTTTTGTTGGAGAGCTCTGACCAGGGGTTTGAACCGCGGCCTCACGTCTAATAAGTCAACACACTGCCTGGTATTCTACGGCGACTACAATACAATTTTACCCAATTATTATAACCAATCATTATATGACCTGCTGTGAATATCAAATTTGTTTTCAAACGTATTGAAATTTACAATTAAAAAATTCTACGATGTTACTTGGCAAACCTTGAACATACCGTCTCGACCGTTTTGTCTAATATTACATACATATACATACATAATTGGTCATTACAACCCTTCAGTCAGAATTACGACCTAGTTTCTCACACCACTTATGTTGTGTGTGTTAATTTTATACATGAGTGGTGGGACCCACAGTTTAAAGTCGACTCCGAAAGACAGATTTTTGAGAAACTTTTTCATGACAATTTTATTTACTCTCAGTTTTTCAAGAAATCTGCTGAGAGGAAGTCGCCGAAGAAATACTTTTTGTATTTTATTTTGATGCCTTGGGGCTCGAACCCTGGCTTTTCGTCTAATAATCCACTACCTACTAGACCACGGTGACTACATAATGTCTAATATTAAATATTTTAATTTCTTATTTATTTTGCAAACTCTCAAAGCTTTAAAGACCTTTAAGGAATTAAATGTCTAATCAATTGATGAATTTCTTCTTTTTTTTGCAATACATAAACAACCCTTTTACGTAAAAACACTTTCAAAATGATGCTGTTGACAAATTGTCAATCAACAAATTCACACTTGTTTTTAATGTTTTGAACACAATTTCTGTCTACTCTACTCTGCTATATTGCTACATACATATTCTATTTTTTTTATTAATTTTATTATTTGTCTGGATTTTACATTTGAATGAGTACAACTTTTGCTACTGGGCGGGTAAAAATGTAGGAGTAAAATACACATAAAAAAACGAAATGGAATATGATGGGTTGTTTTACTGTTGTTACACAATTTTGTAGTGTTTCCATCTTAGATAAGTACTTTGTTCAATTTTTTCTTAATTTTTTTTTATAAAACAAGCTAAAATTTATTCACTCACTCTATCATTCAGATATTTATACGTTCGTTTAGTGTTGCAATGCCTTCGAGGCTCGAACAGAATGGATTTTTTTAGAAGTTTTATTACATCATGTTGCAAGAGTGTTGCTAACAGTAGTTGGAATGTGTGTTTAACAAAATACACACTTATTTCGTTTTTTTCGTATTTTTTTTTATTTATTTTCTGCATTTATTTTTATGTATTACAAGTGTTTCTTGTTACTGTTGCAAAGTAACAACACCAGTCACAACCACCAAACCCTCAAACTTAACAAGCAACCAAGCAACATTGTAAGCAATTTTTGTAGTCTAGTCTGGCTTCATGTTGATATTTTAACTTCATTTCATTCTACCATCCATACTTGGAAGTAGTAGCTCAACATGACATTTAACTGATTTACAACTCCATTCCTGTATATCTATCCGCTGTTTGTCTGTCTGACTGTATGTCTGTCTATCTGATGGTGATGGTGGTTTGTCTATCCATTTATTTTTGAATTCATAAATTACGGAAATGACGAAATATTTTGGTAACGGAAATGAGAAAATATTTGTTTTTTTTTTAATTTTTTGTTCATGTTTTGTTTTGTTTTGCTGGATGGAGTTGCTGTGTTTGATGGTCGTTGTATTTTTCCATTAATTCATATGCCCTTAGTTTGACAAGGGGAGAGTGTTGAAGTGGAAGTGAATTTAATTTACACCAAAAATAATTCAACATCTTTAAATGATTAGTTAGTTTGATTTATTTTAATATTTAATCCTCCTTTGTTTTTGTACAAACCAATACAATATCGTGTGATTATCAGATTCTGAAATGAAAAACAAAGTCAGCAAAGCTTAGCCCACATTCTCATGGCCATATCTCGTGGGCTTAAAAAAATATTAAATTTTTTAAAATCACTGGCGCTACTACAATTTAATCGCATTAAACGTAAAGCTTTAAATACAAAACTATTGATTACACAGATTAAAGTAAATCAAGTTACAGGAGGTATGATAACAAAAACTAATACCTGGTGTACTAACTCTCTTCATAGCTTTTTGTCAAAGTTTTGTTTTTTATTCCAATGTCATTGGTTTAATCGCTGTAATTTAGCGAAATGTTTTAAAAATATATTTTAAAGAAACTTTTAATGACAATTTTATCTACTCTGAGAGTATTTGCCAGAAATATTTATTGCATATTTTGTTTTGGTCGATAGATCTAACCTAGTGCTTGAACCGTGGCCTCATGTTTGATAAAGTGACCCCGAATCAGTGAATATTTTAGAATATTGTTACGAAATTAAAAATCTAGATACTGATGTTTTGTTTTTACATCGCTTAACATTAAAATTATAAACAAAATAACAAAACAATGCAGTATAGGAACTTGTTTACAAATTACCGTACTGCTTAATATAACTACAAACACCAGCATAAAAAATGGTAAAGATGTAAATAAAAATACACAAACAACACTACAAGAATAAATGTAAACAACGATGTTTACATTTATAAAGATTTCGGGACATTCATCAGACTGTTTATTCTGCCATATAAAAAGCTAGGCAAAGCAGGGGACGGAGTTAGTGAAGTTCAAGTATTCTTGTGTGCAGATGCGGTGTGTTTGAATAGAGTAATCGTGGTTTGAAGAGCTCCGTGACAAAGATCTGTCGAATAATTGTCTAGCAATTGTTATTGTTTATGCAAAGGGTATAAACAGAGCTATAACAAACAAAGCAATTGTTGTTGTTTACATAAAGTAGTGAACAGTGGCATACAGAATTGTGCGAATAATAAAGAATTTTAATCAAAACTAAACACAAGTTTATTTTTATTTCATTTGTAATCTACCAGCTCATATTTTAAACGTTTTTAAAAGGTAAAAACGTAACAATATCACAAATGGGACAAGAGCTGTAGGTAGCAATGTGTCGGCCGCAGGCTTCAGTACTGTGTGATTTAGCAAAGAAGCGATGGGCAACTTGCCATAGAATGCTCCGTGATCATGTTCTTGACATTGAACTGGTATCGATTGTTTATGGTGTTCTTGTACTATTATTTTCCTATGCAGTAAATATATATTTTACACTATAATTAGAATGAACTTCATTTTTTATTCAATTTCGCACCCTCAAATACCAATACAATATGAAATAGGGGTCTGAGAAAATTGCTCTTTATTTTTATATTCATAACGACTTTAATTTGGAATCTATTTTAATTTCATATATATTAAGAGCTGTTTTAATTGACACTACGTAAAAAGAGTTTTCCCCAATTATTGTTTTGGTTTGCTTTGATATTCCTTATTAAGAAAAGTCCTGTTAAATATACTAGAGAAGGATAAACGATTTAATTGCACTAAACGTGTCTTGAGTGTTTAACAAAGAAAATGATTGTGGAGTACTGGTGTACGTGCAATATTCTAGTAGGTAGTGTGTTGACTTACTAGAGGTGAGGCCACGGGTCAAACCCCAAGTCGGACATCTACAACAAAACGAATAATTAAAAAATACTTTTTTCGACTTCGGCAATGAAAAGTTTATCAAATCTAATTTTCAGAGTCGACTTTAAACTGTAGGTTCTGCCACTCATACATAAATTAGCACACACAACATAAGTTGTGCGGGAAGCTAGGTAGTGATCCTGACTGAAAGATTGTAATGAACAATTATGTATGTACTCGTATGTATGATAAGCAAAGAAAATGTGTAGCAAAAGCAATTTTCTAAAGGTTAAGAGCTTTGAAGGTATTAAGTTACGAAAGTGAGTTGTTGAACAGTGTAGAAAAGGAGTTGTGCCTATTTACGTGAGATAATAATCTTTTTATAATCTGCTCTCTGCAATACATTCTGTGATTTACCAATTATTACGACAGATATGCTTTCCGCCATAGCATAAAATAACAAAATCTGTGAAGTAGAAGCCACATTGCATACGCTCAGGTTAGGTTAGGTTAGCGGGTAGCTTGCCGTTCACAGGCAATTTCACTCAGTAGCCCATAATGCCCATTGCTTAAATCAGGATCACGTAAGCCTACTTATCATTATATGTTACTGGTTCCTGAGCTCCAGATGAAACCGCCCAGTTCTCTTAGTGGCACGTTCGTCACATGACCAGATTTTCAAACGTTCTGTCTGAAGTGTAGAGCATAGGGATTGTATTGAATAAATAAAGTTAAATACTCTACAATCATTACTGCACACTTTTTCCCTATCTAAAACGTGGTTGAGAAGCCTTAGAATAGATCTTAAGACAGTGCCCTATACATTGAAGTTCTATTCACTGTATATGGGTTGGATAATATTGTTACATAAATCGAAACGACCTAAAAAAAAAAGCTACCAGCTACACTAACACAATACACGCGATACAAATACTCACTAACACTAAGAATACAATGAACGTGTTGATTATCTAAAGCTGCACACACACATATGTACGACGAACATGGTTGCGCCTGGTACCAACAACAACATGTATGTGACAAAAAGGGATAGACAACATAAGCAAAGTGCACAAACAACAATGTATTAGCAATAGAGCTCTCGAGCAGGCGAGATCACGAACCTTCCACTTCAAGAATGTTCGTTAGACTGGTTGTGTCGAACTATAAAGGGCTGGACAAAGCAGGCAGCAGTCAGTGTTAATTCAGTCAGTCTTGTGTGAAGACGCGTTGCGGTTGGAACGTACAAGCGGTATTGCTTGCAAAAAGGTTGTAAGCAGAGAAGATCTACCGAACAGTTGTTAGTGTTAACGCGGACAGAAGTGTGAAATAGAATAGTGTACAAGCAAATTGTTGTTGTATCGTTAAGTTGTATACAGTGACACAAACGTAGTGTGAACAACAAAGAGAGTTTAAGAAACTCTAAACACATGTTTGTTTTTACTTGGTTTGCAATTAACGAACTCATATTTAAACGTTTTTATAAAGGTAAAAACGTAACAATATTATAAATATTCCACGAAGTCACCGTAATCTAGTAAGTAATGTGTTGGCTGGCTTATTACACAAGAGCCCGCGGTTTAAATTCCAACTCTGATATCTCGAACAAAACTAAATATGAAAAATTATTTCTTTCAACGACTAGGATAAATAAAATTGCCATGAAAAATTTTCTCAAAAATCTTTCGTTTTGAGTCGAATTTAAACTATAGGTCCCGCCACTCATGTATAAAATTAACACATATAACAGATGTCAGAAACTAGGTTGTAATCCTGACTGAAAGGTTGTAATGTCCAACTCTGTATGTCATCTTGTCTTGCGTGTTTAATAAAAAAAAGGTTTTAGAGGACTGTTGTATGCGTAATTTTATTTTCACTTATTATTGGCGTAGGCGAGACCTTAGATGAGTTGGAACTGCTTTGTCGCTTAAGAACAGAGATGTAGCCTTGATTCCCATTTGTTAGTTGCTTCTTTCTAACTTAGTTGCTGCTGACTGCTATTGTATCATCTTTTAACCTGTCTTTCAATCTTTAACCTTTCGTTTATCATTCTCACTTGTGAGTTTTAAAAATGATTTTCAATACGGTGTTTATCTGCTGTTTCTTTTATGCTTTAATTTATTAATTTTTATTTGCTTCAATTCATTCGAAACACTCAAACCTATTGACCTTGATTTTATTTATTTAACAGTTAACTTAACAGTATAATTTTCATAATGGAATTGAATTCTTCGTAAAGTAAAGTATAGCCTAGTTATATGACTTAAAACAATAATTGGCTTAAAATTTAATCGCATCTCAAAGACTTTATGTAATTAAAGATGTTCTCTAACACTCTAACACAAATTAATACACACAAACACACAAATACAGATACGTATGTAATTCAAAGGAAACATTACTTTGGACTAAATTAAATAATTTAATTCCTTGAAATAATAAATCATCACTTGAGTTCAAAGAAATTATGCTAATAATATACACTTTCTATAGGTATTATACATACAAACATATGTATGTACGTTTATATGAATACATTTTCACCTATAAAATGTATGGTAAACGTAACATTTGCCTATCCTTGCATGAATTCTTTGAAAAGCTAGGTACTTACGTTACGTTACGTTAATAGTGAGTGTAATAAAACAAAATTTCTATTCATTAATTTCAATAGAGGCCATTGTTAAGATACATATGTAAGTGCATACATATATGTATGTCTGTCCCACTCTCTGTCTGTCTGTCTGTCTGTTTGTTTCCGTATCTGACATTTCATTTCCGTTTGTGCCGTATGAGTATGAGTTAAGGTAAAGTAGCTTCTTACGTAAATACGATAATTTCGAAATTTCTCTTGATTGCCAACAATTAACCACCCACACACACATGCATACATACATTTATTTTAATTCACATACATAAATACATACATACAAATATAATTATAGCATGTTAGTAAATGTATGAGTTAATTTACTCCTTTGTATGGATGTATTTTCATGTGTATGTGTATGTATTTTGGTCTGTTTACATGCCACATAGAATTTTGAAGACACCTTTTGCATTGAGATTAATTGAATACGAAGGCATTTGTAGCGGTCAATAAATAGGCGGTGTGTGAACATTATGCTGAATTAGCATTACAATCACAAAACATACAACAGTTTTGAACTTTACCTACGCTATTGTAATGCTTGTTACACTACGATTCAATTGGAAATGGGTCAGTTTTTAGGTAAACTTTTCTTTATGAATTCATACATACATGCTACACGGCATGCGATGCCGTTAATCTATTAGGTGTGTTTTGACCACAATATATTATTTTTGTGGCGATACGTGAAGTATCTCGTATACAAGAACTAGCAGGTAAAAGATTCTGCCCTGTAAAAAAGAATTCAACTGCCATTAGTGTACGGATTTACACAAAATGGTCTTTAATCTGCTCTATTACTAGGCGATGACTACGCCAATTCCGCCTCTAGAGATGATGATGTACTGAACGAAATTAATGATAACGATGTGGAGATTCCTCAGCCTAGTGATGAAGAGTTCAAATTCGTGATTATGCGACTTAAGAACAATAAAGTTGCAGGTCTAGATGGTCTGCCGGCTGACTTGTTTAAGACCGGAGGTAATGAGCTGGCAGGGTGCATGCACCAGCTTATCTATAAAATATGGTTAGCCCTGATCTAGAAAAGGGAGACCCCAGAATATGCGCCAACTACACGCTCTAGCATACAAGGTTCTTACGAGCGTATTCTGTGAACGACTAAAGCCACTTGTCAAAACACTAATGAGAACTTATCAGTGCATATTCAGAGGCGGCAAGTCCATAATCGACCAGATCTTCACCTTACACCAAACCCTGGAGAAAACTCATGAAAAACAAGTCGACACACACCATTTTTCCGTTGATTATAAGGTAGGTTTTGATAGCCCCATAAAAAAACTTGTGTTTTCTGCAATGTCTAAGCATGGTATTCATGTGAAGCTGATAAGACGTTGAGCAACTTTAGCTCCGTCAAGGTATGGAAGGACCTCTCCAAATGTTTTCATACCGTGCGAGGTTTCAGACAAGGCGACCCCTTATCGTGCGACCTTCACGCAACTTCATTATGGAGTGTGTTCTGATAAAGGGAGTTCATCGCAATTTTACTATTTTCTACAGAAGTGTCCAGTTGATTGCGTACGCTGACGATATTAACATCATAGGGCGAACCAAACTGTTGCCTTTAGCGCTATCAAACGTGAGTCTATCAAGATAGGTTGGGTAGTCAATGAGGTCAAAAAGAAGTATATCTTGGCAACAAGTATCCACATGCGGCGTATTGGATCCCACTTAAAGGCTAATAATTATACCTCCAGTGTTGTCAATGCATTTATTCATCTGGGCTCCGCCGTTACCATCAAAAACGAAGTCAGTCTGGTGGTGAAGAGTAAGATCACTCTTGCCAACAAGTGCTATTATAGTCCGCCGTTGACAGCAAAAATGATGTCAGTTGAAGAGTAGGATCAGAAGTGGGTGCTATTATGGTCTCAATAGGCACTTGATAGCAGGAACTTCTCTCGCAAGACGAATATTATACCTTGTAAGTCCCGGTGCTCCCATACGGCTTGGAAGCATGGACACTATTAAACACCGATGCAGCAGCCCGAAAAGTATTCGAGCGAAAAGTGCTTCGTAAGATCTTCGGTACAGTGCGAGTTGTTGATGATTTGCGCATTTGATGTAATAACGAGCTTTATAAGCTCCTCGACGACATGTATATTGTGCAGTGTTTCTATACGGCGCAGAAGCATGGACACTATTAAGCACCGATGAAGCAGCCCTATAAGTATTCGAGAGAAAAGTCCTACGTAAGATCTTCGGTCCGATCTAATAATGAGCTGTATGAGCCCCTCAACAGCTCAACCACAATTTGTCGGAAACAAATATTTCTTTCTCTTTGGGAAACATTGTTTTTTCTTTTAATTTTTCAAAACTCAAACGTTTGAAGTTAATATTTAAGAAAATATAAAGGCCTCAGCTGACAATTTGTAATCCAGCTTTTTCGTGACTCAATATTTTTATAATTCTTATGATAAAATACAGAAAAGGCATACTTACTTACAGGCCACATTATAGGATACTTTAATTGATTAAAAATTTTTCATTTCAATTTACCTAAAAAGAGAACAAAAAAAAATTAATTAAATTATGAAATCTAAATGTTCGGTAATTAAGAAAATTGATAATGTTTTATCAAACTCTACAGAGTGTTTTTAGTTCTACTCTCAAACCCTCAAATGTACGAACATACAAGATATAATGCGTAACGTCGGCTAATAATGTTCAAGCAACGTCATTTACACACGTTTAATGTTTCACTTGTGATGGCACATACTTATACATTGAAATGTATGTACAAAATATTTACTTGTATTAAATTTACTTAAATTCTGTACGATTTTAACTCTTTAAAAAATTAATTATAAAGATCATGTAGTTAAAATGCAAGTAAAAAAAGTATGTCGAATGTTTTCAAACAATTTTTAGTGAAAAAACAAAATCTCGTGGTTATTGAATAAAAAAATTTTTTTAAATTTTTTTTAACATGTAGTCATTAAGTTTAAAACACAAAACACAATGACCCCCACTGTTTCTCCAACACATTTATTGGAAAAATTTCTGTACAATTGTAGCATTTCTCCGGAGAGTCATAATAATTGATTGGCTGTGGGACATTTTTTGTTAAAAAATTCATTCACTTAAATTTGGTCGATTCAATCTGATACTTTTTCAGTAAAAATTCTTTTATATTGTTCTCAAACAAAAAGCGGACATAATAGTTAAGCAGGTTAAATTTTAAAAGACACATGGACAAATTCTAAAGCTATTAGATTATTAGTTTGTGGGAGACAGCATTTTGAGAGTGGGTACATAAGTTTGTTAGTTTAAAGAGAATAGATAGAGAATAGTCTCGTAAAGCATTGCTTTTAGTTAAAAATTTACTGTTGAATCCGAATCTAATCTTGATAAATATTATTCACAAAGACCCATCGTAGATAAGATGTTTTCGAAGTTCAAATCGGCTATCACAGACGAAAATGTTAAAAAAGTCCACGAAATACTTTTAAATGATCGCAAAATAATCCAGATAGGTAAGATTAAAGACATGAAGACATGAAGACAAGCTAACAAGCTCATTTTTTCAGTACCTTATGACAGAAGTTTTATTTACTCTCAGAGTTTTTTTGGCGAGAAATCTGCTGAGAGAAAATCGCTAACGAAATATTTTTTTGTATTTAGTTTTTTTGGAGATGTTTGACCTGAGGTTAGAAGCGTAACTTAATGTTTAATAAGCCAATACACTACCCATTAGACTATGGCGACTACCAAAATAATCTCGCCAAGTACCATAAATAATATTGAGCTGCTTCGTACTACAAACTAAAAACTAAAGCCCAGGTGAGCCAAACGTTCACGGAACGTACGTTCATTTCTAAAATACGAAAAGCAATGGGATCGTTTACAGAACCCTAATGTAATTTCAGTAATCTCGTGTTAAAAAATAACGTACTTTCCGTTACGTTCCATGGAAGTATGGCTAATCTGAGCCTAATTCATTACATATCGTCTTTAGAAGAAGGTTTTCATTGAAACGACATACATTTTAGTAATTTCATGAATTTTTGCCAAAAGTTTGAATAAAAATTTATAGTTTTAATATTTATTTCATTAATTTATTTCTGTTTTATTATAAAACAAAAATTTTTTTAATGTTTTTCATATAACAAGAGAAAAATAAGGAAAGTTTCAGATGGCTCCATAGGTACCCCTAAGGAGAACCTAGAGTTAATTTAAAATTCAAAGGCCTAATATATGAAAATGTTATCCCTTATATTTAGTTGAATATCCCTTAAGGTCAATCATTCCATTTAACACATTCGTAATTGAATGTGCAAGTTTTGTTTAGTATTTTCTGGTGGCACCATGAGCAATTTTTTGGTTGACTTTTGTTTCAGGTTTAACGATTACGTAACCGTTCTATCGCATGATCTCCTAAATTCTCTCTTGAAGTCTTGCAAGAGTATTAAGCCTGCGGGGACTTTTTTTGTCAAAAAATATTGCCGTACTAAGACTTTTACTGTCCACTGTATATTGAGATCCAACATCGAGATTGCATGTCCCCCATTGTGTGGGGTTTGCTTCAGATGAGACACAAAGGACAGCTACCAATAGATTACTATAGAAAGCATTTAGAGAGACCCTTTGTTTCTGATCTATAGTACAGAGGAACTGGAAGATGTATCAGGAAAGCTGTATGTTTTATATTGGATTTATGTCAGTATTTGTAACATTCCGTCCTACATGAACGGAGAAGATAGTAAAAATCCTTTTTTGATATAAAAATTTACTTGCTGAACAAACCACACGCAGTATGACAACCTTGTAGCATATTGAGGTCTAGACGAAGTCTATATAGAATCACTATACGGGAAATGAAGTCGCTGTAGTGGTTTCCCACATAGAACTTTGAACACATCGTTTGCATTGAGTTTGTTTGAATACGAAGACATTTGTAGTGTTCAGTTAATAGGCGGTGTGTGAACATTATGCTGAGTTAGCATTACAATCAAAAAATATACAACAGTCTCGAGCTTTATGTTCCTCTTAAGCTCCAATACTACCCTTAATTTATTGTAATGCTTGCTACACTACGCTTCAATTGGAAATGGGTCAGTTTTTAAGTAAACTTTTCTTTATTAATTTTTCTTAAATGCTTATGAATCTGTTATAGAAGTCGGTGTATCCAGTAGGCTTATTAGACGTTAGGCCAAGTTTCATACCCTAAACCAAACATGAAAAAATATTTCTCCGGCGAATTATTCTCAGCAGTCTTCGAGCAAAAATTCTGAGAGTAAATAAAATTGGAATGAAAAGTTTCACAAAAATCTGTCGTTCGCAGTCGACTTTAAACGGTACTCATGTATTAAATTAACACATACAAAATAAGAGGTGTGAGAAGCTAGGTTGTAATACTGACTGAAGGTTATCAATTATATACATATGTATGAATGTATGTATGAACTTAGCAGTTCTTAGCGCATCTTAACATACCTTATTACGGTAATAAATCACATTTAAAACTCTATTTTAAATGCATAAATTTCAATGCTTTTTTACACACCCCATAGTGAACATGGTTAAAATTTTTTGATGTTGCCCTAAACATTTGGTAATTTTTTTTTTGTTTGTAATGCCTAACTGTTGCTTTTTTGAATATTTTTTTCGATTGAGAATTTTATTCTTCCAAAAATTTTTAAATAATTTTGACCAACATTATGTACATATGTTTTGAATTACTTTGTGTCAATGTGTTGAAAAGTCCATTTTTCTTCACTAAATGTTACGAATATTATTTATATACTCACTTATACAAGTAAGTTTTAGTAAATAGTTATAAAAATTATATTTTATTATACGTTTTTATTACAATAATACCACTTTACTGTGCTGAGTACCAGCTAAAGAAACAAAGAATATCATAAATCCCTGGGATGAATCTGTGCGAATAAATTTATTTGCTTTTCCTTTTTGTTTTTCTTTTATTGTTAAAGTATCAAAAGATGTTGGTATAGATTTTGAAATAAAACACTGCAAAGTAGAAACAAATCCATATTTATGTTTATTTGAATTTATTAACTTTTAACGTTATCGCCAATAAACCATTTCCATGAAGGTACTCTTTTTGCCATAAAATACATACGCACCCGACGACATATAAATAATGATTTCCAATGCTTTTACATTGAAAGACTATGTGGTAGACTATAAAAGCACGCTAAATTTGTAGGGTTTTTGAAACATCTAAAACGATATAAAAAAATGTTGAAGTGATTTATAGATTAAACGGAAGATTTTGGTGAAAAAAGTCAAACAATTTGACTTCCAATAAAGACCCATTTTTTCTTTCCATATAAAATAAATTTTTAAATAGTAAGTTCCTTTCGCACATTAAAGACCTTTTTTTTTTGGTAGTAGAGAGTACTTAAAATTCGATCTTAACTTTAACTTTTTTTATTTCTTGTTTTATTATCGAATTCGTCAATAAATTTTGGCACAAATAAACAGGGATTTTCGAAACGAACATGAGAAACAGACAAAGGGAGACCATCTATAGGGTGCGCCATTTAAAAGTTTAAATTCAAAAAAGTAATGAAACACAAATGGTTTGAAATTTTGCCAAATTTATTTGTTTTTGTGTGAAGTATAATTGTTTCGGTTATAAATTTAATATTATTTCATTCATATGTTTGCCGCGGCTGGTCGCACAGTACCTCATTCGATCGGACCAATTTTCGTAAACTTTTTCGAGTGCATGGGGTATTATAAAGGCAATGGCATCACGAATATTGGCCTTCAAGTGCTCAATTGTCTCTGGTTTATCGGCATAATACTTTTCTTTAACGGCGCCCCTCAGTAAATCGTAGAACAGTGTCAAATCCCGGTTCCTTGGCGGCCACTTGAAATCACTATTTAGGCTAATTAAACGGTCATCAAACATTTGACGCAATAAATCGATTATGGTATGAGATGTGTAACAAGTTGCACCATCCTGTTGAAACCAAACATTGTTCACATCAATACCATGAAGACTAGATACAAAGAAATCGGTTATCATGGTGCGATAGTTGTCTGCATTGACCGTAATGCTTGTGACGTGCTTATTTTCAAAGAAATATATGCCAATGATGTCTTCGCTCCACAAGTTGCACCAAACAGTCACTCGTAATCGATGCATTGGCTTCTGTAAGACAACATATGTGTTTTCTGCGCGCCATATACAGCATCTTTGCTTATTAACGTACCCACCAAGATGAAAATGAGCTTCATCCGAAAAGATGATTTTTTTTGTCAAAGTCGACATCATTGTCGTTGCAAAATCCCAACGTTGCTCAAGCTTAATCGAATTATTATGTTCAGAATTATATAATAAATAAAATAAAATAAAATAACCGATGGTTCAAATTTAACCCGATAAATGGCCTACCCTATACAATACAAGCATCGTTTGTTACAGTAAAATTCTACAGGCATTAAAGAAAATGTATGAACAACTAAAATTTATGTCTTCAATACAATCATACAAACATACATACATATATTCAGATGTACATGTGTACGTGCGTATACATATAAGAATACATATGCACACTCATATTCTCAATCAGCCATTTAAAAAAGATTCAAAGTTCCTCTTCTCTCTTCCACTCTCTCTCTCTCCCTCTCTTTCACGGTGTAAAAAATTCGCTAAATAGCACTTAAACTGACTGAGATTTACCAAATCGAAGGAATGATCATCACAGAAAAGGTGCATATAGGTAACATGAAAGTAAGAATTTTTATAACAATGTAAAGTAAATAAAAAACCAATAAAAAATCGAAATGGAACTGCTTAAGACCAGTAACACAAAACAACAACAACAACAATAAAGGCACATAAAACAAGAAATCACTCACGACGAACTCCCACCCACACTTAAACTGGTGGAATTGCAGGGAGAGGAAAAAGAAAAGTATGTTTTTTATGTTTTAAAAGCTTTTATTTCATTTCATTTTCTTCTTCTTCTGTTTTCATACTTTCGTTCGTTTTCGGCAAATAGAATTAATCCTTAATGTCACTGTGTTTCAGAGGAAGAGATACAATGATGATGAAAAGTGAAAACACAACGACCCTCTTGATTTTCTTACACAACGTAAATAACAAGGCAGTTGACGTAAATGACAAAAGGTGCAGAATCTTAGCAGCCATTAAACGTAAACATCTAAAGGAAAAAGTGAGTCAAAGTAAATGATAAAAAAAAAGCAATTTTACTTTCGCTTTTTTTTTTGAGTTCTTCTCTTAGCAATTTCAATTACTTGCAGTAAATAATATTCGAAAATCAAATATAAAAGAGTTTTCGTTTAAAACACAAGTTAAATAACGTTAAAAAGTAGTCTTCCATACTATTCGAGTCTATCTTGGAATTATATTGTAAGCATATACAGTTACTGCCAATATATGCAGTTAACGAAGTGTTAAAGGGTGATTCTTTGGTTATTTTGTGAAAATTTTTTTCTCTAAAAAAATCTAAAATGCCAAAATTCCAAGCAAAGTTTTCATTAAAAAACGGATTGCACTGAAATCAATTTTGGTGTATAAACACCAATGTCACCGCCGACTAATAGGCAAAGTAAGCCGAGAGGTAGCTGTCAGTTCCCTTCCACCTAAGGCATTATTTTCTATACTCAATTGGCTCCCCCTTTGACTTTTTATAGAAGTAGGTCAGGCAATTATAATTCAAAGTGATGTTTGTGTAAAATAACATATTTGTCAAGTGTCGAAAGAATCGGGCGAGTGCCTCGGCTTATTAAGATAGATGCAGACGCTATCTGATCTCTTTACTATTTGAACCACTTATACATACATACATAAATAATTGGTCATTACAACCCTTCAGTTAGGATTACGACCTAGCTTCTCAAACCACATATCTTGTGTGTTTTATTTTTATACATGAGTAGCGGGACCTGCCGTTTAAAGTTGACTCAGAAAGACAGAGTTTTGAAAAAATTTTCATTTCAGTTTTATTTACTCCAGAATTTTTGCCCAAAAACTAATGAAAGGAAGTCTCTGAAGAAATATTTTTCCATATTTCGTTTGTTGAACATGGGTGATCTGGAATTTGAAACGTTGTCTTATGGCTAATAAAAAAGAGACCGAAAATCACACTTTTATATGTTCCACTTGTCCTTCTTGTAGTGCAAGTGGGACACGCTTCCTGCAGAAGTTTTTCTCTTACTGAAGACATATGTAGATTGATTAAAATCCGACTCCATTAACACTATTACTGTTTTCATTTCTGCCATAAAATAATTTCCTAAATCCAAGACAGTAGGTGCCATCCCGTGAGTGTTGGTTGCACAAAAAAGAAGAAAAATACCATCCTAAAATTACAACCGGGATAGTGGAATTATATATATATGTTCCTCTTACTCCTCTAGGGAGCATAGGGCCGCAGTAGTGGAATTATGAATGCCCAATATTATTAATGAAGTCGCCGTTGTCTAGTAGGTAGTGTGTAGGCTTATTAGATGGGATTCCTCGGTTCAAACCCCAACAAAACGAAATATGAAAAAATTTCTTCGGCGACTTCCTCCCGGTGGATTTCTGAAAAAAACTCTGATGGTAAATAAAATTATCATGAAAAGTTTCATAAAAATCTGAAGTTCGATGTCGACTGTAGGTCCCGCCACTTATGGATAAAACTAACACACACAACAGAAGCGGTAATCCTGTCTGAAGGCTTGTAATGGTCAATTATGTATGCATGTATGTAATCTTATTTACATTTACTCAAAACTTTAATTATAAAATATATAAATTATTGAAGTCGCCGTAGTCTGGTAGGTAGTGTGTTGGCTTATTAGGCGTAAGACCACGGTTCAAACCCCAGGTGAGACATCAAAACGAAAATATGAAAAAATATTTCTTCGGCTGCTTCCTCTCAGCAGATTTCTGGCAAGAACTCTGAGAAAAATTTCCAAAAACCGTTCGTAGTCGACTTTAAACTGTAGGTCCAGCCTCTCATTTATAAAATTAAAACACACAACATAAGTGGTGTGAGAAGCTAGGTCATAATCCCGACTGAATGGTTTGTTTTTGTTTGTTTCTTTAATTATAAAATTTCTCACTGTTTTTTTCGTACTTTTTAAAGCCTCTTTTCTCAATAATTTTAAAACAATTTTTAACTGAAATTTTAACCAGGATTTTTGCATAAAATCTTTCGTTTACTTTGTATTTGATTTCCATTTAAACTGCAAAGTAGAGTAAATGATGTGGAACTCGTATCTCAAATATTTAAATAAAAGCAGAATGAAAGACTACATTTAGGACACTCAATGTATGTATGGACGTGTACAAGAGTATGAACGTATGTGTTTGTATTCCGTTACAGCACACGTTCATGTTAACAATTCTGTTTTTCTTTTGTGTGTTTATTTTTGTGAATTTGTTGTAAAGAAATATACTAAAATGTAGTAGCATATGTATTACATACACCCAGACACCCACCGACATTCAAACACTTATAATTTAATACACATGTATTGTAGTTACAATACGTTTGTAAATGCTCATCAACAAATAATTTGTAAACCCAATAAAAGTCAAATAAAATTTAGCCAAAAAACGTGCAAATGTTCGGCAAATGGACAATTTCCGTTTACTGTTTCAATAGCTGTTGTTGTAGTAGTTGTTACAAATACCGTATGTTGTTCAGTTCGTGTTTTTTTTTTCTGTGTATTCTTTGGCAAACATGTACGACATATGAAATGAAGCTACTCATACAGGCATAAATAGATTTCTTCTCTATAAATATGCAAAAAAGTAGTCAAAGTAGACATTTTGGAAAATAAAACATTTGGTTTGGAGAATAATTTTATATTTCTCTGGCACTTTTTGCTTTCTCTCCCATTAAATTGGTATTAAATGTAGCACATGGTAAATGAATACGGGTGAATAAGGGCACAAGAGGTAATTATTTATTCGGGGACAAAATCAAACAATCGATTTTGAATTGATGAAGATTTAAAATTTATTTGCAAAAGGCAAATGTGATAATGAACTCACTTGCAGAGAGAGTAGGCATATCTGTCACGATATTTAAATTTGCAAAACAAAATTTTCGTTAAATCTGACCAGAATCCGTCTTAGAAACCTTACGAGTTCTGTCGAAGAGAAGAAGAGAACATTTTCTTTGCTATTGCCTGGCACTTACGAACCTGAAATTAACTACCCGCAGTTAATTGACACAACATATCAATCCCCAGGTTATATGAACTAAACCTTCCTAAAGCTGTCAGCATTGCTAAGAGAAGCCAACTAGGAGTTATATTTGCAAGACTGATTGGATACTGTCGGTTTTACAGCGTGATCTAATAAAACCCAAGTAGGGAATTGTCTTCGACGTCAATTTCGTCTAATCTAAGTATTATTTATGAGATCCCCGTAATCCAGTGTGTTTTAGATTGGTTTATTAGACGTGTGGCCACGGTTTGGATATTTTTTGGTTTAGATATTGTACACTCTCATTGGCAGAAGGAGGTTACGTGTAATATTTCTAGGCTCTGCTGTACACGTGTAGACAAGAAGAGAACCGTCTCACTTCTATCCTTAAGTCGAACGGCACACACGTTGGCGATTTTTACGAGCCACTGTTCTTTTGGTAGGCATGACGAAAGACTTGACATCCGGACATCTGACTTCTGCAGAAGCTGTGGGACTGAGGAGGAGGAAGAGACTGTCTTTCATCTCATGTGTTAGTCCCCTGCTTTTGCAATAAAGAGACGGAGGTTTTTGACCTCCCTGCCGAAATGCCGTGGCTTTTGGAAAAAGGAAAGAGGATCGCAACAATCGCTATTGTGTGATGGATTACCATGGGATTTAAGGATAATGAGTCGTTTCTCTTCTTATCCACACGTATCCAAAAAAATCTAACAATATTGCATACACCGTGTTGCTGCCAATGAGATTAATCTTTTCCGTAAAACGAATGGATAATATCCAAATTAACTGACGCTATCGGAATGCCAATGTCCTGTAACTTGTCAGCGGTGAAGAGCTCCCTACCGGCAATAACCCATGTTATTCCAATATACCAGAACCCATATAAGATTTTCCTTTGAATGGTCCAACATTTCTCTGAGAAATCCTCAGATTGCAAGGAAAAGAACGGTCGTTGAAACTATGTTCGTTAGAGACATAATCGCAGCCTGGATGTAGGAGTAAATAAAGAGATTTTTAGAGAAAATCTTTACACTCAACAAGCTTGCGCCGTATTCAAAATTGCCATAAACTCAGGCAGCCTAAAAGAAAATTTATTTTAGAACACAGTAAATATACCACCGTTCACCCTGTCACTCATCTTTAAGCCATCAGTATATAAATCAAGGTTCTTATTGTGTAGTCCCGAAGTCCCTACTTGGAGTTCTAAAATGGAGTGTTCTATTCAGACAGTTGTAAGTAATAATATAATCGACCATAATGTGCGTATATTTTACCAGAATAGCAGCATGTCCAGGGTTCAGATTGGGCCAGGATTTTACTGCATTGTGTTTTATTACCACCAACTCAGTTGTGTGCCTGAATAGGAGATTAGAGGGGAGTCACTTTAGTATAGCAAATAATGTCTTAGTTGGAGTGGAACAAAGCCCACAGAATTGCTAACTACTTTCGTACTCTGTAGTGGTAGTCGTGTTTGCACTCCGTTCACCAGAGATTTATAACGAAGAGGGTAACTTTAATTACTTTTCTGTAGACTTTTGAAGCAATTAGCCTTAATATTGTTACGAAAATGAAAAATCTAGTTACAGGCAATTGTTGTTGTTGACATCAAGTTGTGAACAGTGGCACACAGAACTGTGCAAAAAATAAAGAATTGTAATTAAAACAAAACACAAATTTATTTTTATTTTATTTGCAATCTACTAGTTTATATTTTAAACGTTTGTTAAAGGTAAAAACGTAACAATGTTATCTGATTTTACAAAGGCTCTTAAGGAAATTATGAAATGTCCTGGATATGGTAACATTGTTAAAAAAGTATGATCGCTTACTGCTTTAGAGACTAATCGATAAAAACAACCAGAATACTCCTTAAAGCTGCTTTTTATGGCATGTAAAGCAACGAAATATGGACTGACTAACTAAATGGATAAAGCAAGAAATGTGGAAATAATAGAATAGAAAAGAAAAGGAAGAATTTTAATAAATTTCAAAGCAATGTAGAATTGAATTGCTTAAATAGTTGAAATAACTACTTACAGCATTTGAAAACATCCATCGATATCTCATAGACACATGTATGGTATGTAGTTTCATATATATTTATACCTATTTACATACATGTACATGTACCATAGTCTCATGTCTATGGTCTACTTTTGTTTCTTCTGTATTTCTTATATAAATAAGCTATTTTTAGTTAACAGGTCACGTCTGCCATAATATTGAACTTTAAAACAACATTAAAACGAGGGTTGCAGGATTCATTTGTTGTGCCATAATTTTTTTCTTCCAATTTTAAATGTTTTTTCTTTCGGAAAGCAAAGAGATAAATGGTAAAAAATTTATTTTCTTCTTTAAACAAATGAAACAAAAGGAAGAAGAAAATAAACGATTTTTAGATTCTTTATAATAAAAAAAACTTTCATATTTTCTTTTTAAAAAATTAAAATTGAATGCAACAAAAAACAAAAAAATTAAATATAAAACATAAATTGTATTGTAAAAATACTTGCACTGGTCTTTGATTGTCTTAATAACAGTTTCTTATGGAATGGTAATTAACGCAAAATTTTTGAATTTAAAAAAGACAGAATTTGTCTAAATTTTTAAAATTTCATATTCTTCTCTTTTATGTGAGAAATCCCTAGGCACCCAGATTACATAACACGTTCTTTTATTTTCATAGACTTGAATATAAATAAGGAAATTAAGAAATTTTAATCAATTTTTTAAATCAGCATGAAAAAAGTAAAGACATTATAAACAAATCTGAAATTAAATTGTGTATAAGAAGTCACCGTAGTCTAGTAGGTAGTGTGTTGGCTTATTAGAAGTGAAGATGCAGTTCAAAGCCTACGTAAGACATCTTCAACAAAACTACATATGAAATGAAAAAATATTTCTTCGTTGACTTCCTTTCAGCAGATTTCTGGCAAAAACTCTAAGAATAAATAAAATTGTCGTGAAAAAGTTTCTTAAAAATCTGTCATTCAGAATTAATTTTAAAATTTTGAAAATGTAGTTCCTGCCACTCATGTATAAAATTAACACACACAACATAATTGGTGTGAGAAGCTAGGCTGTAATCCTGGCGACTATAAACAGCCGTCTGTAGTTGAAGAAATCTTAACGATCGAATAAATGAAGTAGGATTTGTATAATATTATCTTAGGTTAGGTTAGGTTAGGTTAGAGGACGTGTGCTTGTCAATTAAGACAAGTACAGTACCCGGAGGTCGAATTGACCCATTGTACAACGTCCTAGTTTCTCACACCACTTATGTTGTGTGTGTTAATTTTATACATGTGGTGGGACCTACAGTTTAAAGTCGACTCCGAACGACAGATTTTTATTTATTGAGAAACTTTTCGTGGCAATTTTTATTTACTCTCAGAGTTTTTGCCAGAAATCTGCTGAGAGGAAGTCGCCGAAGAAATACTTTTTGTATTTTGTCTTTGATGCCTGGCCTGGGGCTCGAACACAGGCTTTTGCGTCTAATAAGCCAACACACTACCTACTAGACTACGGCGATTTCATCTTAGTAGAAGAAGAAAATCGAACAACGAATGTTATTATATGACGGCAGCCTTAACTTTCTCCAGAGACAGTAACCTGTGCATAGTTTATATACTTAAGAAAATAAATTACAAGCTTGGGAACACCTGCCACACAGATCTCATAACTGGATTCGCCCATGTTGTTCGGACAAAATATTTTTGCAGACGACCTAGTTGGTGCCTCGATGACCTAGTTCAAGTGCCTAGGCCTTGGGTTCGATTTCTACCAGGGACCCTGCGTGTTTGGGATTGTCTGATTGTTTGTCTGATATTATATGTGATTGCTCACAATAGAAAAATAAATTAAGTCAGAATTATTACTACAAACGTTTCTCAAAAAAAGAAAAAAGTGGTGTAAGTATGTATATTTAGTGGTCATAAAAAAATTGATGCATACTCTTTTTTCCTCTTTACTCTTCCCTTTCTCCTATAACCTATTCATGTATTTCAACAAAATGCTCTCCATGAATAGGGTAGTGTCCTGAGTGAAAAAAATATGTAGAGCTAGAAAATATTTGTTACGAACAATTCTCAACTCGATTTGGTTTAATTATAATTTTGTCCGCACCAACGTGAAAAGGTCATATCTTTCATATAAGGTTGAGTAGATTTGCTCGTACAGATCATGAAGAATTTGAATTTGCTTTAAAAGTGTTGGCTGGAAGTCTTAAATTGCAGACAAATTTTTCAATAATCTTGTTCGGACAAAAATTTTGTTCGGACAACATGGTTTAATCTAGTTTCAGAGTTATGTTCTGGTCTTATGGAAGGAAATTTCCAGTTGTTTTTGTGATTCTGGTTTGGTTTGCGTTGTGAATACTTTTCTCAAACAATATAACCTTCCTTACATACTTAATATTCCGACAGAAATTGAATTTATTATTTTTACTTTGACAGTGTAGTATACGTCTCGACTTGTGAAGATGCATTTTAGAACTGTATGAAGCAAATGTTTTTATTTATAAAGTGATGGAGGATTTTTTGCTTAATACTCTATGGTTCATTGTAAGATTTGTTTTATGAAAACGTATTTAGGGAGAGGGCGGTCTCTTATTAAACAAGAAAAAATAAGAAAAAAAAGAAAATTATTTATTACCAATATTTATTTTGTTTGTATTATTTCATTCCCATATTAGATAAACGAAAAAAAAATATTTATTTATTTTAGCAAAACATGTTTCAAATTTTAAATTTTCAGATTTTGCAGGGTGTGAACAAAAATGAAACATATGCCTGATAGTCTGATATTTTATGCAAATAGAAATTTCCAGAAGAAAGGAAGAAATTAATAAATATATGCACATACGAATGTGTGTTTTAAAATTCCTGTTTTTGGATATGAATACATTTTTATATACATACATATATGTTTAAAGATTTAAAGCCAAAAAATATTTCAACTGTTAATTTTTACTTTTTTTGGATTAAAAGAGTTAAATTTTATTTTCATAGAAAATAATTGAATTGCGCAGAGTCCGGACAACGCGTTCAAATTCTTAAATTCTGTTCTGTAAAATGTCTCAGGCCAGAGTCCGGATGACCTGTTCAAATTTCTAAATTCTGTTCTGCAAAATGTCTCAAGCTAGAGTATGGACTACGCGTACAAATTCCTAAATTCTGTTCTGAAGAATGTCTCACAGACACCTTTTCTGTCGATCATTCTTGTTAACTGTTGACAGTAAAGATCAAAAATAATCAATTGATCAATTCTGAAATTGCTACAATCTACGAAGCTTCTCCTTGCTTCGTTCATGATCTTTTTTTCTTATTATAGTCTTACATGTTAAAGCCATTCGCTTCACAAATGCTTCGTTTTCAGTCCATAAAGAATATTTCAACCAAATGATCAGTAAATACGGGATCTTTTTCCTCACGTTGCTCACATTGCGATATGAAATGAGCGTCAAAATACAAATGTCTTCTTAGTGAACATACATTGTTAACGAGCCATAATTTTTTTGTGTTGGCGATGACATCTGTCCAACACATTCCAACATCAAATCAGTGAACAAACCAAATCATATTAATAATCATAAGATGGCGAATTTTGTATCAGAATATTGTTACAAAAATGAAAATGGTGTTCTGCTTTTACATCGTTTAACATTATAATTATAGACAAAAGCTACAAAAATAATAAATAATAATAACAATGAACTTGTTTACATGATAAACAAGTGAACAAAAATATACCAACAAACACAAAGGATAAACAAGTAAACAAAAATGCAGCAACAAACAAAAATGAAAATGGTGTTCTTCTTTTACATCGTTTAACATTATAATTATAGACAAAAGCTACAAAAATAAGAACAATGAACTTGTTTACATGATAAACAAGTGAACAAAAATATACCAACAAACACAAAGGATAAACGAGTATACAAAAATGCAGCAACAAACACTGCAAGAATAAATGTAAACAAAAATACGCAAACAACAATAAAGCAACACAGATGTTTACATTTATAGAGATCTGGAAAAGGCGAAACCGCTAACAGTCACCTTCAAGGTCTTTCATCAGACTGTTTATGTTGCCATATAAAAGGCAAGACAAAACAGGCAACGGAGTGAGTAAAAGTACAGTCAGTCTTGTGTGATGACGCTGTGTTTGAATAGATAATCGTGGTTTGAAGATTTCAGCTACAAAGATCTGTCTAACAATTGTTATTGTTTACGCAAAAGACTGTAAAGAGGAATAACAACCAAAGCAATTGTTGTTGTTTACATCAAGTTGTGAACAGTGGCACACAGAATTGTTGGAATAATAAAGAATTTAACTAAAACTAAACACAAATTTATTTTTATTTTAAACGTTTTTAAAAGGTAAAAACGTAACAATATGTATTATGATTTGCGGAAAGCTTTACTTTTCTTTTACTTTTTTTTATGTGGTGATCTTCTTCTATTAGAAGCAACATGCAGAAAACGATTTCCACAGAGAGAGAGAGAGAGAGAGAGAGAGAGAGAGATAAAGAATGAGATAACAATTTCGATGTTAAAAATGAAGAACGTGGAAGACCACCAAAAAAAGTTAGAAGACGCCGAATTGCAAACAATATTGAATGAAAATAACACTTTGAGTCAGAAAGAAATGTCAGAAATGTTAAATGTTGCTTAACAAGCAATTTCTGACCGTTTAGAAAAAATTGGAAAGATCCAAAAGTCTAGAGAATGGATGCCACATGAACTGAATGACTGATGAATGGAAAACTGAAAAACCGCTCGTGAAATTTTACATCAATGATATGATAGAAGATCAGTATTGCTTTGAATAAGTTGAATTATCTCCAGAAGTTTTACAGGGGAAAAATTGGGTGTTAATCCTGGACAATCATCCACTTCGGCTGCAAAACCGCAACGATTCGGTAACAATGCTGTGTTACTGATGCAGACAGAAAGGTGTGGTGTACCACAAGCTCCTAAAACCAGATGAAACCGTGAAACAGATCGCTACCGACAAAAGAGTGATTAACTTAAACCATTAATTAATTGGAATATGACCAGAATGGAACTAAGGATAGGAAAAGGTAATTTTGCCACACGACAATGCACCTGCGTACCAAGCAAAATCGGTTCAGAACACAATCCGAAGTGATAGGCTTTGGCTTAGTAGTATTTCGATTTCTACTAGGTAGTCGAAAATTTTATTGGCATAGAACCCATTAATTTCCCATTCAAATTAGTGTGTTAAAGTCGTCGTAGTCTATTAGGTAGTGTGTTTGGCTTATTGGGCATGAGGCATCGGTTCGAACCATAGGTCAGATATCTCCATAAAAATGAAATACGAAAAATATTTCTTTTCTGGCTTCCTCTCAGCAGATTTCTGGCAAAAACTCACAGTAAATAAAATTGCCATGAAAAGTTTCTTATAAAATCTGTCGATCAGAATCAATTCTAAAATGTAGTTCCTATCACTCATGTAGAAAATTAACACACAAAACACACGTAACCCTTCAGTCAGGATTACGACCTTCAGAACCTACAATTTAAAGTCGACTACGAATGGCAGATCTTTTCAAAGCTTTTCATGGAAATTTTATTTTTGAGTTTTTGCCAGAAGACTGCTGAAAGCAAGTTGCCGAAAAAATATTTTTTTTAATATTTCGTTTTTTTTAATGTTTGAGCTGGGTTTTGAACCACAGCTTCTACACTACGACGATTTCAAGTCTGATTAGTTTTAGAATTAATCAGACTAATAACTAACTGGAGCTTTTACAACACATTGTGCGAACTAGCTAGCTTATCTTGCTGATATTATGCATGTATTCGATTAATTCCAGAAATTGGATTCCATATTTGCAATTCCTTAATTTATAACAAAAATATTGTTTTAAATATGTCCACTCACTTGTATATGCCTGTTCTTTTTATCCACTCTATTCATGTAATTTGATGATAAAAAATTTCAAATTGATGTTGTTTCCATTTATGAAGTGGTATGAGCGGTGGAATTAAATATAATTTAATTGATTTGATTTCATTTTTTTTTCTTCTTCATTTTCGTATAAAATATTCATATTTCTGAGATATGTATTTATGAGATATTTAATGTAATAAAAATCTTGAAATGTAACATCTGTTGTCATTATATGAAACAAGGATTTCTATTATTTTTTTTTATTAAGTAGTAAAGCCTTATTTATTACATTCGAATCAATTAGAGAAATAGAATTTCTGTAATTATTTTTTTATTTTTTATTGAATTCTTAAGAATTCAAATTGATTTATAATTGAAACAATCATTAATTTGTTTTTTATGTAACACAGCCACGCAAAAACATTCTTGAAATTTTGAAGAAAATTTCGGGGTGACATTTATTTCAATTAAAGAAAAATTCTTCTTCTTTATAATTTAAATGTTTAAACCAATATTGTTATAATTGTTGTGTAGAGATTCCATAGCGCAACAAAAATCTGTAATGTCCACAATCATCAATATGCTGATTGATGGTTTAATTGAATGACACTCTCATGTCCGATCTACAATCAATCTCCGAATGGGGTCATTTGAATAGTGTTGATCTTAAAACACAAAAAACACAATGCTGTTTATTAACACACAAGCGCAGGTATAATAAAGTGTTTATGGGTGGGCATAAAAATTCAATCTTACTTTCGTTGGAACTAGCACATTTTTCTAGTGTCAAAAGAAGCATTCAAGTGCCTCGGTTTCTTAAGACAGTGATAGAAATACTGCACTTCATCTGCTCTCCTTGCTATTTACACCAGTTATATCCGACCGAAAATGGAATTGGCCGGTGACTCAAACTCTATTTTGAGGCTTCTCGATCGCAAACAGGGGAGGGTGCTCATTCAATTGCAATGTGGGTTGTCTTTCACTGTTCTATCGCTACTACTACGGATTTTGTTCGAGCGAAGTAAAGCGACTTGTTCGCAAAATCGTGTATTCTTACGCAGCACCCGTCTTTCTCGTAGGTCGCATCTGTTTGTTGTCGATTGGCCAGTGAATCGCACATTGCATTACAAACATAATTCTTTCTTTAGCCGGACTATTCGCATGTGGAACTCACTACCTGCATAGGTTTTTACTGCCACTTATAATATAAAAAGATTTAAATCTAAAGTCCACAAACACGACTCCCTCAGTCCTTTCCATAACCTATTTTCCTAATTCCAATACAATGCTTTGCATGAGTAGGGTCATCCCCTGAGTGTAGATCTGATAAAAAAAAAACTAGTGTTCCAAGCATGTTTTCTGATGATTCGATCTCCTACTCACAGAATCTAAAAATTTGCGTAAAAAATGCTTTTTGAGCCAATAGTGCCCGGTCAAAAGACCAGTTGTTAACTACAGGATGATCTTTCTTAATATAATGCTTGACTCAAATTTTCCTTTATTGTAATTACCTAACAAAAGTTATGATTTCCGCAAGGCCATTTTGCTTGAGAAGGGTTTTTGCCTCTTTTTATCTACGATTTCACTTATCTTTCAATTCTCCAGAAGGGTAACGGCTCTATCAGCGGCGTAGGGCAAACTCATCTGCTTGGCCATTGTCGAAATTTTCTACATGACCACTGATTCAGAAGAGGGCGGCATAATTTGCGATGCCCAGCTTTTACGGCTTTCGCAAACAGTCTCAGACTTATTTTTAAAGTGACTTAATTCCAACCGAATTATCGGCTTAAAGACATTTTTTTCTCCTAATTTTTGTTTTATATCGTTTCCTTTCCACTTTAATATACTAAACTTACTTTATTGTTCACTACAACTATGTAGTAAGGATCACAAGCTATCTTCACACAGCTCTCATGTCGTATATGTTAGCTTTATACATGAGACGTGGGACCTGCTGTTTAATATTGACTTCGAGCGATAGATTTGGGATTTTATTTACTATCAGAGTTTTTGCCAAAAGACTGCGGAGAGGAAATATATTGTTACGAAAATGAAAAATCTAGTGCTTTGCTTTTACATCACTTAACTTTAAAATTATAAATAAAAGCAACAAAACCAAAACAATGCAGTAAACAAACCTGTTTACAAATTATTATATCTAAACATAACAACAAACACCAGCATAAAAAATGGTAAACAAGTAAACAGAAATACACAAACAATACTACAAGAATAAATATGAACAAAATATTTCTGTACAATAATAAATGTAAACAATGATATTTACATTTATAGAGATTTCGAGAAGGCTAAGTCATGAACCTTCGCCTTCAAGTACATTCATCACACTGTTTACTCCGCCATATAAAAAACAAGCTAAAACATGCGACGAAGTGAGCAAAGTTCATTCAGTCTTGAGTGAAGACTCGGTGTGTTTGAAGAGAGTAATCGTGGTTTGAAGCTCTCCGTTACAAATTGTTATTGTTCACGCAAAGGGTATAAACAGAGGAATAACAAAAAAAGGTGATTGTTGTTGTTTACATAAAGTTGTGAACTGAGGCACACAGAATTGTGCAAATAATAAAAAATTTAATTAAAACTAAACACAATTTTATTTTTATTTTATTTGCAATCTACGAGCTCATATTCGAAATGTTTTTAAAAGATAAAAATGTAACAACATTTTTCACATTTCGTTTTTGTTCAAGATGTCTGACCTAGAAATTGAACCATGGTTTCTCGGTTAATAAATTCACACTCTCACTAATAAATATACAATTAAGAAAAAAAATTAAATTAACTTTGGTGTTTAAATTTGATTCAGTTTAATATGAGTGTAAATTCTGACATTCTATATTTCCCCTATTAATGCAAGGGTTTTAATTTTCTATTTTAAATTTCCAACTGGCTGACTTGATTTCCTCAGAATCATTTAGCAAATGACTGCAGGCATTAAATTATTATTAAAATTATACAAAATAAAATGTTTGCGTGAAATGACTAGCTAACAGCAAGCAGTAGCAGCTTTAAACTGTATAATTTTGTTTTCAGTCAATCAAAACCTTTTAAATGGAGCGTCTAATGCGAAGCGGCAAAGACTATTCTTTTAATGAATTTAAGAACGAAGAAACTCCCCTTTTTTTGGTGTACACTAAACGTGTATGTATGTTAAAAGCAAATTTTCTAAAAATCCATTTTCTCATATGCCAAAAAGAAAAAGCCAACAAACAACAGCAATATACATACAAAAAGAGAGAGAATTTGCAAAAAAAAAAATTAAAACAAAATAATCAAAAAAAAAGCCATCATAATTGGAAACGTAATTATATTATGAAAATGACAGAAAACACATTTCGAGTTCATAAATAAAAAAAACGAAAAACGGAGCCAGCAAGGGCAGAAACACAAGTGCTGGAAACAAGGGAACACACGGAACAGCAAAAAAATCGTTTTTTTTTTGTAAATCCAACAAAATATCAACAAAAACACGCTGAAATGGGAACTTAGTAAAGAGCAGTCGTAACTAATTGCTGCTCTGAAGTGAAAAATGTATTTTTAAATGTTGCTTTTATTTCTCCTTTTGCTGGGTTTTCGTCTTGTCTTTTGGTTCTTGTTGCCTTTTTATTTTTGCGTTTTTTTCCCCCAAACAAATAGTGAACTTGAGTCTTATAAAACATTTTAAACGTTTTTCCTAATTTAATCAAATGTTTTTCAAATTAATGCAATTTTGGTGTAAATTCAAGCCTCAAGCATTCTTTTTTTTCTGCTTTTTTCTGTAACTCCTGAAATTTATATTCAGGGCTTTTTGTAATGAAAACAAATAAAATGAAATGAAATACTTGGCATGCCAAAGGGGCAAAAAACATACATACACACACACAACATTCATAAAAATTCTTGAAAAGTAATATGTCATGCGAATAATAAAAAATAAGAGGAAATGAAAATATCCAAAAAAGGGATGTAAATATTCAAATTTAAAAATTTGCTTTAAAATGGTTACATATGCTCTGAGGTAAAAGGGAAATATTAATATTAGGGTTCGTATAAATAATGTTCAAAACAATTTGTTTAAAATTTTTAGTAAAAACCGTTTAATCGTTTTATTATTTTAAATTGTTTTTCAATTTAATATTGTTACGTTTTTACCTTTTAAAAACGTTTAAAATATGAGCTCGGATAAAATAAACATAAATTTGTGTTTAGTTTTAATTCAAATTCTTTATTATTCGCATTATTATTCTGTGTGGCACTGTTCACAACTTTATGTGAACAACAACAATTGGCTTTTTTTGTTATTCCCGTGTTTATACTCTTTGCATTAGAAATAACAATTACTAGGCAATTATTCGACAGATCTTTGTAACGGAGATCTTTAAACCACGATTACTCTCTTCAAATAAACCGCGTCTTCACAAAAGACTGACTGAACTTCACTAACTCACTCGCCTGCTTTGCCTTGCGTTTTATATGGCAGAGTAAATAGACATTCTTGAAGGCGAATGTTCATGACTTCGCCTTCTCGAAATCTGTCTACATTTACTATTGTGGTGTTTTTTGTGTAATTTGTTTACATTTATTTTAGTAGTGTTGTTTGTGGCTTTTTGTTTAATTATTTACAATTTTTTATGCTGGTGTTTGTTGTAATATTATTATATTGTTGTTATAATTTGTAAACAGTTTTGTTTACTGCATTGCTTTGTTTCTGCAGCTTTTGTTTATAATTTTAATGTTAACAAAACACCAGGTTCAGGTTTTTCATTTTCGTAACGATATGATATGTGGCAGATAGTAGATGACGGGTACATAGCGTGTTTATTCTGACACCAAAGTATTGATTTTGAAGCTCAGCTTTGTACAACTTTGGAGTAACTTATCGATTGGCCTCTTTTGATTATTTTATTGCAACTCACGTAAGCTTGGCCATGTTAAACGAACTTAAACTAGAAATGTTTATTGCAAAGCGCTACGACCATACGGTAGCGGCTGTTGTGCGGTCTTTAATATATATGGGGTATACCCCTAATGTGTTCTCTAAACTTACTGTCCTAAGAACCATTTCCTGTATATCAGCAACTGATCTGCGCTTATCACCGGATCTAGACATTAGGTTCGACCCCATCCCGTTTCCGAACAAGCGAACTTTGTGTCTACAGTACACTGTGAAAAGGCCGGTTACTAACCTCTATTTCTCCTTTCACAAAGTACACTCTTAAAAATATCTCTTCCCATTCTACAGCAAGGATTTTGTACCCACCAACAGCGTATAGGCTTCAATCCTCGTATGTTCATATATATAGTCATTGCGGCAGATTCATAAAATGCTTGTGACCCAGCTAAGGGTAATTTCCCTACCCAACTGATTTAGCTTCCTAGACTGTCCCATATTATATTCGTGTAGAAGACGAGGTATCTCATGGCAATATGACGAAGCAATATTTCATAAAGCAAGAGGAGCTCTGTATAAGACAGAGCAATATGGAGTAACCAGAAAATGGCTCCAAAAGCTAGCGAGGGCAAAGCGCTATTAAATATTGTCAAAGATCTAACCATGCTTTTCGAACAGCATTATCTTTATAATCCGACAATGTTTATGAGCCGCAAATCATTACAGCAGAAATTTTAGATATATTTATACAGATGCCAATACTAGTAGGGTGTGTTATTATTGGACGCGGTGATGATATCGCAGGAGAGGTTTTAGCAAAACATTAGAATGTTAGAATTTATTTGTAAACAAGGCTGATTAATTCTATGGAAATCTATGTGATTCTATGTGGAAACTATGAAACTAAATCTTGTAAAGCATAGATGATCATGCTCTTAGTGGAGAGAAATGCTAAAAATTTGAGTTGGCAGAAGGAAAATTGATACTTTGGTTTACAGTTTGCCTATTGGTTGACTTTGTAAAGCTACATGAATCACATCTAAAACACAAATAACGTGGCAAGTGCTTTTTCAAATTGGTGCCGAATGTAAGAGAGCTAAAGATTACAGTCAGTTTAACGGCATTAGTGATCAATAGGACACAGAGTACTGATATATAAGAGTTTTTTTTTTTGCTATTTTTGTTCAAAATTCATTATTTTTAATTTGGCCCTAAAAGCTTGAAGTAGTCTACTATCAGTGGCTATCAAACAAACGCAGTTTTTTTAAAATTTTGACAGAAGTCAATAGTCATATGCTTGCTGACTTTTTAGTTAAGACCCAGAGCATTCAAAATTTTATTGACACGCATTCAGCCAGAAAGCAGCAAAACAGATGCGGTACACCAACTGGTAAAGGAAAATCCGTTTGTTCTAGGGCGCATAATGTGGGAAGATGAAAGAGAATCATTGTGGTATTATTATTCCATACAAAAATTGACCGGTAACGTAAAAAACTTATCAAAGTTCTTAATACGACTGCGAAATTTTGGAGGTAGCGTACAAAGGTTAATGTTTGCAGAAGTTTAGTAGGCAGCAGAGATCAGCAATAAGTATTCAAAAAGACGAGTAGAATTGAAACATACTCATAATTTCTAATACTTATACGCATTCATACTTATTTTAATATCATTCAACCTCTACTCATATTCAAAGTTTTAAGTACTCATCATATTCATACTTAACAATACGTATGGTGTTGTTGATTCGACACTCCATAACTCAAAATATACAAGAATCACAAAATAAGTATGATTCGCATACGAACACTAAAATACTCACTAAAAGGTTGTGTGTTTGCTCTGCTTACTGTCTTTGTCTTTTTCTTTTTTTTTTGTAAATGCAACAACAACTAAGACTGTAAATTTTGATGAATAATTCGAGTTATTCGAATCATTTATAAGTATTATAAGTATTTTTCTAAAGTAATGAATCTGAATGAGTAGGTTTATGAATAAAACATATTTCGAATCGTATGAGTTTGATGTCAACGTATGATGCAACCTCTACTTATAAATCAACGTTGTAGTGAGTACGAATGAATCAGAGTAGTTAAATTTCAATGTTGTTGACTCACTTATATTTAGAAATTAATGAGTGTTTATGAGTAGCGAAAAATGATTCATTGCTGATCTCTGGTAGAACATCTCCAACAAAACGAAATATAAGAAAATATTTCTTCGACTACTGTGTCTCAGTAGATATCTGGCAAAAACTCTTGCCATTGAAAGTTTCTCAAAAATTTGTCTTTCGGAATCGTCTTTAAACTGTAGATCCCGCCACTTATGGATAAAATCAACATACACAACATAAGTGGTGTGAGAAGCTAGGTCGTAATCCTGACTGAAGGTTTGTAGTGACCAATTACGTATGTGAACAAAGGCTCACGAGTCAGAAAATAAAGAATGGAAATGAAATTTTTTATCTGGTATATCCTATCAACCGAAAATGCTTTGGATGAGTGATGCTGAAGTCCGAAAAAAGTGTTAACGCAGTTAATTGGCTTATTGCAGCGGCGAGAGGAGTGTTACATATATAAAAGGATACCGTAAGCCTGTCTGGTAATACGCTCTACGTGAGAAGGATGAATAATACACCACTAGCTGCTGTTCGGAGAAAACGAGACCAAACGTACCAAAGTAAAGTGAATGTGAAGTAATAGAGCGCAACAATTGTAGTGATGCTTAATGTGGTTTTACGAAATCATAGATAACCCCACGAAGTAATAAAATGCTGAAAATGGGGGTAGTTTTACGAGCCTCACATCCAATACCATCTTGCCTTCTCCTTTTGGCAGAAGTAACCTATTCGTCTACAACAATGCTGCAGGTTTTACTGTTTTTAACACTTTTTTTAATTTGTTGCTGTTTTTACTTTTTTTTTGACACTTTTTGATATTATGTCTGATTTATTTTAGATTTCCATTTAAGCATTTGTTCATTCGTTGCTCTCTGCCTCGCTCCTAACCTGGTATCTCTCTAATACCAAAATGCCGCCTGAATGAGTGTCGTCACATACAAAGATACACAAATTATTGTATATGTATTGCTCTCAACAAGTTTCTCAACTGTTGCTTGAAACATTCCCAGAAAATTAGTAGAAAACCAGGTAAAATGAAACAACATTTGCATAAATTCACAGGCATATACACACATACATACTTACATACACTTATGCATCATCTAGTTTTGCATGTAATACACGTATAATAAATTTCTATTAAAAGTACTCTTTGCGTAGTTTTCGTTTATTATATGGTAGTAGTAGTACTGGTAAGACAAAACGTTAACGTAAATTCTTTTACCATTTTCTTTCAGAGGATTTTTTGTTCATTGCTTTGTTGCTTTTGTTTTTGTCTTATGTGACTGAGAGAATCTGTTCTACTGTATGTCACTATGTATATATATATATGTGTATGCGCGTGTATGTCCTTTTTAACTTATAATCTTTTTTACAGACATTAAGCTTTTTAACGGAAATGTCACAAAACTTATGCAATTTGTATGTAACAAAGTGTTGCAATTTTTTACTACTACCAACAGCAGCAACAACTGTTAAGCAACGACTACAGCTATAAGTGCAACAAACTTGCTACATTCAACAGCAGAGAAGCAAGAATAGCAACCAAAACTAGAGTAATAAATTTTAGAAATATACTCACTCCATACATGTATGAATGAATGTGTACAAGAGAAAGAGTTACACACAGGAGAAAGCGTAGTAGGCGACTATAGGCGACAATTACATACAGGGTTACCAGGGCTTGCGAATTTCAATTTGTAAGAAAAAACAATATTAACAACATATACCTACAGGCTCGTTAGAATAACATTCAAACTCTTTGTAGAAAGTACTGACCGAATTTCAACCAAACTTTTAGTTTTTTAAAGCGCTTTTAAGAAGAAGTGCTATTGCAATTGTTCTAATCAGACTCAATGCTAATTTCAGTTGCATCAAATTTTATGCTGACGTACAGACGTTCATATATAACATAATTGGTCATTACAACACTTCTGGTAGGATTACGACTTTGTTTCTCACACTGCTTGTGTTATGTGTGTTCATTTTATATTTGGATGATGATGTCTGACGTGGGGTTTGAACCGAGGCCTTCGGTCTAATAAGTCAACATATGCGCTTTAGAGAATTCTATTCAAATCAGAAAGGCATACCGTATCAAGAGATTGTAAAACATTTTTTTTATCTCATACGAATATTAGGGAATGTTTGATGCTAGGGTAGAATAGATTGTGGTACCACAATGGGCCTTAATGCTGGCCTCTCTTTTTTTAAGGGCGGTCCGCCACCATACCTAACCCAAACTATGAATGCAACCGCCTGTGTTCGCATCCCCAGTAGTTTAGTCATCTGTTTCTCGATTTATGAAAGTGCGGAAAACGCAAATAGCGCTCAGCTTTAAATGTGTTTCTGAGCCTGTTAGTGCAACAAAGCTTAATCAGCATGGGCTTTGATCCATACAGGTACCACAAGTAGTTTAGTTATCTGTTTCTCGAATTATGCCAGTGCGGTCGCGCTTAGTTTCAGTAAAATTCATAGTTTTTCTTTTAAACAGAAAACTCACATACCTCTCAGCTTAAAATATGTTTTTAAACCTGTTAGTGTAACAAAGCTTAACCTATATGGTTTCCCATCATTACACGATCAGAATAAGTAGAGAGTACCTGCATAGTACCTATACAATAGCTAAGTAGGCGCTCTATGCTGATGAGAGCAACTTTAAACTGCATGGCTCAGATGGAAAGCAATGGATCTGATGTAAGCCAAATACTGAGTTTTTGCTGACAACACTCAGGTTATAGTAAAGCATGTGGGAGGCTCGGTATTGGTGTGGGAATGTAATTCCAGTGCTGGAGTGGAGAATAATAATATATAATAATAATAATAATAATTTTACAGAGGGTAAAATAAATTGAAGTCGTAGTCTAGTAGGTAGTGTGTTGGCGTGTTAGACGTGAGGCCACGGTTCAATCCCTAGGTCAGATAGTCCCAACAAAACGAAATATGGAAAAAAATATTTCTTCGGCGAATTCCTCTCAACAGATTTCTGGCAAAAATTCTGAGAATAAATAAAATTGCTTTGAAATGAAATCATGTATAAAATTAACACAATCGACATAAGTGGTGTGTGAAGCTAGGTCGTAATCCTAACTGAAGGATTGGTATGACCAATTATGTATGAATGTATGTATGCAAAATGAATCGAGTCCAATATTTGAACATTTTAAAATAAAATGTGAAGCAAAGTATGGAATTGCTGCCGATCAGGACATCGATCTGAAGCATACGTTACACATTGCGAAGCTGTGAATTATTCTTAATTATCCAAAACTACTCAAAACACCGGCACAGTCTCCAGATCTCAACATTATTGAACATATTTGGGAAAAAGTCGCCCGTAAGCTCTAGAAATTCACTTTTAGTGGAGCAGTTGAAAGGATGAATAAGACGAGCAATGCATTTTCATTACATTGAAGCAGTTGAAAGAACAAATCAACTCCGGAATTTTGCGCCAATCTTGTAGATTCTATAAATCCACTTTCATTACAGTGAAGCAGTTGAAAGAAGGAATAAGATGAGAATGGAACAACATAACTCCGGAAGTTTCCGTCTATCTCTTGTATTCAGTGCCCCGACGTTTGGAAGGAGTAATAAAAGCAACATGTTTTGCTTCGAAGTGTTAAAACCGTGCCTCATATTTGACTATCCAATTATGCGTTTGTCATGAAATTGGTTAATTTTGTTTAACTTTTTTGATTTAAAAATATTTCTGAATAGAATATGCTATGAATTGTACATTGTTTTAAAGCTTTTTTGATTATCTACAAGTTCGCATAAATTTTTTAGAAATCTTTGCATTGGAGCGGAAAAAGTATGCGATTTAATAAGGTCAAATCTAGTGTTCAATTACACGTTTGGGCTGCTGGATTTGAGCCTAGAAAAACTAGAAGAAGAGTACAACTGATCTGGCTGAACATGAGGCGACAAGAAATAAAAAAACGTAACGATAACGAGAGTCCATTCTAAAAGGGATAAAGTCAAACAGGCTATTTTAAAATGAAAACTGCTACTAAGCGATTGACATCTGAAAATATCTACAGCAATTGGAAATCGGTTACATAACAAACATATGTACATCATTGGTCCCTTCAATCAGGATTACGACCCAGATTTTCACACCAACTTTGGTGTGTGTATTAATTTTATACATGTGCGGCGGGATCTACAATTTAAAGTCGAATTCGAACTACAGATTTTTCAGAAGCCTTTCATGGCGATTTTTATTAATTTCCAGAGTTTTTGCTAGAGGAGAGGAAGTCGTCGGAGAAATATTTTTGCATATTTCGTTTTTGTTGGAGATGTCTGACATCTGGCTTGAGCCGTGGCCTCATGTCTAATAAGCCAACGCATTACCTACTCTACTACGGCAACTTTGTTAACCCCAAACTTCAAAAAACAAAGTTTAAAGTCGACCCCGAACCACAGATTTTTGAGGAAATCGATTGCCAGAGTTATTTACCAACAAAAACCAAAAAAGTGGATATAGTGACACAGGGATACTTCAAAATGACAATGAGTTGTAGTGATTGACAGATTTTTTCTTTTGCGTGGTTATTATTTTTTTAGTTTTCGTTACAAATTTTAAGACAAAATTTTTTTGTCCCTACCTCTTAGCCTAGATTCACAAATTTAGAAGCATTAGCACTGTATGTCATACAAGGCTGGGAATTCACATTTTGAACTGACAACATTAACAGTGGCAAATGACATTATCGTCTCCATTAGTAAGTAGCCCATGCCTTTAAAAATCTAGATGTTAAGGTAGATGTGCAAGTTTCTGTGTTAGTATTCCATCTACTGTCTGCGTATGTGTATGTGTATCTGCAGCTTGAGTCTATGACTGTTACTGTCGTAATTCATAAAACGTAGAATTTTTGCGCTAAATTACTTAATATGCCATTACGTGTTAAGCAGTAAAGAGCAGACGACATTCGCAAACTTTGCTCATTCTCTCCGAACAGCAGCATACAAAAACATACAAAATTATCTGTATCTGTAAGTGTGTTCGTATCTGCTTGCATTTCAATGTATTTTACTTTCTGCATGAAGATAGTAAATATTTAATAGGATTTCCTTTTAGTTTTTCTGTGTGTTCCCTCATTTTTCTAAAGACTTATGCTTCTCTGCCTTTGTCTTTAAGGGAAGCACATTGTCAAGTGTCAACGAAGGTAAAGGAAAAGTAATGTAAAAGAAAAATTAAAATCAGATTTATAATGAATTGCTTACAAAATTTAATATTTGAAGCATATTTTCACGATTCATACTTGAGAACTTTAAGAATATTTTATTCGCTGAAAAATACTGCAAACATTTAAAGCTTTTAACCCTTAAACTGTTGATATTCGTTTTAAAAATCTTTTTCTACTTGCTTAATTATTTTCCGGTGAAGACGAGTATACTCGACATAAGAAGAATAAAATGTTTGTGCCTGTAAAAAAGGTAGCTTTGCGTATTGGTTTTTTAGAAAATATATATTTTGTAACCGTACTTCCCTCGAAATTTGTTATTTTTACTTAATACATACCAAATTAACGAATGTTCAAAAATGTAAATTTTTTAAAAGACCTGTATTTGATCTGTCTCAGGATAAAGAGTCCACTATATAAGTTGAATAATTACACGAAGGCGACAATTTTCCTTCAAGACAAGTATACTCGATAAGTTGCTGTAGTCTAGTAGGTAGTGTGTTGGCTTATTAGACGTAAAGCCAGGATTCGAGCCCCAGGCCAGACATCAAAACAAAATACAAAAAGTATTTCTTCGGCGACTACCTCTTAGCAGATTTCTGGCAAAATCTCTGAGAGTAAATAAAATTGCCATTAAAAAGTTTCTCAAAAATCTGTCGTTCGGAGTTGACTTTACTGTAGGTCCCACCACTCATGTATAAAATTAACACACACAACATAAGCGGTGTGAGAAACTAGGATGTTGTACAATGGGTCAATTCGACCTCTGGGTAGTGTACTTGTCTTAATTGACAAGTACACGTCCTCTAACCTAACCTAACGTAACCATACTCGATATTATGCATTCAATTTTCGCTTTGCTCTGAATTGTATACTCGAAATTATGCCAAAAAATTTTTGTTCCACTCTGACGAGTATACTCGACATAAACAGTTAAAGGCTTACAGCAGTATATAACAAGTAAAACTTTAATTATAATTTATTTGAGAATTTGTCTAAAAGATATTGATTGATATCTATTCCTGGAGAAGAGCGCCAATCGTAATCTGGAGATACGAGTATTGTGGGCCGACCAATGTTGGATGATTTTGCGGTAACCGTTTCTTAAATGGATTTTAAAACTCATGTGCATAGAAGAAATGTCTCAATTCGGAGGTGTTTGCGAGTAAGTCACAAATCGCAGCAGCCTTCAAAGCCAACATAACCCATGCCCGTTTCTTTCGCCAGAGTCATGGAAAAATTGATATTTCGAATATCCTCTACCCAGAGAAAAATACAAAATTTCGATATTATTTCGATTATACACTTCGTCTAACTAAAATTAAAGATAGGAACCGCCTAAAAAATGTGTATACAAGAAAAGTACTGGATTTCTGTTTACTACAAGAATGATTTATTTTTCAAAACAGACTTCGAACCTTATATTTTTTTTAAATAGTCAAATTTATCCTTAGTTATCTAGTTTAATATTTTATTCAATAGTAAAATATATGAATCATATTGTATACTTGCCAACATTGGAACTGCCATTTGTGATTTGAATTGTTTATAATTTTAATATAATTGATGAATTTCATTTGGTTGATAATATGAAGTCTATTGGTCTCTTCATAGTTAATATCTTCCTAATCAGAATACTGCAACCAGAAACTCTCTGATATATATTATTTTCCTGATTTTATGACTACAGACTGTGTTTTACTGTGTTTTAGAAGGCTGTGTACTGTCTTATTAGATGTGAACCCGTTGTTCAAATTCCACTTCATATATTTCTAAGATATGTATGAAAAGTTTCTCAAATCTATTACACGGTTACGAAATTTAACTGTACGCCTCGTCGTTCATGGATAAAATTTACACCCATAACACGTGAATATTTGAAAGAGCTCCATAAACGTTATAAATGGAGAAACCCTAAACGTCCTGTGAAAGTAAATGACATTGTCGTCATTAAACAGGATATCCTACCCTCAAATGAATGGTTACTCGGACGAGTAACCAAAATTCACCCAAGTTCCGATGGACTGCCTAGAGTAGTTGAATTGCGGACATCAACCGGAACATTGACTCGGCCCATAACCAACGTCGTAGTCCTATCCACAGATTAAATAAAACTCCTTCAGATGATCTTATATATTTCACCCTCACCCTATAACCCGTATAATCAACATGGGTGGGTGATATTACAAGTTAGATTGTAATTCTTATTAAAAGTTTGTAATGCTCACTTAAGTGAGAAAAACCAACATATTGCTTAATATTATTCAAAATTGGATCTCTCTCTCTCTCTCTCTCTCTCTCTTATGCTTATTTTTTAATTCTGCAGTTCGGTTTGTTGAAGTGTCGATTGAACCAAAAATGTTTGTTAGTCTACTTAAGCACATAGTATGAAATTTAAAAAGCACAAAAATCACTCATAATAACACGAATCAATAGTTTCGTACTATAAATGCAAAACTTTAAATTTTCGGCTTACTCGTAGCAATAGAATTGCTGTTTAGTCAATGCGTGAAGGGGAAGAGCTCGCATTCTAATGCTGCGATTGTTTCCTGAACCGATTTTACTTTGTGTGCTGATGCATTGTCATGTTGCAAAATTTCCTTGGCGTGTGTTATGGCCCATTCTGGTCGTTTTTCGATAAATGCATGCTTCAAATTGATCATTTGTTGTCGGTAGTAACTTACATTAATGGTTTCACCAGGTTTCGTGGTACATCACAAGTTTATTGTTCTACCAGACACACAGCATTGTCTTCATGCCGAATCGAACTGGTCTTGCAGCCGAAGTTGATGGTTGTCCTGGATCAACACATGATTTTTTTCCTGTTTATGATTCTGAAAATAATATCGTTTTCTATTGCCAGTAAAAATTCGATACAATACCGATTTTCTATCGCGTGTTTGATGCAAAATTTCACAAGTGATTTTTCTGTAATTCAATTCAATTTGGTTGACTGCCGTGTTCATATGTATGCTGATGATGTGCAGATTTATACCAGTACTCGTAAGGAGAATATTGATTCTTGTTTGCACTCTGTTAACAGTGATTTGGATAGGATAGACAGTTGGGCTTCGGCGAATGGTCTACGCATTAATCCCTCAAACTCCACATGTTTAATACTTTCGAAGACCAATGTTTCGTTTGCCTTACCTGGATCGAGTATCAGGGGAAATAAAATTGACTTTGTCAAGTCTGCTACCAATCTGGGTATTATATTTAATGACAGATTATCGTGGTCTGGTCATATAAGCGTCGTTGTTGGCAGAATATATGGCATGCTTTGGAATCTATGGGCGGTCATTGATTCAACTCCTTTTGAAATTCGTATGCAACTTGCTAAAACTTATTTGATTCCTGTGCTATTGTATGGGTGCGAAATTTTTGCAAACTGCTTAAACTTATTAAACTTGGCATACAACAATATAGCAAGATACGTCTTTCTTAAGGCTCGCCGGGATCATATTTCTCATTTAGCGTATAAGATATTTAGTGTGAAATTTGATGATCTTCTGAAAATTAAATGACTCATTCTATTCCATAAAATTATTAATACGGGGCAGCCGGAATATTTATTACGCCGAATTAAGTTTGCTAGGTCATGCCGGGGCATGAAGATTATTCAACAAAGTTACAGGACTCTTTTGTCACAGCGACAGTTCTTTATACACACCACTAGTCTCTGGAATTCCATACCAAATTACATCCAAAAGATAGGCAATGCAAATGCGTTCAAAAAGGAGTTATTTAAATTGTTCTCTTAATGAAATGTCTGTTACGATCTTAGCATGGTTTTATAACGGTTACATATTTATCCTTACTTTCTTATACTGATTTTTTTAATATTTCTTTTTTATATCTTTAGAATTCTTTATTTTTTTAAATTTTTATTTTCTTTTTATTTCTGTAGTATTGTTAGTTTTCCTATATTACTTTAAATTATATTTCTACTTAAATTCAATATTTTAATCAATTTGTTTTTTATATTAATTTGTTATTTTTGCTTAACTTCTTATATTTCACAACTTTTATTATTCTTTTATGTTTTATATCATATTGATCCTAAATATAGCACTTTAACTTATAAGATTAAAATCTTGTTGTGTTATGTTAAATATAATAAATAAATAAATTCATGTGTAACCCATTTTCCAGACTTTTGGGATCATTTCTATAGCTTTTAAATGTTCTGAAATTATTTGTTATGCAACGTTTAACATTTCTGAAGGGTTGTAATGACCAATTATGTATATGTATGGGGGACATTTGTGTCTTGCCGCTTACTTCATACCGGTACATTCGGTAATAATATTCTTCTCTACTATTTGCATTCAGGTATGTATATTTATTATTTGGGTTCGTATTATGATATGCTTTGGATTACTGCATAATGCAATCTGGTTAACAAATATGAATTAAAAACTTTGGTAATGTTAATAGCCACGAGCCACTTAAAAATTCAAAAAATCTACTATATTAACATCCCAAGTAATGTTTAATTTTAGCTCTATTCTTTCCCATTTTATTTGCAAAAAAGAAATGGGTGCAGTATTACATTTTGTGTTTTACATTTTAACAACTGGATAAATTATTACATCAGGTGTGCTATCTATCGGTTAAAAATTTGAAAAATCGATTATTTCGAATCTGGCAATACTTATATCATTCTATTTGGTCACAAAATTCAGTATATTATCTCCAATGAACTTAAACGCTGGGATTTATTGGAAATTTATTTTTAAAACAAACACAATTGGTCGGAAATTACACGAAAATGTTGAACAAAATTTGCTGGCATAGACAAACAGCGTTTTTTTTGCTAAAGTTCATGTAACCGGTTTCATTGTTGATGCTCTAAGACGTGGGCGTGCTCGTACAGTCCGTACACCCGAAAATATCGAAGCTGTGACTGAGAGTAACCGTGAGATTCTATCAACATCAACTCTTCATCGTTCTCAAGAATTGAACATTTCACGCACCAGCTTACATTGAATTTTCTGAAAAGATCTTGGTATAACGCCTTACAAAGTCCAATGGTTCAAGAGTTGAAGACGCATAATCATCCACTTCGCTTTCGTTTCGCTAGATGGGGCAACTACACGATGATGTTGATTTTGAAAAAAGAAAATCATCTTTTTGAATTAATCTCATTTTCATCTTGGTGTTTACGTTAATAAGCAAAATAGTCGTATTTGAGGCTCAGAAAATCCACACGTGACCTTACAGAAGCCTATGCACCTATTACGAGTGACTGTTTGGTGCGGCTTCTAGAGCGGAGGCAATATTGGCCCATATTTCTTTGAGATTGGGGACGGCGCAACCATTACGGTGAATGGATACACCTATCGCACCATTATAACCGATTTTTTTTGTACCCGCTCTTCTTGGTATTGATGGGAACGATGTATGGTTTCAACAGGATAGTGCAAATTGCCACACATCTCATGTCACCATCGATTTATTGTGTCAAACGTTTAAAGGCCTTTTAATTAGCCGCCAAGGAGATCCGATTTGACACCGTTGGATGGTTTTCTGTGGGGCGCCGTTAAAGAAAATTGTTGTGCTGACAAACCAGAGATAATTGAGCAATTTAAGGTCAACATTCGTGATGCCGTTGCCGAGATACAAACCCATCATACACTTGAAAAAGGGCACGAAAATTGCTCTAATGGGACGAGTTACTGTGAGGCCAAACGCGGCAGCCATATGCATGAAATAATATTCCATTACTAACCGGTACTTCACAACAAAAAATAAATTTTGCAAAAATTCAAACTGTTTTCGTTTTATTGCATTTGTTTATGTCCGATAGTCCAAACTTCCCATCCTTGGCGACATAAACAGGATTGTTTAAACGAAGGCAAATTAGCAACAGAGGGCGCTGAAATATATATTTAAGCTTTTTATTTTTTAATATTGTTGTTGTTTTTGGCATTAAATATTTGTTTGTTGATTAATTAAGTTATTCGTGTTTTGATCGCCTGGAGGAATTTAGAGCTCCAGAAGTGTAATTTGATAAATTAAAATTATAATAAATAAAAATATTGTGGAGAAAAAAAAATATATTTTAAATAAAACACAGTGTGCAACAGGAATAAATAAACTAAAAAAAGGAAAGTGTTGCTTGTTTTCTAGTCCTTATTTGGAACCATTTTTTTTGATAATTTTCAATTTGTTTGCCAGAAATCTGGGCCCAATTTGGTTTCGAAGAGTCACCACAACCCCCCACCCCTTTACATACAGTCCACGGAGTTAACATTTGGTCCAGACGACCCGGATTTGGAATCATTTTTTAATTTGCATCTATTAATTTTAATAAGGTAAAGTTGTTTGTGCTTTATTTTTTTATTGTTATTTGGTGGTGATTCATACACTTGTAAAGTTTTGTTGTCTAGTCTAACAGAACTTTACTTGTATATAATATAAGAGTGTATTTTCAAAAGGTATTGGTGTTATAATTTCAATAGCACAGCCATACTCTGGGAATTTATCGGATATTAAAACCAAACGGGTTTTAATATACACTGTTAATCCCTTTTGTCTTGGGTTATAAGGGGATAAATTTTTGAATAAAAAGATCAAATTGGGGTGGGAATAAATAGTTGAAAGTCGAGTTCAACAACCCAATTTGATTTTTTGTCCACAGTTGTGTGATAATTAGTAATTGTGCGTTGGGTAGTAGCAAAGTCTATTACCATTAATGACAATCCTTGAAATCCACCTTTTACATGACAGGGGTACTCGTAAATAAATGTTATTTATTTTTTTATTATTGGTGGATCTAAATTTTTGAACAGATGTTTGATTGAACAAAAATTTAAAATTTTGTTTATTAAATTTTTGAATTAAATAACCAAATTTATTTGTGAGTTTCGTTTCGTATTTTTTTGACGTTTTGGTTTTTTATACTTTTAATATTACTTTTAATTTTCTATTAAATCAAAATCTATTGAATTTATTGGATAAAAAAGGATAAATATAATTTTTTTAACAAAGTGAGAATAAATAGTTATGCGAATTTATTGGATGTTTTTGCACATTTTGTACCTTTTGATTTTTGATTAGCAGAGCTTTGGTCATTGGAAACTCGTCCTTTTGCCTCAATTTCGAATTGCGCGTAACATTGTAGATATTTATGTCCGTCTATTAGCGATTTTTTCGATATCAAAATCGTTGTTAACCGTAAAGGTGGTATTGGTATCAATTCGATTATATAACCAAGCAGGCCGCGGTGAAAATTTGCTTTTTTTCGTTGGGAAAATTTGAATAGTTTAAAATATAATTTTCGTCCTTATATTTTTTCCTGACTTAAGTCTTTCAGTACACTTGACTGCGAGGTTTTAAATACCAAATTGATAAATTTAATCGTTTTTCGGGATTTGAATTCAATATTCCAAAGTCAAGGAAATTATTGACTTTTGAAACATTTGCACAAATGTTTCTGGATTTTGAAAAAGATTTTATTGCCACTCAGGAAGGTAATACGGCCTTCTCTATAGAAATTCAGAGCGAAGAATTTAAGTTGCTATGGACAAAGGACAAAGACAAAGGCCTTTGCCACAGGAGATGAGGAGGACTTAGAAGGTGATCGAGAAGCAGCACGCGAACTTTTCGGCCATTGTCGTTTGGGATACATTTCGGTAGCTGCCCTAATGAGTGAGCTCTCTCAGACTTTGGTCAATTGATGTGAGATGTCCTCGACCCAGTGCCAAAATGGTCAAAGTAGCAAGAATCACTTTCGGAACCACATACAGTTACCACCATGTGCCATGGAGGTATTTCATGGTGACTACAAATCCTGGCCATCTTTCCGGGATATGTTCACGGCGGTGTATGTGAATGGCGCCACTATTTCACCTGTCGAGCAATTATTTTATTTGCGGCAGTTTACGCGAGGTGAGGCATTGGAAATTGTCAAAAAATCACCTTTAACGACCCATGGATTCCAGGAGGTCTGGAACAATCTTAGAGATAGGTTTGAGAACAAGAGAATACTGGTGAATTCTCAATTAAAGATTCTTTTTACACTGGAACCTATAAAATTAGAATCGGCTCATAAGATTAAGGGAATCCAAAGAGATATTAATAATTCGATATCAGCACTTCGAATGCATGATATTGATATTTCTAATTGGGATTCGATTTTCGTATATCTCTGCTCCACAAAATTGCCCGTACTAACTTTGTCTCTCTGGGAACAGACAATCCAAAACAAGGTGGAGATTCCCAAATGGAAGGATTTAGATAATTTTTTGACATCACGGTTTCAATCTCTGGAAACTGTGTCTGAAATACGGAATTTTTAACCAGTTGGTAGTAGTTCTAGGCCTGCCCCTGGAACTTTCTCTAACCCGAAAAAGGGAGTTCGATCCTTTTCCACTATGCTGAATAGGAGAGTTTGTACATATTGTTCGGGGAACCATTTGATGAATATTTGTCCGAAATTTTTCGATTTATCTCCTGGGAGACGGTTTTCGGTGGTGAAAAGGTACAGTCTTTGTATCAATTGCCTCACAGGTGGTCATAGACTCAATGAGTGTAAGAGTACTTTTGGTTGTACGGTGTGCAAGTTGAAGCACTTTGGATGCGCCGAGTTCTAGCGGTGCAGTCAGGTCGAATGGTAGGGTCCAAAACTGCTTTGCTGCTACGTCGAGGCAGATACTTTTGGGGACTGCGGTAGTTGGTATCTACCACCGGGGAGAGACGTTCCGAGCTAGGGCCCTTATAGATTCAGGGTCTCAAGCAACCTTCATTTCGGAAGGATTACAGAGAAGATTAGTATTGCCAACGGTGAATATACATGCTAAGGTCTCTGGTTTGAATGGAGCATGTGCTGGTGCAGTCCAAAGACAATGTTCGTTTGTATTAACTTCTCTGTCGGGCGATCAACCTCGTGTGGAGGCAATCGGTTTGGTGTTGCCGAAGTTGACAGGAATGTTACCTAGTTCAACTGTTAACATATCGCGATCTGCAACCTTATCGGGGATTACTTTGGCTGATCCCAAATTCGATAAAAGCGGTCACGTTGACATTCTTATTGGTGGTGACGTATACCCTGACATCTTATTGGAAGGTGTCAGGAAGAATATTTTGGGAAAACTAATGGCGCAGGAAAGTATATTTGGCTGGATTGTAACCGGTCCTTTACCAGAGCTGAATTCGAAAGAGCTCTCAAATTATGTGTCAGATTACACGAAAATAGAGGTCGGCAGAGAATCTCAGAGAACTTTGAGGCCGAATAATCGAGGGCATAAATTGTTTCGAAATGGGTCCAAGTCCCTCTACACTGAGATTTTCGTACAATGGCCTACTGCCAATATTCATGGAAGTATGCTAAGGTTGGTGGCACAGCAGCAATAAGAGAAGGTATAGGGCCTACCACTAAATGGTGTTTAGCTCGTATTCGAAATTTACGTTTGGGTAACAACAGTTATGTAAAGGCTGTGGATTTAGCAACTGACTGTGGATTAATTACAAGGCCGATTGGGAATCTTATAATTCTTCCAATGAACTAAATATTTTAATAAACAACTTTAGCTTATAGTATCATGGTACAACGAGGAAATCCCGCAGTGGTGAAGATGTTGAAGATTTTGAATTGTAAGGTTGCTTGAGCCACGATCATACCTGGTGGACGTGTGCGAATATGGGCCGCTGAAGTTAAACCTTCCATTTACCGGGTAATAGACCTAGTCCGTCTGTCCCTAGGAAAGTTAAATTAGAAAACTGAAGCATCGAAAAGGACCACCCGCCCACTAGCCAAGAAAAATATCGGACCTCGTTCGTCCTGATAATCCACCAGTGGACCTAGTTCGTTCAATGGTCGTGAGAGCGGAAGACCTAGTCCGTGTGAAGCTCTAGTTCCGATTTAGCAGAGGAACAATAAGCCTCAAGAATTCGATACCTAATTTCAGACCATGATACTTATTCCTGAATATATCTTTCTACACTGGCTGGCGGATCAGAATTGGAATTGCAGCCATTCCAAAAATTTGGTGAAATTTTTTACGGTGTTCACACTAATACAAAAGTTTTTCTTTTTTTATTTATATTCTCTAGAAATAGATTTGGAGTCGATTACTTTTTGGTTGCAGTACTGCAAGGGCGCCGGAATGTTTATGTCTGATAGTCCAAACTTCCCATCCTTGGCGACATAAACATGATTGTTTAAACGAAGGCAAATTAGCAACAGAGGGCGCTGAAACATATATTTAAGCTTTTTATTTTTTAATATTGTTGTTGTTTTTGGCATTAAATTTTTGTTTGTTGATTAATTAAGTTATTCGTGTTTTGATCGCCTGGAGGAATTTAGAGCTCCAGAAGTGTAATTTGATAAATTAAAATTATAATAAATAAAAATATTGTGGAGAAAAAAAAAATATATTTTAAATAAAACACAGTGTGCAACAGGAATAAATAAACTAAAAAAAGGAAAGTGTTGCTTGTTTTCTAGTCCTTATTTGGAACCATTTTTTTTTTGATAATTTTCAATTTGTTTGCCAGAAATCTGGGCCCAATTTGGTTTCGAAGAGTCACCACAACCCCCCACCCCTTTACATACAGTCCACGGAGTTAACAGCATTTTTAAATTTACACTTTTAAATGTCCCACCCTTTACAACCAAAAAATAATAACAACAACTTAACTTTAAAGTTGTAATAATTACAAATGGCATGAGTAAATGTAAAGAAAAAAAGTAAAAATGACTTGCATTTTTAAAAGCTATTCGTTTGAAATTTTGCCATGGTTTAGTTGTCCGAAAGCATATGATTAATATTTAATTTATAATTTCAAATAAAGTATACGCCCCATAACAATAATAAAAAATGTACACACTCTACGATAGTTGCTAAGTAAATCGTTGCCAAACGCAATTTATTAAAAAAAAATTATTTTAAAATGATTTTTTTGTTCATTTTTATAAAATAATAACAATTTTAACTTTTAGAAAATTAATTTAAAAGTTTTTCCAGTATTTCATAAACAATATTTTCATTATGAAAAAATATTTCTTTATTTTTGAGATTTTTCTCTTATTTTTTTTGATTTTTTTTTTTTGGAAAATTGTTTTAATTTTGTGTATGTAACCCACAGTTAAACACATACACATTTTGAAAATAACAGTAGTTGTGTGTGTTGTGTGCTATTTTCATAAATTCTTTTTTATTTTTTCTTTATTAAAAAACAGAACAAAACATAACAAAAAAGAGAAATGAAATAAAATAAAATATAATAATAATGTTTGGCTTCCCCAGTGTTCAAGAGCACTGTATAAAACTTCTACTTTATGTGGATGTCATTCAAACTGCTTGGAAAAATGAAACATCATGGAGGGAAAAAAATGCAACCAAAATAGCATTATTGTGGCAAAAGACAAAAAGTTTAAATTTATCATTTTTCATCCTTCACAGCAGTTTAAGAAACAACTGAGGGGGAACCAGCAATATCATAATAATACTGGCTTTAAGTTTTGTTGAATTTTTCCCTTGGCGTCCTTGTTGCAGTAAGAAATTCTGTAACCATTTGCTGTACGATAAGTGCCAAATGAAGGTCACTTGTTTATTAAAAATTAATTTTTTTTAAGTTTTTTTTTATTATTGTTTTAGAATTTATGCTTCAAATTAAAAATTTTAATTTAAAAAAAAAAATTTTAAATAAAAATGATTTGGGCACTTAATACCATTTTATGCAACTTCTTTGATACATTTTTTATCGATAGAAGAAAATCGCCACGTATGCAATACACTTGTCTTATAACAATATTTATATACATCTGATAAACAAACCTAAGATACCATACAGCTGAACTAGAAAAACATATTGTTACGAAAATGGAAATGGTGTTAAATCATTTAGCGTTTAAATGATAAACAAAAGCTACAAAAACAAAATCAGTGAACTTGTGTACATGGTAAACAAGTAAACAAAAATATAACAACAACATCAGTAAAAAAGGGGGTAAACAAGTAAACAAAAATGCAACAACAAACAATGTAATCAAATTACACAAACAACAATGAAACGACGTTGTCTACATTTATGGATATCTCGAGAAAGCGAAGCCAGAAACATTCGACTTCAAGATTATTCATCAGACTGTTCACGTTGGCATATAAAAGGCAAGACAAAGCACGCAATGAACCAGTAAAAATTCAGTCAGTCTTATGTGAAGACGCGTTGAATGTGCAGAGAATAATCGCCGTTATAAAGATCTGCCGAACAATTGTTAGTGTTTACGCAAAAGAGTATAAAGAAAAATAACAAACAAAGAAATTAGTGTTGTTTACATCAAGTTGTGAACAGTGGCATACATACTGTGCGAACAATAAAGAATTTATGAAAAACTAAACACAAATTTATTTTAATTTTATTTGCAATCTACGACATCATATTTTAAACGTTTTTAAAAAGGTAAAAAACGTAACAATATGTTCGATTCAAGTGCACTTACTTATTTCCTAATTGGTCATTACAACCCTCCAGTCAAAATTACGACCTAGCTTCTCACACCACTTGTGTGTCGTCAGTGTTAATTTTACATACGATTTTTTGAGAAATTTCTCATGACAATTTTATTTACTCTCAGAGTTTTTGCCAGAAATTAGGAGAAAGGATGTCGCCGAAAGAGATTTCATTTAGGTGGAGATGCCTGATCTAGAGTTTGAACCATTGCTTCACGGTAATAAGCCAACACGCTACCTACTAGACTACGGCGACTCCAATATTTTCAATTATTCCATGTGTTTAGTGAGTGCTCTGTACAAAGTGTCAGTGATAGAGATTGTTTTTTAAAGAATGCATTTGTATGCAGCATTCCAAATGCTTTTATGGCGTGTAGAAAACTGTTTGAAAGTTTATTAATAGGAGGAAAAGTAAACACTCTGTGACTTAGATGACATGACCAACGTACGGCTTTCGCTTTCCATACGTTAAGGTCGGGTGTTAACATAATAATTTCTGACAGACTCTCTTATTATTAATTAATATGAGAATTATATTCAAAAGTAACAGATTGTTTATGTAAAATTTATGATTATATTTATGACAACAATGTGATTGACTTTGAAACTTTTGTCTTAACATTTCTTGGAAAACATTTAAAGGACAATTTACATGATAAGCGCTTACGTAGGTAAAGAAGGGGAGAAAATATTACAGAACTCCAAACGTATTTTAAAAATGAGAATAAAAATACCCCAAAAAAATGTTTTTACGTTTACATGATTTGTAAAAAAACTAAAGTAAAATAAATGCTATGGCTTTTGAAAAATCTCACAAACAAAAAAGACTGTACGACTGTCAAATGTCCATCCGTATTTTCTTTCAATGGCGTAAGCTCTCATTACATATTGAGCTTATACCATACTTTCCGCTCTTTTCTACACAAAAACTTAAGATGTCGAACGATTTGTGTGACGGTTTAAATGCCTGTCTTACTATTGTGTTGGAATACCAGAAATATAGTTATAGTGAAAGGAAATACCCCTCTTTCCTTTCACTATAACTACGACAAATTTTATTTTAAAACATTGTTTTTTTATGGCCAGTGTGCATACCTTTGTCACTTTTTTTTCGAGAATTGGTCTGTAGTAGGTCTCACTTGCTTTTACTATTTCAGTTAATCAGGGTTTCTGGTGTGAATCGAACGCACGGCCTTGGCATTTGAAGTTTAGCACATTACCAACTAGACCAACGGGGTTGTGTCACATCTAGACCATCTGCAGTTACCTGGAATATTGTGTCCAGATACCCAATAGGATATGGACCAGAGATCAGCAATGAATTGTTTTTTCGCTACTCATAAGCACTCGAAAAAAATTTTGAATATAAATGAGTCAAAAATACTGAAATTAAACTACTCTGACTCATTCGTACTCACTACAACGTTGATTTGTAAGTACAGGTTGCAAAGAGTATGCGTACAATGTTGACATCAAACTCATACCATTCGAAATATTTTTGATTCATAAGCCTACTCAATTAGATTCATAACTTTAGAAAAATACTTATGAGTATTGCGAGTGATCCGAATCATTCATCAAAATTTACAGTCTTAGTTGTTGTTGCATTTACAAAAGACACATAAGCATAAAAGACAAAGCAGTAAGCAGAGCAAACACACAACCATTTAGTGAGTATTTTAGTATTCGTACGCCAGTCATACTTATTTTGTGATTCTTGTAAATGTTGAGTTATGGACAGATGTCGGCACATAGAAAACATGATGAAAATGTGAGTGTATTTGTGAGGGGCAAGTGTTAATCCAGAGGAAAATTGTTAGTAATATTTTCAAGTATACTTATTGACCCAATAATATGTATACATATGTGAGCGGAAAATATTGAAAAACTGTACTGCGCTAAATCCCTAAAGACACCGTATTTAAGTTGGCAAGCATTCTTCCAAAAATCGAAATCATTTCTCATTGATATTAGTGAATACTACTGTGATATTCCTTTAGGTGTATAATTGAAGTTTGAAAAAAAGCAACATGAACCTTCTTCTTTAGAAGCTGACAAGCAACTGAATGCATTTTTACGCTCTTTTTAACGAACATTGTTGATGTTCGTGTCCTGTGTGTGTAAAAAGTCGAAAATGTTTTTCCCCAGAGGGACATTGGTGCCGACGATGGTTATGGAGAGTCGAAATAAACAACGTCATACGCGTTGTTAAGTATGAGTGAGTATAAATACCAGAAATTATGATTATGTTTCGATTCTAGTCTTCTTTTTGAATACTCAGTGCTGATCTCTGATATGGACATAATATCGTTCAGCTAACTTATTTAGATATCAACAACAGCTGCACACTCTCTTGGAGCTCATTATGTTTTAACTCAGTGCCCTGATGGCCTTCTGACAATCGCAAAGTAATATACCTCAATAATTTTCATCGCAGCGTATATGTCGACACTGAAAGACGCTACAGTGATTCGGTAGCGGTAGAGACTAAAATATTCAATTTAAAAAATTCACCCTGATAAAATGAATATATCTGTATGAATATCTGTAAGAGTTAATGATATGATACAGATAATGTTTAATTGTATCATACGTACGTAGCCTATTACAGCATTCATTTCCAGAGTATATTGAATTAGCGAGAGAAGAAAAAAAGAAACGTTTTATACCAAACATTTAATTAAATGTGGACTTTTATTTGATTTTAATTGCTCGTTAAAGTGCTGTACAATTTTTGTCGTTGTTCAATTTATTAAAATTCTTCATAGGACATACATATGTACATACAAATATAATTAAATATTATTTTAATCATAAAAAAATAACAACAACAATAAAATATAATAAATGTTTTACAATTTTTTTACTTCACACAAACCAAAAAAGAAAAACTTTCATAAGCTGAAAAAATGAAAAAATAAAAACAGAATCACTTGGCAATAACAATGTTAAACAAGGGAAAAAATTAAAAAACTTTACTCATATGTCACATATTAATATGAAAACAGAAACAACAACAACAATAATAACAAGAAATATATTAACAAAACATGGTAGCTCTTGAAAAAGTTTGTAAAATAAAAAATCCTTAGGATTCTATGCTGTGCTCTAACATATTCACATACAACCAGACAAGCCATTAAACAGTTTTTGTGTTAAAATACTGTTAGATAATGTTGTTGTTGTTGTTGTTGTTGTTGTTGTGCAGTTTAGTCGTTTAGATATATGTACGGTTAGCTGGCTGGTTAGATGGTTGACTATAATACGGGTTGATGGTTGACTGCCTGCTATAAAGTGTCGGGGTATTGTTTTAAGCATTTAACACATCCACTACCATAATATCCATCAGGATCATCATCGTCATCATCATTATTACAATATTATTGTAGCCATCATTATCGTATAAATTAAAGTTTATTTTTTTCATATTCAGAAAATTCGTTTACTATCTGGAATGCATTTTTTTAATTTTTTTGGATCATATTTTCGATTTTACGAGCATACCATAAGAGCGAGCATACACATGTGTTGATGTATGATGCGTTTGACTTTTTTCTAACCAGCAGGATATTTTCGAAAGTTTTTAATTTTAATTTTAAGTTCATACTCATATTGTGTGAAGAAACAGAAACAAAAGTTTAAAAGATTTTTGTGCAGCAATACACGTGCCTGTGGGAAAATAGAATGGCAAACACGTTTTCATCATCAAGCACGTTCTGTAATTTAAGACCGTTTTACAGGAATTTTATGAAATTTTATAGAAAAAACTCAAATTTATGGAAATAATGAATAATTTTCATATTTTCTTTTCATAAAATGTCAAATTAATAGGAAGATTTTATACAACAACATTCAACCTTATTTTATAAGAACAAAAGTCAAAAAGAACTGCAGCAGATCACTGTAAAGTAGGATACTACATGTAGTATATCCGCAGACATTGTGAAAATCATGTGGAATATATTGTTTATGGAATGTATTGAACGAAACCAAACTTAAACTAAATTATAGCTGTAGTATACAACAGATGTCTTAAGTAAAATGTTCTCATAAGTGTTTTCTCGTCCCGTTTGAAGTCACCGTAGTCTAGTAGGTTATGTTTTGCCTCATTAGACGTGAAGCCACGGTTCAAACCCCTGGTCAGACATCTCCAACAAAACGAAACATAAAAAACATTTCTTCGGCGGCTTCCTTTCAGCAGATTTCTGGCAAAAACTCTGAGAGAATTCCAATGAAAAGTTTTCTTAAAAACCTGTCGTTCGGAGTCGACTTTAAACTGTAGTTCCCGCCACTCATGTATAAAATTAACACACACAATACAAGTGGTGTGAGAAGTTAGGTAGTAATCCTGACTGAAGGGTTGTAATGACCAATTGCGTATGTATACATATGGGTAGCAGGACATAATGATGTAACTGCAGACAGGATGAACTGGACAGGAGTGAAATAAGCATCGAACTCTCCAATGAATTCTCGAATTTGAGGGTACCTCTGGGGACTTGTAAGCATATAATTAACAGTGCTGTCATTGATTCCAGCATCACATAAAATCATACAAAATGGTTAGAGGGTGCATGGTAAAATTACTTAAACTCCAAAGAAGCACGGTCAGTGTGATTGTCGGGAACGTAACAGGATGTGAGATGCATTAATCTAGGGCACCAACAAAATGGTTTCTATAGAAGCTGCAGAGATGAGGAAGAAGATGAGACAGTGAACATGAACTATGTTAATGTTGAAAATGTTAGCTTGGTGCCTATCCATGTAGGATGTCAAGCATTGACATTATCAGCCTCAGTAGCTTCATCAGAAGCTCTGAATAGTTCCAGAACTAGGGGATATTGGGAAAGCTGTGGTCTTCCAATGAGCATTATATGGCTTAAGTGTGTCCATTCGACTTCCTTGGGATGGATAGCCACCTCTACCACCTACCTATGGCTAAGTTAGGTGTTTTTAATGCACGTTACTGAATCTTTTTTTCACAATCTACTATTTTTTGTTATATTGAAAGATAGATGCACGGATCAATTTTATTGAAAGTAAAGGCGTTTTACGATAGTTTTTTGAAATAACTGTCATTTAAATCTACGACTTTTTTCTATTATTTTGTGACAATTTATCCATTCGTTCCAAAAACGCAGTGCGACATGTATTTACATTCTGTCAAAACCACATATCAACGAAACTAACGCCAGCTAATGGAGGTACAAAAAATTTCTAATCATGTTTGTAAAGTGTTCACCTTTAACAGTAACAATCTGATTATTATCGATTTTGAAAACATGTGGGTCAATTACTTCACCGGCCCATAAAGCTTACTGTTTGGTGTGCTTTCTGTAGATGTAATGTTGTTTGAAAAATAAAAAAGACTCCTAACTGCAACAACTAAGCTTTTTTACGCATCTATTCAACCAAAAAGTGCTTTTATCAGAGAAGAACAGAAGGGAAATGCAATAAAAATATCAATTTATGCTCATTTGTCGAATTTGCGGCTCATACTCATTTATATCCTGAATCATACGAAAAACCTACTATAAAGCGGAACAAAGCCCATATTTGGATTTAAAAAAGTATCAGAAATTATGAGTATGATTCGATTCTACTCATCTTTTTGAATACTCATTGCTGATCTCTGGTATATATACATATACAGTGAACAGTCTAAGTAAGTATATTTGCAATTTCTTGAATTTTGAGCAATACTATGTAAATAAATATGTCAGTACCAGGTGTGGGCAGTTTGAAAGTTGTTGACGAAATAATGAATAAGAGAGAGTGTGTATATATTGTAAAGAACAAATTCACCTAAAGTTAGGAAGAATTAAGAATTCGACGATGTTATTACTTCCAACAAGATAATGAACCCAATCATAAGGCTGCTAATGTAAAAATGTGTTTTGTCTACCAAAATCCCTATAGGCCTAATATTCTTGTATAAAGTACCGACATGACTCCAGGAGAGTATTTATGAGATCATTTCATGGAACACTAATGTAGTCGCTAAACTTCAAATAAAACTTAACTGAAAAACTTGCTCTTGAGTCAATGAAAATGTCCACAAAAACGCTAAACAAAACTCGTTTATTTAAGGCCAATGGGTTAAATAAATGCTTGATATTAAGGGATATTCTACAAAATTTTGGGTGTAGCATTTTAATATTTTGGGCATTTAAATTTTACATTCTTATGTTTTTATCTTTTAAAAACGTTTACATTAGAGAATTAGATTGCAAATAAAATAAAAATAAATTTGTGTTAAGTTTAAGTTAAAATTCTTCATTATTCGCACAATTTTGTGGCAACTTGATGTAAACAATAACGTTATTCTTTGTTATTCCTCTTCCTTCCTTTCTTTCTTTTGCATAAACAATAACAATTACTAAACAATTATTCTGCAGATCTTTGTAACGGAGATCTTCAACCTACGATTATTCTCTTCAAACGCTCCGCGTCTTCAAACAAGACTGACTGAACTTCACTTACTTACTCGCCTGGTATGCCTTGCCTTTTATATGACAGGGTAAACAGTCTGATGAATGTTATTGAAGGCTTATGTTAGTGACTTCGCCTTCTCGAGACTTCTATAAATGTAAGCATCATTTAATATTGTGGATTTTTGCTTAATTGTTTACCATTCTTTTATGCTGGTGTTTGTTCTATATTAAGCAGTGTGATCATTTGTAAACAGGTTTGTTTACTGCATTGCTTTGTTTTTGTAGCTTTTATTTATAATTTTAATGTTAACCGATGTAAAAGCAAAACACCAGTATCTTGATTTTTCATTTTCGTAAGAATATTTACTCTGAGTTCTTCTTGGGAGTACCCCTATACTTTTCCGATGCAAAAATATGCTGTCACCAGAATGTTTTGCTTATTTTTCTTATAGTTTGCGGAAAACATTAAGACGGATTATATAAATAAAACAAATATAAAAAATTCAATTATTTTTACTAATACGGTGCCCTGGTAGTCTAGTGGGTAGTATTCTAGACTAGTAGCGTGAGCGTCGTGGGTTCGATTCCCACAAGAGACTCTGGTCTGTGACACTACACCGAAGATATGGTCAATTTACTCAGCTCGTTAATAATTAGAATATAATTTATAATTGTATTGTAATTAATAAATAAATAAATAATATTTTTTCTAATTATTGCTTAAAATGAAATGAAATTGTAAAAAATATTTTTGGGTGATCAAACTTTTGCTGTCCACTGTATATGTATATAAACAGTATATATACTATACCACATTTAATCAAATTTTATAATCCAATACAATTATTTACTATACAATAATTGCTTTTGTCTTATTCTGTTTCAATTGTGATAAATTTTCTCATAAATCTTCCATATGATATTGATAATCTGTAATCAATATCAGTCCAATTAAGCAGGTGTGAATGGCAATAACTACAATTTAATTGTTTCTATATAACAATTAATTCAAATTAAATAATTTTTCTCCACATTTTTTTAGTTTAGTTTTGTTTTTTATGCTTCAAATGAAAACATCAAATTCATCATTATTTTTCCTTCTCTTATTTGCTGCAATTAGCTTTTTGCTCAATTATTCTGCAATTCAATACGGATGATTATAAAATTTTGCAAATCTGTTCGCATAGACAATTAAAAACATTTTTTTTGCTGATTTTGATTTTATTTAACTTTTTCGTTCATTTTTTTTTATTATTATCGTGATAAAGATTTTCAATAGAAATTAATTTTTGATTTGATTTTTTTTATGAATTCTATTCAATTACTGAAATGACTGATTTTTTAAAATCAGGTGGGTGAATATATGTATGTATGTATGTATGCGAAGCACCAGAAAGTTATGCATATTTTAATTGATAATGACAGGAATTTTATTATAAAGCGTGGGACCTGAAACAAAAACGTTTTTAAATTTTGCCAAAATTTTTTTTTCCTGTTTTGAAGTACAATTGTTCCGGTAAGAAATGGAAGATTATTTCATTCATATGGTTGCCGCGGCTGGACTTACAGTACCTCATTCGATCGGAACAATTTTCGTGTACTTTTTAGAGTAAATGTTGTCATATCTCCCTAATGGCATCACGAATGTTGACTTTCAATTGCTCAATTGTCTCTGTTTTGTCGGCATAACACTTTTCTTTAACGTCGGCCTTTAGAAAATAGTCCAACGGTGTCAAATAGCCGCTTCTTGGCAGCCAATTGATATTACCATTTCGGCTAATTAAAGGGTCTTCAAACGTTTGACGTAATAAATCGATTGTGTGACATGTTCTACCATCTTATTGAAATCAAACCTTCTAATCAATACCATAAAGAGCGGCTACAAAAAAATTGGTCATCATGGTGCGATAGGTGTATCCATTGACTCATTTTCAAAGAAATATGGGCCAATGATGCCTCCGTTCTAAAAGCGGCATCAAATAGTTACTCATAATGGCTGCATTGGCTTCTGTAGAACTACGTGCAGGTTTTCTAAGCCGCAAATTCGGCAATTTTGTTTACTAACGTAGCCACCAATATGAAAATGAGCTTCTCCGAAAAGGTGATTTCTTTTCGGCAAAATCGATATCATCGTGCAATTTCTGGTTGGTCCACCTTGCCAAGCGAAAACGGCTTCAACTCTTGAACCAATTGAACTTTAAAAGGCGTAATACCAAGATCTTTTCACAAAATTCGACGTAAGATGGTGCGTGTAGTGTTCAATTCTTGAGAACGATGACGAGTTGATGTTGATGGATTGTCAAGCACACCCTCAGACACAGCTTCGATATTTTCGTTTGTAAGCACTGTACGAGCACGTTCACGTCTTGATGCATTAACAACGAAACCAGTTTCACGAACTTTAGCAATAAACTTGCGTATACCGGGCACTCTTGGTGTTTCTCTGCGACCAAATTTTGTACGACATATTCGTTCAATTTTCGACAAATTGCCTTTGTTTTGGAAATAAATTTCAAAATAATACCCATGGTTGCTCAAGCGTAAATCGATTCATTACGTTTAGTGGAGATAATTTAATGAATTTTGTGACAGAATAGAATGCCAGAATAGATTGTCAGATTCGAAAACTGATAGATGGCCTACCTGTGTGGCCTTTTATAATCCGTTTTAATAGTAAAAAACAATGTTTTTTAATGAATTGCACAATTAAAATTTTTTTTAAATCCCTTCAGGCGGTGTTTATTGAAATTAAAACGAAATTGAAATTGTTTATGGAGTCCATATTTGTTTTTTTATTCACGTACATGGAAAGGCAATTAAAATATAATTTGCCTGTGTTTAATCGCATAACTATTCATAAATCAAACATTTCCATTGTTTAGCTTGTGGGCAAGTATGTTTGTGTTAAAAAAATCTGTTTTATGTTGAGTCTCCTTAAAAGCCCGTAAGGAAATCATAAATTCTTTTAGATTTTAAACTATTTAAATAGACTCCGTGTCGGTTTCTCTTTCTCCCTCTCTCCATATCCAGTTATATGTATGTATGTATGTGTACTGTGGAAAACTGTTTTCGAAAGATAAACCTTTTTTGTTTGAAAAGCACACAAAAACGCAAATTAACTTATCAAGTACCATACAACAATAACAGCAACAAAAACAACAACAACAACATGAAAAGAAGTTGTTCATTGAGCAACAGCAAAACAATACGAATGATTTTGAAAACTGAATAGAAAATGCCAACTAAAATGGTAAAGGAAAACAAAAATGACAACAACAACAGCAGCAACAGCAATGGCAATCACAATGGAACAAAAAGTCGAAAGAAAAAAGCCAAAAACAATAACAACAACATGCTAAAAAGTACAGAGAAAAAATTGAAAACAAGGATATTGTCACAAACTAACTAAATAACAGCAACAACATAAATAACAATAACAACAACAACATGATAAAAAAATACAAAAACTATTCACAGTAAATGTTTAAACAAATTCTTCTTCTTCTTCCTCTTCTTCTTTGCTTTGTTTTCCTTGTTGTTTTGTCAGACAAATCAACTAAAAACTCAAACAAAACACTGTAAAAAAGAATGAGCACAACAGCAACAACAACAACAAAAAGAAAAGAAAAAAAACAGAGGAAAAACTAAAATAGCCCAGTTGTTCTGGCAATAAAAAGTAACACAACGACGACTAAATAAATAAATAGAGAACCAAAAACACCCACACAAATCGGTTACTTTTCTCTTTATTTGTTAAAGTTTTTGTTTTTGTTTTTTTTTGTTGTTGAAATAGTTAAACAAAATACTCGTAGTTAAACAAAACTACACCTCGATTTTCAGTCATTTAGAAGGCATTAAAGCGGACATTAAATCAACAAAAGCGTTAAAGAAAGTAAAAAAAGTAAAAAAGCAATTCCAACTAGTTAAGTGCGTCCACAAAAATGTTTTAAAAAATTTTTAAAGAATTTTTATTTGTATTCATGGGTGTAAAATGTTAAGAATTTAAAAAATAATTCATTAGTCGTATACATTTTATTATTTGCATACCCTGGAGTCAAGTGGAGTTTCCGTAATCTTCAGGAAATCGATATGTGGACACATCTTGCCTGCATGACTGATCATGGAGTGTTTTTGAGAATCCAGAATTAATTTTCAAAACGTGTCTAGCCAAAGGCAATTTGAATAAAATTCACTCCTTCATAAAACTCTTGGGATGCTAACCATGGCCCCAGTCAGCATTACGATCTAGCTATTGCCCGGGGTCGGTACAATATATAGCAGGACATAGCTATTACCATTACGTACGTTATTGATCATAGCAACCCTTCAGTTAGGATTACGTCCTAGCTTCTCACACCACTTATGTTGTGTGTGTTCATTTTATATATGAGTGGCGGGACCTACAGTTTAAAGTCGACTCCGAACAATAGCTTTTTGAGAAACTTTCATGGCAAATTTTATTTACTCTCAGAGTTTTTGCCAGAAATCTGCTGAGGAGAAGTTGCCAAAGAAAAGTCTTGTTTTATTTCGTTTTATTGGAGATGTCTGACTGGAGCTTGAAACGTAGCCTCAGTGCTACATTCAGTAACAATCAGGGCAATTATCTAGGCAGACGGAATGTATCTAAAAACAGCTTCGCATTAGGCAAGCTACGTGACTAGCGTGTGTTGCTATATAACAGTGGCAATGGGAACCTCTTCTATAGCAATCGTGGAAGCTTTGTTATGCATGTAGTAGCGAAGGCCAAAGTATAGGTTGATTGCTGGGCGAGAAGTCTAATATCAAAATTCATTAGGGAATTTCTTGACTTAAGTAATCGAAAGACCGACTGTTTCCCCTTTAACTGTCCTTTGTATAGAACCAATAGACTCTATGATTGTGGAAAATGTTTCACAACGAGACTTACTAACAAAAATGAATGAAATAATCTAGAAACTCTCTTAAAATAGGGTCAAAAACGGTTCTTAGAAAAGGAGTGGATGTTTTTGGTTTCAGAATAAAATATTAAGAAAGCTTCTAAGCAGAAGTATATGCCAAGATGTGCTCAATTCAACTTGAGTAGGAGGAGAGGACGTAATAATACTTTTCGACATAAAAATCAATGGAAAGCTGCATACGGCACTCTCTTAAAGTCGAGTTTATTTTGGGGTATACAAGTGGATTAAGTATGAATCTTGTGATAAGAGCAAGAGTTTTTGTTTCCAGCATAAAATTTTCAAAACCCATGGCTTAGAATAAGCATATGTCACCGAAAGATGTGTTCAATCCAACTTGAACAGGATTGTTCAAGAACGCATCTTGTGACAGCAGCGGGAGTTTTTGGTTCCAGAATAAAATATTTCGAACCCATGGATATCTTTTAAGTGAAAATTTGTGTCTTAGTAAGATGTGCTCAAGTCAACTTGAGTAGGAGGTATACCAAAAAAGGACGTGGTAATACTATTTGATAGTCAGGCTGCTATTCGATCACTTGGCACTTATCAGATAAAGATAGTATGGAGATTAATTCCCATAGATGATGTGAGAATTTTCGGCAATGAGCTAGCAGACGAGCTTACGAGAAGAGACTTCCACTATATTCATGCGACTAGAACCCTTCTGCGTTGTGGGGTCGGTTATTTCGGAAAGTTATACTCAATGAAAGAGACGATAAGATATGCTAAGACTTTTCTCAAACCAAGTGGGTTTGAGGCAATCAAACATTGATTCAGAAATTGCAAGAAGATCTAAGTCACCTATCAGACTATCCAGAAATAACCTGAATCTGATAACCAGTCTTTTGACAAGGCCCTAGAGACTCAGAGGAGGGAGCGGTCTATTTCGGACCAAACAATTAAATTCTGTGACGATGAGAATGAATCACTGGAACTCAGTTCTGAAATCTTTAGATTTCCCTCCTTCCCGGTAAGACACTGTTGGAAGACACCGTAGTCTAGAAGACTTATTAGATGTAAGGCCACGGCTTAAACCCCAGGTGAGACATCTCCAACAAAACGAAATATAAAAAAAAAATTTCGGCGACTACCTATCAGCAGATTTCTGGTAAAAACTCTGAGAAGATAAAGAGTGGCAAAAACTCTTCTCAAACTGAACGGGTGTGCGGCAATCAAATCAATAAATGGAGATCTGAATCTGGCATTAGATTATCAAGGAATAACCTGAGGTTGACGATCTTTTGACAGGGCACTGTAAATCTAGAGTGTCTTATTTAGAATGGAGGTTGTCCCGAGACCAACATGTATATCCCGTTACGATGAGAATGAACACATTCTTGCAACCTGTGAGGGATTAATGCATGCCAGAAGGAATCACATGGGTGCATACTTGGCGTTGGGCAAGAATATGGCATTGTTGGCACCGAACGTCTTCCAAAATTTTGTTGGCAGAATAAACATGCAAGATATGTATATTATGGGGATACCCTATAAAGTATGAGGGATGTACAATACAATGGCATCTCGTTGCTACCTCTTAAAGTGCTTAGTTCAGGGAAGAAATTGTCCTTGTCCTAGTTTAATCAGATGCTATCACTACTTTTTACCGCTTCCGTTATACAAAGAAGATTATTCCTGAACTTTTTAGATATTTGCACTCAACTTGATAGTTCTAGAAACGTTTTAAGATTTAATATGTTGTGTCGTATTACATTCCACAGCCACAAGTTATTGTTGTTAAAAATATAAAATTTAAATATGTTGAGTGCATTCTCACTTACTTTGTTAACACATTAAACCGTAGCGTACTACTGAGCATAGCTTTTAAGCAGTTAAAGGAATATCTTTCGCTCGAATCCTATTAAATGAAGGATTTTCCGAAAGCATTGAGATTTTTTAATACCCTGGATCATGCAATTGTCACATGCGGGTGTATCCTTCTGAAAATTACAATCCAAAGTTTTGTTAATTGATTCTCTTAACATTCATTCTTTATTTCATTTTATTATCCTTGCGTTCAATGATTTGCTGTGTGGCATTACATTGTAAGGGGGGCTTTAAATTGTTCGTTGTTACCACGACGTATTTTTTCCTTTAATTTTCATTTTTATTTCTGTTGTTTTTCATTTATTTATTCATTTTACAATATTTATTTAATATTCCTGTTGTTGTTTTTGCTCAGTATGATTTATTTTTTTTTATTTTCCAGAATATTTTTAAAAAATAAAATTTTTTCTTGGTTTTTTTTTGGTGGCCAAACCAAATGTAGGGTTGCCCGCATAATAACAACAACAATATGGCAAAAATAAAAATGCAACAACGATAACAATATAATGGATAAAAATAACAGAAACAACAAGACCAAGAACAAAATGAAAGAAAGGGGAAAAAACAAACATATTGTCGGTTGGCTAAATGACGACAATGTTGGTGTACCGGGTGGCCGGTTTTCAGGATGGTGAAATGGCTGGCTGAATAGATTGTAATACGTTCCGTTTTTTTAACCTTTTTTTGTTGTTGTTTTCTGCGTCCATTTAGTTGATTGTTTGTTGGTTGGTTAGCTGGTATCGGTGTTGGTATTTAAACATACACAAGCATTTGCTTATTTTTGGATTTCTTTTTTTTTTCTGTATTGTCGGCTTCAACTCACAGTTGACTTGAAATACCGACCGACCGACACAAATTTAAGGCAAACAATATATGAAAAATAAACTACGAGAATAGAATTAAATAAAAATAAAATATAAAATGTACACTTTACACAACAGTTAACGCCTTTATTTAGTCAGTTAGTCAGTGTGTTGTCTGGTTTAGGCGAGTGTTGTATTTTTCTATACTTCCTAGCAATTGCAGTGTATTAGTATTTCATTTTCTAATATTTTGTTTTTGTTTATTTGTATATTCGTTATTGTTTTTTATTTCATTGTTTATTTCTTTATTTATTTATGAGATAAAATCCTTATGGAGAAACTATCAAACAATGAAAAACGTTTTAGCCAATTGCCTTTTCGACTGCACCTTTGTTTTGCCACATGGAAATTTCAATGGTATTAAACTGTTTTAATTTCAAATTGAAATAAAATTTATGGAAACATTTTTTCTTTTCAATCCTTGGTATGATTAAATCTTTAAAAATATATTTTGCTTCATCACTAATACTAGGGATATTGATAGGATTTTGTAGGCCTTGAATTGAGTGATTTAATCCAGGCTTAATAATGCTCAATAACTAGATGATAATGATGATGATGATTCAGATGAACGGGCCTGAGTAGTACGCATTCGATCAGATTGTAATCTTACTTCTCGTTGTTCAAGTGGTTCAAGCGAACGGGTTTCAGCGGCATATACTCGACGATTTTCCAGTCTCAATGCTCGTCTGATTCTGAGGCTCGTAATGCTCTTTTCTTCCGTGCTTGAGGTGTAGGTCGACCAACTGCTTGTCATTCATTTTGAATAAATTTCAGTGACGCCATCGATCGGAAATTAATCGCACCAACCTCCGTCGACTCATGCCCAAAAACTTTGTTAAATAATGCACAGTTTACGATTTAATTCATTTTGAGTAATTTTCAGTGGCACCACCTGTCGGAAATTGGTCATACTAACTTAGAAACCTTCGCCGGATCATGCGCAACAACTTTGCTAAAGATCATATCATGATCAAATGCACAGTTTACGAATTAATTCATTTTAAGTAATTTTCAGTGGCGCCACCTGCCGGAAATTAGTCATACCAACTTAGAAACCTTCCCCAGCTCATGCGCAACAACTTTGCTAAAGACCTTAACATGATCAAATGCAAAGTATACGATTCTATAAGGTACATACAAACAAACTTTCATTTTTATACGGGTATGTGGGCGTGGCACCTCGCCTAAGTGAAATTTTAAAAAAGTAGCCTATAGTTCCTTCCAGAAATACAGGAAGATACTGTTAAAATTTCAAGAAAATCGGTCCAGCCGTTTAGCCGTCTATAGACGTCAAACAAACGCACAAACAAATAAACACATATTCATTTTTATATATAAGAAGAAGATGAGGCCACCTAAAGTTTAAAATCGACCCCGACAACATATTCTGAAGACCTTTTGCATGACAATTTTATTTATTCTCACAGCCTTTGCCAGAAATTTGCTAAGAGGCAGTCCGGCCCACCAGGACTACTGCCGAAGAAGTCATGATGTGAAAGAAACGGAATCGGCACAACACCTTTTATATTACTTTATGTCTAGGAAACGTAGTTTGTAGGGAGGAAATACGGAATAGAAAAGAGGTTTTCGTAAAAATTTTTTTCGTCGGATATTTCAAATCCTCTGACTTCGTATTATCAGTGGCGGTCACCTCTTGTTCAACAAGCAAGTGTCAATGCTGAGGATAGTTTACGATTATATATGATGTACATCTATTCAATTTTTGTAATCTTTTGTTTGTAGCCGTAGTCTAGGGTGTTAGCTTATTGGACGAGAGGTCACGGTTGAAACCCCAGGTCACACATTTCCAACAAAACGGAATATAAAGTAAATTTTTGGCAAAAAATCTAAGAGTAAATAATATTGCCATGAAAAAGTTTCTCAAAAATCTGTCTTTTGGAGTTGACTTTAAGCTGTAGATTCAGCCTCACTCCAACATAAGTGATGTAAGAAGCTAAGTCGTAATACTGAAGTCAAAAATTTAGTGGCGAAATAAGTTGGGTTTTTCATAAATAAAATCAATTTTATTTTTCATAAAATATTTAAATGCTCCAAAGGTTAAACATTTCATAAATAAACACCCACTATTAATTAACAATTCACCGGCAATAAAGGCAGAATTTAGTATTTTAGTTGTGGCTGTAATTGGATTAAAAAATATTTTTATTTTGTTTTATTGAATTAAAAATCAATGAAAAATCTTTAAAAAGGATTTTTTACTATAAAAAAACGATATAAAATGCATTAAAAACAATAAAATTAAAAAATAAAAAATAACCCAAAAAAATTTTGTATTTCAAACGAATACAATTTGACCGCAGGGTAAAATAATCAATACGAATTTAAAATGAATTTCAAAATTTATTAATTATTTCTGAGGCAAAATTCTCAATTTATGTGTGAGGACGTTTGGTATACAGTGCTTTTCCCCCTTCCTTTCTTTATTTTTTTTATTTCAATTGAAAGTGGTTCAAACATATTAATGAAATTAGATTAAACGATTAGAGATCGGAAACCACTGACAAAAATGATAATGAACTAAACACGAAAACTTTAAATGTTTAATTTCGAGAATCACATTATAAAACATTATAAAACATTAAAAATAATTTAATAAAATCCATAACATTTTAAAAACGTAAAAAAAAATTAGAACATCAATGAAGAAAAATAATTTTTTGTAGAAACTTAATGTAAAAAAGAAGTCGCGTTCTAGTAGGTAGTATGTTGGCTTATTAGACTCAACGCCAGGGTTAAAACTACAACTCAGGCATCTGCACCAAAACGTAATATGAAACAATATTTCTTCGCCTACTTCCTCTTAGCAGATTTCTGACAAAAACTAAAAACGCCATGAAAAGTTTCTCAAAAATTTGTACAGCGTCTAGCTTAAACTCTAGGTAGCGCCACTTAGAGATAAAATTAAAACACATAACACAAGTGGTGTGAGAAGCTATGTCCTAACCCTGACTGAAGAGTTGCAATAACCTATTATGTTATATTATGTAAAAGGAGAAAAACTCTCCACATTATTGCGAATTGTCAGACGTACAAACCAAATCGAAGCTGTCATCTAGTTTCGTTATGTTGGAAGCATAATATCTACAAATGGAATATTCTCATAGGATATCGATAATCGTTCACAAAAAAACCCATCAAATATTTGGCCGCTTCAGAGTCACTTCATAGCTCCTCATTTCTTCTTCTGATTCGGAAAATCCCCTGATTTTATTTAAATATGCAATCCAGCCTATTGCAATAGATGGACAGCTGCGTTATATATAAAAGGTAGAAGTGTCCTTGAACTGCTGTCTTCAAAAGTTCAGCCGATTATACTGATTGAGAACTATATCCAAACAGAGGCTCTGAAATATAGAGAAACTTCACTTTGATGTAACAATCAAAGACTATATAATATGAATACAATAGTCTATCAGTAGCTACTAGCTAGTAACAGCCAAACTTACAGAACGTTATCATTTTAGGTCTTTATAAAACTACATAACATTTGTTAAAATCCATAACCGAATACCACCAACAGACATGTTGAACATGAGACTGAGAGCTGCAAGCATTTGCAATTATATGGTCATGATTAAATATTGAATATTTAAGTCGTTATACTCTATTTGGTAGTGTGTTGGCTTATTAGGTGTGACATCACCATCAAAACGAAATATAAAAAGGATTTCTTCGGCGACTTCCTCTCAGCAGATTACTGGTACATACTTTGAGAGTAAATACAAAATTGCTATGAAAAGTTTCACAAAAAAATCTGTCGTTCAGTGTCGACTTGCAACTGTAGGTCCCGCCACTCATGCATAAAAATTAACACATGCAATATAAGTGGTGTGAGAAGGTCGTAATCTTGCGATACTAATTTTTGGCTGATCAACCAACATACCATGAAAGATATTAATCGATGCTTTTTAACCGGTATACATAAAGAATTTGTTAGATTAAATTTGAACTTTTAATAAGTCTCGGTACTACTTCACAAATCTCTTGAAAACCAACATTTCTAAGACAATAAAGTTTCATACTTAAATCCAATAGATTGTCCAGAAGAACAAAATATCGGATAAAAAATACAGTTATCGACTTAAGTGCCCAAAATAATAATGTTTGAAGGGTTTGAGGCTGCTTCATGCCGACTGCCAGTTCCAAGCTGATGTCAACACTGAAAAACAAGTATAGTTTACTAACGTATTCACTAAAAATTTAAATAAAAAAGTTCAAATTTATATACATACATATATCAAAGCATTTACAATTGTTGCCTCTTTAAGTAATTTCAAGTACTTACATACATATTGGAGATGCAAATTTTTAAGTTTAAATGAATCCACTTACCTAAAAGAAAAGAAAAAAATTTTATAATTTAGTTATTAAAATAAATTCAAGTAAAAGAATTAAAAAAAATATGGTTTGATTAGCTTATGTATATGATACTCCCCATTTACATGAAAGGCATTTGAATTGAAGGAATTTGAAAGTATTAAAACGGTCATTATCTAAGATCATCACACCAATATTATTAAAAGTAGCCGCTTGAGCGAAGTTTATTCCAAGACAACAGAAATTACAATGAGTTTTTTGTGCCAACTCAAGTATTTTGATTGTTTTTTCTTTCCCACAAAGTCTGCAACATGCCACCAGAACTAGAACACATAAGCTTCAATAAAACAAAACTCTACTCAACGTAGATAGCTGCATCTAAGCAAAATTGTGGCAATAAATGACGACACAGTAACAAATGTGCACAGCAGTCTAAACGTCTGCATCATTAGTACGATAATAATTAACAGAGAAAGATGATAAATATCTTCAAGAAACGAAATTAAAATATTCAATGCAAGTTTATAGTCTTTTCAGTTGAATGGAAACGAAGCCTAGCTATTTTTGAAAATAATTATGCGAAAGCTGCAGTTATTTCCCAATATGTACCGCCAATTTATTTAAAGGATATTCTAGCTCAATAAAATCTGTCTAATAGAATCTCTGGAGGTAAATAAACAAGACAAACAGACAACATCAAAATACACATGGCATACGGTAAACAGAAATTTACACAAACAAAATACAAAATTTACAGGAAGGAAACAAGACAGATATCAAAAATGCTGCAACATCAGTTGAAGAAAGATCACGAAGTTACCAGAAATGAAAGTAATAAGGCGTACTAAAAAAGCGTAGAATGAATGTGGTATGCAGTCGTGAATAGGCGTCAGTGTTGAGACGTGAGTCTGTGACCGAAAGCTGTAATTAAAAAGCTCGTTAAGCTCGGTAGTATTAAATATCGAATATCTTAGTTGAAAAGGATCGTGAATAAAATAGAATAATTTTTTGTGTGATGACGATGACGTCGGTGACATATTCAGTATACTCGTACATCAAATCAGTAAACAATATTCATATTTTTTTCATGGTGTTAAAGATGAAGAATTTTTGCTAGAGGGCCGCGCCGAATGTTCTATCAGGAACAACATGCAGATGATGTTTTCAATGGTTCAGAGTTAACGATTTTAATGTGATGTGATAAATAAAGAACGTGGAGCAGCACCAAAACAGTTTGAAGACGCCGCATTGCAACAATAATGGATGAATATCACACTTTGAGTCAAAAACAGATGGCAGAAATTTCAAATGCTTCACAACAAACAATTTTTGACCGTGTAAAGGAAAGTCTTGAGGATGCGTACTACATGAATTGAATGATAGACAGATGAAAAACCGATAAAAAATCAATGTTGCATCAAATTATTGCTGGCGATGAAAAATTGATTTATTTTCAGGATCTTAAACGAAAAAAATCATGGATTAATCCTCAACTTTGGCGTTGGGGGAACGGATCGGGGTGTTTTGTTTCTAGATGTCTATGGCCTGCTGTGGACAATAGGAGAACAGGTTGGCTGCTAGGCTTGGATAAGGCCAGCTTAAGGTTGGTTGTCGGTTTTATAACGGGGCACTGCGATATTAGGTCTGTGACGGGGATCTAGAACAGATCTCAGTCGGACTATTGCAGGGCATGTTACGATGAGAAGGAGTTGGAGACTATCGAACACCTCCTTTGTAACTGCCAAGCCCTTGGTAGGTTGAGGTTAAGGACCCTTGACAGGGTCTTCTTGGAGAGTTTGAATTCTGTGTCGAGAGCCGACATCAAGGCTCTCCACAGATTCATTTAGGCTGGTTGAGAGGCGCTAGGGCTTCATAACTGTAGTCGCGATCTCCCCCTTTTTGTTGTATCTCATCTGTGTAATTCTCCACTTCCCATTCCCTCCTTTCCTACATCCTCTCCTTTTTATCCTTCTATTATCCTTCCCTCTTTAAGGACGTTGTACAATGGGTGAATTCGACCTCCGAGTACTGTACTCGCCTTAATTGACAAGTACACGTCCTCTAACCTAACCTAACCTAACCTTGGCTTTAAAACTAGATGGATTCGTCAGGAAAACAATGTTGTGTGTCTAATGGAACCAGACAAAACCGGTGTTGGTTCCTTAAATCCGGTGAAACCGTTAATACGGTTTGCTATCGACAACAACATGCAGAAGTTATCTCTCTACCTGACAATGCATCAGCACACAAAGAACAACCGATTCGGGCTAGAAGCAAATCCTTAGGTTGCGGGTAGCAGCTCCATCAGACTTGGCTCTTCGCGACTACTATTGGTTTTTATCAATAGGGCACGCAGTCGATCACCAAAACTTCGATTCCTACGAGAAGGTCGAAAATTGTGTGTCTAATTGATTTGCTTTAAAAGACGAACAGTTTTATTGGCGTTGAATTCACAAACTGCCAGAAAAATTGAAAAAATTTGTAGGTTGGGGAACTGCTGTCCCACCCACCGCATTTATTAGACTTGGCTCCTTCCGACTACTACTTGTTTCATCGATGTGACACATAATGCATGAGCAGCACTTCGATTCCTCGGAGGAAATCAAAAGGCGAACAGTTTTTTTTAGCGTGTAATCTACAAATTGCCTGAGAGATCGAATAAAGGTATAGTCAGCAAAGGTCTATACTTTGAGTAAAAAGTTGTTTATATTCCCATTACAAATGTGTATTTTATTTTCCAAAAAAAAAAAAAAAAAAAACCCTTCATACCTCTGATGTAGTTAATCGTATACATACGTTGTAACAAATTGTATGAAAACAACTTTTCCCTATAAAACTTCATAACATTTTTAGTATCAACCCTTTCCCCATAAATTATTATTTCAAACTCCTTGCATTAGCAAACATATGTGAGTTGCCAGCTTTGTTTCTGAATATTAATATTCAATAAAAAAAATTTTTCATAAGTTTAAGCAATTTAATTATATGTGTTGTGAAAATTATGTATCCATATTAAAAAATAAATTACGTGATGAGACAAAATATAAAAAAAAATAAAATACACCCAGCTAATGTACACTGTTGGACAAAATAAAGTGCGGTTTGAAATATTTTTTGTTTTTTGATTAAAGCATATGTTTATTGCTTTCAAATGTTTATAAATTGTAGTTTCATTTTTAATTCGGTTAATATTTTATCTAAAAAGTACCTTAACATTGAATTCTTTCTTTATATTTTCTATTTATAATGGAAACTATATGGCACATAAGGAATTTCAAGTGACAAAATAAAGTAACACTTCACTAGAAAATATTATAAATAATTAAATAACTTCAAAATTTAGTACGAAGTTGCTCCTCCTTTGTTATTTATGACTTCTCTTAATCTTTTCGGCATGCTTAGCGCAAGTTTCTTCAAAGTACTTGTAGGAATTGCCCTCCATTCACTTTGCAGGTTTTCCCAAAATGTTTGAATATTTGTTCCGGACTCCATCGGGATATTGTCGTCTGAGGTAGGCCAAAGTTGCGAAATTCTTAACGTGCATTCTGTTATGAGGAGATTAACACTTCGTTTGATAAAATGGAACAGAAATTACCGCAGTTATTATTTAAAGAGTATAACAGTCGTGTTATATTTTTCATATACTCGTACAAATTTTTTCAAATAAACTTTCAGTTCAAAAATAAATAAAATAAGTGGGGAAATTCTTAAAGTGCATTCTGTTGTGAAGAGATTAAGACTTCGTTTGATAAAATCGAACAAAAATCACACTAAGTCATTAACTGAGTGTATTTGATTGTCGCACCGTATTATTGTTGAAAAAAAATTTCATATTTTTGGAATATTGGATATTGGAACTTTGCTTCTACTTTCACTGGAAATTTTTAAATTTTTTCCTAAAAAAAAAGCAAAATATTTTCCAAATCCCTGACGCACTTTACTTTAATAATTTTCATAATTATATTTATGCCCTTTTTCACCTATTTGCATCGTATTTAGTCAAAAAACAAAATCATGTTGATAATAATGCTGTATGAAAAAAATTGTCTTCCGAAAATAAAAAGCAACTCCAGCTGAAAGACGTCGAATCCTGTAAAGTTCATATTTAAATGATGTAGTGGAAAATGGCAAAAGGAATGTGATAAAAATGCTGCACAAAACGACAACAACAACAACCTTGTGTATGTGTTTAATATAGTGGAATGGGAGGTAGGTAGGGTAATAACAATTTTGACATAAAAACTCATTTATCATTTATACGCTCATTTGGCATAACCTCACGTTGATGGAACGAACAAAAAAAAAAAAAAGGAAAAAAGAACGAAAGGCCAAAAAAAATAGAAACTTAAAAGCAACAAAATACACAACAAATGGAACTTTTAGCGCACGTTTTACTCGCATAATCGTAGAGAAATTGTTAACGTGAGACTGTTACGTAATGTTGGGTACGCAATAAAGCTTAACCGCAAATAAAAGAAGGAAAATGAAAATATATTTTAGCAACTACAATGACAACAATAACATATACAAACACTCGCAAACACACACACAACATTAATATTAATAACAAGAATGTTAATAAACAAAAACATTGTCAACGTCAAAGGTTAAAACTGCTTAAAATCTCTCAATGTGGCTGACAATGAGAACTTAAACGTGGATTTTCTAAAGGCAAATAAAGCTACAATACATCTGTATGTATGTATTTGAATATATACTGTATACCGTATAGAATTTGGTTCCTTGGATTATTAATATTTTTTATTTTACAATTATTTCAATACTCAACGAGAAAATTAAATTTCTTTTAAAGAATTTTACCTTTAATTTATAGGCAAGTGTGCATAGATTTCTAGGATCGCGTCTGGTTTAGTATGCCTGCAAAGTTCTAACAGGCATTAAATCCTCAGTTAGATTGGGAAGGACCTTTTCGATTCAATCCATACCTGTCGGGCTTTCAAGAAGTGTGTGATCATTATAACAGTTAGTTTGACGAGGTCTAACTCATGACAACATTTAACACAACGGACATAATCTTCGCTATTAATCAGTCATTCATTCCGATGATACTAATCAGAGGTCAGCAATGAATAGTTTTTTTGGTACTCATAAGTACTCATGAAATTTTGAATATAAGTGAATCAACAATATTGACATTTAACTACTCTGACTCATTCGTACTCACTACAACGTTGATTTATAAGTACAGGTTGCAATGATAATGCGTACAACTTTGACATCAAACACATACCATTCGAAATATGTTTGATTCACAAGCTTACTCATTTAGATTCATAACTTTAGATAAATATAATATAATGATTCAAATCATTCATCAAAATTTACAGTCGTAGTTGTTGTTGCATTTACAAAAGAAGAAAAACGAAAAAGACAAAGACAGCATACTTCGTAGAGTATAGGAATCAATTTGAGTTGGAATCGACATCTATTAACGGAAGAGTACAATTAAAAGAAAAATTAATAATGTACCCGACGGATATCAAGTGTGCTATTAAGAGCTACCAAACATCTGCAAGTTCGCATGTAACTCATGTACTCTTTGAAGGGTGATAACCAGTTGAGTTAATAAATGACATTTTTGTTTTACTCCAGTGTTGGTATAACCTGGTTGAATTGTGCTCTCGTTGTGAAGAACACAAAGTTTTGCATACGCGTCCATAGTTCTAATAATAATGTGAGTGAGTTCAGAGGAGTTCCCCGTTCTGTAAATTGGGAAGTATTACTTTGAAATTAAAGTTTTACGTTGCACCATTGACACTGCAAGTACCCAATGTTTTTCTTATACAATCCTGATTTAATAATTTATCATAATTTATTTACGCTAAATAAAAATGTCTTCAGTTCTCTGTGCAGGATGCTAGGATAATTTAGGCACGAAGCATTTCTGATGTTTTTTAATTTTTCCCGCAGAGGTATGAACATCGAGGTTCCTATGAATGTTTTGCATTTAAATTGTGGGACCGAGTTAGAAGACGGCCTAGCTGGGGTTAGGTTAGGTGGCGGAAAAAAGAGTTCCCACTTATGGCAGCATTTAAACCCATCGTAGTACCACAAATAATATTACACGAGGGTTAACTTTTCACTAGAGAAGACCATTCCGAGTCCAAAATAAATCTTGCTATTGTAGAAATTTTTATATTTGAAAGCTTGGTCAACGATGCCAGAAAATGAGAGATCAGAAACCTCCGTCTATTCATGGCAAAAGCAGCGCTCTGAAACGACGGTGTAAATAGATTAGCAATTATTTTGGGTTTTTTGGGTCCAAACAAGTTAAATACCTTTAAAAGAAGGCAAGTGTCCCAAAGGACTAAATTCCTTTATAAATGATACTCATTTTGCGGGTATTCGACGGAGTTTAGTGCGGTAGCTAGTCGAAGCAATGCAATTATGGGTAACTGTCTCTGCTTTCTACATTGATAAAACTCAAATATTTAAAAACAAAAATCCTACATATTTTTGCAGCTGCACTGTGTTACATTAAAGTCTTGAATATTCACAAGGATTTGCGTATCATCAGTCGAAGCAGAAATTGAATATATACTGAGTAGTATATGTATTCACTGTAGTCTAGTAAATAGTGTGTTGACTTATTAGACTTGAGTGTGTGTTGGCTTATCTCAGACATCTCCAAAGTTCAGACAAAGGTCAGACATCTGCAACAAAACGAAATACGAAGAAATGTTTCTTCGGCGACTTCCTCTCAGCAGATTTCTGGCAAAACTTCTGAGAGTAAATAAAATTGTCATGAAAAGTTTCTCAAAAATATGTTGCTCGGAGTTATCTTTAAACTGTAGTCTCGCCAATTGCGGATAAAATTAACACTCACAACTTAAATGGTGCGAGAAACTTGGTTGTAATCCTCTCTAAAAAGTTGTAATGACCAACTATGTATGTACCTAACTAAGGCTATATCTTATCATAATCCTTTGGGTTGGAATATCCTTGAGTATCTAAGAAGACTATATCTTATCCAAATCTCTTGACTTCCAATATCCTAGAATACCTTGGTCACATACATACATACATAATTGGCCATTACAACCCTTCAGTCAGGATTACGACTTAGCTTCATGTTGAGTCTATTAGTATAATGCGTGAGTAGTGGGACCTACAGTTTAAAGTCGACTCCGAAAGACAGATTTTTGAGATACTTTTCATGGCAATTTCATTTCCTCGCAGAGTTTTTGCCAGAAATCTGCTGATAGGAAGTCGCAGGAGAAATATTTTGTTATATTTCGTTTTGATGTCCGACCGGGGATACTTTGGCCACATTATCAACATGATCTCAGATCTCAACATGATGTGTAAATAACTATAGAAGCTAACCTCTTTCCTGGTTTTGGCCGGGAGTAAATTATTTCTACGTTAGAGTTAAGGTTTGGGCACTCATTGCATGTTAAATTATTTTTTTGTTTCTCTAACTCATTGTTAGATGTTAGGATGTTGACGAAAGCTGTGTCATCACTCAAAGTGAACGTGTGTTTTGGAATAGTACTGAGCACATCAGCAATGTAAACGATTACGAATATTTATAATAAAAAAATTAATTAAATTTAAATATTTCAACTTTACAAACATTTTAGATGTGAAAACCTACTCTAAAACGTGTTATATACCAATTGTGTGTTCCTGTTTGCTTTTGCAAATCACCTTTAATATGTATATTTAATAATAAAAATTCTTCGTGAAATATATTATAAGAGAGTTTTAATATTTACAAAAGATTGTGCTGTTTATTTTTCATTAATATTTATACGATGAAAAATTAAACAGGTGTGCTAAATACCTGCTCTATTAAATAGCACATTTGCGATTTACATTAAACCCACTCACTGGCATACGAAACGTACGTATTTACAGGCTTAAAAGGCATACACAATTATCAATGCCATCATCAGCATTATCTCCATCACCTCTATCATCATCATCAACACCCAACAGCCGAAACATAAATTTACAACAATAGCACGTGTTTTTCACACTTTTGTTACGCACACTGTTACCCACACAGTCACATAACGAAAAAAAGGAGATTTAAGTTATCAAATGTAGGTGTGAATGGGCATAGAAAAAGAGAGAGAGAGAGTAATAGAATTCAATCATTCCATTTGCTGTATATTTTGTTTGTAATTGCGTCTGTGCGTGTGTGTGCTGGTGTGCGGGTGTGCCGAAAGATATTTTGTTGTCTGCTCTTCGGCACCATTGGTATCACGAAATTTATTTTTCTAAAGGATTAATTCCGTTTATTGTTATTATGCCGACGTTGTGATTTGCATAAATTTACCTTTTTCTCTCTCTCGTTTGCTGCCTCTCTTCACCGCTTTTTCCTTACATCTTTTTTTGTTAATGTTTCAATCTGTTATTTTAAAAATTGTTTTACTTTTTTGCTTTTTTGTTCATTATTTATCTTTGTTGTTAAATTTTTTATTATAAAATACAACATATTTCTTTTTGCTTTTTTCCAAATAGCAACAGCAATAACGGCATCATCAGATGAATGTGCTCTTTATTGTAATTTTAATTTGAAACTTTTTTGCAATGAATTTTTGGCGGCAAGCGTAAATTTTTTTTGGTTTTTGTTTTAAATATTAACGAATACATTAAATGACAGCAACAATACCTGGCGTTCTACTAGATTAACGTTAACAAAAAACTTAACTGAAATAAACTTATTGTTATATAACGAATATAGCAAAATTTTAAATACAAAGAGATTTCCTAAAGCTCTGTTAATAAAAAAGAAAAAAACACCTCTTTTTATATGCTAAAATAGGTTAAATTTTAAAAGTTTTTTAATAAATAAACAAGCGATAATGTAGACTTTTAGGACGAAGTACATATATCATGATTCTAATCAAAGGAATGTAATATTGTTGCTCAGGTTTCAGCAATGAATCTTCTTTACCATCTTATCGGCATTACCTTACACTATATTATTATGAAGTCGCCGTAGTCTAGTAGGGAGTGTGTTAACAAACACAACATAAGTGATGTGAGAAGCTAAGTTTTAATCCTTTCGCTACTCATAACCACTCATAAAATTTTTAATGTGAGTCAACAATATTGAAATTTAACTTCTCTGATTCATGTGTACTCATTACAACGTTGATTTATAAGTACAGGTAGCAACTAGTATGCTTACAAAGTTAACATCAAACTCATACCATTCGAAATATGTTTGATACATAAGCCTACTCATTTAGATTCATAACTTTAGAAAAATACTCATAATACTTATAAATACGTGATTGGAGTGGCAGTCTTAGTTGTTGTTGTATTTACAAAAAAAAAACAAAAAAGATGAAGACAGCAAGCAAAGCAAACACACAACTTTCCAGTAAGTATTTTAGTGTTCGTATGCGAATCATACTTATTTTGTGATTTTTATAAATGTTGAGTCATGGAGAGTCGAAATCAACAATCTCACATGTGTTGTTAAGTATGAGTACGATGAGTACTACAAACTTTGAATATGAGTAGAGGTTCCATGATATTAAAATAAGTATGAATGCGTATAAGTATCAGAAATTATGAATATAATTCGATTCTACTCATCTTTTTGAATACTCATTGCTGATCTCTGATCCTGACTGAAGGGTTGTAATGATCAATTATGCATGTGTGTTTATTGTTACCCACAATTATAACGGTTTTAACAAGATATGTCCATGATCATGAAATTCCGAAACATTTCAGTAGCTCAGATCATGAGATTTTGTAATCATCTTCTGTTTAGTAATATGAAGGATAAATGGCTCAAGTCTACCAAAAAAGTAAAGCTTTAAAATAAAATACCATCAAAATTAGTATATTAGTCGATATATTTCTTGCTTGCATTTGAAAAGAAACTTATGCTTCAATGTCTATCATTTTCCTGAGATAGGGTTAAGTAATGTGGAAAACTCATATTGCGGGAAGACTCAATAACCCCGATATCACAGGCGAGGGATACTGGTACATGAGTTGAAATATTGTCTTTTCCTCATCCTTAGACTCACAGCTCTTGCAGAAGTGATTTGAGCGAATGCCAAGTCTATCGACATTCTCTCAAATAGGACCGTGGCGCGTGATGCCATTAATACAATAAACACAATGCAACAATTTTGTAATTACAACTGAGGTACGCTGCATGTATTCACAGCATTAATCGTCGCATTGCCATTAATCCTCGCACTGTGAGCAATAATTCTTTGATTGCTGTGAATACAAATAGAAACTAGCCTAAAAGCAAAAAGCAGCTCGTTGTGGCGCTGCCTGTTAAATAATCACTTCCATATACACCCATGCATTGCGTTTATTGTGTTTATAGCATGGGAATGCAACAATGTGCAATGGATAGCTATGCAATTTAAAGACAGGTGACAACCAGTGCTTTTCTTATCCAAACAATATCAGCAAAGTCAAGAAAAATTACTAGAATGTTTCTGCATCAAAGTTGATAATCCCTGTAAAAGAAAAAACCTAAAATACCTAGTTTAGGATGAATGAATGAAATTTGCGGCAGTATTCCTACCATTTGGAACGCATATAAGAAATCCCCCCAGGAGGTGGCCGTTTGTCAACGTGGTGTTCATTTAATATCTTAATCCTGGCATAATTGTCTGAGAAAAAACAAATAAAAAATAAAAATTGCCCCGTTTCGAAATAGCCTTGGACACAGCACCTTTAATACCAGATATACCGGTATAAAATAGCGTCAAGACACAAATGTCTTCATAGGGTTTATTTATTGTGAACAAGCCTTAATTTTCATACACAGATTTAGTATACATCAAATCAGTGAGCAAATATTCCTGATATTTTTTTCATCGCGTTAAAGATGGCAAATTTTATATCAGAGAAAGATGATTTCCGAAAGACATACATTTTTTGTTTTCATTTGAAGAAAAGTGTAAGAGAGTGCTTGTCGAGGCATGTGATGGTCAAGGTCTATCAAGAGCAACATGTAGAAGATGGTTTCGACGGTTTGGAATGGAAAGAACTACACTGAATGACAAACAGATGAAAAACCGAAAATCCACTTGTGAAATTTTGCTTTAAAATCAAGATAAAAAATCAATGTTGCATCGAATTTTTACTGGCAATGAAAAATTGATTTATTTACAGAACCCTAACCGGAAAAAATCATGGGTTAGTGCGGCATAATAATCAACTTTGAATACAAAACTAGATCTATTCGACAGGAAGACAATAATGTGTGTCTGGTTAGACGTGAATGGTGTGGCGTACCACGACCTCCCAAAAACCTTGTGAAATCATTATTACAGATTGCTACCGACAACGAATGTTGAATATGAATCATGCATTGGCCGAAAATAGACCGGGATGTACCACAAGACACGAGAAGGTAATTTTCAAACATGACAATACATCTGCACACAAAGCAAAACCGATACTGGATACAATCAAATAATCAGGTTGGGAAGCTGCTACCGAACCCGCCGTATTCACCAGTCTTGGCTTTTTGCGATTACTATTTGTTTTCATCGAAAGGACACGCATTCACTCAGCAGTACTTCGTTTACTACGAGGAAGTTGAAAATTGGGTGCCTAATTGGTTTGCTTTAAAAGACGAACAGTTTAATTGGCGTGGAGTCCACAAATTGCCTTAAAGATGAACATATGTGTCAACGGTCAGTACTTTCAATGAAATATGTTGTATCTACGCATTAAAATTTAACGTTTTATTATCACAAAAAAATCATACCGATACACCTGGTATACGTTAACTTAAAAACATGAAATCATAAAAACTTTTAAAAATTGAAATTTTTGCTTAAAAACAAAAAAAAAATTCATTTGATTCATATTTTATGATGTACTTGGTCATAAGAATGTAAGATTGGAAGGAAAGAAGAGATTTCTTAATCTTTTAAAATATTACTCGTATGCATTTTGATTAATTAAGTACTATTCAGAAACGATCAATTAATGATTTGTTATAAAATATTTTAATGATTTAGAAATTATTGGCATGCTTTTCATACAAAAACAATGTTTGAATAAATTCCATAACATTTTATTTATAATCGTATTAATTTTTAATTATCATGTACAGTATGTAACAATATGCAGTATTAGATAACCACAAACATAAGTATGAATACATATTTATTTAATTTTATTCTTTTAATACGTAAGTATTTCCATGAATTTTGATAATTAATTATTACTCATACGTACATACTCGTACGTACGTTCGTACAGCTGTGCATAAATTGTAATGAATTGTTTTATTCTTATTAAACTGCTGCTGTTAGAGTAGTTGTTGCTGCTATTGTTAGATTTTATTCTTAAGTACATTTGTACAATTTTTTTAATTAAATTAAAACAGAGAGAGATAGTAATGAAAAACCAACTTTTGGTTCGTGACTAAAATCCATTTTCCATTTTATAACTTAAAGGAAACAAGAAGATTACAACTTTACTTCCTACACACACATATACAGACACACATACAGAATGACTGTGTGCTACACAGCTACACAATGTATATGTGATATTGCACAGTGGTTGGGTTTTTTGATATTTCAATGAAATTCTTGGAAATAATCTGTAATTTTAAGCTTTCCAAGAACTACAATGTGCAACATTAGCTGTTTGTCCACAGCTTAAGACGTTTAATACCAATGAAATGCAAAAAACTACAACTTAAATAATAAGTAAAACAGACTAAAGGCAAAGACAATAAGATGAGTAAGAACAAGAAATAAAAGGCAAAGGCGAAAACTAGAAATGAAATTAAAACCGTAGACAAGTAAAGTTTTTAATACAATATTAACAACAACAACGATAGTAGCAAACAGCAACACTTAAAACTGTCATGTTGCCTGACAGTTGGCAACAATTTTCAAACCACTAAATAACCTTAATTTGAAAGCATAACTTTTCCTAAGAAAATGTTTACAAACAATGCAACAAACGAAACGGACAAGTAACTGCAATGCAAGACAAACGAGAAAAAAAACGAGGAAAATTTTAAACGTAAAAGACAAGTCAAAGTAGAAGTTGCAAGAAATAAAAAAAATTGAAGACAAAAAGTTTTTTTTCTTTCTTTTAAATAAGAAATGAAAGTTTTGCGAAAATGAAAGAAATTCAATATGAAATGTCTAAACAATTGCAACCAACCACCAGCAGCAACAATCAAACGCGAAACGGAAAGTTACCACCAAACAGACAACACAGTCAAGAGTTTATGTGAAGGTGTATAAGCTTTTCAGCTCTAAAATAAAAGGCCAAAACGCAAAAAAACGCAAAAAACATGAAATGAAAGCAATACTCAGTTCTTATTGCCTGGCATTGTCATTGCCATTATCATCTTTCCCTCTTTGGCATGTTTATTTTTCTGAAAATTCTTTTTTTTCTTATTTTCCTTGGCTTTTCACAGATTCCTTTCATTTTTAATACAATCATGATTATATTCGCAATAATAATTTTTGCAACTTTCTGTTATTGTTTTTGGTTTTTCATATTTTTTTTGTTTTTGTTTTGTTAACTACAGTTGTTGCTGCTGTCACTTTAGATTATATTCTTAAGAAAAGTTTTGTTCCTAGTTTTCCTTCATCTTTTTTTTGATAAAATTTTCCCGAAACTTATAGAACAATGAAGGAAAATTACCAATGAATTGTTTTTGTTTTTGTTTTTTTTTCGCTAAAACACTTGATAATAGTTGGAGATTAAAAAGGTGAGCCATAAATCATAATTTATTTCAAAGATTTAAATAATCATTATAATTATTTATTAAAAACTAAACGTGTACTAAATGCGTACATACGTAATGGAAGTATGTCTTCCGAATGAAATGATGGTATTTAAACTGATGCCAGAAACAGGACAACAAAAGGAGGAAATTATTTCAATTAACAAAATTAAATAAAAGTCTTATATATTGCCCTGGTTGTCTAGTAAGTAGTGTGCTAGGCTATTAGCGTTAGGGTCTGCTCTGTGACACTACACTAAGCATATTGGCAAAGTTACTCAGCACGTATATAATTAAATATAATTTGTAATTTAATTTCATTAAAAAGTCAGAAAATTATTTGCAATCACATTCGCTTCGAACCTGAACATATTGTTACGTTTTTACCTTCTAAAAGCGTTTAAAATATGAGCTCGTAGATTGAAAATAAAATAAAAATAAATCTGTGTTTAGTTTTGATTAATATTGTTTGCTGTTAGCACAATTCTGTGTGCCACTGTTCACAACTTTATGTATACAACAACAATTGCTTTGTTTGTTATTCCTCTGTTTACACCCTTTGCATAAACAATAACAATTACTAGACAATTGTTCGACTGATCTTTGTAACGGAGATCTTCAAACCACGATTACTATCTTCAAACACTCCGCGTCTTCACACAAGACTGACCGAACTTTTACTAACTCACTAGCCTGCTTTGCCTTGCCTTTTATATGACAGGTAAACAGTCTGATGAATATTCTTGAAGGCGAATGTTCGTGGCTTCGCCTTCCCGAGATCTCTATAAATGTAAACATCGTTGTTTCATTATTGTTGTTTGTGTATTTTGTTTACATTTATTCTTGTAGTGTTTGTTGTTGTATTTGTTTACTTTTTTATAATTTTTTATGCTGGTGTATGTTGGTATATTACGCAGTGCGATAATTTGTAAACAAGTTCATTGTTTTGTTTTTGTAGCGTTTGTAGATAACTTTAATGTTAAACGAAAGGAAAACACCAGTATCTAGATTTTTCCTTTTTGTTCACAATATGATGGTATTTGATTGCAACTAGTTTTGAAGTCATTGTAAAAAATATGATTTTTAACAAAATTTTGAGCGTATTTCAGATCAAATTGATTAGGAATCAAATGGTGCTAATTATGTTACGTTATTATGAGCATAATAATCTCTATAAGTAGTAAAAATGTGCCAAGTTCAAGTTGTCTTCCGAATACCAGTTAAGTGTGATTAGATTGCGGATCTTTACCTTTTTGGGATTTAAGATATTGGCACTTAAAGCCAGAAATCAGACTGATTGCAATACCGTAAGTCAGTATCCAACATGGTTATCAAACTATCCCTTACATTCATAATTGGTCATTACAACTCTTCAGTCAGAATTACAACCTAACTTCTCACACCACTTATGTTGTGTGTGTTAATTTTGTACATGAGTGGTGGGACCTACAGTTTGAAGCCGACTTCGAACGACAGATTTTTAAGGAAAGTTTTCATTGGAATTTTATACACTCTCAGAATTTTTGCCAGAAATCTGCTGAGAGAAAGTCACCGCCGAAGCAATTTTTTTCCATATTTCCTTTTGTTGGAGATGTCTGACCAGGGGTTCGAACCGTCTAATAAGCCAACACACTACCTACTAAACTGCGGCAATATCACAATGGAAATTACAACGTCGATTTCGATATTATGGTACCTTTGTTTTGGAGATATTAGCCAAAGAAACCATGTAGTGGGAGACCAAGAATGTCTGCTTCTTCATCAAAATAACTGAACAGTGACATATAAGGCGACAGAACGTTCCCTACCCCAGATTTGCATTGTTATGACCTTGTTGTCGCCGTAGTCCTCCTAGACGTGAGGCCATGGTTCAAACCCCCAGTTCAGACATCTCGAATGCAACGAAATATGAACAAATATTTCTTCAACGACTTCCTCTCAGTAGATTTCTGGCAAAAACTCTGAGAGTAAATCAAATTGCCATGAAAAGTTTCTTACAAATCTTCATTCGTAATCGACTTTCAAATTGTAGGTCCCGCATCAACATAAGTGCTGTGAGAAGCTAAGTCGTAACCGCCCTGACTGAAGGGTTAGAATGTATATATATATGTGACTATGGCCTATGAGAATCACCTTGGAAAAAATGATAATCAAACCTTTATTGTCTGAATCAGTCCAGTAGAAAAGTAGTAGTCCTGCATATGTCCTCATGTTGTTTAACATGTTTTCATATTCCGTTTAACTGAAACAATTGGAACAGCTATGCTCTATAACATGGTGGAAATGGATTAAGCAGTGCAATTTAATATAATCCCGGCCAAGTACTAGATAACTGGCTATATGTAGCATCTTTCAACAGATGCTGCCAAGTTTTCAGAGTTGAAAGCGACGATATTTTTGACGCTACATCTGTCAAATAAGTTCTGATTTATTTAGCCTATTCTGTCAAATTACCATTAATGACCATAGACAACGATGTGTGTTTACTGTATGGGCTCTGGAGCAGTTGACAATTACCCTTAATTTTGTTTTAATCGAAGTTGGTATAATTAGTGATACCAAAGAGATGCATGAGCTTGCAATACATCCAGTAAAATTCAGAGTATGATTTGGATTTTGGGCTAGCGGTGTCATCGCTCTATATTTTTGTAAGAAAAACATTGACTTCCAACTCCTTTTAGCCTGATTTCAATGTCTGGTTACCAATGGCATACGGTTTCAATAAGCCACTAACTGCCACACAGCTCATTGGGTATTTTGCGCGAGAATGGACTCATGGAAATCAGACTATTTCTTGTGGGTGTTTCTTAAGACGTAAGTGTATGCGAATAAGCCATAAACCACAGCGGTTCTCAAAAACAACATAACTCTTGTCAACCATCAAATTTAAGATAATTTATAGGCCAGATTAATGGATACTCGTCCATTTCGGATGTGCTCCACAAAGACAAGCCGTTGCAAATATTTAAATGATATTATATTTCACATATAATTTCATCAAGTGGTATTTCAAATGAATAAAAATGTTTGATGATTTGTCACATTTGTTTTGTTTTTCTTAAATTTAAAGATTGGAAGCACTTATGAAAGGACATACGGAACCATTCAGTCAGATTAAATATTTTTATGACTTATAAGAGAGTAAATTCATTCATTATAGGTGAGTGGCCATAGTCTAGTAGATAGTGTGTTGGCCTTAAACCCCAAATTGCAACACCAGGTCATACATTTATAACAAAACAAAATATGAAAAGAAATATTTCTTCGGCCACTTCATCTCAGCAGATTTATGGCAAAAACTCTGAGAGTTAATAAAATTGCCATGAAAAGTTTCTTAAAAAAACATCGTTCGGAGTTGACTTTAAACTGTAGGCTCCACCACTCATGTATAAAATTGAAACACACAAGTGGTGTGAAAAGCTAGGTAGTAATCCTGACTGAACGATTGTAATGACCAACTATGTACATATGTGTGTATTAGGGATCAGTAATAAGTATTCAAAAAGATGAGTAGAATAGAATCATACTCATAATTTCTGATACTTATACGCATTCATACTTATTTTAATATCATGGAACCTCTACTTATATTCAAAGTCTGAAGTACTCATCATACTCATTCTTAACAACACGTATGATGTTCTTGATTTCGAATTTCCATAGCCCAACATTTACAAGAGTCATAAAATAAGTATGATTCGTGTACGAACACTAAAATACTCCCTAAATGGTTGTGTGTTTGCTCTGCTTGCTGCTCTGTCTTTTTTGCTTATGTGTTCTTTTTCTTTTTTTGTAAATGCAAGAACAACTAAGACCGTAAATTTTGATGAATGATTTGAGTTACTATTGTAAGTATTTTTCTGAGGTTATGAGTCTAAATGAGTAGGCTTATGAATCAAACATATTTCGAATGTTATGAGTTTGATGTCAACGTTGTATGCATACTCATTGCAACCTGCACTTATAAATCAACGTTGCAGTGAGTACGAATGAATCAGAGTAGTTAAATTTCAATACTATTGACTCACTTACATATATTCAAAATATTATTAGCGCTTATGAGTAGCGAAAGACCGATTCATTGCTGATATCTGGTGTGTATATGTATTATAAACAATCAAACAGATTTCAATCACCGTAACAAGTAACCGTTCAAGTAGTGCAAAAATTTGAAATCTTGTGAAAACCTTAAATCTTTTGAATTGAAGAAAATTTAACAACACACTTTGGTTGAAATAATTTTCTTAAAAACAAAGAAAGGAAATCGTTTCTTGTGCTCCAACATTAATTTAATTTAAAATAATGTTGCAACAAAATTTTGTTATTAAAAATATTCGAAACATGTGGCTAAAAAAGTGCCACTCATTTATTACGATTCGTTTTTCTCGTTTGAACATATTTACTACCGCATCCTTTGCATCTCACATTGGTTTGGGTTTTTGGATTTGTTACCAATAACCGAACATGCAAATAATCTGCCAGAAAAAAAGTGTACCAAGCAACAAGAACAACAACTTGTCAACCAACTGCAGCAAGGCAATTTACGTTCTCAAATATTTTGAGGGATAATAAACGACCAGGTCTGGTGAAAAGTTAAAGCAGAAGAAAAACATTTTTTTTTGTTTTTTTGATAAGAATTGTGTTCAAAAAAAGAAAGAGAAGAAATGAAAGAAAGAAAGAACAGCATGAAAATCAATTTGCAACAAAATTTGTATGCAACACTCAATGTATTGAGATTATGGCACCAGAGGCACCAATTTTACCTTTTATCGTTGTTGTAAAGTCATGTTTTATGGTTTTTATTAACTTTTCTTCTTCTTTTTCCATTTCTTTCCTTCTTTACACTTTGCCAGTCAGAGTATTCTTCTTTAAAACAAAATTTTTTTTATTTCGTTACAAGGGTATTAAAACATGTTGCCAAACATACAGAAAAAAACGACAAAAAAAGTTTAAAGTTTCATACAAAAATTTTTTTCCAAGATACAGCTGCAGGGAGGGATAATGCTGGGGGTTTAAAACACTCACAAACACAAAACGAAATTTACAATTTTAAGGAAAAATTTCAAAATTAGGTTATGCTAGGCAGTAAAGCATTTAAAAATAAAAAAATATTTCAAAATAAAAATTCACATAAATTGCCTTTGTGCCTTACCTCACTAACATTTTTCTTTGACTGTTTATTTTACTTTTATTTTACGGTTGTATTTTACATTTGCAATTCATAATATTTTTTTTTGGTTTGTTCTTTAAGCCTCTTCTCTGTTCTTCTATTATGGCTCAATATTTGCTTGGCAACACATACAGGTGCGAATATTTGGTTGCCTTAAGCTTCGATTTATTGTCTCACTTTGTATTTTTTGCTTTATCGTTGATTTATTTCAAAGTCCAATACAAGGCTACTTAAAAATAAATTCTAATTTTGTTCAATAAGGAGTGAGTATTGAAGTAAATATTTATTAATTCACACATCCAACACAAGGAGATCATATAACTTTAGTTGGTTGCATAATCAAGGCTGTAATCTAGGTTTCTATCCTGGTCAAATATAAGCTATGATTTGGGCATCACACGTAGTCAGAGTAAATTCCCACTTGTGCCAGTTCATTAAACTAATTCTACTGGCAAATTTTATCTTGGGAGAAAGCGCTGAAGCAACTATCAATTGCCCCAGAACTTCATATTGTTTTTAAAAGAGAAGAGTTTAAATTTAATTCAGCTTCTCGCATGAGTTCTTTAAAAAAGTCATTTGTAATAATTTTTGGAAAATTTAACATCAAGATATTTTGTGATTGAATAATGATTTCTTCTGTTATGGACCTGCTCAAGTCATAAATACTGGTACACAGAAACGAAAACGAATTAATAATTAAAATCCCAGAACAACTTATTCGAAATGACTACCATTTACCATACAGCCCGCTCATAGATCGCGAGGTACACGGACAAAGGCTCATTTCAACGGCTCATTATTTGGGTGCCGAGTAGAACAAGCCTTGCCCTTTATTACAAACCACAACTTGTAATTCAACGGGTTGAGGTCTGGACTACCAGCTAATCACCCGTTGGTATGAAGTCCAGAACGTAGTTTTTAAGCCAGAATTGATCGGTTTTTCTTTGTAAGCTGTAGAAGAATCCTGCGGGAAAGTCCATGGCATGTGATGAATCTTCACAATGTTTTCCAAAACGACGGGTTGATATATTTCTACCTTTCTTGCTAAAATGGAGTTTGGTAACACCATCGTAGCACACTCCCCATCAAACCATTACAGCCGCGGGATGGTGGCCTCTCTATCCCTTGTGATGAGTTGGGATGCATCTCTGGATGGCCAAGCATTCACACGATTGGTCTGTTTATTGAACGATTCTTCTATGGTGTAGAGTTTCCCCTTAGGAAACAGAATTCGTCTGTTAGCGTTATTCGCGTACCGACTGAGTATAGTTTTCAATTTTCGATTGCGTTCTTCCTTTAATGCGGTCGTGGACAGGTGAGTCCCTAATCTTCTGTGATAATGCATTTGCATTTCTCGTTATAAGATTTTCAGTTCTAACAGCGATTTACAGCCGATTCGTTTCTTCACGGCTTTGATCGATTTTGGAGTTTTCACAGTGCGCTGACGGCTGCATCTTTGATGCTCACGTACTCAACCAGTATCCTCAAACAACTTCACAGCTCGAAACACAAAATTGCGATTGGTCGCAGCGTCCTAAAAATATCGTCTTTTTCCATGTCAAAAAAATCTCAAAAACTTTTTACTGTACAATGAAGCATAAATGTCAACTGTCAAATCGCAATCAACATAAAATGGATGTGCCCAGTGTTGCATTCGTAATAAATGTTCAGTTCAGTTGCGTGACACCTAGCTGTATGATATGATGATGCAGAACAGAGATGCTTCCAGAGATTTTCAAATCCTCTGAGAAATGAATGATAGAAGAGCTGCTGTATCTACTTATTGACATGCTCGAACTATAAACTGGATATGAAGCGGGTTAAATACTAAACGGAAATCGGCTTAAATGTAAGAGACTTTTTAAGATACCAAACTATTTTCTCTAAAGTACGATTCAAAAACATTCAAATCATTTGTAAAAGATAAGCTTATATGGTTCCAGATGTTCTTTGAAAAGTGTTATGCATTGTTTAAGCCTGATTGAAGGTTCTGTTGTTACTGTCATTATTCTTATCATGTTTATAGATTGTGTTCCAATTAAACCATTACAATAAAAGGAGATCTAAGTCATGTGTCAAACTATCAAGAAATAACCTATGGTTAATAACCAGCCTTTTGACAAGACACTGTTGCACACTTCAGAGTAAATTTGCTAAGAATTAGTTTTTGTGACGATGAGAATGAATCATCGGAACTCATTCTTAATCCCCCCATCCCGGGAAAAAATGTGACAGGAGTACAATAAATCATCCTCCCCGTCACCTAGTAGGTGGTGTGAAGGCTCTGGTCAGACATCTCAACCAAAACAAAATATGAAAAAAATATTTCTGTGGCGATTTCCCCCCAACAAATTTCTGGCAAAAACTCTGATAGTAAATAAAAAATTACCATGAAAAGTTTCTCAAAAAAAAAGTCTCATTCGGAGTCGACTTTAAATTGTAGGTCCAGCCACGCATGAATTAAATTAATATACGCAACATAAGTGGTATGAGCAGTTAGGTCGTAATCCTGACTGAATATACCAATTATGTAAGTATGTAGGTATGTGAAATTGATCATATGGTCGCCGTAATAAGCCAAATATGCAAATTGAGACATTAGAAAAGAATATGTTAAGTCCATGTGATCAAATTTAAATTTTTAACCAATTATTAAATCAATTTTAAATTAGACAAACTTTATTGAGTTTTTTTTTGTGAATATTAACGCTTATTAATCTTGTAAACATGCACTGAAATTACGAATTTAATCGATTTGCAGTCAAAACTTTAAACAATTCTATTCTGTTTATTTTTCTGCGCAAATATTTCATTTCATTTCGTTAGTTTTTCGTAGGAAAATCAATACAACAGTCAGTCAGTCTGAATTTTTGTGTTTGTATTTATGTGTGTATGCAATTGAAATAATCTAAAGAGTATGCAATCTACCATATTTATTATTATGTTTTCAAAGTTATTGTTTGCAGTTGTTGTTAACTTTAAATTATTTTGCCGTTTCCAACAATTGAACTCGCCTCCCATTTTATTTAACTTTTACTACGACTAGTGCTGCTGCTGCTGCTGCTGTCATCATTACTGTAATAACGGATGGTGATGAATGGAAATACATGCTGGAGAGAAAGAAAAACTTTATCGAACAACTTTTCTTATGAAATAAACAAATTTTGTTGCTTGTTTTATTCCACTTTTTTTTGTTCTTTTCTGTACTTTTCTGCAACTGCTTTTTATTTGATCACTATGTGTTCTTGTGTTATAAATCAATTGGCCATAAGCCAATTTCTAAGTATCATCTCATTGAAGGAAAATATATAAAAAGAAACGAAAACAAAAACAAAAAACCGAATAATATGCAATCCAAAAATGAATAAAAACGAACCAAGCCAACTTAGTCAACCAAACAAACAAACTAAATAAGCCAGTCAAACTACATACACACACGCATACGCTTGTACAATGCATAGGGTATAACGGCACAAACGAAGTTGATGTCACCAACATCATCTCTTGGATGAACAACAAGTTTCTTATTTCTGCGCTTACAGTCATTGGCAGACAAAGTTGTGGCAGCACAACAAAATGTATGGAAATGATCGAAAAGGAAAGCGCAGAGAAACCGAGTAAAACTTTGTTAAATTTTGCGTTTAAATCGCAGTCAAATGCAAATGTTTTCTATTTGTCATCCATACACACATACATACATACATGCATATAAATTCGCATGCTTAGTGAAAACGCCAACTGATGCAGCAAGTGAGTGAATGACTGGCTGACAGACATTTCAAGTTCTTTTTGGCAACGAATGCGTGTCTTCAATTTTCCCCATTTGTTATACAATAAAATATTATCCTGTTCACAGAACATATTCTTCTAAGTGAAGAATAAGCCAATATATGGACACATCAAGGATAGGGAGTGAAATTGTAGGGCTAAAGAACAGAGTCCTTTTTAAAACTGGAGTTTTTAGTTTGAGATGTGATAATCTAAACAACGTACATACATACATACATAATTGGTCGTTACAGCCCTTCAGTCAGGATTACGACATAGTTTCTCACACCACTTATGTTGTGTGTGTTAATTTTATACATGAGTGGTGGGACCTACAGTTTAAAGTCGACTCCGAACGACAGATTTTGAGAAACATGGCAATTTTATTTACTCTCAGAGTTTCTGCCAGAAATTTGCTGAGAGAAAGTCACCGAAGAAATACTTTTTGTATTTTGTTTTCAGGTCTGGCCTGTGGCTCGAACCCTGGCTACGGTCACATTTATACATTCTCTTCTACCAAATCGCCATTGATCAATAAGCATTCACCAACATGCATACATAATTGGATCCTTTAGTCAGAATTACAAACTAGCTTCTTACAGCACTGATATTGTGTGTGTTACTTTCACACATGAGTGGCGGATCCTACAGTTCAAAGTCGATTCCGAACCACAGATTTTTGAGAAACTTTTCATGGCCATTTTATTCAACGCTCAGAGTTTTTGCCAGAAATCTGCTGAGTGGAAGTTGCCGAAAAAATATTTTCTCATATTTTGTTTTGTGGGAGATGTCTCACCAGTAGATTGAACCGTGGCTTAATTTCTAATAAGCCAAAACACTACCTACACGAGGCCATGGTTCAAACCTCAGTTCAGACATCTCGAATGCAACGAAATATATAAAAATATTACTTAGACGACTACCTCTCTGTAGATTTCTGGCAAAAACTTTGAGAATAAATAAAATTCCGATAAAAAGTTTGTCACAAATCTTCGTTTGGAATCGACTTTTAAACTGTAGGTCCCGCATTCGCAATCCCCTGAGTTTTTATCAGAAATCTGCTGAGATTAAGTCGCCAAAGAAATATTTTTTCATATTTCCGTTTTAATAACTGACCTGGGGTTTGAACCGTGCTCTCACGTCTTATAAGCCAACACACTACCTACTAGATAATAAGCTTGTTTTCTTAAAGTGGGTATTCCGTACCGCGCGCTTTTTATTGAAAAATTATTTCCACGCCCCTTTTCTGGTTAAATAGTTACGTGAACAAGCAAAATTGTCGACACCAATCCATATGAGATCCAAGAGCGTCAAATGTATACCAAAAAGTCACTGTTTGGCGAAGTCAATACTGTAAACGGCAAGCACTACTGATCGATGATTACCGACTTATTTTTTCCAATTCTGCCAAAGACGTTCTGTGATACTGACTGGGACTGTCTTGGAGAATCTAGACACTTACAACAACCGTCCATGCAATTCATGTCAGATTGGATATTCTACACAAGCTATTTGACGGCATGATCATCTGAACTGGTCACCATTATCGTGTGATTTGACCCTATTAGAATTTTTCTTATTTTATTTTCTAAAGTCGCCGGTTTATGAAATGAGCTACAGAAGTCCCCAAAGACAAGATAACCCATCCAATCGGTCGAATTCAGCCTAATTTTTTGAGCCATAGTCATGGAGAATACTACGTTTGAGATACGCTGCACCCAGAGAAGTCAACATTTGAACGATCGACACATAATAGTATCAATAGGTATTCAAACGAATAAAAAATTTCGATGATATCTCACAATATAACTGTACAGACAGATGAAGGAGTCTAAAGTTGGCTGTTGTGATTCAATATGAAGATGCGAAAAGCTCATAACAATACTGTTTTATTATAGTTATAGGTTAGGAGCTGGAGCTAAGGGTATCTGGAGCTATGCCAAACAATACCAATGGTAGTCCCGTTAGCTGCGCTCCTGTTTTGCCTATATGCTGGAAGGTTCTTCTTTCTTAGTTAGTTGGTCATTACAACCTGGCGAGTTGAAAGACCTATAGTTCGAAGTCGCCTCCGAATGACAGATTCGAAAAATAATTCATGGCATGGCAATTTTAAAACTTACTCTCAGGAGTTTTGCAAGAAAACTGTTGAGACAAAGTCGCTGAACATAATATTTTTTCATATTTCTTTTTGTTCGATACATGTGAGTTGGGGTTTGAACCACGGGCTCTTGTGTAATAAGTCAACACATTATCTAATAAACTACAGCGACTTTTAGGAAGATTTACATATAATATTACCCAAATCCTATACAGGGCGAATAGAACATTTACGTGTAAGGCGATGTCTTGAGTTCTATTTTGGGACTTCTCATCCGCTATTGGAGAGGGCAATAATACGCATTAATGATGGTAGAGTATCCAACTATATTTATTCAATACAAAGCCTATGCTCTGCATTTCAGAATAAACGGTTTTTGGATGCCAGAACGTTCTAAAATCTGGGTGTGTTGGCTAACGTGTTACTAAAGGAACTGGCCGGTTGAATCTGGAGCTCTGGCACCAACAACGGATCATGAGAAGGGGGCTTACCTCACACTGGTTTACACAATGAGCCGTTTGGGCTACTGAGTGAACAGGCCTGTGAACGGCAAACTACCCGCTAACCTAACCCAAGCCAATGGCTCCTAACCTATTATAAGGCTTCTCAACCGCGTATGAGAGAGGGAAAAAAGGTGCATTAATGATTGTAGAATATTTAACGTTACAATACCTATGCTCTGCACTTCAGAATAGACTTTTTCGATTTTTGGGCGACAGATCGTTTGAAAATCTTGTCATGATGACGAACGTGCCACTAAGTGAACTGGCCGTTTTCATCTGGAGCTCTGGGACCAATAATGTATCATGAGAAGGGGCTTACCTCATACTGATTTAAGCAATGGGACTTTAAGTCATAGGGACTATTGCGTGAACTGGCCTGTGCTAGCTACCCACTAACCTAACCCAACCTAAGCCTATTTAATGTGATTTCTGCTTCACTGATTTTTTTCATTTCATGCTAGGTGTATTCGTTCTATTAACCAGTAAATCACATAATATATTAAAAAGAGTGAAAAGCTTCTCTTGCAAAAATTTTTTCTGCCGATTTAAATCTCGCGTCCATAGGCACAACTGCCTCCCTGCACTCTTCAAATATCTACTTTCGTAGTCCCAACGTAATACTCCGAAGGAAAGGAAATCTTTCCGTGGTTTGGGAAATTACAGCTGCTTTTGAGACCCGTTTTCCTTGCGCACCATCATACATACATACACAATTGGTCATTACAACCCCTCAGCCAGGATTACAACTTTGCTTCTCACATCGCTTATGTTGCGTGTGTTCAATTTATACATGAGTGAAGGGACCTGCAATTTTGTGAATCTTTTCATGGCAATTTTATTAACTCTCAGAGTTTTTGCCAGAAATATACTGAGAGAAAGTCGCTGAAGAGATAATTTTTTCATATTTCGTTTTGCTGGAGATGTCTGACCAGGAGTTTGATCCGTGGCCTCACGTCTAATAAGACAACTCTCTGTTTACTGGACAAAGTTGTTAAAATAGCTTGACCATAATTAATAGACTCAAGAGAAATGTTTCCAACTTATTCAAAATCTGTTCGAGTTAATGGATTTTGATTTGGTGCTAGTGTTTCTTTTTTTAAATCTTAATCTCTATTCAATTTGAAAAGTTGTAATGGATACCCTTTTTATTGTTGTTGTCAGCAGTGCATGTATTAAATTTAAATCCTTCAATGGCATCATTTATGAGCCGTTATGGTGATGCTACTGCAATTGGTATTGACAGTTGGCTTCAAAACTGTCAGAGAAATTGATTTTTTTTGAGTTGAACAACAGACATCCTTTCTTTTATTCTCTTTGTTTTTATTTGACGTTATGCTAACAGATTTCGTATTTTTTTTATTTCAGTTGAAATTGTTACACAATTTCAGCAGAAGTCTCAAAAAAGAACAATTCGGTTAACGTCAGATTCCTAGTCATGTTGTTTTTCTGAATTTCTGTTTTATCAAATTGGTTTCTTTTTTTTCACTTGGCAACATATTTTGCTAACGCATATCTAAAACAGAAAAAAAAGAGAGTAGCACCGTGCACGCGGCAGTCACTCACACACAGCCATATGCAAGTGATTGCGGTTTTATAAGCACTCGAATATTTTTATCATCGCTGATGGTTGATTAGAAATAGTGTGTGTGTGTGTGTGTCCTTATCTTTAAACATTGTGCCATTTTTTTTTTGGTTTGAAAGGATTCGGTTTTATATTTTTTTATTCCTTTTTGAAAATCAAACTAAGGAAAAACTATCGCAAGGAAATTGAATTTTCTCGGTGCAATGGCAATTAAATCGTCATGAAATTATTTGGCAAACAGTTGATATTATTTGTTCAAATGGCGTTTGAGAGAAAAAACTGCTTTTAACTCTTTTAGTCGTGGTAACATACGTTTTTGGATTACACTTGCGGTTGATTTTAGATCCATTAAAATAAAATTAATTTTTTTAAAACATTCAAGCGAAATAAATGGTCCTCTCAAAATACTGATTTAAAATTGTTTTGAGAGATTTCACTAAAAACATTCTTAATGGCCGAAGTGAAGTAATACGCGGGACTATTTTACAAATGAATTTAATTGAAATGTCCACGTCCAAGAAAAAAAATATGAACTGAAGGGTTTTTGAAGGTATTAAGAATATACATATGTACAGTCACTGAAAAAAATCTACACACACAGTGTTATATGCAGATTCTTAGCGAAGTTCAGTCTGTCTTTGGTGAATACGCTGTCTGTTTGAAGATCTCCGTTATAATGATCTGTCGAATAATTGTCTGGTAATTGTTATTGTTTATGCAAAGGGTATAAACAGAGGAATATAAAGTCATGAACAGTCGCACCCAGAGTTGTACGAATAATAAAGAATTTTAATTAAAACTAAACGAAAAATTATTTTTATTTTATTGGCAATCTAAGTGCTCATCCATTAAACGTTTTTAAAAGGTAAAAACGTAACAATATGTACACACACCAAAAAAAGTCTACACACACCGTTTACAAAAATCTACATTTTTCCCGCAATTTTTTTTTCTAGGTTACATACATACATACATACATATGTTCATACATAATTGGTCACTACAAACCTTCAGTCAGGATTACGACATATTTTCTCACACCACTTACGTTGTGTGTGTTAATTTTTATACATGAGTGGTGGGACCTACAGTTTAAAGTCGACTCCGAACGACAGATTTTTGAGAAACTCTTTCATGGCAATTTTATTTACTCTCAGAGTTTTTGTCAGAAATCTGCTGGGAGGAAGTTGCCGAAGAAACACTTTTTGGTTTTTGTTTTAATGTCTGGCCTGGGGCTCGAACTCTGGCTTTATGTCCAATAACCCAACACACTACCTACTAGACCACGGCGATCTGAAATCATTTCTAGGTTATATTTTTTATATTCGATTTTGTCTTCAAACGTTCTTAATTGTTAATGCCATAAATATCTAACTTCCATAAATGAAGCTATGACACCTTTTTTAATTTGAAAAAAATATAGCGGTATATGTAGCTTGTTTCCTTGACTGTATGCATTCAGGTGAAATATGAAATACAAGGAAAGTAGAAAAAATGTAGTAGTATTCAAAAGATTTATTTATTTATTAATTTGTTACAATACAACTTCAAATTATATGTAATTATTACGAGCTGAGTAATGTAAACCTTATGCTCGGTGTAGTGTAACAGACCGGAGTCTCTTGTTTGAATCAAACCCACATTACCTAGTAGACTACCAAGGCATCTGTTTCAAGAACTTTAATTTTCATATTTGAGTTATAAATTACATTTAAAAAATTTTGAAATTGATTGAAAAAGACAAAAATGCCCGGACATTTACATGAGCACATAAGGGTTAATGTAGCAGATTTAAGAAAAGACGGGATGATAAATTTCCACAATTTATTTTTTTATTTTAAACTGTAATTTCTCTAATAGAATATTAAAAGTATACAGTGAAGCAGCAGAAACGTAAACTAATTTTTGCGAACGGTGTTCATTTTATTCACGTATCCGATTGATCTCTGGTAAACTCAGGCAAAACAAAGAGGTGGTGAGTTTTATGTGGGGATTTTTAAAATTTATAAACTTATTATTAAATTTATCCCTATCGTAAATAAGACTTTAATTATCTATTTTCCTGTTTTTTTTCACCAGGTTATGTTTGAGACCAAAAGCAAATTGTTATTGCATTTGTTAAAAATTATGAATATGATAAAATAAATCAGAACTATTTTTAAATTTAAAAAAAAAATTAAAACAGGCGTTCCAAATAAAAGTTTTAATTTCTTTAAACAAAATCAATTTCCTAATATTGAGGAAGAGAAACAATCTAACAATTAAATTGGAAAGAATTTTAATTACGAAATTTGTGTTTTTTTGTTAAACTTTTAAAACTTTTTTATAATAGTGCTCAATTATAATGTGTGTTGTATATAATTAAGTTTAATAAGCTGAAATGTAAACAAATGTTATATACTTTTAAAGGCCAGAAAATTAAGGGCCTTAATTACGTTTAAGTCGCCATAGTCTAGTATGTAGTGTGTTACTCAACATTAGATTTGAAGCCACGGTTCAAAACGCAGCAAAACGAAAAACAAATCGGGATATAAAAAAACATTACTGCGGCGGCTCCTCTCAGCAAATTTCTGGCAAAAACTCTGAGAGTAAATAAAATTACCATGAAAAGTTTCTCAAAAATCCGTCGTTCGGAGTCGACTTTAAGCCCCCGCACTCATGGATAAAATTAATACATACAACGTGGATGGTGTGAGAAGCTACAATCGTAATCCGACTGAAAGGTTGTAATGACCAATTACACTATACGACAAAATACGAAAAATAAAATACACCTAGCTAATGACGTAGTGTAGGTTGTGAGTTTTGTTGAGTAGAACTTGTTTTATATTACAAAAACTGTTTTTTGTACTTTACGCACAAATTTATTGATTACACAAACATTTCTGGTAGTCGCCGTGGTCTAGTAGGTAACCTAGGTATTTACATACCTATATTTTTAAATGAACTTTCAGTTCAAAAATTTTCAGAATTTGGTTGTTAATCGGAAAATGTGTCAATTTCACAATTGAGCGACCATCAGAAGTTGGCCAATGTTTGCGCAAAGCGAGATAATATTACTTGCAAAAACACAAATATTAGCCGACTTTTGGTAGTCGCCTAAACGTGAAATTGACACATTTTGCGGTAAACAATCAAGATCGATCAAAAATTTTGAAAATTGGGGGAAGAAAAATAAGGTGCTCAATCCAAAGAACTTTTACGAAACAGTCATGCATGGCCTACAATATTGTGGGAATGTATTCTTGCTATAGATGTGAACAGTTTGGAATTGATTGATAAAACAATGAATTAGAGAGACTATTTAAACATTTTAAAAAACAAATTCATCAAAAGTTCGGAGGAACTAAAAATTTGTAATGGTCATTACTTCCAACAAGTCAGCCCTATCATACAGCTTGCAATGTGAACATGTGGTTTGCCTACCATAGTCCCCACAAGCTCAATACTCTTGCACAAAGTTCCGATATGACTCCAAAGGACTATTTAGGAGATCATTTGGAAGAAAGTTTACGTAGTTACTAAACCTCAAACAAAAATGAACCGAAATACTTGCTCATGAGTGCATGGCGGCAAATATCAATAGAAAACACTAAACAAAACTTGTACACTGAATGCCAAATAGGTTAAATGGTATGCTTGACCTATAGTGATATCCAGCTTAATATAAGGAATAACATTTTTATATATTAGGCCTTTGAATTTTAAATTTACTGTGAGTTCATGAAATTTCTTAAATGTATTGTCGTACTAAGACTTTTGCTGTCCACTGTAAATGAGCGCCCAGAACTATTCATGCTAGAGGACTTTCTTAATGGACTTTTGCTGACAAACTCACCAAAAATGTCTAGAAATTAATTTCGATGACCGCGAAGCGAAATCGGTTCAAATAGATAAAGCTGTTAGGAGATCAAAGCAGTTATCGGACGCAAAACGTGCGTGAATGCTTGGGTATGCAAAAACTTTTTTCAAAGTGGGTGCTATAGTCATCATCATGAACAATAAGACACATGGCACCATCAATTTGAATCCTGGAAAATTTTTAATGTATTCTAAAAATAAATTAACAAAATAATTAGAACTAAAAGAATAAGAAAAAAAATCTTTTCTGAAATAATTTTTTTCAACTCTTCAGCAGCAATACTGTCAGCTACAGTCACTTCTGTATTGTTGCTGTGGGCCCTATATTTTTAGTGTTGAAGGAATTTGCTTTAAATACCACCTTGTCAAAGAAAATTACTATTTAAATAGCATTCTAATGTAATTGAAGAATTATTATAAAATTGAAATTCAAGAAAAACATTTCAACTTTAAATTCAAGTGTATTAAAATCACCCGAAATGATTGCCGATCGGTATTTTCGTATACAAAAATTAACATTTGCTGGTGTTGGCATTGATCCCACTGTAGAAAATTATAAGAATGTGGTTAAACGTCCACTGCTCTGCTATGGACTATTATTGGGTACTGTTTTTCATTTAATTCTGATTGTGCACTTTGTGGCAACACATTTTACGCAGTATGATGAAGTTGCTAATTCATTTCCTTTGCTATGTCAGGAGATATTGACCATATGGAAAATGGCCATATTCTTGGGCAAACGCAAAGATATAATACAACTGATACAGGAGTTAAATCACCTGAATTTAACAGGTAAGTTCACTAGACATAACAATAAAAATTCTTTTTCAATGGCACACTCTTTGTAGCTGAAAAGGATGAACTAGAAATCGTACAAAAAGAAAATGTGCATGAGGCTTCGGTTTCCATGATATATTTTCGTATTGTTTTCGTAACGGGCACCATTTCATTTACACATCCCGTTATATATGGCCTATAAGTTTACTTTACCTCGGGCGAAGTGGTTTTTGTGGAAGCAAATAAGGCTACGTAAGTCAATTTGGGTCACGGCACTTATAAGTCATAGCTTTTAATAAAAATTTTCTTTAATTTTCAAGTTACTTCTGGGACTACTCTCACATTGGAGGCTATACTGTGGTATTTTTTATTAATTTTATCAGCTGCTACTATGTTTGTGATGTATCCTTGGCCATTGATACGCTATTCACCTGGTTTGCCCGCAACATTTTGGCCCAGTATCAAATTTCAATAAAACGCTTTCAGCAAACGGCTGCCACATGTAAGGAGCATACTCATTCAGCTACTGGTAGCATAGGTGAACATTTTTTCACTTCTTTTGTTACGAGCATCGAACATCATCGTCAAACTCTTGCTTTGACTGAAAGGTTGAATCAGGTGTATGGTGAAATAATTTTCATAAAATTCATCATTGTTTGCACGGAAATCTGCAGCCTAGTGTTTATCATAAGTCGCCCCAATTATTCGATGTTTGATGCCGTTTATAAGGTTCTGTTTTTAAGTGCCGTGACACTACAATTGAGCCTATACTGCTACAATGGCCAGAGGATAAAAGATGAGGTAGAATTCCATTTTTTTAGAAATTCATTTTCCCACATTTTAAAAAATTTTTGTTTTTATTTCTAGAGCCTGCAAGTCTACATTGAAATCTACACAGCATTTGACTGGTCCCTGTTGAGTAATTATTATCAGAAGTTACTTTTGCTGCCCATAATGCGCTCACAAAGAGTCAGCCGCTTAAAAGGAGTATTTTTTGAGGTGGACCTTAGCTTGTATTTATGGGTACATTGTTATGTTTAATTGTCTGTATACAGTAGACGTTAATGTGATTTTGTTTTTGCAGGTCCTTAAAACTGCTGGTTCTTTACTCACCGCCTTGAAAACTTTGGAGGAAAAGTAGGTCTAGGATGGTCATAGTTCAATAATACAAAGCTAAAAATGCTATTTAATTGATAAGTATTGTTTAATAAAGAACATAGTCACACACCCACAGCAGCTACGTCTCGCAATTAATGCATTAGCCAATGCAATTGTAAATACTAGACTTCTGACAATTTAACAAAAAAAAATCGTTTTTCGATAAGTCTTTCCTGAAAACCTAGTACATACATACATAATTGGTCACACTACTAATCTTGTGTGTGTTAATTTTACTCATGTGTAGTGGGAACTGCAGTTAAAAGTCGACTCCGAATGACAGAATCTTGAGAAAATTTTTCATGGCAATTTTATTTACTCGCAGAGTTTTTACTAGGAATCGGCTGAGGGGCATATTTCTTCATATTCCGTTTTGCTGGAGATGTCTGACCTCGTGGCCTAACGTCTAAGAAGCCAAAATACTACGTACTAGACTACGGCGACTAAACTAGTACATAAGCTGTTAAATTCTTGCTGAATAGGAAAGCATTCCATGACAACATAATGATCTACTCGGAGAGACATGGTACCATTAAACCATATCTGATTATCATTTTGATATCCAAGCTTGTTTATGAATGTAGCCCCATAAATAGTAGATTATTGGAAGTTAATAATTGGAAGGTAAGTTTTGCGCGAAAACTCTGTTAAGAATGATGTTTTCGAGCAGAGAGGAAATATTGGAATAAATTATCTTCTACAGATAATTATTCCTGGGTGGGAGCAAGGAAATGTACCACAGCTTACTTTAATTACTTACTTAATTGACCATTAACATCCCCATTAATGAATTTCGGCCTGCTTTAACACAAAGTTCCAGGCGCCTCTGCTTCTTGCGCACCTTTGCCAGTTGATCACATCAATCGTTGACAGAGCCTCCTCGATTTGGTCTTTCCAACGAAAACCCCGTCTCGCCAGAGTATGCTTTTCCATTCGAGAGACATGTTCGAGCCAGCACAGGAGCTCATACAGCTCATTGCTAGGTGGGATGTGGAAGTCATAGCCAACTCGCACTGAACCAAAGATTTGACGTAGATCTTTTCTCTCGAATACTCTCAAGGCTACTGCATTAGTGCTTAATAGTGTCCATGCTTCTGCGCCATAAAAAAGCACGGGGGGGAAGATAAGTGTCTTGCAGAGTATTAGTTTTGTCGCACAAGAGAGATCTCTGCTACTCAATTTCCTATTGCGACCATAGTAGCATCTGTTAGCATGAGTGACCCTACACTTGATCTCCAGACTGATATCATTTTAGTAATAACGGCGGAGTCAAGATAAACAAATTCATTGACCATATCGCAAGAATAGTTATCTGCCGTATTCTGTTACCGCATACGCCGCATGTCCCTGCTTGTGGACAAAATATACTTCGCTTTGCCCTCATTTACTACCAGACCTATCTTAATAGACTGTCATTCAATAGCACTAAAGGCAGCAGTAACATCTCGCTAGGTACTCCCTACTGCTCCACAGCTAGATTGTCTAAGTGAAAAGATGCCTGTTGCTGCAGCGCCTTTCTCTAGTAAGGTTTACAAATTTGCAATGGACAGATCAATAGTTTCTAGCGAGTATGAAATGTGTTTTTATAGAAACGAAATTGCCGCGTTTGTTGCGAAGAGGAGCGAGATGTAGTTCAAGATCGACAAGTGCAGCCCAATGCACGGTCAACACTTTCAACGCGAGGAACAAATGTATTTCTATCGAAAAAATATTGCCAGGCTAGATGTGATGAACAGCGAGCGGCAGTTAGAGAGCTACAAGTGCACCCTGAAACAATCAACACTTGCAAGCGAGGAAGAAATGTATCCAAATGATGCCAGCTAAGTCCCACTAAGCTATTTTTTTGTGGCAATATTTCGATATCTTGTATACAAGAACAAGTTAGCTACAATTCTAACCTCAGGTATGTCGGTCATTAATGATGCACATATCGGTCATTAGTGAAATATTTTTAAAAGTATGCCAAAATTAAAGCCCACCTATGCAGTCTGTAAGTATGTATGCATGTAGTCCTTGAATTAATCAATTTTTGAAAAGGTGAGCCAAATTTTAATTTACCATGTATTTCACCTTAATTAACTACTACTACTGCTTAGTGATCAAAAAGTGCTCATTTTAAAAGGAAAGAAAGAAAGAAATGATCGAATTTCATAAATTAAACTTTGCTTTCCTTACTTTTATTAGATGTTTAGTTTTGTTTTTAGTTTAATTTTGTTTAAAACTAGAAAATATTGATTCATTGAACCTATCTCTCTCAGCTATTTTCATTAAGTATTTGGTAGCATTGTACGTATTTAAGATAAAAAACAAATATTCATTTCCAATCCCACTTGAATGTTTCTCCGTCAATTCGAATTTAAAGTTTAGCTCAACACAGCACTGAATCCATGAATGATTCTTTATTTCCTTCTTTTTTAGAAGTATGAGGGTTGTTTGTCTACCAAAGTTACAGTCACCTTATACCTTGCTGGTGTTCTCTTTTTATCTCTACGATATTGAGAATATTGCGAAGACAAAAATGAAAATAATAAAAAGGAAGAATTGCTAGAAAAACGTCAACTTGATTTTATAAAGTTTCTTACACGTTAAGGCGAATGCAAGCGTTCTATTAGTGCAACATTCTGTTTGCAACATAGGATAAGAAGTTGTAAACTTATTAAAATATATGTATATTAGGTGGGCCATTTAAAAGCTTAAATTTAAAAATGCAATAAAACCGAAACGGTTCGAAATTTTAATAAATTTAAATTTTTCTTCTAAGGTACAATTGTTCCGGGAATATTATTTTATTCATATGGCTGCCCCGGCTGGCTTCACAGTACCTCATTCGATCGGAGCAGTTTTCATGCAGTTTTTCGATTGTGGGGGCTCGTATCTAGTAGGTAGTGTGTTGGCTTATTAGACGAAAAGCCACAGTTCAAACCCCAGGTCAGACATCAAAACGAAATATAAAAAAGTATTTCTTCGGCGACTTCATCTCGGCAGATTTCTGGCAAAAACTCTGAAAGTAAATAAAACTGCCATGAAAAGTTTCTCAAAAATATGTCGTTCGCAGTCGACTTCAAACTGTAGGGCCCGCCACTCATGTTCAAAAATTAACGCACACAACATAAGTGGTGTTAGAAAATAGGTTGTTATCCTGGCTAAAGTGTTGCAATGACCAATTATGTATGTATGTTATGTATGGGGTCGTATCGCGACAATGGCATCACAAATGTTGGCTTTCAAATGCTGGATTGTATCCCGTTTGTCGGCATAACACTTTTCTTTAACGAAATCCCACTAAAAATAGTACAACGGTATCAAATTGCTGCTTCTTGGAGGCCAATTGACATCACCATTTCGATTAATTAAAGGGCCATCAAACGTTTGATGCAATAAACCAATTGTGGCATGAGATGTGTCGCGAGTTGCACCAGTCTGTTGAAACCATCATTCACATCAATACCATGAAGAGTGGGTTCAAAAAAAATCGTTTATCATGGTGCAATAGGTGCCTCCATTGACCGTAATGTTGGGCTGTCTTCATTTTCAAAGAACCAATGGTGCCTCCGATTCCCAAGCCTCAGCAAATAGTCACTCGTACTGAAAGATCGTTTTTTTTTGGTAGTTGCTCGTTGGCCCGTGATGTGGATGGTCACGCGGCATCAACTCTTGAACCAATTTGACTTTGTAAGACGTCAGGACGAGATGTTTTCGCAAAATTCTACCTAAACTGGTGCGTGAAATGTTCAATTCTTGAAAACGATGACGATTTGATGTTGATAGATTCCCACGTACACTCTCAGTCGCAGCTTCGTCTTGGCGCATCAACAATGACAACAGTTTCACGAACATTATCAATAAACCTGAGTATACCGTGTACTGTTTGTCCTTCTCTGCGAGCAAATTTTGTACAACATTTTTGTGCAATTTACGATCAATTGTCTTTGTTTTGGAAAAAAATTTGCAATAAATCCCAAAGTTATTCCAGCGGAAATCGATTCAGTACGTTCAGTAGGTATTTTGTGACAGAATTAAATGACATAAGTATTGCCAGATTCGAAATAACTGATGGTTCAAGTTTAAACCGTTTGATGACCCACGCTATAGAAACAAAAATTTTTAATTTCACGATATAATTGGCAAAAAAAAATTATTCGTTTTGTTGAATAACTTGAAATATTTATACAAGAAATAGTTTCTAACGTATCTAAATTATTTGAATGTTATATGACCGAATGTAGTGGCGTAACTACTACATCTACGTAGTTTGTCGTTGTATGTCAAGTTAGATATTCTTTCATTGATTTCTGCAGATTGCAGACTTTTTTTGACTCCCCAAAGTCATTTTGTTCTTATATTTTTCGGATGGTTTAATAAGTTTGTATTTGTATTTCTGTATATGACATGCACTCACACACACACATTTACATTATACACTTACATGAAATTGACATGTTTGTAAAATAACATCATCTGTGTGCATTTGTATGTTTCGAGTTTCGAGGTAATTTGATACGTTGGTTGCCATTTACTGCTGTTACAGTTTTCGCTGACTGACGGACTGACTGACATGTGCAAAAGGACTTTAATGCACTGTACACGACATAAGATGATTTTATTATTTTCCTTTTTTTTGGGAAGTAACAAAAAAGAACAAAAAAAAAAAACAGAAAAATAAAACTAAGGAATGTAAAACTCTATCGTATTATCAGTTGAATGTCGTTTCTTATCTTACTTTTCATATAGCATTTGTGGTTTAAAAAATCAAATTACTTGTCAGTTGTATATTGTGTTCTTCCTTTTCTATTTTTCCTTCTTTTCTTTGATTTTTAGAATACATTATTAAAACTATTTCGCTGAGATTTTACCAAAATGTTCCTAACAAGAGTAACAAAAGCATACAAAAGTTCAATTTTATTTCAGTTTTCCTTGAATACTTGGTTTAAAAAATTCAAAAATTCTTAGAATATTGTTACGGAAATGAAAAAAATCAAGATACTGGTGTTTTGCTTTTACATCGCTTAGCATTAGAACTGTAAACAAAAGCTACAAAAACAAAACAATGCAGTAAACAAATAAGTTTACAAATTATCAGCATAAAAAATGGTAAACAAGTCAACAAAAATACAACAACAAACCCTACAATAATAAACGTAAACAGCGATTTAGTTTACATTTATAGAGATTTCAAGAAGGCGAAGACATGAACGTTCGCCTTTAAGAATATTCATCAGACTGTTTACTTTGCCATGTAAAAGGAAAGGCAAAGCAGGCGACTGAGTTAGTGAAGTTCAGTCAGTCTTGTATGAGGACGCGGTGCGTTTGAAGAGAGTAATCGTGGTTTGAAAATCTCCGCTACAAAGATCTGTCGAAAATAGTCTAGTAATTGTTACTGTTTATGCAAACAACAAAGAAAAGTAATTGTTGTTGTTTACATCAAGTTGTGAACAGTGGCACACAGAATTGTGCGAATAATAAAGAATTTTAATTAAAACTAAACACAAATTTATTTCATTTGCAACCTACGAGCTCATATTTTAAACGTTTTTAAAAGGTAAAAACGTGACAATGCAAATGAAATTGTTTTAATTGGAAAGTTAGTTTTTTGATGTCGTCGTAGTTTAGACGATGGCCGAGTTTCAACTTTTGGCTTAGCCATTTCAAACAAAACGAAAAAATAAAAAAAAAAAATTAAAATAAAATAAGAAATATTTCCTCGTTGGCTTCTCTCAACAAATTTCTGGCAGAAACTCTGAAAGAGTAAGTGAAATTGTCATGAAAATGTCTTTCAAAAATCTGTCGTTTGGAGTTGAATTTAAAATGAAGATGGTGTGAAAAGCTAAGTGGTAATTCTGCCTAAAGGTTTGTAATGTCCAATTAAATGAGTAAAGTTTAGTAGCTAGTGTGTTGGCTTAAATCCCAGACATCTTCTACAACAAAACAAAATATTAAAACGATTTCTTCAGCGATTTCCTCTCATTAGTCTTCTGGCAATAACTGTGAGAAGTAAATATATTGCCACCAAAAGTATCTCAAAAATCTGACTTCGTAGTGTTCTTTAAACAGCAAGTTCTGTTCTCATTCATAATGTTAAAGCTACGTCATAACCCCGACTAAAGGATTTTACTGGGCAATTAAGCAAGTTTTTTGTCATCATTGTTTACAAAGAAGGATGGCAGCCCTATCATTCCTTAAACTACTACATTTGACCAATCATCTGCATAACTAGAGAAATTTGATCAGTGAAGCCGAAACAGAAAAACTTCAATGTTTACGTTTGTTCTTGTAGTGTGGTTGCTGTATTTTTGTTTACTTGTTTACTATTTTTTTATGCTGGTGTTTGTTGTTATATTAAGCAGTACGATAATTTGTAAACAGGTTTGTTTACTGCATTGTTTTGTTTTTGTAGCTTCTGTTTATAATTTTAATGTTAAGCGATGTAAAAGCAACACACCAGTATCTAGATTTTTAATTTTAGTAACAGTATAAATAATATGTTCCTTTATTTAATTGTAATTTAAATTGTAAAGCTTTCAGTTGAACTCTGAACTCTGTCTGTTGAAATTTTGCATTAAATAAAGTTAAGTATTAAAGAAAACTTTTGTGTTGCAATTGCCTTAACAGTGATTTATATCGATGGTTAATAATTGAATTGAATAAACAATTCACAACTTCAATGGTCCAGAAAATTTTTAAATTCTCATCAAACGTGCAACGTTTATCAATTTATATTTATTCGTACTTTTCAAAATACCAGCGATTGTAGGTAATACGAAGAAGAAATGAACACATTATCGTTTTCAGCATGATTGATTTTTCTATTTAAGGATGTAATCAACTTCCGGTTTTCAAAAATTAAAACTTTTCCTATTTAAATCTGGCAAATTTATTACAGGAAATTACTGGAAAATTTTATTTTCTCGCATTAAAATCGATTTGATTACAACGATTCGTTGTTTATGAAGGGAAGAAAATTTTAATAAAAATTATTAAAACGAAAAAAAAAACTATCATCAGGGAGCATAATAACGAAATGAAAATAGAAAGGAAAAACTAGAGAATGTGTGTATAAAATCACTTCATATTTCAATTAATGCCCTGAAAATTGAACACAAAAAACAACATTTACGCCCTTCGAAAAATGGCTAAAATATACGAAAGTGAGCTTTCTAAGTAAGAAAGAAACAGAGAGAGAGAAGAAAGAATGTTAAAAATGTATAAATGAATAATGATGATGTCTACCATTATATTTTTTTTGTTCGTGAAAGAAAATAATCTGGTTGAGGGAAAATCCAAATAATTTACTTTTGCCTCCCTCTGTTTAAAAATTAATGAGGCTCAACATCTTAAGTGAGTAATTCTAACATGTTTCACTGGCTTTGGTTTCGCTTCCATTCCCTTACACAACAGACTTTTACCACTATTAATGCCAGGCAGAAAAACAGCCTTTAAAAAGGACAACAATAGCTTCAATATTTTCTTTTTTAAGTTCCTTATTGGTTGGGAGAATTTTAAAGCAAAATATAAAAATTTTGTTTTCAACACCTTGTCTTTAAATAACGAAGGATAGAATGCTTAAAAAATGTTAACACCTGAAGAAATTGACACGATACCTTTAAAATATTAAACGAAAATAACCAACCAAAGGCAATCTCTGCTAACATTTTAGATTGAAATAAAAAAAAATTGTGAAAAAAAATAAAAAATCATTAAAAAGCTCATCAACACTTAATCCCCTTTGAAGAGGTGCGTTATTATTTTTTTTATATTTTTGGTTTTCACAGCATTTTTCTGAATCGCAAAGAGAGAAGTAAAAGTTTGGCCTTAAACTGTCATTAAAGCAATTATTATAGCCTTAAAGCATTACACCATTTACTGGAAACAAACACCCAAATTTTACGTCACTTCTCCTACACAAAATAAAAAAAGCAGTTTTGTCACCCTGTTTAACAAACTTAAAAGAAAACTAGATTTTTAATACAAATTTCTATAAATTGAATAATTAAAAGAAAAAGTAAGGAAAATGGATTTAAAAAATAGTAACGAGTGATTTTTTTTTATTATTTGCTGAATTATGTGAGTCATTCCACCAAGCACGGGCTAACAAAAACGAACACTGCTAGCAAACTTAGTTTTGATATTAAAACTCATGTTGTATGATGGCAATGCTGTAAACACAATAAACGCAAGGCAGCAAACGCCGAAATCTCTCAAAAATAGAATGCATGGCTCTATATGGAAGTGGTTATTTTAAAGGCAGCGCGACAACAAGCAACGGCTCTGCTGCTTTGCTTTTAGGCGAATTTCTATTTGTATTCACAGCAATGAGAGTTTAACTTTTAGGTGAGAGGACGTGTACTTGCCCATTGAGACAAGTACAGTACCCGGCTGTCTAGTTTACTCATTGTACAACGTCCTAAAGGGGAGAGGATAAAAGGGGAGATATGGGAAAAGGAGAGGAAGTGGGAAAGGGAGAATAAGGAAACAGAGAAATTACACAGACTAACAAAACACACAAAAAAGCGCAACCAACACTATTGAAGCCCTAGCATTTCTCAAGCAGCTCAAACTTATAATGAATGAGCGTTTATGTCGCAATTGAAACCGCCACGCAATTGAAACCCTCAAAGAAGCCCCTGCCAAGGGTCTTCAACCTCAACCTACTAAGGGCTGGACAGTTACAGAGGACGTGTTCGATAGTAACATACGCTGCAATTATTGCTTACAGTGAGAGCATTTGTGCTGTCAATGCGAGAATTAATTAAAACGCGACATATGAAATATAAAGCGAAATATTGTTTAACTGGCGTCATTGATAAAGAATTAATAAAGTGTTAATTTTTATTTGCTTTAGGCTGCCATTGCAAAATTGTTGTATTTGCTGCGTTGCATTCATTGTGTTTATAGCATAAAAAATTTGTTTTCTATCGAAATATTATCATTAAGCGCCGTTTAATTTTGTTTCATAAGAAACGTTAAAGTGGCCGTAGTCCAGAAGGTATTGTGTTGACTTATTCTTCGTATTATTCGCTTCGTATTCCAGATCAGACATGTCCAAAAAAAAAAAAAAAAAACAAATATGCAGCAGACTTCTAGTAAAATCTCTGAGATAACATAAAATTCCCATGAAATTTTGTTTAAAAAATCCGTTGTTCGGAGTCGACTTTAAGCTGTTGGTCCCGCCACTCAGGTATAAAATTAACACATACTGCAGAGATCAGCAATGAGTATTCAAAAAGATGAGTAGAATCGAATCATGCTCATAATTTCTGATATATTATATTATTTTATAAGCATTCATACTTATTTTAATATCATGGAACCTCTACTCATATTCAAAGTTTGAAGTACTCATTATATTCATACTTAACAACACGTATGATGTTCTTGATTTCGACTCCCCATGACTCAACATTTACAAGAATCACAAAGTAAGTATGATTTGTGTACGAACACTAAAATACTTACTAAAAGGTTTGCTCTGCTTGCTACTCTGTCTTTTTTGCTTACGTGTTCCTTTTTGGAAATGCAACAACAACTAAGACTGTAATTTTTGATGAATAATTCGAGTGACTCTAAAGTTATGAATCTGAATGAGTAGGCTTATGAATCAAACATATTTCGAATGGTATGAGTTTGATGTTAACGTTGTACGCATACTCATTGTAACCTATACTTATAAATCAACGTTGTAGTGAGTACGAATGAATCAGAGTAGTTAAGTTTCAATATTGTTGACTCACTTATATTAAAAATTTCATGAGTGCTTATGAGTAGTGAAAAAACGATTCACTGCTGATCTCTAAAACACAACATAAGTGGTGTGGAAACCCAGGTCCATTATAATGACCAATGATGTATGTATCTATGCATGCTCGAGTTAAAATGAAAATAAAGCCTACCAAGGATCATACTAAAGATGAGTCCAAATTATTTGAAATGTTGATATCGAAACTACTGTCAATATGTATTAAATACGAGCAAATATCGACGCCTCCGTTCTACAACATTCTAAGTCGAAAAAGTATGTTTTGAGTTATGAGCTCTCAAAGTTTTCACACGATATACGGCTATATGTGTATTCTAAGTAGATTTTTCCCTATAACTTCGGAACGGATCGGCGCATCTTAACCAAATTTGTACGGTATTTAAGTTAGAGAACGTAGAATTTAAAAATGCAAGAACATTAAAAACGTTCTAAGTACACTTAGAACGTTATAGAAGGGAAGCGTCGATATATTCGATATCATCAATTTGTATTCGGACAGAAGTGCTATGTGCATTGAAAAAAAAAACTCACTAATTGGTTCAAGTCATAAAGGACATTAGAAGTAGATAAGTTCTACTGCTTCCTAATTACAGACGTTTCTCGAGCACTCGAGTATGAGCATGGTGAGAAGCTTTAATTATGATTGAATCGGTTCCTGGAAAATGTAAACTTATCCCCATAATACACCGTAATTTTTAAGAAGTTCACTTAGTTCGTAATCTATTTTTAAAACAGTTATTTTCACATCAAATCATCTTGGAAATTCTGATCATTTTTGACTTAGTACAAGTGGATTAACGTTCAAGTTACCGTAGTCTAGTAGGTATAGTGTTAGTGTATTAGAAGCAAGGCCGTGGTTCAAACCCCAGCTCAGACATCAGAAAAAAAAAATAAAATATGATTTCCTCTGGGTAGTGTTCTTGTAAAAACTGTGAGAATAAATAAAAAATTGCCATGAAAAGTTTTTCAAAAAAATTTGTTGTTCGATATCGGCTTTAAACTGTACATCCTGCCAGTCATGGATAAATTTTCCACACACAACTTTGGTGGTATGATAAGCCAGGTTGTGATCCTGACTAAAAGTTATAATGACCAATTACGTAAGTAAGTATGTAAGTAAGGATTGACATTGTTTTCTCTTTTTTATCGTGGGTATATGATTCAAACAACCGCTGTGATTATGACTCAACTACAAAGTGCCTTCAGTGGGCTACCTACCACATATTAACCAAAACTTCTTTGAAATTAGCCGCATTGTGTACGAAGTTTATTTAATTCCATATTTTTAAGGCACAAGAAATATTGTCTTTAAAAAATATTCTACTTTATTTTATAGAAGACGAAATAAATGAAATTTATTTGCCTTAAATTTGTTTAAAAATTTAAAACTTTTAATATCGCTTCTAAAATCTGGAAAATTAAAGCGATAATTTACAAATACAAGCATTTTTCAACAGCTTTCTCAGCTTCAATGTAGCAAAGTATGTACTGTGGATGACTGCGTTTTTTAGCATATTTGTAGCCACCCCAAGCAGACAGATTGAAATCTTTATGGCTGAAATTATGTTTTTAATAATTAATGTCAGAAGTGAAAATTAAAATTAGTTTTTACACTTTGCACCTCACTTAAGCCGGGCTAGGCTGATACGTAAAGAAACCAAACAGAAATGAGACTGAACACTAATAATAGTACTCGTATTCAAATATTGTAACACACAGTATATTTTGGGCATTATTGAGCTGAGGGGGAGAATGGTGTAAATAAGGAAACTAGTATTTCTTTCTTAGAAACAGTAGCAGGAAGAGATTATGTCTGTATTTGAGTTTCATAATATCACAGGTTTATTTGCCAAATTTTTTTTCCTTCTTTTTTTGTTCCTTATGGCAAATAGTGTGATTGTTTTCACTTATCCTTAGGAATTGAAAGCAATGGGCATAAGGCATAAAAATTATGGTCTCAAGATGTACAGATAAAGATTGAGGGGGGTAGTATAGAATTTTACACAGAAATTAAAGCGCTTTGCTTAACGGAAATGATAATTTCGTCTGTACATTTATTTTTCGTTTACCCTGTATATATTAAATCGGGTGGCCCATCTATTGGTTTAAGTTTGAACCATCGGTTATTTTGGATCTGGCAATACTTATGACATTCTATTCTGCCACAAAATTCTGTATATTATCTCCACTGAGCGTAATGACTCGATTTACGCTTGAGCAACCTTAGGATTTATTGGAAATTTATTTCCAAAACAAAGGCAATTAAGCGGAAATGGCACGGAAATGTCATGCAAAATTTTGCTCGTAGAGCAGGAGCAACAGTGACTGGTACATGCAAGTTCGTGAAACTGCTTTCATTGTTGATATGCCAAGTCGTACGCGTGCTCGTACCTAAACTATCGAAGCTATGGCTGATTCTGTTGGTTCAAGAGTTGAAGCCACAGGACCATCAGCTTCGTATTCGCTTAACGATGATTTTGCCAAACAAGTCACCTTTGCGGATGAAGCTCATTTTCATATTGGTTACGTTATATTGTTATATATTATATATTGGATACGTTAATAAGCCAAATTGCAAACTGCTCTAGAATCCATTCGGTCAACACACGTTTTTGTCTACGGTCATACATGGGTATTTAACAAAAAATATTGACAGATATTGATGGTAATTGTCAACTGTCATGGTCGGACGACTTTGTTGGCAGACCGGGTTGGAAGACCATGTTGGAAGACCCTGTTGGAAGATCCTGTTGGAAGATCCTATTTTCGATATCGAAGCTGTGGCTGAAAGTGTGCATGATAATTCATCAACATCAACTCGTCATCATTCTCAAGAATTGAATATTTTACGCACCCGGTTACGTCGACGCCTTGCAAAGTTCAATTGGTTCAAAAGTTGAAGCCGCATGACCATCCGCTTCGTTTTCGCTTCGATAGATGGGCCAACAAGAACCATGCAGGATGATGTCGATTTTGACAAAAAAAAAACTTATATTTTAGGATGAAGCCATTTTCACATTGCAACGTACGTTAATAAGTAAAATTGCCGTATTTGTGGCTCAGAAAACGCACACGAGGTCTCACAAAAGCCAATGAACCCATTACGAGTGACTGTTTAGTGCGGCTTGTGGAGAGAAGGCATCATTGGCTCATATTTCTTTGAAAATGAGGACAGCACAACCATTACGGTCAATGGAGACACCTATTGCACCATGATAACTGAATTTTTTGTAACCGCTCTTCAAGGTATTGATGTGAACGATGTTTGGCTTCAATAGGATGGTGCAACTGGCCACACATATCATGCCACAATCAATTTATTGCGTCAAACATTTGATATCTATTTAATCAGCCGAAATGGTGAAGTCAATTGCCCGCCAAGAAACAGGGATTTGACACCGTTGGACTATTTTATAAGGGGCGCCGGTAAAGAAAAGTATTATGCAGGCAAACCAGAGACAATTGAGCATTTGAAGGCCAACATTCGTAATGCCATAGGGGAGATACTACCCCATACACTCGATTGCATTCTTAAATTTAAACTTTTAAATGGCCCACTCTATACATGCCATCAAATTAGACGTGTAACGTGTAAAACACAGTTTAAAATACGCTGCTGGCAAACAAAAGGTTTTTTTGGTTAAGTTTCTATTCTTTATGCGTGTTTTTTTTAACAATTTTTCTCTAAAATTGTTAAATCAGTACGAAGATACAGTTGAGCTCAGTTTAGTTTCCCTTCAGTTGAATGGTATTCCAGACTGTATGTGGTAATGCTGTTCACATACATATATTTTACGTTTCTTATTTTCAAATTTTTTTAAATTTTTTTAGTAGATTTCGAGTCTTTTGTTTGTTTTCTTTCTTCTTTTATTTGGCAGTTTATGTTCATTTGTAAGTTTCTTTCGTTTTGTGAATTCTGTTTTTGGTTGGGATTTTTCGCTTAAAAATGTTTTTATTTTATTTTTGTTGGTTTTTATGTATTCGTTTTGCTTTAGTGGCGGTTGTTTATCATCATTTAATCCATAAGATAAATTGACTTTGAATCCTTTTTCAATGCCTGACTATTTCCAATGCTGCTGCTATTTTACTGCCACTAGTTTTTCTCTTGTTTTTCACTCTTTCCTTGGTAATCTTTTGTCTTACCAGGTTTGTTTTTTTTTCTTGTTCGTAGCTGATGTTATTCGATAAATTCATATTTATCAAAATTAACCGAAAATAAAAACGATGCCAGAAAAAGAAAAAAAGGAGAAAACAACATGAATTTTTAACAGCTGAAAGATTTTCTTTCATTTTGGATTTTTAGCAGATACTTGAGATTTATTTTCTTAAAAAAAAAATATGGATTTCCAACAACTCACTGCGTTCTTACGGTTTGTTATTAACAAGCAATTTATAAACCAGAAACTGTTATTCTTACCTGAAAGCAAAAGAATAAGAAAAATTAAATTAATGGCCAAAAATACTAAAAAAAATTACAAGGTTTGTTTAAGATAAACTTAAAATAGTGTAAAGTAATAATGAATATATACAGTGAGCGTCAAAAGAAACTGTGCGCTATGGATAAAATTCTAACAATCACCAAACTCAAATTTTACTTTTAAAATTTGACAATATTTCGAAATTTTTAAAAAGATTTTTTTCGTTTCAATTTTAAAAACTGGCAATATTAAAATAAAAATAACGGTAATTTATTAATCCATATTTTTTCTATCTGTTCAGACGATAGCTCCAAGGTAATTATCGGTCTGATAATTCCTGGGTTTCATACTCTGGATTTCCCTGCAAGCTTTCTGCACAACATTGTAGCATGTCTGGTCTTTTCTGAAATGCTCTCTATATGACACCTTCATTTTAATTTACTTTCCAGTATTTTAATACGTTGATAAGCAAAATTGCAAACTGCTCTAGAATCCATTTAGCCAATACACGTTTTTGTCTACGGTCATACATGGGTATTTAACAAAAAATATTAGCAGATATTGATGGTAATTGTCAACTATCAAGGTCGGACGAGTTTGTTGGAAGACCATGTTGGAAGATCCTGTTGAAAGATCCTATTTTCGATATTGAAGCTGTGGCTGAGAGTGTGCAGTGTTTTTCACTATTTATTGGACGTGAGCGCACGATGCCAGACCCTGGTCAGATATTTTCAAATTGCCATGGAAAGTTTCCCAAAAATCTGTCGTTAGGAGTCGACTTTGAAACTGTAGGTCCCGCCGCTCATATAAAAAATTAACGATGTGTATGTTATGTATGAGAGAAGCCAGATCGTAATCCTGATTGAAGGGTTGTAATGTCGTGGTATTGTGTTCTTTTCAGAAATTCTTTTCTGAAATCCGCGTAGTTGTCGTCAGTTAGCTTCCTTTGAAAAAAGCCACGATTAATATTGATCGTGAGATGGAAAGTACATGTGTAGAACACCTTTTGTTAAACCATGCTATTGCGGGCACAGTAGATGCCTGCCTACTCTATTTACTCTACAGTAATTATTTCGTTTACGATTTCAAGTCAATTACATAGTTATTACAACACTTTAGTTAGTTGTGCATGTCAATTTTATCTATAAGTAGTGGGAACTGCAGTTTTAAGTCGATTCCAAACGACAGATTTTCTTGAGAAACATTTCATGGCAGTTTTTATTTACTCTCAGAGTTTTTGCCCGAAAAAATCTTTTCGTTTTGATCGATATGTCTGACCTGGAGTTTGAATCAAGTCTACTAACTATTCTGAATAGTATTTCTTGTTTCAATATTTCTCTGGTATCGAAAAGTTCGTTAATTAAACAATTCAGCAAATGTACAAGAGTGTTTAAAAATCAAATAAAAAATTTTTGATTCTCGTATATAAGAAGTTGTTGTTTAATTTCAAAAAAGCTAATTCCAGTAATAATTAAAATCCAACGTTACACAAGCAATTAAATATAATTCAAGCAGTTGCTTCTTTCGTTCTTTTCTTTTTACTACTTTTTCTTAAAATAAACGAAAATTAAATGAAGAAACAAAGAAATAATGCGCTATAATCGGTTTAAATAAAGATCGATCGAAATGGTGCTTATTTTACCGGAGGCCTTATTTCGTTGACAGCAGCAGGGTACGTGCAAGATATTGGTATTTAATTGATAAAAAAAGATTATTGTATTCGCTCAAATAACTTCTATAGGAGCTGTGAGTCTGAGAAGGAGGAAGATACTGTATTTCTTAACATATGCTCATGACCTGCTCTTGTTAGTAAGAGACGAAGTTTCTTAAACTCTAATTTAATATATCGTCGACTAAACTCTGCAGCATGAAGATTCCTGCGGTTGGCCATTACTACCCTTTCAGGATTACGACCTAGCTTCTCACACCACTGAACACTTGTGTGTGTTAATTTTATACATGAGTGGTGGGACCTACAGTTTAAAGTCGTCTCCTAAGAACAGAGTTTTGAAAAGCTTTTCATTTAATTTTTATTAACTTTCAGAGTGCTTGTCAGAAATCTGCTGAGAGGCAGTCGCTGAAGAAATTCGTTTCATTGGAGAAGTCTGACCTGGGGTTTGAACCGTTGACTCATCTCTAATAAGCTAACACAGTACCTACTAGACTACGGCAACTGCTATACACAACAACCAGACAAAAATTATTTGGATTTGATAGCCAAAAATTATTTCTTTTGTAAGATGTTTCGATAACAAATTAAGACTTTCTATCAACCATGATTAAATCTTTGAATTCATTAAGATAACTTCAATTGCTGCCCTGTTTATGAAAGCGGAAAATCAAAAAAAATTCCACATGTTCACCTCATAGAGTGCATCAAATAGATGTTGCATCATGCATCTATTGTGGCTATGCTGCTTGCCACATTCATAAGCAAACATTCAACCAACAACAACAACGACTACAACTTGATTGTTTTTGTCACCAACCATTGTACAAGTAAGTAATTAACAATTTCTTCTTCTTCTTCACCAACATCCTACTTTACTACACACAAACACAGACACACATAGGCAAACTCATTGTCCTTTCTCGTGTTACTGATCCATTTTAACAGATTGTAATGAGTGTGTTTTTAAGTACAGGTACATGTGTTGCACAATGCGTGCGTATGTGGTCGTGTAGCAGATTTTATTCTTCCAAGTTGTAGGGAAAAACATCTTACATGGCTGCAGTACATCCGGTTGGTTGGTTGGTTCGTTGGTTACATTGCCATCCAAAGCAGAACTAGAGGAGTAAAAAAAAATAAAAAAACAGAAAACAGAGGTGCAAAAAATAGGAACGTCCCGAAGAAAGTGGCAACAAAGACGTGCAACAGCAATAAAGGCGGCAACAATGAACACGACAACAATACCTGGTAGCAGCAGTATAATGCAGTATGTTAAGCAAACACAGTGTTAATGATGATGGCGATGACGATGACGATGATTTTGTCGTTGAGGACGACGAAAGGACATTGAAGAATGCAAGAAAAAATAAAAAAGAAGAAAAACATAGTATTTTAGAATGTTTTACAATGAGAGCATTTATTTTTAAATGCAACAAAATGTTAAGTGGCACAATTGAAATAAGTTGTCGTTGTCGTTCACGTTCTTGTTGCCTTGTTTTCACTCTCTTCAGTTGTTTGTTCGCCAACATGGTGGAATATTTATAAAGGCAATTCACATAGTGAGAGAGAGAGAAAGAGAGAGAAAGAGAGAGAAAGAGAGAGAAAGAGAGAGAAATAACACGAAATAACACACTCAGATACACACTTATGCCATAGTATTTAAAATATAAATAATTTTTAATGAGTTCTAGAACTCATGGAAAAACAGTAAGAAAATGGAACCTAAATGTGTACATAAGCATGTAAATTAATGAATGAATGAATGAAAGAATGAAACAATTCCTAGCTGGCAATAAAATAAGTTTTATGCGACATTTAGGTCGACTAATTTACGTCTGAAATGAAAAATTAGGAAAATAGACTCAAAGACGGTTTTTTTTTGGTGAGTTTTGTTATTTTGGCATTGTGGCTTAAGCCCCAAAATTTATTTAATTAAAGAGACTAAAAAATGCTATTCTATATAAACACATAAAAACTTTGAAGGCTGTTAAGGTATTCTAAATAATTTTTAATTATAGTTCGTATAACAATAGCAACTAACAATGACAACATAGCACTTAATCAGACTTTAGTAACACAAGGAACACGCTCTTCTGCATATTGAAACAAGAATACATTTGTACAACTAACTGAAATATAGGGTGGGCCATCCATCAGTTTAAATTTGAACCATTTCGAATCTGACAATACTTATGTCATTCTGTTCTGTCACAAAATTCAGTATATTATCTCGACTGAATGTAATGAATCGATTTATTCTTGAGCAACGTTGTGATTTATTGGTAATTTGGTCCAGCGAGAAACTGCACGATGAGATCAACTTTGACAAAAAAATTATCTTTTTGGATGAAGCTCATATTCGTTTTGGTGGGTACGTTAATAAGCAAACGCACACATTTTCTTACAGGACCACAATGCATCCATTACGAGTCATTGTTGATGTGGCATGACCTAAGTTTGCTCGTACAGTCCGTACCTCTGAAAATATCGAGGCTATCGCTGAGAGTGTGCGAGAGAATGCATCAACATGAGCTCGTCATCGTTCTCAAGAATTGAATATTTCACACACCAGTTTACGTCGAATTTTGCGATAAGATCTCGGTATGACGCCTAAAAAAATTCGATTGGTTCAAGAGTTGCAGCCGCTTCGCTAGATGGACCAGCAAGAAACTGCACGATGATATCGATTTTGCCAAAAAAAATCATCTTTTCGGATGAAGCTCATCTTGGCGGGTTAGTTAATAAAAAAGTAGCCATATTTGGTGCTTAGAAAACCTACACTTGGTCCTACAGAAGCCAATGCAACCATTACGTGTGACAGTTTGGTGCGGCTTGTAGAGCGGAGGCATCATTGGGCCATATTTATTTGAAAATGCGCAACCATTACGGTCAATGGAAACACCTATCGCACCATAATAACCGATTTTTTTTATATCCGCTCTTCATGATATTGATGTAAACGATGGTTGATTTGTAGTCGCCGTAGTCTAGTAGGTAGTATGTTGGCTTATAAGATGTAAGCTCCCGGTTCAAACCTCAGCTCAGACATCAAAATCAAAATATAAAAAAAATATTTCTTCGATGACTTCCTCTCAGCAGATTTCTGACAAAAACTCTGAGAGTAAATAAAATTGAAATGAAAAGTTTCTCAAAAAATCTGTCGCTCAGAGTCAACTATAAACTGTAAGTCCCGCCACTCATGTATAAAATTAACACACACAAATCTGAATGGTGTGAGAAATTACGTCGTTATCCTACTTGAAGGGTTGTAATGACCAATTAGGCATGTATGTATGATGCTTGATTGCATTATTGATATAATGATGATGTAATAGCCGCCAATAAGCTCCAATTTGACACCGTTGGACTATTTTCTGTGGAACAGACAAACCAGAGCTACGACCCTATACACTCGAAAAAGTCCACACAAATTGTTTCAATCAAATGAGGTACTGTGAAGCCAGCCGCGGCAGTCATATGAATTAAATAGTATTCCATTTCTAACCGCAACAATTGTACTTCACAACAAAAAAAATAAATTTTGTAAAATTTCAAACCGTTTTAGTTTTATTGCATTTTTTAAATTTATAATTTTAAGTGGCCCACCAGTCAGCACTAAGGCGTATGAGTTATATGTAATACATGCTGTATTCAACAAATATTGCTTATACGTATGCGTGCGTATGCTTTCAGATCCGTAAAGTATGCAACATTATATGAAAAAAGTCCCACTCTATATTCGAAATATAGTAAATATATCTGGGAAACATTGCTTGAGAATCGATGTATAATTCGTATAATTATTAAATATTTCGGCCTAAAACAGAACTATAAATCCAAATACTTTTATAGGCCAAAATATTTCGTTCAAAACAAAATATAAGAAGGAACCTCAAGTGTTAACATAGGCTAAAGAGTCATAACCTATAACTTTTATGGTTGTGATAGATGAGGAAGTCCAAAAAATCATGATTCAATTTATATGATACCAATAATTTACCAAACTATTGGGAATCTTATAACCTTGAACGATATTGCTGTTGGACAATTCCTATATAAATTACCTTGACAACCTTTAAAAACTGTCATATCTGAAGTATTCATTTCGTATTCAATTCTGGTTTTAACATCCGTTTGTCTGTAATCAACTGTTCGAAGTTCTCTGTGTAGAAAAAATATTGTGGACATTGGGCAAATTCCAGTTTGATTACTAACAACTTGAATTTGATACAAAAGCTGAGTAACTTTGACCATATGCTCGGTGTAGTATCACAGACCAGAGTCTCTGGTGGAAATCGAGCCATTGAATGGCATTAACGGATTACATGCATACACACATAAATGGTCATCAGAACACTTTAACCAGGATTATGAGAAAGCTTCTCACAGCACTAGCGTTGTGTGTTATAATTTTATACATGAGTAGCGTAACCTACAGTTTAAAGTCGACTCCGAATGACAGATTTTTTTGAGAAACTTTCCATGCCAATTTTATATAGTCTCAGAGCTTTTGCCAGAGATCTGTTTAATATATGTCTGACCTGGGATTTAAACCGTGGCTTAATGTCTAGTAAGCCAACACACTATCTACTAGACTACGGCGAATTCTCTTTGATGCCACAGCATTAAAAATATAAAATTTTTCATAACTCTGGGGCATAAATGGGGCTGCATTAGACATTTGTTATGTTGGCTTTGAGGACCTCTGTGGTTCGTTGCATATTCGCATACACCTGCGACTTAAGAAAATCACACAAGAAAATCGGAATAAAGCGAACGATCGCGGTGTCTAATTCATTTCACCTTCACGAGAGATGATCATGCCCACACATTTCTCGTACTGAACATTCAATGTGACATGAGCTGGGAGGACGTAGCGTCGTCTTGTCGAAATCACACGTACATAATTCAAGTCGAAAGAAAATAGTCATCAACCTACAGTGTTCGCCTTCAACCAACGTTGCTCTTAAAGAAATATGGACCTATAGTTCTACCGGACCATAATTCACAATGACTTTTAGGGATTCATGGAATGCTTTTGGGTTGGTATCGTTTTAAATTCGTCAATTTAGTTTGATTGCGTGTCCATACCTACAGGTTTGCGACCTAGCTTCTCACACCACTTATGTTGCGCGTGTGTTAATTTTTATTCATAAGCGCGGGACCTACGGTTTAAAGTCGACTCTGAACGAGCGATATTTGAGGAACTTTTTCATGGCAATTTTTTATTAACTCTCAGAGGTTTTGATAAGAATCTGCTGAGAGTAAGTCGAATTTCTTTTTTCATAATTCGCTTGACCTGGGGTTTGAACCGTGGCTTCGCGACTAATAAGCCATCACTCTATCTACTAGACTACAGCGACTTCTGGTTTACGTATCCGTTCATCCAGAAATATGCCCCATTGCTGAAGATAATTTTTGAATGAAAAGTAGGCTCAGTTGCCAATTGCTCTAGGATCCATTCAGTTATCACACGTTGTTGTCTACGGTCATTCATGGCTATTTGACAAAAAAATATTGCCAGATATTGGTGGTAATTGTTAGATGGTAATTATCAACTATCAGGGTCGGTCGACTTTGTTAGAAGGCCATGTTGGAAGACCCTGTTGGTAGACCATGTTGGAAGACCATGTTGGAAGATCCTGTTGGAAGATCCTTTATTTATAAACTTATTGAAATGTGAATAAATTTAAATAAAATATGTTCTTTATTTCTGCTAGACGTGAAAGAGCTTCAAACTCTATCCATAATAAAATTAAATGTTGCCAACTGTAGGAAAACAATTCATATCGCTTGTGGAGCAACTCTATTGAATGTTAAACCTTTCGCAATTCTAAATAATTTACCACAGAATTGTGAGGTGTCTTAAGGAACAATCAATAAGAAATTAAACCAAAATGGCAAAAATAAAGAAAAAGAAATAAGAATGAAGCCAAAGATATCTTCAAAAATTATGTTCAATCAGGCTATCTATTGTTTTTGGTTTTCGAACAAAAGCAAAAATCCAAAGAAACATGAAACAAAAGAAAGAAAACTTTAAATATGTAAACTTTCTGTTGGCTGATATGAACTTACTTATGGGTACGTAGAAAACCTTTTTATAACGCAACTTATTGTGCTTATTGTGCCTATACCGATTGTCTGGTGTGGTGTGGTCTGGTATGAGCACAACTTAAGCAGAGAACAATAGAATTTTTAAGTAGAAATTGAAAGAATTTCTTTAGAATCTTGAGAACCAACCCACAGCCAGCCATTCAGTCTGTGGGCAATAGAATCTCATAGAAAAAGGTTGGAGTTGTGTTGAGGAACAGGAAAGCATCGTGCAAAGTCAAATGTTTTGCCTGAGTTTAGGATAAAGCAGCGAGCGATTGGGTTCAATTTCTCTTGTACTTTTCTTTCGTTTTTCCATTCTTTTTGTTGTTGTCGTCATTTAACAATAGAATTTATTGGACGAGACCACTTTTTATGTGCCACAATGTTAAGAAAGAGAAGAAAATAATGAAAAATAACCATAATGATGATGATAAGACGCTAAGGTACTTGAAACAAACGATCCTTGCGAAAAATCATAGAGAAAAAGTTAAATTTTTCTCATTCACTTTTTCTCTAAAAAAAAACAAGAAAATGGGAACATTTTTAATAGGAAGAAAAGAAAAAAAAAAGAAAACCATTCTGTGAAGAATAAACTAAAAAAAGAAAAAGGAAAAAATCGTCAGCGTGACAAAAATTTGTTTTAAGTTTTATTATTTTTATTACGATGATATTCTTTTATTTCGTTTTGTTCCAGTGCCTTTATTATGCAACACAATACAGAGAGAAAGAAAAAGAAAAAGTGAGAGAGAGAGAGCAAGTACTGGCAGCGAATTTATTTCCTTCTTCTATAGTTTAAAGAAAATTTACAACCACACATACGTACACTCACATACACTCATATTAGTATTTTCCTGTTATAATTGTAAGTTCATAAAGACGTGTGTGAGTGCGTTTGTAATGGTAGTATTTTATTTATATTTTCTTCATATGGTTAAATATGTGGAACACCCAGTGAACAATTAAGCCAACGTTTGAATTTCTAATATTTTAGTTTTTCTATGACTTTAATGTAGCAATAAAAGTCTTCTTCCATATCAGTTTGGGTTCATTAAATAAATTATATAAAGCAAATCATCATTAGAATGTAGCAATAAGTTGTCAAACGTGAGGCCACGGGAGGTCGTTTTTTCGCACTCATAAGCACTCATGAAAATTTGAATATAAGTGAGTCAATAATATTGAAATTTAACTACTCTGATTCATTCGTACTCACTACAACGTTGATTTATTAGCACAGGTTGTAATCACTACGCGTACAACATCGATATCAAACTCATACCATTCGAAATATGTTTGATTCATAAGCCTACTCATTCAGATCCATAACTTTAGAAAAATACTTATAATACTTATAAATGATTTTAGTTACATCAAAATTTACAGACTTAGTTATTGTTGCATTTACAAAAAAAGAAAAAGACACAAAAAACAAAACAGACAGGTCAGTAATCAGAGCAAGCACACAACCTTCTAGTGAGTACTTTAGTGTTCGTACGCGAATCATACTTATTTTGTGATTCGTGTATATGTTGGATTATGGAGAGTCGAAATCAACAACATCATACGTGCATGAATATAATTAGTACTTTAAACTTTGAATATGAGTAGAGGTGTCATGATATTAAAATAAGTACGAATCCGTATAAGTATCAGAAATTATGAATATGATTCGATTCTACTCATCTTTTTGAATAATCATTGCTGATCTCTGGTGCAAACCCCAGGTCAGACATTTCCAACAAAACGAAATATGAAAAAATATTTTTTCGTCAATTAACTCCCAGAAAATATTGCGCAAAAACTCTGATAGTAAATAAAATTGCTATGGAAAGTTTCTAAAAACACTCTAAGAAACTTTAAGCTGTAGGTTCCGCCACTCATGGATGAAATTAACGCTCACAACATTAATGGTAGGGTGGTAATCCTGACTAAAGAATAGTAACTCATGAATAGCACTCATTTTAAGAAAACTTTCTCAATTCTCATGTGTTCATTCAAAATTGAAACAACTCAGTCACTTCAGATGCCTTTAATGTCCACCAACTCTGGCATTTGCAAACTGCGATAGGCCAACAATTGTTTCAGTTTTGGAGCCACAATTGGGTGCATCCAACTTACACCATCTTCCAAGTTTGTATGGCCGCAACGAAAATAAGTTAACTTACTTAAGTAGATTAAAATTTTTGGTTTAAGTAATGCAGGAAATTAACATATTTTTCAATAGTAAGGTAGTTTGTTCACATATTAAACGAGAGCCTAGGGTTCAATTTCCATCTTAGGCATCTTGCACATAAGCGCAATATAAAAAATATGTCTATCGGCGACTTCCTCTCAGCAGTTTTCTAGGAGTAAATTAAAATTATCATGAAAGATTAGGTTTCGCCACTTATTTATAAAATTAACACACACAACATAAGTATTGTGAGAATCTAGGTCGTAATGCTGACTGAAGGGTTGTAGGTGGTGCAAATGTTGGGCAGTCGGAAGCCTGAGGTATTCTGGATATGAAAATTCAATGTGATGTTCGCTGAAAGCAGCACCTTTCCAGTTATCCAAAGTAGTGTTCAAATGCCTCGGTTTCTTAAGCGGTATAGAAACTATTTCACTGCGTGTGTTCTCCTTACAGTTTACACCAGTTATACCTGTGGAAGACAGCTCTTATTTAGAGCCGGCCTTGTTCCCGAAAATCTCGTATATATACATACACGTCTAATATTTAGAGCACATTCGTTTGCGATCGTTTGCCCAGTAGAAATACCTTGCGGCCTTGAAACCTGAAACCTAAATATGAGGATCCTTTCTTAAGCGAAAGAGAAAGCGATTAAGAGGTTTTAGTGGAAGAAAACTTGTCAGAAAAGAAAAAAAATATTTGCAAACAGTGAGCACTATAAAGATTTGTACTGAAAGTAAAAAGAAGGAAAAAATTTCGATTTCAAAATATTTTTCTTAATTGTAACTTCATGACCTTGGGGATTCTATTCAAATGCCATTTGGGTTATACTCTCAGTATTGTTTTTGATAGTATGGCCCATCCATCTTCATTTCCTACGTTTTATATGTATTATTATGGGTTCCTCGTTGTTAATGGTTCCAGTGATCCATTTTGCATATGATTCAGAGGCACTTGTTGATGAATACCAGTAGTTTTTGCCTGATGATATTCGACACCAACCTGGTTTCACTACCGTACATCAAAGACGATTTTAAACATGCGTTGAAAACATGTTGTTGAATGATTACAATGATTAAATCTTCGTAAGTTGTAGTTGTTTTTGATTAACAATGAATCTAATCGTGTAAGAATTTGTCATTTTTAAGCGTAGGAAAATAATTTTCATGTTTGAGGCATATGTTGCATATTGCTTACTATGTACATCGAAGTACTTTTTTTCTCGAATTAAACCAAATTTATCTGAAGTTATTCATTTAAATAAGTTCCATTAACTCGTTGAAAGTAACAATATTTCAAAATCTTTTGAAAATTTCATTTGAGAGAATATTTGCTGGGCATGCATGCGTTCTATTGCTGGTATTGTGTATGAGTTAAAAAATGCTGACACACCTTCTATTTAAGTTAAAAGCCCTAGAAACATACACTTATACAATAAAATACCCACACAAACGTATGTACATTTATATGAAATTGTAGTAATTTTTTCACATAAAAAAATATTATGCCCGTACACACACATCACTCCCTTATATGGTTAATTAAAATAAAATTTCTCTTTATGATGTACTGTTATAAAGTTGTTGTTATGATGTTTTAACAGTGCTTGTCATACCTTCCATCACTGTTATTAACATAATTATGTGATGTAAGCCTTACATAAATTTTGTACACAAGTTTTATGAATCGAAATAAAATTTTGAATTTTCTTTCAAGCATCTGTATGCTTTATCCTTAAGGAGACTCTCAATAAAGTCGACAAATTTGTAAATCTGTTTCGCGAGTCCTCTGTGTATTCGCTTATTTTTATTTGTGGACACAATAAAACTAAACAATACATGTAGAAAAATTCTTAAAAGAAAAAAAGTTCACATACATACACACATACAAATAAAAGTCTAAATTTATAAAGAAATAAAAGAAAAATATGTTCAAGAGTCCTTGTAAATGACAGAAGAAAAAAGTGACAAGCACCGGCTTTTGCGGAATAAAAAAAAGAAGAAATGTGAATACAACAGAGAAAAACGTGTTCAATGGTTTATTATTCATTTCTATTCTTCTTCCGAATAGCTGCAAAAACAGCGGCAGTGGCGGTAGCAGGCAGTTTTTTTTAATACGGGGGAAGTAAAATTAAAAAATAAATTTAAATGTGACACTGTGTGTACAACATTTAAAAACCAAACAAATTTTTTTACTGCAAACCGTATAGAAAAATCAGTAAATTATTCTTTATTTCAATATTAATATGAACTAGTTATTTTGTTTTATCAATTAATATTTAAAATGTTCATATTTTATCATGAAAATCCTTTTAAAAATTTTACCAAAAATGTTTCAATGGTTTTCTACAGACGTAGTATTAAAAAATAAAATTAATAAAAAAAAAATAAGGAATTAATTGAATAGGATTAATAAAAAACTATGTCTATTTAGCGGCTAATAATGCCTTAATTATATTTTCCACTTCAAATTTCTTCTTTACAGAGCCAAACTTGTTGTATTTTACTGGCACCATGATAAAGTAATTAAAGTGCATATTGTCGGGTTTTTACCTTTAAAAATGTTTAAAATATGAGGTCGTAGATTGCAAATAAAATAAAAATAAATTTGTGTTTAGTTTTAATTAAATCTTTGTTATTCGCACAATTCTGAGTGTCACTGTTCACAACTTTATGTAAACAACAACAATTGCTTTGTTTGTTATTCGTCTGTTTATACCCTTCGCATAAACAATAACAATTGCTTGACAATTGTTTGACTGATCTTTGTAACGAAGAGCTTCAAACCACGATTACTTTTCAAACACTCCGTGTCTTCACACAAGACTGACTGAACTTTTACTAACTCACTCGCATGCTTCGCATTGCCTTTTACATGGCAGGGCAAGCAGTCTGATGAATGTTCTTGAAGGCGAATATTCGCGGTATCGCCTTCTCGAGATCTCTATAAATGTAAACATCTTTGTTTCATTATTGTTGTTTGTGTATTTTGTTTACATTTATTCTTGCAGTGTTTGTTGTTTCGTTTTTTTTTGCTTGCTTATCACATTTTATACAGGTGTTCGTTGGTATAATTTTGTTTACTTGTTTATTACTTTTGTTTTTGTAACCGTGGTCTCAATAAATTATATGAAGTCATTCCCATTGCCATTTATATTTTGAGTGTTATTGTTTACCAAAACCCTGTTATTTCTTGGTAAGAGCGTCAATCGTACGTCAATCTTACCCCAAGAACAAAGTTCCTTTCATTATCTTGATGCTATTCCTCCCACACAACAAAAAAAACCCAACTCGCAAATGTAGAGTTTGTGCAACGAAAAGCATTCGAAAGGAGACTCGATATTACTGTCCGAGCTGTCCTGATAAACCCTGTCAAAGACGAGTATACTCGTCCTTGGCAGCGAACGGGTTAAGTTTGTTAAAGTCATTTAAAAAAATGGGAATTAAATAAAATGCATAATAGACCAAATGTGTTCACAATTGGAAGAATTAGGCCTAAATTTCAGCAAATCTTGTATTCAGGGCATGTAAACGTAGTGTATGTAACTTTATAAAGAAAATCATTTGAATTCATTGATGAGCAGAATTGCCTCATTTGGTCAAATGAGAATGCACAAGCGATTATTGAAAAGCCAATCCACAAATCGACGATGAGGTGGGCCATGCAGTTACAGTGAATGGTCTTCGCTATTGCAAGATGATAATCGACTTCTTGTGGTCAGAAATTTGAGATATAGATCTGAACGATATGTGTTTCCAACACGATGCACTAAGTGGCATTTACCCTGAAAAGCTGGCCAAAAAGGCAAAAATGAATTTAAAGAAATTTAATTAACTGAATAAGAGTTCGATAAACAACAAAATTCTGCATTGTACAGTTTTCACGACTTTAAGCTGAGATTTGTAGATTTGAGACGATGTCAAAGTCAGGAAAGTGAAGAAAATTAAATGCGTTTTTGGTGTTTTTTTTTTTAATTTTAATAGGTTTATATGATATTTTTTTGTGGCTAAACGATAGAGGTTTTGTATTGATTTTTTTATTTGAAAGGTATAAGCAACTGTTACTTTCAGTTTTATATATATATATATCATATATTAATGCTAAAATTATTCGTTCAAAATTTTAAAATAATAACAATTTCACATTTTTTACCCTCTCTGAAAAAGAGATAAGGATTTTAAAGGTGAAAGTATTTTTTAGTAGTTTAATGTTATATACCACAAGAAAATACGAACAATCTACATTCAGGAACCAAAAAAAAAAGTTTGCGCAAATTTGCGCAATTATTTTTGGCGACTTTTTGAAAATCATGTCGTATATCATCGAGGTAATAAAAATTTTTAAACCAATTATAATTGCTAAACATATTTTCTTAAGGGGCCCTATTTTGGACTTAGGTTCAATTATGGACCGACCATAACAAAATTTGGTAATATGATTTAGATTTTCAAAATACACGTTCATACCGAATTTCATCACAAGACCGATGTTTTTAAAAAGTGTCATGAAAATGTTTAAAAAATTTATTGTTCGGAGTCGACTTTAAACTATAGGTCCCTCCACTCATGTCTAAAATGATCACACAAACGGTCAAACTGCTGTTTGATTTGATTAATTTTGATCAGACTAACAGATTTCTCTCGTTCAAAAGACAACATGAAACCCAAATCCAGGGGAGCGTGCCTTCTCCGAATTTTGTATTGACTATGTCCGTAAGTATTCCAGAAAACCTCTGATAATTCTTTGAACCTGAAGAAAATTCTTCGTTGAAGAAATTAAACTTGAATTATGTGTAGAATTGGTAGTCGCCGTAGTCTAGTAGGTAGTGTGTTGGCTTATTAGACGTAAAGCCAGGGTTCGCGCCCCAGGCCAGACATCAAAACAAAATACAAAAAGTATTTCTTCGGCGACTTCCTCTCAGCAGATTTCTGGCAAAAACTCTGAGAGTAAATACAATTGCCATGAAAAGTTTCTCTAAAATCTGTCTTTCGGAGTCGACTTTAAACTGTAGGTCCCACCACTCATGTATAAAATTAACACACACAACACAACACAACAACTACGTCGTAATCCTGACTGAAGGGTTGTAATGACAAATTATGTATGCGTGTACAGATGCTAAATGACTTGAAATTAATTGCTTGATTATCCTGATATACTAAAATATTAATTAAATTGAAAATATTTACCAACCATGTATTCTCTTAACTTAATAAAAAACATCATAAATCAAGGCGAGTGGTGTTTTAATACAATCCAAATAAAAACGGATATTAATTGAACAAATTTACTCCGTTTTTATTGCAGATTTATTCAAGCACTCAATGCAAATACTGGGTCACACCACAATTTGAAAAGAATCAATTTCACTTTATAAGGAAATTTATGAAGATGGACCAAGTGGTGGTGGTGGTGGCCGCACAAAAACCAAGTTAGACAAACTCCACAACAATAATAATAAAAGCAGAAGAATAAGAAGATGAAGAAGAGAAAAAACTAAAAATGTTATTAAAGGACAAATAAAAATAGAAAATCGAGAAAAATAGTTCGATTAGATGGGAAATAGTGAGAGAGAGAGAGAGAGAGAGAGAGAGAGAGAGAGGAGAATAAAAAATTAATGAATGAATGAATGAACACATGCAAATTGAATTGATTTCAATGATTCATTGGCACTTTACTCTAAATACTATACGACGACCCTCTTGCTTTTGTTCTCTCTGGTTTTTTGCAATCTTTAAACGACAAAAACTGTGCATTGAAATCGGAAAAGAGTTTAAATTGTATAGAAGAGGAATAGAAACGAAAAATGACTGTCTTTCCATCTGATGAATTTCTGCTTGCTATTGTCATTTCATTGAAAATTGCTTTTCTATTGTTTAGCAAGAGACAGTCGTTTATCGGGCGGGACGGACATTCGGCAGACGTATGGATGCCACTTTTTTTTGTCGATTTCAACCTTTATACGCTTCACATATTAGTGGGGGGGGGGTGGAAATACACACAAACATTTCGTGCACATCTCCACACCAGTGGCAAAACCAACAGTGTTTAGTGTCACTACTCTGGTGCTGTTAACTACTCGGTAATTGAGGTGGAGGAAACCAAAGCTCTGGCAGAATCATTTCATCATTTTAGTGATAACAATAGTTGCTTGCTGCTCATCTTTTCTTATTTTTTCATTTCTTTACCTCTTTTTTCATTTCATTTCATTTCATTGTAAATTTTTTTGTTTTTTACTGTGTTGTTCTCGTTCTCATTCTTATCATCTATAAAACAATTTTAAATTGATTTAATTGGGTTCAAATGAAAATGTCAGCTATCAATTGTTTGTTTGTATGTGTGTGTGTATCCGTCTTACATACAAACAAACAAACTCATCAATATGAATATAGACTTACACACATCAATGTATTTCAATAAATGATTGTTTTTTTTTCTTGATTTTTTATTTTTCCCTTTGAGATCAAAGATTTATTTTCATTCTACCAAACAGAACAGAAAAAACTGAAAAAACAACGTCAACAATAAGTGGACGTTGAGAACAAAATTATTGTTATTCTGTTTGTTTTGTATTCTTTACTCTTTTTTTGTGATTTCTCTTCTCACAGCCATTTAAATTGAAATTTATTTCCTAAATAAGAAATAAACATAAACTAATTTGTTGAACAAATTAAAACCAGTAAGACGGTAATGGTTATTACAAGTATTGTTTTCTGAAATAAGGGACACATGTTGATATACAATTGAAAAAACTGACAAATATCAAGACCAAATAATACGATAACACACCTTATGAAGAACTACTTGAGTTCGACAAGAAAACGATAGGTTATGTTAGGTTAGAGGACCCGGAGGTCGAATTGACCCATTGCACAACGTCCTAGTTTCTCACACCACTTATGTGGTTAATTTTATACATGAGTGGTGGGGCCTACAGTTTATAGTCGACTCCGAACGACAGATTTTTGGGAAATTTTTCCAAAATTAATTCTAACGGAACACTGCGCTATTGGCAGTTTCGCTGATAAGCTCGGTCTGCCCCACCAGGATAGCTGCATAGCTGCCATGATGGGGAAAAAACCGAATCGGTGCAAGTATCCTGTCCCGCACTACAGGTTCATCGGTTTTTGGGAGACAGTATGTTTAAAGATCTGAACATGTTGGCGAACGTGCCACTAAGTAAACTGTGCGGTTTCATCCGGAGCTTGGTGTGCTTCAAACCCACCACTAACAGATTATGACAAGGGGCTTACCGCTAACATAACCCAAGTTAATTCCCCAAACTTCCATTGTTTTCAACGTTTTAAAATACTGGCAATAAATCGTTAGTAAGTCCATCAATTACTTGCATACCTGCAGATCTAAGAAATATTTTAAGTTTCGGAAATTTATAGAACGCCGTTTCGTGCTGGAGAGTTCCTTTAGCATTTAAGCTTAGCCTTGATTTGAGTTATGTTTTCTTCTTCTTAGTTGTCATGTTTTGTCTTGCCTTGCATTTCGCTGTTCAATGTATGCTGCATACAGGGAGTTTAATTGACGATTATTTTCTTTTACATAAAGAAGTTCTCAGTCATCAATGGAATCCCGACGAAACTTATATCCCTATCGTAAGGGTTACACCTTATCAGACAAATTAGTAAATTTTGCTTAGAAATAAACAATGGGGTCTGATGAATAGTATTGATTTCATAGCGCAAAAGGCCCACTGTTGTTTATTGACACATAAACGCAACAATAGTATTTCATCATCTGTATCTATGGGTGGTGTAAATATAGTAGTGAGTCAGGACCTCTTGACTTTCTGGGCATGAAAATTCGGTATGATGTACGCTGGAACAAACACATTTAACAAATGGCGAAAGCAGCATTCAAGTAACACGGTTTCTTGATGGTGCAAGAAATACTTCACTTCAACTAATCTTCTTACCATTTACACCACTTATATCCGACAGAATGGAATATAACTCTTATGTATGGGCCGGTGTCCCAAAGTCTATTTAGAGGCTTCTCGACCGCGAACAGGAGAGGTCGAAGCTGCTCATTAATGACGTAGGCTATTCAACTCTATTGATTAATTGGAGCATCGGCGCAATGTGGCTTGTGTTTCACTGTTCTATTGTTACTAAAACAGATTTTGCTAGAGCGAAATAAGGAGACTTGTTCCCGAGAAGCATCTATTCCTGCGTAACATCCGTTTTTCTCGCCGAACACATCCATTTGTGGCGATTTTCTAGTGGATTGCATACTGCATTACAGACAAAATTCGTTCTTTAGCTGGCTATTCGTTTGTGGAACTCCCTTCCTGCAGAGGTCTTTTCTTTCACTTATAATATAAAAAAGACTCAAACCTAGTATCCACAAGCACTACTCCCTCTTTCCTACTTCCCATAAGATATTTTCCTTGTTCCAATGCAATGTACTACAAGACTAGGCGCCAACCCATGCGTGATGGACGTACAAAAAAATAAGACAAGTAACCCACAGTCAGTGTTGGAGTTTGTCAAGGATACAGGACACATTCTTCCAGCAATTCTTGCTAAAATAGTCTTTGTGTCTGTTAAGACTGGAACAATGCAGTATAGCATTCTCTGTATTATGACACACATCTTTGAGTATATATCAGCTAAACTGCAGCAGTTATCAAAACTATCCAAATAGCTTGGGTTGAAGATAAACATTGAAATGAAAATACATTATATATTAATAAGCAAGACAGATAATAATTTCCGTTTAAAAAGCTGGACCTACTTGGATAATTGGTCATGATCATAGCTGTAGTCAGTATCACAATCTAGCTTCTGACGCCAACCATGTTGTGTGTGTGTTAATTGTAGTAATGAGTAGAGTGGAGGGATGTACTGTTTAACGTTGACCCTCAGAGTTTCTCACCGAATATTGCTGAGAGAAAGTCTTCGAGAGAAATATTTTTTCTTCATACTTCGATTTGTTAGAGATGTCTTAGCTGGGGTCCTCAGAAATCCAGCAATGCGATATATACATACCAGAGATCAGCAAAGAATCGTTTTTTTGTTACTCATAAGCACTCACGAAATTTTGAATATGAAGTGTTCAACAATAGTTCAACAATATTGAAATTAACTACTCTGATTCATTCGTACTCACTACAACGTTGATTTCGAAGTACAGGTTGCAATGAGTATGCGTACAACCTTGACATCAAACTCATACCATTCGAAATAGATTTGATTCATAAGCCGAGTGACTCGAATCATTCATCAAAATTTATAGTCTTAGTTACTGTTGCAATTACAAAAAATAAGAAAACAGGCACATAAGCAAAATACACAGAGCAGCAATCAGAGCAAACACATAACCTTCTAGTGACTGTTTTAGTGTTCGTAAGCGAATTATAATGATTTTGTGATTCTTGTAAATGTTGTGTCATGGAGAGTCGAAATCAACAACAACATACGTGTTCTTATGTGTGAATAAAATGAGTAGTTCAAACTTCAGAAATTATGAGTATGATTCGAGTATGATCTTTTTGAATACTTGTTGCTGATCTCTGATACAACCCTTCTGCCAAGATTACGACCTAGCTTCTCACACCATTTATGCTGAGTGTGTCAATTTTATCCATAAGCGGCGGTACCTACAGTTTAAAGCCTATTCCGAACTAAAGATTTTTAGAGAAAATTCTAATTCATGGCACTTTTGTTTACTCTCAGAATTTTTGCCAGAAATCTGCTGGGAGGCAGTCGACGAAGAAATATATTTTCATATTTTGTTATGTTAGAGATGTTTGCCCTGGGGTTTGAACCAACAGACTACGACGACTACGTGTGATATCAACATAAGATGAATTCTAGTCTACAGAATCAAATAATAGAATGCTTACTTCGATATTTTCAGAAGTTGCAGGTGTTTGCAAACCAGATTCTAAGCAGCACATTGTTACGTTTTTACCCTTTTAAAAAGTTTAAAATGTGAGTACGTAGATTGCAATTAAAATAAAAATAAATTTGTGTTTAGTTTTAATTAGAATTCTTTATTATTCTCACATTTCTATGTAACACTGTTCACAACTTGATGTAACAATAACAATTGCATTGTTTGTTATTCCTCTGTTTACACCCTTTGCGTAAATAATAACAATTACTAGACAATTGTTCGACAGATCCTTGTAACGGAGATCTTCAAATCACGATTACTCTCTTCAAACGCAACAAGTCTTTACACAAGACTGACTGAATTTTTACTAACTCAGTTGCCTGCTTTGCCTTGCCTTTTATATGGAATGTAAACAGTCTGGTGAATGTTCTTGAAGGCGAATGTTCGTGACTTCGCCTTATCGAGATTACTATAAATGTAAACATCGTTGTCTCATTAATGTTGTTTGTGTATTTTGTTTACATTTATTCTTGTAGTGTTTGTTGTTGTATTTTTGTTTACTTGTTTATAATTTATTTTATAGTGGTGTTTGCTGTTATATTACGCAGTGCGAATATTTGTAAACAAGTTCATTGTTTTTGTTTCTGTAGCTTTTGTTTATAATTTTAATGTTAAACGATGAAAAAGCAAAACACCAGTGTCTAGATTTTTCCATTTTCGTAACAATATTGTCAAGTTTCTGAGCAAAGTATATAAAAAATTGCTGCTTATGGGTCCAAAAAAATAAGTGTCAGTTATAACTGCCTTTGGGAGATGAAAATGGAACTGTATGGGCCATATTCCAAGCGTGCAACTAATTGGCATCAACAGATTTGTAATCGATTTGTAGCGAATGTGTCGCTAAATTGAACATAAGTTGTGAAAGCGTTGGAATGTGTTTGGAACGTGTATACATCAATAAATACAATCTTTATTTATTAACGATATTTGATTTCCATTCTACGACACTACACCATACTCCAAATAATTTCAAAACACTTTTCCATTGTATTTCAATCGAATGAATTTCTCCTCGTTTTGAGTACAACATGATGACAAAATTCTTTATTCGTCAGTGAACATCAACATGACAAAAATAGGTGGGGGGAATTTATCCTTAAACACAAAAAAAAAGAAAAAAACGAGCAATTAATTTGAAATCTTTTTGCGATTCCAAACAATTTAATTATGTAAATAGAGAATAAAATTCCACTAAAAGCATTCAAGTTTCTCAATTTCTATGTTCTGTTGTGTTGTTTTAATAGATTGGAATAGAAAAGAAACGTATGTATACATAGCAAGCAACTCATGCCTTTTGCACGTTAATTGAGTCTAAAACAAGAATGTTGGCGGCTCATTGTACATGACATTCTCGATTGCAAAGTTTATTTCATTATAGCCCCGGTAAATAAAAACAAAAAAAAGCAAAATGTTCGCATAATAGTAAGAAGAGTTTGAAAAAAAATTTGCTTCTTCACCCACACACGCCTACATATATGTATGTATGGGTGTATATTTACAATTTAATAGAAACTAAATCAAAAGTTCTATGCAGGAATAAAAGCTTGTGACAGAAAAAAAAACGACTCTAAATAAGCAGCAGGCTATTGAGTTAAATACACTTGGCTTTCGTTTGACAAGGCCTTAAAAACGGCTGATAAGCAATCGAAATGAAAATTTTCAAGCTTTAAATCAAAGGTCAGCAATGAGTATTCAAAAAGTTAAGAGGAATTGAATCATACTCATAATTTCTGATACTTATACGCATTCATACTTATTAATATTAATATCATGGAACCTCTACTCATATTCAATATTTGAAGTACTCATTATACTCATACTTAAAACAACACGTATGATGTTGTTAATTTCGACTCTCCATAACTCAACATTTACAAAAATCATAAAATAAGTATGATTCACGTACGAAGACGAAAATACTCACTAAAAGGTTGTGTGTTTGCTCTACTTGCTGCACTGCTTTTTGCTTATGTGTCTCGAGTCATTTATAAGTATTTTTCTAAATTTATGAATCTAAATGAGTTGGTTTATGAATCAAACATATTACGAATGGTATGAGTTTGATGTCAGCGTTGTACGTATACTCATTGCAACCTGTATTTATAAATCAACGTTGTACTGAGTACGAATGAAGCAGAGTAGTTATATTTCAATATTGTTGCCTCACTTATATTCAAAATTTTATGAGCGCTTATGAGTAGCGAAAAAACAAGTCATTGCTGATCTCTGCTTTAAATTCGGCCATTAGATCCAGCATAGTTTTCTGTTCATGACTAACACCAAACAATTTAAAAATCTCTCATGCATGTCTGACAATATTGGTATGAGTCTCAATAATTTTTTCAAACTATCTTGAGATTTATTTTCCTTATTAAAGCCGTCTATATTGTCCTCAATGTTTTTCTGAATGCCCACAATCACGCCAATATCACGTCAACGGCAGACAGCACTGATGCATTTATTTCGTTAAAAGGTTGGAAAAATAAAAAATGAAATTTAAATTTCATTATTACGTGCGAATGAACTACAGCACAATGTTCATGCAAAAAGAGTCTTCCCACAAAATATTTGGCGGACTGAAGTAGTGACAGAGTAGTTGTATGATTGCATTTACAGAACACGTCATAAATTGACAAAAAGTTTTTAATAGAATTGTAGTGTTTTAGAAAACATTGAATATGAATGAAACTAAAGTAAAGCCACGACTTTGTTATGTTCTCAATTTTATTATCCATCAAATATATTATAAACAATTTTTATTGATCAAAAACAAAAGTAGAAAGCGTAAGATAATAGAGAACGATTGAAAAAGTTAAGCAATAAGTACCAGAAGTCAGCAATGAATCGTTTTTTCGCTACTCATAAGCACTCATAAAATTTTGAATATAAGTGAGTCAACAATATTGAAATTTAACTACTCTGATTCATTCGTACTCACTACAAATTTGATTTATAAGTATGAGTACAACGTTGACGTCAAACTCATACCATTCGAAATATGTTTGATTCATAAGCCTACTCATTTAGATTCATAATTTGAGAAAAATACTTACAATACTTATAAATTTTGAGTGACTCAAATCAAAATTTACAGTCTTAGTTGTTGTTGCATTTACCAAAAAATAAAACAGACACATAAGCAAAAAATACAGAGCAGCGCAAGCAAAGCAAACACACAACTTTTTAGAGAGTGTTCGTATGCGAATCATACATATTTTGTGATTCTTGTATATGTTGAGTTATGGAGAGTCGAAATCAACAACATCATACTTGTTGTTAGGTGTGAATATGATGAGTACTTTAAACCTTGAATATGAGTAGAGGTTTAATGATATTAAATTAAGTATGAATGCGTATAAGTATTAGAAATTATGAGTATGATTGGATTCTATTCATCTTTTTGAATACTCATTGCTGATCTGAAAGAGACATAAAGACTGTTTTGTTGGACTTGAGCAATATATACATAATTGGTCATTACAACCCTTTAGTCAGGGATACGAACTAGCTTCTCACACCACTTATGTTGTGTGTGTTAATTTTTTTTACATGAGTGGCTGGATCTATAGTTTAAAGTCAACTCCGAACGATAGATTTTTAAAAAACCTTTTCGTGCCAGTTTTTGCCAGAAATCTGCTAAGAGGCAGAAATAGTTTTTTATATTTCGGTTTGACCTGGAGTTTGAATAGTGGCCTCACGTCTAATAAGCAAATACTCTACCTACTAGACTATGGTGACATGAACAGGACATTTACCTTCTTTTTTGTAGGTATTCTCTTTGTGTGTAGAACACTCTTCTTCTGTAGGAATTTTTGTCCCACAGAAAGCAAAATACTTCAGTATTATACTTAGAAAATATCAAATCAATTTCTTTTAATCGAAATTAAATATCGATCTCATTGTTACGAAAATGAAAAAATCTAGATATTGGTGTTCTTCTTTTACATCGCTTAACATTAAAATTATAAGCAAAAGCTATAAAAACAAAACAATGCAGTAAACAAATCTGTTTACAAATTATCATAGTGCTTAATATAACAACAAACACCAGCATAAAAAATGGTAAACAAGTGAACAAAAAGATACAAACAACACTACAACAATAAATTTAAGCAACGATGTTTATATTTATAGAGATTTTGAGAAGGTGAAGTCATGAACATTCCCCTTCAAGAACATTCATCAGACTGTTTACTTTGCCATGTAAAATGAAAGGCAAAGCAGGCGACTGAGTTAGTGAAGTTCAGTCAGTCTTGTGTGAAGACGCGGTGTGTTTGAAGAGAGTATTCGTGGTTGAAGATCTCCGTTACACAGATCTGTCGAACAAATCTTTAGTAATTGTTATTGTTTAGCCAAAGGGGATAAACAGAGGAATAGCAAAGAAAAGCAGTTGTTGTTGTTTACATCAAGTTGTGAACAGAATTGTGAGAATAATAAAGTATTTTAGTTAAAACTAGACCCAAATTAATTTTTATTTTATTTGCAATCTAAGAGCACATATTTTAAATGTTTTTAAAAGGTAAAAACGTAACAGTATTTTAACTTGTTTTAATTGAATATCTCCTACAGTTTGAAAAGAAAAAAAAGGAAATTTAAATGGCAATTTCCACTTAAATTTACAGACTTCTAGAGCAGGTCTATTTTTTTTTAAAGTATGTGATAATATTTTTGTACTTCTAAAGTTAAATTCTAAAGAAGACATACATCAGAATGTGTGTGCAAATATGTATACTTTTCTTTTTAGGTTGACCTTTACTTTAAATGCTTACCAAATTCGTTTTGTCTGTATTCTCGCAAATTAATCGTAAACCTAAATGGAAAAGCCTTCAATGTAAATCTATCCCTTGAGGATATATTTAGAAGTGTTCACCTAAGGGCAATAGGCGTTGACGGCAATGATGTTTAACATTATCTGCCTTATCATCCATCCTTCCTCAAGCACCGGTTATAGTGAAATATATTCTTTAAGTTCTTCTTCGTTTTATTACTATTTTAGTTTCTTTTTTATTTACTTTCATATTTTATTATTATTTTGTTTTTTGTTCGTTTTTTTATTATTTGTTTCCATTAAATACAACCACTTTATATTATCGCTATTATGGCTGCTGCTATTGTTGTTGTTGTTTCTCTTTATTTATTTTCAATCACTACCATTTGTCTTTAATAAGTGTATGGGTGTACAAGTATATGTGCGAGCGTATTTATGTGTGTGAGATATTTTTAGTTATTTTGTATCGCATTTTTTTCTCTCGCTCTCATTCAATATTTGTGGAGTAAATACTCGTGCATACATATCCTATGAACACGACATGAAATGACAACAGCATGTAAATAAATAAATAAATAAATACTGTGTAAATTTTGAAGTGTTTGTGTCTCGATTAAACACAAAGGATGAGAGTGAGTGAGAGAGAGTTGCTACTGTAACTGTGTAAAATGTAATCAAATACTTGCAGCGGCATTAAATACGCAAACAAACACTTGATAAAATTTAAATACAAAACAAAAAAATACTCTACTCTTTCAGTAACTGAGTGTTGGTTGTCTCATCACAACTGCATATGGATTAAGCTTTTCTACTTGTTATTAAAAACAAATCTGAATATTTTCAGGTTAAGTTAGAGATTTTCTGAAGGAAGTTAAAAATACATAACCACTCAGAGTGGTTGAATAATGTAATAAACTTTACGTCTCTGTATGTCCGGTATTATACACAGAATGCGGCGGCAACCGTATTTTTAGAAACTATTCCTCTCACACCCCAATGCCCAGACCAAAATCCTATTAATATAACCTGCTACCAGTGTTGAATAATTCCGTACTTTATTACTTTTTTCGGTATTTTTCCCTTTCAAAAATACCGCAGTACCTCCGCGACTTTTTCCGTACTTATTTATTATTACATATTTTATATTTTGCGCTTTTCTACTGTTAATGCTTTCGCAACATGTTCAACGTAATGCTAAAGGTGAAATTAGTAATTAGCCCGGTTAGCCAAACGTCCACTGAACGTAAGTTAGTTAGTAAAAGTCCAGGGATTCTAGAGCCTATTGCATAAAAGCCCCATTCTGCTGTCTCCACAATTCTTCCATTCCTTTTAAAATTGATTCCCAAGCAAGACTCAAAAATCGCTTCATCAGGCCTGTGGTATTCTTTGCTTTCCAACTATACAATACTCTGAAACCTAGGTCGCGATAATCTCATATCTATCCAAGATCCTTGTAGACTAAATTAGTCTGAATATGAACGACATATTACCAAATCTGTGCATTCGATGCAGACGGAGGCGGACTTCCACAATGTTAATTGCTTTGTGTTTCAACAAATTACAGTGTTTCATAAAGCCGCTGTACAAAATGTTTACAATGTATACAAAACGTTGTCAATGTGTATTTTTAACGCAGTCAAAAAGCAATCAGGCATCGGATTTATAGTTAATGCATTGTTTGATAACTTTGGATATCTACAAAATTTATATACCGTAGTAGAACCGCATACAAACTTTATATTGATTCATTTTGGAAGTCAGCCTGACTGTCCAAAGATCATTAAAATAAAAATTCTATTGAACAAGATGTGGTAATAACCAGAAGTGTATTGTTACCGTTGCAATCTCCGCCAGGCTGCCTTGGCCATCGGAAACATTTCAGTCTCATAAACGCTCACCAGGCAGCATAATTAAACTCCGCATCAGTCCCAGCGGAAGTGATCACAGCACACTACATACATTTAGCAATTGTTTAATATGTTTATCTATATCACATACCCTCATATGATGTTTTGTAAGAAGAATACTGAAGCATTCTACATTGTGTGCGATGAAAAATTCTACTGAGGAAGAGTGCTCTACACGCAAATAGGACAGCTACTACTACCGTAGTCTAAGTTAAGTGGCAGAGCACTATCATGAAGTATATCTGCTATTTAGGTATTATTTCTATCCTTTTTATTTTCATTGGTCAAGGTTTTCCAGCTAAGTAGGTGTTTAGGCTACTGTAACAAATGCTTGAATGACAGGGTTGCCAACTCAAGAATATGAATATGTGTAGAAGGTGTAGAGATGAAAAACTTGGGACATTGAATGTTCCTCAATTCTTTTGTTGCATTTCATCACTGCAGTTATTTCGAAGTCACATTTGAACTAGCAAAGCAGAGGATAAGAATTGTTGATTAAAAAGTCCTCAGCCATTGTGTTGCTAACATATTTGTATTAATGGACTAAATATACCACATAAACGGGTGCTGTTAGCCATAATAGCAACATCGACGAGGCTGAGATTTTAACTCTTTCATAGTTCATAGTGAACAGCTTAGACTTCGAGGATAATAATTCTTTTTGCTATGTGTGAAGTAGAAATTAAAAATCGAATATGAAAGCAATTTTTTCATTTGGACCACCACAACAGTTATAGAAGTTGCCACAAATTTTAAGAACTAATTTCACTGTTTCTATTTCAATGTGAAAAGGGTCGTCGTATTATAATGCATATTGCCATACACGTTATACTATCATTAACGCTATTTGCAGGAAATATTATTGCGAGAGAGAATAAAGTCTGAATATTAATTCTAGAAGAAGCAAAGAAATGATGATGATAATGAAATGATGATAAAAAATAAATACAGTGACAAAATGACAAAGAACTATACAATAACAAAACATACATACGAACAATAACGTTCTAGAAGTTGCCAGAAAATATGTAAAGTATAAATATAACCATACCTGTTAAGTAATGATTAGTAATCGTAATGATTAGTATTTTGATTACTTTTTTTTGAATGGTGAAATAATGACTACAATTACGATTATTTTTGGTTAAAATAGTTAATAATTGATTACGATTACAAAATAATCAGGATTACTGGCGATTAGTCTAATAATCAAAAAGAATCGAAAGTAATCCAAAAGTAATCAAATTGTTTTCAATAATTACTTCGAATTCTTTTTGAATATTTGAAAATAATAAGAAAGAATTATTGAAAACAATTTGATTACTTTTGGATTACTTTTGATTCTTTTTGATTATTAGACTAATCGCCAGTAATCCTGATTATCTTTTGATTCTTAGGTAATTGTAATCAATTAGTAATTCGAAAAAATTTTTCATAGAATTATATAATCATTACGATTCTTTTTAAAAAGTAATGTAACTGATTACTAATCGTAATTGAAATTTAACAGGTATGAATATAACAAATTTAAGGTTTCCAATGACTAGTAGTATGATGTACATTCATTGCTGTATTAAATTATACAGCGTTAATTTTGATCAGTATAGTGAAAGGAACGCGTTAAAAAAAGATCAGTTAAAAGTGTTCTTAATTACAGTGGCTCACACATAAAATTGGACACTAGGTATGAGATTATTCAAATGCCGATAAATGGGAATATTTCGAAAAAATATTGATGGGAATTTATAGATAATTAAAAGAGCTTTAAAACCATGTATAATACTTAGCATTTCTTATATTAAAATATTTTATAAAACAAAAAAAGGGCAACAATTTTAACAAATTTCATGTCAAACATATAATGGGACAGCCAAATAAACGACACTGTTTTAACATTTCGAATCAAAACCTTTTGCTTTTATTATCAAATATGCCAATGAGATTGGCATAAAATTCTTGGGCTATGTTGTTTCATTCTCGCCTAATTCCTTGTTTCAACTAATCCACTGAGACTGGATTTATAGAGCTTACGGGCATACTCAATAAAGTTGAAATCTGGGGCCTGTGTCGCTGTTTGGAGCAGTTTAGAACAATTATGGATAAACCACAGCCTCGCAACGTGTGAAGTGTACTTCGGATCGTTGTTGTAATAGAAATAAATGTATACAACATATTTAACTTATTGACACTTTGCTTTATATTTTGTTTTAAAATCCCTAAATATTGGAATGGATACGTTTTACTACCTATATAATGAATATACCCTACTCTTTACACCGGATATACATTCCCACACCAGTACCGACTCTCCCCCATGCTTGAGGATAGCCTGAGTATTGTTAAGCGAAAACTCAGTCTTTGCTTTCTACAAACATGCTGCTTTTTATCTGATCGACTTAGGTTAGATTTATTCTCATATCTAAGGACTACCCGTATAGTGCCTACATAGTGCTTACAGACAGTGAGCGCCAAAAGAAACTGTACACCAAGGATGAAATTCTTACAATCATCAAACTCAATTTTTACCACTTAAAAAGAGTGCCCGAAATAAATTTGACAATGTTTCGAAATTTTTTGTAATTTATTTTTGTTTCAATTTTAATAACAGGCCATTAAACAATTTTAAAATAAAAATAACAGTAATTTATTAATTTATATTTTTTTTAATGTACAGCTTCTTTTGACCCTGACTGTAGATACTTTTTACTTTAGGAGAATTTTTCCCATACAATTTACTTACTGAATTAGTCGTTATAACCCTTTAGCCAGGATTACAACCTAGCAGCTTACACCAACCATGTTGCATTTGTAAAATTTATTCATGAGTGGCCAGACCTACAGTTGAATGTCAACACCGAACGGCAGACTTGAGACCTATTTTTCTCATAGTTTTTGCGACTCTACCGCTTATATTTTTTTCTTATCATGTTTCGTTTTGTTCGAGATCCGTACGCCGTGGTTTGAACCATGGACTCTCGTCTAATAAGCCAACACACTACCTAATAAACTATTGCGCCAGACAAACTAGGATTTAATTAAAGAAATTTACCCTAAATTGCTAAGTAAAAAAGGAACATTCAAACGGCTTTGAATAACTTTGAAACATTTAATCAGCGTTGCTTTTAAAATGGACAATTTTATTTGAAAAATAATCTGCAGTGATGAAGATTTTGTATACATCACTTAGTTTTTTTGCTAGTCAGCCGCTGTAGTCAGTAGCTATAGTAGGCAAATAATTTTCACACTCCATTGATGTGCCAGATATTTCAGTCGAATTCGATTAAAAGGTCAAACTATTCAACAAAGTGAAACCATTTCTTACTAACATGCACATGCACACATACATATATACAAACACATTCACATACGTTATGCTTCTATTCAACAAATACCCACACATAGATCTTTTTACATTCATACATACACACTCAGTTTTTATGGCCAAATATTTATCGATTTCAACGCAAGTGGGTAGAATTCCTGTTAAGTGGGTAAGAATAAGTATCTATGTTTGTATAATGGCATGTACGTATGTATGTGAATTTGGGTGTTAAGGACTCAATCTGTTAAAAAGGTTACGACACATTGTTTATCAAGTTCACGTTACGAGCGTTGAAAAGAAAGCAATTAAAATTTTTATGGCCTCCATACATTCATACTGTATGTATGTACATTTATGCGTGAATTTAAAATTTATTAAACCATTTAAAATGTTAATATTTTCCATTAAATCATTGTGAAAAATCATTAAATGCTTTATGATCTGCCATCCCATCATTAATGGTGACCATTTGGTATGGTATTCTGCTGTTGTTTGCGTCTGACATCGTCCTTAAACCAGTCACCAACCTGTGTATTTAGAATGCATAGAAATGCCCGATAACACCACAAAGTCTTGTTGTGATTCTGATTGTCTTGATTGCATTTGGAAATAACGGGTATTACAACTTCATCATTGGCACGACCACGATATTGTTGGGCAATTTTTTCCACACTAAAGCCTGTAGCATCATTCCATATTTCCAGTTCGTTAGAGATACAGTAGATGTATTTGTGCACAACTTCTTCGTTGGGATACTGGAATGCCTGGAACCTGGCCTTATAACTCTGCGGTACATGCTCCTTGTGGAAGCATTTTTCAGACTTTTCCGGAAATTCATCGGATGTTTTACTTTGTGCCCGTGCCAATAGCTGAATTAAAGAAATAGATTTTAATCACACACACTGACAAACAAAATCAAAATCATACCGCCAGATTGAAAGTGATAATTAGGAAAATTATTGCTGCTAATAATGTCGCTTTCATTGTGCTCCCGTATAAATGCGATTTATTTGTTTGCCGGTTTCTAGTAGCGTTCGCTGATAAGTCTCGTTTACAACTGCTTTGAACTTAAAATTTTTCAAGTACAGACAGCATTTGTTTATTTTTTTTATTGTATTGATCTAATGATCTTTTCACTGTCAGCTATCAATAAATAAATAGGAATGCATTATATGAGCGAACGTTCATCTATAAATTAACCTCTTCCCCATTAGTGTTAATTATAGATTTATGGTCGTTTCATTATTTCTAAAGAAAAAATTTATCAGCGAACACTATAAGTGAGATTTTAATTGTTTTATTTTTATATTTAAAGTAAAGCAGACAACAGAATTATTTGTATACAATATATTTAACTGTTTGGCTGTTTAGATTTAAACAACTTTTTTTTCACCTGCTTAATTATTTTCTAGCGATGACGAGTATACTCGACATAAACGGAATAAAATGTTTCTGCCTGCAAATGTTGGCTATAAGGACTAAAATATGACAAAGATATATATTTTTTATTAATACAGTAGTCCCCGGATAGAAGCTTTTTCAAAAATGCTTACCGGACAGTTCTTATATCGAAATCCCTCTTCTGAGAGCAAGTACATAACATAGTTGGTCATTACATCCCTTCGGTCGATATTACGACATAATTTTTCACACCACATCACATCTGAGAAACTATTTTTGACAATTTTATTTACTCTCAGAGTTTTTCCCACAAATCTGCTGAGATGAAGTCGCCGAAGGAACATTTTATTTTTGTCTCATGTCTAATAAGACAACACACTACCTACTAGAGAACGGCGACATTTGAGAGCTGAGAGCAAGCTGATAATAGAACTGAATTCATATTCACGCTGATAAAATTATATTTGTCTCATTGACAACATTGGATTGACTTGCTCATCTTCTACAACGAGTTGTACTTAACAAAGATGTATTTTTATTGATTTCCGTGTAGCTTTAGGATCGCTGCGAAGAAATTGTCTGAAGAGATGGATTCGCAGCAGACTTTATAAGCATTGTCAGGGGTTCTATTGTGTGGCATTACTTATCAAGTCTCCGAGGTGAATAACTTTAAAACTAGAAGAATGTATACAATATAACAATTATGTACATACAATTAGGTACATAAAATTTAATGAAAAAAAATCTATTGTAGCGCGTCAGGTCCTTTACTCGCCCGGACCTGCACCATGTCAGATTAGTAGAAGAAAGGCTTTACAATTTGCGAAAGGCGAATATTAGTGGATTGTTGATTTTTTAGCAGGAATCACTTATCTGAGATTGCATTGCCTCTGTTGGTTACGTTTTCTGGATAAGACTCTGCCTAGAGGACAATGAAACCATAACATTCTATGGGATTGCATAGCGCTGTCCAATTTTTTTTTTTACTACTTTTTCCAATAAATCTGCCGTATGGCGTTATCGGCTTCCAATGTCTCAAGAGTTGCTATTTTATCAGCATAACCCAATGACTTAACATATCCTCATAAAAAGAAATCCCGAAGCGTTGAGTTGCATAAACGAGGGAGCTAGTGAACGGGACCAATTTTGTAAAGAAAATTTTCCCAAAGCGGGTGCATATAAACGTAATCTTTTAAGTAAATTGCAAGCATGAAATATGAATTTTTTCATGATTCCAAGCTGGGAAGCTTACAAGTGGTATCATATGTCAAAATAGCTTCAGTACAGAACGGAGAATACTACTGTATAAGTTTTTTTGTTCTAAAATTTTATAACACTACTTCCTCAAAAATCGCAATTTGAGCTTAACACAAGTTGCCGTTGCCAAACTAACGAATGTTCTAAATTGTACATTTTTTAAAAGACCTTTATTTGACCAATTTCAGAAACAAATTTAATAGATTCGTTGAATAGTAATACGAATGTGATTTTATTCCTTCATGACGAGTATACTCGACATTATTCGAAAAATTTTGATTTCGCTCTGACGAGTATACTATGAGAATACTATACTGAATATGTTTTCTAGATGTCATCTTCTAAATGATCAATGGAATCAAAGGCTGACTTTATTAGACAGGCACATGAGCACAAAAGGCAGAGCAGCAAGCAGAGCAAACACACAACCTTTTAGTGAGTATTTTAATGTTCGTACGCGAATCATACATATTTTGTGATTCTTGTATATGTTGAGTTATGGAGAGTCGAAATCAACAACATTATACGTGTTGTTAAGTATGAATATGATGAGTACTTTAAACTTTGGATATCAATAGAGGTTCAATGAAATCAAAATAAGAATGAATGCGTATAAGTATTAGAAATAATGGGTATGATTCGATTACACTCATCTTTTTGAATACTCATTGCTGATCGCTGGTGTGAATATAAAGAAATGGTATCTTTTATCACCTTGGAAGTTTAAAAAGATTTGAAGATAATTTTATATTTTCAAGAGAATATCAGGCAACAAATTTATCCCATCCTAATGAAAAATAACTAATGACGTAACCCCAATAATATCAGCACAATTTCTTCGGCATATTCTTTTAATTTCAACAAAATCCTGTTTCTTAAAGGTTTTAAATTTTAACGAGTTAATCATACTCTAGGCAAAATAAAGAACTTGATTTTTCTTTTTTATAGTTTCACCTCTCTTGCTATAAAATTTGAAGGTTCTAAAATCTAAAATTAGTAACAAATATAAGTATGAATCAATATTTTCACTGACGTACAATTTTGAGCCTGTTCCTTTATAGAATTTCATTTAACTTATCGAAGACTTTACCTACCTACATTATGATTTTCGGCCTGTCTTTTATTAAGTTGGTTCATAAAAAAAAGGAATTGATTTTGCCAAAACTCGAAAAGCTATGCTAGAAGTATAAAACAAGAGAAAAAAATGTTGGGAGAAAAAGGCAAGTCATAAAAATTAAATGCCAACATTAACTCTGCCAGCAGGCTCACAAATGACTCACATATAAGACACATAATAATTTGCCGTCATTATTTATGCCACAATGTTTTTTTTAGCATTGCCCTGTAAAAGTAGAGTAGAGTAGCACCGTTATGCTATACGTATAACACTGTGCTGCGTTAAACACACGCATATTAATACATTTGCACACGGTAGTGGTAGAAGAAACGTTTAACAGAGGTTAAGTTACCAACTTCCGGTTCGCATGTCGATTTTCGTTTGCGTTTTTCGACAGCCATAAGGTTTTACTATCATTATGTAAAAACGGATCTTATGTCCCGTTAAACATGTATGTGTTTACAGGAGTTCACACATACGTTTACATTGCACCGTTGAGGTGGGAGTTAAAGGGAGGAAAAAGGTCTCTTGTAATTTCCTTAAATTTTTTTTTTGGTTTTTTGTTTCACATTTTTCACTCTTTTTCGAATTCGGCTGTTAAAAAATGAGAGACACTGGCGATGATGATGGCAGTGGCAGAGGTAGTATTAGTGACGTCGACTGTAATGGTAATAATGACACAGGAGCAGGGGTTTCGTTGAGGCTGGTGGTAGTATAAGTTACAAGGAAAAAATCATGGCAAAATATACACGAGACTTTGGTTATATTTTTTTTTTGTTTCTACTTTTGCTTTAAGGACTCATCTCATCAACATCATAGATGATGTTGAAATTGGTGGCAACCAAAAAGAAACAAAAAAAAAACAAAGAGAGGAACTGACAAAAAATTTACATATGCTAGGTTGGCAAGAAAAAAGCAGCGACACAAATAAAATAAAATGCTAATAATAAAAATTTCATACAACCATTTTCTTGAGTGGGTTTCATTCCCCCACCCTCATGTTTCTATTATAAATGACAAACAAAAAAAATTTACGAAAAATGTTTTATATGTAGCAGTGTTTGTTGTCGCAAGCTAGGGAGGGGGTTGCAAAAGGTTGATGTTTTATTAGGTTATTGTAACTTAAAGCTGCGGGAAAAGGTTCCATTTTGTTATGGCGAACACAGAAGTCGCTACGCTATTTACGCTATTTTATATTGTATTTGTCTCATTATTCTGGCCCATAATATATGCCGTGCATATCAAATGACTTTTAATGAGGCTGATAATAATAATGTGTTGCTTACAAATTACCTTTTGAAAAATGATTGTCGCAAAGAAACAGCATAAAAACCAACGAATTTAAAAAAGAGGGGTTTCAAAAACCATCACTAACGTACAACATAAATTAATGTTTTAAAGCCCAATAAAAAAATTAGAGAATGAAACTCAAACTATAGTATGAGACCCAACGTCATTCAATACCATGAAACATAATCTAAAAATTAACGTTATGCGCCCAAAATGAAAACTTTATTAAAAACATAAATTTTTTACGCTTTCATGTCAATAACGAAATTGAAATTTATTTTATTGAAAACCATAAAAAAATATATGCCAGAGAAATTCTTTAATTTTATGATTTTCAGTTGATAACATTACATGCAGCGTACGTAGAGAAATTTTTAAAATTTAGAGTCTATTTTTAAAGTTCATAAAATAAAAATGAAACTGGTACCCGAGATTTTCTAGGTTCTACTTACATATACTCGATATATATCAGTCAGAATTACGGCCTAGCCTTCTCACACCACTCATTTTGTGTGTGTTAATTTTATACATGAGTTGCGGGACCTACAGTTTAAAGTCGACTCCGATCGACAGATTTTTTGAGAAACTCTTAAAGGCAAATTTATTTACTCACAGAGTTTTTGTCCGAAATTTACTGAGGGGAAGTCGCCTAAGAAATATTTTTTTATATTTTCGTTTTGATGTCTGAAATGGGGTTTGAACCGTGGCCTTACGTCTAATAAGCCAACACACTGCCTACTAGACTACGGCGACTTCAACTATCAATTTGATTATGTTATCATTTTAAAACAAAGATCAAACATCACTATATATTTTAGTTTAACTAATCAAGTATTTCGAGGTGATCAGTGTATTGTAGCATGTTCTAGACTGGAAGTGTTGCCACCCATCGTTAAGCTGAAACAACGCCATTTATGAATATAAAGGGTGGGCCATTTAAAAGTTTAAACTGTTGGAAATGTTGCATTCGATCGGAATCCTTTTTCGACTGTATGGTCTCGTAGCTAGGCAATGACATCACGAATGTGGTTGGCCTTGTCTCTGGTTTATCGGCATCCTTTCCTTAACGACGGCCCACAGAAAAAAGCAGATTCTTGGCGACCAATTGACATCAGCACTTCGGCTAATTAAACGGCCATTAAACCTTAGAAGCGATAAATCGATTGTGGTGTGAGATGTGTGCCAATTTGTACCATCCTGTTGAAACCAAACATCGTTCACATCAATACCATAAAGACCGGATAAAAAAAATTAGTTATCATTGTGCGATAAGTGTCTCCATTGACCGTAATGGTTGCGTCTTTATCATATTCAAAGAAATATGGGCTAATGATGGCACCACTCCACAAACCGCATCAAACAGTCACTCGTAATGGGTACATTGGCTTCTGTAATACCTCGTGCGGGTTTTCTGAGCCCCATATATGGCAATTTTTCTTCTTAACGTACCCACCAAGATGAAAATGAGCTTCAACCGAAAATATAATTTTTTTTTTTTTGCAAAATCAACAAATCGATATTTTTTTAACAATAAACTTACACATATCGGGCATTGTCGGTCCTTCTGTGCGATAAAATTTTGTATAACATTTTTTGCTTTTCCGCAAATCATAATTTTCTGGCACAAAATTCGTCATCTTTTACACGATGTTAAGACTCGGATATGTTAATTGAATTTAGAACACTGTACTGTCCAGTTTAATGTTCAGCAATCTTTTGTAATCAAACTGAGCCGACTAATGGTCATACAAATATTTATCAATATTTAGCATTATTTCACTCCAGACGAAAATTAATTTTTAACTCAACTCAAATAGTTTAATAGTTAAAAGTTTCAGCGTGTTTAACAAGCTAAATAGTTTTCCTTTTTGTAAATTTTTTTATTTTGCATACAATCTAAGCAAGAAATAGTTGAAAATATTTAAGGCATTTAAACGCATAAAAAAAAATTAAGTCTCAAACCAGAACATTAAAATTAAGAACAGAAAACGGGAAAGTTTTGTAACAAGATACAAACTAACAGCCAAAACCCATGAAATAAATCTAAGAAGGAAAAACAAGATTGCCATATTTCAAAAAATAATACATATGAAAATGAAAAATCTAGATACTGGGTTTTTACTTTTACATCGTTTAACATTAAAATTATAAACAAAAGCTACAAAAACAAAACAATGCAGTAAACAAACCCGTTTACAAATTATCGTAGTGCTTAATATAACAACAAACACCAGCACAAAAACATGGTAAACAAGTAAACAAAAATATATCAACAACACTTCAATAATAAATTTAAACAACGATATTTACATTTATAGAGATTTCGAGAAGGCGAAGCCACTAACATTCACCTTCAAGAACATTCATCAGACTGTTTACTTTGCCATGTAAAAGGAAAGGCAAAGCAGGCGACTGAATTAGTGAAGTACAGTCAGTTTTGTGTGAAGACGTAATCGTGGTTTGAAGATCTCCGTTACCAAGATCTGTCGAATAATTGTCTAGCAATTGTTATTGTTTATGCGCAGGGTATAAACAGAGGAATAACAAAAAAATCAATTGTTATTGTTTACATCAAGTTGTGAACAGTGGCACACAGAATTGTGCGAATAATAAAGAGTTTTAATTAAAACTAAACCGAAATGTTTTAAATGTTTTATTTTAAACGTTTTTAAAAGGTAAAAATGTAACAATATAAGAGGCATCGATTCAAACCCCGGGTCAGACATCTCCAATTAAACGAAATATGAAAAAATCCTTTCCCGGCGACTTCCTTTCAGCGGATTTATGGTATAAACTCTAAGAGTCAATAAAATTGCCATGAAAAGTTTCTCAAAAATCTGTCGTACGAAATCGACTTTAAAAACTGTAGGTCCTGCTTTTCATGTTTAAAATTAACACACACAACATAAGTGGTGTGAGAATCTAGGTCGTAATTCTGACTGAAGGGCTGTAATGACAAATGTATGTATTGAAGTATTTTATTTAAGTTGTGTTCCACAAGCGTAAAACCAGTCCTAATTTTCTTTCCTTTTAATGGTTTGAAGTAAAGGAATAACAAATCCTGGATAAATGCGCAATTATTTGTGTAGTGGCAACACTAAGGCATAATATTACAAGAAACCCTGTTTGCGGATAATGATTCACACTTTCGCATTTAAACTAAAAACAAAAAAGCAACAAAAAAAAAACTTAAAATCCTGTAACTGAAGATATTTTTAACACCACAAAATGTTCACACAGCCATACTCACACTCACACACATGTAACATGTTAATATTCGTATTTCTATACCCAACATAATGCTTATAATGTTTATACTGTTGTTGCTGTTGTTGTTATTGTTGTCGTTGCTATTGTAGACAAAATGTTAAATGTTGTATAATGATGAACAACAAGCTTCTAATAATGGTGGTGGTGATAATAACGATGATGATGCTGATGATGATGATGTTGGTTAGATTAGATATTTAAAGTGTATTTTCTAGATGGTATTTATGTAATTGCTGTTGTTGTTGTTGTTTGTGTAGTTGTTGTAAAACTTGTTGTTACTGTTGCTAATACCAGAGAAGGAAGTAAAATTTTGTTGTTGACTTAATTAAAAAGTTTTTTGTTGCTTTTTTCCTTTTGGGCAGGTTAAAATGAACAAAATTTTGTTTTACTTAAAGTCCTTCACCCCCTTTCATGTTGTACTATGAAACAGCGTCTGTTTTGTGTCCTTGCTAAAGTCTTAGTTTTCCACGGCATGTTTTTTTTTCTTTTGTGTTTTCTGCCAAATAATACCATTTTAGTTAAAACAACAAGCGGGAATATTAACAACAAAAACAATAAACAAAATAAAAAGAAAAAAAAACAATGAAGCAAAAAAGAATTTTAAGTGGATTTTAATGAATTTCTTCAAAAAAAAAAAAGTAAAAAAAACATAAACTTTTTAAAATTCACTTAAAAGATTTCATAAAATATTAATTTTTAATAAACTAAACGCATTAAAACGCCAAAGGGGCCATTTCTAGCTGTGATTTCTTAAAACTAATAATGACAGTATCAAACGGCTGGAGTCATTCACCTTTAGAACATGCCATTCCATCCATGCGGTGATATAAAGGAAATTAAAAATTTATTTTGTAATTAAAAAGAAAAGGAATTCATATGAACCCAAGTATTCTTAATATTGAGGTTTAATAAGGACTTAAAAAGAAAGCTAGGGCCTGGTAGTCAACAGACCTTGCTTTTAGCACAACACGGTTGATTAAATTGTCAGACGTGAGTTTCTTTAATATTTTGTATTCAAAGAAATCGTCAAAGGGATGCAGTTTTTGGTGTAACGATGAAGTGACAGAAATATGTTATGTCCGGATAATAACCTATGTAATGGAGGAATTGACCAACAGCTCAATTGAATCGTTTTCCTCAACCGGTGGGAGACTCTTGGTCAGAAAGTTTTTCACTGGTGGTGACAAGCACAGCGAAGAAGTGGCAATAGATTGTGGTGTACCACAGGGCCCTAAACTTGGAATAATACTGTATTTAATATACGCCAATCAAATGATAAATGCACTTCAAGGAAATACAACTTTTGCTTACGCAGACGATACCGCAATAGTGGTCTCAGATAAAAACATCGAATATGCCACAGAAATAATGCAGAAACAACTAAATATAGCAGTGAAGTGGTGTCAGGACAATGGCCTAATTATTAACGCGACAAAAACGAAAATAATTCACGTGAAATTCCACAATTACGAATGTCTTCAAAGAAGGGCGAAAAATCCTAATACAACAGACGATAGGTGTGACACAAACATAGAATTAGTGGGTACATGTTGATAATAAGACCCATACTATAAATTTACAAACAAAACTACGCAAATCTGCATATATGCTTTATCAATTAAGTTACTGCTCTACATATGATGTTCTAAGACAAGCGTATCACTCATTGGCCGAATCTTATATAAGACACGGTATCACTGCATGGGGAGGTTCAACACATTGTGGAATACTACTAAATACAAAAAACCAATTATTAAAAATTCTTGAAAAAAACAACAATTTCTTCAACAATACCCACTAAATGATAGCAGCAACAACATTCAAAGTAACACAAAATTTTACTTCAATACTACACTTAACATACCCAACAACATACGACAAAACGCAATACAACGCAATATTTCCGTGAATACAGTCAACAACTCGTCTTCTAATAACAACTCATCAGTAACTTGGAATTTGCAAGCAAACAGCACATCGTTAACAAACAACAATACAACAGCAAGAACAACAGATAGAACAACCAACATAGCAACAAACGCAACAATAGGCACAACAACAAACACTACAACAACAAACACAACAACAAACATAACAACGAACACAACTACAACTACAGCAGTAGACAATCCAAACAATCTTGCCTCTAAACCCAATGTTTTAAATATCAAAAGTATTTATTATTTCAATGACGATAGATTCCTCTAGGTCATCTTTCACCAGTATAATACAAGACGTCGACCTCAAGGAAGGTATAAAGTAAAGCAATAATATCTAGACTATGGCGACTTCAAAAGTTGTTACTTGCCTCAAAACCAAGGCGTCTTTATATATGCATTGTGAGTAGAGGTGAGATGGCACTGCCTGATTTTCGTATGATGATAGTTGTGTATGTATTTTATAATCTCTGGGGAAACAAAAGTCAGTGGTATTCCTAGATGAATTATCTGGTTTGTATTCGATGGTAAATGTCATTGCGGTAATACCAACAGCTTTTGATGTCAAATTAAAATTAAATCGAACCATTGGGAAGCATTCTGACCAGAAATATTCTGATACTTATACGCATTCATACTTATTTTAATATCATAGAACTTCTACTCATATCCAAAGTTTGAAGTACTCATCATATACATACTTAACAACACGTATGATGTTGGTGATGTCGACTCTCCATAACACAACATTTGGAAGAATCAGAAATTAAGAATGATTCGCATACGAACATAATATACTCACTAAAAGGTTGTGTGTTTGCTCTGCTTGCTGATCTGTCTGTTTTACTGATCTTTTTTCTTTTTTGTAAATGCAACAACAACTACGACTGTGAATTTTGATGAATGATTCGAGTCACTCGAATTATTTTTAAGTATTTTTCTAAAGTTATGAATCTAAATGAGTTGGTTTATGAATCAAACATATTTCGAATGGTATGAGTTTGATGCCAACATTGTACGCATACTCATTGCAACCTGTACTTGTTATAAATCAACGTTGTAGTGAATACGAATGAATCCTAGTAGTTAAATTTCAATATTGTTGACTCACTTCATATTCAAAGTTTCATAAGTGCCTATGAGTAGCGAAAAAACGATTCATTGCTGATCTCTGGTCTGTATTGCCAGAAAATTTCATGAAATTTACCACAAATATTGATTGATTTCTCCGCTAAATTAAGCCATTTTCTAAATTGCCTATAAAATCCTACTCATTATTTGCCATGGAAGTCTCTGGAACCTTCATGGCAGTAATCATTTACTGTTGTATACTTTTCCCCGCTCATTTTATGATATTCCGTTTCAAAATAATAAAAATGTTTTGCGTATAACACCAATAAAGCATTATTCTACCCCAGCATTTTAATTGCTGCGATGAAACAACACAGCACAGCAGTACACTTTGTAAAATTGAATTGTAAAATGTCATAAAAAGTATGGAATACGTAATGCAATTATTTTAAAATAATTTAATAACTAATAACTTTGTGATGTATATACGAGGGTCGTCTGGGAAAAAAATCTATTTACATTTCAGCATAAAAGAATCCTATGGAATTGCTGTGGATAACCCAAAAAGCCTATCGAATACAAAAATATTTTATTTAAGCCACTCTCACATATTATCGTTTATATGTGTGTATGTATTACAGTAGCTATCTTTTACACTTTTGTTTATGTATTGAGTATTTGTGTTTATATGTATACATACATACATATATGCAAGTTTGTTTTAAGTAATCATAACTAGTGCGGTCATAAAGTAGAGATATTGTAAAGAGAGTTGGATAGTACGTCGTACTATTAATGCAATTGTGGTCTTTTGTGTTAAATTTTATTACGCCATTAAAATTGTAATTTTTTTCCGTTTTTGTTACTCGATTGTTTTAGTGTTTTTTTTATGCCGGTGATATGTATTTCAGAAATCGCTGATATGTTGTTGTGTTTTGTTGTGCTTTATTACATTGCTATTAAAATGAATTTTATTTTTATTGTTGTTGTTGGTGTTGCTGTTGTATAATTTTGCTGGCTGCAACAAAATAATTTACCACCTCTTAATCGTCTCAAATACATATACACATACCACACATACGAACATGCATGCTGTCATATTTATACGTATGCTTTATTTATAACTGGCACATATACCGGGTGGACTATCTATCGGTTTAAATTTGAACCTTCGGTTCTTTAGAATCTGACAATACTTATGTCATTCTATTCTGTAACAAAATTTCGTATATTATCTCCACTGAAAGAAATAAATCGATTTATGCCTGAGCAACGTTAGGATTTATTGGAGATTTATTTCCAAAACAAAAACAATTTGTTGGAAATTGCACGAAAATGTCGTACAAAATTTGGTCGCAGAGAGAGTGACCGATATACGCAGGTTTATTACTAAAGTTTGTGAAACTGGTTTCACTGACGATATGCCAAGACGTATGCATGCTCGTACTTTATACCCGAAAATATCAAAGCTATGGCTGAGAGTGTGTGTAAGAATCCATCAACATCAACTCGTCATCGTTCTCAAGAATTGAACATTTCTCGCATCAGTTTATGTCGAATTTTGCGAAAAAAAATCTCGGTATGACGCTTTACAATGTGCAATTGGTTTAAGATTTTAAGCTGCCTTACCATTTTCTTCGTTTTCGCTTCGCTATATGGTCTAACGAGAAACCGCACGATGATGTCGATTTTGCCAAAAAAATCATCTTTTCGGATGGAGGTCATTTTCATCATAGTAGGTACGCAAAGCAAAATTGCCGTACTTGGGGTTCAGAAACTATTACGTGGTCTTACGGAAGCCACTGCACCCGAATAACTGTTTGATGCGGCTTGTGAAGCGGAGGCATCATAGGCTCATATTTCTTCGAAAATGAGAACAAAGCAACCATTACGATCAATGGAGACACATATCTCAGCATGATAACCGACTTTTTTGTACCCGCCCTTCATGGTATTGATGTGAACGATGTTTGGTTTCAACAGGATAGTGCAACTGGCCACACATATCATGCCACAATCGATTTATTGCGTCAAACGTTTGATGGCCGTTTAAATAGACGAAATGGTGATGCTAATTGACTGCCAAGAAGCGGCGATTTGACACCATTGGTCTATTTTCTGTGAGGCAACGTTGGAGAAAATATTACGCCGACAAAATTATGCATTTGAAAGCCAACATTTGTGATGTCATTGCCGAGATACGACCCCATACACTCGAAAAACTGCAAGAAAATTAATCCGATGGAATGAGGCACTGTGAGGCCAGCCGCAGCAGCTTTACGAATGAATTGTACTTTACAACAAAAAAATAAATTTGTCAACATTTCAAATTGTTTTTCTTTTAATGCATTTTTAAATTCAAAATTTTTAAATGGCGCACCCTTTACACACCATGTACACATATACAACATCAGAGAGTTATCAGCACACTTTTACTGTTAGAGCACCGGCTTACAAGAAGCGAAAAAGCAGAAGAGCATGTCATTAAAAACAATACAAACAAACAAAAACAACAAGACACCCTAAAAATGACAAACACAATAACAATTCCAGGACATGCTTGCTCACATTTACACATACATACACACATGCAAATAAGAAGTTTATGCAAACATTGTATGTTTTTTTAGTTTTTCTCCTCTATTTTTGCGTTTTTTTTAATCGACTACAGCAGCTATAACCACAACAGCAGTAGAGCAACATCTTTATGTTTCTTTTAGTATTCGCATGACACAATATTTTATTACGTGCTGCAATGTGAAATTGCCTCCCCAAAGAAACTAAGAAGAGACAAGTAAGCAAAGAAAATCCATACAAAAAATCTCACACACACTCTCAATAAATGGGAAAAAATCCAGACAACAATTTACTGCCAAGAAGTTGTGTTGGACGATAAGAAACCTTACTTTTATGTGTTTTGCAACGCAGCAATATTTTTATGAAATATTTTCGCCAAAAAGCAAAAAATTTTTAAATGCAACAGCATTTACCGATTTCCTGTCACAAACAACATTTTATGCAGCAACAAAACAAATATACACGCAAAACTATAAAGTTTATACCTGTTACAACCTATATTAGAGTTGTAAACAGATTTACTAGTAAATATCTGACATAGGAAAACAAGATGGCGATTTATTCCATTTTAAACTTTACCGGGTTACTTAGACAGCCTCTATCGCCCTATACGGATGTAACAAAATGTGTTGGGGAAGAAGTGGGGCCTGAAACCTAGGATGACTCACTGGATCTACACAGCGGTGGTCAGACCTATCCTTACCTATGGATGCCTAGTGTGGTGGGAATCCCGGAATAGGATAACGAACTTGTGCCTTGTACGCAAGTTACAACGATCTGCTTGTATAATTATCAATGGTGCTCTGCGCACTACTCCTACGATCGCTCTAGAGATAATCTTATATCTTCTGCCGCTTGACCTCTACTGCAGGAGCGTGGCGGCAAAGGTTAGCAGCCATCTCTGGGCTACTGGGCAACGACATGCGTCGGGCATTGGCCATACAAAGATACTGGGAGAAATTGATATTGTCGGAGGCAATGATTACATGACACCACGGTATAACTTCTCAATGAACTAGGGGACAGCCATTCCGGAAAGGGAGGACTGGAGGAGTGGTTCAGTGAACCTCCCAAGGGACTCCGCACAAATATACACCGATGACTCGAAACTGGAAGGAGCCGTTCGCATTGGTATCTATTCGGAATCAATCGGAATATCCAAGTCTATAAGGCTACCAGATCATTGCAGCGTCTTTCAGACGGAGGTGTCAGCAATTCAGGCTGCAGTGAAAATTATTGTGGACAAAAATGTTCACGGACGGAAAATCATCATACTTTCCGATAGCCAAGCGGCTATCAAGGCATTGGATTCCAGTGTAATAAACTCCAAGACGGTGTACAACTGTCGCAGATATCTCAATGAGGTGGCGAAGCGATATGATGTTTGTATCACATGGGTACCGGGACATAATGATATTCCTGGCAACTGCAGAGCGGATGAATTGGCCAGAAGGGGCACGACCATCGAACTCTCTGATGAATTCTTTATATTGGGGATCCCTTTGCGGACCTGAGAACTTATAATTGACAATGCAACCGTAGATCTCGTCAACAGAATGTGGGCAACTTCGGATAAGGGCAGAGCGTCGCAAAAGATCTGACCGAGGCTGGATAGGAGGCGCACGGTGACTCTGCTTAAACACCAAAGAAGTAGGCTCAGCACTATTATTGGGGTTATTACGGGGCATTGCATTATAGGAGCGAATGCGAGGCGTATTGGTCTTAGACACCTTGCAAATGCTTTCTGCAGAAGCTGTGGAGATGAAGAGGAAGATGAGACTATTCTTCTCTTATTGTGCACATGTCCGGCACATGTCGGAGGAGAAAGAGGAACCTGGGTGCCTACTAAATGGAGGATATGGATGAACTGTAATGTATCGATATTGGCAGCCTGAGTCGCTTCATCCAAAGCTCCGAATGGTTCCTGAAATAGGGGAAATGAGGAACTGTGATATCACAATGGTCCCTGTGTGCGGCCTAAGTGTGTCCGCTCATGACTCCATCGAGGGGACAGCCACTTCTACCTACTTAAACATGCAGGCATTGGAGATGATGCCTGGTACCCATTTGCTTGTTTTCAACATGGACCATAAGAATATTGAGGTTTAAAGAAAGCTATGATGTGTTACACAACAGACCTTGCTTTTAGCATAACATGCTTGATTTAGTTGTCAGAGGTGAAATTTTTCTAATATTTAGTATTCAAAGAAACCATCAATGGGTTGTGGTGATAACGAATGAAAGATATTGCGACAGAAATATTTTTTCCGGATAATAACTTTTGTAAGAAAAGCGTAAGCTATTGCTCACTTCCTACATTTTCCTGCACCGGTGATAGATTCCTGGTTAGAAAGCTTCCCAATAGTTCGATTTAATTTTAATTTGATTTCAAAAGCTATGACATTTACCATCGAATAGAAACCGAATAAATTATCTAGGAAGACATCCGTCTTTTTATATATAACGAACATTACAGGAAGATCAAGTCCTTTAGTTTTGTTAAAACGAAAGATTTCTATATAAACAGACGAACTTGTGAAATACTCCTCTTAAGGCCTAGGGCTCAATCAATAAAAAAATTTTCTCATCTCTACTCACAATGCATGTATAAAGCGGGCTTGGGCTTCAGGCAACGATAGGTGGATCTTTTATTGTCCTAGGACCTATTTAAGTGCTTAACTGGAAAAAAGTTTTTTTTACTGAAAATGCAACAAAACAAACAAAATAAAAAAACGGTTAGTGAAGTGCTTTGTGACCGCTATATGGTACTTAAAAGGCATGACTGGCAATAAAGCCCAGCATAAACTTTACAGCGATCGCAGGAAGTGATAAACTGTCAACCAGGCATGCAAGTTCCCTTATAGTGAAATTAAGATAATAATAGTGCAGTATTCCTCACGTGAGAGGATAGCTTAATCTACTTGAGGTCGAATTCCAATCAGTCCTTAAAGGCCTCATGCGCCAATAGGTCAACATTCGCTTAAAGTTTAATTGAGATAAAATTTCGTAACGAATCGTTAAACAAAATACGTGTATTAATGATGAAGTCACCATAGCCTAATAGGTAGTATGTTGGCTTATTAGACATAAGGCCACGGTTCAAACCACGGGTCAGATATCTTCAACAAAATGAAATGTGAAAAAATATTTCTTCGGCGACTTCCTGCCAACAGATTTGTGGGAAAAATTCTGAGAGTAAATAAAATTGCCATGAAAAGTTTTTCTAAAATCTGGGTCCACTTTGTATAAAATTAACACACACAACATAAGTGGTGTGTGAAGTTAGGTCGTAATTCTGATTGTAATGACAACTGACTGGTTGTAATGACCAATTATGTATGTAATAACAAATTAATATCTATGTATGTACGTATTATTTGGACTAGGAAGTTTATCACTTTGTACATTTGTATTGAGCGACGGCAGCCATCTAAAGCAGACTTTTTACAGGCCTTAATAATGCCGAAAGAAGGCAAAGAATTATGATTATGATGGTGGAGATGCAATGCCCTTTGCCATATTAGAAGAGAAACGGAAAGGTGATAAAAAAAATGTTTTAAATATTTAACCTACTAAGAGTTGTTTTTTTAATTTTTTGCTATTGTTTTTTTCCAAGTCTTTTCACATCGTATTTATTCATTTTCTTCGCATTATTACTTCTGTTCTCATAATAAAATGCATAATGTTGTTACAATACAATCACTGACTGCTGCTGTGACTGCCAATGCTATTGGTGTTGTTATAGTTGCTGTTTCTTATCTCTTCTATCCTTACCATACCATACCATATGGCAAGTATTTTATATTGTATTGCCACAACTACACAATTTTCTTCTTCATCTATTCGTTGTTGTTCGTTGTTGTTTGTTTATTTATTTGTTGTTGGTTTTCTTATAAATATTTTGCAATTTTTATTTGCTAAACAATTTTATACACACAATATTATTTATAATGCATTATTTGCATAATAGTTAGTAAAACAAACATTATATTGTAAAACGCGAAAAACACGCACTCAGTCAACTACATACGTTCATACATTCACGTTCATATAGAGCACAGAGCACGGTGGTATGTATACATGTACATGTACATGTGCATGTACATGCATGTTAATATTTATACGAGATTTTCCCAACGATTTAAGATGATGATTTTGTTCCTTTTTTTGCTAATGTTGTTGTTGTTGCAACACAAGTTCTGTGGCGGAAAATACACAAGTCCTGTTTCGCAGATTGTATTAAAATGTAATTTATCATCACTGCTTCGTTGCATTTTTGCCATTTCAAACAAGAGTCGCTTGTTGTTGTTGCAACATTGGCATTATTTGTTATATTTTCTACAAGAACTTGTATATCATTTGCAGTAACTATGTTGGCATTATAAATACAACAAAAAAATTTTTTCAAATTTTCATAGTTTTTGCTTGTTTTCTAATATATTACGCACAAGCAAATGTTTTTGCCTGAAGTCATTAGATTCTTGATTTTTTTTGCTTATTTCAGAGTAAATGTTGTTTTATAAGCGTGTTCGGCAATTGGCAATATTATGTAAATTCGTTTGTTTTAATTTGAATGAGTACTTTATGTGGAGTTTATACATTACTAGCTGTACCCTGCGCGTGTTGATGCGCCATCAACTAAAATAAATTTGAAGGCAAGACATTACTCAAATGTCCAATTAATTTTGAATAATTTTATTGATTTTGTTTCCCGTTGTCCAAATGATTCAGATGAACGGGCCTGAGTAGTACGCATTCGATCAGTTTCTAATCTCACTTGTCGTTGTTCAAGTGGTTCAAGCGAACAGGTCTCAGCGGCATATTCTCGACGATTTTCCAGTCTCAATGCTCGTCTGATTTTGAGGCTCGTAATGCTCTTTTCTTCTGTGCTTGAGGTGTAGGTCGACCAATTGCTTGTCATTCATTTTGAATAATTTTCAGTGACGCCATTCATCGGAAATAAATCGCACCAATGAAAGCACAGTTTACGATTTAATTCATTTTGAGTACCAGTGGCACCACCTGTCGGAAATTGGTCATACCAACTTAGAAATCTTCGTCGGCTCATGCGCAACAACTTTGCTAAAGATCATAACACATCAAATGCACAGTTTACGATTTAATAGATTTTAAGTAATTTTTAGTGGCGCCACCTGTCGGATATTGGTCATACTAACTTAGAAACCTTCGTGGGCTCATGCGCAACAATTTTGCTAAAGATCATAACATGATCAAATGCACAGTTTACGATTCTATAAGGTACATACAAATAAGCATTCATTTTATATATATATAGACTATGCGAGGTGACACGCCCACTATAGCCAATCCGCCCATTTTGTTCATATATACGTCAAAGTCGTCCATACAAAATTTGAGGACTCTAGCTGTTGCAGTTTATGAGATATGCGACATTAAATACTTATTGGGTATGTGGGCGTGGCACTTCGCCTACTTGAAAAAAGCAGCCTATAACTTCTTCCAGACATACAGGAAGATACAAGAAAATCGGTCCAGCCGTTTAGCCGTCTATAGACTTCAAACAAACAAACAAACAAATAAACACACATTCATTTTTATATATAAGATTAATCCACATTTAAAATTTCATTGTAAGGCGTGAATTTTTTATTGAAAATAAAACAAAAAATTTCAAATTGAAAATCTTTTCAAACACTTCTAAGTATGGATATGTGTACTCAACAAATATCAAGTGCAACTAAAGCAACAGTGTTATATTAAAAGATGGGTCGGTTGTGTAATGGACTTTGGCTTTCTATTTAAGGCCTTATTAAACCTCCGTATAAAGATGGCGTTTATATGTTCCATGTTAAAAGCAAGCAAACGGATATCAGCCTTTATCAGTTCGTGGAAAATTCAAATAAAGTACTATACAAAATATGCGCTCCTCTACAGAGAGAGCAAAACAAATTGTGTCCCTAAAATTCTATTCATTGGCAAAAGTAATATGTGATAATGAACCCACTTGTAGAGACTCTAGATAGGTCTGGCCCAACATGAATATTTGCAATACAGAATATGCATTGAACGTATCAAGATTCCATCGAAGGAAATTCATGGCAGTGATTACATAGCGCTGGACTCTAGGAGACTGGAACTACCGCACAATAACTTCTGCAGATGATGCCATGATGAGGAAGATGAGGACACAACAGGAACATCTTCTCTGTAGTTTTCCGGCGTAATGGGAACCTAAAAAGTAGAATTCTTGGATACCCAGTGACGATAAATGTCTAGCGGGATAGGTAATATCAGTTTTACAACGAAATCTCACAGACCTTAAGTAGACTGCGACCATTAAGGCAGCTACTAGTTTAACTTAACCTAACTCCATTTGGATCATGGTCCAAAGAAATATCAAGCGGTATGATCATAGCACAGTCGCCGTGGTCTAGTAGGTAGTGTGTTGGCTTATTAGACGAAAAGCCAGGGTTCGAGCCCCAGGCCAGACATCAAAATAAAATACAAAAATTATTTCTTCGGCGTCTTCCTCTCAGCAGATTTCTGTCAAAAAATCTGAGAGTAAATAAAATTGCCATGAAAACTTTCTCAAAAATCTGTCGTTCGGAGTCGACTTTAAACTGTAGGTCTCGCCACTCATGTATAAAAATTAACACACACCACATAAGTGGTGTGAGAAACTATGTCGTAATCCTGACTGAAGGGTTGTAATGACCTATTATGTATGCATGTTATGATCATAGCACGCCAATCATTGCGGAATGTGTGCGAAAATTGCGTACGGATTTTGGAAGAAGAGAAGCGCCGTCAGCTCCGTATGTTCGTTATCTTGTAAAAAAAGTGAAAGAAACTGGCATCCTCATCGATAAACCAAAGCGTGAAAAGCCAAAAACAGTGCGTACACCGGAGAATATTGCTGCTGTGGCAGAGAGTGTGCGTGAAGTGCCATCAACAGCAATTCACCGTCGTTTTCAACTATTGAACATTTCGGAGACACCATTGAGACGAATTTTGCATAAAGACATTGGTATGACGCCATACAAAGTCCAATTGGTTCAGGAGTTGAAGCCGTTTTCCCTTCGCTAAGTGGGCCTGCTATCGACTTACAGAAGATGCCGATTTTGGCAAAAACATCATCTTTTCGGATGAAGCTCATTTTGATCTTGGCGGGTGTGTAAACAAGCAAAATTGTCCCATTTGGGGCACAGAAAACCCGCACGCATACATTAAAAAGCCGACGCACCCAAAACGAGTCACTGTTTGGTGCGGATTATGGTCCATAGGCATAATTGGGCCATTTTTCTTCGAAAATGAGCAAGGAGTGGCCGTTACAGTCAATGGCGATCGTTATCGGGCCATGTTGAACGAATTTTTGTTCACAAAAATTAAAGAGGAGGATATTAGCAACATTTGCTTTTAACAGGACGGCGCTACGTGCCACACAGCCGAAGCTACACTCGATGTTTTGCGCCTTGTTTTTGAAGATCGCATTATCAGCCGCAGAGCTGATGTCGTTTGGCCACCTCGGAGCTGCGATTTGACACCGTTGGACTATTATTTCTGGGGTGCCGTCAAAAATAAGTGTTACGCCGACAAGCCAGAGACAATTGGCACTTAAAGGACAATATTCGTGAAGCCATTGGTGAAATACAGCTGCACACAACCGATAATGTGCTTAACAATTGGACCGATCGTGTAGGCTACTGCATGGCCAGCCGAAGCAGCCATTTGTATGAAATTATTTTCCATTATTAACCGGAAAGATTGTACTTTCAAATAAAAAAGAAATTTGAGAAAATATTCAGTAGTTTTTTTTTAAAGAATTTTCAAAAAAAAAGTTATTTGGCGGACCCTTTAAAAGAGAAGACACTGGTTTTAAATTGTATTTGGAAAAGGATTCTGCTGCAGGACTTAAATATCAAATACAAACGTATGCAAAAGGATCACACATCACTGCTGAGTGTTCCTGTTGGCAGTCTCGTACGCATTGCCGAGAGTAGCAGAGTATTTCCTAAGAATATACATACATACATGTACATAATTGGTCATTGCAACCCTTCAGTCATCATTCCGACTTAGCTTCTCACGTCACGTAGTCTGTTTGTGTTAATTTTATGCATGAGTGGCGGGACTTACAGTATATTCTGGATTAAGCAAGCTGCAATAAAGCCCGTTGACGTCTTATATATGTTATACAGATGTCTCGGCCTAGCTTGTTCGTGACTGTCATGTATTTCTCCTGGAAATTACGGATGTCTTAATATTTCAACTCAGACGAATTGATCGCAATGAACATCAATGTGTGACTTTAATATTTTAATATTTCCACTTTTATTTTTCTTCGAATTTACTTGTGATTGTAATTAAAAAGGAAAAAAAGGCTTCAATTTAATTAAAATATTTTTCATATTCCAAGTAAACACGGTTGTTTAATTCGATGAATTTGGATGAGAGTTAAAACTTTTATTAATTCAACCTATGCCAGTGCCAGTATGTGTGTGTGTATGCTTTTTCCATACAACAACGGAATATATTTTTTTTGTTTAAAATTACAAAGAAAAAAACAACAAAAAATAAGAAAAAGTTACCAGCCAGCAATTAAACATTTATTTATTCGCGCACTCGGGTCATTTCTCTCAGGAAGAAGTTTCGTTTCGCATTTATTGTTTGCTTTAGTTTTACATGAGAACTCTTACAACATCACGTTCTCTGCATAAGAATGAAACTTTAGAGGGCTACTCTGTGTCCATGTGTGTGTGTGTGTGTGTGTTAAAGCGGAAGTGAATAAAAATGTTAAGTTTGCAACGGCTTCAGAGTTTTTCTAAATTAGTTTTAAAACCTACAAATAAAAATAAAAGAAAATTGGATAGTCAAACGCATGACTATGCTTATATAAGATTTATAGTCCGTAATTCATAGAAAATTGCAGTAAAAGATTGCGTCCACGTTTTCGGGCGTTTTGCACAAGGAATTTTAAACAAAAATGGTGTCTCACACTATATAGTAAATAAACGATGTATACCAAGCTATCACTTTATAAGAATAAAGTTCTAATACAAGTCCACCTAATCATAAGGACAACGTTAAAATCTGCTTCAAAGGCTAGCCTGTAGCAAATGCTTCTGTTGTCTTTCCTGACTATTTTAAATAGAAATTCATCAACCTAATCAAAACTCTTGTCCATATTGAAAGAAGTATTTGATTCAGATAGTGTGGGTAATGGGAAAATGCTGGCGTTCGCTTTGACATACATAATTGGTCATTACAACCCTTCTGTCAGGATTACGACCTAGCTTCTTAAACCACTTTTATTGTGTGTGTTAATTTTATACATGAGCGGCGGGACTTACAGTTTAAAGTAGATTCCGAACGACAGATTTTTGAGAAACTTTCCATGGAATATGTTGCGAGTGTTTATTTCATACATGAGTAGCGGGACCTACAGTTTAAAGTCGACTCCGAACGGCAGTTTTTTTGAAAAACTTTTCACGGCAATTCTATTTACTCTTAAATTTTTGTTAGCAGAAATCTGCTTACTAGACTATGGCGTACAAAAAGCCAACATAGTTTCGTTTGAGCTAAAGTTGGCTCAAACATTCTTTTTTCTTTCAAAAGACTAGATTCAACGTGTTTATCAAAATTTATCTGCTTAGGAGATGATTACATTGTTCTCTTCACGCTGAACCAGTATAGAAAATCCAGAATTGAATACAAGAAATAATCTCTTGGGTTGAATTTGAGAAATAAGAAGGATTGTGTAAAAATTCGCAGCCTACTTTGTGCAATTTTAACTTCTTTTTTCCATTTTCTTCGCAAATCACGAGTTAGTTTGCTATCCATAATTGTCAAACACAAACGTTTTTCCTCCATTACCCCTCTTGGCTTCCACAAAGCATGTTCATTTTACCTGTTTGGGTGCTGTTATTACCATAAGCTTTGTTTCTGTTTTGTTAATCTATTGTTGTTCCAACTAAGCAGGTGCTTGTTAGGCTGCAGAAGGTCCTAAGGTGATAATAGGACTCCCATCTAATGTTGCATAGGAATAACGCCGTCCGAGTATATGCTAGACGTCGCCGTGGTATAGTAGGTAGTGTGTTGGTTAATTAAACGTAAGCCTACGGTTCAAACCCCAGGTCAAGCATCTCCAACTGAACGAAATATGAAAAAATATTTCTTCGGCGACTTCCTCTCATCAGATTTCTGCCAAAAACTCTGAGAGTAAATGAAATTGCCATGAAAAATTTCTCAAAAATCTATCGTTCGGAGTCGACTTTAAGCTGTAGTCGCCGCCACTCGTGTATACAAATTAACGCACAAAACATATGTGGTGTGAAAAACCAGGTCGTAATCCTGACTAAAGGGTTGTAATGACCAATTATATATGTTATGTTATGTATGAGTATATGTTGTAGTGATGGGGAACCTATCTAATCGTTGATTGCTACCTTTTTCACCTCTAGGCTGCGGCACTGCCTGACCTTCCTGTGAATTTATCATTTTTTCCATTGTCTTTTTTTTCAATTCAACTCCATTGGGCTTCTCGACTATATCACGCCGCCATCTTAAACACAAAGTAAAGGACGCATAGTGTTTACTATTTGCAAGGACTTGATTGACAAGTGCCTGTTGAAGCCAGGAGAAGTTTGACCAATCAAGCGTAATTTTAAAAATGTCACCGACCACGGAACCAAAAGATATGGACCCACCTCTATGCAATGTAGTACTGCACGGAATGGCTATTAATCGCTTTGTAGATGACCCTAAGGTGATAGAAGTTAACTTGAGCTACGAAATGGCAATAGCTCTAGTTCGTATGCAAATATTCTAAGGTTTTAAAGGACCGTGTTTATAAAGTGGTTGAACGCCAGAATATATAAATAGAATAGATTCACGAAGTGGATCGAGAATGAATAGAAGCAGTGAATATGCACGTGTTTGGAAGTATTTTAATAAAAAAGTTAAAAATTTGGGAATTTAAATTAATTACGAAAATATTTTCTTGGCTTAAGTCAAGTTCAGGCTTGAGAAATAAATCAAATACCACTTTTTTCTTCTTATTTACTTACTTAACTACATCCTTAACACATCCATCCAGGCGCCTCTGCTCCTTGTGCGCCTGCGTCAGTTGGTCACACCAATCGATGGCAGGGCTTCCTCGATCTGGTCCTTCCATTGCAAACTAAGTCGTCCTCTTCGCCTACTTCCGCAAATCTCCGCATCAAATACCCGTCTCGCTGGAGCATCCTCCTCATTTCGAACGACATGGTCGAGCCAGCGCAGCCGCTGGATGTAAATACGTTCATACAGCTCACTGTTGAATCGGGTACTCTCAAGGCTGCTGCAGACTGACATCATTTTTGGTGGTAACGGCGGAGCCAACCAATTCTTCAATTGATTTAAATCATCGATTTTTATGTGTAGCGATCCATTGTAACTAAGTAAACTATGGTAAGTGCATTATAAAAAAAGAAGCCCCCTTCATTCAAAAACTTAAAGTGCAAAAAGTCTGTTGCTATTCATTCATTCACTCATTCATTCGTTGTTCCTTTTTATTTATTTTATTTCTTTTCTTCCTTTTCTTCTTTTTTTGCGTGTTCAGCAACTATTTGTAAAGACCAGCAACTGCAACTATTTTTACTTTAACTTCTCTACTACAACTCCACTACTGACTACCACAACTGCAATGTTAACTAAACTCACAATTGCTCCAATAAATGCTCATACACATACACATACACATGCTTAAATTTTTCTAGTAGTACCGACTGTAAGTGTTTGTCCAAAGTGTTGGCTTGTTCACTTCTTTAAACTCTGCAAGGCACAGGCGCCCATTTATATGGTTACAACTGTAAGCCATGGCGGCTCTGGATTTTATCATTTATGGTCTTTTGGTCTTTTGAGTTCCTTTTTTTTCTTTGCAGTTTACAGTGTTTATTTTGCACAAACCACAAGTATTGCAGAGTTAAACCAGTAAAATACCTACACTCTCTGTCTCACTCTCTCTCTCTCTCTCTCTCTGTTGGTAGTATACTGTTGACTTTACTGTTTACTCTCTGGTATTTTTACGAATAGAGTTGAGGATTTCAAATGAAAAGAGGGAGAAAACAAAAAACACCCGGAATCCTTTATTTTTAGTTTTAAGAGCGCGTTAGTCTATGAAATGCTTTTCGAACCCTTCACCTATGGGGGGTTATATGAGAGAGTTTGAGTGGGAGTCTAGTCTATGCAGGCCAATAATACAAAGAACTAAACAAACTAATTGTTACTTTTAATCTTATTTGTCTTTCAGGATGTGTTTCGCTTGAGGTATGAGCCTGTATTGTTCTACGAATAAGTGAATAAATGTGGTGCGGGTGTGCATTGCTTTAGTTTTGGCAACAGTTTTCTCCCGGATTTATTCCAATTTAATTGATTTGTTACTAATTTAAGCGGAAGTGTCAATATTGTGCGATATTGTTTGTAACTTTGGCCGATTATTGTTGGCACATATTTAAGAAAACTTTCTCTATACACTTTGCCGGCAATGGAAATAAAATTCCAAAAGATTGAAACATTTTTGTGGGGGACAGTTTAATATTGAAAGTTCAGTGAAATTATTTAGGAAATTTTTTAAAATTGTTTTGTTTTTTATTCCTGATTAAGAGATTTTTTTAATTATTTAACCGTAGATCGAGCTTTGTATCAAAAATGATACATTTCAATTTTTGTGACGATATAACTTTAATTCAGAAAAAGTTAGATGCCTGATATTTTTATAATTCGTTAGTATTGTTATCGCCATTATTTTAAAACAAATAAAAAAGTAAAACTTCAAACAGGGGTTACAAAATTCAAAAACTTCATAATTCAGGCTTATATATCATTTTTGATACATACGACTTTCCTAGAGATTTTTTGGTGTCGTGTACGTAATTTTTTTAAGATTTCAAAGATTTTGTGAAGTTTTATCGTAAATAATACATCATTTATGGTATTTGAGAAGGAATTGAAAGTTATGTAAGTGTGGGACGAATGTGAAAAGACTGAATTTTCTCTTCATGATATGTTCTTGATATTGATTGAAGTAGTCGTAGTCTAGTACGCAGCGTGTTACCTTATTAGACGTCAGACCAAGGTTCAAACCTCAGGTCAGACATTTTCAATTTATAACGAAAGATTGTAATGACCGATTATATATTAATTATACATATAATATTCCTGCTGCTAAAGACTTTGAAGAAGAAGAAAATAGAAGCTCGTCTTATGGACTGAAGATAGTATAGACAGCAACAAACATGACAACAGGATGTTTATCGCGAAAGATGGTACTAATTGGAACAGAACAAATTGCCTTTATTAGTTTGGGATGAAAAAATCTAGTAGTTTCTGCATATATTTATCACACGTGACAGACAAACATTAGGAGAATGTGTTTCGTCCCATGTTTTATTACAGGTGATAATATTTCGGTCAACTAAGTACGTATGAGAAAACAGAATCATTCGCTTTGATAATGATATATTTACACCTATTACGCCTTTTCGAAAAATAAGCTGAAAGTCTTGCAGTCTTTAATAATCATGCTTAAAGACTTTTTTTGAAATTAGAAAGAAAAGGATTTTTTTTATAAAAAAGAAATAGATTTATCTAAATTTTTTGTTCGAAAATTTTAACCATTTTCATAAAACTTTTATCACACAACTTGTAGTTTTATGTAAGAAATAATATTGTATAAATAGTTTGGGATTAGCTATCATACTTTCAAGGCAGCCCATATATCCTTTTTTAAGATTTTTAAAATTTAATTTTTTGTTCGCCTGAAAGGTAAGAAAATTAAAGAAAATATATATATATATAATGATGCTTATGTTCTTATTTTCCTTTTTGGTATATTTTCATCTCAAATTAAAGTTTTTAGCAACAGAATTCAAAAACTTTTTAGTTTTATTGTGGAAAATGAAAATTACCTCCAGCGATTTTAATTGAAATTTGATACTTAATAATGGAATACTTACAGTGATTGTTAGGGAAATTAATTTAAGGATATTTGTATAAATCAAGCTTCATAAAGAGATTTACAAAGTAATGCTTGGTATTGATTTATGTTTTCTTTCCTTTTGTTTTGTTTTATAACCTTTTCAACTAATATTTAATTTTGTCGCTGTAGATTAGTAACTAATTCACAACCAATTCACACAATCCACCGAAGTCGATTTGGCATTTTTAGATTCAAATACATGCTACGTGCGTAGCAACTACTTACAGCAAGGGGAAACCCGTATCCGGGAAACCAGAGAGGAATCAAAGAGAGAAAATTTTTATTGACATAATCGATGTTATATAGCAACAGGAAACTTTTTTTATCTCACATGACGTTGACAACTAATATTTCTAACGAATAACAAGAATGGGTTGTACCATCAGGTTTCAGCCAGTCCTCAATAACAATAAGCTGTCCTATCTAAGCAATTGGAAACATATAAATTGCAACAAAGTAGTGTGCTGACATGAAGTGCTTGATTTTTATGTGAAAAACCGTGCCAATGTACATCATGTCAATAATTTTGGCCCAAAATTTCATAAAAGTGATAATAAAATTTAATAATAGTAAATAAATAGTTTTATTAAAATGAATCAAAATATTAAAATTTCTTAACCAAATCTATCAATAATCGTGACAATTCCATGTACTACAAGTATGTATCAAAAGTGATACATAAGCTAGAATTATGAAGTTTTTTAAGGCTCGATCTACGGTTAAAGGAACTTAATGAACTACTGTCAAGATTTAAATTAAATTTTAGAACTTTATTTTTCCAGCTGAGTTTAAAAAATTTTAGATGAACAGTCGTCAATTAAAGGATTTTTTTCATTATTTACTTCCTTTTCCTTCAAGAAACTTAGAGCTTTCATGCAATATACGCCCCCTTCTTACAAACGTTTTGTTTTATTTTAGTTTTACTAATCAAGGGTTTCGAGATGATCGGTGTATTGTAACAAGTTTTAGATTGAAGGGGTTGCCACCCATCGTTAAGCTGAAACAACGCTTTTTATGAAAATATATTATTTTTTTATTTATTTGTATTTATTATTAATCAATTATATTGTAATTATTACGAGCTGAGTAACATACGTAACAAACACGCTCGGTGTAGTATAACAGATCTGGTGGTAACGAACCCACAACACTCACGCTAATAGTCTAGCATACTAATCACTGGACTACTAGAACATCAGAATTGCGAAAAGGCATTGCATACAATAATATGTAGATAACAGTATTTTCTCTGGGAAGTTGGAGTTTAGTGCTCAAGGCTCATCGTATATAAACTGTATGCAGCAAAAATAAAGGCTTTTCATATGAATACTATGAAATAGAACTCAAATTTCATCTCAAATTTTGCTCTGAATAAGTAGCTAAAATTACATCAGTTCCACATTTTAGTTTGTGTCTCGAGTTTTCGAAGTTGCCGTTAACTAGTTGGCAGACGCTGTTCCACTGTTCAAGCTTCAGGTCAGACAACTCCAATAAAACGAAATATAAAAAAAATATTTCTCCGGCAACTTCTTCTCCACAGATTTCTGGCTAAAAATCTGAGAGCTAATAACCTTAAAGTTGCCATGAAAAGTTTCTCAAAAATCTGTAATTTTAAGTCGACTTCAAGCTGTAGATTCCGCCACTCATGTATAAAAATAACACTCACAACATCAGTGGTGACTGAAGGATTGCAATGAACAAATTATATATGTATGTCTTGGGTTTTCAAATTTGGACCTGCAGATTAAAGTCGATCCTGAACGACAGTTTTTTAAGAAGCTTTTTATTGCCATTTTATTTATTTCTCCGAGTTTTTGCCACAAATCTGCTGAGAGGAAGTCGCCGAAGAAATATTCTTCATATTTCATTTTTCTGAAGATATCTGATTGGAGTTGGAACCATCTACTAGACTGCGGCGATTTCAAATCCAATAAAGCGAAAGATTTTACTCTTTGAAGAACCATTATAACCCAGAATAAATTATTTGAGTGGACAAGTAACGGCTTATTTTAGGTTCGCCATAATTTTGGTTTTAATTATTCTAACAGGGGAAACAAATGTTTATTATGAAATGGATATTTTACTAATTTTATTGGCCATTATAACAGCTTAATCATAATTATCACATTATCCATGTGATGTGGGTCAGATAGGGTGAGCCTTTTCAAAGTTTAAATTTACGAATTCAATAAAACAAAAACGTTTTGAAATATTTGCCAAATTTATTTTTTTGTTGTAAAGTACAATTGTTCCTGTTAGAAATGGAATATTATTTTATTCATACGACTGCAGCAGCTGGTCTCACAGTACCTTATTTGGTCGGACCAATTTTCGTGCACTTTTTGAAGTAGATGGGGTCGTATCTCGGCAATGGCATCATGTGAAATCTTCAATTCTTGAGAACTATGAGCAGTTGAAGTTGCAGCCACAGCTTCGATATTTTCGGGTGTACGCACTGTACCAGTGTCTTTGCGCATCAACAATGAAACCAGTTTCACGAACTTTAGCAATAGACTTGAAATTTTGTGATCGAATAGAATGACATAAGTATTGCCGTATTAGTAAAATTTATGGTTGGAATTTAAACCGATAGATGGCGCACCCGATATATTGGATTTTTGTATTATAGCTTGCGAAAAGGCATTGCATACAATAATATGAATATAACGTTAGAAATAAAATATTATTTGCCGTGGCTGCTCTCACACTACCCCTATTCGAACGGACCAATTTTAGTCAACTTTTTCTCGGCAATGGCATCACGAATGTTGCCCTTAAAATGCTCAATTATCTCTAGTTTGTCGGCATAACACTTTGCTTTAAAGGCTCCCCACGGAAAATAATTTAACAGTCCTCACTTTCAGAGAAATATGGGAGGCATTCACAAGCCGCACCAAACAGTCACTCGAAATGGATTTTGATTGGCTTCTGTAAGACCACCTACGGATTTTCTGAGGCCCAAATATGCCAATTTTGCTTTTAGCATGCATAATTCTTGGCATATTAACAATGAAACCAATTTTACAATCTTTTGTAATAAACTTGTATATACCGGGCACTGTTGGTCCTTCTTTGCGACCAAATTTTGTATGACATTTTCGTGCAATTTACGACTAATTGTCTTTGTTTTCCAATAAATTCTAATGTTACTCAAGCGTAAATCGATTCATAGTGTTCAATAGAGATAGTATACTGTATTTTGTGACAGAATAGAATGACATAAGTATTGCCATATTTGAAACAACAGATGGGCTAAAATTTAAACCAATAGATGGCCCATCCGATATATTAAGTATACATCTACACGATAATAATAATAAAAATACTATAATCGTAGTGAAATCCTTAGTCATCCTGGTTAATAAATTAAGGACATTCATTTCATAAGTAGATCAATTCAATTATTGCCTATAAATTTCGTTCCATTTTATAGCTTATAGTAAGACCATATAGCGTTTATGTGGCATATGGAATAATGAACTCAGAAGCATTTTGCATTTAAATTATTTTTCTTTTAACACTTCGACATTAAAAAACATTTTTAATTTTATGAAAAGTTTTGTTGTTTTCGATATAATAACTACAAATAAAGATTACGGCTTCGAGTGTATTTGGGAAAGTGTTATGCTCTAGGAGAGTGTAGTAAAACCAACATTCATGCGATATGCGTTATAATATAGTAACTCCGATGGTAACTGATTTAACCCTCCAACACTAGAATACATACTGGAGGGTAAACCAATTCTCTTTTTTGTGTATAAAATACATATTTATTAGGCAACTTTCACTGACAAAGTATAATTCTAAAAGCTTTTGTAAATACACAATTCAATTTGCTACAAAAAAAAAAAAAAAGAAAACGAACGTCAAATCTTCAAACCAGAAATAGAAGAGGGTTTCCAATAAATTATAGGATTTTCAAACCGTGTCATCACTTGCAAAATTTAACAAATTTACATATTCATCCATGGTTTACTATTCCACTATGGTTGTGCTATAAATATCCTTAAGTTTTAAAATCCACACACAAATGCAAGGACCATGTTAGAATACTAACCGTAGCATAACGACAAAAGTGCCTGGTGAGAACGATTTGTTGAACGTTACGTGTATTTTGAAAGGTTTTTGTGTTCAGTGGTCAAGAAAAGAAATGTGCGTTTTTGATATGCTACTGAGTATAAACGCTTATTTTTCGCTGTTTTTTTTGCGTTCAGGTTTTTTTCGCATACAGTTTGGCTAGAATAGGCACAAAAAAGATTTATAGTTTGGCAAACAACTGAAGCATATCAAACGGAAAATATACACATGCACACACACTCTTTTCTCAAACTCACATATTGAAAGAGGAAGGACATGCACTATTTAGATGCTGACACTGGCACAACTCACACACACTTGCTATTGTATGAAGAAACGGGTGTGTGCGTTAAAACAATATCCGTTAACAAAATGAAACGGAAGTGATTTTTATGCAAAGAATCAGCAGAAATTGAAGAGCAGTAGAGAACATCTTTAAAACTAAGCTTTAATCGAATCGTATAAAGCCTGGCATCAATTTTCTTAAATAGTTTCAAAGCAAACATTTTTATTTCATTACTTATACTATTCATGACAGTCAAAGGAAAATAAAAATTCGAAAAAAGAGAAGAGAAAAACACTTGTAGCAATTTAATAATAGAGTGGCTATTGAATTTATAGCAAAAAGATGATACTTTCGCCATACAGCATACAAATACCACAACAACTACAATGTTATAGATTAAACCAAGCATAGCAAAACAAAAGAAACAACAACAATAAAAAGCTAGGAATACTAGTATAATAATATAATTTGTAGTTTAAAAAGGAGCAGAACTCATAAATCAAGTGTGTTATTTATTTTCGCTTAGTTAGGGTTTTTTCGTTTGCTTTGTATCCTCCTGTTCCTTCTGCTTGTAATCCCCCTTTGCAATACATATATATTTTTTCCTTGTTTTCCTTGGTGTTTTAATTTTTTAACAGGATCTTCTTTTTTTGTTGTTATTCGAAATGTTTCCTCCTGTAGTTCTCATGTCAGAGTTGACATCACGTAGTGTTACTATATTTGTTTTCCATTTTTTTCTTACTTTTTTACTTGCTTGCTTCTTGGACTGGATATGGTTGTTTGGGTTTACTGAACGTTATCAGAAAAATAATATTCACAACAAAAATTTTATACGTGCCTGTAAATGCAGACGAGCAGAAAAACTAACAACTGACCCTTAGTTGTAGCTCTGCATGTATTTTAGTTTCTCGTTTTTTCTAATGCTTTCCGCGCTTAGCCTGGTAAAATTTATTTCAGAAGAACAAAAACCAAACATTAAATTGTTGTTGTTTGTTTATTTAATGTACAATGTCTGTGGTTATAGTTTATGAATTTTAAATAAAATTTAATTGAAAGGTGTGGTCTATAGCAGCAGACCATTTGAAATTAAATAGGCAACCCTATCCAGAGAAGGTAACTCAAGGAGCGGCATATGATGTTGTTACTGCAAAAAAATATTTGCAACGTTCCTGAAAATGTTTAAAACAATATATGTTTAAACAAATACAACATTTGAAACTAGTAACTTACAATCAGAGATCAGCAATGAGTATTCAAAAATATGAGTAGAATCGAAACATACTCATAATTTCTGATAGTTATGGGCATTCATTCTTATTTTAATATCATGGAATCTCTATTCATATTCAAAATTTGAAGTACTCATCATATTCATACTTAAGAACTCGTATGATATTGTTAATTTCGACTCTCCATAACTCAACATATACACGAAGCACAAAATAAGTATGATTCGCGTACAAACACTAAAATACTCACTAGAAGGTTGTGTGTTCGCTCTGCTTGCTGCTCTGTCTGTATTGCTTATAAAGGGTCCGCCAAATAACTTTTTTTTTTGAAAATGCTTTAAAAAAAAACTACTGAATATTTTCTCAAATTTCTTTTTTTATTTGAAAGTACAATCCTTCCGGTTAATAATGGAAAATAATTTCATTCAAATGGCTGCCTCGGCTGGCCATGCAGTAGCCTACACGATCGGTCCAATTTTTAAGCACATTATCGATTGTGTGCAGCTGTATTTCACCAATGGCTTCACGAATATTGTCCTTTAAAGCGTCAATTGTCTCTGGCTTGTCGGTGTAACACTTATCTTTGACGGCACCCCACAAATAATAGTCCAACGATGTCAAATCGCAGCTCCGTGGTGGCCAAACGACATCAGCTCTGCGGCTGATAATGCGATCTTCAAAAACAGGGCGGAAAACATCGAGTGTAGCTTCGGCTGTGGCACGTAGCGCCGTCCTGTTAAAACCAAATGTTGCCAATATCCTCCTCTTCAATTTTTGTGAACAAAAATTAGTTCAACATGGCCCGACAACGATCGTGACTCATTTTGGGTGCGTTGGCTTTCCAATGTATGTGTGCGGGTTTTCTGTGCACCAAATGCGACAATTTTACTTGTTTATATACCCGCCAAGATCAAAATGAGCTTCAGCTGAAAAGATGATTTTTTTTTTTTGCCAAAATCGGCATTTTCTGGTGTAGGTACTGCATGGCCAGCCGAGGCAGCCATTTGAATGAAATTATTTTCCATTATTAACCGGAAGATAAAAAAAGAAATTTTAGAAAATATTCAGTAGTTTTTTTAAAGCATTTAAAAAAAATGTTATTTGGCCGGACAACTAAGACTGTAAATTTTATTGAATAATTCGAGTCACTCGAACCATTTATAAGTATTTTTCTAAAGTTATGAATCTAAATAAGTAGGCTTAGGAATCAAACATATTTCGAATGGTATGCGTTTGATGTTAACGTTAATAATACCCGAACCTTATGTGCCATATGCTCAGAATAAAACAACAATAGTTTGTGCTTCTACAAGAGATTTTAAAATTTGATTACCAAAAACAAAATTTATGGCTGTCATGGTAGTATATTGGCTGGCGGACCGAAAACCCGTTAGTTCAAATCTCAGCTATGGCACGTCAAAAAATGTAATATGAACAAATATTTTTTTTGACGGCATCCCCTCAGAACTCCTCTGGCAAAAATCTAGGTAAGTAAACTAATTGTCACCAAAGAGCTTTCGAAATTTGTCATTCGCAGTCGACGTAAAACTGTATGTTCTGCCACTCATGGATAATGTGGGGTTTAAATTTGAACCATCAGTTATTTCGCATCTGGCACTCTATTCTGTCACAAAATTCAGTATATTATCTCCACTGAACGTAATGAATCGATTTATGCTTGAGTAACGTATCCACAATGATGTCGATTTTGCCAAAAAAAATCGTGTTTTCTTGATGGGTACGTTAATAAGCAAAATTGCCGTATTTTGGACTCATAAAACCCTCACCTGGTCTTTCAGACGCCAGTGCACCTATTACGTGTGACTGTTTGGTGCCCATATTTCTTCGCAAATTAGGACGGCGCAACCATTACATTATTATTACAACCCGCTCTTCACGGTATTGATGTAAACGATGTTTGTTTTCAACAGGATGGTGCAACTTGCTACATATCTCATGCCACTATCGATTTAGGGGATCAAATGTTTGCTGGCCATTTAAATAGCAGAAATGGTGATGACAATTGGCCGCCAGGAAGATACGATTTGACACCGTTGAACTATTTTTGCGAGGCGTCGTTAAAGAAAAGTATTATGCCGACAAACCAGAGGTAATTTAACATTTGAAGGCCAACATTCGTGATGCCATTGCCGAGATATGACCCCATACACTCGAAAAAGTGCCGCATTATGCATTTAATTTTTTTAATATTTATGCTAAACTACTATGTAGTCAGTAACGGCTGCCTAGTCGTCGTAGGTAAAATGTATTTGAAACTAAACATAGCTTGGTAACTAATATTTTACTTACGATTACATACATATGTGATCATATTTTGTCAAGCAAATTGAGCACTTACCTGCAATGTAAAAAAAACAAAAATTATTGAATTATACTTCTGACCAAAATTTTAAATTAAATCAAATGTAAATTATGTTTAATTGAAAAGAATTTCCTCACCCATATACACGAATAGTAACCAAGATTTTAAAAATTTTTAAATTTATAGTTAATTATACTAGATTTGGACATTTTTTCTTTTTGCGAAATATGCAAATAAAGTCCGAAGAAACTTTGTCAAATGCTATAAAAACTTTCGAAAAATAATACTTTACTGTTTGTAATTTTATCAGAACATTAACTTTAGTTACTTCGAGCTTTGGCAATGTGGATTCTGTACTGATTATTTGGATCACCGAAGCCTAGTGTATTGATTTATTAGGCAACGGTTTCTAGTTAACCACTCAGTTCTGACATCTTGAGAAAAAAATATATATATGTATGTATATAACGAAAAATTATATCTTTCGAAAATTATATTTTAGGAAAGACTTTGAAGGTTACTAATTGCCATAAAAAAAACGCAGATTTGTTGTTTGAATGGTCAGACGCAACCTGGGTGATATGAGAAACTAGGTCCTAATCCTGCGTATAATTTTGTGATAGACAATGAAGAACTAAGTGATTATGGATATTGTAAGTGATAGGATACAAAACAAGATAGGCTAATAAGGAATTTTCTGCGAAACCCAGCCAATCGTCCACAATGAAATGAATGTCAATAAAAACAATTTTCAGTAATAAGTCCATTTATTTCTTTTGAGTACTTTCCATCGGATCAGCAATAAAACTGTGAAACAGAAACCACATTGCAACGATATTCTAATGAAAAATTAGAGTTGAATAGGCTACTACCAACCAACTTTACATTCTTCAGTGGTCGATAGAAAAACCTTACGGATATACTTTGAGATAAATCAAACATGGGAGTTTTAAATTTAATTTCAGTGGAATAGTACAATTGTGATGTACAAAAATTTCATGCTAAGAACATCAATCAATTCAAACTCAAAATATTTACATTCTCTAAGTTACTCTAAATATAAAGTGATATTAATGTCATGCTTAAACTATACTTAGTATTAATTATTTCCGGCACTCTAAAAACTCGTGTTGTTCAGAACAAATATACACACAGTTACTAAAGTATACATACGGTTAAAAAATTGCAGAAATTTTTTAACTAATCCGTTTTCGTTGAAACTCTTTATAGTTTCCTTGATTTTAAGACGGTCTTTTGCATTAGTAAAAAAATTTCTGAAATTGAACTGAATTATGGCCCTACACAGGCCCACAAAGGAATGCATCCGATTTACAAATTTCACAAATTTCTGAACCATTGCAAAAGACCGTCTTAAAATCGAAGAAAGATGTCGGACAATTATAAATATTTTCAACCAAAACGGATTTGTTAAAAAATTTCTGAAATTTGTTAACTTTTGTGGGTCTTCACAGGCAGGGTACGTCAGGCTCACAGAAGTTAACAAATTTCAGAAATTTTTTAATCAAGACCGTCTTAAAATCGAGGAAAGTTGTCAGACAATTACAAAGATTTTCAACGAAAACGGATTAGTTAAAAAATTTCTGAAATTTGTTATCCGTATGTATACTTTTGTGGCTGAGTGTATGTCCGGACAACAATTTTTTTAATATTTTTTAACATCTCGCTGCTTCAGCGATGGAAAATATTTTTTACAAACAACTTTCAGCTTGATTTGGCTTAATTTTATATTTTTTTTTAGAACTAACAGGGATAGAGCTACCAATAGGTTATATTATTTATACATACATAATTGGTCAGTAGAACCCTTTAGTTAGGGTTACAACCTAGTTTCGCGCACCACTTATATTGTGTATGTTAATTTTATACATGAGTGGTGGGACCACTCAGAGATTTTTGAAAAATTTTTTATGGAAATTTTTATTTACTCTCAGAATTTTGACAGAAATCTGTTGAGAGTAAGCCGCCGAAGAACTATTTTTTCATATTTCATTTTCATGTCTGACCTGGGGTTTGAACCGTGGCTTAACATCTAATAAGCCAACACACTACCTACTAGACTACGGCTTCAGTTATAATCATTACGATTTCTTAATTCTTCTGAGCTTTAGGTAATAAGTAAGACAATCTTTAGTGTGTTTAAGGACTTTCTCCCACTTATTATTTCCTCAATAAATTATAAACCGCCTACATCTGGTTCTAACAGACGTCACCCGTCACCAGAGCCTGTACGATCCAACTGGTAGCTACAATGTTTAACGTAACCAGGCTTCTTAGAAAGTTCTACCCACGGTTAGAGGAGAGAAATACATACGAAAGAGAAAGAGTAAGAAAAGTAAACCATTTTTTTCTTTGATTTTGTTGGTGTAAATTAAAATTTACCATTTCACAGCTACAATACTTTACAGAAAATAATCTTAAAAAAGATTATAAACTTAAATAATGTAACAGATACGGCAAATTAAAAAAAATACAGAAAATTAAATAAAAAATTTATTTAAAACGTTACGAAACTTATGGTCTAAATTTTAAATGCTATTTAATTTATCTCTTAAATATTTAATATACTATGGAGAAGATCTTTCTCCTTTTTTTCAAGAAAGATACAAAAAAATAAAAATATTCTGTACTTGCTTAGCCATAAATCATAAACCAGTAAATACTCATATACAAACAAATAAGCAAACAAACAAACAAACGGACAGACAGACCGACAAACAAACATGCAAGCATACTAAAGAATTTTATTTCTGACTTAAAAATTTTTTTTTATTTTTTTTTGATTTTTTGTAGAAAAACTTGGACAGTCATGGGGCATGTACAGGAAAGAGACTACGGCTACGCTCCCAAGTAAGTACTTTAACAAACAAACATTCATATGATATGATACTCTCTCTATGCCATATTACAAATACACTTTCAAACCTATGTACATATATGCATGCATGCTATATAAAAACTTATGATTGTATGTATGTACTTATAACACTATAGTATATTGTAGTAGAGTTATTAAATATTTTATAACTTCATACACACATACACAGACAGACAAACATACTGAGATGTGAACCGATGTAAAGCTTCCTTGGAAATGCTAAACGGTAAACATTTTGCAGAGGAAAATATTGCACAAGAGTACAGCCAATACACACACACACACATTTGAAATGGAGAACAAGTTACAAAATCATACTTAAGAAGATGCCAACTTCTTAACCGACTTCCAGCACTACAGCACATTTCAAGGCAGAAAAGCTGGCATGATGGGTATAAAAATAACTAAGTGCCCTTCTACTAAATACATGGGTCGTATACACACTATTCCGTACCGTACGACTACCAGCAGACCTTATTGGATTCATAAATTTTACACTTAAAGAAATAAATGTTTGTAGCTTTGATTGGGATTTTTATATCCAGGCAAAGGTTTTTTCTGCACTTGAAAATTTCTTATCAATTCCACAAAAATTGGAAAACCATTTTTTTCTATGCAAAACTCTTTAGAAGACCTAAGTTCCTTCAAATAAATGCTACTGGATTGTTATTTAACGTAATTTGGCTTGATCCCTTTTTATATCATTTCTGTCCCCAGTTCTTAAGCAATTCAGTGGTTAAAATTCATTTTCACATTCGATATTAGTATAGGTTATGTTAAGATAGGTTAGGTTGCAGTGATAGCTTTAATACCAAAATACTTACGCACGCATAGCGACCCGTTGTAATGCCACGAGTAAGCGCAGTCCCCAATCTGACCAAACTCCACTGAACTCATAGAAGAAGAAGAAGTTGGTTGGTATAGGTTACTTACTTACTTACTTAATTGGTCATTACAATCCTTTATTCAAGATTACAACCTAACTTGAGTGGCAGGGCCTATAGTTTAAAGTCATCTCCGAACGACAGATTTGTTTGAGAAACTTTTTATGGCAATTTTATTTACTCTCAGAGATGTTTGCCAGAAATCTAATGAAAAGAAGTCACCGAAGAAATATTTTTTCATATTTCGTTTCGTTCGAGATGTCGTGGGATTTAATCCGTGGTCTGACCTCTAATAAGCTAACACACTATCTACTAGACTACGGCGACAACAATGATTATAGGTTAGGTTGAACGTTAGAAACCCTAACTCACTTAAACCATCGAGATGGTTCTATAAAGGTGTGGATGTTATTAATATTACATATATGGTAGCAACTCGTGTTCTGACAAAAAGTTTTTTTTTGGCCCAGAAATCCTTCGATTCAAGCTCCCAAATGTCGGGAAATTACAGAGCTGATGTTCTGTGGTCTCTTCTACTAACACACCGTTGCAGATATACTCAGCCTTTGAGCGAGTGTTCCGTTAAATCCGCTGTGATTATCGTAAGATAGATTCTGAGAAGGTTTAATGCAATTCTTGTATTCTGTGCATGTATATACATACTTATTACAGACTTGTCCGGTTACAATTTTTTATTTGCAAGTGAGTAAAGTTTGTGTGCAATCACATAGAAGAATAGTGTACTGTCTAAGGATCAAATGCAATTGGATTGTTAAATTTGACCTAAGATGACCTAAGATGGCTTTTGACTGAAGTAGACTAAAATGAAAGATTTTCGTATTATCAGTAGGCATTTGGAAAGGCAAGGTTTACACTTGATAAAGTTAACGATAACGATTTTTGATATAAAAACTGATATGATGAACAGTGAACACAGTACAGTACAGTGTACTACAGTATATTACAGTACAATGTACTACAACTGTACGTCATACCGTAATACAGTATATGGTAGTACATTGTAATACAGTATAGTGCAATGGAATATAGTACATCACAGTACCGTTTACTACAGTACATCACAGTACCGTTTACTACAGTACAGTGTACTACAGTACATCGCAGTGCAGTGTGTTACAGTACATCACAGTACAGCGTGTTACAGTACATCACAGTACAGTGTACTACAGTAAAAAATCCAAACATCGTTGCTTCTAACCTGAATTTGCAGGATCTACTTTGAAACAAAGAATATAATCAAGGCTTACTATATACGAAGATATGTTTGAACAGCAACTACCCGGCAAGGCCATAGTTTTTAAGCACAACACTTTAAAAACGTATCTCTAAATGTGTCTATCTTCACGGAAACATAGGTTTTCTACCAAGTTTTTATTTAACTTGGTAAAATACTATCAGCGTACTAGATTGAAGTTGCCATGGGGTATTAGTTAGGGTGTTCGCTTAGTAGACGCAAGGCCTTGGTTCAAACTCCAGGTCAAACATGTCCAGCAAAACGAAGTATGAAAAATATTTCTCTGACGACTTCCTCTCAACAGATTTCTGGCGAAAACCCTGAGAGTAAATAAAATTGTCATGAAAACTTTCTCAAAAATCTGTTGTTCGGAATCGCCTTTAAACCGTAGGTTCCGTCACTCATTTGTAAATTTAATGCACAGAACATAAGTGGTGTGAGAAACTAGGTCGTAATTCTGACTGAAGGATTGTACTGATCAACAAAGTATGTGGGTATGTATCATATACCTTCATATGATTGCCTCTTGCCGATACTCTAAAAGTTACATGGATTCTGCATAGAAAAAGGGACATGAAAATAGAAAAGGCATTGTCCATAAAGAAGTAACGACGTGTGTGAGTTACCAGAATGGGAGGGGAACACTGATACTGTTCAGATCGTCTTTAATAAAAGTAGAAAAAGAACCGTAATCTAAACATGGATCATATTAAAGGCCGCAACCAGTATTTAATTTCAAAGCGCAAAACCAAATTTCTAAAGTGCTTACGTATTAAAAATATTGTGAGGGGGAGAAGTCTACAAAAACAAGTTGAGTATTTATTTTAAAATAATTTTCACCGTGTATCATATTCTAAAAAGTACAACTCATTTCCAGTTACACAACCCAATGCAACCAAAGCAACTTTAACTTATTGCACCACCTACTATACTAACCAGGATCGCAGGCTCTCAAACGCACACACAGATGCATACATATCTGTCGTTATCCATACACACATGTGTACATACATATGTATGTAAACATTCGAGTGCAATACGTTGAAAGAAATTAAACCACTTTTGTAATGTGAATGTAAGAAAAACTAATAGAAAGATTTCATTTTAAGGACCAATACTTGAGTGCCTGTAGTAGTCGTGTAAGTAACATTTATAACCACTATAGAAATATTATTAGAAGTGTTAAGACTACATTTGAGTTGTCCTCCCATTTTTTTTCTTCATATTTCTACCAGCAAAAGCTAAAAGAAAATCGCTTTTAAAATTCATATGAAAATCCAAAGTACATACCTGTAGTAGGAGTACAGTATTGTAATAAAATCTTATCGACAATAAGTGATTTCTCTTAAGACCAATAGCATATAAATGAAAACAAACTTTTATAACACACTGCACTTTCTTTTTAACTCTCTGACGTAAGTATTCATTTTAAATTCTTTACAAAAATAAATATTTTCGCATTTATGATTTCCTTTCATTTGTTTTCGTTTTACCAGCAATGACGTTTATTTTGTAATACTTTGGGGATTAAAATTGATTTCTGAATTTACGAAATTATTTTCAAGACAGCAAATCAATTGTTACCAGAAAAACAGAAAATTCCTTAAGTACGATACGACGTTAAACTTTCAAATTTATAGTATTATTGGAAGGTAGAAATTGCAGGAGAATGTTTTTGATTTTTGGGATGGCATAAGATCAAATGAAGCAATAAAAAATTTAAAAATTATTTAAAAAAATTTTATTCATTTATAAACTAGTTTTTACCACTTAAAAACTTTTGAAATATAAGCTCGTAGATTGCAAACAAAATAAAAATTAATTTGTGTTTAGTTTTAATTAAAATTCTTTATTATTCGCACAATTCTGTGTGCCACTGTTCACAACTTGATGTAAACAACAATTGCTTTTCTTTATTATTCCTTTGTTTATACCCTTTGCATAAACAATAACAATTACTAAACAATTATTCCACAGATCTTTGTAACAGAGATCTTCAAACCACGATTCTCTATTCAAACGCACCGCGTCTACATACAAGACTGACTGAACTTCACTACAACGTTACCAGCTTTGCCTTGCCTTTTATATGGCAGAGTAAAATGTCCGGTTTCTAGAAATCTCGAATTTGACTTTATTATCGCTAAGGAGGCTTTGTCGAGTGTCCGTCTGAAAGCATGTTGACAACTTTTGTAACAAGCGCGTGAATAGAGTAATAATAGTCTAATAAGCTAGACTTACTAGAGAACCTTCAATGAAGGAAGTGGTCCCAGCATTAATACATATTGATACCACACATACGTACTTAATTGGTAATTATAACCCTTTTGTCTGGTTTACGACTTAGTTTTTCACACCACTTACATATGTTGTGTGAACGACAGATTTTTTTGAGGAACTTTTCATGGAAATTTTATTTACTTTCAAAGTTTTTGCCAGAAATCTGATGAGAGAAAGTGGCCGAAGTAATATATTTTGTGTTGTTCGAGATGCCTGAGCCGGAAGTTGAACTACGGCCTCACGTCTAATAAGCCAACACACTACCTACTAGACCATAGTATCAGGGCACTGATACATGAGCTGAAAAATGGTCTTTTCGTTCCTCCCAGACCCACCGTTTCTGCAAAATTCATTTGCCAGAATGCTAAGCCTTCCGGTATGCCTATCAGTGAGAATCGCTATTGTGTGGTGGATGGCCATACCATTTATCAACATTTAGCTTTCCTGTAACACGAGTGTATAATATCGAATGTGGCTGCGGCAATCGTAACACCTATGCTCTGCAATATGTTTTACTGGCACTTATCAGCTCATCAGCAATAAAATTTGAAACGACATCTCTCTGTTTTGGAACCTACATAAGTATTACCATGATCCGAAACATCCTTAAAAAGTCTTCAGCATACATAAACTATAATGGACGTTGAAGACAGTGGCCCCTTGAGAATCGCTAATATGCAATGTATGGCCATGTGATATAAGGGTAGAAGTAATTCGAACTACTTTTCATGCATATGTGTTCGGTAGAGTTTAATAATATGTCACGTAGCCTCTTACTGCCAACAACATTGAGTCTCCCTGTTAAACGAGTGTATAATGTCCAACCTAACTGAGGAATCGCAATTAGTCCGCTCTGCAATATGTCATACTAGCCCGGGCCAGGTCATCAGCAACAAAATTTCCAACAATATTCCTATGAGCCACCGCGTAAATCGACTTGATGTATGATATTCAATTTAACTGAGGTAGTCGCAACAGCAATGCACGGCAATATGACTACAGAACAGTCATTGAATCGTAGCCTGGCTACCCAAGTAAATCAGAGCAAATCTGGAAAATTTTTCTTAAATAGAAATTATTATAAAAACTAAAACAGAAGTAAAATAAGAACAATCTGATATAAAGATGATCAAAATCGATCTGATATATATCGAAAAATAAACCGAATTTTAAAAATCAAATTCTTTCAGAGAGACCGCGATTAACTAAGTATTCCAAGGAATTTGACGATTACAACCTTTTATTTCCGTGGTTAAATGAACTTCGTTGGTATAATTTTGATGGAAGCTTTGATATGAACAGGTCTAGCGGTTTGTGTATATCACAGGCAAATTAGCTTTTAAAAAGGAACTGAACAAGATCAAGATCATAATTTTCACTATCTCTTATGCTATAAACACAATTAAAGCGTCGCGTTGCAAATTTTTGTTGCAAAATTGCCTTTGAAACAATCATTTCCTTATACACACATGTATCCTATTTTGAAGACATTGCTATGTTGCGTTTATTGTGTTTATATCATTAAAGCTGATTGTTTGGTGCGGCGTTATCATCGTCTTATATTTCTTTTAAATAAGAAAGTCGAGGCATGCTGACTGAGTTTTTGATTTCAGACTTTTATCAGCTTAACATCAACGACATTTAGTTACAATATGACGGCGGAACTTGCCGTACAGCGCGCTAAACGTTCAACAATTTTCTGTCCAAACATGTTGCATTCGTGTGATTTAAAGCCTTAGGGCTGCTTTATATGGAGGTATGTCAAGTCGCTGGTATATGATGATAAACCAGAAACTCTTGTAGCACTGAAAAACTGTATTGAACTAATGACTAAATTCGAGGCCGTGGTGGACATCAGAGATCAGCAATGAGTATTCGAAAAGATGAGTAGATTCGAATCATACTCATAATTTCTGATACTTATACGGATTCATACGTACTTATTTCAATATCATATTAAAAGTTTGAAGTACTCATCATATTCTTACTTAATAATACGTATGATATTATTGATTTCGACCTTCCATAACACAACATATATAAGAATAACAAAATAAGTATGATTCGCGTACGAACACTAAAATGCTCACTAGCAGGTTGTGTGTTTGCTTTTTTTTTGTAAATGCAACAATAACTAAGGTTGTAATTTTGAATGATTCGAATCACTCGAATAGTCATTCAAATCATTTATAGGTATTTTTCTAACGTTATGAATCTGAATGAGTAGGCATATGAATCAAACATATTTCGAATGGTATGAGTTTGATGTCAACGTTGTACTCATACTCATTGCAACCTGTTCTTACATATAAACGTTAACGTTGTAGTGAGTACGAATGAATCAGAGTAGTTGAATTTCAATATTGTTGTCTCATTTATACTCATAATTTCATGATTGCTTATGAGTAGTGAAAAATCGATTCATTGCTGATCTCTGGTGAATATGTGGCAGAAATAATAAAACACTCAGCAGATGACCCCTAATCACGCAGTGCATTGTATTGGAATACAGGAAAGATAGTTCATAGCAGAAAGGAAAGAGGTGTAGACTTTCATCACTTTATTTTTCCAGAGTTGTTTTTTAGTAATAATTCCCACATTCTTTTTTCTATTGTGAGTAATCACATATAATGTCAGGAAAACAATTAATAAAATAATCGTAATAATAATAAATAAAGCTAGAAGCGTACTTGGTTTTATAACACGGTGGGCAAAAGAATTTAACGATCCTTATGCTACTAAATCGCCCTACACATCTCTTGTAAGGCCTATACTAGCGTACGGATCCATAATATGGGATCCTCTATATAAACAATATTCCGAGGTCATCGCATCTGTACAAAAGCAATTTCTGTTGTTCTGTCTCCGAGGAGTGGATTTCAATCCCACAAGTTTACCTTCTTATTCTGCCAGACTAGCATTAATCAAACTTCCGCAGTTATTTAATCCATAATATCACGTTTAATGTTCCTCAACATCCGTCACGTCATTTTTCCCCATTATGAATACAATTTTTTAGATCCAACTACGCTGGTGCTGATCCAATAAGGAGAATGTGTAAAGAATTTAATAAACTGTATATGCTAATAGATTTTTCTTTATCGAATAATGTTATAAAACCTAATGTAACTAAAGGGTCCGCCAAATAACTTTTTTTTTTGAAGATGCTTTAAAAAAACTACTGAATATTTCTCAAATTTCTTTTTTTTTAAGGACAATCCTTCCGCTTAATAATGCAAAATAATTTCATTCAAATGGCTGCCTCGGCTGGCCATGCAGTAGCCTACACGATCGGTCCAATTTTTAAGCACATTATCGATTGTGTGCAGCTGTATTTCACCAATGGCTTCACGAATATTGTCCTTTAAAGCGTCAATTGTCTCTGGCTTGCCGGCGTAACACTTATCTCTGACGGCACCCCACAAATAATAGTTCAACGGTGTCAAATCGCAGCTCCGAGGTGCCCAAACGACATCAGCTCTGCGGCTGTAAATGCGATCTTCAAAAACAGGGCGCAAAACATCGAGTGTAGCTTCGGCTGTGTGGTACGTAGCGCCGTCCTGTTGAAACCAAATGTTGCCAATATCATCCTCTTCAATTTTTGTGAACAAAAATTCTTTCAACATGGCCATGGCCCGATAACGATCGCCATTGACTGTAACGGCCACTCCTTGCTCATTTTCGAAGAAAAATAGCCCAATTATGCCTCTGGACCAAAATTCGCACCAAACAGTGACTCGTTTTGGGTGCGTCGGCTTCTCAATGTATGCGTGCGGGTTTTCTGTGCCCCAAATGCGACAATTTTGCTTGTTTACATACCCGCCAAGATCAAAAGGAGCTTCATCTGAAAAGATGATTTTTTAACAAAATCGGCATCTTCTGGTGTAGGCTACTGCATGGCCAGCCGAGGCAGCCATTTGAATGAAATTATTTTCGATTATTAACCGGAAGGATTGTACTTTCAAATAAAAAAAAAAATTGAGAAAATATTCAGTAGTTTTTTTTTATAGCATTTTCAAAAAAATTTATTTGGCGGACCCTTTATATATTTAAATTCATACTTTTTAAAATTGATATCTTGTAATATTACTAAATTACCTGCAAGGAATATTTCCATAGGCAAATAAAATAAAATAAAATAAAAAAAATTAAATCCATTTTGGTGTTTGACACGTTTAATGCATTGAATTGATTGAAAAACTTCATACGTTGGATTGTATTTCAAGTTAATAGCACAGAAAACTAATTTCGAAACTATGCTGCTGAACTGAATCCACCATAAATATAATATACGTGTGCAGTAACCCTGACTCTTCGTAATAATACTTTTCTATGCCCCTAAATTGCAGAATTTTTAATTTCCTGCATAAGTTCATAATAAGTTCTTCATAAATCGTAACTTTAATTTCTTATCTCAATATGCAATGCATTATTATAATAATTTTTCCTCTCCCTCTCTCACGCTCTCTCTCTTTCATTTATTTCTGTCTTGTTACGTTTTATTTCTCCTGACATGTGTTTTACTGTCACATCATAAGGGAGCACAAATATCAATTTCATTATTTTGTAATTTTGCTTTCATATGATTTTTATTTCTACTCATATTCTGCTTCAACGCCAATATTAATCAAAATTTGCCGTCGGATTCTTTTTTTTAGATTTTTTATGATTTTTACGTTGCTATTCGTAATAAAATGGAATACTTCAACGATCAATAGGTTGGTAACGTAGCAAATGTAATACAGAAGACGGATATGTATGATTTAAATCATATTTAAGTAGTTAGAATTTCTTTCTCAATATTTCTTAGGTTTACGTTTAGTGCAGTGCTTTACTAAAATACGCTCATCCTACCCGTGCTTCCTTATGGTGTAGAAGCATGAACACTATTAAGCACTGATGTAGCAGCCTTGAGAGAGATGCGAGAGAAGTCCTACATAACACTTTCGGTACATTGCAAGTTGGCGATAATTTCCGCACACCATCCAAAAATGAGTTGTATGAGCTCCTCAACGATGTGGACGTTGTTTTTGTGGACGAGTATTTGATGGGGGTATTTGCGGAAGTCGCCGAAGAGGACGATCTTGTTTGCGTTGGAAGAACCAAGTCGGGGAAGGCTTGTAATCAATGTGACCAGCTGACAAAGAAGCAGAGGTGCGTGGAAGGATGTTCTGAAGCGGGCGGAAATCCGCTAATCTGGTTGTTAATGGTTAATTCAGTAAATAAGTAAGTTTTGCTTTTGTTCCTGTTACTCTAATAGCCAATACATGCGCATTTACTTGTTAGCATTTAAATGCTAGAGCACTTTCTGAAAGGTCGAACGTCGAAAATTTTAATGAAATAAAAAATTCTGTATCTCAACGATTGTGGTCCCCCGGTAGTGTAACTTCTAGGTTCGATTATCACTCTGGTCTATAGCACTTATATTATAGCTTTTAATTTCTTTAAAGACCAATACTCAAAGGATGGTCGCTATTCATGCAGGGCATTTTTTTATAACACAAACAATCAAGGGATGCCCCCTACTTATGCAGTGCATTGTGTTGGAATTAGGAAAATAGGTTCTGGGAAGGAGGACAGAAGGAGTAGTGTTTGTCATTGTCATTGCAACGATTCTTGAATGGATTCATAGAGTTGGATACCCTATCTCAGTTAATGAGCACCTTTACACTCTAATGTATGCGGTCGAGAAGCCTCAAAATAGACATAGGCACCGGACTCAAACATGTAAATAGTAAAGGAATTAGTACTTACACCGTCTAAAAAGACCGGAGCACTTAAATGCTTGTTTCGATAATTAAAAATATGATGGTTCCAGAGATATCACATTGAATCCAAAATATCAAGAAGTTCAGACTCTACAATATTTACTCAAACCATAGTTATAGATGTCGTAATATTATTGTCGCATCTGTGAGTTATCTAACAACATTGGGTCTTCAATCTCCAAAGGCCTCGTTCTACAATCGAAGGAATGTGTGAGTAGACAGGGTTAGAAGTAGAAAGAGAATATCATTAATAACAAGCCTTGAGAAAGCTCGAAATAAATCGAGAGCATTAACTATCAACATCATAGGCAACCATACTAGATCACCTTAAGGACTATTCTCAAGACATCTGCTTTCTTTTTAGTGTAACGCACTGCGTCTATTGACCACTTAAACTTGCAACACGTTTTTAAAGAATTTTAGAAAATGCGGAAGAATTAGCGAAAGTGAGAATAACCAGGAGTAATTTTTGAAGGTCCTAATGTACGAAAAAAAAGTAGGGGACAATTTTAACGATGCCCAATCTAAAACATCCCTTGTGAGTTCTTCTCATTGTAAGCCTCTTCCAACATCTATTGCTAAAAGGCAGAAAATAGGCAGTGATCGGCTTTTCTAAAAAAATAATCTCGGTCTGGCTATATAACGGCAAAATCTTCTGGTCCACATTAAGGTCGAGATTTCTGGAGTTAAAATCACCGATAGGGCTTCTGGCGGAGTTTTTCAAAAACTTTCCATGACAAAAAGAATAAATGAGCTCAAGATGTAGCATTTTACAGTCTGCTCCACATACTATCATCACCTATAATAGGTCTACCGATAAGTGATCCATGAAACACTCTGTCAAATGCTTTGGAAATAGGATAGGATATAGAGAGGAGCCACAATTTTGCTCTCTTCAAATTGTCGAATTTTACGCATTTTTTAAATTTATATTATAAGACAATTCTGTTACATGTGTAGAGTAACAACTAGCTGTTTACTATTCAGTAGTTTTGAAAGCGAATTTTTTGTTTTTTGTTTCTTTCGTCATAATAACACAATATTCTCTGTTCCTTGGAGACTTAAATAACTAATATTTCAGTGCATTTGTATTTGTATTCTTATATATCGTTGCCTAAAATGCAAAACAACTTAATATTTAAACATAAAAAATTTTGTTATTTTGTAAAAAAATTTAAAATATTTTTTTTTTCCATTCTTCGTTACTTGTGTTATAAAATATTTTATAGGAAATAAGAGAAGTATAAGAATCAAAATTTGTTAAAAACTTGAGATATTATGAACGGCAGGCGAACTTATTTCAAAATCAATCAATTAATATATTAGTCAAGAGATGAAAAGAAATAAAACAGAAGCTGAAATTGGTTCCGTTCATTACAACGAGGCAAAGAATTACAACTGACGCACCATATCAAATGCCTCAATGATCAAGTGTCGAGGTCGTGAGTTCGATTCCCATCAGAGAATCTGGGGGTTGTCCTGCCATTACAATACAATAGAAAAAAGAAAACAGTTCTCGAAAAAAAGTGACGAAGGTATATACACTGTAGTGTCCTACACTATACCCTCTTTATCATCCAACACAATGCACTGCATAAATATGGGTCATAAAGTTTATCATGCTAAAAAGTATTTGATGTGTGATATACCCATAATCTTATACCTGGGTCTGAAATAATTAATATGACAGCAATTGTATTGTATTAATACCGTATTTAACTCCAGATCCTTTCAACTAAAAATCAATGAATTTTAATAGGAAATAAAGCCTACTCATGCCCGAATTTATTAAGAAAGTATACTTGGGATTGTTTTTGTTTGAGTGGTTCTTTTGTTATTTTGTTTTTGTATGTAAATTTGTTACTTTTCCCAGTAAGTTTTACATTTCACCATGAATAGACTATTGTGCTTGCAAATCAGTGAATTTTATTGTCAAAATACGTGCTGAGTGAAAATACGTGTTGCCATCGGAAAAATATTTTCTCGAATGAAAATCATACATAGAATCATACATAATTTTATGCATGAGTGGCGCCACCTACAGCTTAACGTCGATTCTGATCGACAGAGTTTAAGAAATTTCTCGTTGTAATTTTATTATTCACTCTCAGAGTTTTTGCATGAAGACTGCTGAGAGGAAGTCACCGAAAGAAATATTCGTTCCCTATTTCGTTTTGTTCGAGATATTTAAGCTGGCATTTGAATCATGGGCTCTTGTCTATTAAGCCACCATACTGCCGAGTATTTATTATAAAACTTATTATCTTTCTAGGTGAATATTTTATGTGCGAATATTGTGGCACTATTTAATTATGAAGGGAGAAAATGTGTTCCCAATAAGCCAGCACACTGCCTACCATTCATTATAAAATTCATTATCTTACAAGGGCAATATTTTATGCGCTAATGTTATGCCACTATTTGGTTTCGAAAGGAGGAAACTTGTGCCTATGTAGCATGAAAAATACGTGGACACATTATTATTCATAAACTTTTTGATCCTCCAGAAACAAATTACTTGTCTACCTGTAAACTTTGTTCCTGTAGTTATCTCGGGGTTCACAAGGGTGAACATAATAAAAACAGCATCATCAGCAAAATTGGTGATCTATTGCATTAGAAGTCCTTCAATTAGTTTTGATAAAAACTTATAGGCTTGTCTGTCTCTTCAAAATTTTTTTGCAAGGTTAAGGTATATTTCTGACAAGAGCAACCTTCCACTCTTCAGCATTATACATGAGATAGAGAATAGTATTGAACATGAAAATGGCAATCTTTGTTATCTTTGTAAGATGATAATCTTACCAGCGATTTTGTCTATAAAAAGAAGGGCATCTATACAGTTTTAAATATCTCATAACTTAAAACTTAAGGGTAAAGGAATATAGTGATACATCGGACGTGGCAATGACTCCGAACGATAGATTTTTGAGAACCTTTTTCATGGCGACGTGTGACCAGGGTTTGAACCAGAGATCAGCAATAAGTATTCAAAAAGATGAGTAGAATCGAATCATACTCATAATTTCTGATACTTATACGCATTCATACTTATGTTAAAATCATGGAACCTCTGCTCATATTCAAAGTCTGAAGTTCTCATCATATTCATACTTAATAACACGTATGATGTTGTTGATTTGGACTCTCCAGAACTCAATATATACGAGAATAACAAAATAAGTATGATTCGCGTACGAACACTAAAATACTCACTAAAAGGTTATGTGTTTGCTCTGCTTGCTGCCTTGTCGTTATTGCTTATGTGTCTTTTTCCTTTTTTGTAACAATAACTAAGACTGAGTGACTCGAATTAATCATAAGTATTATAAGTATTTTTCTAAAATTATGAATCTGAAAGAGTAGGCTTATGAATCAAACATATTTCGAATGGTATGAGTTTGATGTCAATGTTGTACTCATACTCATTGCAACCTGTACTTATAAATCAACGTTGTAATGAGTATGAATGAATCGTTAAATTTCAATACTTTTATTCAAAATTTCATGAGTGCTTATGAGCAGCGAAAAACGATTCATTACTGATCTCTGATTACGACCTTACTTCTCATATCACTAATGTGTTGTGTGTCAATTTTATCCATGAGTGGCGGTCGATTCCGAATGACAGATTTGTTTGAGAACCTTTTTCATGGCAATTTTATTTGCTCTCATAATTTTTTCCAGAAATCTACTGAGACGAAGTCACTGAAGAAATATTTTTCATATTTCGTTTTGTTGGAGATGTCTGAGCTGGGTTTGAATCCAAGTCTCACGTCTAATGAGCCAACACATTTCCTACTAGACTATAACTACAACTGTCACTATATTCTTCTTAAATTTGAACTCAAGATAATGATAAAATATTCATTGACATTGTTTTGTATGCTTTTGTTTCAGGTGGCGATATACCATATGCATGTGATACAAAGTCTCAAATGTTTATTTCTTCTCTTTTTTTTTGTATTTTGTTCTTTATTTTAATAAATACCCGTATTTTTATTTTTTATTCATAATTTTTTTGTTTTTTGTGTTCGTATATATGTATAAGGTATGGTTGTATGTGTGTGTGTGTGTGAGTTTTATCAATAAGTAATTTATTAGAAGACTTCAATTGAATTGTTATTCTGAACCAAATTATTAAGAGCATGAGTAAAAGTCTGTCTCTCTGTGCATGTGTATTGTTGTGTGTGTGTGCATATATATTTCAAATATTCATTGCTTTATTGCATGTTATTCTCAATTTATTCATTATTAATGTTATTTCTACTACACAATATTATTTTGTGAAAATTTCTGTCAATCATACGACAAAAATACATACAAAAATATTATAAAACTATTCGTACATAAGAAAAAAGACAAAAAAAAATAAGAAACATTTGAGGAAAAATAAATCAAATATTGTGTATGAAAAAATATTTTTTTAATCAATAAGTTTTTTTCTTCTCCTTTATACATTTCCCATGGAGATTGTCTGTAATCAAAAGCAACTCAAAAAGTTGTTTCAAAAAAAAAAAAAAAACAGAAATGGGCAAATCTAGTTTAGAGGAAATTATTATCGGATTATTCTATTACTTTCGATTCACTAACAAGAAAAATAATTAATTTTCTAATCAACTAAATTAGCTTGGGTTTGAATATTTTAAGACGTCTTCAGGTATGCTGTCAATCATAAACGAAAACTATTTTTATTTTTGTAGGACATACATTTTGTAGGACATACATATCAAGGTAGACCATCTAACGGTTTAAATTTAAACCATTGCTTATTTCGAATCTGGCAATACTTAGGTCATTCTGTTCGATCACAAAATTCAGTCATATTATCTCCAGTGAACGTAAAGCACTGATATCTGCTTCAGCAACGTTCGGATTTATTGGAAATTTATTTCCAAATAAAGAGAATTGGACGGTCGCAGAGTACCAACAGAGCCCACTATAAGCAAGTTTATTGTAAAAGTTCGTGAAACTGATTTCATTGTTGATGCGACATGACGTGAGCGTGCTCGTAGAGTGCGTATACCCGAAAATATCAAAACTGTAGCCAAGAACGTGCTTGAGAATCCAACAACATCAACTCGTCATCGTTCTCAAGAATTTAACATTTCACGCACCCGATTACGTCGAATTTTGTGAAAAGATCTCCGTATGATGCCATACAAAGTGCAATTGGTTCATGAGTTGAAGCCACATAACCATCCAAATCATTTTCACTTCGCGGGAAACTGCACGATGGTGTCGATTTTGCCACAAAAAAAGCTCAGTTTTATCTTGGTGGGTACATTAATAAGAAAAATTGCAGTATTTGGGGCTCAGAAATCTCATACATGGTTTTACAGAAGCCAATGCACCTCGTTACGAGTGACTGTTTGGTGCGGCTTGTGCAGAGGAGGCATCATTGGCCCATATTTCTTTGAAAATAAGGACGGCGCAACCATTACGGTCAATGGAGGCACCTATCGCACCATGATAAACGATTTTTTTGTACCGGCTCTGCGTGGTATTGATGTGAATGATGTTTGCTTCCAATAAAATAGTACAACTTGCCATACATCTTATGTCTCAATCAATTTATTGCGTCAAACGTTTAAAGGCCTTTTAGTTAGCCGAAATGGTGATGTCAATTGGATATTAAGAAGCTGCGATTTGAAATATTTGGACTACTTTCTGTAGGGCGCCGTTAAATAAAAGTGTTATGCCAACAAGCCAGACACAATTGACTATTTGAAGGCCAATATTAGTGATGTCATTGCCGAGATAAGACCCTATACACTCGAAAAAGTGAAAGAAAATTGGTTCGTTCGAGTGAGGCACTGTGTGGCCAACCGCGGCAGCTATTTGACTGAAATAATATTCCATTTCAACAGGAACAATTGTACTTCACAACAAAAAAATAATTTTGGCATAATTTCAAACCGTTTTTGTTTCATTGCATTTTTCAATTTAAACTTTTAAATGTCCCTCCCTATGTATGTCTTGTAGAAAAATCCATCAAATACCCACTCGCCTTATTTCGAGTTTAGACCGTAAAGGGTTCTACAGAATCAGGCAATTCAAATTGCTGCGCTGAGCAGAAGTTAGAATTGATCTGCGAGAAGGTTATGCCTTCAAAGGCAGGAAGTACTAGAAAGAAGTCATTGTAGTCTGGTAGGTAGCTTATTAGACAGTTCAAAGCCCAGCTCAGACATCTCAAACAATACGAAATATGAAAAAAAATATTTCTTCGGCAACCTTATCTCAGCAGATTCCTGGCAAAAATCTGAGAGTAAATAAAATTGCCATGAAAAGTTTCTCTCAAATGTGTTGTTCGAAGTCGTCTTTAAACTGTAGGTTCTACCGCCCATTTATAAACTTAAAACACACAACATTAGTGGTATGAAAAGCTAGGTTGTAATGTCCATGGCCTCCGAATTTGCAAAATTCAAATATACGGATATTTTTTCCTGTTTGAATAGAATTGAAACCAGTTTACACTTTCAAAATTGATTTTTTAAGAAACCAATATTCAGAAAGAAAAATATATTTCCAATTACCGTTTGTTATTCATCAATTAATTAATTTTCAATTAATTGTTAGATTTCCTTTACGTTCGTTTAAAGTTTGTTAAAGCAACCGATTAAACCGACAATGAAGGGAGAAGCAATAAAATTTATGTTTTTAACATCAACAATTACTTTTGAAATCAAAATCACTGCTCTCTTAAGACTTTTAAAGTGAAATAGAAACAAAATGATTTGTTTGTTGCCAACTGTTATTGATGGCCAATAAAAACTTCATGTTTGTCGCCCAAAGTTTCGTTTACTAAATTATTATCCTGTATGTGTGTTTCGACTCCAAATATTAGTATCTCTGGCCTACCTCAATGTAAGTTTGTGTTTGTAAGCAAATAAGAGACTTCAGGAGTTGTAAATACGTAATACAAATATAAAGACGATATTAGGGTGTCCCTTACAATAAAATTACAATAATTTACACGACCGTAAATACTTATAGAATACATAGTTTTTGAAATTTGGAATACCCTAAGCCGTTAGTGTGTAAGAAATAAAATATTTTATGTTGTTTTGTATGTCTTTGCAAGAGTTTGTTTGTATGTTTTCCGTTTAATTGCCGAAAATATTATGTTTGGCTGCTTTAACAGCCACTGTGTATTTAACTTTTAGCCAAATCCCCAGAGTTAAAATGACTCAATAAATGAAATTTTGCTAATGTTTTGAAATTTATGGGGTCCCAATAAACTTAGGTTAAGTTACAGTACAACATATACAAATAAATACATTGTACATATACATACAGTGAGTAACAAAAGAAATTGTACATTAATAAATATATACATACATTAATAAATTACCGTTATTTTTATTTTAAAATTGTTTCATTGCCAGTTTTTAAAATTGAAACAAAAAAAATTTAAAAAATATTTCGAAATATTGTCAATTTTTTTCGGGCACTCTCCTTAAGTGGCAAAAGTTAAGTTTGGAGATTTTTAGATTTTTTTGAAGTCGCCGTAGTCTAGTAGGTAGTGTATGGGCTTATTAGACGTAAGGCCATTGTTCAAAACCCAGGTCAGATATCAAAACGAAAATATTAAAAAAATATTTTTCGGTGACTTCCACTCAGCAGATTTCTGGAAAAAGCTCTGAGAGTAAATAAAATTGCCATGAAAAGATTCTCAAAAAATTTTTCGTTCATAGTAGCCACTTATGTATAAAATTAATACACAACATAAGTGGTGTGAGATACTAAACCCTTAATCCTGGCTAAAGGGTTGTAATGACCAATTATGTTATGTTACGTATGATTTTTAGAATTTCATCCTTAGTGTACAGTTTCTTTTGGTGCCTACTGTACATACATTTACACATAACAACATAAAAATGCCGATACATATACTTTGTATATAAAAGTAACAAAAATTGTATGTCTTTAGTTTAGATTTCTTCCAGGACAGACAGATTTTTACCTGCACAAAAGAGTGACCAAAGGGATAAAGTATTGTATTACCAGGGGTCAATTTGCCACAATAAAATATTATATTGCCACGGTTTATTCTTATTACTTTTTGTAGCATTTAATTCGTTGTTCTTTGTGTTGTTTTTTTGTTGTTGTTTAATATTAAACTAATATTTGTCATTTTGTTAAAATGACATTAAACTATAAATATTAAATTTCTTCACATGTTTGATTTTTGGGGTTTCAAATTTTTATTTTTATTTTATTATTATTCAGGGTCTGTTAAATAAATATTTTGTTTCAACATTTGTTCAGACAGTGTTGTATTTGGATCCATCCATACACTTGAATGATCAAATTTTGAAAATTAAAAACCTAAAATATTAAATTTCATAAATTACCTGAATTGGTATACATTTTGAAATAAAAATAAAGGCAGCATTAAGTCTCATTTTGTTATCAGAAATATCGAAAAGCAAAATTATTAGCTTTAAATTCAAGAATAATTTTAATTTTTTTTAATTCTTCATGTACGTAAAAGCAAATCCTCTATTTATTCAACTGTAATAACAAACTTTAATTGATAACACCAGGCTGTCATTTTTATCACACTATCATTTAACTATAAATATCAAAATTCAGAGTGCATAATACCACTATACATATGCATTATGTTTTTGACTACACTAAATTGCAACAACGTTGAATCGCTGTAGTCTAGTGGATAGTTGTTGGCTTATTAGACGTGGGCCCCAGCACAAACACTAAATATAAAAAAATTTTCTTTGGTGACTTCTGGCAAAAATTCTGAGAGTAAATAAATGTACCATGAAAAAGTTTCTCAAAAATCTGTTGCTCGAAGTCGACCGAGATGGTCCACCATACACTACACGGATCATTTTCTAAGAAAAAATTGTGTGTTTGTTTAAAAAGTATAAAGCCAATAATTTCAAAAAAGTTATCTGATAGTTTCTTTAGCCTGTTAGCTAAATTATTAAACTGGTGCCTTGCAAGCGGCTATTTTGCAAGACAGTTTAAATTAGCTAATGTGATACCAATTTTAAAACCAGGCAAAGACGTGCACTCCCCTAAAAGTTATCGGCCCATAAGTATGCTAAATGGAATAGACAAAACTTTCGAAAATATAATATTGAGTAGATTAAATGACTATACTACTGAAAACAACATCTTAAGCAAAGAACAATTCAGTTTCAGAAAATACATCATGATAACGACAAACAAGGAACAACGTAAAAGTACTGCAATAGTTTTTCTCGATATGGGAAAAGCTTTTGATTCAATTTGGCACAATGGTATTGTCTTTAAGCTTAACAAATTTGGATACCCGCTTTATTTGTAAAAGATTGTAAGAAGTTTTCTATCAGATAGACATTTAAAAATTCAAATAGACGATATATTTTCTACACAAAGACCTATTCATGCAGGCGTTCCTCAAGGCTCAATTTTATCGCCTACTCTTTACTCAATATTCACTTCTGACTTTAAGCCACAGGGAAATGAAAGCACTGCTCTGTATGCTGATGACACCGCAATTATAATATCTGGTAAAGTATCCAATGCAATTGTGAAGAAGATGAAAGGTACAATAATCCATGCAGAAAAATATTTTAACAAATGTAAAATAAAAATCAATAAGGAAAAAACGCAAGCCATTATTTTTCCGTTCAATAAATCTTCAAAAAGGATACCAAATACAACATTTAGCATTCAAGGATCTTCAATTCCGATAAACCAAAACGTTAAATGCCTTGGCATATATTTTGAAAAACACCTAAAGTTTAGACACCATATTATTCAAACGTGCGAAAAGGCCCTAGAATGCGATAGGGGTCTCTATTCACTGCTAAACAAAAATTCTCAGCTGAACACAAAAAACAAATTCTTACTATACAAAGCGTGTATTCGGCCAATAATGACCTATGGTTGCCAAGTATGGTCAAAAAGATGCTCAAAAACAAACTTAAAGAAGCTTCAGATTATACATAATAGAAACTTGAAACTTATTTACAATTTATCCAGAAGATGTCTTGCATTCAAAATTCAAACAAGATATGTTAAATACAGTCATAAATAATTTAACTACAAGATTTGAAGACAGAAACAGGCCTTCTAATTTTGAAATATTAAGAAATTTGTAAAAGTTATCCTTTCTGTGTCTTCAGAGAAGAAGACGCAAGTAATAGATAGCAGTAAAATTTCTTTAAATTTTTGTGAGGTTTTTGCTATCTTTCCTCCAACCTGTAAATTACTCTTTAACTTGTAAATATGTGTATAATAAAAAAAAATAACGTAATTTATTTGCTGCAATACATTAGTAAATACTCAAATCTTGTAAATATAATTGGTATTTAGTATTTACCAAAGCTAACGAAAACATTCAGTTTGGCAGTGAATTTGAAATATTTGTTCACAATTGATAAGTGAAGTTAAAATGAAGAAAATTTTCAAAAATTTCGATCAAAAGATATAAAATATGTTTGAGAAAGAAACTTGTATCTGTAAAACCCTGTTACTTTGTTTAGGTATTTGCATTATGGTCTTTCACCACATCTTTTTTTTTCAATTGTAGTTGTAGTTTGCTACATGTAAGCATTCGGTATTGAAATAATATAAAATTCACTCTTTTCAATTTAATTGTTTCTGTTTGTATTTGTCATTTTACGTTGCCCAAACAAATCAATTAAATACTGAATTAACCCATTAGGAGACAAGAAAGAAATACACAATCAAATAAAAATTAAAATATTGTCATATGTTATGTTTTATAAAATGAATTACAAATAAATTGAAACTTTCAAGTTATGTTAGGTTAGGTTAGGTTAGAGGACGAGTACTTGTCAATTAAGACAAGTACAGTACCCGGAGATCGAATTGACCCATTGTACAACGTCCTAGTTTCTCACACCACTTATGTTGTGTGTGTTAATTTTATACATGAATGGTGGGACGTACAGGTTAAAGTCGACTACTAACGACAGATTTTTGAGAAACTTTTTTCAATGCAATTTTATTTAATCTCAGAGTTTTTGCCAGAACTCTGCTGAGAGGAAGTCGTCGAAGAAATACTTTTTGTATTTTGTCTTTATGTCTGGCCTGGGGCTCGAACCCTGGCTTTTACGTGTAATAAGCCAACACACTACTTACTAGACTACGGCGACATAGTGATTAATAATCACATTAAATCTAAAACCAATTATCAATAAGTGCCTCAGACCTATATAAGGAACATTCTATCCCCACATCATTAGAATCACAAATCTCTGGAACTTAAACAACAGAGGAACCTATACTGGAGCAAATGAAATGTAGAAAATGGTGGTGAATCCGCCATACTATCAGCAGGGAGCCTGAAAGTATGATAAGTTTGATGCTGCAGAGCAATCCGAGGTCAACCAACAAAATACCTTATAAAATTAAGGATCTAGGTTAACGCGGCTTTACATGAACAATTTAAAATGAGCCATTAACTCATATTATGAAAATAAACACAATCATAATACTATGTGTTACAAAGTCCTAAAATTCCACATACAAAATATCGAAATTTGTCTGTTTCTTTCTGTATTCATTAATTTGCAACATGTGGTATTCAACCAATTTGAAAAGATACACAAACAGTCATCTGCGAATGATGGTGAGAGAATTGATATTTTCGGTTTAAATGATAGTCATGAGGACAATGATGATGATGGTCGGACGTTGATAATGTCGATGATAACAACCCACAAAAACAACAACAGCCAGTCAGTCAGCGAAAGATACTTATTGTACAAAAAAAGTAGTTGAATTTAATTGTTGTTTAATTATTTCATTTAAATTTTTGGTGTAAATTTTTTAAACATTTAAAAACTCTACACCAAAAACCTCAATTTAAATATTAATTCTCTATCAATTAAAGATTGCGAAGAATACAAAGACTTTGTTAAGCGCTACACTGAGAATTTATATTGCTTTCTCTGTGTTGAATATTCTCAGTGTTAATTTTTGGAGTGATTTTTGTTCTGAAATGTTGCAAGAACTTTATCTGGATAGGAAATAGTCATCGTTTTATTTGGAATTCCTTGATTTTTTATTTTTAACCAAAATAGAGCATTTGAAATTGGGCATTTGAAAGTTTTAGTAACTGGCGTCGAAATACTAAGAACTTTCAATTACTCAACTCAGAATTGTTTGAGCACAGTTTTCTTTTTATCAAGGCTTAAGTGCAAATTAAACGAGTACAAAATAACCTGTATCACGTAAATCATTTCTAATTTTTATCAAGTTGGCCGCCTTCTGCTGACGTCTTACTAGTAACCTATTGCTAAGAGGTCATATGAATATGAATAACTACATAAAGCAGTGCATTGTGTGAGTTCTCAGTGCCTGCCAAATGCGGAATTTTTTGAATCATTTCTGAAGCAAATGGTTGCTAGTGACAGTAAATTATATCGACGACAATCGAAACAATTAGACTGGAATCCAATGTGCGAGCGTAAACTCTTTGAACTGAAGATAATTAATGAATTTAAAGGTGGAAATCGCTTAACCAACTAATTTTGGTCGAATTGTTTACAAGTCGAATTGTTTAATCCTGACCGATTGCATTACTTTCACACAAGATTGAATTCCTTGGTAACAGGTTGTTGCTAGAAGAAAAGTAAGGGAAAGACCGGAGCTGTAACACGTCTGTTGTTGAAGAACCAGAAACCGAACTACATCTTAGGCTAATAAATCATATTGTGATTTTCAGTAAGTATAGTCAGGGCCAGTGTAAACTTGAAGAAAAAGATTTAAATTTCTTCACTAATAGTCAAATGACAATCATGCCAATAGCATTCATGCATATGAAATCACGAACAGTTCTGGACTGTCTAAGGTTAGGCTGGCTTAAAGGGTAACTTGCCGTTCACATACAACTACGCTCGGTGGCCCATTGTGTTACGCAGTGTGTGGTAAGCCATCTTGTTATGATCCGTTAGTGGTGGGTTTGAACCACCCCTTTAGCGGCACCATTGAAACCATGCCCAGATCTTGAAGCCTTCTGTCACTCAAAAACCGATACAAGGTATTGTATCGCATAAAAGGTGTTGTATCGATTCCGTTTCATCGACCTCATGGCAGCGCCTGCAGTAATCCTAGTGGGGCAGGCCGACCTTGTATACGAAACTGCCAATAGCGCAGTGTCCCGTTAGAATTCCTGTTCGAATGCGAACCGTTCTTTTGTCGAAATGAAGAAGTTTTCCGCTTTTCACAGCAGTTTTGATTTCGGCAAACAGGTATGCTGAACCACCCGCAAATTCCCGCAGAATTCCTGGCTGCTTTTTCCAATATGGAAAAGTATTCTTGTTCTCTATGGACTGTATAAAGGCAATTTCTCTAAGCATGATACAGTACCCAGTATATGATTAGGTGAGCGTAAATATGGGTAGTAAAACATGAGAATTACGGAACACAAACCTTTTAAGCCATTTAAAACCAGGCTTCAAAGCTGGGTGGAAATATTGCATGGACTATTGTGGAATAATGACACAGCTTGAATATTATGGTGGTATGTAAACCAATTGAATAAAAGTAATAAATTGAATACATTAATAAAATTCCTTACGGGCTGCTCCGACTTATACGATGTATGTACAGAATAAGGTCATCGATTTTATATTTTTTATGTCATTACACAGTTTTGATAAACTTGATACCCTAATATTTTTGGGAGCATGCTACACCAGACATACGTCATCCGAGAGGAGTGAACTTAGAGAAGTTAAGAAAGTTTGCATAGAATATTACTCTTCTTATAGGAAATGTGGTTAGTATCCCTTTTTTAAAAGGCCAGCACTCAAGAAGTCATCTCCTACTCCTGCAGTATATTGTGTTGGAATAACAGAAAGATAGTTTATAGGAGAAAGGAAAGAGAAGGAAGTCTGCGGCACATTTTTTTTTTGAACCAATATTTTTTTAATTCCGTCGGTCACTTTTTTCTCTCGAGAATTACTTTGTAATTCTCATTTTCTTTTTCGATTGCGGTTAACCATACATAATGGCGGACAAACAATCAGACAATTACAAAACACCCATGGTTTCCGGTCGGAATTGAACACACGGCCTCGGCACTTGATGTTAGCACAGTACCTTCTAAGCCATCGGGGCATATTAATTGTAAGCATTAATACCATAGGATTGGTTTACTGCCTTGCAACCTACTCACCTAACTGCCTAAAGCAATCGCTATCTATGGATGCACGGATTTTATTGCCTAGTTTTTGCCAAATGAAATAAATATTATTTTTCAATGCGCATTCAAATATTGACCATTTACATTTGAAATGTGTTTTACAGAGTTTTTGCTTTTGTTTTTATGCTGGTGTTACTGATTTTTTAATTAAATGTTAAAATTACAATAAAAGTTCACTGTCACTATGTTTTATTGAAATATTCAATGTGGAAATACATATATAAACAACAATTGAATTTATTTAATTCAAAATTAAAAGCACACAATAAAATTAAATAAATAGTGTGTTATAATTAAAGAATTGTTTGAATCAATTATTGTAAAATATTGTTTACTTTCAATATTTAATTTTAATTCAGTTTCAATTTTAAAAAAGATTGTATTTTAAAAATTTAAATGCAATGAATTCGCTGAGAAGTTTAAGTTCTGAATTTGAAATAAAAATTATATTTTTGTTTCTATCGGTTGAGCCATCTATCAGTTTAAATTTGAACCAGGCTATACTTATGTCATTCTATTCTGTCACTAAATTCAGTATATTATCTCCACTGAACGTAATGTATCGATTTGCTCTTGAGCAACGTTGGTACTTAATGGAAATCTATTTCCAAAACAAAGACAATTCGTCGGAAACTGCACGAAAATGTCGTACAATATTTGGTCACAGAGAAGGACCAACAGTGCCCAGTATAGACAAGTTTATTGCCAAAGATGTGAAACTGTTTTCATTGCTGATTGGCCAAGGCATGAGCGCGTACACCCGAAAAAATCGAAATGTGGCTGAGAATGCGAGTGAGAAATCATCAACTCGTCTTCGTTCCCAAGAGTTGAACATTTCACGCATCAGTTTACGTCGAATTTTTCGAAAAGATCTCGCTATGACGTCTTACAAAGTTCAATTGGCTCAAGAGCCTTGAACCATCCGCTTCATTTTCGCTTCGCTAGATTGGCCAGCGAGAAACTGCACGATGATGTCGATTTTGCCAAAAAAAATCGTCTTTTCAGTTGAAGCTCATTTTCATCTTGGTGGCTACGATAATTAGCACAATTGCCGTATTTGGGACACAGAAAACCCACACGTGGTCTTACAGAAACCAATGCAGCCATTACGAGTGAATGTTTGGTGTGGCTTGTGAAGCGGAGGCATCATTGACCTATATTTCTTTGAAAATAGGCCAGCGCAACCCTTACGATCAATGGAGACATCTATCGCACCATGAAAGCCGATTTTTTTGTATCCGCTCTTCATGGTATTGATGTGAACGATGCTTGGTTTCAATGGGAGGAGCTTCACGATGATGTCGATTTTGCACAAAAAATATCCTCTTTTCGGTTGAAGCTCATTTTTCTCTTGGTGGGTACGTTAAGAAGCAAAATTTCCGTATTTGTGCCTCAGGAACCCCACACGTGACCTTACAGAAGCCAATGCACCCGCTACGAGTGAATGCCATGTGCGGCTTGTGGAGCGGAGGCATCATTGGCCCATATTTCTTTGAAAATGTAGACGGCGCAACTATTACGGTCAATGGAGACATCTGTCGCACCATGATAACCATTTTTTTTATACACCCTCTTCATGGTATTGATGTGAACGATGTTTGGCTACAACAGGATGGTGCAAGTTGCCACACATCTTATACCACAATCAACTTATTGCGTCAAACTTTTAATGGCCTTTTAATTACCCGAAATGGTGATGTCAATTGGACGTCAAGAAGCTGCGATTTGAAAGCATTGAAAGCATTGGGTTATTTTCTGTGGGGCGCCGTTAAAGAAAAGTGTTTTGCCAACAAATCAGATACAATTGAGCATTTGAAGGCAAACATTCGTGATGCGATTGCCAAGATATTCCGGACATACATACATAATTGGTCATTACAACCCTTTACTAATGTTGTTTGTGTTAATTTTACACATGAGTAGCGGGACATACAGTTTAAAGTCGACTCCGAACGACAGATTTTTGGGAAACTTTGAATGGCAATTTTATTTACTCTCAGAGTTCTTGCTAGAAATCTGCTTAGAGGCAGTCACCGAAAAATTATTTTTTTCATAAAATAATGTCTAATAAGCCTACAAACTACCTACTAGACTACGGCGACTACTGAGATACGACCTCATACACTAGAAAAAGGGCAAGAAAATTGGTCCGATCGAATGAGATACTGTGAGGCCAGCCGCGGCAGCCATATGAATGAAATAATATTCCATTTCTAAGCGGAACAACAAAAAAAAATTGCAAAATTTCAAATTTAAAGTTTTAAATTGCCCACTCTTTGTAATAAATCTGAATTAATTGCATATAATCTCAAATCCTATAATCTATATTGTACTGTATTCTAATTTATGTTTATCCATTAATTAATAATAATGTTATATGATGCATACTTTCAATTTTATTATTACTCCGCATGGATGTACATACATATTGTTTTATTATGTATAAAAATTTATGATAAATTTGCATTCATACTCAGGATTTAATATCATGTGTGTGACAATCTGAAAAATTATTTCCATTTTTAATTAACCAATAAATCTTATGTTAATAAATCTGTACGTAAACAAATAAAAAAATAAAGCAAGAATTATGCAGAAAAATTTTAGTTAACCTACAATGTCATGCTGATGAATGTAGATATGTCGGTAAGAAGAAGGAGTTGTCAACCCTAAAGGACACACAACTAGGCCACTGAATCATTTTCCTAATGCAGTAATTATTTGAGTTCGTCAATTGCATGGACGAAACATAGGAACTTTTTGCTTTTGCTATATAATGCTGATCATGTACCCAATATTTGAAGATTTATTGTCTCCCCTTGCCCGCGTCTGCAGCTTCAGTGGAAGTCATTTTTCATAACCAATGTGTCTCGCATTACTATCCATAATAATGCGCTGGCTCGGTCAGGTTATTCGAATGGACGAGGATGCTCCGGCAAGATGTGTATTTGAAGAGGGGTTTTGCAGAAGTCAGCGAAGAGGACGACCTTGTTTGCGTTGGAAGAACCAACTTGAGGAAGGCCTTTCATCGGTTAGTGTGACCAACTGGTGAAGGCGCGCAAAACGCGAAGGCGCCACGATGTATTAAGGCAGGCCAAAATCCATGAATTGGATTGTTAATGGCCAATGAAGTAAGTAAGATAGTAGTAATATTTTTACCAACGACGCTAAGTGTGCTCCTTAGGAGCTTGAGCAGACGAATTATCATGTACGGAATTATTAATTTTCATATGTTTTCTATGTTTGAGAGAAATCCGATATGGCAACGTATGAATAGAGCCGATTCTAACGCTCGAAAGACTCAATATTGTTTGATAACTAATTAATATTACATCATCTGTAGCTATGGATGGTGAAAGTGTTAGTGAAGTATTAAGCTTTTGATGATCTGTATATAAAAATGGAACCAGAATATTATTCAAATGTCGAAAGAATCATTCAAGTGTCTCAGTTTCTTAAGACGATGCAAGAAATATTTCAATCCACCTCATTTATTTACACCACTTATATCCGACCGAGAATGGAATACAACTCTCATGTATGGGCCGGTGTTTCAAAGTATATTTTTGGCAATAGTTTATCTAACTCTATTAATTCATTAAAACATCTCAGCAATCCGTTCGTTGTTCTATCGCTACTACAACGGATTTTTTTCAGCAAATTAAAGGGATTTGTTCCGATTTATGTATAGCCGCCGTAGTCTAGTAGGTAGAGGCTTTGTTTATTAGACATGAGGCCACGGTTCAAACCCCAGGTCAGACATCTCCATCCAAATTGAATATGAAAAACTTTTTTCTGGGCGACTTCTTCTCACCAAATTTTTGACAAAAACTCTGAGAATAAATGAAAATTTTCTGTCGTTCGGAATCGACTTTAAACTGTACATCCCGCAACTCATGTAAAAAATTAACACGCACAACACAAGTCGTGTTAGAAACTATTTCCTAATCCTAACTGAAGTATTGTAATGGACAATTATGTGCACACAGTTACTATAGTATACATACGGTTAAAAATTTTCAGAAATTTTTTAACTAATCCGTTTTCGTTGAAAATCTTTATAGTTTCCTTGATGTTAAGACGGTCTTTTGCATTGGTTAAAAAATTTCTGAAATTGAACTGAATTGTGGCCCTGCACAGGCCTACAAAGGTATGCATCCGATTTACAAATTTAACAAATTTCTGAACCAATACAAAAGACCGTCTTGAAATCGAAGAGATATGTCAGACAATTATAAATACTTTTAACGAAAACGGATTAGTTAGAAAATTTCTGAAATTTGTTATCCGTATGTATACTTTTGTGGATGAGTGTATGTGTGTATGTAACCCAATGTTGTTTGATATCTCATGACGTAATATTACGTCATCTCTACGTCCCAGGTACAGGCTTATAGGCTGCCTAACCACTGCAGTGTTTTTTTTTAAACCGAGATCATAGCTAATTTGAAGGCTGTGCAATGCTTGTTGAGTGGCGATATTTTCCCTGATTTATTCGGATAGCCAGGCTGCATTTAAGACCTTAACGAATGTAGTTTCAACGTCCATGAGTGACGAGGATTTCTTTGAGAAATTTCGGATCATTCATTGCATTGCTGATGAATTGGCCAGAGCCAGTACTGATTTGGTAATCTCCGATATGTTACAGGGCATAGGTATTACCATTGTCTCGGTTAATTTGGATATATTCTACTCGATTTACAAGCAGGCTTAATCTCGTTTTCTCAACTTAGAACTGATTGTGATGTTCGCTTAAACCAGCATATTTTTTAATCGTTGAAAGACAGGTAACTGAAGACATTTAAACTGCAAGTATTTCGAAAGTATTATTAGAATGCTCGACGAGTATTATGTAAGAATTCGAGGCAGCAAAACGCGATATGCACACAATTCATTTAAGGCCAATTCGCACGATAAAGATTTACGTGCGTAATTTCAACAGATATTTTTGCGTTTAGACGGTTAGTAAAATACTAAAAGAAAGTAAAGTGAACGCATCTCTGTATTGGCTTATTATTTGGATTGGATTGAATTTTTATTTTGTTGTCTATCTTCTACTCTAGTCTTACCAGTAAATTATTGCTCAGAATCCATAGAAATACGAATAATTATAGAAAGCAATGCAAAGTGTGAGTCCGAAATGTCTGCGAATCCGAATTTTATTGCGCCATTTCTGAAGTAGATGGTAACTAGTGATGAGCCGAGAGTCAATTAAATCAACGTCAACCGAAACAATTATACTTGAATCCTGTGCTCGAGCGTAAACTCTTTGAACTGCAGATAAGTAACGCATTTAAAGTTGGCAATCACTAAAGCAACTAATTTTACAAAAGGATACCTAATATATCAATCGCGACCAACTGTTTACTTTGATACAAGAGTTGGGGTAGTAATGACCAATAAAGTAACTTAGAAAAAAAAATTAGCATAGTCGTACGACTGCCAAATTTAAATTCGTATTTTCTCTCAATGTCGTATGTTCTCATCATATATTGAGTTTATGTCGTGCTCTCCGCTCTCTTCTACGCCAAAACTAGACATGCCGTATGACTTATGTGATCGTCTAAATTCCCTTTTAGCAGACACTTCAACAACAACGGATAGATCGTGGATATATCTTCCTATTAATAAAGATCGAGAAGGCTTGTGGATAGCTTATGTTTATTTTGAAACCCACTTCATTTTTTCATATTTTTAATAAAACGAAGTTTTATTATAATTTTAAGGTTAATAAGAAAATAGAGAAAATTCGGACTTACATTACTAGTTTTGCTTAAATTTTATGCAATAATACGCTCATATATCTTACCTGAAAAGAGAAAAAAATTTCATTTTATTTAAGAAGTTACAAGAAACGTTTAAAAATTTTAAATAATTGTTTTAATATTTGAAAACATTTCCGTTTTTTCTTTTTATTAAGAAAGAGAAATTCGAACGTCAACTTTTAAACAAATTTTGCTTAAAATAGCTGCATGGTATTTATGCTCCTCTAAGATATCAAAACAATTCAGTGAAATGAAAAAAAAAATTTTTTTATTTACAAAATTGCTTCAAAAAAAAAAACAAAAAAAAAAAATATAAAGTTGTTGTTATGTTTGTTCTTAATGTCAGACCAATAGAATTGTCACTTTCCGTTAACTCGGTTGGTGCGTTCGTTGTCGAAATCAAATTTAAAACATTTCAACTGAATGAACGAAAAAACCAACCCCAACTTAACGAAACTTGACTAAACTAAACGAAATTTCTTATTTCCGTTTGAGTGATTTCGGTAAATTCAATCAGGCTGGCAGAGTGTATTTATGAAAGTTAACATGTTTGCTATACTATTTGCTATTAGACGTATACCATCGCTTGAAGGTATTGGGTGCAAAACAAACTCAAATCTGTTTCAGTTTAAAATATGTCAGACCGTTATTTTTGTCTACCCCTAATATTTTCCTTACAAAACCTTATGCAGTTTCAGAAAACTTTTACTTTTTTCACTTTTATTTTAACTTTAAATTTGTATTTCAAATATTGAAGGGAAAAAATTGTCTAAAACAACATAAAATTGTTAAAAAAAAAATGAAGAAAAAAATTCAATTTTCCACATTCGTTACGTCACTATTAAAACATTCGAGTTCTTTTCACGGTTGCAATGGATTAGAAATCTACACTCGCAAATTGCTGCAGAGCTCTGGATTTGCGAATACTTTACAAAAGAAAGACAAAAATAAGAGCAACGAAGGTTGCAAAGTTTTTTTCTATATACGTAACGTGAGGGTACCTGGCCTTTTGGCTCTTGGTATTGTTTTAAATATTTTCGAAAGTTTTAATAATGTTTTGATAACACTTTCTTTCGTAGAAGAGTTAAAAAAATAAAAAAAAATTGAATAAAATTCGGAGCATATTTGGATACGTTTTTTGTTACAGTTATTGCCTTTATTAGGCCCTATCTTTTGGAAATTCTCATGTCTTAAATGCAAGCACAACATGGGTTTTCTTAGCAGTGATCTATAAGCTTAGAAGTCCTTTTAAAATTTCCGGTTGTACTATATATGACTGAAAGGACCCTCGAAGTAGATCATAAGGACGTTCAGCTATTCGAATGAAGTCAGGCCTTAACATACATAATTAGTCATTACAACTCTTCAGTTAGGATTACGACCTAGCTCTCACGCCACTTACGTTGTGTGTGTTAATTTTAGACATAAGTGGTGGGACCTACAGATAAAGACCTGTGTGAAGATTGCCTCTAAGCAATAAGCATCTCTAGCGAAAACATTTATCAAAATTTGTATATTCCATTGACTAATTGACCCGCCCCTTAGATATTCAATAATAGAGAACGAATATATTTACTTATATACGCCTCTCTGATTACAATTTCTGTCGACAAATTTTCTATGAATTCGGCCTTATTGAACCACGTGATGATTGATGCAATATTCAGAACGGGTTTGGACTTCAGTTTAAGTGGACAATCTACTTATTGGCCCACAAATAAATGGAAGATTCGAGGTGTTACTTATTTTTGAGTGAAGAAATAATCCATTTTCTTATGATAGCGAGAAAAGTAAATGAGAATAGTCGAATAAATTTGCAAAAATAAAAACGTTTATTTATTACTTATAAAATGTTAAAACAAAAACAACAATTCATGATAAAGGAACTTTTTTTATACTTAAGAACAAAACTGTTGTATACTTAAGAACAAAAGTGTTGACTCACTTATGGCGCTCAGTGTATGTCTAGAAGCGGGATTAAAGTCAAAGCCTGACGGGAGTTGTCATCAGACCATAAGCCTATATATATACTATACAATCATATCATCATTGACAAATATGAAGATAAGTAAATGAGAAAATGAAAATACCTCAACGTCCATTTCAAAAAAAAGTATACGATTTCGACCACAAGGATAAATGTTTCATCTCCAATTTTAATAAAGATATATACTATAAGACGTATAATCTCCTTTTTTAATAAAGATGTCAATAAGGCCACATAGTGCGCAACTTTTATACGTCCTGTAATTCGGTTTAATAGATCTGGAGAGGTTGGCGGTTGTTAAAAGCAAAGAATCGTAGAGCGTGACGGCAGAGCAGCTTATCCTAAAATAAATCAATTCCAATTAATCCACTATTCAGCTCAGGGAACTCCTTCAATATCGCATATGAAATATCTTGTAATTCCATATAAAAGCGGAATTGAGCTAAAACACGTGCATGAGAGTGGACTGTAAACTTATGCTATACAATTCTCGTCTAAAACAAATCTGATTTTAAAGCATGGGGAACTGCCTCTACTTCGCACATAGAAAAAATTCAAAGCGTCAAAACAAGCTCTTAGGGATGAATACAGCAGTAACTTGGTACATTAAAAACTCGAACATACATCTTGGCGTGACAGTGGTCAAATAGAAGTTTAAAAAACTTTCAGATAAATACTGGAAAAGACCCGTAGTCCATTCAAACCCTCTGGTTCGAAACATTTTGTACTTTCGCGGCCACATTCGTTCCAATTACAGGTTTATTATAATGGTTTAAACCTCTAAGGAAACGAGTTTTCAAGTTTTCCCTTATGGATCCAGATCTCGCAACTTGGACTTGGAATCTTTTCAGAACAACCCTTGCACTACCAGATTATTGCGAATGCGTTATCAGAGTATATGAGCTGGTGATATACCCCTATTTAACGACAGTAACCCCTATTTAAGTAAGTAAGGCTGTCATTAGAAAATGTGTAAATCGAATCTAAGATTGTCCAACAATGTTGGGTGCCTCAGGAGGAGATAGCGGTATGCTCAACGGTTTCACCCATTTGGGTTCCCGAACACGGGAATATTAAAGGTAGCAACAAAGCCCACGCACTTGCTAAAGCTGGCATCAGGAAAATTTAAATGAATTCCAACATGAGATTGGCGTGCCTCTTCAGAGAGACAAAAAAACTTCATTCATTGGCAGAGGTAAGATGGGTTAATGAAACCATCAGACAGATCTAGCCCGATACATGGTAGGTATACATGGAATTTGCGTTCAACCTATCCAAGTTTTATCTAAGGAACCTCTTAGTGTTCATTCCAGAAGACTGGGAATACTTCATAACGACTTCTGCAGAAACCGACGAGAAACAAGAGGAGACCACAGAATATTTTCTTCGTCATTTTCGAGCGCTTAGGAATTTTAGAAGAAGAATACTTGGACACCAAGAATTTTGTGACAAAACATCTAATCAAAGGCGATTTGAGAAAAATTTCCTGCCATACCATAGAGATGGTTGAGAGATCTAACCAGGAACTGTAATTAAATGACGGACTAGGTAATACCGGTGTTACAACAGGATTTTATAGCACCCAAGTAGGTTGTGCCAATTGAAGCGTCTACCAGTTTAACCTGATCTGACTAATTGCAATATATAACATCAGACTCATGTCACTCACACAACAAACAATTCTTCATAATAAGCAAAGACAAAAATTAAACTGGATTGCCTATACATATGTACATGCATAATTAGTCATTACAATCCTTTAGTCAGGATTACGACGTAGCTGATCACACCATTAGTGTTGTGTGTTTTAATATCATATATGGGTGGCGAAACCTACAGTTTAAAAACGACTCCGAAGGACAGATTCTTGAAACACTTCATGGCAATTTTATTTACTCTCAGAGTTTTTGCCAGAAATCTGCTGAGAGGAAGTCGCCGAAGAAATATTTTTTCATATTTCGTGTTGTTCGAGATGTCTGACCTGAAGTCGCCGTCTAGTAAGTAGTGTGTTGGCTTATTGGCCAGGGTTCGAGCCCCAGGCCAGACATCAAAATAAAATACAAAAAGTAGGCGACTTCCTCTCAGCAGATTTCTGGCAAAAACTCTGAGAATAAATAAAATTTCCATGAAAAGTTTCTCAAAAATCTGTCATTCAGAGTCGAAGCTTTAGATCCTGCGACTCATGTATAAAATTAACACACACAACATAAGTGGTGTGAGAAACTAGGTCGTAATCCTGACTAAAGGCTTGTAATTAATCCACTATTCAGCTCGCATATGAAATATCTTGGCAAATATTTTGACCGATGTTTGACTTTGTAATTCCATATAAAAGCGAAATTGAGCTAAAACTTATACCTGAGAGTGGACTGCAAACTTTTACTATATAATTCTCTTCTAAAACCAATTTGGTTTTAAAGCATGGGGGACTGCCCTATTTCGCACATAGAAAAAATTCAAAGTGCCAAAACAAGCTCTTAGGAATGAATGCAGCAGTACCTTGGTATATTAAAAACTCGAACATACATCTTGACGTGCTAATGGGCAAAAGGAAGATTGAAAAACTTCCAGATAAATACTGGAAAAGACGCGTAGTCCATTCAAAGCCTCTGGTTCGTAACATTTTGTACTTTCGCGACCACATTCGTTCCAATTACTCGATACTTGAATCTGCTTTTGATCCTGGTTTTACGCAGATGCCGGGTATATCCGTTTATTATAATGTTTTAAGCCTCCCAGGATCGAAATCACGCAACTTAGTCGGACTTGGAATCTTTTCAGATACCCATACGCCTATTTAACGACAGGAAAGCTGTCTAGGAAATGTGTAAATCGAATCTAAATTTCTACAACAATGCTGAGTGTCACTGGAGGAGATAGCGATACGTTCGATGGTTACTATCATTTGGGTTGCTGGGCACGGGGATATCAAATATAACAACAAGGCCGAAGCACTTACTAAAGCTGGCACCACGGAAAATTCAAATCAATTCCTACATGAGATTGGCGTTCCTCTTCAGAGAAGCAAACAAAAACTCAATTTATTGGCAGAGGTAAGATGGGATAATGAATCCACTTACAGAGACACCAGACAGATCTAGCCCGACTTGGATATACATGAATATATAAAACAGAATTCAAATTGAACCTATCAGTGATAGCGGAGCACTAGCCGCTGAGTGTTCAGGTCTAAAGTCTGGAACTTATGCAAAACTTCTAAGGCAAGAAAGAAAAGTTTTTATAATCGGGCGTTTAGGAACCTTAGAAGAAGAATTCTTGAACAATAAGAATTTAGTGACAAAACATGTCTAGCCAAGAGGTTGTCGGAGTCTAGTGTTGGCTCGGTTTACACCCCCAAACCAAATATGAAAAAGTATTTCTTCGGTGACTGCCTCTCAGCAGATTTTTGACTAAAGGTTTGTAATGTCGAATTATGTATGTATGTATGCACATGTCTAGCCAAAGGCGTTTTGAGTAAAATTCACATATTCATAAGACTCTCAGGATGGTCGAGGAGCTATAATTAATTGACGGAATAGGTAATAACGGTGTTACAACAAGACCTTATTGTGCCGAAGTACATAAGCTGTGCCTATTAAGGCGACTGCAGTATAATCCAATTGCAATATGTAACACCAGACTGCATTCAAACACACCAGAAACATCAACTGACCTTACCAAAGAAGAAGAAGTTGGAATTGGGTTGGCTATACATATTGGTCATTACAGCTCTTTAATAAGAAATACGGCGTAGCTTAGTGAAGACCTTTTCAATTATCTCTTGGAATTTTAATGAGGCCATCGGTGTCACCAATTAAAAACCAAAGCTTTGAAAATGTTGCAATCTGAAGTTATCTCCATAAAATCGATGGCTTCAGACACTAATCTGGTGTGGATATAAGATATAAGAGGTAGAATTTGCCTGAACTCTCCAATTAACAACATGAAAATGCCAACAAATAAATTTTGTTTTTCGCTTTTGATTTCTTGTGTACTATATTGGATATATTTCACAGCAACCCATTAAATTTATGTAAAAGGTTTTGCCTCTGCAAATCTTGTGCTAATCTTGTTACCCAAATATCAACTTTTTTAACGCCTTGCATTATTTGATAATCGATAGTAATTGTTGGTGTATAGATTGTACTTTTAGTCCTTTTTTCTTTTCAACAATTTCTCTTAATACTACTTTACTAACTCCATTTTTGATACTGAAATATTTAAAATACGTTTATTATTTAAGGACTTGAACCTAAAATGCGGACCACAAACATAGTTCGGCAAAAACATACACTGTTTTATCTACCATGCCACAGTTTTAATACCAAAAACTTTATTACGATTTGGTTGCACATTCTTGTGGCAACAAACCAACAAGCTAAACGAACACAGCAAAGCAAAAAGAAAAAACCAAAATGCAGACAAATCGGTTGCACATACACATGTGCACTTACAAAATGCAAAATCCTGACGAAGATGAATTTCCTGTCTATGCTTGATGTAAAACTTCATTTGCAGGCAACAAACATTTATCCTTAAGGATATTACAAACACTCACCCTAGAAAATGAAGAAACCAACTCTGCTTTCGGCACCACAAGGCCGCAAACTTTAGATGAAGAACGGAAAAAAAGGGAGTCTCTAAAACAAATAAGCGGCATTAAGATGTATAAACGTGCAAGCAGCCACCTTCTTTCTTTACTCCTTTACACTTGCAACAGGACATACGCAATATAAAAATATCTTGTTTTGTAAGAGAGAGAGAGAGAGTAAGAGAGATGGGAGAAAACATGATATTCTTACTGCCGTTTAAAGTAAAACTTTCAGAATTTCGAACATAGATTTTTATTCGAAATGATCAACAGCACCAACAACAACAACAATTCAAAAACAAATATTTGAGGCAATTGTTTCCTGTTTAGTGTGGAGATAAGTTTACCTTTTTTCGATTTCAATAATAGTTTTTTGCTTCTTCTCTTCTTTCCTTATTCTTCTGTTTTATCTTTCAAGTCCTTTTCCGTTAAGGATCTGAAGATTTAAAAAAAATTACAGAAAAAAGTTTCCTGCAAACGTTTGAACATTTATTTAAATTGTAAATGGAAGCAGAAATTATCAAAGGTACCAAGCATTAGTTTGAAATCCTTTAAGAGATTAAGTAAGTTTTGGTCATAATTTGTAAAATTTTTTTCAATATTCTTGACAAAATTTCTTAAAAATCTTTAACGAGTTTGGAACTATAGAACTCTCTTTGAATTTTAACCCTCAAATGTACACGCTTTTACATTTTGGAACCTTTATAAGAGTTGTCTTTGAATGATCCGAAATTTCTCTGAGAAATATTCGGCACTCATGGACAAGGACGCACGTTGAAACTGCGTTCGTTAAGGACTTAATTGTATTTTGGGTATCCGAATAGGTTAGGTTAGGTTAGGTTAGAGGACGTGTACTTCTCAATTAAGACAAGTACAGTACCCGGAGGTCGAATTGACCCATTGTTCAACGTCCTAGTTTCTCACACCACTTATGTTGTGTGTGTTAATTTTATACATGAGTGGTGGGACCTACAGTTTAAAGTCGACTCCGAGAACGACAGATTTTTATTTATTGAGAAACTTTTCATGGCAATTTTTATTTACTCTCAGAGTTTTTGTCAGAAATCTACTGAGAGGAAGTCGCCGAAAAAATACTTTTGTATTTTGTCTTTGATGCCTGGCCTGGGGCTCGAACCCAGGCTTTTGCGTCTAATAAGCCAACACACTACCTACTAGACCACGGCGGGTATCCGAATAACTCAGGGAAAATTTCGCCACTCAATAGGCATTGCACAGCCTTCAAATTAGCTATGATCTCGGTTTGAAAAACACTGCAGTGGTTAGGCAGCCTATAAGCCTGTACCTGGCACGTACAGATGACGTAATATTACTGTCCCGCTTATGAGATATCAAGCAACATTGGGTTACATACACACATCCATACATAATTGTTCATTACAATACTTTAGTTGGGGTTACGAACTAGATTCTCACACCACTTGTGTTGTGTGTGTTAATTTTATACATGAGTGACGTTACCAGCAGTTTAAAGAAGACATCGGGCGACAATATTTTGGAGAAACTTTTTATGACAACTTAGTTTACTTTCAGAGTAATTGACGGAAACCTGTTGAGAGGAAGTCGCCGAAGATATATTTTTTCGTGTTTCGTTTAATTGGAGATGTCTGACCTGGGGTTTGTACCGAGGCCTCGCGTCTGGTAAGTCAACACACTACCTGCTAGACTACGGCGACTACACTAATATTAAAAACATATATTGATGGAGTTATATTAGAAGCAATAAAAATTTAACAAATATTTGAATTTCATACCAATTATTGGGCATTCATATCTAAATCTGTGTTTACTGTGCAGAATCAAGAAGTCGTTATACCTTATTCAATTGAGATTTTTTTAATTTCTCTTCATTTTCTTATTATAAATCCACAAAAATTATACAACCGAACAAAACTTGGGGGTGACAAAATTACATATGTAATTGGTCATTACAACCCTTCAGTGAGGATTACGACCAGCTTCGCACACCACATATGTTGTTTGCGTTAATTTTATACATGAGTGACGGGATCGGCAGTTTAAAGTCGACTCCGAACGACAGATTTTTGAATAACTTTTCATGGCAATTTGCTTTTGCCTGAAATCTGCTGAGAGCAAGTCGCCGAGGAAATATTTTCATATTTTCGATTTGATGTCTGACCTGGAATTTGAACCGTGGCCTTACGTCTAATAAGCCAACACACTAACTACTAGACTACAACGACTTCGTGTCAAAATTAATGAATTAAATTATTGGTTCACCAATTTTGAATGGGAAATTCAAAGATGAAGATGTTCTAATGTCACTCATCCTAATGATTTAAATTAAATTTCAACTGATACAGTTCCACGTTCGTTTGGCGTTTGCAATCGGTAGTCACTGTAGTCTAGTAAGGAGTGTGTTGGCTTATTTAGACTAGAACCCCTAGCTCAGACATCTTGAGCGAAACGAAATATGAACAAATATTTCTTTCGTTCACTTCCTATCAGCAGTTTTCGGGCAAAAATCTGAGAGCAATTAGAATTGTTATAAAAAGCTTTTCAAACTTGTTGTGAGGAGTCGTTAGTAGGTTCCGCCACTCATTTATAAAATTAACACAGAGAATCTGAGTGATGTGAGAAGCTAGGTTGTAATCCTAATTAAAGACTTGTAATTACCAATTAAGTAAGTAACGATCAATTGTTGCAAGTTTGTGTAATAAATTTATAAGTCCTTTTATTTTCACACGGTCAAGTTTATGTTCCATCTTTTCACGTTGGGAAACTTTATAATCTTTGTTTGTTTGTTTTTAATATTGGTATCTTGAGGTCCCGATAGCTAGGCATTGACACAAAAAATGTTACATGTTCAGTATTTATTATTATTTACAGCGCTTATCCACTTTAGCTGTATATGTAATCCAGAAGGATTCTTATCAGTGTACTGAAATGTATACAGTCCTAATACACGCACGGACGCCGTAAGTAATGTGTTAGCTTCAGACTCCAGCTAAGACATCTCTAAAGAAACAAAACATAAAAAAATATATTTTCGGCCACTTCCTCTCATCAGATTTCTGGCAAAACTCTGAGAGTAAATGAAATTGCCATGAAAAGTTTCTCAAAAATCTGTCGTTCGGAGTCGACGTTAAACTGAAGGTCCCAACACACATGTATAAAATTAACACACACAACATAAGCGGTGTGAGAAGCTAGGTCGTAATCCCGACTGAAGGGCTGTAATGACCCATTATATATGTTCATATGTATGTAATACACTCAAGGTGTTTTCCTGTCGGAATCGCCCCAAAGTATCTTTGTAATTCTTTCTACAGTATGTTTTCTCCAAAGACAGAATATTCGCTTTCTTCTTTCCATCTCCTTGAGGACTATATAGCCTTACGTACATACATAATTGCCCATTACAACCCTTCAGTCAGGATTACGATCTATCTTCTCACACCTCTTGTGTTGTATGTGTTAATTTTATCCATAAGCGACAGGACTTACAGTTTAAAGTAGACTCCGAGCGACAGTTTTTTTTTTAACTTTTCATGGCAATTTTATTAACTCTCAGAGTTTTAGCTAGAAAATTTGTTGAGAGAAAGTCGCCAAAGAAATATTTTTCATATCTCGCTTTGTTGGAGACGTCTGACCTGGGGTTACAATGCATTCCATTCCATAATGCGTAATTAATTATCTTCTAGGACGGCCTTTGATCCCATATGCTGTTATGGTCGCAATTGTTATTTGATATCAGATAATCAATTGCGCTCTGTATGGAAAAATAAGTTCGATTAGCTAAACAATCTCAAACACTACAACACAAAAAGTAAAAAATTTGAAAGGAATACCACGATGTATAGAAAAATTTGAGTGTTAATGAGAATTAAACGATGATTCGGAACTGCCATGCATATTTTCGATATATATTTGATCATTCCCCGTATACTAGTCATATGCGAAACTCTCATCATTATCTGGTATTATCTTTTCGCAAACACTTCAAATGAACTTTGAACCTGTAACTAAATACAAAATATCCATTCATGTGGACTATTTTTGTCATGTTTTAAGTTTAAGTGTAATTTAATACGTTTTTTTTTATTTTCAACAGCATGAGGAGAAGAAAAAAAAGGGGCAAAAAGAAATCGAGAATATACAACGAAAAAGGCACAAAATTATTTTTGAACATATATACACGTACATACGAACATACAGGAAAATGTTAATGACTCGACGGTAAAAGAAAAATTAAGAAAAATAGTCGACGAGTGCAGAGACGAAAAATAAACAAAATGAGTAGAAAAAAGAAAGAAAGAAAGAAAGGAAAGATTTAACATTAGCACAGCTTTTGTTAATGCAACAAAAGAATGCTAAAGGATGACAATAACAACAAACAGCCAACTAAAGCAACACATAGACAAAGTCGTAAAGAAGGTAAAGAGAACTCAAGTTAAATATGAAAAGAATAGGGTACCTGTGTTAAAATGATACTTGAAATCATAAGAAAATAATGAAATACACAGGAAACAAGAAACAAAAAACCGCCATATGATGACTCTGATTTTTATGAAGAATATTCAGACATACATACATACGTACACATACAAAGATACTATAGCGTAGTGAAAGCAAGAGATGAAATAAAAAAGGAATGAAACGCTTACAATATTAACAACAAAGAGACAATCTTAGTAGATATACATGTGCATGTATATGACTAATTACGAGAACATTAAATGACAAACAAGAGAAACAGAAAACAACAAAAGAATACGAGAGAGAAGAGTGTAAAATATAAGTCATGTTGTTTGCTTATGCACACTGTCATACACTTGCATATTGCAATGGACAAACAGGCAAATGTTAATGATGCATTAGCTTATGTGCAGAGTGAGAGCGAGTGATAGCAGAGCAGAGAATAAATAAGAATGAGTTTGTTTGTGTGAGAATTAAACAGAATTAAAGAGGGCAGAAGGAGATGGCTGCTGAAATGATAAAGATGAAAGGCTTAATTGCTTATAAGACTTATAAACCTACACACTCAAATGCATATATATATGTACGCTCACTTGCTTAACCAATCTCACATGCATGCTTGTTTTTGTTTAGCGTAAGAGACTGGAAATCCTTAACACACACACATACACATTAACTCAACTATGCATACTTGATGTCTGTGAATGTAGTTGATTTGCAAATAAAGCCTCTCGGAGAAGTAAGATGGTCTCATACATAATTATCTATCACTCACAAACACACACACTCGCCGCACACATAAACGAGCAGAGGGGTGGGTAGTGATATTTATAGTATCTTGTTTAGCTTGTATCTGTGCTGAGGTTAAATGGTAGGCATTTAGAGCAGAGGTATGGGTATCAGTAGCACGAAGACACAAAAGAATGAATAAATGAAAGGAACAGAGAAAAAAACAAACAAACAAAAAAGAAAAGAGTAACATGTGTATTTAAGACTTAACAATATCCGTTACTTCTTAACGGTAAACAATACAAGAAAAAAATCCCAGTAACTGTAAAGAAAAATTATAATGTCGCTTTGTTAAATGAATGCAAATAGAGTTGACGGTGTGTGGTGGTGTGTTAGGCAAGTTCACTTAACAAATGACAGGGTAACCAACTAAGTAATTTGTAAGTCCATCGTTAGGGTAAATATAAAATAATTTTTACAAAAGGATATTGGCTTTTGAAAGGAAATTGTGTTTAGTTGAATGACTTCTGTTCTATTAATTAATGTCAACTGAATGTGAGGGTATATTTGGTTTGTAGGTTTTTGAGTAAACGTATTTATACAGATCGTGTTTTGACTTTAGGAATATGTACGTTGAGTATTCTTAGTTTGGTTCTTCTATATATCTGAGATAATTTCCATACTGATTTTAATCGTTAAAATAACGTTCTAACTTTGTTGGATACTCCATTTTTTGTCAGTATGCAGCCTAAATATCGAAAGCTAGATGTTGGTTTGAAGTCGCTTTAGTCTAGTAGGTAGTGTGTTGTTACCAGACGTGAGTCAGTGGTTCAAATATCAGCCCAGACATCTCGTACCAACCGTAAGATGAATAAATATTTCCTGAAAAAATTGTCACCATTCTCACACCACTTATGTTGTGGGTGTTAATTTTATACATCGGTGACGGGACCTACAGTTTAAAGTCGACTCCGAACGACAGATTTGTGAGAAACTTCTCATGGCAATTTTTATCTACTCTCAGAGTTTTTGCCAGAAATCTGATTAGAGGAAGTCGCCGAAGAAATATTTATTCATATTTCGTTTTGTTTGAGCTATCTGAACTGGGGTTTGAACCACGGGCTTGCTCTGGCTTACTAAAAGGAAGCTCGTGGTTCAAGCTACCTACTATACCACGGCGACTACAATTAGATGATAAAATTTTAAGATATTTTCTACAAGACGGCTGCTATTCAATTCGTTATTCTGTCTCACCGCTTCTACTGCATTTGCTGTACTATTCATTCCAGCAACTATCTTTTGTCTCTTTTTGCAGCCTATTTTCTTTGTTCTCTTTTTTAGCCAGCTGTTCCTATTAGTGTACCGACGTAAAGTTGTGACACAAATGCAAGGTTCAGTTCCTTTTATGCGGAACATGCCACGCCACAGGCAATACCATGGAGTATTCGAAGCAGGAGTGGTGCGCAATTAACACAGAGAATTGTAATTTGTACCGGAACCAATCAAATGACCTGTTTTTAGAAAATAACTTAAAAACTTAATAAACACAAAAGCACACAAATTATTTCAAATAAGTTGGTTATATTAAAAAGAAAATGTAATGAAAAAAAGCGAAAGTTTGCTTTACGAGAATTTTTTGAAAAAAAATTCTGCACTTTTTCAAGCAGATCAAGATTATGCGATTTGACTCCACTAGAATATGTAAAGTATCTCGTGTATAGGGATAAGACAGATCAAACCCTGCAAAATAACATAACAAATGTCTTGATGAGATACCGGCCGAAATGCGAATATGCAGCAGAGATCAGCAATGAATCGTTTTTTTTTTGTTACTCATAAGCACTCATGAAATTTTGAATGTAAGTGAGTCAACAGTATTTAAACTTATCTACTCTGATTCATTCGTACTCACTACAACGTTAATTTATAAGTACAGGTTACAATGACTATGCGTACAGCGTTGACATCAAACTCATACCATTCGAAATATGTTTGACTCATAAGCCTACTCATTTAGTTTCATAACTTTAGAAAAACACTTATAAATGAATCGAGTGATTCGAATCATTTATCAAAGTTTACAGTCTTAGTTGTTGTTGGAATTAGAAAAAAAGAAAAAGACACAAAGGACAGAGCAGCGAGCAGAGCAAACACATAACCTTTTAGTGAGTACGCGATTCATACTTACTTTGTGCTTCGTGCATATGTTGAGTTATGGGGAGTCGAAATCAACAACATCACACGTGTTGTTAAGTATGAATATGATGAATACTTCAAACTTTGAATATCAGTACAGGTTCCATGATATTAAAATAAGTATGAATGCGTATAAGTATCAGAAATTATGAGAATGATTTGATATTTGATACTAAGTGGATTATACTTAAAAAAAAGAAAATATTAACTTTAATGGTTAGGCTCCTATGAATTCCTCCTAAAAGACGGATCTGACATCAAATTATTGTTAGCTAATTACTGACAATGGCTTATAATTCAATAGACTTGTGAAAATCTGTTACTTTAATTTGTAGTCAAACAAATGAGAGGGTTTCTGCAGCTTTATCGCCTTACTCTTAAGTGAAATTATATTAACTACAGGGGTTAGTTAAAAAGGTAATGGTCTATTAAATGAACCCTAATTTTTTTTTTTCTTCAATAGTCCTTTTATATTTTAAAATAGTCTTTTCTGAGGTTTATGTAGTTTGCTAATCGAACCTAATTTGCTAATCGAACCTAAAAAATAAGATTTGTAATCTTCTTCGAAATTAATTTATTTCCGAGATAGTTTAATTGCTAATGCCAAATCTCTATCTCTCGAGTCTTTTCTTCAGGTTTGGTAACAAGAAATTATCAATTGCGGTCAAGTACAGAGAATAGGACGGATGCGGGAATAATTCTTAGCTTTTAAATTAACAATAATTTCACCACTTCAATATAAAATAATTGATATATTCTTTTCATTAAGAGAGTATCAGTATTGTTTGATAAGGACAATATTAACTTCTGTTGTATTAAAAAGATGTTAATTCTACAGGACGCTTAGAAACCACGTTAAAAATTAGATGTTGAACGTATGATGTAAAAACAGTGACAACTGACAAGAAGTTTAAACAATTGATCACGGCTTTACCATTTTACTATGGATATTGAAAACAATTTTCTATGTATTCTTGCTTTTAAGTTTTAAATTTAAATAAAGTTTTAACATCGAATATAACATTGTTTAAATGTCCGCCCTGACATACACATTAAACAGAATTTGAATGATTACATCAGTTATATTGAATTTGATAATCGCTGTGATTTATGTCTTATTCCCATTCGATTTACAACTTAAAAACACCCCACAAGAATAAGTCGAACGTGACCAGTTGACATCAGCACCACGTAAGATGGTCAAGTCGTTCTTGCAGAATATTCAATGTCCTATTGAAACCACATGTACTACAATTCAGGACAAAAGATGTACAGTGCTTGTCGTTAGCTGTCCTACCCATTGCCGTTTCCAAAGAAATATGAACTGATGACACCACCAAAATTCACAACAAACAATGACCTTTTCGGACTATATTGGAAACTTTTGGATCTCATGGGTATTGATACATAACATACTCGTACGTACATATTTGGTCATTACAAACCTTCGGTCAAGATTACAATCTAGCTTCACACATCACTTATGTTCTCTGTGTTAATTTTATATATGAGTGGCGAGACCTACAGTTTCAAGTCGTCTCCGAACCACAGATTTTTTTGAGAAACTTTTTTTTGACAATTTCTTATTTACTTTCAGTAAGAAATATTTTTTCTTATTGCGTTTTGTTAGAGATGTCTGACCTGGCCTTGGAACAATGGCTTAACGTATAATAAGCCAACACACTGCCTACTAGACTACAGCGACAAAAACTGCTTTTTCGATGAGAATAAGGCTGAGTTGTCGAATACTTCAGAGGTCATTCAGCGTTCAGCATTGTCATTGCCTAAAAACTATGGCAAAACAAACTGAATATATGGCAACGAATTTGACATGTACGAATTTAATCTAAAATTTAGGTAATAAAATATAAATAATAACTAAAGGAAAGTGTCCCTCAAATTGTAATAATTTTTTTAATTAATTCAGGCTGCCTCTACAAAATATTGATCACTCTACACTGCAGAGTCTACAGCAATATTGGAACTTAACCGTAGATCGAGCTTTGTATCAAAAATGATACATTTCAATCAGAAAAAGTTAGTAGCCTGATAACTTTTTATTGCCATTATTTTAAACCAAATAAAAAAAGAAAATTTTAAACAGGACTTAAAAAATTTCAAAAACTTCATAATTCTGGCTTATGCATCATTTCTGATACATACGCCTTTCTTAGTGATAAATTGTTTAATTTTTTTTTTAAATATTCGAAGATGTTGTAAAGTTTTTGTCGCAAATTATTATCTACGGTATTGAGAAGAAATGTTGGAAGGAAGTGTTGGATGAATGTGAAGAGGTTGAAGTTTCTGTTCTTGAAATTCGTGTTGCTGAAGACTCTGAAGAAGAAGAAAACTGAGGCTCGTCTTATTAACTGACGAAAGTATTGGCAGCAACAAACATGACATTCCGCTATTTATCGCCAAAGACGGTATTACCTGGAACAGCGATTCGCATGCCTTCAGTAGCTTAGAAAAGAAATTATTTTATAATTTATAAGCGAATTGGTAGCAGTTGTTTCTTGAAATATTATAACGAAATATAACAATGGTTTGTCCAATCTAAAATATTGAAGTTTTATAAGTCCCATCCAAAGGAAAATTTCTGGATGTCAAAATCTTATCATTTAGAAAAAAATAAAACCAAGCTGACTGGAAGTGTTTGATTTTTACGTAAAAATGTCAAAATATTTGGCGTGTGTTTCGAATGTTTTATTTGTTTATTTTTATTTTTTTTTTACCCAAATCTATGAATAATTGAAGTCTTCGTCGTCTAATATGTTGTGTGTTGGTTTATTAGACGTAAGGCCACGGTTCAAACCCCAGGTCAGACATCAAAACGAAATATGAAAAAATATTTCTTCGGCGAATTTCTCTCAGCAGATTTCTAGCAAAAACTCTGAGAGTAAATAAAATTGCCATGAAAAGTTTCTCAAAAATCTGTCGTTCGGAGTCTTTAAACTGTAGGTCTCGCCACTCATATATAAAATTAACACACACAAGATGAGTGGTGTGAGAAGCTAGGCCGTAATCCTGATTGAAGGATTGTAATGGCGAATTACAGTAGACAGCAAAAGTCTTAGTACGGCAATATATTTTGACAAAAAAAAAGTCCCCACAGGCTTAATACTCTTGCACAAAGTCCCGATCTGACTTCAAGAGACTATTTAGGAGATCATTTAAAAGAACGGTTACGTAATCTCTAAATCTCCAACAAAAGTCAACCGAAAAACTTGCTCATGATGCCACCAGAAAACACTAAACAAAACTTGTACATTCAATTCCAAATGGGTTAAATGGAATGCCTGACCTTAAGGGATATTCTACTAAATACAAGGGATAACATTTTCATATATTAGGCCTTTGAATTTTAAATTTACTCAGGGTTCTCCTTGGGAGTACCTATGGAGTCATATGAAACTTTTCCTTATCTTTCACTTGTTTTATGAAAAATATTAAAAAAAAAATTTGGTTTATAATAAAACAGAAATAAATTAATAAAATAAATATATAAACTATAAATTTTTATATAAACTTTTGGCTAAAATTCATGAAATTTGTAAAATATATTGCCGTACTAAGACTTTTGCTGTCTACTGTATGTATGACAATACAAGTATGTATCAAAAATGATATATATTCATATAAGCTAGAATTATGAAGTTTTTTTAAGCTCGAATTAGTACAAATTTATTATTAAATTACTAATTTATTATAAATATTTTGAAAAGAAGATGTGTGTCCCTATTTTCTCCACGGGGTGAATTTCTATTTTAATTTTAATTTAATTATAATTAATTTAATATTTAAAATAAGAAATATGAAAGAAACTAATTATAATCAACTATTTTCTAGTTCTACTAAATTTCTCATCAAATCTCTAAATGTTGGATTGGTGTTCTTATTATTTTTCAAATCTCTGTATAAACTTTTTCAAAACTGTTTCTTTGAGTACCTGTTTTTTATTATAAAAATGTGTAATCTTACCACTAACTAACCAAATATTTTCTACATTTACGAAGTTTGTTGAGAGTGTTATCAATTATATATGTATAAAAAAAAATAGTTGTAGTAATATTGACATACCTGATCGCACATTTCTAAAAAAAATTTTTTCATATAATTCCGATGTACATATAATATATAATATATTTTACAATTTTTCAATGCATTTCCGTTCTTTATAAAATTTAAAAAATTTAAATTTTAAGATATTTTAAAGGCAAAACAACATTTTCTTGGGTGCTTTGGGTTAATTTTACAAGCCCCCTACGTATGTATATTTATTTACAAAATCGCTAACGGGAAAAATATCCGAAATATAAATATTTTCACTCGTATTAAATATTTTATGCTCCTGTGTATTCATAATGTATTACCACATCATGTGGATGTATGCATACATACATATATTAGTTATGCTTCTACCGTTCAAAGAAAAAAAATATCGCAAGTACTTATGGAATCTGTGTAAGGAAGTGTAAGTATTGTATGTACGTATGTATATGGTATGCATATGTTAATACGTATAAGAGTATCTATTTAACAAGTGTACTTACCGTTATTTATTTTAAAGATGATGCCTGATTTCAGTCGTCGTTCTCTTTTTTTTCACATTGTATTTACCGGATTTAAAATGTAAAAGAATGTTATACGTTACGTTTGTAGCATCTTCTTTGGTGCCGGTTGTATTGTGAACAAAAAAAAATACGCTTTTCATACACTTGTCAGTAAAAAGCGGAGAACAACAATAAAACAATGACAACAAAATCCCTCGTATAAATAATTTAAATTTTTATTATTATTTTCCTTTCTTAATCGTTTTTTTTTAGTTTTGTTTCGTTTCATCTCTTGGGTTTGTATTTCAATTTGAAGCTTTTCGTGTTAAGCAGTTTAAGAGGCCTCTGCGGTTTAAGGCAGTTATTAAGAGTTATTTGCAACAATATCAAGATAATCTTGTTGGTAGGCACCATGATTTGTTTCGTTCTTTTTTTAAATTAAAGCACTTTTAAGTTTGTCGGAAAAATATGTTTCTTTTCTTTTGTTATGAATTTTTAATTCTAAAGGCACAATGAATTAATTTTTAATTTATTTTTTCTTAAAATTTTTTTAACAAAAAAAAAATTTTTTTACAGGCACTTATGTTTTTAATGAAATGAAACCAGAAATCTTATTAAAACTTCATTAAAAGATTCATACTCATATTTAGTAACACATTCACTTAGTGGCTGAGTCACTTATACATTCTTCACCCACTCACTCACTTACTTACTCACTCACTAACTCAAAGAAGTTCACACGCTGCATTTTGAATATGCAACCTTTTGATTGTAAGATCTGAGCAGCTACTGAATTTAAAGTATATGTTGCACTAGTATTTAATGAATAAATTAGCCGCAGGCAAAGTGTCCATCATGAAATGAACCAGAGTAGAGCAAAAGCAGAAACAAACAAAAAAAATATATGGCAGCAAAGTAAAGTGGAGTAGAGTAGTAGTCGTATTAGTAGTTGTATTCGTAACTGTAACCAAAGCCGTAGCCGTTGATGTAGAGAAGTTGAGAAAATATGGTGCAATCCAAACGGCACAAGCAACAGCAGCAAAATGTTCTTGTATGATAAACTGTCTTCCTTGGCAACTCGATTTGAAACGACTCAACTCGTCCCAACTAAACAGAACAGAACAGAATTGAACTAAACTGAACCGAATTTAATACACAGCTTTCGCCAAACACACAGAACACCAACAACAACAACAAAAAATATAAAAAAAAAAACAACAACTAAAAAACTTATATAAAAAGAGATTGTTTTTATAACAGAAAACAAAATGCAGTTACGAATAGAGCAGAAATAAGTTTTTTTTTTTCGAACTAAAACCTCGTTGTTCGTATTTCATTGAACATTTCTAAGTCGGTTTTCTTAACAATTTTACTGTGTTTTCTTCTTCGCTTTCGTTTTATAGGGATTCGTTTTGGCAAATTCACAAACTCTAACGTCCGTTTCCGTTGGCCTTTGTGAGCTGTCTGCTCCAGAAATTCCTAAACTCAATCGCACTGGCATCCCATTGCTTTCGTAACAGTGTTACGAAATCATCAACTTTTGTTTTGTTTTTTATGCTTCACATTTACGGTCTCCTATTTTTTTTTTTTGCAGTTGCTCTCCATTTCTGTATTTATTAGTGATTCTCTGTTATGGCTTCTGTTCTAATTTTTTTTTTTTTGTTATTGTTTAAAGAGAAAAACATTTATTGTGAGATATTAAAATTAATTAACGCATGCGCCGTATGGTTTACTTCCACATTTCATTTCAAGTAAGCCACTGCTTTTTCATCATTCCTTAAAAGTTTCGTTTGCCCCTAATTTTTCTTCAATAATGTGGGTTATTTTTAAGTGATAAAAAACTTTAGCAAAGCTTCCCAGACTTGTGCACATGTAGCGCTTTTAAAGTTTTCCTTTTTTACAGGCTTAAAATAAATTCCTTCGCTTTGCAAAAATCCTCGGGAAAAAGAAAGTGTGAAAGATATAAAAATATACTAATACATGGGTCTACACCAGAGATTAGCAATAAATCGTTTTTTTGCTACTCATAAGCACTCATGAAATTTTGAATATAAGTGAGTCAACGTACTCACTACAATGTTGATTTATAAGTACAGGTTGCAATGAGTGAGCGTACAACGTTGACATCAAACTCATACCATTCGAAATATGTTTGATTCATAAACCATTAAGCCAGGGTTACGACCTAGTTTCCCACACCACTTATGCTGTGTGTGTTAATTTTATACATGAGTGGTGGGACCTAATGTTTAAAGTCGACTCCGAGTGACAGATTTTTGTAGAAATTTTTCATGGCAATTTTATTTACTCTCGGTGTTTTTGCCAGAAATCTGCTGAGAGGAAGTCACCGAAGAAATATTTTTTCATATTTCATTTTGGAGATTTCTGACCACGTCTGATAAGTAAACACACTACCTACTAGACTACGAAGACTTCGGATCTATGAATGCATAAAGAAATCCTGGAGTCCAACATTAATTTTTCGCGCGTTGTAGAAAACCACTTACATATATTCTTTTCAGTATCTGATTAACAGCACATAGTTTTTATTTAAGTAAGCAATAAGATTTTACTTGACCTCGAGTCTTAAGGTTTCGATAAGAAAATATAGAAACGACGAGAGATATAGAAACTACGTTCGACTTTAAGAGATAATTGTAAAAAGCATTTACTTAAAAAATGTTTGTTAATATTTTTAAATGATAAATTAATTAATTTCTGAAAGAGAGGCTTTTAAGCTCCCTCTGTTTAAAATTGAAACCATGCTATCCACTAATGTGTGATATTCGTATTATAACTTGGAAAAAGGCAAAGCGAGCATCGAAAAAAAGAACATTGTAACCGTTCATGATGACAGAATACTGCTTTATCAAGACAACTTACATCACACAGCTTGGTTCACCCATGTTGTGCGAAACAAATTTTCGTCCGGACAAAATTATTATTTAGAGAGGGGATTTTCTGCAGCACAATTCAGTCGTTTTGGACATATTTTACGGAATTCAAACCTGCCAGACGACACTTTTAAAGCAAATTCAAAATTTTTTTATGATTTATACTTATGGGCAAATCTATTCAACTTTGTATGAAAAATATAACCTATTAGCAGTTCATGTTTGACCGTACAAAATATGCAATTAAATTCGAACTGAGAGTTGATCGTAACATTTTTTTTCTTTCTCTAGAAGAAAGCTGTCAAACTACTTACAAAAAAATATTGTCCGTGCAAAAATGTGCCTGGAAAGTTTACGTATGCTTAAGAGTTTTACGTATGTACATAGTCAGAGCGCAATTATATTACAGAATTCCATAAGTATTTTAAAAATGAGAGTTAAAATCTTAAGATGGATTTTTTATGTTTACACGATTAGTAATATTCTAAAAGAAAATAAAATAAATTCAGCCATGATTTAAATGTGAAGTGTGACAATAAAACAAAACTAAACTTGGTAAATACTCACAGAACCTTAGCCCTAAATTTCAGGGGTAAGGGGGTGGATATTCTTCCTATTAACATGGATAATGGCGAGTGTTCTGGAATACCAGTTGAAATGTTCATAATCGAAAGAGTTAAAATAATTCATAATAGGTTGTGGAGAGTTTGCAGAATACACAAATAATTAATCAATGAAACATGAATCCACATGGATTTAAAAGGCAAATCGGAACCAAAGTCGCCGTAGTCTAGTAGAAAGTGAGTTGGCTTATTAGACGTGAAGCCAAGGTTCAAACCCCAGGTCAGACATCTCGAAAAAAACGAAATATCAAAAAATATTTCATCGGCGACTTCCTCTCAATAGATTTCTGGCAAAAACTCTGAAAGTAAATAAAATTGCTGAAAAGATTTTGTCGTTCGAAAAAGACTTTAGACTGTAGATACCGCTACTCACGCATAAAATTAACACACACAACATAAGCTCACATCACTTATAAGTCGTAATCCTGACTGAAGGGTCGGGCCTAAAGCGGGACTAATTGTCCAATAAATTCTTGACTGTCGTTTTTAGCGATGCACGTGCTATAATTCACATTGACTACGATGTGACATAATTTATAACAACTTCAGTAATACTCTCTCATATGCCTAATTATACAAAAAGGCATTTGACATTGAAGTTGTAAATATCTCAGATATCTTAATCAATTTTTATAAAACATATACATACGTACACTGTTTGTATGATAGGAACGCACTTAATGTTTATCTATTGAAGCGTATGTGTAGCCAAATTATATATTCATTGCCTCTTGGTTATTAATGACTTCTTTTTTCCTTAGAAGCAAATCGAAAATTTTCAAATTATTTGCAGTGTTGACATCACTGTGTGAGCCGAGATACATTTTGTTTTAGTGTTTCCCTATTTTCTTGCTTTGCAAAAACAGACCCTGAAGCAGCTTAAAGTATTGCCCCATAATGCCAGGGGTTTTATTACTTTCATGTATTTGCAGTCTTCATTGAGGACAAGGGGAAATAATGAAAGCTTTTTCTCTCCAACAATCTGCACATAAACGTATAAGAGTTTCTCATTCTAATATAAGACTTTGACACAGACATGAGCCACTCATACAATTGCAAAAATGTTATTTTGAATAAATAAAACCTGGATTTCTTAAAGTCATTCACTGTTGCTTGACTGTTTTTTTTTCATCTTTCTTTCTGGTGAAAAATTTGACCATCTTTTTTGTGTTATTTTGGCATCTAAATATTTGGCTTTTGTTATAGTTGTTGTTGTGTTCTACCAAGCAAGCAAGCAACCCTTTAAATGCTATATATTTTCCCAAAGAAAAATAAGAAAACAAAAAAGAGAAAACGAGGGAAAAAGTATATTTTCTACTCATTTTCATTTTCAGGCAATTTGTTAAACATATTGTTTGTCCTTAAGTTCAATTCCATGCTAAAGGACGAACAGAATGCATAAGTATGTGACTGTTTTCCTATGTGTGTGTGTCAAATACGTGTAACGAACTGTTTAGATTCTGTTAAAATTTTAACTTTTCAAGTGATTTCAATGTGTTTGTGAGGGAGAGAGTGAGATACCAACAGCAATTGTGGCCATCATCATTTGTTAACATTTTCTCTTATTTGCCATACAAAACTTTTATGGTCCTGTTATTGCTCTTATTAATAGGCATTCAGGAAAATTTGTTGGAATCTTTACAAAAAGCGCCACAGTTTTCTCAAGTGTTTTTATACCTTACAACGCTATGGTTATTGGGAACGCATTGAGTTTACGGTGATGTTTGTGACAGCTTAAGGATGGAGGACTATTACTACCAAGGAAACATTTTGAAAGCAATTCGTATCACCAGGAGAATATCAATTGGTTTTCGCTAGACAATGTCCATAAAGCGATATGGCATAGTAAAGCAGCTAGAGACCAGAGATCAGCAATGAGTATTCAAAAAGATGAGTAGAATCGAATCATACTCATCATTTCTGACACTTATACGCATTCACATTTATTTTCATATCATAGAACCTCTACTCATATTCAAAGTTTGAAGTACTTAGCATATTCATACTTAACAACACGTATGATGTTCATATGATTTCGACTCTCCATAACTCAGCATTTACAAGAATCACAAAATAAGTATGATTCGCGTACGAACAGTAAAACACTCACTAAAAGCTTGTGTGTTTGCTCTGCTTGCTGCTCTGTCTTTTTTGCTTATGTGTCTTTTCCCTTTTTTTTCAAATGCAACAACAACTAAGACTGTAAATTTTACTGAATGATTCGAGTCACTCGAAACGCAAAGGCTTATGAATCAAACATATTTCGAATGTTATGAGTTTGATGTCAACGTTGTACTCATACTCATTGCAACCTGCACTTATAAATCAACGTTGTAGTGAGTATGAATGAATCAGAGTAGTTAAATTTTAATATTGTTGACTCATTTATAAGTATTCAAAATTTCATGAGTGCTTATGAGTAGCGAAAAAAAGATTCATTGCTGATCTCCGCTAGGAGCCCTAACCGAATTAATTTTTTTTTGAAAAATTGTTTAATTAACCCAAATGTTGTGAATATTTCTTTTGGCGACTACTTTTCAGCAGATTTCTGGCAAGATCTCAAAGGGCAAATAAAAATTGCATTGAAAAGTTTCTCAAAAAATCTGTCGTTCGGAGTCGACTTTAAACTGTAGATGCCGCCACTCGCATGTAAAATTAACACCCACAACATACAGTGAGCGTTAAAAGAAGATGTACATTAGAAAAAATATACATTAATAAATTACCGTTATTTTTATTTGAAAATTGTTTCATTGCCATTTTTTAAAATTGAAACAAAAACAAAATTACAAAAAATTACGTAATATTATAAATTTTTTTCGGACACTCTCCTTAAGTGGTAAAAGTTGACTTTAATGATTGTTAGAATTTTTTGCTTAGTGTACAGTTTCTTTTGACGCTCACTGTAAGTGCTGTAGGAAGCTAGGTCGTAATCCTGACCAGTGAAATTTTTTATTCAAAACTGTTTTAAGGCTAAAGATTTATTGAATAATAAATTTCGACGCCAAAGAATTAAATCGAAATCTTAGTTCTCAAAACTTAAGGCATTTCGAGCCGTGTATTAAGTCTTACAACAATTCTCTAAAAAATATCATTTTCCATAGCGTACCATATAGTCGAACTCAACCTCCAGTAACTTCCGTTATTTGTTATGTTAAAACGTTCTGTAATTATAGTGTTATTTAACTCAAAAAATAAGTAAAACAACTACATTAACATTTGGCCCCAGTTTCTGTTCGATTTTGTTTTTCTGTTTTACAGTAACAGGATAATATGTTTTTGTTGTTATTTTTGTTGTTTCAATTTACATATTTAAAGGTTTTTAGCAGCAGAATTTCAAACAACATTTGTTAGACGGAGAATTATGATGGAAATAATGTGAAGTCTGTAGAGCGATGATGGTGGTTTTAAAATCAAACATATTTTATAACAAAATGATTTTGTAATATGATTATAAAACCAAAAAAAAATATGATAATTAGAGAATTATAATGAGTAGGAACAGTTAAGCTCAAGTTTCCTATTAAAATACTGTATAATTGGTAGAATATGACATTCGGATTAACCTTTACAAAATGTTCTCTCAATTGCCATTTAATGAGAATGATTTTTGGTATGATTTCATTCATATTACATGATTACAATGTAAATATGTATTTTCAAAAAAATTAATTCAAATTGGAAACCGTTTAAAAGGCCATCAAATTGGTTTTCAAAATCTTCAATACGCATTCAGAAAAAGGCATAGCACCACAGAACAATTAATAAAAATTGTGCTCCTGTCTTTTCATCGATGTTTCTCAAATATTCGACAATTTATAACATGAAGGTCTGATTCACAAACCTGAATAAAACCTCCCTTATATCTAGTAGGTAGTGTGTTGACTTTTTAGACGTGAGACCTTGGTTCAAACTCCAGCTCAGACATCTCTAACAAAACGAAATAAGAAGAAATATTTCTTTGGCGACTTTCTCGCAACAGCAAATAAAGTTGCGTTGAAAAAGTTTCTTAAAAAATCTGTCGCTCGCAATCGATTTTAAGCTGCAGGTCCCGCCACTAATGTATTGGGTGGGCCATCTATTAGCTTAAATTTGAACCATCGGTTATTTCGAATCTGGCAATACTTATGTATGTCATTCTATTCTGTCACAAAATTCAGTATATTATCTACTCTGAACATAATCAATTGATTTACGCTTGAACAACGTTGGATTTATTGGGCCGGCGACAGACTGCACGATAATGTACATTTAGCCAAAAAAAAATCATCTTTTCGGATGAAACTCATTTTCATCTTGGGGGTACATTAATAAGCAAAATTGTCATATTTGGGATTCTGTTTGGTGTGGCTTATTGAGCGGAGGCAACATTGGTCCATATTTCTTTGAAAGTAAGGACGGCGGAACCAGTACAGTCAATGGAGACACATACCGCACCATGATAACCAATTTTTTTTGTAACCGCTCTTTATGGTACTGATGTGAACGATGTTTGATTTAAAAAGGATGGTGCAACCTCCGTTAAAGAAAATTGATATGCCGATAAATAAGAGACAATTGAGCATTTGAAGGCCAACATTTATGATGGCATTGCCGAAAAGCTAAAATTTTGATCATTGAAACTGATAAAATGTAAGTTGTGTTAATGCCTTTGTAACAGACTTTTATTTATTTAATATGCGTATATTGTTACCCACTTTTTAAACAAGATGCAGATCCCTAAGTTAATTCTATCACTTTGCTCCAACTCTTTCCCCTCATACCCAATTTGACAGCTATTTGTTTCCTCCATGACGGTGTTGGACACCCCATTCCTAAGTTGCCAAACGGGTTCTACAATGTGATAATTCTAATAATATTGTTTGATGGTCTTCTAAGGGTATGGCCAATTCAATTTCATTTATATTGCCTTATTTCACAACTGGTTATGTGGGTTAAATTATATATACGAGTCACGGGACCTACAGTCTAAAGTAGGCTATGAACGACAAATCTTTTGAGAAATTTTTCATGTCTATTCTATTTGCTGAGCAAAATGTGGAAGAAATATTTTATCATATTTCAACTTGTTGGAGATATTTCACCTGGGGTTCGGACCATGGCCTCACGTCAAATAAGCCAACACGCTATCTACTAGGCTACGGTGACTCAATATATTGTTACGTAAAATCTAGATACTGATATTTTGCTTTTACATCGTTTAATATTAAAATTATAAACAAAAGCTACAAAAGTAAAACATCAGCATAAAAAAAATTATAAAGAAGTAAACAAAAATATACCAACAACGAACACTACAAGAATAAATGTAAACAAAATACACAAACAACGTTAGTGAAACAGCTATGTTTACATTTATAGAGATCTCGAGAAGGTGAAGCCACTTACATTCACCTTCAAGAACCTTCAACAGACTGTTTACGTTTCCATATAAAAGGCAAGGCAAAGTAGGCAACTGAGTCAGTAAAAATTCAGTCTGTCTTGAGTGAAGACGCGGTGTGTTTGAAGAGAGTAATCGTTGTTACAAAGACCTGTCGAACAATTGACTAATAATTGTTATTGTTTATGCAAAGAGTGAGGAATAACAAAGAAAAGCAATTATTGTTGTTTACATCAAGTTGTGAAGAGCTGCACTCAGCATTGTACGAATAATTAAGAATTTGAGTTAAAACTAAACACAATTTTATTTTTATTTGAAATTTTCGACCTCATATTTTAAACGTTTTTAAACGGTAAAAACGTAATAATATATGTAATCTTCTCCAGAATATTCGAAGAATCTCACGATTTATGTTTGCATTAATATTTGTAAATTTTGTACGCAAAGATAACAAGCAGGTATTTGAAATGGAGTTGAAAATAACAAACGTCTATCGGTCATCCTCATAGGATACTCCGGATACTATCAAAATAACAAAATTGACCGACGACCACTTTTTCTACCAATTCAAATTGTTACTATACATACATACTTAATTAGTCATTATAACCATTTAGTCAGGACTACGACTTAGCTTCTCACACCACTTATGTTGTGTGTGTTTATTTTATACACGAATGGGGGCACCTGCAGTTTAAAGTAGACCCCGCATGACAGATTTTTGAGAAACTTTTCATAGCAATTTTTATTTACTCTCAGAGTTTTTGCTAGAAAGGAGGAGAGAGGCAGTCATCGAAGAAATATTTTTTCATTATTCGTCTGACCTGGGGTTTGAAACTTGGCCTTACGTCTAATAAGCCAACACACTACCTACTAGACTACGGCTACTTCTCACAGTCGCTCCATGATAACCGATTTTTTGCTGTGGGACGTCGTTAAATAAAAGTGTTATGCCGATATATACGAGATAATTGTGCATTTGAAGGCCAACGTTCGTGATGACAGATTCGTACAACAGATTTTTGAGAAACGTTTCGTGGCAATTTTTTATTTACTCTCAGAGTTTTTGCTAGAAATCTGCTGAGAGACAGTCGTCGAAGAAAGATTGTTTTGATATTTTGTTTTAATTGAGATGCCTGACCTGAGCTATGAATCGTGTCAACACACCACCTTTTAGAATACGGTGACTTAAGTTCTATTAGTGACCTTATAAATAGGGAACACACTGTATATATGTACATATGTTTAATTCTGTAATGGAAAACAACCTGCTTAAAAACCACTTGAATGACAAAAAAATATATACATACATAAGTATGAATGCTTGTACCATAATCATGTTGAACATATAGCCACAAACGAAATTAATATTTAATAAATTTTATAACCAAAAACAAGAACAAATACAAAGGAAACTACAATACGTATGAGAGTATAACATACTTAACCTTTTTCTAATATACTTGCATACTTCCGTAGTTTTGCTTTTAAGTTAAGACGAAAAAAATCCATCTCTTGTATTCGTTTACTTAAATCTTAAAAGTGAAAACACCAACAAAACCAAAAAAAAAAAATAATGAAAATGAAAAGGAGTGCAAACATTACAACATCTGACCCTTTTCTGGAGTCAAATACGAAAACAAAAAAAGTATGATGCGTAGCAATGGAGTATATTGCAGGGGTATAAGCAAACGGGAACAGGCTCATAACATATAAAATAAACTTAAACACATACTTTAAAGCACAAGTTAAAAGTTTTTCTGAAGAATGGCCAAGTGGTACCGTGATTTCGTGTTTTTTCCTTTCTTTCTGGATCACAAAAATTTTTGCTCTACTTTTGCTTAATAAAATATAAATATGGGACAGAAAGTTTTCTTCTTTCTGTTGGTTTTTACACACTTTTAGTGTAAGACTTTATTGTTGTTGTTGTTGTTATTCTTGTTTATGGTGTTTTGAACAAGAAACACAAACAAAGTTACCAAATCAATTTTCATAATCACTTTGAATTTTTTGTGAATTTTTTGGTTTAAAAACATTTTAGGGGCTAAAGAGCATGCCCCCGTATCCTTTTCTTGTTTGAGAAAAAAAAAAATAATGAAAAATGATTTTTGAATTTGTCAAAAATTTGTTGTAGGTTTTGTTTGTGTTCCATTTTTTTTTTTGCCAAAAATAGATTCCATTTGTAGTGTTCTAAGGCATATGTTGAGAATAAAAAAAAGTCAAAAATTCTTTCAAACGAATTCAAAACTCCAGAAGTTCTAATGTAAGTGACAATAACGAATTGCAAAGGAACTACAACTACGAAGTATATATGTACATAAAAGAGATCAGCAATGAATCGGTTTTTAGCTACTCATAAGCACTCATGATATTTTGAATATATGTGAGTCGCTGTGGTCTAGTAGGTAGTGTGTTGCCTTATTAGACGAAAAACCAGGGTTCGAGCCGCAGGCCAGACATCAAAATCAAATACAAAAAGTATTTCTTCGGCGACTTCCTCTCAGCAGATTTCTGGCAAAAACTGTGAGAGTAAATAAAAAATGCCATGAAAAGTTTCTCAAAAATCTTTCGTTCGGAGTCGACTTTAAACTGTAGGTCCCGCCACTCATGTATAGAATTAACACACACAACATAAGTGGTGTGAGAAACTAGGTCGTAATCCTGACTGAAGGGTTATAATGACCAATTATGTATGTATGTATGTGAGTCAACAGTATTGAAATTTAACTGCTCTGATCCATTCGAACTCACTACAACGTTGATTTATAAGTACAGGTTGCAATGAGTATGCGTACAATGTTGACATCAAACTCATACCATTCGAAATATGTTTGATTCATAAGCATACTCATTCACGTTCATAACTTTAGAAAAATATTTATAATACTTATAAATCATTCAACAAAATTTTTAGTCTTATTTGTTGCTGCATTTACAAAAGAAGAAAAAATGACAGAGCAGCAAGCAGAGCAAACACACAACCTTTTAGTAAGTATTTTAGTTTTCGTACCCGATTCATAATCATTTTGTGCTTCGTGTATATGTTGAGTTATGGAGAGTCGAAATTAACAACATCATACGTGTTGTTAAGTATGCATACGATGAGTACTTCAAACTTTGAATATGAGTAGAGGTTCCATGATATTAAAATAAGTATGAATGCAGAAATTATCAAAAATTATGAGTATGATTCGATTCTACTCATCTTTTTGAATACTCATTGCTGATCTCTGATACATAGATAATTGTTGAATTCACTCATGCAAGTGGTGCGATCTACAGTTTAAAGTTGATTCCGAATGACAGATTTTTGAAAAAATTTTCATATTAATTTTATTTACTCACAGAGTTTTTGCCAAAAAAATCTGCTAAGAGAAAGTAGCCGGAGGAATGTTTTATTTTCATATTTCATTTCTATGGAGATGCCTGACTAGGGGTTTGAACCGAGGAATCATGTCTAATAAACCAACATACTGCCTACTAGACTACGGCAATGTGTTTATTTACTTTCAATTAGTTTCGTTTGAAATTCTTTAAAAAATTTCAAAATTTTAAATTGAAATTCTTAAATAAACGTTGCGAATGCCATACAATCCCAGTAGGATAATTTATTTTCAGATAAACATGGTGTATATACAAGTAGAGTCTCAGAATCCGGCAACCTAAAGTAGAAATGTTGGAAGAAGTTTGAAATTAATTGCTTTCGAAGCAAGTGACAACTTTATAAAGCATTTGTTCTAAATGTTAAAGACCCACTCAAGGGTTTTTTGGGCCATAAATAGCATATGATCGTAAAGAGTTTGTAACCATGGAAAAATTGATCGCCTTTAACTCAATCCTTTCATTTGAAAGATTATAATCTAATTTAAATTAAATCTGAGCTTCAGCCTACTTAAGGCTGCTCTGTTTCATAATTAATGGCTGGCCGCGATAATTTACTGTCGAACAATCTGTCAATACGAACTTCATATTATTTACAAACATACTTAATTATTGGTCATTACAATCTTTCAGTCAGGATTAAGACATAGTTCTCACGCCACATACATTTAAAATTAAAAGTCGACTCCGAACGATAGATTTTTTGAGAAACTTTTCATGGCGATTTTATTTTACTCTCAGAGTTTTTGCAGAAATCTGCTGAGATAAAATCACCGAAGAATTATTTTTCCATATGGAAAAACCAACTCTTTAATAACTAGACAACGGCAACATCAATGTAATACCAAATAAAAAAACTTTAATATTGTCCAGTGAAATATTCAGGTCCAATAACTTCGGTTTCTTAGTTTGGCTAGTAACAATCCGAAAGTCTACGCAATTATTTAATGATATTAAATTTAATAAATTTTATTTAATTTAGATAAACCAAGACATGTGGTTTATTGGGTGTATTGGGTAGGCCATTTATTTATTTATTTGAACCATCGGTTATTTCGAATCTGGCAATGCTTATGTCATTCTATTCTGTAACAAAATTCTGTATATTATCTCCACTGAAAATAATCAACCAATTTACGCTTGAGCAACGTTAAAATTTACTGGACCAACGAGAAAAAATAATCATTTCGAATGAAGTTCATTTTCATCCTGGTAGGTACGTTAATAAGCAAAATTGCCGTATTTGGGGCTAGAAAATCCATACGTGGTCTTACAGGAGCCAATGTACCCATTGCTACATTTCTTTGAAAATGCAGACAGCGCTACCAATACGGCCAATGGAGACAGCTATCGCAGCACGATAACCGATTTTTTTGCACCAGCTCTTTATGGTATTGATGTGAACGATGTTCGGTCTTAACAGAATGGTGCAACGTGCCACACATCTCATGCTACAATCGATTTATTGCGTCAAACGTTTGATGGCCTTTTAATTAGCAGAAATGGTGATTGTATTATTTTCTAAGGGGCGACGTTAAAGAAAAGTGTTATGCTGACAATCTAGAGACAATTGAGCCTTTTAAGGCCAACATTCATGATGCCATAGCCAAGATGCGGCTACACCCATACACTTAAAAAGTGCACGAAAATTGGTCAGATCGAATGAGGTATCGTGAGGCCAGCCGCGGCAGCCATATGAATGAAATAATATTCCATTTCTAACCGGAACAATTACACTTCTTAACAAAAACATAAATTTGGCAAAATTTCAAGCCGTTTATGTTATAACGGATTTTTAAATTTAAACTTTTAAATGTTGCACCCCATATTATACATCAGCAAGTGAAACGTTTACCTGAACGAGTCCCATGTATTAAAAAGTCATCTGCTTTCTGATATAATATTAAACACGCTTTTTCTTGATTATCAAACTAATAATTGGGTGTAAACTTGGACTTGTTTTTCTTAAATTCATTTATTATTACTCGAAGAGAGTAGTTCATCTGATCAGTTTTTTAGCCAGAGTCATATATGTTCCTGTATTTAGAGAAATCATGTGCTAATATTACATTCTCCTGCTCTCTGCGCATTTCGCTTGAGAGTACTGTTAAAATGTATACATGTAATGTAGGGTATAACGTAAAAGTATGTACTGGTAGGAAATATTTTTGCCGTAACAAAACTGGTAAAAGGTAAAATAAATGTGAATACAACTTTTGATCAAATGAAACCATATGTGTGTATGTGTGTGTGTGAGTTGACAATTTTTAAGGCATATTCTGGCAAGTGTTGTTGTATCTTTTTATAATAAAATCGAAACTTAAATACATTTTAACAGATAATAAAGATGAGACCAAACAAAAACATAAGAAAATAACATTTTGCAACCGTAGCAGGACAATTTTATGGAAATTGAATTGTTCTTGTAAGAGATGCTTTGTGATACAAATGTATGCTCATATATGGCGTGTAAGCAGGAGAGTGTATAAATAAAATAAACAATTTATTTAAAAATAAATATCGGTTGGTATGGTTAATTTACTTTATTTGTTTATTTGAAAGTCTTTCTTTCTTCTTTTTTCTTTTTTTAATTTTGTTTTATGCCTGGCATGTAGTGTAGTTGCTGGAGCAGTGTCTTATAAGAAACGAAAAGAGAAGACACACTTTTATTGTTTTGTAACTTATTTTTTCTTTTCCTGAAGTGGAAGCTGTTGTGGTCTTAACCCTTTTTTCATTTTTATGTTTTTCTTTTTTCTCATTTGAAGAGATAAAGACAACAAAAAGTAAAAGAAATGAAAAGTTTATTTTAACAAAATCGTAATGTATTAAAACTTAACAGTAAATGCAACAATAACAACAACAGAACCAAAACAGCGTAAGAAAAAAAAATAAATAAAAGTAACAACAAAGTTTGGCATAACCAACAACATTTGTGCAGTTTATTTATCCGTTTCCTGTCAGGAACAATCAGAATTTCGTTTTGTAGATTCATTTTTTCTTTCTTCTGCTCTTCCTTAAAAAATATTTTTATACACTTTTTAAGTTCAGTTTTATTTATTTTGCTTTCTATACCAATACAGCACATATACACTCACACACACAGCCACTTATACTATCACAACCACAAGCTTACACCCAAACAAAGTATTCTGGGTAGTGGCGTATTATTATTAAAACAGTGTTGCATTGAATATCCTGTATTATCATCGTTACTCTTGCAAACCAGCAAATACACCCACCATATAAACACCCGCAAAAATATATTTTATGTTACCAACACATGCAAGCAAAAGCTACTCTAAACTCTCCTTTCTCTATCTACACTTATGCTATAAAAGACATGCAACTTTCATGAGTATTTACGTGAAAAAATAATTTTTATTTGTGCGTTTGTATAGTAATTTTGCCAATGTGCAACACTTTACCCCGTTAACATTTATTTGTTGAATTATTTTTGACTCTCGTAATTGATCATTACAACCCTTTAGTCAAGATTACATCCTAGCCCCCTTTATTCCCACGTTGTGTGTGTTAATTATATTTGTGGGCGGAGAGACTCCAAACGCCATATTAAAGAAACTTTTATTTACTCACAGAGCCCTTGTCAGAAGTAAGAAATGAAGAATAAAGGTTAGTTTGCTTAGATTTATATTCATATCGCTTATTATCGGACGTCCTTTTTAGTTGTATGCAAACTATCCATATCGATAACTATGACATAACAGCTGATAATGTTGAACTGTGTTGATATTATTATCCAGTAACTTTTAAAAAGCCGTAGTGAAGCGTTTAACATTAGAACAATGCTTTCAAATTATCGATATTTACTTGGAGCGTTCAAATGGGTGATTTTTTAAAAGCTATAGGAAAATTTTTCAAAAAAAAAACACATAAAATTCAGAAAAATGCTTGTAATCTTTATTTGAATCGTTTGTACGATCGATAGTACCGCGACTGCACCTCAAATGGTCCATCCGCTTAGTCCAATTTTGGCATACTCTTTCCAACATTTCGGCCGGTGTCTCACGAATAAATGCTTCAATGTTGTCTTCCAATGCATTAATTGAAGCCGGCTTGTCTGTATAGACATGAGCTTTAACATAGCCCCACAAAAAATAGTCTAAAGGCGTTAAATCGCACGATCTAAATTGTTCACCGAACTCGCCTCTCAATAAGTCCATTGTTACGCGTGCTGTGTGGCATGTGGCACCGTCTTGTTGAAACCACATGTCATGCAAGTCAAGCTCTTGCATTTTGGGCAAAAAAAAGTTGGATATCATCTCACGGTAGCGCTCACCATTCACAGTTACGTTACGATTCGCAGCATCTTTGAAGAAGTACGGTCCGATGATGCCACCAGCCCATAAACCGCACCGAACTGTGACTTTTTCTGGTAGCTTTTGGAATACTTCTGGCTGATCTCACTCCAAAATTCACAATTCTGCTTATTTACGTATCCATTGAGCCAAAAATGAGCTTCGTCGCCGAACACAATTTTTCGATAAAGAAGTTGATCTTCGGCCAACTTTCCAAGAGCCCATTCACCAAAAATTCTGCGTTGCACACGTCGTTCGGCTTCAATTCTTGCACCAGCTGTATTTTGAAAGGCCTCAATCCTTCCGCAAAATTTCCCTCGATTTTGAGTAACAGAGGCCTAATTGCTGCGAACGGCGACGAATCGATAATTTATGGTCATCACTAACACTGGCCGATACAGCTGCGATATTTTCTTCAGTCCGCACTCAACGTAAGCGTGTTGGTGGTTTAATGTCCAACAATGTAAATTTGGTGCGAAATTTAGTCACAATAGCCCGAATAGCCGCTTCAATGGGTCGATTAAACTGACCATAAAATGGAAGAAACGCGCGATGAACTTTCTTAATAGAGAACGCATTTTGATAATAAAATTCAATGATTTGCAAGCGTTGTTCGTTTGTAAGAGGATTCTTGGTTAAATTATAGACCAAACTAAAGATGTTTGACAGTGAAACGAAACACGAAACGTGCGTGGTTTGTTTAAACCAGTGTGGCCAAAAGGATAAGAGCGAAAAAATCACCCGTTATATAGGTTGAGAGAAGTACAATTGATGTTCAGTAAACTACTTAAACCTTTTTTAAATTTAAGACACGCTGTCTATACTTAAACACTTAAACTTAAACAGATTTTTCAAAATTATGCTTTCAAAAACGATTGGATTTGACTAAAAACTATCAAACTAGTCAAACTGTAACGCTAACATATAATAGAAGTATTTTTGTTTCAAATCAGTAAATTACTTACGATTGAGGCTGTACACTGAACTTACCTGAAAAGAAAAAAGTAAATACAATTAAATAAAATGATAAGAATTTATTCGTTTGCTAATTATAATATAACTACAAATTAAATTAGAAGAATTACAAACTGTAGGAATTGAACACATGACCGTAACGCTAATAGTCTAGCATACCACCCGCTAGACTACCAGGACGCCCTATTTATAAGTATTTTCCCCAAATTTGTTAAGTATTTAATAAATTTTCATTATTTTAGCACAATTTGTATGTAACGTATGTATTTCTTTGATATTTAGTTCTTCAAAGTGAATTTTTTCAAGGTAAAAAACAAGTTTCTTTATATGTGGAAATGATATGCTCATTTAGTAAGCACTAACCAACAAACGGTGATTGCAAATCTTGTTTACTGGCTTAATTGGCCATTAACAACACGATTAGCAGAATCCTACCTTAACAAATCCTTACTTCGAACGCAAACAAGGTCGTCCTTTTCGCCGACTTTCACAAATCCCCGCATCAAATACCTGACTCGCCGGAGCATGCTCTTCTATTCGAACGATACAGCCAAGCCAGCGCAGCCGCTGCACAACGTCCCTGTCATTCATTATCAGGTCATTGTTGGATCGGATGCGGAAATCTTCGCCATCTCGCACTGGACCGTTTGAAGTCGCCGTAGTCTAGTAGGTAGTGTGTTGGCTTATTAGACGCAAAAGCCTGGGTTCGACCCCAGGCCAGGCATCAAAGACAAAATACAAAAAGTATTTTTTCGGCGACTTCCTCTCAGTAGATTTCTGGCAAAAACTCTGAGAGTAAATAAAAATTGCCATAAAAAGTTTCGCAATAAAAAAAAATAAATCTGTCGTTCGGAGTCGACTTTAAACTGTAGGTCCCGCTTATGTATAAAACCACCACTCATGTATAAAATTAACACACACAACATAAGTGGTGTGAGAAACTAGGACGTTGTACAATGGGTCAATTCGACCTCCGGGTCCTGTACTTGTCTTAATTGACAAGTACACGTCCTCTAACCTAACCTAACCTAACCTCGCACTGGACCGAAGATCTTATGTAGAAAAATTCTCTCGAATACTCTCAAGGCTGCTGCGGCAGTGTTTTATAGTGTTGATGCTTCTGCTTCTTTTGCTCTTGTAGAGTATTAGTTTTGTCATGTGAGAGAGGACTCTGCTACTAAATTGGCTACTGAGGACATAGTCTTGATCTCTAGACTGACGTCATTTTTGGCAGTAACGGCTGAGCCAAGATAAACAAATTCAATGACAATACCGAAAGCATAGTTATCTGCAGAAATCTGAGATCCAATACGTCTCATATATCTCCTTGTCGACAACATATACTTCGTTTAACCTTCGTTTACTGCCAGACCCATCTTAATAAGCTCCCGTTCAATAGCACTAAAGGCAGCAGTAACATCTCACTTGGTACGTCCTAGGATGCAATGTCGCTAGCGAACGCAAGCAAGTGGACACTTTTTTGCTAAATAGTGTCACTACGATGCACTCATGCCTTCCGCAGAACACTCTCTATAACGAAGTTGAAGAGAACGCATGATAAGGGATCGCTTTGTCTGTAACGTCGCACGGTATCAAAATGTTCGGAGAGTTCCATTCCTAACTTGACGGAGCTGCAGGAGTTGCGCAACGTCATTCTGCATAGCCTTATCTGCTTTGCAGGTATACCGAGCTTAGACATTGCGGCAAAAATACGATTCCTTATGGGGCTGTCGAAGGCCGCCTTATAGTCCACAAAAATTCGGTGTGTGTGGACCAGATATCCGCAATTAATCGTTTTTTCGCTACTCATAAGCACTCATGAAATTTTGAATATAAGTGAGTCAACAATATTGAAATTTAACTTCTCTGATTCATTCGTACTCACTACAACGTTGATTTATAAGTACAGATTGCAATGAGTATGAGTACAACGTTGGCATCAAACTCATACCATTAGAAATATGTTTGATTCATAAGCCTACTCACTCGAAAATTACAGTCTTAGTTGTTGTTGCATTTACAAAAAAAAAGACAGAGCAGCAAGCAGAGCAAACACACAACCTTCTAGTGAGTATTTTAGTAGTCGTACACGAATCATACTTATTTTGTGATTCTTGTATATGTTGCGTTATGGAGAATCGAAATCAACATCATACGTGTTGTTAAGTATGAATATGATGAGTGCTTCAAACTGTGAATATGAGTAGAGGTTCCATGATATTAAAATAAGTATGAATGCGTATAAGTATCAGAAATTATGAGTATGATTCGATTCTACTCATATGAACACTCATTGCTGATCTCTGGTGTGAACATATTTTTCTTGTTTCTTCTCCTGGATTTGACGTAATGTAAAGATGGTGGATTAGCCAGGTATAAAACCGCACTGATAAGGTCCAATCAGTGTTTTGACGAGTTGCTTCAGTCGCTCACACAATACGCCCCTAAGAACCTTATACGCGAGAGGCAGAGGACAGAGGCAGTTCAAAAGCTGCCAAACATTTCAAAATCAAACACGCAAATCTCTGTTATTCATTTGAAAATAATTTTTCATATTTTGATTCCTTGTTGGCTGGGTTACGTTCGCATTTATTTGTTTGTATTCATTTGAGTGAATGTCCATAAAAATAAAATGTAATGAAAACAAAACAAAAAAAAGGAACTTTTTAGTCCTTGTAGTGTGTTTTTGTGACTGTTTAAATAAATTGAACTTTTGGTATACTTTACAATGCAAATAAAACAAAAAGAGAGAGAGAGAAATAAAACACACACACTCACGCATACACGTATATATAAACAAAAAGTTTAACCACTTCCTAACACACATAGCATACCATACCATACCATACCACACCATACGTATGAACGGATCCATAACCATATCATCTACAATTAATACTTCCGCAAACAAACAGATTTGAACGAAATGTTGTGGGCACGTAAAAGTGAAAACGTTTAGCATAACATTAGGATAACAAAACATATTTCAAGAATCATTTTTTTAATCTGAGATTCAGGGAACTTATTTCCAACACTATACCGTTTGTGTTTTTATTTGTTGTTGTTTAAATTAATTTTTTTATATTTCCTATCAAAAATACTTTTGAAGGTGTGCGATTTCATTTAACCCTTTTGAACTTTATAATCAAGTCATAAATTGGATTTGACACTGTGTCTACTGCTGCTATTTATTTGGCCACTTTTAACTCCCACATGTGTATTTATTTGTCTGCATGAATTTGAAAAAGTTTAACTTCCACAAAACTTTTTAGTTCGTTTTGGGTTTTTTCTTCTTCTTCTTTTTTTCGTACGTTTAAAAGTGTTAATTTTTTTGTATTCGTACAATCCCTTCTCTGCCATCCTTATATAGTTTGCACTCTATAAATATGACTTAAGGGGGTGCAGTCAAATGTCAAAATCTTTTTTTTTTGTTTTAATTTTTTTGAAATCAACAAAAAGTTTATCTACTTCTTCATCTCTGGCTTTATTATTATTTTATTTCGTTTCAATTCTGTCTTGGATTCAACTTTTTCCGTTTTTTCTTATTTTTGTTTTTTTTTTTTAACTGACATCTTAAAGAAAATTTTGACATTGAGTAGCCAATATACTGTTATATATGCAGAGAGGAAGAGTTGATATGTCTGACAGATAGTTGGCTTAATGTGAAGTAGGGGCTAAGACGACATTTATAAATTGATTTGGAAATTATTAACAGAAAGATAGAGAAAGAGTTTTGATTGATTTCAAATTAAATTTGATTCCAAGTTATGGTATAAGTTACGGTTGACATAAATAATGTTGTTTGAATAACAGTTTGAAAAACATTTGATCAAAATTCAAGAACTTGTTCACGGAAATAAGATGTTTCCAATAGACACGTAAATGATTAAGTGTCGTGGAAAACGTCTGGCCAGCTCGCAAATTAAGTTCGACGTCACGTAACTGCATGTACTATGGACAGCCATCGCTTGCACCACTCGAACAAAGCGTTAAAAGATAGAATTAATCGTTTCTAAGACATTGATGAACAGCGACAACATATTAATCACTCGATTGAAAAATACATATGTCCCAGCTGTACCTGAATTTTCCTCCTCCAAACAACTCATGGTAGTCGCCGTAGTCTAGTAGGTAGCGTGTTGGCTTATTAGACGTAAAACCAGGGTTCGAGCCCCAGGCCAGACATCAAAACAAAATACGAAAAGTATTCCTTCGGCGACTTTCTCTCAGCAGATTTCTGGCAAAAACCCTGAGAATAAATATAATTGCCAAAGTTTCTCAAAAATCTGTCGTTCGGAGTCGACTTTAAACTGTTGGTCCCACCACTCATGATAAAATTAACACATACAACATAAGTGGTGTGAGAAACTAGGTCGTAATCCTGACTTGAATTATGTATGTATGTAATAAGGAAGAGAGTTTGTAAACATTTTAGAAAACAAATTAACCTAAAATTCGTAAGAATTACGTATGAAAACTATAGGAAAGTGTTCACATCGTAATACATTTAAACACATAAGGTTTAGCACATTCGGAATTTATTTAATTTTAAAAATTTTGAGAATTTTTAAAGAATTTTTAATTGACTAATGATTAAATCAAGTTCATTTGAGTGAATATAATAAATATTTTCAAATACCAGTGTACCAATGCAATGCTTCAAATATGTGTCTCCTTTAGATATCCTTAATCAGTGGAAGTCAAAAATGACAAAACTCGGTAATTAAATAAATAAATCTTTTATACGATTCGTCAGTGCCTTAATTAACAATAAATTTCATAAAATGACAAAAATCATTCTTTAATAATCAGATAAATTGTGACATTGAGAGGCTAAAAATCGTTGTGAATGTGAAAAATTAAAAACTTTTGAAAATCCATGATAAAAACAACGTTGCACTTACTGTTGCAGCAACTATGTTTAACGGTAGACATTCGTTTATTAAATTAAATAAAATAAATAAAATACTGAAAATTATTTTGTATTAAAAACAATTGTAAATATTGAAGTAAATTAAGATACAGACGATGCACAGATGCACAATGTATGCTTGTGCATGCCAAGCAGTGACAAATGACGCAGGTGAGCAGCACTATGGGCAGAATAAATAATTATTTTATTTATCATTATGAATTTCGTATTTCTTCGTATTTCTAATGAATTTATATTGTTCGAACCCAGTGTGCAGCACCGTAATTATTATGCACATATGTTGCTTTATTTGTATGTAAAATATTGAAAATACATTTATCCTTCTGCTACTTGCTGATGCCTGTTGTCCTGTCTCACTTTTTGTTTTACTTGAAAATTTAATTTTTATTTAAATGAAATAAAAGTGCAATTTGTTTTGTAAATAAATAATAAAAATATTTGTACTCGCATGCAATCGTACTTTTTTACGAATTACACTTCCTGTATACATTTTTCCATATGAAAATATAGCAACACTTGCAAATTTATGAAATCTATACCCGGGGGTGGGCTGGGGGAAGATATGTACATTAATTATAAACACAAAAAATATGTATGTACGCTGTACGATTTCGTTGCATATTCGTATGATATTTTTCTGAATTTTGCTATCATTTACATACACATTTAACGTACATGTAAATGAGTATGTAAAATATGTAAATTTAAAAGTAAACTATGTATACAACGACCGGCATTCCTATGTATGTTAAGTAGCTCTCTTACGAATGAGTATTTTATTCGTATTTGTTTCATAAAAGTAAGTTAAAGTAAAATGTTAAAATAAACAAAAATTTATTGAATTTTTTGATGCCCATCTACGAATGCATATGAAGTAAATGTTTATCAATACATACATGTATGTAGAGGATGGGCCATCTATCGGTTTAAATCTTAATAATCGGTTATTTCGAATCAGGCAATATTTATGTTCTTCTATTCGCTCACAAAGTTCAGTACTGAACGTAGTGAATTGATTTGCCCTTGAGAAGCGCTGGGATTTATTTTGTCAAAAAAAAAAACTGCACGACGATGTCGATTTTACCAAAAACAAAATTTTTTTTCGATGAATCTCATTTTCTTCTTGGCGAGTACGTTAATAAGACGTCAGTATATTGTCTACACTGAACGTAATAAATCGAGTTACGTTTAAGCAACATTGGTTTATTTCCCAAAACTAAGACAATTGGTCAGAAATTGCACGAGAATGTCACACAGAGAAGGCCCAACAGTGCCCGGTATACTCAAGTTTATTGCTAAAGTTCATGAAACTGATTTTATTGTTGATCCGCCAAGACGTGAGCGTACTAGTACAGTGCGTACATCCGAAAATATCGAAACTGTTGTTGAGAGTGTACGTAAAAATCCATCAACTTTAACTCGTCATTGTTCTCAACAATTGAATATTTCACGCACCAGTTTTCATCGAATATTGCGAAAAGATCTCGCCTTACAATGTTCAATTGGTTCAAGAGTTGTAGCCGCATGACCAACAGCCTCGTTTTCGATTCGCTAGATAGGTTAGGTTAGAGGACATGTACTTGTCGATTAAGACAAGTACAGTACCCGGAGGTCGAATTGACCCATTGTACAACGTCCTAGTTTCTCACACCACTTATGTTCTGTGTGTTAATTTTATATATGAGTGGTGGGACCTACAGTTTAAAGTCGACTCCGAACGACAGATTTTTGAGAAACTTTTTCATGGCAATTTTATTTACTCTCAGAGTTTTTGCCAGAAATCTGCTGAGAGAAAGTCGCCGAAGGAATATTTTTTGTATTTTGTTTTGATGTCTGGCCTGGGGCTCAAATCCTGGCTTTACGTCTAATAAGCCAACACACTACCTACTAGACTACGGCGACTTCGCTAGATAAGCCAACGAGAAATTGCATGATGATGACGATTTTGTCCAAAAAATCTTCTTTTTGAATGAAGCTTGTTTTCATCTTGGTGGGTACGTTAATAAGCAAACCCACACATGGCTCAGAAAATCCACACAGAAGCCAATGCACTAATTACGAGTGACTGTTTGATGCGGTTTGTGAAGCGGAGGCATTATTCCCATATTTCTGTGAAAATGAGGACTGCGCAAGCATTACGGCCAATGGAGACACCTATCGCACCAATGATTACCGATTTTTTTGTGCCCTCTCTTCATGGTATTGATGTGAACGGTATTTGGTTTCAACATGATGGTGCAATTTGCCATATATCGCATGCCACAATCGATTTAATGCATCAAACATTTGATGACCCTTTAATTAGGCGAAATGGTGATGTCAGTTGGCTGCCAAGAAACTGCGATTTGACACCGTTGGACTGTTTTCTGTGGGGCGTCGTTAAAGAAAACTGTTATGCCGACAAATCAGAGACAATTGAGCCTCTGAAGGCCAACATTCGAGATGACATTGACGAAATACAGTCGAAAAAGTGCACGAAAATTGGTCCGATGGAATGAGGTACTGTGAGGCCAGCTGCGTCAGCCAAATGAATGAAATAATATTCCAATTCTAACCGAAACGATTGTACTTCGCTACAAAAAAATTAATTTCGGAATATTGCAAACCGGGTTTGTTTTATTGTAGTTTTAAATTTAATAATTTTGTCTCTAGATGTCTATGGCCTGCTGTGGACAATAGGAGAACAGGTTGGCTGCTGGGCTTGGATAAGGTCAGCTTAGAGTTGATTGTTGGTTTTATCACGGGGCACTGCGATATTAGGTCGCTGACGGGGGTCTGGAACAGATCCCAGACGGACTATTGCAGGGCATGTTGCGATGAGGAGGAGTTGGAGACTATCACCTCCTCTGTAACTGCCCAGCTCTTGGTAGATTTAAACTTTTAAATCACCCACCCTATATATAGACTTACAGAACTGAAAAAGATCATAAAAATTAAAAACAAAAATGTATACGTATACGTATATGAATATGAATACGCTTAAAAATGCATGCATTTAATTTTTGTTTTCATACACATTTAATCACCCACTTATACAAACACACACATGCACACACTATCGCACACAGTTGCACTCGCACTTGCATTTGCTGCTGCACCTATGTAAGTGGCAAGTGTAAATGTGTGCCATATTGTGGCAAAAACCAAAGGATGTTCATGTTTCATGTGCCCAACACACACGTACAAATGCTACCATGCCGACACAAATATGTAGAATGTGGTTTATATCCTTTAACCATATTGTGGTCTTAAATGTGATCAAAATTGTGCAACAAAAATTATGAATTTTTTTCTCTCTCTCCTCTCTCTCTCTCTTTTCATTTACCATACATTTACAAGCACATGAAAATAAAATTTAAAAACGAATAAAAAAGAAAATAAAAATGTAATGATGAATACAATAACAACACATACTGACTGACTGTGTGATATGTATTCCCAGGGAATGTAAAGATTATGGACATGACACAAAATTAAAAATCGATTTTAAGCACAGCAGAAGATACAATATTAAGACTGCTGCTTGAGCAACAAAAGGAAGTTATATTGATTTCGGTTAACTGCTTAAAAGAAAACAGAAAACAACAAAAAATAAAAAAACTATTTTAACGCAGAGAAAAATTAAAGTTTAATCATCCAATTTGATTTCCTTCAACCACTCATAATATCCACAGGACTTTTCAATACGCAATACCCAGAGAGATAACGTTCAATAGGTTAGTAAATAACGAACGATAAATGCTGTACGATAGGCGAATTATATGTACGACTACATAGCGTCTGTACTAGGCACATATGTAAATCCCTAGCTACAGATGATCGATGTTATGGAAAAAGGGGGAAAAATTTTGTTAAAAATCAATATAAAAAAATTATTCTTTTATTCAAAACTATGTTGGCATGAACTGTCCCTATCTCCTGTCTTACAAAAACAATGGGATTCCATGTGTGAATATAAATTTGAATTTAAAAACCACAGACGCAAACCCACAGTTTTAGCAGCGCCACTTCTTGCCTCTAACAGAGCACTGTTAACTGTGGCAATAGTCGAGTTTGCAATTATTGCAGACTATTGACATAAAATTCTCATTCTAAAATTTAAAGGACGGTTAGCGAGGATGGAGGACGGAAATTTTCTCAACTCTGAAAATTATTCCAGCTATCCCACTACCACGGTTCGAAAGAGGACCCTCTGGACTACCATTTTCATATAGTCTGTATGGTGTACTATTTCTTATATGATCACTGATTTTTTAGAGAATTTTCAAGCAAATAATCGATATTTTCAAAGTCAAATTTTTCAATACCATGTCACTTTATATGTGACTATGTTGCTCATTATATTAAAAGGCCTTGGAACTTTGCTTTGAGTCAGATATGGTGCTCATAGAACAAGTATATGCCCTAAATTTAGCTCCTAAACAAGTGTCGTTGTTCAGATGGATACTATTAAACAGTTAACAGTGCTCGGTTAAGGGCAAATTTTGCTCTGTTAACGCCAAATGTGGTGCTGCTAAAATATATGGATTGCGTCTTGGATTTTCAAAATTTGAATTTATCTTCACACACATTCGGATTCCTCTAATGGTTTTGTTTGACAGTGCTTTGAAAATGGACTTTAGACGACAGAAAAACCCGCATTACCTAAACATTTACTTGATAAAAGTAAAACCTCAAACGATGTTTTGTTATGCAACAAGTTCTGATGCTTCCGAACGAAAAAATAAAGTCCCGAAATGACTCCAAGAGAGTATTAAATTGATCATTTGGAAGAACGTTTATGTAGTGACTGAACCTGAAACAAAAGTCAACCGAGAAACTTGCCTACGTGTACATGGCGGCAAATGTCAACTGAAAGCAAAAAAAATACTGAAATATTCAAAATAGGTTCAACTGAATGCTTGACCTTAATGGATATCCTACTAAATATAACCAATACCATTTTAATATATTGGGCCTTTGAATTTTAAAATTACTCTGAGTTCTTTTTTGTGGTACCTACACTTTTGTGGTGCAAAAATATGGAGTCACCAGAAACTTTCCCTGAATTGCTGAAATATATTGGGGTACTTAGACTTATGTTGTCCACTGTATACGATGTTTGGTTCCAAAGTGGGAAAATTCAGACAATACGTGGAAAGAGCTAAATACGGATTGAAGCTGATAGGCTTCACTGTGGTAAAAACTATTATTATTGGGAGTACATGATTTCAGCATCGCGATATCCATAAAAGGGAAGAAGCAGTAGTCTACTAAATAGTGTGTTGGCTTATTAAAAGAGAGGCCACGGTTCAAACCAAAGGCCAGAGATCTCTAACAAAATAAAATATGAAAAAACATTTCTTCGATGACTTTCTCTCATCTGATTTCTGTCAAAAACCCTGAGTGTTAATAAAATTGCCATGAGAGGCTCCCAAAAATTTGTCATTCAGAGTCGACTATAAACTGTAAATTACGATACGTGCGAAGATCTTCAATCCTGGTTAGACGTACGTTTTTAACCAGTGCCCCAAGACAATTCTGCTTATTTACGTACTGATTCAACCAAAATTAAACTTAGGCAGAGAACAAAATTTCGAATGAAAATTCAATATCAATACCAATTTGTGTTTCAATACATTCGATGAATTGGCGGCGAATACGGTGATATATTTACTTACATAATAAACGTCGTTACAACACATCAGTCAGGATTACAAATTAATTTCTCACATGTTGCATGTGTTGTTTTATTTTTCCAAGAGTGGTGTGAACTACAGTTTAAAGTGGACTCCGAACGACAGATTCCTGAGAAACTTTTCATTTACTCTCAGAATTTTGCCGGAGATCTGCTGAAAGAAAGTCGCCGATGACATAGTTTGTCATGTATCTTTTTGTTAGGTTTGAACCGTGGTTGCACGTCTAATAAGCCAACACACTACCTTCTAGACTACAGTGACTACAATATGATGACTGTTTGTTTTCAATTTCGGCACTAATCGATATTTGGAAACTTTTAGGACACGATTATTGCGTGAAGTCGCCTATAAATTGGCAGAACACAATCACAACTGCTGAGAGCGTTGACCAAGTGATTGATTTGGATATTCTTAAATGTTTTCCCTGTACAGCGGCTACAGTTTCGCCATTGCGATCTGTTCGGCATCTCACGGGATTGTATCTCACGGGATGCATAATAGTAAACGTTTTCCGTTAAACGTTGAAGTAGCCATAGTCTAGTAGGTAGTGTGTTGGCTTATTAGACTTGAGACCACTGTTCAAACCCCAGGTCAGACATTTTCAACAAAACGGGATATAATAAGATATTTTTACGGCGACTTCCTCTCAGCAGATTACTGGCAAAAACGCAGAGAGTAAATAAAAAATTGGCATGGAAAGTTTCTCAAGGAAATCTGTCGTCCTTTGCGTGTATAAAAATAGCACACATAACACAAGTGGTGTGAGAAGCTAGGTCGTAATTTTGACTTAATTATATTATGAATATAATTGTTACGAAAATGGAAATGGTGTTACATCGTTTAACATTAAAATGATAAACAAATGCTACCAAAAAAAAACAATGGGCTTCTTTACATGATCAACGAATAAACAAAAGCAACGAATAATAAAAAGCAACAACATCAGTATAAAAAAGGGGATAAACAAGAAGCAACGAAAAACATTACCAGAATAAATGTAAACCCAATACACAAACACATTTACAGAGATTTCGAGAACGCGAAGTCATTCTCCTTCAAAAGCATCCATCAGACTGTTTACCCTGCGATATAAAAGGCAAGACAAAGCAGGCAACGGAGTCATTAAAAATTCAGTCAGTCATGTGTTGCGTGTGAAGAAAATAATTGTGGTTTGAAGATCTGCGCTATAAAGATCGGTCGAAACATTGTTACTGTTTACACAAATGAGTGTAAAACAGAATAAGAAACAAAGCAATTGTTGTTGTTTACATCAAGTTGTGAGCAGTGGCACACAGAATTGTGCAAACAATAAAGAAGTTAATTAAAACTGAACAAAAATAAATTTTTATTTTTATTGCAATATATGAGCTCATGTTTCAAACGTTTTTAAACGCAACAATATATTATTCATAATAAAATATCAAACCTAGCCGTTAATCAATTAAATCGATTGTCAAATAAAACAGCATTGCCAACTCAAAGTTATGAACGCTTAAATAAACTATTTGAAACTCCTAAATAAACTTAAGACAAAACGGACAAAAACCATGTTGAGTCGATTCACCCCGAAGGAAACAAGTTCTATGTCAGAATGTGTTGGAAGATAATTCAGTAACAGCGACAAATATGGAAAAACATTATATGCTCAGTGGAGAGGCAGTTTGTATTCTTTGACTAAAAGTTAAGCATTATACATATAGTCGCAGAAAAAAGTATACATACACCGTTGAATGTAGACCTTTTTCCCGCAGATTTTTTTCCTAATAATTTCTAGGTTATATTTTTTATATGCGATTTTGTCTTCAAACATTCTTAATTGTGACAACAAATTATAACAATTTAAAAAAAATCGCTTATACAGGGGTATAAGTAGACTTTTTCCTTGACTGTATGTTTATGGGTTGTTAAAGGGACAAAAATATACATTGTTACGATACAATTTCAATGTAGCAAAACCATAATTATCCCTGCATTACAAACAAAACAACGAATTCAGTATATTTCCCTATTTTTATGAATTCTGCTGATGAACATATGTTTTTTTTTCCTTTTGCAATCTTTAATAACACGTTCATATTTATCATTATATAAGTTTCTTAATTTATTTTCATTTCTTTCCTTTTAACTTTTACCACCACAAGTTTGAACAGCAGATTGTGATTGCTTGTCATACGTTTACAGTATGTAAGTAACACTCCTGTTATTTCATGCACAACAAGTACGCAAATATATTGCAAAATTACAAGGATAACTAACGATAACGATAATGATTTTCGTTTCAATTTCACTTGTTTGCATTGCACACTGGCACTTAATTGAAATGTACGAGCGTAAGTACGCAATACAATGAATTCCGGGAATCGGCCTCCTATCAAACTTCAAAGAGATAGATGATATTCAAAAATGATAATTTTATTTCATTTCTTATTTCTTACTTCTATCTTTTTTTGATATTATGAATGGTTTTGCAAATTTAATATTTGATGTTCCTTGAGTATCTATATTCGTTGAATTATTATGATTATTGAGGAAATCGCATATGAATTCGAGTACGTTTGATATCACATCCTAAATGTCCATTATTATAAATAATTTATCTTATTTGGATTGTGTTTGTTTGTTTGTTGGAAAATGTCAAATGATAAATCCATACATACATATATTTGTTTAGATTTATATATATTCATTCATTCATTCAGTCATTCATTCATTCATTTCTGCCATCAATTGTGTAGCTTGTTAGGAAAGAAAATATTACCATATTGTCTACTTGTTATAATCAATTGCTGCTTCCATTAGAAGTCTAAAATTTTTGTAAAATTATTATGATTTGTGGCCGTACCATACTCATAAGCAAATGCAGGGAATTGCTATAACAGACACATTGTATTAAGATGCTAACTGACATGCTTAAATAAATTTTTATAAATTGTTGTATCGGTTGGGTTATGTATCACTTTAAATTTGAAGCATCGGTTATTCGGACCTGTTCTGTCACAAAATTCCGTATGTTATCTCCACTGAACGTAATAAATCGATTTACGCTTGACCAACATTGGGATTTATAGGAAATTTAGTTCCAAAACAAAGACATTTGTTCGGAAATTGCACGAAAATGTCGCACAAACTTTAGTCGCAAAGAAGGACCAACAGTTCCCCGTATACGCAAGTTTATTGCTAAAATACGTGAAGCTGATTTTATTGTTGATGCGCCAAGATGTGAGCGTGCTCATACAGTGTGTACACCCGAAAATATCGAAACTGTGGCTGAGAGTGTGCGTGAGAATCCCTCAACATGAACTCGTCATCGTTCTCAAGAATTGAACATTTCACGCACCAGTTTACGTCGATATTTGCGAAAACATCTCGGTGCGACGCCTTACAATGTTCAATTGGTTCAAGAGTTGAAATCGCATGAACGTCCGTTTCGTTTCCGCTTTGTTAGATGGGTCAACTAGAAAATACACGGTAATATTGATTTTGCCAAGAAAATTATCTTTTCGAATGAAGCTTATTTTCATCTTGGTGGGTACATTAATAAGCAAAATTGCCTTATTTGCGGCTCATAAAACTCACATGTGGTCTTACAGAAGTCAATGCACCCATTACGAGTGACTGTTTGGTGCGGCTTGTGAAGCGGAGGCATTATTGGCCCATATTTCTTTGTAAATGTGGGCGGCGCTAACATTACGGTCAATGGAGAAACCTATCGCACCATAGTAACAGATTTTTTTGTACACACTCTTCATGGTACGATGTTTGGTTTCAAAGGATGGTGCAACTTACCACACATCTCATGCCACAATCGATTTATTCCGTTAAACTTTTGAAGACCTTTAATTAGCCGAAATGATGATGTCAATTGGGTGCCAAGAGGCTGCGATTTGACACCTTTGGACTATTTTCTGTGGGGCGCTGTTAAAAAGTGTTATGTCGACAAACCAGAGACAATTGAAAATTTGAAGGCCAACATTTGTGATTCTATTGCCAAGACATGACTCCTTACACTCGAAAAAGTGGACGAAAATTGGTACGATCGAATGAGGTGCAGTGAGGCCAGCTACGGCAGCCATATGAATGAAATAATATGCCACTTGTAAGCGGTAAAATTGCAAATCGTTTGTGTTTTATTGCATTTTTTAATTTAAGCTTTTAAATCATCCACCCTAAGCAACAGTAAGTAGTAAGAGCCACAATATTCGGTTTTATGTACAACTAGGCACGCCAAAGACCAAATATTTCCCATTCATGGCTTTATTATGATTTTTAAATCAAGTATAATTTCGTAAAAATAAATAAAATTATGCCAGAGCATTAACTTTGCCATCAGCATCATCATTATTGGGTTGTCGTCATTGTTATCATCATAAACACGATATCAATAGTTTGCTTTCTAGTTGACAGACATTTAATACCCGCAATTAGAAAGTAACTCATCAATCAAATACCAAAAATAAAAGAACGAAAAACGAAATGAAATGAAAATAAAGCAAATAAAATAAGGAATAGAAAAAAATTATTAATTTAATAGTGATATGGACTACATGCTATAAACATTAAAATTCGGTACATGTATACACACCCATGCTTGCGCCAATTTTATTAACCAAAAGTTATGACTAAAAATATATCAGGTGTGGAAAAAAGAAAATCATTGACAACAAATGCACACCATTTTCTTAGAGAATTGGTTGATAATTGTAAAGCGACTATAAGGCCTTATGGTAACCTTATTATCCTAGAACTCGTTGCCAATCAATCGCCTGCTTACCTGTAGAAACTTTTTAAACTAACACTCAGGATATGACCTCCAACTCATGCAGTGCATTTTGTTGGAATACAGGAATGAGAGTTTATAGGAGAAGGAAAAGGGTAGTGTTGTGTGGAAATTTCTTTTTTTAATGCCCGGTTTATCCCTCGCTTTTTTTAGTCGAGAATTGTTTTTTGTAATAATTCGCATTTTCTTTTTCCAATTGTGAGTATTCAGTCACATATAAATTCAGTGTCTCTGGTGGGAATCGAACCCACGACCTCAGCACTTGAAGCTTAGCATACAGCCCTTAAGAAAAATAAAGGAAACTTTCTGGTAACTCCATATTTTTGCATCGTAGTATCCCCAGGAGAAATCAGAGTAAATTTAAAATTCGAAGACCCAGGTACTAAAATGCTACCTCTTCTGTTTACTGGAATATCCGTTAACGTCAAGCACTCCATTTAACCTATTTTGAATTTAATGTAACAGTTTTGTTTAGCGTTTTTTGATGATATTTGCCGCAATGCGAGCTTTACAGTAGACTTGTGTTTCAGGTTTAGCGACTACGTAAACGTTCTTCCAAATGATCTCCTAATTACTCTCTTGGAGTCATATCGGGACTTTGTTCAAGAGTATTAAGCCGGTGGGTAATTTAGTAGACAAATCACATTTTCACATTTGCAGCAGTATGATTAACTGGTTGGAAGTAATAACCACTTCGAATTCCTAATTCCTCTTAACTTTAGTTGAATTTGTTATTTAGAAACAAACTGCCGACATCTGGTGCCAAAACAGGGGATATTCTATTAAATATTAGGCATGACCACCTCATAGCACATTACCAGCTAGACCATCGAGGCACGCAAGCTACAGGAAGTCAATTAAAGAAGGCAAAGGAAAACCAAGCAGCCTTAGTCTAGTAGGTAGTGTGTTGACGTATTAGGCCAGGGTACAAACCCCAGGCCCCAGGAAAAAATATGTTTTCTCTCAGCAGATTTTTCTGGCAAAAACTCTGAGAATAAATAAAATTGCCATGAAATGAACTAATGAATGAGATTCTCAAAAATTTATCGTTTGTAGTCGACTTTAAACCGTAGGTCCCGCCACTCATGTATAAAATTAACACACACAACATAAGTGGTGTCAGAAACTTGGTCGTGATCCTGACTGAAGGGTTGTAATGACCAATTATGTATGTACATATGGATGTAAAGGAAAACCAAGAAGTTAAGAGAGATGACTTGATAAATTACTAAAGGAACCTTCTTATATTTTACAACTCTCAAGTGCATCCAAAGGGAAACACAAACCAATTTTGAACTAAGCGCCAAGGTTTATTTAGTGTTTCGCGACAATGCACAAAAGAATATGTAAATATTTATAAATCTGATTTTTTTATACATTAAAGCGATCAAAATTATTTACTCCTTCTGTCTCTTATTTTATAAGAGCAACACTCAGAAGATGTCATGTACTCGTATAGTGTATTGTGGTGGCAGTAGCCAAATACGTCAAGGTAGGTTAAAAGAAAAGAGTAGGGTTATGGCAATGGATTGAAACAAGAGACCTTTTTTCTAACAATCTCATCCATGTATTAAAATTGTATTTGTCTTTCTCATGTAGTACAAGCGATTGGTAACAATTGGCTACTAGGACGCGAAAATGTTAACGTTTTCTATTTCATTGTGGAATTCTTTTCCTTCGGAAATATTTTAAATGTTTAAATTTGAAGGTTCTGAAATTTGAATGCTATTAAAATACAATGAAATCGCCGTAGTCTAATAAATAATCTTTTGTTTTATTAGACGAGAGCCTGTGATTCCAACTATAAATTAGAAATGTTGAACAAAACGACGTATGAAAAAATATTCGTTTGGCGACTTCCTCTTAGCGGTCTTCTGACAAAAAGTCTGACAATAAATAAAGTTGTTATGAACGGTTTATCAAATCCGTCCTTCGGAGGCGATGTTAAACTGTAGGTTCTGTCACTCATTGATAAAATTAACAAACACAATAAGAGCGTTGTGAGAAGTTAGGTCTAATCGAGACTAAAGGGCTATTATGTAAGTAAAATTTAAACTTATAGAGTTTTTTTTATCAGTGGTGAAATGCAAAGTTTAAAAATTAAGCACAGACTCAAGTTGTTGGAAATTGTCCAGTATTAAATAATTAATAATTTTCATCGCTAATGTGCTGTTATTGAAGAACTGGGTGGCATGGATGTCTACTGGGTAGTGTTTTAGATTAGACTATGCGACAAAATAAAAAAATGACATAGTGTAGGCTGTGAGTTTTGTTGAGTAAAACTCAAAAATATTTTCTTTTTTATTTCTTGAACCATCCAAATTTTTTTTAATTGACAAAAACTGTTATTTTGAACTTTACGCATAAATTTATTGATTACACAAACATTTCTCAACCAATGTCACAAATTTAAACTTTTTTAGAAAGAGGAGAGATGGGCCTTTCTAACGGTAATAAATACATATATTATTCGACTTAATAATTCTATAAGGTATGATGAGGAAAACTTGGTAAATGCGAATTTTTCGTTCGTCCATTCATCATAGCAACCTTTAATTAAAAAAATATAAAATAAGTGGTAATATTCTTAAAATGCATCCTCTTGAGAAGAGATTGACAATTCATTTGATAAAATCGAACAAAAATTACAGCAGTTATTATTTAAAGAGTATATCAGTCGTGTTATGTTTTTTTTTCAAATGAACTTTCATTTAAAAAAATTTCAGAATATTTGATCGATCTGGATTGTTTGTTGGAAAATGTGTCAAAAGTTTGAGAGACCACCATATAAAATCTAAAGAATTCATAAGTTCTTAATCAATGATGCCACTAAAACGTTTTAAAAAAATCTATTTCATGCATGATATTGTATTGACATCATTAATCCATACATTGCCAACACAAATCCTCTCACCGTGAGCACTAATTCTCTTATTGCTGCGTACAATCTTATGCCATATAATTTTTATATGCTTTGAGAGCTCATATAGCAAGGCGCGGAGATAATGCGGCTCCCATTTAACGACTTCTGGGTGCAGATCCGCTGAGAAAGAGGAGACTGTTATCCACTTTCTTTGTCAATGCCCATCTCTTGCGAGGTGCAGATATAGGTTATTTGGCTCTCCAACCCTTGTCAGCTTGACGGAGCTATATTCCATTGATGTCAAGGAACTTGGTCAGTACAGAGACTGCGTTCACCTGTGGCGCCACAACGGGCCGCTATGCATGCTCTAGTGAGCTTTTGGTATGATAGCTATCACACTAACTTAACCTAACCTCTACGCAGTAGTTTTTGGTTGGTGCCTTTTTAAATATGGAGAACGATAAGCAGCATTTTCGACATATCTTACTGTTTTACTACAGGAAGGGTAAAAATACTGTTCATGCCAGAAAGAAATTGGCCGATGTGTGTGGAGAAGGTGTGCTGACAGTACACCAGTCCGGCAATTTTAATGTCGAAGATGCACCACGTTCGGGAAGTAGAGCTGCAAAACCATCGATAGTACTATCGATGGTATCGATAGTTTTATTTTTAATGGGCTATCGATGGTTTTTTTTTTCGATATCGATAGTATCGAAATTTGAGTAATTTTCAGTTTTTCGACGGCTTCAACGCTTTGGGTATCTCAATAAATTCATTTTTAAAGTTAAGGTTAAAAAAAAAACAAATTCAAAAAAATTTTAGTAAGGACTTCAACTATTAGAAAATAATTTAAACTTACAGAATAGAAATGAACCGTTATATACAATCAAAATAGAAAATTTCGTTATGGACAGAGTAGGATATCTATACATTTTTCTTCTGTGTTTCCATTATTTTACATCTATTTATATACATATATATCTACGTACGCCTGTATAATTTTTAATTAAAATTGAGAAAGCAATAGCACTCTTCTAAAAATTCGATACTATCGATAGTATCGATAGTTTTATACCGGACTATCGAAACTATCGAATAGGTCGACTATCAATAGTTTTGCAGCTCTATCGGGAAGGCCGGTTGAAGCTGATAAAAACGCAAAAAAGGCAATAGTTGATGCGAACCGGCGAATAACAACACGTCAGGTCGGATTGATTTATGACCACTTGATTGATATTGTACAAAAACTGTCTTTCATTTCCGAACAACCCAATATTGACTAAATTTTTTTTGTTCAGTGTATAGACATACATTTATTGTAATTTCAAAATTAATAACAATTACTTTAAAGCGCATGCATAACATTAAGTCCAACAAGTAAAAAATTACACGAATTTTCAAATATCAACACAAACAAAAGGAGACCATCGATTTTGCATTTCAAATCTTCATATGGAAGAGTAATGTTAATGCTTTTGTCTATTTAACACAGTTCTTATTTATGAAACAATCGTGTATTTTACTTCATTTTGTTATACTTTATTTACACCTTTAACTATAAACACACGATAAAAATTTGGTTTGTTGGGTTACTTTGTATTGCCAATGTTTTCATTTTCATTTATTCGGTATTTAATTCCACTCCATTGTGGTAAATAAAAGAAAAAACAAAAAAAAAGCAAATACTTACGTATTCTATTTACTGTCAGTTCTCCGGTATCTAAGGCCTGGTTCACCCACAGGTTTCTGAAACATTTTTGGTTCGGACAAAATTTTTTTTATATGGAGTTTGACGTTTCTCTCAGAGAGCGAGCGAAATTATTTTGTGCGAACAACTCTCAGTGTGAATTAAATTAATTTTAAATTTGGTCCGAACCATTTTAGAAAAGGTTGCCACACCATATGAAATTTATACAATACACAAATATTTGCAGAAGTTCATCGAAAGACCCAGGGTCCATGCGATGAAAATTTATAAATGAATCTACGTAATTTAAACGCATTTCGGAAACTAGTGAGTGAAAATACCTTTTGGCTTCTCTTTGTTTCAAAAGTGGTCTTACACCCGTCCTCTTGTTTATCTTTGATTTTCTTTTTTCATAAATATATTTTGCAAGTAATTTTACTTTGGTCACTTCAATGGTGAACAAGAGTAGCAAATGATTTATATCCATTTTATCCATCGCAGAACAAGATGTTTTTATTCTTACCAAATAATTCACCACAAATACTGTTTATATTTTGTTATAAATATTAATTTTTTTATTTCTTTATTTTGACACATATATAATTAACTTTCTTAAGTTTATGCAAATATGTATTTACGTCATTTTTAATTAAATATGGCAGCACTGTTTTTACGAACAAAGTTTCTGAAATGGGTGAATCATGTTGCGGAAAACTCTCAGTAAGCAAGAAATTTCTCCGAACCAAAAATGTTTCAGAAACTTGTGGGTGAACCCGCCTTAATACACTAACTTTTTCTCTTCTACACATACACACATAATACATGCATACGTACAATTGCGAATAAAAATGCATTTTACACACACACACACACGCATGTATACTGAGAATTTTGTACTCTCATGTAACAGTGCGTTTGTTCTTCTCTGTAAATCTGTTTTAATATGTTTGTATGTTTGGGTGTGTAAATTAGATCTGGTTTTTATATGATTTCATCAACATTTGTCTTCAATTGGCATGTGTACAGATAAAGGATAAAATATTACAATTCAGTTGTTTTGCTCTATTTGTATATTTGAAAGAAAAACAAATACAACAACAATAACAAATACAATAACAGCAATTTTTTTAATAGCAACAACAACAATAAATGTACAATTTGAATAAAAAAATCAATTTATACGCGTTAATAAAGAAAATTGCATTATAAGGAAAATTATGACGCTGACCAATTACTCTGCTGTCTGCCAAGATCAAGTCACATGAGCTGGATAAACTGCTTTTTGGTCAGCCATAATTCCCGCCCCCCAAAAGAGTACATTTCAGCTGATATTGACGAGATACTGACTGATGCGCTGAAAAGATGTTGCCAAAATTGGGATTCACGAGAGCAACAGTTTAATAAAATAGAGGCGAACAAACTGGCACGGAAGAGATGGGAAATGTTTAAGGAGGAAACGATAGAGGTGACGTGTGTACCTCTACAAGAATACTTTCCCAAATTGGAAAAAGCAGCATGGAAATCAACAAACCTTGGGTGGTCTGACATACCCGGTTGCCGAATTTCAATACTGTTGTGTCCAGCAGTGGACAGCAGGAAAATCAGAGAGTTACTTGAGTTTGACAAGAGAACTGTTAGCACTCTAACAGATATTTTAACGGAATACTGCGCTATTGGCAATTTCCATAACAAGCACGGTCTGCCCCACAAGGATTTATTCAGAAGTTGCCTTGATGTAGAGGAAACGGAATGAGGCAACATCTGTTATGCGAGTGTCCTGCATTTCAGAACAGAATTCATCAGTTTTTGGGTGATAGAACGCTTGAAGATTTGGGCATTGTGGCGAACGTGCCATTAAGGGAACTGGCGAGTTTTATCCGAAGCTCGAAGTGGTTTAAACCCAAAACTAACGGACTATCATGAGGGGGCTCACCTCGCACCATGTGACACAATGGGCCGTATGACCACCAAGTGAAGTAGCCAACCTAACCTAACCTAAAAGTGTAGTATCAGCTATTATTACTGGCAAGCTGTGCTGAATTTGAAAATGTGTCATTTATGACAATTGTTTTGTTTCCTGCAGCCTGTAGTGTTCTGGGGCTTAGACTCAGCATATATATATATATATATAGCTGTGAAAGAATACTGTTATACTTTATATTTCACTCAAGTGGAAGTTTCCTTAAGAGCATTCCATTCCCTAGATTAAAATCTTATTGTGTCTCTCAGATTCATAATATTTCCTAGAGCCTAAGAATTGTTTGTGTGCTTAATGAAAGCGCCATTGACATGGCTAAAATGAAAGTTAAGTTTGCTATCTTCTAGATGGCTTTGCTTAGATAGAATTACTCGTATTTAATTCCTTTAAAACTTAATCCATTTCTCCTTTTCTTATGAAATATAAAATTCTTCTTACCTATATTGAAGCCAAGTTACGCACAATGAAAGTCTGAATTGATATACAATAGTAAATCATGTTTCATACTACGGCATAACTTGACCGAACTTGATTTTCTTCAAAACTTGAAAATTGAAGCAGAACCATTATGCCAATGATCAACTTTTATCGAAAAATATCGCACTGAAGTAAGCATGTAAAGAAATATTGCAAGTGCTGCTCGCTCTCATCACAAGTCATTGGTCAGGATTACAGCCTAGCTTATCACATCACCCACGTCATGTGTGGTAATTTTATCCATAAGTAGCGGCACCTAAAGTCTAACGTCGACTCCGAACTATAGATTTCAGAGAAACTTTTCATGGTAATTTTTTTATTCCAAGAATTTTTGTCTGAAGTCTGCTGAGAGAAACCGACGAAAGAAATATTTCTCTTCATAATACGTTACGTTCGAGCCTTCAAATCTCCCCTAGTAAAATCTGATAAATCGCTTATGCATTAGTGTCATTCGCAACGATTATAAATAAAATTTTATTGACAAGATATTTATCAAAGCACAGCTTTCAAAAATTAAAACAAAAATTGCAAACCTTCTGCAATGGCGGCGTATCTGCTTCAACAGTAAATTTAACCCTTCAGCATGTGCAGAAAATCACATTGCCAATTCCACTAAAAAGTAATAAATGGAGATTGCGTGATCATCTCTTTCTATTTCTCATAATTATTTCAAATATATCGAAAAACAAATTCTGTGCTAAATTGGCTAAACGGTTGGCAAACCGGTTAGAATATATAACAGACATACCGTTCAAACACAAGTTTCTTATCAAAATTCTTCGAATTTCGTCATTTCTTTTAAATTTAATATCCTCCTTCCCATTACTTACTTACTTTCTTACTAAATTACAACCATTTAGTCAAAATTACGATCTAGCTTCACACACCACCCGTGTTGTGTGTATTAAATTTATGCATGAATGACAGGGGACCCACAGTTTAAAATGGATTTTTGTGAAAATTTTCACGACAATTTTATTAAGCCTCAGAACTTTTACCAGCAGACTGTTGTGAAATAATCACCGAAAGAAATATTCTCTATACTTCACTTTGTTCCAGAAGCACCTTGAACCTTGGACTCGAGTCTCATAAGCCAACAAACTATCTACTAGACTACATCGCCTTCTTCCACAACCTCTTTTTCCCTCCATAACCTCTTTTTCTAGTTCGAACACAAAGCTCTGCATAAGTAGGAGGAGTACATGGCAAAAAAATAAAAATTTAATAAGTCCTAGTGAGAAGGCTATGGGTCCAAAGCAGGTTCAACGCTGAAAAATTTGCAATGTCCAAAAAGCATTATGAACACAATCTAGACAAAATTCGCTAATGAAACTCAAAACTAGCTGCTGAATTTTTTTTTTTTAGTTCACTTTACAAAGTGAATATTAATTATGGTGTATCGATATTTCCATGTTCTATTAATGAATCCGAAGTATAAAAAATTTCAGAAAATATCATAGAAATTTATAGCGAACAGTGTGCTGACATGGTTTAACCAGGTTTATTTATACGATGATAAGACACTTCTTATTTCTAAAATTAAGACAGATTTTGTTTTGTATTTGGGAGCTCAATAAAAGAGAAATTTACGGAGACATACACGAATACATTACATTTCAATTAAAACATCGATAAAACATATGGGAAATACATACATATTTAATATATATTTCAGCCGCTCCAGATATTTTAAATATAATTTCACTGAATTAAAACATTTTAAATTAAAATAAGAAATCATTTCATCTTAAAGAGCTAAAGACATCACATGTGCTAAAGATAGTTTCAAATGTGTGCGTGTGTTTGCGCGTGTATGTATGACGTGCAAAATAATAGTTTCAGGAATCAAGATTATAAGGATTTTTAGCAGCATTTACACAACTGTGTACCCCAAAAACTGGATGGAATTTTATAATGTTTGCAACACCAGAGCAGCAAAACGCAAATAACAACCAACCAACCAACCAACATTGACAACAGAGACGATGACAATATTGTATTCATGCGTTGATGTTGACGACGACGATGATGATGATGATGTGTTCGTATCGTTTCATATTTTTCCCTATTTTTCTGAGCTTTTATTTCTCCGTTTTATTTTTTGCTGTCGTTTGGCCCCCTTGTTTGTATCTAAAGTTGTCATTTCCGGTATGATTAATGGTCGCTTGTTGAGTTGCAATGCTAAAAACCAACACAATGTAAATTATACAAATGAGTGTTGTAAGCGTGGATGTGTGCGGTGTGCGTATGTATGTTGGAAATGGATGTGGTAAGTCGATATTTACGCACAAGGACATTGTCGAACTTTAGTTGGATGTGTTGGTAAACAATGAAATGTTTACACAAGACACTGCACACACACACACACACACAGAACTCTCCTATGTCAAGAGGCAAAAATGTCTATAAATATAAAACAAATATACGGAATAACAACAACAACAATAAAAAAAGAATAACAAGAGAAAAAGAGGAAGAACAAACAAACGCACGTACGAACAACAGACAGTTTAACTCTGAACGTCATGCAATTATTGCTGTTATTGCTGTTGTTGTTGTTGTTGTTGTTGTTGTTGTTGTTGTTGTTGTTGTTGTTGTTGGTATTTTTGATAAATTATTATTTCGCTTTAATCCTTGGCTTCATTACAATATCCTGTGATGTTCAATATGCGGACAACTTGAATGGCTCTCGCCACACATACATTCCGAATAGCATAATACCATAACATTCCATCATACACCATTGAATACAGACACTCACACACACATAATGTACTTATTAACGTTTGCATACTGGTGGTATGAAATAAAACAGTGGAGAGAATTTTAAGCGAAATACCATGTCGCTCTCCCGCAGTAAATAAATTATGTTAAAATACAATAACAACTACAATAACAACTAAAAATAAATAAAAAAAAACCAAAACTAAAGTGGCTAAAGAGGAGTAGTAGCGGTATTGGTGTATGGGTGATGCTAATGGCGATGGTGATGTTGGTTTGATGGCAGTGGTACTCGTAAAACCCAAAAAAGCTGGCGTCACACTAGCGCCAGTGTCATTACCAACCAATACTCTGGTAAGATATAAATTTAGTTGGGCTCTTCTGGTTTTATTTTTGTTTTTATATTTTTTTTTATATTTTATTTACATTTTATTTACTCTTCTTTCACTCATTTACACTCTATAATGGTGGCCTGTTGTGTATTATTTTCAATTCAATTGTATGTTTTTTCATTCTTTTTTTATTTACTTTAATATAAAACAACAAGTAGTAGTATTTGGTAACATTAATGCCATAAACCCACTCCCAAATACAGCCTCACACTCACGCATTTACTCACATTCACTGGAAAGCGAAATAAATAAAATGAAATGAGTCAAAACATATGAATGCAAATGAAGCGGACGGATATGAAAAGGGAACCGAAGGGTCAAGTGTGTTCCATTTTTATTTATTTATTTTTTTTTTTGCTCGTCCTATATAAAGTAATAATTGCGTGTGTATCTGTTTTTTATTTGTTGCTGCCACTCTATTTATGCACGAACAAATCTGCTATTAATACTATCTTCATTTTACTTCATTTGCAAAGGCATGAGACAAATTTGTTAAAAAAAAAAATCTTAATAAACATAAAAATACTGTTTAAAACTATTGTTCACAAATGAAAAAAAATTAGTTCAGTATTATTTGCAATAAATGTCTTACACCATTTTTATATTTTTTTTATTGAATTGGGATAGCGAATCTGTTATAAACTGCACAAAAACTATCTTTATCGATAATTATAATTCGATAGGTAAAAATAGGTTGACATTTCTACGTGGTAAGGTTTGAAGTCTAGTAGGTACTGTGTTGGCTTATTAGGCGTTAGGCCACGTATCAAACACTAGGTCAGACATTCCTAAAAAAAACGAAATTTGGAAAAATATTTCTACGACCACTTCTCTCAGCAGATTTCTGGCAAAATCTCTGAAAGTAAATAAAATTGCCTTGAAATGATTTCTCAAAAATCTGTCGTTCGAAATCGACTACAAACTGTAGGTCCCGCTAGTCATGTATAAAATTAATACACGTAACATAAGTGGTGTGAGAAGCTAGGTCGTAGTCCTGACTGAAGGTTCAATTATGTATGTATATATGGTTTGGGTATGAATTGTTTAATAATAGAACAACGCTACCAAATTAAGGTAGCGCTACATCTATATATTCAAATAGGCCAACATAATCGACTTAGTGTATAAAAAATACATTCAGTTATTTATCGTTTTCAAGCTAATCTTACTTTTCCGAATTGAAAGTTTTTGTATTAAATGCACGACCCTTTTTTCTCTTCATAACTTCTTCTCTACTTTTTTATAAAATTGAATTCATTCCAATAAAATTCGTCAAACTAGCAGGCGGCTGTTTTTCTTTCTAAAAAAAAAAATAACTAACAAAAACTATCAACAAGTCAAATGAACGTTCGTATCGAAGTAAATATAGCTGCTGTTGCTCGAGGAATTCAAGAAAGTGCTAAAATGCCGTCTTGTCGTCGTTCTCTGATTATTGCCGTTTTTCTTTACCGACTACGTTAAAAATTTTCGGTAAAAACCTTGCCTAACGTGCCTATAAAATACGTATTCTACAAGAATTGAAATCAAATATCCATAGGTTGCATTTCATTTTTGTTGAGTGGGCTCATTTGAAACTGATGAAAATGAGCATTTTTATTAAAGAACTGTGTTTAGGCTACAATAATCCACAAACAAATCACCATTGCATCCATCTGGTGGTCATATTGATCACTATTTCTTTAGAAAATGAGTTTTTAATTCTAAAAAGCAATCACCTAAACATCAACGATATCTGCTTTCAACAAAATGGCTCATACAACATATCTTGCAAACGATTTAATGTAAAATAAATTTTATGACAACTTTTTTCAAAAAGTTAACCAGTGAGCGGATTCGTGTAATTTACGTCTCTGGAATACTTTTTATAAAACTATGGAGGCTCATGCCGGCATAGGTTGTCGATATATAGTATAAGGTTCCCAGTGATTATATTTTTTAAACGCTCTATGACTAACTTTAACCCTACTCAGACTAATACTATGAAATCATTTAATTGCCGTCTAAGAAACTATTATAACTGTACTCCCAAAAGGCGTCATCACTCATATGATATTTTAAAGGACTTAATTTCACACAAGAATCAAAATTTTGGAGTGATACCAGGAATGTTTAATATTCAAATGCGCATGATGGTTGGATAAGAAATGATGCAGAGAAAAGTATCTCAATTACCGATGTATCATTTGTGCAATGACACAACCGGTTTATCTTCTCCAAACCAGAATCTCCATTATCTACAAGTTCTGAGTCTCGGTAGATCAAGGAATATTTTGTGCGGCCAAATTCCTGAAAGAAATAATGTCTCTAACAAGATGCTTAGCTATTGAAGTTATCCGCTTAATTTTTTTCGTCCAAGGCAGATGATTCATTTCAAAATACATCGATGTTTTTTGTGCATCAATTGATTTTTGTATTAAACTGGAAGTAAAAAAACCAAATGTAGCTACAGTTGCGTAGAGGTAGTAGAATAAGGCGACCAGGGCATTCATAATGCCCTGTCTAACTTCACTATGCTGTTCGGCGTCGGTAATCATAACCGCCTGGTATTTGATAAATACCCTGGTGTCTCTGACATGCTTTAACGCCGCAAAAGTTTAAAGTATTTGCACTAGTGATTCCTTCTTCTCATCACCGAGTCTACATATTGGTCTTGAATCGATCCCTATCCTAAAACAAGAGTTCCTTGATTCTAGACTGCCCGAAAAAATGCCGGTGCTGTCTACTTCTGTCTCATTGGAATTACACAACAAAAGTTAAGATTGTCTCAAAGCCTCGGGATAAGTCAGCATCTCTTCGTCCTTCTTTTCGTGGTATGTATACATCCCCTCTTCCAAGTCCGCTGAAAGAGTTATCAGCGGCGTAGAAGCTACTAAGCCCGTTGCCTACCAATTGCGACGAATTTCCACATAAACTGTGAGCTTGATCTGTCTAGCTGATTCAACTGTGCATTATATTCCATATCTTGTTAAACTCTGAGAAGTGCTCAGATACATACATACATAATTGGCCTAATTGGCCTTCAGTCAGGATTACGGCCTAACTTCTCACATTACTCATGTTGAGTGTATTAATTTTATACATGAGTGGCTGGACCTATAGTTTAAAGTCGACTCCGAACGACAAAGAAGTTCTCAGATACTATTACTATTTCCTGCCTATCATACCCAAGGTGAATTGAGCACTTCTTTCCATGGCTTTAAGTTTTACTTTGTAACATTTATTGAGTTTCTCCATAAGCTTTGAGTATTTCACTCTGGGACGGAATACCCTGCTTCTGTTCCACTACATGGCGACCAATCTGTTACCTCTCTTAAGAGTTTGTCATTGCGAATTATTTCCAAAAACCGTAGAGTTTACTGGTGTAGGGGACAATTGATGAGCGAACTGTTAATCATGTGACTTTCGAGAATACAATAACCTCGCGTGATGAATTTGACTAATCAGCAGTCTTCATGGCTGTGGTTCTCACAACTGTATGCAATGGGTTTATATTCTACAATGCCTTGGGTACACTTATAGGACAATTTCCTACGTTTATACCAAAGCAATCCCGGCGCTGTATCCTATACAACTCCACTTGAGCTGTGTTCAAGGATATGTTTACAAAACATTTATTGGTCTCTTATGTATGGCATATTGTATTTGTATTAAGTTTGAATTTTATCAAGTGATTTTAAAACTTCGATATATTATCGTCCATAACTATATCGAAGTCTAGTAAGGTTTATATGAAAACGGAATCTTACCAGTCTTAAGTTCATTGCTGGTAGTGGTAAAGCATTACGAAATACTACTGATATGGGTAATATTAACGAAGTGTAGATGTATGCTTTACAGAGATCTGCAATTACTACTCTGATTCATTCATACTCACTATAACGTTGATTTATAAGTACAGGTTGCAATGAGTATGCGTACAACGTTGACATCAAACTCATTCCATTCGAAATATTTTTGATTCATAAGTCTACTCATTTAGATTCATTTCTTTAGAAAAATACTTATAATACTTATGAATGATCATCGATCAAGTTGGTGTTGCATTAACAAAAACAGAAAAAAGGACACATAAGCAAAAAAGACAGAGGAGCAAGCAGCACAAACACGTAACCTTCTAGTAAGTATTTTAGTGTTCGTACGCGTTTCATACTTATTTTTTGATTCTTGTAAATGTTGAGTGATGGAGAGTCGAAATCAACAATATCATTCGAATGAATATGATGAGTACTTCAAACTTTGAACATGAGTACAGGTTCCATGGTATTAAAATAAGTATGAATGCGTATAAATATCAGATATTACGACTATGATTCGATTCTGCTCATCTTTCTGAATACTCATTGCTGATCTCTAATGCTTTAAGAAAAAACACAACTTTTTTAGGGAATTCATATGCTTCTTCTGCCACTAATTTTATTCAATCAGCATTTAAAATTTATTTGGTTCTCTTTCTGGTTAATTTACGTATTTTTTTTAATACAGCGCTGTTTAATTAAATCATAAACGACCTTAAAGCTCAAGAGCAAGTTAGAGCTTCATTGCAAATAGAATTTCCAACGAACTTTTGACATTTAAAAAGTTCCCAGAAAATTGTTTCACTTTTAAAGAGAGAGAGTCATTTTCGTTGCTCACATAAAAATTATTGCAAAACGTTAAAATTTCTTTTAAAAATAATTTTCTTTCAATCTTCTTAAAATTGTTTTTTTGCGACTTCTATCTGCCAATTGTTTTTTGCTGTTTTATGCCCGCAATGTTCTCTTCTTTATTTTTAGTTTTTTTTTCTTAAATGACTCTGGTTTCATAAAAATATTTTAAATGTTTTACTCTAAGTGTGTGTGTATGCATGAGTTTGTGTTTCAGCTTCCGCTTTTTGTTTATGTATTTCACTATAATTTTATGGGTGTGTGCGTAAGTTAATGTGTTTGCTTGATGCTATGTAAAGGAGTAAAAGGAAACACAAGGGTGCAAGGGTATTGCAATTAAGTTGTTTAAATGACTATTTCAAGCAATACCCACACACATACATACGCATACACATACATGTATACATATTTGAACTTTTTCTCTGGGAAATTTTTTTATTCGCAGAGTTATGGTAATAGTAAGGACAACACAACAGCAACAACAACAACAATAGCTAACATACTGAAAATAACGACAATTATTACTACAACTATTGTGTGTTAAAGTGTATGCGTATGTGTGTGTGTGAAAAGAAAACGAAAAACTTTTTATTACTTCGGGTATCTGATGGCAAACAAAAAAAACTACAAACTGAGCGAATGAGACAGAGAGAGAATTGGTATAAAAACGGGAATATTTTTTATGGACAAGCACAACAACAACAACAGTAATAGAAACTATTTTATTGCAGTTTTGTGTTTGTTACCGCATCATATTGGTGGAATATTTGTATTTAAAACAATATTATTGTTAAACGCTCACGCTCTCTCTGTTTCTCTCCCTCTTTCTGTCGTTCCAGTTCTGCCTTGAACTTTATTCCTTTGCACACTTTTTAACGAGACGAGGATAATGTTTTATCCTTTAGTACAGCGCTATAAATTCTAAATGTAATATGGGGGGTATTTATATGGTCGCATTGCATTTTTTTTCTCCTCACTCATCTGAAAGTTGTTCGTTCATGATGTCACTTATTTGGTTGCTGCAACTATTTTTTTTGTTTTCGAATTGGAAAATTTTTTTTGCTGTTATCCGAATCCTTAAACATAATATGGGGAAAATATTCATTGCATGGCTAACATTTATTATATTTTTTTGTTTAATTTTTTTTTATTTATCTTGTCTATCTATCCATTTCATTTGCTAGTTTTGTTAAAATTTATTAATTTTTTCTTTTAATCGTTGTGTTATGGAATTTATTTTTGTTTTTGCCAAGAACATAAAATAATCCTTAATTATGGCATTTGTGTGTCAAGTAAACATTCCGTATGTTTAACCAGGCTTTTCGATAAGAATTTGAATTTAAAATATTTAAAGTAAATCTTTATTTAAATAGTTTACAACTTCAAAACTATTTAATATAAATTTAAAGGAATAAAAAGATTATCTTTGGATTTGATTGTTTGCATGTCTTACCATAAAACTGTTGTGTTATGCTTGTATTGTAATAAGTCTTACCTGAAAAGAGATAAATGCAAAAGAAATATGTGAATATATTTGTTTGGGCATAAATACTATACTATAAAATTAAATTTAATACATGTTTGTTATTCACTTTTTCACAGCTTTATTAAAAAGGATGGGTGAGCCATCTACTGGTTTTAATTTGAACCCATCGGTTATTTCGTATCTGGCAATACTTATGTCATTCTATTCTATCACAAAATTCAATTCATTCGATTGAACGTAATGAATCGATTTACGTTTGAACAACATTGGGATTTATTGGAAATTTATTTCCAATCAGAAAATTGCGCGAAAATGTCGTACAAAATTTGGTCGCAGAGAAGGACCAACAATGCCCGACAAGCACAAGTTTATTGCTAAAGTTCGTGAAACTGATTTAATTGTTGATGCGCCAAGACGTCAGCGTGCTCGTACAGTAGCTGAGAGTGTGCGTGAAAACACGTCATTGTTCTCATTTCACGCACCAGTTGACGTCGAATTTTATGAAAAGATGTCGGTATGACGTCAAGTTCAAGAGTTGAACCCATCCGCTTCGTTTTCTCTTCAATAGATGGGGCGCCAACGAGAAACTGCTCGATGATGTCAATTTTGTCAAAACATAAAATCATCTTTTCGGATGAAGCTCATTTTCATCTTGATGTGTACGTTAACATGCAAAATTGCCGAATTTTGGGTTCAGAAAATCCACACGTTTTCTTACAGAAGCAACTGTTTGGCGCGGCCTGTGAAGCGGAAGCATCATTTGCCCATATTTATTTAAAAATGGAGACACCTATCGCACCATGATAACCGATTTTTTTGTACCCGCTCTTCTTGGTATTGATGTGAACGATGTTGGTTTTAATAGGCTAGTGCAGTTTGCCACACATCTCATGCCACAATCGATTTATTGCGTCAAATCCGTCCGTTGGACTGTTTTCTGTCGGGCGCCGTTAAAGAAAAGACCAACATTCGTGATGCCATTGCTGAGATACGAACCCTTCCATTGGAAAAACTGCACGAAAATTGGTCCGATCGAATGAGGTATTTTGAGGCCAGCCGCGGCAGCTATATTAATGAAATAATATTCCATTTCTAATCGAAACAATTGTACTTCACAACAAAAAAATTTATTTTGCAAAAATTTCCAACCGTTTTTGTTTTATTGCATTTTTAAATTTAAACTTCTAAATGGCCCACCCTATATAAACGTATATAAAAGTTTAATATTTATTCGAAATGTTTGCTTAAAGTCGGCTTGGTTATTCATTAATAGCCATACGCATCTCCTCGATTGGAAAATAGGCCAAGGCTGTCTTAAAAATACCAAACCTTGTCCTCTAAAACTATTCGCAACAGAATCTTGCTGGAAAGTCTACACTGGTTCTGTAAAATTAAACGGTTACACGGTTTTACAGCAGCTTCTAAAACGATTTTTTGATAAATTTTAACCGATCTTTTGACCTCTTTTTTACAGATGGGCCATACCCAACCTTGAATGAAGTCTTCAGTAGAGATGCGTTCTTAGGTGATTGTGCAGACACCTTATCATTTTTCCTATTAAATTTGTTCGGCATTTAATTTTTTATCGGTGGTAGACAAAAATTTTTTATACAAGTTATCAGAGTACTGCACAGAGGTTTCTACAAAAGTTGCACAGAAGTTTTAAATAAAAATAAAAGTATATAAAATTTTTTCGCTAATGCTGACAGATAGTATAGACGAGTCTGGAAAACTTAAAATTCTATAGATTGAAACAAATGCCAGAAATCGCTGTCGAAAAATTCTAGTACAATATTTCCCGGAAGCAGGACAGTGCTTGTAAGCGGTGAATTTCTTTATCGAAATCCCGCACCTTGAGCTTCATTCAAGCTGTTAGAATTTTATTTGAATCATTGCTTACAAAGGCGGTTCTGATCATCCTCTATAGCTCGGTGAGGTGAACAAAGTTGTAATTTCCTCGGTTGTAATTTATTTTGGGATTCTTACGATGGCATTGCCGAAGAAGATGGATCCGCAGCAGACTTTATAGACACAATCAAGAGTTCTCTTGTAGCATTAACTAGGCAGAGAATCAGACCGTTGACTCGCCCGAGACCTGCATCAGGTCAGATAAGTGGAACAAGAGCTTTTCTGTTAGGAATCAATTATCTGAGATTGCGTTACCTCAGTTGTTTATGCATTCTGGATCAATAGAGTGCAGCATTTGCCTCAAGGAAAATGAAACCATAAGAAACATTGTATGTATTTGCATAGCGCAGTCAAATTTTTTTACTACTTTTTCCAATAAAGCTTCTGAATTTGTTAATGCAAATAATGTCAGTGGCTCAAGAAATCTAGAATCGTTTAACCCTTGACGGTTACAAGCTTTCGTTATCAACCAGCATTGTTGATAAAAAGAGCGAAATTTGGTCAAACATAAAAGAATTATATGATAAAGAGTAAATGAGCTTCGTCGATTTGACGAACAGTAACCAATTAGGGTTAAAGCGTTCGTCGATTCAAAGAAGAGTAACCTTAATGCACAAAAATGCAGAATAACCGTAATGCCGCGAACGCGTGAGCTAAAAAGCAGGATTAATTTTAGAAAGAAAGTTGTCACAAGGCGGGTGCATTTAAAAAAGCTTTTAAAGTATAATATATTTAAAATATTATTAAGAAAATGAAAATGTTGTTACATCGTTTAACCGTTTAATATTAAAATGATAAACAAGGCTACATGATAAACAAGTAAACAAAAATGCAACAACAAACAATGTAAACAAAATACACACAACAATGAAACAACGATTTTTACATTTATGGAGATTTCGAAAAGGCGAAGCCACGAATATTCGACTTCAAGAACATTCATCTGACTGTTTACACTTGCATATAAAAGGTAAGGCAAAGCAGTCAACGAGGGAGTAAAAATTCAGTCGGTCTTGTATGAAGACGCACTGCCTGTGAAGAGAATAATCGTGCTTTGAAGATCTCCGTTATAAAGATCTGTCGAACGATTGTTAGTGTTTACACAAAAGATGGTAAAGAAGAATAACAAACAAAGCAATTGTTGTTATTTACATCAAATTGTGAACAGTGGCACACAGAATTGTGGGAACATTAATCGTAGATCGAGCCTTAAAAAAACTTCATAATTCTAGCTATATTATGTCAATAAAAATGTTCTCTCCTTGATTCCTCTCTAGTTTCCCGGATACGGGTTTCCCCAAATACTGATGTAAGTAGTTGCTACGCACGTAGCATGTACTTGAATCTAAAACTGCCAAATCGACTTCGGTGGACCACGAAATTTATAACGACCATCAAATTCAATTAGTTACTAATCTACAGCGACAAAATTAAATATTAGTTGAAAAGGTAATAAAACAAAACAAAAGGAAAGAAAACATAAATCAATACCAAGCATTAGTCCGTAAATCTCTTTATGAAGCCTGATTTATACAAATATCTTTAAATTAATTTCCCTAACAATCACTGTAAGTATTCCATCATTAAGTATGAAATTTCAATTAAAATCGCTGTATGTAATTTTCAAATTCCACAATAAAACTAAAAATTTTTTGAATTCTGTTCCTAAAAAACTTTAATTTGAGATGAAAATATATCCAAAAGGAACATAAAAACATAAGCATCATTATTTAAATATATTTTCTTAAATTTTCTTATCTTTTAGGCGAACAAAAAATTAAATTTTTAAAAATCTTAAAAAAGGATATATGGGCTGCTCTGAAAGTATAATAGCTAATACCAAACTATTACAAAGTATTATTTCTTACATAAAACTACAAGTTGTGTGATAAAAGTTTTATGAAAATGGTTTAAATTTTCTAACAAAAAATTAAGATAAATATATTTTCTTTTAGAAAAAAATCCTTTTCATTCGAATTTCAAAAAAAAGGCTTTAAGCATGATTATTAAAGGCTGCAAGACTTTCAGCTCATTTTTTGAAAAGGCGTAATAGGTGTAAATATGTATATCATTATCAAAGCGAATGATACTGTTATCTCATACGTACATAGTTGACCGAAATATTATCATCTGTAATAAAACATGGGACGAAATACATTTTTCTAATGTTTGCCTGTCACGTGAGATAAATATGAGAAGAGCAGTAAGAAAGACTCTACAAGATTTCAGGAAACAGCTGCTAGCAATCTGCGTGAAAATTGGTAATCTTTCCAAACTACTAAAGGCAATTTGTTCTCTTCCAAGTAGTACCATCTTTGCCGATAAACATCCTGTTGTCATGTTTGTTGCTGCCAATACTTTTTCCGTTCATAAGACGAGCTTCTATTTTCTTCTTCTTCAAAGTATTTAACAGCAGAAATATTATATGTTTAATTAATATATAATCGGTCATTACAACCTTTCGTTATAAATTGGAAATGTCTGACCTGAGGTTTGACGCTTGGACTGAAGTCTAATATCAATATCAAGAACCTATCAGGAATAGAAAATTCTATCTTTTCACTTTCGTTCCACACTTAACTTTCAATTCTTTCTCAAAAACCATAAATATTGTATTATTTACGATAAAACTTCACAAAATCTTTGAAATCTTAAAAAAAATTACATACACGACACCAAAAAATCCGTAGGAAAGTCGTGTGTATCAAAAATGACACGTAACACTATGTGGCATTTTGCCTGAAAACCTGGCCAAAATTAATAGAAGTGTTTTATGTTAGTTATAATTAGGCCCAAGGATGAACCCTACTGATTTTGGTTCAAATCGGTCCGTGATTTCCCCCATACAAATTCCCCTCAAAATTGCACTTATTTACACATAATTATGGTAATTATGCAACAATCGTGACAAAATCTAGCATGGATCAGTTCTGTGCACTAAGAAATCATGTTGTAAAGTTTGGTGAAAATCGGATCACATTTGACCCTAGTCCCCATACAAAGCCCCCTTTAGAAATTCACGTTTGCGCTTATAAATTGCTTAAAAACGTCGGTATTGTGATGAAATTCGGTATGAACGTGTATTTTGTAAATCTAAATCATATTACCAAATTTTGTTATGGTCGGTCCATAATTGCTCCTTGGTCCAAAGTAGGACCTCTTAAGAAAATATGTTTAGCAATTATAATTGGCTTAAAAATGTTATTACCTCGATGAAATTCGACATGAACATGTTTAATATGAATGTGAATCATTTATGATCACATTTTATTATGATCGAATCATAAGTGCCCCTATGTACCACATACGGTCCATTAAGAAAATCTAACATAACATATTTTTATAATAGTCGATATACATATGTATGTAATTAAGATTTTTAACTTCTATGATAATTAATATTTATTTTACATTATTTAATACTTAACTTAAAAAAACTTCAAAAAGTGAAACCAACTACAATCGTTAAAATCGTTATCATTTTCATCATCAATGTCAGGAAGGAGTAATTTAATAGTATCTGATGAAAATGCTTTTCTATTCCTTCGCGATTTTTGTGTACTGCAGTTTATAAAAGGGTCACTGCTTAAAAGTAACCTATTCAGGACATCTCGATTGGTATCGCTTCTACTGAATTTCCTCCCATAATTCTTACGCCATATGGCTTTATTGCCTATGGCTTTATTACACTGCGTATAATTTTATTTAATTTTTCCAAAATAGTAAAATTTTCAAAAAATCGCCAAAAATAATTGCGCAAATTTGCGCAAACTTTTTTTTTTTTTGTTCCTGAATGTAGAGAGCTCATATTTTCTTGTGGTATATAACATTAAACTACTGAAAACTACTTTCACCTTTAAAATCCTTATCTTTTTTTTGGGTAGGGTAAAAAAAATGTGAAATTTTTAATATTTTTAAATTTTGAACGAATAATTTTAACATTAATATTTGAGATATATATATATATATATATATATATATATAACTGAAAGTAGCAGTTGCTCATATCTTTCAAATAAAAAAAAAATAATATAAAACCTCTATTCGTTTAGCAACAAAAAAATATCATATAAACCTATTAAGATTTCAAAAAAACTCCAAAAACGCATTTAATTTTCTTCACTTTCCTGACATCGTCTCAAATCTACAAATCTCAACCTAATGTCGTGAAAATTCACTATATAATACAGAATTTTGTTGTCTATCGAACTGCATACTACATACAATTTCTTAAATTTCGTTAAATTCATTTTTGCCTTTTTGGGCAGCTTTTCAGGGTAAATGCCACATAGTACGTAAGCCAGAATTGTGAAGTTTTTGAATTTTGTAACCCCTGTTTGAAATTTTCTATTTTTAATTAAATTAAAATAATGGCGATAACAATACTAACGAATATATAAAATATCAGGCATCTAACTTTTTCTGAATTAAAGTTTTGTAGTCAAAAAAAATTGAAATGTATCATTTTTGATACGAAGCTCGATCTACGGTTAAAGAATTTTAATTAAAACTAAACACAAATTTATTTTTATTTTTATTTGCAATCTACGAGCTTATATTTAAACGTTTTTAACAGGTAAAAACGCAACAATATGAAATATTTTCAAAATTGGCTAAACTTCAGTGTTACTAAGCGGGGAATTATTATATACGGGGTGCTTATATCCAGGGAATACCGTATTTAATGATAATTATGAAAAGAGAATTAAAGCACTTTGAAAGTGCTATGATTCCAACCTCTTTGTCTTAGAGTTATACGGATAAAAGTGTATAGTATGCCATAAACATATTCTGTAACTCGAAGTGTCCTTAACTCGAAGATTTTTTAGTGATTAATAACAGCCCATTAATAAAGGTCTTTAATTATTGAAACATTGTACATTAAGATGGACGCATCAAAAAACTTAACCTTAATTCAGTATGTATTTTTAAGAAAGCATTTTTGACCTTGTCATAAGAACAAAAAACACATGTACATACATTTAAATTAGTTTAAACAAGTATTATGTACATAGAATTTTGCCATTCAACTATTTTATGCAAACTTACAGCACTTTAATGCATTTTTGCCACGAAAAAATATTCATAGAAAAAACAGAAAAAATATGATGAAAATTATTACAACATATGACGGACGACTATAGCTACTTAAACACGAGTGTTCGCATTACATATTGTGCCCATATGCTCACATACACATGTACATATAATAGCATTTCATAATGTATAGGTGTATGAGAAAACTTTATTAGAATAAGAAAAAAAAATTTTTTTTCTTCTTAAATGTAACGCTTTCTTTTTGTTAAAGAACTTAAGAATGAGAATGAACAAGAAGAAGAAGCTGAAGCTGAAGAAGATGTGGAAAAAAAGTGCTCTGACGACAGTTTTATAGTCGTTCTTAAGTCAGGACATCCGTTGACATCAAATGTGACAGTATCATCATTATTATCTGCAACACTTTATAGTCTTGTACTTGTAGTCCTTTTGCTAACAAAAGCACCCAATGACACTCGACAAATGTAAATTTTTGTTTCTTCTCTTTTTCTTGTTTCTCTTATTGTTGTTTTGTACTCAGTTGTATTCATAGATGTTGTTGTTGTGTTTTTTCTGTCTATTATTGTTGTTGCTGAATACATCTACTTTACTCGCATTTAGGACGACTTTCTTCTTTTATGGACTCATACGCTCTTATACTCTTCCAACTCTTCACAAAATGTTTATCATCAAGTATGCATATACAGTGGTTAACAAAAGTAGTGGTTATGGTGACTAATTACTTGTGTTATGTGGGGGGTTTTGAACTCTAGAAGCGATAAGACTTTAAAAATTTTTTATACCGATTGCCTTGGCAAAACTTCTATTGAAAATTCAATTGATGATGATTGGTTGTTCAAATAATTCAGTCAGGAAATGTCCTAATACCATACCTAAAATAAAGAGTAGGTTAGCTTAGGCAAGGTTGGAGTAGTAGCTTTGAGACCCAAGCTTACATGTAAGCGTATTGCGGCCAGTTGTAATTTCAAGTGTAAGTCTCTATAAAGACCGAATTCCTTCCAAACCGTCGAAGAAGTTGGTCAGCGCAGGGGCTGCACAAATAAAGAGAAATATGAACAACGAACGTCTTAGGACGTTAGTTAGCACCAACTTTTGGGAAAAGCTCAATGATTAAACAACTTCTCCGCTGCATCTAATTCAACAACCCTATGGTTTATAGATAACGGCAGTGGGTAACCCTATTATTCTCGAACATACGACAATAGACCAATCACTTGCTTGCTTATCTGAAAAAACTTGATTAATGATGGGAAATTTTTTTTGACTGCCCTACACTTCTACAAGCATCGAAAGGGAATTAAAAAACTGAGCAGATCGGTAAGATAATTCCATTCCGATGGAATAGCAAATAACTTTGCTCCAGAGGTTTTGAACAATACTAATACTATGAACTACTAGTCCTAAAGACTCATGACGGGTAACTAATCACACTCTTATTGATAGAAGTGTGCGAAACATTCACGACTGTTACTGTTTCTTCGAATTTCAAGGTGTTGCATGCAAGATGATACGTGAATTACTTACTTATTTAATTGGTTATTACGACCTCTTAGCCAAGATTACAACCCAGTTTCTTACACCACTTATGCTGTATGTGTTAATTTTATCCATAAGTGAAGGGACCTACAGATTAACGTTGTCTCTGAACGACAGATTTAAGAAACCTTTCGTAGCAATTTTATTACACTCAAAATTTTTGCCAGACCACATGAGAGGAAGTCGCCGAATGAAAATTTTTTTTTCATATTTTATTTTATTGGAGATGGAGAGTTTATTTTATCTGAGCTGAGAATTGAACCACAGGTTCTCGTACCTACTGGATTATGGCTACTTTATATGTGAATTGCAGACATTACTCGCTGTTTTCGAGTTGCAGTTAAAACAATTTGTTGTGTTTCATTCTGATAATGTTCGCTTCTACATCGCCTTCATTAATGGCTTTGATGATCATTGGAGATCTGTATAACGGCAATATTTCAATAAAGTTTTTAGACATTCCTTAGGCACCATCCTCAAAAAAAATGTAATCCTCAGCTTCGCTGTGAATACCATTCTGTTGGACATTACCGGATTTTCTTAGGGTGTCCCAATCCATTGCCATTTCCTTCTTGCTACTTTAATTAAAATAGAAACTTGGGAGCATTGCCATAAGAAAGGTTGAATATCGTCTCTATCCAGAATGCCTTCTAAACATGTATGACTTTCAGCTGCGCAAAAGTCCTTACACTTGATTTAAAAACTAATTTTCCAAAAAATTACCTGTTAACATTTAAGCCATTATGGATGCAAGTACTAGCTCCATCGAACATTGGAAGTAAATGTCAGAGGCAGCAAAACAACAATCAAAAGGCTGGCTATACTACTAACACTCTGCACAATACGTGTTAAGTAAATACGCTCCAGGAGAGAGTTAAAGCCCAAATTAATTCTCTGAGTATTGTAACATTCACCCGCTAACAAAGATGTGCAGCAGTGGGGAGAAGCACAACCTTATGTAACACCAGCTTTAATAGAAATTTTTAACTTACTTTTCCATTATGTAGGATTTATTTTTTTATTTTACATTCGCGGACTGCGCCTTAATTACATTTATAATTTGTGTGTCCCAAATACCCGAAAGAGAAAATATGTCGAAGGCTGTCTCAAACTGTATCAATGAGAGGTATAGATGCGAAAACGATTAAGCTACTGAGTATGTATTTGAAGTAACATCTCTATGATAGGAAACGAAATCGGTGCATCACTTTTTATGCGAAAGCCCTGCACTTCAGAATAGACGTCATCAGGTTTTGGGTGACAGAACGCTTGAAGATCTGGACATGGTAGCGAATGTACTACCAAGAAAACTTGTCGGTTTCACCCGAAGCTTAATGTGGTTCAAACCCACCACTAACGGGCTTTGACAAGGTGGCTCATCATAAGGCCACCGAGTTAACCTGACTGAAAACGAAAAGCTATGCGACAACCTAACATCTCTATGATATCTCTACTCCTATTACTAATTAGAAGTGGCTCTGAGCCCTTTCAGTGGTTTTAAAAATAAAGAGAACCTTAAATAGAGAAGAGTTGGACTCTGTTAAAACAAAATCAATTTCGACAGACTAGTTAAACCTTTACGCACTGAATTTCTTAATACGAATCCTATAGAAGCTATTGATTATCATAACGTCGAACGACAATGTTTCCTGGTTGCATTCAAGCTAGTATTGAGCACCAGAAAGACTTTGTGGTGTTTGAAGGCATTAAAAGAAAATCAAATACAACTCTTACACTAGGGGTATAGGAGCAATGAAGTCGCCGTAGCCTAGTTGGTAGCACGTTGGCTTATTAGACGTGAGGTCACGGTACAAACCCCAGGACAGACATCTCCAACTAAACGAAATATGAAAAAATATTTCTTTGGCAACTTCCTCTCAGCAGATTTCTGGCAAAAATTCTGAGAGTAAATAAAATTGACATGTAAAATTTCTCAAAAATCTGTCGTTCAGAGTCGAAAATAAACTACACCTACAGCCACTCATGAAAGTAGAAAAATAACACACACAACATAAGTGGTGTGAGAAACTAGGTCGTAATCCTGACTTAAGGGTTGTAATGACCAATGATGTATGTACATATGTATAGGAACATAGCTTTGTGTCACACACATTCAGTAGCTCTAGTATTTTGATTCGAAGATTTTTATGAGTTCACATGACGAGCTTCAAAAATTTGTAAAAATCCATTTTATTAGGGAAAATGCAACGAAAATATTGAAACTTTGTATCATAACTTCAAATTCACTCCAAAAATATTGATTTTACCCAACCTGACACTATATTTTTGCATTGAATGTGCCAATATTTAGAGATTAAGGATTTAAATTAGCAACGAACATAGAAATTCAATTCTACACTGTAACAATAACAACAATGGTTCTCTTCTAGGCCAGTTGAAATCAATTATTATGCCGACTGCTAAATGTTTACTGCAATTTTAGCCGAATAAAGCTCATTTAGTTGAATCAGTTTAATAGCAGTAAGTAGCTGTTAGTTTCTAATAAACAGCAAAATGCTGTATTTGCGACAACATTAGTACACCTATTTATGGTGCACACACACAAGCCAAGTCTAAATCTGAGCCTGAAACATGAATGCTCTCTTTATTTGCCAAGCTGTTTTGGATACTTTCAATGGACGGTATCTTTTTAACAAGACTTAAAATATGAATCTCCAAATGTACGTACACATACATACACATACATGTGGACACAAATATGTTCACAAATGTTTACATCCGTTTGCAAACAAATAAACACTCGAACACATATGCAAACGGAACGGATGCATAAACAGCATAATATACGACAGTCATTAATGATGTTTACGTGTGTGTATCTATATTCACTTGTTTTGCTACTGTATACGAGTGAGTATGTATGCTTGTTTTGGGTGCATATGTGTAAGTTTTTTTCATTGCATTTATTCGCTTTTCATATTCTTAACGCTTACACACTCGCGCAATCAGCTTATAATGTCAACTGTCATACAAATGACACACTGAAATGTACAAGTAAATACACACACTGCATTTTAGTGCGTGCATTTTTTTTTTATTTTTTTCTTTTCATTTTTTAGTTTGTAAATAGAAAAGTACAGTGCAAGAAAATAGCTGTGAAACTATTTCTGTTTTCAGTTCAACCACAACTAGACTGAGGTGATGAATGAGGTCTTATAATGACGAATTCCAATCATTTTGTAACTTAAAGAAAAAAAACATCATTCCCATTTCTCCATTGACAGGTCTAGAAAACATAGTCTTTCTTGAATAATGAAATAAAACTAACTCAAAGCCCTAACGGCTAGTCAATTGGATATCAGTCAGTAACTTCCTCATTGACTTATGTTTGCTCTTGCTTTGTTTCAAATTTAATCAAGTTGTTTGTAAAGCTACGCAGGTGATTGATATAATGTAGCAGGTTCCAAGATGATACGAAAGGAAGCAATTGATAGGAAACAACGTCCTCAATGAAAATATAGCGAGTTGTTGCTTTTTTCTCATTAATGGGATGATAATGTTATTCTTCACGGAATCAGAGCTTACAGAAAATCGATTGAAACCTTTTACATACATACATACATAATTGGTCATTACAACACTTTAGTTAGGATTACAACCTAGTTTCTCACACCACTTATGTTGTGTGTGTTAATTTTGTATATGAGTGCTACACTAGAAGCTCGGAAGGGATATTTTGTCAGTATTGGACTCGAATATATTTTCTTTTGGTGTTGTGTTGGGATAACAGGGGATAACAGGAAGATAGTTATGGGAGAAAGGAAAGAGGGCAGTTTGCGGTAATTATTAGTTAGGACCAATACTCACTCAGGGTATGACTCCTACTCCTGCAGTGCATTGTGTTAAGATAACAGAGGGTAACAGGATGATAGTTATGGGAGAAAGGAAAGAAGGCAGTGTGCGGTAACTATTTTTTAAGACCAATACTCACTCGGGATATGACTCCCACTCATGCAAAGCATTGTATTCGGATAACAGGGATAATAGCAGGAACGGTCGGTGTAAACACTTCGTTTTGTTTTTTTCGATAATTGCTTTTGTAATCATTCTCACTTCCTTTTTTCTATTGCGGTTAATCATATAATGTCTACAATCAGACAATAACAAAACTCCCAGGGTGGGAAAAGAACCCACGGCCCCGGCACCCAAAAAATTTCTCTAGTATATGTACTTTTTTTTTATCAAAAATTTTAAGGTTTTTTCTTTTCATTCCGAAGAAAATTGGTAGAATCAACCCATTAGGTTACTAAGGACTATTAATTAATCAGCCTTTCTTTACTTCCTTGCATGAGGATTTTGTTTAGCTCAGAACAAATACTTTCTAAGCTTGGCAGTCATATTATTGATACAATATACGGGGAATGGCCATCTGAAACCAGCCTAGAGAATACATAGTTGCTAGGAATACACTGAAAAAAAACCCGTTAGATTTGATAGTGAGGGGATTATGTAGAGTATTGTTCTGACATTCGCAGGCATCGCTATCTGGCAAATCGAATTGTTAACAACTTGTTATGACATGTCGTGTGGACAAAACCTGCCAAAAATTCTTGAATTTTGGAAAATTCTTCACAACGACTGAGTAATAGTATGTGAATAGATCAATCTGAAGGCTACGAAATTCTTTAAGAGAGGCCCAATTCTGTGATAATTACAGACAGAAGTAGCTTGGATAAAAAGCAAAAAGGACGTTACGTGGCAATACTATCTCAAAGTCAGACTGTCGTCCGAGCTCTCGACTCCAAGTTCTCGATTCTAGGTTGACTCGAGAATAGAATTTGACGGTATGTACAGTAAACTCTCTGAGTAAAGGAAATAGGGCCAACCTTTGCTGAATTCCAGTTCATGCCAATGATTAAATAAATGAAATGATAGAGCCTTACAAAACTAAAGTCTTTCTGAGGAATGGAAAATTATATACTTGGCGAAGGCACGATGTGAAGTGGATTGCGTTTGACACGACTGAAATTTTTGCTGGGTTATTACAATAGCAAGAGATATAAGTTATGCAGCAGACAATTTAGAAATAACTTAAGGACGGTAGACTTTCTTCTGACAGAAAACTTGTTCAGAATACGGATCGCTACAAAACCAAAATGTAAACTCTATGATGAGAAAAACGAATGAGCAGAACACATATGCATCTCAGAAGGAACAACTTGGGTGCTTATCAAGGGAAAGCAAGCAGTTTCCTTTACTGACACTGAACAGAATTGAGAAGACGTTCTGGGGATTCTATTCGAATTGAATTTATTGAAGGAACGTGTTGGGTTTCACCTCAACAAGCGCTGAGGAATGGTAAAGGAAATGTTTAGAGGCTGTAGATGCTTTCGTGAATATGAAGGGCATATTCATGAGCACTGTGGATATATGGTAGGGCCGTTAAGTTCGTTGAACATGAGTTTATTCTATGGTTTCCATATCCATTGGAGTATTACTCAAGCTTCGAAGATAGCGATAGCAAGTTGGACTAGAAATTAAATAACAAATGAATGTTTCTAGTAGGAATGCGATTAGTGATAGAAAAAATTAAGACTGAATATATAAACTTTATATTCTAAAATTGTTCTTGCCTCTCATTGAGTAGAAAGGCAGCTTTAATAGAGAATCCATTCGCTCTCTTGAGCCTTGATGACCCAGTCAAAATACACTGAGCGGCAAAAGAACTGTACATTAAAACAAATATACATTAACAAATTACAGTTATTTTCATTTTAAAATTGTTTCATTGCAGTTTTTAAAATTGAAACAAGCAAAAATTACAGAAAATTTCGAAATATTGTCAAATTTTTTCGGGCACTCTCCTTAAGTGCTGAAAGTTGAGTTTGGTGATTGTTAGAATTTTATCCTTAGTGTACAGTTTCTTTTCTCTGTATATAAAAACTATAATGTAGGGTAATATACAGTCGTATTTTATTCCAAGTAATTTTCTTTCATTTTATTCACAATTGCAACCCATACGATTTCTTTTAACAATCTGGCGAAATATGCCAAAAGAGCTGCAATAACAAAATAAATATTCAGAGATTTTATTCCCCTTACAAGGATAATGCGCGTGAATAGCATTTTGTTGTTGAGCTTTAAGTGGTGTATTAAGGATGCCAGGATCAGTGACTCGGTAATAAACAATTTAACTCTCATATTATAATCAAGAAGTTAGTTTCGCTGTTGTCTTTAAAAGACACCCGGTGTATAGTAAAGTGCCTGGTAAAATCGTGGCAATTGTTGGGTACAAGGATACAATCGTACACTTTTCATAACTGGCGTGAATCAACAGACAAATACCGCATTGATGTGTGTGCGGTTACCTAAACGGAAATGTTTCAAACTCAAACGTTACTCACACATACGTACGTACATACATATACACGTGTACACTCACTTACACAGGTATGTGTATAGTAAGTTAAGGTTTTGCAACCAAACAAATAAGTGGGTTGTACACACATAATCACTTCAACTTCTTCAATGAACAAATGAGAAAAACAGAAAAAAAAACAAAAAAAACGAACCAAAAGAAAAAGAATAAAACACTCAAATATAGCCCACAGTGTAATGCTTAAAACTGCGGATACAAAAAGTACTTTAAAAGTACTAAACAATCTGGTGTATACAGAGAAAATAAAAAAAAAAATAACAACTAAAATGTGGAAAAACACGCAAAATACTCATACAAACTGTCAAGCAAAAGTGTATCATTTGCCAAAGTAAGACTGGGCACAATTTTGTACAGTAGCGTAGCGAGAAATAAAAGGAGGGTGAATACAAACAAGGCTGATTTCTCTTTGGTGATTTTTTTTAATTAAAAAGGGTAGGATTAAGAATTAAAGCCTATAAATGCTTCAGGACTGCATTAACTGATAAGAATGTTGAAAAACGATGAATTGAACGATAGCAAAGAAAAAAATTGTTGACGGTTTATTCGTGGTGGTTTTTGTGTGAGTTCATATTTTGGCAATCTACTTCAGGAGCAATATTGTTGTAATATTGTCTAGAAAATCTGTCTTATCCCTGCATACGAGGGTTGCTCGAAGATTACTGCTCTGATTTATTATCAAACTTGCTTTTAAATAGGTACATGTATTCAAGTGTCTTATACATACATAATTGGTCATTACAACCTTTCAGACAGCATTAGGACCTAGTTTCTTATACCACTTATGTTGTGTGTGTTAATTTTATAAATGAGTGGGGGGCCTACAGTTTAAAGTCGACTCCGAACGACAGATGATTGAAAAACTTTTCATGGCAATTTTATTTACTCTCAGAGTGTTTGCAACAAATCTGCTGAGAGGAAGTCGCTGAAGAAATATTTCTTCACATTTTCGTTTTGATGTCTGACCTGGGGTTTGAACCCTGGCCTTAAGTCTAATAAGCCAACACACTACCTATTAGACTACGGCGACTATACGAGTGTCTTGTGGCATGTTAAAATCACATGTCAACCAAGTTCAATTCTTCCATTTTTAGGCAAAACTAAAGACCAGTAAATATTTCATTTTGCGTTGCGGTCTTCATGGTTCTTGACGAAGAATTATCCAATGATGTACCAAACAGTGTATCTTTCAAGGTGCATTGGTAGGTTTTGAATAACATTTAGCTTCATTGCATCAAATTATTTTGTTTGTTTGAGTGTTACAGAGCGTATCTATATAAGTATGACCACGACATAGATGAAGCATGCACGAAATGGCGGAATGATAGGGAAACGGCGGAGTATGTTTTCTTTTCTTGGCCGCGATAGGATAATAAGCGAAATTGGTTCCCAGATTCACAGTATGTGTTTTCGCAATGAAGGTGTTGATGCAGCAAAGATTAAATTAGAAAGTAGCACTATCTGAATTCCAACCCCCGAAGTAGTACTTAGGCCCGAGAACGACTAGATGGAAGAGTGCCGAATGAGGTTGGGTTTAGTATGTAATCGTTCAGGAGGCCGATAGCAAGTCTTTCGGCGAATCATGCAAATTGAGTAGGCCAGGCTACCAATGTCTTTTGAAGGTTCCCAGCCTTTAGCGCCTAAAGCTAAAAAACCTACCCATTGTCCCAAAGAATCATTAAGAAAAAACTTTTTATTTTTCGATATGATCCCTTTTCAGTCTTGTACATTTGGTCCAACGTTTAGCAATAGTCACTGGTGATCAAATGAGAAAAATAGGATTGTTCTTCATAAAAGGTGGTAAGTTTTTATTCGACGAAGAAAATTTTTTTATTCATATTTCGTTTTGTTAAAGATGTCTGACCTTGAGTTTGAACTGTGGCCTCACGTCTAATGAGCCAACACACTATGCTTACTAGATTACTGCGATGCCCACCTTGACTTCATTGGCTGAAAACCGACGTTTTGCTTTTTGCTCAAATTTGCGTTCAAGAACAAGCACCTTTATTTCGTAATTACGGCAATATTGCAGATGGATATGGTAGCACAATAGCTTGCATTTTAATCTCTGATTGGCCAATACACTACTTTGAATTTTTTTCAATTGTTTTGAGTATACAAATGAATGTAGGGACTTGAATTCGCCTTCGGAACATTTTTTTTTTGTTGGGTGCCCCGATGGCCAAGTTGGTAGCGTACTTTACTTCAAGTGCCGAGGCCATGTGTTCGCTTCCCACCAGAGTCTCTGGATGTTTGTGATTGTCTGATTGTTTGTCTGACATTATATATTGTAATTCACAATAGAACAAAAAGAAAGTGAGAATTATTACTACCAAGTTATATACATACATAATTAGTTATTACAGCCTTTCAGTCAAGATTACAATCTAGCTTCTCACACCACTGATGTTGTGTTTGTTAATTTTATACATGAGTGGCGAGACCTACAGTTTTAAGACGATTTCAAACGACGGATTTTTGAGAAACTTTTTCATGGTAATTTTTGGCAGAAATCTGCTGAGAGAAAGTATCTTCAAATCGCTGCTGTCAGTTGTTGTCAAATATAAACTAAATGACACAGTTTGTTCAAATTTTGACAAAAGACAGTGTAATCGCTTTTAGTTGAGAGTCGGGTAATCCAGAAAATTACAGACTTATTGACTTGATCTCATAGGATCTAAGTTAATTTCAAAATAAAAAAAATAATATTTATTCCTCCAATACTATACATACATATTGTAAGGTTTTTACCTTTAAAAAAGCGTTTCAAATATGAGCTCGTAGATTGCAAATAAAATAAAAATAAATTTGTGTTTAGTTTTAATTAAAATTCTTTAATATTCGCACAATTCTGTGTGACACTGTTCACAACTTGATGTAAATAACAACAGTTACATTTCTTTGTTATTCCTCTGTTTACACCCTTTGCATAAACAATAACAATTACTAGGCAATTATTCGACAGATCTTTGTAACGGAGATCTTCAAACACACCGCGTCTTCTCACAAGACTGCCTTTTATATGGCAACGTAAACAATCCGATGAATGTTCTTGAAGGCGAATGTTCCTGACTTCGCCTTCCCGAAATCTCTATAAATGTAAACAACGATGTTTGTAGTGTTGTTTTTATATTTAGTTATGTTCACTTCTTTACCATTTTTTTATGCTGCTGTTTGTTGTTATATTAAGCAGTTCGATAATGTGTAAACAGATTTGTTTAGAGTATTGTTTTGTTTTTGTAGCTTATGTTTATAATTTTAATGTTAAGCAATGTAAAAGCACAACACCAGTATGTAGATTTTTCATTTTCGTAATAATATAAAGACTTCCAAAGCTAATTAAATCTGTTTCTATATAAAAAAAAGCCTTAAACTACCACACCACTGGCTCTGGGTATTAAGACATGGGTAAAAAGACCTGTGGCATAATACAAAAGGTAGCATTTAAATATTATAAATATGTAGACGATGTGTGCGGGTGTTTGCTACAAAATGCATTCATGTTCTACCCGAATAAAACAGAATTAATGTAAAACTCTGTAAATGTGAATTTACAGGAGTTTGTCTTTTATTATTTTTTTTTGTTTCTTATTATTTTTTTATTTTATTTACGTTTATTTAAATGTGTATTGTATTTAATTTTTTTGGTTTCGGTTGTTGTATCTTCATGTGGTTAAATGAGTAGGGTCTTCATGATGAGGTTAACAGATGTGTTTGTGTGTTGATTTGTATGTGAAATTGTTAAAAAGTTTTTTATAATTTCTGCATACGTATTTGCATATCGTGTAGTGTGTGTATGTGAAAAGAAAAATACTTTTTTGTTGTTATTGTTGTATTTGAGCAAACATTTTTCTGAAACATGTACTTAAACACGTTCCGAAAACCGAAAACCACTTACGTACACAGATGTACCCTCCACACACAGACTCTGTCATACATAAAATGTACGCGAATACATATATGTACATATGTATGTATGTATGTAGAAAATCGTACTGCTCAATCATTGTCTAGATTTGCTTGTGTTACAGAAAAGCAAAAGAAAAAGGTTGCACAAGTGTAGCAATCATTCCAGAAAATCATTTAATACAACCCCAGTCAATGGACTGAACCCAATCGTTCCCTTTATTCAGAAATACTACGTGTGAATGCACTCAAATTGCCATTTTAACATGAAATATTTGAATTGAATATAATTTTCTTAGTGTGTTGTTAGTATGTTTTGCTTTCTGCACCAGTCTATATTTACATATATGGGTGAGTTAATAATTTACAGAATAGCATGGCGTAATTAGACGGTTGGACTACCATTTCTATGAAACATTTTCTATCGTACAATACCTACAAATGTCTGCGACTTATAAAATCATGATAGGTAGTTAGGTTAGAGGAGGGGAGAGCAACGATATAAGTCCAAAGTTTAACAGTTTACATTTAAGCCATCATAAAGACCTCTTTGCGCTAGCCATTAAGTGTCCATCATATTTGCTGCAGCCAATCTGAACCCTTCCAATTCGATACTCTCGGATGGGTTATGTCTTATATAATATTCTTCCGAAAAAATTGGGATCCCGTTCTTACACAAACTGGGCAATGGCATAAAAAGTTTTCCATTGTTTCAATGTCCTCTCAGCATGCTTTGCTGTCAGTCCTTAGAGCTACCTGTAAGGCGGAATGTACTGTAAGGCCGCTCATCTGAGTATTCACGTCGCCTTTACATACTACTTTTGTCGCCCGGTATAAAAGGTCCTAAGAGGCATTGAGCATAGACGCAAGTCTCATGACATGTTACAGATGTGCCATACCATATAACTTGCATAGGTCGGACAACATATTATGAACATTTCGTTTTCTAAATCATGCTCTCAAGTCTCCTAAAAGTAATTAAACTCGGTGTGCAGCAGATGTTAGTTTTTCCATGAAGTCGCTGTAATCAGTAGGTAGTATATTAGCTAATTAAACATGAAGCCACGGCTCAAGTCCCAGGCAGAGATCTCCTGCAAAATGAAATATAAAAAAATATTTCTTGGCGACAGATTTCTGTAAAAAACTTTGAGAGTAAATAAAATTACCATGACAAGTTTGTCAAAAATCTGTCGTTCGGAATCGAGTATAAATTGTAGGTCCCGCCACTAACAGATAAAATTAACACACATAACATTACACCACTTATGAAGCTATGTCGTAATACTGACTGAAGGGTTGTAATGACCTATTATGCATGTATGTATGAGGCATTGGGTTATCCAGCTTTATGTTCTATAATCCGCCAGCTCTATTAGCTCTATTACTTCGTTTACTACTTGACTACTTGACTACTAGGTTACCTTATACAAGTGCCTGGAGAAAATGTCAATCCTTCTAGTCCACGAAGATCTTTGATTTTAGTATCCGCTCATGATGTTAATCAAATCGTCAGTAGACTACCAATGACGTAATTAAAGTCCCCTTGGTGTCCAGTTGTCCGAATTTACCCTGGCCCAGACAATACACTCTCATATCGAACATTTCTCGGATCGAAAAACCCATATTTTGGTCTGGTATTCGAAGGCATTGTTCTGGTTTCCGATCTAGGATCTGGATTCCTCTGGCCATAATTAGAGACCTATCTGTGTAATAACAAATCCCTGTGCGTCTTGATACCGAGTAATTCGATCGGGTATCAGAAATAAGAAGCAAGTGGCTAGTATTTGTTCCATTTTTATTTTGCTGACATTCCCCCATAGCTTGGGGATGATAAGCCAAATCGTAACACTTGTTTTAGTTACAATTTTAGTCCCAATGTGAATTTTTCTTCAAGCGGTCTTATTTTACTATCAGCGTTTGAAATACACACATACATAAATACTTCGAAAGCTACTTTTGTGTTCCATTCAATACGTAGGTTAACTACGATATGTATTTAATGGTAGGTATACACTACACAACTACATGTGTTCGACAGCAGAACGTTTCGCATTCTAAAGGAACACTGCGCTATTGGCAATTTCGCTGACATGCTCGACTGAGGATTAATGAAGAATCAGCCATGATGTGAAAAAACGATATCAGTACAACAACTCTGCACTTCAGAACAGATCTGGGCATTGTGGCAAACGTGTCGCTAAGAGAACTGGCCAGTTTCTTACGGAGCTCGTGGTGATTCAAGACAAGTGGGCGACACTGGGTAACACAATGGGCCATATGAGCCACCAATTGAACTTGCCTGTTAACGACAAGCTACCCGCTAGCCTAACGTAACCTATTGAATGCATTTAAGGTTCGTTGCTATGTGGAAGGAAGTTATGCCATTGAATTAATGAATCTTTTGTTCTTCTGGTTCCAATATAGAAATTCAAATGCTATAAGAAGCTGCTTCATTTCTGCATTTTTAATTGGTTTTCTATCATATGCCAAGAACTTTTTTGAAGCTCTACCATCTAAGTTATACAATCCTAGTAGCAAAATATGTAGAGTTATTTACCACACAATTAATCGATCGGGAGTTGAAACTCGCTATTTACCGCACTTCACACCCTCAAAAGTAAGAAGTGAAAATCAATTTTCTTGTCCACACTTTTTTCTTAACGTAATCTGAAGAGATGAGGAAAAGGGGGATCGAACCAAGATTCTTTTTGCGGACTGGAGAAATATTATATTCCAAGGAATTTAATAGGCCGTTACACTGTGACATTTTTTTAAAATGACTCCTTTTGGTGCCCTTAGTTAAACCAGGTTAAACTTCAAGTTTTTACTTTCATCTATGCTTCATAGATTTTTAAACAACTTCTTGCCTTAAACTTTTAACACGTCTTGCTTTTCTTCAGAGAATACTCCGTTCACTTTCTTTGAAGTTTGAGATGAAAAGATTTAATATAAATGACGCTCTGACACGACTCCGACTCCAAACAACTGGTTTTTGAGGAACTTTTAATGACAATTTTATTTACACTGTCTTACATCAATATAAAGGTTCCGCCAAATAACTTTTTTTTGAAAATTCTTTAAAAAAAACCTGCTGAATATTTTCTCAAATTTCTTTTTTTATTTGAAAGTACAATCCTTCCGGTTAATAATGGAAAATAATTTCATTCAAATAGCTGCCTCGGCTGGCCATGCACTAGCCTACATCAGAAGATGCCGATTTTGGCAAAAAAATCATCTTTTCAGATGAAGCTCATTTTGATCTTGGTGGGTATGTAAACAAGTAAAATTGTCGCATTTGGGGCACAGAAAATCCGCACGCATACATTGAAAAACCGACGCACCCAAAACGAGTCACTGTTTGGTGCGGATTTTAGTCCAGAGGCATAATTGGGCCATTTTTCTTCGAAAATGAGCAAGGAGTGGCCGTTACAGTCAATGGCGATCGTTATCGGGCCATGTTGAACGAATTTTTGTTCACAAAAATTGAAGAGGAGGATATTGGCAACATTTGGTTTCATCAGGATGGCGCTACGTGCCACACAGCCGAAGCTACACTTGATGTTTTGCGCCCTGTTTTTGAAGATCGCATTATCAGCCGCAGAGCTGATGTCGTTTGGCCACCTCGGAGCTGCGATTTGACACCGTTGGACTATTATTTGTGGGGTGCCGTCAAAGATAAGTTTTACGCCGATAAGCCAGAGACAATTGAGGCTTTAAAGGACAATATTCGTGAAGCCATTGGTGAAATACAGCTGCACACAATCGATAATGTGCTTAAAAATTGGACCGATCGTGTAGGCTACTGCATTGACAGCCGAGGCAGCCATTTGAATGAAATTATTTTCCATTATTAACCGGAAGGATTGTACTTTCAAATAAAAAAAGAAATTTTAGAAAATATTCAGTAGTTTTTTTTTAAAGCATTTTCAAAAAAAAGTTATTTGACGGACCCTTTAGCATGTCTCTGGAAATGATTGCGATAACGCATCTTTTCCAATGCGATATTTGCTAAAATCTGATGACGAAAATAGTGTTAAGTGTTTATCGCGCGCAAAACTAATCATCGATTGTTGCCGTAGTCTAATGTGCTTGCTATTTAGATGTGAGGCCGCAGTTCAAACCCCAGGTCAGATATCTCAAACTAACGAAATACGAAAATTATTTCTTCGGCGGCTTCCTCTCCGCAGCTTTTTGGCAAAAACTCTGAGAGTAAATAAAATTGCCAAGACAAGTTTCTCAAAAATTTGTCGTTCGGATTCGACTTTGAACTGTGGGTCCCGCCACTCATGTATAAAATTAACGCACACAAGATAAGTGGTGGGAGAAGTTATATCGTAATCCTGACTGAAGGGTTGTAATAAATGTATTACACGTACACTTTGGACAATAGTGCTTATTCTGAATCCAAATGGAAAACAAATCCGTTAACTTTGAACCAAGTGATTCGAAATCCGTCTTAAGGCTTCTGGGGCGGTTAAGCTGCCAATGGAAATTTTTATAACCTTTTTTGCAAATGAAATCGCCCACTTGAACTAATGAAATGTTGGGTATGAAAAGCATTGACTCGAAAGTGGAATACCCCCATATTTATTTTATTCATTTATTTGTACACAATACTTTTAACAAAAAAAAAAAAAAAAATGAATTCCACATTTAAAACAACAACCTCTTGATGCAACAAAATGACTTCATTGAAAAAACAAATAGACAGGCAATAATGATGGTTAAAATACAAGTAAATAAAAACGGAAGATTCTTCTCATACAGTTCAACGCACATAAACACACACACACAGCCACACATGTTCACATGGTAAACGACAAAGAAGGACATGTTGAAAAAGAACACAACAACAAGAAGCTATAACAAGAGGAGAAAAGAAGAACAAAAAAAATTTAAACGGATACTCAGAGACATGCAAATAAAAGAGGAATCAAGTAAAAAACCGTTAGTGGCTTATTATTTCAGTAAAGTTGTGGGTGGGAAAATGCGGTAACATAAGTGCTCCTTTTGAGAACAACAAGAACAACTAGAAAAAGGAATCGTCCTACTATCAACAGCAGCATCATCACCAGTATTATGTCGAAGGGACACTTGTACACAATGCAATACCGAACTGAATGTATGAATAAATGAATGAAAGAAATAATGGAGAAGTGAATGAATGTATGTGTCCATTTGTGGACATGTGTATATGTGTGCATGCGTTTGTAAGGGTTTTAGATGTGATTGTGCTTAAGTATCATATGGGTATTACAGTGAAGAGGAACGTTTCATACAATAAGTATGTGTGTGTGTGTGAGTATGTGTGTATTTAGCTATTAAATGTATTCGATCATAAAATGTGCAACGGATACAAGCAATTAAATTTGTTTACGTTGCACAAAAACAAACTCTGTTAAGTGAGTTTGTAATGGGGGTGAGATAGAGAGAGCGAAGCTTTAAAAGTTGGGGGTACATCAATGCACATACACATACACACATAGAAGCACATATTGAGAAAGGAAACAAGCACTTAAGTACATGCATACACACATAGACTTACACTTACAATAACTTACTTTAGTAGATAAACACCAACAACGTACTTTATTTTAATACACTCTCAGTTCTTCCAAACACTCGCACGCACACATGTTCATGTCTATGCAAAGGCAACACACAGGAACAGCCATTACGTTTAAAGCGAAGAGTCATAAAATTTACTGAGGTTTGTGTACGGGAGAATGAAAAGTGGCTATAAATTTTACTTGCAAGGATTTTTAGAAAAGCAACAAAACGTATAAACGTCCGTACCTACATGAAGGTATTCTGTAAAATAAAAGACCGAACAAAACAAAATCAAGGCATTGAAGAATATCTCAATTTCATTTTATATTCGCATTTATGATGACCACAAAAACGAAATGATAAAACGAAACGAAACGAAATTTCAATGTCACCTTAACATGTTTTCACATTCAATATACAATCAAACACACACACACACACATATATATGGACACGCAAAAAACAAATCAAATGAAAATTAATGACTGATGTGGGGGAAAAACTGAAAAACGAAAACATTTTTATACACCACCAATACGACGATTTTGATAAACATCGCTTAACGTGCCTGCATTCATTTCCTTTTTCCGTAATTTTATTTCACTTCTTTTGTTTTTTTTTTTTTTGATTCGTTTTAATATCATTTTGCTTTGGTTTTATACGAAAATCTTAATCTTAAAAGGATTTTTATTAGCGACGCCTTTATTTGCTGTATCCTTTTGCTATTGGATGAATAAATGCGAAGGATGGTTGAGAAGGTTTCAATTTAAAATCTGCACTCTTAAATTAATAAATTGTCGAGCTACTTATATTATTTGAACCACAGAAGTTTATAAGAGTATTATTGATCATGCCAAGGTACTCTTTGCTGAAGGGAATATGCCACTTGACTGATCTTTTCAACAAAATAACGATTTCAGATTATCCACAAGACTTCTCCGCAAGTGATTGCATTCTTGAAAATAATGCTGCTGTTATGCAACAACTTACTTACTTAGTGGGTCATTACAATCGTTTATATTAGAAACACAATAAGCGCAACGCAGCAAGCTCAACCATTATGCAACTGCAGCCTAAGGTAAGCTGCAGGCGTATTAGTTATAATAAAGACAGTGGCAGCAAAACATAAATAAAACAAATAGAAAATAAACAATTCATTCTCTACCAATGGTGTCACTAGAACATTTTTTCGCGTTATATTTCAATCATCGCGTTTTTAAAATCTCAATTTCATGCATGTTATTGTATTGACAGCATTAAACCTCGCATTAACAGCACAAATCCACTGGCAGTGCCAATAATTCACTCATTGCAGCAAATAAAAATTTAAATTAGCCTCAAAGCAAAGCAGCAGAAACTTTGCTTGTTGTCGCGCTGCCTTTAGAATAAGCACTTCCATATACACCCATGTATGTGTTCAACGTTGCGTTTATTGTGTTCATAGCATTAGGCAGGATTATGACCTAGCTTCTCACAACATTCATGTTGTGTGCGTGTTAGCTTTTTCAATGATTGGTGGAACCGGATGTGATCTACAGATTTGAGAAATATTTCATGGCAATTTTATTTACTCTCAGAGCTTTTGCCAGAAAACAGTTGAAGAAAGAAATATTTATTTCATTGACCCCTTTTTTAGAAGTTTGTGCTGGGGTTTGTATCTATTAAACCAAAACACTGCCTACTAGACTAAGTCGACTTCTTTGAACAAAATTAAGTGATTGAAGCGAAATGTTGTCGTTGTGCCAAGATATTTAAGACATATGGTATGATACATCTGTACCATATCACAAACACATGGGTTGAGACTAGCGTCTATGCTCAACAGAGGAAAAGCTTTACGCCAGAAATCAGTCTCTTTCAGTACTATTTGAAAGAAACCTGATGTTAAAAAAATCTAACTCAGAACTCTATATGCTCTTTTAAGAGCTATACTATAAGAGATATAAAAGAAAAATATTTGAATTTGCGTTCAAGACTGACCACGCTTAAATAACCTCGAGATATTGTTTTATTTTAAATAGACGTTTAACTGAAACTGTTCAAACTTGAAGCGACCAACGTAAGCTCAATAAAAGCAGTAACCGAAAATGGAATCATAAAAATCTAAAACGAAATATATTTTACAAAAACAAAAAAAAATGGAATATCCACCGTCCTTCTACTGATACGCACTTCACGCAAGCACGTCTTTAATGTCAATGACAAGACGATGCTTGTCACTGTCATATTGCAAACGATGATATTGCATGACAGTAACATGTTTTCGACGACAGTGATGGGCAAGTGAGCAGAAATTCGCTTGTAAATGTTACAGCAATATTAACGAGAGGGGTTTGAATACCATAAATTCAAAATACCAAAAATTCCTTGGAATATTTCTTATGTTTACAGTTATTTTCGTTAAATATTTTACTTTTCGAATTCTTAAAATATTGTTATGAAAATGAAAAATTCAAGATACTGGTGTTTTGCTTTTACATCGCTTAACATTAAAATTATAAACAAAAGCTAGAAAAACAAAACAATGCAGTAAACAAACTTGTTTACAAATTATCGTACTTCTTAATATAACAACACACACCAGCCTAAAGAAAATTGTGAACAAGTAAACAAAAATATACCAACAAACACCAGCTTAAAAAATGTTAAACATTATACATATACCAACAACACTATAATAATAAACATAAACAATGATGTTGATTTCGAGAAGGCGAAGTCATGAACATTCATCAGACCGTTTACTTTATCATATAAAAGGCAAGGCAAAGCAGGCGCCTAAATTAGTGAAGTTCAGTCAGTCTTGTACGAAGACGCGGTGCGTTTAAGAGAGTAATCGTGGTTTGAAGATCTCCGTTACAAAGATCTGTCGAATAATGGTCTAGTAATTGTTATTGTTTATGCAAAGGCTATAAACACAGGAATAACAAAAAAAAGCAATTGTTGTTGTTTACATCAATTTGTGAACAGTGGCACACAGAATTGTGCGAATAATAAAGGATTTTAATTAAAATTAAACACAAATTTATTTTTATTTTTTTGCAATCTAGGAGCTCATATTTTAAACGTTTTTAAAAGGTAAAAACTTAACTCTACACAATCTTTTGGTGAAAATCTTTCTGTCACGCTCACATCACCTTTCGCATCTATATCTATACGTTCAATACTTTTACTTCCATACAATTTTAAAGGATTCTGAAACATACATAGATGGGTGGATGGGGTATGCATGTGCAGTATTCAACTGAATTCGCAAGTTCCCGTTGAGGGCCATTACATGCGAATAGTAAAATATTTTGGAATTGTTTGCGTTTTGTCATCATAAAATGTCATTTTTATTATACTTTGGTCTCTCATTCTGCCTTCCTTTTTTCCTGCGTAAAACATTTTTAAGAGAATATTGCATGGCATTTAAAAAAACAATATGATTTCGTTAAACTTAATATTAAACTTTATACACGAGTTAAGCTGTGGACAAAACATTTAAGTCAGGAGATACACTCTGTTCATTTATTTAGGGAATTGAAGAGATACCATTTCAATAGCAAAATGACTGTTTTTACGCATAATTCCGATATAAACAGTGGCTCTGATGCATCAAAACTTTTATGCTGTGGAAAATCATAAGCTAAACCTATTCAATAAACATTTTTAATGTTACGTTAAAAACATGTAAATAATAAAAAAAATAATTAAATTCTAGTAAAATCCATTTAAGGAGGGTGCTCGAAAAAATTTGGATACATATTTTATCTTTTGCATAAAAATTTAAGTTAATGGTAGAATTTTTTCAATTCTTTCTCATTTAACCCTAATCAAGTCAACATATGCCTCTCAGACACATATTTCGCTTTGTCATGTTGTAACTTCCTTAAATATAGGTTCTAGTTCTTACTGCTTCTTGAATTCCTACTTTCAATTGTTTTATTTAGAATTTACAAATTTCAAGGAATAAATTAATTTCTTTTTATTTTTTATTTTGTTTCAATCAAAAATGTTCTTAATCATGTCAAAATGTGTCTATGAGGCACGGGTATAATGAGTTACGAAGAGTTCTGGCACCCATTATTTGATTGCAATATTTTCCGAGCCTGCATGCGAAAACACAGGTTCGTAACAATACTGCGCCATATTCGATTTGATGACCAATCTGCACGGTCCCAACGCAAAGCAAAGGACAAGTTTGCTCCTATTCGCGATATTTGGGAACACATCAATAGGAACTTGCTAAAGACATATAAGCCTGGTGCATACTTGACAATTGACGAGCAATTGGTGCCATTTAGAGGACGAGTGTCGTTTCGACAGTACATACTATCAAAGCCGGACAAATATGGTTTCAAAATTTTTTGGATTTGTGACGCAGAAACTCGGTATCCTCTTGATGGAATTCCTTATCTAGGACAAGAAGGTCCTGAAAAAAGTAAAAATGTCGGTGAGGGAATTATTGAAGAACTGTGCAAACCATTTGAAAAAACAAATCAAAACATCATATTCGACAATTTTTTTACTCGTTTGAATTAGTAGAACGTTTGTTTTCGAAAGGTCTAACATGCGTTGGCACACTGCGAAAAAATAAAAGATGCATTCCGTCTGATTTTCTAGCAGCCAAAACAAAACCAACGGAAAAATATAACACTTATAAGTTATGTTCCAAAGAAAAATAAAGTAGTTTTGTTACTCTCATCACTACATTACGATTCAAAGATAAATTCTGACAACAAAAACAAGCCAGAAATTATTATTGATTACAATAAGACAAAAGGCGGTGTAGATACGCTTGATCAAATGGCACACAGCTTTTCCGTCGAATGTAAAACAAATCGTTGGCACTCGTGCACTTCAACAATCTAATCGATATTTCAGGCATTGCAGCCTTTGTTATTTGGACAAATAAGTTTCCAAATTGGAACGAAAGTCAAAAGCAACTACGGCGAAAGATATTTCTGAAAGATGTAATTCAGGAACTTGTTGTTCCAAATATAATACGCCGTAGTCTTCTAAAAATTCTCAAACCAGCCAAGGCAGACAAAGGTGCGACGTTGATGTTATATGTGCCCACCGAAGATATGCAGAATGTGTAAGCAGTCTTGCAGTATTTGCCACAAAAATACTTGCAACGAGCATTGTTCAAAAGTTCTAGTTTGCTTAAAATTTGAAAATAAATAAATAATATTTCATTTATGTAACTGAGAAGAAAAATAAAAATAAGTTAACAGAATTAATATGTAAAGTCTTTGTATGTGCCTCTGAGACACATTTTGTCTGGATTTGTAAAAATTTTTCCTGGCTTAATTAGGGTTAAAGAAAATATTGTTTTATTGAAGTTATCCTAGTCTTGTAGGTAGTATGTTGACTTATAGACATAAGGCCACGGTTCAAACACCTGGTCAGACATCAACAACAAGACAAAATATGAAAATATATTTCTCCGGCGTCTTCCTCTTAGCATTTCTTTCTGACAAAACTGTGAGAAAGTGGGTCGTAATCCTGACTGAAGGATTGTGATGAACAATTATGTATGAATATATGTTTACAAACTATTTCTATTGCGACACCGGAGGGACACATAGATGAAAATTTGGTCTAAAATGTGTTTTTTATGACGGACTAGTAAAACGGATTACAAGTCTCCCTGAAAGTTTTACGCAACGAAAGGGAGGATAATGCAAGTTAACGGTTCTCCTGAAACCAAATGATATTGAAACAGCAAAACTTTTGTTAAGAAAATACACTAAGAGGAGATTTGACTCATGCATCAGATATTCCTAAAGTTGGTAACAGATTTTCTGATAGGGCACTGTAGAATCAAAACACAATTGTTTAGAATGGGGATTGTGTCGCTTCAAACATGTAGATTCTGTGATAATGAGCAGGAATAATTAAAACATATTCTTGATACCTTAGAAGTGTTGTGCAAGAAATTATTCATGAAATTTATCAGGATAATAGGCTTGAAAGTGACATTACAGGTATATTCTGCATAGACTGAGATCAGTACAATATGTCGTATGACCACAGTACTATTAACTTCCAGTCAAGACACCTCAGAGTAAGCACCAACTGATCGGCCTATAAATAGAAGTTGTATACCAATTTCGATCAAATCGTGGGATGTCAGCAGTAAACAATGTAGATACGCGAATTCTTTCTTCAACACTTGAAAAATGTGCTGATTTAAGCAGACACCTCACACCTTAAACACGAATAACTTCCTAATTAATTATTACTTAAGCTACCACAAACTGCTAATCAAGATTACGATTCAGTTTCTCACTGTTCTATGTTTTCTGGAAAAGCCATTATGAACCACAATGTATAGTTGTCTGAATACTGCTTGGAGCAGAATATGCCTTATAATCCCCGAAAAAATTACAAATGTCGTAACACAAACATGTTTAATAAAACATCTTGGCTCTGCCATCATTCTAAGTGCGCATTTATGCCTTATTTTATTTTTATTTATTTATTTATTTATTGATTAACTCCAGTACAACAAGCATTTAATCTTATTTAATAGTAATGTTTATACAATGTTATATACATATGTATATGTAAATTTCACAAAGAAAGCAGAAATTATATTAATTAAATTTAAATTAGCCTTAAATTGGATTGAATTAAATGGTAAATTCTAAAGAAAAGAAAAGTGTGTTGAAAAAAGTGCCTTTCAGACAGCTGTCTGTGGAACCTTAAGGCGTTTATCCTATAGCCCCTATTAGTTCTGGAAAATTTTAGTCTGGTAAATAGATAATTTGGTTCCCCTGAATAAACAATCTTGTGTAGAAAAATTAGCACACGATACTTCAAGAGGCTTTCCAGTGTAATGTTGTAGATTTTGTAGGCAAAATACGATATACTACTACATATATCTTTTGCGTCCAAAAATATATCTTGCTATGTTATTATAGATTGTTAGTTAAACGTTAAGTTTATTCCTGCTGACAGAGTCCAAGCCCGCAAAAAAGCTCACATCCATATAAGAGGTTGGAATTAGGTATGTCTTCACCAAGAGCATACGTATATTAACAGGCGTAAAGGACTGAGTTTTTTTGAGATTCCTAAGCATAGCATACGTCTTCCCACAAATCGTATTAACATGGTCAGTCCAGGAGAATTGACTATTAAAAGTAATACCCAAGTTTTTGCCATAAATCAAATATTAATTAATTAATTAAATATACAACAGCTAATGTAGAGTTGGACGTCATCGGCATACATTTGAATTCCACAGTGAGTTATACTAGAAGGTAGGTCATTAGAATACATTATGTAAAGCAGTGTTTTAAGAGTTTTTTTAGGACTTCCTCGCTGCTATGATGAATAATAAATACATACATAAGAGGTCATTACAGTCCTTCAGTTAGGGTTACGGCCTAGCTTCTCACACAACTTATGTTGTGTGTGTTATTTTTATACAAGAGTGGTGGGACCTACAGTTTAAAGTTGATTCCGAACGACTGATTTTTTTGAGGAACTTTCCATGGCACTTTTTTATTTACTCTGAGAGTTTTTGATGCTGAAAGGAGTCGCCGAGAAAATATATTTTCATATTTCGTTTTGTTGGAAATGTCTGACCTCGGGTTTTAAAAATACGTCTAATAAGGACTAAAGGGCTAAGGCGACTTGGATAATCATGAATATTTATAGGGTGGACCATTTAAAAGTTTAAATTTAAAAATGTAATAAAACACAAACGATTTGAAATTTTATCAAACTTAGTTTTTTCTTGTGAAGTACGATTGTTCCGGTTAGAAATGGAATATTATTTCATTCATATGGCTGCCGCGGCTGGCATCACGTTACCTCATTCGATCGAACCAATTCTTAGAGCATTTTTTCTAGTGTATCAGAGCGTATTTCGGCAATGGCATCACGACTGTTGGCCTTCAAATGCTCAATTGTCTATGGTTTATCGGCATAACACTATTCTTTAAAAGCGCCCCATATAGTCCAACGTTGTCAAATCGCAGTATATTGGTGGCCAGTTGATATCACCATTTCGGCTAATTAAACTGCCATCAAACGTTTGACACAAGTTGCACCATCCTGTTGAAACCAAACACCGTTCACATCAATACCATGAGGGGCGGTTGCAAAAAAATCGAATTTCATGGTGCGATAAGGGTCACCATTGACCGTAGTGGTTTCGTTTCAAAGAACAATGGGCCAATGATGCCTCCGCAGCAAACAGTCACTCGTAATCGATGGATTGGCATCTGTAAGTCCACGTGTGGGTTTTCTGAGCCCCAAATACGGCAATTTTGCTTATTAATGTACACACCAAGATGAAAATGAGCTTCATCCGAAAAAATGATTGTTTTCCAAAATCAACATCATTGTACAGTTTCTCGTCGGCCCAAGGTTGCTCAAGCGTAAATCAATCCATTACGTTCTGTGGAGATAATTTACTCAATTTTGTTACAGAATAGAATGATATAAGGGCTGCCTTCCAAAATTGTAGTCCCTTTGTGTTTGAACAAAGTATCGTGTTTCATAATGCCGCTGTACAAAATATATACAATGTATTCTATTTCAAAACGTCGTCAATGCGTATTTTTAACGCAGTCAAAAAGCAATCAGGTATCGGGTTTATAGTTGATGCATTGTTTGGTTACTTTGCACATCTACATAATTTATATACCGTAGTAGAACTGGATACAAACTTTGTATTGATACATTTTGGAAGGCAGCCAAGTATTGGGTGATTCGAAATAACCGATGGTTCAAATTTAAACCGATAGACGACCCACCCTATATTATGTAGTTTATCAATGAGTCCAACTGACCTGTTCTATTTGTAAAAGTTAAGATTATAGCGACAAGCCACTTGTATCAGTGATAAATTGCTAACGTATTGTTTCCCAAAAATCAAGAAAAAAAATTACGAATTCAAGCTTATTTTTCATTTGTTGTCTTTGCGCTGAGTTTTAAATACTTTTAAATGAACTTTAATTGTTAAAATTAAAAAGTTTCATTTGCTTTCTTGTTTCCTACGATTCACAATAGAAACTAAAGTTCATTAAATGTTTTTTCACTTTTGATATATGCGTACCCCACCGTTGCCTTACATTGTCGCCGAAAACGTTTTTATTTGTTTGAAATGCTTTTATTTAAGCAGACAATTACTATGTAATTCAATGCCAACTTAAAAATTCCATTGTTTAATTATACTAAATGAGGATAAAAGCAAAAGCAATAGCAAAACTCAAAGTTATACATCCATTTAAAGAAAGAAAAGAGGCAAAAATATAAAAAAAATCTGAAACTTTAAACAGAAAACAGAAAAACTGTGGAAAAAAAATTCCGAATTTGGAAAGGCAAAAAAGGGCATTTGCACACCGGTTGTGAATACAATTCCGAAGAAATAGAACAAATTTGTTAGAAGAAGAAGAAAAAACAAACAAAAAAACACAGAAGTAGAAAAGGCAGTCATGAAAAATGGGTTACTGTACTGTGGCATCAGTAGAGGAGAGTTCCTTTAGATGTGTGTTGGTTGGTTGGTTGGTCAGAAAGTATTTGGTGTAGTGGCTTTTAAAATTGTGAGCTCTAAAATCGTCGTCCATCTTCGGCTTCATTATCAACACTGTACCGGGGACATCAGCTTTGGCTATAGCCAGTGATACTTAGTGACAGTGTCAGTGACCATAACAGCAACAGCAGCAGTTCCAGCAAGTGATATGACATCAAAGTGACGTTTACCACATAATGTGGTTAAAAACAAAAACTCTTTTCTTTCTTTGTTTTTGCCATTCTTTTTTCTTTTTTGGTTTTTTTTTGGTTTTTCTTTCTCTATCTTTTCCTACTTTTTTTCTTTTTTTGTTTGGGGTTTTAACAGAAATTACAACAACAATTTAGTTTTTTTTTATTTTGGTGTTACGTAAAGCTTTTCATATAAACTCCATGCCAGCCAGGGTTTATGAGTTTGGGGTTTCAGTTTGGGGTTTTTGTTCTCTCTCAACTTTTGGCCTCGAATATTTGATGGGAATTTAGTGGAAATTAAGTAGAAAAATGAATTGCAAGATAATTAAAAAGTTTGCTCACCAACGTTTCTCATCAAAATGAAAACTCTTACGAAAAAAAAACAAAAAAAAAACATAAAAACACATGAAAATTTTTGCTTTATTTCAAAAGGATTATGATGATAAAATTTAATTACGAATGAAAGGAATATAATCTTAAAAAAAGGACAGGTTTTCTAAAACAAAACCACTTTTAAAAAATTAAAACAAAAAAATCTAGAAATAACTACACTCTCCTCTTTAATCATTAAATTTAAAAAGTTTCAAAATATAAGGAAAAGAAACAACGTTTTCCTCGCTACTATTTATTATGCTACTATGTATTGGGTGGGCCATCTATCGGTTTAAATTTGTATCGTCTGTTATTCCGAATCTGGCAATACTTATGTCATTCTATTCTGTCATAAAATTCCGTATATTGTTTCCAATGAACGTAATGAATCGATTTATGCTTGACCAACGCACTATGTGGCATTTACCCCGAAAAGCTGGCCAAAAAGGCAAAAATGAATTTTAAGAAATTTAAGAAACTGAGTATGCAGTTCGATAGACAACAAAATTCTGCATTATATAGTGAATTTTCACGACTTTATGTTGAGATTTGTAGATTTGAGACGGTGTCAAACTCAGGAAAGTGAAGAAAATTAAATGCGTTTTTGGTGTTTTTTTTCAAACTTTAATAGGTTTATATGATATTTTTTTGTGGCTAAACGAATAGAAGTTTTATATTGATTTTTTTTTTATTTGAAAGGTATGAGCAACTGTTACTTTCAGTTTTTTTTTTATATATATATCTCATATATTAATGTTAAAATTATTCGTTCAAGATTTAAAAATAATAAAAATTTCACATTTTTTTACCCTTCCTAAAAAAAAGATAAGGATTTTAAAGGTGAAAGTAGTTTAATGTTATACACCACAAGAAAATACGAACTCTCTACATTCCGGAACAAAAAAAAAAGTTTGCGCAAATTTGCGCAATTTTTTTTGGCGATTTTTTTTGAAAATTTTACTCTTTTTTTTGAAAAATTAAAAAAATTAGACGCAGTGTAATAAAGCCATAGGCAATAAAGCCATATCGACTTAATCCTCAAATGAATGCGAGGAAATTTAGTATAAGCCATACCAATCGAGATGTCCTGAATAGGTTACTTTTAAGCAGTGACCCTTTTATAAGCTGTAGTACACAAAAATCGCGAAGGAATAGAAAAGCATTTTCATCAGATACTATTAAATTACTCCTTCCTGACATTGATGATAAAAATGATAACGATTTCAACGATTGTAGTTAGTTTCACTTTTAAGTATTAAATAATGTAAAATTAATATTATAAATAAATATTAATTATCATAGAACCTTAAAAACTTAATTACATATGTATATCGACTATTATAACAATATGAGATGTATGTTAGATTTTCTTAATGGGCCGTATGTGGTACCTAGGGGAACTTATGATCCGATCATAATAAAATGTGATCATAAATGATTCACATTCATATTAAACATATTCATGTCGAATTTCATCGAGGTAATAACATTTTTAAGCCAATTATAATTGCTAAACATATTTTCTTAAGGGGCCTTATTTTAGACCAAGGGGCAATTATTGACCGACCATAACAAAATTTGGTAATATAATTTAGATTTACAAAATACACGTTTATACCGAATTTCATCACGATACCGATACCGAAGCCCAAACGTGAATTTCTAAAGGGGACGTTATATGGGGACTAAGGTCAAATGTGATCCGATTTTCACCAAACTTTACACCATGATTTCTTTGTACACAGAACTGATCCATGCTAAATTTTATCATGATTGTTCAATAATTACCATAATTATGTGTAAATAAGTGCAATTTCGAGGGAATTTGTATGGGGGCTAGGCGAAATCACGGACCGATTTGAACCAAAATCAGTTGGGTTTATGCTTGGGCCTAATTATCACTAACACTATCAAACAATTCAAGCCATTAACTCATAAAACGCTTCTATTAATTTTGGCCAGGTTTTGAGGCAAAATGCCACATAGTGCAACGTTGGGATTTATTGGCAATTTATTTCCAAAACAAAGACATTTGGTTAGAAATTGTAGGAAAATGTCATACAAAATTTGGTCGCAGAGAAGGAGAAACAGTGCCCGGTATACACAGGACGTGTACTTGTCAATTAAGACAAGTACAGTGTACCCGGAGGTCGAATTGACCCATTGTACAACGTCCTAGTTTCCCACACCACTTATGTTGTGTGTGTTAATTTTATACATGAGTGGTGGGCCCTACAGTTTAAAGTCGACTCCGAATGACAGATTTTTGAGAAACTTTTTTATAGCAATTTCATTTACCCTCAGTTTTTGCCACTGAGAGGAAGTCGCCGTAGAAATATTTTTTCATATTTTCGTTTTGATGTTTGACCTGAGATTTGAACCGTGGTATTACGCGTAATAAGCTTATTTATACTAGACTACGGCGACTTCACAGTGCCCTGTATACGCAAGTTTAATAGTTAAAGTTCGTGAAACTGGTTTCATAGTTGATGATAGTGAAAGTACTCGCACTGTACGAGTACACCCGAAAATATCGAAGCTTTGGCTGAGAGTGGGCGTGAAAATACATCAACTCGTCATCATTCTCAAGTATTGAAAATTTCACGAACCAATTGACGTCGAATTTTGGAAAAAGATATTGGTATGACGCCTTACAACGTTCAATTGATTCAAGAGTTGAAGACGCTTTGTTTTATGTTCGCTAGATAGACCAACGAGAAACTGCACGATGTTGTCGATCATCATCTTTTCGGATGAAGCTCATTTTCATTTTGGTGGGTACGTTAGTAAGCAAAATTGCTGCATGTAAGGCTCAGAAAACCCACACGTGGTCTTACAGAAGCCAATGCATCTATTAGGAGTGACTGTTTGGTGCGGTTTGTAGAGCGGAGACATCTCTGGCTCATATTTTTTTTGAAAATTATGATTACGGCCAATTGGGACACCTATCGCACCATGATAACCGATTTTTTGTACCTTCATTGCATTGATCTGAACGATGTTTGCTTTCAACAGGATGGTGCAACTTGCCACGCATCTCATGCAACAATCAATTTATTGCGTCAAACGTTTGATCGCCGTTTAATTAGCCGAAATTGCGAAGTCGATTGGCTGTCAAGAAGCTGTGATTTGACATTTTTTGACTATTTTTTGCGGGGCGCCGTTAAAGAAAACTGTTATGATGACAAACAAGAGATAATTGAGCATTTGAAGGCCAACATTCGTGCCGCCATTCCCTAGATATGACACTGTATATCGAAAAAGTGCACGAAAATTGGTCCGATCGAATGAGGTACTGTGAGGCCAGCCGTGGCAGCCTTATGAACGAAGTAATATTCTATTTCTAACCAGAACAATTGTACTTCACAACAAAAAGATATGTAAACTTCAAAAATTTCAAACAGTTTGTGTTTTAATGAAGTCGCCGTAGTCTAATGGGTAGTGTGTTGGATCATTAGACGTAAAGCCAGGGTTCGAGCCCCAGGCCAGACATCAAAACAAAATGCAAAAAGTATTTCTTCGGCGACTTTCTTTCAGCAGATTTCTGGCAAATTGACATGAAAAGTTTCTCAAAAATCTGTCGTTCGGAGTCGACTTTAAACTGTAGGTTCTACCACTCATGTATAAAATTAACACACACAACATAAATGGTGTGAGAAACTAGGTCGTAATCTTGACTGAAGGTCTGTAATGTATGTATGTATGTTGTGTTTTATTGCATTTTTAAATTTAAACTTTTAAATGGCCTTCCCCTTTACAACATTATTGTACATATACTTGAGTATTTTATGAATTCTTAATTACACCGACACACAATTGCTAAACAACAAGCATATGGGTCTTCTCTACTCCGTATCCATTGGTTATAATAGAATATCTTACAAATCACTTTGTTGTCCTACCCATACACGCAAACACACACACACATTAAAACACAAAAACTTTTATTGTTGTGTTGTTAATCCCTATACACAGAAAGATATTCACGACATCCAACCCAACAACATTCATACTGAAACACTCATTTTCGTTCATTTAGATGCATTCAGGAAGAAAGGATCTACACATGCGACCAGTAAGAAAATAAAATCAAATTTTCAATTAACAACAAAACAAAAATAAATTCCCAAAACAATATCAACTATTCAGCCAGACATTCCGTCCCGCATATGTTTGTACATAAGATTGTCCGACAGTCAGAGGCATGCAATATATAAAGAAATCTCCTGTGACGATATAAGAAAAGCCCACAGAAAATTACAAAAATATAAAAACGAATTTAAAAAAATGTCTACTCTTATTTACTTTCAATTCCAATCAAAATGAATTGAAGCGAATTTGAAATCAAATGAAATTTAATAATTTTTAAATACATTTTTGGAATTTTTATAAGATAACCACCCCTAGTTATGACTTCTTAATAGAAAATTTGATGTTTTTATGCCTCCCCGAAAATTTGCAAAAGAGTTGGATTCACGGAAAATTTCTAAGTGGCCGTAATCTAGTAGTAGAACTGTGTTGGTTTATTAAACGTCAGGCCATGCTTTAAACCCATAGGTCAAACACTTCAAATTAAACGAAATATAGAATCATTTTTCTTCGGCGACTTCATCGCAGCAGATTTCTGGCAAAACTCTGTGAGTAAATAAAATTTCCATGAAAAGTTTCTCAAAAATCTGTCGTTTGGAGTCGACTTTAAACTGCAGGTCCCACTACTCATGTATAAAATTAACATAAGTGGTTTGGGAAACTAAGTCCAAATCCAAACTGAAGGGTTGTAGCGACCAATTATGTCAAACTGTGATTTAGTTTAAATCTCAGATAGTAGATCAACAGGAACAGTATTAGTATTTATAATTAACTATTGCAAGTTACGTAGTTTGATTGTTTTCTAAGCATACACCTAAGCCATCACGCCATTCATGGGAAATCTGTATCGTGTAGGGATTTCCTAAATTTTTTCACATCTATTAGATGAGTGATGTCGGGTAATGTATCATGTTAGATTTCATCCAAATTTGGCAATGAAATAAAAAGTTTTCCCAACCTTTGGGGGTCCTCTTCACATGCCGAACGTTCGCTACATCTAAAAGTCTCATCCTATGATAATAGTACAGTATTCCCCGGACATAAGCACTTTCAAAAATGTTTGCATTGCAGTGCATATAAGCGGACAATTCTTGTATCAAAATCCTGCACCTGAAAACAAGCAGACATGTGTCATTTAAGCTGATAGTATTCTACTTGGCTCATTGACCGCACTAGCTTCGTATTCTATGGAATGCTTGCTGGTCGGAAAGGGCTTTGTCTCCTACAAGTCGGTGTAGTGAAGAAAGTTGTAATTTGTTGGGTCTCCATGTAAATTCTGGATCACTGAGAATAAATTGCTGAAGGATATAGATCGGTATAACTTACAGGCATTGTCAAGAGTCCTGTTGTTGCAGTAACTAGGGAGAGAATAAGGTCGTTGGCTCGCCCGAAGCCTGTACCAACCCATATTAGTAGAAGAAGAAAGCCGAACATTGGTGTATTGTAGGTTTTCTATCGGAAACCAATTATCTGAGATTGCAGTGCCTCAGTTGGTTACGTCTTCTGGATGGGACAGAGTGCAGCTTCTGCCTCAAGGAGAATGAAACCATAAGAAACATTCTATGAAATTGCATTGCACCGTCCAATTTGTTTACTACTGTCTTTCAATAAATCTGTCGTATGGCGTTAATTGCGAATATAGGCTTCCATTGGCTCAACAGTTGCAATTTATCTGCATAACCCAATCTCTTTACATTATTGCCATAAAAAGAAATCTAGAAACGTTTAATCGCACGAACGAAGGAGCTAGTCAGCAGGATCAATTTTGGAAAGAAAGTTGTCATAAAGCGGGTGCATACAAATGAATTCTTTAAGTAACCTTGGATTACATATATAATTGGTCATTACAACCCTTCAGTCGGGGTTACGACCTAGTTTCTCACACCACTTCTGTTGTGTGTGTTAATTTGATACATGAGTGGTGGGACCTACAGTTTAAAGTCGACTCCATACACAGATTTTTTTAAAAACTTTTCATGGCAATTTTATTTACTCTCATAGTTTTTGCCAGAAATCTGCTGAGAGGAAGTCACCGAAGAAATACATTTTGTATTTTGTCTTTGATGTCTGGCCTGGGGCTCGAACCCTGGCTTTACGTCTAATAAGCCAATACACTACCTACTAGACTACGGCGACTACCTTGGAGCATGAAGTACAATTTTTCGCGTTTATAAGCGAAGAATGCTTAAAAGCGATGCACCCCGATAATTAGTTTCAATACATTATTAAACAAAAATCACGATTGCATAAGTTTCAGTGCTACTAAGCGGGTAATTATTACATCCTAGGTGCAGAAAACTCCTTCCATTGGACGCTGTCGACCGATTTGGCTGCTTTCAGATTTTCCCCAGGTTAACTACAAAATCTACAAGTGCCAGTCGATGGCAATTCTTGCTGGGTCTTCAAGTGTTTTTCGAACCCTGAGGGGTCAATGGAGCTTCATTTACGATCGCGAATCTCCAAGTGTATTTAAAGTTGGTTTATCTCGCCAAAAGATTTCCAATATCATTGGAATACAACGGCTAATTATTATGTGCAAAGCATTGTTTTTGCGTGTTAGTGGCAGTATTACTCAAAACAGTCAAATCGTGACCTAACCTGGACTATTCACACACTGCTATTCCGAAAACACATGAAGAGATGCGTGTCCATTAAATGGTTTCTTATAATTTTATGAATAGAACATTTGATTTTGAAATTTCAATTTTGAATACATACATAATTGGCCCTTCAGTCAGCCTAGCTTCTCACACCACTCATGTTATTAAATTTATACACGAGTGTTAATTTTATACACGAGCGGCGGGACCTACAGTTTAAAGTCATCTCCGAACGACAGATTTTTGAAAATCTTTTCATTGCAATTTTATTTACCCTCAGAGTTTTCGCCCGAACGAGAGAAAGTCGCCGAAGAAATATTTTTCATATTTCGTTTTGATGTTTGACCTGGGGTTAGAACCGTGGTCTTGCGTCTAATAAGCCAACACACTACCTACTAGACTACGGCGACTCCCCTTTGAATATCTGGTCTAAAAGTCCTAAGGTTCCCAATAGGATCCTTGAGGTTTATGCCGATTGTTCAAAGATAAGCTAAAGAGTGGGCTGAGGTATATTTATTAGGGGTTCTGATATTAAACTTTCTTACTGGCGGAGTTCATGGGAATGGCGCAATGCTTGTTGGTGTAGTGGGATTTTATCTGAAAATCTCTTGATTTACTTGGACAGCCAGGATGCAATTAGGCTGCTAACGAACTTAGTTTCAAAATCCGCTCTCGTCTATGGATTTCTTAATTAAATTAGAGACCATCCAGAAGTTAACTATTATATGGATTCCGGGACTCACATCCATAAAGAAGGACAGTATGTATGCAGCAATTGCATGTGTTTAGCACTTGAAAGGTCCTCATAGTTTATATTTCGTATTTTGTTTCTGGTGGCGTAGAACTTTTTAAAGTTTCATTCACCTGAAATTTTAGTTTAGTAAGCATATGGCGAACTCCATACTTTCCAAGAGGTTATGAAATCCCCAACTAATACCTTTGCTAGGCAGTGTAGCATGCGGAGTATAACATCGAAAAACCAGAATAATATGCATTCTCCAAGTGCAATTACAGCTAAGTCGGTTAGGGTCGCCTCTACGCAAAGATTGAGTAAGAGTTGCAAAATTTCGTGGAAAAACCCAAGAGAAATGACAAAAAACCGAAATCAGTGCACCATTAATGATATTTACTCTTATAAAAAAAGGATCTGACTGAAGAAATCTCACGTAGAGCTGCACATACCAATATAACAATGAAATCGATGCCGTTTTAGAACTTTGTGCTGAACGATGCAGTCTAGGTGCTTATAATGGTTTCATTCAATTATTAAAGGACCTGGCAATATTCATTAGAATTAATATTTAATAAAAACACAATTAAACAAATATGGTACGTGCTGTATATTTTCTAGCAGCCCTACTCGAACATCATCTCATGCCCCTTATGATATTCATTTTTATTTTTTGTATACATTTTTTTACAAGTCTATTGTTTTCAGTCCCTTTTTTCCTAGAAATATAATCCTTGAATAACCTAAATAAATTAAAGGACATTTGAGAATATCAGCCTTACACTACCACTACCACTACCACCGCCTCCATCACCACCTATATGAATACTACCGGCATCATTGTCATCATCACCAGTGTCCTGTCAATAACACACATAAACACATACAAATACAAACATTTCACATACACTTGTGCGTTTAACCCATCACACTTGTTGTTTGACCAGCAACCAACAGATGAATTGAGCGAACGAGTGGTGGGCACCAGAATACAATGCAAAACAATAAATGTGTGATGCGATTCCACATGATACCATACGCTACGAAACGACATGAAATATTGTTGAAGACAACAACAACAACAACAACAACAATAATAATAATAACGACTGGACATATTCTCACACTCCTTTTACATCCTCGAAGAAAGAAATTTTTTAAAAATGTCATCATCATTGATGTTATAGTTGTTGTTGTTGTTGTCGTTGTACTCGCCCATACGAAATAACACATGTGTCTGGATTCAGCACTTAAACACTTGTTTCTGTACATGTCCTTCAGAGAAATTCGAAAAAAGGATATACTATACTGCCACTTGTTTTAATAACAACAACATGGGAATATTTGAAGATTGTGGCATTAGAAATAATTTACAAAATAAGGTTCGAAATACTCTTTAAGTTCTTTAATAAATCTCGCAGCACTTGATTAATATTTTTTTGTTTATTCTAAATTAAGTTCACATGTATTGGTATTTTATGTTGAATACAGACAAAAAAAATAATAAATAAAATACTATACATAGAAATAAGTCCTTAAATAAAAAATAGGTTCAAGATATTAAGGACTATTTGTATTGATTATTATTATGATGATGATGATGACGTTACCACCACAATGCTTTTATTTATTTAACTTGTCCCTTTATTTACTGTTAATGAATAATTTTTTTATCTGATCTTGAATAATTTTAAACATAATTCTGAGTAATTCTTCAGAATAATAATTATTTAGTTGAAAGGATTTTTCATCAAAAAAAACTAATTTATTGAGGTGACCATATTGTTTTGGTTTTACATCGCTTAACATTAAAATTATAAACAAAAGCTACAAAAACAAAACAATGCATTAAACAAAGCTGTTTACAAATTATCGTACTGCTTAATATAACAACAAGCACCAGCATAAAAAATGGTAAACAAAAATACACAAACAACACTACAAGAATAAATGTAAACAAAATACACAGAATACACAAACAACACTACAATAGTTAATATAAACAACAATGGTTACATTTATAGAGATTACAAGAAGACGAAGTCATGAACATTCGCCTTCAAGAACATTCCTCAGACTGTTGACTTTGATTTATTGTAGTTTAGTCAGTCTTGTGTGAAGGCCTGGTACATTTGAAGAGAGTAATCGTGGTTTGAAGATTTCCTTTACAAAGATCTGTAGAAAAATTGTCTAGTAATTGTTATTGTTTATGCAAAGGGTATAAATAGAGGAATAACAAAAAAAGGCAATTATTGTTGTTTATATAAAATTGTGAACAGTGGCGCACAGAATTGTGCGAACAATAAAGAATTTAATTAAAACTAAACACAAATTTATTTTTATTTTATTTGCAATTTACGAGCTCATATTTTAAACGTTTTTAAGAGGTAAAAACGTAACAATGTTTTTATCAAACATTGGAACATGGCCTTGGCACCAGCTACTGAGAGTTTTCATTTACATGTCTGTATTTTAGTACCATCAGCTTTGTTTATGAAAATTCAAACTTTTCTTAATTTTTTCTATTATGATGCATTATCTGATAACTTGAGCACTTAGTTCCTACAATATGCTTCATTCCCCCTATAGCGATATATGAATTGCGTTCCTCGTGAATATTCTTGTTTCTGATATAACAAGGCGATGTAAAAATTATTTCTGTGATTTTTAACTCTCTTCTCTTTAGCATATTTATAATGGTTGAGCATGTAGTTCCGAAAATTTAATGTCAGTTGTCCAAATTGGGTTAATTAATGTATTATCCAATGAAACTTTATTTTCTAATGAAATAGTTGGTCCTATTGGAGCGTATTTTCATGTATGCATTCAAACTTTAACTTCAGTATCTTCAAAAAAAAAAAGAAATATGAAAAATATTTCTTTCAACAGCACTCCGCTCCTAAGCAGCCTTCTGTCAAAAGCTGTGAGAGGAAATAAGATTGCCATAAAGAGCTGCTTCTAAATAAGAGCAACTCATACAGTCTGGGTGATGTGTGGAGCTAGTCGTTGTTCTGACTAAAGAGTTGTATAATTCAAAAAGTAAAGTACATTACATTTTTGGCGTACGACTGAGTTTCATATTTTTATGAGAGGGAAATATTTCTTCGAAGTTTAAACGTATCATAACACTTGCACAAAAACCGCAGACAAAATTATAAGTTTAGACCAACCATCACATCGACCCGTAATGGAAACAAATTTACTTTATGATCTACTTGTTTGGTGGGCGGTATGGTATCACCGAATTCAAGTACGATCTGTTCTATTTCAACCAACGCATTATTTGTTATACTCAATTGACTCCTCTCTGACCTTCTACTAAAGCAAAGGACTCAGGGTAGCCAAATCGTGCTCTAAATTGGACTATGCACACGCTGATGTTCCGGGAAATCACAGACACATGCGATTCGATTAAATGGTTCCTTATAGCTTTCTGAATAGAACATTCGATTTTAGAATTTCAACTCTGGATATCCTATCTATAAATCCGGAGGTTCCCAATGGGACCCTTGAGGTTTATGCCGATGACTCAAATGTGCGTGTTAGGGCGGGCTGTAGTATATTTATTAAGAGTCGTGTTATTAAACTTCCTTACAACTGCTTTGAGAACAACAATCCTTGTTGTTTTAATGGGATTTTCTCTAAAAATCTCTTAAATTACTCGGACTGCCTGAATGCGATAAGTTGCTAACGAGCGTAGTTTCAAAGTCCGTTCTCGTCTATGGACTTTTCAAGAAAATTTAGAATCATTCAAAGGTATCTTATACATATATGGATATGCTACATTCCAGGACTTACGGATATTGGTGGAAATTGCATTGTCTGTACAGTGTTCGCTGTCTCCAACATGTTGCAGGGCATAAGTATTCAGAATTCTTCAGTTAATAATTCTTCAGTTTTTTAATTTTATTTCTAGAGTCTACTGGACGCGTACGGATAAGACAAGGAGCGACTCAATTCACTCGCTTCTGTTTTTTTTTTTGGTAAGCAGGCAGAAATACTTGGCATTCCGGCAAATAACTTCTGCAGAATCTGTGGATCTCAGAAGGAGGCGGAGACTGCCTTCCATCTCATGTGTCAATGCTCTGCTCTTGCCATTAAAAACAAATTTTGATACTCTTGATAGAGCTCTCTAATAGAAGGATTGTTACATTAGCAAGATTAAATTCGAAGTCGTATTGGTGTCCTAACGAGAACGTTTCAGCACCGTGTAGAAAATTCATTGTAATATCACAATAGGCCTAAATGCTGGCCTCCTTACTTGACCTAAGCTTCATATGTCTAGAGGTGATGTGATGAACGCAGTGAAAGAATCATCTTGGGAGGCGATAAGAGCTGCAAAGGTTGACATGTGTATTGAAACAGTAGTAGTCTTATCATCAGCGTTAGTAATATATATAGATAGGGATCTTAAGTACTTAAGAAGTATCTGTAGTCTACTAGGTAAAGTGTTGGCTTATTACGCATGAGACCATAGTTCAATGACCAGCCCAGACATATCGAACAAAACCGTATGAAAAAATATTTTTTCGGCGACTCGACCTCTCAGCAGATTTCTGCTAAAAACTCTGGGAATAAAATTGTCATGTAAAGTTTCTCCAAAAAAATCTGTCATTCGGAGTCGACCTTAAACTATAGGTCCCGCAACTTATAAATAAAACTAACACACATAATTTGGGTGGAATGAGAATCTAATTTGTAATCCTGACCGCAGGCTTGTAATGTAAGTAAGCACTTCCGGGAAAATGCCTGCAGAGTTTTTTAATAGAAAAGTATGTCTTGGTAGATTAGATATAAAGACACTGGAACAATTTACGTCTACAGAATGATAATGAAGTAAAGCTGCCTATCATGTAAATTTCAAAAGGATATTACTCGTGGGGTCTTGAAATTCTAAAGAATTTTTTATTTTAATTCTCGACTTTACCTTTATAGTTATGTATTCGAAGAGTAATCGATATACTACGTAGAGATGGTAACTCATAGCAGTTAATTTTGCCCCCCATAAATATGCAAAGTTCTTAAAATATTAACGGAAAATTTTATTTATGTACATGGCCCAATTGAATTGCATACTTTAAGGATGAAATTTAAACACAACACAATTATGAAAAATTATTTTTATTCGAATCAGCCGGTCAAGCAATAAAATAAAAACTCTTCAAAACTTTTCTATAACTTACGGAAAAGTTTTTTTTGTGATTTATTTTTCTCTTTTTATAGAAACGAAACCCCAATTGTAGCAATAACAACAAAATCCTTTATCAACTTTCTACGTCTGAAAGGAAGAGGTTGACAACAAAGAAAACAAAAAAAATTTTTTTTTATTTCATTGACACTTGAACTAATAATCCAAGAATAAGTCTACTTTCACAGCCGTAGAACTGAAAAAAATATGAAAAGTTTTTTATTTTCTTTTTTTTAGTAAAACTAAGAGAAAAAGGAGTTCAATGGTAAATCAAGGAAAGGAAAGTGTTCTATAGAAAGACAGAAAAAAATGGTCGAAAGAAAAGTTGTTTTAATCGCTTGATATCCTTTCAAAAGCCTTAACTCATTAATTCTTAATAATGCAGATGATTGCCGGCAGATTTCTTTTTCTACTCCACAATAAATCCTTTTTTTTTTATCGATATTGGCTGTGTGTAGCACAAATGGAATTTAACTTTTGCCTTTCAAATACACAATTCAGTCTGTTTGGCATTCCTTTTTTGAGTAATTTTTTTTTATTTAATTCGTTAATTTTAGAAAATTACAAATAAAGGAAAAGTAAAGTTTTACGTTCTCTTAAAAAAAAATTAACCAAGTGAGCAAACATCAGATGTTTGAGTTACAACCTTCTTGAGAATAATTCTTTTGAAGAAGTAAAAAGTTTTACTTATCTTGGCCATCAAATCACCACAGATGGTAATGTCAAAATGAATATAGAAAAAAATTCCTTCCTTCCTACAGAACATTTACTTCTGTAGTCTTCTCTTCTTCTGCATCTTTGCAGCAGAAGTTGTTGTGAGGTATTTTCAACCTTTCGCTTGCATATCTAGTGGTCAACTTCCTGCTACAAGGTTCCTAATAATGATTCTGGGTTTTAATACAAATCTTGCTCTGCGTACATCCATAACAGGCGAGATAGTCTAAACACTACAACAGGTTCATTTTCCCTTCAGACGTTTAATATCAGAGAGGTATTCCTCTGCAGTGCAATACGAATCCCACTTTTGAATTGATTCAAATAATCTCTTTTACCAGCCTTTGAAAGTTTGTCAGCTGTGTTGTTCAATATCTCCTTGTCCAGAAACTCTCATTACATACATACATACATAATTGGTCATTACAACCTTGCAGTCAAAATTACGACCTAGATTTCCTACCACTTATGCCGTGTGTTTTAATTTATACATGAGTGGCAGGACCTACAGTTTAAAGTCGACTCCGAACGACAGATTTTTTGAGAAACTTTTCTTGGCAATTTCATTTACTCTTAGAGTTTTGACCAGAAATATGCTGAGAGGAAGTCGCCTAAGTAATATTTCTTCGTATTTCGTTTCGTTGGAAATGTCTGAACTGGGGTTTGAACCGAGGCTTTATGTCTAATAAGCCAACGCAATACCTACTAGACTACGGCGACTTCTCGCATTAGAGTAACCGTTAAATGTCTCGTTTGCTCCTCCAGATATACCCACCATTCTTAAATAAGCTCAGATGATTTGCGAAGATTTGGACAACTTCAAAAATCATGGTGATGCTGTAAAAAAGCGAAGAAACAAACAAACTGCAAGTTTTCGTCAGTCATTGCAACTCGTTGCCTGAGAAATATTCATTGATTACGAATGTTCAATTCAGAGTTTTACAGAAGATGAATACGAACATTGAATATGAGATAGCGGAAACGGCATTGGATTGGACCCATAGATTACCGAAGACAGCATTCAATATTGTAAAAATGTCGCTAAAATCTGCATGGATCGCGAAGCCTTGATGGGACAAGTAGGTTGTGATAAAAGAGCTTGTAAGATGTTGATAAAGACATAAGCAGATCAAAAGTCTGTCACCTAAGCAGCGCGAAGCAATAATAATTTTAACTGAATGCGGCAGTTTCTCAAAATAATTTACAGAGGACCTATAAATGTGTTCTTGAGTTTTATCACCTTCAATACCGTTTGAATACACATTTGAAATATTGGTATCTAAAAACATGGTTTGAAACTTTGCAAAATTTATTTTGTTGTGGATTACAATTGTTCCGGTTAGAAATGGAACATTCATTCACATGGCTGCCACAGCTGGCCTCAAAGTACCTCATTCGATAGGACCAATTTTCGTGCACTTTTTTAAGTGTATGGAGTCGCATTTCGGAAATGTCATTGCGAATGTTTGCCTTCAAATGCTTAATTGTCTCTGGTTTGTAGGCAAAACACTTTCCTTTAACGGCGCCACACAGAAAATAAATCAACGGTGTCAAATAGCAGCTTCTTGGCGGCCAATTGAAATTACCACTGCGGGCAATTAAACGGCCATCAAACGTTTGACGCAATAAATCGATTGTGGCATGAGATGTGTGGCAAGTTACACCATCCTGTTGAAACCAAACATTAATTAAGAGTGGGTACAAAAAAATGATACGATAGGTGTCTCCAATGACCGTAAGGTTTCGCCGTCCTCATTTTCAAAGAAATATGTCGTCGCTCGTAGTGGGTGCATTGGGTGCTCCAAATACAGCAATTTTACTGATAACGTACCCACCGAGATAAAAATGAGCTTCAACCGAAAACATAATTTTTTTTTTTTGCAAAATCGACGTTATCTTGCATTTTCTCGTTGGCCTAATAAATCCCAACGTTGTTCAAAGGTAAATCTATGCCTTTTGTGGCAGAATAACCGATATTTCAAATTTAAACCAATTGACCTATATTTTATTTTAATTTTCTCTAGATTATTACGCCCTTACTTTTTTGAAGGAGCATAAAATTATAATAAATCATTTTCATCTTCTTTACGGCTTCCGGTTTTTTACCGCTCTGGGGCAAAAAAATTTCAGTAGGTTCATCGAATAATAATACAAATGCTATTTTTTATAGCGTAAAATTGAAGTCTTGTGAGATATAAAAAAAATGGACCAACTCAACAGAAAATCTGCTCTTGGAATTAATAAAATTAACTTAGAGAAGTCATCGTAGTTGGCTTATTAGACGTAAGACCACAGTTCAAACCAGAGATCAGCAATGAGTATTCTAAAAGATGAGTAGATTCGAATCATACTAATTTCTGATACTTATACGCATTCATACTTATTTTAATACTCATATTCAAAGTTTGAAGTACTCTGTTGTTGATTTCGACTTATCGCGAATCATAAAGTAAGTATTGATTTGATGAATGATTCGAGTCACTAAAGTCATTTATAAGTATTATAAGTATTTTTTTAGTTATTGATCTAAATGACTAAGCTTATGAATCGAACATATTTCGAACGGTGTGAGTTTGATGTCAATGTTGTACGCATACTCATTGCAACATGTACTTATAAATCAACGTTGTAGTGAGTACGAATGAATCAGAGTAGGTATGTAGTTAAATTTCAATATTGTTGACTCACTTATATTCAAAATTTCATGAGTACTTATGAGTAGCGAAAAACGAATCATTGCTGATCTCTGTTTCAAACCCCAGGTCAGACATCACGAACAAAACGAAAAAGGAAACAAATATTTCTTCGGCGACTTCATCTCAGCTGACTTCTGGCAAAAACTCTGAGTGTAAATAAAATTACCAAGAAAAGTTTCTCAAAAATCTGTCGGCCAGTGTTGACTTTAAACTGTGTCTCTACTATTGGATAAAATTAACACACACAAATGGTGCGCGAAGCTAGGTAGTAATAATGACTGAAATGTTGTAATAACCAATTAAATAAGTAACCTTGAGCGGCTTGTAAATTATTCTTAAAAATGGAAACCTGCAAGAGTGTATTACTACTTTCAACTCTTTATATTTATCTTCTCTGCTATTGCAGATAATACTCATCTTTGAATTGCTATTTAAGATCAATAATAAAGTTATGAGTTTGAAATTGATACGCTGTTTTTCACAACTATTCGAAGCAAAGCGATGCACTTTACAATCAACAAAGACTCCTTTATTCGATGCTTTTTCTATTGTTATCGCTTCTCGCCTTTAGTAAACTTAACTCGTTGAAAATATTTCCAAAGGGATTTCTTATTCTTAATTTATTATACATGCAAATTTTACACGACAAAACGGAAATTAACACTTCGCCTCTTACTTCTACTCTTTTATTTTTCAAAAATTTTTTTCTGTCTTTTTTTTGTTGTGGTTGTTTTATGTGACATTGTTTTTGTGTTGAATTTCAATTCCAAGAAGAAAACATAAAATTATAACCAGAAAACAAAAACCCTGTCTAGTTATTTCCGTTTCCTGTTATTCTTTCAGTTCATAATCTCAATCTGTTCTCCCTGTTGCTCTTTGTTTGTCTGAACATCAAACACCTACACATACACGTCCACTTACATTTGCACTTGCATACATGCATTTACACACTCTTACAAGTGTCATTTATGGCAACATACCGTTAGACACTCGTACTTTAATCCACATTTTTGTGTGTATTTTTGATTTTATTTTTCCTCTTTTTTTTTTGTCTCACCTCTATTTTGCAATCAGATTTGTTTGCTTAAGTGTGTTGGTGAGGTGGTGTATGTGTTTGGTTTATGGGTGTAACAGGTCATTGCAGATTGTGTTCTCTCTCTCTCTCTCTGACAATTACTTTAAAATTGTGCAATTGTGTTACTACTACAATGATTTTAATTCTCTTTGTTTCACTCTCTCTTTCTCTCTCCTTCTCTTTCATCCTTTCTCATTTGCTGATGTTTTATTTTATTTGTAAAACGATGCCATTTAATAAAATTGCTTTTGCGTCATTCATGTTTTTTTTTTGCTTGCAATTTAACCGTTATATTTGCATATTTGTTTCTCAATCCAACCTCCATTTTCACACCCATTTTATTTGCCCATTGTTTGCTCATTGATAAGGTGTGTGTGTGTGCGGGTGTAGGTGTTTGCCTGTGTATGCCAATCATTTGGTTTATTTGCTCGTATTGTTGCATTTAAACCGGAAGTGGCACTTTTAAAATTTTTTAGTTTAAATTGAAATGCCACCGAAAATACTGTTTAACTGGATTTCTTTTTTTAATTTTTTTTTTATTTTGGTTTTGCCAACAAAATGTTTACTAAGCTACACGGCGAGAAAATCAATGGAAATTTTTGTTTAAATTTTTTATTGTAAATGGAAGCCGACTAAGGTAACCCAAACATTTATAATATTGACAGAGATATTCTGCAGTTCGCAGAACTACCAAAGACAAAACTAGCTCTGAAGGTTTTAGTAATAATAATATGTCCCTTTTACTTCTCTCGTAACCATAGGGCCGCAACAAGTTTATTCCAATGAGCTCGATCATCGGCGCCATGTTTGACTTCGTTCCACTGTAGACGTAGTTTGGATAGTTCGGTTGTCATTTGAACGCTTTAGGACATGACTAAATGCTTCGATCACTGTATTTCATGTTCTTTATTCTCCTTTGCTTTATTCCTTTATTCAACACAGGATTCTTACCAAATATTTACCCATTTTAATTCAGTCTGGTTAATAAAATATTTCCAACTCAGCAAGTGCTTGGTAAAATATAACAGGTCCTAGAATAATGGCACAGTTAATCATCGATCGTTGCTTAGAAATATCGTTATCTATAGTATAGAATGTAGGACTGAGAAATTTTCCTCGTTTTGTACTACTTCAAGAGATGCCGATGACTTGATCTTCCGATAATGTTCGTTGTTATAGTGTGCACATCTGGAAGAGAATATTAATTACGGAGCCAGGAAACATGTTGGATTGATTATTTAGACCAGGATTGAAAGCTTCAAATTTCAAAAATTGGAAAACAATGTAGAGAATCATTTTGTATTCCCTCGAACTCATTCATGCCACGTACATACATACATAATTGGTTGTTTGAACTCTTCAATTAGGGTTACGACATAGCTTCTCCCCGCACCCATGTTGTGTGTGTTAATTTTATACATGAGTGGCGGTACCTACAGTTTAAAGTCAACTCTGAATGACAGATTTTTGAGAACAATTAAGTGGCAACTTAATTAGCACTCTGAATACCACTGCGTGTCGCTGAAGAATATCTGGAGGCTTTCAACAATTGCTCTGAGAATCTCGTTATGGGGGTGTAAAAATAACGTGACGCTTATAGGTGAAGCACTTGCGAAAGCAATTACAACAATGAACGAATTCATCAGCGCAAATAATCTCAGATATACCTCACTCATTGTCACTTGTTGTGGACATTCAGAAGATACGCTTTAGATTTAATTTACCCAGACACTGAAACCCTGGCATACATAATTTAAAAACACTTTTCTACAACTTTTTCAAAAGCTGAGACGAATTTATGGACGACCAAGCTTCTCCCACCACTTATGTCATTTATGTTAATTTTACCCACAAGTGGCGGGCCCCTACTGTTCAAAATCGGCTCCAAATGACAGATTTTTGAGAAACTTTTCATGGCAATTTTATTTTCTTTCAGAGTTTTTGCCAGAAATCTGCTGAGAAATACTTTTTATATTTTGTTTTTGATGTTTGGCCCGGGGCTCGAACCCTGGCTTTACATCTAATAAGCCAACACTCTACCTACTAGACTACTGCGGCTTCAACGTCATATTAGTTCAGCCAAATCAGTTTTGCAGGAATGTGCAATCATTGGAATAAAAAACTCGATTCCTTATGTGGCTATCGAATGCTGTCTTATAGATGTGGAAAAGGCTGGATTTTCATGCATTTTTGGTCAGGTTTGAAGCCGTACTTATAAGGTGCAATCAATGCTTTGACGAGTACTTTCAGCATCTTATATGAGTTTAACTGGAAACTTAATGCTTTTAATAAAAACGAAACTAAATTTTATGATACTTTTGAGTCTATTTGGTCAAACACTACTAATTTTAACTGGTTGCAGTTCAATTGTCGATAAAAACCTTCAGGCAAAACACCATCTCAAAATGGCAACGCCAATGGGATGAAGAGGACAGAGGAAGATGGACGGCGAAACTTATCCCTGGTATTGGGCTATGGATTGGACGGAAAATCGGATAGGTGAACTACTACACTACACAGATGCTATCGGGGCACGAGTATTTTAGAAAGTACCTGCATTGAATGGGCAAGAGCGCCTCGCCTTATTGCCTTTACGAAGAGGAGGAAGTAATTGATGATGCAGAGCACACTATTTTCGAATGCGCACGCTGGCAGAGCTATCGCTCTGATCTGACGTCAATAGTTGGAACGATCACTGCCGCTAACATTGTCGGGGTTATGATTGCGAGTAGAGAGAATTGGACTTCAGTGGCGAATTACGTGGAGCGTATCCTAAGACTGAAGAAGAGGGAACTCGAGGCTGCAGAACATGCAGGCACGCCGCATAGATGATACTTTCACACGTGTCAAAAAATATCCGACACATGGACCTGGACGAAAGGAATAGTGGAGACACTTAGATGTCTCCTCAACTTTCGACACGCAATCCGGAAGCGGATATGAACACGCAGGGGCCAAAGGGCCAAAAGGACTCCACTCCGAAGTAATACCACCGTAGTTCCGGAGTGGGCACAACAAGTCCACGAGACGATTTAGTGGGTGAGGGCCCCACACACGGAGGATGTGACGATTTCTCTATGGTGCGGTTAGGTACACTTACCCCTCCTCGGCGAGAAAAAAAAATATCGATAAAAAGAAAAAAAAACAGCTCCATATCTGAAAATTAATTTACAACATGCGCTGATTGTGTAATTAATTCGTGTGCGATGTATGGCAGGTTCAGTGTTAGGACCTAGCTTTTCACATCACTTTTGTTGTGTGTTAATTTCATGTATGAGTGGTGGGACCTACAGTTTAAAGTCGTCTCCTCACGACAGATTTTTGAGAAACTTTTCATGGAAATTGTATTTGCTCTCAGAGTTTTTGCCTGAAAAGCGCTGAGAGGAAGTCGCAGAAAAAATATTCAAATTTCGTTTTGTTCGAAACATCTGACCTGAGGTTTAAACCGAGCCGTTACGTCTAATAAGCCAACCCACTACCTAGTAGAATACGGCGACTACACATAATGTTATTTTAAGAGCCCACTAAGGAACTTCTTTTAACATTATCGCACTTATACTATCGTTTTGGGTTTATTTGTCAATTGATTTGATTGATTTGTATACAGTTTTATCCAAAAAAAATTCGGATTATATGGGAAATATTCTCAAGCCTTTCTTGCAAAACAAACAATTTTGAAACGAATATTTTCCAATGAAAACTTTTCATATGAAAATACGTTTATTTTTTTAGTGTAAAATGTTTATTTGTATGTGTTTGTATATTACTACTGTATGAGTAGGATTTTGGAGGTGGGTGTATGAGTTTTACGATTGCAGCAGCACTGGCAGTGAGGACAAGAATAAAGTTGTTGCTAAAGTCCTTGGCAGCGGATGTCATTAAGTTTAATGCACTTCCTTCAGTGCTTCTGTGTTACTCGACACAACTTTTTACATTTAATGTTGCCAAATGACAAACATTATGCAGAAATTGAACAACTTTAACTTGAACGCCAACACCAACACCAACTCCAACGCCCGGCCAATGCCAACGACAAACATTGACTGCCACCAATGAAGCAGGCACCCACACAATATCCATTTATATTTACATTCATTTGTATTTGTATTTGTGTTCATATTCTCTCTTCTACTTATAAATGCATAACTTTAGTTTCATGCACACTCTCTCTCTTTTAGTTGTTGTTAACAAAATGAGAATTGATACTTGTGTTGTGTGTGTTGTTTTCCATTCTATTTCCATTTTCTATTCTGTTTTATTTTATTATAATTTTTTATTACAATTTCTTTTTTTCATTTTTTTATTATTATTGTTAGTAGAGTTGAGGAGTTCTCGAATTCCAACAATGTATTGTAACTCATTTCTTGGTGTCATTGTGGGTCTCAAGTGGATCGTTTGTCTCAGCACACATTCCTGTCATATTCTACAAATGAATGTCATGTGATGCCTCCTTATGTTTTGGCGCTGTTACCCAAATATCTGGGCAACATATTTTGAATTTTCGTTGTTTCGTTTTTTTTTTTTTTTGGATAGACAATGACTTTTGGGAACATGTTACCACAAAACAATTAAAAAAATTTAAGTTATCGTGCGATATTTGTAATTTAATAATAAAAACCAAGCGAGTGTAGAAAGAGGAAGTATTAAATTAATAGACAACATAAAATAATAATTAAAAACAAAATGATTATTTTTATTAAAAAATTGGCCAGAGTATGCTGTTAGAGAAAGACAGAGAGAGGTGCCTACCGCCAGTTTAAATTTGTTGGCCAAATATTCTTAAAAGTTTCTTAAAATTTAGTTTCGGCCTTGTTAAAAACATTAATTCCCACTGGAAACCATTATACGATTCTGAAAGTACTCGTCAAGGCATTGGTAGGACCTTACTTATCAGTGCAGCTTCAAACTTGTTCAATGTTTTTCCGTTATAGAATAGTTTTGTCGCTTGGGAAAAGTCTTTTATTTGCAACAGTAAGCCTAAATTTAATCCGCAAACTGTAATTATTTTCGTTGGGTCGTTAATTTCGAAGGTATAATTGGCGGCCGTAAACTGATACAACGCACGTATCTACTTGTCGACGACATATAGATTATTGAGCCGTAATTTTCTGCCAAATGCTAGTGAGATGCGATGGACTATCGCCATCCGATAGGATTAAGGATTAAGAACTAGCCTATCATACCACTTACGTTGTGTGTATTAATTTTATACATGAATGGCGGCACCTATTGTTTAAAGTCACCTCCGAAAGACAAAGTTTTGAGAAACTTTTCATGGCAATTTTATTTACTCTTAGAGTTTTTGCCAGAAATCTGCTCAGACAAATTCACCAAAGAATTATTTTTTCATATGGTCTCACGTCTTATAAGCCAACTCAGAACTTTTGCCAGAAAACTGGAGAGAAAAAATCTCCGAAGAAAATGTGAATACGTATACAAATAAATATTACTTTGTTTTGGTATTTCACTAACCTTGTTAACACAAAAATATCTGTCATGTGATTTTCACTTTAATTTTTGAAATACGAATGCAATTCTATAATATTTTCTCTCTGGCTTGAGGTACGTAAAACACTTATAAGGTAAACTAACCTTAAGCAATACTCCTAGCCATCACTGTTAGTAATTATAAACTTACATGTGTAGCAATCGGAGATCAGCAATGAGTATTCAAAAGGTTGAGTAGAATCGAATCATACTCACAATTTCTGATACTTATACGCATTCATACTTATTTTAATATCATGGAACCTGTACTCATGTTCAAAGTTTGAAGTACTCATCATATTCATACCTAAACAACACGTATGATGTTGTTGATTTCGACTCTTCTTAACTCAACATATACACGAAGCACAAAATAAGTCGCTTACGAACACTAAAATACTTACTAGAAGGTTGGGTGTTTGCTGTGCTTGATGCTCTGTCTTTTTTGCTTATGTGTCTTTTTCTTTTTTTGTAAATGCAACAATAACTAAGACTGTAATTTTGTTGAATGATTAGAGTCACTCGAATCACTTATAAGCATTTTTCTAAAGTTATGAATCTGGATGAGCAGGCTTATGAATCAAACATATTTCGAACGGTATGAGTTTGATGTCGTACGCATAATCATTACAACCTATACTTATAAATCAACGTTGTAGTGAATACGAACGAATCAGAGTAGTTTAATTTCAATATTGTTGACTCACTTTAGTCAAAACTTTATGAGTTCTTATGAGTGCGAAAAAACAATTCATGGCTGATCTCTGATATGTAGCAATACTGTTAAATTTATTGAAATAAAATGCTTTAAGAATTTAAAACTTTCCAATTAAGAGTATCAATATAACCGCGCCATAGTTTATCCAGCTACTACCACCCAGCAGTTATTATCACAATAAAGTTAATAAAAGAAAAAATAAAAAAATAAATAAATTCCTTAGAATGATGATGTGTGTGTATAAAAATAAACAGAACAAACAAATGCATTGAGAATAATTCGTTTAACAAAATATAATTACAGGAATCAATTTCCTTAAATTAATATTGATTTATTTCGCATTTTATATGAAAGTGTGTGTTTAATGTGTGTGCACATATAAAATAGAGTACAGAATATAACGAAGATCTAAATGAAGAGAGAAATCAAAAGAGGATGAGGAGAACCCAAAGAAGAGAAATGGAAATGTTTTGTAAGCCATTAAAAATGTAGGGAATTCAATTACTTTTGTAACGTGTACATTTAATTGCCTATTAAGAGCATAAACACACAGTGGTATTGACTGTTATTATAACAGTTCTCTTAGCGTTGTAGTTGTTTTAATACAACATTGGCGATAATTGTAACAATATCGTTCGTTTTACTCATACCAATATCCATTCCTTTACAGACAAACACAAATACACGCACAAAGTTGATTATTAAGTTATTTTATATTCTTGCTGTTGTTATAGGTTTTGTTGCTATTGTGACAGACTCTTGTAAACACAGTTGGTGGCCTCAGTGACTTAATCATTATAAAATACAAACACTAACAGAAAAAAAACAAAAAAAAAATTAGAAATTTTTATATATGTACGTTTAGAGTAATCAAGCAATAGAGGTCAAAAGAACAATAATGCCTTCGACAGCAGTTCCAAGCGTAATTTATTTAGTTTTGTTTTCTGAAATTTTTCAATAATCTATCGGAGTATTTACAATCGATTCCAACAAGTTTTTTAAGCCCATATTTAAGAGGTTTATTATTACTTAATGAAGTCACCGTAGTCTAGTAGGTAGTATGATGGCATATTAGACTTGAAGCCGCGGTTCAAACCCCAGGTCAGAAATCAAAAATGAAATATGAAAAAAATATCTCTTCGACGATTTCCCTCAGCGCCAGATTTCTCTGCAAATACTTTTGAGGGTTAACAAAATTGCCATAAAAAAGTTCCTCAATCTGTCGTTCGGAATCGACTTTAAACCATAGATTCCTTCACTCATGTATAAAAATAACACACACACAACATAAGTGGTGAGCAGTAAGGTCGTAATCCTGACTGAAGTTTTGTAGTTATAAATTATGATGATTTTTTAGAAGAAACAACTTCTACTTGTTCTTCTTCATCGCATTGCATACATGCGGCGTATCATCTTACGGCCGTAACTATACCTTCGACTTTGTCAATGAATTTATTTATCATGGTTAGGCCGTTACTAACAAAAATAATAACAGACTGGAGATCAAACATAGACTTACTGTTGCTAACAGAAGACCACTCTCCGGAATATTTTATGCCTCGATGTAGTTGCTGTGAAAGTATTCGAGAGGATAGTTCTACACAAGACCTGGGACCCAGCTGTATGAGCACTTCAACAATATGGACGTCGTTTAGTGCATGAACCTCCAACAGCCACGTTGGCTAGGCCAAGTCGTTCACTGATGTCTCTACCGATGTAGAGGACACCCTTGCCTGCGAAAAAGGATCGATCGATAGGACCAACCGGCAAAATAGCGCTCGCAGCAAAATACACAAAAGGAAGTGTTCTCTGAAGTGAACTCTGAGAGTAAATAAAATTGCCATGAAAAGTTTCCCAACAAATCGATCGTTCGGAATCGACTTTAAAACTGTATGTCCCGTGACTCGTGTATAAAATGTACACACACTACATAAGCGTTGTGAAAAGCTTGGTCGTAATCCAGACTGTAGGGTTGTAATGATCAATTATGTATGCATGTATGTAGACAATGTAGTTCCCTCCCTTTCATATCATTGGGGAGAGACGTCATTTTTTGTTGTTACATTTAAACACGATGAAATTGATGTTCAAAATTTCGATTACTGCACTGAGGTACTGCCCTTGGCAAGATAATTAAGCTCAATTTGATATGAATACAAGCTTTCCAGTGCATTGCGTACTACATCTACAACGAAGCTGGAGACAATTTTACACTTTTCTTTGATCTTGTGACTTATCGGTGGCAAGAAAAGGTTATTGGTCCCTCGAGAGTCTTACATAATTGGAAATTACCGACTGAATTTAGAACATGACTCCATAATATGACTTCTCGTGGAAGTTTATGATGTGATGTTCGACAACAACACCATATTAAAACCACTGGAAAGGTTGTCAGCTGCCCCAAGACTCTCAGAGTAATTAGGGCATAAGGCAACTTTATATGTGCACTGATATTTCAAAAGCTGCTGAACAGCACAGCTATTGAATTGGTCAGTTGTTAAGAAACAATTTAACTTTCGAATGAATTCTACTTTAGGAATAATATGACTTGCAAGCTTATAATTGACAACGTGGTAGTAATTTCCCTTAACGTTACATAGCAAGAAGACGTCATAGTCTAGTAGGTAGTGTATTGGCTTATTAGACGTGATGCCACGGTTCAAACCCCAGGTCAGACATCAAGACGAAAATATGAAGAAATATTTCTTGGGCGACCTGCTGAGAGTAAATAAAATTCCCATGAGAAGTTCCTCGAAAATCTGTGGTTCGGAAGGAATTGACTTTAAACTGTAGGCCACCCCATTCATGTATGAAATTTACATACACAACAACAGCGGTGTGAGAAACTAGGTCGTAATCCTGACTGAAGGGTTGTAATGATCAATTCAATGTGTGTTGAATAGAAAGATTCGAAAGAAATCTGACCACGGTTCAATAGTATAGAAAGCAAAAATCCAAAAAACCAAGCTCATTGCTTTCGTAGGAGATAATGGCAACTGCAAGAGTGGCAGAAACGATAAAGAGGAGGAAGTTTTTCGTCACCTGTTAAATACATGCCCAGCGTTAGATCGTAAGACATATGATTCTATGACATTGAGACACTAAGCAATTTTATAAGGAGGTCAGAATGGTTTCAGAATCACTGTGAATATACGATCGATGCCTACCGACCTACTTTCATAAACTAATTTTGTTTTTTTATGAGAGAATATTTTAAATCAACTGACGTTTATATAGCCTTTGAGAGATTTTACTCTTATAGATTATATTAAGGTATACTTCCCTATTTAAATGTATTACAAAGTTTATATTTCTTCCATTAGAAGAAGCATAGTTAGATTAGTGTGAGAAGTTGTTATGGTTTGTTTTTCTTTTTCTCTTTTATAGCTGCTGTTGTTGCTTTTACAATTTCAGTTCTGCTGTTGTTGTTTTAAAATGTTTTCTTATTACTGGCGTGGCATGGTTGTTGTTATTTTTGTTATATTCTTATAACATTCTCTCTTGTTGCTATAGTCATATCCTGTCGCCTTCATGGCGCCATAATGCAATTTCAATGACGCATAATATAGTCACAACACAATAAGTACTATTCTGACTACCTAGTTTCGCCTCCCCACGTTACTAACTTCAATCGTTTACTGGCTGATTTTATTTTCTTTCTTTCTTTGCCATTTTATAACCTTTAATAACTAAATTGAAAGAAAATTATGCGACAAAATTGTAACATCGCATGTGGTAAATTATGTGACCATATTAAATAAAAAAAAACTACACTGAAGAGTATAGGTATGGATATGGTATACCCATACCCCAATTAGAAGACATCATTCCATTCTATACTAATGAATAAAGTGGGCCAATTCAAACTATACTACTTTGTTATGAGTAAATAGAATAATGAATGAATATTTACATCTTGAATGAGCATGCAGAGAGAAAGAGAGCAAAGCATATGAAAGTTTTCCATTTTCCATGGTACATATTCACACTCTCCCGGTGAGTATTTGCGTATGAACCAGTTGCTGCGATGAGGTCAATAAAGAAAGAAAAAGTTTTTTTTGTTTTTTTGTTATAAGAAAAGTTTTCATTTGTAATAATTTTCATAAATCATAAAATAAATAAGTGTACTCTACATTTAATAATAGTTGTACACTTAAGGTATTTGGCATTTACAATGTTTTGAAGTTTTCTTCACAAATTAATAAAGGCTTCCGTATTAAAATTGTTTTACTAAAATAGGCATAATTGGTCATATCACAGCATAATTGCCAAAATGAACTGAACAAAAAATTCTTTGGAGTACTATTTGCCTAACTTTAGAGCCGAATTTTATGTGAAACTTAGCATCAAACTTTCATAAAGATTTTTATGACATTGGAATCATGTTTAATTCAAATATATTCTAGTAGTTATAATTATTTTAATTTTATACATGATTGGCGGGACCTACGGTTTAAAGTCGACTCCGAACTTTTCATGGCAATTTTATTTGCTCTTACAGTTCGCGCCAGAAATCTACTGAGAGGAAATCGCCGAAGTAATATTTTTTTTCAAATTTCGTTTTTTTGGAGTATCCAAGATACTCAATTCTATTGATTCAATGTGCTCTAAGAACCTAGTGCCGAATGAGTGTGTATTTTTACTATACTTTCTTACTACTCGTGGGTGATACACACTTTCTTTTCTAGTGTTTTTTACAAACAGTTTGAAAACTAACAACCGTTCACATAACACTTCACACAAACTTCATGGGTACAGTTCATCCTCTGAATGATGGTGATTATAAAAGAAAAAATTAAAAATAAGTTGACAGCAAAGGTGTACATTTCTAGAAATTTCATTTTCAGTGTGTATCTCACCGGATTAGCTGCAATTATTGGAAAGATAAAAGCGAAATAAAATCACTTCAAAGAAAACATTATAAAATTTTCTTTTGACTAGCTGATCCAGTCCATACCTTCCGAATGTAGGGTATCAAATAAGCTTTTCGAAGTGTTTTCATTGTTTTTGTGTTTTTTTTAAATCACTATTCCCTGGCATACGTACAGTGGCGGGCACTACACACATACATAATTGGTCATTACAACTCTTCAGTTAGGATTACGACCTAGCTTCTCCCACCACGTATGTTGTGTTTGTTATTTTTATAAATAAATAGAGGGACCTACAGTTTAAAGTCGACTCCGAACGACAGGGCTCGAACCCTGGCTTTACGTCTAATAAGCCAACACACTACCTACTAGACTACGGCGACTTTATTCAGCGGGCGGGTATTATTCAGATTACAGGTCTAGTAAAAAATGTGATAATGGGAGACAATTCAACAGAGGCCATTGTGACCTGACAAATTGAAAAGCTGACAATCCTCTTCCCAAGTGTGCATTTGACAGTACCAGTAAAATAGATCATTTTGGGAAAGAATTCGCAACGAGACTGGTAAATAAGAGTGAAAGGAATAATTTAGTTGCTACATAAAATGGCTTAAGGGTTAAGTCCAAATATGAGACAAAAACAAGTTGCAGGAAATATTCATAGCCACGGAAAACTAGCAATTTTCCAGCAAATAAAATGTTACCGAAACATTAGCTCAATCCATCTTGCTGAGGAAGAACAGAATACGGAATATAGCAATGCTATCTGCCACCATCCGAGCACTAAGCTCCTTTGAGGTTGACTCGATATTGAAATGGGAAGCTGAAGCAGCCAGGCAGGCCGGACATGTCACGTGAATATTTGAGACAAAGAGCAGGGTGACCAGCTTGTGACTATAGTAGCTACCACTCGAAGCCATAAATTTAAATTGGTATGGTATACTCGGGGAAATTAAATTAGGAAGCCACTTAAAGATCCATTTTATGAATATGAGAGCGAAACACTAGAACACATATTTGGCAATTGTGCGGCATTAATGTAATTCAGAAATAATCATCTGTGTGTTCAACAGATAATTAACAGAAAGTTAACCCTACTACCGCCGAACAGCATCTTGCAGTTTATCAGATCAACAGTGTTTGAGAAAACATTGCTGGGATACTCTATAAAGGTTGATGACAGTACAATAAACCCTCTGGGGATGGTATTCTACTATCTCTATCCAATAGTAAGTGCATTCAGTTTTTGTTTTTACTTCCATTTTATTGCAAACATTAATCGTTGCACAGTAAACGTAAATCTTTTTTGTCAGAAATCTATATAACATTGATTGTTCTGTTCAGTATGGCTCCCTTCCAAAATTTTAGTTGCTTTGTGTTTGAACAAAGTATCGTGTTTCATAATGCCGCTGTACAAAATATATACAATGTATTCTATTTCAAAACGTCGTTAATGTTATTTTTAACGCAGTCAAAAAGCAATCAGGCATCGGATTTATAGTTGATGCATTATTTGGTTACTTTGCATATCTATATAGTTTATATACAGTAGTAGAACTGCATACAAACTTTGTATTGATACATTCGAAATTAAGGACTTTTTTTAAATTAATTTGTTTGTAAACCTCATACAGACTTGTGTCTAGTTTTGTGCAGTTTTTGTTCGCTTTCGCACTTTCTCTATTCGAAAGGCAAAGAATTGTTGCAACTGTAGCATGAAGCTTTGGAGAAGAGGTCAAAGTTTCTATTCTTCTTGGTGATAAAATACAGCTCGTGTAAGTATTGAAGTACGAAAGCAGATTAAATTAGATCCCTTTGAATCTGGCCGAAGATTAGCATTTTTATCAAAGAATTCTATTCAGTGGTGATAAGGCTTATTGCTGGTTAGATCAGTATGTTAATGAGCCAAAGTGCAATTTTAGAAAAAAAGATAACTATCAAGCCGTTATCGACTCATTATTATATCCATTAAAATTAACTATTTGGTGATGTTTACATCTGTACTGTACATTTACGAAATGAGTATGAAACTGTCTTTAGGGAGGATGGTACACGCAGTTGAGGTCATGCTTATTGAATTTATGTTTCCAAAAAAATTAGTCAGCTAAACATTAACGAAATTTGGCTTTAACTCGCCGAGAATCTAGTGAAATCTTCAGAATTCGTATCGCAGTCGCCGTAAGGAAATATGTAGTGCTTTAGCTTATTAGATGAGAGAGTGGTTCAAACCCCAGCTCAGACATCTTCAATAAAGCGAAATATAAAAAAATATTTATTAAGGCGACTACCTCCCAGCAGTGAAATGTTTCCCAAAAAAATCTTTTAATCGGAGGCGACTTTAAACTGTAGCTAACGCAAATTTCGTATAAAATTAACACACACATCATAGGTGGTGGGAGAAGCTAAGTCGTAATAATGACTAAAGGATTGTAATGAACAATTAAGTTATTGTTCTTAAGTATAAATTAGTAAATCTATAAGACATAAGAAATTAAAACAAATGTTCTAGCATGTATTTGCTAATGCCGGTCACTGTAAGTGCTAAAGTTTCTTTTTACTTCTCTTTTCCTGCGGTATTTCGATTTATTTTTCTTTTGTTTATAAATGACTGTTTTCCTTTTTTTATTATTATTGTACGATAAATATATTATTTTAATTTGTTTTTTTTCGTTTTTTTATTGTTGATAAATAAAATTCCAATTAGATAATTGCTTAAAATCATATGACCGAGATGTGATATTAAAAAAAAACAGAAACTAAAACAGTTATGGCATCATGGAGACGACATTATTGTACTTCTTATCGTTCTTCTTCGCAGTTGTTGCTTTTATTAATTGGCCAAGAAGCTTTTGTTGGTAATTAAATTAATAGCAATATGGATGGGAAATGAATATAATTTTGTGGTATTGTATACCATAAGCATGTATTATTTTTACTAAAATTTGTTTGCTTTTTCGCAAAACTTTTTCGTAGCGACTGTTGTTTTGTTAACCTCACAAATATTTATTTGTTTAGTGAACTCTCTCTCTCGTTCTTACATGGTTTTTCTAAAAATCTACACACAATTATGTTGCATAGAAATTGAGTCGAGATGAGCATTTTTTTGTAAGAAGCAGTGGTTAAACCAGTCCAAAATTAGATTACGAGTTAATTGATTTAAGATTGTGTTTAAACCAGTAAGTTTTACATTATCTTGAGGTTAACGTAATACAACGGAAATGTATTTTTATATGTGTATTTATGGTTACAGTTCAATGAGTTTTAATTCATAATAAATTGGTCTTAAATTTTAAAATTTTTGTTGGATAAAGTCATACAAATCAGAGATCAGCAATGAATCCCTTTTTCGCTACTCATAAGCACTCATGAAATTTTGAATATAAGTGATTCAACAATATTGAAATTTTACTCCTCTGGCTCATTTAGTACTCACTACAACATTGATTTATAAGTACAGGTTGTAATGAGTATGAGTACAATGTTGACGTCAAACTCATACCATTCGAAATATGTTTGATTCATACGCCTACTCATTCAGATTTATAACTTTAGAAAAATACTTATAAATGTTTTGAATCATTCATCAAAATTTTCAGTCTTAGTTATTTTTGCATTTACAAAAACAGAAAACAGACACATAAGCAAAAATGGCAGAGCAGCAAGCACAGCAAACACCCAACCTTCTACTAAGTATTTTAGTGTTCGTACGCGATTCATACTTATTTTGTGCTTCGTGTATATGTTGAGTTATGGAGAGGCGAAATCAACAACATCACACGTGTTGTTTAGTATTAATATGAGGAGTATTTCAAACTGTGATCCTGAGTAGAGGTTCCATGATATTAATATAAGTATGAATAAGAAATAATGAGTATTATTCGATTTTACTCATCTGTTTGAATACTCTTTGCTGATCTCTGATACGAATAAAGTCAACAGAATTGAAATTTTTGTCAGTCAAGAAGTGGGTATTGTCAATTCCTTTGTCAGAAAACACCACAAGTGGTGGATCGAAAAAATCTTCCAATATATGTATCGTAAGTAGCAAATTAAATATTCGTAGTAACGTTATGCTCTTGGACATAGGGAAAGGCGAACTGTAGTCTCTCAGATAACAGTCTGTTCATAAGTCTAGAAAGTTAAGGCAAGATAATTCAATATTCTCGGATCTATACACATTACCAGAAACTCATCAAAAATATTAAGCTGAATAATACATATTGAAACCAACTACAATAACTTAAAAGAAATTGTCTGCCCTGGTAGTTTAGTGGATAGTTTGCTAAACTATTAGCTTGAGGGTTGTGAGTTCGATTCCCAATATAAACTCTGATCTGTTATACTACACCACACATAATTTTTAAGTTACTCAGCTCGTCATAATTATATTATAATTGGAAATTATATTCCAATTAATAAATAAATGAAGAATAAAGAAATTTAAGGGAAAATAAGAATAATTATTGACCAAGCCAGTGAATTAGACTTTTTTATTGTGCTTGCTACTCACAGATTTTGCAATGGCATTTGATTTTATCGATAGATTATGCGTATGATCTGAAATGCAAAAAAAATAGTTCCAAAAACAATAATGTTCCTTATCAATATAGATCGTTAGAATTCCAAGTATTTAATATCCAATTTAGTCGCCGTAGTCTGGTTTCAAACTCCAAGTCAGACATTTCGAACAAAACGAAATATGAAAAAATATATTTTCGGCAACATGCTCTCAGAATATTCCTGGCAAAACCTTTGAGAAGAAATAAAATTGCCATGAAAAAGTTTCTCAAAAATCTGTCGTGTGGTGTCGACTTTAAACTGTAGTTCCCGCCACTCATGTAACTCACATAACATAAGTAGAGAGAGAAGCTAGGTCTATGTATGAATGTATGTAATTAATACAATTCCAATTACGGTGTTTTCCTTCCGCCCTTGCTCATCTTAATAGATTCCTTTGCGAATCACTAAACATGAAGCAAATATAGTTGGAATACATGCCGAAATAAATAAAACAAAGGAGATGAGAATCAATTTCAATCTTGAACACTTTACATACGCACATACATAATTGGTCCTTGCAACCCTTCAGTCAGAATTACGAGCTATTTCTCACACCACTTATGTCGTGTGTGTAATAAAATACGAATAAACTCACACGTGAAAATGAAAAACGTTAAAGATGACCGAATGGACTCTCAGAGAATTAATGCTGATAGAAAAATCGAGGATGTAAAAGAATTAAAGCCTGTGTTACAGTTATAACGATAAAGTGTAAAAGTATGAAGTGATGCCTTTTCACAGGTTTCAGGTTAAACGTCACTGTTCAATCCAATAATATTACAGCTGCAATTAAAGTTTTGAGATTTTCTGATTCCTTTAAACCAAGAATCTGGATTCAGATCTCAGTTATACATAATTTTTTAAATATATAGAAAAAAAACCTCTATCAACAGTAAATAGAAGAGAAAAAACTTAAAAATCTAAAGGATAGCAAACATGAGAAACGAGAAATGGCTAAAATTATAACTCTATCAAATCATCTAAAAAACACCCTTTACAATTTTGTTGTTTTTATGACTTCATTAAATTGTTTGCTGTTATCTGGCTTGCCCCTATAGGTGGTATAAAAGACAGTAAAAGTGTACATTTCTAAAAACTGATTTGTTTTTCACGCTAATTTAATTGATTTGAATAAAAATTGTAAAGACAAGACACAAGAGCATTGAAATAAATTTAAAAAAAATAAATAAAAAGAACAACCGAGACATAGAATTTTTTTTCGTATTTACTAAGTCCAAACACTGCTGAAATGTGATAACCATTCTCCCTGAATGGTATCATTGAATATTATGTTACTTGATTGAAACTACCCATTTTACAATGCACCGTAGATTCTCTATGAAGTCTTAATCGGGACTTTGAGCCAGCCACTCGAGATCCCTAATATATTTCTCTTCAAACCAAGAGTTTACGACTTGAAATTTACGCTTCTTCTGTATCCACGTAAGTGGCAAATCAGCAGCATATTAATTTTTGTGATTATTCTCAAAGACGTCTTAATACATACCTCCAGTCATTTTGTCATTTATTTTTACTAACAGACCAACCACATATGATTTAAAACATCCTCGCACCAAAACTGATTGATCTTCCAGGCTTGATGGCTTTTTTATGTATTTTGCATTCAAATGTTTGTTGGCTGATGGTCGTACATTGTACACTAAAATAAAACTTATGATTCTAAATTATGAGTTTCCAAAAATTTGGGTCCTTATATACATACATTCATACATAATTGGTCACAACTCTTCAGTCAAGATTACAAGCTAGCTTCTCAATTTAGATTATTAATGATAGAAATTGGCGCCAATCGATTTGTTTGGCTTTTTTTTTAAGTATATGACCATGATGGTTATATTCTGCCAGACGCTTATACTGTTAATTTCAAGCCAATCATATATTCTCATCTAATCAATCTACATGATTGAAATGATTCAATCAATGATTGACATCAGTATAGATTAATTATTAATTATTAATAATAATGCACTACTTTATTTCCGACGCAAATTGAGATTTTATTGAATATTTAAAAATATTTAGAAAAGGAGTATGAAAACGAAATTCTTTGAAAGAAAAATATTACTTGTTCCATAATTCTTTGAGGGCACTTTAAAGCACATTCCGGCAACATGAAAATACCACGCTTGTGCTTAGAATGTCAATCATGCCTCTAATGATGTAAATACAATAGGTTTATAAGCAATTTAAGTTTCGTGAGTTTTAGTGATTTCAACAAACTAACGAAAATCATCCCGTTTCTCCATCACTTAAGATCGCTACGTTTGACCAAGAGTGATGCACTGCTCTGAAGCCATTTAAATAATAAAGGGTGTTTTTTATAGAGGTGTAGAACTTTAAGTTGGCATTACTTGCAAGATGGCGACCGATTTAACAGCTGTCAAGTGATTTATTCTCAGTTTGGTTTGGCAATTCATCATGAATACACTCACGCCTGAACAACGCTTGCAAATAGTGCAATTTTATTTCGAAAATAATGGTTCTGTGCGGAAAACGTATCGCGCACTACGTCCATTTTATCGTCGACAAAATCGACCATCAGAGCAGTTAATTCGATTAACCATGGAACGTTTTCGCACCACGTTTACTCTTATTGATAACTCGCATCCCCAGAGACGCTGTACGGTGCGTACAGAAGAAGCTATTGCTGCTGTAGAACGTAGCATTGAGGAAGACCCGATTGAGTCCATCCGCCATCGAGCACAGGAATTGGATCTGTGTCCATCCACTTTATGGAAGATTTTGCGGAAGGATCTTGGTTTGCATGCTTACAAAATCCAACTCGTGCAAGATTTGAAGCCAAACGATCATCGAGTAAGGCGTAGATTCGTCGAATGGACCCAAAACGAGATTACCGTTGTTCCCGATTTTCATAAGCGAAATTTGTTTAGCGATGAAGCGCACTTCTGGTTGAATGGCTACGTCAACAAACAAAACTGCCGCATTTAGAGTGAAGGTAATCCTCAAGTGTATGTGGAAATACCGTTACATCCAGAAAAACTGACTGTTTGGTGCGCTTTATGGGCTGGTGGAATCATTGGTCCGTACTTTTTCAAAAACGATGGTGGCCAGAACGTTACAGTCAATGGTGATCGGTATAGAGCCATGATTACTAACTTTTTCATTCCTGAATTGAATAACCATGATGTCCAGGAGATGTGGTTTCAACAAGACGGCGCAATATGTCACGCAGCTCGTGCCACAATAGATTTATTGAAAGACACGTTTGGTGATCGCCTAATTTCACGTTTTGGACCTGTGAATTGGCCTCCAAGATCTTGTGATTTAACACCGCTAGACTACTTTCTGTGGGGCTATGTAAAGTCATTGGTCTATGCGGTAAAGCCACAAACGCTTGACCATTTGGAAGACAACATTCGCCGTATTATTGCCGATATATGACCACAAATGTTGGAAAAAGTCATCGAAAATTGGACGTCCAGATTGGACTACATCCGCGCCAGCCGTATCGGTCATATGCCAGAAATCATATTTAAAATGTAATGCCACAAGATTATCTTTCGGATAAATAAAATTCGTGTCAATCGAATAATCCATCGTTGTTTTATTGCAACTTAAAGTTCTATACCCCTATAAAAAACACCCTTTACTAAAAAGGCTTTTTAACTCATTTAAAAAGCAAAATATTGTCAATATTAAGCCAAGTGAAGTGCACATTTTGTTGCATGTTTGGCTAGATATCAGTATATCTTGTGATCACCTTGGGCCAGTAGAAAAACAATTGATGACTATCTGGACAACACCAGATCTTAAAGGAATAATGGCTCAAAAGCTTTAGGAGATGTATGAGGATGAGAATATGAAGTATTTAAACATTTTGAACATTATAATTGGAACCAGACAGATTTATAATCCCTTTTGCTTCAAACGAAATCACAAATAATTGGCCATTAAAACCCCTTAGTCAGGATTACAACCTAGATTTTTACACCGTTGATGTTGTGTGTGTTAATTTTATACACGAGTGGCAGGACCTACAGTTTAAAGTTGGCTGTGTACGACTGTTTTTTGAGAAAATTTTCATGAAATCGACGAAAAAATAATTTTTCATATTTCATATATAGTACATACATACATAATTGGTCATTACGACGACTTTGCTTCATGTTGTGCATATTAATTTTATCCAGTTTAAAGTCATCTCCAAACGACAGTTTTCTGAGAAGCTTTTCATTGTAATTTTTATTTACTTTACTTGATTTTGCCAGAAATCTGCTGAGAGGAAGTCCCCGAAGATATATTTTTTCATACTTCGTTTTGTTGGAGATGTCTGACTTGTGATTTGAACCGTGGCCTCTCTTCTACACTACCTACTAAAAAAAACTATTTTGAATTCCAATGATGTCCTTAAAACTATTAAATCTGTTGTGTATGGGTTATTTCCAGTTGTTCTAAACAAAGATTTTAATTTCATGCAAACATTATGAATTCGTTTTTAATGCAAGTGATTATAATAACAACAGGATATATATTGGCAACTTTTAAAATGTTGTCTGGTATTTTGTTTTTGCCACATTATGAATGCGTTTTTAATATCATGTTGCACATTAAATGAGGCATGAAACATATTGCAAATTTGTTCAGTAGAATTTGCAATTAAAAAAAAACAACAACAAATATGACAAATAATAACAACAATTTAATTGTTTTATAAACGTTGTTACTGTTTTTCGGGAAAGAAATTTTACGAGAGCACAATAAAACAATACAACAAAACGAAAGAAAATGAAATGAAACAGTTTTCTTGCAATTTCCATTGGATTTTTATATGGAAATAGAAAGAAAGAGAAAAACCAAATTAAGCGAAGTAAACGAAGAAGAAATAAACAACTCGACAATGTTTTTTATGCTTAATTATGCAATTTGCATAAAATACTAATTTAAGTCCATAGTTTACTTCGTCATACAACAATCATTCCAACCTCCTCCTGCTACTCCTTCCAGCAACATTGCTTTTCACTCTTTAACAGCTGCTTTGCAATACTTTTCGAAATGTGTTGTTGCTATTGCTATTGCCGTTGCCATTTTGTATCTGCCCCAAGGGCTGGCTACAAACGGAAAAGCAATTTTATTCAACACTCAAACATTAAATTCAATTTGGCGCAAAGTGTTTAATGAACTTTGAAACATGGTTGTCGACATGGACATCATTATTAAAAAAAAGAAGCGAAAAATAAAACAAACAAAAAAAAAACAATAAAAAACATTATAAAAGGAAACAAATACTAACAACAACAACAGCAACAATTAAACTATAAAAGTGTAAATTGAATACGAAAATAAAAGAAACGAAAAAATGAAGAAATTAGTACAGCAAAAAAGAAAGAAACGAGCAACAACTACTGTAACAGTCAGTATCACTTACATACCAACGTTATACAAAGAAAAAACACTTCCAAGTGAAACTGAACCTCTGCAATAATTAAACAAAACTGAAAAATGTTCTGCATTTTGCCATCTCTAAGAAAGTAGAACCAAAAAAACAGGAAAAAAACAGAAAAACTGTAGCTGATTTACTCTTAGATCTTGCAGCAGGGAATAATAGTGAATGGATACACAAAAAATATCACGATATAAATATTTCATTTAGTTTTACAATGAACTCAACGGAACACGACATTAACTGTTATATTAAAGACAACAATAACAAAAAAAATTCCAAAAATGCTTATGTTACGCAGCTTAAAACTGTGAATACAATCCAACATGTTTGATAAAGATTTGTAGAAAAACAAGGGAGTATTTTTAAATACATAGATTCGGTGATTATACTAAAATCTGTACTGCTCAGAGATCAGTAATGAGTACTCAAAAAGATGAGTAGAATCGAATCATAGTCATAAATTCTGATACTTATACGCATTCATATTAATTTGAATATCATGGAACAATATTCCATGGAATATTGGAATCGAGTAATTTTTACAGACGAAAGTAAATTTAATTTGTATGGTAATAATGGAATATGCATGGAATATTCCATGCAAAGTATGGAGGAAGCCCAACCAAGAATTAAATGACGCGAATCTTTGTCCCACATTTAAACATGGGGGTGGCTCAGTCTTAGTATGGGGGTGTATGAGTGCTGGCGGTGTTGGAAATTTACAGATTATAGATGGCATTATGGACCACAAAAAATATATCGACATTTTACAAACGCACTTGGTCCCCAGCGTACAAAAAATGGGTCTTCCGCGAAATTATATTTTTACCCAGGACAACGACGCCAAACATACCGCCAAAAATACTAAGCTGTGGCTGCTGTGCAACGTTCCAACATGGATGGAAACACCTCCTCAATCTCCAGATATTAACCCAATAGAAAATCTCTGGGAACTCTTGGACAGAAAAATTAGGGAAAGGCAAATTGGGAACAAAAATGATTTAATACAGGCTTTGCAAGAAGAATGGGCGAATATATCATCGGAGGTGACCCAAAATTTGGTCAATTCTATTCCAAGAATATTAGAAGCCATAATTAAAAATAAGGGAGGTCAAACAAAATATTGTTTGAAGTGATTTTTTTAAATTAATCATAAGTGAGCACTCAATTTTTGGAGGTGAAAAATAAGTTTTATTTTGGTTTTTGTTTTTTTTATAGAATAATATGAATTTTTTTAAGTTGTTAAGTATTGAATATTAAACTATAATAAATGGTGAATATAAAAATAAATTTTGTTTTTAAAATACTTATTTTTTTTTAATAAAATCAAAGTAGCTGTGAGCACTCAGTTTTTGGAGTCACTGTAAATGAGTAGATTTATGAATCAAACATATAGGTCCACTCATGTATAAAATTAACACACACAGCATAAGTGATGTGAGAAGCTATGTCGTAATCCTGACTGAACTGTCGTAATGACCAATCATTTACGTATGTTGATATAGCAAAGAGTTTCTTAAGACTGATCTAACTATGCAGCAGGATTCTTTCTTGAAGAGAAAATATAACTGCAACCCGCCGCGTATCGCATAAGTGATTATAACAACTCTTTAGTTATGACCTTTAGGTGACCTTGCATTCAAAACTTTAAAGTTCAGAGACAACTTTTCAAATTATGCGTTTCAAACTTTTTAAATGTGGCACAAAAGAAAAATCATTTTACATGCTTACAGTGATGTCGAAAATTATAAGGACATCAATGGGCTTTGATGAGAAAATAAGTAAAATAAGAAAATTACTGATAATAATGCATTCATTATCACTAAACTAAACCAGATATACATTCCTACTCTATAACTCCTTCGTTCGTGTGATTAAACGTTTCTGGATTTCTTGAGCCATTGGAAAAAATAGTCTTCTGCTAATCTGACCTGGTGCAGATATCGGGCGAGTTAACGACACTATTCTCTGCCCAGTTAATGCTACAATAGGGCTCTTGACTATGTTTATCAAGTCCACTGCGGATCCATGCGTCAGCTATTTCTCCATCGAATACGAAACAATTGCTGTCAATGAAACAAATAGAATTATATCAGCTTGAATGACTATTTGCTCTCAGGTGCGGGATTTCTATCTAAGAATTTTCTGCTTATAAGCACTTTTCTGGAAGCATTTTTAATAGTGTTTATATCCCGATATACAGTACATACTGTTACGTTTTTACCTTTTTCAAATGTTTAAAATATGAGCTCATATATTGCACATAAAATAAAAATAAATTTGTGCTTAGTTTTAATTAAAATTCTTTATTATTCGCACAATTCTGCATGCCACTGTTCACAATTTTATGTAAACAACAACAACTGCTTTGCTTGTTATTCCTCTGTTTATACCCTTGGCATAAACAACAACAATTACTAGACATTTGTTCGACTGATCTTTGTAATGGAGATGTTCAAACCACAATTAATCCCTTCAAATGCACCTCGTCCTCACACAAGAGTGACTGAACTTTACTAACTCACTCGCCTGCTTTGCTTTGCCTTTTATATGTCAGAGTAAACAATCTGATGAATGTTCTTGAAGGCGAATGTTCGTGGCTTCGCCTTCTCGAAATCTCTATAAATGTAAACATTGTTGTTTCATTGTTTTTGTTTGTGTATTTTGTTGACATTTATTCTTGTAGTGTTTGTTGTTATATTTTTCTTCACTTGTTTGCCATTTTTTATGCTAGTGCTTGTTGTTGTGTTTTTGTTTACTTGTTTACCATTTTTTTATGATGGTGTTTGTTGTTGTTTGTTTATAATTTTAATGTAAAGCGATGTGAAAGGAAAACACCAGTATCTAGATTTTTCATTTTCGTAACAATACGTTATGATTACCAATTTTTTAAAGTTGAACTATTAAAAAAATTTGCGTAAATAATTGCATCCATTGAGCAGACCTAAAGGCGCAGTGGTAGATTGAGTGAATCGTGCTTCAGAAAACTCTCAATTCGTTCCGAAGTACTCTACAGCCGATACGGGTGAATCAGACATAAGTTTTTCTTTGTTTTGCTTACACATTAAAGCCTCCATTAAAAATGAAAAAAATCACAAATATTTACCATCAGTTGACAACACTGCTTTACAATGCAATTTCATATTATTCGAGTCATTGAAGCTTTAAATATTTTATGTGTTGAATTTAAAGACTTCGTTCTCCAAATAAAAGGAAGGAAAACAAAAACGCAGAAAATAAAACGCAAAAGTCAGAATGCACGAACGAGCGAAGAAACTTTGAATGTCATGCAGGACAAATGTATGTAGACGACGATATGCATCAATTTCGTTTTTATTTCATTTCATTTCGCTTTATTTCTTTATTGAGTGAATGAATCCACCCCAGCTCGTAAAATTATTTTTTATACAAAAACGTCCATCTTGTTCGAATCCAAGAGAGCACATCGTTGTCCCCTCTCTCTCACAGATAGTTTTCCTATGATTTCTTATTACTGGTTTTGTTGTTGTTGTTGTTGTCTTTGTTGTTTGTATTGTTTTTGTTGTGATGAAAATTAATTCAGATTTTCATAAAATTGTGCAATAAAAATTACAATTAACACGTTACGCTCCGTTTGACATTTGAATTAATTGAAAATGTTGTACAAAAAAAAAAAAAAAAAAAAACAGCAACAATAAAAGCAAAAAAAGAACTTAAACAACAGTAAGCAGAAGGGAAAAAGTTAAAAATCTAAAGGATAGCGAACATGAGAAACGAGAAATGGATAAAATGATGACAGGATATACAATTTTGTTGTTTGTATGACTCCATTAAATTGTTTGCTGTTATCTGGATTACCCCTATAGGTGGCATAAAAGACAGTAAAAGCGTATAACTCTAACAATTGATTTGCATTTCAGGTTAATTTAATTGATTTGAACAGAAATTGTAAACTGGCGACATATGTACAATGATGGCACAATAGCGCTCTTACTTTTGAGCATTTAAATAAAATAAAATTTTTTTGGAAGCTTACTTCCGTGCATCAATCTGGCACCGTATTTACACCGTCCAAACGCTGTTGTGAAGTGGTAAGCACTCTCCCTGAAAAGTATTTTCAAATATTAGGCTACTTGGATGCAACTCTCCATTTTACGATACACCGTAGGTCCACTATGAAGTTTAAGTCGAGACTTTAAGCCTGCCACTAGAGATCCCTAATAATTATATTAACTTTCAGGTCCAGACTTTACTACTCCTGATTTATGCTTCAGGTTGTTATCTGGCGGATATATAAATATACGTGGCAAATCGTCAGCATATAAGTTTTTGGGATTATTCTTTAAGATGTCTTTAGGCATACCTCTAGTAATATTGCCATCTATTTTTACCAATGGTCCAATCACAGATAATTTAAAACATTCAAACACCATTACTGATTGATCTTCCATGCTTGATGGCTCTTCTTGTGTGTTTTGGATTCAAATGTTTGTTGACTGATGGTCATATATTGTACATTAAAATTAAACTTATGATTCCAAACCACAAGTTTCCAAAAAATTGGATTCTTATTGACCGAGGTTTGTGCAAATCACAAGCTTTGTGATTTGTATTCGTTAACATTTTTGACTTTTTTAAAATATACCATCACGATGGTTATTTTATGCCAGAAGTCTTCTTATGGTCAACGCTGATTATTTTAATAATACCAGTTGACGTCAATTTTAAATTAAATTTTGTGGATGCGCTCACCTACTATTAAATTTTAAGCCATTCACATATTCCCACTCAATCAAACCACATGATTGAAATAAATCAATCAATGATTGATATAAAAACAGATTACAAAATAATGCTCCACTTCACTCGCTATACAAATTGAGACTTGGTTGAATATTTCAAAATATTCAGAAACGGAGTGGGAAAACGAAAACCATTAAAAGAAAAATATGATTTGTTCCAGAATTCTTTAAGAGCACTCTAAAGCAGATTCCGGCAGCATGAAAATACTCATGCTGTCAATCATGGCTCTACAGATATAAATATCATAGGTTTACAGGCAATTATTTAAGTGAATGTAAGAAAAGCATCAGCCCTACCCTTTCTGACCAAAAGCATATCTTCGGCTTGGTTTCACTGGGCTTTGCCATTTTTTTTTTAATCAATCAAGTATCGAATTTTTGCTAATATGTAATCAGGTTAGTGTTTTTCCCACAATGCATGGAAGACATTGTGTCTAGGCAGCGATGTACGAAAATGTTCTGCAGCAGGTACTTGCTAAGGTGAAAAAACTTGAGGTTAGGTTCGGTGGCAGAGTCCCTGGAAGGAAGATGTCCCAGCAGCATTTAGGCCCACGATGATACCACAATTAATTCAATCCGGAGGTAAACCATTCCTTAGAGGAAGCCATCCCAAGTTCACAAAAAATCTTGTAAAATGTCTTTATATTATAGAGCTCGGTTCAAGATGTCAGAAAATCAAAGGCCAGAAACCTAACTCACTTCATGACAAGAGCGAGGCACTGACACATGAGGTGACACATGAGTCCCTTAATCCTCCTCAGACTCCCAGCTCCTGCAGAAATCGAATGTCATGTCCTTCGGCATCACTACCAAAAGAATAGTGGCCCGTAAGAATCGGCATTGAGCGATTTAAGGGCAGTCAGTACTTTTCTTGTCCACACGTGTCCAGAAGAGTCTGACAATATTTCACTACCCTCCGGCTCCAAATTAAACGAAACAATCGGAAAAGCTATGACCTGTAACATGTCAGATATTGTTTGCTCCGTGCCGGCCATCAGCAATACAATTTAATTATTGTATACAATTATACAATTTATTATTGTATATTCCAGTGCCCCGAAACCCATATAATAGCTATCTTTGAATGATTCGAAATTTCTCTGAGAAATCCTAGGCATTCATAGCCAAAGAAGGACGTTGAAACTGCGTTCATTTGGGACTTAATTGAAACCTGGCTATCCGAGTAAATCTGGAGATTTTTAGAGAAAATCCCGCTACTCATCAAGCATTGTGTCGTCTTCAAAATTGCCTCTGACCTCTGCTTGGAAACACTGTTGCTCTTGACATTCTACAACAGTTAGTTGACAAGAATCAGAATCACACAATTGGACAATGGGGTGCTTAAAATTCCTAGGCATTCCTTCACAACAACGTAAGTACACCAATGCAATTGACTCATAACCTAACAACCAATTGTTTTTGGTAGCAAGCCTAAATTTTTTGCATCCAATACATTAAAGAAATACTCAATCGTTTTAAATTCATAAAGTAGGGTGATAGTAAAAGTCTATATATTCTGTTTAAAATTTCCCCCTTTTTATTATTATTGTTTTTATATGTTAAAATATAAGTATATATTGCCAGTTTATTTTTTTTTTTAATTTTTTATTTGAATAGTGGATAAAACTTCAATACGAACTGCAGTTCTTAAAGGAACGCAATATGAAAAAGAAAACAGAGAGAGAAAAATGCATCAGCAGAAGAAGAAAATCATTAAAAATTTCTAGACGAAAAGATTTTTCTATCATTAATATACCGTGACTCCTGTGCAATACTGGTGAAATTTCGCCTCAGTTGTAGAATATTTTCTTAATTAATATTTAAATTGATGCTCTCTTCTCTGTTAGTTAAAGGAATATAAAAATCAGAAGTTAACAAAGTATAGTAAAATAAATTGTTTATCACAATGGAAAGATGTTTTAAATGAAGGAAGAAATTGCATTTTGAAAAAAACACGAAATCGTATGCATTCCAATACTTACATATTTACATCAGAGTTGATCATTACAACCCTTCATTCAGGATTATTTACACCACCTATGTTGTGTGTGCTAATTTTATACTTGAGTGGCGAGACGTACAGTTTAAAATCGACTCCGAACTACAGATTTTTGAGAAATATTTCATGGCAATTTTTCTTTTTAATTTCAGGGGTTTTGCCAGAAATTTGCTAAAAGGAAGTCGCACAAGAAATATTTTTTCATATTTCGTCTAACCTGTGGTTTGAGGCGTGGCCTTACGTCAAATAAGCCAACACATTACCTACTAGACTACGGCGACTTCCATTGAAATGACAACGAATGTAATATTTCTGTTTACAACTAAATTGTACAACTAAAGGGTGCGCCACTTAAAGGTATAATTTTAAAAATGCAATAAAACAAAAACGGTTTGAAATTTTGAAAAATTAATTTTTTTGTTGTGAAGTACAATTGCTCCGGTTAGTAATGGAATATTATTTCAGTCATATGGCTGCCGCGGCTGTCCTCACAGTACATCATTTGTGGTCGTATCCCGGCAATGGCATCATGAATGTTGGCCTTCCAATGCTCAATTGTCTCTGGTTTGTCGGCATAACTCTTGCCTCTAACGGCGCCCCACATAAAATAGTCCAACTGTGTCAAATCATTGCTTCTTGGCTCCCAATTGACATCACAATTTCGGCTAATTAAACGGCCATCAAACGTTTGACGCAATAAATCGATTGTGGCATGAGATGAAACCAACCAAAGAAAAAGACAAAGACAGCAAGCAAAGCAAACACACAACCTTCTTGTGAGTATGTAGTGTTCGTACGCGAATCAGACTTATTTTGTGATTCTTGTAAAGGCTGAGTAAAGGAGAGTCGAAGTCAAGATCATGCGTATTGTTAAGTATGAGTATGATGTGTACTTCAAACTTTGAATATGAGTAGTATGAGTATGATATTAAAATGAATGCGTATAAGTATCAGAAATTATAAGCGTGATTCGAATCTACTCATCTTTTTGAATACTCATTGCTGATCTCTGGTACCCACTAAAATAAAAATTAGTTTCATCCTAAAAAAATTATTTTTTTTTTTGCAAAATCGAGATCATCGTGCAGTTTCTCGTTGGCCCATCTAGCGAAGCAAAAACGAAGCGGATGGTCATGCGGCTTCAACCAACATGAACCAATTGAACTTTGTAAGGCCTCATACCGAAATCTTTTCGCAAAATTCGACGTATACTGGTATATAAAATATTCTATTTTTGAGGACGATGTCGGGTTCTTGTTGATGGATTCTCACGCACACTCTCAGCCACAGCTTCGATATTTTCGGGTGTATGCACTGTACGAGCACACTCTCGTCTTGGCACGCATCGAAAATGAAATCAGTTTCACTTTAGCAATAAACTTACGTATACCGAGCACTGTTGGTCCTTCTGAGCTACCAAATTTTGTACGAGATTTTCGTGCAATTTCCGACCAATTTTCTTGGTTTTTGAAATAAATTTCCAATAAATCCCAACGTTGCTCAAGCGTAAATCGATTCATTACGTTCAGTGAAGATAATATTCTGAATTTTGTGTTGGAATAGAATGACGTAAGCATTGCCAGATTCAAAATAATGGATGGTTCAAATTTAAACCCACCCCATTTGAATCGAGAAGACTGATGGATCCAATTAAGTGGGTTATATTAAACGCCCATATTTTCTTAAAGATATCACTTGTTTTGTTTTAGAAAATTTATAAGAATATACATACATACATACATGTACTCAAAATTGGTCATTACAATCCTTCAGTCAGGATTACGACCCAATTTCTCACACCAATTAAATTGTGTGCGTTAGTTTTATACCTGATTGGCGGGACCTACAGTTTAAAAACGACTCCGAACGACAGATATTTGAGAAACTTTGCATGACATTTTTATTTACTCTTCGAGTTTTTGCCAGAAATCTGTTGAGAGGAAGTCGCCGAAGAAATCTTTTTTTTATTTTTTTCGTTTTGATGTCTGATCTGGGGTTTGAACCTAGCCCTTTCGCCTAATAAGCCAACCACTACCTACTAGAATACGGCGACTTCAAGAATAAGAGTATAATGTTTGATTATTTCTTATTTTATCAACAAATCAATTTCTATGTTAATATTGATTTAACTTGATGGGTAGATGACCCCTAGACCAGCTAGTCATTATCCAGAAAGCCTGGATGTATTTTCCTAAGACTAGATACGTATTAAGTATCGCAATGAAAATTTTAAATCTAAATTTTATACACTTTCTTCGTATTTTAATTAAAAAACAAACTTTTCAGCGTTAAACTTACCTCCATGTTAAATCAGTTTTATCCCATTTGGGCCCCTGTAGAACGAAACGTTTCATACGTCCATGATGTAAATTGTCAGGCGAGAATGATAATGAATGATTATTATCGCCGACACCACAACGTGGTCGCTTAATAAGTTTTTTCGTTTCACTATCGATTTCACCGGTCACTGGAATGTTGCCAAAACTCTGAAAACAAATATAAAAAACCACATAAAATCACACTTTGAACAGAACAGCAACAGAAACAGTTGCTGCATTTTCATTTTTTTATTTAAGCTGGTAAAAGAAAAACACTTTAAAAGTTTTTCTTTGTTGTATTTGAGTTTTAGTTTATCAAGGAATTTGTTGCATATTTACCTGGAGATTTCGTATAGCCTCCTTGAGTTGTTCCTCCGTTCGTAAGGCTCCTGTTTCGATGTCTGATTTGGGCAGATAATCAAACTCCATCAGGTAATTGTACTAAAAATAAAGAGAGGAGTTGAGTAGTTATTAGTGGATTTCTTTTTTCAGTTTCTAGGCAGAAATATTAGAAGCATTTTAGGTTATTAGCATAGAGAAGAATATGAATTTGAATATGGGCAGTAAGCCAACAAAATCAGCACAAGAAAAGTCCATATAGAGAAGAGCATGGGTTTTGGAAAAAGACAAACGAATGCATATTAATGGCATTGTTGCCTAGCCATTTGCCTCTTCATTCAATTTAGTTTTCTGAGGAGGAAAAAATTTTATTACAAAAAAAAAAGAATGAACTTCTCATTGGAAAGAATTTTTCTAAGCCAGCAATCGTTTAAATGTTTAACGGAAAACTCTTAGCAACACCCTCATGTTGTTTAGTTTTATATTGTATAATAATTGTGTTGTTTCTTGTTGTTGTTGTTGTACGTATTTGCTATTTACTAGATTCTATGCCAAATTATCCATGTACGAGTACGTATGTACGTATAACTAAATAAGAATTTTTATATCTGTGTTGTACCAGCATATCTTCAAATGCCAGCCAAAAATTTTGAATTTCATTCGTTCTGTTCACTTTTGATATTTAATGGTGTCCGTGCTATGTGCATGCTGGTGTGTGTGTGTGTGTGTATTGCTTGTGGCCAATCTATAATGTTTTCCATTTGCAGTTGTTGCTATTGTTATTATATTTTTAATACTTAAATCTATGACATGATTTTTAAAGTTAAGGCAGCCACAACACCACAATCACAAGAAAAAGTTGGAAAAAATTCCTCCTCCTCCTCCTTCTAAGCAAATGGTTTAATTTTTTTTTCTGTTACAGATTATGCATTTAAATGTATTTTACATTCTCATATTTGCTTATCCCGATTACCCACACACATACTCGCTTTCTCTCTCTCTCTCTCTCATACACACTTACACATAATCCTTGTTGGAAATTTGAATGTTTTATGGTGAATTTTTCCAAGATAACAATAACGAGTACTTTAAAATAAAGAGGCAGATTAACAAAAGACTAAAATAGAGAATAGAGAATGGAATAGAATACTTTTTTGGCAACCACTTCAAAAGATACATTAGCTTAACAGAAGTTTTTTTTTAGTTCACATTCAATTCTTTTTTTGTTTTTTTTTCTATTTTTCTGCAAATCACTGACATATATTTTGCAAAACATTCTCTATAGAAATGAAGCCAGTAAAATTTAAGATATTTTTCTGACTTCTAATCAGTTAAATGCTGTTTCGGAGAAAATTTCATTTAAAAAATTCATTTCTAGTGTATACGGCAAGCGGCAAATAAAGGTTGTTGAATACTGTACCTTATGTCTCGAGATATAATCTTTCCCGTACGTATGTCTTTAGTGGTTTATATTTTATGCAAAAAAAAATTTACCAGCAACGATCAACGATTCGGAATATTTCAGAAATTTTGTAAAGACAAAGGGTTTAACCACGTCAAACTTCACAGCGTTCTAGATTTCGCAACTTTACAGAAATTTGATTTTCATTCAAGCATTAAAAATTGCTACTTACGTACACAAGGATAAGAAGCAAGAAATAGACGTGGATCTTAGAAGACATAAGGTTTGGCAGACATAGGTTACATTAAGTTTGACTGGGAGCCATTCATAGCTTACTTAGGTCCCGTTCAGAGATCAGCAATAAGTATTCAAAAAGATGAGTAGAATCGGATCATATTCGTAATTTCTGATACTTATACGCATTCATACTTATTTTAATATCATGGAACCTCTCTCATACTCAAAGTTTGAAGTACTCATCATATTCATACTTAACAACACTTTTTTCTTATGTGTCTTTTTTTGTAAATGCAACAACAACTAAGACTGTAAATTTTGATGAATGAATCCAGTCACTCGCATCATTTATAAGTATTTTTCTAAAGTTATGAATCTAAATGAGTAGACTTATGAATCAAACATATTTCGAATGGTTTGATGTCAACGTTGTACGTATACTAATCGCAACCTGTACTTATAAATCAACATTGTAGTGAGTACGAATGAATCAGAGTAAGTAGTTAAATTTCAATATTGTTGACTCATTTATATTCAAAATTTCATGAATGCTTATGAGTAGCGAAAATAGGATTAATTGCTGATCTCTGGTGCCGAGATATAATCTTTCCCATACGTATGTCTTAAGTGCTTTAGATTTTTTGTAAAAAAGAATTTTTTAACGGCAACGATAGAGCATACTTGAGAAATTTTGCAAAGATAAAGGTTTTAACCACTTCAAGCTTCACAGCTTTCTAAATTTCAGAACTTTATAGAAATTTGATTTTCATTTTGAATTAAAAATTGCAAGTTTCGTAGGCAAGGATAAGAAGGATGAAGTAGAAGTGGATCTAAGAAGAGATAACGTTTGACAAGTTTAGGTTAGATTAAGTTTGATTGGCAGCCATTTCAATGGACATAGAGTAATTTGGGTACCGTTGTAATACCGATATTAGCTATTCCGTTAAATAATTACAACTGCCAGTTGGCGTCTCTCAACCATCCTAACAGTTTTATCAAATCGTCATCAGCTAAACACGTTCTGTCAATTAAGTCCGGATGTCAAAAAATGGTGTCTAAGCGCCGGCCATGAGAATTTTCCATTGTCACCCTGTTCAGGAATCCATATCAGAGTATACCCAGCATTATTGGTTAATCTTTGGTCTGAAGCACATATTTTCTAGGGATCCACTGGCCGTTTTTGTGTCGGCAAATGACGTACATTGGTAACGGATTTTTGCAACGGCGATCCGTATTATCATTGTTTCCACCTGAATACTAATAAAACAATCGGTGAGTGCAAGGAATAGTCTACGTTGAAGTTGTTTCAAAAGTATTTCACATCCGACTTTGTCACGTGATCTGGATCAATCAGAGAATACTTTGGTGACGTTATCAGGGAGGTGCAATCATTATCAAAAAAAAAAAAAATAATTTAACGGTATCATCGTCATAAAACCATGATCGAAAGCTGGTTTAGGTATCGTATAGTCGATATATATACTCATAATAATGACCATTCTTCTATACTTCCAATTTCCTTTCGTGTTCGGTCTGGTGGTAGCCAGTTGAGTATAATAAACAATACTTTAGATGACGTATTCCTGTTATCATGACCTGTTATCATGATCATTATTGTCCTCCTAATTTTCTCAAATCGAGTTCTTATCTTTGGTTTGATTACAGCAAGTATACACTTTTAGGATTAACAGCGCTGTTTAGAACTTTTTATCTCTTACAATAACTAAAGAGAAGTTATCGTCTTAGTAGTTCTGGGATGATGAAAAAATATTTGGCGCTATCGAATAGAGTGAAAGCTACTAAACCGATACTACATATGCATGCATACACTATTGGTCATTACAATCCTTCAGTCAGAATTACGATCTAGTTTCTCACACCACTTATCTTGTGTGTTTATTTTATGCATGAGCGTAGGGATCTAGAGTTTAAAGTCGACTTCGAACGACTGTTTTTTGAGAAACTTTTCATGGCAATTTTATTTCCCCTCAGAGTTTTTGCCAGAACTCTGCTGAGAGGAAGTCGACGAAGAAATATTTTTCATTTTACGTTTTGTACGAAACCATGGCCTTACGTCTAATAAGCCACTACCTATTAGACTACGGCGACTACAGCTGGTTCTAGGAGTAACAAATTTAGAGACTTTGTATCTCTTTGTGAATAATACTAACACTGTTTTGTTATATATTCGTTGCATCATTTCGATAGTATCCGCAGCGGAGATTCCAGTAATTTTAGATCTTTATCTGTAGTCCCTATTACCATGTCATCTACATAGACGATAATCATGCAGTATGGCTTTCAGTAGAGTTCCCATAGCAAAAGCAATGGTAAATCTCCTTGTGGTGTTCCTCGAATCGTCGTTTAGAAACAATAGCCGCAGGATTAATATCCAGTCGTTTAATGCCGTTCCTAACGTCATTGAGAGATTCCTCTACATTAAGAAAAGCTGTCAAATTAGCCTAGTCGTTGGTGTGTTGGCTTTCTAGATGTGAGGCCATGGTTAATTTTTTTCTTCGGCGACTTCCTCTAGTCATATTTCTAGCAAAAACTCTCAGAATAAATAAAATTGCAATGGAAAGTTTCTCAAAAATCTGTCGTTCGGAATCGACTTTAAAATGTAGGTCCCTCCTCTCATGAATTTAACACACACAATATAAATGGTGTTAGAAACGAGATCATAATCCTGACAAAATGGTTGTAATGATCAATTATGTATGTGTATGTCAAAGTATATTCCTTGTAGTAAAATAATCTGCATAGATTAGCCCTTCGGGTAGGTGTGTTAAGCCACCATAAGATCCTCTCAAGTGTTTTAAGTAGAAAGAATCAGGCAGGCTTTCAATAGTCGATTATCGATTTCCTTAACCGATATTTCGTTTGTAGATAAGGTTCACTTAACATGTATTGAATTTCACTTGTACCAACTCCAAATCGTTTCTGGAACGTGGCATTATAGTGTAGTAGAGCAGCTGCTATCAACAAACTTGAAGTTGCACACTTTTTAAAAGTTATTTGTGCTATAAAAATATAGTCTTTCACTTCATATAAAAAACATACTTTTTTACCTGCAATTTTAACCACAGACTGTAAGTGGTCCGATTTAAAAAAACTTCGGCTATAAAATTATTAAAGAAAATTATAAAATAATGAAGTGCGGCAACAATAAAGTGTTTAATTAAATACTGGTCCAGCAATAATAAAAAACATATATTAAATCAATAATATTTTATGTACATACATACAGACATATGTATGGAATAACATAAAGAACAATACAAATTAATAACAAAAACAACAATATGGAAATGCAATATTTATTTACCACCACTTTATTATCATTTTTGTTAACAATTTTAATTTAAAAAAATCCAATCCAATATCAATACAATGGGGAAATATCTATAGAAATTGGTCTTATAAACACACATACATATATACAGCCATTTACTATACAAACATATATTATATACAGGCTTAAATATATGTATGTATGTTAGTTCACTACTGTTGTCATATGATTTATGAAATAAATAATTAAAATTATAAAAAAAACAAAAAAAAAGAAAAAACAAAAGCAAATTCAATTCAAAATTGTGTAAATGTTTCCTATGATGTTTATGCAACATTTGTACAAGAAATTTAAAAATAAAAAACCCAAGGTAAAGGTAGTATAGATAGCTAATAAAAAATAAAAAATACAGTATATACATATTATGTATGTATGTACGGTCTCGTTTAAAACTATTACAACAAAAAACAAATTCGAATAATAATAAATTGATGTCCCTATTATTTTCCACATTGCTGTATGTACGTATATGTATAGTTACTAATATATTGAAATATAAATATGAAAGTAAATGATAATACCTAGTATGACATAAAATCTCCAATCAATTTGTCACAGGAATAACTGTAATAAAAATTTAAATACAAACTAATACAGGGTATACCAATAAGGTAGTATTCGACTTATTTTATATTTAAAAAAATTTATTTATTCTTATGAAAGGGAAAGTTAAGCGCAAAATATCATTCGTCAGGCGCTATAAAAGAGCACATATTTCTGCACCTTTAAAAACATTTTATCAATTAAACCTAACACCAACTTTTAAGTAAAATTTTGCTGTTAAACTCTTATAAGACGTACTTTCTGCTGGAGTTGAAGTCAGTTTGAGCAACTAATTGATTTCATTGAAAAATAATCGGAATATTTTACACTTAAACAAGTATTTGGTGATCTTATTGCACATTTTGTTTACAAAAACTCATACTTACAGTCAAAGCACTTCTGCATCATCATAGGATATAATTTTTATTTCGCAAAATATTGATGATAATAATATTGCCAGGAATCTAGTAAGTAGAGTGTTGGCTTATTAGACGTGAGGCCCCAGGCCATATCCAACACAACAAAATATGAACAAATATTTCTAAGGTGACTTCCTCTCAGCAGAATAGCTTGGAGAGTAAATAAAATTGCTAAGAAAAGTTTCTCAAATATTTGTTGTCCGGAGTCGACTTTAAACTTTAGGTCCCGCCACTTACGGATAAATTTAACACACATGGTGCTCAAATAATGACTTCATAAATACTCAGCTATTTTTATAAATATTATCTCTGTAGAGCTTTATGGAAAACTTTAATTCCTTTAAAAATGTGAAAAACCTTCAAGAAAACTTATGGTATACCCGCCAGTCTTAATACAATATTAAGAATCCCTGACTATGTAAAAAATGTGTAACGCTATCCTTAGACTTGCATACTTCATTACAGACTCAAACCCCGTAACTTATTAAGGCTTAGCAAGCGTTAACAAACTGATGCAGTAAATCGAAACATCTGACCATGTAACTAAAGAAATGTGAGGACCTTTTTCCTAATGCGTTGGAAATAATATCTAATCACTGCTTGTGCTAAAAATGTTGTCAATGAAGCTTTGTCTAAATTTCTCTATAAGCGGTTTCTTAGTAAATATTGACTTTTTAAATTCTCATATTTTTGTGCAAGTGGCAACTCTGAAATTTTAAAACTATCACATTTGTTTATTCCGTTTATTAAAAATGAAGCGCTTTAAGCCTCATAATTGTGAACACTTAACCCATTTCGCTCTGCTGTTCGATTTTTCGAACAGTAAAAATCTTCTTTTTTCAAAAAATATTTATGTTGAAAAAGGTAAAATTTCAAAAAAATTTGGGTTTTGGTAAAAAAAAAATCCCCCCGTAAAAGTCCCTTTTTGTCAAATGTCGATGGAACGTAATGTAACATATGTTCGTTTTTAGCATATAAAGAGCAATGCAAATGCTTATCGAAATTACATTACGGTGCGGCAAGCGTTTTCATTGCATTTTCGTTTTCTAAAAACGAATGTACGTTCCGTGGACGTTTGGCTAGCGGGGCTAAAGCCTAATTCTACCTTTAGCGCTACGTTGAACAAGCTGCTAATGCATTAATAGTTGAAAACTGCAAGACATAAAATATGTAATAATAAAAAAGTAGCGAAAGCGGTATTTTTGGAACGAAAAAGTACGGAAAAAAGAACTAAAGTACTGAATTTTTCAACACTGATGAGTAATGAAGCAAAGTAAAGTTAATCGCAGGAAAGAGAGAAAGTCATCTTCTTCAATAAAGCGCATTTTCAGAATTTGAGGCTCAAATAATTCCCAAGTAAGAGTGAGGATTATTTTAAGCATGAGGCCGAACTGCGGTATTTTTGGAACGAAAAAGTACGGAAAAAAGAACTAAAGTACTGAATTTTTCAACACTGATGAGTAATGAAGCAAAGTAAAGTTAATCGCAGGAAAGAGAGAAAGTCATCTTCTTCAATAAAGCGCATTTTCAGAATTTGAGGCTCAAATAATTCCCAAGTAAGAGTGAGGATTATTTTAAGCATGAGGCCGAAATTGCAGTGACTATGAACACAGTTTAGAAGTCGAAGTAGTCTAGTTGATAGGGCGTTTATTTATTAGAAGTGTAGAAGTAAAAATATCACACACAACACAAGTGGTGTGAGAAGCTAGGTTGAAATCCTGACTGAATGGTGGTAATGACCAATTATGTATGTAGTTTTTAAGACCACAACCGGACGGCATGGATCTGGACGGCACGTAGTTTCAGTAAGACGGGATCATCTACCACACCTCGTGTGTAGCAGTCGACAGCCATTTACAGCACAAACTATCTTAAGAAAATCTAATCTGTACGACGTTAAATAGCACGATATTGTCGACTTACCATCAAAAACTATGAAACTTTACAAAACCTTGATACAAAGTTAAGAAGATCGTGCGATTTAACGTCGTACAATTTTATTCTTTAAGGTTTTAAGAAACTCCAAAGTTTTTGGTGTGAAGTTAATATCGAAACCAGAATCGAATTTGTTTTAAACGTGTTTAAGGAACAGCCTAAAACCAATTGTACATACTTAGGTAAGTAGTCCTATTAAAATAATACTTTTACTGTGTATAAGCGTATACGAGTAGACAGACAGACCGGCAGACAGACAGTCATTTATGGATACGATGATGTTTAAAATATGAAATAATAAATTTATTATCTCCTCTGTAAAGTGACTGGCAACTGTGGAGTAAAACGTAAAGAATTTTTGATGTTGGATATTCTGGTATTGAAGGTAAAAACGTTTAAGGACTTCTACTCAGGCTTTACATGGGAAAATATTGTAATAAATTCACCATGAAATTTACATGTTTTGATTGGATAAGGTAATGTGTCAGCTTAAATATGTGTGTATACAAACATGGCCTTGTCTATGAGAGGAGATGGGTGATATGTAAGAGTGTGAGTATTGTAACATTTACTAATACACAGACATAAATGTCAAAAGACCATTATATAAAATGCATTTGTGATTTAAGAAATTTTGACAGCTACTTTATGCCAACTGTCAAAATGATATTCCTATGTGCACATACAAACGCACTGAATTCTCTTTCTTATACATTCTCTCTTGTTTTTTCTCTCTCTAGCACCTATATGCCCACATAAGTATGTGCATACATACGTAAACATCCACAGATACGTATGGTAGATTTATTTTTGACGAATTATTATTCTTCTTCTTCTTACTTTATTCGTAACAAGACATTCGAAGACATATCCTGGGCCGAGATGGCAGGGTGGAATTTTTTCAAAACCTGGCTCATAAGAGTTGCCAGTAAAAGAAAATATTATGGGATGTTTAGAAATACTTTGCTTATAATTTATCAGCGGCAACTCTCAATTAAAGTGTCAGTATGTCATCATAACAAATGCATGTAAATATATTGTTATACACACAAGCACACACACTCTCACTCACTTAGAATACACAATCGTCGTGGAGCATTAATACAAATAGTGCGTCTTCAATACAATTTCGAAACTAAATTGTTGTTGTCACATATGAAGTGTATGTGTAGGTGCATATGTATGTGTGAGTGAGTGCTTTTTGCATTTAGCAAGTGTGTACGTATGTAAGTGACATAATTGAAATTGGCATAAAGTGGAAACTTATGTTTTCAAAATTTTCATAATTTTCTTCTACAAAAATACCAACACAATGTTATGCCACACTAATGAACATATACCACCACACGTATACACACGCATACCAATGCAATCGTATGTACTTCTATGCATGTGTTAGTGTTTAGTTTTTGTTCAATTTTAATGTTCATATTTGTGTTTTTGTATCATAATTGCACAAGTGTTTGACTACTATTGCATCCTTGTAGAAATTATAAGTGCAAAGGAGTGTGTCTGTGTGTGTGTGCAGTGTGTATTTAAGTTTGTTTGTATAGAAAATAGTTTTAATGTAATGCAATGAGTGCAATAAGCATAAGTGTTTAATACGCATACAAAACTTATTAGCGTAAGTTTCAATTACAAACATACACATACGCTCCCAGCAGCATATGTACTACGTGTACACTTTTAAAAAACAACTATTGCGACCACAACCGCACTATTAATACTTCCACAATTACAATCGTAAGGCACAGTGTTTTAATACCATAGCGAAAGGGATTTAAATTTAAAAATGTCTGCTATCGCTGCATAAGCATAAAATCTTGTTTTTTATGGAGTCTTTTCAAAGCAAAAGATTTTATTTTAATTGCTAACATTAGTTAGCTACGGATGAACTAATATTTGTAATTAAATTAGAGACTGTACCCTAAGCAATACCGTCTTCAGACAGGCATTTTTATTAAGTCAATATTCGTTTATTTGTAAACAATATTTTATGTGTTCAGACACAGAATATCAATATTTTTTTGACAGCTGGTAAACAAAACAGCTGGTTGATTTAACAACATTGTTTTTGTTTTGTTCGTTTTTTTTTGTTTTTTTTTTGTCGTTGTTGATATTTGAGTTGTCAAATACCAATAGAAAGTGTTCGGAAAATTGTAATATGCTCACTAAACGTGCTTATGACAGTCTTGTATTTAAAATTTTTTTTAATCTTACAACAATTTGCATTTTTATTGAGCAATAATTAATTGAAATTTTATATGAAATATTGATCTCTATAATGGCGCTTATTGCGATCTACGTAATTAAAGTGCCTGTCTGAACACGGTATAAGGTAGTCAAGATACACAATTTACAACTTCTTCTTTTTTTTGTATCCGACGGAACCTTAATGATAATACCATCTATTAGTGTCCATCAATACAAGTTGAATCGTTGTAAACTTTTAAACTATTAAAACATCGGTGTTAGAAAACCAACACAAATTCAAATCTTATGTCAAAGTTTCTCCTACCACGACTTTCTGCCAAAGGATAGTCATTTTAATTCTGAAAGAGCTTGGCTTTTGCTATTAAGAGACGAAATTCTTACTTATCCAACCTATGTCGGGATTCCTACACCATACATACATAGCTCGTTATGCGTTTTTTTTTTCGAGAGTCCCCGGCCTCACACTAACCCACCCTCACCTGACCGCGGAGGGCTCGTCCTCATTACGTAGGGACACGTACACACTACAGTCCGGACTGTAGCGGGTAAGGGAAAATTAATGGCAACGAGAACATAAAACAGCTACAGAACTTAATCACAAGCTGAATAAAGTTACAATAAACAGGAACTACCTATGACAAGAACGAAAATACATTTTTATATAATAATTTACAAATTAATGCCAGCATATAAGCTAAGTTTTATATTACAAACACTACTATTAAAATCAATAAAATCATAATATAAGTTAAAATCGTTACATAATCTACGAAAAGGAAAATTACATCCCTAGTTCGTTCTATAAAAATCTAAAGAAAGAGGACGATAGTGTCGTGAAAATCTTGCTGGAATACTGAAATTCAGGTTATAAAGCAAAAACTCAGAATCGATATCACCTTTAATTAGATTAAAAACAAAACAAACCCCTAAAACAGTCCTTCTACGTTCCAAAGTTGGAAGTTTTATCAAACCTAATCTAGCCTCATATGACGGAAACCCATTGGCACCATCCCATCCTAAGCCACGTAAACAGAATAATAAAAACTGCTTCTGCACAGACTCTATTGAATCACTATGACAACGATAGTATGGATTCCAAATAATAGACGCATACTCCAAAATAGGTCTAACAGGCGAAATGTATAGCAGTCTTGTTATAACTATCAGGATCAATGAATTCCCTAGCCCATCTTTTCACAAAACCAAGAACAGCCCGAGCCTTGCCAATCATCATACTAATATGATCAATAAAAGACAATTTCATATCCAATAACACTCCCAAATCAAGAAATGTAGTTACAGTTTCCAAAGGGCAAGAATTAATCACATAAGTGGACGAAAATACGCCCCCGCGAGAGAAAACCATGCATTTATATATCTTCAAGTTAAGATCCATTAAATTAATTCTGCACCAAGTCACAAACAAATCAATATTTCGCTGAAGAACAGCCTGACCATGATTATTATCAAAAGTATAAAATAATTTAACGTCGTCAGCATACATCAGAATATTACAATCAGATATAGCACAAGGAAGATCATTAAGAAACAATAAAAACAGTAAAGGACTCAAATGGCTACCCTGCGGAACACCAGAAGTAACATATACTGTCTTAGACAATACATTCCTAAACAATACCCTCTGAGTCCTCAGGGAGAGGTAGTCTAACCAACGATGAATAATATCAGGAATACCGATTAATGAAAGTTTAAGAAGCAAAATTCTATGATCAACCCTATCAAAAGCTTTACTGAAATCAGTAAATTACATCAGTCCGAGCTCTTTTTCATAATTTTATTTACTTTTTATAATTTTTTTTTTAAGCATAATCTGCGTATGGCTGCATTAGGAAAATAGTTCTTAAAAGGGAGGAATCAGGCATTGGCCGATTTAAATATTTTTATATTGTAAGTGATACAAAAAACTTTTGTAAGCATATCGTCCGCTATACGGATAGTGCAGTTACATAACGAATTCTCTCTGTAATGCAGTGTGTAACGACGTTAACACATTATGCACAGGTCATGAGATATCTCGCCTTTAGTAAATCAAAAGGTGCGAACAAGTCACGAGATATTTCGTCTTTTTTTCGATTCAATATTGCATTGCTATTGCATTTGAGCTTTAAGCGCGCGTTGAACGCACAAACCGTTTACAGAATGTATCCAATATTTCCATCAACTAAAGGGTCCGCCAAATAACTTTTTTTTTTGAAAATGCTTTAAAAAAAAACTACTGAATATTTTCTCAAATTTCTTTTTTTTATTTGAAAGTATCCTTCCGGGAAAATAATTTCATTTAAATGGCTGCCTCGGCTGGCCATGCAGTAGCCTACACGATCGGTCCAATTTTTAAGAACATTATCGATTGTGTGCAGCTGTATTTCACCAATGGCTTCACGAATATTGTCCTTTAAAGCGTCAATTGTCTCTGGCTTGTCGGCGTAACACTTATCTTTGACGGCACCCCACAAATAATAGTCCAACGGTGTCAAATCGCAGCTCCGAGGTGGCCAAACGAAATCATCTCTGCGGCTGATAATGCGATCTTCAAAAACAGGGCGCAAAACATCGAGTGTAGCTTCGGCTGTGTGGCACGTAGCGCCGTCTTGTTGAAACCAAATATTGCCAATATCCTCCTCTTCAATTTTTGTAAACAAAAATTCGTTCAACATGGCCCGATAACGATCGCCATTGACTGTAACGGCCACTCCTTGCTCATTTTCGAAGAAAAATGGCCCAATTATGCCTCTGGACCAAAATCCGCACCAAACAGTGACTAGTTTTGTGTGCATCGGCTTTTCAATGTATGCGTGCGAGTTTTCTGTGCCCCAAATGCGACAATTTTGCTTCTTTACATACCCGCCAAGATCAAAATGAGCTTCATCTGAAAAGATGATTTTTTTTTGCCAAAATCGGCATCTTTTTTAAGTCGATCGCAGGCCCACTTAGCGAAGCGAAAACGCATTGGGTGGCCCATATTCGTTCAGCGGAAGGATAAAGCTAATTATCTGTCAAATCAGACATGAGCTAAGTGTTACCAATCACGAAATAAACACTAGTTGAAAAAAAACGTTAGATGGCGGACCCGATAGATTGCTCATGCAGTACTTATTAAAAGTTCATACATACATGACACTGATGTAATCCCATGACAACACAGAGCGTTCCACATTGCCTGGTGATGAATGTTATGGAAGGCCCTGGCGAAATCTATGAAGATTGCCGGATATACCATAAGAAAGATTACAGTTCTACTGACAATTGCACAATAAATGCAAGCTGTTGGTGTCATCAGTGCAACATTGACGTGATGACCCCTTTCGAAGATCTATTGTTAGAGAAGTTGATTGACTCTCGTAGATTACAGTTGCAGTATAGTAAGCAGTGTTTAGATTTGGTATTTTTAGATCTTCAACCACAAAAAAACGTACTCTGAGAGTAAGACGAGTACTACAGAAAAATGCTTCTACTACTTTTATTTCACTAACGTCTCGATTAATGGCTGCAGAACTTCATTTGCGTTACCAACTGGCATCGGAAAAAAAATCGTTTTTACAAGTAAAATGTTGTGTAAAATGTCAGTCATTGCCGCTTGCCAATTTATCATTTTTGGCAACTGCTAACTCAACTGGAGTTTGGTTGTCATTTATATTCGCAACACAATTCGTTTAAGTAGCAATAAAACAGTGAAACATAAACAATGCATAGATCACTACGGGTGTAGTGGGGTATATCCTACACCTTCTTAAGAAACCAAGGTTCGTTCTCTACTCAAAATATCAGAAGGGTGACACTCACCAATATTTACGCCGCCCATAATAACAGAATAGTCTAGTAGGTAGTGTGTTGGCTTATTAAACGTGCGGCCATGATTCAAACCCCAGGTCAGACATCTCCAACAGAACGAAGAACAAAAAATAAATATTTCTTCTGCGACTTCCTCTCAGCAGATTTCTGGCATAAACTCTGAGAATAAATAAAATTGCCATGCCAAGTTACTCAAAAACCTGTCGTTCACAGTCGACTTTAAACTGTAGGTCCCTGCCTCTCAAAGGAAGATAAGTAATAAATTGTACAAAAGATTGGGTAAGATTGCTAAGTTTAAGAGAGAATGTCATGAGAAAGTAAATTTACATTTGAATTTAATGTGAATATATACCGTGCCACACTCCTTCGAAATCTTTAAAAACAAATCAGATGGACAAAGTAGATGGACTGGTTCTACCATTTAGAGGAGATTAACTGCAAAAGTTCACCAATAAAACGGTACATATGAATTGCCTGTCGCTGATCAACAATCTGACTCTTAATATTTTCACCAATTTTGTAACACTGTGCCGTAAAGTTACTTTAAATGTAATTGTATATGCATGAGCAAAACGATTTAATGCGTGAATGTAAATTTACATTTGTGTGGGTAATGTTTTAAGTAATTTTCAATTACATTTAAGTGTGTCGCATATTATTTTTTGCCTCCTTCTTAAAGAGACCGCATTGTGGGTCTCAATTTCTGGTAGTCAACGAAATTTTAGGTATATTATCATAGAGCTTAGCTTAAAAAATGTTCGTTTAATTTAGTTGACGAGGAGAAGTCCGCCAAAAAACAAGACTTTTTCGTTAATAAAAATTTTTAAATATTTTCAATTCACTTTTTTTTAACAAAAGGCAAAAATAATTTGAAGTCTGTTAAATTCGTTAAATAAATCGGTGCTTATCTTGGTAATATCTATAGAACAATTTAACCATATTGGACCACTAATGCAGTAATAACTCTCAGGCTAAAATATTAACAAAAAATAAAATGACATGACACGCATGTCATGGCAGTAGTGTAGTCAGTAACGCAGTCAATTAGCTTACATGACAAGTTCGAACTTCAGCTGTGTTAAAAATGAATACTGTTACGTTTTTACCTTTTAAAAACGTTTAAAATATAAGCTCGTAGATTGCAAATAAAATAAAAATAAATTTGTATTTAGTTTTAATTGAATTCTTTATTATCTGCACAATTCTGTGTGCCACTGTACACAACTTGATGTAAACAACAACAATTGCTTTGTTTGTTAGACCTCTATATACACTTTGCATATACAATAACAATTACTAGACAATTGTTCGACAGATCTTTGTAACGGAGACCTTCAAACTGCGATTACTCTTTTCAAACAATGACAAAAAATTCAATGACTTCGCCTTCTCGAAATGTACATGTATACATGTTGTTTACATTATTGTTGTTTGTGTATTTTGTTTACGTTTGTTCTTGCAGTATTATTGTTGCATTTTTGTTTACTTGTTTATCACTTTTTTGCTGATATTTGTTGTTGTATTTTTGTTTACTTATTATATTTCTTTTTTTATACTGGTGTTTTGTTGGTATATTTTTGTTTATTTGTTTATCATGTAAAAAAGTTATTTATTTTAATAAGAAAGAAATGACATGACATTCATGACATGGCAGTAGTGCAGTCAGTAATGCAGTCATTTAGCTTACTTGACAAGAGTTTGCCAATCCAAACTTCAGCGCTGGTAAAAATGAGTATGTATAAAATATGTACGAACTGTTGAGAAGCTTCTTTTAATGAAAACTGATTGTAGGTCCCACAGCTCATAGAAAACACCCAATATTTACGACGTGAGAAGCAAGACTGTAATTTTGACTAAGGGGTTAGATTGTTCTATAATATGCGTGTGTAGATCAGCCATTATATGCTTATAGGGTGATTACCCCTGGGTGCTACTGAATCTCGGATGTATTAAAAATAAATTGTGGGGTATGGAAAAATCCATAAGGCAAGCAGTCTTTGCAAACTTCTGAAAGAGACGAACTATGATATAGGGTCTGTCAGGTTGGGTAGTAATACCTAGTCTTTACCGAACGATTACCTTAAATTTAAGTATGGATACCTTTCGGTAGGCCTTTGATATATTCCAAAATTTCAAATCACCCAGTACGAACGGCATTATACCTGTGGACCTACAGGAAACATCTGGTATGGTTGTTCCCTGGATGCAGTGGATCGTTTATGTCTGTCTTGAGTACTCATATGTACCTGTCAAGTGAAAAAAGCGATGGTCGTTTTTCATCCCTAAAGCTAAGAGACCATCAATGTCCACCGCAAAGGATCTCAGAGCTATCAGCCTAACTTATTCGTTCTCAAAACAATGAAAGACCTTATCTCTTTACCTCGAGATAAGGTCCAATGACTTTCCTACACTCCTGCCAGTAGTGCTCAACACGCCCGCACTAGGTGCAAGTTTACTGAGACTGTACTGAGCTCTGGCTTACAAACTCAACACACTGGCACATTTCATTGACGTGGAGGGCGCCTTCAACAATATGCATACGAAGGCTGTTGTCAGGGCCCTTAATATGTGCAATTTTAGCGAGACTATTACAAAGTTCTTTACTGAACTTTTAACCAAGAAAATAGTTAATGACAAGGGAAGTAAGGAGATATTCTCTCACCATTGCTGTGGAATATCGTGGTAGAAGAACTGTTAGAGGAACTGGTTTCTCTCTCACTGAGATGTAATCAGGCTCTAAAGCTTACAACTGAATGGTGCTCAAGGTGTGGTTTAATATAGTAGTATAGTATAGTAGAGTACCTGTTTTTATTTCACCGATCCTAAACGTGGTTCAACTTTCTCTTTGTTCAATAGGGCTAAATATCGGCTGGACATTCTAGATCAAAAGCTCTAATGGAAGGATAACATTATTGAAGGGTTAGGAGAGCCTCTATACTTGCAAAAAGAGGGTAGGCAAGATATGGGGTCTTAGACCAAGCATCACATACTGGCTCTGTCGGGTCGTGGTAGCGCCAACCTTGCTCTACGGAGTACATTCTTGATGGACGGTACGCAAATACAAGTGCATCAAGAACAGAACTAGTCTAGCTAGAGGTGATTTGAATAAAATGCACATCTTAACGAAATTATGAGGATTACTGGGATATGGCAGGTTAATAGTATTACAAAGGGACCTGAAAGGACTTAAGTAAGCTATACTTAGGTTGTCTGCCAATTAACCCTAACCTTACTTAATCATTTTATATTATAATACTTTAAATATTTGTATTAACAGTTGGGAACAGAGCAAATGTTGACAATGACAAGCAAATAATTCCTCAAGCAGGTGTTACTGCCAATCAAATTTTAATTTCAACTGCTTTATATGAATTTTTATGGTATTGGCCTTTTAAAATTCATGACATTTCTATCCAAAATGCTTTTATTTATTATGCCCTTTGGTAATACAATCTGTTATTTTGTATGTATAGTATTTGAATTGATTTTATTGCCGTGTAATTAAAAGAAGCCCGTAACAATAACCAATCAAACTAATTAGAATTGTAAATAAATTTTTGTATTTAAATACCAGCGGATATTCGATATTTTCCGATACCATAAGTAAACTATACACCATATTTACATACTGGTTGGTTTGTACAATTTATGGGTAACTGCTCAAATACATACATACAATCAAAATAGGTTTAATTTGTAACAAATCCTGTATGAATCAATTACTCTATGCATACCAATGATACTTACATTGGAACACAATTATTTCATCTGAATGCTCGTATAATGAATGCTTCATGCTCGTTTGAAGTTATCGAAAAATAATACTCGCATGTAAAATGTTATTTGTGTGTGCGTGTGTATTTGTAAATTATAAATATGGTCTCCATTAATATTTTAGGCCAACATTTGCAATAAAACAACAACAACAACAAAACAAGTAATTGAAGCAACCATAATACAAACAAACAAACGAAAAAAAAATACAACAAAAACACAACAAAATAATAAACAGTTATTTTAATACACTCGTATTTCATAATAAATCATCGGTAATTTGTTAACAAAAACCAACAACAAAAATAAAAGCGAAAAAGAATGCCCATTTCATTTAAACATTTGATTGTCCATCAGAACTCATTAGAATTCAAATCATAGACGGAATATTTCCCCATAGAGAACACGAATAAAACGTTAATTTATTCGAAGTCGAATACAATACAATGGAACATAAACGTATGTATGTATGAATGGCTTACCAAGTCAACGACTCACCAAATGTGTGAATGAATATGACCAAATCAGCAAGTAAGTGAGCATAAACTATTATTAACAAAATTTATTTATGTATGTACATATATATGTTGTATTATAGCATTACATATACATTCATTTTACAGTACTGCATGTAGTATGTAACAAACCCAAGTGAAGCTTGAAAGAATGCATTCGTAAATTTTATAAACATTAAATGATGTATGCTGCCTGAATGGGTTAAATGACCGAAACAAAATATTATCTTTGCGATTTGTCTTGTAATTAGTTAGGTTCGGTTAGTTTATGAGAGGAAGTCACGAAGAAATATTTTTTTGTTTGACCTGTGGCCACATATCTAATAAGCCAACACATTATCATTACAGACAGTATTACGACCTAGACAGTATTACGGGACCTACAGTTTAAAGTCGACTCCGAACGACAGATTTCTGAGAAATTTTTCATTGCAATTTTTGCCATCTGAGAGAGGAAGTCGCCGAAGAAATACTTGTTGTATTTTGTTTTGATGTCTGGCCTGGGGCTCGAACCCTGGCTTTACGTCTAATAAGCCAACACACTACCTACTAGACTACGGTGAGTTGTAGAGTCTCAAGTTCCTGATATTTTGGGCATGAAAACACACTTCCAGGTCCGCTGAAGCCAGCACATTTTTCAAGTGTGGAATTAAGCCTTCAAGAATTTTGGTTTCTTAAAACGATTGAAGAAATTTTTCGCCACATTTGATTTATCGTTGCTATAACGAATTGTGTCTTATGGGTCTTGTGGGTCAGTTGCCAAAAATGTTATAAATTGTCAGACGGCAGCTGACAATCAGCACTTTAAGATTTTACTTGTAAAAAGGGATTTTTCCTGAAACTACAAATTTATGGTTGCCAGTTGGTGACACGAATGAATTTTTGTTGCCAGCCATAATCGAGCCATTACTCGTCTTACAGTCAGAGTACGTTCTTTCGTCAGTTGAGTGCACACTGCATTACAGTGAGAATTCGATATTTAACTGGACTTCTGTAGGAAGGTTTTTTGTGTCACTATATAAAAATATTTAAATCGTACTAATACTTGTTTCCACCCTTTCATAAGATAATTTCTAGTTCCGAAAATAAAATTTATAATAAGGTGTGGAAAGCCAAATATGTTTTGAAAGTCAGAACAGTGGATGGATAAGTAAAAATTTCGTCTATTAATAGCAAAAGTAAAATTCTCTCAGATTAAAAAAGTAAATTAGGTTAGGTTAGGTTTGTGAGTAGCTTGCAGTCCCATATAGCCCATTGTGTCACCCAGTGTGGGGTAAGTCCCCTTTTCATGATCCGTTAGTTGTAGGTTTGAACCTTCCCGAACTTCGAATGAATCTGGCCAGTTCCCTTAGTGGCTCGTTTCTCATCTTGCGCACAAAAGCTCTTGTACCGATTCCGTTTCCTTCATATTAAGGGAGCTTTTGCAGTAATCTTGTTGGAGCACAGCGAGCTTGTAAGCGAAACTGCCAATAGTGCCGTGTCCCGTTAGAATTTTCTTAGATTGCAGTTAATTAAGTTTTGCCAACCTGGTAGGACAAAAATCTTGTCCAGGTGTCAGCAGTTCTTGTTCCAATCACCGAAATCTTAGAACTTGGAAAATTAAGCTTCATTTCTTTTTTACGTTGAGGACTAGGATTTATGCTATCACAACAATTTTGCAACAGTTCATTAATTCTTTATCAATGGTGCTACACTAAAACGCTTCTTTTTGCTTTATATTTCATGCCTAGCATTTTAAAAAAATCGATTTCATGCATCTTTTTGTAATGACAGTATTAACCCTCGCGTTGCCAGCACACATTCTCTCACTGTGAATACTAATTCTTTCATTGCTGCGAATAAAAATAGAAATTAGCCTAAAAACAAAGTAGCAGAAGCATTGCTTGCTGTCGCACTGCCTTTAAAATAATCACTACCTCATACACCCATGTATTAAATGTTTGAGAGATTGCTGCGTCGCATTTATTGTGTTTAAGCATCAGGGATCACGCTTAGAAATTATGTCCGGTCAGCATAAATACTTTTCTCAAACAGAAAACATATTTATGTACGTAACATCTACTTGTGAGCAAATCACAAAACCATTGAATAACTTTGTGTTGTATGTTATTGGCTTTTAAATTAGAAGGATTAACCACTTATTTACTTAATCGATCACTATAATCTTTTAGTCAGGATTGCCACCAAGCTTCTAGCAACACCCATGTTGCATGAATTAATTTTATCCGCGAGTGACGGGGCCTACAGGTTAAAATCGACTCCGAACGACAATTTTTTTTGATTTCGGATGCGCTTTACCCAAATTTCATCGATATAACGTCGAGGAAATGTTCGAAATCGCTGAATTTAGTAAAAAAAAGAATTATCACAAGCAATGATAAATCCTAAAGTAATGAAAGAATCAAGAAAAAATTGCCGTTTGATCAGACATGGCAAATTTTTCTTTCCATTTCTCTAATTTGAACTACCAAATGCTAATAAATGCTTTCTATATACACACATATGTATATAACTGGTCAGAATTGCGTCCTAGCTTCCCACACCACTTATGTTATGAGTATTAATTTTTATACATGAGTGGCGGGACCAATAGATTAAAGTCGACTTCGAACGGCTGATTTTTAAGAAACTTTTCATGACAACTTTATTTACTTTAGAGTTTTTGGCAGAAATCTGCTGAGAGAAAATCGCCGCGGAAATATTTTTTAATATTTCGTTTTGTTCCACATATCTTGACCTGATATTTGAAGCGAGGCCTCACGTCTAATAAGCCAACACACTCTGTACTAGATTACGGCGACTTCAAATTGTATGAATACATTCCTTAAAACTTCTGGCATTCGTTTCATATGTCGGCATTAATACGAAATAAAATGTAAAAAAATTAAAAAAAAGAAAAAACAAAAAAAAAAAATAATTTGCAAAAATACGCGAAATAAATTTTTTCTAAATTATTTAAATACACTCGTATGACACCGATAATATGAATGTTTTTTTGTAATTTAATAGGTAAGGTTCTCGTAGAATATTTTATTTTTACCAAATTCTACACTCAGGTTTTTATGGAGTTTAATTACTAAAATAAATGTGTGGGAAAATTTCACAAATATATTGGTTTGGTTTCTTCTATTTTTTCCATTTCAATAAATTTTGCATAAGTTTGTATAATTTTAATGAATCTGTCGCAGTCAGCAATTATACTACCTTCTAAGGTTTCCTAGTTACATATACATACACACATAATTGGTCATTATAACGCTTAGGCAGGATTACGACTTAACTTCTCTCACCACTTATATTATGTGTGTTAATTTTATCCATAAGTGGCGGCACCTACAGTTTAAAGTCCACTCCGAACGACAGATTTTTAAGAAACTTTTCATTTCAATTTTGTATTTACTTTCAGAGCTTTTGCGAGAAATCTGACTACTTACTAGACTATGGCGACTTCCTAATTACCATATGCATTAATAACTCACAGGTTTCAAGCAGTTGTTCTGGTGAGCTGTTATATTCGCAGAATCTACATTTTGGGTTCGAGACGATTTTCATTGTGAACAAGTATGACTTCGCCAAGTCCAAGTCTTGTTGCGTAAATTTTCCAAAATCTCAAATTTTACTAGTTCTGTCCGGGGGAAAGTTAAGAAGGTAAGTTAAAGACATTCGCCCATTAGGTTACGAAATCCTCTATCAATCAGACTTGTTTCCCACTAACCTAACCATAATCCTCACTACTAAGTACTAGAATTTAACAAAACTTTTAGAGCCGCTGTAAAACAGTTTTTCATTGCTCATGTCATAATAACACATGCTAATCTCTGCATAATCATAACGGGTCATTACAGCTCTTCAGTCAGGATTATGACCTAGCTTCTTCCACCACGTATGTTGTGTTTGTTATTTTTATACATAAAGAGCGTGACATACAGTTTAAAATCGACTCTGAACGCCAGTTTCTTTCTTTGTTTTTTTTTGAGAAACTGTTTTACGGCAATTTTCATTTACTCTCAGAGTTTTTATCAGAAATCAGCTGAGAGGAAGTCGCCGAAGAAGTATTTTTCATATTTCGTTTTGTTGGAGATATCTGAACTGGAGTTTAAACCGTGGCTTCACGTCTAAGCTAACACAGTATCTATTAGACTAAAGCGACTGCCTCTTTGTATCTTGACTAATTCAATTTGGGCTGCTTTCAAATTAGGATCTGCCCAGATGTTAGCCCCATAGATCTTCTCAGTTTCTGTAATATTATCTCACCTAGTCTTATATTTTTTATTAAAAAAGTTCTGTCCATCTTATAAATAGTTTCATTGTGGTCTTGTCCACTGAACTCCACAATCAATAACCATTTTAATGATCTCGCAAAGACCTCCTTTAATTTAACTTTGGCCATTAAATCTATAGCATCTGCATACTCTTGCCAGTCTCAGATAATTTTGTCAAGATTTCTTCCTCTCTTCTGTAGGTATCCTCCGCCATCTGTCTGAGTATCATAGGCTTTTTACGTTTTCTATATAAATATCCCAATTAATATACAGATAATCAGCTTCAAGTACTCCTGAATGGTATACACTATCCCACTAATAATCTAGGTCCTACTCAATATATAATAGAGACTTTTGATATGCCAACGCACAGTTCTGCCTTCGTATCAACTTTTGCTCATGAAACGACGTCTTCAAAAGTTCTCGAATATACACAAGAAAACTCCTTATATTTACAAGAGCATCTATTCCGACCAGAAAAGAGATAGCGATGCCTTCCGACTATAATTAACAACAAAATTATACTTCAACCTCAGGGAAATAAAGGGTCCGCCAAATAACTTTTTTTTGAAAATGCTTTAAAAAAAAAACTACTGTATATTTTCTCAAATTTCTTTTTTTTTATTTGAAAGTACAATCCTTCCGGTTAATAATGGAAAATAATTTCATGCAAATAGCGGCCTCGGCTGGCCATGCAGTAGCTTATACGATCGGTCCAATTTTTAAGCACATTATCGATTGTGTTCAGCTGTATTTCATCAATGGCTTCACGAATATTGTCCTTTAAAGCGTCAATTGTCTCTGGCTTGTCGCCGTAACACTTATCTTTGACGGCACCCCACAAATAATAGTCCAACGGTGTCAAATCGCAGCTCCGAGGTGGCCAAACGACATCAGCTCTGCGGCTGATAATGCGATCAGGCACGAAGCGCCGCCCTGTTGAAACCAAATGTTGCCAATATCCTCCTCTTCAATTTTTGTGAACAAAAATTCGTTCAACATGGCCCGATAAAGGTCGCCATTGACTGTAAAGGCCACTCCTTGCTCATTTTCGAAGAAAAATGGCCCAATTATGCCTCTGGACCAAAATCCGCACCAAACTGTGACTCGTTTTGGGTGCGTCGGCTTTTCAATGTATGCGTGCGGGTTTTCTGTGCCCCAAATGCGAAAATTTTTCTTGTTTACATACCCGCCAAGATCAAAATGAGCTTCATCTGAAAAGATGATTCTTTTTGCCAAAATCGGCATCTTCTGGTGTAGGTTACTGCATGGCCAGCCGAGACAGCCATTTAAATACAATTATTTTCTGTTATTAACCGCAAGGATTGTACTTTCAAATAAAAAAAGAAATTTGAGAAAATATTCAAATATTTATTTGGCCGACCCTTTACTTGAATTCGACAAGAGAACGGTTGACATTCTGACAGGAATTCTAAGAGTACATTGCACTGTTGGGAGTCTCAATGACTGGCTCGGTCTGGCTCACCAGTATTAGTACAGAAGCTTCCTTGATGTGAAGGAAACGGAATCGGTACAACACCTTTTATGCTTGTGCACTGTACTTCAGAGCAGACGTCATCGGATGTTGGGTGACAGAACGTTTTAATATCTGAGCATAGTGGTGAATGTATCACTAAAGGAACTCGGTGGTTCAAAACCACCACTATCGGATCATGACAAGGGGACTCAATTCACACTGGGTCATTCACAATGGGCCATATGGTCCACCAAGTGAACGGTAGGCTACCCGCTAACCTAACCTAACAATTTGCGATTAAGAACAAACTGAATGGGAATTTATTTTTTGGTTCTAAATTTGTTAAATAAAAACAAAAATAAAATATGAATCATCTTCAAAAAAATGAACAAAGAGAGAATGTGTATAATTATACACGTGCGGAAGTATCTGTACAAATAATGGCGTATAGTTATGTTTACACTGAAACGGAAATCAAATGATTCCAAGAATTCAAAAATAATTGTTGTTATTTTAATGTATGAAAAACCAATGAATTAACGAACAAAGTCATTAACAAGCGAAATTTGATGCACGACATTTCAATAGGGTATTGTGTTACAAACCTGAATGAGAATTTTCGAACAACTGACATTGTGTCCCGTCACTTATGAAAGAATCATTTACCAATGGATTCAATTTGTAATTATTATACTGTTATCTTTGTAGACAGTTTGATGTATAGTGAGTTTGTTTATTGAAATGAATGCCTGGCGTAAATCATATTTAATAAAAGTAACGAACTTCCTTTCTGGGTTTGTCGTGAAGTCGCCGTGGTCTAGTAGCTAGTGCGTGGGTTTAGTGGACGTGAAGCCATGCAGCTGCCGCGAATGGTTCGCGATCCTATAATTGATTTCTCGTGACCCGTTGAAGATATGACCTGGACGATATGTGGTTCCAACAGGATGGTGTAACTTACCATACAGCTAAAGAAACAATGAATCTCTTGCGCTAGAAATTCACTGGCCCTGTTTTCTCACGTCGTGGCGATGTTAAGTAGCCCCCACGATCATGTGATTTAACACCTTTGAACTTTTTTCTTTGGGGATATTTAAGAGTGTACGTCAATAGTCCAAGCACGATTCAAGAAGTAAAGAATGTAATCATTTGGCATATTTATGACATTGAACCTCAATTATGTCTCAGAGTTATTGAAAATATGGACCACCGGTTAAAGGTTTGCCACCATAGCCGCAACGAGCATATATCCGTTGTTTTTTTCACACACTATTAAGTCGCCGTAGTCTAGTAGGTAGTGTGTTGGCTTCTTAGGCATAGTTCAGTCCCAAGACCAGACATCTCGAACAAAACGAAATATGAAGAAATATATCTTCGACAACTTCATCTCAGCAGTTTTCTGGCCATAATTCTGGGAGTAATAAAAAATTACCATGAAAAGTTTCTCAAAAGCATCTGTCGTTCGGAATCGAGTTTAAACTGTAGGTGCCGCCACAATTATATAAAAATAACACGCACAACTTAAGTGGTGTCAGAAACTTGGCCGTAATCCTGACTGAAGGGATGCAATGTCCAATTATTTATTTATTTTTGGGTATAAGATTTGATCGGACGAAACCTTAAAAAAATTTTAAATTTACTTCAAACATCGTAATACTATGTTCAGATTTGCACTTTTATTGAGTCAATATTCGGTTTATTGAAAACAATATTTTAATTGTTCAGGCGTAAAAATATACACAGTTCAGCTGCTTATTCAATATACATTTGACAGCTGGTAAACAAAACAACTGGTTGTTTCAACAAGATTGTTTTTATTTTGTTTTTTTTTTTTTGTTATTGTCAAATATCAATAGAAAGTGTTCTGTTAATTGTAATATGCTCCCTAAACGCACTTATGACAGCGCTTCCTTTTATATTATTTCTCAATATTATAAGAATTTGCGTATTTATTGCGCAATAATTAATTGAAACTTTATATGAAATATTGGGCTCAATAATGGCATTTATTGCAATTTACGCATTAAAGGTGCATTTCTGAACACCGTATAACGAAATTCGGTTAAAAGCTTATCACAATAAATTTGCCTTGGATTTTATTTCAATTCAAAATATGTCATACAATAATTGTACGCTTTTAATGCTATTTTTCTTCATCTGCCGTAAATATTGAACTTTCCTTTATCAAATTTCACAGACTGTAAACACACACACTAGTAACGGTATATGTGTCACAAGTTTCCAAAAACCAAAAGATATTCAATGTGTGTGTCGACCTGCCTACCGCATGTGAAATGACTAAATGCTGTGTCTTGTCGGCTGGCCAGTCTGACAGCCAGCCATTTGAATGGCTGGTCGAATGAACACAGCCAAGTAAATTTTTGGAAAACAACGCCACAACTTGTACGCCCGGCTGACTAATAATTTATTCTGACCAAATTAACAAGACAAAATTTCATTTGCATAAAATTTATGTCAAATATAAACCATAATAAGTTTTACTGCGAGCATTTCCGATAACATTTGCAAGCATTGTTGCACTATATGCATTAAAATAATCGAAATCACAATAGAAAATATGAAGTTAAGATAATGTAAACTTTAACAAAATGTTTAGAAAATAATGTTTCAAACAATAATGTTTCATAAATAATTGAGAACTTTTGTTGTCCTTGCCACATGATACAATTCAAATAAATTTTTTGTTTGTTTTCAAGTCAATCATTATCAAAATCAATTTAAATTTCAATACCATGAAGAGCCAGCCCAGCAATCGAAACTATTTCCGTTTTCCAATCACAATATTATGACATATTTTTGAATTGACTGGCATTCATTCGGTCAGCCTCACCAGAAGAGCACTTCACTTACAGAAACTTAAAATCTATATTTTGAGCATTTCGTAATTATAAGTGCTCACCTACAGTATAGTTGTGTACATGTTTATACGCAAATGATGTAATTTTTTGGTTTTGTTTGACAGTTGGACAATGTGTCACTTTATGAAACGAATTCAAAGAAATTATACTAAAATTTAAAGCAGAATAGAAGACTGATAGTAAATTAAAGTCATAGTGTGATGAACTTTAACAAACTGGTCATAACTTGACATATATAATTTATATATAAATATTAATAAATTACCGTTATTTTTATTTTAAAATTATTTCATTCCCAGTTTTTAAAATTGAAACAAAAAAAAAATTACAAAAAAATTTTGAAATATTGTCAAATTTTTTCGGGCACTCTCCTTAAGTTTTAAAAGTTGAGTTTGGTGTTTGTTAGAATGTTATCCTTAGTGTAAAGTTTCTTTTAACGCTCACTGTACATTGTACCTATCAACCCTTTAATACTACAGCCTACTTCCGAAAGACAAATTTGAGAAACCTTCGAGTAGCAACTGATCTTCTGCCAGAACAAGGCTGTTCTGTTCTGTATATTTCGTAATCTAGTAGGCAGTGAATTGGCTTATTAGACGTGAGATCACGGTTCAAACCCATCAAAACGAAATTTAAAAAGAAATATTTCTTTGACGACTTTCTCACAGCAGTATCTGGTAAAAATTTTGAGAGTAAATAAAATTGCCATGAAAAGCTTCTCAAAAATCTGTCATTCGGAGTCAACACTTTAAAATTGTAGGTCCCGCCACTCATAAGCTAGGTCGTAATACTGAGTGAAAGGTTGTAACGACCAATTAAGTAAGTAAGTAAGTAAGTTTTACATCTCAGCACTGAGATTTACACCCGGAAGCCTTTACCCATTAGACCATAGGGATCACGATACATAACTTTACATGATTGTTACATTTGAGTCTGTGAAAAAAGACTTTTGTGGGCATGGACTGTACAATCTCTTGATCCAAACACTGAGAATGTTAGCAATCATGATAACAGGTACACTTAGAACTACATCCTCTAGGGCACTGACTACTATTCCCAACTGGTAACCGCCAGACATGTTAGCGAAGCAAGCGTAGAAGTATAAAAGCTAAGGTAGCGGCAAAATCTTGAGTATAATTGATCGATATTTTCCGATGCGGGCATGGACTGTACAATCTTTTGATCAAACCCTAAGAATGTTGGCGATACAAATATAATTGACCAGAGACTGCTTTCATGATACCCGAACTCACTTTCGATACTGATTTTACAACAAAGATAACGAATAGATCCTTTTATGTTTATAGTTTGCATATCCCAGAGAATGTCATCCAATTCCAAATACTGATGGATACACAGATCACCCAACAAAGTCTGATGTGGAATATTTTCATAACAGCTAAATCTTACATTGTCATTACTATTACTGGAATACAATTCTGGCTGCAATAATGACTATAAAGATTGAGAGTGAGTTTTCTCCGGATATAAGCACTTTCAAAAATTCTTGCAGGACACGTGTAGAAGCGGGGAATTTTACATCGAAATGCCACAGCTGACAGCTAATAGCCACTGATAGAATTCTATTCATCTCATTGCTGTCAATGTCAATATAACCTTACATAACCTGCCTTATACGATTGACCACGAACGAAAATATATGTTTTACAAGAGTAAGTTCTTTATTTAATTCAAAAATCATAAATAATTCGACAGTGTGTTAAAAAATATATGCGCCACTCATATTCGAACATACATATTTGGTCATAACAACCCTTCAGTCAGGATTACAACCTAGCTTCTCACACCACTTATGTTGTGTGCGTTAATTTTATTCATGAGTGGCGGCATCTACTGTTTAAAGCCGACTCCGTATGGCAAGGCAATTTTATTTACTCTCAGAGGTTGCCAGAATTCTGCTGAAAGGAAGTCGCCGAAGAAATAATATTTCATATTTCGTCTGCCCTGGGGTTTGAACCGTAGTCTCACGTCTAATAAGCAAACATACTACCTACTAGTGTGTTGAGCACTGGTATATACACCACAAATTACCGGAAAGATGCTGATAAGAAAGTACGGTTGGATGGCAATTGCCATTAGAATTATTTGGAGATCTCAGAAAATATCAATAACTCTTAAGCTTTGTATATACGCATTGGACGTAAATTTTATCCTGTTGTACTGTTGTAAAACCTAATCACGCACTAGTGCAATTGACAATTGATTGATTTAGCACGGAAAGCATAACCTATGGAATGACATCAACTCAACATCTTACAATAGAGGCGGTGGAAGATCTCTACACAGATATCATTATTACATACATAATTGGTCATAACAACCCTTCAGTCAGGATTAGAACTTAGTTTCTCACACCACTTATGTTGTGTGTGTTAATTTTTATACATGAGTGGTGAGACCTACAGTTTAACGTCGACTTAGAACGACAGATTTTTAAGAAACTTTTCATAGCAATTTTATTTACTCTCTGAGTTTTTGCTAGAAATCTGCTGAGAGGAAGGCGCCGAAGAAATACTTTTTGTATTTTGTCTTTATGTCTGGCCTAGGGCTTGAACCCACGTCTACCCTCAAACATACGTCTAATAAGCCAACACACTACCTACTAGACTACGGCGACTTCAGACATCATTATTGCCATGCATTAATACCATGCTTGTAAGGTTGCGACCAAATTATTTTATTTAAATTATTACAATCATTTTTTTATTTCTGTAGATTAGACACGAGTAAGTGATTCATATTAAGCTTTATCTCCAGCTTGGAAATACGTAAGACGTGTTCTTATTGTGTGCTTCTTTAACGAATTCAATACGAAGCAGAGAAGTAACAGCGGATAGTTTAAAAAGCATTCCCAGCCTCAATATTTTAAATGCCTTTGCAACAACTTGGTCTCCCCAAATAGCTTGATGATTAACGAATCAACCTTTACAGTGGGTAACACAATGGGCCATATGGGCCACCTACGAATTTGCATGTGAACGGTAAGCTATCCGCTAATCTAACCTAACTTTCTATACAACCTTGTGAAAAGTAAAGCCAATAGCTTAACAGCCAATCGAAACATATAGATTTTCATTGACAGAGTAGATCATTATATTCCAGATACTTGGAATACTAGGTGGTGTTTAACCATGCTTTTCAAAATTTAAAAAAAATGGAGAACTTGTAGTAGTAGTTTTCGAGGTAATGGTTTACTATGAGAGGAGCTATTTAGTAAAGAGATAGGTAAAAACACTTTCCATATTGATATTGAATTGCAATATGTACATTAAATACTTTTACTTCCTCTATGGAAATAACTGATTGCATAGCCCTTTTCACTGTTTCAGCGCCACAGGGTACGGCAGAGCTTCTCTTAATTTGTTGCTGAGACAATTCATGAATTTTTGTCCTTTTCTGTAGAATAAACCAAATTATGATCCTCAGTCTTTACCTCGTAGAGTAAACATATTCTTATGTTTTTACCTTTCTAAAAGCGTTTAAAATATAAGCTCATAGATTACAGAAAAAATTAAAATAAATTTGTTTTTAGTTTTAATTCAAATTCTTTGTTATCCGTACAATTCTGTGTGCCACTGTTCACAATCTTATGTAAACATAAGGTTTATTGGTCTGTTTACACCCTTTGCTTAAACAATCACAATTACTAGACAATTGTTCGACAGATCCTTGTAACGGAGATCTTCAAACCACGATTACTCTTTTCAAACGCACCGCGTCTTCACACAATACCGATTGAATTGCACTAACTCACTCGCCTCCTTTGCCTTGCCTTTTATATGGCAGAGTAAACAGTCTGATGAATGTTCTTGAAAGCGAATGTTCGCGGCTTCGCCTTCTCGTAATCTTTATAAATGTAAACATCATTGTTTCATTATCGTTGTTTGTGTATTTTGTTTACATTTATTCTTGTAGTGTTTGTTGTTGTATTTTTGTTTACAATAACAATATTTTTATTTGAAATCCTCTAGTCATTTCCAGTTTGTTCCATTATTATTGTCATGTTGCCCGAATGAACCCATATCACTTATAAATTCAATGTAGGGTATAACCAAAAACAATGTCAAACGACAAAGTCACTTTCTTTTAATTTAACTTGCATTTGAGCAAATGACTGAATGACTAAATGGATTAAGACTTTTGTAAGCACTACCCATACGTGTATGGTTACTTACATGCCTATGTACATTGGGACACATGAGTAGTTCGATAAATATGGTCGAGTGACCAAAGTTATACGAAAATTCATTAATTTGGCAGGAAAACTTATTTCCTTCATTTTGTACACATTTTTTGTACACTTTTTTTGTTTTTTTTTTTTTTTGGTATGTAGCATGTAGATAGATTTCGTATTTGTATTTGTAGTTTATGACGGTCATAAATTTATTTTATCTCTACCAGGAATATAACAATAACTGTCAATTCAAACCGAAAAACAAAAGAAGGTGTGTGTCACTAAACATAATAACAACAAAAAACTTTAATAAATAGAAAAACGAAAAAAAAGAAAAAAAACAAAAATGACTTGACCACAAATTTTTTTGTTTTGATTTTTCTTTTTTTTTTTGGTATGTCAGTCTGTCAGAAATAAACTCATCACTTAGTAGGAGGTCGTTTGTATTGTCTTAAATGTCAAACAATTTAAGGCTTTAGCTTTACCATATGCAGTCAAACACCAAAAACAATAGACACCAGCAACGTATGAAACTGATACCGACACACTCGCGGTCACTTACACTCCCTCTCACTCTCTCTCACTTATTCCCACTAAGCAGTAAGAGTTTACACTGTGACATGTACACACATTTTGGCACTAATATACTGTGATAATGGCACAGCATAGTCCACTTACTCACTTCACACGCTCAACATTCATTCACACGCCATGCACACGAACACATAGAAAACCAATCAATCATTATTACAAATTATTATCGACAAAATACGAGATATTATAAACTTATTTCCCTTCAAAACAACTTCGCATCGTTGTATATAAGCGTTATGGTCCAGTCTTTATTACAATAGTTTCTGCATGGCTTAGGGTTGCATGACACATCCCAACAGACGTTTGTGAAAGTGGAAAGGACTCGACGCACTCTATATATTGGGCTGGACATGCCAAACTTAATTCAAAAGAACGACGTGACCAAAACAAACATCTCCCTCTCTCTCTATTGTAATCACTATCATCGTCATAAATGACTTGCTCGAAATTAATATGTCTGCAGCCAGGGGTGAGTAATTAGAAATTGTAAATGGTGAAAAATATTGAAAACTTTAAAGTTGTACATCCAATGATTAATTCAGATATTTTAAAATAAATGCTTTAAAATAAATCGAAAATAATTTCAAACACTGCAATGAATGATTCAAGCGGTAGGTTAGCTCATCGTTTATAGATTGAATATCAATCAACAAAGCAGTAAGAGCAGCAAAAAAGAATATCCCCTAGATATACCAGGGAAAGAGCGAGAGAGAGAGAGAGAGACAATAATGCAAGATTTGTCCGTTGGTTAGAAAACTCCCGAGATAAAATGGTATTTCTGTAACACGGTCTGCGGTATTGACGATGAACGTGATTTGATCTTTAAAAGTGTATCCAGATTTCTTCAACTGTAGTGTATTGGTCAAAACAGCTATTCAGGATTGATAGCAAGCATATAGTGGCGATTCCTATCAGTAACGATCCCAAACAGGCGACTGAAAATACTTTAAAAGGTCTTATTGCCGCTGGCAAAATTTTAAAATCAGAGAGTTTAGTCCTTGAACTCTCAAAAATCAAAAAAAAAAGGAATATGCTTCATGATATAGAATCAGCTTCAGTGATTTACGTTCTTTATATCTACTTTATACATGATTTACTTCTTATACCGTCCAGTTGTATCACCGATATTATCTATTCCGTCAAGTAATTATAATTCCTGTTGAGTATCTCTCAGACCTGTCGATAGTTTTTTTTTTAAATGAGCTTTAGCTGTCAATAAATTCTAGCTATAATCGGATTCTTCTTTTAGGTTCCCAAGTGCCAGATCTGACTAGATTCTTTGGAAGTGGGATCATTATCCTATCCTTCTTGTCGAATGTTTGGCACTCTCATGTATGAATTCAACTGCATTTTCTATTGTACCAGCCTTAGCAAGTGTATTGACTTTGTGTCCGGGAACCCATATCCAAGTAACCGCTCCCACGTTTCAAGTTTTAAAGTTTGTCATAATTTCTGTGGTTTCTGCCATTATACATCCATAAATACACACATACATACATAATTGGTCATTACAACTCTTCAGTCCGGATTATGGACCTAGTTTCTCATACCACTTATGTTGTGTGTGTTAATTTTATACATGAATGGCGGGACCTACAGTTTAAAGTCGACTCCGAACGACAGATTCTTGAGAAACTTTTCATGGCAATTATTTGCTCTCAGAGTTTTTGCCAGAAATCTGCTGACAGGAAGTCACCGAAGAATATTTTTTTTTATATTTTCGTTCTGATGCCTGACCTGGTGCTCAATTATATAGTGTATTCCTGTAACGACTTTTGCGATCATAATGCCCTATGAAACTTTACTATGCAGCTCGACATCGGTAAGGATAACTGATAACAAATGTCTCGGAGATGCATTAATGCCACACAAGTTTGAAGTATGTGTACTGGGATTCGTTCTCCTCATCATTGAGTCTACATATTGGGCTTGAATCAAGTTAGGTTAGGTTAGGTTAGAGGACGTATACTTGTCAATTAAGACAAGTACAAGTACCCGGAGGGCGAATTGACCCATTGTACAACGTCCTAGTTTCTCACACCACTTATGTTGTGTGTGTTAATTTTATACATGAGTGGTGGGACCTACAGTTTAAAGTCGACTCCGAACGACAGATTTTTGAGAAACTTTTCATGGCAATTTTATTTACTCTTAGAGTTTTTGCCAGAAATCTGCTGAGAGGAAGTCGCCGAAAAAATACTTTTTGTATTTTGTCTTTGATGCCAGGCCTGGTATATCCATCCAATCCTTCTTCCAATTCCGTTGAAAGATGTTGACCTCATCGGCGGCATAGAAGCTACCCTCTCGTGATATGATTTGCCTGCTAATTGTTATGAATTCCAACATGACCTGTGATCTTAGTATCTCTAGCTGATTCAACTGTGCATTCTATTATATGTCTTGTCGGCGTCTTAGACGCTGTCAGATGCTATTACTATTTCCCGTTTTATACAAATCATGTCCAAGTTGAATTGAATCTTTCGATGGCGTAAAGTTTCGCTTGATAGCATTTAGTGGGTTTCTCCATCGCTCTTAAACTGAATACCCTGTTTCTGTACCACTATATGTCGAACCATCTGTATATTATAGCTCTCTTAAAAGAGTTTGTCTTCGCGAATTCATAGAGTTTTCTGGTATTGTGTAGAGGACAATTAAGGAGAAAATTGCTAGTCTATCGACCTATATGCCACCTTGCTCCTTAACCTAGCAGTCTTCATTGGTATAGTTCTCACAACCGTATACAACGAGCTCAGATTCTAAATAGTTTGCAGCTCCTTTATAGGACAAATTCCCACATTTATAATAAGGCAAGTCCATCACTCTACCGTATCCAACTCCACTTGAGCTGTGTTCGAGAATGCATTTACAAAACATTTTATTACAGTTAAGGATTAATTATGTATGGCATATTGTTTTTGTATTAAGTTTTTAACTTCGATGCATCGAATAAAAAACATCGATGTTTAATCAAAGTTGATCAGCAAAGAAAACATCGAATATAGCTTCTGTGTGTGTTAATTTTATCCATAAATAGCGGGACCTACAGTTTAATAGTGGACACTATTAGTACGTTTAGTTTGACATGTTTGACATGAGGTTTGAACGGTGACCTCATAGCTAATCAGCCTACTCATTATCTACTGTGACTACGGCGACTTCAAAGAGAATTAAAATTTAAAAACAGAAGAATAAATTTCTATTTAGTTAAGCTCATCTGTACGCACTATACGTATGAGTATAATATTTATTTATCCTTGTGCTTTCGTATTAGTTGGCAAATGTGCCTGGATAGAGTGAGTGAGTGTATTACAGGTTAGGTGACAAATATGTAATTAACATTATAACTTGAACAATATAATAAAATGTTTGTTAGTCCTATAAATTAACAAGTGATTAAATAACCATGTATTCCAATATGGCAACACCCACCATTCTACGTAGCATATCATCCATAAGTACATATATACCAACAAAGTTCATAGTCATATACAGTCAGCCATACATACATAAATTAATTGTTATTAAAATAAATAACAAATAGGGTCAATAGGAACAAGTGTAGTGCTAGACAATAGCTTATATTGAAATCCGAACTTGAGGTAATGAAGTCTTTTGTGTACTCATATGTAATTAAGTTTACGTGCTGGATTATATCCACCAATTTTAAACATGGAATATATATTTCTACATACGTATATTTCCTATGGGGTATTAAAGTTTTTATTTTATATACTGTTAGTGGGATGTAATACAAGTTTACTTCAATAAGCAGAAACTAAACTATAAACTAAGGATGGATAAATTAATTGAATTAGAAACTTGGGTTCCTGGTTTTTAATATGTACTACGAAACGAAGTATAGGGTGCGTCATTTAAAAGTTTAAAAGTTTTCTTGAATGAATTTTTGTTGTGAAGTTCAATTGTTCCGGTTAGAAATCAAATATTATTTCATTCATATGGCTGCCGTGGATGGCATCACAGCACCTCATTAGATTCGGACCAATTTAGGTGAACTTCTTCGAATGTATGGGATCGTATCTCAGCAATGGCATCACAATTGTCTCTGATTTGTAGGCATAACACGTTTCTTTAACAGCTCCCCACAGAAAATAGTACAACGGTGTCATATCGCAACTTCTTGGCGGCCAATTGACATCATCATTTCGGCTAATTAAACGTTTGATGCAATAAATCGATTGTGGCATGAGATATGTGACAAGTTGCGCTATCGTTTTGAATTCAAACATCGTTCACAGCAATACCATGAAGAGTGGGGTACAAAAAATTAGTTATCATGGTGCGGTAGGTGTCTCCATTGACCACAATGGTTGCGCCGTTCTCTTTTTCAAAGAAATATGGGCCAATGAAAAAAAAAGCCACTTGTAATTGGTGCATTATTTAGAGACCCCAATTCAATGACCACGTGAGGGTTTTCTGAGCCCCAGTAATCTAAGCAACGTACCCGCCAAGATGAAAATGAGCTTCATCCGAAAAAATGATTTCTTTTTTTGTTGGTAAAATCGACATCACCGTGCAGTTTCTCCTTGACCCTTGTAGCGTAGCTAAAACTAAGTGGATGGTTATGCGGCTTCCACTCTTGAACCAATTGTGCTTTGTAAGACGTCTGACCGAGATCTTTCCGCAAAATTCGACGTACACTGGTGCATGAAATGTTTAATTCTTGAGAACAATTACGAGTTGATGTTGATAGATTCTCACTCATATTCTCAGCCACAGCTTCGATATTTTCGTGTGTACGCATTGCACGAGCATGCTCACGTCTTGGCACATCAACAATAAAACTAGTTGCACGAACTTTAGCAATAAACTTATGTATACCAGTTGGTCCTTCTCTTCGATACGATATTTTCGTGCAATTGTTGATAATTTCTGTACGAGCACGTTCACGTTTTGGCGCATCAAAAATGAAACCAGTTTCTGGAAGTTTAGAAATAAACTTGCGTATACCGGGCACTGTTGGTCTTTCTGAGCTACCAAATTTTGTATGACATTTTCGTGTACTTTCCGACTAATTGTCTTTAAATTGGAAACAAATTTCCAATAAATCCCAATGTTGCTCAAGCGTAAATCGATTCATTACGTGCAGTGGCAATAATATACTGAATTTTGAGTTGGAATAGAATGACATAAGTATTGCCAGATTTGATGGTTCAAATGTAAACCGATAGATGACCCACCCTATATAAGGATTACAATATATATATTGTGATGGCATTTCTCTAGGGATGCTGTTGTTGTTGTTGTAAATGAAAAAGAAAATTATGTTTCATTATAATTAGAAAAGTATGGATTACATATTTAAGAATTCAAGCAAAAAAAAATATATGTTTTGTTTGGAGATGTGCTTAGCAACGAAATCTCAAGACAAATTCAAAAATTTTGATTACAACAATACTGTTTAACAAATGCAAAATGAGAGACAGGAAAAGAGTGAGAGAGATTTACTTGAATTTTGTATTTAAACTTATTAATAACGCGCATAATGAAGAGCATTAAAGGTTAAACGGATTATCATTAATTTAAATAATATTGTTTAATATTATTTACACTTACTTATATACACACATATGTATGTATGTATGTATGTGTGTCTATACAATATTTTAATGTATTTAAATCGTTAACAGATTTTTGCATTCAATTATAAACTTTTATTCAAATTAATATATTCATTTCCATGCTTCCAGCCTTGCACTCAGTCAGTCAGTCAGTTACCCTTAACAAATAAAAACAAAAACAACAAAAACATAAAAAGAAAACAAAATTAAAACGATTATAGAGTGTTTATACCATAAATTAACAAGATTTGTGCGGGCAGAATGAGGTCAGCACTAACCAACCACTCCCTTTTTGAAAGAGGACACGTCATACGATAATATTCAGCCGCAGGATTATAAAGTTTAAAGCCAAAACAAAACGCCTTTTAAATTTCAACCGTCGTGGAAAGGAAAATGCACACAAACAAATTATGACAATTGATGATGATGATGGTGGGGAAGTCGAAATTAATTGACTGTATGAATATTAAAAGTATTCATTCATGATAAAAATACTGGAAATTTATTCACCAACCACTAAATAAGGGATTAAAACTGCTTTTTAGGCATTTGATCATAATAATAAAGCCTAGTATTACCACTCAAAATTTGAACAGCTGCATAAATAATTGCTTAGATTTTTTTGCTCCCTTTTCGAAGGGAAATTAAATTGAAGCGAAATTTTTTGTGAATAATATTTCTGTACTCCTAACATTTGTTGTGTTAAACTTTAGTTATTAAAATATAATTCAATAAGTTTTTAAAACAAAACCAATAATTCTTAAATCACAGTCTAAACGAATGAAAAAAATTTATTAAAATATCGGTTATTTCGTATCTGGCAAACCTTATGTCAAAATTCAGTATATTATGTCCACTGAATGTAATGAATCTAGTTACGCATAAGCAACGTTGGGATTTATTGGAAATTTATTTCCAAAATAAAGACAATTGGACGAAAATTGCTAAAAAATGTAGTAAAAAATTTGGTCGCAAAGATCGACCAACAGTGCTAAAGTTCGTGAAACTAGTTTCATTGTTGATGCACCAAGACGTGGGCCTACTCGCACAGTGCGTACACCCGAAAATATCGAAGCTGTGGGTGAGAGTATGCGTGAGAATCTATAGACATCAACTCGTCATCGTTCTCAAGAATTGAACATTTCACCCACCAATTTACGCCGAATTTTGAGAAAAGATCTCGGTATGACGCCTTACAGAGTTCAATTGGTTCAAGAGTTGAAGTCGCGGATGGGTCAAAGAGAAACAGCACTATATGCCGATTTTACAAACAAACAAAAAATTGTATTTTCGGATGAAATTATTTTTCATGTTAGCGCGCACGTTAATAAGCAAAATTGCCCTATTTAGGGCTCAGAAAACCTACACGTTGGCTCACAGAAACCAATGCCCCCATTATGTGTGGTACACCTTGTAGAGCGAAGGCATCATTGGCCCATCTTTCTTTGTAAATGAGGATGGCGCAACCATTACGGTCAATGGAGGCGCCTATCGCACTATCATAATCAATTTTTTTGTACCCGCTCTTCATGGTATTGACGTGAACGATATTGGGTTTCAACAGGATTGCGCAACTTGCCACAATTGATTTATTGAGGCAAACGCTTGATGGCCGTTTAATTATGTGCGATTTGACACCGTTGGACTATTTTCTGTGGGGCGCAGTTATAGTAAAGTCTAACCGAAACCGAAAAGTTCTAACCGAAACAATTGTACTTCACAACAAAATAATATATTTGGCAATATTTCAAACCGTTTTTGTTTAAGAAAGAAAGTAACTTTTGGAGTACTTTCCAATCGAAGTACAAATAGTGCCACAAACTAAACTAATGGCTCTATTATGAGCATGCAGGAAAACCTTTATGCTGGTTTCATCCATTTTTGTTCTGACAACATTATTCTCTTCGTGAGATTCTGAAAATATTTGTTACGAACAACTCTCAGCTCGATTTGGTTTAATTCCATTATGTCTGGACGAACTTGAACTTTCCATACAAACAAAGTTGGATAAAAAGTTACGCGTATAATTCATGTAAAGTTAAAATTTGTTTTTAGAACAACTTATGGCAATTTTTGTTGCTGCGGACAAATTATTCGAAATGAGTTAATTGTGGTGCAGAAAACTCTCAGTAACAAAAAATTCTGTACGGCTCAAAAATTTTGTTCGGGCCACCATGGATGAATGCCGCTTATATAAAAAATTCGTGTAATATTTACGTTACAAAGCAATACAATCTATTGGTCGACTTAAATTCAATGTCTTTGAGAGTTTTTCTGAAATTGAGCTCCAAATATCCATTGCACTCCTAAAGTGTTATGTAAGACAATTAAGGAGAACTACTTTCTCATAGAGAAAGTACTTAAAGGCGCCAAAATCAATATGTAGATAAGGTTGTACATTAAAAACTTGCATATACATAAAGATCTCAATGTACTATCGATTAGGTTAGGTTAGGTCGAAGTGACAGCTTTAATTACCAAAGCACACTTAAGCACGTATAATGGGCCGGTGTCACACAACAGGCAAACATAGTCTATGTACTGACCGAATTGCAACAAAACCCATCGACGAAGTTGGTCAGCGGAGCGGCTACAAGATATACCATCGGACAAAGCAAAAAAGACTATTTTGAGAATAATCAACTTCCTTGGCTCCTCCTACCATTTTCCCTGGGGTTCTCATCTTGACAACAAGGTATAGTAATAATCACAAAATCTGAATTTATTCCTTCTGTCAACCGGAGTATTTCTCATAAGATTGCTGAGGGGAAGACGCCGGAATAACTAGGTTTTTTCTATTTCGATTTTTTCGAAAAATGTTTTAGTTGAGGTTCCAACTAAAGGCTTTTATCTAATAAACCAACACACTTCTTATTATATAGACTACAGTGATTTCATTATGTGAAATTAAAAATTCATTAAATAAAGTTAGGTTAGGTCAAAAAATGGTGGACCACCTAGAACCATAGCTTACTTGACCTAGCTTCTCACACCACTTATGTTGTGTATGTGTTAATTGTTATTCATAAGTGACGAGACCTACAGATTTTTGAGAAACTTTTCCATGGCAATTTTATTAACTCTCAGGGTTTTTGCGAGAAGTCTGCAGATAGAAATTTTTTTCATTTTTTGTTTTGTTGGAGATGTCTGACCTCGGGTTTGAACCGTGGCCTGACGTCTAATAAGCCAACAAACTACCTACTAGACTACGGCGACAAACTACTTGTGACCTGTATGCAACCTTGTAATATCGATTGTAACTATTATGTCATCTATCTCCTCGCTTTCAGTTCAATAAATAAATGATGAGAAAAAAACTAGGCTATAATTTCAAATTGGTACTGAAAACACATCTGAGATGTGTTAAGATCTTACAAAGTTACTCACAATCTACGTATAATTTTGACAGTTTCTGAAAGTGGTGTGTTATTACGATTAAATGTTGAAACACGAAAAACATAAGTTTTCTTAAGGCTAAAGTTTGTAGCTCATTTCAGGATTTTTCAACGAAATTAACTTGTTTACATTTTCTCCTCTTGACATCTACCGCCGCAAGATTGATCCTCGCAAAGCTAATAATATGAGAAAAAATCCAATTAACACCACAACAACTTGCTTTAATGTCAAATACATCTCCTACTTATGCAGACCCCTGTTATATAAATCTAAATTGTAAATGACAGAGAAGTATTACCACATACGGGTAGTGCGGGTAAAAAATTAATTATTTCTGTAATGAATTTGCGATCTATTGGCCCATCGACCACATTGAAGCTTAGGCCACAAATCGCTATTGTTTAAGTGAATCAATAGAGTTCAGCATCTTCGCCGTTTCATGTGAATGATAGAAAAACCTTAAAATAGACTTCTACGCACCTGCGCATACAAAAGAGTTGTATTCCACAGCCCGTTGGATAACAGTAGTGTAAGTGGTAAAGAAAGCAAATGAAGTGAAAAGAAAACGGTTCAAACAACAGGTCAGACATCAAAACAAAATTATGAAAAAAATATTTCTTCGGTGACTTCCTCTCAGCAGATTTCTGACAAAAACTCTGGAAGTAAATAAAATTGCCATGAAGAGCTTCTCAAAAATCTGTCGTTCGGAGTCGACTTTAAACTGGAGCTCCCGCCACTCATGTATAAAATTAACGCACACAACATAAGTGGTGTGAGAAGCTAGGTCGTAATCCTGACTGAAGGGTTGTAATGACCAATTGTGAATGTATGTATGTGAAAAGAAAATTCTTCTTTCGACACTTGAAAATGTTACAAGACCAGAATATCAAGAGCTTCTGACTTTAAAATCTTTGCAAAATTAATAATTCTAAATGGCGTCTTATGGCGTCAGTAACCAATAAAACCTAGTTCGGAGATTTTCTGCAAATAGACATGGTTGTTATATTTAGCCAGTTCATCTCAATATCCAAAGAGTTTAGTCTGCGATCAAAGTAGTATGAATGACATTGTCTGCAAAGAGTATTTTGGGAAGAATCATTTGGCAGATGCCTACTGGTAGGAATAGTGTTGCCCTGTCAGTTAAGAGACTTTCTTAATTGGACATTACAACCCCTCAGTCATGTTTACGGCCTAGCTTCTCACACCACTTATACTGTGTGTGTAAATTTTTATCCATAAGTGACGGGACCTACAGTTTAAAAAATCCGAACGACAGCTTTTAGAGAAACTTTACATGGCATGTCAGAGTTTTTGCCAGAAATCTACTGAGAGGAAGTCGCCGAAAAAATATTTTTTAATATTTTGTTTTGTCGGAAATGTCTGACCGTGCATTTGAACGATTGTCTCACGTCTAATAATCCAACAAACTGCCTACTAGACTATGGTGAGTTAAGAGAAGCGAAATTCAAAAAATCACGGATTGATGATGAAGCATTTTCTCACTCGTAGACATCTTTTTGACGTTCTGAGGAGTAATATTCAAAACGTCAGACTTAATGACATATTCTTGTAAAGCATTTCTCAGTTATCGAGATCGTTTTGACGTCCTTAGAAGTTCTCGATTACGATGATTAAAACTGTAGAGATAAGAATGCCCGAGGCTTTACAACAAGGCACTTCCTATAAGTAATTGCAAGTATTGCAGAAGAAAATAATATTTTCACTCCATTTCTTGCTGTTCCGTTAGATTTCTGAAATAAATTTACAATATTCTTCAATTAATTTAAAGCTTAAGGTATGTGTTAGCAACTTAATTCAAAAAAATTGTTGTTTTGCAGTTACCGTTTGTAGAGTGTAGTTAAGAATCAAGCAACTGATACATAAATATCCTGTTCTGCCTTTAATTTTCATATTTTATCGAATATAAATTGTTTAGAGGTTTATCTATCCCAGCAGTATAGTATCATTTATTATTTTTTTTGTTTGAGTGTATAGTACTCGCATAACATGTTGAACAATCTGAATAACAACAGTTGGCAGTTGGTGGTGGTGGTGGTGGTTAGCGGTGGCGTTAACGTTGACGTTGGCGTGAAGGGACTTTGGGGCGACAACAAATCATCATATTGCTGCGGGTGACTTGGTGGTTGTTGTTATGTTTTTAAATTTTTTTCAGAATATTTTTTTCCACATTTAAACTACACACACATACAATCAACAAGTGGTCCTAAGCCATTGTATGTATTATTGTGAATTGTTTTCCTGTTTTATTTTATTTTTTTTATTTTCTCATTCCCATAAGTTTTAGTTGTTGCTTTTATAATCTATTGTGGATTTGTAATGTTTTTTTTTTCTTTTATTTACCGTTTTTTTTCTAGTCTACTAATAAATCAATTAAAAATTTCAAAGGTTTGCATTTAAAAGAACAAACAAACAAACTCAATGCCGCAGTTTATGTACACGTACATACTCGGATATGTTGTAAAGACTTGAATATGATTTTTATCGATATTTATTGCCAACAGTTGAATGTGCTCATCTGTAGATCTAGTGTGGTCGTGTAGAAAACACGGATAAGGGTATACAAAGAATAGATTTCAGTTAGTTATTGAAGGGAATGAAAAAATGTATACTGAAGGATATTAACAAATAAGATAAATATTATTGTATAAGTGAATGATTGTATGTATGTATGTATTCATGTGTGAATAATGAAGTATAATAATGTATATTTGTGGTTTATGGTTGAACACTTATTTGTGGTTATTGCTGTTGCTTTTGTTGTTATAAAATCTATATTCTATTCAAATGAAATTTTCTTAATTTAAAACAAATAAAAAAATATAATTCCTAGCCATCATCCCTTGGTTGTTATATTTTTCTCAATTTTTATTTCGGGTGCGCCTATCTAACGGTTTAAATTTGAATCATCGGTTATTGCGATGACAATACTTATGTCATTCTATTCCAATACATCATTCAGTATATTATTGCCACTGAACGTAATGAATAGATTTCCGCTTGAGCAACGTTGAGATTTATGGGAAATGTATTCCCAAAACAAAGACAATTACTAGGAAATTGTACGAAAATATCGTATTTGAGAAAAGGACCAACTGTGCCCGGTATAGGTAAGGTTATTGCTAAAGTTCGTGCATTTGGTTTCATTGTAGATGCGCCAAGACATAAGAAATTGGTCTGAAATTGCACGGAAATATCGTACAAAATTTGGTCGAAGAGAAGGACCAACTGTGCCCGGTATACGCAAGTTTAAAGTTCGTGAAACTGGTTTCATTGTTGATGAGACAAGACGTGAGCATGCACGTACAGTGCGTATACCAGAAAATATCAAAGCCGCGGCTGAGAGTATGTGCGAGAGTCCACCAAAATCAACCCGTCATCCTTCCACGCACATGTTGACGTCGAATTTTGCAAAAAGATCTAGGCAAGACGCCTTACAAAGTTTAATTGAATTAATGACCATCCGCTTCGTTTTCGATTCGCTAGATGGACCCGATGATGGCGATTTTACCAAAAAAAAAATCATTTTTCGGATGAACTTCATTTTCTTTTTGGTGGGTATGTCAATAAGTAAAATTGCCTTATTTGGGGTTACAAAAACCCGCTCGTGGTCTTACAGAAGCTAATGTACCCATTACGAGTTACTGTTTGGTGCTGCTTGCGAAGCGGAGGCATCATTGGTACATGTTTATTGGAAAATGAAGAAGGCGTAACCATTGCGGTCAATGGAGACATTTATGGCACCATGATTGTACCCGCTCTTCATGGTATTGATGGGAACGATATTTCGTATCAACAGGATGCTGTAACTTGCCACACATCTCGTGCCACAATCGATTTATTGCATTAAAAGTTTGATGGTCGTTTAATTAGCCGAAATGGTGATATCATCCCCATATCGACGCCATACTCTCGAAAAAGTATACCAAAATTGGTCCGATGGAATGAGGTACTATGAGCCTGTCGCGGCAGCCATATGAATGAAATAAGATTCCATTTCTAACCGGAACAATTATACTTCACAACCACAAAAATAAAACAGTTTTTTGTTTTATTGCATTTTTAAATTTTTATTTAAACTTTGAATCACCTACCTATATTTATGGTTATAAAGTGTTCCTAAATGTATGTGAAAGTGTATGTATATTTAATTAATTAACTGCAATATTTATTGCAATTTTTTCTTGTCTCTTCTGATTCTTAGCAGATTTTTTTTAATATTTTTTTGTTTCCTTTTTTTTGTATTCCTTGATGTATGAGATGTTAATAAATGCCTTGGTATCCACAGAAATGCGTTTGAGTTTTCCTTTTTTGTCTCTACTGTAGTACGACAACCATCTCTGACATTTAATCATTTTGCAAATACAAGTCACTCTTGATTTATCATCACTGCCCTTCACTAGTAGAAGAATAATTTATGGTTTTTCTATTTTATTTTTTTATTATTTTTCCTTATTCCTTTAACATTTGATAAATGATTTAATTAAAAACAATAACTGTATAAAACAATCATCAATAAATTATTGTATCATGACAGAAAACTATGGCACAATAAAACATTAAAACAATTTTTAAATCAAGATAAACAACTCAATATCCAAGGAGAGGCAAAATCGGAACATTATAGAAACAATGCATACGTGTTTGTATTAAAAAATTAAGGCACCCAGAAGAGTAAAATGTTTTTCTTCTAGAATATAGAGTACATCACAGACCTTATTCGGCATATATAACTTCTCTCTGAATACCGTAACTGGTTAGGTTATGTAAGGTTAAACTGACTGATAATCCAATGGGCACAACTTACTTGGGTCCAATAAGGTCATGTTGTAACGCAAGGCATTACCTAGCCCGTCATTTAATTATAGCTCCTGGTTGCCATTTCTCAATCATCTCGAGAGTTTTATGAATGTATAAATTTGCTCATATCAAATGTTCTGCCACTAAATTTTGGAAGATCTCTCTTCCCAAATTCCCAAGACAAGATGTTCTGTGGACTCCTCTTCTTCTTTTTCGTCGTTGTAACATAACATAATTGATCAACACAAGCCTTCAGTCAGGATTACGACCTAGCTTTTCACACCACTTATGTTGTGTGTGTTAATTTTATACATGAGTGGTACTGTTTAAAGTCGACTCCGAGCGACAGATTTTTGAGAAACTTTTCATTGCAATTTTATTTACTCTCAGCCAGAAATCTGCTGAGAGGAAGTCGCCGCAAAAAATATTTTTTCATATTTCGTTTAGATGTCTGACCTGGGATTTGAATCGTAGCCTCATTAGGCCACGGCGACTGCATTCTTCTCGTCGTTGTAGCTTCTGCAGAAGTCGTTATGAGATATTCCCAGTCTTCTGGCGTGAACACCCAGAGGCCAGTGTCCCGTTATCACTGCTATTATGTTCCTTAGAACGGATATATAGGTTCAAATTATTTTTTACATATATCCATGCACATCGATCTCGGGCCAGATATGTCTGGTGTCCCTACAAATAGGTTCATTATTCCATTTTATCTTTGCTAATGAATGGAGTTTTTGTGAGACTATTTGTTTGCCTCTTCACAGAGAAACTACCATTTCATGTAGGAATGCATTTGAATTATCCATGGTGCCAGCTTTAGCAAATTAATCGGGCTTTCGATGTCCTCTTTCTAATGGTTGCTATGCTGTCGGTAAATATGCGTATTTCACAGTACGATATGCTCTGATAACAAATTCTCAATGCAGCAATTATTAGGCATTATTTCACCTAGTAAAACACTTCAATAATCTGGTAGTGCAATGGAAGCTCTAATGTTGAATTGTTCTGAAGAGATTCCATTTCCGACTATGCTACGTGATGCGGAACCATCAGTAAAAAATTTAATGGCTTTTCTAGGGAGATGCAAGCTATTATCATAAGAGGATCTCTCCGGTACCTGCGTCCCAAACCAGAATCAAAAGCAGATTCAGGTATCGTGTTGATACTACCTTCTTTCAATCACATACAAGGTTGTTACGACTGAAGCCCCTCGTCATGACGCTGACTGGACCTTACCAGTACGATTTCGGACCTGATAAGTCCACCAACCATCAGATCTTAACATCACGTCAAATCCTGGAGAAGACCCACGAAAAATTAGTCCACACATATCACACTTTTTGTTAACTATCAGGTAGACTTCGATAGCCGTATAACGAATCGTGTTTTTGTTTCAATCTTTGATCTCGGTATTCCTGCAAATCTGATAAAGCTATGGAAAATGACGTTGAGCAACTTCTGCAAGTCTGTCTGGGTACCTTTTCATATCGTTCGACGTTTCAGACAAGACGATCCCTTCCTTATCATGCGACCAGTTCAACGTCGTTATGGAGATTGCTCCGCGCTTGGCGAGAGTAGATCGAAACGGCGCTATTTTCGAAAAAATTGTAGAATTGCGTACGCTGACGACATTGTAATCATATGTCGTACCAAGCAAGTTTTTACTGCTACCTTTAGCGCTATGGAACGAGAGTATAGGTCTGGTAGTAATTGAGGGCAGTATGTGAGGCCAAAAGGCCAAAATTTGTCAGCGTATGGGATCTCAGATTACGAGCTGTATCTAAACTTTCGATGTTGCCAGTGAATTTGTTTATTTCGACTCCGGCGTTACCGGTAAAAATGATGTCCGTCTGGAGATCAAGCGTAAGATCTTGCCAACAGGTCCTACTATCGTCTCAATAGGCAATTGAGTAGTAGAGCCCTCTCTCGTACGACGAAGGTAATACTTTACAAGTACTACATTCTCCAAATGTTTCTCTATGACGCAGAAGCGTCGGCACTATTAAACAACGATGCAGCAGCCGTGAGGGTATTCGAGAGAAAAGTGCTACGTACGATTTACGGTCTAGAGCAAGTTTGCAATGATTACCGTGTCAGATCCAACAATGAGCTGTATAAGCTCCTCATTATATTGAAGAGAAAGCCAAGCGTGATGGGTATATGATGCTGGGATTATATGTGTTGGAAGTACCGAATCAAGAAAATTCTGTCATCAATTGACGGGACCAACTGGCAAAGGCACATGAGAATATTCATGAATATGTTACGTTAGGCCGAAATCGGATTAAATGGTTTTTAAAGGCATTTGAAGTCACCGTAATTTAGAATATAGTGTGTTGTCTTATTTGACGTGAGGCCGATGTTCAAAACAAAACGAAATATGAAAAGAAAAGCTATAAGCCCCGCCACTCAGGTATAAAAATTAACACACAATCGTGGTATGAGAAGCAAGATAGTAAGCCTGACTGAAGGGTTGTAATAATGAATTATATATGTTAGACGTTTAAAGAGATTTCGAGTAGGCGAAGTTGCCCGCCTAAAAGGCGTGGCAAAGCAAGCAACTGAGTCAGTAAAATGTCAGTCAATCTGTGTGGTGTGTTTGAAGAAAGTAATCGTGGTTTCAAGATCTCCGTTATAAAGATCCGTCAAACAAATTGACTAGTAATTGTTATTGTTTACACAAAAGCGTGCAAAGAAGAGCAATTGTTGTTCTTTACATCAAGTTGTGAACAGTGTCACACAGAATTGTGCAAACAATAAGGAAATTAATTAAAACTAAACACAAATTAATTTTTATTTACAATCTACGAGCTCATATTTTAAACGTTTTTAAAAGGTAAAAATGTAACAGTATTATGAGCCAATTTATTAACTACATATTGTTTTAGACACCATTAAAAATCATTTCCACTTCCCACATCCCTCAACTTATTTAAGGAAACAGAAAAGCGGTATTCCGCAGTTGACATTTACCACCCGTCATTTGTCAGGTGGTGTCATTAATTTTCTACTCATTTGGTTTGATGAAGCGTTGTGGTGTTTTTGACAATGACTATGACTATTTCTGATTAAATTTGTTCAAGTATTTTGTTTATAATTCATTAATTATTGTTTTTGTTGTTGCTGCTGTATTTCATTTCATTTTACTTAATGACAATTGACGGAATTTTTTCGTATTTTGTTGCAGAAACAAATTGCAAAACGATCTTAACAATTAACACCGACACCAACATAACACCGTATACTAATGGTGTGGTGCCAGCATTGCTGCCAATATATTGCTGAGCTGACAGTGTCAACAATCACTTTAACATTTAATTAATGTAATAATAAATTATTCATTTATAATAATTTGTAAGTATTAATGATTAATAACCGGTAATTAAATAAAATATTTTCTGTTTTTTTTGTTTTTTTTGTTTTTTGCTTTCTCTCTCAAACTTGTCAATAAGTATCCATCAATCTTTAAAACAAATAGTGCCTGCCTACCGTTCGTTTATTGTTTCAAAATGTTCAATAATTTTTAATTTCAATGAATTGTGATTCAAATTAAATTTGCAAAAAAATAATAAAGAGACACAAGGTGTTAATTAAATAAAAATTTCACCATATTCCGTACGGATAATTATTGTTAAAGTTTTCCACGCAATTTTATTTGTTTATACAATTAAGCAGCAGCTATTTACCAGCCAACAAGGAAAATTTTTTCATTTCATTAATATTCAGTTTAAAAAATTTGTTTTTGTTTAAAAACCTTATGGTTTCAGTGAATAACAGCTTATCTTGAAACGCTACCGCTATGAAAAATGTTTCTTCAGCGCCTTCCTCTCAACAGATTTCTGACAGAAAACTATAAGAATATAATTGCCGTGGAAATTTTCTCCCTCTGTGTCATTCGGAATCGACTTTAAGCTGTAGGTTCCGCCATTCAAGTATAAAATTAACACACACCATAAGGAGTATGAGAAGCTAGAGCGTAACCCCCTAACTGAAGGTTGTAATGACCAATTATGTATTTAATCGGAACACCTATGTTCGATAACATCTTGGAAATCGATTACGTACTAGATACCTGATTCTATTTGAGGTCTTTCAACAGCTAATTTTCAACGAAAAATCGTGTTCAATTATGAGGCCCATAAATAATTGGTCATTACAACCCTTCAGTCAGGATTACGACCTAGTTTCTCGCACCACTTATGTTGTGCATGTTAATTTTATGCATGAGAGGTGGGACCTACAGTTTAAAGTCGACCCCGAACGACAGATTTTTGAGAAACTTTTCATGGCAATTTTATTTGCTCTCAGAGTTTTTGCCAGAAATCTGCTGAGAGGAAGTCGCCGAAGAAATACTTTTTGTATTTTGTTTGATGTCTGACCTGGGGCTTGAACCCTGGCTTTACGTCTAATAAGCCAACACACTACCTACTAGACTACGGTGACTTCGATGAGGCCCATATCAATATGAATAGATACGGGAAGAAATAAAATTGTCGATGTTGGGATGAAACTAATTCACATCAGAGATCAGCAGTGTATTGTTTCTTCGCTACTCATAAGCACTCATGAAATTTTGAATATAAGTGAGTCAATATTGAAATTTAACTACTCTGAATCCATTCGTACTCACTACAACGTTGATTTATAACTGCAGGTTGCAATGAGTATGCGTACAACGTTGACATCAAACTCATACCATTCGAAATATGTTTGATTCATAAGCCTACTCAGTCAGATTCACAACTTTATAAGGCCACGGTTCAAACCCCAGGTCAGGCATTTCCAACCAAACGACATGTGAAGAAAATATTTCTTCGGCTGCATCCTATCAGCAGTCTTATGGCAAAAACCGTGAGAGTAAATAAAACTGCCATGAAATGATACTTAAAAGAATCTGTCTTTCAGTGTAGACTTTCGACTATAGGTCGCGCTACTCAGGTATAAAATTTACTCACGCAACATAAATAGTGAGGGAAGCTAGGTTGCAAGCCTGACTAAAGGGTTGTAATGACCAATTATGTACATTATATATGCAAGTGTGTTGTTTTAGTCTATAGAAGTTTGTAAAAACGTCCTAAGTTTTTGACAAAAACCATAATGGTTTATATGTATGTGCTAAATAGAACGTAATTTCTCGCAAAGAGGCAATAATTTATCAAACAATATTTATACTGAATAATACAGTCAAAACTATCGAATAGTATTTCATGGCAAACTAATGTGAACATACTGAAATATTTGAAATTATTTAGTATGTGGCCGTGAATATATTACAATATTTTTGTTACACATTTATGTTATTATCCATGTGTGCTCATGAAATTTATTTATTTGAATGCACATATCGGGTGGGCCATCCATCGGTTTCAATTTGAACTATCGGTTATTTCGAATCTGACAATATTTATGTCATTCTATTCCAACACAAAATTCATTATATTGTCTCCACTGAAAGTGATGGATCGATTTACACTTGAGCAACGTTGGGGATTATTGGAAAATTATTTCCGAAATAAAGACAATTGGTTAGAAATTGCACGAAAATGGCATACAAAATTTGGTGGCAGAGAAGAACAAAACAGTGCCTGGTATACGCAAGTTTATTGCTAAATTTCATGAAACTGATTTCAATGTTGATGTGCCAAGACAGCGATCTCATACAGTACGTGCACCCCAAATATTGAAGTTGTGACTGAGAGTGTACGTGAGAATCAATCAATTTGTCATCGTTCACAAGAATTGAACATTTCACACACCAGTTTAAGTCGAATTTTGCAAAAATATCTAGGCATGATGCCTTACAAAGTTTAATTGGTTAAAGAGTTGAAACTGCATGACCATCCGCTACGTTTTCGCTTCGCTAGATGGTCCAACAAGAAACTGTCGATATCGATTTTGTCAATTAAACCATCTTTTCGGATGAAGTTTATTTTCATATTGATGGGTACGTTAACAAGCAAAATTGCCGTATTTGGGGAAAACCCACACGTGGTTTTATAAGAGCCAAAGCACCCATAACGAGTGACTGTTTGGTGCGGCTTATGGAGCGAAGATAGTATTGGCCCATATCTCCTTGAAAATGAGGACGGCGCAACCAATACGGTCATCCTATCGCAACATAATAACCGAAATTTTTGTTTAGGGCTCAGAAAACCACATGTGGTCTTACAGAAGCAAATGCACCCATTACAACTGACTGTTTGGTGCGGCTTGTGGCCCATTTTTCATTGAAAATGAGGACTGCGCAACCATTACAATCAATGGAGACAAATATCGCACCATGATAACTGATTTTTTGTTCCCTCTCTTCATGGTATTGCTGTGAACGATGTTTGGTTTCAACAGGATAATCCAACTTGCCACACATCTCATGCTACTATCGATTTATTGCGTCAAATGTTTGAATCGTGTTTTATTAGCCGGAATGGTGATGTCTATTAACCGCTGTATAACACCGTTGGACTATTTTCTTTGGAGCGCCGTTAAAGAAAAGTGTTATGCCGACAAAGCAGAGACAATTGAGCATTTGTAGGCCAACATTCGTGATGCCAGTGACGAGATAAGACCCCATAGACTCGCAAATGTATATGAAAGTTGGTGAGATTGTATGAGGTACTGTGAGGCCAACTGAGGCAGCCATATGAAGGAAATAATATGTCATTTTAAACCGGAACAATTATAATTTAAAACAACAAAAATAAATTAATTGGATAACATGTGAAACCGTTTTTTGTTTTATTGCATTTTTAAATTTAAACTTTTAAATGATCCACCCTTTACAATGATTTCTATGGAATAAAACATTGCAAATATAAATTAATTATGATTGGAAATATGTATTTCCAGAAAAATCCCCATAAAATTACAATATTTTCGAGTATTTTCAAGTGTTTTTGTTATTTGAAATGAAAAATATGTTTTGGAAAAAGAGAATATTCGTAACAAAATTGAAAAAATTTTGAATTTTCAGGAAGCAATTGATTTAAATTTTTTAATAAATGCCGCGATATGCATAGCAATCGCATTAAATTGACAAAAACAATAACAATGTTATTGGAATTTGAGGCGAAATTCGATAAAAAGGACTTAAAAACTGTGGAGTACAAGGAAAACATTTAAAATAGGAAAGGAAACGAAAAGGAAAACAACATCATTAAAATCAGTAACCCATGCAATGCTTAGCAAAATAACAGAGTTAGTGTGGGAGAAATAACGGTAAAAGTAAATAAAAAAAATAGTGGAGTCATTCGGAAACGAAGGGAATACTATTTTGTACGTAAATTTTAGAACGTAAATCACATAGAAATTATACGAAAACATCCAACACATAGTGATGTACACAGACAACACTGAAATGAGAATGTGAAACCACCACAGCACAGCTACGATGGCAGTGGTTACCACAATTGCGATGATAACAACAACAGCGAGGGTTGCAGAAACAAAACAATATTCACATTATAAGAGAATGTCAATTGGTGTTGTTGTTGTTGCTCTACTGGCAATAAGAAGGAAATTTCAACAGCAATAACAACAACAACATCAATAACAGTAATGCAGCAGCAACAAGCAATCATCACATTCTACTCTTACATAAAAATGTACAACAAAAAAGAAAAAAACCGATCCTAACCGACAGAAGACGAGAAATTGTATCCTTAAAAGGAAACTTGTTACAAGACCAAGCAACAACTGCTTGTGTCACAGCAGCAAAACATTGTAATAAAACAACAACAACAACAACAACAATACATTGCAGCATTAAGAATGACAAAAACATACCAAATATGGGAAATGTTAAAGAATTTATTTGTGCAACAAAAAACCGACAACAACAAACGATTGAAGAAACAACATTTGCAAACTCATTGCAATGGCATAATCATACCCAACAAACAGTTTGGCCAAAAGATTAGTAATAAACGTTCAAACAATTTTGTGCCAGTAACAGGTGGTCTCTCATGCAATATTGATTTCACAACAAATCGTACGCTGGTGCTATTCACATGCGTAAATCTATGTCTATCAATCCACTGAGAGAGCGAAAGAGACATAGGGTTAGAGATGATTGCTTGCATGGCCAACTACTATTTGGGCACATGTTGAATATGATGCCCCTTTTAAGCATCACACAGTAAAATTCCATTTCAGTTCTTGCTGTTGCGTATTATTGCCTCTCAAATAAAAAGGAAACAATTGTGATGTGTTGTCGGTGAAGAAAATTGCATAAGTTGAGTTAAGCCACAGCAGCACAAAAATACATACGCACTGTACCAGATTAGGAAGAAACTTCCATTTTAAAAACGGAAAAACACAAGAAGAACTTTTTTGTCGTGTTGAATTTCCAAAACTAGAGAAGTACTATTTCGAAAGACTTTAATCAAAAAAAAATCGAACTGGACACCACCAGTTGCACACACACACTGTGAAAGGTTGTAAACCAGTAGAGTGACCACTTGTTAATTGAACCACATATTGAAAGGCACAGCAGCGATATCTGCTCTAACGCCATACAACTGAAAGCAGGATACCCCCAAAAGTAATTAGAATTCAGTAGAAGCACTTGTATAACGGAATTTATGGGAAAATATTATTCAATCGTACATAAAATAGTTAATATCAGTCCTTATTTAAACCTGAATACCTTATAGAAGTGAATTATTAATGCTTAGCTCATCGCTAGGCTTCATTAAGGGTGGTGCGCATGGATAGCTTTAATTTTAGTCTGACGACCATAACCGTGGTGTAAGTCACACTCAAGACATATTAAATTATGTTTCGAAGTTACTGGCCACAGACCAGTTGGTAGTATATTAGCTTATTGGACGTGATGCCACAGTTCAAACCCCAGTTCAGACATCTCAACAAAACGAAATATGAAAAAAAATTTCTTTGCCAACTACCTCTCAGCAGATTTCTGGCAAAAACTCTCAGAGTAAATAAAATTTGCCATGAAAAGTTTCTCAAACAATTTATCGTTCGAAGTGGACTTTAAACTGTAGACAACGCCACTCAGGCATATAATTGACACCAACAACATAAGTGGCGTGAGAAATTAGGTCGTAATCCTGACTGAAGAGTTGTAGTGACGAATTTCGTATATATGTATGTAGAAAGGAAGGCCTTTGGTAGTTCAAATTAAAGAAGAATGGGCGATGTTCGATTAATCGGCAATGTTTTCTGGATTCTTATATTAATTTTGTATTTTTCATTGCTTGTGATAATTTTCTTACTAAAAACTCCCCTTTATGCACTTAAGAATATAGTATAACACCGACTAAATATTCGTCATAGGTTCTGTGGATGAAGAGTATCCAAATTATACGACGGCATGGACAATGTAGGCTTTGAGGACCGCTGTGGTTTGCGGCGTATTCGCACAGTTTTACATAATAATACATAATAGGTCATTACAGCCCTTCAGTCAGGATTACAACCTAGCTTGTCACACCATTATGCAGAGTGGCGGGACCTGCAGCTGAAAGTCGACTCCGAACGATAGATTTTTGAGAAACTTTTCATGGCCAATTTACTCTCAGAGTTATTGTCAGAAATCTGCTGACAAGTCGTCGAAGAAATATTTTTCATACTTCGTTTTGTAGGAGATATCTGACCAGGGGTTTGAAACGAGACCTCACCCCTAATAAGCCAACACACCTCCTAGACTACGTTTAATAACTCACATCATTTCCACGTGAGATGTCAATGACCATAGAATTATGCAACAGAATATCCAATGGCTCATGAGCTGGGCAACCACATATCATGGTTCCTCATTCCATTCAATTCAAACCAAAAGAAATTGGTAATCAGAAACCCATAGTACAAGACCTTGAACGTAATGGTACGGCGCAATCTCAAAGAAATATGGATATCTTTTTCGGTATGCTTTGGACGCTCTTGGATCTAATGTGGATTGGTAGGTACGTTTGAAATTCAGCAATTTTTTGTGTTCACTTACATATTCACCCTCATCGCTGAAGACAATGTTTCAATAAAAATTACGGTCAATTTCCACCTACTCCAGAGGCCTTTCAACGAGCACATGTCGTTTTCTATGGTGGCCCCTGGTGAATTGCCAAAACAAACTGAATAAATGACAACTTATTAGATAAACGAAGTGGCCGTTGTCAAGTCTCTAAGTTGCTGCAGAAGTTAAGTTTCTCACAAAGTTCAAGGAGTGACTGGAAGCGTTTTGATAAGATCTAATTTCGGAGGTTAAAAGTTAATCCCGTAAAGTTATTACAAAGAAGATGACAATTGAGATGACTTGAGAAAATTAAACTTAGGGCCATTATTACAACTTTCCAAAGGAAAGATTTTAATGGGCAGATAAATTGTTTTTCATTATTATAAGGGGACAATAAGGTAGAAGTAAGCGTTAAGCTAAAGGGAAGATCATCTTATCAGTAACTTTTAAAGTGAAGTTTATGGTTAAAGTTGCCATATTATTTTGAAAAAAATTAACTTTATTTTATCATTCATTGTAATAACGAAGAGAAGTTAAAGGCGACTTTAAAGTTCACTTTAGCTAAAGTTACCTTTAAATAAACCCAACTTTAAGAGCAAGTTGTAATAATGGCCCGTAGAGAGTTCGACGAGTCAGAGACAACGACTCCTCTCAGGAAACGGAGTGTACCAAACAAATGGCGTTTTTATAAGTCAAGCACTGTGCTATGGTTTGACGAAATTAATACTGATTTAGTTTCTTACAGATGAAACCATGTACACACTAAATTAAGCGTACCGCCAAAAATGAACACAAAACTCTATGGTGACTCGTTAATTATTTGGAGACACTATAGATATTGCTTGATTAATAGGTGCTGATGGTATGAATATTCTACAGAGAAATAAGCTAAATGAAGTAAGTGCCATTGCGGTGGTAGCAGTTTTAGACTTGTCATTATATGGCTTTGAACTCGATATAATGGTGTGAATATTATTGATCATTGAGGGGTTTTCTTCATTAAGAGGTGGCGTTGCTTGGATTTGATGTTATCCTCTCTGGAAGAGAGATGGGTTAAGGTTACTTCCTAGAGTTTAATAAACTGTGATGAAAATTTCTTTAATTTCAAAAAGGTCACCCTATTTTACTCAAGATGTTCATGTGTAGTTGACGTAATAATAAGTACTGAGTTGTTTCAATTTTCTTTTGAACAGATTTACTAATTTTTGATGCACAATTAAATTTCAGTATTCAAAGTCAATAAACGCATAAAATTTATGATTACATATTAAAAATTCAACTCAAGGAGCATCAACATCTACTATTACGCAGATAATGATGCAGTGTATGTCAAAACACTTTGAACAAAAATGGTTTTACGTTATATGTGAACAAATAATTACTGATTTTTGGGTAAAAAAATAGTACATTTCCAACCCTGATTAAAAAAATTAATAAAATATATATATATATATATCAGCCTGTAAAGGACTCGATTCTCTGCACTTAATAACAATTAACAAAGAAGAGTAATTTAAAAGGGGCTAAAAAGTTAAAAAGTATCAAAGAACAGGTCTTTATAGAGAGACAATCGTAAATCGTAGAATCAATAACAAAGGTACTAATATAGTAATTCGAAAATAACGATATACCCTCGGTAGCTGCAAACGTATCTTCACCTACGGAAGCCTAATTTGATCTGCCCGTACAATTATTAGTGGTGCCATGCCCACAACATCTACTGTGGCACTGGCGAACATTATGAGCCTCTTTCTGCGTGATCTCTATTGGAGAAGCTTAGCAGTTAAAATAATTAGGTGTCTCCGAGCGACTGGACAGAGGCATGAATTCTGGCCACACAAGAATTCTGATAGAAGTTGGTTTCAAGGCAGTGACTACATGGCAGCGCGTTATGAATATTCAATGAGCTTCAGGCCATCCAATCGGGGATACGAAGTATGGGAAAATCGTGTAGTACACCTCGTAAAGGAAAATTTACACCAATAATGACAAATTGAACGGAATCGTTGGAGGTGAAATTTACTCACAATTAATCGGAATATCATAGCCCAGTCTATAAGGCTGCAAGATCACTGTAGGATTTTTTTGTTAGGCGGAGATATCGGGAGTGAAGACTGCGGCAAAAATTATTGATGACGCATATGTATATCTCCAAGCGGAACATTATTACCATACTTTCCGATAGGCAGGCGACTATCGTAGTACTGAATTCCAACGTGATGCACACCAGGCAGTACGATATGGTATCCAGATTATATGTTTTGCAAAGATACAATTACATCCTAGGTAAATGTGGAGCGAATGAACTGGTCAGAAGGGGCACAGCCATTGAACTCTATGATGAACTCTCGACTTTGAAAATCTCTCTACGATCGTAGATTCCGTGAACAATAGATGGGCACCTCCAAGCATGGGCAGATTAGCGCAGAAAATCGAGTCAAAACTTGATGGAGGACGCACGACAAGTTTGTTTAAATTTCAAAGAAGTACGCTCAGTGTAGTTGTCGATCATTACGGGGCATTGTATTACGGACATGTCCGCAATCCGCATTCGTTTTGGACATCATGTTAATGATTTCTGCAGAAGTTGCAGAGATAAAAAGAGGACAGAGTTCGCTATGTCGTAGAAGAAGAAGGAATTTTGTTACCTACTAAGTAAACGCTCTGGAAATATTGTCATGGATTGACAGTCTAAGTCGCTTTATCAGAAGTCATTGGCCGTCTGAGAGCCGTTCATCAGAAGCGTCGATTGGTTCCGAGACTAGGAGGTAATGGAAAACTGTAGTATTTTAGGGGTTACTATGTGACTTAAGTGTGTCCACTCAACCGTTTTGGATGGACAGACACCTCTACCTCCCTACCTTTTTCAGTAGTAGTGTAATTACAATTCAAATTGTGTCCAAAATGTTTTGCTCAACATTGTATGTGCAGTGTATGATAATTTAAGACAACCAACTGATAAGACTTGTTTTCATATGACGCAACCGCACGCAGATTCAATAAATGCCAGCCACTATTTGTGTTTTATAGAAGATAATAATAAATTAAATTAAAAATATAAAACAAAACAAATATGGCGACATTGAGTAACAATTTGTTAATAGAATTGCTACCTGTTAACAGCGCATAAATATCTGCTGTTATCGTACATCTAGCATCTCTAAGTGATTAAACTGCTTATTTCTCTGCTCAAAACAACAATAAAAACAATATTATAACGTAATATTTACAATCGTCTGTCATTTTTTATTGTTTTTATTTTCTTTTTATGTGTTGTTAATGCAGAAGTTTATTGAACCTTTTTTCACAAAATCTTTTATATTCTCATGCAGGATTATTATTAACATGTGGCGTACGTAGATAGGTATGTATTTTCTATAGGAGGTACATACTCGTACATTATTTTTAAAGTTGCAATGCCATTCATAACCATATTTTGTTGACTTTCAATATGTATTGTAATGACAAACTTTATTCAGTTATTTTTTTTATTTTAAAATCATACATACAATGGCATAGGATTACAAGGGATGCCAGACTTTACTTCATTACAAATCCAGTTTTTTAAAGGATAACACAGGCGAACTAAATTTTTATTTTTTAAGACACTCAGCAGTTGGACTCGTAATCGTACATTGTTTTAGAATGACAGAAAGTTAGTTATAGGAAAAAGGAAAGAGGAGTATTGTGCAACAAATTTTATTTTGAAACATTGTTTTTTTTTAATTTTTTATGACCAGTCATTTTTTTCTCGAGAATTACTCTGCAATAATTCTCACTTTCTTTTTTCCATTGCGGTAATCATATATAATGTCCGTCAATCAGACATACACAAGCAACACAGGGTCTTTGGTGGGAGGCGAACCCACAGCCTCGACCTAGACCATCGTGGCACCCAAATGCGCTATAAAATGCTAGGCTAAAAGTAACGGAAAATTAGTACTTTAGCGTTTTTATTGTTTTACTAAGATTTGAAAGAATACGCTTAAAAACCTTTCATTTTCTTGAAACGATATCTCCGAGAAAAAAATGGTAAAAATTCAAAAAAATTGTTGAACGGTAAGAATAAATCTTGCATATGCTGCGACGAGATTTCAGAAAAAATAATTCGCAACGTAATACATGCAAACACAATTGATCATTACATTCAGTTAGGATTACGACGTAGCTTCTCACACCGCTTATGTAGAGTGTATTAATTTTATCCATAAGTGGCGGAACCGACAGTTTTAAAATCGACCCTGAACGACAGATTTTGTTATTTACTCTCAGAGTTTTTGCCACAGATCTGCTGAGAGAAAGTCGCCGAAGAAATATTTTTTCGTATTTTTCTTTTTGTTGGAGATATCTGACCTGGGGTTTGAACCGCAATCTCACTTCTAAAAAGCCAACATACTACCAACTTGACTACGGCAAATACATTCATAACGTAATATCCAGTCAAATGTAAGCAAAAACTGTATATTTTGCACTTTTCTGATTTGTATTCAACATATCAAAATCCTTTAGAAAAGTTTTGTCCCGTTTCTGGGATAAAAATCTTGACAGCCTGAATAATTTATTACAACTCCTCTAATTTTTTGTTAAAATCAAGATAGTTAAATAGAATCGAAACTGGAATATTCTGGGATTATTAAAAAGTGTCGGTGACTGTAACGAAGTTTACAGAACTATGAACCTGCTACTGGTCAGGTTAGACATCACTCGTGACGATGAGTTGATGCATATATTCCTGCCAAAATTTGATAAAACTGCTTCATTTGTTTAGCTGTTTGACACACATACCTGCAAACATAATTGACAATCACTACCCTTCAGTTAGGATTACAACCTAGATTTTCTCACACCACTTAGAATGTGTGTTAATTTTCTATATGAGTGGCGGCACATACAGTTTAAAGCCAAGTACGAACAACAGATTTTTGGCCAAAAATCTGCTAAGAGATGAAGTCGCCGAAGCAATATTCTGTTATATTTCGTTCTGTTCCTGATGTCTGAGCCAGAGGTTGAACCATTACCTCAAGTTTAATAGCCATAATCTACCAAACTACGACGACTTCACTTTGGCACATATTGACTGCGTAATTTGAAGAGAAAATAAAAAAAGGATTTTGTGCGAAATTACTTTCAAATTTAATCCCAACAAATTTTGCCAAATTTATTTTTAGTATTGAAGTACAATTGTTCCTGTTAGAACTGGAATATTATTTCATTCATATGGCTTCCGCGGTTAGTCTCACAGTACCTCATTTGATAGGACCAAATTTCGTGCAATTTTTCGAGTGTTTGGGGTCTTATCTCGGCAATGGCATCATGAATGTTTGCCTCCAAATGCTCAATTGTCTCTATATATCAGTATAACACATTTCTTTCTCATTTTCAAAGAAATATGGGTCAATGGAGCCTCCGCTACACAAGCCGCACCAAACAGTCACTCGTAAGGGTGCATTGGCTTATGTAAGACCACGTGTGAGTTTTCTGAGCCCCGAATACGGCAATTTTGGTTATTAACGTACCCACCAAGATGAAAGTTAGCTTCATCCGAGAAGATTTTTTTTTTAGCAAAATCAACATCATCATCTAGTTTCTCGTTGGCCTATATAGCGAAGCAAAAATGAGGTGGATGGTCAAGCGGCTTTAACTCTTGAATCAATTTAATCGATTCATTACGTTCAGTGGATATAATACACTGAAGTCTGTTACAGAATAGAATGACATAAGGATTGCCGGATTCGAAATAACCGATGGGGCAAATTTAAACCGATAGGTGGCCCACTTAATATATTTTCTTCGGAGTTAATCGCTGACAAATTAATCGAAATGGGATTGAATGTTGAAAATTTGTTTTACAAGTTTGTGTTTTCTAAACATTGTATAAGTAAGTATTGGACGTACAAAGGGTTAATAAGTAGACTATTTTTGTGGGATACTTTCACAGGATCTTGCCAGATGTAGTTTTGTTTCGACACTTTAAGTTTAAGCTTAAACCGGTAAGTCATTAATAATGTTAGAAATCAATCTGGTAACCATTAAGCATTACTATAGTTGGCAACGTATTGTGTTTTTGATTTTGATGGCATTTATTTTCTTTGATGTAGTTGTTGTTGCTGTTATTACTAAAGTATCATTATGTTAATATTTTATTATTTCTTACCACTAAAAAACATGGGATGAATATTTAATTTTATTTTCTTTACGTCTTTGTTCCCTGTCTTTTGAATAAATTTGAAAAAAGAAAAAAAGAATTAAAAAAGTAACTTTATTTTCATTTTTCTTCAGCAATTTATTTTTATCTTCTCTTTTTTTTTTAGTTCACTGCTGTTTGCTGTTGTTTTTCCAAACACTGTCTTGGGGGTTCCATCTTTTTGATTTTTGAAATCATTATGCAAACGCAACTGAAACTTTTTTCCCCTTCCCGTTTTTTACTTAATATGATCAGTTTTCTCTACAATTTTTTGTTGTTGTTATGTTAAAGGAAAAAAATCAGAAACAACAAATATTTTGTATGGCAAACACAAAAGCCATAAATCATGGAATAACATTTAAAAATGAAGAGACACATAAAAACAATAATTTTTTTTTTGGGAATTATCAGTTCTTTAATCACTCTACTTAATGCAAATAGTAAATCCATGATTTATATATAGCAAGCAATATCATATATGGATACACCTGGTACCATCTATCATTGCTTAGAAGTTCTTCAAAACGACACATACCCTACATACCAGAGGTTAGCAATGAATCGTTTTTTTCGCTACTCATAAGCACTCATGAAATTTTGAATATAGGTGAGTCAAAAATATTGAAATTTAATTACTTTGAATCATTCATACTCACTACAACGTTGATTTATAAGTACAGGTTGCAATGAGTATGAGTGCAACGTTGACATCAAACTCATACCATTCGATATATGTTTGATTCATAAGCCTACTCATTTGAGATTCATAACTTTAGTAAAATACTTATAAATGTTTCGATTGACTCGAATCATTCATCAAAATTTACAGTCTTAGTTATTGTTGCATTTACAAAAAAAGAAAAAGGACACATAAGCTAAAAAAGACAAAGCAGCAAGCGTAGCAAGCACACAACCTTTTAGTAGGTATTTGAGCGTGCGTACGCGATTCATACTTATCTTGTGGTTCGTGTATGTGTTGAGTTATGGGAAGTCGAAATCAACAACATTATACGTGTTGTTAAGTATGAATATGATGAGTACTTCAGTCTTTAAGTATGCGTTTAAGTATCAGAAATTATGAGTATGATTCGATTCTACTTATCTTTTTGAATACTCATTGCTGATCTCTGCTACATACCGTGGAGATGTTAGCGCTTCTTGTCTATAAATTTAAATAAAACAAATTGTATGCGAGAAATCGGCATTTTTTGTTCATTTGAAAGACTTATTGATGACTTTATGTGTGCGATATAACATCATTCAAATGTCTGGGTGGATTGCATCCGATATACTGAACACACTGAATTTGAAATCGCCGCAGTCTAGTAGGTGATGTGTAGGCTTATTAAATATTCGGTCACGGTTCAAACCCACGGTCAGACATGTCCTATAAAACGAAATATGAAACAATATTTCTTTGCCGACTGCCTCTCAGAAGGTCATTGGCAAGTAAATAAAATCAACATGAAAAGTTTCTGTCCAAATCTGTCGTTTGGAGTAAATTTAAAACTGCAGACCACGCCACTCGTGTATAAAATTTAGTGAGAAGCTAAGTCGTAGTCCTGTCTGATGAATTGTAATGACACAGAAAATGTATGTATGTAATTTGACCTTGGAAGTCCACTCTGATTTGTAACTTATTCGCATACACCTTCGACTTAAGAAAACCCCATAAGAAAAAGTCGAACGATGCTAAATCGCACAATTTCTCTGCTACATACCGTGGAGATGTTAGCGCTTCTTGTCTATAAATTTAAATAAAACAAATTGTATGCGAGAAATCGGCATTTTTTGTTCATTTGAAAGACTTATTGATGACTTTATGTGTGCGATATAACATCATTCAAATGTCTGGGTGGATTGCATCCGATATACTGAACACACTGAATTTGAAATCGCCGCAGTCTAGTAGGTGATGTGTAGGCTTATTAAATATTCGGTCACGGTTCAAACCCACGGTCAGACATGTCCTATAAAACGAAATATGAAACAATATTTCTTTGCCGACTGCCTCTCAGAAGGTCATTGGCAAGTAAATAAAATCAACATGAAAAGTTTCTGTCCAAATCTGTCGTTTGGAGTAAATTTAAAACTGCAGACCACGCCACTCGTGTATAAAATTTAGTGAGAAGCTAAGTCGTAGTCCTGTCTGATGAATTGTAATGACACAGAAAATGTATGTATGTAATTTGACCTTGGAAGTCCACTCTGATTTGTAACTTATTCGCATACACCTTCGACTTAAGAAAACCCCATAAGAAAAAGTCGAACGATGCTAAATCGCACAATTTCAGTGCCCAGTAAACAACAATTTCACTTCAAATGACCATGTAATCAATTCACTCGAGCAGAATATATGTACAATGTGGAATGAACTGTATGGCACGTAACGCCATCATATTACAACCACATTTTCTTGGTGTCTAAAACACTAGAAATTATGTTTAAGCATCTCTTTAGATTGACAATTTATAACACTAGGCCTATTAATATCATTGTTGTATGTACATACATACATAATTAGTCATTACATTGCTTCAGTCAGGATTACGACTTGGTCTCTCTCACACTACTTATGTTGTGTGTTTGTTAATTTTATACATGAGTGGTGGGACCTACAGTTTTAAAGTCGACTCCGAACGGCAGATTTTTGAGAAACTTTTCATAGCAGTTTTATTTACTCTTAGAGTTTTTGCCAGAAATCTGCTGAGATGATGTTTTTTCATATTTTCTTTTGTTTAAGATGTCCGACATGTGGTTTGAAACGAAGCCTAAGAAGCCTAAGAAGCCAACACAATACCTACAACGACTTGATTCTGCCATTCATTAGATATTATAAAGAATCCATCGTCCAAATGTAATCTGTTTTGGCTAATGGAGGAAGATTAGAGACAAATAATTCGTTGATAAAAGAAAATCATCTCTACTTGAATATCGCTCTCATACTAGAATATCGCTCTAGATTACTTGCTTTATGATATCATCGAATACACACACACACTGTCTCTGACAATGTTACAACCTCGCCAATGTAGGCATCTTTGGAAAATTAATAACATTGCTATAAAAATGGAAATGGTGTTCTGCTTTTAAATCGTTTAACAAAAGCTACAAAAACAATGAACTTGTTTACATGATAAACAAGTAATGTAAAATGCAACAACAAACACTGCAAGAGTAAATGTAAACAAAAATACACAAAGAACAATAATGAAACAATGATGTTTACATTTATAGAGATCTCGAGAAGGCGAAGCCGCAAAGATTCACCTTCAAGAACATTCATCAGACTGTTTACGTTGCCAGATAAAAGGCAAGGCAAAGCAGGCAACGGAGCCAGTAAAAATTCAGTCAGTGTTGTTGAAGATCTCCTTTACAAAGATCCGTCAAACAAATTGCCTAGTAATGGTTATTGTTTACGCAAAAGAGTGCAAAGAGTAATATCAAGTTGTGAACAGTGGCACACAGAATTGTGCAAACAATAAAGAATTTAATTAAAACTAAACACAAATTTATTTTTATTTTATTTCCAATCTTCGAGCTCATATTTTAAACGTTTTTAAAAGGTAAAAACATAACAATATGTTATCACTTTAAAAATTAAAAAATGGTTGATTATAGAGAATAATAAAATGTCGTCAATATCATTCAGAACAGTCTCGTGCGGAGATAACTACATTAAACAAATTAAGTTTCTGACACGTATAAAGCTTAGTTACTTACTTGGTCACAACAACCCCTTTTTCCGGATTACAACCTAGCTGCCCACAGCACTCATATTATGTGTGTTATTTTTATCCATGAGTGGTGGGACCTAGAGTTTAACGTCGACTCCTAACAACAGATTTTCGAGAAACTTTTCCTTGCAAATTTATTTTTTTTTTCTCAGAGTTTTTGTCAGAAGGAAATATTTTTTCACATTTCGTTGTTGCTGGAGATGTCTGAGATAGGGATTGAACCATGGACTTCCGTTTAATAGGTCAACATACTGCTTGCTAGAATGCGGCAAGTTCCACGAAAAAAGCCGCGTTGTAATAGTAAATGCCTAGACAATTATGCACAAAATTTAGTTTAAATAATAATTTTCTTAATAATATATTTTTAAGACGAAATACGAAGTAAATTAAAACAATGCGAATAAAATGAATACGTATCCAAAGAAAAATTTTCCAAAAATACTTCTCATTATGTAGAGCAGACTCTGTGTCGCATAAAACAAAATTAAAATAAATTTACCAACAACTTGTTGGGCGAACAAAAATAAGAGCACAGGCTGAAGTATGTAAAAACAAAAGTGTTTGTTTCAAAGAAATATTGCTTGAAAAATATCGTTTTGTAGGTCAGTTTGACTTCATTCAATTTGTTGTTGTTGTTCTTGTTAGACATTAAAAAACATTTATTTCCGTATTTAATTATTTCTTTCTTTTCTTCAATAATAATTTGTTGTTTTTTTTTAATGAATTATTATAATTTTGTTTGAAGATATTTTTTTAGCAATTAAA